>JAJHPF010000028.1:817410-3662410 GCA_024447775.1 Carex cristatella | reverse complement strand
AAAAAAAAATATCGATTTTGGGAAGGGTTTGGATAGATTTTGAAAAATGGAAAAACCGTGATTTTTGACAACGTCCTCTGAACGTGATTCTTGACAACGGCCAGATTAGCGAAACATAATTAGTGCTAAATAACGCGTTAAAAAAATACATTGTAGCTGGCCGTTATGAATGATAACGGCCAACTACAGTGATTTTTTCCAGAATTGAACTGAACTAAAATAAAATAAAAAATAACACTGTAGCTGGCTATTATGAACGATAACGGCCAGCTACAGTGTTTTTTTTTAACCCATTACTTAGCGCTAATTATGTTTCGCTAATCTGACCGTCGTCAAGAATTGTCAAAAATCACGATTTTTCCAGTTTTCAAAATCTACCCAAACCCTTCCCCAAAACTAATATTTTTTATTTATATTCTTATTAATAAAAAAATTCGGGTTTTTGTCCGTCCACTTTCTCTTTCTTATATATATCTAATTTTTTGAGGTAGCTTATATATATCTAATTAATAAAAGAAGGAAGGAAATTAATCTTTCCCCTTCCGCACGTGAGAAAAATCGCACACCCCTTTAATTAGGTGATTCTAAATATCTTCGTGATTCTTGTATGTCCTTTCTTCTTCAAATTTCTTTTTAATTAAAAATCATTTTTCAGTGTGTATCTAAGAATGGAAATGAATTCATTCGTAGAATCAATAACTTAGAATAACATCAAATTGTGTGATTCTCATATATGTTGAAATTCTCCACACAAACAAGCTTAAAATGGCTTATCCTTCAAGCAAGAGAACAACATAAGGGGTTGATTAAAGACGGGCTCTGTTGTTATCCTTAAATTCTCGAGCAAAATATTACAAGGTAAGCTATGTATCTTATTTTTGAATTCATCACATAAAGTGACTTTTTTTTTCTCTAAGTCTAAAAATTCGTAACTAAAATGATCGGCTTGTATGTGCTAGAGATACCGAACTTTTTATTAATATCCAAAATTAATCAACAATTTACAAATCTACACCAAATCTACACCTTAGTATGCTGGATTATGAAATCTGTCCAAACTAGAGATTAAATTCCCGACTTCATACAAACTTTTCGTATAAAAGTATTTCTAATTCTAGACAATCCAAAACCAGAGATTAAATTTCCGGTTCTAAGAACTGGAGATTAAATCTCCGGTTTTGTAAAATCACAAGTTCAAATGATGATACGTAGCTATTTCCTAACCAGCTAATCTGACATTAAAGAGATGTTGTATTTGTTTTAGTTTGTTAATTCTATTTTAATATTTGAAAGAGATGTTTTAGTTTGTTAAATTTAAGAAATAAAATACGTGGCTCAATTCTATGTAATATTTCTTGGAGATGAATATGTGGCTCGATTACAAACTAAAACAAGATGTTTTCAAATATATTGTTTAATTAAAATAAAAAAGGCTCTAAGAATCGGAAATTTAATCTCCGGTTTCGGATTGTCTAGGATTGGAAAAAAAAAATTCTGAAAGTTTGTATGAAACAGGTTTCGAAATCCAACGCACTAAGGTGTAGATTTATAAATTATTTATTAATTTTGGATATTAATAAAAATTTCGTGTAGAGATAGCAAAAATTCACCTCTATTGTATAGCGCCTCTGTCTTCATGTTGTCATGTATCGCTAGATGAATAACTGCATGCATATATTTGATGGATGGTCCATGGCACTATGGCAGGATCATATATACAATTGAGTTGGAAATGTACGGGTGTTGTAGAGCCTCGTCCTCTACTCCTCTCTAATCAATCCGCTTGCTTGGATCCAAAACGAGCATCCTTCGCAATTAATAAATCAATTGCGACAGGATTTGCCGTTGGATCTATTAGGTGTGTACCGTGTACGGTAGGGATGTGAATATGTGATGTACATGATTGATCTGGGATTGATTGTTCTAAAATTAATTTCATATCTTCCTTTGATTCAAGGTGTCCCAAGGAATTTGCATTCTCTGAGATATCTCAAACTTTGCGTGACTTTTTTGGAATATCTCAATCGTTCAAATACGTTTTACACGAATCTCAAAGCTCAAATAATATTTCCCCCTACGTCTCCCGAATAGGCACCGGACACGTCAGTCATGCAAAAATTGAGATATCTCAGAGGATACGCACCTGTGTCCCAAGTACACTTAAAATCATTTTTAATCGGAATAAACAGTTGGTGCCAGGAAAAATTGTCTTGCGGCTGAGTAATTCGGCAAGTATGCAGCCGACAGACTCACTGCTTTAAAATAGCGCACAATAGCAGCGCTATAGTATTTTTCAATCTTAAATACTATGCTATAGTATAAAAGTGTGATATTTAAGCTATGACTACTATAACAGTAATAATGGTTCGCTATTTGCAGTACATGCTACGCGCTATAACACACACTATACTACATAGGCTACTATTTAAAAGTCCAAACTAAATTTTTTTTAAGGATCAATTTTTTTTCAATATTCAAATTACTTTTAATTTTAAATATAAGAATATAGTTTATATAGTTTATACCATGATGCTTAGGTTTTTTCTAATCGAAAAAAGTTATATAGTCTATGCCATGATACTTAGGTTATTTTTAATGGAGAAAGATAGATAGTTTATGATATTATTAAGAATATTTTGAATAACAATTTGGACTTTGTATTAGTTTAATATGAATATTCTAATTTCATAATTAATTTTGCATTACTTATCGCTATATGAGGCCTTAGATAATGTTGATAATTAGTAGAAATATAAAACATATATTATTTTTATTTTTTAAAATGCGATGTAAGATAGCTTTTGCTATAACTACGCTATTCGCGGTAGCTTTTTATTTAGTCTTTACGCGATGACGCAATATCAATGACTGTATTGTACACGCCACAACACAAAAGAACCTCTGAAGCGCAGTACCTATTAAAAATTTATTACGTTGATTATCATTGAATTTTATGTAAATGTTATGAAATACATATAGGTGGATCTATTTGCCCTTTTTTTTCCTAACAAAATATGATATAAAATCAGTATTACATTAATTTCGCAACCAACGTTACTTGTAGACAAACAACATCATTAAAACAAAGAAAAAGAAAAATGAAAAGTGTTTCTCAATTATCTCTTTGCCCTATCATTCTTTTAGAAGTTAAAAAAGTGTTTCAATTAAAAAAAAAAAAAGATAGAGAGAATAGTGTCCCCCTCTTAATTAAAAAATAAGCCTTTCCCGAAATGAAAAATGGGCCGAGCCCATATCCAATTTCGGATCTCAGGATGCAACATATATGTTTTGTCGCTTTATATAATACAACATATATTTGTTTGTTCTAATGTACAACACAAGATATATAATATATGTTCTTAAGAATATTTTGTCCATTTGATCACAAGACATATTATGTTTGCATACAACTATTAAAGTGTATGTACCTGTGTATTGCAAAGTTTTTTTTTTTTTAAGAAACAAGACAGTCAAGTGCTAGGGCATGAAAATCTAACTCTCCATCTCTGATTATTTTATATGATTGATTCTCATTCATGTTAACTTGAAAATCTAACTCTCCATCTCTGATTATTTCGACACTGAGATGAATGTGTCTTGCAAAGTTTTACATTTTATATTTTTCTGAAATTTGTGGTGTATTTTTGGTTGATTTCCGGATTATTTTATAATATGAAATATAGAGCTAGATTGAACTTGGAAAAGAAGAAAGATAAGAACTGATTCCATTCATAGTGGATTGATTCTTACACAAGGCTGCATGCACCTATTTATCTGTGATCATATCCGGACAATTACGTAATTACGTAATTACGTAATTTGGATAAAAATTGCAAAACCAAAAAAAGAAAAATAACTAGCTAGTTTCAAGCACTTAGAATAAAATCCCATCTCATTATCTACTTGGGCTAAATTATTTACTTTTAAACTCAATAAGCAAATAAGTATGCTATCTCGATCATTAACTAATGAAAGGGCCAATTTATTTAGGAATTTATATAGTTCAATAGATGGTAGAGCAAGAACGTCCCAAGGGGGAATGCTCATCGCTATTAACAATTGATTCCTTTCCTTTCTCCACTTATTCCTTTATTAACATAATATATATACTAAATCAAAAGAATATTTGTATTGGGCTGGTCAGAATATATAAAGCCTAATCCAAGCATATTGGGCTGGTGAGAATAGGCCTATTAGTATGGACTAAATTCAAATACTATTGATGGATTTCGTAATAACATTTAATTATCAAAAAGATGTTACCAAAGAGAAAGTCTTTGCCGTGACTCGATCGTGAGTTCAGACCAGAATATTAAATTACATTGTTTTAGTTTAAAAAAAAAAAAAAATCAAATTTCATCATTAGTGCGCTGGGGGTTTTGGGTAATCTGTAAAATTACTCTTAGCTTTAGTGTCGTTTTCAGTTTAGAAAAAAAAAAAAAAAACAATTTAGAGAGAAACTGATCACGATGTACTTTTATTAATTATATGTGACTCGTGACTCATGACCGTGACCGGCTTACATGATTTTCTAATCGTGATTGCACGATGCATGTGAACCCAAGTCTCTATCAATTTGCACTATTTACTTAATTATCGATTTTTTCGATTTATTTTTCAGTTTTTTGGTGTATGTGTGTTTACCATGTCTGTTTTCTTAACTGGTGCACAGTCGGCCTTCATGAGCCGTTCGATTATAATCAGATGGTTAAGCATCTTATCAAAAAGTAACACAATTCATGTCACCAGAACAATAGCAATGTATATGGGTGTCGATATAAAGCCAATCATAAGATGCTTAGTCTAATGATATTAACATTTCAATTATGTTTTTTTTTTTTTTTTTTGCCAAAGTGGAAATCCACCTGTTTCATTTAAGAAACAATGTTTATACAAAACTGTATATAGTATCTAATATCCACTTATTCTAACCTAATGGAATAACATCCATATAACAAGCATGAAATCCACAAAACAAGATAACAAAATAAAATCCACTAATATCAATCACTAATAGCAATCACACTAGAGGAAGAAGAGAATCCAGTATCAACTAGAGACCAATCAGGAGACAACAAACCAGCTACCTCATCGATGGCCTCATGTATCTCTCTATCGTCAGACCTGGCGAACCCAAGAGTAGGGATCCCGTCGGAATCCACGCTGACCTGTGAATCCAAATCCGAGAGAACTATCAAGGAACCTAGCTGAGTTAAAGGAGAAACATCGAAAGGTAAAATCAATGATAATTTAAAGTATGAGTTATCTAAGCGAGCATTACACTAGTAAGAAGTTAAAGCAATTATAGAAGATGCTACAGAACTAATAGACGGTAATGGTACATTTTGAAAACAAATCTTATTCCTGGTCAACCAAACAATCCATAAAGTTGCTGCCCTAATTAACTCAACCAAAAATGAATCTTTTAAAGGAATCCAATATTCAAAATGCCAAAGATCAGAAACCTGGGTGTAGTTAAAAACAAAATTGTTGTGATAACCAATCCAAGACCACAAGGTAGAAATAAACGGACAAGTAACAAAAAGGTGGTCAACGGTCTCAGGGGCTCCACAAAATACACAATCTAAATTACCTTGCCACCCTCGAGTACGTAAATTACATTTAGTAAGAATCTTGTCCTGACGAAGTAACCAAACAAAAACTTTGATCTTAAAAGGAATTTTTGCCTTCCACAGGTTATGGTAGATATTGTTGGAAATACCACTAGATATAAGCCATTTATAAAGAGAATTAACAGTAAAAAGACCCGTTGAAGTCCAACGCCAATAAATACTATCCGGCTGAGTAGAATCTAAAGAATGAGAAGGAAAAAATCCTAAAAGTTGGTGCCACTCATGAAGAATAATTCCCGTTAATTGCCTATTAAATTGCAAACTAAATGGAAAATTAGAGAATACTTCATAGACAGTAATAGAAGGATCAATAGTAATTCGAAAAAGATTAGAGAAAGTACAATATAAAGCGCAATTACCATGCTATCTATCTAACCAAAAATAAATATCCCTACCATTTCTAACAATCCTATTAATGCCTAAGTCAAAAATTTCAGTAAGATCTAATATACTAGCCTAAAAAGAAGAGAATCGATTGGAAGCCAATCCAGAAGAATCATATTTAGAAATTAAAATGGATTTTCACTTACCAGCTACTGTGGGATCCTTAAATCGAAACCACCACTTAGCTAACAAAGCAATATTCATAAAATTAAGATCAAGAAAACCTAAACCACCTTGGTTTTTGGGTAAACTAACAATTGACCATTTGATAAGATGATATCGCCTTCTACAAGTGGTACCATTAGCCCAGAGAAATCGTTCTCGTATGATATCAATCTTTTTCCTAATAGAGACAGTAATCTATAAATAGAAAGCCAATATAAAGGGATGAATGAAAGAACGAAATTTAATAAAGTGACCCGACCCCTCAATGACAATAGGGAACCTTTCCAAGTTTGCAATCACTTCTCAATTTTGTCAAATAGGGGAGTCCAATCATTTAAACTTAATTTCTTCCAATGAAGAGGAACTCCTAAATAAGAAATTGGCAAAGAGCTAGTTTTACAATTTAATTGTTTAGCTAAACAAGATGATTCATGTGTAGAAATGTTTAAAGGAATAAGTTCATTTTTTTCAAAATTGATTTTTAAACCAGAAAGATTTTCGAATCCTAAAAGCAGATATTTCAAATGTTCTACCATAAGGGGATTTGCCTCCAAAAACAATAGAGTGTCATCGGCAAAATGTAAATTTAAGACCTTAACTTCGTTACCCAAACCAAATATGAAACCAGCTGCTTGTGCCTTACTTAAAATTTTATTTAGGTCGTCAGCTACCAAATCAAAAAGTAAAGGAGAAAGAGGATCACCCTGACGAAGACCCTGTTTACATGGAAAATAATCACCTAATTCGCCATTAAAAGATAAACATGTTCTACCACTATATAAAATATCTCTAATCCAATTAATAAAGAGAGCTCCAAAACCCCTAGCAACCAAAACTTCAAGAAGAAAATCCCAATTAACCTTGTCAAATGCTTTCTCGAAATCTAGTTTAAGAAGTATACATTTCTGCTTAGAGACCCTTACTTAATGAAGTACCTCGTGTGCACAAATGATATTATCACCAATTAGTCTACCTTTTAGAAAAGCAGCCTGGGAATCATCAATAAGAGGATCTAAAACTAAATAAAACCTATTAGTTAATAACTTAGTTATCATCTTAAAACTACAATTGATAAGACTTATTGGCCTATAATGTGTAATGGAAGAGACATCGGCCTTTTTGGGGATCAAACATATAGATGCTAAATTTAACTTAGAAATATCCAATGTATGATTATAAAAAGATTGAAACAACTTAAAAAGGTCCAGATGTAGTAAATCCCAAAATGTTTGATAGAATAAAAAAGAAAGACCATCGGGACTCGGAGCCTTTCCAGGATTACAAGAAAATATAGTATGTCTAATTTTTTCAAGAGTAAAAGGAAGTTCAAGAGAAGATTGTTGGGCTTGAGTCAATTGTTCAGCAGTCGACCACAAGTTCGATTGTAAACTAAGAAAACGAGTAGAAGTAGTGCCTAACAAATGCTTATAGTAAGTCCAGCCACGTAATTTCTGTCGGAGGAATTGTAATTTAAATTTCCATGAGTTACCTAAATCTTCACCAAAGTTAAACGACAACCACCATGTAGTTACCAAATCAATGAAACCTTCTTGAGAAAGCCAGATTTTTTCAAAACGGACATTTTTTTTTTATGAAAAGTAGAAACTGAATCAGTAATTGAAATGAGAGGATTATGATCAGAAAATAATCGGGGTAAAGAATGAACAATAGAGGAAGAAAAGTGAGAAAGCCATTGATGAGAGCAGAAGTATCTATCTAAAAGAGCCTTAGAGCTAGAAGAAGAAGACTGAGCCCATGTAAATTTCCTATCTACTAATGGGAATTCAAATAATTCTAAGTCAGAAATGAGTTTATTAAACCTATTACTTAGTACAAAATTAAAAGAAGGCCCTTGTTTTTCTTGCCTAGTGCGAATCAGATTAAAGTCTCCACAAATGAGCCAAGACGTAATGCCAAGTAAACTAATAGAACGAATTTCATTCAAAAAATTCGTCCGTTGTGTAGAAAGGACTGGACCATATACAACAGTAAATAACCATTCAAAATTCTCATATTTATTACGTAAATGAACTGTGATAGAGAAATCTCTAATCCAAGAATTAAGAATCATAAATTTGGTTTCATTAATACCAACCAATATACCATCTAAAGATCCCTGGGAACTCTTAACAATCCAAGTAGAAATTGAAGAACTAAATGCATTAAGTATACGAACTTGAAACGATTCTTTTTTAGTTTCTTGAATGCCAACTAAATCAATATTTTTATTCAAAAATAAATCTCTAAGAAATCTACGTTTAATTGGGGACCCAAGACCCCTTGCATTCCAATTAAAGATACTAATCATTGGTAGAGCTAGACTCAGGAGAAATAACATCTAAAATAAGATTACTAATGTCAGTAGGGGTTTTAGAAGGATAAAAAATATTGGTAGTCAAGACAGTTGATAAACATTCATTAAATCTGGCCTTAGAGAGAGATTTCAAACAATGGACAGCATGAAATATATCCTCATCTGTAGAGCCTAAAGAGAACCCACTAAGCTTGTATAAATTAATGATCTCCTTATCAGTGAGATTGACATAAGGGAATTGAGAGATAATAATATTACCTGTAGTAGCACCAGATTTACCAACTTTAGCACCTTTGCCCGCTACTTCCTTCATTCAGAGACGAAAGCTATGACGCAACTCCTTCGAAGACTTGGCATCGGATGTTGCCAGTCCTTTGTCACGATTAACCACTGTCTTAGGATCAGCAACAGCTACAGGAATAAGTGTAGGTTCAGGAAGAGGGTTTGGCAAAGCGGAGACAACAGGCACTTCAAGGGCAGGGGCAACAGGCACTTCAAGGGCAGAGGGAGGTGCAGCATAAAAAATGAAGGAAGGAACTGGAGTAGCTGCTGGTATAGTAGAAGAAGTCGGTACTGTTAAAGCTAATGGAATTGAGTGTGAGGTAGGAATAAGATCAGGAATAGGAACAGTGAATGGGTTTATCTCAGTGGAAGTAGAAGTGCATACAACAGGTGTAGGTGCAGCATTGACAGTAAGTGGGATTGTCTCAGTGATAGTTGCTGGTGCATTATTAAAAGGTGTTGGTTCAGATGGAATTGAAAGTGGTGCAGCAGAAACCACTGTCATATAATCCGGTTCAGCAGTAATTGGTGAAGCAGGAAATGGTGTAGTAGAAATTGGGGTAGAATCGGGTACCACAGTTGCTGTTGTGGCATTAGTCAGGCTTGGTAAGGCTAAGGTTGCTGGGGCAACAAAAGGGACAGAGGTCAATGCATCAAAGTTTGTCGAAGAGCTAGCAATGTCAGAATTTTGCATAGGAAACTTCTGAGGCAGAGGGGGTGGAGAAGAAGACCTTAGCCTTTTCCTCATAAATAATTGACATCTAGAATGGCCCCAAGGCAAGACATCGGTTTCATCTTCAACGAAGGTCTGAATTAAATGTGTATAATTATCTCCATTTTCCTCAGTGAAGAGAAGGTGTTTACAAGCCGGTATAACCTTTTTATCCGGAACACCAATCTTAATACGAATCCCAACCATGGTAAGGTGATCAAATGATCGAGGATCAGAATCCAACAAAACTCCACCCAAATCCCTAACTAGTTGGCGAATCTCAGCATCTCTCCATAGATCATGAGGAAAGCCATGAACTTGAACCCAATACACACGAAGGCAAGACCGATGATTGAAAACATCAAAATTATACTCACATACCGGAAAAGATGTATCTCCAAGAACTAAATTCCTGGCCCGAAGCTGCTAGTCACGCCAAGTAAGATTAGGGGAGGCCACCAAAAATTGATTGTTCGGGAGCTCCCGAGCTAACCAAGTCCAATGCTGAAATGGAAAAGAGCGAGTGAGATGATCTTGGATAAAACTAGCGCCCTTGCGGCAATCATCCGTCAATACTATATCATGAGACAGGGTTTGTCGAAACCGAGAAGTAGCCGGTGTTGCAAAGAACCTCATTATTGGCAGCGTGTTGGCCTCAAGAAGTCTAGCTTGAAAGGGAGGGGAAATGCCGGTAATTGGAACAGTAGACACATGGCGTTGAGGGTGAGTAGCTCCAGTAGGCTTAGGGGCAGGTTGTGGAGGTCTGGACTGCGACAGGGAAGGTTGAGGCTGTGGAGGTCTGGTCTGCAACAGGGAAGGCTGAGGAGGTGGAAGTCGGGGTTGTAACAGGGTAGGCTGTGGAGGAGGTCCGGTCTGAGGTTTGGCCCGCGACAGTGAAGGCTGAGGCTGCGGAGGTATGGTCGGAGGCTGCGGAGGTGGAGGTATGGTCTGAATTGGAGGTGGAGGCAATGGTATAGGGGCCAATTTAGGCGGTATAGGGGCCAATTGAGGTGGTACATGGGCCAATTGGTGACGGCAAGAAGAGGAGCGGTGTCCGGTCCGGCCACAAGTGAAGCAGACGAGCGCATTTTGGCAAGCAGCAGTCAGATGTCCCGTTTCTCCACATTTGAAACAGACGGCCATGCCCTTTTTAGCTAAGTCCCGAAGACGACGGAGTTTAGAAGAAGCTCGGTGTAAGGGGAAAGGTTGTTGGCGAGTTTGGAGAGGAATAGGTTAGGATAAAATTGATTGCCGAATCATATCAGTAAAGGAATGGTGAGGCGGGATAGAGGCGACATTTGGAGCAGAAGCGACAGAGAATGGAACCGAAGGTTGTTGTGATGGCAGTACGGTAGTGTCAGATTGAAGTTGAGACGAGAGCACTGTAGAAAGGGAAGCCAAAGTTCTTTGGAGCTCTGACAAGAGAGAAGGTAATGGGCTCACTGCCATGTCGAGGAGAAAAGAAGAGATCTTGAAGAGCAAAACCAAGCCCAAGGCTAAATCTTGAAATTCCGGCTAAGCTCAGCCCATCCAAGTATTAGCCATCATAAAACTGTTTAAAAGTCATTGTTAATTACTTGTTTAAAACTGAAGATTATGTATATTGAAGTTTTATAAAATTATATTTTATTTAAAAAAATTATATAGTTCAACCGTTCAAGCCATCTTGTAAAATGCTAAATGTTTACTCATAGTTTAGTGATTAGAATTTTACTATTTATTTAGTTGTGAATGTTGGGTTTTCAGATAGGTTATAGTGCAACAATTCAATTCAGTTTTTCAATTTGTTCACTATCCGAAATCATAATTCAAGTATAAAACTAATTCCAAGATTAATATAGAGTTTACCACTAGACGTGCAGCGGAAATCTTCGTCTAGTCGTAGAAGCAGTCAGCCTCTTCTCTCCTTTCTCCTGTCGAATACACGCACCAGCAACAACAAATGTGTCTCCACCAGTATCCACACGAACCGGTTGACCAACTACTGCAAGTCAGTATGCTAGTATCAACAGGCAATCTATGTTTCTCTTTTTCGTTTTCTGTAATCAGTGTAAAATGAATGGGATACCAAAATTGAACTGATGCACTATATTTATAAAATATATGCACCAGTTCAGATGCACCTATTCAATTGCAACTATCCATTTGCACCTAATCAGAATACTTATTATAATATGATCATATCAGATTAGAGAGAGTAACAGACTTATTTTGGACCCAGTCCAAAAAAGAATAAATTCAAATTTAACTTATAGTCCAAATCATTTAGTATGTTAATACATTTCTTACATTGAAGACTTGAATTCAAATTCCACCTTTCATATTGTGCATTTTACGTCTTAACCCTCAATTAAATTTATAGTTATATTGTTCGTGAACCAACTATTCAAATTCATCGATCCCTATTTTACAAATGCAAACTAATCAAAGGAAAAAAGGGAATAAAGCACACAGAACGAGGGGGCTCCATGTGCTTTTGACTTTTGTGCCTTAATTGGGTCAAAAATTAACAACCAAAGCTAGCTAGCTACATATTCATGCATGACAGCAAAGTCTTTAGTTCAAATTTTGTAATAGGATTCTTTTCAACTCGTTCATTTATAATTTTTAGCTGAAAACATGCAAAGCTGTTAGTCCAGACATGATTCCAGAAGGGAAGAGCACATGCCCTCCTACCTACTACACGTACGTAACTGAAACAAAAAAATATATTTTAAAAATGCAGAGGACAACCAATAAAAAAGTTATGATTAATTTGCATGATATGTGCCTTACTTAATTATCTCTTATAGACCATATTAGGTCAGATGTCTAAACGACTTTGAGCCAATTAGCACATTCATATACTTCTGACTTATTGGAATCCACATTAAAATTTCATCATTGGCCGGGTTTTGCGTTTGTAATTCAATATATATAGATGCCTAGCTACAACTTTGTTTTCAAATAATTATTTAAATTCAGTTGGGCTATTAATTAATATAGAATACGTGCTAAACATAAATATCTTCTATTTCGATTGATATACATTCTCTCAAAATATATATAGACCGCTAATTAACAGTACAAGAACAGCTATATATATAATTTTTTAATGCTTGTTTGCATGCATTAATTAGCATCGAAATTCAGAAATGACTTTGAGAGAATTAATTAGGTTACATTTCCTAAGGGGTACTAATTAATAAGATTCTTTCCATAATTTTATGACCGGCCTATATATTATTTCAATTATATATGATTCTTCTCATCTAGTTAAAAGAAAAATTAAATTGAAAGCTAAAATGTTACAATCGCACTTTAATTTTGATATCAACATTCAAACAATTTTTATAAAGCTCAAAATCCATAACAATCTCATCAATGCACAGTTCCACCAATAAATGAATTGGAATCATATAAAGCAAAGAAAAGAGGTGAAGAAAAAAAGCAAAAATTACAATTCCACATGCATCAGAGTCTACGTACCTGTATAACAAACCCTATACAATCTGTAATTTAACTGAATATCTATCATACTTTAATTTATATATTTTTTAGCATCCATTTATTCACAAATAAAAGCATATTTAGTAACACAAATGGGAAAAAAAATAGATAACTTAAAAATTTAATTTTCCTCGTACCTCCTTTCTAAAAGCAGAAAGGAAAGTATTAACATGACAGCGAACATAGGAATGACGTACGAGAGAATCATGCATGTCTTGATCGATCGCCGACGTATACGTATGTAAATGCAAAATGGAAAATGTCTCAAATTAAGAATTAATTAAGGTGGAGATTGATTTTCGGTTGGTGGCGGCGGTGATCCGTAATGCCAGACAGGAATAACAAGAGAAGGAGGCGGAGGCGGGGATAGATACCGATCTTCGGGTGATACTTCTGAGTAAGGCGGTGGAGGCGGAGATAAGTATCGCTCTTCTGGTGACACCTCTGAGTAAGGCGGTGGTGGTGGTGCTGACTCCCCGCAAGGAGGTGGAGATGGTGGAGGTGGTGATGGTGATGGTGGAGGTGGTGAAGGTGGAGGAGGTGATGGTGGAGGTGGTGATGGTGGTGGTGGGGACGGTGGAGGTGGGGATGGTGGAGGAGGCGATGGTGGTGGTGGTGACGGTGGAGGAGGCGATGGTGGTGGTGGTGACGGTGGAGGAGGTGATGGTGGAGGTGGTGACGGTGGAGGAGGAGATGGAGGAGGTGGTGACGGTGGTGGCGGTGACGGTGGAGGAGGAGAGGGAGGAGGTGGGGATGGCGGTGGTGGAGGCGGGGAAGGTAGCACAAACTTCTTACAGTTGAAGGAACCACAATCAACATGCTGGATGCTGTTGTAGTATTGGCATTGTTTCTCGGCCCGTTGATTCGGCTGCCATGGGATGCAATTTCTCTGGTCTGAATATGACTGAAGATGATGACATATTGCTGGCTCGCCAGTGAAAAAATTGTACGAAGCTGTGAAATTCTTGAGGTTGGGCAGATGGCAGATAGACTCTGGTATGGTCCCGGTGAGCATGTTGTGCGCAACGTCAAGCTGCTCGATTTTCTCCAAGCCGCCAAAAAACTCGGGCAAATTGCCCATCAACTTGTTGAAGGAGACATCAAGCACAGTGAGGTCTTTAAGCAAACCAAATTCGGGAGGAACGCAAGAGTTGAGACCGCAGTTCATGAGAATGATCTCGTTCAATGTCTTGGACATGTTGGCTATGCCAGCAGGTAGACACCCGGTGAATTTGTTGTTAGCTAGCACAAGCACGGAAACCGGTGAGTTGCCAATGTTGTCGGGTATCTGGAACTGGAACCTGTTGCTGTTTATGAACAATGCGTCAAGAGGAAGATCAAACAACTCCTTGGGCACGGCTCCCTCAAACTCGTTGAATCTCAAGTCAAGGAACTTGAGGGAAGGAAGGCGAAGGAGCACCTCAGGAAACTTGCCTTCGAACCGGTTGTTGCTGAGGTCAAGCTCGTGGAGTAACTTCAACTTCTCAAACTTGTGCGGCAATGTACCACAAAACCGGTTTGAGTTGATGTGGAGCAGGGTCAATTCAGCCAATAGACCGAGCTCCTCTGGGAGATACCCGGCAATGTCACCATGGTTGAGGTCAATGCCCGCAACGACGGTGAGATATGGGTCGAAGGGAGTGGGGGCACAGTACACTCTCGAATAGTTGCAGACATCAGGACCCACCCAGTTGGCAGTTAGATTGAAGGGGTCGGAGAGGATGGCATGCTTCCACGCCTGTAAGGCAATGTAGGCAGCTTTGAGGTGGTCGTTGGCAAACTGGTAGCTGGGGTCCACATATACATACTCGCCCCGGTCTCCATTTTCATCGAGGTAGTAAAGAAGTTGCCGGCGACGAATATGGCCGGCCTCAGCATTGGTTAGTCCATGACTAACAAATGCCGAGGCAGAAGGAAGGAGGATAGCAAGAAGAAAAAGAAGAGCAGGAGGCCAGAACAGGGGATCCTTTCTGTTCTTCCTCATTATCTATCTCATTGTCAGAACTCAGAAGGATATATATATGTAGAATTTGTACTTGAAATGAAGGAGGAATGAGGAGAGAACCGCTCTGCTCTTCTCTGCTCTGTCTGGGTTTGAAACTTGAAAGGAAAGGAGCCTGTGACTGTGAGAGAAATAAACGAGAGGGGACAGCTATATCACAGCTCAAGCGTGAATAAATTAATCAGTTATGGACGGCTGGGATGTTAGTTAGACTTAGACAATGGAAGGATCGATGATTTGATTCTTGTTCAAACATTTCTGAGACTGACTTGCGCTCCATAACTTGGCATTTTGAATTAATTAATTTATTGTAACAAGTACAAGTCGCCAAAGAGCCGCTTGGGATCTTATACTATTCAAAGTTTTGCAAGATTGGAATACGAATATAATTATCAGGTATATATTTTTTTGGAATAGGCTAGAAGTAGAATAGAGAGGGGCCCTGTAGAACGTGTATACATCTAACGCGCTTAGTCCTTAGTGGGAAACCACTCTAAAATCTCTAATCAAGCAATCTTGTGTTCTTGTATTTTTTTTTTTTCATTTCCAATTAATTACACTTTTTGGCGCCGATCGAGCAGCCGACGACGGTGCATTTGCAACAAGGTTTCAATGATATTCTTATTAATTTGTTTAATTTTTTTTGTTGACCGTCTCCCTTTTTTGTTCCTTGATTTATTGTTAACACTACATTTGCATGTGGTTGTGCACAAATGATGTAAATACGCTAAAGTTGTCTACATAATTGGAATTGATTCATATTTTCCATTTCAAATTGAAATTGTAAATCATTAATTAAACGATTAATGCAATAATATATACAAGTATAGAACACAACTTTTGGCTACTTGATCCCTATCTTACAATAAATGCAACAACTTGAGGCGACCAAAAGTTAATTGAACCGCTTATATAAGAACTTGAATAATTTGATTGTACACCCTCCAATTCCAGCAACATCGATCTTGTCATTTCAAGAGAACAATTTAAGATTTTACATTGACTTTTTTTTTTTATTAGAAGAAAATATCGCCAATTACTAGCTCCATCGTTTAAGCTTGCTGCATAGAAAATATGTTTATGAATTTAAAAAAACTAATAATTAAACAAGTAGTTCCATACTAACTAGTCTACTATAAACTCTTCAAAATAACATCAGTCGGAAGCCTCATTTTCAATTTACAATATCAAATGCACAAGTAAAATAATGTGTTGCTATTTCATTAAAAAAAATGAATCATGTATAATGGTATTCTTTGTGCGAATATTAATTACAACAGCATTGAATTAATTTATTGACATAATGAGTAAAATAATGTGTTGCTATTCCATATTGTTTTCAGGACTTGTTAATTTAGCTTTGGTGGCAGGATATGGAATATGGATTGGCTAAGGCTTTTATCACCGAACTTGTTTAAATGACCATTTTGTCCCTGTATGAGAACAATAATGAACATATAATTAGAGTAAAGGAGGTAAACTTACCAACATTACATTTACACCCACCTCTTTTTTTGTTTTTATGAATTAAATTCCCAGAGAATTATACCCACGGCCACCACCTCAAGTGGAAAGTTTCTCAGCAGGAAAAACAAAAATGGAGTGCTGCCGTGCTGGAGCCTGGACATATGTGTAACGGTAGCGTGGAAATAATTCATTGGATAAATAGATAATCATCATTCAACAATTCCTTCTTTATTTTGAACTTTTATATGTAGTCCCGAGTCTGTGTCCCCCGAATACCTTTCATGCATTTTTGGTCCATCTTCGTATAAATAATCATATTTCATTTCAATGAAATAATGGTGCAGTTGAACGTAATGTGCATTATAATTTAACTTGATCATCTTTTTATTTTTACAAATGTATCAACTGATGATGCTTTCATGATAATTATTACATTCATTTCAAAGTTTCATTATGGTGAAACGTTTTACATAAGAAATAATAATAATAATTATTATTATTATAATAATAATAATAATAATGATGATGATGATGATGATGATGATAACAAAAAAATAGTGAAATGATTAATATTAATTAAAATTTTCTGCACAAAAATGTATTCGCTAAGTTGGGCCTTATATAACTAAACTTATTTAACAAAAGAAACAAAGTTTCGAACTAAAAATTTCCCACCAGTCCCTATGATACAAAAAAAAAAACAATTTATTATCATATGATCATACATATTTTTCCTCTGCCGCGGATTAGCGCATGATATTCTTACTTTAGAATTATACCTTTCAAATATTAATTGTTGTCGAAAAATGTCTTATAGCTGATAAAGTTTCCATTTTTTTTTTCATTTTAGTTAATGTTAGTTTGAGTGTGAGTATTATTGTTCAAAATAGATGTCAAAACGCATTATGAATATGATAGTTCATAAAATGCATGAAATGACAAGTCCTGAAAAACTAGAAGAGTAAATTGTTTAATTATTATTTTTCACAAAATAAGGCACAATCTAATAAAAAAAAAAAAAAAAGGTGTCCATCCTATCTCAAAGAGTTTACATTTTTCAAAATTTAGGAATTAAAATAAATTAGTACGAAATATATAGGTAGGGAATATTTTGGAGTTCCTCCTAGGAATATCTAGTAGTGTTTAATTAAATAAATAACTATTTTGAGGGTAAAGAATAAGAGCAGAGAAAAGCGTTTTGTGTGAAGAGGAGAGACAGGGCCCACCATGTGAACCGTGGCCCACATGGTTGGTTCAGGTCGAGTCCAATTCGTTACACAGGGTCTAAGTCTAAGATATGAAATCCATGGACAGTTGTACTTGGAGACTTCTTGGTGTGTTTCAATTTGTTACGAAAGCTACTTTAATTTGCTTTGTTTTTTCATTTCCAGCTTGTGTCATCATTTGTAACAAAACCGAACAAATTCTTCCTTATAAAAGAGAAACTAGTAAGGAATAAAGTTTCTGAAATATATGTTCTTGACACTTGACAGAAAAGTAAAATTTTAAGAATTAGCTATTCTAATAAACTGAATATGCATTAAATTTCTATCCTGCCACTTTTCATAAAGAAAATAATATCTTCGTCACGTTAACAACATATAACTTTCACTTCTTTTAATACAAAAACAATTTGCAAAAAATTAAAACATAGGATTGCAAACGGATAGTGATGAGCCCAAACGAATACTCAGATTTCAGTATAGATTACTATACATTTTAATCCTAATTTGATTTACCAGTCAGATTGCAAGTATATATACAATCCTATAGCGTAGTACAATCGGAATATATTAGATTTATATTGGGAGTATACTTTGTGTTTAATGCGGTGATGCTAGCTACAGTGTGACCGACAAAAATAGTAGAGAGTCTCTAGAGTTCAGGTTTTCCTGTTATTTCTAATAATGCAGGGGTAGTGTATTAGATTTAAACATTTTTCACTAGTTCTAGGTAGGTTTATATTGGGGTATACTTTGAGTTTAATGCGGCGGCGCTATAGTGTGACCGGCAGAAATAGTAAAGATTCTCTAGGGTTCAGGTTTTCCTATTATTCCTAATAATGCAGATATCTATTTTTGGCTCCTGTCTATGCCGTATGCGGCACTGTCACTACCGAGTGTGGTATAGACTACATGCAGGCTCTAAGAAATGTACTAGGAGGCCAAATTATTTGGGTCATAGGTTAAATATGGATTTATTCTTTTTGGGTTGGGCCCAAAATAGGCTTGTTACTCTCTTTAATCTGATCTGATCAGATTAGGATAAGTATTCTGACTAGGTGCGAATGGATAGCTGCAAACAAAATGGTGCAATTGAACAGAAGTATTTGATTAAAATTACATATGTAGCAGTACAATTTTGGGTTAACTATTCTATTATCCGAAATTATACAAAAGAGAAAAAGGAGACAAAAAATAGAAAACTAATATTTTCGCTTTAATTGGATTAGACCGAAAATTTGATCAGTCTAAATTTTGCACTACTTCAGAAAATAAGAAAGAGAAAGAGTCAAAAAAGGGCTGTCAGTTCGGTACTATTATACTAAACTACAGTAGTTTGCCAACCTGTTCATGTGCATACTAATAGAGACGCAATTGTTATCGCTACTGCGTTTATCTGACATGGAGAAGAAGCAAAATGGACTGACTGCTGGAATGACTAGACGAAGATTTCCTCTGCGCGTCTAGTGGTAAACTCTATATTAATCTTGGAATTAGTTTTATATATGGATTCTATTTTTCGGATAATGAACAAATTGAAGAACTAAATCAAATTGTTACACTATAACATATCTGAAAACCCTACACAAGCTACCCCGCATGCGGTACTGTCACTACCCGCATGCTACCATGCAGTACTGTCACTACCTGCAGGCTATCCTAGTGTTCTGATATGTGTTTTAAAAATATTTTCTGATCTTTCGATCGGCTTTTGGGCTATCAAAACTAAAAAATTTAAGTACAAAATTATATTATTTCCTTATACTACCCCGTAGTTGAAATATCTCAAATCTCCCACCTAATCTAGATGCTTCCTAATGTTGTTCTGACTAAGTTCGTGTTGGATTTTTGGTTAGGTTATAGTGCAACAATTCAATTCAGTTCTTCAATTTGTTCACTATCGGAAACTAAAATCCAAGTGTAAATTAAATTCCAAGATTAGTATAGAATTTACCACTAGACGCACAGCGGAAATCTTCATCTAGTCGTAGGAGCAGTCAGGCTCTTCTCTCATTTTTTGTATCGGATATACGCACCAGCAACAGTAAATGCGCCTCCACCAGTAGTCACGAACCGGTTGACAAACTACTGTAAGTCGGTATGCTAGTACCAACAGACAGTTACACTTCTTTCTTTATTTCTCTCTTACGTTTTCTTGTAATTAGTTTAAACTTAATGGCTACTGAAAAATGAACAGATGCATTATATTTATAAAATATTTGCACCAGTTCAGATGCACCTATTCAATCACACCAATTTAGAGATACTTATCCAGAGATACATCAACATGGGAAATGAGATAATAATTTGATACAAATTAATCTTATAAAATGTCATTTTGTCGTTTCTATTTTGAAAAGTTTTTGAAAAAAAAATTAACAAGTACGTGTGACGAGTGTGTGTGGCGAGTAAATGTTTAAATAAATTTGAACTTCTACACTTAAAACAGCATACAAAGATGCATAGAATAAAAATAAACAAATTATTTGATTGAAAGAATAATATTCAATTTAATATTACATCTTTTAATCAAAACCATTGACAATACATACTTAATATAAGAATAGAGATATTTAACATTAAGTAAAATCAAATCAAGTAAAATTCTATGATTTTTTAGATCTTAATTAGTCGTCTTTCATTGTACATATTTAACACATTTCATCGCGATAATCAAAGAAGAAAGATTAGTCTAGATAGCAAGTTGACAATATCTTAAATTCTAAATTTGTCTTGGACCGCGCGCGATTTGTGGCAGGTATTTTACAAAAATGTTTATCAGTGCAAGTAATTTAATCATACGAATATTCATTACAAATCAATAACTTTTTTTTTCTGACTTTACAATATGCAAAATACAAAATGCTCAATAAAATATCAAACAAATAACTTCCTAATAATATAATTTTTCTTTGTGTTTGAAAATTACCAAACTTTAAAATGTTTTTAAAGTTCACTCAAATTTTTTTGGTTTAAATAGCAATAACATTATTTTCCACTGTTTTAAATTATTCAAACAAATGGAAAGAAAAAAAATATCATAAATGAGCGGCCCACGCGCTGGACCGACGCAAAGATTTTTGATGCACTACTTGTGCTTAGAGTGGACAAAACATGCCATGCCGTGACTAACATGCCGTGATTTTGGTCTCGTGCCGTGCCGTGCCTTGACTAAAATGTGGAGGGGTAGTCACGGCACGCGAGTCACGTCCTGACTCCCGTGCCATGACTATTCGTGTGCCGTGTCCAAACGTAACTGATCACACTTCTCACATTTAACTATTTTTTTTCATAATTTAGGTTAGTTTATTCAAGATTCATCATTTGATCAAAACTTAATGATCATAATTACACGTGACTCTTGTGACCACATGCCGTGACCAGATCTTTCGCGTGACGTGCCGTGCCGTGTCAAATTTTCAAAAGATGGTCACGGCACATGAAGGTCATGGCACGCGAACAGTCACACGTGCCATGCCGTTCCGTTCCGTGACAGAACCGGCTCCGCCGTGCCATTTTTTCCACTCTACTTGTGCTGTCTTAGGTGTTAATACTTACTAGTGCTTAATCTGTTATATCATGATAGTTTATTTTGTGTGTAGGGATGATGGTTGTATTGGTAAAAATATATATATAGTTTAATATCCAACATCAAGTTCATGTTGTGTCAGTAAAATGCTGAATTCACTGGTACTGGTACAGGTCTAAAAGGTCTAAATAGTAAGAAAATTCAAAACTATTATGTGTGTAAAATCTGAATGTACTGATATATGTACAGATTCTTTTTATTCAAGTTGTATGTATATAAAATCTGAAATAATAGTATGTTTTAATGAATGAAACATGTGTAACAACACAATTGATATAATTTATGCAGTCTCAATTTGCTGAACTTTTGGGTGCCTTGTAATTTCCGTATGTAATATATATGTTGTAATATACTAGTATGTCATATTGTCATGCGGTAATATATTTGTGTTGACGAAACCTAACTTATAACCCAACTATTTAAAGACAAGTAGCTATACTAACACTGCTCAGAAGCTTATTTTTACAATTGCATTTTTACAGGCGAAAAGAGAGGAAATTATTTTAGGGACATGGCTATGTTTAATATGTAAATAAAATTCTGAAAATTTGTTGAAAGTAGATGTGCATGATCAGATTCACTGAGAATTGTGGGCTTGATCAAAACAAGGCCTGGTGCAAATAGACACATTAATCAGAAAATTAAAGCTACAAATGATACAAATTTTATTTAAGGGCTGAAATTATGGCCCGTGTAGTTCTTTAGTAGGTAATTAATACATTATTAGCCCTGACCAGTTGGCCCTATATGTCATTCACTGCTTCTGAAATTAAGCACATATATTACTATGATCTCTATATTTTTGTTGTTTTGTTTTTTTCATGCATGGGAAAAGTGGTGTTGTTTCAATTTCATTCTCTGAGTGCCAAAAATATTGGCAAAAATAATTGATTCATGTGGATCATTATTGTGGGTATCTCTTGTCATGCGCTTTGTAATTCTCGTAAAATATTGAAAACTCACAATGTTGTAATTTTATTTCAATGCTGTAACAAGTTTAGTAATAAGCATATATGATTGTAATTTGTTTGGGAAGAGACTTATTATATGTTATTTCTCTACACAGGCCTGGATAAGTTTTTGTTTTTGTACTTTTGGAAGGGGTAAAGGAATAATGTTTTTTTATTTAATATATGCTGAGTACGTGGTTTTCTCTCGTCGCAAATAAACTGGGGAAATTGACACAAAAAAAAATGTATTTAATAAAGGTCCGATAATTAATATTGAATTTAAATTGAAAATAATAGTTCTGGTAGTGTACATCGCCATACCTACATCTCACCCATATTTAATTGACGTGCATCCAACTATCTAAAACTAAACTAAATACCAATATATAATATATTAGATTAATACTATACTAGGATTTAGTCCTCCAAGGAGAAATTTTACTTGTATCATAATCATATAGTACCTAAACATTCCAAGGCATATCATATTATATAGCTTGCTTCCTACCAACATTTCGTGGCTTCTCCCTCCTAAAAAAACACCATCGATCATTATTGTTTGGTAATATTACTCTTAAAGGAAACAAAAAATTAATTTAAGAGATGATGAGCAAATGCATAGAAGAATGCCTAATTTCAAGAATTCCTTTTCTCTTGGCAATTATCTTCCTGGCCTCAGCATTCTCCGGGGATCATGGCATCGCCAGCGTCACAGCTAGCAACATACAGCATTCGCACCGACGACATCTTCTCTCGGACTACCAATTCGTGAATCCACATCTCAAGGATGCATACATTGCCTTGCAGGCTTTAAAGCATGCCATTCTATCCGACCCCTACAACATGACGGCCAACTGGGTGGGTCCCAATGTGTGCAACTATAACCGTGTGTTCTGTGCACCGGCCCCTTATGACCCATACCTCACCGTAGTAGCAAGCATTGACCTAAACCATGGTGACATTGCCGGGTACTTGCCAGAGGAGCTTGGCCTCCTTGTCGACCTATCTGTATTACATATCAACTCAAATAGGTTTTGTTGCACATTGCCATCTAAGTTTGACCAGCTCAAGTTACTCCACGAGCTCGACCTCAGCAACAATAAGCTCTCAGGTAAATTTCCCCAAGTCCTTCTTCGCCTTCCTTCCCTCAAGTATTTGGACATAAGATACAATGAATTTGAGGGTTCCGTGCCCAAGGAGCTTTTCGATCTCCCTCTAGATGCCATATTTATAAACAGCAATAGATTCCAGTTTGACATACCTGATAACATTGGAAACTCTCCCGTGTCTGTGATCGTTCTAGCTAATAATAAATTCAGTGGTTGCCTCCCTTCTGGCATTGCCAACATGTCAAACACGTTGAACGAGATAATTCTCATGAACAATGGCCTAAATTCATGCATCCCCTCTGAGTTTGGCTTGCTTAAATCCCTTACCGTGCTCGATCTCTCCCTCAACAACATTGCGGGCCCACTGCCAGATCAATTTGGCAGTTTAGAGAAGATCGAGGTACTCAACTTGGCACATAACAGCCTCACAGGGACCACACCTGACTCGATCTGTTCTCTTCCAAAACTGAAGGACCTCAATCTCTCCTACAACTATCTAACAAGCGAGTCATCATCGTGTCTCCATCTAAGTTCGTATGCTGATGAATTAAACTGCATCCAGGGACGGCCAAATCAGAAATCCGAGGGCGAGTGCAAAGCGGCTTTGTCGAATCAAGTAAATTGTGACTCATTCAAGTGCAAGAAGTGTCCTTCAGAAGTTTCACCTGAAAACCAGTACCTTTCACCTCCACCACCACCAACTTCTGAAGTATCTCCTGAAGACAAGTACCTTTCACCTCCGCCGCCACCAACTTCTGAAGTATCTCCTGAAGATCAGTACCTTTCACCTCCGCCACCACCTCTCGTAATTCCTGTCTGGACTTATGGATCACCACCACCTCCATCCCGGTAATGATTAATTGCCATGTATGGGAATCTTGTTAGCGGTTTAAACTTTAAGGTGTGAAGTTGGATCTCGTAAATTTTATATCTTTCCTTTTATTTTTGGTGAGACTATTTATCATACAAATAAATGGCCTAAGTAACAAATTGATCATAGAGTGTGAATGATGTATGTATAGAGCTGGTAAAATGTATGATCTTATTCAATTATTTGTCTTTAATTTCTTTGTTAAAGCTTTCTCTGCATATTTTTATCTTTAAATCATGTATCCCGAATTCCTTTATTTGATCACCAAATATTTGAATATTTTTTTTCATCAAAAAAATATTTGAATATTTTTATAAAAGTTTCTTCCTGCACTCCATAATTTTTACAGGATATATAGTCCATTGAGCTGGTACAATTAATTAGTGACCACAAATTAAGTTGTACTTATTGAAAAAATTATTACATTAATTTGTGACAGATTTTGTTTAATTGACAAATAATTGACGTAATTATTCATTGAAAACACAAATAGAAGCTATACACACACACACACACACACACTTGATGAAAGTTGAGACCAATTGCTTGCATGCTCAATTTAGAAAGAGAAGAAGGGGGGAATAAAATAGGAAGAAGGTCCGATTTATATCTAAATTCAACCGTGATAATTAATTCAAAATTCAAATGAATCTGAATTAGAACCAAATCCAAAACAATTGGAACTCGGTGAGCTGAAATTTAATTTGATCATCTTTACTCAAATATAATCCATTTTGTTGATTTCTATCTATACGAAATGGAGATAAACTGATATATACGTACGTACCGCAAGGAAAATGTGCTTTAAAATATCATGTCTATATATATGGTTCTTTCACCACAAATTAATATTCGGCAATCGGCATAGCCCTATCTTGCTGAATTCGGTGAGCTTGAGAGTGATACAGGACAAGTCAGTCCTGCAGATCCACAACTCAAATTTACTTAACAATTCAGAATTTCACGTCAAGAACCGATCGATTCTCTCGTGTAAAATCAAGCAAAAGAGGTCTCTCATATTTTTCTCTCTAGAATCACACTATCTATATGTGTTTATATATGTTATGCATTTTTGTGGAGAGGGGAATTTATTTATTTATATAAAGGTTGGATGAAATATTATGTTCTCATCTCTATCAGAACTTAAAACGGTGCACAAGCGTATGGTTCACATAACTCGATCATGAATGAAGGATCAAGAACCATGGCCCGTTCAATCCGGGACAGTGCATCTTAGTTCCAACCGAGGTGATCCTTTTAAGCTCGGGTTATAATTTAGATTCAGATATCATATAATTTTAAATTGCCTTATATTTGAATTATATTTTCAGGTTACATGTCATTCAGGTCTGATAGTTTTGTATCTGAATACTTAATTATTTGTGTTCAAATTATTTTGAGCACGGATCATGACATCAACCTAGCATGTTAGCTCCTTAACCTTCCTCTCCTTCTCGCTCTAACCCATTCATTCCTCCCTTTTTGCATTTGATTTTGTGAATGAAATAGACACTTTGGATTGTTTCGAGTTAACTATGTGAAGACTATTTTCAGTTCATTTTTGTTTCCTTGATTCATTTTAAAATTTCAATGTACGCAACATGTCTTGACAAGATACTTGTTGTCATAAAACAAAATGAAAGTTCAAATCTTTTAATTGCACAAGAAAAAAAAAATACGTATACATAATTCAATAGACTAAGAAAATAAAAAACAAATGAAATTTTTCTGAAAAATAAATACAGAACATATAAATGAACAAAGAGGTAACCTAAAATGGCCAATCAATCAAGTGATATTTATCAAGAGGCTGCTTCTTTTTACCCTTTCTTAAATCTTTCATGTCTCTAGAGCTACGAGTCATGAAAAGATTAAGATTAACACCGCCATCAAATCAGAAAATGCACAGTAAGTATAAACAGTATTGACTGGAGTACCAAAAAAGGAAAACATCCTAAGCCTTGTGAAGAGAGGTTCTAACATCCTTCAATCTAATTGCCATTAGACACCTACATGAATATAACCCAAGAATTAAAGACAAGTAACTTATCTGAAATATAAACAGATAAAATATGCCTAGTTTAACAAGTAAAATTCAGTATACAATCTCAAGTTTATCCTTCTTTAACTCAACTTGTGGAGCCTAATTGATGCTTCAAGGCAAAGTAAATGGTACTTGAAGCTTAAACAGTAAGCTCACTCCAAAACTCAAGCATCTCTCAATACTAAGCCAAGTTTTTATCTTAATTGTTGGGTCAATTACAAACAATTAAAACAAGAGTCCGCTAACAGAGAACAGTTTTACATTGGGTCACATCTAGAAATTCAAAGGCTAATCAACCTAGAGACAGTTCAGGCCAAAAATGGACCCTGCCTATACTCAACCCAAACCAGAAGTAATATTGACGATACTATGACAAAGATTTTCTTCAATGCTCAATAATAACTATTCTATATCAAGACAACGTTGTGCTAAAATCCTTAACATACAATAAATTTAGTAACAACTATTATAACTGAGGTCTTTACCCAACCAGTAATTGATCCCCAAATGAACCAGTCAAGTCAGAGGTATTTCTCTAACGAAGAATAACATGAGAAAACACAACCAATAAAGGAATTGATACAAAGACTTACTCGAACGAAGCCGAGTCAGAGGTATTTCTCTAAGTTCACGCCTGATGCATAACCATTCACCAAGTAAAGACATACTCGCTAACCCAATAAGGTTCACAACCCACCATGTCAGAGAAACAGGCCAACCACCATATATTAAGCATATGAAGAGATGTATTATATATAAGGTCGCAGAGAAATCAAGACACTTCTTTGCTCTCTCTATCACATATAGCATATACCCAGCTCTATTGGAAAGGAAAGAACAA
The DNA here is from genome assembly GCA_024447775.1 of Carex cristatella. Lineage (NCBI taxonomy): Eukaryota > Viridiplantae > Streptophyta > Magnoliopsida > Poales > Cyperaceae > Carex > Carex cristatella. The sequence continues at coordinate 3,635,335 of JAJHPF010000028.1, read as the reverse complement.
GAAAAAGAAATAAAAAGATTGAATTTGTTCCAATTACTTATATATGTTTAATTTCTGCTTATGTAGGGTATTGATGAGGATTAAGATTTATAATAATGTTCTGCTGCCAACTGCTACAATGATATTTTAGAATTACTGTGAGTTACAAACAACAAGTCAACAATCAATAAGGATTTCTTAAATTGGTCCAAGCAGAATTACTGCATCAAAGTCTCTCCTGAACAACAAAATTTTCTACTAAGTACCCAGGATTGAAAAAAAAAAAATTGGAGATTAGAGTTACCCCGCAATAGAAGTGAGCAAGAAGGAGACAATGACGAAGCAACCGGTGACAGTAGAAATAGTAACCGTAGAAAAATCAAAGAAATATACAAGGCTCATATGCTCGACACGTGTACCGACGAGTACGGTGATGAAGAGGCCGAGCGTCAAGTAGTACAAACACTGGAGGCAGACGATCTGAGCCAAAATGAGCCATGGATCCCATACTAAAGCTCCGTAAAACATTTCCAAACTATTCAATATGTTAAATTGGCAACTTTCGGCCCAGTTCTTGATCCCAGCCGCAAACCCTAGCGTATGCAAATCCCCATCCAACCGGATATCTCCACCATTTCAATTCAATCAAACGAGTAAAAGGAGCAGGAGCGTTGCAAATTAGATTTTGGATCGGATCAGGAGAGAAGGTTTGCTTTGGTTTGGTTTGGTAGAGCAGACGGTGATTGTGATTCTTCACTGAGAAGAGAAGAGAGAGAATATGCTTCGCCCCAAGTCCAACAGCAACAGACGATATTAATTTGGTTCTGAGACTGAGTAGATCTCTAATTTCATCCAAAGGCAAAGGCAAAAGAAACATGGAGAGACTTCTTGTTTGAGGACCGTCCGATCTTAATCATACACACATATGTATGTTCACATCTTGGGTCAATTACAACATCTTATTCTGTACCATACGATCTAAATCGGACGACGGTTCATGATTACAAAACAAAAATACTTGTTTCGTAATTAACTAAGAACTCAAGGACTGAGGTAGAAAAGAAAACCTAGCAAGTCTAAACTCTAAAACCCTTTCTCCGTTCTTCTCCCTCACTCTCGCCACTAGTCTCTCTCCACCGCCAGATGTCGATCCTACGGCGCACATATCAACCCCTCCTCTTTCTCCGCCACCACATTCGTCCCCTTTCATCCGCCACCGCCGCGGCACCTATCCCCTCTTTTGACCCGGTAGCACCTCTTGATTACTTACCGGCTTTCCCTCGACCCGATCCCAAGTACAACGAGAAGATTCTTGCCATACCCCGGAGCAGCTCAGGAAAGAACATTTCGGCTAAGGAGAGAAAAGTGGGTCGTGTACCCGCTATAGTGTTTGAACAAGAGAATGGCCAGGAGGGAGGTAACAAGAGGCTTATATCTGTTGATGCCAAGCAGATTCGCAAGCTGGTAGATCACTTGGGAAGGTCTTTCTTTCTCTCCAGGCTTTTTGAATTGGAGGTTTGGTCCGAGTTTCATGGGTCTGGGGAATTAGTAGAGAAAGTTCGAGTCTTGCCTCGATTGGTCAGTTGGATTTTGTTCTCTCTCTCTCTCTCTCTCTCTGTTGGTATTGATGTGGCTGTACCAGTTGGTACTATTGCAGTTCTGATGGCAATCTATGATTGATTGGTTTGATTTGTTTTGTTTTGTGTTTAATTGTTTTATTTAGGTTATACTTATAAGGGTTTGTCTATTTGAATTAATTTGCATTGAAATTCCTATTAGGTGTTACCAATTTACTCTTCCCTATTCGCAATGAAATGACAAACATACAACTTTTACAATTCCAGTGCTTGCTGTTTTACCAAAATCCACCAGACCTGGAACGGAATTTCAGATTTTTAATTTTTTTACATTCTGTACTTGAATCGATTTGATTGTACAATAGTACAGTTGAAGTTACTATTGTTTGTCACGTGGCAGATACATCTCCACGCAGGAAATGATGCACCACTAAATGTAACATTTTTAAGAGCTCCCTCTTCAGCATTGCTGAAGGTAGATGTACCTCTTGTTTTTAGAGGAGAAGATTCTTCCCCTGGTCTTAAGAAAGGTCTCTCTCTCTCTCTCTCTCTCTCTGCTCTCTCTCCTTCTTTTCCACTCTCCAAGCCTAATTCTCTCTCAAGAAAAAAAAAAAAAAAAAAGAGGCTTTACTTTGAAAAGAAAATGTTACCACTTACCAGTCATTGTAAATTGCTCCTGCCAGTTGTGTACCAGTAGGTGTTAACCCTAAATCCAGGGATCACTGGTTTTGATCTAACATCTAGAAACCTAAAACCTTGAATTGACTGACCCTCATTAAGAATGAAAATTTTAATTTACATCTACTTTCCCCTGTATTTCTAATTGGCACATGTACTGTAGACAGATAAATGAACTGAAATTGATAAATATTTCAGGTGCATACTTGAATACAATAAAAAGGACAGTGAAATATCTGTGCCCAGCTGATATCATACCCCCTTATATAGATGTGGATCTAAGCGGGTTGGATGCAGGTGAGAAAATAGTCATAGGTGACCTAAAGGTGCATCCCGCACTTAAACTTCTTCTGTCACCCCAACAACCTGTTTGTACCCTTATGGGTGCTCGTGCAACTGACCAGAAGAAATCCAAATAATTTTTAACATGATTTTACCTTTCTTTGTTAGAAAAGGCATTTTGTTTTTCAAATTTTTGATCAAGTCAAGCTAAAATAGTGTACTTTGAGAAAGGTGGCTTGTTTTCTCTTTAATTAGAGAAGGGGTTTTCATTTACTATTGTCCGAATAAGAGCAAAACTGTATAATTTGAGGTGGTCTGGATTTCTTTTATTATTTATTTATTTTATTTTGATGCAAATTTTAGCTCACAACTTAACTTTGAGATACAATGGTTTTTCTATCCTTCATTCTTGGGGCATGAATCCCTCAATATGATTCAGCATTAACCAGCTGTGCATATTTTATTTTGAAAATCAATCAATTGGCAAAACAAAATATATCTGCAATGTTATATAAAAAGTTCTGCTTGTGCAAAATTCATAAATACAATGCTTAAATGGGTACATACAGAGCCGTTAGAAATATCAAACAAAACTTACCGGCTCTAAACAAAATCTGCGGACCAAATGTTTTATGATAAATGGGAAGAACTTACTTCCCCAAAAAAGATAAGGGAAAATAAAGTTTTAATGAAGCAAATGATACTATAAAATTAAAACCTCCAAAAATCTTCAGGAGATTGTTGCTGGCATCGAATCGCTCTTAGCAATGGATGGCCTTCTACTTAATTTATCTTGCTCAAGTGGATGAATTATTCATTGATAGGTAGAAAAATGGGACCATTGTGTTTGTGTAACTTAGCAACTGGGACTTCTTCTTCGTCAACCATTGTCTCGTACCCGCTCTCACCCTCGATGAAAATATCACGGCATTCCTCGCTGCAGAATGGTTTATCCCTGATAATACATAAGAAGAATATGCTTTGTTATTCTATGAAACAAAATGATGAAACTTGCCTTTGATCTCTCGTTTTTATTTATTTGTTAATGTATTTATTAGAGAGAGAGAGATTGTTGAATTGTTATTTAATATGGTAATGAGCATTTTGTTCAGAAATTTATATATACAAGAAAATACATGAAATTTATATATACAAAGAAAATATTAATGACTGTTAGAGGCTTGAAATTAATGAACTCTGCACATATGTCCTCCAACCAATTAAAATGACAATAAGATATAGGCATACATGTATATGAAAATGTCTCTGTCTTCGACTAGTTCCACATTGCAGAGGCCGCAACCGCCCAATGAACTACTGCTCCTACAAAGCTCCAATAAATCTGAAATATTACTGCTACCAAGATGTGAAAGATTACAGGACATGTCCGGATTCTGATCCCCAAAAACATAGGTCGTGAGCGGTTCTAACTTGTCCATATGAGCAATGTAAATTGAACCGGCCAAAGTTTCGCTTGAACTGGTCTCTTCTCCATTAGAAAAAGGAGATACCCATTCTTCATAAAAGCGATGACATTCAATTTCATTCTGTGGTGCAACGTTTGGGATGTCAATTCGAAATTCAGCCTGTGAAGAATGGACATGTTTGCGATGGGAGTTTCCTTGTTCAAGACCTGATTTAGGAGAGTTAATGCTCAAGTATGAAAAATCTAGCTCAGTGGATCCAAGCTCAGTTTTCAAATTTTGTTCGTCTTTGGTGTATGGTGATTTAGGGGAATTGATATCGAGATATGAAAAATCAAGTTCAAAAGGTGTTGTCGGGCTCCAAGTAGCCTTATCAGTAAGCTTAACATTCAAATCATCACGTGACTCCTTGTCACTAAGCTTAACAGAGAGAGGTTTCTCAGTTTTCTGCGCATCATCATTCGAGGGGGCAGCCAATGCAACTTGTTCCATCATGGCCCTGAACGATGAACACCAAATTCAATATTATCATTACAAGCAGACCTTATCTTATCGGAGCAAGAACACATATAACCAAACATTACATAAGAATTATCAAGTGCAATTAACTATAAACCAAAAGTAAGTTCCTGCAGATTGGTCTACTAATTAAGAACTCACCGATCGATCAAGTTAATGAAATGAAGAAAAATATAACACTTCAATTGCAAATTAACAGGAAATATATAGTAGAACCTGTTTTATGTCTCAAGACAATCAATCCTAGCTACCAACATAATTTACCTTAATTTGTCTTTGTGTTTCTTTAAAAAAAGAAGATATAAATACCTTGTTCCAAATGTTTCTCCTATCTCTCGCCACCTATTTCCCTTTCACAAATGGTGGAACTCTTAGAAAATGCTAGAAAAAGAATTTTGAAACCTCTTCTCTAACTGCAAAATGGAAGTTAGAAGAAGTGTATATATGTGTGTGTGTGTAAAAGGCGTCTTTGTTATAGAAAAACTGATTAATTTTCCTATTTAGTCCTTCAACTTATAATTATGACATTAATTTTAATCCTCATTTTAATATATATACCTAAGTCTTATTTTTTCCCCCTTTCCGTATGCATAATTGCTACATACATAACGCATGCTTTCCAAAATTTCGAAGTCAATATGATATGATATGATATTTTATGGACGTTTTGTAAATTATTTGGCTAAAGATAGGTTGTAGTACGTACTTTTATTTGTGGAGAGAGAGATGCCATTTAAGGTCCCCCTTGGTGGCCGTACATTGCTAAAGATGATACTTGTCCTTTTTTCTTTCAATAGAATTATCCAGGTAGTTAAAACTGGATTTTTCCAAGCTATTGTTTTATGTTAAAGTTTGGGCTGGCATGAAAAATGGGGATCCGCTCCATTGTCTAATTAGTCTAACACCTTTTAAACTATAAAACATCATAATGCGCCAGTTAAAGAACTAACTCCTTATGCATTCTACATTTTTATCCTTCAGTTAATTGTTAAAACCATATTTCCTTATTCCAGAATCCATCAAGAATTTTTAGATTAAAAATATGCAAATCTAAATTTAAAAAGATGCACACCTCCTTTTTACAAACCACTTCTCAAACTAAAATGTATAGAGAGTTTATTAAAAAAAATTATCATGCAATTGATAGCAATAATCTAGAAAGATTTTTTCCAATTTTAGAACAAAAAAAGTCACGAAAGACAATTATCTATAAAACTTGTAACTTTTAAAATTCATAAAGTCTTTCCAAATTGTATTTTCACTTCAAATTTTCTAGATATTCTATTTCGCTAATTTTATAATGGACATAGATAACTATTCCCGCACTCTTGTCCCCCGCACATAACTTCCATAACTAAGTACTAACCTGTGGAGACCATAACTAAGCATTCAAGCTATGCTAGATATATAAAGTGTTGCTGAGGAGGTGAATTATCGAGCACAGCTAAATGTCACTGTACATTGTGTTCGATGGCTTTGCAAGCAAGGTGTGACATTCCGTGGACATGATGAGTCTGAAATCTCTATCAATGAAGGAAATTTCTGTGAACTTGTGAGATTATTAGGAGATCATAATAAAAAAAATAGATAAGGTAGTTTTGGAGAATGCTCCCCAAAACTGACAGTTGATTGCACCTACAATACAAAAGGAAATAGTTAATGCGTGTGCAGAGGAGCCAACTAAGGAGATAATTTCAGAGCTTGGAGATCAATTGTTTTTTGTTTTGGTTGATGAGGCAAGAGATAGCTCAACCAAAGAGCAAATGACAGTTATGATTCGGTTTGTGAACAAGAGAGGCTTTCTTGTTGAACGGTTTCTAGGTATCATTCATGTCTTTGAAACTATAGCGCTGACTTTGAAGGTGGGGCATGAGAATTTATTTGGTAAGTATGGTCTAATTTTTTCTAGATTACGTGGTCAAGGTTACGATGGAGCTAGTAATATGAGTGGGGAGTTCAAGAGTCTCAAATCATTGATCCTTGCTGAGAACGGGTCTACATATTGGATAAAGATCACCTGCCCTCAATGAGACTAACAAGTGGGTCCGGACGGATTTATAAATTTTAATATTGATTTTTAGTTTTGGTGTGGCCCACTAGTCAGTGACTCAGGGGCAGGAAAATCCTGCCTCCTGAGGGGCAGAGAATTCGGTCTCCTACATATTACGTGCATTATTGGGCCCATCAATTGCAACTAACACTCGTTGCAGTAGCCAGACATCATCAAAAGGTTGGAGAACTATTTATCAGGATTTCTAATATTATCAATGTTGTTCGTGGATCTTGTAATTGCAAGTAATATATTTTTCTTGTTTAGAATGCAGCAAGGAAAAAAATTAAAACTATATAAGTTTTTCGTAATCATACAATTTTAAAAAGAAAGAATTTATTACTATTGTAACCATTTTGACCATTTTATTGATACTACACAACTAATTTTATAGGGTAATTATAATTTTTCCCGGTCTACCTTCCCCTAAATGTCCCCCGATTACAACTAATGATGCTAGCAAACTTCTCCAACTGTCAAACTCAATAAAAATCAATAACAGTCTCTCTCTCTCTCTCTTATTCCCGATCAAAACCATAAACTCAATTTGTATCTCTCATCTTATTTTATTTTCCCCTCCAATATTATCTCTGAAAAATGAAAGATCAAGGTCAAGCAAAGAGATGACCAAGGCGGAACGAGATAGATTCGCATTGGAGTCGAGCGGAAAGCGGGAGTGGAGCAAGCGGAGGTAATGCGGCAGTTCTCTGGCGCCAGCGATCTGGCTGAGACGTCAAGACGGCGGATGGGGCCGATGATCTGTTAAAGGAAACGTCGAGACGGCGAACGATGCCGGCGATTTGGTCGAGCCTGGATGGCGACAAGTTTTTAAACCTTCTTCACAGGTCTGATCCTATTAGGGTCGAGCGAGAACATTTTTTCCACAATCTTTGTGTAGGCTACAATCATCTCATATAAACCTCCTTCTTTCATTGAAATGCCATAGTGTCTTTTGTTTAATATAGGATTTGTGAATCTTTATTTAAATCTCTGTTTTTGTTCAGATCTGTTCGTTGTAGTATTGAACTTGAGAATAATGATAGACATGGGATTTCTATAGAAAGTTTGAAGATGATTTTTTTTAAATTTAAATAGACCAAGATGAGTACAGCTCAATTGTTCATATCTGAAATTTCTCCCCTTTTGTCGCCATTATTCCTCCTTGTTCTCTCCTTCTTCACCTTAATTTTGTGCGAACCAATCGAACACGTGTGTGGCTGGGTCTTAGTGGAGGTCACGTGAGTACGGATCATAAAAATTATCTCTATGGATCGGAGATCAAAATTAAGAAAAAGAAAAATAAGATATGACAGATACTACCTAATAAATGTGTCTACAACAAACAAATGTATGCATTTAATTTCAATTTCAACTTTGCATCCAATAAAATATTTATTTTGGAGTTCTGACACAACATACAAATGTGAGATTGATTTAATGTCTATGTTTCATTTGCTTGTTGCGGGAATTGGGCATAGGAATTAGAGTCTAATTGAATCCAACCCTAAAACTATACTTATTTGTATGATTTTGTGAGTGTAGTCGAGAAGTCAGCTGCTCGAGCTTGAACTAATTTCAATATATTTTTTCTGGTTTGAATAAATACATACAGCTATCTACTTAAACATCAGGTTTGGCTTCTCTTGTGACAGATTTCTTCGATGTAATCAAGTATATGAATGAATACCTACTCCTAACAGGTAACAATTTATTTTTGATATATTGTTAATATGTTTCACTGTATAGGATGAATACTTCATTGTATATGAATGAATACTTTATGGATGTGAAATTCATACGTAATTTGAATTTTTGAATTGAAATGACAATATGATATATAATCAATACTTTATAACTTGTAGATGCATACTACACCCAAGAGGAAACTTGCAAAGCTAAGGACTCCGATTACTCCTCATCTGCCACCGACGCATTTTGTGTCAGGAAGAGAACTGCTGCTTTGACTGATTTGTTCCGCTGGTACGAATCAAAGAGAAGAGTATCTTAACAAATTTGTTTATTCTTTCCATGACGAGGATGGTCGATGCAACTTCTATCAATTTAATTTAACAATCCAATGCTCATGTGATGGTTAATGTTTCACTACTCAATTGAATTTAGGTATGAGGTTCGTGATTTGATACATTATGATGAATACTTAGTATGACAGGTGCATTTAGGTTTTTTGATAATTATGTATGAATATTTTATGTAGGACGGTGAATACTTTATGTGTCAAGAATGAATACTTGAGGAGGTAATCAACTGTTGAATTGCTTGGATTCATAGTATGGATATTTCAATACTAAATTGTTTGGATAATTATAAATGAATAAATTAGAAATGATTATAAATATTTGTATTACATTAGGTATGAATAGCTACTATTCATGCTGCAGTTAGTCTTCTGTTAAATATGAATGAATACTTTATGTATGAGATTGAATGATTTATTGACTAGTGATGAATACTTACTATTATATGTACATTCAGACTTTTGACAAGTATGATGTATACTTTACATTTGAAATGAATTAGTTGTTATTGTATGGATGAATACTTAGTTGCTACTGTATGGATGAATACTTAAGTAATAAATATTTTATGTTTGAATCACAATGTATACTTAATTCATTCGAGATTTACATATTATCGTCTTTTATTGTTGACAGATTTATAATTCTTGCTAAATTAGTACTTTCTGGTAAATAATTATCAGTTAAGTCATCCAAACTTTTATTGATGACTATTGAAATTTTTGCTGAATGACTACTTTCAGATAAATACTTATTAAATGAATATTTTTGTGTTTAAGAATAAATACTTTCACAGTTAAAGATAAATACTTTACTGACAAGTAATTTACTCTTTTAATTGAAGTGTTATTTGACAGATTCTTATTTTAGAAGTCTGACTGAGTAAGAATTTTATGCTCGTATAAGTATGAATACTTTATTGACAAGTAATCACACTTTTAAGTGAAGTGTTTTTTGACAAATCATTATTTTAGAAGTCTGGCTGAGTAAGAAGTTTATGCTCATTTAAAGTGAATACTTTATGGATGAACGATGAATACTTTAAATTGTTAATATTTTTTGTGATGTATGAATAAGAGTGTTATCAACTGTTGAGTTTGTTTCATTTATAGTGTGAATGAATAATTAATTAGTACGACATGTGTAGTTAATCTTAATAAAATTATGGATGGATACTTTATTTGTTTAGTATGAATATTTGTAGAATTCATATCCAGTGCATTACCTGAAAAGGGAATCTTTTACAATTAGTGAATCCGGACCATTATTTTTAGCTTGGAACGAATCTCAAAGTCCAATAAAATTGCCCCCCATTTTCCCCCCGAATCTCAAACCGGTTGAGATTTAATCTCAAACCGTAAAGTGAGGCATATCCTCTAAGGTACCTCGGAGGATATTGATCCAATATTTGTATTGGTAATCATTTGTTAAATTGCTTTGATTACATTAGATATGAAGAGCTATTATTACTGTTGCACTTACTTTGATGATATGGTTGTTGAATACTTATTAAATGAAGTTGAATGATTTGTTTCATAAGGTTGAATAATTTATGGGTGAGTGGTGTGTCCAGTTTTTTTTTAAATGTCTGACATCTTAAAATGAATATTTTATACATTACAGATGAATACTTGATGTATTATAGATGAATACTTGCACGTGACAGCTGTAAAATCTTTCAAATATTAGGCGGTCCCACAGTTAGTTAATAGTTACTCGGGTAGTTATTGACTGGGGGACAAAATGAGAGATTGATTAGCGAAACAACTAGGTGAATCATAAAGATGAATACTTGTTCAATGAGGTATGAATACTTGCATGACGAAAATGAATACTTGTGCAACCGACAACTCGAAAATATGTCATTATGGATCTCATTTGAAAGAGAAAATTATGTAGAAAACATTTGTGGTTTTAGATTTGCAAAATTCCTTACAGATCGTCAGAAATATTGGTTATATTAAACTGAGAAAAAAATAAACCACCTCTAAAAACGTGTAAAAGATGGGTGAGTAATGTGTCCATTTTTTTTTTATGCCTGATATCTTAGGACGAATACTTAATGCATTATAAATTAATACTTGATGTATTATGGATGAATATTTGCGCGCGACAGCTGTAAAGTCTTTCAAATATTAGGCGGTCCTCAAATATTAAGTGGTCCCCCAGTTAGTTAATAGTTAGGTAATTATTGACTGGGAGACAAAATGAGGGACTATCAGAGGGAGACAGCTAGGGGGACCCAATTTTATAACACGTATACCAAAAAAGATAGGATGGATTTTGCCGAATTATTTTTTCACATTATCCGATTAATATTAGAGAACAAAATATAGTATTTTTTCCATCTTAAAATCTACCGTACGTATTCAGAAAAGCAAATCTACAGTATCAAACAAAACTGCGTTTATTAAATAATTCATTTAAGAAATTAATATGACGCTGACCGTAACATTTATCTTTTTATAATCTTCACGGAAAACAGAACATCATAAAACGAACATTTTTCTGAGGCATATGAATAGTAATGAGAAAAATATATGTTTTCGTGTTTATGATCAAATGAAAAAATGGTAAAACCACACAACTTTGATAAATAGAAATAACGAAATTCACGAAATTAAAACACAAGCAATCTAATTTTCTCATTTAGAATCCAAAAACACACACACAAAAAAACTAAAACTAAAACCCCATGTAATATCCTACTTCTATTTTCTTTTTCTTAATTCTTCACACTTTCAAAAATTATACCTTCATCACGTGAATAAAAAACTTGACGTGAATTTATCATACTTGACCAAAAAAATTATTCATATTCCTTGACTAAAATGATAAAAGAACCTGTTATTATGTAATCACACATCACATTATTACTATTTTAACTTTTAAGTGGTCATATAAAAAATATAAAAAATGTTAAAAGAACCAAGAAAACATTGTAAAATAAATAAATAATGTTAAAAAAAATTAATCATATAATATGTCATATGACATGACGTAACATGATCACGTGATCATATTAGATTACGTGACATGTTATTTTCAATTAAAAAAAATAGACACAAATGTATATGTGTCACAAGATACGTACTGATTTTCTCACTACATTTGAGAATGTGCGGCAAAAACACCCAGGATTTTTATTAATTGAAATAAAATTAAATAAATATTGAAATAGAGGAGAGGATCTGGTTTATTTCGAAAAGTAATAAGGACGTGATAGTTTGCAACGTCCATACGGACGGGTTAAAGAAAAACGTCCCTGCTAATGATAATCCCGCATTGATATAACCACTAACTAACCCAAACTCCGGAAAAAAAAAAAATTCGGGACGTAATTTAACACGTCCGTGAACAGTAACAAAAAAAATTTTCTCAGGGACGTTTTAATTTAACACATCCGTGAAGAGTAAAAAAAAAAAAAAAACTTAGATTTGATTTTGGTTAAATAAAAAAAACTTAGAAAAATTATATTTCAACTATAAAAACAATTATTTATTTTTCAACTAAAAATCAATAATTTAGTTTAGTAATATTTTTAAAAATAAATTTTATATTTAAAATTTAACATTATAGACACGATTTATATTTTAAATATTATGTCTATCAATATGATGAGATTTGATTTATGTTTTAACTAAATCAAATGACTTGAATGGCGCGTCATGTCCAACCCAATGAAGACACGCCAATCGATTGCAACCACTTTGTGAGCTTCTTTTTACCCGTTTCACAGAATGGCGCGTCGAGACTGCTGCAGAATAATTAAAGTTTCATCCGAAGTTACGAAAGAAAATGAGAATATTACCGAAATTTTTATTAATCGAAATTAATTTAAAAAAATATCGAAAACCGAGAACAGAGTTGGGTTATTTTGAAAAGTAGGTAGAACGGGTGAATTGTACCCGTCCCTACGGACGTTAAATTTACACCCGTCCGGTTTAACCGATCCGGCTTAATTAGTTCAACGCAAAACGCAAAGTTAAACGCAAAGCGCAAAAAAAAAAAAATAAATAAATAAAAATAAAAAATCACGGACGTGCCAAACTCACCCGTCCCTGAGGGACGTTCTAAACCTACCCATCCAAGAAGGACGCTGAATTTCCACCCGTCCAAGCAAGGACGTTTTTTTCTCCCCCGTCCGTGTGCGGTACATCTCCCGTCCTCTCGCTCCGCTAATCTCGTCCGACCGTCCGTCCCTACCCTACGCGACTCAACGATTCTCTCAGCGGACCGTCCGTCCCTACGCGACCACTCAGCAGCGACAGCGACAGATCCACGCGAGGAACCGGACGGAGCAAATTTTTCGCGTCCCTGTCCGCGCCTCTCCCATCTGCGACAGCAAGGTAATTTTTTTTTAAATCCGAATTAAATTAGTATAAAATTTAGTAAATTAATAATAATTATAGATTTAATTTGTTATTAAACGATTAATGATATTTAATTTTATTAATTTGTTAATTGTCTTTTTGAAAAATTGATAAATTAGAATTTATAGTTTAGAGAAATTGATTATTTTTAGGCTCATTTGATATAGTATAATTAATTTTGTTTGATCAAGAAATTATAATTTAGTTCATTAATCGTTTTTAGACTCATTAGATTGATAAATTTTGTTCATTAATTTAGTTAATTTTGTCGGAGCAACCAAGTGCTCCAATAATTTAGTTAGGTAATATAATAATTTAGAATCTATTATGAAATTGAATCGATTAGGTTTCATTTTATTAATTTGCAAGAATTGATAAATTAGATAATTTATACCTCTTAATTTAGTTATTCATGTGATTTTTAGAGTTAATAGGTAATTGTTTTATTTAGTAATTTATTTAATAAATTTAGATTGTTCAGTAAATTTAGATTGTTATTAATTTTAGAGTTATATAAAATTATTGCAAAATGTTATGCATGCAGAATGTCAAGTAGTCGTAGTCCACGTGACCCTGCAGATGCTCCAACTGCAAGTGAGAATTTTATAGATCCGTCGTTTTTCGCAAATAATTATAGCGATTTATTATGGATGCCGCACAACCAACACAAGATTTCGCGGATAAACGATGATGTAAGTTACTGAATAAATCCTATAATATATTTTTTATAGAATGATATAAGTATTTAAATTAGAGTATTTTATTTAAATTAATTTTGTATGACATTGACAGGATTACAGAGATGTAGGGGTGGATGTTCGACATACCCGGACTGGGATTGCTTACCACGATCTGTGCAAACCATTCTTGCTAAGACTCGGCTTGTATCAAGTGTCTCGAATGAGAAACATAATTATCGATCGGTCACTTCTCGCTGGTCTCGTGGAGCGATGGAGACCAGAGACTCACAGTTTTCATCTTGCAGTGGGAGAGATGACGATTACCCTTCAGGATGTTTCTTGTCTCTGGGCGTTGCCGATCACGGGGTCACCGGTGACGGGTCGTTCCGACGGTGATTGGTATACCTTAGCGGATGAACTTCTTGGAGCTGGGACCGCAAGTGCGATATTTAAAAAAAAAAGAGATCGGGGCCGAATGACCTTAACGTAGTTCGCACGACTTCCGGATATGCCATAAATCTGAAGTTATTGCATAATCGATTTGCTGCAATGCCAGGTGAGCCTACAGATGAGCAGGTACGCCAGTACACCAGGGCGTATGTACTCGACTTGTTCGGGTCTATGTTTTTGCTGATACGTCGGGAGATTCGGTTCCGGCAATGTATTTACAATTTCTACAAAATCTTGATGTACCGAATCAATATAACTGGGGTGGGGCTGTTCTCGCATATCTCTATAGGAGCCTTTGTGCTGCGGTACAGCGTAAAACAAAGACTATGTCGTCTTGCCTGATGTCCCACCGTTCTTCCTTGCATTTCGTCCATAGTCATGACTATACGGTTGTGCCGTCTCCTACCCTTTCTGATTTTGTTCTTATCTGGAATAATTTTTGGACCCTCAATGAGCGGCCATTCACATTGGTTGCCAAAGAAGTAGAACTCCCCACGCCAAGTTTCGGCAAGTTCCTGAGTGGAATACAACCTATTCACAAATAAATTGTGGTCATATCGACGTTCCCGACACACGGCAAGTACATGAGCGCATGGTATACCTGTAAGCTGAGGTTTGAGACATGCACATTGGGCCAAGTTTTCATTACTTATGACGACTTTATAACTGAATGTTTCTGTTTTATAACTAAAATTTCCGTCTCGTTCTTTGTATACGACTCTCTCATTATGAACCTTTACCTCGTGTTCACCATGCAACCCGAGCGGTATGGACTGCATTGACATGCATTTGGTGATCCTTTTTCTTAATAGAGCTTCAACTCGCGCTGACCAAGGCTCCTCAGCGGCTATGCGAGCCAGTGCTTTCTCTAGCCTTTCCGTAAACCACGCGACACACTTCGAAAATGTAGCATCCACGAGCGCACGGATTGGCAGTCTTCGGAGATCTTTGAAAACCTTGTTCAATGATTCAGAACCATTAGTAGTCATTATTCCCCAACGATATCCGCCGTCTAAGTGTTGATATACCTTCCATGGTCTAGGTATCTCGTTATCATTGTCATGTTGGTATTTTCCGACAGTTTTTAAGTATTTAACTGCATCCGGACTTTTCTTGCGCAGTATTTCGAAGAACTCTTGAAATCTCCGTGGCTTCTTTTTTTTCACAAGTATCTTAAATAGTTCACAAATTTTTTTATTGTGTATATTTTTCATCAAATTCTCAGCCACGTGCTGTGAACACAATCTGTGAACGCATTGGTTGCCTTCCTCGTACCAACCACCATATCTATCCTTGAATACTTTTTTTATTCCCATGTGCCGGTCGGAAAGGACGCACATAAACCTATTGTCAAATACCTCGATGCGCAACCACCTCATGAACCATCCCCATGTCTCGAAACTCTCTTGCTCGACTATTGCAAAAGCCAGCGGAATTAACTGGTTCTCAGCATCGTAACCACATGCCATCAGCAATCTTCCTTGATACCTGCCAGACAGGAAGCATGCATCAATACTAATGACTGGCTTGAGATGAGGCACTGCAGCAATGCACGGGCCGTAAGCCCATGCGGCTGCCTTAAACAATCTTTCGCTTAGATCATCCGTGGGTACGTGCGCAACTCCATATTTTGTCCCCGGATTTGTTCTTTTAATTGCTTCCAAAAGTGGAGTGAGAAGGTTGTAAGAGGCTTCCCAACTACCGAATATTTGTGCGATTGCCAGCTCTCGGCCACGCCACAACCTGTTATATTTGGGAGTAATTCCGTTAAATTTTTGACGGACTAGCCCTTTAATGCTTTTAATGTTTTTGTTAACATCTTCTCTAATATCTTCTCTTATACAGTCGGCGATTACAGCTGCAGTTAAATTCGCATGATCAGTACGATTAGCTTCGGCAAAGCACGTATGGGGTGCTCTAATTGTTCTAATTTCCCACTTTGATGAAAATAATCCAGACCTGGCATACAAACGCCACTCACACCTACTGTCCTTGCAATCGACTACCAAGGTTGTTCTATTGCTTTGTGTGTATGTTATTTGAATATTTTTTCCGATGTGGTAATGATTTATTTTCATTTTTAGAGCCTCTTTTGAAGAGTACTCTTTACCTATACCAAGTGGATCATCACTATGTTGGGCTGTACCGAAGAAGCTAACATCTGCCTCTCGGAATCCTGAGGTGTCATTGAAGCTTGCCACCGGGTGAGGTGGTACTGGCTGGTGATATTGTGCCGGTGTATCTGTCGGACATCCCCTTCGGAATCATCTTCATTATCCCAATCGGTGTCATTCTCACATGAGTCAGCATCATCTTCATCATCACTTTGCGGCACATCATCAAGATTATCACAAGGATCGTGTACATCGGGCGGATCAACCCATGGATTGTACTCATTATTGCGTTCATGAAAAGAACCACTGACCTCCGGCGGATCAGCCGATGGACTGTGCTGATTACTGTATTCTGTTTGACCAGTCGGTGACAAATTGTTCACATCGGGATAGGGATCTAAATAAAGGTCTCGCCTCGGTATTTGTTGTGTTTCATGGGGTTGGAAGTGACTAGGACCCGCATAGTTAGTACTGTATTGGGTCTGTCGAGGTTCTGGTTGTGTCTCTGGTACCATACTGCCAGTGAATAATTGCGGTTGTCTTCCACCAATAATTGGAACCAACTCAATGTATAAATCGACATAACTATACTGGGTCTCGCAAGCATACTTTGGTTATAAATACCTCTCCAAGTTTGACCGCACACGATTTCTATGCTCTCGTAATAACGTCGGGTTGTTGTACCAACATTAACCCGTGCATGTGCTTTGAGGATGTACTCACTCTCGGAATATCCAAGTTGTTGATAAATTTCACCTTTCACATCGTGCCAAGATTGTTCACCAGTTACAGTCAATGCAAATTGAGAACTAATACTATACCGTACTCCATTTTTATTGTATTGTATTTCACCACCAAAATGAATCCTCAATATTAGCATGATTAATTTTTTTAATCAACTAGCCTACAAAATAACGAATAAATCATATATAATTTATTGTTGCAAAAAAATATTAATTAACTAATATATACAAAAAGTTTACTCGTTTGAGATTATCGATGCTAAGAGAATGACAAAGCAACGAGAAATTTTGAGGCAAAATCAACTTGCAAAAAAAAATACACACCGAATAACTATTAATAGTATATAATTAAAAATATTGGAAGAATGTTAACTGACAGAGCGCAATAGTATATATTTAAAAATATTGGAAGGATGGTAACACAACAATTTGCTTCTCGTATCGAAAGAAATAAATGGCACCTCTCACTCCAGCAGGAAGAAATCAAACAAACAATACGACAGAATAAAAACAAAAAATAAAAAAACTTAAAACTTACTTTTTTATATTTTAAGGAAAGCTCTTTTTCTCGTTCTTCACTTCAACAATTAAAAAAATCTGTCAGAGCGCTAACCTCATGGACCTTCGCTTCAACAATCAAAAAATCTGTCCGAGTGTTAATATAACTCTTCCTCTCACGGACGGATTACTTTGACACGTCCTTATGGACGGATTTTTTTAGCACATCCTTCTTGGACGAGTGAAAATATAACGTCCCTGAGGGACGGGTGAGTTTCGCACGGCCGTATTTTTTTTTTTTTTTTTTTTTTTGCGTTTTGCGTTTAACTAATTAAGCCGAAGCTGTTAAACCGGACGGGTGTAAATTTCACGTCCGTAGGGACGGGTACAATTCACCCGTTCTACTTACTTTTCAAAATAATCCAAATCTGTTCTCGGTTTTCGATATTTTTTTAAATTAATTTCGATTAATAAAAATTTCGGGAGAATATTATGGTAGAAGAGAGGAGGAGAAGAAAAATTTCTTCCGTAATTCGAAAGATGAGAAAATAATCGTAGAAGAGAGAGCAAAAGAAAAACATAGATCGACTTCAAAAGCATTCCTTCTACTACTGTCTACTGTTCATTGAAATTCAATATTAAAGGTTCCCGAAAAAATAATATATTTTCTTTAACGAATGTTACTTTGACAAAGCGCAAGTGTGCAACTATCTGCACTACCTAGCTATCGTATTATACTTAATTCATCATGTTCGCCCAAATTAAATCAACGAGAAATAACCAGAGTATAAGTATAATATAATGAACAAATGCGTGCTATATGTAATTGTAAACCTCGAAAACCTTAAATACAGATGAGATGAGCCTGCAACCATAAACTCACAAAACAGCTGCCTACTCTCGCTGTTATTATTTCAGTTACCAAGGAACCAATTTAGGGAAGGATTTCAAGGGTCATTTTTCACAAGTTTTAACCTCAAATAATGGATATACGGCTTGGAGTAGAACCACAGTGTTCTTAAGATTTTAGTGAGCTTAGCCACAAAATCTATCAAAATAACTTCAAACGGCAAATCTAAATTGTTCAATCTGATCTATTTCAAGAATGATGCATTTACAGCCAGCTGTAAAAAGAATAGATATATAAGTTACTTTTAGTTTCGACCGCATGTAAACACATCACGCATGAATAAAATCAATTTCGACAATTTGAATTCATCGTTTATAGCTATTTCGAAAGATTTTAAAATCAAGCTCACCAAAAAACTTTGACAAGCTTGATAACACTCTAGTTCTAGCTACTCGTACACATCGATATTAATCGTGCTCCAAAAAAATTATATGATGTCTACCGAGTAGAGAATTCAAGGTTTGTCGACACGAAATCAAAGCATGAGCAGCTTAGCAAAAAGACAAAACTATGGTCATTATTTTTGAACTATTGCAAAAGAAAACATAATAAATTGACTGACTACCTGATTTCTCGCTACATGACTAACAGAAAGAAGGCAGATACAATAAAACTACCAAAATTTTCTTGTTTTCTCTATACATCTGTTGAAATTTGCATTTTCACTAACGTTCATACATGTATATACACATCGACTTTGATATACTTAAAAGGTGAAGCTACATATACTGACGCAACCAATTCTTGCACAGGTCAACCACCTGCGGTGAATTTGCAGTCATTGCCTACACAGTAAAGTGAATAAAGATGATCATTTACTGCTGTTCAGAGGAATGAACAAAAACCTAATATCGAAAGTAAAATCATTTCATATGTTGATAATGTAACTATCAATACTTGCCAGATCTCAATTTTATTTCTTAAAGAATAATTTAAGATAGAGGACCTGATGTGCAACATATTGTACATCAGCAACACTTCCACTTCTCGAAGCAACCTGAAAGGCACCTTTCAGCCGACCACAAATCACAAGGGCAAGTACTTTCCTACATTTGCGTAAAGAGAACAACGGTCAAAAAGCCAATTTACATACTACATAAAGTAAGGCTCTCTTCAAATGAGCAGTAGAAGAGTACCTGTGGCTGCTCTTTAACATATCTACAAGTTTATCAGGCCGCTCTCTGTGCTTAGTGGCGTAGATACTTATTGCAGTACTTACAACCTGTTGTTGACATAAAATAATGATACTAACGTTCATAATGCATCTAATTAGCAATTATTCTGGCACAAGAACTGGGACCCCTTATCAGAACCAAGAGCCGCCATTCTGAATTTTACTGTTGTTTTGTATCAATGTCTGTTACAGAAACTCACCAGGTTGGATCCACCATCAGAGGGCCAGTACCAAACTAAAACAAAATCTTTGAAATATTTTATTGGCATTAGCATATAGTATTTCTAGACATAAAAACTCGGCTCTAAAAGAATCAATACAATAATGTTTCAGATTCGAAACTATACTGTTATATTTTTTTTATCAGAAACTTGAGTTCATAAGGTGGAAAAGCCAAATAATTACCTGATCCCAGTCATCATCTTCTATAGTGCCCTTAATGTTCTTTAAAAACTCTGTTATATCTCTGCTTCTTTTCTTTAGACCAAGGTTAGTTACTACTCCCGCATATATATCCACAGCTGAAAATTCAATAATAATTATAATTTATAAATACAAGTTCTTGTATGAACAAGTGACTTACAACTTGTAGTGATGATTTAACAATCAATACAAATATTGATTACAGAATTAATTTTCAATTCATTCTAACCGGCACATATCTAATTGAACAAAGGGATAGCATCAAATTAGCACAAAAAACTGAATAGTATTGAATCAGAATATAAAGACTACCTGGGAGGTTGAACTCGTGCAAAATTTGGAATGCTAGGTTAAAATGCTTCTCCGCCAATGTCTCTACAACCACACACCTTCTCCTGTGATTAAAAGTCATACATTGAGTTATAAAAACTCAAATTAAAAAAAAAGTTTAGAAAAGCTGACAACTGGAAAAATATATATTATATATATAATGAATCGCTTCAAGAAAAGTTCAGTCCGTGATCCCACACCTCAAAACTATTATGTTTACACTAGAAAATGGAAAATATCAGGCATACCACAACAGGAAAATGCTCTTTTAACCTCATACACACACACTCACACACATGTATATTAATGAAGGCAAGAAACATTTTCGCCATTTAATCATTTATACACGAGCAAGTTTGACACATATTTGAAGAAAACGGGAGGGGTAAAAAAAAATCCAGCCCAAACTTCTGAAATTTTGAAAATTTGAAAGTGCACCACAAACTTCATAATCAACAGATAATAATAAATGTTTAAACCTGAAAGTTTCAGGGTCATTTGGATTTCCAAAAAGAGAAGTTGTCCATTGAGGCCCCTCGGCAGCATTTAATGCTTTAACCACATCAATCTGAAAAATAATAATGAAACATGACGAACATGTACATAACACTTTGACATCTAGGTTTACGCAAGAATGATGAGAAGTACCTGAAAGGAAACACGGGGTGAAAACTTTATAATCATTTCATTTGTAATTTTATCTGATGCGCTCTTTATACGAGGGGCATTCTTGGGAACCATTCTTGGCATGGGGCCAGCAGGCTTATCTCGTGCTAGTGCAGCTTCATCAAAATGCATCTATTTTAAATATATACATATTCAAAAAATAAAATAAAAATAGATTAGCGTAATTCTCTGAGCAGGAAATTTAATATTTCAAAATAGACAATTTTAGGGTTTGTATTACAATTAGAAAATGATGTATATAAGCAATGTGCAATGTGATTGGTACTGCTGTAGGTTAGGTGTAAGTTGACAATAGTACTATTCATAATGTATGACTTCTACAAATGTATCTTAATGGGCATTCAGCTTGGAAATTCATTTCCGTAAACAACCATCAGTAAAAAAATATCTAAACCAACTGGTATCAAAAAGCTTGTATGATATAAGCAGTGAACCAACATGAAAATATTATTAAAAAGGAGAGTTTAGGGCTAATACTTTTGCATTAGCGAAGCAAAAAGGAGAGTTTAGGAGTAGTACTTTTGCATTAACGAGGTGCTTTAGAGCTTCCTCCTGAGACATGGAATTCATAAACAACTGTATGCAACAGAGACCAGCAGCAACATCATCCCCTCTGATGACCTAGCTCCACCGAAGATAGGTTAAGAGTTAGGATATTCATTTGGCAAAACAAACTATATTTTGGGATGTTTTTTCTTTGAAGTCCGTTGCAAAATATATAATACAATAAACACACACAAATACAGGAAAAAAAAAAAAAAAGCATACCAAAAACTGATATAGGTAATTGAAATGACGATGTGTTTCACAGTAGTTGCATATGCGCATAAGTAAGTTTAGCACATGCTCTTTCATTATCTGGTCTTGCTGTACAGTTGGTGATTCTATATTTGATTTCAGTGTGCCAGCCAATTCTGGCATGGCACCATAACCAATGCATAGGTCGCACAAATCATCCACCGAACCATAGTCGTTTGCCAAAGAATCAGATCTTTGGATGGAGGATGTAGATCCCACCCCGCCTCCCTCCAGTTGTAAAGAAGGGAAATTTGACTGCAGGAAGAGAGAGCACGCCTCATCATAGTGGCCATGCTTGAACATGAACAGAAGCAGCTGAGGCCGTGCGTACTGAAAATAAAACAAATAATAAAACAACATGCCCACAAGATATAATGGAACAACAACCATCTGATACCACACATTTGACAAGAATTATACAGCTGGCTGCAGGCTTACAATGACATAGTTGAGATTTATATCTATTAAAAGTCAAATTTAAACTAAGGAAGTTGTGGTGCGACAACAAGTCAGCAATCAGCATTGCCAACAACCCGGTGCAGCACGACAGAACCAAGCATGTGGAGATTGATAGGTTCTTCATCAAAGAGAAGCTGAATAGTGGACTATTAGAGCTAGGTCATGTAGCTACTGGAGAGCAAGTAGCTGACTGTCTCACTAAGGAACTTAGTTTATTAGATTTGTTTATTAGATTTGTCTAGATTGTGTGACAAGATGGACTTAATGGATATCTTTCACCCATCTTGAGGGGGAATGTTGAGATTTATATTTAGTTTAGGGGCCTATTTGTGAAATAAGAAATATAGTAGTCTAGGGACTTATGTGCAAGTTTGTAATGGCTCTATATAAGCCCAAGTTATTAATCAATAAAGTATCTTTTTGTTTTGGCTCATTTAACTTTTGACATCGTTCTATTTTCTTGCCAGCCCAAGTTATTAATCAATAAAATATCTTTTTGTTTTGGCTCATTTAACTTTTGACATCGTTCTATTTTCTTGCCACCACCTGCAGACCTCAACTTCTGTTTTATATATGGTACTTGTTTTTTCTTTCCAATGGGTTAATTTTGCATGTGTTTATATGCATGTGTGTTGGTGGAGGTGGGGGAATGGTGTTTTTTATATATATATATATATTTCATATTGAGTGTCATCAAACCATACTGCTTTAATAGTACCAGCTGTTCTTGGTAGAGGTAAAGTTTCCCTAGTACTCAGTACACCAGTAGGAGGCTAGAATTCACAAGCAATAACATAAGGAATATTATCATAAGGGGGGCAAAAAAGGAAAAATGGTGAACTGAAACAAAAAACAAGGAGAAATGTGAGCATGCCTCTTGCAAATAGTAGATGCACTCTGCATAGCGCACAGCATCAAGATTGCTACGTGGGCCTACATTGATATCTGTTCCAGACAAAATGGAACGGCTATTAATTGACTGCCTCGACTTCTCTGATCTTGGGAAGGTAGACGGCATGTACAAAACATTTAGGTATGCATCAGCTGAGAGAGAGTCGTCTAGGATGCTTGCAGCGCTTTTAGCCAAGTTCTCATACCTGCAATCTTATTTTAATTATCATGACCATCTATAATAACATATTAACATCAGGTGGTATTTCATCCAATGCAATTTCATGTATTTTGGTGCTTATAAATTTTTCTTTTCCTATTCATAATTGGACTTCTTTTCGAATTGATTCAGTCTAACAGAAGTCGCAGGCCTTTTAATGCAAATTAAAATTAACCAAGACACTTTTCACAAGGCATTCCTTCTTTTATTGCCATACTTTTTTGGCATGCCTTCTTTTAACAAGGCACTCCGTTGTCACAATAATATATGCTGCATTCCTTTGTCCATAACTCTGTCATTTCTACATCAAGTATACCTCTTTTGACCTGTTCTGAGTTATGGAAGTACTTTGCTGATTCCTTATTCTTTTACTTATATCTTTCTTCTTCTAGTGTTATCGGCTCTCTTCTTCCTATATGTACATGCTCCTACAATTTCGAGTTTTTCCCCAGCCATGATATAGGAGGTCATATACCGAACAGTAATAACACTAAGCATCGAGTATTGCAACAAACAATGGCTATACCTTTGTTTTGAATTATACTATAACAATATGTAAATAAAAGGATAATTACATGGAACGAGCGGCTGAGAGATCAACGGGTGGGCTTCCTTCAACAGCATTGATGATATCTAAAACAACTTGAGTGGCATCTCCTTTGTGTAAATGCACAGCTTGCCTGTATTGCACATTGAACAGGAGTAACACACCTAACCTAAAGATATTTAAGCTAAATGGAAAGAAACACTAGTAATAAGATAAATGTCACTAACTTGAATTTTACACGAGCCTGAGCATAGTGCTCCATACGAATTAAGGCATGACCCCATGCATTCCAAACAGGAAAGGCATCGATCTAAAATTCGAAAAATTATTTTCCCGTTGTCAGAAGAGTGAAATAAACAGAAACTTTCCTTAATTACCCCACCTCCTCACCCTTTCCTCCCAAAGTGTAAAAATACCTCTGATTTCCTTTTACAAAAGACTAGATAATGAGTTCTCAATCAAAAAATTATTATTTTCTATGAAGTATGTGAGGGAAGTCCAAATACTCTCAAAAAACAGTCCAGATCAAATATTTATCACCATTTACTTTTGGATATCAGGAAATGTAGATACCTTGCATTTCTTACAAGTATAGATGGCCATGCTGTACAGTTCATCCTTTATCAACTGATCTCTCAGCTGACTAGATGAATCCTTGTCAGCAGTGTCATCAAGTGATGCTAAAATTCCAGAACCCAGCAAGCTCTGTAACAGCTCAGCCCGGCCTAGCCAAAGCTCAGCCTGGCCCAAAAGATCTGAAATTTCACCTTGACTTGGGCTTACGCTGCCAGAAGCTATTGATCCACGGTCACCTTCAAATTGGCTCTTTTCAGAACTACTTGATGTGTCAGTACCAATTTCTGGGTTCTTTCTCAGCTGACTTCTTGCATATGCTAATGCCTAAACACCAGATGGTTACATATCAAGCAATTTATTGTAAACAAGGTTTGCAGTATATGAAACTTACCAGGAGATCCTGAATTACAGGTATATTATTACAACCAGTTTCAAGTTTTAGGTTGATCCAACCAAATGTGTTTGGTAAATGTAAATAAGGTGTATGAATTTATATCTATTTTGAATGTCAGGTAATGCTGTTTTACAGGCTCCTTTGTTGTTAAGTCATTAGATTAAGACATATTATAGCTAAGTTGATACTGAAATATCATGATAAATTCAAAAATGTCTGTAAAGAGCCAAAATCAGCACTACATAAACATCCCAATAAGTACCAGCATATAGGAGCTGAGATTTTGGTGTATCAGCAAAGATTTCTATTCTCGTGTAAGCATGAAAGCAATGTAGGAACCAAAATCTAAAATATAAGTACATTGTTTGTCACTTTATATCCACCTAATGGAAAGAAACATACCTGCACATAGGTCTCTGTGGCATGATATGCCCGTGACATGATTTCCATTGAAGCACCACGTGGCAGGTACTGGGAGCTTAGTACAGTTTGCATCTGAGTAATACATAGATTCAGTGCTCCTTTGGCTGCCACCATTTCATCAGAACACAAAGAAAGCAAAGCCTTGTATTTTGAAAAAGAGCAAGCATAAGTAGAAAGCTAAACAATAGTTTAGCATTCATTGTAAAAAATAAACAATTTATCCCTGTGGTTCAAGATATGGAGTTCAACTAACAATTGCCATAAAAAAAAACAAGAATTAGGAGACTCTCTGGCCCTAGCTTGATGTTAAAGCTACAACAGTCATAGACTCTTAACAGTACTTCTTGCAGGCAGTTTGTTACCAACTAGCAGAGAAAGAAAAGAAAAAAAAAAACAAACAAACAGTAATGGTCTGGTACTGCGAGGCACATATGGCTACCGAAAATGCCTAGTGGTAGTGTCAGAAAAAACTTCAGGAAGGAGAAAAACACCTTAAATAGTGTAATATCAGGAGAAGAACTATATCGGTGAGCTGACCGGATCTCATCATCCTTTATCAGATCACCTGTTAAGACCCACTCCTCCGAAACTGAGACAAACTGGACCCTCTCCGCCCCATCATTAGGCGATCGATCCCCTAGCAAGCCATGTTCTGTTGGCCCGAGATTCGAGCTTTTTCTCTTCCTTTGGTCACTATTTGGTGTACTCTTGACTGGAGTGCTGGAACCACCATTGTCACGTGAGCCCCATGAAAATGCCCTTTTCTGAAGGTTGCCTATGCTCTCTGTAATGCTTAGTTTAGGTGGCTGAGCAGCAGTGTTCAGTTTCTTCTGCTTTTGTCTAGTGCTGGATATTGATATGCGGTTTTCTCTGGGAACAGAGCTGACATTGACTGAGATGGCCTTTTGGGTGTACTTTAGTATCAGGTTGTCATCTCTCAGTGTCGGAAATTCTTTCAAGACCTATAAAGGAGAAGATTTCGTAATCCGCAATATAAAATGCAAATGCTAAAGTAATCAGCAAGTAGCAATGATATGATATAGTTCTCTTATACTGTTTGTTGTACAAAATAGATGCCTATACTAGAACTTGCCTCTGAGGTATTTTCCTTTTTGAATGTTCTTTTGGAAAATATTGGTCACAATGTCCATGGCAAACTTCCAGCCATGAACAGAATGAACCGGCCTCTAGGACAACCCTTGCTTTACAACCCAACCTTAATAGCCTTAAAAAGGCTAATCAATTGTACATAATAAAAAGGCTTTCAACAATACATAATAGAGGAACTCTAAGAGAGGCTAAAATGTAAAAATATACAAGAGGGGGAACAAAAAAGACGAGTAAATTTACCAAAGAAGCAGATTGGAGCTGCTTCATCATCAAAAGAACTTCTAGAATCAACCGAGGGTGCTCATGCAATGCAGAGCATTTCTGTTGCTGAGGCAATGGCAAAAGGGCCAAGACACGCAGTCCCAAGGCCCAAGAGTTGAGCCTTTCTAGATCTGTCGGTGAGAGGTTCCCCACTGTTCTTTTAAGGAAAAAGTGCACCTGCATAAAGAGAGAGAGAAGGCCAAATGGCACACAGGTGAGAATCAAACTTAAATTGCTTGTTTGGGCCTAATTCTGAGAAAAATTCCTCCCACTAGAATAGCTAATTTGTATGTTCTCTTTGTGGGCTAATCTAGAATAGCTAATTCCAATTTCACCTAACATTTTTTTAGGCTTATTGAGTATTTTTCTGTATATCTACTTCAATTGTTTCTTAGCATACAATTTTAAAAATACAGAATAATATTAAACATTTAAAATCAATATAATACCAGTTATGCCTCATACTGGTACATGCCAGAGTACAATAACAAATGGGCTATTGATCATACCAAAAGCTGCTTGGAGCGCAGATCAGGCAACAACTCCATTGCCCCAATGGCAACAGGAAGGGCATCATCAGAATCATGCAAAGAGGAGAGAAAGCGTGAGGCTGCAGCCGGGCCCCCACCACTCAGAGGGTCAGTCGTTAACAACTTGACAAGCTGGCGGCCTTGGAGCTCTCTACGAAAATTGGCAGATAGAGATGCACCCTCTGCCACTTCCAGAGCAGCTGAAACAGCACCTTTACTTGCAAGTCTTAATGCAAGTCCTTCGCCGTCAGCCTTGCATGAAGCTTCCACCTGAAAATTGTAACATCAACAAGTACCAAATCTAACATGATAGCATAGGTAGGACACATGCTGGTACTGAGAGGCAACAAATGGGTTACTTTGTTCTAATGAGTTCTCCCAATGGAACATCTAGTACAATTTATGATACAATACACCTTGATTGAGTACTATATGGTTAAAGGAATTAGAGAGAGAAATAGACCTCCTGCCAATTGTTATAACAGTCATCGGCACTTAAAATGTTGCGGTACCTCTGCAATGCTTGTCTTTTTTGAACAACCTAGCACGCAAAAGACAAAAACAAACAATTAGAAATCCTGAAAGTGTGCATATAATACATATATTGCAGCATACGAGGTACCTCATTCTGCAAGGGATCAGCTTCAGGCAGGTGGCAAATACACATGCTGAGCACATTTATTGCAGCATCAAGGTTCCACTTGTGCAAGTGCCTGCATTCATTTCTCTCATTAATACTCCCAAACTAAAAGAGAAGAACTTTTAGTGATGCCCTAAAATATAAAAGATATGTTTTGGTCAGTCATCTCAGTTCCAACTATGCCCTAAAATCTAAAGGGGGCAAGCCTTGACCAGACCCAATGGACCCGACCTGAAATCTGAATTGCCTGAAACCAACCCGAAATCTCAATTCCTAAAGCTGACCCAAATTCTGAATCTAAAACCAACCTGACACGAAACCTGAGACAACTGGAACTCAAATGACCCAAAATCTGAATTGCCTGAGATCAAGATAACTGAACAAAACGTGATCCTTACTAGTCGTGCATAACCTAATAGTGATCCATGTATTTGACAATAACTCCACTGGAAGCCTACCCAGCCTTAAAGCAACTTTTACTCAAACCAAACCTACAAATTACATGTTCAACTTTTAAAAAAATGTATAAAACAACTGAACCCAATTAAACTCCGAATTTAAATAGACCCAGATTCGACTGGCCCGTACTGTGAACAAATCGACCTAATTTGATCCACAAACCCGACTTGACCCAGACCCAACTGACCCGCAACTTGAAGAACCCCGAACCCAAATGTCCCGAGCACTAAATTTGACCTAGATGCAACTGACCACCACCCCAATTGACCCAAGCCCAAGTTTACCCAAATTTGAGACAACCCTCACCAGACCAAAGACAACTCAAACCCAAATCTGAAATGAACCAAACCAGATATGATCCAACCCAAACCCGAACTGACTTTCCTAATTGTCACCTATATTAATATCCGAGGACAATTAATACAGACACATATTCAATGGCTTTTCTAAATTACAAGGGTTTCCATTCATTCTGGGGAAAGATGTCTTATAACATACTTGAGTGCAAGCTGAGCAGCTAGCTGCTTTTCTCTGAGCCTCAAACAGTACTGCCACGTAACACTCTCAAAATTACCGTAACTAGACTGTAGTTGGTCATATGTCTCCTCATCGCTTTCAATCAAAAGCTGAAGCAACCGATCAGACGCACCATCTCGGAGGCACTTATCAGACACCGCCAGAGCATCCATCAGTTTACCTTCATTGATTAATCTCCGGATAAAGAAAAAATTATGTCAAATAATATTACCAACATGAGCATGCATACACACAAATCCCATATCCTGTAAAATGAGAAATATCTTGTATATTGAAAGGCCCTATATACCCTCTTCATGAATAATTGACAAGGGTATACCGAGCATATAAAGAAGAGGGATGGGAAATCTGGCAAGAGACAACTCCCGTGTTTTGTAGGACAAGATATTTCCACAAGGTATATAAAATACTTTCAGAATTAGGAGGATTATGCAAGGAATTTGCCGATTTAGGAAAAAAAATTGAGTACTTTTCAACAGCTGTTTCGTATGGGCCTTCGTCGTCGTCAAATGAAATACAAGCATTCTGATCAAACCATGCATCTGTTACTTCAGATTCTTCTTTTGAGATTAAATAATTAGATTCAACACCAGTAGATAGAGTTTCAGCCTTAAAAGATCCACTGGTTTTGGTTTCAGGTTCTGGTTCTCTTAACCTCTTAAGACAAGATCTTTCCTTCTTTTGTTCAGTTCCAGCTTTGGATGCTAAGGCTGATTCTGATACTCGATGAAGGTTGGATTGCACCTGAATCCACCGGTTCAAAGTTGGAAATCTGCAATAAAACATTACAAATATTGTTAAATATTCTATTTTTGCATATTCTCTTTGTCTTGCAAATTAAAACATAAAGAGGGAAATATAGCTCGTTTCATTTTAGCTCTTGCAGACAATAACAATACTTCCAGCACAATAGGTACAACTCTCAAAGGAATGATATAACCCAAGAAGACAAGGCTTGCACATTAATTTGGTGGTACTGCAGGGCAAAGGGGATAGCCCACCCACATTCCGAAACAGATACTCTCAGAGGTAGCATAAATTTGCAATTCTGTTGCACAAGGCATTCTAGCCTACGCCAACTTGTTTGGGACTAAAGGCTTGGTGGTGGTGGTTGTTGTTGTTGTTGCAGAAGGCAGTAATAATTTACCTTTCAGACTGCTCTAGCGCAAACTCATAAAATGACCGCTCAGCCTCACTATCTCCAGCAATTAGAGAGCTCCCAAAAACACCTGCCAAAACTGCCCTCACCGGAGAAAGATTGGCCAAGGTCTTTAAAATCTCGAGCTGAAGAGGATAAAGCGGCTTCTGAAAAGTTGTCAACGCCGACTTGTATGAACCCTCACTTTTAGGTGAGTTATTGTTCTCGGACATTGAAGGATATACTGGCATCCAGGCCCAGCTGTGGCTTGACCTTGGCGGAAAAACTGGGGGCACACACGAGGAGATGACCTCATGTACAAAGTTTACGCCCATGGCTTCCGCAGCCATTTCAGCAGCATCAGTGCTTCTTTTCTCAAACACCAGTTGTGTCAGGAGCTATCAGCAAAAGAAAGACAATAGAAGGAAAAAAAAAAATGTTATTCTTGAAATTATGTGAGGAAGGGGGGTGTTAGTACAAAAAAATAAATTGACGTACCAGAAAAGTAACTTCTGGTAGGTATTACATACAAACATAAAGACTCAGCAAAGACAGGATTGAATAAAAATGAACTTATTTAAACTATTGCTTTAACTTACATCTTTAGGCCAGTCATAGATGAGTGAAAAGTAATTGAAATTATGTGTCGTATCAACACCATCAAAAATGTCACCAATTGTCGCTATATATATAATGAAGTTTGAGAGATAAGCAGAAGGATTAGCAGGTAATGGTGCGAAGGTCCTATTACCCGGATCCTTGCTTTCCAACCCGTTCCCAGAAATAGGTGGAACTGTTATCAGCTTTTCAGCAAGATTCAAGCCAGTTTTATCAACCTGGAGCCCAAGACCAAAAATCATGCCTTTTTTGTAACAAGGGGCTTCTTTCTTTGAACCATCTGAGTCCTCATCAGTGAGAGCCTTAGCAATATTATGCAACTTACCTGAAATTTAAAGATGATAAGTCCATACATGTTGTACTGACAAGCTAGTTGTATCCAGGAAGCAATCGAGTCTTCCTAAACTTTGGCTGTTACATGCAAGCAGATTAATAGCTACCCAAGAAGGTAGCAACAAACAAGCTAGTCAAATCTACGAAAGAATCAATTATTTTTTAACTTCCACGGGCACATAGCACTAGGTAACAACTTAGGTGCAACTTTACCAGAAGCAGTACTAAACTTCAAGCATATTTCTTGAAGTAAAGTAAATCGCTATATGTACAGGCCAGTACATGACAGCACAATTCCGCAACACATTCAATGATTTACTATGATCAATATGTTGTCTTAATTACCATTTAAAAATTGAGTTTTCCCTTTGAAAGCATCATCTATAGTCTGGTGAAGAAGCACAAGAGGACGTTGCATTTGGCCTAATTTGCTGGTGTCATTTGACGGTAAAATAGGGATGTACTGAACAAACATATCCCTAATGCTCTGAGATTGCTCCTGAAAATAAAAAAAAGGTACCGAATGTCACAGTTAGGTAACACCAAAGTTTAATCTATGAAAAAGTTTTCACATAACGTCAAGGATTGTTCACATAGATTCACCCATCCGAAAGGGGCAGGCTTTGTTGTGAGTGCACTGAGTTGGGTAATAGGCCACTGAGAATAGAGGAGGTAGTAAATAGAGGAATTGTAGAAATCTAAAAGTCAAATGTTGAGAGAAAGAGAAGGATTGTGGTTGAACTTTGTCACGCAGAAAAGAGGTGTCATCTAACAATTTCATTAATCATTTGAAAAAAGATACAATGTTTTACAGAAATAATATCAAGAATTCTTGCAACCCAATTATACAGGTGATGATTAAAACCAGTAGATGGTTCCATTTAAGTACTGACAATCTTCAGCTTCAATTCCTTTTATGTTTATTTTATGATTACTTGGTTTTTCAGATTTATATATTACTTTCACTCTTTCTTTAGTTTGTTTATTGACAAAATGAATAATAACAAGGCAAAACACAGGTGAATACTGGAGTCGAACAATGTCATAGACAAGTCATACAAATTTACACATGGAGAATGTGCATAGTTAAATATATGTATAAGAAACCTACTGATTCCAAAATTTCTTGGAGCCGGTGAATAACACGCTTCATCATAGACACAAACACAGCTTCTTGAATCTGATCCCAGTAAGTGGGTCCCATCTTTGGCTGCTTCACAGTATCAATCTCAGACAATAACTTCCTTGCCCGATCAAGAAGCACTCTGCATTTATCTCTAGATGTCGCAACAGTTGCAGCACCATCAATAAAAAGGAAGGCAGTAGCTAACCGTCCGAGCTGGTCTCGATAGGATTTAACATCCAAATCCTACATGTCAATAGTTACAAAACTCTTTAACATACATACATTCATTGCAGGATTCCTTGCGAATTAGCCCAAGTTTACTTTAAGTTGAAAGGGTGCCCAGCTTTTCTACCATTTGCAAAGAATATAATTACTGTGAATCAATTCAACAATCTCAAAGTTGTTGATTATTACTACAATTTATTTGGTTTCATTTCAAGAGTACCACAGGTCAGTAAATTACAAGTCTGAAGCTTCTGGTCAGTAAATCACAAGTCTCCTTGTATATCTTTTGCATTCATTCTTTTGTGATTTGTTTGATGTGTGTTTGCATTATGTATGTGATTTTGGTGTGCATAACTTATTATAAAAAATCCTTCCCTACTCATTATAAAAAAAATTCACAGCCATACTTCTTTCCGGGAAGCGCCAGCAATCCATCTAGTGAGTTTAAGAGTAGCTTTATCTTCAGGTGGCAATGAAAACCTATGGACAATTTCTTTCCCTATGCCGTATTCCCCCCTTTGCATGCACCTGTTCATGATGTTTTTATTACAATAAGGATCATAAAAATGGAGATAGAGAAGAGAGGAAAGCAGACAATCTCAGATAGGGAATATAAGTAGCATACATGTAGAGATGAGTTACAAACCTTCAGGTGCTAATACAGATAACTTATAAGACGAATCAAACTATTAATATTTATTTTTTTCATCTCGTGTCCACATGCATGCAAAAGTATTGTAAAAATTTCTGTTTGTTTTGTGTAAGATCAACAGGCTGAAAATCATTGCAGCAAGTTAACCGCAATGATCTTTAAGCATATTCAAGAAGATATATTCAAATTTTAAAAAAAAAAAAAAAAAAAAAGATATATTTGATGCGTTCATTTCCTGCCTCCTGATATCATGCAAAACTAAATAAAATGATTAACAGATCTATTTACATGCATGCGATTCACAGAAAACATATTAAAGTAAGGATTTTGGAGATATAGTATGCAATATTAAAAAAAAAAAGGCCTTCAGACTACTTGTGGCAACTAACTGCTCTCGTTGTATGCAGGAAAAGACTAAGTTGATGCTTAAAAATGCTGTTCGCAAACACCACTCAAGCAGCATTGGACCTCTGAAAGTGGTCTTAACAGATACGTTAAAAGGACAAATCAATTTCTATATAATATTTGGTGCAATTATAAATTTGTAATTACAACAATAAACATATAAGAAAAGAATTTGGAGCCTAAAGGGTTATCTTTCTGTTTACATCTCAGCCAAACTTGACCATGCTTAACAGATTAAAGAAACACTCACAAGGTCAATAATTTTGGAGGAGAGCCCCTTAAGATAACCAAAGCCTCTTTCCAAGACCACTTGTCAGAAGTGGGTTTCAACTGCTGCAAAAGAGAGAACCTCCACCCGATACTGTCCACAGTATCTCTAGCATTAGAGTGCCTCCATTCTAACACTTGCTTTCCTGATGAGCTCAGTTCAGCATTCAGAAGTTCAGTCTTGGAATCTATGCCTAGCAAACTATTCCTCATTATGTTGAGTAGAGTTTTGATAAAGAAGATGACCAAATCGGTGCTTGCCATGGGTGAAGTTCCTTGGTTGAGGCTTGAGAGAGGAATGGAAAACGGTGCTTTGATGGATATGCCATCAATTTGTAAAAGTGATGTTATGATGCTCACCATGAAGACCTAAATATGAACATATGCAACATGAAAAAGTGGTAAATATTTTTTTGAAAAAACAAAAAATCCACGTAACTTGAACCAACAACGAACATAGTGATCAAGGTTGAGATGCCAAAATGGTATAAAGGTGGGCATACACCTGCTAGGTATTTAACCAGACAATATGGCTTTTATTATTCTAATCTTTTATATTTTTTGTATGCTGGAGTTTTAACTGTCAATTAAAGCTATTTAAACTTGAAGTATCAAAATTTAGCATGAAACGGCCAGAATAATTCCCCACTATCTTCTGTTAAACTTATGTCCCCTACCACCAGCTAGTACCAGTATGGCTCTATCTAAAGCTCCATACAAGTAACCCAACTAATAAGATAAAATTAGACAGGCAAATAGGAGAAACTAACCTTTCGAGAAAAATCTTGAATATACTCAACATGACTTTGCATCTGCCCTAGATATGACATAGCTATCTGAAAGTTTTCCTCATTTTCAGAATTCCTTCCAATGTAACTAAGAGATAAAACGGCTGATTCAAGAGCATACTGCATGTGCATGAGTTCCACATCTCGCAACCTGTCATACATTGAAAAACTAATCAATTAGATTTAAAATTTCAGTAAGATACATTATAGAGTCAACCAGTAACTATCATAAAAGGCCTGACTGTTTCCACTGATTCTGCCAAAAATAACTTAGGTAATGCTTATAGATGTGGTGCCATGGAGGGTAGTTATGTTATAGACATAAGTTTCAATGCCTAATTGAGTTTATTCTGCTATTTTCTTTTCTTTTGGTTCATACCTCTTTTCAGCATCTCTATCAGATGAAATTGGTTGGCTCTTGATAAACTTAACTGCATCTTGAAATCTTATCCCAGGTACCGCCTCAAACAAAACCCTAATAGGAGATTGGAATGACAGCCTCTCAAGTATCAAATTTTCAACAAAAGAATCTAAGCAGCCTAAAACAGTCTCCTCAGAAGAAATTTCATCAGTTTCAGAAAAGAATAACATATTTTTTGAACCCCATAATTTTCCAGACTTTTCATGAGCAATGTAGTTTGCCACATCAAGCTGAAAGCATAGAAGATCGCAGAGATGGTCGAAGCATGAGAGCTGACAACAGAAAGTGTTAGACCCTTTACCAAGTGACCATAGAGTACATCTAAAACTAGATAAAGCACTGCATTACACAAGACAGTGGCTTGTAACTCTTTAATCCAGGAGTTCATTTCATTCAAAACCTCAATAAAGCCATTATGGACTGCCCCAGTGCACTGTCAGTTACATAAGATATCGTCCTTGGTTCAAAAACAGATTTCATCAATTTGAAGTTGAACTAAACCTATCTTAAATATTACCACACATTGGAAATTTTAAATTACCTTCTCACTTGGTCCATCATGGAGGGAGAGTTTTTCTGCTGTCAATAATTTTGATTTACTTCTCCAATATAGCCACATAAGTTTCCTTCGTAACAGTGTGTTACCAGATAACATATCCCACCCCAGCACAGCAACCAAAGGGTAAAGAAGGGGAAATAGAGATATGACCTGGAGAAGAAATAGAAATAGAAATTGGCCTCCATTATACACATCTATCTGACAGATGTAATTTGAAGCTAGAGGCAATGTCATTTTTTTTAAATACATGTAGTTACTTTTCTGAATACTGTAGTTCTAATCTGTTCATAGATGATTATACTGTTTCGGTAATAGCATCTGTAACTAAACTCATGGATTTCTAATAATATCGGTGGGATACTCCCACTTTTATCAAAAAAAAAAAAATGTTAAAGAAGTTGTTACTGGTATGAACAGCATGCAACTTAGAATACAAGTGAGCTTAAAAACAAAAAACGTGCCTCAAATAAAAAAAAATTCAAATATATAAAAAAAAGTAAATAACTAAAATGCATTGTTTGGATTTGGGATTTGGAGATGAACTTTAAAATATTAGTCATGAAAATTAATCTTATGAAAAAAACCCACATACATCATTAGCTTCTTGGAGCAGCTCCTTACAGATCAGAGAGAGAGAAGTTTCAACCACAATCTCAAGCACATGTTTTTCCGACACTCGCGAATAATGGTAGAGATCTCTCATACAAGACCCGGCATATTTTTCTCGTTCTAGAGGTGCTGTTGCTAGAAACTTCTTCAGGGGAAAAGGAACTGGTTCAGAGGTTGCAGCACCATTTTCCTTTATTTCTTCAGAAAAAACCTCATCTTGAATCACCTAGTAAAAGGAGAAACGAACAAAAGTTTAAGTCCAAAGAGGCATGAGCTGTTTTATCTAATTGTTATGAGAGTATTGTTGGTTTGGTGGGTTTTCTTTTTCTTTTTACCTTTCTTTCTGTGTGATTGTGTGGGTGGGGGCCAGGATATGATTGTGTGGGTGGTGCTCTGATATGTGTTGCACAAGCTTGTACAGCCCGTGATTTTGCATAAAAATAATATATGATACAAGAAAATAAATGCACCTGGAGCATGTATAGAAGTTGACTGTCGCTGGATTGAACCAGACCTGCATATATTTGACTCATTTGTCTCCTTGATGTAATAAATGTTTCGTTGTAAGAACTGCTTGCTGTGCTGCATTTCATGACTAGTTCTTTAAAGGCATTCCTGTAACAACATAGAAGAGTCAAAAGGAACTTCCAATTTCCGGAATGTGTACTGCTCGCTGTCTTAAGGGAAATTTAGCAATCAATTTTGAAGAAGTTAAAATCTGTTAAAGAATTCCAGTACATTGATCAACTAAGGAGGTATATAATCGCAACAATTGTCTTCCTAGATTATATGAATCTGGTCTAGTATCACCAAAAACAGCATTACGTGGTAACATATATGAATTGTGATTTATAACATTATGCAATTCAACCCAATTTCCCCGCTAGAGGATTAGGATTATGTATATAATTATGTTGCATTGTTAACAATAAGCATTACATTATCATACTATTATATATTAACTTACTTGTATTCTTCTTCTGCTACACCGAAACCATGATGAAGGAATGGAAGGTACCAAAAGGCCTCCTCAATTGCACCATCGTCTAAGCAATCCTTAATTGCTCGCAAATTTGCCAATTGCACGCTCCTCTGTATTTTCATGATGACCTCTGGTTCCTCCCTAGACAAGCTTGATCCTTTTTCTTGCAAAGCTGCTTGATTTCTGATATTGACAGAAATTGCATCAAAAATCTCAGCATGTTTTAAAAAAATATCCCAAAGACATGTCAATTCTTCCTCTGACACCTCATCCAACTGCGTTTCCCCTTTTAATCTCTTTTGTCCCAAATCCAACAGCCTAGTTAAAATGTTTAGACATTTCTTTTCCACGTCTGTAGTAATCTCTTGTGTCAATTTAGATAAAACAGTATGGATTAAAATCAAGAACTCCACTTGGCGGCGATTAGAGTGGGGCTCGCTGAGCTCGAGAGAGGCCAGCCAAGCGAGGTGGGAAGGCGAGGGGCAGGTGGTCGACCAGTGGACGTCTGCTACTTGTCCTCCCTCTGACACAATCGAACGGAGGAAGGATAAGGCGAGGTCGGGGTCGCGTTTTCGGAGGCTGAGAAGAGAGGCTCTGAGTGGCTCGAACTGAGCGAGGAAGAGGTGATTAGCTGCCACGCGTGAGAGCAGCGCGATCTCCTTTTCGGTCGCCATGAGTGAGACGGAGAGACTGGTTAGCCTTGTTAATAGCTTCTTTACGGTTTTTCCATTTGCATGACTGCAGAGTGAAGAGAGCGCTTATTGTGCATCGATCATGCTTTCTTTTCGATCGGAAAGGATGGCGGAAGGAGGTGGAGGAGAGAGTTCCTGCTAAGTTGCCGATTTTTTTATTAATCGAAATAAAATAAAAAAAATATCGAAAAAGGAGTTAAACGCTGAGATTTTTCGAAAACTAATAAGGACGTTAAATTTTTTAGCGTCTCTACGGACGTTAATTAAATTAACGTCCGTGCTAATCACAATCCCAACTAATCTAAACTCTGGAAAAAAAAAAAAAAATTCAAGGACGTTGAATTTTTCAACGTCCGTGAACAGTACCGTGAACAGTAAAATTCGTGAACAGTAAAAAATTTAGGAAAAAAAAAATTATGTTTGATTTTGGTTAAATAAAAAAAAACTTAGAAAAATTATATTTCAACTATAAAAACAATAATTTATTTTTCAACTAAAAAACAATAATTTAGTTTAGTAATATTTTTAAAAATAAAATTTATATTTAAAATTTAACATTATAGATACGATTTATATTTTAGATATTATGTCTATCAATATAATGAGATTTGATTTATGTTTAGCTAAATCAAATGACTTGAGAAATATGTCTATGTTATCGGATACATAGATAGTCTACCAATTAAATTCCAATTTATTGCAATTAATTATTGATTAATAATGTACCAACATAAAACCTATATTTATATTTAATTTAATTTATAGAGAACTCCATTATTAATTTATTAAGAACTCCATTACATCAAATGACTAAATTATGTTTTTTAGAAAAACCTAAATTTTTTTTTTTTTTTTGAGAACTACACTAACTATTGATTAATAATGGAGTTCTCAAGTCATTTGATTTAGCTAAACATAAATCAAATCTCATTATATTGATAGACATAATATCTAAAATATAAATCGTATCTATAATGTTAAATTTTAAATATAAATTTTATTTTTAAAAATATTACTAAACTAAATTATTGTTTTTTAGTTGAAAAATAAATTATTGTTTTTATAGTTGAAATATAATTTTTCTAAGTTTTTTTTTATTTAACCAAAATCAAACATAATTTTTTTTTTTCCTAAATTTTTTACTGTTCACGGATTTTACTGTTCACGGTACTGTTCACGGACGTTGAAAAATTCAACGTCCTTGAATTTTTTTTTTTTTTTCCAGAGTTTAGATTAGTTGGGATTGTGATTAGCACGGACGTTAATTTAATTAACGTCCGTAGGGACGCTAAAAAATTTAACGTCCTTATTAGTTTTCGAAAAAACTCAGCATCTAACTCCTTTTTCGATATTTTTTTTATTTTATTTCGATTAATAAAAAAATCGGGCTAAGTTGCGTATATTAATATTCTGTAGCGCTTCATCTACTGTTATTATTCGTGGTGTGGGTCATAATACAATGAGGTCTGTATCTAATTGGCTCCAGGTGGACATGACTTGCTTTGTCACCGCCTTGTGGAATAGAGCACAGGAGATGTATGTTACTATTATGGAAATAAATCTTTTGGATAGGTGAAGAATGGCTACTATTCCGGATTAGCACTATTCTGAGCTACTAATCTATGTTTGAATGTGTTTGGACCAACGAATAGTCACTATTTTTTGTTTGTTTCACTATTTTACTAATCCAACAAAATATTGGAATAGCTACTATTCTCTCACTATTTTTGATTCATCCAAACGTATCCTAAAGAGAGATTGCAGGGACCTTATTATTTCAAATTCAACCTTTCATTTTTTTGAATGCACACATATCAATAAAAGTTGTTTTATACACACGAATCCCTTTAGATCGCAGCAGATTTATTTCCTTATGTTATGGGACCCACTGTTCAGATATCAACTTCAAAGAATGGTCGACGATACCCATTTTTTTATTAATTGAAAATAAAAATAAAAAAATATTTATGTTGAAAATCAATATAGGTAAAACAGAATTATTTATTCCATTCCACTAATTCAAATTCATAACTTCGCTAATTTACTTAACTCAAATTCATACCTCCGCTAATTTAATTTACTAAGAAAAAAAAATTGTGGGACAAATTAATCGATCATGTCCCATGTTTTTTTCCTTTACGTAACTTACCAATTAAGAAGAGAGGAAACAAAAAAAATGTAGAACGGAATAGATCATTCCATCTCAGAGATTTTTATTTTTTTTTCCTTCGCTTAACCTATTAATCTTGTCCCACAAATTTGTTTTTTTTT
The DNA here is from genome assembly GCA_024447775.1 of Carex cristatella. NCBI lineage: Eukaryota > Viridiplantae > Streptophyta > Magnoliopsida > Poales > Cyperaceae > Carex > Carex cristatella. The sequence continues at coordinate 3,595,477 of JAJHPF010000028.1, read as the reverse complement.
CCTCTGTTTAGTTAATTAAGTTAATAGTTTTACGAATTTGGATTAGTGGACGAGATAAATTGTTCAATCTCGGTTTATCTAGATATCAAAATTTCATCAAATCGATTCTCTTTTGCGATATTTTATTTATTTATTTTCGATCAATATAAAAATCGGTCGACAATCCGGATTGCAAGTAGATATGAAATTTCCTGACTTTCACACGCTGCATATAGATTTGTGCAGCGGGTGCTTCTGCTTTGATCAAATAAGCCCTCAACCAGAAGTTTTCTTGTGCAGTGGGTCCTTTTGTTCATCAAATAGACTGTACTAGACATAGTAATAAATGAATTATTCAGATTCGGTTTGGTAGGATTAAAGTTGTGTGATTCTAAAACAATTCAGGTATAATTCGAAAATGATATGGAATTAGGTGGGTGTAAAATCTAAATAATACAAATACAGTCTATGTATAAAATTCCAAACAAGGAAGGACATTCTTGCAAAATTATACATTAGAGCATCTACATCTCTGGTACTATAATAATTTCTAATCCGATGTGGCAGCTTCTAATTCAGTTTCAGAGATATGGAAGAGTTTTTTATTTATAAACTATGCAAGAAAGTTTCTTATTAAGAAACTGTTTATAAACTCCACGATAGCTGAATGATAAACTCAAATTATTTCTCTTTTTTTAATTTATTGTTGACATAGTTTAATAGAACTCTAAATTTAATTTCAGAGATGTGAGAATTAGAAATTTTGAAGACTCTAATTTCTACAAAATAATTAACAGTTGTTTAAAAACTCATTTGAGTTGCTCATTTGAGTTGCCGAGATATAGATGCTCTTAATTTATTATTAAAGGACTGGCATTCTTTTTTAAGTAAAAATACCAGCATGACACACTAAATTATATAATAGTTTATTATTTTACTTAAGCATGGCCAACTTAAAAGAAGAGAAGAAACAGAATAATACTCAAAAGTCTCAATGTGATGTACTGAACTACTGGCAGCTTACTTTTTGGGTTATCAGCCTTGATCATTCGGAAGAGGAGAAAACAAAAGCTAAGTTTTACTCACTACGAAATCAAAACTGATGACGAATTTTTACGAATAAACGCATGTAATATGAAAAACTCATAAAATTCGAGAATATTTTGTTTAATACACGAACTGCCGAATAAGACGTTGATTCATTCGTCAGGTATCAAAATCCGAATAAAACGCGAATTTAGTTACTGTGGTACTAGGTAGGATATAGAGCTTTGTTTCGGCATTTTTTTTTACTTTTTTTTAGCAAAAAAAAAGTTTTATGAATAAATATTAAAAATATTTCATAAACTTATCTCACAAAAAGATACTCTCAATTAATTAATTCAACATTAGTTTTTGTAGATGTTTTGGTTAATAAGAAGAAAAACGCTTAAGACAACCAACTAAAAACTTGTGGTTCTATATTTTGTGTATCATTAGAGGATTAGACTATTTCATATTGTGTATAAACAAGTAGCTGTCTTTAACGTAGTGGCATATGTGCATACTTTTCAATCTAAGTGCACATTTTTCTATTTTTTTTAATGCACATGTGGTATTCAACTATTCATGCATGCAATTAAGTTTCAAGTTCATGTACCTCATTAGTTTGAACTCTCAAAAGCAGTCCTAGTTGCAAGAATGCTGCCAGAAAAATTATATTCAATTCAATTTAAATACGAGCACAAAATCAGCTTTGATATAGATATAGTAGCAAAAAACATCATCTTCTGCGTAGGAGGTTGTGAAGTCGAAATTTAAATAAAAATTGTATATAGACAATTAAATAAATCTAATAGACTAGATCTACTCACCTACATCTTTTTATCTCAAACAAAAATAAAAAATATTCAAATACGAGCACACTTTAATGAAGGCGCTTTTGAAGGTAATATTATTTATGTGGTGACTACACTTTGAGGTAAAATTACGTCCTCTTCATTGTGATTTTTTTTTTGTAAATGAAGTAATGAACTTAAATTCCACGGTAGAAACTTTCTGCTTCATTAATTGTACAAGTTTTTTTTTTATATCTCAATAAATAAATTGAGAACAAAAGCTCTGCAATTCAAAAAGAGAAATTGCGAATGAAAGCATGTCAGTCTATTTTGTGGTTTAATATTCACTTCATTTTGCACGACTTGGTGTTTATTTTTGTGTGGCTTAATATACCATTTGTTGTAGCTTCGTTAGAATTTATTGGCTATGTAAACACCTGAAATTTTTATTAATCGAAATTAAATAAAAAATATATTAAAAAAGAGGAGAGATTTCAAAAAATTTCAAAATCTAACTAGAACGGAATAAATTGAACGGAATAAATTGTTCCGTCCCTACTCACTTAATCAAAATTTTGTCCTTTCGATTAACTAAATTAAACTGATTAACTAAATTAAACTAAGCATTAAAAAAAAAAAAATCAGAGAGGAGACAAATCTTTCCGTTCTTGGAGCGAAAAAATTTTTTTGAGACATCCTACCTTTCACCAAGCCCCAGGTACTAAAACGGTTCTTATTTTTTTGGCAGCTACTGCCAATCTTTCCAAAAAAAATAAAAACGGTTCTTCAGCTTTTGAGAGAAAATATCTAGGGTGTCTTTATCAAGAGGAGGTAGAGGACTCAAGAATGAAAAATATCGATCAGCTTTATGTCGGACTGGCTTCCATTTTAATCTGATATTCATATTCTGGGACTGTCCCGTTCCTCACCTTTATTTATTTTTTATGATTAGTTTGATTTAATTAAGTGAGTTTGAGAACATAATTTTGATTAAGTGGGACGGGATAATTTAATCCGTTCCATTTAGATTTCGAAAATTTTCAGATTCTCTCATCTTTTTCGATATTTTTTTATTTAATTTTGATCAATAAAATTTTCGGATGTAAACACTGTAGGTTTAGCTTTTTTTAGGGATCCGTGTTCACTCTTTGTTAGATGGTTTATTTTGTTGGTTTGAATTTTGATATTAATTTTGTGTGTTAGTGTACTTTTTGCGAATTTTGACATTAACATGTAAAACACACATTATTTTATGTATTTATTATTATTATTATTATTATTATAATTGCTATTATTGTTATTTTAAAAATAGACCCTTTATACCGCTTTTTTTATTAATCGAAATTAAATTAAATAAATATCGAAAAGGAAGAACGATGTCGGTTTTTTTCCAAATCTAATAAGGACGGACAGATTATTAACGTCCCTACGGACGGAGAAACAAAAACCGTCCCTGTTAATCCTAATCTCCCACAGACTAATTAATGAGAACGTGGTTAAAAAAATTTAACAAAGGACGGAGATTTTGAACCCGTCCATGAGCGGGAAAATAAATAAATAAATAAATCACGGACGTTGGGAATGTATGCGTCATTCGGGGCGGAAAAAAAAATCACGGATGTTGGTCAAATAAGCGTCCCTCACCATTATAACGCTCCCCTTCCTCACAGCCCGCTAACTCCGCTCCGCTACCCCACGAACTCTGCTGAAGACCTAGGAACCCCACAGCGCGCACGCCAAGAATCACGCTTCACGGACGGCGCTGATATCTCCGTCCTTGTCCGCGAATTTCGCCCAGCACCCACCTTTTAGGTAATTTTATTTTCTGTAATTTAGGTAATATTAATTAGACGAATTAGTGTTTAATTAGATAATATTTTTTTTTCTGCAATTTAGATAACCTGAATTAGTATTTTAGCAAAACTGAAATGAATTAGTGTTTAATTAATAATAATTTTAGATTTAATTTGTTATGAAATGATTAATTTATTAGTTACAACACATTACAGAGAGATTTTAATGTATATATAAAAGACAAACTCACTGAAAGGCCGTAAAAACAGACTAATCTGGACCGCACATCTTAATGGGTAACTTGACTAATCTGGGCCGTCGATGAAAAGGATTTTCATGCAAATGACTTCTCAGAAATAATTTTCTCCAGGCTGAACAGAGCTATACTGAGGTGTCATTGAAGCTTGCCACGGGGGGCCCCTCTGCCACCGCTCGCATACTCCTAGAATCAGGCCCACATACATAACAAGTAATTTATTAATTTAGGATCTATTATGAAATTGAATTGATTAGGTTTGATTTTATTAGTTTGCAAGAATTGATCATTTATTTATTCATATGAAATAAACCTTGTTAGTTTTTTTTATTAGTTTGTAAGAATTAGTAATTATTTCATTTAGTAATTTATTTAATAATTTGAGTGTTCCGTAAATTTAGATTGTTAGTAATTATAGAGTTATATATAATTATTTAAAAATGTTATTAATGCATGATGTCAAGCAGTCGTGGTCCGTGTGGCCCTACAGATGCTGCAGCTGCGAATAATAAGGATTTTTTGGATCCGTCATTGTCAGCAAATAATTTTAGCGATTTATTATGGATGTCGCACGACCAACATAAAGTCTCACTGATAAATGATGATGTAAGTTACGGAATTAATCAAATAATATATATTTTTATAAAATGATATAAATGTTTAAATTATAGCATTTTATTTCAATCAATTTGTATAACATTGACAGGATTACAGAGATAGAGGGGTTCATGTTCGACACCTCTGGAATGGGATTGCGTACCACGACCTTTGCGAACCATTCTTGCTAAGACTCGGCTTGTATCAGGTGTCTCGAATGAATAACATAAATATCGACCCTTCACTTCTCGCTAGCCTTGTGGAGCGATGGAGACCAGAGACTCACAGCTTTCATCTTTCCGTGGGAGAGATGACGATTACTCTTCAGGATGTTTCTTGTCTCTCGGAATCCTGAGGTGTCATTGAAGCTTGCCACGGGGTGACTCACACCACTGTCGGATATAGGGATGAGATTCGGTCTGGACAGGTGGTGTATTCTGCGGGATATCCCCTTTGGAATCATCTTCATTATTCCAGTCGTCGTCATTCTCACAGGAGTCAGCGTCATCTTCGTCATCACTTTGCGGCACATCATCAATATTATCACAAGGATCGCGTACCTCCGGTGGATCAACCTAGGGATTGCACTCATTATTGTGTTCATGATAAGAACCACCGACCTCTGACGGATTAGTCCATGGACTATACTGACTATTGTATTCGGTCTGAACAGTTTGTGACAAATTGTTCACATGGGATAAGGATCCGGATAAAGGTCTCGCCTCGGTATTTGTTGTGTTTGATGGGGTTGGAAGTGACTGGGACCCGCATAGTTATCACTATATTGGGTCTGCATAGGTTCTGGTTGTGTCAGATGGAGATCAAGGTCTCGTTTCGGTGTTTGTTGTGTCTCATAGGGTTCGAGATGGCTATGACCCACATAGTTAGCACCATATTGGGTCTGTCGAGGTTCTCGTTGTGTTTCCGGTACCAATTCAATGTATAAATCGACAAAAGAATACTGAGTCTGAGCAAGCATACTTTGGTTATAAATACCTCTCTAAGTCTGATCGCACACGATTTCTATGCTCTCATAATAACGTTCGGTTGTTGTACCAACATTAACCCGTGCACGTGCTTTCAGGTTGTACTCATTTTCGGAATATCCAAGTTGTCGATAAATTTCACCTTTCATATCGTACCAAGATTGTTCACCAGTTACGCTCAATGCGAATTGAGAGCTAGTACTATACCGTACTCCACTTTTACCGTATTGTATTTCACCGCCAATATGAATCCTCAATATTAACATGATTAATTTTTTTTAATCAATAGCCTACAAAATAATGAATAAATCACGTATAATTTATTGTTCCAAATTACAATTCTTACAATTCTTACAAAATAAATGAATAAATCATGTATAATTTTTTTAACGTATCATTTAAATAATGAATAAATCACGTATAATTTATTGTTTCAAATTACAATTCTTACAATTCTTACAATTCTTACAAACTAAATGAATAAATCACGTATAATTTTTTTAACGTATAATTTTTTAAATTTGTTTTCATAAAATTACAATTCTTACAAAATAAATAATCTAGAGAATATAGATTATGTCAAATAATAAATATAAGAAATCTTAACAAGTAGATAATTTTCATAAGATATATATAATTATTACAATCTTTATCAAATGAATTAATAGAAGCAAATATTTAATCTATTGGCTAACTACAAATTAAATATAAATTAAATTGAGATATCTTAGTTTTAGAATTTGATGATTTTTTTTTTCCTGAAGGATGCGTCTTGGTCTCCTCTGAGTGCTTCGAATGAAAAATAAAATTAAGAAAAGTTTACGTTTTGATTACTCAACTCTGAGCTTGGTTAGTTTTAATAGGATTGATGGAAGTTGATTTTGTCATCATCCATAGGGACTCTGAGCTTGTCATCATCCATAGGGACGTGTATTTTGTCACCGTCCCGTATTTGCTTTTTTTGGGACTCCATCGTTTGGGTTAAGCTTAATGCGGGGAGAGATTAAGGTTAACAAAGATGTTGATTTTGTCTCCGTTCGTAGAGACGTTAATAAAAACAACGGCCTTATTAGATTTCGAAAAAAAACGATATCGTTCCTTCTTTTCGATATTTATTCAATTTAATTTCGATTGATAAAAAAACCGCCCTTTATAGCCCGATCAGATTGCATAACATAATTGAATATGTATCTCACATAAAATTTTGAAAGAGTTACAAATTAAACTCTGAGTCAACGTGAATTTGAAACGAAATTATGCTTATTCATCACTGGAGTTGTCTATCTATTTTACTCGACACAATTTATTTATTTATTATTACATATAACAGTGTCGTTTAATAAACAATGTTCTTATTATGTTATATTGGATTAATTATATATAGTGCAAGAATATTTTCATTTGGATTTTTATTAAGAACATTTTATTTATTTTTTGAACTTATGATTTATCATAATTTTTTAATTATTAACAATAATAATACTTCTTATTGACAAAAAAATGTCAGATTTGCAAAATTCGATGGTCCGAATTGAACAAATTTTAAGTTATGATAATTAATTATGAATTGAAGATATTATAACCCTTCTACAGATCATATACTAAATTAAAAATATTGATAAAAACTGATGTGACTAGTACGGATAAAATCCGAATGAAAACATAGGTGAAATGATCGATTCGATCCGGTCCGTACGGCGGAACTCATAAAGTCAGATTTACTTGCAACCGGATCAACAATCCGATATTTATTTAGACCGTAAGAGCTCCTTTAAGATTCGTGCCAAGTTAAAACAACGATCCAAGTCCACTAACTCAAAGGAACACTAGAGAAGGAACTCAGTCATGCCGTGACCAGTCACATCACGTGACTCACGTGTTGCGTGACGTGACCACATTCGAATGAAAATTACACATCATGCGAATCAGTCACGTTACGTTGCGGTATAAAATATAGAGCCAGTTTTTTTGGTACACATAGATTATCGAACCTTTTCTAATTAATTTTCAGCTTATTTTGTACGCATAGAATATCTAGGTTTCTCTTTTAGTATAGATTTAGCGATACTAGTATAATAGTATTAATTTTCAGCTTTTAGTAACTGATTTTTTTTTTCTAGTTTAGTCTAATAAATATTTGTAATTTTAATTTATAAAATAATATAAGATGTCTAACGGTCTTTTCTAAAAAAAAATTTGTAACCTTATTTACTTATTTTAAAATTTTAAATTTTTTTTATATTTTTATTGAATTTTCAATAATTTAAATTAAATTATAAAAAAAGGTTTTACGTGCCTAATTTACGTTAAATTATGTGACATCACATGTAGTCACATCACGACGTGACCGTCCACCACTATTTTAGTCACGTCACATCATATGAAAAAAAAATAATTACGTCATGTGACCAAATCATAGCGTGTTTGTCACATCATGGCGTGTTACGTATTTTCTTTTCCAAGGAACACTATAAGAATACAATTCCCCTGATCATTAGAGGTGTTCAAACGGTTAGTTCGGTCGAAACCGAACTAAAGTAACCAAACCAAATGTTTCTTCGGTTTTCAAAAACCGAACCGAACCAAACAAATTAAACTTATAAACTGATTAAAAACCAAACCAAACAAACCGAAGTAAATTTCGGTTGTTCGGTTCAAACTGACGTAAACCCATTGTGTCATTTTTAACAAAAATTACACATATTCATACACAAGTTGTTCAATTCCATACAAAATACGTAGATGTTCTAAAATATTTAAACTAAAATGAAAGAAAGAAAACAATGATTGATCCAAACAGAATATAAAATTATACTTGAACTAATATAATTTGGTCAGTTCAGTTTAGTCGGTTTTAAAAAGTCGATCCATTTAAACCAAAAAACCGAATCATTTGAACACCCTACTGATCATCTGGGTCTCCGTTCTGAACTGGAAGGACCAAAATAAGCCGATTTTGACCGAGCACGACCATCTTGATTCCCTATCAACTATCTGATCCCGATCGTTACCGTAGACAGTCTCTACTATCCTTCTACGATAGCAGCGGATGCCATGAACATAACCTTGGCGGGAAGAAATTTTGGTCATCTGAGGTCATATTACTAAAGTAACTCAATATTTGGGTTTAGATCCGGACCGAGATATGTTCCGGCAGGAATATATTATAGAACCCCGTGCTTTCCAATTTCCATCTCGGCCAGATTGGCCCAGATTCTGATCGAACGGTCCTGATCTAAACTCAAAACTTGAGTTACTTCAGAGAATCCGGACTCTCATATCAGTGCCTCCCTCCTCGACAAAGCTTTCTAGGGTTCCTTGAGCAGAACCCCTCCTCTCTGTAAACTGAACCAATCAATTCCTATTTCTATCTAGAAAATTTAAGAGATGCCGATCTACAATATTAGGGGAATCGATGTGGATTTCCCGTTGCAAGCCTATGACTGCCAAATTGTCTATATGGAGAAGGTCATTCGATCACTCCAAGAGGTGTGTCTCTTTGTTTTTTTTTTTCCCAATCAGCCTGAAGAAATTCTCAATTTTACTTCTGTGCATTCCATTTCAGATGTCATGACAGAAAGTTCCTTCCTTTTTGTATGCTGCTATGCCCGGTCATAAAGGGCCACTTTAATCTATAGGTTTAACCAGAACATGCTTGTTAGAAGGCCAATAGGCCAAAAACTATTGAACTAACTTGTTTATACTGGTAAACAGTACACGTATGGTAAAATTTGTGAAGTATACCATCTTGTTTTTTATGGTACCCAATTGGTACTACAAATGGCCACTTGAGTAAGTATTGCAATTTCAGTCATGAAGCTGAAATTTTGTTAGCAATAATGTACCTTTGCCACTGATATTACTTGTAGATAGCAGGGCACATTATGATATTGGTTACCAAGAATTTGTCATTTACCATGTTAGATGCCTTTATATATCCCGTATATACAACTAAGACTTGATCAAACCAAGTCAATATCTGATCCACCAATCATACAACAAAATAAACAATGACAGTACCCTGAATGATCGTTGTTCCAAAATTGAAGACTCAATACACCATCATTTATCCCAAACATATTTTTTTTTAGGCCTTCTAAAATCTCACATGTCCTCTGCTTCAACTTAGGGAAAAAATGCATTGCTAGAGAGCCCAACTGGGACAGGAAAGACACTGAGCCTGTTGTGTGCCACTCTAGCATGGCGAAAGAGCTTCGGGGAGTTTTCGACAAACCCTAGTGAAGAGAAGGGATGGGGCTCAAGCCAGCCAAGCAGTAGCCAATCTGTGTCTTCAACTCCTTCTGAGAGTCAAAGATCAGGTTTACCAGTCATAATTTACACCTCTCGTACACATAGTCAGCTGAAGCAGGTCATTAGGGAGCTAAAGACCAGCAATTATAGGTGGATTTTTTCTTTAAAACTAAACAGACTAAATAACTGAGGTTTTTGATGTTAAATTAAAATAGACAGAATTAACCCAATCACCCATCAATCGCGTTTTACTTTGCCTCATCTAAGTGCGTTAACGGAGGATCCTGAAAGTAGCCAGGGAAAGGAATTAATATAGAGTTGCAGTCATGTTCAAGCTAGTATTAGTTACCATATGAACACTACCATTACTCCATTAGTCTGATTGTGTAATCCTAGGTATGACCTGGAACTACATGACACACGAAGATTAGAATACACATTTTTTTTTTATTTTAGACCGAAAATGGCAATATTGGGATCGCGAGAGCAGATGTGCATTCATGATGATGTAAGGTTGCTTAGAGGTAAAGCCCAAAACCACGCATGCCAATACATGTGCAAAAAGAGAAAATGTCGTCACCACCCCCCTGTATCAGGTACTTCATCCAAATATGCCTCATTTTTTTGAAAATTTTATTCTACAGCTCCTAACCTTAAAATTCCACATACAGCTTTTTAAACAACAAATATCTAATATGCCCTTGAAAAACCTCAAAGTTCCATATGCACCCTTTAAATACGTAATATCCCTTTGGGGTTATTTCCTGAACACTCCATATCACCATACTTTTCAACTATCTGTTAAATCTCAAAACTGCCCTAACTTTTCTCTTAAAAAATAAATACGAAAGTCAAATGCTGGAGTCCTTTCTTTTTACAAGCAAAGGAATTTTTTATTTATTTGAGTATACAGGTTTGTTCCAAGTTTTTGGAGGGTACAGATGAAAAATTGCTTCATTATTCTCCTTAATCATGATTAAATATCTCACAAGGGGAATTTCTTTCGTTCTATTTTACTTTTCTTTTTGTTTACACTATTTTTCTCTGCAATATTTTGTGTAGAGTTCGTGAAGAGGCATAACCCATTAGGCAATGAGCCATTTGACATAGAGGATCTGGTTAATATTGGCAGAACCAAGGGCCCGTAAGTGCTGGATTTTTTTCAGCTCAAGTGCTCAACTATATTCATATTCGAAGATTCCACTTCATGATTATGATGTTCCCGATCACAGTGGCTAATATATACCAGTGATATCAATCTTGAGTCTTGACACAGTTTTGCAGTCAGGATCATGACTAGTCCAAAGAAGGCACTGTAAAAATTGCAACAGTAGCAAAAAAGTACAATTTATGACCTGTGTTTTCTATTCTTAACATATTCTTCAATGTAGATGTCCTTATTATGTATCAAGGGAGTTGCATAAAAGTGCCGACATATTGTTTGCTCCATATAACTATCTCATTGATCCGGGGAATAGGCGTTCTTTAACTGGGATCCCTTGGAGTAAAGCTGTTCTCATATTTGACGAAGCACATAATTTGGTAATATCACACTTAGTTTTTCTTTCTCTCTTTTCTTTTGATTTCTTGTTTGTTTTTAGATTAAATGAATATCTTGCAGGAGAGTATATGTGCTGATGCCGCCTCGTTTGACCTTCCATCAACTTACATTGCCTCTTGTATCTCTGAGGCAAATCAATGCATCGACCTTTGCGGAAAGAAACTAGTAACTGAGAAATCGGCTGACAAGCAGTTTGATCCAGACAATTATGCTATCCTCAAAGGCAATAAATCTTCATCTTAAGCTTTTTTATCGATTGTGAGAGAAAAAGGCTTCTATATCGACCTAATTTAGGTGTGCAAACATCAAGCTTCCAAGGGTGCACATGTAATGTACCAAAAATTTGGTACAATGCAAAGCCCAAATAATAACAATTTTGCAATTATTCCTCTTCCTATGAAATTAATTTATTGCCATCTCTATCTTTGTAGCTCTTTTGACGAAGCTTGAGAAAAAAGTTGGGGAGGTCGTCATTCAATCCAAGGAGCAGGGCTTCACTCGGCCCGGGAGTTATATTTATGAGTTTCTCTCTGATCTGAACATTACATTTGAAACTGCTAACATGCTAATGGACACAATTGAGAATGCTGCACAACTCCTTGAGGAAGGTACAACTGATAGGAAAGTAGAAAATAACTAAATTTGGCCATGCATTTAGGGTTTTCTTTGTACTGGAGACACTTGGCTTTGTATTTACAAAAAAACATACTTGGAATACTCTAATAGGGTCCTTTTGTACTTCTCTATTTTCAATGAATATAAGCTGGTGACAATTGGGTGCGTTTGGATGGGTGAAGAATAGCTACTATTCCGGATTAGTACTATTCCGAGCTACTATCCGGCGTTTGGGTGTGTTTGGATTAGCAAATAGTCACTATTCTTTGTCTGTCTTTTGTGGGATAGCCCACTATTCTACTATTCCAACAAAATGTTGGAATAGCTATTATCCTAAAATTGAGGATAGCTCTATCCTTGCTACTATTCTTGATTCATCCAAACGCACCCAAATTTATGAACAATATAATCCTCTAACGTAGTTTTTTATAAGATGAGAGGTTTTTCCTTAAATTATTTTGAATATTTCCAAAACCTTAGCCAAAGAAATAGGTCTAGAATTCATAATGGGGTGATAGAATGAATAAATATTGAAGCTTCAAATTAGATAGAAGCAATCTGAATTGTGGTGTTAAGTTAGAAATCGATGGGAAGTTATATAATTGGTCCATATTCGGAATTGACACGGATTGTAGTTTTATTAGTTATAGTATAATATGGGTTAAACAGTATACTACTTCCCTTTTGACATTAGTGTCAAAGGTAGTTTTTCCCTTTGTTTTTTTTTCTTCAAATACCATACATCATGCTTTTTTTGGCTCAAATATGGGTGTGCAACGGCCGGATTAATATTAGTTCTATTGAAATTTATACCCAATTATACTACAACAACCAAGCCTTTAGTCCCAAACAAGTTGGGGTAGGCTGGAAATGAAACCCAATTGTAGTCACGAGGTGAAGTAGGTAGTAATAAAATAGTAATAGTAGTAGTACTCTTGATAGTACTAATGGTACCACTAATAATAGTAATAATACTAATACTACACTAACTATATCATGCCTACACTATAGATCGTAGGGGTCAAAGTCCTAAGCTCCACGTTCTTAACCCCAAATCCCTAGTCATGTGGCCTAAAGCCTATAATACTACCCCTAAACACGCCTAAACAATATTTCCTATGTCACGGTTCTAGTACGTGAATTGCTAACTTCCACGCGCTCCTGCTCGAGGCCAACTCTTTGGATACATTATATTCCTTCGAGTTCCTTTGTACTGCTTCCTCCCATGTCAATCTTGGCCGATCTCCGTCTCTCCTTGTGTTTTCGGTACGACGTATAATCCCAGTACGCATCGGTGCCTCGGGAGGCCTCCGTTGGAGATGTCCAAACCATCTCAAGCGGTGTTGGACGAGCTTCTCTTCAATTGGTGCCACCCCAAGTCTGTCACGTATATCATAGTTTCTAGATTAAAAATTTGTTGAAGTCTGCTCACTTGTGACTCAGTCCATCAATTTTTTTATGTTGACTAATAATTATAGATCGAGTTTTGTATGAGTAATTGATTTTATTACGTTGACTAATAATTAAAGATACAAGTTTTTAATAAAGTTTAGTATTATAGTGAATAAGGATGGGTCGGGTTATCAACTTAAGCAACTGATAGTCTACCCCGTCCTCCAACTTCATAAGGTGAATTTAAATTTTGAATTGCCTTTGGTTGCTGACTGATATCTAATGGCATATTATTTTGTGTTGCCTGATTAGCAGGGAATAATGCAGCTAGTGGTGCTGAAACAAAGCCAAAGGGGACAGTATGCAGATTAGAGACTATAAGGGACGTGCTTAACATAATTTTCAGAGATGGTGGTAAATCCCATTCCTTGTTTTACCGCGTAAGTCTGTTCCCCGAGAATGCCTTTGTCTGTCTCTCTCGTAGTCTTGCATACATATCCCCTTCACTTTTTTCATCCTTTTTGACAGTTCCATGTGCAAGAATCTCAATCAAATTATTCAGAATCTTTCAAAGGTATTGTTATCGCAAATTATGTCTTCAAACAATTAAGTTAAGGTGAATTATTTATTTTTGAGCTGCTTAGTTAATCTATATTTTTTATGATCTCTCTGATTGTTATCACTATAATAATCTTTGGTTCTTTTTTATTTTGATTTATTATTCTTTGTGCAGGAACGACTTCAAGGACTCTTAGCTGGTGGTGCTTTAATCCCGGGCTTGCTATGCAAGAATTTGAGAAGTTGGGGGTGCGGTCCATAATTTTGACTTCGGGAACTCTTTCTCCTCTTGATTCCTTTGCTTTGGAGCTAAATCTGTAAGTTATGGGTGTGATTATTTGGTAAACTGATGCATGTTACCTATTTGGTTCCGCACCTCATCCTAAGTGTCGAGTTAATAGCTATCGCCTGTAAATTAGAGTACTCAGTGATAATTCTGTTTGGTCCATCTGTGAGTTACATGTTTTTATTTTTTATTTTTTTGTGATTCTGGATGGGTTTCATTTCTAGCCTACCCAACTTGTTTGGGACTAAAGGCTTGGTTGTTGTATATCTGTTCACTAAAAATTAATATAACATTATTAGCACAGGGACTTTCCAATCAGGCTAGAGAACCCTCATGTCATAAATCCTGACCAAATATGGGTCGGGGTTGTACCAACAGGTCCATCTGGATATCCACTTAACTCGTCATTCCGGACCCGGGATTCTCTTGAATATAAGCAAGAACTTGGGAACACCATAGGTATCTCTTCATGTCATCTCTGTTTATTTCATGCTTTAGATTGATCTTTTGCCTAGCTACAATAGTTGGAGCTAGCTATGCAAAGGAGGTTTTTCTAAGGGAACTATTGTAAAAGCGCTAATTCATGGTTTTATTTCAGTGAACTTTGCCAGAATTGTGCCAGATGGGCTTCTTGTATTCTTCCCTTCATACTACATGATGAATCAGTGCATAGAGTGCTGGAAAAGTATGGTATGGTGCTATAATTGCAGCATTTTCATTATTTTGATTGTTTTTGGATCTGATTAATTATATATTTAAAGTGTTAATAGAATCTGATTCTAAATTTTGTTGATGATAGAGCCATGCATGTTCAACTCAAGCTAGTACTATTTGGGAGAGGATTTGCAAGCAGAAGCATCCTGTTATTGAGCCTAAACAATCTGCACTCTTTTCACATGCAATTGAGGTAAAGTTTTGTCATTGTCCTCTGTTAATGTAAATTGTGACATTATTCTCGAAGAAATCTTCTTTTATCTTCTCTCTGTGCCCTTTCTTTTTCCAGGATTTTGAGACAAAATTACGTGATCAATCCACATCTGGGGCAATATTCTTAGCTGTTTGTCGTGGCAAAGTTTGTATCATTCTTTCTTATTTGAAATTTATATGATTGACTGCAATTTCCAGACAATATGATTTCTGTTGTTTTGAATTTGTTATTGATTAGGTCAGTGAGGGTCTTGATTTTGCTGACCAGGCTGGCAGAGCTGTTGTAATTACCGGAATGCCCTTTTCTATGTTGACTGACCCCAAGGTTTGTTTCCTTGTAAAAATATCTCGCTGAGTTCATTGATTTATATCAACATGTAAATTTGACAGATACTTCCATTTTTTTATTATTATTTAATTAATGTTTAAATTTTAAATTTTCTGGTGGTAGGTTCGTCTTAAGCGGGAGTACTTGGACCAGCAGGCTTTCAAACCAAAAACAAACTTGAAGGTAATATATTTATGACTAAAAATGGTTATGTATGTTCTACAGTATATTAATTTTGAAGCAACATCCTACCTAACTTGTATGCCTAGAATGACATAAAGTTTAGCAACACCACATATAATGCAAGTTACAAAAGAACAAAAGAAAGAATATATAAAACATGAGCATTAACTCTGGTTTTGGGTTGGTATAGTACACAGACTAGACCCGACCAACAGTTCAGCATTTTAACAAAATCTTAGATTTATTTAGTTGAAAAAAAGAAGTATCACCGTACATTTTTCTTATCAGTTTTTATATATACATATATCTGATTTGTGTTTCTTATCTTATCTGTATAGGGATTGACTGGGGAGGAGTGGTATGTACAGCAAGCAGCTAGGGCTGTAAACCAGGCTGTTGGCCGTGTCATCCGACATCGCAATGATTACGGTGCCATCATTTTCTGCGATGAAAGGTCACATTGCAAATACTAAAAGAAATGAAAAATGAGAAGTCCTTTACTATTATAAGAAATTAAAAAAAGTCTATTCTTCATACATGATAAAAAAAAATTGAAAATGAGTTATTTGGCTTTTGTGATCATTCGTCTCCTTTCACTTATTTAATTAGGGATCAAGGATAAAGCAAATGACCATAATGAGTGGTAGATATATTAGATGTTTCTAAATGACATTCACAATTTGTTTTAGTATTTATAGTTATTTGACACGGAGTTCTATCATTTCCTTGTAGTCACCCACAGTGTTATAGTACCAAAGGAATTAGAAGATTAACTTATATTAGAAAACCTTCTTTGAATTTCTGCGTATATATAAGCACTTTTAAAGAACTGAGAGGCTTCTGTAATATCTAAATGAAATATGGGGCTTTGAAGAATAATTCCTGAAAAATATTTTTAGTGTGTGTACGCTTGTGCATCTGAACTTACACGCATGGTACGTGCATGTGTGTGTGTTTTAATGTGGTCTTTCCTGAATGTCTCATATTCATTCAATCTTCCTTTGTTAGGTTTGTGCAACAAGGCCGTCAAGAGCAGATGTCCTACTGGCTCAGACCCCATGTCAAGGTTTTTTGCATCAATATCACTGTCATTGTTGAATTATTGAAAAGGAAAATATGCTTACCATTTTTTCTCTTCACAGTGCTACTCGAAGTTTGGGGATGTAATTTTTACCATGACAAGATTTTTTCGAGAGAAGAAAAATTCTTCATTGTTGAAACCCAAAAAGGAGACCTTTTCCGTTCACGAGCACTGCTCTGGTAATTTCTTATAGATACTTATAAGACTTGTTGCTTTTGATTTATATACATGTTATCAGCCATTGAGTCATTGAAAAAACTTATCCAAACTAAACTAAACTAAACTTTCTAACATTTCTCAAGTAGATAAAGACAGGGTTCCCGAGATCACCGTTCCATCATCACAATCTCCCATCAGTTTGGTACATTCTCACCATTTAATATTCATGTTTCCCATATATATTATTCTATGTCAAAAACTCAAAAGTAATGAAAAATGTTTCTTTCCTAGGTTTCGTCAGCTGCTCAAAGTTGTTCTGGAAAACCTCGGTTACTGATACAAGCAAGTACAAGTAGGACCAAAATCGACAACTTTACCCCACTGGGCTCTATTCTTCCAGCTAATCGGGCAACCCTTCCAGACAAATTTCATAATCTTCCGCAGCAGTTTAAATATTTTAAAAGAGACCTTGACTCTCACTGTGAAGAGGTGGTTAACTTGACTAGTGAAGAACCAGTAAACTCACTATTTTCTTTAAAAAAGTTGAAAGTTTTGGAAACTGGTAATGCACATTTGGAGGGGGAGAATAAAAGAGTATTGCCTTTTTCATTATGTGGGCAAAAATCTGAAAAGAAAGAGGTTATCGTGGGGAATACTTCAAGTGGCACATGTGGGGGCGAAGTGGAGAGTAGAGGCTCTGCTTTCTTGGCTCAGGTAATTTCTTTCTCTTGTACCAGTCGGTGCTCAAAACGATCATATGTACAGGCCAGAATAGAAGCATCAACAGGCCAAGATGAATTATTTGGGAAATGACGGATTTCTAACAGAAACAATACCTTATTTTTTTATTTTTATTTTATAGGTCAGAGAAAAGCTGAGTAAAGCGGAATACAATGAGTTTGTGGGACTTATGAAGGCACTCAAATCGAAAACTTTGTCTATAACACCTGTACTTGAATCAATTGCAAAATTGTTCTCATTTCCAGGGAGGTTTTCACTCCTTAAGATGTAAGATTTTCATGTTAAATTATCATATTTTTCTTGTCTATCTATCACCAATTTATCTTTTCAAATTATTCCAATTTTCTTTCATATTTTGTGGTACTTTGAAAAGGTTCAAGGATTTTGTTCCTACAAAATATCATGAAAAGTACGAGGAGCTCCTTCGAATTCATGAATCCCAAGATTAAACGTATAATAACCTCATCCCTTGTAATTTTTTCTTTACTAATGATCTTGTAATAATAATTAATGACAGAAAAACAATTTCCTCTCCCTTAAATGCAGATCAGCAAGGTCAAGGGAGGATCTTATGCCAAAGACAACAGCGAAATTTATTCATAACAATAACAATAGCAATCCAATTTTGTACTTGCAATTGCTCACTTGCCAATCAAGCTCGGACCCATGTAGTGTCTTTTATTACGTCAATTCTCTGTTAACAATTCGTTCATCTTTGTTCTTGTCTTGGTTCATTTTATTTTCCCGCAAGGCTATCAAGGAATGCATTCTATGCCCTGTGAAAAGCAGGAGCGGTAACCGGTAAAGCAGATGAGGGATGTGTTGTGTTAAGGCAAGGCATGCTGCGAGAAATAAAAACTGAGATTTCGCATTTTCGTTTAAATTTTTATTAATAAGAGGCAATTAATATTTAAAATATACACGGGCGGAAAGTAAGCCCCCCCCCACACACACACACAACATTTTCAATTTTTTTTATCAAGTATATAAAAATTAAACTAAAACTTTTATTTTGTATGAATTAGCCACCCCTATGATAATAAAAACAAAATTAAAGGGTTTCAATGTTAGATGGCATTTTTTTTCATTTACTAATTTGTCCAATTGTAAAACAGAAAAAAACTAATTAACAAAAAGTAAAAGAAACCGTAAAGTATTACCTTTATTAAGCATTTTGGAGAGGTCACCTTGACTATTGTTAGAAAGCATTGTTGATTGTTATTGGAAAAACATCAAAATCATAAAGATGAAATTTAAATTAACAAGTACGTGATATTTTTTTTCCTTTGAAATTGAGGTTTGTTTTTTATTCATCGACTATTAAAATTGTTGTTCATTGTAATTATAATATTTTATTTTCATACTAGATTGTCTTTTAATTTAAAAAAAAAATTATGATAAAAATGATTTGTGTATGAAATTATAGACGAGATTATTTAATTTTTGTATATATTTTCAATATAGGTAAAATTATATCTAAAAAAAGGCCTTAGATTCTCATTGCAATATGAATAAAAGCAAATAGTGAAGAATCATACTATCTTGTATTATAAAGATTTTGATTTTGATTAAATTATTTTTTAAATATGATATTTATATGATTAGCCTCTCTATAGTCGAAGTTGAGTTCCGCCCCTAAATATACATTAAGAATAACAAATAAAGTGCAACGATACATTAATAAATATGAGCAAAGTGCAAACTATTTCATAATTAGTGTGAATAACATATGAATTGTATATTAATTAATGCAAATAAAATAAAATGCGAACTATGCATAACAAATTATTATATGGTTCATGCTTATGTTATATAGTATGAATTTTATACATGTGGTGTTAAGTGCAATACTTGTAAAAAAATGTTATGATAAGCATAAATGGCGTGCAAATTTGATTTTCTACATAAGTAAAAGACAATTAAATATGTCCAAATATATGTTGGAGTGAGGCTATGGTATTATGCATAATGCATATTGACCTGCACTATGGACTCAAATTTTCAATTTGAATGTTATAACGGTCGATTCGAACTATTCAACATGGTTTCCATTTACATATGTACTTCTAAGCTAAATTTTATTTTTTGTTAAGAAAAAAAAAATACTATTTTTAGATGGGTAGAAACTCACTTGACCTAAAATTCTGAACCATCCAAAAACAATGATTTAGTTTACAAATACATATTCATATGGATATGGAGATCATGTTGAATGGCTCAGATTGACTATTAGGATTTAAAAAAAAAATATTGATTTGTAGTATGAACAAATCTGTGCTATGCAAAGTATCATAGCCTCTCTATGTTTTATATATGATAATATTGACTTTAACAAGTGCGAATTATTTTTAACAAGTGTATCGTATAGTTTTAATTTGTTATTTTGTGAAATATAAATATCATAAATTATCATATATTAATGAAAATATGAGGTCGTTCGAAATTTGCTTACATGGTCTTGTATTAACTGGACTTGATAGCAAGCCGAGTGCTTCACATTATCTAGCATTCGTTTTTTCAATATTCTTTCAGCTCTTCTTTTCTCTATATTCTTTCAGCTAACGTCGCTATTTTTTTTTTATATGATTATAGGTGATGCGTGTCATGATGCTATTGGCAAGCGAAATTTAGGTGGACAATTTACTGCGATTGTTAGCACTCTCTCTGTTATCTTTTCTCTGCCATTGAATCCATGTTTTAAATGGATTCCTAATTATTGATTTTGAAAAGCCATATTTATCAATCCTACATTCCTACCCAATTATGGATTAAGCTGAGTTGTTCATTTGTAAATTATGGATTTTCTATTTATCAATCCTACCAAATAATTGAAGAGCCCTCTGTTCCATTTTATAATTTCTGCACAAATTCTTTTTCACCTGTAATTTGGGTATGCTTGTGCAAGCTAAAGTAAAAATAATACCAAGAGAAAACATATGCCAATCTTCAGTGACAAAATACCATATGGTCAAAAGTACATAAAAATTAACATTGCCTGCTTTATAATGTGCTAATTCATAGGTTCCAACATATCACACAAAATAAATAAAAAAATAAATAAATTCTGAAACAGTACTGAACATCTTGTTCAATGTCCAACATATCCGTAAGTTGCTGGATGAATCAGGCATATTCTCTTTCTCTGCCTTTTGCTGCCTCCTTGCCGTTCAAGTTGATCTCTTGCTCGTATCTGTGACTATGCTCGCTAATTTCGTTAGTGATGTCATTGAATGCTCTAAGGACATGCTTATGCATGCTCTTATTATTCTGCTCCAGGTAACAAAGCAGCAACTCATTCAAGTTATCCTGATTTGACGGCTGAGATTTGCCTGCATTGTCAGCTTTTAGCATTGTCTTCATCGACCTTTTGAAATCCTTGTAAGGATCGATGGAGAAAGTCACCACCACCACCCCTGCCTCTCCCTCTCCCTCTCTAATATCACCAGTTGCTGATGATGGTACCACCAATGAGTTTGATGTCGAGGATGAGAATTCTTCACGACTTGCTGGAGACTGTTTTGTTGATGCGTCGATTGAAGAAGACTCATTGTTCGACAAGGTCACCAGCAGCACCCCCCCTGCCTCTCCCTCTCTAATATTATCACCAGTTGGTGATGATGGTACCACCAATGAGTTTGATGTAGCGGATGAGAATTCTTCATGATTTGCTGGAGACTGTGTTGTTGACGTGTTGATTGAAGAAGACTCGTTGTTCGACAAGGTCACCACCTGCACCCCTGCCTCCTCCCCCTCTCTAATATCACCAATTGGTGATGATGGTACTGGTACCACCAATGAGTTTGATGTCGAGGATAAATCTTCAGTACCAGTACCTGTACCTGTTGGGGACTGTTTTGTCGATGTGTCAATCAAAGAAGACTCGTCGTCACTGATTCCCACAGAAGGGAAGTACTCCAATATATAGCGGTTGAGGTCGGCGAGATCTGACTCATGGTTAGTTATAAAGTTGACATTTGAGTTGCGCTTGTCAATGGATTGGGTTCTCGGGTAATTGCATGTTGACGTCAACGACCTGGGGTGGATCAAGCTGTTTAGGTTTAGTCCAGGCACCTTCTTTAGCTGCTTGAACAAGTATAGCTTGATGGACTTGGAAAATTTAATCTTCTTTCTCACCATTTCTTCTTGGCTAAAAAGTAAAAACAACACAAGGAAATGAATTTGATGGTTTAATAAAGAGGAAGATAAGGGTGGCCAGCTGGCGCAAAAACATTCATAAATTAGTTATTTCTCAAAATAGCAGTGGCTATAGCTAGCTATATATTTTCGACTCCTCTTATAATATATCGATCGTTCACTTTTTTTAAATACATATAAAATAATCATAAATATATTATAAATAGAATTTTCTCCCTTTTTTTTCAGCTTTAAGGCTATATATATAAGTGCATGAAAACTAATTGCCTATTATACAGTTAAATATATTATAAATGATTGTGTTTTGAAACAGATGGCTAAACATTTTTAAACCCGTAGGTAGGTTAAAAGTTAAAACACACTTACAGACAGTGAGTAATATAATTCTGAGAGATTAAGAATAGAAACTAGCTACCCCTCCTGCCCCATTACAGTTTACAGCATCAGATTTAATTATATCCCTCTTACAAATTGAAACAAGGGAATGTATGGCCAAGGTGATCCGATCCCAACCATTTATATATATTCTCCCTTTCTTAGCTAGATCGATCGTCAGCCAAATTGTTTAATTTGCACGTGCACACACACACACACACACACATGTACATAGAGTTTATTTTCCTGCATCAACTTCCAAATTTCCAAGATCTCGTCATCCATATATATATAGGGAGTTGGAGTGAGAGACAGTCGGAGAAGAAAGAACATGACTCAATCCCATCAATCGACTCCTTGAGGACCATATCTTAATTCAGCAGCTAGCCCCTTACCGCCTTTGATTTATATATATAATAAGATCAATTCGATCGTCTTTGTTTTGTGCCACAACACCACACCAATTCCCCCGTACCCAAGAACCATCCGAGAAGCAGTAAAAATCATTCAGGATTTCTGACAAGGTCACTGAATGTATGTTTGCTAGCTGTACACTACCCGTACCCGATAACCTCCACAGATATGATTCACTGACTTGAGATAGGACTTCTCTGTGTCTGCTCTTGGAATTTATATGATGACATATTTTACAAACAATTGAAAATTGCAATTAATAAAATATTTCATATGGAGAGAGTTTTTCATAATCTATCATGCATGTTATACTTAATCTTTATACATATATCCTCTGAATTATGTGAATTATACTAATTATAATTTTATATATAGAAATTGAGTAAAGAGCGATGAACAAAAACTCTATTTTTATTTTACTATTTGAGATTTAATGTTGTAGATTATTTTTATTTTGTGGAATATATTATAAATTACAGTTCCTAAAATAACAATTGTCCATTGGCTTTTTTAATTCTGACTATATATTAATTTGTAAGATATATACTGTTGATCTTTTTTAGGTACAATGAAGTACTATATATACATCTTTTAAAAATAGAACTTGTCCTCTTTTTATTATAATAAGGCTTCAAGTAATTTCCAGTACAGAAGTTAAAATTTAGGAATATAATATTCACCAAATTTACATACGCCTCATGATATAACCCTTATCTGAAAGTTAAATATATTAAAATGACTATATTAAGATCCTAAGTTTGCTATCTGAAAATTTTAAATAAACAAATCAGATACACATGAAATTGTTCTAAATACATCCAGACATAATGAACTCAGTGAAACTGTGAAAATTTTCAAAATTATAGTCTGAGAATAAAAGAAAAATTAAATAAGGGCGTGACTTATATATAATTGAAATGTATATTTATATCTTAAATTGTAGAGCTTACATGTAGGATCAACATGTCAAACCTCTTGCCACACCAAAACCCTACACCTCTTCCTCTTCTGATCTTCTCTCCTACTTAATTAACCCTAAAGTAATTCAAATTTAGAGTTTGGATCCAGATCGTCCAATCAGAATCTGTGCCAATTCAATCTGAGATGGAATACACAAGTGTAACATCCTGTAAGTTTTATAAATTATTATGAATTTATTTTGGTACTTATTTATAATTTTGAAAATTTAAGGGTTTATTTATGAAATGTGTAAATTTAAACTCTAAAAAAAAAAGAGAACTACCGTGGCATTTTTTTTACCACGTGGACCCCATGCATGAAATGACCCCCACTTCTAACCGACCTTCATTTACTTAGTTGATTATATTTATTACTCTCTCCTATTATCACAAATCAAAAGAACACCAGTGAAAAAAAAAGAATGAAGGAAGGAGAAATAGATATTTTGATAAGTTTTTATTTTATTTTATTCAATTGTATGTCCGATTGGAATTCCAACTACGTCGCATTGATTCTGAATAGTTGTTGCAACTCAAATTGGATTTCTGAATTAATCACTATCAGGTAACCGGACTTCTCTATAATCTGTGTTTTCGATTTGTTTTGATTGAATTGCACTTTCAATTGGATTTTGGATTTGAATTGGGTATTGGGTCATGATGCATATTTAACAGGATAGCGGGTCTGAGGTTCGAATTTGAATTGCAAAATGATATGATTCTGTGTACTGAGAACTGTGAATGATATGATTGTGTGGAATGTAATGATATGGATACTGTGTGACTTGTTTTACTGATAACCCAGACCCAATGCTATCGTTGGTTAAATATGCAGGCATAATTTGATGTGAATTTATGTGGATTAATCCAATCTATTTGAATGGTTGTTTAATTAAGCCAACTATAGAGAAGCGCATCGTTAAATAACCGGTTACTGAGCTTTGTAGCTGACTCCCATATTGTTTCTGTTTGTTCTTTTTGCTTGCGACGTAGGTTGACGGGACAAAGGATGAATGCGAGGGTGCCTCTCTTGTCGCGACTCCCAGCCCGGCGGCGGGGTCGTGACAACAAGCCCTTTAAATATTTTTTTGCCAGAGCAGATCAGACGGTCGGATATATCTAAACTCAAAATTTGATTTATAGGATCTAGAGTCTAGCTAGGCTCAAAATTTGAGTTACTTCAGGGATCTCACTCAACCTGATATTTTATCTCTTGACTTGCTTTTTTGCCAAACAACCACCAAAAGTAGACCATTATCATTAATTTGCTATAACATGTAAGGTGATATATATGTTTATAAAAATTAATTAGCCCTGAACCAATTAACGATATACGCATTATTCTAGTTTGCATGAAAAATTGCAAGTATAGGTGCTCAAATAATTCTGGTTCCGTTTTACGATCTCCAAGTTACATAATTGGGGTCATGAAATGACAAAAAAATGTTATAAAGTAACTGAAAAAGAAAATACAAGAAATTGGCGCGCGGATGGCAGTAAACACGTACAGTGTGCTCATTCATAGATTTAAACCACATATCAAAGAAATTAAAATAAAAGTAAACACCCTGCCTTGGCTCAATATATAGTAATTAAATATCTAAAAAAGCAACCAGTTCATTTAATTTGTTCATTGTCAAAATCTTCTGGAAAATCTGCTGGGAAATAGATGCAAGGTGAATCCAGCAGCTCCTCTGTACTGTCTACCGCCTTTTGCCTCCTCATACTCCCTGCTGGTACAGTTCTCCTGCTCTGGCGAAATCTGCTAGCCACCTCAGTAGCCGCTCTAAGAACATGCTTGTGCAAACTCTTGTCATTCAGTTGCTGATAACATGACACCAATCCGCACATGAAATCCCAATCCAACGGCTGAGATGCATCTGCATGGTGCGCCTCCACTATCTTCTTTATCGAAGTCCTGAAATCCTCGTAGGGGTCCACGGATAAGGTCCTTATCTCCACACCCACCTCCCTCAGGCTGGTGCAAGTGGCGGTCAATGGCGATGGCGATGTCGTTGATGAAGTTGAGGCTATATTATTGCCTAAGAAATTTTCATGCATGATCTTTGTTCGTTTTGTAACTATACTAGTCAAACAAGTGTTGTTGTCATTGATGGAGAGGGATTGAAAGTTCTCGGAAAGGACACGGTCTGTGTCAGAGAGCGTAGCTGCTTGGTCGTTGATTGTATGGTGGTTAGAATCTGGGTCCTGCTTGTCAAAGGATGGTGTTTTGGGGTACTTGCATGCTGACCTCAGCTTGCTCGGGGTGATGGAGCTCTTTAGGGTTCGGACCGCTATCTTCTTTAGCTTCTTAGACAGGTACAGCTTGATGGACTTGCCAAGCTTGGTCTTCTTCTCCATTATCCTTTCCATGAATCAAATAAGAGGGATTGATTTCGGACTGATATATAACACACACACACACACACACACACACACACACACACACAAGAAGGATGTTTGGAGGTTTTTTTTTTTTTTTTCTCTTTATACTTAAATGAGGGAGTAGTTTTTTATATTGCTTTTAAATTCGGCAATTAATTCGGTTGTACCGTTCTAAAAAAAGCAGATTTTTATGTTGTTATAAAATAGTAAAACTAAAAATTTAATAAAAAAAAATATCATAAAAATAGTTCTAAGTAATAATTATAATAATTTACTATTTTATATTTAACTTATCATAGTTCCTTTAAATTTCATAATGAAAACTTTTTAGAGAAATTTGTATATATCCCCATCAAAACTTCTCATTTTAGATATATCCCCATCACAACTCTAAATTTAGTTATATCCCATCAAAACTCAATTATTTTGCTTATATCCCCATTTCTTCATTTGACCTCATAAAATTTAAGATAAATATTAATAAATTATTTAAAAGACTGTTTTGTCCTTCATCAAAATTATAGTACTAACTCCTCTTTGTTTTCTCTGTCGTTCTCTCCACTAAAGCTTCCCTTCATGACATGCTTAAATTCCATGCATTACTGGAGATATGGCACTGGTATATCTCTAGTGCTACGATTTCAACTCAGTCAGATCGTAGCAACTACTAAGCTCGCCAAAAAAAAGACCAAGTCCGAGATCGCGTTGAAGGAGGTGAAGACGCGAAGCTGGTGGTCAGAGAGATATAGCAAACCAAATTTAGTGATTATTGTTGCGTTAGGATCGTGTATAGATAAGGAATATAATTGTGGAGTCAATTTAACGAATTATGAAAGGATTTTATGATTTCCACCTAGACTTGGCATTTGTGCCATTTGTATCAGTTTTCTGAGATTTAATCAAATTGATTTCGTTTATTATTTGTTCAATTCTTACATTATTTGATTAATTTCAATCATGAGTGTTGCATTGACGGTTGCCAGTGGTACTATGCTTGATTGGAAAAAAAATTGTCATTTCGAAGCTGATTGGAAATAGTACTTATATGAAATAAATATGGTGATTTAAGAACTTCATCACTGTGACAATTTACCTGAATTTTACAGAACAATACATAAATGTGTGATTTAAGATTTAGAATCATCTTTCACTTCTCATTTTTGTACCAGTAAGGCCAGGAGTACTATAGTTGTATCTGAACAAATTTGAACTATTCACTTATTCACAGGCTTTATCCATTTTGTTTGTTTGATCTATACCTATAGCAACTTATAAGCACAATTTAATGAAACCAAAAAAAATTGACTTACATAGCCCAGTGTAAGCCATGTCTGTCAAATTCTGACTTACATGGAAATTTACCTAAAGGAAAAATATTTGAAATTGTAATTCATGTTTCATTCTTTGATAGGCTTCTCTCGACAAATTTTATCATCCAGCCCCTGTAAGGTCTCAAAACAAAATTGATGCTAAAAGAAAGCTATGAAATTCAAGTAGATTACAACCAAGCTATGAAATTCAAGTAAAACATAAAGATGCTAAAAGAAAGCTATGTGTCTTTCTCTGCCAGAGAAGTATTGCTAATTTTGACAACTTCATATGAGAAAGATATATAAAGTGCTAAAAATAAAAAATTCTCAATTCTGACAAAGTGTTGCCTATCTTCTAGTTTAACACCTTAAAAAACAGAAATTTACATTTTGCATGAAACAGACAAAAAATAAATTTCATCTATACCAGCACCATCATCTCACATCTAGAACCTTGTTTGTCATCAAATTCAAGCAGAAGAGGAGTCTTTGTTTGTATCAGCACTATATCTCACATCTAGAAACATTGTTTTTCATTAAATTAAAACAAAAGTATAGTCAAGTGATAATAACTTGACTCTTTGAAATTCACCTAGCTGTGAAATTCAAATAAAACAAAAAAAAATTCTTGTTCCAGTTTTACCCTTGTAAATAGCAAAAAAAAACATTCTAAAAGTATCTTCTAGTGATTCAAATCTAGAATATTGTTCCGTAATTCAAAAGGACTATAAAATATACAAAATGGTTGCTATAATTTTGCAAGAAATTAGATAAAATTCCTATATATTTTCTTCTTCAAGAAGCTTGAAAATAGTTGGTGGACATGCTCTCTTCTTTTGTTGTGCAGTATCAATAATAGCACCCCTACAAAAAAATAGATAAAATTACTTATGCTAAATATTAAAGTCATGAAATCAACATTTGTTCAACAAATTTTAATACAACCTTTTCTGTTTTGATCCTTGTGTCCTTTTTGCATTTGAACTAGCTTCATTTTTTTTGTGAAGGGACGGTATTTTTGCATGTGCTCCTGTGATGACCATACAAACCACATCGTGTACACTTGTGGGACCTCTTTGACAGTTCATCCGATGCCTTGATACGGCTCATTTTTTTGGGTCTCCCAACTGGCTGGTTTAGAATTGGAGGGAGCAACTTATGACAAGGTCATGTTTCACCAATTTGTCTTTACTTGGCATTGGAGCAATCCCATGAGCATAAGCTGTCTTCAACCGAGCCGCTGTGAAATATGAATCAACATAATCTTCCCACCTTACATTCCTAATTGAGGTAATGAATGCAGCTGCATGAATACATGGAACACCCTTCACTTGCCATGCTCTACAAGAACATCTCCGTTCCTCTAAATTCACCTCCCACCTTAATTTATTTTTTGTTATCTCAACTGCACAATCCAAGCTTTTATGGACACTATAACCATTCAGCTCCTAAAAAGAATAATTGTATAAGTGCCTTATCATGCAAAAAAAAAAAAAATACAAATTCAATGTAGTAAGTAGTATTACCCGAGAAATTAATTGTATGTAATTGATCACCTTAGGTACAATCGGGCCCTTCCAATTCCGCACAATTTTTCTTCTTTCATTGAACCTCACCATTATCTTTTGTCGTATAGAATCAATCAAATTTATAACTGGCTTGTGCCTCTTTTCAGATATCCAACTATTGAATACTTCAGCAATATTGTTAGTGAGATAATCACATTTTGATATAGTTCCAAATTTGCTCCTACTCCACAACTTAGTATGCTTCTTATCAAGATACTTCTTAGCTGCTGGACATTTGTCCTCTATCTCAGCAATCGATGCATCAAAAAGAGGTTGAGAGTATGTTTGTGCAACTCCCCACAATCCAAATCTAAAAAGGTCACCACGATAGTACTTCTTGAAATTTTTAAAAAGATGTCTCATGCATTCTCTATGCTCGACCAAAGGGTATACATTCTCGATGGCATTGTTTAACCCTTTTTGCATGTCGAACGGTATGACAAGACCCTCCGGCATTCCTATTGCTTCATGTAACAATCTTAAAAACCATTCCCATGATTCCTCACTTTCATTCTCCATAACAACAAATGCAACTGGAAACATCAAATTATTGCCATCAATAGCTGTGGCAGCAGCAATGACTCCTTTCCATTTACCTTTCAAGTGACATACATCAAGGCTTATGTAAGGTCTACATCCAATGAGAAATCCAATTGTACAAGCTTCTAGAGCAACGAAGAATCGTTGAAAATGACGACTATCCCCGTCGAGAGGTTCAACTTTTAGTTCCACAACACTTCCAGGATTTCTTTCTCTCAACTCCTCTCTTAATGCTCCCGTTTGGACAAACGAATCCTTCCAATTTCCATATATTTCCCCGATTGCTAATTCTTTTCCTTGCCAAACCCTAAGGTATGGTACCAATACACCAAATTTTAATTCTAATCTTTGTTTTAATACCTTCACAGCTATATCTCCTTCCTTTCTGAGATCATCAATAACTCTCTCTGCCACCCATCCTTGAGTTGCATGTTTGTTTCCACTCTTATTAATCCCATAGCATGTATGTTTTTGTTGTAATGTTCTGATTATGAAAGTTACCCCATCTTCTGCCACGGTTGCATGAATCCTCCAACTACAATGAGGATTTGCACAAACTGCTGTCACTCGTGCTGGTTCAGTCTTGCTTAATTCGTACTCAAAATCATTCATAATCGCATAGTGATTCAATGCCCTTCTAAATGCTACCACATGCGGGTACTTCGCACCTACCTCCATCTTAGGGTTATCCTTATTATATAAGTAGAATTCTCCCTCATAAGCAACCTCATTTGCTTCATCAATCTCATTTTTAGATTCACTGCAAAGACTATGATAACTCTCTTCACTAGGACAATAATCTGACCATTCTTCATAATTTTCTTGTTCTCCAATACACATAACTGCGTCAAAATCTCCATCTTCTCCAACTTTATCTCCTTGGATCATCTTATCTAATGTCACATAGATCACCACTTCCTTCTTCTCCCCATACATTTCAAGCATCAGCCGGTAACTTTCTTCATCCTCAAGTTGAATAAAGGATTGTGTAGCAATACAGTTATCTAAAAAACATAGTTTTGGACTCTCATCCTCACGATATAGCCTACTCACATCCTCTAGTAACTCTACAAAACCAGAAGTTACCTCCTCAAAATACAAGGTCCTTTGTTTGCCATAACAATACTTCTCATTTTTTCCATTTTTGATTGGTCTAAATTGCCCACCATATTTAACCTTCAACTTGTAGCGCAATGAGTTTTTTATACTGAAAATTATAGAAGATTAATAAGATTACAATAGAGAATACAGTATGGGTCAAGTTGGGTACCAATTTAAGTTTTGACTAGAGTTGGTGTTTTGATGAATTGTTGTCAATACAAAGAAAGATAAACTACCAGTTTCAGTTTTACATTATACTAGGGTTGGTGTTTTAATTGAAACTGCCAGTTTCAGTTTTATCTGTCGCTGCCGAGTTGAGTTATATTAGATGAACTAGCTTCAGTAGTGAAATTGGCATTATGCCTTTCTTAGAAAATATCAGAATTTTGAATTGCCAACAAAAAAATTACCTTGAACCATTGACTGTTGCATCTTTTTTCTTTCTCATTGGATTTAACTTCTTACGGGTTATTTTGTCCTTGTTGTGCAAGAAATTGTTATCCTGATTATGGTTAGAATTGATAATCAATGAAGAAAATGGATCAATATTGTTTGAATCCTTGTCCATGATATCCAATTTTTGTGAGAGGGAGAGAAAAAAGAAAATGACAGATGAGAACAGACGATCAGAAGCACAATGGCTAGCAAAATAGCTCAGTGCTGTGACAAGAAAGAAACAAAAGTATTTCAAAAAAAAGAAAGAAAATAATTCACGCCTATCATCGGAATAGAACAAAGAAAAATTCCATACCGTAGATTTGAGGAGGTTGCTGTGAGAAGAACTGAGAGGAGGAGGAGTGTCGCCCCCAAAGTGTAGATACGCGGGAAAAGAGAAAAAAAATTTAGCGGGAAAGGGAAAGAACGAGAGTGAAAAGAGAAGGGAATTAATACTATAATTTTGATGAAGGGCAAAACAGTCTTTTAAATAATTTATTAATATTTATCTTAAATTTTATGAGGTCAAATGAAGAAATGGGGATATAAGCAAAATAATTGAGTTTTGATGGAGATATAACTAAATTTAGAGTTATGATGGGGATATATCTAAAATGAGAAGTTTTGATGGGGGTATATACAAATTTCTCAACTTTTTATGAGTTATTAGGTGCCTTCTAGATGAGATTATAACATTTAGTATGGTTTTTCTCCCTTGTTTAGATATTTTACAGTGGCTATATGAACCACTGCTTTTGTATGAACCTTTAATTAAGTTTCATAATGAAACTGGTGGATAACTTCTACTTTTGTCAAAAAAAAGAAAATTAACTTATCATGTTACATATTCAATTATTTATTTGACCTGCTCAAATACATACCTCATTTCTTTTGGCCTAGTCAGAACATAATTCCCCATTTTTATTATCCTATTATGATTATAATTAATTACCATATATATCAATTCATTGTAGCCTATTTAAAGATTCATTCTCTTATCATTTAATTAGTCTATGAAAATAATAGAAATTTTTTTACTATATATCAACATACATTTAAACCTTTTTATTTCATCATATCACAACAAACAAAACAAAATTATTTTCTATATTATTATTATGCTTGATATTGAAGGATAACTCCATGCATCAGCTTATCTTGGATCACACGTGAGGGGTAATACACAATATTAAGACGTAATTTACTCATCCAAAAATCACGTTTTAATCTATTAACTTTTATTATAAATATTTATTTCTATAAATTTTTTTTTCTGATTATTTCATTAAATTTTAATTCTTCATCACAATCTAATATTTTTAAATACATGTTCTAACAGTATATGCACAGATGCTATGTTGAGAATAAAGATAGTTAGAGGGCTAAAGTTGAAAAAGGGCAAAATTGTAAATAAGAAAAATAGTAGGTAACTTTTATTTACTAATCGGAAGTTACCGTTGGTACCATCTGAGGTACCAACGGTACAATAAGGTTAGAAGATATAAATATCACTTAGGAGAGAGATTGTAATATAAGATACTCATAACAACAGAGAACAATAGAAATACAAATACTATTCACAATCCACTGTCTCAATACAGAAATTTACATGCTAAAACCATGCTGTCAATTAAATTTCACAAGAATGATACAACAGTTCGAGTTAAGTTCATTAATGTACATAAATCAAATTACATTCATTTCATTCTTAAATCAAGATAATAATATGCTCCTCTCATCTAATTTACAATCCACTAACAGAATGATAACAATATTATGTGCAGCAAAGGACTGAAGGAGGACTGTAGATTGGTATAAATATAATAACAGACTTCACTTGCCTTCATTCACTGATAGAAAGATATGCATTAACAGAATGCAAAGTTGCAAACCATATTTCATGGATTCATACTGCAATGAGGCATTTATATAAGCATGCTAAATTGATCACAGCCAAGGAGAATTGTAAAGAGGTGTAATAACAGATTTCACTTGTAGGTATTTCTGCATTGCGTCCATTCCTTGATCCCTTCCAAAGCCACTCATCTTGTATCCACCGAACGGTGCGTCAGCTTCAAAAGCAAAGTAACAGTTGACCCAAATGGTACCAGCACGTACCGATCTGGAGACACGGTTCACTGTGTTAATGTCGTTGGTCAGGATACCAGCTGCTAGACCATACTGTGTGCAGTTGGCTCTTTCAATAGCCTCCTCTATTGTCCTGAAATTGAGATTTTGCAAACGTTATAGAGCTTAAAGTGTAAAATGTTAAATTTATATGGTGTTGATTGTATATAGAATCATAAAAAGGTCTCGGGACGCACTTGAATTTCATGAGGGACATAACTGGGCCAAAAATCTCATCTTGTGCAATTTTCATATCCTCCTAAAAAAGATGAAAAAAAAAAGATTAGTAGGAATTACACAGTACAAAATTTCAATATATATTACACATTACAGGATAGATTTTTGCAAGATACCTTGACATCAGCAAAGATTGTGGGCTGAACGTAGTAGCCATTATCACCACAAGGCTTGCCTCCTGTCAGTAAAGTGGCCCCATCTCTTTTCCCATATTCTATGTACTTGAGCACTCTTTCAAATTGCACCTTATCAATCTAAATAAGTAAATAAACAAAAATTAGCACAAAAATACATTATTTATAAATAATTATCTCATGAAAATTATTTTATTTTGTAGGGGAGCATTTTCTTCTTCGCTTGTTCACCAACATCTGTGCTGTTGGAGGTTCAAACTTCAAAGTTCAAACCAGAATATATAGAAGAGTGCAGTAGTTCTTTTTTGAAATTCAGTCTAGAAGTTACTGGTACAGTAACATTAGATTTAGAGATTTGAGAAAGAACTGTAATTATTTATAATTACCTGAGGGCCCATGTTCACTTTAGGATCAAAAGGATCACCCACAACCCAATTCTCGGCCACCGTAATTAGCTTCTTCACAAACTCATCATAAATTCCCTCTTGAACATACACTCGGGATCCGGCCACACAAATCTCTCCCTGTATTAATTTATCATTAATTACACATCTAGGAGTTAGAATTAGAAAGTGAATTACATATAACATATATAATAATATTTGCATGGAGAGTTATACCTTGTTGAAGAAAACGGCCGCACTTGCAAGCCCAGCGGCCATATCCAAATTAGCATCGTCAAAGATAATCAGCGGTGATTTGCCTCCTAATTCTAGTGAGACTGTCTTTAGGTTGCTCTTAGCTGCCGCTTCCATAATTGCACGGCCAGTCTCGCCTGAACCAGTAAAACTTATCTGTACATGCATGTTAGATTGCGTTAGATAATCGAATATGTGATTAAATTGAGAAAGGGAAAGTTATATTGATTTTTCCAGAAACTTTGCAGAATAAGTTGTTGTATGATATCAGTCTGGTAAAATTACATTGTCTACATCCATGTGAGAGGTAAGTGCGGCACCAGCTGTGGGCCCGAATCCGGGAACAACATTAAGCGCCCCATCTGGAATTCCAGCCTACATTTTTCAACAGTTAAATTAGAATTAAATTTATTTATAGTGAAGCATGCATGAGGATAAAAAAGGGCAGGAAAAAGAAAAAAAAAAAAAAAGGGCAGAATTATATTAGAATGACCTCCTTGGCGAGGCTGGCATAAAAGAGAGCTGAAAGCGGGGTCTGCTCAGCAGGCTTAATGACGACGGTGCAACCGGCAGCAAGGGCGGGGCTCACTTTCAAGAAGAACATCATAGAGGGGAAATTCCAAGGGATAATAACACCTACAACGCCAATGGGTTCCTTGAGAGTGTACCCCTGGTATTCTCCGGCCATCTTTAGTGTTTCTCCGTGAATTTTATCGGATAAAGAGGCATAGTACCTCAACATACGGACGGAACCCGGAATGTCGACTGCTTTGCCGAATTCAAACAGCTTTCCTGCATCGATGCCGTCCAGTGCAGCGAGTTCTTCAATGTGTTGCTCAATGAGATCGGCAAATTTGTAGAGGATTCTTCCCCTCTCCTATTAAGTGATAAGTGATAAGTGATAACCATGACCAATCTAATTAGATTTTACAGTTTGGTGCATAAACAACGTACTATAGAATTAAATAGAAGGGTTCTGTTCTTAATTAGTTCTTACATATCCTGACATGCGGGGCCATGGGCCGTGGTCAAACGCCTCTCTAGCAGCTTTGACTGCCAAGTTAACATCCTCCTTCTCCGCCTCTGCAATCTTTGCTATCACATCCCCTGTTCGCGGATCTCTCGTCTCAAATTCCTTCCCTGCAATTATTTCACAATTAAAGTACGAACACATTTTTTTTTTTTAAATTTTAGTAATAACAGAGGTAGATTTAATTATTAGAAAAAGCTATTGTGTATTGAGCTTAGGACTAAGGGATCAATTGTTATATTAATTGGAAATGATTTAGAATCGACAAAAAGTAAGAAATACAGACACTAATGATGTCATTGATTTTGCACTACTACAGAATTTATTTTGATGGATTTTTTACTTTATGGTCTCTTTAGTTACACACTGAAGACTACGAAGTTTAATTCAGCTTAATTAGCAGCCACTGCTAAGACCCGTTTTATTAAAAAAAAAAAAGGACTACGAAATTTAATTCTATGTAAGGTCGCTTTTGAAAAACAAGGAAGAAGTCTTATTCTGCAATTATAGAGAAAATTCATTTTTTCATGGCATTAGCTTAGCTACACACCTATAATTTAGATGTACATTTTTTATATTTTAATAAAAATACACACAAAATTTATACAAAGTTTACACTTAATTTTGTATAATACTTATTAGAACAATTTAGAGTACAATATTAGTGCAATATTAGCATTTCAAGCAACTTGTTAGTAGACTCTTATTTTAATACCTTAGTCAAACGACGCAATTTTAATTTTTTTCATTAATTAATTCTTCCTAGAACAAAAAAAAAATCATAAAAGTGCTTTGACGTCTCTCAATTCCTCTTGTAACATTTTTTGCGGTTGCCAAATGTCGTTTATCTTTAATGATCTCTAAATATCTTGTCATATATATATATATATATATATTTTTCTCCGTTGATGGGCATGAATGCATTAATTATTAGACTCTCGGCTGAAGCAAACAATGAAGACAAAAAGTGCCCAAATCAAATTAATTGGACGCATGTATACTATTTTAGGCTATATTATGGCGTAGATAAGACTATCATCTGTTTTATACAAACTAAACTTTATGTCATCATCCAATCAGCTCTTCAACTTAAAGCAATATCATATCATGCTATATGTTAATAGATTAGACTATGATATTTTACACATAAGTATTAGCAAGATTCAGTGCAATTTTGGAACCATAATTTTAATACGTTAAACCCTGTTGCATTAATATAAATCAATTTCCATGCAATTACTCGTCAATTTTGCCCATAAATAATTAAATGTAAATCATACTAATAATTTGTAGGCTACACTTAAGAGGGTGTCAACATATACGAAATGGATCGGTAGCATTTTTATGTTCTTATCCGTTAAATTAATGGAATTTTTTTTACTCTGATAAGCTAACAAAAAAATCTTAGTCATATATATATCTTATCGAATACAGTATATGTCGAGTAAATGAATAAAATGATATCATTGAATAAATATATATGGACCATAAATAAAACTATATGATATGATACATCATTCCCATATAAATATAATTTTATTTCTAATAGTTACTTTAAAGTATAAAATAATCTTTACTTGTATTCTTACTAGTTATGTTAACGCAAAAAAAAAAAAAAAATCCTCATATTTTATACCTGATGAACTAATAATTTTTTTTATTTATATCCATTTTATCAACTACGATACGAATCGGATAAATAATTAAATGGATACCATTGACCACACGCTGTCCAATAGGAAAGCCGTTGACAATAATGACGGTGGTGATATGATGTGATGTTGCTTGTATTTATGCATATGAATAGTAATTAATAAAAGCTGTAGATAAGGCTATGAATATATTAATAGAAAATTAGTTGAGGGACCAAATAAGTAAACTATCATTACGGGTTTATGTTTTACATTACAAAGGTTAATTAATAATTATATTTAGATAAGGATTGGACAAGTCTTTTTAACTTTAAATATTCATACTAAATATTTAGTTGAATTTTGAATTACATACTCTATTCAGAAAGCGTTATTTTTGGTCGCTGAATTAAGTTTGATTCTCGAAAAATTATAATTTGTGTTAAGTAATTTGTAAATTATTTTATAAACAATTAAATAATAATGCCCGAATAAAAGAATTAACTTTCGTTTCTTCCGCTAGAATTAATGTTATGTATCAAATTTGCATAATTCATAAATCTTTGGATCACCCATCAATTAAACTGAAAATTTAATTCACCTTTCAATAGATTTTTCAAGCAAATTTTGATCGAATAAAAACTAGTATACAGATATTTTTATTTTATTTGGGACAACTTCCGAAGACATATATAGGTTAATTAAGAAAATTAAAGGATTAATGGTGTGTACTATATTATCCGTTAATTTTTCACATGTAAGATTTTTTTTCTTCTGATTATAAAAAATAAACACCCCTAATTAATTATGAGTAAAGGACGAGGTGCATTAATGATCAATAGTTGACTAATTGGATCTAAATTGCCGCCTGAGAATTAATTGTGATAACTTCAACCACAAGCTATTAATTAATTAATGCAACTAATTAATGTCACGGATGAGCTCATATATATATATGCCATATTAAATCAGTTGGGGTTGGGGCCTGATAAAAATATTAGTATGGGATGGGATCGATATATTTAAAATTTTAAGGTCTAAACAGATTTAGCTTTCAAGGATATATCTATCAGATGCATGCTATGGCAAAATGCAATGTGGTTGAATAAAATTAAGTTGTATTAAATGTTATTATTTTTCTTTATGCGTAATACATATATATGGAGCCTACATATATATATTACATCAAAATTGCCAGCGTAGCTTAATTAATTAAGATTGGTTATTTACGGCAACCTCCAATGAGAATATCAAAACAACTGTACGTATATTTTCAACAAAAAAAATTAATAAATACAGATAATATCTTTTTTTTTTTTACTAAAAATATGTTATGTATTTCTATTCATATATACATATCTAATTTTCAGAAAGCGTCATGACATGCCCGTTCAAGTATATCCGATACCGATCGATTGAGAAAGGGTGGTCCGATGGGCATGGAAATAAATTAAGTCCGATGTTCAGTGTAAACTATTCATCAATTCAATTCAATTCAATTCAATTCGTGTTAAAATAAATAAATTTGTGAGATATATCCATTTAGATTCACTCGCTCTCAGCTCGGATGGATGATTTGAATATAAATCAATCATTGCATGGAATCTTAATACATATGTTAATTGGAACGATCGATTACGAGTGAATATGGATGGGATGAAGTTTGGTTTCCTTTTAAAATAATGCATCATGGCTTAAAAAGTTAAAAAGAGTAAAAAATGAAGTACCTGAGGCGGCATCAACAAAGTGGCCATTGATGAAGAGTTTGGTGTACTTGATCTCCGGTGGTATCTTATAATTAAACCCCTGCTGCTTTAAACTACTGCCGTTGCCATTCTCCGCCATGGAATCAATCAGGTACGGTGTAGCTAGGTATCAAAAGGGAATTAAGATTAATAAGAAGAGAAGTCTCCTAGCTTGTTTTTCTTTGGAATTGATGCTCTGCCTCTGCTCTGCTCTGTTGTTATATATATATTTGAAACGGTGTCCGCATGATCGCGTTTTATTAGGATTAGGAATCCCGCTACCATTTTCTATCCTCTGCGACTGCGAATAGAAATGTCTAAGGTACTTTACCCCTATATGTCCAGTAGATTTGTTAAATTGCATACTTAATTTAAGGATAAATTTATTTCGAGATCGATCGGTTTGGGACCGCTTTCCAAAAATACATTGTAAATTTGAAAAATCACGGGGAGTACTTACAAAAAACAACTTTACGAAAGAATTCCTTCTCGAAAAGTTTGGAGTACTTAGAACAACTGTCAGTCGTTATCTTTCAATAATGAAATGTCACGCACGCTAGTCATTTATTTATTTTTAAATTTTCAAGCCACCTCGACTATGATCATGATCATCGGATTACAAGTATCAAAATAATTGTAAAAGCCAACTTTATAAATTTCCATGTTTACATC
Source organism: Carex cristatella (assembly GCA_024447775.1). Taxonomy (NCBI): domain Eukaryota; kingdom Viridiplantae; phylum Streptophyta; class Magnoliopsida; order Poales; family Cyperaceae; genus Carex; species Carex cristatella. Next base: position 3,556,510 of record JAJHPF010000028.1, on the reverse strand, counting down.
AATTATGACATAAATAATAAATTCTGATTTGTTAAACTAAACATATATAATGATCTTTATGACATAAATTCTACATATTTAATTTCTTCTCCAACTGTAGGCGATTCAAAAATTGACTTCAGACTCTAGCCGCCTCCAAAGTCCAACAACCCAAGTCTTCTGCGTCTGCGCCTTCCACACTTTTTAGATTTTATTCTCAACACAACACAACGATATTCTCCCATCTCTCTTGTCTCTACTTCTTTGAACGGAGAAGACAATGAGAGATAGGGAAGCTAAGCTGACTAAAGCTGAGAGTGTGGTCGGAGTTCGAAGCATAGAGTCTCTCTATCTCTATCTCGATCATAACGTGAATTTGAACAAATTTGAACATTGGAGCGTGGCTGATATTGGACAAAAGTGGATCTGGTCTTGGAAAGAGATCACGGAGAATGAATTAATAGAGTAATTAAGAGTGTAGATAAGTATGATTAGATAATTAAAGTAGTTTAAATGAATGAGGAAGAGGGGAGCCGAACCGAGCCGACTGGGGCCGAGATTGTAGTATCGTTGGAGTTCAGAGCATAGTCTCTATCCCCATCTCAATCAGAGTGCAACGGTGAGCAAATCCGATCGTCGGAACGCTACGACTATCAGAGGAAAACAGATTCAGTTGTGGAAAGAGATGTGAAATGAGATTATATTATGAGTGTAGATAAATATAATTAAATTATTAGTGTAGTTTAATAAATTCAAGGGAATAAAAGAGCAGAGAGCTAAAACTTTGACTTATTTGACTTTTCGTAAATGCGTTCTTTTATCAATGAATTTATTTTTTAGAAGAAATACGAAGATCTTGTCTTCAGATTTCATTAAAAAAACACAAAAAGTGTAAAAAATTTACAAAAGAAAAAGAAAAAAAATGGGAACTAAAATGTAAACCTTTGGTCTAACTCATATTACAATTATTTCCAACTATTGACCTCAGTCAATATTTCTACCAGTATGGCTTTATCTGTTTCTTCAACTCAAAAATGCTGCCAATAATAACGTTTGCGTTTTTTGTAAATAGACTTTGTAAAAACTGACACCATTGGTGTCTTTGATTAATTGAATATGAAGGCGTGATCTCCATATATTTTTTTTAAATAACGTTTGTGCTTTAAATTGACATTTCCTAAAACTGATATCATAAATATATTTTCATTTTTTAAATTGCTATATTAAAAAAAATGTTGTTTGAATGACAAACTACTATGGTATAATTTTGAGAATTCATATCACCTAAGCTACCTCAATTTTTTTTAGTTTGGGTCTGGTTCATTCATTACCAGTATTTTGTTCATATTTTGCTAAGGATTCAAAATTCAAACTAAAAATATAATCAGGTCAAATATTTAATTTTTTAACAATATTTGTCTTAGCGCTCTCAACAGAAAAAAGTAAGCGCTCCTAACGAAGAAAAAAAATGAAAAAATAAGAGATCAAACTCTAACTGCCTCCTCCACTCCCATTCTGTCTTTCTCTCATCTCTTCTAGACCTCACTCTTGATCACAAGTGATATCCTTCCTTCTCTCTCGTCTCTACCTCCTTGAGCATAAAAGAGAATGAGGAAAAGAGAGAGCCAAGCCGAGTGGAGCCAACCGAAACTAAAAGAGCGGTATCGTAGGAGCTCAGAGCATAGAGTCTTCATCTCGATCAGAGCAGGACAATGAGTAGATCCGATCATCAGAGCACGGTAGTGATCGAAATAATGAATATGGTGATTAAGAGTCACGTGACTCGTTGAGTATAAAGAAGTAAAGAAGTACATCTAGGAATTAGAGTCACTTGACTCATTATAAATACGTTTTTTATCAATAAAATTATTAGTAAACATTGAAACCACTAATCTTAAAAAAAAACAATATTTACTTTATTTTTTTATAATTTCTCTTTCTTCTGCAATGAAATGAACCATTTTATATTTACCTCTCCGTTAAATAGAAAGGTAATAAAATGTAATAAATATTTAGTGAATAAACATGTTAATTACTTTTTTATTTAGTTGTTATCAATAACATAAACAATATTATCAATTAATTATCTTTATGACAACATTCATATGAAAAATATTGAAAAGAGAAAATTAGTGCAGCAATTAAGTGTTCAGATAACTAAATTCAGAATTCAACATATATAATAAATATCAATACCTAGCTAGTGAACTAAATCACAGTTGTTGACTGATTAGGAACTTACGTAGTTAATATAAGAGAAGAGATATACTAATATGAATATTAAAATTAAAAATAGCGGGTATTAATTACAGATTTAGGCTAGATTAGTCCGTAAGTATTCTAATAAGTCTGACAGTTGAGATTATAATTAACTCACGTACGTAAGCTTCATGAAGAGTTGAGACACACACACACACACACATATATATATATATAGCCATCTAGCTAGCTAATTAATTAAGATAATTTCTGCATTGAATTTTTAAGAAAACTAAAGTTAGTACTTAATTATGCTGAGCAGATGGCTAGAGCCTAGAGGTAATTAAATAAATAACATCTATAAAATTAATGTAGGAGGCTGGAGGGGTGTTAATTAATTGTCCATCTAACGAAAAAAGAAAAAGGATAAGTTAACAGCGTTACAACTTACAACGCTTTTGAAGGTCTATTAATTTCGCGCATAAATTTTAAAAAACAGTGTGTGTGTGTGTGTGTGTGTGTGTGTGTAGCTGGGACGATCAACACATAATGAATAAATGACCAAATAATGAAGATATATATAGCTGTCGAAGTAATAGGAAAAATAAAGAAAGAAAGAAACAATATATCATCATGACAAAATAATATAATTAAGAAACATAGTTATTTTTAAAGATGTATATATAGAGCCAGAATATAATTAAGATGGAATGATCGAAGAATAGAGCTATGACTATATTTATAAATTACGAACATAATTTGTTATTAAAAAAATACGGATATTTTCTATAATTTGTTATTAAAATGTTAGACGTGAGCAGGGAATTAAAAAATATATATATATATATTGTTATTGTCAAACATTTCAATCTTACTAGACTACCTCATGATCGAGTCATGATATACGTAGAAAAAGTCATATATATATATATATATATGAGATAGGTAGAGCATTAATTTCCTTAATTCTCGAGGCAGGCATTACATAATTATTTTTATTAGTCTTAGATCTATTGCCGACTTTCTGCATGCCTTGTCGCTATAACGGACACATATTAATTAATTTGTCAAATCTGTCTTGCCAGTTAATTAATTTGTATCAGACATTAATATATCGTTATTTAAGATCATATATATATGCAGAAAACAAAAAAAACCAATTAATATATCGTTATTCTAAACGAATCATATATATATGTTCTAATTTTTACTATTTATTAAGATGGGTAAAAAATACAAATCCAACATCCAACTTGACGAATAATAAATAACCAATTAATTATATGAAAAAATTTGTTTTTTTTTTTATTTTTTAAAAAAAAAATTTTTTTTTTTTTAAAATAGGTCCTTGGATCCATAGAAACATCACTCTGCATGCGTCCAAGTCCAAATCAATAACATAACATTTTAACATATAATTAACATTTCGTCTCTTTCCAGAGACAGCTGACAAATTTGACTTTAGCTCAAAATTCTCCTCTCCACAATTTTTTTACCAAAGCGTTAGACAGACTTCAATTTCAAATTTAAACAGAGATATCGGATTGACTTTAAAAAATCTTTTCATTTCACAAATTTGACTTTAACTAGAATGTACTTAAGATTAATTTAATTTCAAAAACTATCCAATTTACTTTAAATAAAAAATAAATTATTAAAACTGATTTAATTCACAAATAATATTTTTACATACAAAATTTATAAATTTATAAATAATTTAATATTACTTCTATTGCTATAATTACAATAACATTATTTGATTTACGTTACCCTAAATAAATTTGTGACAGGTATTAATAAATAATTGTATCGTTGGAAGCACCACCCAATAAGGACATGTTTGGCCGCTCTACCGTTTTTGCGGAAAAAACAATTCAGTTCAACTTAATTTTTTTTCCCACGTGAACAGTGATTTTTAGTTCAATTTCCGTGCACATATCTCATTCCCAATGGCATGCCGAATAGGCCCTAAATTCGTCCATGATAATTATAAAATATGTCACCTCATGGTCATGGCACAACTAATATTTGCATTTCTGAGCAACCTTTGAACCTTGTAAGATTAATTAAATAAATAAAGGACCATTTGTTTAGAGAATCTTCGTCCCAATTGCAACAATCAATCGATTGCAAATGTTGCATTTGCTAATAGCCTAATACCAATTATAGTTTAGAACAATTGCTGAATTTTGCAAAATTGTTTAATTAACAATCTTATGAATTACACATCAGTTTTGAAATTGAAATTAAAATGAATTGTAAGGATGAAAATGTTTTCAAATTAATTAAGAAAAATATTAATATGTTGATGTGGCCTAACAAACTATCATATTATTAATAATTAAGGATAAGGATAAATATCTCTTTTTTCAGTTTATTTATTTTATTGTAAATGAATAAGGATACAAATGCCCTTAAATTTCTCATTTTTTTTTTTCAGTTTTACTATTATATTTATAATTTAGTAGTTAGAATTCCACTTTGTTATTAGAAAACTTGAGTTCAAATCTTAGTTATCACATAATATATATATTTTACATTTCAACCCCTCAATTTGAATTTTCTAGTTTTACTCCTTATACGTACTTATACTTGTCAATAAAAATAAAAAAAATTATGCATATTTTGAGTGTGTAATAAAATCGCTAGAAGGTTAGTGCTAATTGTCCAGTCTTTTGGTGGCAGTTGCACAATCAATTCGATCGAGGCACAATAATTTGGTTGTAGATATTATATTTATATATATATTTGTCTTACCACAAACCAAAAGTTGACTAAGAGCTGTCCATACGTTGTGGCATTGTGTTATGAAACATTCTCCATCATTTTTGTTATAAGATATACAAATAGAAATAGAAATTTATATATTAGGGTTCGTACTGACTCTCCTTTATTTTAAAGGGGCGGCAGATTAAATTAAATTTTATCGCAAGAAGATAAAGGAGAAATTAATGGTTAAGCACTTAACTTAAAATAAGGGTTCGTTTTAAAAATCAAGTCTTTTATTTAAGAAAAATATCTCCAATATCAAAATTCGAATATATAATTTTGGAAACTGATATTAGTACCCGTACAGTATCCACATCATAACTTCTATAACTGCCATAACAACTTGGGGGACCACAAAAACTCCAGGACTGAATTTTTTTCCAAAGTATTAATATCTATATACGGAAGTATATATACCTATGCACAGAAGTATTTATATCTATAAGATGAACAACTTTTATGTAAATAATTAATTTTCCATCTAAATTTCTCAAAAATACCCACACCATAAATACATAGTGGGGACCACTCAAACTAGATGCATTGTGGGGGCCACTCAAACTAAATGGGGAATCATACACATTTTTAAAGGTGAGTTTTTTTTTCTCTGTTCATTTTTGTCCATATTTCTGACGATCTATGAGAAATTTTGCAAATATAAAACCACTAACGTCTTTTACGCAATTTTCTCTTTCAAATGAGATTCATGATAACGCATTTTCAAGCTCGTCATCACACAAGTATTTATACCTACACTTGCAGTATTTTTTTATATATGGCACTGAATGATATCTGAAAGTATTAATATCAAGTATTTCAAGTATTTATACCTATGTATTGTAGTATTTATACCTATGTGGTCAACTATTTTTGTTAAAGAAATGTTACAAGTGTTTTTTACATATGAATATATTACACTAGATAATATCTGAAAGTATTATTATTAAGTAATACAAGAATTTATATCTATGCACTGAAATATTTACATCTATGTGGTCAACTATCTTTGTTAGAAGAAGGTTGACGTGGGTACGATTGGAAAATGTTGATGCAGGGATGCGGGGTCCCCACTACTTCATTTGAGAAAGGTTGATGCGGGGACCATTGGGGACTGAAAAATAGAGTGATCATATCATGTGACGCACACAAGTATTAATATATTATTTTGTAAGTATCAATTTCTTATCTTACAAGTGTTTATATTTATAAAGACTTACGCTGGACGAGTGTGGGGACTGAAAAGAAGAGAACAAGTAATTAGTAGAATCATAACACATCATGTTGTTAATGTACAGTGCGAATACAAGGTGGGTACTGTATTTACATCACGCCTTTAATAAAAGTTGAATGATGGGATCTATTTTTTTATTTTTTTTGTAAAAAATGAAGAAGAAGAAGAAGAAAAGAAGAAGGGTTGTTTGTGCCATTTCATGCTCAACCGTTTGAAGCTCATTTATATATTGCATTACAAATCCTGAAAATTTATTCACCAAGTTGCCACAGCTTTATGTATTTATTCATTTATTTTTGGGTTAGATATATACTAGTATTATTGTTTGTACCAAAACAGAAATGATGCTTGCTTATAAGTAATAAATGCTCTTTCATTAGAAGAAAAATAGTTATAGAGATGTTTCATCAAACCTTATGCTATCTTTCTCATTCCATTAAAAGTCGTTACCATATTCTCCATTAAGATAAACACAACACGACATACTGACATGACCTGTACTCTTAACTAATAACCTAGGTTTTATTTTATAGTTAGAGAAAATGCCTCAATCATTTCAAAATTTCCAAGGAAGCAATTAGTTAGTTGACACTTGACAACGAGAAAGATGCGTTTGCATATATTTTATCTCTACTTTTATAAAAGTTAACTACCTCATTGTATTAACAATGAAGAGGTTTAAATATTTTTATTATTTCATCATTTTTAAAATTTCTAACACATTAAAACTTTAAGAAAATAAATATTAATTCATAGTAATTTACATGGGATCTATACTATTTTCTCTTTGAGAAGGGTTCAAATGTCTCCATTTTTAAATGTTAATAACTTCAAATTTAAAACTCAAATATTAAAATAAAACCATTATATTTGATCGATATCATTTTCTCTATGCACATATAAAAAATTACGATATTTTGACTTTGTTTTGACCAGTATCGTGAGCTTGTAAAAATATTTTGATATAGATAAATTATGAATATTGATTTTTCAACTTATTAATTCATATAAAATAAGAAGTGAAAAGTGATCAATTTTATATGTGCATATATAGAAAACAATATAAATCATATCTAACGATTATTAGAAATTTAAAAAATATTATTAGAAAGTTAAAAAATAAAAGCATAACAGAGATAACTAGGGCTGCACAAAAAATTCGTAGTTCGTGATTCAATTCGAGTTTGATTCGAAAAAGTTCGTAAAAAATTCTATTCGAAATAGTTTGAAATTAATTCAAACCAAACTCAAACTGAACCTGGTTTGTTTGAAATAGGTTCGCAAACTATTATAGTTCGAAACTTAAAGTAACGTGAATCGTTGATTTCTGCTGATGACTTATGTTCGCTGATGACTTAAAAAGTTAAAATATAAGGTCACCCAGCCATAAGTCATAACTCGTAAGTCGTAAATCTTGCTCTCAATTTTGAAATCCTAGATGACTTTCACCTCTCGCTCTCGGCGACTACGATCACTCTTCCTTGTTATAAAAAAGTTCGTAAAAGATTCGAAATTGAGTTCGTAAAAAATTCGATTCGAAATTAATTCAAACCAAATTTAGTTCGAAATTAATTTAGACCAAACTCAAACTGAAGTAAGTTCAATTCAGTTCGATTCATTTGCAACTCTAGTGTCAACAATAGACCCCACCTCTTTTTCTATAGATAGATAAAGAAGTATATTATTTTTTTTCTGTAATAAGCATTGCTAGTTTGCAATAATATACTAATAATATCCCAACTTTAGAGATTGATTTTCGTACCCCAAGTGCTTAATTATAAAATTTATTTTAATTTGTATGCACACATATATAAGTAATATAAATTACATCTATATACTTTTTTTTTTTTTGAAAGCCAGGTAGAAGGTACTTACATCTATAGACTCATTGATTGATAATGCGCCATTGGCCATTGGCATTGCTGTGCCGTTTCGTTCGTTCTATCGTCTATTAAAAAAAATTATTTCATTTGAAAATTAATTAATGCCACTCTGTGCTTGTCGTGTATTGGCTCCGGCATTTTTTTCCATAACCAAAAAAATAAATAAAATAATAATAATAACCACATCTTCAACAAAATTTCACCCATAACCAAATCGCACCCCGGAGTCAGTTTACACCCCTACCAACCCGTCCCCCAGTGTGGCAGTTTACCCCCAGACCAACCCGCCCCCTGGGAGGCGGTCTACATTTTTTTTTTGGAATATGAATCTAAAAATGAGAAAGATATAAATAAATTCTAAACCTTGTTTTTTAAATTTTATTTACTCTTATAAAAATAAAATTAAAAAGTAATAATTTAATATCTTCGCTAATCTAATCGGCCCAAATCCAAAGCTGCTGCAGACGATTCAACAGAATTTAACAAGCATTGGATGTAAACATATACAGAGATTGAAATTTAAACAAAACAAGCATATCTCAGATACTTAAACCAATACACGAACCTAATTATCTAAACATGCTTTACCTTTTTAAAATAAAATCAGGTGATATATTATATATAATGTTCCTATCTAGACTACTACTAATTTGCAAAGAGATGCCTACGCTTCTTAGGATCAACGGAACCAGTAAACTATATTATAATTACAGAAAATTAAATTCATAAATTTGGTTTGCTAGAGCATGTACTAAACGATGTTTTTTGGCGATTCTGATTCGTCGGATACCTGGAGTTATACCCCGGGGTGATGGTCACCACCGTCTCCTCCCCCCCTTTCCGAATTGGGGTCATACGTGCCAATCCGACTTTCCTAGCAAAAGTTATGGCCGTTTAAAGTTAAAAAAAAAAAACGATGCTTCCGGCCCATTTTTTGTCAATCTATATATAATATATACATACAATAAAACAGTAGTCTTATAACTTTCAATTCAAATTATTTTAATGCAATTTTTTTAAGTAATTAATGATATTTTTTTTTAAATGATGTTATTAAGTAAGTAAGATTAAAAAAAATGATATATTTTAAGATCTTGAAAAACAATTTGAGGACATAAGTAAGATTGAATATTTTTGTTTGCTATTGTAATATTTTGTATGTGCATAAAGAAAATAATAAAGATTAGTATCTCAAAAATTAGAATCGCCAAAAAACGTAGGGGGCGGTTTAGTATCTCAAAAATGTTTTGTTTGCTATCTGTATATGTTTACATCAAATGCTTGTTAAATTATGTTGAAAACAGTAATTGAATGTAATTCGATTTGCATAGTCGTCTGCTGCAGTTTTGGATTTGGGCCGATTAGATTAGCGAAAATATTAGATTATTACTTTTCTTAGAATTTATCAATCTTAAAAAAATATATTTCTCATTTTTTTTAAAAATGACTAGTTTGTCAATCTATCTATATATATTTTTAGATTTATATATATATAATTTCTCATTTTTAGATTCAGATTCCAAAAAAAAAATGTAGACCGCCCCGCAGGGGGCGGGTTGGTCTGGTGGTAAACCGCCCCACTAGGGGGTGGGTTGGTAGTGGTGTAAACCGTCCCTCCGGAGGGCGGTTTGGTTATGGATGAAATTTTGTTGAAGATGTGGTTATTATTATTATTTTATTTATTTTTTTGGTTATGGAAAAAAATGCCGGGTATTGGCTCCTCAAGCTTGACAAATGCAGCTATCGTCGGATTGAATTTTTTTTTTTTCTTTCTGAACAGTGCTTATATTTTAGTGCAATTTGTAATCTGGAATTAATATATATGAAGATGCTTTATGTTAATTCCTTCTGACTGTGTATGGCGAATTTCATTTTAATAATTTGATTAATCGTGTTGCGGACTAAAATCCTTGTGGGTGGAGCTAGGGTCAAAATAAATGGCTCGTCTCTAGCAAATCAACTTGAAAAAGAAGAAGATAAATAACCTCTAAAGTTACCATATTCTTTTCCTTAATTAATCTTTTGCTTCAGTTGAATATATTGCTATATATGTACTTCTCTTACAGTACTGTTGATTAATTGATCTCTTTATAATTAGAATTCATGATTAGTTTAACATATATATGAAATTAACTATACTCGATCTGTTGCTTACATGAGTGAATCTAAAGTTAAACACGGACAACTTAATTAGTCACCCCTATAAATTTAAAAATTAACATTTTTATTCTTTATATTTATGGTTTCCTTAATTATAAAATAAAATAACATTATATTAACTTATTCAGCGAGCGAGCGCACTCTAATTTTTCTAGTTCCGCCTAACTATCACTTTCAACTTTCAACAATTAATCCCATAATCTTCATGACCAGATTAAGAAAAATTTTCAGTGTATTAATTATGTACAGATTAACACAAACAAGATAACTTAATTGACAAATATCATTTGGAATTTTTTTTGTAGTTAGAGAAACCGCATCCATCATAAATAGTCACTTAATTAATTCGTTTGACAAATAAGCACGCAACATATATCATTAATTAGTATATCAATTTGACAAAACAATAAAAGGACGCAACATATATACACCATGCATTAACTAGAAAAGCGTGAGAAGAATGTCAATTTTCAATTAAATCTTCATATATATTAAAATTGTGCTAACCCTGATCATATGACAAATGACTTGCAAAAGTGCTCTAGCTATCGAAACCTTGTGGTGAGAAAGATGATTGGATCATTAATTTGTCCCTCCATTTGTCAATGAAGCGATTAATTAGTTCATAATGAGAAAGATGCGGATGCCTTTATTATTTTCTCTCTACTTATATAAAGGAAGTACCTCAACATATTAATAATGAAGACTATTTAATTTTTTTTTAATATTATTTCATCATTTAATTTTTTTTTAATTCCTAATAACTTTTTTCAAATAATATATCTTAATTCAAAATCATTTACATGTTATCTATATTATTTTTTCTATATATAAATATAGATAAAGAATTATAATATTTTAACTGTCTGTAATAAGCATTGAGAGTTACTAGATTAGGGTTATTAGATGTAATGTCCAAATTTTAGACATTAATCTTCATGTTCCAAGTACTTATCGAATTTATTTTAATTTTGTATGCAGATATATATAAAGAGTTATATAAATTACATCTAATAACTCTTTTTTTTTTTTTTTGAAAGATTTTTTTTTTTACATCTAATTAATAACTCTCATTCATAATGCACCGTTGTAGTGCCATTCCGTTCGTACTAAGTACTAAGTATTACCAATTTTGAAAATGCCAATCTGTGCTTGTTATGTATTAACTCTGAAGTGTGACAAAAAAACGCACTAACCTCGGGTGATCCCCAATTCTAGCTCAGGAGGTGCTCAGTCATCTCAATGACTTTAAAAAAAAAAATTATACATATTGAATTTTGATTTTTCTTAATGTTTTATATAGTTTAGTCTCCTTCATGAATATTCATATGTATGCTAATAGTCTAGTGATAAAATTTTCAATTTGTTATTGTAAAAACTTGAGTTTAAACCCAGTCTATGCATTTTTCATTTTAAATTTTAACTTTCTAATCTAAATTTTCTGTTTGCGCCCCCTCGATGGAAGTTCAACAGTTTTTATAATTGAATAGAAAATAAGCAACAATTCTGACAAATTTGAAATATAAGAAAATCGTCATGGTAAATCATAACGTCTAGATAATCAAAATTAATTAACTCTTACTAGAGAGAACAGGAAAAAAAAATATGGGACATTATTAAGAATAATGTCCAGAGATCAGTTCAAAGAAGATACATAAATGATGACAAACACCACTTAGAATTGTTTTTGGCAGTTGGAGAAAGCGCATGAATTGCTTGTTCAGGGCAACAATTAAGCAGCGATTACAATTGTGTACGTGCCTTTATTTTGTCTCTGACATTTTTTTTTCCAAGTTAAAAATTAAGAGCACGCCACATTCATCATTAGTATAAAACAAAAGTTCATGATGTTTGAAAGTTGCCATCTTCAGTGATTACGTCAAAAAAATTCCAAGCTATAATGTAGAAACACATTTTAATTTAGCCAATCTTAAGGATATTCAAGCTTAGATTCACATTCTTTAACAAATTTTATAATTCGGATTGGGAGGCTATTGAAAATTTAAATGTAGCACCTAAATAGAATTATTTTTTAACACATTTTGTTGCAAATTGAAATGAAGCTTAGATTCACATTTTTTTTTTAATTTCGGAGTAATATTTTACTCTGGTTCTTCTAATTAGACATAAGACGCACAAAAAAAAAAAAGGCAGTCAACTAATAAAAGCCCAAAACTAAATTTCATCCCCTTAACCTCCTTAAATACACCTCTGAAATCAAACAACTCCATGAATTCAATTATAGTTGTATTTTTTTTTTTTTTCAACATAATGTTGGTGTAAAAACAGAAATTCACAACCAAGGTGAGTTGTAAATTGGGGTGACAACAGACTTGGAATGGAGGTACTTGTCAAGGGCATCTAGCCCCATATCCTTGCCAAACCCACTCATTTTGAACCCACCAAAGGGGCAATCAGCATCAAATGCAAAGTAGCAATTGACCCAAATCACACCCGCCCGGATTGATCTAGAGACCCGATTTGCTATGTTCAGGTCCTTTGTCACAATTCCTGCTGCAAGACCATACTTTGTATTGTTTGCCTTTTCTATTGCCTCTTCAATTGTCCTATATATTTCAAAATATACAAGAACCAAAAGATAATTCAGGTAAGGTTGCGATTAGTCAATGTTATATATATTTATATTACGTGTGCTGGATATTGATACAATACTGGTCTAACCAATATTGAACTTGTACCAGTGAACATTTAGTGATACATGTATAACAATATCATCATAATATGTGCAGTAAATAAGTACAGAAATAAAACAAGGAAGACATACTTGAATTTCATAAGTGACATGACAGGTCCGAATATCTCTTCTTGCACAATTTTCATGTCATCCTGAAAAGAATCAGAAACTTGATAAATGTAAAATCACTAATTTGCAATTTATTTCTGTTGGTAAATTATCTTCAAAATGAAGAAAGGAAAACGACATATTCACCTTGACATCAGTAAAAATGGTAGGTTCAATATAGTAACCTTTATCTCCACAAGCATTCCCTCCAGTAAGTACTGTGGCTCCCTCTTTCTTACCAATTTCAATGTACTTGAGTACCTTCTCAAACTGTGCCTTGTCAACCTTTCTCAAACAAACAGAAATACAAAGAGTCAATAAAAATTTACAGAAAAAGGGTGAAATTTTTATAAAAATCATGAGGAATACAATCAACCTGAGGGCCTTGATGAATATTTGGATTAAACGGGTCTCCAACCGACCAATTCTTTGCTGCCTCAGCTGCCTTTTTGACAAATTGATCATATATTCCTTCTTGCACATAGACGCGGGACCCAGCTACACAGATCTCCCCCTGAGTCATGAGAAGTAGTTTTAATAGTATTTGATCCATAATAGTTGTTTCTGCAATTCGTGGCATTTTTTATCTGTGTATTTTTTCTTTTTGCAGTTTAAATCATGACTTATTTTAAGCCATTAACAAATGAGGATTTTTTTTTATATAGTTGGCACATAAGTTAATCAGAAAAGGGATGACAAAACAAACCTTATTCGTGAAAATGGCAAATTGGGCAAGATTAACGGCCATATCGACATCAGCATCATCAAAGATAATCAAAGGCGATTTACCCCCTAATTCAAGAGAAACTGATTTCAAGTTGCTCTTCGCAGCTGCCTCCATGACAAGCCGGCCAACCTCTGTCGAGCCAGTAAAGCTCACCTACCATCATATACGGCAAATGAATTCAATTTATTCATATAAAGGATGCTTTGCTCCATTTCTTGTATTCTCAGTATGACATAAACATTTTCTCCAAACAATAAAAAGGTAACCGAGAGGAGAAACCTTGTCAATGTCCATATGGGAAGCAACAGCTGCACCAGCAGTGGGGCCACCAGTGACAACATTCAGCACTCCATCAGGTATACCTGCCTAATTTTTTTTCAAAATTAATTCATCCAGCTATTAATTACAAATGTAAACTAACATCATAGGAAATAATAAATGTTTACATAAAAATATAATAGAACACTGTACAGACAGAACCGGAAATTATTAAACTAGTTTAAGGGCTGTGGTCTCTGATGTGCTACATGAAAAATATAGTTGACACAATATTAAAAAACTAATATAAAATGCACACACCTGCTTAGCCAAGTGAGCATAATACAGGGCTGAAAGGGGACTTTGTTCGGCCGGCTTGACAACCATGGTGCAACCAGCAGCCAAGGCCGGGCTAACCTTGAAAAAGAACATGGTGGTTGGATAATTCCATGGTATGATGTGCCCCACAACTCCAAAAGGCTCCTTTAAAGTGTACCCTTGCAATTCCCTTGAGAGTTTCAGGGTTTCCCCATGGATCTTGTCAGCGGCTCCTGCATAGTACCTGTCATACAATTACATAGTATTTTATTGATGATCAGAAAATTTTCCTGAGATTGCATAGCATAAATGTTTAATTTTTAAAGACAAAAGGGATAATCTTTCTTTCTCAGAATTTATTGGAATATAATTTTTTTTTTCTTAACCATACCTGAGAAGGTGGGAGGCACTTGGGATGTCTACTAATTTACCAATCTTGAACAGTTTTCCGGCATTTATGGTGTCAAGTATTGCTACATCTTCTGTGTGCTGATCCACCAGGTCGGCGAATTTCATCATTATTCTCCCTCTCTCCTGTTCAGAAAATATAACATGTTACATGTTGTCAGACCAGTTCTAGCATTGTTCAAGGGGAATAATTGTTTTGAAAAAAGAGAAGAAATAAAAACAGTCCTGATATATATTGATACAAAGTTACAAGAGTGAGGCTATGGTACTATGCATAACACATTTTGGTTTGTACTATGTGGATCAATATCTTCAATTTCAAAGTTCAAATCAATCTGAACATGATCTCCATATAAAAAATTTACTTGCAGATCAAATTTTACAGTTTTTAGAATTTTTTTACTATTTTATTAACATAGAAATCACTTGATCGAAAAATTCTTGACCATTCAGAATAGTGATATTTTTAACCTATCTAAAAAAATAATAAATAATTCTAAAATATATAAAATTTAGTCTGCAGGTACATTTTCATATTAAAATCACCTTGAACGGTTCACATCAACTAATAGGACTTTGAAAATGAAAAATATTGATTCGTAGTACTGACCAATCTGCAGTATGCATAGTACCATAGCCTCACTCAAGTTCCAATCCTACTCTGTTAATTTGGACAATCCCGTTTATTAAATTGAACTTTATTATGTTGGGGTTTTCTCTTAACTTCTTTAGCACATGCCTCAGATGACGGCTATAAACAAGACCAAGGGTACGGTCCATTTTTCTTTTTCTTTTTCTTTTTGTTTAGAGTGAGGCTATGGTAATATACATATTAAGGATCGATTCATACTATGGATCTATATGTCTATTTTTAAAAGTTCATCCAGTCGATCCAAACTATAAACATGATCTCCATATGAAAATATAATTGCAAACCAAATTTCAGATTTTTTTTTGAATTTTTGTACTATTTTTTAAGATAGATAGATAACCATACTTTTATAATTTGGTCTGCAAGATAATTTTCATATGAAAATTATGTTGAACGGTTTTGGATGGACTTTTTGTACATTAAAAACGGAGATATGAGTTGATAACATGGGCCATTGTGTAATATGCATATATATTAGCATAGCCTCACTCTTTTGTTTATTTTATTTTTATCAAAACCGGGCAGCAGCTGCCAGGACTCACTCTTTTGTTTAACTCAATTATTTGAGGCGTCCATACAGAAAATTGACTTGAAACTTAAAATCAATAGAAAAGTTAAATAATAACATAAATCCAGAGGAAGAAAAAGAAGAATGTGAATGTGTATATGAAATTAAAATGAATCTTTAAACAATAGAATAGACATACATAGCCTGACATGCGGGGCCATGGGCCATGATCGAAGGCCTCGCGAGCTGCCTTCACTGCTAGGTCGACATCATCCTTGCCTCCTTCTGCCACTCTGGCAACCACCTCACCTGTGCGTGGGTCCCTCGTCTCGAATGTCTTCCCTGTCATAAGACAAGTTGACAATTATTAATTCCTAATTAATATAACAAAGGACCTGCAAGAAGTGAAACTATATATTTAATTTGTACTAAAAATAAAATTTGTAGCCAGCCATAGCTAACTAAAATATATATATAACCGGACAAAATTAAAGACATCTTTGCTCCACATATATAGTACTAGTAGGGAGTAGGGACAATATGAATAATTTTAATAGAACTTGATTGATGGTATAAAATATAAAATATAATATACAGCAACCAATGCAATTACCTACTCAAATTATGGATCTGGTCAATGACAAAATATGACACCATGAACAACGGCCCACAAATTTTCTATCAATCATTGCAAGAGTACAAAGCTGCAAATTTGCCAATTTGCTGATAATTGTTTTGTCACCCATGCCCGTGTCCTGCCCTCACAAATTTCAAATTTGTATAGATAAATAAAATGTGTAGCCCACAAATTAATATTTAAATTATAAACCCTCATGAGTCATGACCTCGAGTGCGTATTCTCTGAGATATCTCTCATATTTTGCGTGACCGACGTACGTGTCCCGTGCCTATTCGGGGGATAGCACAGGTACCAGTATTATTTTAGCTTTGAGATTCGTGCCGAACATATCTGAACAGTTAATTTTCCATCAAGTCACTCAACATATGAGATTTCTCCGAGGTTGTGAATTCCATAGACGTCATTGGCTTTTTATCCATAATAGCTTACTGATATCAGAATTCGTATCCTCTGCATTAACTCAAAATATTCTCTTTTGAGTTAATCAATCTCAACTGTCCAATCTATTTTACGAGATGAGATTTTACGAGTACAAAATCTCACAAATTAATATACTGAAATCTTGAAATAGTTATGAGAATGTGTTGAAATTAATATTGAGTTGCATCATCAATAAGTTATTCATGGGAAATTATATTATTCTTTTTTAAATTTTTTGCTATCAATGGTATTTTTAATTATTAATTATTAATAAGATTCTGATTAATTTTAATAACTAAAGTCGAATAATTAAAATATAACAAAATTTACAAAGATAAAGAAAAATTGCAAGTGCTGGTAAATAAATAAAATACCATATCCAACATTAATTATAGAATAAAATTGTAAAAGAAAAGAAAATATAGAACGTAAAAAAAATCTCAATTATAAAAGACAGGAAGAGCAATGAAACAGACACCGCTTTTGTGTAGGAAAAAAGTAATAAAGTCCAAGAAAAGAAATTTTTTCCCATCAACTTCTTAAGCAGAGAGTTGAATTGTTTTTATAAAACTTAAATAAAAAAAAATCACAAAATGGATTGATTATTCATCAAATTACAAAAACCATCAGAGCTGAATAAATTTTTTGATTACCCATCAGGTAACCGAATTACTCCCTTGCACAAACGGCCACACCCGGCCCACAATACCACAAATTCCAAAAAAAACAAAAAATCCAATTACGATAACTGAATAAAAAATTTACGGTTACCACCTTTTTTTTTTAACTCTCTTGTAGCTGGAAATTATATTTGGTTACCTCTTCTTCTTTTCTTTTTTTTTTACTCTCCAGTAACCCGAAATTATATACAGTTACCACTTTTGTGGAATTTATGGTGTGGCCTGACGGGTAATATGTGGCAATGGGATAACTGGATAAAAAAATTGGTTATCCATAAGGTAACTGGAAATTATTTGGAAATTATTTTGATTCTGATAATTTTTGTAATTTGAAGAGTAATTAATATATTTTCTTTATTTTCTTTTTTATATTTACGTTTTATAAAAAAAAATCCAAGAGACTTATCAGATGAGATACTTTACCTTATTTTATTTTATGTTTAATAGACCGCCTAGATTTACCAAAAAAAAACAATCCAATTTAACTCAAAATTCCATCATTTCCCAGTTCCCACTGTCTGGATATAAAACGAACATGCTCTTGATGAAAAATTCAAAATTTCAACCTAATCTATTCTAATATGAGTGACGTGTTTTTTTTTTTTTTTTATTTCAGATAACTGGGATTTATGGCTGCATTATCGATTTACGAATTAAAGGTTCTCAGTATTCTAAACAATAAGTACTCGTAGAATTTTATTAAATTAGGTTCGGGTGGTTTAAAGTTACTATTTGTGCTTTGAAATTTTTATTTTTGAAAGATTTGCTGTGGCAGAATAAATTAAAGGTAGCACCGATCGAGCACGTACAGAAGAATCTGCAAGTTACTTGAATTGGTTGGATAAAAGAAAGAGGAAAGAGCGAAAGAGCATTGAACTTTATTCCTTGGGGAACAAGCCCATTTTTCTTTCTTTACCAAGTAAATAAATAGACAATTAAAAACAATTTTTTTAACTGAAATTTCATCAAATACAGTACAAATGCAAGAAAAAACTCCTAGAAGATTAAAATGTTAATTTCTCTCAAAATAAAAAAAAGTTAAGAAAATGTTTTACTATCGATCAGTTCAATTAAGTAGGAGGCAACAGTTGTTCCGTTTGTGATATTACGCATGCAATTCGTAGAAAACTAATTGTATATATGAATTAATAATAAAAAGATTGTAGTAAATTAATTGTAGAGAGAGAGAGAATAGCAGAATGGAACCAGATAATGCATGGACGAAGTGACCATTGATGAATAGGTGGGTGAACTTGATGTTGATTTCAGGTATCTCAAATCCCTCCTCCGCCATTTTCCCCTTCGTCTCGCTTCCCATGTCAAACTAATTAATGAACTACAACTATACAACTATAGATAGAGAGAGAGAGAGAGAGAGAGCTTTGATGAGAAACCGCTCGCTCTTGGTTCCGTTTGTGAACTTATAACCACAATTTTAGTACTGCATCTGCATATGAACAGGATGGATTCAAATCTGCTGCGCCCTAAAATTCTCTGCTTTTCTAAATCCAACTTTTAATTTGTTTTGAGATTCGTGCACATAAATATTGAACGACTGGATTTAAAAATCAGGAATTTTAGGATACTTAGGATCCGTGCATCATAGGGATTGTCATTTACTCATTTCTCATTTGGGCTAAATGTTTGCAAAAACACCCCTATATTGTCTCCAAATTGTAATTGAGGTTGCAAAACACCCCTATGCTATATGATAATATTGTCTTATTAAACTGTGATCACCATTTTTTTATGAGTGTGTCTTCCATGGACATAAGGACCTATTTGTAAAATAAACATATATTTTTTTTAAAGTTCAAACAGTCAATCCGAACCGTTCATCTTGTTCTCCATATTAATATGTGCTTGGAGACCAAATTTTACATTTTTTCTGAATTTTTTTACTATTTATTAAGATGGGTACAAAAAATATCAAATTCAGACCATTGAATTTTGTACCATCTTAATAAATAGTAAACAAATTTAGAAAAATGTAAAATTTGGTCTCCAAGCACATATTAATATGGAGAACAAGATGAACGGTTCGGATCGACTGTTTGAACTTGAAAATAAAAATATGTTCATTTTACAAATAGGTCCTTATGGTCCATGGAAGCATTTGCCTTTTTTTATATATATAAAAAGACAGTGATCACGATACTTCTTTTTTAGTAAAAGATAGCGGTTTAGTCTGTAAATTTTTATTAATTTAACATCAGTGGTGTAAAATTATGAGGAAATAAATAACACAACAGATTTTGTTATTGTATAATTATAATAGGATTTGGCCACATATTCATCTGTGAGCTCAAAAAGTTACCACCATAATTAAATAATATAAAATAATTATTAACTCTCATTTACATATATATTTATTACGTGTATATTAGGGAACTAATAAAAATCAAAATCTAATTCTGATATTCATTTGACTATTGGAAGGACCTTTAATTAGTTACCGTTATTTCATTTGCATTTTCTTAGTCTTTGTTAATAAATATGTGGCCAATGCCACTGGAAACTAACTGCAGATTCTTACAAGCTAGAGACATGTCTTTATATTTTTTTTCCCCTGAGATATATACACAACTTGTACGCAAATTTTAAAATTAACAGGATATTTGCAGTTTATAAATAATTAATATAACAAAGTCTATGGTTCAAGGTTGAATGTTATTTTTTTTTTAAATTAGAGGATTATATATATATGGTTCCCACTTCCCAGCCGTTTGTAAAATTGAATTTTGTATGTAGTTTAAGCTATTTTCCTATTTACAAAATTCACTAATTATTTTTTTTTGTTTAAGTTGCATGCAAAATGCGTGTTAGATGTGATCGATGTAAGAAGAAGACAATTTTTATTTTGAAAGGATAAATTACTGAAAATGGAACAAGCTCTAGGGACTATAAACTGAAATGAGTGTGGTTAGTTCGTTGGTGCATGCCATTAGTGTGGTTAGTGTCATAGGGACTATAAATTAGGGAAAGCAAAGAATAATGAGTGTGACAACAAGCTGAGCACATGCAAACGGTAGCTTCAATTTATGTATATTTTATTTTATATTTTGAAAAAAAAAAATCAAGAAAATTATAATTATAAACTTTTTTTTTAAATAGTACGTATATCAAATACTATAAAATTTCAATGATATTTTAATAACATCAAATATTAATAAATTAATTCTAATTTTAAAAACATCTTATCAAGATAATTAAGAACGCTGATTTTACTTTTTCAATTTTAAACATTTTTCTCATAATATCTAATTAATGTGTTATAAATGTTGGGTTTACACTACGTGCAAATTAAGTATTCTTATTCTTAATTTGTCTAAGACATACATTTTCATAATAATTGGAAAATTTTATGATGAAATGATTAGAACATGCTTAGAAAATTGGACTTCTGTATACAAATTAAACTGACTTGCCCATAAAAAAAATTGTTGCTTCATAATTGAAGCCAACCAATAGGTTGCAAACCAACTAATGCTATTATTAAATTTAATTAAGAAAGCGAACTTGTATAAACTATGCGAAGCCAACACCAATAATGTAAAACTTCCTTTGAAAATGATATATTACCAAACAGCTTATATATGAAAGATGGTTAAGAAATGTACACACAATCTTTTAAATATAAATGCGCAACTTAGTCAGTCAAAATTTCATTAATATAAAAAGTTCGATTTTTTTGTAACTTGTAAATGTCCTCACTGACAATTAATACGCTTGCTATTTATTATGATTTATGGGTCATCTGAGCAAGAGCATCACCTAATTTAAAGAATAATATATTGTATTTCGTGTGAGGATCACAATTTCATAAAAAAAAAATTAATTCAAATGATTTTTTTTTTCAAAATATTAGTCCTAATATTAAATCCAATCTCCCTCCTTCCCGTAATCGCATCCAGATGCAAGTAGTTATAAATTTTAAGATTAGACCACCATTGTCGAACTGCATGCATGAACAAAAAAAAAAGAACAAAATGTCCTCTTTGAATAGCAAATGGGGAGAAGATATGATGCAAGTCCTGACATGGCGATCTATCGGAAAAAAAGGAGAGAGCTCTGTACAAGCTGTAAGATTAATTTGGAGTATATAGTTTTTTAGATTAAAAAAAAAAACGGTCTTAACTTTTCAATTTCTAATTAATTGAATGTTCATAAAAAAAATTTCTTTTGATTTTCAAGTCTGTAATTTCTCACACAGAAGACGTTACCTTTTATTATCATGTAAAAAATCGGTTCTTAAGATTTGGAGTATGTAAAAAATAGATGATCATTAAATTCTAGATTATTTTGTCTTCAAAATGATAGCAATATGATCTAAAGCTTAGAGACATGGTCATTGTACAATAACGATAAACTTTAATTTAAGTAAACTTGCATACGAGTTAAATCTAATTAAATTAAACAGAAAATTTTATAAAATTGTTTATTCAAAATTCAGTACCTGCATTGACAATTTGAGAGTGAGATGAAGAACTTTGATCATCATTTCATGTTTAAATATTAAACGAGTTAAATCTAATAAAAATTGAATAGGGGGGCATAAAAATGACTAAATGTATATCCTAATTAATTTCATCAGTTTGATTGAAATTAGATTGCCATGATCAGTTATGACAGATTGAGTTTATTGATTAGAACATGGTAAGGGTACGAAAGGTTCTAGCAAAATTAAGCTTCCGAGAATAATTATTATTATTTTATTTTAGAAAAAAAATTATTGGAATATCAATAAGATTGGAGATAAAAAAATTGTGATATAAACTGTTGATATATAAAAAGATAGTTAAATTGATATTATTAATCAGGAAATTCGTTGAACATAATTTTAAAATTTGTGTTTTCAAAATAATGGTCGATCCGAACCGTTAGATGTGTTCTACATATTGATATGGCTTGGAGACCAAATTTTGCATTTTTTGAAATATAGGATTAGATCACTGAAAAAAAGTTTTGTAAATACTTAATAAATAGTAAAAATTCTAAAAAATGTAAAATTTGGTTTTAAAGTACATTTTAGTATAGATTACATGTTGAACGGTTCGGATCGACTGTTAAAATTTTGAAAACTCAAATTTTGAGCCGTTGCACGGAGGTCATCTATGCAACGCATAGCACCGTAGCCAAGTCCTTATTAATCATAAATTACTTTTCCTTTTTTTTTAAGAATTTTCAATTATTATTTTGACTATGACCCATATAATAACTTGAATGCATGTTAAAATTATCTCAATTTATATATGTGTGAGTAAAGCGTTATGTTGCATAACTTTAAAATCCATCGAGTTGGCTTTTTATGCAAAAGTTTGAAATTTTTAATCTATCCTTTAAAAACAATTCAATAAATTTTAAAATTATGTTCAACGAATTCATTTAATGAGCATAGTAAACACTAACTTTTACTCTTATATAATATAATATAATATATATATATATATATCCGGAACTTTAACGGAGAGCTTGGTGGTTTTCATTGCTCAATTTCGTATATTTTTGGAGTCTTATAATATAATTGTTTGTCAATTTTATATTAATTGCATTATTATAAGTTTATTAATAAAAATAATTGTATAATTAAAAATATCAAATAAAAAATTTATATTAATCTATTTTCTTAATTTATTTGTATCCATTTAAAAATATAAAATATCATCTATTTAATCAATTTTATAATTTAAAAATATCAAAATATCAAATATCAATTTTCTTAATTTATTTGTATCCATTTTCTTATTTAATTTAATTATAAAAATATTTATATTTTTTAAAATAATAATTAGTAATTTATTTATAATATTTATATTTTATGTTATTTTTAATCTATTTTATTTATTTATAATATTATTAATTTTATTAATAAAAATAATTGTATAATATTAATTATTTTAGAAAGAAAATAAGATTTCCCACAACTAATTTCACGGTACAACCGAATACTCATTTCAACACATTTCTCATAATTAATCCCCCATAATTAATCTCTTACATACCCATAATTATGAGTTCTCACTTTTTCAAAAGTAAATTCTCATCTCCATCAAATCTCATCCCGTGTAATTCCGTGACAAATAAACAGACCCTCAGTTATTCCGTCAATTGACTTGACATCTTTGCATCTATCAATGTCTTTTGTTGCTCACATCACCAACATGTCACCCCAAACCAATCAGTCTCCTTTTAAACTAACAAATCAAGAAAGGAAAATTTAAACAAGGAGAAGAAGAAAAGATATTGGGTGTATATGTACGGATAGAGTGGGAAAAATGACACGGTGGAACTAATTCTGGCACGGAACGGTACGATTATGGCATGGAACAGCATGGAACGGCACGGTACGCGTGGCTTTTCCGTGCCGTAATCATTCACGTGCTGTGACCATTTTTTGAAAATTTGACATAGCATAGCATGTTGTGCTAAAAAACCCGGTCACGTCACGGCACGTGGTCACGCGAGTCACGTGTAATTAGCACTGTTAAGTCTTGATCAAATAGTGAATCTTGAATAAACTAATCTAAATTATGAAAAAATAATTAAATGTGAGAAACGTGACTAGTTACATTTGGACATGGCGTAACTCGCGTGCCCCATGACCGTTCGCGTGCCGTGACCACCCCTCCACATTTTAGTCACGGCACGGCACGAGACCAAAGTCACGGCGTGATAGTCACGGCACATCACGTTTTTTCCATTCTATGTACGGGTTCAAATGCATCATAATTTATCCAATATGCTCCATACAAACAGTCAATCCGAACCGCTCAACATGATTTTCATAATAAAATATGTTTGGAAACCAAATTTTATATATTTTTAGAATTTTTTTACTAACTTTTTAGATAGGTACAAAATCACTATTTTAAGGAGATTTTGGACCATCCGAAAAAAATGATATTGTACATTTGTAAAAAATGTAAAATAATTCTAAAAAATATAAATTTGGTCTCTAAGCATATTTTATTATGAAGATCATGTTGAGCGATTCGGATCGACTATTTGGACTTTGAAAATAGAAATAAAGATGTGGAGCGTATTAGATCTCAAAATAATAGTGTATTTGAACCATCCTCATATGTATAACCATCAAAACTCATTTTCAATAGGACCCTCTAAAGTTTAAATTAAAAATTTTACTCGTCAAAATATCAATTTCTTTGATATATCTAGATAAATTCTTCAATCTCAATTAAAATTGACATCAAAATTCCATTGAAAAAATTAATGGACGAAAATGTCCTTCAAACATCTTCCTCCTTAATGTCCCTGCAAAAGTTAATTTATTTCTAAGTGATGCTATCTTCCAATTGGTAAATAAAAATAATTAATCATTATCTTCAGAGTTACACCATATGATACAAAACAGCAAGTATTTGGTCATAATGGGACCGAATTAGGTTAAATTACACTTATAAAAAGCATTCATAATTGACAAAATCAGAAGAGAACTAACAATAAGACAAAGACACTCATATTGATTGGGTTGATCATATTTTAAATGTTCATACTTCGTTTTTTTTTTTTTTCTTAGCAACCAGACTTTAAATTTAACAATTGAGTGGATAAGTAGAATTGGTTGTTGTAAATACTTTTATCAATACAATTTTAGTAGTCACTATCAAGTTTTAAAAAAAAAAATGTGTGGATAAGATGTCATCATGAGAAAAATACCCATCCTTAAAAAAAATGTTTCCATGACACGTTTCGATTTTGAGCACCAATTTTTATCGCTCATATCATATGTTCCTCAATTTTACATCATTGTTCTATTTGAAGTGAATATATTATTCTAGCTTTTTTGGTACTGTTAGAAACATCTAAATAATTAAGCATGTAGATAACTAAAATGGATACAATATTCTAATAGAATTTAGAAAAATTAAACATTAATTTGAGGAACTTTTCAGTCGCGCATTTTAAATTGTCATCAATCTTCATCTATTATAAAAAATCAAAGCATATTCATGAGATCGCGAGTAATATTTTTAGAAAAAAATATTCGTCATGTGACGGGAAATTTTCTTTGGAGATACTTTGATATTATATTTTTTTAGTAATATGATGTGCTCCAGAAAAGAAAAGAGGTGGGGAGGAGAGAGAGGAAAGAGGATGAATGATCAGACTTGATCGGATTGTGTTTATTTACTTCACAATATAAATTTTGAAGTGAGGTGGAGGGAGGAGGGGGGGAGATCAATTTTTTTTAGTATTCTCAATTAAATAAAAATTACAAAAATACTATTGATTTTTTTAAATGCTCCAATCCTGATGGTTCTGTTTTTTTTTTTTTTTCTCAAAATAAAAATACTGAATTAAAATTTTGATAAAAGAACTAAACTAAATCTCTACGATTGTCTTTTTTTTTTATAGTAGACTATTAATCTGAATATCCAAAACGCTGAACTAAATTTCAAAATAAAAACATTTGAACTAAAAAAATAAAAATATAATAAAAAAATCCTAGATATGAGATTTTGTACATTTACATGAACAATATCTAAAAAATGTATGATAAAAGACAATAATTTTCTTTTTTTGAGAACTTGGTAGGAACTACTAAGATTGTATTGATAAATTTGTTTACAACATCAAAACCTACTCAATCACATTCTTTCAGCTATGTTACACCAGAAATTACTCTTGCTAAACACCCTCCCCTGTGTGCACCAGTAAGCCCCGGTACCTTCCCACAGAACCGGTACCAAAGACCCGCATCCTCCTTCTAAGTCAAGTTCCGAGACTAATTGGAGCCCCGAGATGCTAAAGGGATATATTTCCGTTTCATTATGTTTGTTTGATATTCTAATCATTAGGCGAAGCAAAAATAAAATATGTTCTTCCAAATTACTGTGGTGTGGTAGAGATTGATGGAATTGCTTGCTATCTTAGATGAACATCTGGGTCTCTAGAACTGTGCAATTGATGGAATTGCTATCTGATCTGATTTGATCTAATCGACTACTGTCTGTTAATTGATGGAACTGGCGTGAGGGGTGAGGGGTGAGGTTGGATTGGGGACAAGACATTGACGCTCTAACGTTAATGGAACACGGACAATTGCTATTCAGTTGTTGATTTTGGATTGGTAGAGTCGTAGAGATGAAAAGCCTGAAGGAGAGATTGATATTTTCAATTTTTTATTTTTAGAAATTTATAAAAAATATAAGATGGATTTTCTTTTTTGATAAATGGTTGGAACCGAGCCTATAGATTTTACAGCTCCTAGTCAGTAATTTTTGAATTTTTTATGATAAAGACGAGTTTCAACTTAAAAAAACTATTGGGATCGAATCATCTATTTGGCCCCAAAAAATACCGTGACGAAACCAAATCATTAGTTCGATTCTGTTTATGAAATATAAAAAAAAAAAAAAAAAAAAAAAAAAAAAAATAGTCCATCTTGTTAAAGTCACGGAGGGACTGATTAAATTAAAATTAAGTTTGAACATAAATTTTAACCAGTAACAGTATGTTAGGAGAGTTGAAGAGCTAACAGAACGATCGACTGAACTTCTTTGTGAATGTTCATTATATAATTCGATGAATAAAAGGAAATCAAATGATCAATTCAATATCTTGACAAAGTTTCCGAACCAATAACTGGATTTTTCTTAAAGACAAAAAAAAATTATGCGAATAATCCGAAATAAATCCTTAATCAAAAGAAATAAATATTTGTTAGTATCTTCGTACTTACTCGAATTATTTCTTTTTCAACATCTTTCTGAATTTGACAAATTTTACAAACGATACACTATTTGTCATATACCAGTCACAAAAT
This sequence comes from Carex cristatella, assembly GCA_024447775.1. Taxonomy (NCBI): domain Eukaryota; kingdom Viridiplantae; phylum Streptophyta; class Magnoliopsida; order Poales; family Cyperaceae; genus Carex; species Carex cristatella. The sequence continues at coordinate 3,529,088 of JAJHPF010000028.1, read as the reverse complement.
TTATAAACTTTTTATTTCCTATGTAAAATAGTAATATATTGATATATATTTATTGTAAAATAACGAATTATTTTTTCTGAAGGTTTCCCAAATATTTTTCAAAACGGAACGAATTTAAAGCGAAGAGTGCAAAACCCAAACTTGAAAACGTTGAATTGATTTCAAGCTTCTGCAATTGAACTTCATCTTTTTAGTTCCTCTTCTATTATTATTGAGTAAAATTGTAGAAATTGATCTTCTTCTTTTTACAAGAGATGATTTCTTTTATTTTCGTAATGTATTATTATTATTTTTGGTTGATGACAAGTTGACGACCCTTGTTACCTTCAAACTGAATTCTTATTAAAGAATCCGGACAAGGCACTCGTTTTAATATCCGTCTGTGTAGTTTTTTACAGCCTGTTCCAAGTCAGGATAAAGGAGAAGGGTTGTCATGTGGCGAGCCAGTACTAAAAAATAGTATCTTTATGAAAATGTACCCAATATGAATTTCATTGGGGCATAATCCTGAGATGAATTAGGCATCTCCAATGGTGGTATCCCGAAGTATTGATGGAGACTGAGATTATACGTCGTATCGAAAGAACAAGGAGAGGCAGAGATCGGCCAAATTTGGGTGAAAGCAGTCAAAAAGAACCTGAAAGAATTGAATGTATCTAAAGAGTTGGCTACGGACAGAAGCGCGTGGAAGTAAGCAATTCACGTACCAAGACCGTGACTTAGGAAATATTGTTTAAACGTGTTTAGGGGTGGTATTATAGACTTTAGGCCATATAACTAGGAATTTGAGATTGAGGACAGAGTTTAGAACTTTAACCCCTACGATCTATAGTGTAGGCATAATATAGTTAATATATTATTAGTATTATTACTATCATTAGTGATATCATTATTAAAATTAGTACTACTACTATACTATCTTATTATTATCTATTTCACGGCTATGATCGAATTTCATTTCTAGTCTACCAAATATGGATTTCATTTCTAACCTATCCAACTATCCAACAGATGAGGTGCGCAAGAAATCTGTCACAATCGCAGCTTCTACAAATATTAGTGCTAGTGTTATCACGTATTTTGATATGGAAACAGCCGTCCAACAGATGAGGTGCGCAAGAAATCTGTCACAATCGCAGCTTCTACAAATATTAATGCTAGTGTTATCACGTATTTTGATATGAAAACTGACTGTTTCGATCAGTAGATTCGTACACTTGCTAACATATTAGTGCAAGTGTTATCACTTTTATCAGTTCAGTACTTACTAGACTACACGTATTGTAAAGGCAATAAGCAGTAATAGACTCAATTTTGTTCACCATCTGCATTGTTCCATTACAATTTCTATATTTATTTGTATAAATGCACATATTAACATGATAACATCCAAATTCCAAATACCGGGCGGTATTTGATGTAATGCAAGGAGAATGTTTTCTAGTGAAAGCAATATTGAGTAGGCATCATGTATTATTAATTCGGAAGGAAAACATAGCTGTACAATATTACATATACATGTACTATTGTGACCAACTAATAAACCACCAAGAAAAAAAATATTTGCCTTGCAAAATAGTCGACCATGTCTGGCGCACGTGCAAAAATCTAGTGCTACAAAATTTATAAAAATTCTACAATGTTACACAGAAAGCAGACAACGTATTACATAAAACAAGAATAAATAATAAAGACTAGTGCAATATGTTATGGCACAGACTAGAAAACCAAGGTTTCTATAGTCCAATCCTATTTAGCCTCTTTCATGCTCCTAGAGAACCGGTTACATGTTTGCAAAAGATAAAACGAGAGAGAGAGACTTGGCAGTTGGTGCCAAGGGTTTCGGGGAGGGAGAGACCCACTTGATAGACCCAGTTTTTCAGAGAGAAAGAAGTGATGTTTTGCATAATGAATTTATCTCAGCAACAAACTTGTGAGACCCATGAGAAAGTGGCATGCTGTTCTATGACATAAAAAGTTGCAAATCACTGGTCGTGAAAGAAAGGATGGTCGAGAGCTTCTTTTGCCGTGAGCCGTTTAGATGGCTCATATTCTAATAACCCTCTTAACAAATCAGTTAGAGACTCACTCAATTGATCCACATATCTTGCAACCATATCCTGTCAATTTATTTGTCAACATGAACAAAGTTAAGGGGGATTGTGATTTGTTATGCAGATCAGAAGTTGATCTATAACAGAGGAATGCCATTGAAAGAGAGGCTATTTCCCCTATATAGTGTTGTGAAATGTCAAAAGTGGAGTTTCTTATCACCTGGAAAACAAGAAGAAAAAAAAGCAGAAAAACACACAAAACTTATAAAACCAATATATCATATTTTTTTCCCCGTGCCTACCTATTCCATAAGATACACAAACTACCTTTCTCGTAACATTTTAGATTTTAGGTTTCCAATTATTTTAAAAAAGCAGGTCTCTTTGGTTCTGAATAACATATGAAAAGGTAACAGAAACCTTGAGCCGATCCAGCCTCTTGACAGCTTTGATACTCTCCCTTGACTCAGCACCTTCAGGCCAGTTCAACCTATGGCTTCTTTTAAAGTACTTTGATACTGATTGACTATAAAATACCAAATTGTATGCATAAGAAAATTAAACTATGAAAAGGGAAACTATGAATGAAACAATAATGGAAAGGCCCTACCTAGCATTACGAATCATGCGCTCGGGCATTCGACCCAGAACTTGCTCCATCATTGCAAGATGCTCCAAATTCTCGTGTGTTTGAAACAGTGCTTCCCCCTAAAACAATGATACATAATTAGAAAAAGGAATTAAAAAAAAAACATTCTCTTATTTGAAGAAATGTGAAGACTAACTGAGCACAACTCAACAAGGATGCAACCAACACTCCATATATCGCATGGATAACTCCATCCAAGTCCTGTTCAAAATAATATTTCAATTTACAATACATGAAACATACCACAAATAATGATTATCTTATTATCACAAAAAACAAGAGCAAACAAGAACATATCAAAAATAATATTTTGCCCATAAAATTCCTATGAAGTTTTTGTATGCTACAACCATACTAGGTGCGATTGAAATTTATAATAACACTATCAACATTTCTCTGATTAGAACTAACACTCCATTAGTTTGATATGTTTAAAGGTCAGATCATTCAATGACAAAGGGAAGAAGTGCCCTTTTCTCAAACATACACATATTTGCTCCTACTGGTAACCATGTTTGCTCCAATTCAAGATTAAATTAGATTCAAGCCAAGAGCAAGAGCAAGCAGTCTATGTGCAAGTAAAAATGTAACAACTGAGAAGCAAATTGATTAAGATGCACAAGTTGGGCAATCTTCTAGACATTTTTGAATCCTTAACCTTGCTTTAGACAATTTTCTGTCCCGAAGGACCAATAATGAACAGATGCCAATGGATGAAGTTTCCTAGGAATTCAAGTGTGCCATATGAACTCCCATATAGTATGTATATATATATATATATATCATGTTTTCAACTTGTCACATTTACCTGCTTGCATTTCTTTTGGCCATTTATATCTTGCGTAACCAATTTAAAAATTATCAAGCTCTTTATTTTGTAGCAGCGCAAAACACCAACAGAAATAAAGGGGCTTAACAGGAGGAAGTGGGTGAAGGTGGAGGTGAGGGGTGGAAGAGCACACAATTTAGGAGTGACTGTGATTAAGGAGATAGATGTTCTTTATTTTGCTTAAGAGCATAGTATTTGCCACCAATAAAAGGCAAGGCACACTTCCTCCAAATTAAAAAATCTAAGGATTGCACTGAGAATAATAAATCTGGGTATACAAGAAAATAATAAAGAACACTTGGGTGCTATTTGAAAGGTTGGCACGATCTAGTATACAGATGATAAAAGATCCGAATTCAGAAATACCATTAGATCGACTCATAGTTGACAAGGAACCTTGTTTAAGTACAGGGAAACAAAAGCAATTGGTTACCTAAAATGACTTCAGGAGCCCTATAGTGCCTTGTAGAAACAATAGAGCTGCGATTGGTGTTATCAAAAGCAGTGCTCCCAAAATCTATCAGCTTGATTGCACTTGACTTTGGCAAAAGCTTGAACTTTGTATCATCCGAATATTTCCTCTGTATAACAAACCCAGCAAGAATTTCAATTTAAATCATAGCAACCCTTTTGTAGGGCAATCCTTAATGTCATAATAAATTCTGTTAAAGGTATGACACCTTTTTGGCAGGAACTTGTACAAAGTCAGATGACATCAGAAGAATATTTTCTGGCTTTAGATCCGTATGAATCAGATTCATGCCATGCATATCTATTTGATCAAAGGAGCAGAAGAGTAAGGCCAAGGGCTTTTATGCTCTTATTAAAAAAAAAGGAGAATAAGAAAGGGAAAATCAACATAAACCTAGATTCTGCAGAGTTGGTTTAAAACTATAATAAGAAATGAGAAAAAAACAATTGTATTTATTAATACATTCTACTGATTCCAAAAGTTGGCGCCCAAACTCCCGCACAAGTTCCAGAGGAAAAGGTTGGTACTTATTTCTCTTTAGATAGTCAAACAAGCTCGGCCCCAGCTTCTCAAAAACCTGAGATTAGCATCCAATACCATCCAAACAAAATATATTTCAAACTTCATTTATCTCTAAGAACAATAATTCCAACCATATGTCCCTCTGCTAACAAACCATGTCAAAGAACCATCAACATGTAGAGAGAGATGTATGAGTAGAACTTACAATACAAATGTGGTCATGATAATCAAACCACCTTCTGATCTGGACACAACTACAAAGGAGAAGTGTATGACAAGTAAGCATAAAACAAAAAAAAGTTAAAGTGAGTGAAATATTAAAAAAAGAAAAGGAAAGAAAGTGAAGGTGAACATACTGTGATTGACAGTCTTTGTTTTCCGAAAGGCGATTTAATACATCAATCTCTATCATGGCCGCCTCTCTGTATTTGGACTTGCTTCTGATCACCTTTATGGCAACATATTCCTGCCTCTCGCGGTCCCAACATTCCAAAACTCGGCCAAAAGTGCCTACAGTTTGTTGGTTTCTTATACATCGAAAGTTGAAAAATATAATTAACCCGAAAATACAAAAAGAAATAATGATCAGAAATGATCTGTACCTTCACCCATTTTGCTAAGAATCTTATCTGCATGAAGAGAAAAGTTCCAAAGAAGAGAAACAAGAAAGAGTTAGAATTAAGAAATAAGCAAAAGATCCCTTTCTTTTTTGAGTTTACTCAAGTGAGAATAAGTGATAGCAAAAGATCCTTTCTCTTGGAGGTATTACACAAGTGATGCTTAAATAATCTGCATTTCCATAAACTTCACAGGTTCAACTCTAATCCTTAATATTGGCAATATGTGCCAGTGCGACATTTTTTTTTCTAAGTAACAGGAAAATGAGACGTGATGAAAAAAAACTGAAGCCACAAAATTTGAAAACTAGGATGTTTGCAAACATTGTCTGCTAATCGCTTTCTGGTTCACAGAGTCTCTGATTCATGTTTCTTTACTAGTGTTGTATTGTATAAGTAACACTATCACGGACTTTCTCCAAGCCATGCAATTGCCCCCTTCCCCTTTATCTTCATTTCAGAGTGAACCCCTCAATTGTTCATTTATCATTACTATACTAAAAAAAATGCAATGTGGCCCGCACCTTTATCTCCATTTTAAATTGGATATATACAAATTTGTAAGGTTCCTTTTGGACCGAGGGTGACTGGTACCACAGGAGCAGTAGCATTGATCTATTTATTAGAACAAAACTTGATATTCATAAATCTATCCTAATATAGCTCGAGAGATTAGTGATGATCCAAGAGTGAAGCTTTTTCTTGCTAGTTTTGGTTTCTTGTAAATATTTGGACATATTAGAGTGAAACTTACCATTGACTGCAACATTAATTTAGCTGATGAAATGAAAAGCTAACGAGACTTTTTGAGAATGAATTGGGACAACAAATATGGGTTGAGACTTCAACATAACTTTAAAAACAAGAAAACTGAGGGAAATAAAATAAACACGAATTGAGAATAAATGTATAAATTGTTACATCTTGCAGAGAATTTTGAATGCAATTTCGGTTCTTGTGAGATTCGAGATGAGTAATGCGTGGAAATAAAATCAGTCAAAATTGATAACAAATCTTACATCTATGGGTGAGATTCTCCCCCAGCTCAAAAACGAAATGGCCATCCGGATCGGCTTTTCTGCGCGCAGGCGATGCTCCTCCTCGATCCGCCTAATTTCACCCAAACATTTCGGGTCAAAATAAAAAATAAAAATAGGAAAAATACATCCAAACACAACCCTAGTAGCAGAGCAGAGAAAAGAACCTGTCGATCAGTAGGAGTAGGAGGTGCGTATCTTAGCCTCTTCCTGGCTCGCAATTCTTCCATACGAAGGAAACAAGCTTAAACCTAGAACTATAATAGAACTCGGTTTGTTTGTTTGACAGTGTGGTGTTAAAACTCGAGGTGGAGGGGGGGAGAAACAAAACAAAGGGGTTAAAACTGATTTGGGCTGGTGGTCAATCTGTCGGTCGGCCCAAACATAATCAAATATTCCGGTTAAGATATTGACACAAACATTTGCGCTTCATGCAGCGCACTGCTCATATCATTTTTCATTCTCTAATCTCTATTGGTCTTGCGCTGCATGAAGTTCAATCCATTTTGTCCATATCTTGACCCAAATTTTCTTCGGTTTATCTAAATCTAACCCAACAAGCCAACACTTTATCCGAACCTAATAAAAACCGATTCAAAAACTCAACTTTACTGACAAGATGCAGACTGATAATCATAGTATAATTTACCAAGCTTATAAAAAAAAATCATAAATAATTTGTTGGAATATATTGGGGAAAATTAATAATAAAAGAGTCCACTTACAAAATTCTATAGTTATACTTGTAACATCTTACAACAAAGATATTTTAAAGTCCAAAAAGTCTATTCAAATCGTTCAACATAATCTCTATATTAAAATGTACTTAGAGGCCAAATTTTACATTTGTTTGAATATTTTTTAAATAAGATGGGTACAAAATTCAATGGTATGAAAACAACAATTTTATAAATACTTAATAAATAGTAAATAATATTTGATCTCCAAGAACATTTTAATATAGAGATCATGTTGGACGTTTTGGATCGATTATTTAAACTTTGAAAAATCGTGTTGTAAGATGTTATAATATAAAATATTATAAGTGAATCCCTCCTCATAATAAAATATATCAAGTGAATAATAATACTCATGAAATGTAAAATAAATAACATGAGTAAAGTTCAAATACCTTCATTTCTTATTTCTCTATCCTGCTTCTATTTTCTTAACTACAATAACTTAAGTTTTATGATTCATATGTCAATATAAAACCGTTAAATATAATCAATATCACTTTTTCTATACACAGATAAATATCATGACATTTTAATTTTATTTTGATTAATATCAAAAACTTGCAAAAATATACGGGATAGATTCTGGACATTAATTTTTTAGCTTATATATATTCATATAAAATTAAAATTGAAAAGTAATAATTTTGTATGTACATATAAAGAAAATATTATAAATCACATAACATTTTAAAGTTTATTATTAAAATTAGAGAAAAAAAATCCCCCATCTTTAGTCCATCAGAAATAACGGTCCAAAATTTATAAACCTTCATTTTTAATCAATTGACTTTATACTAAATTAAGTCGAAAATTTATAAGTTTAACATATAGATCGTTTTAAACGGTTGGAATTTATTGTTTGAAGTTATTTCAATATATTTTGAAATTAAGCTCGTCAAAAAGTTGATGAACTTAAGAGCGGTTCTACCTTGAAATCAATCTATTAACAAGGTTAAATGCTAATGTTTTTTTATTCATTTTTTACTACTCTAATTAATGACTTTGAACATGACCACAAGCACAAAGAAGAATATAAAAATATCATATTTTATTTAACTGCTACCAACTTTTATGACAACACTTTCCAAATGTAAAAAGAAGTAAAAAAAAAAAATTCCTAAAGCCAAGTGATCTGTTGTACTTTGTTGCAACTTATTTGCCCTCAATAAAATAAAGCAAAACTTATATTCTAGTATGCATTGCATTATAGAATTACACTTGTTGTAGATATACATGCATCAGGTATGAGGTATCCATGGAGTTCATCAGTGCATAATATATGTAATTAGGAGCGCAGCAAGCATCAACACATAAGCAATCCCTTGATCAATTGCCTTAGCTGCGCATCACACAAAAAAATAACATAGTATATATAAGTCATTCAGAAACAATAATTTGGAGCATTTAATTATATTAATTCTCTCTTTTTTTTTTACCAGAAAGCTAGAAACTGTATTTCTTTAATTTCAAGATTCCTTACTTATTTCTATCTACAAAACAAACTACTTAAAACAGAACAAAATATATATGAAGTGTATACTTAAAACAGAACAAAATAAACGTGAAGAAAAACAAGTTTACCAAAAGAAATTAACTATCTCAAAATCTGGTGTTAATTCACCTAATTAAGCAGATTGATTAAGATAGAAATTGAAGGTAACTTTTTTTTGCAACCACATAACGAACCATTGTGAAATTAATGATTTTATTGTTTTAGTCAATTAAAGTAACTAAAAGAAAATATGGAAGAAATTAAAATGAAGTAACGATACCGACCATCAAGTTTGGCAGTGCTGGAAGTGGCAGAGGAGGCAGGCGTAGCTTGACAGAGGTAAGGATGGAGGAGAAGCGCAAGCAAGGCGTAGGCGAGCAAGAGAACAGGTGCCTTCATGGAAGCCATTTTAATTATGATCCTTAATTTTGTAGAATATTTGAGTTGTATGTAATAGTTAATTAGTTTGTGTGGGTCTTGACTCTTGATGAGGAACAAATTCAGATGACTTGACACAAGGTGTAATGATCAGGTGAGTATTTATAGACAGCAATTCATGAGAAGAAAATACAATCGTTAATTTTCAACAATTAATGCATGCCTACCTGTTGAATTGTATTAGTTTGACAAAAGTCAAAGATTAATTGCAGGAATTGGAGAGCGATGCACTTATTTATTTATTTATTTTATTTTAAAATTTTATGTTGTTGTAGTATGACTGGATGTACATGCTGCATGCAGAGCTGAATTTACAGATCTAGCAAGCAACTTGAATTTTCTAGAATGGTAAATGGTCATATTGGTGGAGAATTTAATGAAGACTTTAGATTATATATGAATTTGGGTTCAACATGGACTTCAATTAAAAGTCGCTAGGTTTGAAAATAAATAACAAACTCAAATATGATATTATGTTACCTAGCTTGGTTTGAGAATTTAATGACGTGCAGGTTCGATCGTGTGAGAATATCAGATGAGAACCGATAGCGATACCGTTGCTACTAATTAATAATTAAGGTCATGACTCATGATGATATACAAATTAAGGTCAGATGTTGAATTGATTAATTGTTGCGAATAAGGAATAACAGATGGAAACAAAGGTCAAATAATATTAATGGGCCGGAAGTTGAATTCATCTCAAGTCAGATTTAAAGGGCTCCTCTAATTAATATTTGATTCCTTTTTTGCTATATTGTCAAAATTTTATCTTCTCGATTCGGCGTGCTATTTATTTGTTAATTATGGAGCGTGCCATGTACGGTCGCCAAAGTTGGTGATATAAAAAAACAAGGGGAAAAGGTTTATCGACTCTTCAGTTGTACTGGTTGAAATATCAACTTCAACGAAGTACTTTAAGAAACTTAGAACAGTTCAAAAAGGTAGCATATTATTATATATTCAGATGACATGTTTTATGTTTACACCTTCCATTCAATTTTCGGGGATGATGACTGATGGACAGCGTACGTTATGAATTTCATGCGTCTTGTACTTTCATTTCGTAATGATCGAGTTTATTTTTTATTAATTTTACATTTTACAATTTGTCTCATCTATATATTATTATAGTGAAGCATGTATTTAATTAAAACAACAAATATATTTCCTTCTAAATATATATTGTTAAATCTTAATTTTTTTTATTAAATTCACTTTTTACAATTATATTTTTTTTTATTACAAAACTGTATATTGTAATGATCGAGTTTTTTTTTAATTGAAAATGGTAAGCCATCTAACTATTAATATTTATTAAAACAAATTGTAATTTCCAGATAAACACCGGATTAAAGCAACACCAAGTTTGTGACTTATTGGCATCATGTCTCATTACAAATTTTCCTATTTCTAATTTGTCGTAACTATATATTAATGGTGGTAGCAGGATGGATACGTCTATGAATATTTTTTTTATTGTTCGCGTCGTTGTTTCAACCATTAAATGAATATTAAAAGATTTTCATATTTCGATATTGAAAAAAAAAACGTACAATATGTCAAGGTGCATTAAAGAAAGCAAACAGAGAGAAAGCATTTGAGATTATTAAAAAGAACATCAAAGACCAAAATTATATTTTCCCCACAAAATTAATTTGACTACTAGGTCGTTATATAATAGACTAGCTAGGGTCAAAATGTATCCTACTTCAATCATATTTTTTATTTTTATTTTTATTTTTGAAGTCCGAGCAATCAATTTGAACTGCTCAATATAATATTCATACTAGTATGTGTCTGGAGATCAAATTTTAGAATTTTTTTTTTAAAAGTTTGGTTTTTCTCATTAGGTACAAAATTATTATTTTTAAAAAATTATGAACCATTCTTAATAGTGATTTTGTATCTATCTAAAAAATAGTAAACAAATTTCAAAAAATATAAAATTTGGTCTCCCAAGTATATTTTAATACAAAGATCGTGATTAATTTGCTTTGTAAAGTGATTATTTAAGTAGAAGAATTAATGGTAGTTTATTTTTTATGTTGTAACTAGTGGTCCCACGGAAATTATTCTTTTTTTTTTTGCGTTGTTCTTTATTGCGTAGTAAGTAGTAACAAACTAACAGGTGGTGGAATTAATTAATGTGAATCACGAGAAACTAAATTTTAAAAATGACATCTTAATTCAATTATTGATAAAATGTTGACAATCAAGAAGTTCACTGGCGCTGGCGGTACTCTGCCTCTGTCTCTATTAATGGTAATAATTAAGTCAAATAATAATTAGTTAGTACGTCTTGGGTACACAAATTAAATTCGAGTTTAATCGATCCGTTATTTTGAAATTTCAGTTTGTCTTATCAAGCTCAGGTCATTGGACCTTTTTTCTTTTTCTTCTTTTTTAAACTTGGTAGTTACCAAGGGTATATATTGAATTAAATAAGTGTACATCTGTTACTCCTACAGGTGCTCAAAAATAAATTAGAGAGAGAGAGAGATTAGGATCTAGTTTTATAACTTTTATTTAATATCGATACAAGATTTTTTATTTGAGTTTCGAACCCACAATCATTTGTGCGAAAAGTGTTGTTTTTTTACAATATCAAAAGCTAGTTCATTTTGAATATTTTAATATTTGTTTTAAGAAATTGTAATGTTGTTGTTAACAATAAATGCGATAACAAGTATTTGATTATGTAAAAGAATATACCACTCTTCTTTGAGAGGGATTGAGGTCATTTGCACGACACCAATTTCTTGTGTTTTGGCTCGAAATTTCGCCAATTCAAACCTTCCAATGTCGTACAAACATTAAAAAAAAAAACGTTGAACTTGATAAATTTTAAATCTTTTACTGTATAGTTAAAAGCTAATATTGTTTTCTGATCCTTGAATGGTCATATACCAGGCTGAGGCACCGCCTTTGTCTATAGAGGCCCAAAATTCTATTGAAAGGACACCGAGCCCATAATAGATACTTATTTGTCTGTGCTCAAAATGGGCCTGGGTCGTAACAGTAACAGTAACAGATACTTATTTGGAAATAAATGGATACTTCTTTTTCCGATTTTTTTTTTTTTATGTATAACATAAAAAATGGAAATTGAAAACATACACCTGATTTTGGAAGAATTCCAAAAATATTAGGCCCTCTGGAAAAATCTGAGTTGGCCCGCTAGACAGCAGATCATTTACATTTCAATATTTCATGGCATGCAATACTATAGACGTGTTATTTGTTTAGTGAGGTAGAGAGTTGTGTTGTGTACGTACATTGCCATGCAATTATATCACAGATATCTAAATTAATTGAGTTGTGCAAACCCTGGCCTCATCAAAATCGATCTCTCCTGAGTCCTGTACATTTAATAATACCGTTCACAGATGTGGAACATATCTAATTCAAATTTTCTATAACATGATTCTATATATTGATGCTGCACAATTAATTATATTTGTGCAATACTAATTAATCATCTAGATTTTGATTTTCACATTGTCGTAAGAGGTTTGTTTTCAAGTACGTGAATATTTTATTTGCTTCAAAAGGATGGATAAAATAAATGAAATGCATCCACCGTGATGACTGATGACTTCTTCATTAAGAACTATGCATGCATATATGCATGTGTAAATTAAAATTCTATGTTAACATTGTCATCAAGCAAGCGATATTGATTACTTCACCAACTGTTTGTTTACAGTCCACTTATTTGAGCAAAACAATGGTACTGTGATGTGTTCGAGTTGGTGAACACAACTTCAACTGTCTATCGAATTAGTTTTAAATGACGAAATCAAACCGTTGAAATCCATCTACTTCATGAGTAATGAACGTATAAGAAATTTTTTACAAGTTTAGAATTCATTTAGTACAAAGTCAAGTGGTAAAAAAAAAATTATAAGTTGTTTTATGTATTCATTTTTTATTATTTTTTTACCACTTGATCTTGTACTAAATTAATTCGAAACTTTTAAAACTTTGTATGTACATGCATCACTATTCACCCATGAAGTAAATGAATTTAAACGGTTTGAATTTATTGTTTGAAGCCAAGTCAATATACTTTTAGAGTTGTGCTCACCATAGGTTTTGGTGAGAACATCATACTCTAGTTTTGCTCAACTTATTTTATCACAGCTGACTTATTTTTGTTTTTCTTTTTCAGTATTTTGAAAACTTGTAGAAAATCAATGGAAAAGGGGCAATTTGGTGTTCCGAATTTTATTTAAAATTTTAATTTATTTTAATGAATGTTGATTTTTTTTTGTTGGATAAATATGAAACACTATGAAATTCTCGTGGATAAATATTTGGAAAAATATTCATTGTTATACATTCAACGTTGCATAATTAAGAAAAGGTTAATTGTTTCTATGCCCATCAGAAATTTTAAATTTGATTATTCTCCCATGAAAACCAAAATATATTTCAGGTTTCCCCTTTTCTTCATCTACTTGTAATAATCTCAATTAAAATTTACTTAATTCATCATTATTTTAAATCACAGTTTTACCCTCACCTCTCTAAGCCCTAAAAAGAATCACTGTACTTTCTTCTCCGATTAATTTTGTTTAAAATTCTTATATTTGTATAAATAAATAAAAAAATATGAAAGGGGCGGTAGACTAGTAGTCTGATAGAAACGAAAGGGAGGTGTGTTTATTAAATTTTGAGACTAGTTAGAAAATGAGCCGAAATTTTTATTAATAACAATCAATTTGAAGAAAATGACATCATTTGTTTAGAATTTTTGAAAACAACATTTCCGCTGGATAATCCAACAAAACTAGTTTTTTTTTTCTCAATTTTTCTGGATTATACAGCAGAATTATAATTTTTATTTAAGAGTACGAATCCAACGGAAGTAGAAAAAAAAAAAAACTAATTCCGCTTATAAATTAGCGGAATTGAGCCCATGCAATTCCGCTGAATTATCATATTTGGATTTTTACAAATAGTGATGTCATTTTCTTTTCTTCAATATGATTGATTTTAATGTTATTAATATTTTTTTTGGGAAAATGAAGCTAACATAGTAATTTTAGTGTACCATAATAATAATAATAATAATAAATTAAATAAATCTAATAGAAGTTTTGTAATTAAATGGAAAAGAGGGAACATAGAATATTTCTAATTAAAGTTTTGATGGAAAGAGAAACAAATATTTGATATTTGAATAGGTATATATGAACAATTAGCAGAAAGAGGAGGAAGAAAAAAAAAAACAGGTTACAGGTGATTAGTCCGAAATTTTTATAAATATACAAAATTCTAATTTTATTTAATAATCTATACAATTGTTGTGTGGAATTTCAAATCTATCCTTACCGCTTACAGAATTGCCGGTTTCAGACCAACTAACCGCTCACACAGTTGCCGGTTGGAAAACCCCAGAACCGGCAACACAATTGCCGGTTCCAGAATTGCTCACATAATTGCCGGTTTCAACCCATGCAACCGGTCACGCAATTGCCGGTTACACAATTATCTGTAGTTGAATGAATTTGGATGGTTTGATTTTTATTTTATCTCAAATATGAGGATGACACAACACAATTGATGGTTTGATTATTTTAAGTGACACGATACAATTTAGTTTAAATGAATTGCATAGATAAATCAACATGCAGATTCTTTTCAATTCCTTTCAATCGTGTCGTGTCATCCTCATATTTGAGATAAAATAAAAATCAAACCATCCAAATTCATTCAACTACATATAATTGTGTGGCCGGCAATTGCGTGACCGGTTGCATGGGTTGAAACCGGCAATTATGTGAGCAATTCTGGAACTGGCAATTGCGTTGCCAGTTCTGGGTTTTCCAACCGGCAATTGTGTGAGCGGTTAGTTGGTTTGAAATCGGCAATTCTATAAGCGGTAAGGATAGATTTGAAATTCCGCACAACAATTGTATAGATTAATAAATAAAATTAGAATTTTGTATATTTATAAAAATTTCGGTGATTAGTCACACACACACAATAAGCTTCGATTGGGTGTCCAAATTGCTGTGTGCTGTGCTGTCCCTTCTTTCGGAGCGGAGAAATCAAAGTCCGAGGCGAGCAGTCGAGCACACAACACAGTAAGGTGTAAGGTCGAACGACGAAGGACGAAATGCTCGCGCCACCCGCCAAACAATAATAAATGGATACTCAATTTGTGCGCTTCAGAGATACAGCGCGACCTTGCTGAAATCCAGCGAGCCAAAAACCAAGTAGGCGGACGTCGCGGCGACTACCTCAGCTCCGACCTCAGACCTCAGACCTCAGACCTGACTAGGTTTGCGTTTTTGCTCACTCCAAATCATTTCTATTTTTCTAAGATTTTATTTTGTTCCGATCAGACTTCAGACTGAGACTCAGACCCCACAAGCTGAGTTACAATTTTAAAAAAAAAATCAGACAAGTTCTCCTATTTACTTCTCTCTCGAGTCTCGAGTCTCGACTCAATCAATTGAATCCATGCTCTCATTCTCCTATTTAAAACCCTGTAGATCTGAAATCAACAAACCCAACCAGCCCTGCTTTGCTGTTCAAGCATCTCGAAACACTTTTCGAGCTTCTCCTCTGAGCAGATATGGCGAATGCTGCACCTGGAACTGTGCCATTGCATCTTCTGAGAATGGGCGCAGGAGCTCGAGACATGACTACTTTGGGGATGGTTAGATCTAGAGTTTGTTGTTATCGTACTAGGAAGTGGAACCTCGTGATGTGCGCGGCACTATCTGACAGCGGCACCGAGGATGCTGCTATTGGAGACGTTGTTTCTAAGCCTCGTCGCTTTCCTAGGTAAGGGCTAATTCACTCATTGTGCTTTTTCGACATATACATGTAATAGCTGTCTGTGCATGCAATTCACTTTTACCTGTTTTCTTTAATAGTCTCTGTTGCAGTATTAATCATGGTGCTTGGTGTATCAGTGGTTTGATTTCACCATTACATTTTACTCTGAAATTTGATATCTGTGGATCCAGCTTTTCACCTAACATGTTTATTTGTGCAGAGTAGCTGGGCTGGGATCAAAATTGATTGGATGTGGATCTTCTGTGCCAAAATTCGAGATAACTAATGATGATTTAGCAAACATTGTTGAAACATCTGACGAATGGATAGCTGTTCGCACTGGCATTCGTAAAAGACGAGTTCTAACAGGTAGAGTATTTCTTCAGTTTTACATTAAGTGATAGTCTACTGAGTGTCCTTCAGTTAGCTATTATTATGAACATACCAGTCGGTCATATTTAATTTCATGGCTTTCATCTAGGTGACCCAAATTCTAATCTGTGAATATAACAGCACCTGCAAATGTGTAAGGCACATAATACTTATATTGAGCCGGGCCAGTTTAATACCGAGATTTACGACAGCAAGTTTGTACTTTACAACTTTTTGCATGCTTATGGATGCATCAGCTTTTTATTATGTTCTTATTTTTACTTTTATCTGCTTACATTAGGCGAGGAATCAGTGAGAGGGCTTGCAATTGAGGCAGGAAAAAATGCCCTTGAAATGGCCCAAATAGAGCCTGATGAGGTTGATCTTGTTATCTTATGTACTTCTACTCCTGACGACCTTTTTGGTTCTGGGCCTCAGGTAACAACACCAAGTCATATATTGTCATGTCACATGCCAATGCTGTATTGGGGCTGTACAGGAGTAACAGGACAGCATTGCATGATTTTTAATATCTTGTATTTGTACTTTTTTTTAGCCTATGAAATGGACAGGCAGGTAGTTGACATATTGAATTTTAAGTATAATTAAATAAAAGGAAATCCAGTAGTTATTGTGAGGCAGGTATGGTACCAGCATTGATCTTAACTGGTACAAGCTGCACATGAAAACTATAACAAACGACAAAGAGTCATACTGGCAATAGTATTTAAATAGTTTGTTTAAGAGATATATAATAATCTTTTAAATAAATTTGTAGATTTAAATTTGTGACTATTAATTATTTCATTTACTTAATTATTATGTGTTTATAAATACTTCATAGATGGCCAAAATAAACTTGTGTTTGGTTGAACATGAACAGGTGCACACAGCCTTAGGTTGCAAAAATGCATGGGCTTTTGATGCGACAGCTGCATGTAGTGGATTTCTTGTTGGTTTAATCACTGCCACTCGTTTCATTAAAGGTAGTTTGAGTAGAGAATAATATCTTCATGCTAGATCTTGGGAAGTTCATTGCTTTAACACTTGATTAATGTAGGCGGTGGTTATCAGAATGTGCTAGTCATAGGTGCAGATTGTCTCTCAAAGTATGTCGATTGGACTGATAGAGGCACGTGCATCCTATTTGGTGATGGTGCTGGCGCCGTAGTAGTTCAGGTAACTGTTGTTTATCAGAAGCTTTTATTCTTCTCTCTAATTTATTCGAGTGATTTGCTAAGTCTGAATTAGTCAAAACCTAATTTGGGTTGGAGTTTGATACATAGAGCTGCTGCTTGTATTTGCGGGCCTACTTGTTGACAGCATGATATATGCCAGTGCATAAACAAGACAAAATTACTAGTGGATTCCAACTGCTCGATGCACATTCCCTATTGTTTTAATCTATTTTTATATTTATTTTGAAGGCAACTGCTGCTGAGGAGGATGGCCTTTTGGGATTTGACATTCACAGCGATGGCCAAGGTTACAGGTAACATCTTCATTCATTCTATATATGTTTTGCTTCATTGAAAGATGTTCATTGCAAAAACATAATCGCTGGTTGTTAATTTAGATGTTGGTTCTTTTCATAGCATATAGCTGGGATCATGGGCGGAACTAGAAAATCTTAATTGGGGGGCTGAAATTTTAAAATGCACAATATGTGGTAGGTGAGATTTGAATCCAAGTCTCCACACCCACAAAATAGAGCTCTAACCACTAGACTATAAGTAAACATTTGATATTTTATGAGGGAGGCTGCACTGTATAAAAAGTAAAAAAACAAAAAAAAACAAAAAAAACAAAATTCAATTAAATTTCATTATACATAATTAAAATTTTGAAATTATAGGGGTGTCTAAGCACCGCACCCCTGTTAACCTTTAGATCCGCCCCTGGCCAGGAATGCAAACAAAACAGAAAAAAATATTGGTGTAGTACTGACTAGACATAATTCATGTTTAATTACAGGCACCTAAATGCAAAAACAGGTGAAGTTGGAATGGAGGAAGTGATTTCAAGCACCAATGGCTCCACAAATTTCCCTCCAAAGAAACCGGCTTTCTCTTATATTCAGATGAATGGGAAAGAGGTGTTTCGGTTTGCAGTGAGATGTGTGCCTCAATCTATAGAGGCCTCACTTGAAGAGGCTGGGTTTACTAGCTCTAATATTGACTGGCTGCTCCTTCACCAAGTATGCTAGCTTGTGTTCATAGAAAATTAAATTTAATTCCATGTAGCCAGGGTCAATTCACCTCAGCATCCGAATTTGGTCCTTCCGATCCCCTTTCTGGCTGTGTTTTTCTTTTTTTTTCTTTGTGTGTGTGTGTGTATGACAGTAAGCAGGCTAATACAAGTCACCTAAAAATAAACTAGTATGGTGCCGGTTTAAAGGAGCTGTAGCCAATAAAAGGCAGCTGCGAAAAAAAACCAGCCCATAGTTGTACTATTTGGAAATTTCTGATAATAGAGTAGTTTTTCTTTTTTGCTTCTAATTTAGATTGGTTTTCAACTATAGGCCAATTCACGAATAATAGATGCAGTTGCAACAAGGTTGCATATCCCATCAGAAAAGATCATATCAAATCTTGCAAATTATGGCAACACAAGCGCTGCATCTATCCCTCTGGCATTGGATGAGGCAGTACGATGTGGTAAAGTGAAAGGTGGTGACATAATTGCAGCATCCGGATTTGGAGCGGGGCTTACTTGGGGTTCTGCAATAATGAGGTGGCAATAAGAAAAGGAGATTGATGTGCTCAATTTTGAGTATTTTTTTTTTGGGGTTGTTTTGCTTCTTGGTATTTTGATGTTTGACATGTGAAGTTTGCAGCACCTGTAATAATTATTGGTTTTCTTTTTTCTCTTGCATTGGTGAAAGGTTGCTGAGAACTTACCATAAAAAAATTTAAATTAATTATCTTGGTACTTGGAATCAGGTCTTGTATTTGCTTGCAGTATTATTTTTTTTTTTATGCTTCCATTAGATATGTTTTTGACAGTAATTTTTTTAGGGGAATTTATCGTTATTGATTAAATTCCAGCGGTTGGCTAATCTAGAGAAGGTGCAAGAAATCACATATACATCTCACAACATAACAGATACATTGTACCAGCAACTTTTGTTGCTCCCTCCGCCAGTCTAGTTATCAATTTTTTTTTCAAAAATAAATTGGTGAAGTCTTTTAATTTTAAATATTCATAAAAGTTTCTCCGACTGAATTTTAATATTTATAGACTTGATGTGCGTTCTTTTACAAGTACTAGCAAGTTACCTATGCAACGGACAATTTAGTAATTTAATACATTTCTTTTATTTTGATTATTTATTATTATTAGAGAAGCTCTTTTTTATGATTTCAACATGAAGGTTACAGGTAACATAGTTTTAGTCATTGTATTGATTTGCATTTTCATCATCCATGCAAGGTTATTCTATTTATGAAACGCAAAAGAAACAGTTGTTCTTATAACGCAGCAAGGAGAGATCTTGACTGGTACATGTCAGTACTGCGCACATTGAAGTTTTGGGAGCATTAATTAAGCTCTTACACATGCTGTATAAATCACTTAAACTAAATTGATTGAAAATTATTTGTCTGGCAACATCTGAAACCACTGCTTAGTGCTTGCACATGCTTCGGTTATTTTTCCCAGTGTAAGAGTACTGCACACTCGGGAGCATTAACAAATCGATTAAACCAACCATTTTGAAAGACAGCAGCCCAAAGAAAAATGAATTGATATGGTACACACTCCTGAACTTGCAACAATTAAAAATGCACAACTTCCATATATAATTTCAATAGTGCAAACTTTAAAATCATCTGCCAAAAAATGGCAACAAGTTGTGAGCCTGATTTTTGCAGCTTTAACCATGCAAGATAAAATAATTCAAATGAGCAAGTTATTCTTTGTATTCATAAGAAAATGAGTTCAAAAAAAGGCCGATGAAACTTTACATTTATAACAAAACAATAAAAACTGTATATATATATGCCAGTCGAACAACAACCGTCTTATCTATCACTCAAATCAGTAGTACAAGAGAAACTTTTACATAGTAATGTGGAGCTAGGTACCAATTAATCTAAATCGACAATTCCAAAATTGGAGAGAAGGATCTTTAGCTGTTGCACGAAATCTGAGCCGGTGGCGTACTCTGTTAGCATCCCCACAGCAAATCCAAACATTGCCCATCTGCATATATAAATACATCCCATTATTATTATTCTGTCAAAACCCAACATGAAAACAAGCAATTATTATTTATTTTTTTTATTTCAATGCTGCTTGTAGGATAATTATGTAAACTGTAAAGCCTCTCCTTTTCTATTGGCAAATTATAAGACAAACCCTGGCTCTTTTACTGGTAAACTGTAATAAAAGTTGTAATTTTGTAAACAAAGTCCTAATACCATAAGCTGGAATATTGTTACTTATCTAACTCAAGTGAATTTGATTTCTGAAGAGTAAAAATAGAAAAAGAAATTTTGATAGCATATGACAATAGAGGGTACAAAGTAGAAACACATAATTGTTTGAAGGACATAATGGGCTTAATTACCTTCCATTAGCAATCTCATTATTGGGGACGAAACCAAAAAAGGGACCTTGATCAGCAGCCTCCAATTTCTTCTGTTTAAAATAATCTTGCAATTCCTTGGCAACCTTTCTCTGATACTCGAAGGTGACAGCCCCCTTAAAATCGACCTCAGCGACCGCCACATTAGCCGGAGCTTGTGTCAGCGGCGATGGATCCGGCGGAGCAGTGGGTTTCACCGGCGCAGACGGAGACGGAGGAGGAGACAAGGAAGGCGGGGTAGAAAGAGAAGGTCTCCTCAAGGGACCATCGGTTTTAGAGTTTCTGACAATGGTGAGTTGCCTGTAAGTGGACTTGGAGTAGGAGTAGGAGGGATGGGAAGGAGTAGGAGTAGGAGTAGGAGTAGGAGTAGGAGGGTAGAGCTTGAGTTTGATAGAAGGGAATGAAGATGCCAGAGACATTGGATTAATTTGATTATTGAAATTTTATTCTACAAGGGAGAAGGGAGAAGGGAGAAGGGAGAAGGGAGAAGAAAAGAAAGGGATGATTTAATTTAATTTGACAAGTGTGTGGATAAGTGAGTGGCCAGAGACCAGACTGCCACACGCACACGTGGACGACTCCCAAGCGACCGTTCCACTTCCAGTCCACCACCAATTCGTACCACACTACCACCTTCGCTTCTAAACGGATTCCGGGTTTTCGGATAGAATTTGACGTCTCTCATCCAGATCGGTCTTGGAAGTATTGGTATTGGATATTTCGATTAGGATCCTAGTCATCCTACACTACAGACTACAGTCTGTATGCATCATTAGTGTCCAACTGTGGCTTCGTATTTTCCAAGCAGCCAGGTACATGACATCCGGACCCTTTATTTCAATATGGTATGAATCTTAAAGACTCTCTGTGCATCTAACACAAGTCCGAACTAAAATCACTCGGCTTAGATTCTTTCAGGTAAGATGAGGTACCTGAGGGCTCCTCCAAATTTTGTTGGGTGTAAACTCAAAACTGCCGAGGTTCTGGTAATCCATCAGCCACATAGACGCGACGATAAGGCGAAAAAAGAGCAAGGCAGTAATCCTTTTCAATTTTCATTTACTATATTCATTTTGACCCATTGTTCTTTTTACATGCAATGCATCTCTATTTTTATAATCTTTTTTTTTTTTTCAGAATAACTCTGCTATTGCATAACCCTGGCAGCTTCTGCTAGGATTTAAAAAAAAAAAAAAAAAAAACTTTGCTATGGTTATGCAGTTGCCTTCCTTTTCCCGGCTACTGTTCCGAACTCACAAGCAAAGCTCATATCTGATTGACAAAATACAAGTTAAAGAAAGGTGCAGTATACGGTAGAGAAAACCATTAATCAACACAAACCAAGCAAAATTCTGGAGAGAATTAAGCACTAATCAACATGATTTATAGTACAGAGAAAAACCAGTATAACAGCACAAAATTTGGAAGAAGAAAAAAAAAAAAAAAAAAAGAAGAAAAAAATACACGAGACTAGAAAAATAATAAAGCAAATTTAAGTCAAGAGTAACAAAATTCCAAACCCCGGATGAGCGTAACTGGAAATCAAGAAACAAAGGAATTTAACTAAGCCATCATTAGTTTCATCATTAGCTTTTCTCACTTCTAGCATTTTATCGAGGACAACAAGTTGTTCATCTCCCTGATTTCGTGCAGCGCACAGCATGTTCAAATTCGGTTATAAACAGACAACATTTACATGATGGTACACTCGCATTTCTTGAAGCTTTCGTTTTCAAACTCATCGTCTGATTGCCCTCTTTCACTGCATAAAGCATCGACTTATTGGGGTCAGAACTTGCTATGGAGCATTATGGAAATATGGTAAGCATGAAATGACAAAATGTTTACACTACACAGACAATACAAATATGATAACCAAAGTCTTAGAGGAGATGGATAATTAGAGTATCTCTGGTAGGCATCAATCACTGTTTTCTGATATTATCGATGGAGATAGCATAAGTCAGGTATCTCTCGTAAGTATTACTATTGTTTCCTGATATTATCCATGTTTGTTGTACCAGCAGGTTGTAGATGAGGCCACGATGGCCGCACCAACCACACTTGACTCCTACTGAGCGAAAATCACCTCTTTATGGTCAGTTTCGCAATTTATTAAAAATGCAGGAGGCTCAAAGTATTTTTTTGAGGGATCAATTACCCACTTTTGAGGCCACATTCTGCCCATTTTCCCTTCGGCATTATTCCAAACAACAAATACGAATCATTGATCTTGTTCTAAACTAAGAGCAGCATATGCATGTCAAGACTCGTTATTAAGTTTAGAGTCCATATTGTGCAGGATAAAAAAGGTCAAATAGAAAATCAACAGACTAATTGGTTATTCAGAACTACTAGTTTCAAACACAGGTCGCCTCAGCCCATGATACTCAAAAAAGAAAAGAAGATGCATACATGCACTCTCACATCTCACAATTCAGTAACCAGTACACAACAATGTATTTTAAGGAAGACAAATATTATCGGAACTCAAGATTTTACCTGGCTTCAAATTCTCTGATCTCTACAAGCTCCTTCCCACATGTATCTGTCCACTGCACCTTCCTCCTCTCAACACCTAAATTACCATTTTGTCCCTCATCAACCGATTCCCTAGCATCAGCAGCGCTGTCATTGAACACCAGACACTGATCTGACGAATCTCTTTTCAGATTTCTTTTCAAGCATCCCCTCTTGTCACCAACACCGTTACTCCTGCACGCTGCCTTTGTGCCTCTCAAACTTTTCTCAGACTGACATGCCGGGCCCTGTTTTGTATTTACCGGACCATCAAGTGTAGCAGGCACGCAACCAAAACATCCAAAGGCAGTGCATTTACAAGATACCTGATCTTTACTAGAAGCCAGCTGGCAGGTTTCTCTCTGCTCCTCTCTCTCTACCAATCGGTACTGATTCCAGGGTGAAACTTGGACAGGCTTTTCTTCATTTTTACGCCCAAGGAGCAAAAGTGCTAGACCGTGACTGTAGCCAGAGGCTGATGAAGAGAAAAAGCCTCCTCCTTCTACTGCCAGTAGCATCTCCTCTAATCACCCATTCAATTTTAAACTCAATACCAGTCTTTTGATTTTATCTTCTGTATCACAAGACGAATAATCTTCATTTTTAGTGTAGCATAGTCTTGGAACAAGCTGTAAATGTGAATGAGAACAGAAAAGGAGGCAATTATTTTGTATTCAAGAATTTAGAGGACCAGAACAATATAGAGGATAAATATGGACCAAAACAATTTAGAGGACTTTCAAAGAATTGTCCATTGACGGTCAAATCAAAGCAGACTCTAAACCAGATAATTCACATTATTTATGATCCAATAAATCGAAATAAATTCTTTTAAGTTTGTCGCATTAAAATATAATGGAGACAAATATCATAAGTTCCCGTGAGGCAGCGCAGGCGGGCAAAATAAAAATTCAGAACGAACAAATAAAACACAACTAAATATCCCAAACTAGCGATTCCTTTGAAGCTACTAATTCCACTTAAATCAATCGGTTCTTTCCTGGTTAAATAAACATCGCTAGATCTAAGAAAAACAAACAAGTAGTATTAAGATCATGCTACTTAAAACCAAGTGCGTTTCGGCCATCTAAAGAAGCCAATCTGAATCCGATCCATTAAGAAACCCTAGATCTTCCTAACCACAGTACCGGTTAATTTAGATAAAATGCAAAGCAAAAGAAAGACGCTTACAGATCGAGATCAACCGAACATGAAAAGGGAATCAACCGCCAGAGGCTCTTTGAACGAATCGGCGGCGTGTAGTGAATCACCTAGTGGATCGTGGATCGTGGATCCGCCCGATTCGTAGAGCGAGCGAACTTCGAAGCAATGGAGCAAATAAAGCGAAAAGCTAGGCAAGGCACCTACAGTAAGTGAGAGAGAGAGTCAGCGTCTCAGCGAGGAGGAATTGGCGTTTATTTCTACTGGCATTTACTACATGAACCTATTTCCACAAAAGGACATGTAGGTCCCACCAGTCATTCTCTGTAGAGATTTTTTAAGTTGTGCTTGGCGAGCAGCCAACAGTATGTACCAAGAGAAACACCCAGCCGAGTTGCTTTCGGATCGGAGACGAAATTGAATTTATTACATTAGTCATATTGTATGAACCAAGAGCACATGTACAACATAGTGGGACCCACATTTCATTGTCTTCGTATCGATTCGTTGTTTAGAGTCCAGGAGCAGGTACGATTTTATAAAGAAGGTGTTACCCATGTGGTACTTGTGTCATGTAGAAGTGTCCTACACCGTGAGATGTAAAGAGATATCCGTCGTAGACGGTCATGATGGACTTGAATTAATTAGCGAGATTCCAGCTAAGACTGGACACCGTACCCGATTGGAATTCCATCCTCTGGGATATCTCAAACTTTGCACGACTTAATGGAAAATCTTAACTGTTTAACTAGTTTTGCACAAATCTTAAGGTACAGATAATACTGACCCCTGTGCTATCCCCGAATAGACACCGAACACGTCGGTCACACAAAAATTGAGATATCTCAGAGGATACGCACTCACCCGATTGGGTGGATAACCGGTTGTAGAAAGTTTGTCGTCAACAGATGCCTTAATTCAATTTTTCAGTTCTTCTGTATCTGTGCTGGAGAATCCAAATCTGTAGCTGGTTACAAATTGAACTTACCTTTCGCTTGAATTGTCAACTATTACAGGAATCCTCATAAAAGATGTTTGTAATGGATCAGTAGTCTGTGGCGTTTACAAATGTTAGCGTGCATCGCTGAGTGTACTTCAACAGCGCCTTCTTAAAATGGCATATATTCTTGGAATGTGTAATAGGACAAACTGAGAAATATTAAGAAGAAAAAAAAATTAGCAAACAAAAATAGACGTATAAATGTATAATGACCGATAAAATATTTAATTAGTAATAAGAGTAAGGTTTGTGCCCTATGGATACATAAGACTATCCGTGCTACGGTCTCAAAAATCTATCAAATAAATTTTAAACTTTAATCTAAGTAGCTCAATAGATTAGTTATATAATTAACTTGGAGCATGCCAATTTTTATGCTATTTGATCTAAGAGAATGTATGTTTGTAAAAAAAATGAAGAATATATTATACAATCTATAGATAATATTTAATATATCCCGCTTCTCAATAAAAGGATGAAATTTAAACATCGACATTAATTTATAATACGAAAATTTATTATGTTTTATCCATTTTCTCCAAATACTCGGCTGTACAAAATATCTTCTTCTATTTGAAAATTACAAAAAACAATTTTTTAAAAGTCAATAATACGTAAGGAAAAAAACTAAATAGTAAAGAGCGTAATTTGTTTCTATTTTAATTGCAGCTTTTTAGAATTCATACGATGATTGTGATAATGATAGTTTTACGAATATTAATAATTAATAACGGTTGTAAAAAGAAGAAAATCACCTTCCATTAATTGCCTCCTGTACGTAACTAGCTATTATCCAAAACACACAAAATAAGAAGAAGAAAAAACACTCGACTCCTTACCTAAACACAAAATATTATTTTAGTAAAAACAATGTTCTAAATCGCACGCTATAATGAGACAGTAGTAGCGCTATAGCATTTTTCGGACCTTAAACGCTAAGCTATGGATAAAAGTGTGTTATTTCAGCTATGACCGTTGTGGTGGTAATAGCGATCCACTGTATATTTATGCTACACACTATTTGCTTTTGATTTTAAATATAAATAGATAGATAGTTTATATCACGATACTTAGTTTTTTTTTTAATAGAAAAAAAGATATATAGTTTATGCCAAGATATTTAGGTTATTTTGAATTAAAAAAAAATAGATAGTTTATGATACTATTAGAGATATTTTGAATAGCAATTTGGACGTTGTAATAGTTCAATATGAATATTCTAATTTTTTAATTAATTCTGCATTACTTATCGCCATATGAGATTTTAGATAATGTTGATAATTAGTAGAAATAGGCATAATTTTTTAAACAAAAAATGCTATGTAGATAGCTTTCCGCAATAACTTTTTATTTAGCCTTTCCGCAATGACGCAATAATCGTTATTTAGAATCTTGATAAAGCAAATGTATTGAAACAAGAGATTGAGAAGCACCGAGCACCTGAAATTCCTTCGTTTAGATGGCTTTTGATCCGTAAATGTTTTTTTTTTCTATCTCTGTCTGTACAAGCTTAGGCAGATCGTTTCATTAATAAGAAAAAAATAAAAAATAACGATAATGGGAAATGATTTCGGTGAATTTCGAAATCTAAAAAGACTGTTATAGTTTACAACATCGAGCACATTATAGTTGGACGTTGTAAACTATAACATCCAGTTAATCTTATTGGATAATTGTTATTTAATAAAAAAATACTATAGCGGAATGTTATGGTCTATAACGTCCAACTACATTGTTTGTTTTTCCGACCATACCGTTATAGAACAAAAGTATAAAAAAACACTATAGCTGGCCGTGATGAACGATAACGGCCAGCTATAGTGATTTGTTTGATTAATTAATGAATATTTAATAAAGTTAATTGGACATTATGGTTTATAGCGTCCAATTACAGTGTCATGGACGTTACAAACCATAACGTTCTTCTTAGATTTCGAAATTCACCAAAATTATTTCTCATTGTCGTTATTTTTATTTAATAGAAAAACCGGAAGCTCAGGTAATCATGTGCACTACTGCCCCGTCTCCTTGATCGGTAAAAATTTCAACATAGTAGTTTTGACTTTATATTGTGTTATTTTAATTTTCATAGCTCAGGCAAAACTTTAATGTTAAAATCTTCACCCAAAATTAGAGTAATATTAAGCGACTAAAAAACAATCTTAAAAAAAATTATCAGAGAAATTAAATTGACTACAAAAAAATAATATATCTATGCTGAATTCCAAGTGACAAAAAGTTCATGCCGAATCAAAAATATTTCATTTGTTGTCTCCATGTCGACCATATGAAAATTTCAAATTAAAAAAAAAATCAGGAAAAATACATTAAACTGGAATCATGATGACTATATTTGTATGACTAATGAACTTGCAGTCTCCAGTCTCCAGGAGTAAAAATAATCAGTACGTATGAGAAATAATTAACTTGCACTACTTATTAGGCTTTCTTAAATAAGGAATCCCGATGGTCAAGTTCTCTAATCGACTTTGATTTGGCCCCTTAAGTTAAGAGTTAAGACCTAATAATTAATAAGAGTAGAGAGGGGACCACTATCCAGAATTCCAGATTACTAAGAATCCACATGCCAATTTGTATATATAGTAATTAGTATTGCATGCACCCGGTCCATAAATGGAGGAATCGATCTGACCGGGGCAGCAGGGCACCGCCAGCCACCGGATAAAAAAAGTAGAAATTTTTGGATGCGCACAAAATGATTAGATTTACTGGCTAAAATCATACCAAGCAAATTAGATTGTCCATGTCAGACAAAATTCGCACCATATCATTTTAATTAATGCTACGGTCCACCGTCCACATAAATTAATTAAAAATCTCATTAATATTTAAGATATGATGGCTAATTAATGGCTTCACCTCATCTCTAATTCTCTATCTACGAATAGTATTTTCTTTTCATTTCCCTAATTCGGTTCCCAAAAAAAAATGACCACATATTAGTATTACTCTTTGACTGGAGACATAAATAAGTGTTAAAATGCACTGTCCCCGATAATATTGATCCATAACTTAAATTTATTAGATTGAGAAATTAATGAGGACATTAATTATAAAGTATTCAACTTTGGATATAACATATAAATAAAGAAATGAGAATATATATTATTTGAATTTATTAACGACTGTATAACTATTTTTCCTCTTTATTAAGGAAAACAAATCATACAAAAGATGAATCCTTATTCCTTCGTAATAGGTTATTGGACCTTTTAGCCATTTCATAAAAAAAGCAAAAAAAAAAAAAAAAAAAAAAAAAAAAAAAATTCTCAATGCGGATAGATTAATATCTTTTTTAAAATTATTCTGTTTTACCAATTAAAATCATACACAGATAATTATATCGTCCTTGTCAGACAATATTTCCACGTACTATTTTGACAATATGGTGAAAATAGTTTCGGATATGCTCAGAAACATAACATTTTTCGTACTACTAATTAAACTCAGCTTACAAAAAACGTTGATCATGCAATACTTTTTTAACCAAGGACGTAAGTCTAAAAGTGCAATGTAATTTAAAGAAATATTATTTGACACATGGCTACCGAATATTTTTATTTTCGTATTAAAAGTAAAATGTAGTGTCCATTAAAATGACATCTTATTAACCTGTAAAAGATTAATCAATGCGTCTGTTTCTCCAACTTAAATATTTAGAAATGCGTACAGGGTCGGAACAAAATGGAGCCAGAGGGCTCTCAATTTTTTAATTTCACGAAGATCTATGAGCTTGAGCCAACGTTATTCTCTCTAAAAATTTTTTTACCACCTCTCAATTTTTTCTATGTAATTTGAGTTGAATTTAGAATTAATAAGAATAAATTCCTTGAATTCGGATTGATAATTAGAATCATAAGTCACAGTAATCCGATTATTATTTTTTTGTCCTCCCCCCTCTCCCGACGAAAATTCTAAATCCATCCCTAGCTGCGTAAAAACATTGTCATTCATTTTCAATAGCTGCAAAGAATGCTTCACGAGAGGTCAATATATATACTAATTATAACTTCTCAAAAAAATATAGAAAATATTTATAACAATTGACTTGCACGATTTAAAATTTTAAAATAAAATCTTTACTTAATAAAAAAAAATATTCATTCGTAAAATTATGATATAGGACCTAAACTTTCATATATATACGACAATTGACCACAATGTAATATAACAAGAATACGTTGAGGCAGTGGCTTATGAAACTTCTAAGTTAGGAAAAAAATTATGGATACCACTAAAACATTATGAAATTACGCATTTCTCTCTTCAAATTTTATAATTACATATTTATCTTTCTAAATTATAACAACACGTATATTTTGCTACCGTATTAATTGTGCAATTTATATAATTAATTGTCCAGTAACTAGTTAAGAACACTGGTATGTGTAGCTGATCAAATTGTTATCCAAGATTATATATTTAGATGAGCTAGGTCTTGTTCCAATTTTACCTAACTCAAGTTGTTTGAAGATTTTTAGATGGTTACGCTTTAAATTTGTCCCCGTTTTACATGGTTATTTGAGGTTGTATTTAACCTTTTCAATAATGAAAATGGGTAATCTTGACCGTTTTATCACAACAATTATTAAATATTATTTCTCAAGATAAATATTTATAACAAATGACTCTTGCAATTTCAGATAAAACGTATATATTTTTTGTTGGAGAAAATTACTCATATTTCCACCCAAAATCCCAAAATACTATATATTACGCAATATTTTTGCCCATCAAAACTTAGAAATTTGATATTCACCCGTTGAAATTTAAATTTAAGTATCTTCAATTTTGATTTTAATTGCGTTGCAACATAAATTAATACTTACTAGATAAAGAAAGATAATTAATGAAGCCCTTATTTGAAGATGATTAAGAGATAAAAATACTGAATGCCGATACGACCCGGGATAGACGGATAGTTACTTAGGATAAGGGGAGTGCTATTCTAAGGGCACAGATTAAAATATTGAGAGATAAGAGAAAACTTTCTCCATAAGTGTCTATTTTGCCCTTGTGTTTTCTCTCATTAACTAATTAAGAAACAAAGATAGTATGGTAAAGTGAGAAAAAATTTCCATGTGATTATTAACAAAGAAGGCCAATACTTATACTAGCCACTGAATATTGCAATTATATCCGACAAAAGTAGACGACTTAAAATAGCAACATAAAATGAAAAATCATTTTCTTCATAAAATGAAGAGCAATATCCTGATTTTAAAATACTCCTTTTGACTTTGAACGAAAAGCAAGTACAAAATAATTTGACAATTGGAAAAATAGTATTAGAATACCACTGAACGGTAGTGCCCTTGTGCAAGGTTTCATATGAGCACGGAGTACCCATACCAAATCTTATTGTCTAATGTATGCTTTGATGTTTCATACATCAACATGAATATTAAATTCACATCACCTAATATTTCCTCAAAATCTTATTGTCTAATGTATGCTTGAATATGCCATTTGATATTAAATTCACATCACCTAAAGTAACATATTACATAATATTTCCGTTTAGATCTGGATGGTCCGATTAGATTCTGCAAGAATATTAAAAGAACGCTAAGCATTTAACCTCAAATCATGATTCAAATTTTGATCGAATGGCCCGGATCTAACAAAACTAGGAAATAAATCTGCTGCGATTCTAAATTCCCTACGTTCCCCTGTGATTCCAAATCTCTCCATTCACTTTTTAGAATGTACAAATCTCAAGAATAGTTATTTTTTAAGCACGAATCTCAAAACATATATATATGCATGGAGGGATTTAAAATTGCAGAAAATCTGACTCGCAACAGATTTATTTCCACAAAACTATCATATTACCTCGGAGAATACGGACTCATACAATATAACTTAGATTAGTAAAGAAAAAAAATATAACACAATGCGTCACGTCACACGATTTGATTTTGTTTTTTCAGTTACATATTTATAATAATAGAACATAGTAATATTACTTCAAGTCTTGAATAGGCACATCACGTGTGAATAATGACAGCTAACTATTTTTTTCACATTATAAGTTAGTTTAGTAAAAGAATCAGAAGAAAAAAAAAAGTAGGAAAAATCTACAAAATAAATTGAAGAAAAATAATGTTGAAAAAATTGATCGGGTGTAATATAAGTAAATAATAAAGTAAGTCAGATTG
This sequence comes from Carex cristatella, assembly GCA_024447775.1. Classification (NCBI taxonomy): domain Eukaryota; kingdom Viridiplantae; phylum Streptophyta; class Magnoliopsida; order Poales; family Cyperaceae; genus Carex; species Carex cristatella. The sequence continues at coordinate 3,497,620 of JAJHPF010000028.1, read as the reverse complement.
CATGATATGATATGATGTAACGTATGCGTGTAATAATTTGATTAAAAAACAATGAATCATATGAATGAATACGTTAGACAACATATGAGTCATATACTCATATTGATGATGATATGCATGGTACCGTATGTTGATGTACCCACATTCCCACAAGGCCACAACATGGGGAACCCATTTTTACAGAGCAGTTTTTAGTGCGTACAGAGTTTGAAGAGTTTGAATTTTTGATGGACCAAAATACCCCTGCTCATCAGCGTTCGAATTTTACAGAGTAAATCTTCTGCCTTTGATGTTGGGATATTTTGATCTATCAAAAATTCAAACTCTATACGCACTAAAAACTGCTCTCTAAAATTGAGTTCCCACAACATGGTGTGAGCCTGCCTGAGGCTGTGACCAAATGAATAAGCACGTGGCATCATCTGATTTGATAACCCTTCTCTTCTCCACCCGATTGATTCATTGATTCAGTCTCCTTCTTCCTCTCTCTTTTTAGGATTAATCAATCCATCCTATTTCGCGTCTCTTTTAATCCCAATTCCCAGACCAGACGGATTACAATTACAATAAATTAAATAAAAAAAAAAAAATAGGCTTCAACAAGACAACGAATTCACCCTCTCCTCTTTCTCTTTCTCTTTCTCTCCCCTTTCGTTCGATTTAGGGTTTCTCCGATTTCCCACCTCCTCTCCTCCTCTCCCCCGATCGGAGATTCATCGCTCCGTTGCTCGCGCCCTCGCTCGCATCGATCGATTGGCGCCATAGCATGGGGAGGAAGAGGAAGAACGATAACTCCACTCGCCTAGATGAGGCCGACCGTACGCTCTACTCCACCTTCAGGGGAGCCGCCAACGCTCTATCCCAGCTCTACACCCAGTCCATGACGCAGCAAAAGCTCTCCTTCCAGGCTGGCGAGCGCCATGCCATGGTTTGTTTTTTTCTTTCTTTCTTTCTTTCTTTTCTGTACAATTTTTTATATATTTTTCCCTAATTTCTTCCCGTAAATTTAAGTCGTTTTAAATAAGTCTTCGTTTAGGGTTGTGCCTTAGCAATTAAGCATCTGTGCATTTCTGGTTTCTACACGCTTCATTATCTTTTTCCCTTGGTTGTTTTGGTAGTCTTTACATGTTTATACATGTTTCAAGAATTTCTCCATAGATATTTATTTCAAGCAGGCGCTTACTTTTATTGTTCTTTTGGCTACTCTGACAAGGAATCATCAGACTAATTCTGTCAATTTTACAATTGAAATGCCCTAATTGTGCAAGTATTTCTAATTGGAAAAAGGAAATTTTGCAAATAAGCAAAATAGATTACAAATTCCTCAGAGAAATTAATTTTAAGTCTGTACTCTGTACTACTCTTTAGGGTTTGCATCTGAGAACTCCAGGTCGGGGTTCAAAGAGGTTTTCATATTTCTAAGCAGACAGATATTTCCAAAAACAAGTTTTTAAACAGACACTGATTATTTCTTTCCAATTAGGTATGGTCAAGCCGAGTTTGTGCATTGGTTACTTCCCTTGAGAGGGAAAGACCAAACCTGGATTAGAAGTTTCCACTAGGAGGGGGAGGGAAGGGTAACTGGTCCAACCGAATTGTTCTTACCCTTTGTTTATGCTAGATTCTCACCTGCATCTAATCAGATTAGACTGTGATGTGCCTGTAGGACAAGCTCTACCACTGGATTGTCAGACAGCATGAAGAAGGTTCAAGGGTTACCGTTTCTGATATATTATCTCATATTCAGGTTCGACTTTTTATATTTCTTTTGAGTGATTTTTTTTTTTTTTATGCAAGATATGAGCTCCTTTCAGCTTTATATATAAAATTTGAACACTATAGCCCAAGAGCTTGTTCTATACATCACTGAAGGTATTATGTTCATGATTTTATGAATACTGCCACCAGTACCAGTACTGATCAATACGGTTCCAGTTTCTGAGTTGTTACCAGTAAATCAGGTCCTCGCATTATTTTTCCAATGCAAGATATGAGCTCCTTTTAGCTTATATATATATTTGAACACTATGGTCCAAGAGCTTGTTCCGTACATCATTGAAGGTATTCTGTGCATAACTTCATAAGATTATTGCCACCAGTACCAGTACTGATCAATATGGATCCAGTTCTGAGTTTTACCAGTAAATCAGGTCCTGCATTAAACAGCATTGATATGGTAACTCTAATTATTATTATAATTTGAAAACCAATATATTTATCAAATTCCAAAACCTCAAATGTTTTTATATCTTACAATTTTTTATTTTCCTTTTGCAGCATGAGATGGAATATGGTAGCAATGATGGAGCAGTCTCTCCTAGAGTGCACTCGCAACCGGCTGTGCAATTCGTGAACCCAAACTCGAACAACCCGCAGGCTAATCTCTTAGGTCAACCACGGCCGAACTTCTCTGAACAGTCTAGGAACACTGTCTTCTCCAACGCACTCTCCAGTCCAGTGCGCAGGAGCCTCCAGTCGTACCATCTCTCTCAAGGTGATGGTTACTGCTCAAACAGTGACAGCCACCCTGCTCCTGGAGGTCAGAACAATTCTTCTAGCTGCAATGACTCATCTATGGACATGGTCTCAGACAGTCCCTTCCGTTAGGAAGGGATAGACCTCCATTATCAACTGGAGAGACGTGGATACTGCCATAGAAAATATGTGTTTCAAAGAGCTGATGTTTTCCTGAGGTGGTGGATGGATGGATTTCTCAGTGGGTGTAGTAAAAGAGGGTGGAATTGAGTAGTAAAGCAGGTCGATTGAAAAGCAGTCAAAACGTTATATCAGTTTAGTTGGTTAATTAAACCGAAAAACCAGTGGTGTCATGTAATATGGTCCTGGGTTCTAGTGTGGTCTCTTGTTATGCAGTATGTGATCTAATTAGTTTACTCTCCTTTTTCTTTATTGTTTGCCTTTTTGTTTAATCATGAATGGTGACTAGTCTATGTATAAGTTCATTTAACATATATATCAAGTCGGTAATGATCCTATATGTTTGTGGCTTTTTATCTCAAAAGTTTTTTTTTTTTTTGCCATTTATTGATTATTCTTCATTTTTTGATATGTTTTGTTAGTGTACCAGAACAATTCTTTGTAGACATTTTGTAATTTGTACAAATCTGTTAGAATTTCACTGGGATACTTGTTGTATCTGTCGACATTTGTATGATGAGATATAGTGATATTGTTTTGGAATAGTAATAGCGTGTCTTGAATAATGTTTCGGAGGATGTTTTCATCCTATCAATAAATTTATCCTTAAATCTTCCCCCGTTTTTTTTTTTTTGCACAACTCTTTGAGTTTTGAATATACCTTATTTCGGCAAGTTGGATTAATTATTCCGTTCGTCGTATCAATTCACAACAAAAGCAAATTTCCAACAACTGGATGTGAACTTGGGGTTCATATCAGCTGCAATTTAGGTAAGGAGGGCAAATAATGCGATCCTAATCTGGACCATTTGATCTAAAATGGATGGTCTGGATCGAATGCTCACTATAAATATAATACAAGGTACTTGCAGGATAGGGAACGGCGGCCTCTAGGCTCTAGCTGATCATGTTCATGTCAGCCAGTGCAGAATGAGTCCGCATCATCTGAGATATCTCAATTTTTCAGTTTATCTAGAGTCTAGGTCAATATTTTTCCGGTGCCTATTCGTAATGCTTTGTGATTCGTGCATGAAGGATTTGAACGGTCCAGATTTTTCACGTATCAACTCAAAGTTTGAGATATCTTAGTCTTAGGAGATATGAATCCATGCAGAGCCAGAATAGATAAAGGAGTTACGAAGAAGAAACCCAGTAAAATAATAATGGTAGTAAATTCGTGGTGCAAAGAAAATCTAGCAGGTACATGGAAAAATGAAGCAGGTACAGTCAGAATAACTTCCCAGAAAGGCCACCGAAGAAGGAAAGTTTCTGTTGCTCCGTATCGTACACCGGAAAGAATAGATTCGGTGAAGTTTCTATGTTGTGTACGGAATACGGCGCCCTTCAATTTGAAAATAGAACCGTGCAAGTTACCGCCAGTTTATTATGGAATTTTTGTATGGCGGTTTCAGGCTACCATTAGTGTAGCGAGTCAGTACACTGTATTAATCTCTATTTAATTCTCTATGTACTAATCTATGAATATGATGGTTCGTTAACTTGCACACGTGTGGCCTTTTTTCTTATGCCACAACAAATAAAAAAATCCCACTTGATCTGTGTTTGTTGCCGGTCTTGGGAGTTGGGCTAGAAAGTCATCACTCATCAGGCCCGTGACGTTTTCTTCTACGACTTTTTACTTGTTAGCGGGAACCGGGAAAGCCGAAAGCCCGCATTAATTCGAAGCTGCACAATATTTTATGATATCCGAGTAATTTTATATTCGGCGTTCTTAGCTAGGAAAATAAATAAAATTGAATTTATGAAAGTAAGAGGGAGTGATTTCGCAAACTAAACAACTTTTAAATCGCTGGGATACAATTTAATTGTGAATAGAGAATGTGATTCTTCTGACATGTACCAAGATATTAATAAATTCCAAGCCTATTTGCATAAACACTGTTCAAGCACAAGCACAAGCACATATTCAAGCAAAAATCTTTATGGATGTACAAGAAGCATAAAGAGAGAAAAATTTGCTTGAATCCATATTTGCTGCCCCAATAATTTTCTGATGTCATTTACTTTTAGCTATACAAAATACCGCACGCCAGAAGTATAAGCTTTAAGCTGCTGAGGCAAAATGCGCGCAAGCCTTCCAATAATCAAGCCTGAATCATCTGTAAAAAAATTAACCAAGCAGTGACAAAGGAGTATTTTAGTGAAATTTGGGACGATCATAGATAGAGAATTTGTTATGCATCCTGGAAAGTCGAAATTCAGTTGGTTTACAAGTTTATATATCCATAAAACGCCCCTTTTGACTTTAGACTGCTCTAAAGCATGAGAAAATTTCCCTCAGCAATCACAATCCATTCCACCCAACTTGGTGATTTTTTTTTCTTCCAAATTACACAAAATACGAGAAAACTTTATAACATGGTTAATTCTTCGCCAATTTTCGACTTCCCAAAAATACCCCTGCTTTCTCATTCTTACCCCACCAATGAGTGAAAAAGAGAGATGAATTAGGAGGCATTTTATAAATAAATTGAAAAGGATATATTGCATCCGTCCCATTTTATACATCGGATATTCCTAAATATCAGGGGTTTGACTGCACAAGCCAACAATAAATCAAAGGAACAAAATTGAATTGCCGGATTAGTGGAACATATATTTCTTTAAGAACTGAAACAGCAGTTGCTTCTGTCCCTCCAGAAGGAAAAAGTTCCCAATCATACTCCAATTATCAAATTCTGTTATGATGAGTGAGTCATAGAGAAAGGAGTGGCACAAAGTAATTCTATGTGAAAATTAAGGGGAAGGATAGAGATGCTATTTCCTATAAAGCTGACAAATGCAATGAGTTCTTTATTAAAGGTCATACAGGGGTACATACGAAATTTTCCTAAGTAACAGGTAGGCTAGCAACAAACATCAACTGCAAAAGTATATAATCAGATTACTCAAATGCCAAATTTAGGAAACAAGCTTTCTTTGGTCAGAAGAAGGTAATAGCCCTCCCTGCCCACTTTCCTTGAAGAGTTCCTGAATTCCCTACATATATATTCTTTCCCCATAATAACATATGAAGCACACCAGGTAATATTGAAAGAGTTGGAGAGGAAGCAGGTTGCAAATGATGTTTCTCAATTAGAGCAGAATAGATCATAGTTCAGTGTACACATTAAAATTTTAGCTCCTACTTAACAAGAGTTGACTTACCAAAGGAGCTGAATTCCTATTTTTGATATGCAAAATCACGACGTCGACAAAGGCCTGAGCGGCCTGGGCATCTGCCTCAATTTTCTCTGCCTTTCTAATTGCCTCTTCAGCCTCTGCCTCTGCTATCTCTGCCTCTGCCACAGCTCTGGCTGCAGAATCTGCGGCCTCCTGTATGGTCATTGCCTGGTCACGTTCTGCTTGTGTTGCTGTTTGCTCTTGCAATGCTGTGCTGCTTGGTGCTAGCTTGTAGTTTCTGTTGACCTAAAACATTAAAGAAATAGGTATCCCATGGTCAAGACTAGAACTGGCATAACCAATCATAATTTTAATGTTGAGTCCAAAACTACTTAATTAGAATTGTACCTTGATGAGGTTTCCAGAGTCGATTAAAGTTTTAAGTTTAGCAGATAATTGCCTCTGAAAATCTGGGGGCACCCGGCATTTTCCCTAAGAAATGTAAATATATGAAAACCAGTTGGGTTTCGCAAGAAGTATTACAGTAAAATTTCATTCTAAGTAGTGGCAAAGACCATTAGTTTCTACTGATAAAAAAGCAAAACAAAAGATTTAGTATTAAGGAAAAATTGGACTCCCTTTATTTGATTTTGGTTCACTTGGGTCTCAGAAGTGCCGGAGTTCTTATCTGAAAAGTCCTTACAAAAATTTGCAAAAGAGGATAAAAGAAAAGAGATAATCAATCGGCTACCTCAATGTACATGGCAATAGATGTGTGGCTAGACCCGTCATATTCGTGAAGTTGAGTTATGGCTTCCAATATCATATTACCCAACCTGTGTGAGAACCAAAAGGATCCAGAGGTAAAAATTATTACACAAATTTCTAATAAATTGAAAATCATGGACAAGGCATGCATTGAACATGCATGCCACAGGAATTTAACAAATTAAGAAAAACAAAACAGACAGAAAGGACACAAGAAAGGGCTAGCAAAACTGTACCAACCATCAGTCCTATAAAATACCAGAAATTATATATAATATGGTAATCTCAGAAAAATCTTAACCAAGAATTTCTGAACCAGATGGCTTATCTTTGGCAAGAACTTGATGTTTAGGGGCAAATGAGCCACCAAATATGACAGGAAGAAACAAAAACAGCGAGAAAGAAAAAAAATGTTGTCTGACTAGTATAGAATAATTGTGATTTTTCTATAAACAGATTTACAGACCTTTTTAATGGTTTTGTAGTCACTTTTGATTCGATTTTAAGTGGCACAGAACTAGATGCAATAGGGGTCACATCCATCGCCACACTATCTTCTACCTTTGGGCTAATAGCCATTGGAAAGTATTCTCCCTGCTCTTCCTCTAATACTTTGCTTAAAGACAGACGCCTACCATTTTTATTTCCCAATTTCGCCCTTTCTCTTGATACAGACCCACCACTCCCTGTCACAGACATATTACGCCATTTGTCCTGGCAATAAAGTTTAGGATATAAATTAGAAGGAGATCTGATGGAATAAAGCTATACTGGTTTAAATACATATCTTTTTCTGTAATACAACTGTCCACTAAAACCATTTTTGACATCTGTTGAACTCCAATTTTGTAAAATACTTCTCTCTAGATTTTTTCTTGTCCACTATTGATTCGTCTCAGTACATAATGTTTATTATTAGGAAAAGGGAGGCTTGATTGAACGCTGCATGGAAGGACTGAGATTGCTACCTACCAGTATAACAGTCAGCTTTGGTGCCAAATTAGGATGTGCCTGGTGGTTTACTAAACTGAACTATACTCTCACAAAACTACAGCCTATTGTAAGGATTATTTATGTTAATAACAATCTGGATAAATTCAAGTCTCCAACCACCATAAAGAGATTCCCAATCTACGCTGGATATGGAAGAGAGATATTACCTTGAGATCAATATTTGATCTCAATCGAAGGGCCATGCTGAACTCTGGATCTTTCAATATGTTCCGCCATTTGCCAATTCCATGCTTCTTAACTCCAGCGTTTAATGCATATTCTTCTTCAGCAGTCCATTTTTGCTTTGGGGCCCCCATTACCACATAAGCTTGATCTCTGCCAAACTGTTTATCAATTGATCAATAAACACCTCTTTTTCATAATCCAGATATCAAGCGTTGATAAAAATAAGATTATGCAGCGGGAATTCAATCAATCGGAAGATTATAGAACTGAAAAATGCACTTTTACATATTGAACGATACAGTGGGGGAGAACCTCTATAAGATATTGAACAACCAATGTGTAATTACGCATATTAGTCCAATTCAAAAATCAAAAGCAAGAAAGTGCTAAATTAGAAAACATTACAAAATCAACTGTCCTTCATACAAAAAACATGATTGGAATTGGATAAAGAGAATAGACAGGTTAGACCACGCATAATTCAGAATTCGAAACTAGTTCAAAATTGACACAATTGCATGCAAGCACCAATCGAATTCGATCGGACGCAACAATTGATCAGACTAATTCAGAAGCAAAAGGAGATGAGTAGAGTTAAATCAAACCTTCAGAAACCGATCCAGTGACTGAGAGAGATCGATAGAGAAGAGAGTGCCGATTCGCGCAACGAAAGAGGTCGAAATTTTTCAGATCAAGGGAGTATATATAGCAATTGCATCTGGGGAATCGTTTTGCCCGAGAAAAAGCAAACCGTAACATGGAGTCACATATCGGTACAATTTTTCGTGTATTGAGTTGCTTAATATGATCAAATCAACTCGTTACAGATTGATAAACAATGAAAATAGAATGCTCAAAATAAGAGGGGGGAGAAGACAGTGACGGGCTATCCATCTGCACGTGCTAAGCACGTGCTCCGTTTAGGGTTGAACGTCTAGGCAATTTTAGATGGGCCCTCAAAACCAATTATATTGTTTGTTTGTTTTTTTAATTCAAATCCATAATTAGTTTGGGACTTTGGGCCTCTTTTTTCCGTGTTTTTCGCTAAATATTTCTGATGGTTTCCTATTTTGGCAAAAAAAAAAAAAAAAAGAGTTTCAAACGGGTATAATTAATTATAAAACAGATTTGTTTCGGACAGTCAAATTGATTTTACCATAAATAATAGGGTCTTTACTCTTTACTAATTGACAAAATGACAAGAAAGATGAAGAAGTGAGTTGGTTGAGGAAAATAAATATTATACAGCATAAAGAGAGAGAAACCAAAGTTGATCCATTGATATTTACAATTTGGTGATTTGACATTTTACGAAAAGATAAATTAAATTAATAAACATTCTTGTATGAACATGATTTACTGATATAATAAAATATAGGAATAATTTTACAGGGGTAATTGTGGGCGTCCCGCAGCTCGTTACAATATTCTAAATTTTTTTTTTCTATCAAAATATGTAAATTTCTAGTTTTTACATTCTTAATTAAAATATATACTTCTGCGTCTTTAATTATATACTGATAGAAGCTATATTAGTTCTCTCCCTTATTAAATGGACCGATGCATAATAATAATTATTTAACGTAACTATTTCGTATTAAATAGTTGTGTACTTGTGTCTGTGGCAATGAAGCATCTTACCGGGAAGATATAAATTTCTGATTCCCCACTATATATATATATATATATATATAGGAAATTGCTAATATGCTACGCGTAACATAAAGCACTTCTGTGCAACGGCTCAAAATTTGAGTTTTTAAAATCCTAACGGTCGATTCAAACCGTTAGATGTGTTCTACATATTGAAATGTGCTTGGAGACCAAATTTTATATTTTTTAGATTTTTTTTACTATTTATTAAGGTGCTTTGAAAATCACTGATCCAACGGTTTCACTGTTTGGTTAAGCCACCGTTGGATCAGCGATTTTCAAAGTGGCTTAATAAATAGTAAACAAATTCCAAAAAATGTAAAATTTGGTTTCCAAGCACATTTCAATATGGAGAACACATCTAACGGTTCGAATCGACCGTTAGAATTTTAAAAACTCAAATTAAATATATATATATTTATATATATTTAATGCTGGATTGTCCATTAGAAGGACATATGTTTCATCTTTTACGTATTGATTTCTTTTTTTTTATTAGGAAAAATTGATTATTTGCCATTTCAAAATTTTCAAATCTGAAAAATGTCATCACAAAACTATAAATTTGAAAAATGCCACTCTAAACTCAGTTAATTCATAAATTTGCTACAAATACACAATTTTTATATTTTTTTTATTAAAAATTAACTAAAAAATACAATTTTGAGATAGGTATTTCTGTATTTCTCTATATACCCTTCGGACCCCTCATTATACATATCTCAAAACTGTATTTTTCAGTTATTTTTAATAAAAAAATATAAAAATTGTATATTTGTGGCAAATTTATGAATTAACTGAGTTTAGAGTGGCATTTTTCAAATTTATAGTTTTGTGATGATATTTTTCATATTTGAAGGTTTTGAAGTGGCAAATAACCAATTTTTCCTTTTTATTATTGTCATTATTTATACACAATAAATATTGTGTTAGGGTTTCTAAAGAAGAGAGGTCCGAAATAAAGAGACAAAATTTTATGAGAAGCTTGATTGTGTTCTTGACTTCATTCTTATATATAATACAAACGACATAATTTATAGCAACATAAATCTCTTTTTAAAAGAATCCTATAAATAACACACCCTAAAATACTCTATACTAAAATTCTAAATCATTCCTTCTTAATATAGCCTACTATCATGCTAAATCAAATCTAATGAAAATATGTAATGAGATGAGAGACGTATACAACAATCCTCTTCTTAACTTGAAATCTCATTCTGAAACGAAAGATCACTATTATCCAATCACTCAAATATCCGAGGATAATAGTCATTAATCTCCGCACATGCCAAAGCACAAAACTCGTGATGTCAAACATGATCGAAATATATCATCCAAATCAAAAATCCTCAAACGTCCAAAATACCAAAATATATGATCTTCAAAATCACTAAAATTGGAATTACAAACTCACCAAAATTGGAATTATCATAACGCAACTACCATCACATAAACTACCAGAAAATCATTCAAAATATGGATACCACTCACCATAAGTACACTGTGTATCGATGCGAGACAAATTTGATGTAGTTGTACATATAAGATCCTCATGATATTATCCATTAGGGTTTGAATCCATGATAACATAACCATTATCAATTAAAACACCATTTCACCAAAATTGCCCGATTCTCAAAATCCTCCAATAACCAAAATACACCAAATCACCCAAATAACAAACCACCAAATCACCAAATTCCAATTAATCAAATTATCAAAAATTGGAATCACATGAAAATCCTAGCCAAAATGAGCATAATGCCTGATCTTTGGTCTGAATTGACTTGGCGTATAACTTCACAGACTGAATCCGAAAATGGTCATGGCGGGGTCCAAAAGAATCAACTCACGCGACTTGGTGTATGCTCTGACTAAACAGTTTAACAAGAGGAATTGACAATTAACAATCGGTGTTAGCACATCCACGAACTCAGAAGCGGAAGAGGAGAGGGATCTGGATCGACAGATCTTAACAGCGAAATAAATATCAAACTTCCTCATTTTTCTTCTTCTTCTTCTTCCTTCTTCTTCTTCTTCTTCTTCGCTATGATTGAACCCTCTACTATCTCACCAAGCTTTGATATTAATTTGTTAGGGTTTTTAGGAAGAGATCAGAAACAAGATATTAATTTAAAATGTGGTTGCATATGCAGATGTTGTTATGTCAATAATATATGTTAAAAATAACATGCAGCTAACAATATACGAACTCATATAAGTTACGTGACCACATAAGAGAAATTTCTAGAATTATTTGTTAACTAGTAGATCCGGACTATATTTTTAACTTTGCACAAAATCTCAAATCACAACTGTTCGGCAGGGTTGGAATAGGGGAATTGAATGGAATTGAACATCTATTCTTGCCGAACAGCTAAAAGGTGAGTTGGAATAGAGGGGCGGAATAGAGGTTCTTTTTCTCTTTTCCCAATTCCAGTGGGGGGCTGGAATAGAGAATTGGGCTGGAAAAAGAACGAAAAAAGACCATTTTTACTCTCTATTTGGCTGATGTGGCAACCCTTCTCCCACTTTTTATAATTTAATATTCTTTTACTTCTCTTCCTCATTTCTTCTTCGTGCCCATTTCCAGATAAGAAAAACTCCTTTCTCTATTTTACTCCGATCAAATTTTTCGACAACTTGTCCGGAGATTTAATAATTGAAGACTACAAGCTCCATAGATCCGAATTTATCTTTCAAATGAGATCTCTCTTACCTGGTCTTGCTCTTCCATTTTAGCTTCCCCTTTTGAATTTTATCAATGTGTTTGTTAAAACCTCCATTGACAGTTTGCTTGTACCTAAGTTGCGAGTCCGAAGAGGTTATGGGGTATTAGATCGAAGAACTTCTTGGAAGAAATTAGTCACTGTATGTTTTTTTCTCCATTTTAATAAAATACTGTTTTGTTTGTTGTATAAATTCTCCTCTTAAAATTGGTGAAGCGCCTATGTTCTTTCACAAGAGCTTGCTCGAACCTATTGTTAGTTTGTAATAATCTAGAAGTCAATAATACGATAAATTATCATAAAGCTTTGTTCATGAATTGAGTGATTAATAAACTGTCATTTTGTTACCTTGAGTATTATTGAATTTATGAATCATTCTTTTATCTGAACTAGAGTCAATAGTTGGAATTGTGAAACTCCATAATATTAAATGATATATATACTCTTAAAAGTCTCTAACCAAGGTAATTAGCAGGAACACTAATTTACCGTTACAAGGTTAGAATGTGGATTAAAAGATGGTCAAGTTTTACAGACCATTGACATGAGATGTCATTTTAATCACATAGATATATGTTCTAGGAACATGGTATTTGACAGATCTCGAATGAAACATTAAATGGAATTGTGTACGTGTCATTAATGTTTTCATTCAGTGTTAAGTTCTAAAGTATGAGGTATTCATCTTTCCTACTAAGAGATGTGTATGTGTGATTGTTACCTAACACTGTCGGTAAAACGCAGTCATAACGGTAGCTTTTCGGTATACATAGTTTAGCTGAGGTAGTGATGGTTTACCAAAAGTACTATTGTCCCTCGTATCTCTATACGAGTTACGGTATCACTGGGACCCTTGATAGAGTAGGATTATTTGCATGCAGTATAATTACAAGAGTAATTATATTTGATAATCTGCTCAAGATCGATAAAAGATTAAGTTTGCAAGGATGACACACACCTACCTTGAAACTGATCTGATACTGTGAGACATAAGAATTAACACGACTAAAATAGTTTAATGGATCGTGGTATTGTATAGTACAACATAATCTGTGTAATTGGATGGTCATAGTGTAGATGTCAGATGCCTCCTATGATTATAGAAGTTAAAATGGTTTTAATTCTATTTACCAACATAACACAGATCATATTGGGTCACACCGCAAAGGAGACTTATCAGAGAATCTTATAATTAATTATAGATAGTTATAATTAATAATAAGATATTTATGATTAATTATAAAAATGTATAATTAATATAAATGCCATAAAGATGACAAGCTTAAACATATTCAATTTACAAGTGTGTACGACACATTATGTAAAAGCTATCGCAACAACAGTCGCAAGAAGTTATAACTGATCAGATCAATTATAAAGAGATTACAAATATTAATTATGAATTAATATTTTGGGCTCAAAGCCCATTTGAATTTTGGGCCTAAGTTAAAAATAGATTTTAATTAGAAAGCCCAAAAGTCAAAGCCCAAACCCCAAAGTCAAAGCCCAAACTAATCAATTGATTAATGGGCTTGATGGCATTTTGGTAAATACCATGTTGCCCTAGGGGCATATTGGTCATTTAGACCATTTCAAAAGGCTATAAATAGAGGGGTAGGGGTAGAGAGAAAATTACTAATTCACTCATATCTGAACTGATCAGTCTGATCGGATCGATAAATCTATTTTCTCTCTTTCTCGGTTACGGGTGTCGTGAATAGTGTTTTCGCGAAGTTTCGTGAATCTGATTTTGCACGAGACGCAGTCAGTTTTTACGATACTCATGAATAGTGTTTTCACGCCTCCCGTGAATAGTGTTTTTGTGAATCTCGCCGGTCAGTATTTCTGGCAGTAGAAAGCCAGCGCTCTGATGGTTCCTGGTGGACGACCGATAGAGGTATCAGACGTCTGATACTCCGAGACAAGACATTCCTCAGATTCGATCTTCTCGGTCTGCTGCAATGCAATTGGAATTTGGATCAAGGTATAAATATGTTATATTAATCTCTTTAATTTGTAGATAGATTAAAGTTTTAGAAATCAATTATGGAGTAGATCTGTAAAAGAATTAAATCGGGTTTTGATGCCAAAGAATACTGAAGGTGGATCTCCTTAGAAAGTATTCTGACATACCTCGTTTAATCTTTGACTTAAGATAGAAGTAAAATTTTTGTTTTACGTTCTTTCCGCATCTTAAATTAATCAACGGTTTGGATCGTCCATAACCCAACACCTATTGCAATACCGTTTTTTTGACTGTCATGCCACATTTTGTAAATAAAACATAAAGAAGGACTTATGTGCAAAATGGTTAGAGATGAATGTACAAGGACGTATGTGAGGAAAGATGAAACGAAAAAAGAGTGTCCTATGATTCTATGCATAAAGATGTTTAATCTTTGATATCTCCTTTGTTTCATGTAAATAATATAGCATAAAAATCATAAAAATGTGTTAAGTCAATGAAACAAGCCGGTGCCACTTGTCCGGCAACTCCCGTACCGGTCCTCTGGATAGGTACCAACCATCGTATCAGGCTACAATCAATGAAAAAAACGAAACCAACATCTGCTGGTACCGAAAAGCACAAAAAAAAAATGAAAATCAAATTAAAATATAAAGGACAGTTAGCCTCTGATAATTGGTGACACAATTTTTTATTTTTAGGATAATATATTTTTGTTTACTGTTTATTGATTATTTATATTAAATTTACTGTTATTTAATGCTATCATAGTTTATGTACTGTTTAATAAAAATTGCATGACTATATTTTTATTTTTTTATTACGGAAAATTTCACAACTATATTGTTATTTTTTTTACAGAATTTTATTTATCACTATTTTAATTTAACAATTTAATTAAATATGTAATCTATTCAAGTGTTAACATTCATTATTTAAAATCAATGCTCAATAAGATCATAAGAGTCATTTCTATCATTTTTATATTTTAGTGAATGTTCTCTTCCATTGTTTCAATTGTTGAGGTTATCGAACGTAATTAGAACAGAGAAGAAGAGGTTAATTCTCAATTTGACAATTCCTCCTG
Organism: Carex cristatella; assembly: GCA_024447775.1. Lineage (NCBI taxonomy): Eukaryota > Viridiplantae > Streptophyta > Magnoliopsida > Poales > Cyperaceae > Carex > Carex cristatella. Next base: position 3,482,457 of record JAJHPF010000028.1, on the reverse strand, counting down.
TTCCGTAGCTTGCCGAACAGGCCCAAAAAATCCTGCTCCTGCGCTAGCCCGAATTTCAAAGCGGCTAATAAATCTCAAAGTAGTGAGCTTCTAGTCTTCTACAGTGGAGTGGAGTGGAGTAGATACGATACGATCCGGGTTGAAGCTGCGAAACCCGTTAACATTTAGAACAATTTGGACTTTGTGGGAGTGGAAGTTGCGAAACCCGTTAAAATGAAGGAAAAAGATAAGATGAATTTAGCCGGGCAAATTGATTTTGTCCATTGCCATCTGCTGTTGGTCAGTGCCAGTGGCAAGCAAGGTAGTAAGGTAACCATGCGACTCCACTGCCCCTTACCTTCTCCAATTTTCTCCAATAAATGCTTCATTAAACGCCAATATATCGTCCTTGCCGATTCATCCCAGTCTCAGTCTCGGCTCCCTCCTCTTCGCAACCCCAAACCCCTTCCCTCTGCTCCTCCCGCTCCTCCTCCTCCTCCTCCTCCTCCTCCCCATTTTATCCAGAAACCCTCCCCTCTCCAGTTCCCTACCCTCCCAGTCCCTCCCGACTCCACTTCCACTCCTCCATTTGTCAACCTCTTCAACACTCTCACTCAATCTAACTCCACTCAACAAAGCTACCAACAGAAACACCACGAATCAGTTCATATAACGGTCGACTATTACGATCCAAAACCTGGCGATTTCGTCGTCGGAGTAGTTCTCTCGGGAAACGACAACAAGTTAGACGTAAGCATCGGGTCTGACATGCTGGGCTCCATGCTGGCCAAGGAGGCGCTTCCCTTTTGCAAAGACGACCTCAATGGATTGGTGTGTGATTTAAAAGAGGAGAGAGAGAAGGGTTTCTTTGACAAAGCAAAAGTAGGGATAGTGAGAGATGAAGAGGGTTTTAGAGAGAAGGGAGAGGAAGAAAGAGGAGCCATGGAGGCCGGTACAGTTATTTTTGCCGAGGTGTTTGGAAGAACTCTGGGTGGCCGGCCATTGCTGTCCTGTAGGAGGCTCTTTCGGCGAATCGCATGGCATCGTGTCAGGCAGGTTCTCTTTTTCATCACATCCTTTTATCTTCTTAAATTATTTTTATTTTTATAGCACAGTTTAGTAACTCATGACAAGATTGAACTGTGGACATAGAGATCCAACATTGTTTTGATTTCTCACATGGTTGGAACTTGGAAAAGATATATATGTCAATACCTGGCATATAAGTTGCTTTTTGAATTTTTTACTCCAGGTTTACACTTTCCACCTTGTAATGTCAAATTGAATTCAACAGTACAAGGCATTGGTGTACAGATGAATTCTGTAAATTAGTCTAGTGCACATCTTGAAGGCATTGGTGTACAGATGAATTCTGTAAATTAGTCTAGTGCACACCGTGAATACCCTAAAACTGTTTGGCTGTTTGCATTTGCATAAACCAAGTTACCTCCTCCACCCTCTTACAAAATTGCCAAATAACTTGAATAAAAAAAACACGGAAATATTTGATTGAAACAAAATATTTTTAGCTTAATTTCAAGTAGCAATCAGTGATTCATCACTGCCTCAAGTAGATGCTCATGTTTTACATCACCTATAAAGCAGCACTTTTTTACAGCACATATTGCCATGCAACCACTCAAACCAGTTACTATCTTATCAGCACATGTACGTAAGGGTGCAATACGGATACGGTTTTGATTTCGGAAGTGGATATGGATACGGTTTTGATTTCGGAAGCGGATACGGATACAGATACAGATAATTATCCATATCCGCAAGTTTTAAGTTAACGGATATCTGTTACCACAAGTAAAAAAATTCTGACAGATCTTACCCGTTCGACTTCTTCTTCTCTGAATCCCAATTCTTAGGTCTCACCACTTCGTCAGTTCCACTTATTTTCTTACTGAACTTAGCAAAACTTCCACCAAAATATATTAAAAGTCTTCATAGTGCTCTTGCTTGAAAATCGTCAGAGTTTCTTAGACGAAATTCTCTATTAGATTCGGTCAAAATTCCCTCGCCAAGCTATGTTCTTAATTTTGCTACATACGTTATTTAGAACGTTTAGAAGATACCATTTTCAGATCTGATTAGTGTAATTATGGTCATGAATTAAATATAAATGTGATTCTAGTATCCTTCTAAGCAGAAAAGAGAATCAGATCAAACTGAAGATGATAGGTTATTTAAAGAAAAACAAACATAGTTCTTTGTATGTAAAAGGAGAATAAGTAAAAGAGATAAATATTTTAAAAAAATACCAAAATTCACCTTTAGAATGAGAATCTTTTTTGTTGAATAATAAGTTAATTTTATTGTGATATCTGAATTATGTATTCAAATTATATCCTTATTCGTATTCGTATATGTTTAATATCCGATCCGTATCTATATCCGTATCCGATAAATATCCAATCCGTATCCGTATCCGAAAAATAAAAATGGATACGGGTATGGTTTTACCACTATCCGATCCGTATCCGATCCGTTTACAACCCTACATATACGTGTTATCAGAGAAACACATACAACCACTGTTTTCTCAGATTTTAGCATGAGTTATAAACAGCCACTGGTCTTCAGTATCTCCTTGATGTTCTCTGATGCTCAACATTGATCCAAAATTGAACCAAAGAAATTATATTTTGCCCCTGTACCTCTCATGTTCTCAATTTCGCCTGATTAAAGGTATATTGTTTATTTCCAGCATATTAGTCTGAACTATGGTACAACAAATGATGACAAACCCATGATTGTGACATGAATGCCAATTTAAGTTAATGAACCTGAGAAAACTGTACTTTATTTCCTCGTATACATTTTTAATATATAAGGAAACTTTTTCAGATTATGCAATTAAAAGAACCTTTTCAAGTCACTATTTCCGAGTGGAATACAGGTGGCCTACTTACTAGAATTGAGGTACAAGTTTTTTGTTATACCATATTTTAGCTTCTTAGCTTCCGTTATGTATCACACTCTCAATTTTCATTTAATTTTACTTCTTAATGTTACAGGGGTTAAGAGCGTTCCTTCCTAAAACTGAATTGATGATCAGAGTAAAAAGTTTCAATGATCTCAAAAAGAATGTAAACACCTTCACTTTTGCCCCCACTTTTTTTCCCCAGTTTGTCCCCCTTCTTTTCCTCAGTTTTCTGATTGTTGATTAGTTTGAGTTGTTCGCGGAGCTTAAACAAGCTTACTTTTGCTTTAACTTATTTTTAGGTAGGTCGAAGGATACGTGTTTCAATTGTCAGGATAGATGAAGCCACCAGTGTATTAATAATCAGCGAGAGAGAAGCATGGGTTAGTTCATGAATCTGTCTTTTTTATTAAAGTTTACTTGAATTATACAGATGGCTTAGATATAAATATATAATAGGTGAAACTTTGAACACCATTATTTGTTGGTATTTGGGTGAATTGCTTGCCATTTCTCAATTTGCAAACAAGTCCCGATTTTTCTTGAGATAGTTGCAAATAGATGCAAACTACTATATTATTAACTTTAATGGGAAGGATACATTTTTGTTAATTATGACAAATTTGCCTCCTACTCGAAGTTACCTTTTGTTCCCAAACTCAAATAAAAGGGAAAATCCCAAGTGGATTCTAATGTTGGTTGCAACTAGCGCATTTAAATCATATTATGTATTAAAATTAGGGAAATTTTTTTTTATGCCACTTCAAAACTTGGAAATTAGGAAATTGCCACCCTAAAACAAGAAATTAGGAAATTGCCATCCTAAAAACACCAAATTCATGAAATTGCCCTATTTATACATCTCATATACAGATTTAATTAAAAAAATACTAAAAATTATTGTATAAAACATGTATTTTGAAAATTCCACAAATGCCCTTCTCTTCTTCCTCCATGCTTTCTTCTTCCCTCCAATTCCCCTTCCACAGGTGCATTTCCTTTGCTTTGTAAATAAGTGGAGCCTAAGAGATGCTTAAGAGAGAGAGATTAGGAATCGTATGAAAAATTGAGTTGATTTGAGATTTGAGCTCTGCTGCTCTCTTTTTCACGACTCTCTCTCTCTCTCTTGCCCTTCTCTTTTTCCTTTGCTTTGTCATGACTCTCTCTCTCTCTCTTGCCCTCCTCCAGCAGATTGGTCTATGCTTAAATAGCTCAACCAAGAAATTCATTTGAAACAGTATAAGAAGAATCAAATTCACTTCAACATAAATCTCCTCTATTGCTCGCTCCAATTATTCCAATATATCAAAGAACTATTAAAAGAGGCAAATGAGATAATAATCGGCATTAAACTTGAAACCAAATTATCAGCAATTTAAAGAAAGATGTTAAGGTTTGAAGCATACCTTGGAATTGGGAACGATTGATTGGAGGTTGAAAATTGGAGGGAGAGACGCAAAAGAGAAGAGAAGAGGTTTATCGGATTCGGATTTGGATGGGAATCATGGAAGACAGCGACCCAGCAGGATTTGAAGCACCTGTGGAGGGAAGAAGAAAGCATGGAGGAAGAAGAGAAGGGTATTTGTGGAATTTTCAAAATTCATGTTTTATACAACAATTTTTAGTATTTTTTTAATTAAATCTGTATATGAGATGTATAAATAGGGCAATTTCATGAATTTGGTGTTTTTAGGGTGGCAATTTCCTAATTTCTTGTTTTAGGGTGGCAATTTTCTAATTTCCTAGTTTTGGAGTGGCATAAAAAAAGTTTTTCCTAAAAATTAGGAAAAGAAAATAAAAGGAAAAATCCAAGTGATCTTTCTCAACTTAATATCTGTTTTAGTTCTTGGGCTATTTCCAAATTATGAAGAAATTGTTGGGCTGTTGATACTGAAGACACTGGAAATATTAACAATTATTAGACATTTGAATATCAAGTATGATATGGGAAAAACTTGACAAACTCTAAAACATTAAACATTTGTGTTCTCAAATTTTTTGTATTTCACTTTTCTTAGGATACGACGAACCTTAGACCTGGAACTCTTTTACAAGGGACTGTTAAAAAAATATTCTCATATGGTGCACAAGTTGCGATAGGTGACACCATTAGAAGGTAAGCAAACTCTTGTCTGCCCCTAGATTTTTCTTGCTAAATTTACCCCTTTGACCCTTCCTTTTTCATTTACCCTTTTCTGATATTTCAGTGGGCTACTGCACATATCAAACATATCACGGTCCCATGTTACATCAGCAAGTGATGTGTTAAAGGTTGGCGAGGAGGTGAAAGTGCTTGTTATCAAGTCTATGTTTGCTGACAAAATATATCTCAGGTACATCTCATGCAATGATTTAATTCTTGAGCTTTGATTATACCCTGAAACCACACTAATAAGCTTAATGGAGAGCAAAAGATCCAGAAATAGTGAATGTCAAATACTTACCAGTACACCAGCACTGTTTATACCGAATCTGATAGTATATTGCTTTACTTTTTGTGTGGTTTTTTTATTGATTGATTTTGTATTTAAAAACCATTCCATTGGAAAATGTGACAATCTATTTATGCATTTTGTATGTTCTCTCTCTTTTCCTTTTCAATTAATAAATTTGATGTATTTGTTATTTCTTTTTTTGTAAATAGTATTGCAGAGCTTGAAAGCGAACCAGGATTATTTCTTTCCAGCAAGGAGGTGACGTATCCTTGTATACAGATTTTTCTGAATATTTAATTTATTTGTATTGACGATTGCTCTATTATAAACTTTACAGAGAGTGTATGCTGAGGCTGAAGAAATGGCAAAACTGTACCAGAAAAGGATTGTTGATTTGCCTCCTGTACCCAGTAGGGCGAAGGCGAAGGCGAAGGATGCTATACCTGATGAGGTGACACCACCTTTTGATGATGAGGCTTCTTTATACGCAAATTGGAAATGGTTCAAATTTGAACATTTGGATGAAATTGCCAAAAGTACGACAGTGTTGTAGGCTATAGCAGCTATTCTTTTCTTTTGCAGTTATATTCTTCTTCTTTCTGTAAATTAAATAATAGCAATGCAAGAGAACAAACTTGGATATGTAAGTACTTTTCTAAGAGATTACGTTAGATTTTTTTTTTTTTTTTTTGGGCGTGAAAACATTTTCTCTATTTGTCACACAGAGACCTATATTATATAAGTCCCTTTTTTTTGTATTTGCGCCGTATATAAACTAGGAATAAACAGGTTACATCTGACAGCAGGTCAGAGCAAATAAAAATACTTTTATTAAGATATTGGGTCTTTTGTTGGGTATGAAGGAAAAGCAAAATGGACCATCGCAAAGTTTTTAAAGATTTATTGTATGTTTTGTTAGTAATTATCCGGTTCCAATTCCGATGGACGGATTTACCGTTGGATCAAGTGAAAATGAAGTTAATTGGCATGAATTTTGACGCATGATGGAACAGTGAATATATCCATCGGACCAGACTTGATCCCGACATCCGCAATAAAGTCGTTGGGTTTTCTTTAAATTTATACAGGTGATTCAAATTTGAGTCCGATGATTGTTAGACCCAAATGAATTCGAGTCCGATGATTGTAAGACCCAAATTGCTACGAGCCCAAACAAGGGAAACGATTGATACTTGTTTCTTATCTGATTGATAGGCTTAATTTGTACACAAGTGAGTGGATCAGAATATCCGGCCCAAATCCACTTGGGGCTTCCGACAAATGAGATCCAGTACCGTCAATAAGAAGTCGGCACGCTTTGAAATAATGAATAATGCGAATTAGAGTTCTAATAATGCCTCCGGGGGCGTACCCTGCCCGTGCCTGTCCTGTCCGTGCCCGTGCCACGGGCACTGGCGTTAAACGGGCCGGGTCCTATTTTTTTTTATCCCTGCCCGTGAGTGCCCGGCACTCAAAGCCCGTGAGCCCGTGCCCGTGCCAATTATTTTATTTTTTATTTTTTCCCAAAAATTCAAACTCAAATTCAATCTTTTCCCCCCCACCCACGGACCCCCACTGCCACATCCCTCGTATTTTTTCAAAACTTTCAAAATTCATTCCCCCCAAACAAAACCTCTTTAAATATACCCCAATCCCTCATATTTTTTTCACATCTCAATATCTCATATTCTCATAATATTTTCAATCACTCATTCTCCTCAATTTTTTTTTATTATTCTCAAAATTTAAATTTATTGTTAAAAAAAATAAAGTTGTAAATTTAAATCGTTCTACAAATCCGCAAACGGAATTACGAAGGTTTTTCAAAGTCCCACGATATTCATTCTACAAAATTGTTCTACAAAATTGAAGGTACATTTATTTTATAATAATTTGTAGTAATTGTTAGATAATTATATTTATTTTGTAGTAATTTGTAGATAATTAGATTTATGTTATAGTAATTTATAGTAATTGATAAGTAATTAAATTTAATTTGTAGTAGCAATTACATTTATTCTTTAAAATGTGAAGTAATTAGATTTATTTTAGAATACATTAGATTTTATTTTGAAATTCGGATTTATTTTTAATAGGTTAAAAAAATAGGTTAGATTTGTTTTTTTGGAAATGTGAAGTAATTAGATTTATTTTAGAATATGTTAGAATTTATTTTGAAATTCGGATTTATTTTTAATAGGTTAAAAAAATAGGTTAGATTTGTTTTTTTGGAAATGTGACGTAATTAGATTTATTTTAGAATATGTTAGAATTTATTTTGAAATTCGGATTTATTTTTAATAGGTTCAAAAAAATATGTTAGATTTATTTTTTTGAAATGTGAAGTAATTAGATTTATTTTAGAATATGTTAGAATTTATTTTGAAATTCGGATTTATTTTTAATGGGTTCAAAAAAATAGGTTAGATTTATTTTTTTTAAATGTGAAGTAATTAGATTTATTTTAGAATATGTTAGAATTTATTTTTAAATTCGGATTTATTTATAATAGGTTAAAAAAAATAGGTTAGATTTATTTTTTTTAAATGTGAAGTAATTAGATTTATTTTAGAATATATTAGATTTTATTTTGAAATTCGGATTCATTTTTAATAGGTTAAAAAAATAGGTTAGATTTGTTTTTTTGGAAATGTGAAGTAATTAAATTTATTTTAGAATATGTTAGAATTTATTTTGAAATTCGGATTTATTTTTATTTTTTATTTTTCTGTTTTTTTTTCTTTGAAAACCAATAAATTATAAATCCAAATTCATACCAATTTAAATTCATTTGACATGGTTGTAACTGAATAATTCTTGTTATAAGTTTAAATTCATACCAATTAATTAGATTTCTTAAATCAAAGATAAGTTTAATTTTTGAATATAAATTTCGAATTTTATTTTTTTGAATAGGTTTAAAAAATGACAACTCCTCATCGCGAATCGGTGGAAGAACAAATCGAAAGAATGTCGACCGATCTTTTTGGCCCTGTGGCCCCTGTCCGCCCCGATATGCCACATAATTTTCCACAAAATTATGAACCCAGTTATCAACTCAATTATCAACCCAATTATCAACTCAATTATGAACCAAGTTCCTCCCAAATGCCACCATCTAATTATCCACTTAATTATCAAAGAAGGGACCAAATGCTAGATTTAAATTGTCAACAACCCCCTCAAATGACCACACCGTATTATACTTCAAATGATCCAAACATGTTTATTCCACAACAAGCACATCAACCGATACCACCGTATGCACATGGAGGCACTTCTTCTGTAGCATCGAGTCAATTCACGGACACTGCCCCTATAGGAGGTACTCCTTCAACAGGTCTCCTTGAAATTCAAGAAGAAGATGTCCCTCCTTCGACAGAAGAAGTGCCCCCGCAACAACCAGCAGGAAAGAAGGCGAAAAGATGGCCCGAATACAATAAACCGTGGTTGAAATATTATGATTGGACAAGAGATGAGGAGGGCACTATGCAATATCTACAATGTAAGGTAAACAAATGTAACAAGAGTTATGTGTATAAAAAAAGGACGGTATGAATAGCTTTAAGAAACATTCCGAAATGCACGAAAAAAAGGGTGAACAACCAAGTGAAAATGTTGGATCGAGACAAATCCAAACCCTATTGAACACGGATGGTACTAGAACCAACCCAAAATTCGATGAATCAAAAATGCTTAGTGAATTGTCTCGGTACATTACCCATAAAGAACAACCAATAAGTATGGGTGGTTGCCTAAGTTTTGCCCGGTTGGTCATTCGAGAGCGTGCTCAACCAATGTACAAGAGGATTCATCATAACAAAATATCTAGTGAAATAAAAAACCAGTTTATCAATAGAAAAGATGATCTGAAAGCTACATTTCCATACCAAAACAATAACGTCTCAATTACCTCCGATATATGGACTGCTGGTAAACATGGACTCGGGTACTCTTGAATTACCGGACATTGGATGGATGATAATTGGGTATTACAAAAGAGGATATTAAGTTTTCGAGTGTTGTAATCCCCGCACACTGCAAATGTAATTTTTAAATCAATTATTGACGTTTTAGAAGATTATAACCTTAAGAGGATTATGAATAATAAGATTTTTTCTATCTCATTCGATAATGCTAGCAACAACATAGCTTCCGTTGAGATTTTTAAACGGTCACTAAACTCGATTATGAACGGTGAAATGTTTCACCAAAAGTGTGCTTGCCACATACTTAATCTCGTCGTGAAGGCGAGTCTTAAAACAGAAACCGTAAAGTTATTGATAATTAAATTTAAAGATGCTCTCAACCACATTGTTTCGAACTAAGAAAGAAAACAACGGTTTGCGAGATTATGTGTCCACTATAATATGAGCAAGTTGAAAGTACCTTGGGATATAGATATCAGTTGGAACTGTACCTATAGGATGTTACACCGATGTCTTCCTTACAAAGCTGTCATAGGGGAGGCTTTGAGAGGCTCAATCTTCGAGGGATTGGCATTGGAACTCACCAACGGAGAATGGGAGCAACTAGAAAGGCTTAAAGAGTTCCTAAAAATCTTCTTTACAGCAACCGTTCAACTATCCTGCTCGTACTCACCAACGTCGTTTAAGTTGCTCGAACATCTCTATTACATCTCCAAGGTATATAATGATTTGGAACGAGCTGAAATCAATGATAAATCTCTCACACCGATCGTAGATGCCATGAAACAAAAATTTCTAAAATATTGGGAAGATGTACCCCTCCTGGCCGTTATCGCAAACTGCCTCAACCCGGCATACAAGAAGTATTACACGATCAAATTTATTGAAAGGTACAAAGATTATCTACATTTAGACAACACCGGGGTGGAGGCATACGTGGATTCGAAGTTCGATGAGATGTTTCACATATAAAGCTCAAGAATGAGTGGCAATCAGAACCCGTCTTCGTCCCAAGCTGGCCCTAGGTATAAATATAAATATACATGTATTTTTAATATTTATTACTTATAATATCTACATTATTTGTCCGCTAATTTTTATTTTTATATTTTAATAGTTTCACTTCTAGGAGCACTAGCAATGGTGGATTGTTAGCAGATTTCCAGTCGGAGAGCCAATCGCACACATCCATAAACGAGATATTGAGCTATATGGCGATACTCAATGAACCTGAAACTGTTGACGTCGTTGCGTGGTGGAAGAGGCATGCAAGGATCTATCCAATCCTGGCGATGATGGCCCGTGATGTATTTGCCGTGCCAGTGTCAACCGTCCCTTCCGAAAGTTGTTTTAGTTCGGCAAACAGGATCCTCTCCGATAAACGCAGTAAGTTGGGTCCAAATGTCTTTGAGAGACTAGTGTGCTTAAAAGACTCGATTGATGCTGAAGAACGCACGCAACATCTGCCTCAACAACAATCATCACCCGAAGCCAACACTGAAGAGAGAGGTACTGAGGTGCGGCATGAGGGCGAGGCTAATTTGGATTCAGATGGTGCGGAAGAGAGCGAACAATGGTATAGGAATGCGAACTTCTAGATAAACAGTGTCGATATATATTTCTAACATCTTTAATATTTATGGTTATTTTTTAAATTATAAGATTCTAAACATTTCAATTAGTTTTTAAATTATTCATTTTAACGAAAAATTACTAATAAAAAAAATGTTAGAACTCTTGCCTATGTTATTTTACATAACCGGTTCCAAGCCCGGAATTAAAGAAGAGGGTAACTTTTATTTTTTAATCTATTGTTTTAAAATAAGTGCTTAATTATTTTTAAAGTAATTGATTTAAGAAATTTTAAATTTATATTTTATTATAACAAAAATTATTGAGTTACAACCATGTCAGATGAATTTAAATTGACATGAATTTGGATTTATAATTTATTGGTTTTCAAATAAAAAAAAACAGAAAAAAAAATAAAATAAAATTCCGGCCCTGCTCGTCCTGCCCCCGGTGCCCGGCCCGTCTTGCCCCCGAGCCCGTGACGGGCACGGGCATGGCATGGGCAGGACGTGATTTTTTAAATTTTTATCCGTAATGCCCGTGACGCCCGTGCCCGTCCTGTCCTGCCGGACCCTTCTGTAGAACACTATTAATGTCATAATAAAGTTTTGATCGGGACGCAATCAGAAAGATGTTACGTGTCAAACCAAACGAAAATACCAAATCATTTTGCTTTATCGCATTTCCCCTTGAGACTTGAGAGTGGAGAGGCTCAGAAGCAGCAATGCTTCGAAAATTGTTTCGGTGTCTGTCTGCCTTGGAACCTCAAATATAATAGCGCACGAGCAATTAATTATTAATTGCCTAGTGCCTACCCCTACAAATTAAAGGGCCCCACATGCCAGTTTGGTATAGTGACTGACTTGCAAAAGACAAGTACGGAATGCATTGCTCTGATTTATCCCTGTAGCTGATTCGTGTCGGCTCAGGCCTCACCGCCTCAGGCTCATCGAGTTTGCTCTGATTTGAACAAGTGTCAAGTACCTGGTGACTTGTAACATCACTCAATCACACAAATGAGTAAATGACCATCATCATCGTCATCGTCGTCACTCGTCATGTATAAATGTTACAAGTTATGTAAAACGACATAGGAGTCGGTCCGATGCTTTTAAGTTCAATTAGCATTAATATTCGTGTGCACGGAAATTAAAACAGAACTGCACGGATTTCAATGCACTTAGCACGGATCTTGATACAATCAGACCTACTCTGAATTCAAAACATGTAAAACGCCACCTTATTTAATTCAAGGGGAATTTTATGTATATCCCTCAAACCCCAAAATTACTAATATTTACCTCTAAATTTCAAAATTACTAATTTGCCCCTGTAAACTTCAAAAACTAACTACTTTTATGTCATTTTATCGGATCCGCATCTGCTGCGATTCTTCGCTAATCAACAGTGCCCTGCGATTCCTGTTTTTCAAAATCCAACCGTTCAATTGTTTCGAGATTCGTGCAAGAAAAATCAGCTGCTTTGAGATACGTGCACGAAATTATTGGACGGTCAGATTTGGAAAAGCAGAAATTTTAGAGTTATTGTTCACCCTTTTAGGATCGTAGCAAATGTGAATCCTATTTTATCATCTTTTATATGAAAAGCATAAAAAAAAATTATCCTGTTTAAGAAAAATAATAATCTTAAATTTCATTGATTTTCAAAGATAAATGTTTCATTTTTTTTTAATTCTAATGTATAATATTTAGGTACACCTTATGAACCATTTACATTTACAAATATAACTCTATGCAGTTAAGAAGACAGTTTTCTAATTTTCTTAACAGGTATGATTGCAAAGTTATTATACTATTGAAGCACCCGTTAGTATATTTGACAATTAATAAAACTTACCTGACATGTAACTTGTCATAATTAATATTGAATTAGCTATTACACCAGCAGCTAGCTGAAGTTGTCAACATGCGATTAATGGCGCGAACAGCTCATGCTTCCCTTTTGATTTGTCCGAGTGTACAAGCGAAAATATCTCCAGAAATCATCCTCAGCAACAGCATACTGACAAAATTTACGAATTATTTGGTTTTTTTTGGTGATGCCGAATCAAATACTGAATTATTTGGTTGACCGAACTTTGAACGAATAATTCGCAAATTTTATGAATTACTGATATCTCTGATCCAAATAATTCTAAATTATTTTCGAATTATAACCAAATTATTCTTGAATCACGAATTTTTGATCTCGCCGAGCTGAACCCGAATAATTAATTTGTCACTATGATGATATGGTAACTTGGTAAGCAATATTCATTAAAATGACTACACGAATTAACACAGAATCAACGGCACAGAAAAGAAAAGAAAAGAAAATTCCGACAGACAGAAGGGACGCAAGTAAAATATATCGGCGCCTCATTCCATGCGCTCATTAAATACGAAATTCGACGAATCATTCCATATTTCCATCCATCCATCAACTCTTTTAATGGACGAGATGTTTTGCAGGCATTCCTACTGCGCAATAATCATTGCCATCTAACGGACTATGATTTGACACGTGGTTTCAGCTAGGACGTGACACGGTCACACTCCCCGCGTAAAACCTGACTCATACAGATCTGATACGGGGATACCTCCTCCCCTTATATACATAATACATTCATACTGAACAAAACCTCAACACATTTCAGCCGTGTGATTTGGATATTCCTTATCAGACGGTCAGTAATAAACACGACTCTAACAATTAATGCTCCATCTGGTCCTCGTATAATACTAATCTACTACTCTCCTAAGATAATTTAATATTTTAATTTTCTAAATCGTTGCAGGGATTCTACATAGACCGAAACAATACAATAGTTTGGTCTCGGTATTTTTTGCAACTTGTGGTGTGCATTTTTTTTTTTTTTTTTTTTTAAGATTGATAGTAGCTATCAATCAGGTACAACAAAAACAACTATTATTCAGCTACTATGAATCTGTGTAGGTCATTGCAAGCAATCCACATCTTCACCTGTTGGCAAATACAATACACCACAGCTTGAACCCTTTGTTCCGTCCCTCTGAACACTTTCTCATTTCGGCTTCTCCATATTCACCATACAACACACATCATGATGGGACCAATCTTTTTCCAGACACTCATTCTACCTGTCGCAGCAATCGATCTGACCCACGTTTGCTCAATTGTATATCTGAGAAATAAAGCTCTGTATCCAAGTTTATTCCTGATCTCATTCCACACTTGTGTCGTCCAACTACATCTGAAAACCAAGTGCATAGCAGTCTCCTCCTCCCCTGTGTTACACATAACACAACCTATCTAACACTTATATGTCTCCTCCTCAGCACATCTTGCGTTAAGATTTTATTTTGCAACAATAGATATTTGAAAATTCTAACTGTTGGTGGTACCTTATATTTCCATAATCTTACATGTGCACTATCTTACATGTGCACTGCGCCGGCACCCATCACCATCTGATAGAATGATTTCGCGCTATACTGAGTTGTGGTGTGCATTCACTACAAAAATTCAGATGGAATCACTGATTACTCCAAATTGAGTTTGTGAAATCTGCAAGTACTTTTCTGTCTTCCAATTGGGAATTGTGGCTGGTTGTGTGTTATATTGCATGTTAATATATATCAGTGGAAACAAATCACTGGTTCGATCTTTATTAGTTTGTTGAGTTCCATCCACGAATTATTTGTTCGGCAAGAAAAGAAAAATATCATTCTTGTACGTAGTTGTTTCTCACAAATTGATTTTTTTTTTTTAATTTCTAAAAATAAGAAAAATTAGATTATGTTAGATTGCTTTGATATGATATTAATTTGTAGTGAATTTTCTAACTGGCAGTGGCAGTGGCAGTGACAAACCGACAATTGAAGAGCGGTCTTTTCTAAGTCAATTAAGGGGCGTACTAAACAATAAACAGTCCGTATTGATTATTTATACACGCAATCCCAATTTTTCATTATTAGTTCCTCTCTTTTTTTATATTAATTAAGTAATTGTTTCTTTTCATAATGAGTACTTGGTAGGGGTGAATTGCAGTAGCAATGTAGCATCTAGCTAGGTAGCATGCATCCTACTAAATCTCAACTCTAAGATTGCATGATTTGCCTTAAATGAAAATCACTTGTTTCAATTTTATTTATCAAACAAATTATACACTTCGTTCCTTCCGTTCAAAATTCAAATATTTACATTACTTGTAATTCTGGCACTTTGTTCATATCAAATACGGCAATAGTGAATTATCAACAAAAAAAAAAAAGCACCGCAAGTGTGGGGTTGATGGAAGATCATGTCCATATGTACTTTGAGTTAATTGTAACAGAACGATATTTTTTCTCTGAGTTTTTTTAAATTTGTATCAGATTGAAACAGTTCAAATCTCATTTTACCAGATCAGGTACCTGATTAAATCTAATTTCATTAGTGATTACAGAACTGACAAATCAAATGTGAGCAGGAATGGAGTTATATACATTGAACGGGTTCAGTTGATCTTTATTTGTTATTTTGAAATTTTGTATAATTTTACGTATAATCTAGAAAGTTAAGGTGTGCTGTGCTTGTCAAAAGACGAGCATAGCTTCAAAATTTATCGGATTAACTTCAAACGAGACGAATCCAAACTATTGAAACCGATCTACTTCACGAGTAATGCATGTACGTTTATTTTTTAATTCACTTATATAAAGTGAAGCGGTCAAAAATAGATGAAAAATGAATGTATTAAAATAACTTGTAAAAGTTCATTTTTTTGCATGTACAACGTCATATTTTTTACCACTTAACTTTATATTAGATAAATTCGAATTTTTTTAAATTTTGCATGTACTGCGTGCATCACTCGTAAAATAGATCGGTTTCAACGATTTGGATCTGTCTGATCATTTAAAGTCAGTATAATCGATTTTGGAGTGAGGCTCAGCAAACTCTTTGTTGAAGCACAACACACCCTAACTTTTCTCATAAAATATCATGGATACTATAAATTGACCTCATTCTTAGTATGAAAATTTTATTTAATTGGCCTCTATAGTTGAAAAGTCTAACTCCCTCTTTGAAGGTGGAATAAGGGATTGAGCGAACATAGATTTTTTACATTTTTTTATTTTTAAAATCTATATCTCAAAATTCGAAAATATTGAACTAAAATTTTTGGAAGTATCAAGTGGAAAAAAATGACGTTAAGTGTCATTTTCTTCTACGTAAAAATAAGACATATATTGTACAAATTAACCATGCATAACATTTGAATTAATGTTGAACAAATAAAGATGAGATAATACCTTCTTTTAGGAGGTTTACAGGAACAATAATTAATGACCATGAAGGCATGAACCAATAAAAAAGAGAAAACGTACGTGGTGCGTGAGCCATGAGCTAGCTGATGGTGGCAAGAGATCTCTAATATAATCCGTGAGTAGATCGAGAGCAGAGACTGCAGGGAGACGTTCAAAATTGAATAAACGTGCTCAGTGGTTGTGGGATATATCATATATATCCGGATAATGTGGGACCATATTGCAAATATATAATTCTCTCTTACATATAAGCACGTACATCAAATATTTGATGAGATGAAACGATCGAAGATGCATGATTGAGGAATCTCCAACTTAGTTGGACACCAAATTTTCTAATACAATTGGATGCCGGTCGTCGGAAAAGAAGGATTTCATAAATATATATATATATATAATTCAACAAATTGCAACTTGAGTGTGCTGTGTGCTGTGCTTCTTTAGAACCAGCATATAATTTGAGCCCACTTTATTTTATTTTATATAAAAATTAAGTTTGCTGCAAGATATTAGTTTTTTCCGCAATGATTTTTCTTGCCAAATCAAACTTGCCCAAGTCTTAATTTGCCAGCAACAATCACTTTTTTCCTTTTTCTTTTTTAAATGCATCAAATTTTGTTGTATAAAGAGTTTAAGCCGGCCAGTGTGTCATAGATCGACATTTTGTACTACTATCTCAAAAATTTTAGATAGACTTCAAACGATGAATTCAAATTATTGAAACTAATCTAATTCACATGTAATACAATTTCATGTTAAGTTTATAAATTTTTGAATTCATTTAGCATAAAATTAAGTAAAAAAAAATGGATTTATGAGTTAATTGCATGATATTTATTTTTCATTATTTTTTTACCGTTTTGACTCTAAAGTAAAGTAGATGAATTTAAAATTTGTGAATATTTTTAAAACTATGTATAAATGTGAACTAACGATATTTTGGAGGCGGTAGTAAAATATGTTACTATAAGATACATGGCAGGCCTAACTCTATATATAAATGTGAACTAACAAGCAATTAATAATAAAGCTCAAATTGCGAAATATTACTATTGGACGGTAACGCGGTGTCATGTTTTTCTTTATTTTTTTGGCAAGCCAAAGACCAAAAAAATAAAAATAAAAATACTTTGAGCGATTATTGGCGGGTATTATTTGATACTGTGAATATATAGTGGCAATTAAGCGAGATTATTAATTTATTGTGCATGGATGTGGATATGTCTGAGGTAGCAATAAATTAACTACGAAGTGGATTGGTGAGTACGAACTACGAAGTGGTGTCTCGGAAGAAGAATGTTTATTTGGTTATGTTCATGGATTGGTTCTGCGTTTTATTCAGACATAAAACGCGAACTAGGAACTAGGTATGTGTTTCATTCAAGTAGAACCCACTACTCAGACTAGGGCGGCAAATGAATTGAACTGAATCAAACTTACTCTAGTTTGAATTTGTTTTGAATTAATTTCAAATTTAATTTGGTTGGAATTAATTTCGAATCGAGTTATGACTTATGACTTGATGGTTTTATGTTTTTACTTTTAAGTCATCAGTGGAAATCAACAGTTCACGTTACTTTGATATTCCAACTAGAATAGTTTGCAAACATATTTCGAACGAACCAAGTCTAGTTTGAGTTTGAGTTTGATTTGAATTAATTTTCGAACTATTTCGAATCGAATCACGAACTACGAATATTTTATGCAGCCCTAACCCAGACTCAGTATTCAGTTTTTCTAAGTTTCAACTTTTTTCTAACTGTATGCTACTATTAAAAAAAAAAAAATTCTAATATGCTACAAATAAAAAATAGGTACCGTGATATGGTTCTTACAATTGTATATGCAGCTATGCAAGTAGGGTCTCATATTTTGTTTCATAACCCAGTTGTGTGATGTGTCTACTAAAAAATAAAAAATAAAAAATAAGCCAGTTGTCAGTTGTGTGATTACCAAACAATTGGGTGCACAATTGGCTATAGTAAATTACAAACAAATAATTAATACAAGAGATTTGACAACTAAAAGCCACAAAAGTACTGTATAACAAAGTATTAAATCCTGAAGACATCTTTTCCAAAGAAAAAAAAATAATAATCATGACATGTTTGAAGTAATGATGCACAGAATACAAGAAACTGATATGACAAATCCACAATCTATGCAACAATCTTTAAATATATTTTTTCCCAAAATAACTGATAATATGAAATGAAACCACGTTGGAGAAAGCACTGTTCAGTCATGAATTTGGGCTAAAGAAATCTCACCCGTATCCTATTTATTTTTTTCTTTTTCTTTCTCTTTCTCTATGACTATGATAGATAGATAGAAACACTAGAGAATATTAATTACGGAAACTTACTGTTCTGCTGTCAGGTCTTAATTGGCGCAAATATTAAGATGCTACAATGACTTTCAAAAACCATGGAATGTAATATCTACAGATCTACTATAAACTCTATTTACTGTAATGCATAGTTGGCAATCTATTTTCTAGATTATTTTTCTCAACTAATTTCCTTTCAAAAAAAGTTTAAAAATTAAATTTTCGAATTGGGTCAATATTGTGGAATATAAAACAATATAATTTTTGTTACGAAATTCTTGAAATATGATCACATAATAAAATAATTATTTCACTTATTGAATCAAAGAGTGAGGCTATGGTACTATGCATGCATATTGGCCCACACTATGAACTCAAATTTTCAATTTGAAAGTTTTAACGATTGATTCGAAATGTTCAACATCTCTATATGGATGGATCAGAATCTGCTCATTTTCTCAAGAAAATAAGCACCTCCTTTTTCTTCCATATGGATCGTTCAAAATTCATCGTACGGTCTCATTTACTTTTCATCTTCATATCAATTTAATCTATTAAAATTATTAGATTTAATCAAAGTCGTGCGATCGATTTTGAACGATCCAGATGGGTATATTTCTTTTCATCGTATGGATCGTTCAAAATTCATCGTACGGTCTCAATTACTTTTCATTCTCAAGAAAAAGAGCAGATCCTGTTCCCTATATGGATATATTTCTTGTAGTAAATTGAAATATATTAAGAAATAAACCGAAATATATTAAGAAATAAATCGGTGTATTAAGGAATAAATCGGGATAATAAGAAATAAACCGAAATATTTAAATCGATTGATTAAGAAATAAACTAGGGCGGTTCGGAGCAAATTCATAATATATAAAAGTTCGATCGGTTTGGTTATTTCGGTTTTGAAACTTTTCAAATCAAACCGAATTGAAGTTATAATTCGATTTTAAAAAACAAACCGAACCGAACTATTAAACCAAAAAAAATCAAACTGTTTGAACCGATCTAATTCGGTTCGGTCCAAAACTGATTAAACTGGACCCAATGAACGCTCCTACATACGAAGATCATGTTGAATTGATGGTAAAAAATATTTGTTTTGTGTTTTATAGGTCTTCAGAGTCATATTAGTTGAACAACCTATATTTAATGCTAACAATTAATTATGTTACTTAATAATAGCAAAATATTGTTATGGGTGTTTGTTCAACACCTCGCAACGACCGTTTAGGCTGATTAATCGTTAGCGGCAATCAAATCGTTACAGATTTTCTGACTAATCAACTAATTATGGCTGATTAATTACTTGATGTTACCTTTTACAATACTGGTGCAACGTAGATTGTCGCGCCAAAATATAACAATCTCAGTATGTCTGACATTGATTGATAAGCTTTCTACGAGTGAAGAGAATTAGTTTAACCGATCATAGGGTATTAAGTTTTTGTGGCGTGTTTTTATATAACCTCAAAATCTTTTAAGATAATATGGATTCGATCAATATGATGAAAATCTCATCGTAATTCCATCTGTCGAAACATACTTATTATAGTTTTGTCATTGCAAAACCAACCTGCTAGCACTTTAAATTCATATCTCAATTTTTAAAATTTTAAACGATTAATTTAAACCGTTCGTTCAATTCGAGAGATATTTTGAAATTTTATGATGTTGCATATATATATATATATATATATATGAATGAAATTCTGCTCTGAAAGAAGATAATCTTCTGGTATATACATTTTAATTTCTAACAAATTTTCAACACGTACGTATCAAATTAAATCATTCAGAACACTGTTTGTTTGAGCTTTGAACATTGTAAATAAACAATATATAAATTAAAACAAAGGGCCAGTCGTTGCTTGACAAGTCATCATGGTTCATGGCACAACCAACCAATCAGTCTCTTTGCTTTTGCTTTTGAACAGGTATTTTATTATTATTTTAATAACCTACTGGATCTTTCAACTAAAGAATAATAAATGAAAATATTTGGGAAGAGCACAACATATGCATGACTTGCATATAAACTGGCACTGGACAGGTTGACCGCAATAACAAACCACTAATCAATAAAGGCATCAATCAAAAAGTTGAGAAAATAAATAGATAGCAAGAATGGCAGCAATGCAAACAAATAAATGCTAGAGCCTAGAGATCGAATCAGATAGTCATAGTATAGTATCTATATCTTCTTCGTAATCTACCAACACCAGACATAAAAAGAAGCAACCTAAATTACCTTCTAAATTAGCTCTAAATTCTAATCACATCCCACCACCTCAGATCCGCTGCGGCACAAGCGAATGAACTTTGTGTGACGACTTAACTCATACTCCAATCACAGTGCCGCTCTTGTACCGTGTACAAAATTAATATGTTTTCCTTTTTTTCCAAGAAAACTATTTTATTTTATTTTATTTTAAAAAGAGAGATCAAACACGTTCCTGACTAGTTTTTTTTTTCGAGTCCTAATTCAGAATATACCCACATTTTTATTAATATCCTAAGTTAAATAAAAAAATTCCAAATGTGCCTTGCCCACCATTGTTCAATAATTATAGAAATATCCAAACCGGTCAATTATTGCCGGTTTCTAATTTTTTTCAAATCCAGCCAATAATTGGCAGGTTCTAAACTCTCTTTTTTAATATAGAAAATGTTATAATTTATTTTTTTGTATTGAATATTACATATATTTTTTATATTTTTGAAAATAGATAGAACATTATATAATTTGATTTATTAGAAAAACTGTAACAAATAACCCGGATCAATATTTTTCAGATTGTATTTTTCGCGGCAATAAGAAAAATTATAATATTTTTTGTATGTTATTGTAAAAAATAAAAATGCTTCGAATTTGAGTTATTGATCCCGGTTCAAAAGTCACTTCTTGAAAAATATAGAAAATATTGTGGTATTTCTATTTTTGAAAAAAAATAAAAATTTAATCTAATTTTTTATCGGATGTAATCATTTATTATAATTTTTTCAAAATAGATACAAAATCTTTAAAATTAAATGTACTTAGAAATACCACAATATTATGTATTTACCTATCAGTGATTTTTGAATCGAGATCAATAACTCAGATCCAAAGCATTTTTATTTTTTCTCAATAACACTCAAAGAAATATTTTAATTTTTCTTATAGCCGCGAAAAATCCGGGTTATTTGTTTCAGTCTTTCTAATAGATCAAATTATATAGTATTCTATGAATTTTCAAAAAAATATAAAGAAATATTTCTAATATTTTAATAAAAAAATAAAAAATAAATAACATTTTATGTATAAAAAAATTTAGAACCGGCCAATATCGGCCAATTATTGGCCGGTTCTGAAAAAAATTAGAAACCGATCAATAATTAGCTGGTTTGGGCATTTTTATAATTATTGAACAATGGTGGGCACATTTGAATTTTTTTTATTGAACGTATATCGGCAGAATATATGTTGACCATCTTTTAATGTATTTTCTCTCGTAACATACAATCAAACATTACATAATTTCTGATGGTATGTTCAATTTTTTTTTTTAAAGGAACGGATCACGTCTGCCTCCTCTCTTCTCATTTCTCAATTATCCTAAGTTTTACGCGCTATGTCCGCGTGATCAAATGCCCGCCGTCTAATTTTATATCTTTGTCATTTAGAAAGATCAGTTACTGACATGACAATTTATACGATCTTCTAAGAGGATTCAAATGCATCATTTTTTTTGCTCCGATATACTTCACATTATTTATTTCTATTTTTGAAGTCCGAACAGTCGACCGGAACCATTTAATACGATCTTCATAATAAAATATGATTGGAGATCAAATTTTATATTCTTTTAGAATTTTTTTACATTTTTTTTGGTAGGTACAAAATCACTGTTTTAAAGAAATTCTGGATCATCCGATAAAGTGATATTGTATCTATTGAAAAAAACAGTAATTTAAAAAAATATATATATATAAAAATTGGTCTCCAAGCATATTTTACGACGAAGATCATATTGAGCGGCTCAGATTGACTATTCAGACTTTGAAAAAACGGAAGATAAAAGATGTGGAGCACAATAGAGCACAAGAAAAATAATGTATTTGAATCTTCTTCGTGATACAAATAGCATGTTACTACACTTGTCCGTATATTGCCATACTTGTCCATGTTATCTTACCGCAAATAAGATCAAGATATCCCTGTCCTTGTCGATATCGATGTCGTTTAAATGCTATTTAGTGCATACAATGGGACTTGATTGAGCTGACATTTTTACTTACATCCAACATTAAATAGAAATTGCCAATCCAACATTAAATAGAAATTGCCAAGTATGACCACTAAAATTATGTCTTATTAAATCTACCCAAACCGCCTAATAATTAGGTGGTTCTTAATTTTAATAGAAACCCCTCATTATTAGGCGGTTCCTTAACTTTTTTTTTTTTGAAAAAGTTATAATTTTTTTCATTAAAATATTAGAAATATTTATTTGTTTCTTTTAAAATTAGATAGAATACTATATAATTTGATTTATTAGAAAGACTACAACAAATAATCCGGATCAATATTTTTCAGATCAAATTTCTCGCAGCTGTAAGAAAATTAAAATATTTCTTTGTGTGTTATTGAAAAAAAAAATAATTTGAATTTTAGTTATTGATTTTGATTCAAAAGTTACTTATAGATAAATATAAAAAATATTTGAATTCTTTTTTTTTCAAGAAAATAAAAACTATATCTACTGTGCACAAGTTTTTAAAACTATGTTCTTTTTTTTTTTTTTGAAAATTGGGATCATTTTTAATTTTTTGTTAAAATATTAGAAATTTTTGATATGTTTCTTTGAATTTGGATAGAATAATATGTAATTTAATTTATTGGAAAGATTGAAACGAATAACTCAGATCAATATTTTTCAGACCGGACTTTTCGTGACTGTAAGAAAAATTAAAATATTTTTTGTGTGTTATTAAAAAAGAATAAAAACATTTTGAATCTGAATTGTTAATCGAGTCTACTAACACGGACATGTACTAGGAATAAATTTTGTCGGTGCACCTGGAGCATCCTCAGTGCATACACCGCTTTGGTGCAAGCTTGATTTAATCTTCGCCAGGGACGAGTAAAGAGAGATCATATAGTTGTAGTGGGATTGTGGGAACATATTTATTTGTTACGATAATTATTAAAATTATTGTTAGAATAAAAAAATAAATTATGTATGGATCCTCTACATAAGAATTGATTGGTCATAAAAGTGAATCGTTAATTTTTCAAACTGGTTGTAACGATGATCAAGAACATTTTTATTTGTTATGATAAAGTGGGAACATATTTATTTGTTATGATAAAGTGGGAACATACTTATTTGTTTGAAAAATTATATTATTAAAGTTAAAATAATATTATGGAGGTATCATGTCCTCTACATTCTAAAATCTAATTTGATTGTGCTAGTAAAAGAACAGGAAAAACTAAAGAAAATAAAAAAATTCTGCCATGTGGCTGAGTGATAAGTCTAAGTAGTAATCATTAAAAATAATAATTTTCTATAACCTATTGTTAATTTGTTATAATAAAATTAAAGTTTGTTGTTTCATGTGGGATGCGCTGCAATGCAACAAAGAATGACATAGCGCACGCATCGGTTCTATTATTTAATTTTAATTAAAACAACGACACTTAAATTTAAAAATGTTTGGATATTGAAAATTTGAAATGAAATGAAACCGTTGATAATTTATATAGATATCAACCGTGGACTGTCGTATTTGTTAAAATGATTACATCTGCTTGGGAGTTGAGAATGGAATCACAATATATATGACATCGATCGATCGGTGCCAACTTGGCAACAGCACCGAAGCATTCCTTTATTTAAACATTTATTAATTAATTAATTAATTAATTAAATCAGTGATTATTGAAGGGAACGGGCACGGACGTGTTTTTCAATTTTCATGGAGATATCATGTAATTAATTACCTATATATATGTGTACTTGTACAAAACTTGAAAAACGTTTGTTTCTCCCGATGAAGATGAAGATGAAGATGAAGATGAAGATGAATGAATGCTCATTTCTGAAATTTTTTCTTCTCTCCGTGACCGTGAGTGAGTGACAGAGAATTAACTTATTAAATTTTATTTATTGATTTGTAGACTTAATTGTTTAAAATATTTTCAACAATTTCCATCAACATCAACAGTTTTGGTATAAAAAGAAATTAAGAGGGGAAAGGGACGTTGACATTCAATCTGTTCAATTTGTTTTAAGATTTATGAGATATATATTTTAATATAATTTCTTTACAAGCCGATCAAATGTTCGGAAGGAAGGAACGAACGTCATATAAAATATGATGATTTGATAGCTATCAATATCAATTCAGACGGTCTGGTTCCTCCAATAAAGAAAAGAATTTGTTCACATTTGAACAAATTAATTATAAGAGGGGAGATGAACAAGAAGTGTGATTCTTTCGTCAATTAATTTATCCTTTAAAGCGAAATTAACACGACGAAGCGTGATTTGTTTGGGTATTGCTTCTTTCTTCGTTGCCTTCTGGAAAGATCCCCAACAGAATATAATTGACATGAATTAATATATGAATTAAAAACGGTGGAAAGGAAGGAAAGAAAAGCAAGGGGGGTCGAGAAGATTTAATTAATTAATTTGCATTAATATTTGAAACTGCATTCTCGCTTGTCTGAATGTGGATCGAATAATTAACTCCACATTAATTGATGGCCAGTCAGTCGATCATCGGATATTCGGATATAATTTAATTTAACTCCACATTAATTAATTAATTAATTTATGGGATATATTGTAAGTTTCCGATAACGTTAAAATATTGAGGTCACACTCACACTCTAGCTAATTAAAGACCTCGCCTTCAATTGTCAATATTAATTAATTAATTCGATAATACTGAAAAGAGAAGGGTGGGGTGGGTCAAAAAATGCCTTGTCAGCCAAGTGCCACAGGATTCATCACACAGACATGTGCCACAGAGAATGTATGTGTGTTGAGTAATTTATTGATTTCCTACTTTGGAACAAACAAGGAAAGGGATTCGGGTGATCGGGTCCGGACTCCGGACTCCGGATGGATGGATATTGATTATTGGATAGTCTCTCTCTCTCTCTCTAATCTCTCTCTCTATATAAAGGCCCAAACCAAAAGGGATGGATCCCAAACAAAACAAAACAAGGTAACTCTAAGTCTCTAACTCTAACTCTAACTCACTCGTGGGGAGGGGGAGCATAATAGCCCGGATTCGATTCCTAATCAACACATTCAAAATCAGAGAAGAAATGGAGGCAAAGAACAGCTGCATCGGAGAGAAGAAGACTTCCAGGTTTCACCGGATTTGCGTTTACTGCGGAAGTGCAAAGGGTCGTAAGTCCAGTTACCAAGAAGCTGCTATCGACCTAGGCAAACAACTGGTAATGTTTGCTAATAACATATATAGATCCTCTTTATCTTTATCTTTATCTTTATCCAACCTTTCTTTCTCAATTTCCATTTCCTCGCTGCATTACCTGATTTCAACTTTTCTAATCCGGTGCCATTATTACATTATGTTCTCATGTCGTTACCGTTTTTTTTCCCCCAAAACGGACTTGATCTCGTTTTTTTAGGGGATTTAGTGATTTTGAATCAGAGATATGATGGAATGAATGTTTTCTCAATTTAATTTATATTTCCATTATTCTCTGTGCTAGCTCTTCTAAGTTCTAACGGCAGTGCAAAAAGTACTGTTTGCTTAAAAATAAAATGCATAACTAAGTTTCTCTTGCATGGACTAGCTTAATTATATTATTTTCTGAGTTCCTCCGTGTAAATTTGTTTCTAATTGGATGCTAACCGTCAATTTAATTTGGAGGGGGTTTTTGGGTAGTGGTGTGAATTAGTTAGCTGTACTCCGACCTCGACCTACCTGGCAAATGCAATGAAGCAGCCTGCCCTTCTTGCATGACCAGTGACCACAGCCAAAATATTTAAAATCAACTAATAAACGCCAAAAAATCAAAATCTTTTTCTTCATTGGTGGAAACTGGAAACCATGCAAAAAAGCACTGTAATTCATTTATTTATTTATGTCTGAGACCCCCAAAAGTTACCTTCCTTGCATTCCCATCTTGACGGAAACCGTGCTATGTTGGGTATCATGAGTTCATGACACATTGTCACGCCTCCCATTCTCTGCACTCAACCTACTCTCAGTCTCATCTAACGAGACTTTATATATACACCATATTTGTTTTGTTTTCCTTCACTTTTCTCATCGGAGTTGTAGTCCATGACTCCATCTGGTTATTTTGTATACTAGCGATCTGTTTGTCACTCCATTAAAGTGGCTTTAAGATATTAATTTCAATACGAATGCGGAATGCACCCCCTTTCACCAAATTTTATCCGATTAAAATTTACTAATTTAAATTTATCAAATTAATTGTTGTGGGTATGGCGTTTTCTATCCATGGAACCCACCAGAAAAGTTGCTTCTCAGGAGAAATTGGGAAAGTGGAAAGAAGGTTATCTAACATAAAGTTGTTTTTTATTTTGGTGTAGGTGGAGAGAGGAATAGACCTGGTGTACGGAGGAGGTAGCATTGGTTTAATGGGCCTGGTTTCTCATGCAGTGCATGATGGTGGTCGCCATGTTATTGGGTACCTTCCATTTACTTCTCTTTCTCTCTCTATCTTTTTTTTTTTCTCTGTCAGTTGTTTTGTTCAATTTTTGTTTTGTATGTGAATGTGATGCATGCTTCTTGTACAAAAATGGTAACTCCTCTCTGTCTGCTTTGCTCACTGACACTGAGAGTGGAACGTTTTCTTCAACGGGGGTACAGGTGTGACCTTTAAATTTAATGCACCAACATCTCCTCCTTTTGTTTTAAAGGAATTGCCCCAAATTAGTAGAGGGGCCTATTTGTACACTACAAAAAGTGTGACGAAACTGTAGTAGTAAGCAAGCTGCAAGCTGGACTGTTGCAGAATAAATTAACTTGGAGTTGTGCATATTATAGGGTTTAGGCTGAATAAATTCATGGCCTCTTTTCCCACCCTTTCTCTTAAATTGTCAACCTATCTCTTTCAATGGGCACGCATATATGTTACTGAATGAATGCAGTTATATGTGGAGGTTAGGTGAATGTTTTTTTCTGGATAAATGGTAGGTGAGTGTTTGAAACTTTGAATATTTATATGAATGTATATTCTGAACATAGATATGCCTTCCAAGAGATCAATATTTGTTAGGTCAATATCAATATGTATATAGTTTATGGTGATAAAGCATGCATTTGTACTGAAAATGATTTTAAAATCATTATTGATATTTTTCATAGTGGTTCAATATCTTCATTTCTTTCTATTTATAACAGATCCTAACGGAGATAGTAACCTCCTAGTTCTTCTCTTTTCTATTTTCAGGATAATTCCAACATCCTTGATGCCAAGAGAGGTCAGTCTATTCTCTTGTATATGTTATTTTAACATGTGATTATTTAATATCATGTATAAAACAAATACATAATTTTTTTATTTCAATATAAAAATAATGATTTGATCCTGTAATTGATCTATCATTGGCTAAGCACTTAATAAAACATGCAGTCCACTAGTTAGCCTAAGATCCCAAGCTAAACTGATTTGCAGTATTGAACATCATGTAAACTTTTAAAATGTATGGTTTAATCTCCATTTCAATAAAAATGGATCCCTCCATTAATCTTTCTACTTGAGAGTCAGAGAAGGATAAGAAAAACAGATTCTCTATTCCACCTGCACTTTTAACTTTTGAGCTTTTCAACTCATGATTGATTTTATAACATCTGTTTTGCAGGTGACTGGAGAACCTGTAGGTGAGGTGAAAGCTGTATCTGGAATGCATGAAAGGAAGGCTGAGATGGCGCGCTATGCGGATGCTTTCATCGCCTTGCCAGGTACTACATTTTTTTTTTTTTCTTAAAGAGTAAACAAGTTATTTAATTCTTCCAAATTAATTAATAAACCAAGTTATTTAATGCAACCCAGGTGGATATGGAACACTGGAGGAGTTGCTTGAAGTTATTACGTGGGCTCAGCTCGGTATACACAAGAAGCCTGTAAGTTCCTTCATTTTTTTTTTGTCGCCACTCCATATAATACTGTCCTGTTACATCTTATCTGAATCTTCCATTTATATTTCTTGCATTTCCTACGGTGGAATGCATACCTGTCAATAAACTGCCTGTATTTAAAATAAACCTATAATTAGTAATTGGAGGGCCCTACAGAATTTGAATTAAAATGTAATCCATGCGTTGCATGCTAGGGTTATTTATTCCCATTGTTTAAATTATATTCGGTCATCCCATTTTAGTTTATATATTATAGCACACCCAATCCTTTCATGGAGATCATGTAAGATCTTCTGTTCATATTAATCTTAGTCAATGATTCTCACGGATTTTTTAATTTGGTTCTGGAGAAACTTCAGGTGAACCCTTGTAAACATCAAAATATATCTAATCCTATATGACCTTAAATTTTTGTACAATGGCTTTTTGTTCACCGCTGGATATGTTTCATAGAATATCTCAGGACGGGGTGTCTTTTATTTTTGTGTTAAGAGATATTTAAATAGATATCACATTATCACCAGCTTTAAGAGGGGTGGAGCACTAGATTTGTTTTTCCAACTTTTCCTAAAGCAATTCACAAAAGATTTTAGTCAATGTCGGATAACTTTGGTCGGATAATTCTTTTGGAAAGACTATTTATGACATCGCTTAGGTATTTGGAATTGCTGACACGGAAACTTTCTTCGTTTTCCATTTGGCTTGCACTATAAGGAACTTTCTTTTCAGTTTTACTTGATAAGAGAAAAAATAATACTTCTTCAGTCAGCCTTCAGATTTATTTTATCATACGGTTGCTTTCATTATGGTATCATAATAAAGCATGCATTTTTTCTTATGACCCCACACTTGTGCTTTATCAATAGACAAGACTAATAATAATGTTTTGGACTATTTGTCTCCTGTACCCAAACTGTGGATCATGCAATTTCCCATACTTATTTGTTGGTACCAGATTAGTAATGAGTGCAATAATTCAGTAGTTTATACTATTTCATTCAGACTACTAAAGATATAAGTCAAAACCTTTTGCAAGTTGCTATTTTTACTGTTAGGTCCCCATAAATGAACTAATGATGTAACTATTACTCTCCCTTTGATGAAAAGGTTTAATTTCAAGTCTGTTTAATATACTTTGTAAAATTTTGATTTGAAATGAAACAGGTGGGTCTATTGAATGTGGATGGGTTCTACGATTCTTTATTGTCATTTATTGACTTGGCGGTAGATGAAGGTTTCATTTCTGAAGAGGCTCGCCGTATCATCATTTCTGCCTCAAGTGCCAAAGAACTCGTTAGAAAACTCGAGGTACTTGTCTACTCTTATATGAATATATATACATGTCGATTTAACAATTTGGTCCTCTTTTCCAATGTGATACTTTAGGGGAGTGACTTGTATTCTTATTAAACTTTACTTTTTTTTTTCAACAAAAAGCCACATTTACCTGCTTAATTTCAAGTGTTCCTTTTGTTAAAATAATTGCAGGAATATGTGCCGGAGTACGAGACACCATTGGTTTGGGATTCAGAACCGAAGACCCTTGCCATAGCACAAGAGGCGAACTCGGTCTGGGAGGCAGAAGGGGAGCTACCTACCATAGCAGCAGAGACAAATTCAATTTGGGAGGCAAAAGTGGAGTTGCTTAGCAATGTAACAGAGGCAAACTTAGTTTGGGATACAGAATCAAAGCCACTTGGCATTTTACCGGATAGGGAGAGGGGCATTGCTTCCTAACTCCAACTGGATCCACCTAATGTTGTCTAACTTAATTAATGTTATACCTTTTGTCAAAAATCTTGGACTCCTAGCAAGAAATCTAGAAAAATTGAGGGAGGGGGGTTATAGTTGGGGGGTATTTTGTTGTTAGAAAAAGGCAAGTTTGTGTTATATCATTATATGTGGTGCTAAGATACATGATTTAGATGTTATTTTGGTGTACTCACGGAGAACACTTTACTATAGATATGTTCCCTTAAAAAATATTTGCTTACATAGCCTTTGTTTTTTGGTTTTTACGTTTTTAATAGAGGAAAGTTACCAGAGCTGTACTGAAAAACCTGCGGTAATTGTTATTTTATTGGTTTTGAATTCTGATTAAGGACTGGTACCAGATTCCCAGTATGGCAAAGTTACCAGAACTGTACTGAAAAAATACGCTGTAATTGTTTGTTTTATTGATTTGAACTTGTGAAAAAGACTGATTTTTCCAGTTGGTAAGTATAAATAGCAGTTTCTGAAACTAGGAGACCTCAGGCCCCGAATTATGCAATTGAAATACAAGATTATTCAACATTTGGAATCCCATAGTTTGTTCAAAATGATATTAGAATAAAATAAGTCTCTGATTTTGTGTAAATGAATATGCAGCACTCTCATCGCCTAATAGTAATAGCAGTTGGTTAGTAAAAAATAAGCTTCTTTTAATACAAAGCAAAATACATATTTGCTGTGTAATTAAATTGGGTAGCCTCTGCCTGTGCGCTCTACTGGTACAAGAAAAATAATCTACCCATAAAATCCAATCCGGGTCTATTAGAGTGCTGGAACTAAACATTTGACTTGTAATTATCTTAAATTGGTATTACACAACAATTAAATACAAAGTGTTGTACCAAGTATTCGATAACGATTTGAAGAGTTGTATTTGGTTTGTAGTTTTGTAAACTATTTTGTTGTTCAAAATTGATGAATCCGCTTACAAATTACAATTACATACTGCTTATTCGTCCGTTATACAGGCCAGGGACAAATCACACACATAGTAAAAGTAAAGTTGTATTTAAATATTGGAAAAATGGCTAACAAGTCACACCATCCTGCCAAGTGCCAATTGACGGCAACAATAACCAACAAACAAAAATAACAATCCTTTTTAAGAGCATATCAATTTTAAACAAGTTAGAAGAAATTACATGCATCAGAAAAATGGAAATAGAACTTTATCAAAACAGAGCGAGTCCAAAATAAAATAAATAGTTTAAAAAATCATTACCTTAATTTGTATAAGAGATGATAAATTTAAAATTCAAATAAAAATCTTTTATATGTATTAAATAGTTAAAGTGATTTGACTTCTTCTTACTTTATAAAAACAAAATAGTTTACAACAAAATGGTCTCTGAATTGCCGGGTAATATAATTCCGCCGCCCAAAACAGTTATCCAAAAGTCCATAAAAAGGAAAAAGGAAAAAGGAAAAAGAAAAGAAAAAAAACTAAAGACAACAACTTTTAGAGGAAATCAAACTGCAAGACTTTCGACTGAAAAGGTCCAAAATGAGCTTTCATTGATTTTCTCTGTCTCACTTAAATAAAACACTAAAAGCCATTAGTCATTACATCCAAGTTAAAGTTAGGCACATCCATCTTTTGCCTCTTGTCGGCAGGGAGAAGGGAGAAGGGACAACAAGCAATTGGTGGGTTCCACAAAACGGTGACAAAACTGACAAAGAGAAAACAAAACCCAACACTTTTGTGACAAAAAAATACAAGTGGGTCCGAGCCTTTGGACTCCTATATAACCTCCTTTTGCTTGTTGCACTTGCATGGCTTCCGTTCATGTCATGTGTTCCTTGGTCTTAGGAGAAAAGTAGAAGAAACGACATCTCATCTCTATATGCAATGAATTTGGACTTGTCTTCCAACAATAAGTTCTTTAATTTTGGAATTTTGTTATAGTATAAAATTTGAGAATTTTTTAGTGGGGGGAGGTGGGTTGGGCCAACCTTTTTTTATTTCTAGAAACTTAAAAAAATTATCAAAAATAATAATGATTATTATTATTTTTTATCTCATAAACGTGACAAAATCATTGATTCTGATTCAATCTCAGTGGAGTATTTTCTATGACCAAATCAATAGTTCAATCCTAATAATTTTTGTAAATTACAGCATGTTTTTGTCACAAAAATTACAAATATTAACAACCGAACCATTAATTCGTTATCAATAGAGTTTATGAGATACACGATCTCTCTCCTCTTCTTCCTTATCTCTCTTCCACCCAGCACTCATTGTGGAGAGGACAATGAGACCGAATTAATAATTCGGTCCCATTGATTTTTCATCTTGTGAAGTCGTTCTTTTAGAGGAAATAAAAAAAAATTATAGACAATCGGAAGAATAAGAAGAAATAGTATTTTTTTTAATAGATAAAATAAATGAAATGAACATAATATCTTTAAAAGAATTAGGGAGGAATTCAATGAGATGATTAAAGAGGAATTAAAAATTATGATTGAACAACAAAATGAAGAGCAACTAAAAAAAATTCTATAAGAAATTAATTGAAGAGGAACTAGATTGAGATAAAGAGAAACCGAGTAAAATGAATAAGGATAAACTAGATTCAGATGAAAAGATTCCATATTTCGATGAAGACAAACTAGATTAATAAGAAAATATTCCATATTTCGATGAAGAAAAAATAAATTAATATTAAAAACAACTAGATTTTGATTAAGAGAAGAATCGAAAGAATAAGAAGAAAATAGTATTTAATTAATACATAAAATAATTCGAATGAACATAATATTTTAAAATAAATTAAGGAAATATTCAATAAGATGATTCATTTTTTTTAGAAAGATGATTGAATAAAAAAGTGAAGAGTTTGTTGAGGTAAGTATGGAAATTAATAGAATCAAACTATTTATTCGGTCTCTCCTTGTGAGGTCGAATCAATATATAGTTCAGACTCGTCTATTTTTCAAAGAAAAAGATAATCATTTTTTGTTTCTGGTAATTTGATATTTTTTAATTTGTAAAAATAGGGTTGGACTACGGTTGCTTTCACTTGGGCATTGCTTAGTAAAAGAAATAGACTGGTTGTTTGTGTTTTGCCGAGAAACGATGTCAAAATCTCTACCAGTAATGCCTCTGTTTCATTATTTTTTGTTGTTGGGTGTGTCTCCCTGTATCTATTCAAATTATGTGGTGTATCAGTTAGGGATTTATTGTGCTGTATCTAGGTACGTGGTCTAGTAGTGTAAAACATATTAGGGGCCTATGTTCGGTTGGTCGACTTGATAGATGATAATGACAATAACCATAACCATAACCATTACGTCTCTATCAAGCTTTCTGAAAAAAAAATAACCATTACAATTTTTTTATTAAAAATAATCGAATCTGAGAATCCATTATTAATCTACTGATAAATGATTTTTGTGTGAGATATCGTAGATTTGAAATCTGGAAAGAACAATCATTTATGAATATTAAATAGTTAGATAGTTTGACTTCCAACTTTTACTAAAAAAAAAAAAAAAAATCAAACATGCATCTCTTCGTAGAGAGATAAGGACTAGTGCCAGTACACTAAATCGGTAGTTAAATAAATATTACAATTTTGAAATAAGTTTGTTTTGAAACAATATAAGATGGGTATAATTTAATATTTTTGACTCTAATTTATAAATAAATCTCAAGTTTATAATCAAACTTATCGGACATGATCTTTAAAAAATTTGGACCACAGAAATGAAAAAAGAAGTAGATGACATTAAAATGTTTTATGGATTTTTTTTTTTTTTTGTTAAAAAGAGGTTTTAGTTATCTTGTATGAATCTTGACGCTGATAGACGTTTTTTTATTGATAAAAAGGCTGATAAGTCCGATTCATTTCAAAACATATAAAGCTACATAACAAACTTATTGGACATGATCCACACCTAAGCCTGTCCAATAAACCATAGCAAGTTTTGTTTTCAAACCAAATAGTTTCTTTGTTTCTAGACACACCAAGCAAGTGCACTAAATGCAATTAAAAATTATTGTTGTTTTTTTGAGTAGTAAGGTAAATGCAAAGTACATGATATCATTAATTGAGTGCTAGGAACTAAAAAGGTCTTGACAATCTCCTAACCAGAACAATATCTGCCTAACAAATGAGCATTGGCTGAAAATGTGGTATATTGTTTCCTTTTTGGAAATTTTGAATTTCAAA
Source organism: Carex cristatella (assembly GCA_024447775.1). NCBI lineage: Eukaryota > Viridiplantae > Streptophyta > Magnoliopsida > Poales > Cyperaceae > Carex > Carex cristatella. The sequence continues at coordinate 3,447,905 of JAJHPF010000028.1, read as the reverse complement.
AAATTGCAAAGCGATCATTAACACATGCATATCTTTACAAGTCTTCTGAAAAGTGATCATTTACTAAAATCGTCTCTCATGCTTTATCTATTTTTCTAACTTTACCTGTTTACAAGAGATGTCTTAGATAAGTACATGTACAACATACATGTGCTTTAGAATGAGGTAAATGACTTAACAAAAATAATACATATGCTTTATAACTGAAAGACGCAGATCGAAATTGTTGAAACATTCATAAACATCTGTCCGAAAAAAAAAATTTCTCATTTATCTTTGAAATAACACAAATAATATTTATTTTTTGAGATATTCTTATTGGATTTTGGATTCAGATTGAATCATATTTACTGTGAGACTAATATTGATCAAAATAAAAAAAATAAGAGCATCCAAGAAAGAGGAAAAAAGAAATTATAGAAACAGTGAGACAATAATTCTGTACATACTAAATAATATATCTAAAAAAACATAGCAAACTGCCTCATACTGAGGCAGTTTGCTATAAAAAAATAAAAATAAATTCATAGTAAACCGCTTCACTATGGGGCAGTCAGTTTTGTAAATATTTTGAGTTCGAGAGTAGATTTGCTATTTTTTGTGAGGATATTAATAAAAAAATCGGTCACCTTTTTTTTTATATTGCTTGTGTTTGATAATGAATATTTTTATATATATACTGTTATCACCGATATCACCTTTTTAATGTAAACATTGTTAGTGTTGTGATCTAGAAGCTAATCATAGAATGATTGTTTTCTAAGTTTTGTTTATGTAATTGGATGATTTATTTATTATCTTGTTCATTGAATATTTTATTACTTATAGATCATTCAAGTTGAGGACTTGGAATTTTGGAACTTTATACAGGTGTTAATAAATACTCTAAAGTATCCATAGTCTTGGTAATTAACAAGGAACATTAATTACCGGTATAAGATTAGCATTTGGATTAGTTGATTATCATGTTCTGCAGATCATATGACAAGGGCTTGTCAATCTAATCAAATGGATACCTGATGAAGATCAGGGAGATTGGACGTGACCAAAGTAAAACATTTAATATGAATTGTGTTTGTGTTATTAATGTTTTATTTGTGTCTAGAATTCTAAGGTATGAGATGATTGTTTCTCTCACATGGGAATATATATTTGTGGGTATTATCCAACGTTATCTGTAACTGACAATCATACAAATTCTATCTCAGTATGTATCTCTTATGTGGAGGGATAATAATTATCAAGAATACTAATGTTCCTCATATAATGAGTGATGAAATCATTGGGCCCCTTGATGAAATTATACAAGTATGTGCACATTAATTACTGAATTATTTCAGAATCAAGAAACGAGTAGATTTGCAAGGAATACACATTGCTACCTTGGATCTATTCATGATATCATGAGACATGGAATTGACACGAGGCAATTGTTGCTTAGGAATCGTGATATAGTATGGTGCTTATCATCTGTGTCATTTGGGTAATTACAATGCATATTGCTAGGTGCCGCTTGTAATTTATGGAATCGAAAAGAGTTTCAGATTCTATTTGCCGAATGACATAGACCTGGCTCGTTCGAAATAGGTTCGCAAACTATTCTAGTTCAAATCTCAAAGTGACATGAACTGTTGATTTCGGCTGATGACTTATATTTGCTGATGACTTAAAAATTAAAACATAAGACCGCACAGTGATGCAACCAAAGTAAACTACACAAAGTTTCAGTATAGTAGACTATACCTTTTAACCTTGATTACACTTTGAACTTAGATTGCAAGTATACAATCCTATCTCGTAGTATTATCAGGTATCGATCTACAGGGATAGTGTATTAAGATCTAACAATTTTACTTAGTCTAGGTTAAGTTTGTTGTTGATTAGGGGGTTTTGTTTGTTTGTTATCTTATAAGTTGTAATTAAAAATGTAAACTAAAATACGACCGGAGTCATAGCAAGGTTTAATACGGTGGCGGCGCTACAGGTGATCGGCAGAGTATAGAGATTCTCTAGGGATCAGGACGACCTATGAGTCTAATATAATAGTTTGTTCAGTCACTGGTCCAACCCGCATGCGGTACTGTCACTACTTGCAGGGTGCGATGTATTCTGTTATGTGTTGTGTTTAGGTTTTTCAATCTTTTGATTGGCTTTTGAGCTACCAAGACTAAAGTATTTTAAGTACGGAATTATATTCTTTTCTCATAATACTCTGGAGTTGAAATATCTCAAATTCCTATGTAATTTCTCAGGGACGGATTTACATACACCCCTACGGGTGCTAAGCCACCTTATGATTTTAAAATTATAGTTAGATATATTGAAATGTATTATTTTAAAAAAAATTATATAGTCTAGCCCCCCCCTCATAAAATATCACATGTTCACTTGTGGCCTAGTGGTTATAGCTTATCTTATGGTTGAAGAGAACATGGTTTCAATTCTCACCAACAACATATTTTGCTTTTAAATTTTAGCACCTCTTATTATGATTTTTTAGTTCTGCTCCTGCAATTTTTATTGTTGATCCGGCTAAGTAAACCTAACCTAAAATGCTTTCTAACCTACCCTGCCAAGGGAGCCCCCTAGGTTCTAACCCTAGTTTTTAAAACGCTGCCAAGCCTGGTTAGCCTAGGCCCTAGTACTTGCATGTTTGTCCCTCTCTCAAGAACGCAACGACTATGAAATTTTATGGCATATAGAGATCATTGACATATAGTAGACAGAACTATCTATGTACAAATAAATTAAAAAGAAATAAAAGCGCAATAGAAATTCACACAACAAAATATAAATAAAATCAAAATATTATTAAACGACTCATAGTTCAATCTCTTACCCTAGAGATGAGAGGTTTAGTCTCTTGGAGCCATGGCAAAAGAAAAGAAAAATAAAGAAAACATATATTACAATCGTATTGAAAAAGAAGAACTTTGACTCCTTAGATGACGCCTTCTTGCATTGACTTCCAAGGGCTTTGCCTCTCTCCCTAGCACTCTAACCTAGTCTATCTATCATAATCGGTGAGGAATTCGTGGCTATAGTGCTGGACTTAATCACAAATAAACACGCACACCGAATTCCATTACAAGAGGGGTTTATATAGGGTTTACTAGAGGGAAAGAGAGTAGTGAGAGTAGTGGGGAACATGATCCCTAGATTCTAGGGCTAAAATTAATGCTCCAAAAATAGAAAACTCGGCCTTCACTCCATCTAGAAGGCTTGTGGAAGACTTGGGGTCGCTGCTTCTAGAAGGTTTCAACCAAGGGCCGAGATCTGTCCCTCTAACAGTGCAAAATAACAGTCCACAGATTAAATCCTCGTCGCGTGCGGTCACTGGGCTTATGCCGCATGCGGCATAGGTGAACCCGTACGGCTTCCTGACTTAGCGGAATTTCACCAGATTTCGTTATCTTGAATGTTGTGCACATCATGCTCCTTGTTGCATACGCCATATAATGTCCTGATTTGAGACCATTTTCAATAATCGCCTAAATTGGGCATATTTGCTCTGTTTTTGGCATAAATACGCAACTTTCTCCAAAACCTGCCAAAATGACTCAAAAACACGTTTGCGGTAAATATTTCAGAAAAATAGCTACTTTGCATTCGCTTTTTGCCATTTTCCGTCATAAAAGATAGTAAATTTCGCTATATGTTTTGGCGTCATCACACAGATATAAGTCATAACTCGTAAGTCATAACATTCGCTCTCAGTTCTGAAACCATAAACGACTTTTACCTTTCGCTCTCGGCGACTACGATTACTCTTTGTCGTAAAAAAATTTGTAAAAAAATTAAAATTGAGTTTGTAAAAAATTCGATTCGAAATTAATTCAAACCAAACTCAAAATGTGGTAAGTTCGATTCGTTTGCAGCCCTAGTTGCTACCATTATAGAAAATTCAATAAGCCTATGGCCTAAATTATAATGCTCTCAGTTAGGTACAAATTATAATAGTCTCAGTTGAGCCAAAATTATTTCGAAGTCTATTTGGCATATAGGGAGGTGCATTTGAAATTTGTGTTTGGCAAATTAAAACCGACGAACCAGATCTTATTCTAACTTATTGCACTGAATCTGAATTATAGAAATTCACTATACTTAGAAAATCAGGGGCTTGTACTAATTTGTATAGATTTGATTTTTCACGTGTTTTGGTATTTACTTGAATTTTTCTTTCAATTGGCGCGCGAGTCTAATACTTGCAATGATGAACAAATATGCTTGAAATATTACTCACTAGTCACTATATATTGTGATGATAGTAAAACTAAAATATCATTAACTTGTTGATGCATTTATAACCTAGGCCGCCAATAAAATCTGGTTCAGTATATTTTCTAGATTGAGAAACATTTTCATTGGGCCATATTAAAGTAATACAGGCCCAATGTAAAAAAACAAGTGGGTTTTGGAGAGTGGAGACACCAATCAAGCCTAGGTTGAGGTGCTGTCCATCTTTCATGTTCGTAATTATCGCACAATAATTATCGGCTAAGCCACCGAGACCAACTTCAGTCTTCGGTCTTCAGATTAGAAATTAGAATGAAACATTAGCTGAAGGGTCGAGCTCGCTTAAATTTCTTTCAATAATTAATGCATGGGTTAAACGGTCGACATCATTATTAATTGCTCCTGTTTTAATTACTTTCCATCTTGAGATAAATATGTATCCTATTCCTATCCAACTTAATTGAAAATAATTAATGTTTTAACAGTAACTAGCTACTTGATTTTAATTGGAGTGCCTATTACGAATTAATTTGAAAGAGTTTTCAACTAGCTCCAGACTTAATTCCTTGGGAATCCGAAAGCGGCAGAATATATCTATATTTCACATGTTTCGTACCAATTTTAGAAGCAATGAATTAAAATTTAGAAGATCCGGTCTATCATAAATAGGGGAATGCAACAAACAACTTTTGTCAGATATTATTCTATATATTAAATTAAAAACAATTTCATGATGCAATGAAAATGGACCTTTGGTCTCTTTTAAAAAAAATTAAATTAAAAACAATGATAGTAAATTTCAAGAGGCATCTACTTATCAAGCTGTAAATGCATACATAATTCATTTTTTTAACAACAAAAAAACAGGGAATTGCAACAAATAATAACGAAAAGAAAGTTTCAAGTACCATTTTCTTTCTATTTTAATAAATTAAGGAAGATAGTTAGAGGGTTTGATCCTAAGCTGCATGATACATATACGTCGTATCAGATACGATACAGATATGACGATTCAATAATTTTCAAAAGAATACAGATACAACGATGTGGGTATCATAAAGGATGTCAATGATACCCTTTCAACTGTTTACTCTACTTGTATCGTATTTGATAAGTTGAATATTGGTAATTTTTTTTCATTAGATTATCGGATATAAGTATGGGTAATGATTTTTTTTTTCGTAAGCTAAATGGGTAAGGTAGGGATTAAGACTATACATAATACAAAAGTAATAATTTCATTTGAATTAAAATAACATTTGTGTCCTCCATATCAATACGATGATTTCTTCCATATTAATACAAAATGATATTAAATCGATATCAGGCCATCCATATTCCATAGTATCAGTAAATACCATCAAATTACTACCTGTTTCCTTCATTAATTGAATATATCCAGAGTACCAATAGAACAATACACAGAGTCTAGAGAACAGCACGTTTGAAAATGACGGCGTAGCTTGCACGGCATGATCTGCGAGCAAATAAAAATAAAATACACACAGCTCAAAAAGAAGGAAAAGAAAATTCAAATATTTCAGTTACGAAGTGAGTGAGTGGGGCCCACTCTGCCTTCCACGCTCCAAAGGAAAGGAAAGGAAAGGAAAGGAAAGGAAGCATCCTCTCGCTCCTCGCTCTTTAGTTTGGGTTTGGTTCCTTTTTCTCTTTCTTTAAAATTTTGTGCATTTCATTTGATGGAGAAGCGACAAGGGAAACTGCTAGGGTTTTAGAACCTCCCTCTCCCTCTCCCTGTAAGTTAAACTTAAACCCACCACATTTTAAGATTTTTTGTCGGCGCTCTGAGCTCTCCATTATTTGTCAACCGTAAAAGTTTTTATATGCCTTACTTTTCACTCCAGTGATGTACAATATAGTATTCTCGTCTTCTAATTTTGCAATCTCATTGAACAAATGGAAATGGTTGGTTTGTATATCTAAACTCCATTTTCCTCACCTATTTCCGGCCCTTTGTTTTTTTTTTTTCTTGATTAAAATTTAAATAAATTCTGATTGTTGTTATTAGGGTTTGCCATTAAGTAACTTTCCTAATTCCTCATAACTGATGCACTGTTCTGTCTAAACTATTTCGACAAATTAATTATTTATATGCAACTATTCTGTTCGATGAATTTAATGTGCTTGTTTTGTTTTATAGAATTCTAGTACATTGATTGATTTGATTGAGTACCACTGTTTCAGTGTTTAATAGGACCAATTTGCACTATTATTGCTCCAGTCTTCAGTGTACAATCCGATGAATTTGATTTAACGTGCTTCTAGATTTACTGTTAAGCCTGCTTTCATTCATATTCTGAAGAATTAATGAATTTTGGTATTCAATTGCTCGGTTTCTAATGTTACTTTATTGCAACTTCAGTTCTATTCTATGTGCAACCCATCTGTTTTGCCATTGATTTTAGCTTCATATGAAAGTGAAACTCATCATATGTTTCTCATGTTATAAAATCAATTAATTTTGTTCATTTTAGGGGCAAGTTCATCCAATAGTATCCGGGGAGATCTGATTGGTTGTTGAAATGGGCAAGTCAGCAGGAAAATGGTTGAAGACACTATTTGGGAAGAAATCCTTTCGATCTTCATCCACCAAATCGGTATTCACCTCCTTTCTATGCGAAAAATTTATGAACATCCTACAAACTTTTCCACTTTTATGCTGAAATTGATTAAATTTAAAATAATCTGCTTTTGAAATGCAAAAAAAAAAGTCCTTTTTTCTCTTCTTTGGAAGTATTTCAGTTTCTGTTTATTATTATGGAACGTAAACTTTTACTTTTTACTTATAAGTGAGACCTGTTCCACTTTAGAAATTCAGAAGAAATGGGTAAAAATAATGAAATGCCAGTACATGTTATCTCATTATACTCAATCCAATTTGTAAACATGGATTGAAATAAAATGTGTGATATAATGAGTATATTTCTCTTCTACCCTATCTTGCTTCTTTTAGCTCATCAAAATGTCATGCAAGGCCAATTATGTTTCACTGTCATCCCTAAGAAGTCTATTTGTTAATACAGAAAAATTCAAGCGAGAATTGTTTAACCAAAGGATATGAAGCTTCTCTTGGTGATAATTCTCCTATAATCTCTGAACCAGTACTCATCAGCACATATAGCAACACAGCCTTACCAATAGTAGAAGAGAAACATTCTTCTGATTTGCATGGATGTGAAATCACTCTACCTGTTGTAAGTCATTCTACAGTAGATCAAGCGGCCTTGCAAATAGATGAATCAAGCGGTCGCAACAAGGTGAGTGAAGAGAAGGCAGCAACAAAGGTGCAAGCAGCCATTAGGGGATTTTTGGTACTCTTTTACTTCTTCAATGGATTTTATCAGCTTCTAGATGACATTTTCATTTTTCATAAGAACTTTTGTGTTTCCATCAGGCGCGGAGGGCATTTCAGGCACTGAAAGGTATTGTAAGTTTGCAAGCACTGATACGGGGTCATCTTGTACGGAGGCAAGCTGTTGCGACCCTTTACGCAATGCATGCAGTTGTAAGGGTACAGGCTATCATCCGTGGGAGAATTGCTAGGCGCTCTGATATTGATCTCCAAATCAACTATGCAAGAAAGCAGCAACATGTTCTCTTGGTAATTCTTATTTGATATACTTTCTTATTGTAGAGTTGTTTTTTTTATTGTGGAAATTTCCTTCACAGGAACCTAAGCATTCTCATGCATAACTCTATGAACGTGTAATGTATCTCTCCATTTGTTCTTTGACATGAATAATGAACAATATGTCAGGTTTTCTGGGACTTCAGTAAATGTAGGAGTCTATTGTTGTAAAGATCTCACTAGAACTTTTATTTGACAAAAATATTTATTTATTATTACATTTTAAGACTTAATTATTGTTTTGATTTTTTCCAGGGCGGCAAATCTGGAGATACATGGAAGGAGAATTTTCAAGATCATTCACTTGGTCACAAGGTATGCGATATTAATTTAATTTGGCCTTTTATTTGTTCATTTTTAATTGTTTTCCTATGGCTTTCCAGCTGCTTTCTTCCTGGGTTGTTGTTAAGCCTCTCCAAATCCAATTCAACAAAGATGACCCCAATTCCGCTTCAAGCTGGTTAGAGAGATGGCATATGACTCATTTCTGGAAACCTGTTATCAATGCAAAGCACTTCACACATTCAAAAGCTCAACAAAGGAAAACCAAAAACTCGACAGCAAGTCAATCTCTTAAGACAAGTCCCAAGTTAACAAAAACCCAAGCCGCTAGTTCTGAACCCGAGAAAAGAGAAGACGACCACCATAGCCAAACTCCAAAATTCTCCAAACCTGAGCTTGAAAAGCCGAAACGGGGTCTGAGAAAGGTTTCTACCTCCAAGTTGGATGCCGGAATTGGTAAATTATCATCTGGTTCAAAGAAATCTCAGAGTAAGATTACACAAGAGATTTCAAAGAACTCTGAGACTGCTTCAAAAACTGTGGGTGCTAAGCATTCTGAAGTAAGCCTCTCTCTGTCACGTATTGGAGAGTCCAAAAAGGTGATTCAGAAAAGATCTTTACGCTCAACCCAAGTAGAAGTCCCAGAAAAAGAGTTGCATGCAAGCACAACTGCATTAAAACCGGTGCCAGATGGGATCACTTCTGAAGAGAAGTCATTATATGGTAATAGAGAATCCGGTGGTAAATCGAACAGTAGGAGGAGATCTTCTCTCTCAACTACAAGACTAGAAATCTCAGAAAAGGAGTTGCATGCAAGTGTATCAAAAACCATGCTAGAAGGAAACCTTTCTGAAGAGAAGTCATCTAGTAGTGGAGACTCCGGTAATAAATCTAACAACAGAAGGAGATCTTCTCTCTCCACTAGAAGATTAAAAATCTCAGAAAATGAGTTGCATGCCAGTGCAAACAAATCTGCATCAAAAATCACACCAGATGTGAACTCTTCTGAGGAGAAGTCTATGTCGAGTAATAGTGAATCAGTTAACAGATCCAACAACAGAAGGAGATCTTCTTTCTCGGCTGGAGTAGAAATTCCTGAAGCCGAGTTACATTCAAGTGCATCGAAGTCCGTGCCTAGCTACATGGCCACGACTGCGTCAGCAAAGGCACGCCTTAGAGGCCAGAATTCCCCTAGGGTTGTTACTACACCTGATTCTGCAGATAAAAATGGTCTCATGAGGCGCCATTCTCTGCCATCTGGTTCTGTAAACGGGAAATTGAAGTCAATTTCTCCTAGGACACAGAAGCCAGTATCTAGTGGCGGTGCCAAGGGAGTGATTAAGGGTGAAAGGTCCCTCAATTTATCCAGAGATGGAAGTGGTACGCCCTACAAGTTCCATTTACTAAATATATTTCTGACACCTTTTTAATACTTTTTTTTTTATAGTAACTAAGATTAAGCATGCTGTCAAGATTGCCCCTGGACACCCTCAATGAACATATTAATATTAGTTCTACCTAAAGACACGTAAATATCTCTATATAACTTAATTCTGTTTTCACCAACTCAACCCACTGTAACAGTGGAAAAACAAGGGTAATTCGGGCATTCTTGTAGAAACTGCGAGAAGGGTAAATTAGGCATTCATCATTTTTATGAATTGACAAGATGATTTAATTTTTAGAAGAGGGTACTATGTTTTGTTTTAAGATTATTTAAGGTTCAACCTCCAACTCTTCCCTCTATAACCACTGAACTTGTGTATGTATTTGCAACAGAAAAATCAATTCATGCAGAATGGAGGAGGTGGTGATGATTGAGGAAAAACTTGGGTTCCATATTAACTGATGATATCTATTTATTTTCTTCCTTTGTTCTCTCTTTTCGTAAGAATTGCTTTGGATGTGGTTCTATTGTGGAATCCGTATATGCAACGCAATACTAATATATTCAAAATATTTCCATAAATTATGCTTTTTGTTCGGATGGTACTTTGGTAGTTTTTTTTACCTAATCCTAGTTCTGAAAATTGATGATGTGAAATTCTGAACTGTGAACACTTGATAGCATTAAACAGCTACATTGTAAAAAACGTGACCAGAAAAACAGCCTGTGTGCCGCGCCCTCTGTTTTTTGATTAATATTTAAGAATTCAAGTTCAGATTGAATGATCTTTAGTAAATTATGTATTGACGAAGCACCAAAATTTCACGGTTTGACGGATTGAAAATGTTGTAATTTGATTATAGTAAATTGGATTGACTGAAATACCGAACTAAATAAAATTAAATTTGTTTACATCTATGTAAAAATAAAATTTATTCCTGTTGTTTTGAGAATTGTTTTGTTCGTTAATGAGATTACTTCATGAATATCCAATTGTTGATATTATAATAACAATAATTTTATTTTGTTTTCTTTACAGGTTTTCTAATTTAATTGACCTTGACATTTTAACTTGATCCATCCATCGTTAGTAAAGCCCTAATACTAATAATAAACCCTTGGAAAGCCGCTCGTCCGTGACGCTTGTAACAGGAATGAACCTCTTTAACAGTTTTTATTAAAGAAATGTCTGTATCCTGTACCTAATCAGCTTTTATTAAAGAAACATACCAACAAGTTTCCACACTAGCGGAGTTAACAAACGTCAAACAACTTACTATCCCAATAAATGCATTCAATAAAAAACTTTATGATGCTAAAAGGGGCAAAAGGATTAGTCTCTAGTAACTAAAAAAAAAAAAACTGTGTAGATTCAAGCTTTCTTACTGAAAAGGCACTGGTGCACCTTGCTTCTTGTTAACAATAGCCATGGCCAGGTACCTGGTACCCATACCAATTGGTGTCTGTTCATCGGGCCCCTCCCAAAAAGGAGCCTCTCCATCTCCAACAAGCCGCCAGTACCCTGTTTTCAAGTTCTCTGCTTCCTCTTCAGTGCAATTTTGCAACAATGACTCTACTCGAAAATTAATCCCGAGAGAGCCCAATAGTTGAGATTGTGTGATAGGACCATGAACCGACACATTCTCTACAAAAAAAAAAAAAAAAAAAAAAAAAATTAAAACTGTCTTGACTAACTGTTCAAGGAGATTGTGAGTCATGACAAAACAAGAGAATATATTATTTTGTTTTAAGAATAAGTTCACCCATAGAACATCTTTACAAAAAGAACAAAATCTCACATGCCCCTCTCAAAAGTGAAGATTTTGCCCACATACTCTCCTGTAATTTATTTCGAAGCCCAAATTACCCAATTTTTTTCTTGCACGTGCAGAGGTTAAAAGGTGAGCAAGGGGCAAATTGGTCACTCCACTGAAGTAAATTGGTGATGGGAGGCTATAAATAGTAGTTTTGAGCCTTTATAATGCAGGTACACTTCTTGCTTTGAAGAATACATAAATTAATCTGGCATGTTGGCACGGGTGTGAGAAAAAATATGTTTTGTTCCCGGCATACCTGAAATTTCTTGTGCGGAATGTCTAATAGAAGCAAAATCAACATAGGCACTCAGATCAGCTGAGCCAGGGTCATCTAGTATGTGAACAAACTTATGTTTTCTTATAGCCTGCATTGAAAATAAGCTCTTTATTAGTATATTAACAAGCTTCTATTTGGAAATGTAAGAATGTACTCTCAAACCGTTGATAGCATCAAGCTTAATAGAAGAATTCAAATTCTTTTGTACTAAGACATCACAGTTTTTTTGCTATGCAATGGATTGATAACAACAAGCTCAATAGAAAGGATCTCAAATTCTCCTCTTAGACATGGTAAATAGCACTTGCAGCCTCCTCTCAAATATCATAATTACCCCTTTTTAAAGAAAACACTGTTCTATAAGCATTTCTGGTTTTGCAGATTCACAATACATGGACAACTTTTCAAAGGCATGCATGATACCCTTGCATACCTCATTTTCTGCAAAGTTTCTCAATAATTATGACTGTGGCATTGCAATTCATTATCTAGTGTCTGTAATACTCAATTCCAATCCATCGTAAGAAAAAAAAAACTAATGGAGTGTGGCTAAGCTCAAATCATTTGTCCCTAAGGTTAGGAACAAACGATTCGGTTTTGATATTTTTAAAGTCCAAACGGTCAATCCAAACCGACATGTGTTCAATCTATATTAAAATGTGTTTCGAGACCAAATTACATTTTTTTAAATTTTTTTACTATTTATTAAGATGGTTTGAAAATCGCTGTTTTTATTAAAATTCTGCACCATTGAAAAATAGCGACATTCAAACCATCTTAATAAATAGTAAAAAAATTCCAAAAAATGTAAAATTTGGTCTCCAAGCACATTTTAATATAGATTAAACACCTGTCGGTTTGGATTGACCGTTTGGACTTTGAAAATATCAAAACCGAATCGTTTGGCCACACTCTATATATATATATATATATTTTTTTTTTTGGTTATATAAGGGCACCTGGAGGCTGTCAGAAATGAGTCCATCTTTGCCATAATCAATGATGAGAGCTCCTCCTCCATCTGCATCAATTCTCTTGGCAATTTGACGTGTCAGATCCATTGCGCTGGGGCACACTTCTACCTGTTCCAATTTAGACACCTCCTCACGTGGGGCCCACTGGCAGCGTCTTGCTAGGTATAATAGAGATGGAGTTGGCCCTGGAGATAGCACAAATCGAAACCTGTTCAAACAGGAACAATAAAGTATCTATCGGTATCAACTGAATTTGTGCAATGAATAAAACATATATAACCACCATTGCACAAAAGAAAAAATTTAAAAATATAAACCTACTTTGAATCTTCTGCTACATCGATCATCTTTTCAGACCAACCCCGTGCGCCTTTCTGTGTATCAATTGTAAATTGTTAAAGGTCAGAAATTAAAGGAATAAAAGAATAAAAGAACGAAAGTAGAGGTTGAATACTAATCTAACCTGAAACTGGTAGATTGGCAATGCATCAAAGAACTCATGTGCAATAATTATAGTGCATGCTGTTATAAAAAAAAGAGGCAAAATTTCATAATGTAAAAAAAGGCCAATAGATAGAGAAAACAAAACTAAAATTGAAAATGAGAAAGGACCTCGTACATCCTGATGGAACTTGTTCTAGAGAGGCGTGCCAAGAAACAGGAGTATTGGTTATAGCACTAACTGCTACTTTCGTACCACTTTCTTCATCCATTGAGTCATCTATACATTTCAGCTTCTCATATTGAATCTTTTGCAACACTGGACTGCACTCCACCAGGTGTATATTAAGTGACTTTGTGAAGTTTTCAATTTTTGATGATCCCTAGATTAATACAAAGAAAATAAAATACAACATAAGAGAGGCCAGCTATTTTCAAATCTTTGATGTAACTGCTGGTAGATATCACCATCTAACCTCACACACACTCCAGAGCTCTGGCATAATGGTCCACAAAAGAACAACCTAAACATTTAAATGGCTAAAAAAATGCTTACATGAAGGAGATCAGAGTGCTTACACGAAGGAGATCTGACATGAGGGTCCCACGTCCAGGTCCAAGTTCAACTAAATTGACATTTTGAGGTCGACCCATCTGCTCCCATAAGCACATAACCCAAACACCGATCATCTACAATTGAGAGAATCATGAAAACAAAATCAGGACTGTGCAATTTAGTTCCTTTTAAAGTTTTATTCAGGTCAGGAAAAAAAGAAAAGGTAATATTACCTCCCCAAACATCTGGCTTACTTCGGGAGATGTGATAAAATCACCACAAGTTCCAAAAACATCTCGGTTAATATAAAATCCTGACTTTGGATTCGTGAGAACCTCCTCCATGTATTCAGCTACAGAAATTGGACCTCCACGAAACTACTTGGCAATTTACACAAAAAAAAAGAAAAAGAAAAAGAAAAAGAAAAAAATGAGCAGTTATCTTAAGACACCAACTAATATTAAGGTCAACTTTAGCTCACTAAACCTTGATAATGCTCTTGAGATGCTTGACAATGTCTGACTCCGACGAAGGCTGATGCGTATGATCTTCCCAATCCCATGGAGAGATATAGCACAATTAGAAAAAAATAATATGAAATGAAAATTCTTAGGTAGTGCCATTTAAAATTCTTAGGTACTAACCAGGAGGGTTACACAATCCAGAGCGATCAATGGAGAGGGCTACAGCTGGAGAAGAATGAGTGCTGGATTCGGTGCAGCCATTATCGAGATTAGAAGGAGCGCTAGGCGTTTGGGTTTGCGACGAGCAGAAGCTTCTAGAAGGGGACGAGAGAGAGGGAGGAGGTGCTATGTGGTTTAGGCGAAGCGCGCCATTAGAGAGGAGAGGCGAGAGCCGCGCAAGTGACCTCCGGAGCATCATCGCGAAGATTATGAGCAACTGGCCAGGAGAGAGACGAGATCACGAGAGGGGTTTACCGTTTGCTCTATTCTCTACTCTCTACTCTCTAGATGTTAGGCCCAGCCCTCTGATGCTTAATTTAATTTTTCTGACCGTCTGATCAAAATCAACGGATCATATTATCACCGTCAGATAATTTCATACCCGAAGGAATTCAGAATTTCAGATCCTACCCGGTACAGTAATGAAATCGCATTTTTACCTGCGGAGCTTTGCACTTCTTTTAATCTGGTCCTTCATTTTTTATAGGACGGATCAAACAAGATTTTGACACGAATTTTAAAGCAAAAATAATACTGCCCCCTCCATCATCCGAGCACTCACCGGCTGAGATTAAATCTGGACCGTCTGATCAGCTTCGCAGGAGGAAAACTCCGCAGAGGATACTGGTCCGTACAGTAATTGGGAATCTTTTAGAATTAGTGGATATGGACCCTTCTTTTTAACTTGCCATGAATCTCAAAGCCCAATAATACTGCCTCCGATCTACTCTAAATTAATTTTAAAGCGATTGGAAGTTAATCTCAAACCCTACAGTGAGGGGAATCTTTTTACTGTACCTGGGAGGATACTTTTCCAAACTGGAAGTACGCGGCACTTCGTTTCCACTCTTTAGGAGGAGCCAGAGAATGCCCGTGGCTACTATTGTGGAGGAAACATTCTACAAATGCAACAGTTAGTTCGTAGAGAGGCGGAAGCGAGCCATGAACCCAGCTGATGCGAATAAGCAATGGTCTGAACGAGTGGAAAACAAGCTTAGAAAAAGGTGTGAGAAAGCTGAAACTCTGAATTTGATCCCGTATTCGCATGGTGAAGGAGTCTTCCAAGTTTCCTCTCCAAATGAGTATGTTCCGGCTCAAAAAGTTTCTGATGCAAGTATGAACATTATTCACAGGGAGTTCAAGTACATTGTGAGTCACGGGCCCGGTAAAAAAAATGGAGTGTATATGCAGAGGTATCCAATTAATCTCTATTCCGTGCATTCATGTCTTAGTAGTTTGTCGTGAAAGAAATTGAAATGAGAACCAGTTTGTTGCTGATTGGTATAGTGTGAACTATCTACTTAGTACTTGGAATGGGATGTTTTACCCTTAATCATTCGGTGGAACGACCTTTTTACAATGGACTTAAAGTACTTCCTAACAAGCAATGAATTAGAGTTGGCAGGAGAAACCGATTGGTAATTACTATGGACGAATTGAGATGTGCCCCAAAGGGGCATCATGCTCGCCATTCAACTACCAATAGACGTAGGAGAGGTACGTAACATTCACCAAATCTTATATCTCATTCCAATTTTATGATTACAACTAAGAAACATATGAAATGCAGAGGCAAGAAATGCAGCAGCTGCGGCAGAAAATGGGCAAATTCTTATAGGTTCAGGGGATCATCTGGGTCATGGCATAGTACAACCACGAGTCGTTTGTATGCATCAATTATGTATGCCGAGGCAATAAGAGAGAAGCATTCGTCGTGCCAGGAGAGGCCATTGGTAGCCAGGCAGAGCCGTCTGTTACCCAACCAAGTATAACATCTTTTAGGCAAGCAAGGGCATCTTTTAGCCAGACAGAGTAATATAGTATTGCGGCAGAGCCATCTGGTACACAGGTAGAGCAACTAAGGAAGTCATCTTTTAGGCAGCCAAGGGCATCTGTTAGCCAGACAAGGCCATCTGGTATGCAGGTAGGGCCATCTACTGGTTTTTTTTAGTGGAATTCGTTTTAGGCGCAATAGTTGATTTAAATCTGGTTGTGAACTATTTTATTTGTATGTTTTGAGAACTTATTCTGCAACTTCGAGAACTCTTTTATTTGCAATTTGTGTTAACTTTATTTGTATGCTGTGAACTAATTTAGACTAAGTTATGACTAAGATATGAGTAACTTATTTATTTGTATAACTTCATTTATTTGTATGCTTGAACTAAGTTATGAAGTTAGATTAGTAGCATTTCAAAAATACATTCAGATTCAGTTACTTGTATGGAACCAAACTACAACATAAACACTAAATTGATGAAGTAGAACATTATAGAGAAAAATACAATGAAACAAGCACCTGTAATCCTACTTCTTAGTAGCCAGTTTGAAAGTAGACGAAATACCCGCTTTGAAAGTATAAGCACACGTACAAAAATCATTGTCCGATGTTGCAGGCTTTGGATCAACCTTTTTCTTTTTCAAACCATATCCATATGGGTTTTCCACAAAGTCATCGTCTGAAATTTCATATAAAATTTCAACCTTCTTTTATGCAGCATTTGGAGCAACTTTTTTTTTTTTTTTCAGACCATAGCCATATGAGTTTTCCACAAAATCATCGTCTGAAATTTTATAATACCTAGGTCGTCAGAAATAATCCTCCATTATGCAAACTTGATAGTTTTTTTCAGGATATTTTTTCGCCTTACCACGGTTGCTGCTATTCATTTTTTCCACCTCTGAAATCACCTAAGAATTCGCCTGCTCCTCTTCCTCTCTTTCTTCAACTTTGTAAGTTGATGACGTCAAAATACAACGCGCACTACAACAGCTAGATAGGGTCGAAGAACGCTGACATTTAAACACGGTGGAGTTTCGACTGAGGATTCGTATAAGAGAGCATATCTTCACGCTGACAGCAGATAAGGAGGCAAAATGGAAGCATAGATCCGGATGCACATGGCTAAAGCTAGGTGACAAAAACACCAAGTATTTCCATGCGCTCTCCAATGGATGAAAAAACAAGAACTATATCGCTTCCCTCGCAGACCCAAATGGAAGTGGAACACCGGTCACGACAAATCGGCTGCCAAACTACATCAGGAATCACTTCAAAGCCATGCTAGGTACCAGGCTACAACACCCACGACCTTTTGACCTCAGAGGTCTGATAGGCCCGCAACTCTCAGCAGAGATGAAGGTTTTAGATGACCCAATCACAGAAAACGAAGTCCTATGCGTGATAGATGAAATGTCGAAAGGAAAGGCTTGCAGGCCATATGGCTTGCCCATTGAATTATATCAAAACTTCTGGACGATAATCAAAGCCAATGTAATTGTTTTAATTAATGAATTCACCAGAAATTCGACATCTATAAAATGCATCAATCAGGCAGCCTTAACACTGTTATTGAAAAACAATAACCCACAATCCATCTCTGACTACAGACTTATCAGTGTGATAAACACAATCGTCAAGATCATTCTCAAGATCCTGGCTAACATAGTGCAATCACACCTGCTGAAATTAATACTTCCCAACCAGACTGCTTTCGTCAAAGGTAGATCGCTGATGGAATCATTCCTAGTAGCAAGGGAATTTTTAGGTTTTTGCACAAAGAGGAAACTCCCGGCAATATTGTACAAGGTTAATTTTGAAAAAGCGTTTAATACGGTGGTCTGGAGTTTTTTTGGTAAACCTTTTGATAGAAAGGGGATTCTCGCCTATATAGATCTCAGCGGTTCTAAACATCCTACTCTCAGCCTCTTCTACAGTTAAGGTGTATGAAAATCAAACAAGATATTTTACTCATAAGAGGGAGTTGCGACAGGGGGACCCCCTCTCACCGATGTTGTTTATACTAGTCTTAGACTCTCTAAACAGATTCGTAGAGAATGCAAGATAATTCATGCACCCACATGCCTTTATGTTAGAAGAGGTTATTCAGTTCATGGATGACACAGTAACTATCAATGAAGCACATCCAACAACCCTAAAGGTAATAGCCAAAACACTACAAGTTTATTCGGAACTATCAGGACTGTAGCTTAACCCGAACAAGAGCAATTTCATCCCCATTGCAATACCTTCGAGGCTCATTCAACCAATATAGGCTATCCTAGCGGCATCACCATCACAGCTACCGATCACCTACCTTGGCCTACCACTAACAGTAAGAAAACCTAGGAAAATACACTACCAGCCGATGTTGTCGGCTATCCAGAATAAATTAGAGAGATGGATCTCGCCCTTCCTATCCTACAGAGGTCGAATTACTATGGTCAAGGCGGTACTTTCAGCGATACCTTTGCATTACATGCAAGCGCTAAAAATACCGACAGGAGTGATCAAGCATATAGACAAAATATGAAAGAATTTCCTATGGAAGGGAAATGACTCATGCAAGGACATAAACTGTTAGTATTCGATAAATATTTCGGTGGAGGGAAGAGAGACACAATTCTCAAAATCTCTTTTATTATTCAAACTATCTTTTATATTTCTCTTCTCATCTATTACAACAGAATATTACTCTATTTATAGACCTAAACAAAACTCTTAAAATTCGTATTAAAAAACAACATTAAAACAGCACAGTAAATTCTGACCTTTCTTTGCTAAAACTGCCATAACTTATTGTAGGTAACTCCAAATGACCTATAACCTTCAACATTAAAAACTAGACTTAAAAACACACGAAATAGACTCTTCATTTGCTCAGAATGATCTAGAATTGCCTCTTCAATTCCTCATTCAAAACTGCCTCAAAATCTGTCTGTTTTTATTTGAGTTTATTTTCCACATAAACTGCCTTGTAAATTGGGAAAAAGGTATGTTCTTTGAAATCAAATGAAGGGTTAGGAGTTTTGGATTTGACTTATCAAAATGACGCATTGCTTGTCAAATGGATTTGGATACTGGAAACCAAGCCAGAGGGACTTTGGGCATCCACACTTCACAAATTACATGGCATCTCAACGGCTACACAAATCGACATTGCCATAGATGCACCATTTTTCTTGAAGGACCTTGCACGACTATTGCCATTTTACAAATGCTCAGTCGAGCAGGTTAAAGGTTTGGAATGGCGATGGGCACCAACCAACGTCTTCACATGCTCTTCGGCATACAAGACAATGCATCAGCTGGGTATCCTATTAGCGCACCAAGGGTACCTATGGAGTATGAAAATTCCCATGAAAGTTACAAATTTTTATTTGGCTTATGCGAGCAAACAGAATACTCACCCAGGAGGTCTTATTGTTTCAAGGGTGCTATGTAAACACGGGTTGCAATTTGTGCAACCAGACGAATACCGAAACAAGAGACCACCATATGTGGAATTGTCGCTTCGCTAAAACGTTCTGGAGAGGACTGCTCAGCCATTTTAATGTGACGAGGCCAACTGGGACATCCATTAAAAAAGCTTGGAAATTGTTCATTTTAATCTGGGCGGCAGGCACATGGTGCTTGTAGTTGTGGAGGGAGAGGAATCGACGGCATTTCTCTAATAGCGGAAAACAATACATTTTGATTAATGAAACGACTATGATATCTATTTCTAGTCACAGTTTAGGTAAGGGAGGACATAACCTGGCGGCTATTGGGGCTAGTTAGCTATTTACATATATTTTTGTAAAATTAGAGAGTTAGGATTTTGTAAATATCTCTTTTCTTTATCTCAATATATATTCGTTGACGGCTAGGCCATAAAAAAAAAGGGGCATCCACGCTTTTCACCCCTTTTTTATTTGAATTTGGATACATTGCACTGGATGCTCCCTCAAATAGCATTTATGTTATGTAAGAACAACATATCATCTACTATTCATTTTCCTTTATGATGTTTGTGTGTTGTAAAATCACTATACAGGGGTACTAGTTACAAGTATACACAACCGACCTCTTTTTAAAAAAAAAAATGAATTATTTACAAGTAAAGCTGTTGAACCGAGTCAGCCTGCCTGCTTAAAAGATATATGGACAAGTTGAGGCTATGCTGAGCTGAAGATTAATGCGATATTATTGATTCTTTCTTCAATGGAAGATAATTTACATCCATAGTCATCGCGAATTAGTGGTGGCAGATGAATATCTGATGTCTCAATTGGTGCCATTGATTTGCATATCTCATCCGCCGAGAATGGTATACTGCATCCATAACAAAAACTCTTTGTTTGAAATTCAGAAAAATGTATCGCTGATAATTTAAATATGCATAAAAATTATTCTTTTCTTTAACTTATCTCAAATACCTTGAATCATCATCCAATAAGAAAGAACTTCCAACCGTTGTTTTCAATCTCAACATTTCAATAACCTTCATGAATATATATGTACAACAGTAAATATTTTTCTAAATTTTACTAAAAGAAAATCAATAGAAAACCTAATCGTCGTACCTCTGGTGGGACACTTTTTGTACCATGTCTATCATCCCAAAACATGGTACTTATCCTATGTACTTGCAGAGCACTAAGTTCCTTCAAAAATTAAAAATTGAAGATTTATACCAAACTAGTAATGATTTGATTTCAATTTACCACGAAAAAAAAGCTTATAATACGTACCGGACAAAGACATTTGGTGACTTTCTCCACTGTCATTTCTGGCTTTCCTTGGGTGACCTGATTAGGAAAAAAGAAGTTTACCTTGCTAATATTCATGATGCTCTCAAATATAATTTTCACTTTCTTTGTTTTTGTATCACATACCAAGAATTCAACTGCTTGCCTGATATGCTTCAGTTGGTCCCATGCTGAATCCAGATGCTAGATGTTGTACAACATAAATTTAAAACAATAAAAATAATGGAATTTCAAGAAGTAATGGACACAGAAGCATAAATTAAGGAGAGAAAACAACCTCTTCTGTCGCACAAAAGCACCAATTTTCGAACTTGGTAAGACCATGTTTAACATAATTTCTGTTGCTAAATGAACAACACTCGCGCCTGAGCAGTAGGCTATATATGATACAAAAGTTGCATACATATTTTGGGTTAGATTTTTCCCTTTTTCATTATTTCATTAGGCAAGTAGATCTGATGTTTTAAAATTCTATTCTTTTGTACCTATTAAAGAGTTGTACATTAATAAATGAAAATACTTGGGTGAACAGCTTATGCACCAATAATGGAGGTACCTGTTAGACCAAAAAGTTTAATTTATCTTTTTAATACAATTATTAGTTATGTATGACATATGAATATTGTTTTAATAGAGACATACATGATTGGCTTTCAAAATATTAAGATAATTGGTGAGGCTCTTAGTAATGCATTGCCAGTGCACCATAACATTATAATGTGCCACCACATGATTTCCACGATGACACTTCGTTTTAGACATGCTTGCAAAAGATTTTCTTGGAATCTGAAAGCAATTTTTCACAATTTTAATCAGTCTCAATTTTTTTGAGTATTTACTGACAAAGCAAAAGAGAAAACAAAAAAAATCCATGTATCCTAAATAAATACCTGAATGCAAATAACAAGTTCTGGGGATATCTCCTTCTTTATGTTTTCTCTGATCATGCCATATATCTTCTCTATGAAAATTGTCAGCTTCTGCTTGAATAGTTGAACCTTCCATTTAAAGTTTCATTATCATATTACATTACCAACCAACATGAGAGAAGTTTCTTTCCAAATTAAATTATCATTATTTTTTTTCTGTACCAAGTGTATCCTTCGTCTCTCAGATGTAGAGTTACCAACCCCATTTGCACTAGATTTCCTTTGCAATAACGCCAACAAAGCTGATGAATTGGACAGCCAATAAGCCAACTTTTCATTACTACATTTCTTCATGTAAAAATGAAAATACAGGAGTCAGGAACAGTTATGTATGCATATCTTAAAATCTTGAACAGATTGACTTAATTGCACTACTACCTCTATAGAAGTGGCCATGTTTTCAATTATTTGGTCAAAAAATTGAGCCTTTTCAACCTCAGAAAATCTCCAGTGTAAGATAAACTTGTGTATCATGCTGGCTGCTACTGGTCTCCCACTAGAAAACCCCAGGTTTTGTGATGTGCACTGATTCAGCCATTCTTCTTCTTCCTGTATTAGACAAAAACACAAAAAGAGAAAAGGCAGTGAGTCTGTGTGTGTGTGCGTGTGAGAGAGAAAGAGAGAGAGAGAGAGAGAGAGAGAGAGAGAGAGAGAGGGAAAGAGAGAATACCTGGAAACGGTTAGCTTCTTCAGTTACTTTTCTCAATTTAAATTCTACTTCCAAACTTTGAGTTTTTTTCTCTTTCATTGCTTTTACTCGGGTCTCATATGTCTTACGAGCCAACATTCCTGTAGCAAATAGAAAGACGTTAGACAAAGTCAACCTAGATTATGACATGTTATTTTTGCAAATAAGGCACATGATTTTAAGATCCTTGGCATTTACTAGTTCTGACAAATATTACAGGTCGTATAGAGTAATCCGTTTGCTTTTAATTTGGTATACCCAACAAAATTTTAATTCATCTAGGCTGTGAATATAAACAACTCTCCATCCGAACATCTAACTGGTCATTTCCTCTGAGGATACTAACTAATGGCTTATCAAAATGAGAAAAATTTAATGTTTATTAGTGTTTTTCATGCAAATATATTTAGGAGGACATTCCAGGAAGACGCAAGGAGTTGATCAGAATATTCAGCAGCTCCAAATATAATTGGATATCCATAGTATTATTCATTGTTCATGTATAAATAATAGCGCAGTACTGGAGATATCCAGTTCAAACCCAATTGCTGATGACTCTACAACCTAGAAGCATCCTTTCTGTTAGAGAATAACAATCTTCTTACTATAGTCAGATTATCTTTTACTGTAGTTAGTCAATCATAGTTACATGTATAGGAAAGGCTATAAATACACAATGATGTAAGCACCTGGATAATAATAAGAAAGAATCATTTCAAATCAATTTTTATTCTTCTTCTCCTTCTTCTCATAATAAAACAGTGTCTTGTGCAAGTACCGAAAGTCTCAGGTGCTTTTTCATAATGCAGAGATATTCATACAAAGAGAAATGGAACTGTGCCTTTTAACTAGGAGTTATACCTCTACATAGAGATTGCATATCAATGGCAGCCTTCCTTAATAGAAGGAATTATTTTCGTAACATGCTTGCATGTATCGGTCTCTGTATAGTTTTTGCGGCTCTTTCTAGTACCTTTGTCTTTTGCGTCACCAGTTTAGCCATATGTGAAGCTCTCAGAAACACCTTTGTTTCCCGGAGCTGACATTATTTACACGAAAGGAAGTTCATAACTTAATTGTTTCATTTCATTAATTAGCAACTTCCTCAAGTAATGAACACTCCCTCATGTATCACCTACTTCCCATTTTGGTCAGCATCAATCTCTGAAGCTTTCAATGATGTTTGGCAGGGTGGTTTATAATTCCATAATTAGATTTTTTTTTTTTAGTTTGAACAATACTTTCTTAAATGTATAAAATGAATGTAAAAGATGGATGTATGCTAGAACTATCCATATCTTTTTATCTCAACACTTAATATTACCTGATAGTCCGTCAGTCCCAGCTTGTCCAACAGCTTTAGGCAAGCAAATCTCTCGTCGTTACTGCTCACAAATATTTTTATTCAAAGACGTTTAAAATCATATAATAGATTAAATGATAATTAAATAAGAAAGCAGCTTAAAAAATGATAGAAAGTAGCAGCAAGTACTTCTCACTCAGAATTTCTGGGGCAAGAACATCGAAACTACGAAGGAATTCACCAAACTCCTTTTTAATGGTGTATCCAGCTCGAGTCATGCTAATTGGTTCAAGAAAACCCTACAAAGTCAGAGAAAAATAGTCAAAATTTCAGACAAATATGAAGCATCTCAGTAAGAAAAACAATGCAACTCACACCAAACTCTACTTGTAGGCTGATATCGGGATTGATCTGAAAATTAGAAGGCTTGAGCAATCTGTAATTTTGCAGATTGGTGTAGCTTGGAGGCTTCATTAATACTTCACTTTGCATCTGAAATTTAGTTTAGTGATTAGAACATGATGAGAAATACAGTAGCAGATATTGAAGCAAAGAAGCCTACTTGACCATACATACTTTCTTAAAAAGGATGCGTAATGCGTTATGACTTACTTCCGGTTGATTTGAGACCCTGCTGTAATATACAGCTATTTTTCTGAAAAACAGCCAAAGTATATACAGCTATTATGGTAGGGTAGCACCATATATGCCAGAAAGACCTACAACCATAAATTAAATTATTCTTGCACAATACAGAGCCACTTAGAACTTGTACCTTGTGGTATGGTGGTATCATGAAGCATCAGTGCAAATTGGGCAGATGAGGAGACTGGAGCGTTATCCATTCATACCAGTGTTGTAAATAACGGTATGCGGTCGTCAGACGGACGGGGTACCGCCAAGCGATTAATCGGTATGCGGCCGATTAATCGGAATTATGCGGAAAATTTAACGTTTTTATTAAATTTATGTATATATATATCATAATTTATTAAAAATTATTTATTTAACTCATTAAACTTATCAAATAAACTTAATTTAAGTTAGTTTTATTATTATAACATGATACTATTCTTATTTCTTCGTAACACGTAAGCATTTTGCATGTGCAAGTAACACATTTATTTAATGAAAAATAAATTTGAGAATTAAGTTTTTTCAAATACTAATAACATATTATTTGAAAGAAAGAAAACATTCCAATATAAAATTACTAAATTTAATTTATGATAATAACATAATTTCATAAATAAACATGTCGCGTAAGTAAAAAAAAAATATGGCATATAAATAATATAAAAATTAATTAATTTCAAAGTAAAAAGAAAAAAAAAAACATAGATAAAAAATATTGGATAAATATCCAAACATAAATAAAACTACAATACATGATTTATAAACCTTATTATCACACACTATTATAGAAAAAATAACAATTTGAAAAAAAAAAATTCACTAGAATAAACGGAAAAAAAAAACGGAAATAAACGGGAATAAACGGCCGATTGAACGGAAAACGGCCGGTTAACCGTTTAAAAGGCCGATTAAACGGTTTGGCCGCCGTTTCCGATTAAACAGCCGTTTAATCGGCCGTCTTTCCCGTTTTTTACAACACTGTTTCATACATTTCCAAAATATATATAAAAAAAAAAAAAAAACAACAGTTCGGGGCATTTTACCGTGATAGGAATAGGATACCGCATCCCCTTCATTTCTCGGTCGGAGGTTGCACCCCACCCCCAAATCAGTTGTGCCATTTATCTCGATTTCGTTTTGATGCGGTGCTTAGATTTCTTCGTTTTTATAGCCCCACATTATTAACGTAACTTTTCTGTTTCTTCAGGAGGGTAAAAGAAAGGAGACGAGACAAAAAAAAAAAAAAAAAAAAAGGTGGTAATTGGGAAATGATCTCTGTTGCCAGATTTTCACCAGCGTCTGCGTGCCCATAAGAAGGAAAAGGCGGATTATTCTGGTAAATATATTGACATATCTAGTTTGGCTTGACGCAGTGCAATACTATAGAGAAAATGAGAAAGTATATGAGTTTTGCTCTGTGTAAAGATAAAATAGCTCTGTCAATTAATAAATCCGATTATTCGCTGTTTCTGGGCACTGTGGAAGTTCCTGTCCTCTGCCACGCGGCACTGAAGATTGAAGAATCTGACTAACTTGTATTTTAAAAAAATTATGGTAATTTTATCAAATTTACATCCTCTCGGCTGCAACTGTCATGTGAATATGTAATTAACCTTGCTGTATTGTATTTTAAGACTGAAAGCAGTAAAACTGCCAGATAGAGATTTTTTTTATTTCTAAAAATACGCGGCCTAGTATTTCTAACCCAGGATCGATACATAAACATACATGGATCGAGTCATTTGTTTTTTTTATTGGACCAGCAATGCTCCTATCTTCAATTTTTACAACTCTCGGAGAGGTGGCAGGGAAAAGGCTTATTGAAATTTGAAGGAATTAACTTCAATCTTTAGTGTATTAATAGTGCATCGAACAAGTATTTAACTCTATTCATTGGAGTATTTAACCGTCCGCGTCCAACAGCGACACAATCTGTCCCCGCAAAAATGACAAACTAATTTGGTATCGTCCCCGTGTCTCACACATCAGTATTTAACTTTAGGAATGTTAGTATTTAACATTATAAACATTAGTATTTATCTTTAAAGTCAAAAGTATTAATATCTAAAATTATAAATAAGTTGCATGGATTCTATTTAGCATCATATATCTTAGTATTTAACTTTAGAAATGTCAGTATTTAACTTCAGATATTTAATTTTCTGCAATATTTAACTTCAGTCTTTAGTGTATTTACCGTTCATCGATCTAGTATGTAACTTTGTTCATTGTAGTATTAACTATTGACGTCCAACAACGAAAAATGTTGCCCCCCCATATACCTCCCACTAAAAGACAAAAAAAAATTAAATTAGTTAGCGACTTTTCTTTTTCGGAGGCTGCGGGGATGAAGGGGGAATGAAAATGGGGGTTCTATATAATTATTGTTTATAAAAACCATAAAAAATGAGTTCGCAGTCTATTCCCTAGAGTATTTTATATCTCAAAACGGACTGCCAATACGTTCTCAGCAGAAAAAAAAAAAAAATCAAAGAACGAGTTCCCAACTCAAAGCAGTATTTTTGGGCTTTGAGATTCGTGCCAAGTTAAAAAGAGCGGTCCAGATCAATTAATTGTAAAAGATTCCCTGACAACTCGCTTTGGGCTTTGGGGCAGTATGTTTATTTTGGACTTTTGGGGTTGATTGAATTTAGTGGTGACCATCAGATCTGCATTAAGATCCGTGCTTACTTATTAAAATCCGTGCATATATGTTTCAATTTTTGTGCATACTTTTTTTTAGCGAGAACATATTGGCAGTCCGTTCTCTATGGAGAACGGATTGGCAGTCTGTTCTGAATTTCCATCTGCATAGCTTTTATTTTCAAATTAGATTAGATTCATATCCGATACTATTTTTGTTATGATATTTTTTTTATTTAGTAATTCAGATTTGCATATATAGATATTCCTAAAAAAAAAAAAAAAAAAAATTGATTTTAGAGATCAAAATTTTCAGTGACCGTGGCAAATCTCTCTTCACCTCTCTTGCTTAGTCGCTCTCATTTTTCTTAATTTTTTTTTTAAACTTCAATGAATCAACGCTATTAACTTTTCTTAGATATGACCGAAATGTCTTCAATTTTGCTTCTTAAATTAAATATGAAAAAATTTGCACCTTGATACCAAACTTTTTGAGCTGCATGTTTAGGGTGAACTGGTGATCGATATTTTTTTTATACCATAAGTCTAATAGTTGGTCATTGAAAACAGATATCAACTGACAGGTTTTTGACCATCAGAATTCAATAGTTTGTCGCTGAAAATATGTATCGATAATTGGATTTTAAACATCAACGGCCAATAGTTGGTCGCTGAAAATAAGTATTAGCGACCGAAAATTAGACTATAAAGGTTCCTATATGACATCAATCAACGACCAGTAACGTCATCACATGAGTATCAGTGACTATAGCAACTGTGACCGGCGTAATTATTATCAACGACCAAATTTCCGGTTGTTGATTTTTTTTTACTGTAGTAATACACCGCTCGTCAAGTAATAGAAGTCAATGCTGGCCTATCTTCTATAATTCTTATGTTTTAAAAATGACAACCAATAGAGATAACCACATATATTATCTAAGAACTAAAATTAGTTCGACAATTAACTAAAATTAGGTTGTTTTGATGTTTTGTTTTGACTTCAAAACATGAAGAACAGTTTATCAAATAGATGCTTTATTACTTAATCTAATATTTATTTTTGCTAAATATTTTATTTTAAAAGTAAAAAAATTATGACAATCGTAAATGCTGAATATTTTTTTTTCGTGTAATATGAAACTAAAACTGATATCCTGAGAGAAACTAGTTAGACCCCTTCTAGTTTTCACTCCTTATTCCACCACCTTTTTTTACTTAATGCATACTTGACTGGCATGCAATGCACATTTGTTCACTGTACAAGCTGAATGCATTAGATTTACTGTGCTATAAATATAATATATTTCAATAATTAAAAGTATACGCTACTCGTATCATTAATTATGCATGATATGATTATGCCATGTAGTAGCTAGTAAGCAAGTCGCAATCCCATCTCAAGATAGACAATACTAAATTTTTTTGGCTATTTTTTAAAATGTCTAGTAGAGAGGGACAACACAAGTATCTACATTTGATCCATGACAATATTTCCCTGGTTATATACAATACGAAATAGATCATTAGACAAACATTGGACCTATGGCGGCCTCGCAACCAAATTGAGACCCCTATTGACTAAAAATTACCCCTGAACCTTTCCCAATAACAAGATTCAGAGGCCCGACAACGGTTGCAACACACGATCACACCGAAGCTTGACAAAAGAAAATTAAATAACCAATCAATTAAATTCAAAAGAACTAAAAGAAGAGCCTACCAAATAACCCCCTGGTGATTTGGTAGGATATGGGGTAATGTTATGTACATGCAGCGGTTTTCCTTTTGATTTATTCACAGCCTGGAGTCGAATGATCAGGAATTTTGTTATTCCTTTCTTTGATGCAAGAATGCAAATCCTGAATTTTCTCGAATCAATGGTGGTAAATCAAGGTCTGTTGTCTCAATCTCAGATATTGATTTGGATATATCATCCACTGTAAATGGTATACTGCAATCACATAACAATATATTATTATTGCAGAAGAAACAAATACATAGGATAGAAAGAGCATTTGTTTAAATTCCTAGAAAATGAAAAGGTAAGGTTACATATATTTTACCTGGAGTCATCATCCAACAAGAAAGAGTTTCCAGTCTGGCTATTTGCTTCCTCGGACATCTTTACCCTCATGCTTCCAATAACCTATGTCAATGTGCATGTAAAAAGTACAATTTTTTTCACAATTTTATGAATATGCTTGCTGACATAATAACAGTCGATTGAAATTAAAAATTGGGTAAAACATACCTCTGAAGAGACACTATGAGTACCATACTTGTCATCCCAATACATTGTGCTTATCCTATATACTTGCTGAATACTAAGTTCCTGCAAAAAAAAAAAAAACCCTTTACTGTCAATTAAAGCTAACATTTATTTGATAGTGCATTTAGAACCAAAACAAATGTGACTTACAGGGCAAAGATCTCTGGTGATCTCCTCAAGAGTCTTTTTCGGCTTTTGGTGAATAACCTAATTAGACAGAGAGAGAGAGAGAGAGAGAGAGTATTAATTTTCAGAAATAACCAAGAAGTTGCTAGCAATAAAGCGATTTGTTATTTACTATTAAGATAGTTTTCAAAGTTGCATACCAAGAATCCAACAGCTTGTCTAATGTGCTTCAGCTCATCCCAGGCAGAGCCAGCATACTGCCACATGTACAAATATTGAATGTATTAAATTAAGAATAACAGCAACCTAGAATTCAGTAGAAAAAAAGAGGGAGAAGGACACCTCATCAGTAGCATCAAAGCACCATTGCTCTAACTCAGCCAGACCTGCTTTAACATACTCCCCATTGCTAAATGAACAGCACTCCCGGCGGAGGAGAAGACTGCAATGTTAAATGAATATAAGTATGATAGATTTATGTTTTAACATGTATATCAAATCACTAACCCAAAATTAGGAAATGAGAAAAAAAAAAGTACCTGTTAAATAGCTGAACATTAATAAAGGAAAATACTTGAACGA
Source organism: Carex cristatella (assembly GCA_024447775.1). NCBI lineage: Eukaryota > Viridiplantae > Streptophyta > Magnoliopsida > Poales > Cyperaceae > Carex > Carex cristatella. Next base: position 3,417,896 of record JAJHPF010000028.1, on the reverse strand, counting down.
ACACCTTTCGAACCAGTAATGGAGGTACCTACAAGAAGTCAAAGCAAACTGACCAAGTCAATATATGTTCACGCCTTGCCTTCAAAACAGCTTCTTAGTTCTAATACAACAATTTCAATTTTATAGATGGTTTAGCCGAGACTTACAATATTGGCTTTCATGATGTTCAAGTAGGTGGTGAGACTCTTGACAATGCTCTGCCAGTGGGCCATGAGATTCTGGTGTGCTTGTGGATTTGCATGTGAACGGGTCCCTTTTATCAGGCTTGCACGGGATGTCCTTGGTACCTACATTTTATTTTCCATTAGTTCAAATATTCATTCTCCTTTTAGTTCCAACCCCAATAGGTAACAAATTGTATTATATCTTATTCCATCTTCCAATTAGTACCTGAATGCATAGACCGAGAAGTGGGGATATCTCTTTCTTCAGGTTGTCTCTGATCATACCATATATTTTCTCTAGAAAAGCAGTCAGCTGCTGCTTGAAAAGTAGTGCTGGATACTTGGCCTCCACTTGACGCCCTCCAAGTAAAGCACGGCTAATGGTTTGTGGAGTACCACGAACCTTCAATTATAGAAATTTATGGAGCTTCTATTAGTCTGTTTAAACAACAATTAAAAAGGTTACATTGATATTTCATTTCTAGATTTTATACCGAAGGTAACTTGGAGAACAAAGCAGACGACGGTGTTCTACGTCTGTGTGGGGTAGAGTGCATGGCCCCACTTGTCTTTAGTGTCTTTTGTAGAAGTAACAGTAGAGTTGATGAATTAGAGAGCCAGTAAGCCAGCTTGTCATTATTGTCTTGTGTCTGTTAAAAAAAATTTGGCAAAAGGTAAGCTAATTCCATAAAAAGAAGTACAGTTCTTAATAATTATTTCTAAAAGTACCTCAATACAGGTGCCTATTGTTTGGATAATACGGTCGAAAATACTGGTCCTCTCAACCTCAAATGACCTCCAATGTAAGAGGCATTTGTATATCATGCAAGCTGCTATCGGTCTTCTTCTGGAGAACCCTAGGTCTTGTGATATACACTTGATGAGCAATTCTTGATTTTCCTGAAAAAAAATATAAAAACAAAATTGTAAATGATGCTCAAGTTAGAACTACTGAACAACGGGCACTTAACAACAGCAGATAAAATTTCATACTTGTTGCCTATCATTAAGTGATTTCTGTGGTTTCTCCTCTGGTTCGATCTCCTTTCTGTCAGCTAATTTTGGAGTCATAGCCTTCATTCAAGATAAGTTAGTCACATTCCACCATAAATCACATTTCAAAGTTTGAATTAAATGAAAATGTTTACTCAAAGTTCTATTGAAGTGCACTTACAAATGGAATGGGGGTTCTCTCGCCATTTGGAATATGGCCAACACGTTCTGGTGTTTCTGTCTGAAAAAATAGAGAACCAAATTTGCAATATAAATGTCGAGAGATCCAGCAAACATTGATATTTACTAGTCATTGTAATGAAATGTAAGAAAAATTATACACAGGTACCTGGAAGAGGTTTCTATTAGGATACATAGCAATTTGTTTGGCAGTGGGAGACATAACAACAGTCTGTTGCCGTAGTACTTTGCATTCTTCTTCCAGATTTGAGTTCTTTTCCTCCAGCCTGTGACAGTAAAATCATACAACAAAAGAAGTCAAACTATTTCACTCCCTGAAATCTCTCTTTCAAGACAAGACTGTGATAGCAAGAACAGATTTTGATGAAACGAACAGTTATCTAGTCGTCAATAGTTCCTAAAAGCTATTTGAAGCAGTTTGGATGGATGGCCTAAACTCCTATTGACTCTTTAGTTTCTGCTTATTTTCTTTTCTTGGAGTTAGTGACTGGTTTCTAATCGTCAAATGCACCCTAATAGTATAGTAGAAAAACTTACTCTGGCTTAGGCTGAAATCTCAATAATATTTTCTGAAAAAAAAGGAACCTTGATACAGTATCTTGAAGCTGTTCGATTTTCTTTTCAGAATCTTCCACCTTCTTGACTAATTCTTCATTTCTCTTCTCAGATTCCGCTTGTGCTTTCCTAGCTGCCTCACTTGCTTCTCTCTCTGCTTGCAACATAGCCTAAAGGCACAAAAAAGAGCTATTTAGTATTTGCAACTTCATGTGATTGAATCTTTTTCCTATAATTAAGCCACACATTACTACTATAGACAAAATTATAAGAGACAAAAGCAACACATCCTCCAATATGACAAAAAAGTAACACATTACACTATATGTAGTTTTTACAAACACTTAATATAATCAGATATCAGTATTTAAATAATAAAATAGACAAAATTTTGTGATTTTCCTAAATAAAGAATCAGACATCAGTATCCAAATACCTTGAGTTGATCAACCTCTGCGGTTAAAGAGTTAACCTTGGCAGTATCCTCAACATGAATAAGAGTCTCTTTAACCACAGGAGGTGCCTCCTCAATAGCCTTTCTAGCTGCTTCTCTTTCTTTCAGTACAGCTGCCTTTGCTTCCTCCACTTGCCTCTGCATATCCCGCAGTTGCTCATGCAGCTTCCCCATCTCCTTCTCTTTTGCTTCCTCAAAGTCCGCCTAACAAAATTAAAGATACAAGACAATATTTATTCCAATTTCAAAAAATTAACAAACCTCTTAGTCCAACAAAAAAAAAAAGATTCAAGACATAATACATATTAAAAAAACTAAAGAAAAAATAATTACTCTGCTGCGTTTTTCCAATGCTACCCGCAATGTAAGGTCTTCCACACGCTTTTCTAGTTGATCCTTTGCCGCTTTGAGGGCTCCGGTTTCCCTTGCAGCCTGTAAAAAAATAATATATTGCAGAAAGGATAGTATGAGACAAACCAGATGGAAGGCAATCTTAAAGAGAGAAAGAAATAGAATAAGTAAACAAAAATAGTACCATTTTGAGTTGCCTGAGAGCTCTTCTCGCAAGCCTTTGTCTCCATGCGCATTGGTACATGAGTGTTGTGCGCTTGAGGCTCTTATAATACGCATATTCTCTATGACCACGCCATTTAGCCTAAAAACAAACAGATAATTCTTAACATCTTAGAAGTAATATGTCCAGAATAGGTACCAAAAATAATAGAGGAGACCTGGATAAGGATGGCAGCTCTAGTTTCCTTCCTGAACCTGAATTCTTTGCGACCAGACATTGCACGTAAGCCGGCTTGTAATGTAACTGCAGATTTCTGTAGCTGCAAGTACAACTTCCTTGCAAAGTACTTGCGCAAATTCTTCTGTACTTTGAGTGCTGCTGCTTCCCGACGCATCATCTCATATACCTTGCGAGCCAGCATTCCTGCATTAAGAGAACATAAGTTTATTGAGACAAATAACAAACTTGAGTGGATCAGGTGTTGCTTTTTATATGTCCATCATCCAAAAAGAAATGAGGGGTTTACCTCTGCAGAGAGATTGGATATCAATAGCAGATTTCTTTAGCACAAGGAACTGCTTGCGTGCTATGTGTGTGCGTATCTGCCTCTGGATGGTTCTGGCAGCCCTTCCTAGCACCTCTGTTCTACGAGCATCCAGATCGGCCATCTGTCCCGCTCTCAAAAACACTTTTGTTTTTCCAATCTGACATGGCAGGCATCCAGAAGACAAGAAACTTAGCATGTCTATAGTTCAACTTGCCCTTTCAGACAATTATTTTAAAGAAAAAAAAAACGCAAAGCTATAGTTCATTACAATATACAGATTACCTGATAATTAGCCAGTCCCAGCTTATCCAAAATTTTCCGACACACGATCTTCTCATCATTGCTATCCGTAAGAAAAAAAAATTATAAAATAATGTAAGAAAACAAAGTAGTTGAGTAACATGACAAAACATAGGCAAGTCTTTTCTTACTTTCCATCCAACAATTCTGGCGCAAGCACACCAAAACGATGAAGAAATTCGTAGAATGTTTTTCTTGTTGGGTATCCGGCACAACTGATCCTGATTGCTTCAAGAACACCCTAGGATAATTGAAATAAAAGAATAATCAACATATAATAACCTCTAAGTGAAGGGATGGTGAAATAAGGAAGTCGATTTGGATAAACATACACCACATCTCAGTTGTTGGAGGACATTTTGATTTTCAAAAATTGAAGGTTTGAGTAGATTATTTGGCTTCACACATCTGATGTAGTGCGGCTCCGTTGAGCTTAGTGTTTCCATCAGTGCTTGGAGTTGTAGCTGAGATTGATATAAACAATATGTCATTGCCTTGTCTTAAAATTTAGGTTCTCTCAAGAAGCATTCTTACAAATAGAGGATAGAGACCCACCCAGCAAGTTAATCTTCTGCAATAATATATATCTTTTCAGTTTTGTATGGGTATGGAACATAATACATACCTGTAGGCACAGAGCAACAGTGCCACCTTTTTCAGAAAGGTATATTTTCTTTTCATTTTCCTTTTCTTTCTTTAACGGTTTGTTTTGTATCTATATTATTCTTTTGTTGAACTAGTAAAGGACAAATTAAGCTATATTTTGCTCATTCATTTGTGTATCCATTTTAGTGCGCTTGTGTCTTTCAATCCACATCTATGAATCTTGCTTCCATGATGTTGGTTTGTGCTTATTTACAATTTACAATTTCTTCCGAAAAAAAATGTCAAATTGATTTTCTAATTAAGAAATAAACCTTAAATCGAGCGCCGATTGATGAAAACTTTGACGATTTAGACGTCTCCTCAGGAAGTGGGGGAAACAAACCCGCCACAAATGGACATGTTGATGCATCAAGCAAATCTTGATGCTCAGCGACCACATAGTCTTTATTCTTGTCTAGAAAATAGTCAGCCTGATAGGTCACCTGTACAAAAAATCATATAAACAAATATCAATAATAATAATAATAATTAATAACATGTGATAACAAATTAAAACTAGTTACTTACCAACTAAAATGGGATTATAAATAATTAGATAAGGGAGTAAATGAGTAACATACATCTCCCGCATAATGGACAATAGTGAAAGCAGTACGGGACAGCTTTGGCTTAACAAATCGCTTGTTTTTCTGGAATGTCGCGTACAACTTTTGAGCGAATGTCTCATGTGTTGATCTAGGAAACATGCTGAAAATACGTACATACAGTCAAAGGGAGAAATGCAGTTAGCTGTCTTCACATCAAAGTAGAACAACAACAGATTATCCTGCAAATGTAATTGATTCAAAAACACAGGAGCTCACCAGGCCTCATCAAGCAATGAAATAACTCCACCAGGTTTCTGAGGAAAAAAAATGAAAGAATATTTTCAGAAGCCAGAGCAGAAAATTACATCCACACAGTGTACTATAGAAATTCAAATAGATTACATTTACTTGCATAAAAATAAATAATAAAAATAACTCCAGAATAAAATGTTTAATGCCTTAAAAGCTCCAAACAATTAATATACTAAAAAGACACAAAACAAAGTACATAAGTGATAAGTCCAACAATAATTATTAACAAATTCACAAATTGATTTGGCACTAGTACTGATTGGTACAAATTATGGTCTGTCCGGAATCTGACTAGTTCAGTAATGTGATCGAAGATTGTATCCTATTAATAACAGAATTACAAACCTTCTCAATTAAGTCCAAAACGTCTTGATTATCAACAAAATCAATATAACTCCAGTCTATCTCCTCCTTGGTATATTCTTCCTGCTCCATTTTAAAGACGTGCTGCAACAGATATGTACATTTTAGAATTTAGAAAGATAAATTATGCTGCACATCCTAGTTTCTTCATCCTCCTTTTTCAAATATTAAAGCACGAGATAGACTATATGTCTCAGCACCTGGTTAAAATGTTGTTGAAGCTTTTCATTTGTATAGTTGATGCAAAGCTGTTCAAAACTGTCAAATGGAAAGACAAATTACAAATTAGTCAAAAGTTCAAAAATATTGAGTTCCGACTATCAGGAAGTTCACTTGCTACATAAATATGTTACCTGTTAACTTTGAAACTTTCAAAACCATAAATGTCAAGAACTCCAATCAATTGTTTCGAGTTTGAATCCTGCCCAATTGAGACATTAATTTTCTCCACAATCCTGCATATAGGACAATACAAAGGTAAACAGTAAACACATTATCTCCATTTTAGCAAGTATATACCAACAAAAACTAAATCATTTTGCAGAAATGGTATCTATATATTCAACCATCATTTTTTTTAAATTCTTCTGCATGTAGGAAGTAAAAAATGGTTTCAAAGAAAATTTCCACAAAGGAACCCCATAAATCTCCTGCCAGCCATGATTTAACAAGTGCAGAGAAAATTTTGGTAAGAGAAGAGCCTGGATTTCAAAATACTTAATTAACAAAATTTTAGATGAGAAAAAGTGCAATACCAGTCAAACAATCGAGAATATATAGTCTTTGCCAACCCGTCTCTACTGACAATAGCCGACTCTGGATCAAGAGTTCTAGTAATGACTTCTTCTGGCGTGACTATTATTCGAGTAATTAATGCTTTCTCCAATTTGTCACAGTCACACCTGAAAAACAATGTAAAACAAAATACAACCTAGTTAGTGGATACACCTTACAAGGTTCCACTACTTCTCACAGATGATGTGAATCTGTGAAACTTTTGTACTTACATTAAGAGGTCAGATGCTGTTTTTAGATGGTATCTTGACTTCTCATCCTTAATAACTGATGAATCGATCTCTTTTCCTTTTGCAAAATCAATATTTCCAATGTGAAGCACAGCTGCTACAACCCGAAATATCGCCTCCTACAGTTGACCAAAGCAAGCACATTTTTAGTTTTTAAACCACAAGATATTGAATAACATAGAAAAAGAAAACAACATAGCAGTTCATACTTGTTCGTCCTCACTTATTCCAACTATATCCATAGCCCTTCTAGTAGCCAAATACTCCTGTGCATCATTAATCCCGTCTACCTCAATGCAATTTGATTGGTTAAGGTAGTGAAAGATCTTAGGGTCATCCAACTTGTATCTCTTCCTGTCCTGAAATAAATAAACAACATTCATTCAGTTGTTAGTAATTAGTATTATACAAACATTAAAGACATGAACATGGAATGAAAAGAAAAGTTACCTCTTTCGGAGCAGCACAGAGGAAGTAAAAGCAATGATAGTTTCTCTCAGGAGTATTGATCTGGCAAACTCTAGATCTCTCAAGCAAGTAGGTTCTAATAGCAGCACCTGAGATCCGACCCGTCTTGTCGAATTGGATCTCCACAAACTTACCAAACCGACTTAACCACACAATAATTTAGCAGACAGTTAGCTTACCAGTTGAAAAACAATTGTAAGTAGAATAAAAATTCAAAAACAATTAGATATTCAGACATTTACCTGGAGTTGTTGTTCCTGACAGTTTTGGCATTGCCAAAGGCTTCAAGGACAGGATTTGACTAAAAATTAAAAATACACAGATCAATCACGATTTTTTTTTTTTAAGGTCAGTAAATAAAATTATAAACGTTATTTACATTGTTAAAAGAAAAAATATAGTACTTGGCTCTGTTACCGTATAGTCCAGGACTACTACTGATCACAATAATATATGGCAGAGTAACCAAACATGCAGCATTTGAGACTGGCTCACTATGAGATTTTCAATGTAATGTGTTTAGTATTGGACCAAGCATTGCTAATGCTTGATGATAGCCTACAAAATACCATTAGACTAACACTGTAGACTTACTTCTAGAACTTGTTGCTCGACAGTTCTCCCTTCTGTACCTGATGATCTCCCCCCCAAGTAAGCCAGATATCTCATAAGCATCTTAGTAGTTTCAGTTTTACCAGCACCACTTTCACCGCTCACCAAAATGGAGTTGCTTTTCCCTTCATTTATCATTGCCCTGTTTTAATTTATTTTTCACTTTGTTAATTATTGTCGGTACTGACGTGTTGTTATATTACAACAACAACAACCAAGCCTTTAGTCCCAAACAAGTTGGGTTTACTTAAATGTACATAAACCAAATTGACCACTCATGAACTGCACTTAAATGTTGTTACTTAAAAAAAAATAAGGGCCACTTGTCAGACAACACTTGGTGTCACAATTTAGTTACTAGTATACACTAGTACCACATAGACTGCTTCACTATCATATACAACCCGTGTTTTTCAGTTGTTAATATTGGTATAGCAACATGTAAAATGGAAATTAACTGGAATCAATTGGAATAATTAGGTAACTATAATATTAGAAGACATACTAATACCAAATTGACCACTTCAATATCAAACACTACCAGGGGTTTTCAGTTGTTATTATTGGTATAGAAACTTGTAAAATGAAAATTAACTGGAATCAATAACCGGGTAGCGACAGTATTAGAAGACATAACCTGTAAGCAACATCAGCAATTGCAAAAACATGAGGACTAAGCTCCCCTAAATCGGCACCTTTGTATTGTTCCATCATGTGTGTATCGTACAGGTGTGGCAACCGTTGAAATGGGTTCACCGCTATGAGAATGTTACCTGTATATGTCTGAAACAAAAGAAGCAGATATAGTTCAGTTAACTTCCTTTCCTAAGTTTGCAAGTAGTGATGGAGACAAGCGGAATAATAAAAGAGCGTACATAGATTTCATTGAGCTCATAGCGGATCTTGAGGTTTTCTAATACACCAGGTTCATGTAGGTAGGATAGTCGTGTCATGTCATCCACCCCACCAGCTGGCGCCTCGGTATCCTTCGGATACACTTTTGATATATCTGCCACAACCTGCTTGCAAACATAATTTTGGAGAAAATACTATATTATAAGTATTACTAATTTCTGTAATTCAGGTTAGACCACAAAACATGAATAATTACATGAAGTTGAGTTCTTTAATGAAATTGACCAATGTAATATGTAAAATGCAAACACAAAAGGTAATCGTGAAAGCACTTTGGTTACTTACATTATTTCCGGTTGTTGTGTTGACATGAACTTGACTGCTGCTAATTTTAGAAACCTCTCCATCAACCCAAGCTAGGTTTGGATCTTCAACCCATACATGTGACCCCACTACTATATTTATTGGTGTAGCCGCCTACATAAGATGTCAGGCAAAATGTTGTCAAAATTGTAACCATGCTTATATAGAGAATGCAGCATAGTGTATGTATCTAAGATATAATATTATATTAAGATGTTGATATTGTGTTAGGAATGGGTAGGGATATTTCCAGGAAAACTTGAAGTCTTTTCTCAACTAGGGATTTTAATTATCCATCAACATACTGCAAAGTGTACAGTAAGAATAATATAAATAAAATAGCTGATTCCAAACATAGTAGCTGGAGAAACATAGGATAGGTCTATAAATAGAGTTGCATCAAGCTAAAAACTTTTCACTTGCTGCACGTTACTTGAACTATTTAAACATATCTATAGGTAGCAATAATTATGGGAAGTTGCCAATCATCATCCATACCTTAAAAGAAAGCAGAACCCAGTACGATTTCCATTTTAATAATTTTGATCCATTTAAGAAAACTTCAAATTAAACAAATACACGTATGGATATTGAGGTTACTCCCAACTAAAAAGGTAAAAAAATCAATCTTAATTAACTATTTGAGTTTATGGCACCCAAAAGAGACATTAGGCTCCCCGAGATTTCCAAAAACTCCCTTAAAATGGTCAGACATGTTGCTTCGGTGAACTGGAATCCTATCCATACTGAGAACTGGTGCTGGCAACATATTGCAAAGCTAGCTGAAAGTTTCAACTCGAATCCAAAACAACTAGGATAATCACCTAGAGTACAGTAATAACCTAGTTCGTTTGTTGATACCTACATGCATGGGTGAAAGAATCTCAAAGTAAGCTTTCATCGTTCAATTGGATATTCCTTTAAATTTTCCAAGGTACCGACTGTAGGTAACAGCATAGATCAACCAAGCGGTTACGAGATAAAGAAAGTCTAATAAGATGTATGCAATGAAACTCCAAGATACACGCAATCAAATTAAGTTCACTAACCATCGATCATAAGGCTGATCCACCGAGTCCGACCAGATTCGAGCACAATTGGATGGCCAAAGGGAGAATATTTGAAGAAATTTCCTGAATTTGACGAGATCAGAATGAGCGAATCGGGGAAAAAGAGGGTTATTACACCTTCTCTCTTTGCTATTCGCTATTACAGTGGCTAGCTACTTTGTTTTTCCTCTCCTCTCTCTCTCTCTCTCTCCCCGCCTACTCAGAGTTGGTTTGGTTGCAGTGGGACGGAGTCTCTCTCTCTCTTCCTTGTTCTGTGGGTTTCGTGGTATGAGCTGCTCCAGGTCTTGACTGGAAGGGTAGATCTGGTATGACGAATTAATAATGTTTGAAATGAACTGATATGGAATGGAATTAACAATCCAATTCCAATTCCTTCTTCTGGACGGCGCAGGCGCTGCCCCTTCCTTTCCTTGCGTATACGGTTGCGGGGCTACGGTTTCTTTCTTTTCCCATGCCATGTGACGGTTTTGCCCTTTCGGATTTTCTGTGTTGCTACTTCTTTCCGTTCCCTTCAAAAGTACCCAAGATGAAACCGGTCTTTCATATTAAATTTCAATTTGTTTCCACAACTATGGGACTCAAGTCTATTTGATCCACACACAAACATAGTATACAAAATATCAATGCATTATTGTTTTTTATATTAGTTATATATGAAAGAATTGTGACATAATATTGGCTCTTAAAGAGTTGGCTTTATATATAAAATGACTCTGAGATAATATTGCTCCTAAAAAGTAAGTTATCTTTTTCTTTTTCTTTTTCTTTTTTTAAAGTTATTTCAAACTTACAAACTACTAATTATGTTTCTCATCTTTGTTATTTTAAAATTTTGAATGGATTGCAAAATATTATACGAGTCACATATATAATTATTAGAGTAAATCTAGGGTGTGACGTGCTCACCAAGAGAGTTTGGTGAGCACAACTCCAAAAATACATCGAATCGGCTTCAAATGATGAATTCAAACCGTTGAAATCCATGTACTTCGTGAGTGATGCATGTACATGCAAAATTTTGAAAGTTTCGAATTCATTTGCTATGAGGTCAAGCGGTCAAAGTAAGGATGAAAAATAAATATGTAAAACAACTGATATAGTAACTTATTAAAAGATTCATTACTTTGACAGCTTGACCTCTTAGCAAATGAATTTGAAACTTCCAAAATTTTGCATGTACATGCATCACTCACGAAGTACATGGATTTCAATGGTTTGGATTCATCATTTGAAGCCGATCCGATGTATTTTTGGAGTTGTACTCACCAAATCCTCTTGGTGAGCACGTCACATCCTAGATTTACTCATAATTATTAAGAACGTGAGGATTATTATATGGTATGTATTTAATCTTATATGATGTCATAATTTGTGCAATTTTTATTTTTACAATAGTAAAATTATTAGGTTCAGAGTTCTTAAACTTTTTCATAAATTGTTTTTTCTGCAAAGAAAGAAACAAATATAACAATAATTATTACAATGTTTAAGTTAAAATTAATTATGCATTAAAAAAATTGTCAACTCTGAGAACAAATGACATCTTGAGAGTAAAAATAAAATACATATCTAGAGACAAAAGTTCATCTTTACTGTAAAGTGGAGAAGTTTGTAATTATTTTGCAAAATAAATTTAAGAAGTACATTTCTTATAAAATATATTTTGGCACTGATTTATTATTAAATATTGACATTGAATTTACATGCTTTCATTATTTTGTAGATCTATTTTTACAGTGCAGTGAAGGAGGACTAAATCTTTTTTGTTGAGCATATGCAAATATACACACGTAGGGTTCATAGTTAATGTATAGAACAGGTCCTGATAAATTGTGTTCCCAGTTCTCACTCGCTGTATCACCGGCTTTCTAGGCTGGAGTCGCTGGACTGGGGACCGTGGAAAGTGGAATACTAAATACTTCATTGGTTCATGACTCCAAATCTCCAATCATCAAATGGGACTGGAGTGGGACATTATTTAATTTTAAACAAACAAACAAACAAACTCATGTGCTTGCTAAATTTTGCTAAAAGCATCGCCAAATTATAAATGACCCATCGCCCATCCCTATAAGCTATAACTTATAAAATGACATGTTTCGTATATCCATCTGGATTCCATAATCCGGCATCACGTACAATTTCATTAGCATATATGTTCATCCTTCTAATTGAGTTTTAGTGCTTTGCTAATTTATGCGCCATTTTTTAAATAACAAACGGAAATTTCATGTTCAACATTTTTAAATAATAAGCTATAAATTCCAACTTCATACGGTAATTTCAAAGCGTTAAATGAAAATATTAGGTTTAGTAGTTTCATCCCTATTTCGACTTTCGAGCACATAGTACATATAACAGGAGTAGAACTAGGGTGTTCCTAAGTTCACCCAACTTCTTGTGAACTTGATTCTAAAATATATCGAATCGACTTTAGATGATAAATCCAAACCGTTGAAACCCTTCTACCTAATGAGTGATGCGTCTACATGTAAAAATTTTAAAGTTTCTAATTAATTTAATATAGAGTCAAGTGGTCAAAAGTTTAAGGTTTATAAATTAAATTTATTGGAGATTTATCGGTTCCGACTGGCTTTATCCCCCCTGGAAAACTTTTTTTGCCCCCTCTCTGAATGTTTAATTGGCAAGTACTTTATTTTATAAATTAATATTGACAAGTACTTTATTTTGACAATTTTAACGACCCTTAAATTTTTTTTTTTAAATTTCAAATTCAACAATACAGACATGATTTATATTATTGGCATATTACGTCTGTAAAAATGATTATATTTGTTGTACTTTCACTGTACATTGAGTGTTTTAAAATTTTAACAGTTCGAAATTGATAATCGTGGATGCCGTGATTTTTATTAATGAAATATAATAAATTGCCAAACCTATCCAGGAAAGCCAGCTATTTATAAACATGCCCAAACCGGCCAATAATTGGCCGGACCTTATTTATTTATTTTTTAGATAGTTGATATATTAATTGCCTGAGTTTATATTAAGACGATTATTTGACTAAATTTGTTGACTGATTTAGAAGTTTATATTAATCGCTCGAGTTTATATTGAAGTCTGCTAGAAGGTCCGACCACCAAATCTTTCACGCTGTTTCTAGATGAAGTGGAGTCCAAGTTTGCTATTATTGGCATGTCTATTTTTAGCCAAATCACGCTAGATAATGGGTGAATCTCATTATTCCCACTACTCCCACTACTTTAAAAAACCTTATATATCCCCTCCTTGTAATAGATTCGGTGTGCGTATTTACTTGTGATTAAGTCCTGTACTATAACCACAAATCCTAACCGATTAGGAAAGCTAGGCTAGGTTAGAGTCTAGAGAGAGAGGAAAAGCTCTTGGAAGTCAAGACAATGAGGTGTCATCTAAGGAGGTGATGCAGTCGAATTGCAACAGCACAAAGTTTCAGTATAGTAGACTATACCTTTTAACCTTGATTTCACTTTCGACTTAGATAACAAGTATATAATCTTATCGAGTAGTATAATCGGGTATCGATCCACAGAGATAGCGTATTAAGTTTCTAACACTTAGTCTAGGTCGGATTGGTTGTTAAATAGGATTTTTGTGTGTGGTCTTCAAGTTATTAATTATTTAAAGCAAATTAAAATACTGTTGGTCCCAAAGGCACTTAGAGGGGGGGGGGGGGGGGGTGAATAGAGCATTTTTAAACTTTTTACTAAGTTACAAGTCCCAAACGTGTCTTATAGTTAACTTTGGCACAAACCAGGATAACTTGGTCCTAAACTACGATATGTAATAATAAAGTAAATGGTAGAGTTTAGAGACACTTGACACAAAAGTTGTTTACGGAGTTCGGCACTAACGCCTACGTCTCCGGGGCTCGCGACCTTCGAGATGGCGCGCCTTTCTTAACCCAATGAGAAATGTAGTACAAGTTGAAACTGGTGACCTCTTACACCTTGTGAGTATCACACAGTCCTAAGCACGGAATCGGCTCAGCGAGCGCTACAGCTTTGTAAGTAACAAGGTGAGCACACAGGCTCAAAAGTAGAAAATGTTGATCACGCAGGATCATTCTAAGAGTTGGTTGTATTGATTGAATAAGCTTGAGATTGATTGAGCAAATTTGAAGTTGAGGTGCACAAGCTATAACGGCTTTTTCTAGATCCGAGAATTTGAAATATTGAAATTTGTGGCGGCTAAAGTGATAGTCCAAACCTAGATCATGCTTCTATTTATAGAGAGCTGATACTATGGAAGTAGTTTGGTCCTACCGTTGTAACGGTCCCATTACTGTAACAATGGTCAGTCAACTTACGCTAGGTTTGGACGCCGCTATCCTCAATGGTAGACTTACTGTTATGACGGTAGTCACTACGGTAATCTTTATTTCCTCTACCGTTACGTGCCGGTCCAATTCGAATTATACCGTCACGAAATTAGTAGTGTAATTTATTTATTCCGTTACAACGGTAGACCTTACTTAGTTCAGTCTCAAGCTTATTTTACCAATATTACAGATTTGATGTCCTTAATCTTGAGATGGTTTTCTATTGTCCAATGCCTTGCACTTCATGACCACATCCTTGATATTGATATAAGTTTAATAGTTTACCCTTGATGTGTAATTCTTTTAATCTTCTAATGTCATGAGCCTGCATATTATCTCAAGACAATTAAACTGTAAAAATTTAATTTATATATGTTTTGCAAATTTAGTCAAACATATAAGTAGATTATTGCACAATCTAACAATCTCTCCCTTTTGACGATTTGTAAAACATATATATCAAGTGAGTGCATAAATTGGTTATTCCCACAAAATCCAGAATTTTTTGAATTTTTTTGGTTTTTCCTTTTTCTCGTGTTTGTGTGTAGTGTCATGGAATACCAAAATAGCATGAACTTGTAATATCTCTCCTCCTTTTTGGAAATGGTCAAAAGAGTTAGAGTAGAACATAGTTATGCTCAAAACGAATAGAGGGCTCCCTCTCAATTCATGCACTCTCCCTTAATTTGGTAAAATTGTAAATTAAGGTCTAAAAATAAATAAATAAATAAATAAATATAGTAGAACTAGGGTGCTCCTAGGAGTACCAAGTCTCTTTGTACTCTTAACTCCAAAATCTATTAGATTAATTTCGAACGACGAATCCAAACCGTTGAAATCCTTCTACCTTACGAGTGATGTGTTTACATGTGAAAATTTTACAGTTTCAAATTAAATTAGTATAAAGTCAAAATTAAAAGGTTTCTAAATTAATTTTAATGCATTCATTTTGAAGTCTTTTGACCACTTGATTTTATACTAAATTAATTCGAAACTTTAAAATTTTCACATGTAGACGCATCACTCGTAAGGTAGAAGGATTTCAACGATTTGGATTTGTCATTCGAAGTTAATCCGATAGGTTTTAGAGTTAAGAGTACAAAAGGGCTTGGTACTCTGTGCTCCAGTAATAAGAGAGGGAGGGGAGGGGAAGGGGATAAGGGGGACGGGAGGGGAGGGGTTGGGAAGGAAGGGAAATTTTTTGATGTAGTTACTTGCTTCAAAAAAGCACGCAAAGAAAAGAAAGAATGTGGTATAATATTTTAATTTAATTTATATTTTATCTATTGTGGCTATTTTACCCCTAGCATCATGTTTCTTCTTATTTATTGCTTCTTAACTAACTTTTTAACCTCAAAATTGTACTCCAATGCAAAATTAATTTTGAACTGATACATTAGTATTAACTATGTCACTCACCTTCCAGCACTATTTTTTTTTTTTTTTAAAATTAGCAGCAGCTGCCAATTGAGATATATTAAAAACTAACTAAAAAAGTCTTTACATCAATACTATTTTGTCCTGTACCAGTCGGTACCAGATGACAAATCATAACAAACAAACAACAAAAACATTATAAAAAAAACAATCAAACCAAAAAAACCAACAGGAAGTGAAAAGAAAAAACGCTTATGGCCTATATCCAAAAATGAGGGCCTCCCGTACCAGTCGGTATGCTGCCCCTCCTTTTTCTAGATCAACTGCGCACCATACAATACAAAAACAAATTTACATCTCCATTCTCGTACCTCTTTCTGAAAAGGATTACCAAGCTGAAAAGGAAGAAAATGATCTAAATTAATAGAAGCATTATATTGCATTGAATATAAATATTACAGCAATGGTGTGCTTGAAATTTACGCAAGAATTCTCAAGCTGCCTTCTCCACTGAGTCACCTCATATGACCAATTTCCTGCAAGAATTCCCAAACTGCCCCTTCTCCATAATAAGTCACTGTTTACATAATTGCAGTGATTGAACAAAGTATGATAAATTGGATTTTTTTTATTGCAAAACTAGTGAAGGCAAGGGGCACATTTCCATATTTTCAAGGTCAGACACATGATATTACCTTTCTTTATTGCTGGCGCATATTTATGTCACTTCTATTTGATGCAATTTCTAGATCACCTAGACTACCACTAGCATCTACAAGCTCCCATGATGCTCAACCACCCTGATGCTCGTTAAATTTCACTAAACCAAATAATTTTTCTAAACTAACATTACTCACTTATAGATAGTAGTTCTTTTGTTTACCTTCTTATCAATGGAACCCTATGGTTGAAGCACTGTTAAAATCTGAGACTTTTGTTTCCAGTGATTGTTTTGTTTATAATTTAGTTTGAACTCACGCAAGATGTAATTGATTCTTATTTAATACAATTATGGTAGATACTGCCACTATTTAAAAAAAAGAAGATATAATGTATCTTTTGATTGAACTCGCTACAGTAAACAATTTCATCCCCAAAACGGGATCTTTCTCTCATACAAGCATCGAGTTCAAATCTGTAAGTTTTAACAAATGAGACAGATCTGTAGGTTCTAACAAATGGGACAGACAGAAAAAGAAAGATCTTTTTTTACCTCAGAAAGAGGAGACTGTGGATAAAGAAAAATCTGTAATTTCTAACAAGCATTGAGTTCAAATCGTGGATAAAGCTTACCTAGAAAGAGGAGATCGCACAAGAAAGAGGAGATCACACACACCCTTTGACTCCAGCTACGTTGATCACTTCTTTCCTAGCTCGACCAGCTTCTAATGGACTCAAAATCCAAATCGCAATATAAACCGCTTTTGGATTTGGAGGGAAAACGAAAATAGTGAACTCAGATGGCGGGAGAAAGGGTAAATTCTGTAAATTTTTTGTGTGGGACCTCTTTTCCTTCGTCTCCACTCTGATTTGGAGGAGACAATTTTCGCACATCTAGGGTGAAATAACCACGCTTAGTCATTTCCCTTCCCTCCGATATTATTTTCTGGAGCATGTGAAATGTTGATTTGTCCCCTCCTCTCCCCTCCCCACCCCTCCTCTACACCCGTATGGAGATGAGTCTTAGGAGCACCTTAGTTCTACTCTCTCTCTCTCTATATATATAGTAGAACTAGGGTGCTCCTAAGTTCACCTAACCTCTTGTGAACTTGACTCTAAAATGTATCGAATCGACTTTAAACGATGAATCCAAACCGTTGAAATCCTTCTATCTAATGATTGATGCGTCTACATGTGAAAATTTTAAAGTTTCGAATTAATTTAATATAGAGTCAAGTGGTCAAAGGAGTCCAAAAAATGAATGCATTAAAATTAATTTATAATCTTAAACTTTCAACCGCTTGACTCTATATTAAATTAATTCGAAACTTTAAAATTTTCACATGTAGACGCATCACTCATTAGGTAGAAGAGTTTAAACAGTTTGGATTCATCGTTTAAAGTCGATTCGATATATTTTAGAGTCAAGTTCACAAGAGGTTTGGTGAACTTAGGAGCACCCTAGTTCTACTCATACACACACATATACATGAATAGATTGACATTAAAGCGTAAATAAGTGCATTAATCAATTGGATGTTGAAGTTAAGAAAGTGCAACGTATCAATTCGGACTATATTGGTCATGGCGTTTTTAAAATTTAAAATTGATGAAAATTTAATGTCTAACAATAATTAATTTGCTTGATCTATTGTTTCTTCTAAAAATCAAGAGATATTGAAATTTTGGGAAGATCAAGATTATATGCCTCTTAAAATAGGCTATAAATTGAAATTATGGCACAATTAGTTACAACATTTAATTTGGTGGCTTAATTTGATCATTTATGACGTCTTGTAACGGAATATTGAAATTTTATTAATGAATCAAATAAGACAACCTCAAATTAGGTGAAATGTTGAATTTAATTTATTAAGTTGATCAAGAGTTTATTCCTCTAAAATATAGGAAGTGTTGAAGTTTTATATCTTGATCAAGGAAAATATATGTTTTGAAAGAAAAATAGAATATGGCGTAATCCACAATGATATGTTGAATTTATCGTGTCGAATTTTGAGTTTTCAAAACACATATTTGTTACGTGAGATTTTTTATTTCTCAAAGTTTAGGATATACTTTTAGATACACTTTTAGTTTTGAAATTATGATATCGAGAATTCTTAAAGTTTCAAATACATGCTTGTATCTCTCAAGTCACACAATAAAATTTAGCAATTTTAAGGCTACTTTAAACAGAGCAATTAAACAAGCATGATAAGTATTCATAAACCATAAACCTCAAGTAGCAAATTCTAAACCAAACAAACTACTAAACCTAATAGTTTGAAAATATAAAGAAATTACGTTCCTAATTGTTCAAGCATAGCAACCAAATTTAAAGTTATTACAAACCATGTTCCAAATCTCTCATCCTCACATTTTAAAAGATATAAATTTTTTAAATCGCCTCATCATCATCCTCGGAAAAATGGCGATTGAAGCGTTGAAGAAACCCCTTTTGAATCGCCTCAATGTTCTTCACTTGGCTTGACATCTGATGTTATTGGCTATCTCTTGATGCGCATGGATCGTGTCAAGCATGTTGGCCATCCCCGTAGTGAGATTCCCCATTTGTTGAGCCATCCACCCAATCTGTTGTTCCACTATGCCTCCAGAAGGTATGGATTGAGACGACTCTCCTTGAGCCAATGTACTAGCTTCGGCATCTGCAGCACCTCTTCTAGTTTTCGGATCCAAATATTGATTAGGAACTGCATTCAGTTCCCAAATCCAACTATTGATAGGACGATCATCTGGAACTAGTGTTTCAATCCCTTGGATATTTTTCTCCATCCAACCCAAACCAGTTAATCCATCACATAAATTCAAAGGCATAAGTAGTTCGTGTTCAGGAGGAGGCTGAATATCATTTGAAGAAATGATTCTTTGAATAATATATTTACGCTTTGAATATCATTTGAAGAAATGATTCTTTGAATAATATGTTTACGCTTTATTTTCAATATATATTTACTTTTAGACCTTAATTTACAATTTTATCAAATTAAGGGGGTGCATGAATTGAGGGGAGCCCTCTATTTGTTTTGAGTATAACTATGTTCTACTATAACCCTTTTAATCATTTCTAAAAAGGGAGAGAGATATTACAAGTTCATGCTATATTGGTATTCCATGACACTACACACACAAACACAAAAGGGAAAAACAAAAAAATTTCAAAAAACTCTGAATTTTGTGGGAATAACCAATTTATGCACTTGATATATATGTTTTGCAAATCGTCGAAAGGAAGAGATTGTTGGATTGTGCCATAATCTACTTATCTGTTTGACTAAATTTGTAAAATATATATAAATTGAATTTTACAGTTTGCTTGTCTTGAGATAATATGCAGGTTCATGACATTGGAAGATTAAAAGAATTACACATCAAGGATAAAATATTAAACTTCTATCAATATCAAGAATGTGGTCATGAAGTGCAAGGTATTGGACAATAGAAGACCATCTCAAGATTAAGGACATCAAATCTGTAATATTGGTAAAATAAGCTTGAGACTGAACTAAGTAATATTGGAAACAGAGATTACCGTGGTGACTATCGTCATAACAGTTAGTCTACCGTTGAGGATAACGGCGTCCAAACCTAGTGTAAGTTGATTGACCGTTGTAACGATAATGGGGCCTTTATAATGATAGGGTCAAAGTACTTCCATATTATCAACTCTCTATAAATATAAGCATGATCTAGGTTTGGACTATCACTCTAGCCGCCACAAACTTTAATATTTCAAATTCTCTGATCTAGAAAAAGCCATTATAGCTTGTGCACCTCAACTTCAATATACTCAATCAATCTCAAGCTTATTCAATCAATACAACAAACTCTTAGAGTGATCTTGTGTGATCAACCTTTTCTACTTTCGAGCCTCTCTGCTCACCTTGTTACTTGCGAAGCTATAGCGCTCGTTGAGCCGATTCCATGCTCAGGGCTGTGTGATACTCAGAAGGTGTAAGGGGTCACCAATTCCAACTTGTACTACCTTTATTATTGGGTTAAGAAAGGCGCGCCATCTTGAAGGTCGCGAGTCCCAGAGACGTAGACGTTAGTGCCGAGCTCCGTAAATAATTCTTGTGTCAAGTGTCTCTAAACTCTACTCTTTACTTTATTATTACATATCATAGTTTAGGACTAAGTTATCCTAGTTTGTGCCAATGTTAACTCTAAGGGTCTTTGGGACCAACATTGTAGTGCCGCCGCATCGCCGTTGTCTACATGTGGAAATTAGACGTGCCCACTACTGGCCCGTAACTCTGACGGATCAGCTCCCAACAACCGATCGATGTCCTCTGCGAACCGTCTCTTGTGAGATACACCACCTACGGGGGTGCCCTTGATAGGCAAATCCCATATGACACTGACATCCTGCAACGTCATGGTCATCTCACCAAATGGTAAGTGGAACGTGTGCGTCTCGGAACGTCATCGCTTCACTAGTCCTACGATGAGAGATGCATTGATTGAGTGGGTTGTGGTCTGTAGTATAGACACAATCTGGTATAGCTTGTTGAGTAATTTGGTATAGGATTTTTGCTATGACTTAATACTCAAAGATTGGTCGATTGCAAGCGCACAACCTATCAATGTAGCATAAAAGGTATCGATCCAAGGGATAAGGGGAGATTTTAGTTTCGACTCTATAGAATAATTTTAGAATTTTGGTTTGTTTCCAATTTTGTTTTAAAGTTTAATTTCTAAAGTCCTAAAGTTGGTGGGTTCAATACCCCAAGATTTGGAGGTTTAAACAATAAAAACTAAGAAAGAGTAAAGCGAAATTAGAGTTTTGTCAAGAATTGGAGAGTCTAGGGGTTTTCGGTCTACAATCCCTTGTTTAATCCTATCTATTCGGTGTGTTTAAATTCATGTTTGATTTCGATGGGGTTTCTAACCAAATATATTAAAAAGGGTCACTTGCGTGAATTAATAACGTGCCTAGATGATCACAACTTCACGGTAAAGTACATCGCCTTGATCATCTAGGATATAAAGCTCTTGTTAGTCTATCATTTCCTTAGATCTCGGTACTTAATAATTTAACCGGTGAAGGCAACTCATACCAATCTCTAATTCAATTCAAGATGTCCCGACTTAAGGTTTGACTCCAACCATTAGATTTTATATCAAACTCTAACCTTAATTTCTGTAGTTCCGGCTTAGGTTAAAAGATGGTGTTTCTCTAACCTAAATCATAATGACTTTGTGACATAATTGATACTATCCTATATGATCCTAAGCTACTTTGGAGTCTAAAAGACCTAAAGCGGGATAACTACAATTCAAGCACAAATTATGGGATTCACAAAGAATAAATCACAGAAATTAACAATCAAATCAAACAATCATCATAAAAACAAAGAACCGAATAGAATATAATTAAACAAGTTCATGCATTTGACCTACACACCTAGAGAGGGAGTTAGCCTCTCATGGAGATGCAAAACTTACAAAAGAAATTCATTACAAGTTGGCTAAAACAAAGAGAAATTGAAAGGGAAATGATTACAACCCTTACTCCTATGGAGATCTCTTGCCTTCCTTCCTTGCTCTGAAAATTATGTTCTTCTTTTCCAAATCTAAACTCTAAATCTCACTTTTTGCTCTAAGGAGATGTGTAAAAAATGGAATTGTCTATGGTAGAGTATCCATTCATGGTAGATGGTGAATTCCTCCCTTTATAGCCTAGAAAACACCCTAGAAACGTGGAGAACAGTGTCCCACACGTCCTCTATTATTGGACCCACTAACTATTGCCAACCGGGCATGATCTGGCATTCCAAAAATAGCGAAACCGCATTTTTAGTATGAATGCGACCCGCACTGCGGTCAACTTGGGTCGCACTGGGGCTTAGTTTCCTTATTTAACTTCCTGCGCCAGCAAAGTGTGGGCCGCACTGGCTTTACTGCGGGTCGCATTATGGTTATTTTCTCCTCTTCTTCTATTTCCGGATTTTATGATATTTTGACTAAGTTATTAGTGTGGCCCGCATTAAGAGTCAGTGCGGGTCGCATTCCCCTCGGATTTTCTCCTGGCCGAGCGTAACATAAAGTGCGGGTCGCATTAACTGAGTACGGGTCGCATTTTTCCTTCTTGTTGAGTGCGGCCCGCACTGACCTCCAGTGTGGGTCACATTCCCCTCAGTTTGCTTCCCTTCCTTGCGCAGAGCCTCCCGCATTTGACCAAGTGCTTGAGTGCGGCCCACACCTGTGTCCAGTGCGGGTCGCAGTGAGGGTTTTTTCGCTATTTTCTGCAATTTAAAGCAAGCAAAGGCAGTAACTTGATTCCAGGTGTAATATATGACATTTATATATCAAAATACAAGATATTTGGAGTATTTTCAGGATAAAATCTAGATTGAATATTTGTAAATGTGTATATATTTTATGCCTATCATAGCTCCAGTCGGATGAGGTACGGATCCATCACTTCAAAGTACTCCATCCGAGGGAGCCGCAACTTGACATCTATGAGCAGCTCGTTCTGCGTTGAAAAATAGCAAAATGGTATATTACATAATGTATACAACAAAATTTAAACTTCAAAATTAGACCAAAAAAAAGTAACGTACCTCACAAGAAGCCGTACATAGTGCTTGCGATGGGACATCCATAAGAAAGAAATGAAATGCTCGAGGTTGTTGGTGGCGATCGGCGCATCATCAGCTGGTGGTGCTGCACATCTGGGTCATCATCTACCTCTAACCATCATAGTTTCATAAATTATGCTAAGTTATGGTAAGTCACTAAAAAAAACACTTAAATTCGCTAAAACATACTTAAAATATGCTAAAATACGCAAAAACATACTTAATAAAATAAAATATGGTAAAATACGCTAAAGTCCTCTAAAATAAGATAAAATTGCACTAAAGTGCTCTCAAATGCGCTCAAATTGTGTTAATATGCGCTAAAACAATGCTAAAATAAGGTAAAACATGCTAAAATGCTCTAAAATACGTTGGAGGACGCTAAAATACGCCAAAATTTGCTAAAATGCGCTAAAATAGAACTAAAATTAATATGCTAAAATGTGCTAAAATACTCTAAAGTGCGCTAAAATATGCTCAAATGGGCTAAAATATGCTAAAAAATGATAAAATACGCTGGTTATACAAAAATGCAAATTATACTAATTAATATAAAAACAAGCTAATTATAATAAAATATACTAATTTATGCAAACTATTTCCAAATTATGTGAAGTTATATAACTATACCAAATTTTACTAAAATTATTCTAAATTATACTAAATTACTCTAATTTATGCTAGATTATACATAAATATACTAAATTATATAAATTATACTACATTACATTACATTATGCTATTTAAACTAATTAATCTAAATTATACTAATTTATACTACGCTAATTATAATTAATTAGCACTAATTAAAATTAATTAACACTAATTACAACTACTAATTGTGAACTACATTATATCAATTTTGGAACATTTCTAATAAAACCTAACAATTTACAACTATTTTGGCCCAAAAGTTAATTGGGTCTTTGTGGCAAGTGTGCATCCGCCGAAGAAAAACTGAAGCAACAACCAATTGTCGAGGCCATGGTTGGGGAACAAGCTGTGATGCTCAGCCCACCTATCCCATGCTTCGGTTAGTGATTCTCCTTCCCCTTGTTTAAAAGTAGTGATCTTGGCTCGGAAATATTGAGTTTTTGATGAGAAAAGTATTTTCCTAAAAATATTTTTTCTAGATCATCCCATATTCCAATATTTTGTCGGTTTACGGTCCTAAGTCAGGTTCTAGCACTATCCCTAAAGAAAATGTAAAAATATTTCAGTTTAAGGTTGTCTAGTTTCGGTCGCTAAACGAATGTCCCACAATTTAGTTTTTTTTTCACAATTATTGTATTATATCTGAATTATTCTTTAATTACGGATATCATTTTGAATCTATTATCGAATTATATCCAGAACACTAATTTTAGAATTTCTAAATTATCTTTGAAAACTAAGGGCCGTTCAGTTGCGTAAGATTTTGTAGGAAAAAACAAAGAGAGTGTCTTCTATGGACATAAGGACTTATTTGTAAAATGAACATATTTTTATTTTCAAAGTTCAAACAGTCGATCCGAACCGTTCATCTTGTTCTCCATATTAATATGTGCTTGGATACCAAATTTTACATTTTTCTGAATTTTTTTACTATTTATTAAGATGGGTACAAAATTCAATGGTCTGAATTTGATATTTTTTGTACCCATCTTAATAAATCATAAAAAAATTCAGAAAAATGTAAAATTGGGTCTCCAAGCACATATTAATATGGAGAACAAGATGAACGGTTCGGATCGACTGTTTGAACTTTGAAAATAAAAATATATTCATTTTACAAATAGGTCCTTATGTCCATAGAAGTTTTTGCCAAAAAGAAAATGTAAATATTTGTTCCAGATGTGTTCGGCGGCTGCATTTTATCTCAATTAAATTCCCAATAAATTCTCACGAGATTTTATTTTTCTCTTCTAACAACACTGCTCTCATAGGAAAAAGAAAATTCAATCAAAAGTCCATTTTTTTTCCAAATGGCGTAGCTTCCGTAAAGATCAATAAATTTAGTTTCTTCTTGGCATAATTAAACTTTTTTTTTATCATAATTGTTAATATCAAACTCAATTTAGTTAATAGTTTAAAATTTTAGATGCCTCTTGACTTATATGTAACACGCACAAAATTTAAATATATATTATTTTAAAATATTAATATTTTTACTTGTATATAAATATATTTGTAATTTATTTGTACCCATTTTCTTATTTTATTTAATTGTAAAATAATTTATATTTTATAAAATAATAATTAATAAGTAATGATATGTTAATTTTTTAGCTATATTATTTAATTACACTATTAATAATTTTATTAATGAAAATAATTGTATAATATCAATCATTTTAGAAAGAAAATAAGATTTTTCACAACTAATCCCATAGTACAATTAAATCCTCATTTCATCACATTTTTATAATCAATTCCGTATGTATTTATACCCATGGGTTTCTATTTTTTTAAAAGTAAGTTTCCGTTCCCGTCATATTTCATCTCCTGTAATTCCGTAACAAACGAAAACGTCCGAAAGTTGCAATTCCGGATCGAAAAGAGTTTACTAATTTAATATGAATTAAGAGTCCTGGTCTTTAAGAAAGCACGGCTTGAGGTCAACACGCTAATATAATATGAAATTGCTTCTTCTAACTAAATTAGACAGTCCAAACGCAATCCACGACTTTAATCCGTATGTAATTATTATGTTATGAAATTCCGTAGAAGTGGGAGTAACCAACCCAGAAATCCAGAATATGAGGCCAATATTTGAACAAATCAACTTATATACTTGTTATTATTTTGATAAATGAATCAATGTTTGCCGGATAAGAGTCGGGCCAGCAAAATATGGAGACGCAAAATGATAAGAAAAAGTCGGATCTTCGTCGGATGGGACTTGCCACTTGGGAGAGTCCCAAAATAGAGATTAGAGAACTTAATCTCAAATCCCCAAAATGACCTTTCGTGGACGAAAATGCCCTTCCGTGGTCCAATTCGTACAACTTTGCATTAACTGAAATGCAAGTATCCGTTCCTTCAAACTTGGATTGACAAACTGGCAGACCGTATCAGTATCTTATTTGGGGGAAATTGTTCAATTTTAAATTACAGAATTTAATTACGATAATCAAGGATTAAAAACATATGCCGGTGATATATACATGCATATCCTGTCAACAATAATTTTCTATT
This sequence comes from Carex cristatella, assembly GCA_024447775.1. NCBI lineage: Eukaryota > Viridiplantae > Streptophyta > Magnoliopsida > Poales > Cyperaceae > Carex > Carex cristatella. Next base: position 3,391,764 of record JAJHPF010000028.1, on the reverse strand, counting down.
CTAGCGTAACAAATCTTAACAATGTCCTACTTGTACGTACAATAATATAATAAGATAAACAAATACCCATAATAATTTTATTACAATAATCTGAACCGTTCGTGTGAGTCAAAATTCAAGCTAATCCTTTAATCTGGCGGCTGGGACTCATTCAGCACTTTGCTAATAATAATGCCGTCGGCCTAGTTTGCGTTATCGTACGTGTAGTGGTTACAAAACAATTCTTAAACGGGTCGAGAAAACGAGTCGCTATAACATATATATATATACATACACATACATACATACATATTCCTTGTAATCCATCCCATTTCAGTCTGATTTTCCTAATTTTCCTGTGCTTTCTGTTGTTATGTGGGCAGGCGTCTGGCATTAATATTGTATTTGTTTAAAATCAAAGGCTATTATTAAAATAACCTGCAACAACCCCACTAATTGATATCGACAGAGAAAAAGGCACGTAAACTGGCAACCTTGAGAGTTTTCCATCGTTTCATACTGATTTCGTGAATTATCAAATCAATTATAATTAGCTCAAATTCTAAAAAAAAAATGATGAATTAGCTCAAAATTTGATCAACGGTCCAGATTTCAAAGTGCTGAATGAATGCCGCACAAGTACCGCTCCCCATAGGCTGATACAAAAGAATTCATATCCTCAGCATTAACGGACCGTCCAATTGAGATCCGCACAAATATTAAAGGGCCCGTGCCTTCATAAGTATAGACCAGATTGACTCCAATCCTGATCAAACGACCAAGATGCATTAAATACAAAAGATTCTCTTTTAAGTTAATGCAAAAGATGCAAACTCTATACAAAATCCATGCGTCGTAATTAATACAAATAGGCATCAGCCTTTTTTAAAAAAAAAAAAATCCATGCGTCGTATTTTTTTTTCCTTGTTCTTTTTTTTTTTCTTCTAGATACACTCTATGCTATGAATTTGTCCTCTCAAGTAAATCTTCCAATTCTCTTAGAATGAAAAAGAAATGCGTCTAATGGACATTAGATTCAATTTTGGGTCTGATGGGTTTCACTGTCATCCAATCCGCATTAAGAACCTTGCGCATTGCTTTAATATTCGTGCATGTTTGCTTCAATATGCATACAAATCAAGTGCGTATATATCTTGAAACTAATTGAACGGCATAAAGCTCATCGAACTCAAAGGTGAGTCCAATGACCATCTGTTTTTCCCTTAGAATGACCTGCTTTTGCTTTTGTACGAATTACTGATAGTAAACTGCCAAAGAAGAACCTAAACAAGAAAAAAAAAAAAGGCCGTGTTAAAGCAATGTGCCCCTGCCCCCTGGTTCAGATAGCTTTTAGTGAAGTTAGTTGTTGAAGAATAGAATTATTTAGAAAGATAAAATTGTAAAATAGAAAAAGAGCAAAACAGTAATTTAGAATAGTTAGAAACTTACCGTTAGAATTTTTAACGGTAAAATAAACTCAACAGACTATAAATACTCATTGTACACAATTATAAGAATAACAAGAGAAATAAGAATATAAAATTCTCATAATTTTCTGTCTTCCAAAATTATTATGGTATCAGAGCTGAAGTTTCTGTGACTGAAAAAAATTCCCAAAACCAAATATCAGAAAAACTGGTATAATAACCCAAAATATCAGAAAAACTGGTATAATAACCCAAAACACAAGTGCGTAGTGCCACCAAAATCAAACCAAAACCTGATCTATACAATCAAAGACCAGGAACCAACAATCAGAAACCCACATCTGTTCATATCAGATTGTACCAGAAAAAGGAAAACCCACATCTGTTACCAGCTGTAACAACAACCCTCTTTCATAAAAAAAAATATAGATCTGTTCGAAATCCTAACCTGAGGATGGAGACGAGAGGGATCTCCAGCACTGTTCGATGCACCAATTGCAAAATAGAGGGCCACACGTATAACAGCTGTTGGTTTCTTCATGTTCATCTCCGACCGAAATGGTGGAAATTGACGGAGAAAGGAGAGAAGAACAGAAGTGATCAGGCGAACAATCCTAAGGGGGAGAGAAGTTTCGCTGGAGCGGTTGGAGCGGAGCTCTGTCTCGAATCGAACGAGACGAAGAGAGAGGCTAACAGAGAAAGGGTTAACGGGTTGACTGAAAATAAGTCCGTGACCCGTTCAGAGATCTCTACAATTTTATTCCAACGTAGTGAGCTGCTAAATCGGGCTGAGCCCAATTCAGGTTTTTCTAAAACCCAATATTTATTAGAGACCAAAACTAGTGAATTGAATTCGAGCTCAAACCAAAGTAGATATGTAATACCAAATAAAAGGATTAATACAGGCCGAAATAAATATGAAACCGAGAATAGTAAGATAAAACAAGAAAAGTGTACACATTTAGGAAATTTAAATCAAGAACTCTCTCAAAATAATTCGGTTTGAATTTTAGATTCCGGTGCAATGATCACATGACCGGAAATAAAAACATATTGCATAATTATCAAAAAATCAAAGGTCAAGAATTTGTATATGTTGCAAATGGTGAAAAAATAGAAATTTGTGGTTATGGCTCAATTATCCTTTTGTTAAAAGAAATTAAAAATGTTTTACATGTAAAAAATTGCACCGCTAATTTATTATCTATAGGAAAACTTTCAAAAGAAATAAATTGTGAGATTATATTTTCTTCTAAAAATGTATTTTTTCAAGATACAACATCTAAGATAATGATTGGTGAAGTTCTCTTTCAAAATGGACTATATTTTTTGAATAGCCAAAAATTTAATTTCAATACACAAATACAAGACATGGAAAGCTTATGGCATAAAAAATTGGACATCCCTCCAATAAAATTTTAAAATGTATTTTTGATTTTTCAAACCTAGATTGTAGTAATTGTGAAGTATGTAAATTTGCAAAGCACACGAGACCTCCTTTTGTTACCTCAAATTCTAAAAGTAGCAAAATATTTGAACTTGTTCATTCTGATGTTTGGGGACCCGCCCCGGTAGACTCCTACAATGGTTTTAAATATTTTGTTACATTCATAGATGATTTTTCACGATTAACATGTTTATATATTTTAAAAAATAAAAGTGAAGTTTTTTCTCACTTTAAAGATTTCTCAAACTTAGTTGAAAATCAATATAACACGAAAATTAAAATTCTTTGGACCGATAATGGAACGGAATTTATAAATCAAAATTTCTCAAGTTTTTTGAAACAAAAAAAAATTATACATCAAACTACTTGTGTTTATACTCCACAACAAAATGGAGTTTCCGAAAGAAAAAATCGTCACTTGAAGTGACAAGAGCACTTATGTTTCAAAATAATGTTCCAAAAAATTATTGGTCGGATGTCGTTCTCACCGCAACTTATTTGATAAATAGATTGCCAAGTGTAGTCCTAAAATATAAAAGTCCACTAGAAATTATTTATCAAAGGAAAATAAATATTAACCATCTAAGAGTTTTTGGATGCACATGCTTTGTACATCAAAATAAACGAGACAAATTAGATTATACTTCTATTAAAACTATCTTTTTAGGATACTCATCTAAAAAAAAAGTTATAAATGTTATGATCCTACAAATCAAAAGTTATATATTTCTAGAGATGTTACATTTTTTTAGAACGAACCATATTTTAAAACCACTAAAGATGAGGTTAATACTCAAATTATCTCAAATGATTTTGTCATGCCTATGTCTACTAATCAAATTATTGAGCAAAGCATTGTAGAAAATGAAGAAGGAGAAAATAATGGAGACAATAATAATACTCCTCAAAGCGGAAGAAGATGAAAATGTTGGAGAGGATGAAAATATTGAAGAAGAAGTGGTGCTAAGGCGCTCAACTCGTCCAACACAACCATCCACAAGGTTACGATATTACGTAACCGGCTATAAGGTTCAATATCCTATCGAAAATTTTATCTCTTATAAAAATATTTCAAAAGAACACCATGCATTTCTTAGTTCAATTTCCAAAATGGAAGAACCAAGAAAATTTTGAGGAAGCTATAAGCCAACCGGTGTGGTGCAAGGCTATGGAAGAAGAACTCCAAGCCTTAGAAAAAAATAATACATGGACAATTGAACCATTACCAAAAAATAAAAAACCCGTTGGATGCAAATGAGTTTATAAAATAAAATACCAAAGTGATGGCTCCAAAGAAAGGTATAAGGCCCGGCTAGTTGCCAAATGGTATACCCAAACATATGGTATTGATTACCAAGAAACCTTTGCTCCGGTAGCTGTTCGCACAAAAGTGTACTACAAAGTTTCAGTACAGCAAGCTATATTTTTTAACCTCGATTCTACTTTTAGATCAGACTGCAAGTGTACAATCATATCGCTGGTATTATCGGGTATCGATCCACATGACAGTTCAATAGCTTAACTAGATTTTTACTTAAATTATCGTAAGACTAGAAGTGTTGAAAAGGGTTGAGTTGGTTGTTTAAGTTTCAATAACAGTGAATGATTAAATTGCAAGTAAATTAAACTGAACTTTAACGCTAATTAAAACAAGCGTTTCCTGGGTTTCTGATTTCATCTGCAACTCTGCCTCTCACCTGACACGACCCGTGTACTCTCGTACACGACCCATGTCACACGGTCCGTGTAGTCTCCTACACGGTCCGTGTCGGACTCGAGTGAAACTATAGTTGTCTGATTTCTGTGCTGATTGATTCTGTATAGGATGAATTGACCATACCTGATGTTTCTAAACCTCAACTCTCGTTTGTTGGCTTAATAAATTCGATAATGGAAATACAATTCAATCCTCTTAGGGTTCTAACCTAAACTCTCGTTCATTGGTTTGAATGACCTAAGTTACTTGTTTGGTTTACTAAAGGTATTCAGAATCTCTCGATTTATGAGATGTTCACCTCTCGGTTACTAATTAGTCTTCCCTCTCGGTTCATCGACTTACCTCAAATACTTAGTATGGTTGAAGGACGGAATTGGACGCAGTACCTTGTTAGACGTGGCCAAGTCTAATGGTAAGAACCAAATAACAATCGAACAATGTAGAAAAGAAGTTAGTCTCGTGCTCAGCGGCCCTGTCGGTATAGTGCCCGGAAAGGTGGTCGGACTCCTCCGAGTCATATCACTCGGGCAATGATAATGGTGTAGAGTGGGTGAGCGTACGGCTGATGGCGTGGAGTGAGAAGATGGAGAGCTCGCAGATGAGGGCGCAGGTGTGTGCTCAGGCGAGGATGTCTGGGCTCGGCGAGCTGCCTGCATGTGATCTTGGTTCCTCTTGCTGTGACCCTCCTGATTCATTGTTTGTTCTGTCAAGGGTTGACACGGACCGAGTGAATTGTGACACGGACCGCATAGCTTGAGCTGTGGCTGAGAATGAGGATGATACGGGCCGTGTAGAGTGTGATGCAGACCGTGTGAATGTAGAATTTGAAGCAGGGAGCATCAATGGCGGAGAAGAGGGAGAGCCACTCGGTACGGATTCGGTACTGAGGGATCTCGGAGGAAAAAGAGAAAGAAGGAAAGAGGAGGGTGTGAGATGGAAGTGGTGATCTTGGTACGGATTCGGTCCGGAGAAAAGGAATCAGTACAGTGCACACGGTTGTGAAGTTCGGCCGAGTGAAGAAGTAATGGACGCGAAGCGGGCGCGTCTGTTCGTTGCGTCGCTCGGCTCTGACACGGACCGTGCAGATCCCTTCCAATCGTTATTCGACACGACCCGTGTTGGGCCTCACTCCAGGTGCCGTTTGGTGCTGATACGGACCGTGTGGATTATGAAACGAACTGTGTAAGATTTTCGACGTTGTTGTGTGACACGACCCGAGTCATCCCTCCGTGTGTATCTGAGCACGGCCCGTGTGGGTTATGATACGGTCCGTGTGACTCTCTGAGACTGAAGCAACTCTCTAATTGACTTCTAAACAGAAAAACAAAAGAACGAAAAATACTTGCTAGATAATAAAATAGAAACTAAAGTAAAATGATAAAAAGTAAGTAATGCTAAAAAAAGTAAAAGTGACTTGGGTTGCCTCCTAAGAAGCGCTTGTTTTAGGTCTCGAGCTTGACCGTCTTTCGTTAAGTCGCAATGCAAACTGGATCGGACAGGGCCTGAACCAGCCGCTCACGTTGAGGGTGATCAGCAATGTATTGCTTGAGACACTGGCCGTTGACTTTGAACGTCCCATGTTCTTCATTGCCAATGTCAATGGCTCCAAAAGGGTACACCTTCTTCACTTCAAATGGCCCCGACCATCTAGACTTGAGCTTTCCTAGAAAAAGTCTTAATCGAGAATTAAATAAAAGAACAAGATCTCCTTCACTGAATTCGCGGTGCATAATGCGTTTGTCATGGATGCGCTTGGTCCTCTCCTTGTAAATGGTCGCATTCTCGTAGGATTGTAAGCGCATTTCTTCGAGCTCGTGCAATTCAAGGATGTGTTTGTTTCCGGCTGCAAGCATGTCCATGTTGATAGCTCGCGTAGCCCAGTACGCCTTGTGTTCGATCTCCATGGGCAAGTGGCACGTCTTCCCATAGACTAGCTTGAAAGGGCTCGTCCCAATCGGAGTTTTGAAAGCGATTCGGTAAGCCCAGAGTGCATCATTCATCTTGAGCACCCAATCCTTGCGTGTTCTTGCTACCATCTTCTCCAAGATGGATTTTATTTCTCTGTTGGAAATCTCAGCTTGACCATTAGCTTGAGGGTGATAAGAGGTAGTTACCTTGTGAGTCACCTCATGACGGATTAGGAGATTATCGAATTGGCGGTTGATAAAGTGTTTGCCTCCATCACTGATTACGGCTCGTGGCACACCAAAGCGAGGGAAGATGACGTCAGTGAACAATTTCTTCACCGCATTAGAGTCTACATTTCGACATGCCACTACTTCCACCCATTTGGAGACGTAGTCAACTGCAACTAGGATATACTCATTCCCATATGATAATGGGAACGGTCCCATGAAATCGATCCCCCATATGTCAAAGATCTCGACCTCGAGTACGGAGTTGAGAGGCATCTCGTTGCGTCGGGTGATGTTGCCAGTCCGTTGGCACTTGTCACAAGCCATAACAAAGTTCTTTGCATCCCTGAAAATAGAAGGCCAAAAGAAACCAGATTGCAATACCTTAGCGGTTGTTTTGGAGAAAGATGCATGTCCACCGTAGGCTGACGAATGACAATGCTTGAGAATGGAGCGCATTTCCTCAATAGGTAGGCAGCGTTGAAAAAACCTATCTAGACCTGTTTTGAAAAGAAAAGGATCATCCCAAAAATAATATTTGGCATCTGACTTGAGCTTCTTTCTCTGCTAGTAAGTCATGGTGCGAGGTAGCACTTCTGAGGCGAGAAAGTTCGCAATGTCTGCATACCAAGGTTCTGCCAAGCTGTTGACACGGTCCGAATGGTGTGTTACACGGCCCGTGTCATTTACTACACGGACTGAGTGAGAATCTGTGCTGGTCGTGTCAGCCTCGTAAGAGCAGAGGTAATGGCCAGAAGCTGTTCGTCAGGGAACGAATCATTGATCGGGAGGGTGTCACTTTATTCTTCCAAGTGGATCCGGGATAGATGGTCAGCTACAGTGTTCTCAATTCCTTTCTTGTCTTTGATCTCAAGATCAAATTCCTGTAAAAGGAGAATCCATCGAATCAAACGAGGTTTTGCATCTTGTTTACTCAAAAGATACCTGAGTGCAGCATGGTCAGTGTAAACAATGATTTTCGAGCCGACCAAGTAGGATCTGAATTTGTCAAGAGCAGGAACAATCGCCAGAAGCTCCTTTTCAGTTGTTGTGTAGTTCATCTGGGCTCGGTCCAACACCTTGCTGGCATAGTAGATGGCGCATGGCTTCTTGTCTTTTCTTTGTCCCAAAACCGCCCCAACAGCATAGTCACTTGCGTCGCACATCAACTCGAATGGCAAGGACCAATCCGGTGGTTGCAAGATGGGCGCCGAGATGAGAGCTTCCTTCAAGCTGCAAAAAGATTTTACACAATCGTTGTCAAAATTAAACTCAGAATCCTTAACAAGAAGATTTGTTAGAGGTTTGACAATTTTGGAGAAGTCCTTGATGAAGCGGCGGTAGAACCCCGCGTGTCCCAGAAAACTTCGAACTTCTTTGGCAGTTGTTGGAATAGCCAAATTCTCAATCACCTCGATTTTGGCCTTATCAACTTCAATACCTTTGGAAGTCACGACATGTCCCAAAACAACACCTTTTTGGACCATAAAGTGGCACTTCTCCCAGTTCAGAATGAGATTGGTTTCTTCACACCTCTACAAAATCTTACAAATGTTAGATAAACAAGAATCAAAACATGCACCATAGACTGAAAAATCGTCCATAAAAACTTCAACCTCATTTTCAATGAAATCAGAAAAAATAGCCATCATGGCACGTTAGAAGGTTACTGGTGCATTACACAGACCAAATGGCATCCTACGGAATGCGTACGTACCATAGGGACAAGTGAAGGTGGTATTTTCTTGGTCGATTGGGTGGATGTGTATTTGGAAGAAACCAGAATAACCATCGAGATAGTAAAAGGAAGAATGATTAGCAAGCCTTTCTAGAAGTTGGTCGACAAATGGCAATGGAAAGTGGTCCTTGCGTGTGGCTACATTTAGCTTCCTGTAATCGATGCACATGCGCCATCCTGTCACAACACACGTCTGGATCAACTCATTCTTGTCATTTTTCACCACTGTTGTTCCTCCCTTCTTTGGCACCACATGAACAGGGCTCACCCATTTGCTGTCAGAGATTGGGTAGATAATTCCTGCATCGAGAAGTTTAAGAATTTCATTTTTCACTACCTCCTTAAGGTTTGGGTTTAGTCGTCGCTGGTGCTCTACAGATGGCTTGTGGTCATCCTGCAACAGAATTCGGTGCGAGCAAATGGTAGGGTTGATCCCCTTTAGGTCCTTGATCGAGTACCCAATCGCTCCTTTGTGAATTTTCAGCTTCTCCAGAAGTTTGGCGGTTTGCTCGGGATTTAAACCTGCATTTACAATCATAGGACAAGAGTTGTTCGGACCAAGGAATTCATACCTGAGATTGGCTGGAAGGGGCTTGAGCTCAGGTGTTGGCTCAGTCTAGGCTTCTGCATGGTCCGTGTAAGTTACACTCGACCTGTGTGGAGCGGTCGTATTGGCCTTGTCCGACCCGAGTCCCTCCCCAGCTTCAGGAACACAGCCCGTGTGAGAGTTGTGCGGACCGTGTGGGTGTTCGTCCAGAGTGTATGTTGTAGCATTTGCTACGCAAATGGATTCCACCTCGCTTTCTTCGACTTGTATCTTAGACAAAAAAATCAAAATGATACCTTAGTGAGTGGTTGGTTTGGTCTAGAAGGTAATCCTCGGCCAAATCTTCCAGGCATCCTTCGATCACATCAATTCTGAAACAAGTCACGGTCGATCTGGAATCGCACCTTGTCGTCCCCAATGTTCAAGGTTAGTGTGCCGTTCTTCACATCAATCATTGCACCTGCAGTTCTTAGGAAAGGTCGTCCCAAAATAATAGGGACTTCCTTGTCCTCTTCCATTTCCATAACAACAAAGTCAGCAGGTACATAAAATTTACCAACTAGAACCGGTACGTTCTCCACTATGCCTAGTGGTAGGCGCACCGATGAATCTGCTAACTGTAGGGCCATCTAGGTAGGCTTGAGCTCTCCTACCTCCATTCGATCAAATATGGTACGTGGCATGAGACTCACGCTTGCCCCTAGATCACATAGAGCTTTCTTGATCGTGGCTTTCCCTATTGTGCAAGGTATGGAAAACTTACCAGGGTCTTCCAGTTTGGGAGGGAGCTCACTTCTCAGAATTGCGCTGCACTGTTCAGTCAACTTTATCGTCTCACGTCCTCCCAAGCTTCGCTTGTTAGAGATGATGTCTTTGAGAAACTTCGCGTAAGTTGGCATTTGAGTCAGAGCCTCAGTAAATGGAATAGTGATATGCAGTTGCTTTAGAATATCTACGAACTTCGCAAATTGATCATTGAGCTTAGTCTCAGCCAGCCTTCGAGGAAATGGTACAGGTGGCCGATATGGTGGTGGTTTGTCTGTTTCCTTGGTTTTCTGACCTTCAGCAGCATTCTGCACGGGCCGTGTGATATCTGTGCGGTCCGTGTCATGCGGATTTTCCACCTGTCCCGGCCGTGTCAAGTTTGTGCGACTAGGGATCTCTTCAACTAGTGGGTCTGAACGGGCCGTGCAATGTCTGTACGGTCCGTGAGTTCAGTAGGTGGCATGGCTGGTGGTGCGTAATGAGTCCCGCTGCGTAGTGTCACTGCCTTGGCTTCTTCTCTAGGGTTGACCTCTGGTTGGCCAGGAAGCTTGCCAGGTTGTTGCTGGTTTGTAGCGGTTTGATACCCCATTTGCTCCTTTGCTCTGTTCTGAGCAGCTAAACCAGCCAGTTGAGCATTGATCGCTTCCATTTGCTCGAAGATCAGTTGATTCATCTTTCCTTGCTCGTGCATGAAATCACTCACCATGGAGGCAACATAGGGTTTAGATGGTCCAGAATATGGTGCACGGTTGATCGGGTTGTTGAACACTGCATTGTTGTAGAAGTTGCGATTGTTGTTGCTGCTGCCAGAAGGATTGTTGTTGAAGGGTGCGGGGTTGTTCTGTTTCCACCTTTAAGCCTGTTGTTCATTTTGGTCCTTAGAGTAGGATCGGTTGAAAGGAGGTTTTGGAAAATAGGAAGGTTCATTGTTGAGCGAGTTGACTTGCTCGGGTTCCTCATTCCTTTCCGCGAGCGGGCATTGCTCATACAAATGACCCTCGTCCCCACACATCACACAAGATTGCGGCTGTTGCTTGCCAAGTGCCTTGACACTCATCTTGTCGAAAGCCTTCTGCATGGCATCTAACTTGGCTGTGAGAGCAGTGATTTGATCAACCTCAATTCGGCCGCCTCCAGTCGTTCTAGAACTTTCGCGGCCGGACCACTGTTGGTTCTGAGCCATGTTGTCGATCAGATTAATCGCTTCGGGCGGTTTTTTTTCCATCAAAGCCTCACCTTCAACAGCATCAACAGAAGTACGAGTAGATTCTGTTAGACCATCATAAAAAGTTTGAATTAACAACCAGTCAGGGATACCATGGTGTGGATAAGAGTACTGCAATTCCCTAAACCTTTCCCATGCCTCATTTAGGGGTTCATCAAACCGTTGCTTAAAGCTGGTCAATTGGGTTCTTACCTTAGCAGTTCGTTTGTGAGGGAAAAACCTAGTCAGAAAACTCTTAGACAATTCCCTCCAAGTGGTAATGGACTCTCTTGGCAATGATCCTAACCATTTTTTTGCCCTATCCCTAAGTGTGAAAGGAAAAAGTGCAAGCCTAAATGCAATCGACTGTTGCTTCAGTGGTTTTGATTGTGGTGCAACATTCGAGAAAGGTTTGGAGGTGTTCATGTGGATCCTCGTGATCCAAGCCGTGAAAGGTGTTCTACTAAACAATGTTTATGACTGCTGGGGCAAGGTTCGGCATCTGCCCCACGACTCTTGGAAGTCGGATTGCACCTCGCACGTCTCCAGCCCTTGGTACATTGTGCTCGCGAAGGGTTCTTGGCACAAAGTCTGACATCTCTTCTTCCTGGTCTGAAAACTCGTCCTCTCCGTGGTTGCTCATTGTTGCTCTGCCTGCGAATCCTGCTAGGAGTTCGGTTTGCACGGTCCGGATTGGTAATCGGTAGTGCAGGCTCAGAGTGCACGGATTGGTAATCGGTTGTGGACCATGTCTTCTACTCCTCAGGTTGTAGTCACCCTTCGAGGGTGGTACAAACGCCAGCTTTCCTGCGATACAGAAAAACAAAATAAAAGATACAAGTTAAAATCTAGAATTCAAATAAAATAAGCGGAAATCTAGAAAGACTAAATGATGCCGTCCCCGGCAACGACGCCAAAAACTTGTTCGCACAAAAGTGTACTACAAAGTTTCAGTATAGCAAGCTATACTTTTTAACCTCGATTCTACTTTTAGATCAGACTGCAAGTGTACAATCCTATTGCTGGTATTATCGGGTATCGATCCACATGACGGTTCAATAGCTTAACTAGATTTTTACTTAAATTATCGTAAGACTAGAAGTGTTGAAAAGGGTTGAGTTGGTTGTTTAAGTTTCATTAACAGTGAATGATTAAATTGCAAGTAAATTAAACTGAACTTTAACACTAATTAAAACAAGCGTTTCCTGGGTTTCTAATTTCATCTGCAACTCTACCTCTCACCTGACACGACCCGTGTACTCTCGTACACGACCCATGTCACACGGTCCGTGTAGTCTCCTACACGGTCCGTGTCGGACTCGAGTGAAACTATAGTTGTCTGATTTCTGTGCTGATTGATTCTGTATAGGATGAATTGACCATCCCTGATGTTTCCAAACCTCAACTCTCGTTTGTTGGCTTAATAAATTCGATAATGGGAATACAATTCAATCCTCTTAGGGTTCTAACCTAAACTCTCGTTCATTGGTTTGAATGACCTAAGTTACCCGTTTGGTTTACTAAAGGTATTCAGAATCTCTCGATTTATGAAATGTTCACCTCTCGATTACTAATTAGTCTTCCCTCTCGGGTCATCGAATTACTTCAAATACTTAGTCTAGTTGAAGGACGGAATTGGACGCAGTACCTTGTTAGACGTGGCCAAGTCTAATGGTAAGAACCAAATAACAATCGAACAATGTAGAAAAGCAATTAAAATCATACACAAACAAACAAACACGAATATCACACATTATCAAACGACTAGCAAGTAAACAAAGTATTCGACTACATCATGACCCAAGAAACTAAGAAAGTTACTCAATCATCATTCTTAAAACAGAATAATAATAGAAAGACAAACAATTTATGACAAAAACCGAAAACACGAAGAAGATTCGTCGGAATTCTCTCGATTTCCTCCTCTTTACTTCGTCTCCAAGTCAGTTGTTGTAAAACTCTCCTAGGATTCGTTTTCTGTTAGATTGGATGCCTTTCTGGTCCAAGGGATCGTCCTTTTATTACTCCATAACCGTCCTCCTTTAATTAGGCATTAATCTGTAAACTTAGATTAACTGCCGGATTTGGTTGACACGGTCCGTGTGAGATGTTGTACGGACCGTGTTCCTGTGTCTCCTGTCCGGGTCGTGCAGTGCCCATGTAGGGGGGTCGAGTAAGGTTTTCACGGTCCGTGTGAGATGTTGCATGGCCCGTGTGGCATGTCTAGATTGCCGGATTTCACCATTTCTTCGCCCGTTTCCTACAATAAACAAACAAGAGCGCAGCAGTACCACATTCTATAGATAATCAATGTAATAAACATGATTTTACTATTTTGGACACAGGTTTTGGTACAAAATTTGGTCGGAAATGTAGCTAAAATAACGCGGTATCAGTAGCAAAGATAAATACCATAAAAATCTTGCTTTCAATAGCGGTAAATAAAGGATGGAATTTTTTTCAAATGGATGTAAAAAATGCATTCCTTCAAGGAACAGTTGAGGAAGAGGTTTATATGACTCTACCACCGGGTCATGTAAAAGAAAAAAATACTAACCTTGTTTGTAGGTTAAAAAAATCAATTGATGGACTTAAACAATCTCCAAAGGCATGGTATGGAAAACTCTCTCAATATTTATTTTTTCTCGGTTTTAAAGTAAGCCAATCCGATACATCCTTGTTCTCAAAACATGAAAATAATGAGATTACCATTGTTCTTGTTTATGTTGATGACATAATTATAACCGGAAACAATCATGAAAAAATTAACAATATTAAAAGGCACCTAAAAGAAAAATTTGAAATAAAAGATCTTGGTAAACTTAGATATTTTTTAGGAATTGAAACAGCACATTCTCCAAAAGAATTATTCCTCACACCAAGAAAATATACTATCGACCTTCTAAAAGAAACGGGACAATTAGGGTCCAAACCGGCCTCAACACCAATTGATAGTAATTGTAAACTAAATCCCGAAGAAGGAGAACCATTGGAAGATATAAATCAATTCCAACGGCTTGTAGGTAAATTAATTTACCTAACGGTAACTAGGCCGGACATATCATTTGCGGCAAGCCAAATTAGTAAATTTATGCATTCTCCAAGGAAACCTCATTTGAATGCAATTGATAGAATTTTGAGATATTTAAAAAAATCACCCTGAAAGGGTATATGGATGAAAAATTATAACTCTAATGAAGTGTGTGGCTATTTCGATGCAGATTTGGCCGGGACTTTCGATAGAAAATCAACGACCGGCTATTGCACGTTTGTAGGCGGAAACTTAGTCACATGAAAAAGCAAGAAACAAAATGTCGTGGCACGATCAAGTGCTGAAGCGGAATATCGTGCCATGGCATCCACCGCAAGTGAGCTCACTTGGATCAAACAATTACTCGAAGATTTGAACTTCAAAATTGATAAATCAATGAAGATATTTTGCGACAGCAATGCGGCAAGGCATATCGCTTCGAATGCGGTGTTTCATGAAAAAACGAAGCATATCGAAGTTGATTGTCACTTCATAAGAGAAAAAGTTCAGGCGAAGGAAATTGAAACCCCTTATGTGAAGAGTCAAGACCAATTAGCCGATATTTTCACAAAGGGACTCCAAAGGCGTTTGAAGAAATACCAAGCAAGCTAGGATTAATCGATATCTATAATCCTAGCTTGAGGGGGAGTGTTGAAGAATAGAATTATTTAGAAGGATAAAATTGTAAAATAGGAAGAGGGCAAAACAATAATTTAGAATAGTTAGAAACTTACCGTTATAATTTTTAACGGTAAAATAAACTCAAGAGACTATAAATACTCATTGTACACAATTATAAGAATAACAAGAGAAATAAGAATATAAAATTCTCATAATTTTCTGTCTTCCAAAATTATCATTAGTAGATAAAGAAAAAAAATTAGCTTAATTCTAGAGAAAGAGAACATGATTTCTGTGTGAAAATCTAGAGAATCAATGTGTAAAGACTAACGAGTAACGAGGCAATCTGACTTTGTTTTCTTTTAAATAGAAATCCGTTGGTTTGTCAATCATTAGTTGAAGTTAGATTCTTATGTTATAGAATTTTATTAGGTTTGACTCAAACCACTCCCCACCGACAAAGACTAACCAGCATTTTATTTTTTTGGAAATTGTTATTTCATATTAGTTAGGGCTGCATCATATACCCTGTTGAAACGTAAAGAGGTTATTCTACTTCGGGAAAATAATTTTATTAAAAAAATTGACCATTATTTTATTGGAGTCGGGACTGTATGATGAGGATCGGATCAAATTCAGTTCGATGTCTCATCATATCAAAATTTATGTGTATTTGATCGTACAAATTTTGATGTAGATTGAATAACACCGATTGAGCATCAGATTGCTCTTGATTTCATCGTGAGTTTGGATTATCTGATCTATCAGGTTAAGTCCGAACTATTTAATTTAAGGTCAGACGAATTTTAAAGTGAGTCCTACATTCTAAATAGATCCGAAAAAAATTGACTTAACCTATATCCTTTTTTTTTTTTCTTTTCAATTTTGACACTGGATTCTAGTTGCGGAATACAACATTGCAACTAGATTCAACTTACAAAAGTTTAGCGCAAGAGAAAACCCATTTTTCGTCTTGTTATTAAGAAAATAATTCAACTTGAATCTATATATTCTCCTCTAGGACCAATATGTAAAATTATAGTACCGTATTAAATTAACTTACAAACCAACGGGGAATGATGTAACATAATAAATATTTTCGGTGCTTTCAAAGATGTAAGCTAAGGATTGGAATTCATTGCTCACTAAATTGGCAAGCAGGATCCTGCTCTTATAAATCAAACCATTAATCTGTGTTGAAATTCGTGCATGAAAAAAATTCAACAATTCAATTTGGAAGAGCAGGGTCCAGAGTCCAATCCTGAAAGAATTTCAACAAAGTTATTTTTTTAAAATTCAGTTCGATGTCTGATCACATCGAAATTTATGTGTAATTGATCGTACAAATTTTGATGTAGATTGAATAACACCGATTGAGCAGGGCAAAAGAGGTTGTTAATATGCTTAACAACCTCATTTGTCGTTGTTCTAGTGCTTTGGAAACTTATTTGCCCTTGTTCGTGTGCTCAACAACTTCAATTGTCATTGTTCATATCCTTCTTAACCTCTTTTGCCCTTGTTCTTGTGCTTATGAGCCTCATTTGCATTTGTTCTTGTGCTTAGCAACATCATTTATACTTGTTATTATGCTTAACAATCTCATTTGTCATTGTTCTTGCGTTTTGCAACAAAATTTGTCATTGATCTTGTGCTTATGAAGCTCATTTTCATTTGTTCTTGTGCTTAACAGCCTCAATTGTCGTTATTCTTATGCTTCTTAACCTCGTTTGCCATTGGTCTTGTACTTAACATCCTCATTTGTCGTTGTTCTTATGGTTAGAAATCTGATTTGCCCATGTTCGTGTGCTTAACATTCTCAATTGTCGTGGTTCATATGCTTTTTAACCTCTTATGCCCTTGTTTTTATGCTTAGCAACATCAATTACACTTGTTCATGTGCTTAACAAACTAGTTTGTCGTTATTCTTGTACATTGCAACATGATTTACCTTTGATCTTGTGCTTATGAACCTCATTTGCATTTGTTTGTGTGCTTAACTACCTCAATTAGCATTGTTCGCGTGCTTAACAACCTGTGTTGCCCGTGATCTTGAGCTTATGAACCTCATTTGTATCTGTTCTTGTGCTTAGAAATCTCATTTACCTTTGTTCATGTGCTTAACAACCTCAATTGTCGTTGTTCATATGCTTCTTAACCACTTTTGCCCTTGTTCTTGTGCTTAACAAAATCATTTACATTTGTTCTTGTTCTTCACAACCTCATTTGTCGTTGTTCTTGCGGTTTGCAAATTAATTTGCCCTTGATCTTATGCCTATAAATCTCATTAGCATTTATTCTTGTGCTTAGGAACCTTATTTTCCCTTGTTTGTGTGCTTAACAACCTCTTTTGGCGTTGTTCGTGTGCTCAACAACCTCTTTTGCCCTTAATATTATGCTTATGAACCTCATTTGTATTTGTTCTTGTGCTTAGGAATATCATTTGCCCTTGTTCGTATGCTTAACAACCTCAATTGTCATTGTTCCTATGCTTCTTAACCTCGTTTGCCCTTGTTCTTGTGCTGAAGAACCTCATTTGTCATTGCGCTTTGCAACATAATTAGCCCTTGATCTTTTGCTTATGAACCTCATTTGTATTTGTTCTTGTACTTAGGAACCTCATTTGCCCTTGTTTCTGTGCTTAACAACCTCAATTGTCGTTGTTCACATGCTTCTTAATTTCTTTTTCCCTTGTTCTTGTGCTTTGCAACATCATTTACATTTGTTCTTGTGCTTAAAAACCTCATTTGTTGTTGTTCTTGCGCTTTGCATGATTTGCCCATGATCTTGTGCTTATGAACCTCATATGCATTTGCTATTGTACTTAACAACCTCATTTGTCCTTGTTTGTGTGCGTAACAACCTTAATTGTCATTGTTCATATATGCTTCTCAACCTCTTTTGCCATTGTTCTTGAGCTTAGCAACATCATTTACACTTGTTATTGTGCTGAACAACCTCATTTGTCGTTGTTCTTGCGCTTTGTAACATAATTTGCCCTTGATATTGTGCTTATGAATCTCATTTGCAATTGTTCTTATGCTTCGAAACCACATTTTCCCTTGTTCGTGTGGTTAACAACCTCAATTGTCGTTGTTCTTATGTTTCTTAACCTCGTTTGCCCTTATTCTTGTACTTAACAGCCGCATTTGTCGTTGTTCTTGTGCCTAGGAACCTCATTTGCCATTGTTCGTGTGCTTAACAACCTCAACTGTCGTTAGTCTTGTGCTTAACAACATCATTTACACTTGTTCTTGGGCAACCTCATTTGTCGTTGTTCTTGCGCTTTGCAACATAATTTGTCCCTGATCTTGTGCTTATAAATCAAATTAGCATTTGTTCTTGTGCTTAGAAACCTCATTTGCCCTTGTTTGTGTCTTAAACAACCTAATTGACGTTGTTCGTGTGCTTAACAACTTCTTTTGCCCTTGATATTACGCTTATGAACCACATTTGCATTTGTTCTTGTGCTTAGGAACCTCATTTGCCCTTGTTCGTGTGCTTAACAACCTCAATTGTCATGGTTCATATACTTCTTAACTTCTTTTGCCCCTGTTCTTGAGCTTAGCAATATCATTTACACTTATTCTTGTGTGTAACAACATAATTTGTCTTTGATCTTATGCTTATGAACCTCATTTGCATCTGTTCTTCTGCTTAGGAACCTCATTTTCCCTTGTTGATGTGCTTAACAACCTCAATTGTTGTTGTACGTGCGCTTAGCAACTTCTTTTGACCTTGTTTTTCTGCTTATGGACCTCATTTGCATTTGTTCTTGTGCTTGAGAACCTCATTTTCCCTTGTTCGTGTGCTTGACAACCTCAATTGTATTGTTCATGTGCTTCTTCACCTCTTTTACCATTGTTCTTAATGCTTGGCAACATTATTTACACTTGTTCTTATGCTTAACAACCTCATTTGTCGTTGTTCTTGCGCTATGCAACCTAATTTTCCCTTGATCTTGTGGTTATGAACCTCATTTCCATTTGTTCTTGTGCTTAGGAACCTTATTTGCCCTTGTTTGTGTGCTTAACAACCTCTTTTGCCCTTCATCTTGTGCTTATGAACCTCATTTGCATTTGTTCTTGTGCTTAGGAAACTCATTTGTCCTTGTTTGTGTGCTTATCGACCTCAATTGGCGTTGTTCGTGTGCTTAACAACTTCTTTTGCCCTTGATATTGTTCTTATGAGCCTCATTTGTATTTGTTCTTGTGCTTCGGAGCCTCATTTACCCTTGTTCGTGTGCTTCACAACCTCAATTGCTCTTTTGCCATTGTTCTTGTGCTTAGCAACATCATTTGCACTTGTTCTTGTGCTTAACAACCTCATTTGTTGTTGTTCTTGCGCAAAAGAACACGAACAAGTGGTTGACAACCTCATTTGTCGTTGTTCTTCTTCTTTTGCGCAAGAACAATGACAAATGAGGTTGTTAAGCACTAGAACAAGTGTAAATGATGTTGTTAAGCACAAGAACAAGGGCAAAAGAGCAATTGAGGTTCTCCAGCACACGAACAATGACAAATGAGGTTCTAAAGCACAAGAACAAATGCAAATGAGGTTCATTAGCACAAGATCAAGGACAAAAGAGGTTGTTAAGCACACGAACAGGGGCAAATGAGGTTCCTATGCACAAGAACAAATGCAAATGAGGTTCATTAGCACAAGATCAAGGGCAAATGAGGTTGCAAAGCGTAAGAACAATAACAAATGAGGTTGTTAAGCACAAGAACAAGTGTAAATGATGTTGCTAAGCACAAGAACAAGGGAAAAAGAGGTTGTTAATATGCTTAACAACCTTATTTGTTGTTGTTCTTATGTTTTGGAACCTTATTTGCCCTTGTTCGTGTGCGTAACAATATCAATTGTAGTTGTTCATATCCTTCTTAACCTCTTTTGCCCTTGTTCTTGTGCTTATGAGCCTCAATTGCATTTGTTCTTGAGCTTCAGAACCTCATTTGCCAATGTTCGTGTGCTTGCCAACCTCAATTGTCGTTGTTCATGTGCTTCTTCACCTCTTTTGCCCTTGTTCTTATGCTTAGCAACATTATTTACACTTTTTCTTGTGCTTAACAACCTAATTGGTCGTTGTTCTTGTGCAAAAGAACACGAACAAGTGGTTGACAACCTCATTTGTCGTTGTTCCGTTCTTTTGAGCAAGAACAATGACAAAGAGGGTACACTAGAACAAGTGAAAATGGCTAAGCAAAGAAGGGCAAAAGATGTTAAGCACACAAACAACGACAATGAGAACACACAAACAAGGCAAATGAGGTTCTAAGCACAAGAACAAATGCAAATGAGTTCGTTAGCACAAGATCAAGGGCAAATGAGGTTGCAAAGCGTAAGAATAACGAGAAATAAGGTTGTTAAGCACAAGAACAAGTGTAAATGATGTTACTAAGCCCAAGAATAAGGGCAAAAGAGGTTGTTATTATTCTTAACAACCTCATTTTTCGTCGTTTTTGTGCTTCAGAAACTTATTTGCCCTTGTTCGTGTGTGCTTAACAACATCAATTGTCCTTGTTCGTATCCTTCTAAACCTCTTTTGCCCTTGTCTTTGTGTTTATGAACCTCATTTGCATTTGTTCTTGTGCTTGGGAACCTCATTTTCCCTTGTTTGTGTGCTTGACAACCTCAATTGTCATTATTCATGTGCTTCTTCACCTCTTTTGCCCTTGTTCTTGTGCTTATGAACCTCCTTTGCATTTGTTCTTGTGCTTAGGAACCTCGTTTGCCTTTTTTCGTGTGCTTGACAACCTCAATTGCTCTTTTTCCCTTGTTCTTGTGCTTAGCAACATCATTTACACTTGTTCTTGTGCTGAACAACCTCATTTGTCGTTGTTCTTGTGCAAAAGAACTAGAAGAAGTGTAAATGATGTTGCTAAGCACAAGAACAAGGGGAAAAGAGCAATTGAGGTTGTCAAGCACACGAACAAGGGCAATTAGGTTCCAAAGCACAAGAACAAATACAAATGAGGCTCATAAGCACAATATCAATAGCAAAAGAGGTTGTTAAAGCACACAAAGAACGACAATTGAGGTTGCTAAGCACACAAAAAAGGGCAAATGAGGTTCCTAAGCACAAGAACAAATGCAAATGAGGTTGCAAAGCGTAAGAACAACGACAAATGAGGTTCTTCAGCGCAAGAACAAGTGTAATTGATGTTGCTAAGCTCAAGAATAAGGGAAAAAGAGGTTGTTAATATGCTTAACAACCTCATTTGTCGTTGTTCTTGTGCTTTAGAAACTTATTTGCCTTTGTTCGTGTGCTTAACAACATCAATTGTCGTTGTTCATATCCTTCTTAACCTCTTTTGCCCCTTGTTCTTGTGCTTATGAGCCATTTGCATTTGTTCTTGTGCTTGAGAACCTCATTTTTCGTAGTTCGTGTGCTTGACAACCTCAATTGTCATTGTTCATGTGCTTCTTCACCTCTTTTGCCCTTGTTCTTGTGCTTAGCAACATCATTTACACTTGTTCTTGTGCTTAACAACCTCATTTGTCGTTGTTCTTGCACTATGCAACCTAATTTGCCCTTGATCTTGTGGTTATGAACCTCATTTCCATTTGTTCTTGTGCTTAGGAACTTTATTTGCCCTTGTTCGTGGGATTAACAACCTCTTTTGTCCTTCATCTTGTGCTTACGAACCTCATTTGCATTTGTTCTTGTGCTTAGGAAACTCATTTGCCCTTGTTTGTGTGCTTATCGACCTCAATTGGCGTTGTTCGTGTGCTTAACAACTTCTTTTGCCCTTGATATTGTTCTTATGAGCCCCATTTGTATTTGTTCTTGTGCTTTGGAGCCTCATTTTCCCTTGTTCGTGTGCTTGTCAACCTCAATTGTCATTGTTCATGTGCTTCTTCACCTCTTTTGCGCTTGTTCTTGTGCTTAGCAACATCATTTACACTTGTTCCAGTGCTTAACAACCTCATTTGTCGTTGTTCTTGCGCAAAAGCATAAGAACAACGACAAATGAGGTTGTCAACCACTTGTTCGTGTTCTTTTGTACAAGAACAACGACAAATGAGGTTGTTAAGCACAAGAACAAGTCTAAATAATGTTCCTAAGCACAAGAACAAGGGAAAAAGAGCAATTGAGATTATCAAGCACACGAAAAAGGGCAAATGAGGTTCCAAAGCACAAGAACAAATACAAATGAGGCTCATAAGCACAATCTCAACGGCAAAAGAGGTAGTTAAGCACACGAAAAACGCCAATTGAAGTTGTTAAGCACACAAACAAGGGCAAATGAGGTTTCTGAGCACAAGAACAAATGCAAATGAGGTTCATAAGCACAAGATCAAGGGCAAAAAAGGTTGTTAATCACCCGAACAATGCCAATTGAGGTTGTTAAGCACACGACCAAGGGCAAATAAGGTTCCTAAGCACAAGAACAAATGGAAATGAGGTTCATAAGCACAAGTTCAAGGGCAAATTAAGTTGCATAGCGCAAGAACAACGACAAATAAGGTTGTTAAGCACAAAAGCAAGTGTGAATGACGTTGCTAAGCACAAGAACAAGGGCAAAAGAGGTGAAGAAGCACATGAACAATGACAATTGAGGTTGTCAAGCACACGAACAAGGGAAAATGAGGTTCCCAAGTAAAATAACAAATGCAAACGAGGCTCATAAGCACAAGAACAAGGGCAAAAGAGGTTAAGAAGGATATGAACAACGACAATTGATGTTGTTAAGCACACAAACAAGGGCAAATAAGTTTCCGAAGCACAAGAACAACGACAAATGAGGTTGTTAAGCATATTAACACCCTCTTTTGCCCTTATTCTTGGGCTTAGGAACATCATTTACACTTGTTCTTGTGCTTAACAACCTCATTTGTCGTTGTTCTTACGCTTTGCAACCTCATTTGCCCTTGATCTTGGGCTCATGAATCTCATTTGCATTTGTTCTTGTGCTTAACATCATTTGCCCTTTTTTGTGTGCTTAGCAACCTCAATTGTCGTTGGTTGTGTGCTTAACAACCTCTTTTGCCGTTGATATTGTGCTTATGAGCCTCATTTGTATTTGTTCTTGTGCTTTGGAACCTCATTTGCCCTTTATTCGTGTGCTTGACAACCTCAATTGCTCTTTTGCCCTTGTTCTTGTGTTTAGCAACATCATTTACACTTATTCTAGTGCTGAACAACCTCATTTGTCGTTGTTCTTGCGCAAAAGAACAAGAACAACGACAAATTAAGTTGTCAACCACTTGTTCGTGTTCTTTTGCACAAGTACAACGAAAAATGAGGTTGTTAAGCACAAGAACAAGTGTAAATGATGTTGTTAAGCACATGAACAACGCCAATTGAGGTTGTTAAGTACACAAACAAGGGCAAATGAGGTTCCTAAGCACAAGAACAAATGCAAATGAGGTTCATAAGCACAAGATCAAGGGCAAAAGAGGTTGTGAATCACACAAACAACGCGAATTGAGATTGTTAAGCACACAAACAAGGGCAAATAAGGTTCCTAAGCACAAGAACAAAAGGAAATGAGGTTCAAAAGCACAAGATCAAGGGCAAATTAGGTTGCATAGCGCAAGAACAACGACAAATGAGGTTATTAAGCACAAGAACAAGTGTAAATAATGTTGCTAAGCATTAAGAACAAGGGCAAAAGAGGTGAAGAAGCACATGAACAACGACAATTGAGGTTGGGCACATGAAATGGGCAAATGAGATTCCAAAGCACAAGAACAAATGCAAATGAGGCTCATAAGCATAAGAACAAGGGCAAAAGAGGTTAAGAAGGATATGAACAACGACAATTGATGCTGTTAAGCACACGAAAAAGGGCAAATAAGGTTCCAAAGCACAAGAACAACGACAAATGAAGTTGTTAAGCATATTAACAACCTCTTTTGCCCTTGTTCTTGTGCTTAGCAACCACATAAGCACACAAACAAGGGCAAATGAGGTTTCGAAGCACAAGAACAAATGCAAGTCAGGTTTATAAGCACAAGATCAAGGGTAAAAGAGGTTGTTAATCACCCGAACAACGCCAATTGAGGTTGTTAAGCACACGAACAAGGGCAAATAAGATTCCTAAGCACAAGAACAAATGGAAATGAGGTTCATAAGCACAACATCAAGGGCAAATTACGTTGCATAGCGCAAGAACAACGACAAATGAGGTTGCTAAGCACACAAACAAGGGCAAATGAGGTTCCTAAGCACAAGAACAAATGCAAATGTGGTTCGTTAACACTATACTAAATGAATGTAAAAATTTGTAAATTTTATATGTAAATACATCACTCGTGAAGTAGATCAGTTTCAACGGTTTAGATTTGTCGTTTGAAGTCTACTTAATAGGTTTTTAAAGAGGTAGCACGACATGTCACTATGCTACAGGTAGCACGCCAGCCTTATTCCTACTGTAATTACTCAAGGCATGCTATCTCAAAAAAAATTTGGTAAAGGGACAGGTGACATTTCTGACAATTTTTAAGTTTTTGAAAAGATGAACTTCTAAAAACCATTAAAATTATTTTACTAAGGAAAAAAATTGAAAATTTTATATAGAAATGCTCAGGAGGGGGTGTTTTATCTACCTGTGAGGTGGCATGGTTAGAATCTAAGTTTCGCTATTTTGCAATTTTAACTCATTTTCATTGGTTTTAGACCTTTTCTTGTACCAGCAAGCATGTTAGTGCTTCTCTTTTGTCATTTGGCCTGGACCAGTAAGCATGCTAGAGTTTTAATTTTTGAAAATTATAGAAACTATAATATAAACTTTAAGAAAATACTTCTCTACTGCCTTGTCAGTCTTTGGTTCATGGAATTATGCAGGAAGGTCCTTGTTATTTTTTTATTGCTTTTTAGTGATTATGAAACATCATATATTAAAAACAGCATATATATGAAACAACTATATCCAGAGGTAAATACATTGGTACCAGTGGTATATCAAACAGCATATGTCAACACAACAAAAATGAGCATATATCAAAAACTGCACAAAAAATGCTTTGAATAGATAGGTTGGATATATCTTATATAAATTACTTTGGATATAGCTTTGGATTTACACAAAAACTGCACAAAAACATCACATAATCTGTACAAAAACTGCACCAAAATGAACCCTATTGTTTCTTGATATCACATAATAGTAAATTTGAATACTATGCCTCAAAACAAGTCTTCTTCGTCACCATAAATTGCATTAGATTCGTCACCATCTTCATCATCTGCATCATCTTCACTCATAAATTCATATTCGTCTTCACTCGCATCTTCTATAGAAATTGATTCGTTTCTTTTACGCTTGTTGTTTTTTATGGAAATTGTCTCTTCTTCTTTACTTGCCTTTTCATCCTCTTCTTTCTACAATGAGAAATCAGGTAATAAGTATCATTTAAATATAAGCATACATCATTTTGCTGTATAAATATGTTCTAGCCATGTCACTAAGTGTAACATAAACAACATTCTTAATTCTGGTTGTAACTCATAAACCTAGGTCCATTAAAAAGATATTAGCAAGATAAAACTAAGCTCTAAGTTCAGCATCTTTACTCTGTTGGTACTGATTTCCTAAAACATCTTACAATTCCTCAAAATTGCACAAACATACCTCATTTTTATTTTTAAGTTATATCCTGACTGACTAAAACAAAACCAGCTATTTATCCATCAATTTTTTTCCCGAAATATAGAATTAGAGTCCAAAGAAACTAAGCTCACCTTGCAAACTAAGTACCGATTTCAATTTTTCTAACCCTAGTCAGATGTTACCAATTTCATATTTTTCTAACCCTAACATCATCATCTTTACAAAATTGCTATGAACTTTACGAAAATAAGAGAGAACGGAAGAGAGGAGAGAACGCTTACCAAATTCACAAGATTCTGATCGAAGTCGTGAGGTTGAACCCGGTAACAATCGTTTTAGCTGGGAGGAGAGGACTGAGAGAAGAGTTTTGCCAAGAGAGAGGAGGGAGAGCAGCGGTTGGAGCCAAGAGAGGAGCGGAGCGGAGGAGAAATGGCTGGGTTTGGGGCAAAATCAAACCTCTTACGTGGGAGAGAGGGAGAGAGACGAGGGAGGGCTCCGCTCAAATGCTGGATCGCATAACAAAAGAAATGGACAGATCCAGTTCAGTGGATCTGTTTTAAGATTTGTGCGTTTCACTTTAATATCCGTGTGTTTGCTTTAATATCCATGCACACGGATCTTAAATTTATTAAACCCATCGAACCCAAACTGCTCTCCTCTTTATATAGCATATGTATCATTCACATAAATTTTGTACACGACTATTCCTATATATTCTTCTTGTAAGCGGGGTGTCTATTTAAGTCAACTTGATAAGGCAAATAGGACTCTGGATATAGGCTTATTCAAAATAGGTACTGTTACCTATCTGAATCGCGTGAAAATTTGTGCAGAGAATTTAGATTTACAAAACTATTTAAATTTATTAAATTTTGAATATGTCCGAACAAATCTAATATAGATCGGACAGTTTATGCTCGAGTTTGGATATCTGAAGCCTTTGATAATAGATTGAAGATCAAGTAATGTATGCATGACAATCAGATCAAATCCTTTACCAGTAATAAATGTAAAAAATAATTAATGTCCATTGCTTTAGTATGCTTTCCTCAATAAAAAAATATTTTAGAGCTTCTATTTACCAGTAAAAACTTATATTAAGAACAAAAATTAATAATCAAATTTCTTGTTACCAGTAAAAAATAGTGCTCTTGAAGAGATATGGCAGTGTAAGTCGTCATTGACTGACGACATGGCAGTGTAAGTCGTCATGTCGAGCTTAGAGTATGGCAGTGTAAGTCGTCATGTCAATATTGACTGGCGATATGCCGAGCTCAAATGTGGACTTCAACATTGATGTTTTGTTGGGTTTTCCTTTCATATTTCAGTCTGGCCTTTCAATCATAAGATCCGAGTCTCGGTTTTCCTTAAACTCAAATGTAAATTAGAGTCTGTGTAACATGGTCCTATCACTTTTCAATTAAAGAGAACATGTGGTAATTTGCTGCTCTTACAAAGAATATCACAAGTAAGCATTTACATTGAAAAGTAAGCAAACATAATCAAATAAACTTTTCTTATAAGATTCTCTGGACGACATAAATTTCTACTTTTATAAAAGTAAACGGCTAAACGTGGTGGATATATTAAAATTTGTTTGCATATTAAAATTTTACAATAATTCAATGGTCTGAAAACAACAATTTTATAAATTACTTAATAAATAGCAAAAAAATTCAAAAAAATATAAAATTTGATCTGCAAACACAGTTTAATATATTCATAATGTTGAATGATTTGAATGTGACCCGCCTCACGTTCCCTTAAAAAAAACGCCACAGGAGAGATTATTCAGATCTAAACCAGTATATTAAATGAAAGAATATGAAAATAGTACCATAGATACTGTCAAATTCCAGTCAATGATACACTGCACTTCCATCCCATTCCCATATGGGTGCCATCTAAAGTAACCCAATTAAACAGTACAGTTAAAAATGAATACACATGATGTGGTGATGTGGTGATGTGGTGATGTCAGATTTACATTTAATTATCAAAATTTCACAGTAACACTGCCAGAGTTGTTGGACAACTTTTAATTTAGATTAATTTTTTTTTTGTTTTAGTTTCTTCTCCCAATTTATTCATATTAAAAGGTTTAGTTTAGCTTATGAGGAGAATAACACAAATAACAACTAATAGTCAGGTCAATCAGATATTTTATTTTTAGAAAAATAATAAATATTTTGTAAAGAATCAGAAAAATGGCCACATTTTTTTTTTATCTTTTATCAGCTATATTTTCCGTTCAGAAATTTTATAAGAAATTGCATAATTTATACTGCAGATGTAACCTTTCAATTATGCGACTGTGGGTTATATTTTAAAAATTCTCATTGGTTAGGTATTTCTTAGAAATTTCTTAAATGTCATATTTTTGCTCTTTAATTAAAAATATTTATTGTTGTTTTCAAAATAAAAATTTTGACAGATCAGGTCAGGTCATGTTCAATTATTTTGGGTTTTATGATCATGACTTTTCCACTAACTTCAAAATATCCGATTTGGATATATTATGATGTTGATTGTAGGGCCCAATTGCATTCCTCACACGGAGAAAATGGGTGCTTTAAAATAAAACAAATTGTACAAAAATTTATTAAAATGTTGTCCAAAGTGCTGTTAAATGACTATTTTTAAAATTGAATAAATGTCACATAGATTTGATATACAAATATGTCAAATAATTATCACATATTAAAATAAAAATAAAGTCAGTTGAATTGTTAAGCTCTAGACAGTTTATAGTTATCACATATTAGTGTTATTTCTTAGTTAAAGAAATAATTTTGTGGAGAGAAATGCAACAAGTAACAAAGAGTGGACAAAAAAACAAATTGAGTATGATCAACTTTTTTTCCCCACAAAATAACATAGAAATGGGAATTAATATCCAATCTCATCTCTCAATAAAAGACAGCCGAACAGGTTATTGGAAAGATTTGTAACCAAATTCAAAATTCCTTAAATTCCCACACGTGGGATTGCTTCCCCTTCGGGCCCCGTTCGAATGTCACAAATTTAGTGGGAATGGATGAGGTTTTGCGGAATTTTTTTTTTTACCATCCTAAAAAAATCTTTTAAATTAAAAACCATTCTTACTTTGAAATTTCTAAAATTTACACCCACGCCCAAGGGTTGTGCGGACTAAAAAAAAACGGGTTCACACAAGAGTTTGGCGCACCACTCGGATCCACACAAAGAATTTGCGCACTTAGAGATTTGTACAGAAATTGACGTATTTGCACGGATTTTAATGTACTTAGCACGAATCTTGATACAATCATATGATCCTTATAAAATTAAAAAAAATTGATGTCAATCAACACGTTTTTGACTTCTTTTCCCATCATTCAAAGAATAAATATACTCCCACGTACCTTAGAGGATGGGCCTTATTTTACGGTTTGAGATTAAATCTACACCGGTTTGAGATTAGGAAGAAAATAAGGGGCAGTTTTATTTGGCTTTGGGATTTGTGCCAATCTCAAAAGAACGGTCCGGATTAACTAATTGTAAAAGATTCAAAGGTAATGCACTGGATGTGAATTTTCATTCAAAGCCCGAATTTTCAATCATTCAATCAGACCCGTCTTTGACTTCATGTGCCAAAGCCTAAATTTATAAGAACCATTTGATTGCATTAAGATCCGTGCTAACTACATTAAAATTTGTGCAAGTACGTCAATATCCGTGCGAATCTCTAAGTGCTCAAATTCATTGTGCGAACCCGGTTGGTGCGCCAAATCCTTGTGTGGACCCGGTGCGCCAATCTCTTGTGCGGACCTGGTGGTGCACCAAATCCTTGTACGGATCCGTTTTTTTAAGTCCGCACAACCCTTGTGCATGGGTGTCAATTTTAGAGATTTCAAGGTAAGAGTGGTTTTTAATTTATTTTAGGGTGGTAAAACAAAAATTTCGGGAGGTTTTGAGCTAATTAGAATATTCTACACAAAGCCCGGCTGACCATTTTTTATCTCATACATTTCTAACTTTTTTCCTATCCAATTCCCAATTCAGTGTAATTTCCGGCATTTTTTTTCATAACCAAAAAAAAATAAAAAAAATATTAATAACCTATTTTTAAAAAAAAATTTACCCATAACCAAACCGCCCAAACGTGGGGCAGTCTACTGTGCCGACCAAACCGCCCCCCCGTGGGGCAATCTGTTTTTTTTTTTTTGTATTTTGTGTATAAAATGATTATTTTCTCTCTCCAAAGTCACAATAATCCACTCGCTCTTCTTCCATATTGACTTCTGCTCTCAAACAGTGCTACGAGGCGATTGCGATCAACAATGACCGAGGTATATTTTTTTAAAATTAATTTTTAGAAACATGTCGGAAATTTCAGAAATAAACAAAAAATATTAGAAATTGTTTCATCCATCCTCCAAATTTGAAACCTTATTATTTTATATGTGTTTATGATGTTTGTTTTTTTAGGTGAAAACGATGAGCAAAAACACACCAAATCAATCGTCCAATGGTGGAAAACTGAAAAATACTGGTAAGATGGTGATGAGCAAAAACACACCAGTCAATGACGATAATGATTTTGAGGAAAACCTTTACAAAAAACTAAACCCGTTACCTACAAAGAAAAATACTGGTAAGACGGTCTCTTCGTCTACTACGACTCGTATCGGCGATATCAAAAGAAAGAAAAATGCTGGTAAGACTGTCTCTTCGTCTGCTGTGAACCAGACTCAGACGATGATTTTGTTCCTTGTACCTTCGGTACTCGTTCTCAGAAGTAGTATTATTGGAAGGTCTGTAATAATTATTTAATAATTCTAATGTATAAGTGTGTAATAATTATCAGGTTTTGTAATCGGATCGAATAGTTAAAATTCATTTAAGGAAAATGGTTCACAACATAAGTTAATTGAATAAGTTACAAATATAAATACAATATTTGTTGAATTAACTCATCATGCGTCCGAACAGACCAAGTCTACTTCTTAGAATTCTGGAAGTGGATGACAGCGCGACACTAGCAGTTGTAGAGCCCTGACTACTCCCCAAGTGGCTTCCCTGACTGGGTCGCCTTCTTCCAGAAGGTCCCGCATCGGCAACCACTCTAGTATTTTCTCTTTCGTTGGCTTCGTTTATTGCCTCTGCAATGCATTTCATTGAACATTCAGTATCAATATTTAAATTTAATTTCAAATCATTTTTAAGTTGTGTACGATCATCTACATACCTCTAATCTGCCTGTCAATAGTCGAACGGTGAGCCTCATGTCCCACTCGCCGACCTTGCATCCTGTCCATTTCCATTACGCGCCACTTGTGTTTCCTCCTCCCCTTCCTGATCCATTTCTTATCAGGAACCACCGTAGGCCCAAGGTAGTATGGCCACTGGTATTAGTTGGGGTAGCTGTGAAATGATGCTTCCCAGGTGTTCAGAAGGCAATCGGTACAGTAATAGTTGTCAACAAAAACGTCTTCAAGGAAATTCCGTTTTCGACAAACCGCCATAACATGAGAACACGGAATGCGAACTAACTAGGGGCCTTGGCACTCGCACGTTACTTGATTGTTCGCGCCTAAAACGACTTTGTACTTGCATGCGCGTTCATGAGTTTGTATAATGCCATTTTGTCCCACCACCGGTTAAATGATCTCACTTGGAACATGCACTTCATATTCCGTACCTGTGCTGCCATATGCTACAACGTGCATGACAGAACCTACTCACTAATACAGTGGCTTTAGCATGCCTCTCAACAAACCAAGCATTTAACTTGTAAAATGTCTCATCCACCAGTGAAACCACGGGTAATATACGGCTCTGTTTGAAGACATTGTTTAACGACTCTGACCCATTAGTGGTCATAATTTTCTATCTCCAACCTCCATCACATGATTGAAATATCTTCTCATATGCTGACGGCTCCATCGAATCGCGCGGACGTCTTTTGCCAGCCTTCGCTAAGTAGGCATTTGCCTCTGGAAATGTCTACAAAAAATAGAAATATACCTCCGTGATACAAGTCGTGCAAATGTAAAAAAAAAAAAATAATACATACATACTCTGGCAAAATCTCTGAACATCTCTTCCATCCATCATGGTTTTTTTCTCTTGCAGCCAATTTTGAACCTGTCAGCAACCCATTTTCCGCCGCCGGTATTCTTGCACAGGTTATCTGAAATGTGTTGCATGCAGTACCTGTGCACAGACTCTCCGGTATTCGTGTTCCACCCATAGTTGAGGCTATTAAATACATGCTTGATGCCCTTGTGCTAGTCTGATATCACGCAAACGAACCTGTTCCCTATCACCTCTCTTGTCAGAAATGACATGAAAAAATCCCATTTGGACCATCCTCCTGTTGAACAATGAAAAAAGCTATAGGTAATAGCTGGTTTTCAGCATCATATGCACATGCTATAAGCAGAGCCCCACCATACCGGCCGGACATGAAGCATGCATCGATGCTGATCACAGGTCAAACATATTGAAATGCTTCAATACATGGACCGAAAGCCCATGCTATGCTCTTGAATTGTACCTCACCGGGTGTACCAGTTGGTACATGCCACTGTTGGAACTTGGTTCCTGGATTTGTACCTATTATGGCCATGAGCAATGGTGCGAGGAGATTGTACGACCCCTTCCAGGTTCCGAAGCATCTGGATACTGGAAGTTCCCGACCCCTCCACAACCTATTGTAATGTGGGACTACATGTTCATAGACCCGTCTCACCACACGAGCGACCTCCTTAATGCTCATTGCAGGGTCCTCCTTAATGTCTGTCATAATTACATCGACAATAATTGCTGACGTCAGCGCACTATGATCAAATCTTCTTGACGCACTCTTGCAAGTGTGTGGTCCTTCGACCTTCTTAATTATCCATGCCTCTCCCTTGCCTTTAGGCGCGACAGACATTTTTCATTTGCACTTTTTATCCTTGCAAATTACAGCATACCGGTTCCTCTCCCGCCTGGCCACTATAAACTCCCAATTACCCTTCAAATGGAACTGCTTAACTTTGCTCGACAGTTCTTCTATGTTGGTGTAAAGCTGGCCCGGGCTAATCTCTTCGTTGTATACAACGCGTGCCCCAAAAAAAGAAATGTCTGCTTCTTCAAAAGAAGTAGTGTCATTGAAGGTCCTTACCGGGTGCTTGTATCTTCGTCTCCTGATCGGAAATGTGTCTTCAATTGGAGGAAGCATAATCTCCTCATCGTCGCCCTCTGATAATCTGTCTGAACCCCAATCCCCATCCCAATCATCACCAGTATCCATTTCCTTTGTCGGTATCTCATCAATAACATCAAAATC
Organism: Carex cristatella; assembly: GCA_024447775.1. NCBI lineage: Eukaryota > Viridiplantae > Streptophyta > Magnoliopsida > Poales > Cyperaceae > Carex > Carex cristatella. The sequence goes on along the minus strand of JAJHPF010000028.1, from coordinate 3,359,300 downwards.
AATGCCTCTATCATTTCGATCGACTGTGGACTGTCTTCTAGGTTCAGGGGGCTGTAGTTAGGTAATGGATCAGGTACTGATTGGTATCCAACCCGACCAACACATGACCGTCTTCTAGTTTCAGCCCGGGGTGCAACACTATACTGAGGTACTTGTAAATACCTATCTCGTCTCATAGGCTCACGAGGGGGTGAGGTCACATCCTAGTTGTGATCATAATCCAGGTTGTTCTGGGTAGAAGGTCCAGCCCCAGTATCCAGGTTGTTCTGGGTAGAAGGTTCTATCCAGGCACCAACTGGTTGAATCGAAACTTTTTTGCAAAATAGGTCCATTACCGGGATTAATGTGGACTCAAAAAATCCATACATAGCTTTCCATATATCCTGCTCTGCTATAGGATATTTTACATAGTAAGGTTTGGCACCGGGCGGTTGGTTGTTAACTCGAGTACTGATTTGTACGGTAAATTGGGCACGGTCCCAACCGGTTTGTTGCATTATTACTTCATTTACTTCATAAATTGAAGTATTGACATTCACCTGGAAGCCATAAGTCGCATCTTTCGAGTATTGGCATCCGAACTCTCCTTTCGTGATTTTTCCACCCATGTACAATGCAATGAAAATTTTTGAGCTTTTTCTGACAATACAAAAGAAATTCGTCGTTCAATATTAATTTTTTGTTTATTTATGAAATTTTTAACATTTAAAAAAAATTAAAAAAATCTCGGTCACTGTTGAGCGCACTGTTGATCGCAATCGCCTCATAATCGCCTAAAAAATCGCCTCGTAGCACTGTTTGAGAGCAGAAGTCAGTTTGGAAGAAGAGTGAGTGGATTATTGTGACTTCGGAGAGAGAAAATAATCATTTTATATACCAAATACAAAAAAATAATAATAACAGACCGCCCCACGTTTGGGCGGTTTGGTCATGGGTAAATTTTTTTTTAAAAATAGGTTATTAATATTATTTTTATTTATTTTTTGGTTATTGGTTAGAAAAAAAAACACGGACTCAGACTCAATAATTTTTTTCCCATTATGAATGTTAGTGTTCTACAGAAGGGCCGGGCAGGGCAGGACGGGCACGGGCATCACGTGCACACGGGCACAACGGGCCAGGCCATCACGGGCAATTTTTTGAAAAATTATGTCCTGCCCGTTTAATGCCCGTGCCCGTCACGGGCGCGGGGGTAGGACGGGCAGGGCTTTTTTTCTGTTTTTTTCGGTTTTTTTTCGGTTTTTTTTTTTTTTTTTTTTTTTTTTTTTTTTTTTTATAAATCCAAATTCTAAATAATTATAAATCCAAATTCATACCAATAAATTATAAATCCAAATTCATACCAAGACATAATGCTTGTATAAGACTTCTCTTGTGGCAATTGCACCCCGAGATGCCGGTCGCCACCGTCTCCTCCCCTTTCTGAATTGACGTCATATGCGTCAATCCGACTTTCCTAGCAAAAGTTATGGCCGTTTAAAGTTTTAAAAAAAAAAAACGATGCTTAAGGCCCATTTTTTGTCAATATATATATATAATATATACATATAATAAAACAGCAGTCTTATAACTTTCAATTCAAATTATTTTTAAGTAAGATTGAAAAAAATGATATATTTTAAGATCTTGAAAAACAATTTGAGAACATAATAAGTAAGATTGAACATTTTTGTTTGCTATTGTAATTACTTCACATTAAAAAAAAAAAAAACAAATCTAACCTATTTTTTTGACCTATTAAAAATAAATCCGAATTTCAAAATAAAATCTAACATATTCTAAAATAAATCTAATTACTTCACATTTCAAAAAAACAAATCTAACCTATTTTTTTGAACCTATTAAAAATAAATCCGAATTTCAAAATAAAATATAACATATTCTAAAATAAATCTAATTGCTTCACATTTCAAAAAAACAAATCTAACCTATTTTTTTGAACCTATTAAAAATAAATTCGAATTTTAATCTATCAAAATAAAATCTAACAAAAATTAATGTTACATTTGTGAAAATATTGAGAGAAATGGGTGTATATTTATAGAATTTTGTTTGGAGAGATTAAAATTTGAATTTAAAAAAAGTGAAAAAAATGGAGAGGTGGGGTCCGGCTAGGGAGGAGGGGGAATGGGGGGGGGGGGGGTTTATTTGAATTTTCGGAAAAAAAAAAATGGCAGAGGCACGGACAGGGCACGCTCCAGGGACATTATTAGAACTCTAATGAATGTGATTGCTCTCTCCCCTCTCTTTATTAGTCAATATCTGATCAGCACACTCTCTCTCCTACGAAAGCAATAAAAATCAAATACGGCAGCTTGGCCTTATATTTTTTTACATTTTCTCTGTGGGACTAAGCTACGTCCGGTTCGGAGCATCCATACTTCACCTTAATAATTTGATATCATTGATTGATTGAGAATATTAATTGTCACTAACACTAGGCTAAATAATTTGCTTGAGAAAACAGGTGAGACCAAGTTACTAGCTCCATATTTTTACAACATCAGATCACATCATTTTTTTTTTTACGAATTCAACATTTTTTTAATTACAACAATTCCAGCATATTAGTAATGATCAAGTAATTACAACAATTTGATGTCATTCTGTGTCCATTTTTTTTTCTTATTTTATTTGTATCCATTTTAGTAATAATTTTTATGATAAATGTTTCATTTATTTAATCTATTTTATTTAATTACTATTATAATTTTATTAATAAAAATTATGCAAAATGAAAATCTTGTATTAATCACTGTGATGATCAAGTTGTTAATTTAATTTTAAATAATTTTTCGGTGATAGGCAAAAAAAACTCATTATAAAATAATAATTGATAAGTATTGTTATCTTATTGTTTAATTGATTTTATTTAATTTAATTAATAATTATTCTATTAATGTCAAGTATTTTAGAAAGAAAATATAATTTCCCATAACTATTCCCACGGTACAACTGAATACTCTTTGGTACATTCTCATAATTATTCCTGTACATTCTTATGAGTATGGATTTCCGCAAATAAAAAAGTAGATTCCCGATCCCGTCAAATCTCATCCCGTACAATCTCGTGACAACCGAACAGGCTCTTAAGGTGTTTAAGGTGTTCGACGCTCCCACGTTCACGTGGGAAAAATTCAACTGAATTTTTTTTCTCACTTAAACAATGAAATGCAGTTCAAATACCATACCTATACACATTCCTCAATGCACGCCGAACAATGTCTAAATCAATTCAGTTATAGAATTTTCTATGACACTGAACATACCTAAATGCAAAGCTAAAGGAAATAAAAATACTGATGCGCAGAGGCAGAGCCATACTTTCAAGTTATGTAGATTAAATATGAATAAATGTCAATCGTATAAACAAAATTTGTTGCAAATGGGATCAATTTACACTACTATATCATTTTTACTCTAAATTATATATAAAATAGGATACAAGTACAAAAATTTTGAGAAAAAAATGAGGATCAATTGATCTCATTTATTTGGAGTGGCTCTGCCATTGTTGATGCAGTTTCTTTAGGTATAATTGCATTGAGAGGAGGTCTGATGCCCATCGGACCTACTTTGATCCGATGGGTTCAATCACCGTTCAATCTACTTTAAGATTTGTGTGAAATACTTTAAATTGTGTGCGTTTTTGCTTTAATTTTTGTGCGCACAAATTTTACAATAGATCAGATGGTTATGAAGCTCATTGAACCTAAAAGTAAGTCCGATGAACATCAGACCTACTCCGTTCTTCATAATTTCACCCAATGTTCCTAATATTTTATATTATGTATATAATTACTAAAAATAAAAAATAACGTTACCCCGCCGCACAATTTCTTTCACATCCAATCAATAGGCAGAAAGGTCAATAAGTTGAGGCGGCTTCTTTTCTTTTTTCCAAAAGATGGGGACTTGGACTGGGACACTCAAACACCTGTCACATTTCCACCAAAACAATAATTATCATATGTGGAATGCCATTTGTCAAATTTATTGTAATTTTGTGTTCTAATTGCTCATCATTATTTACCTCCATTTACAAATTCTAAATAGTCAATCTAAATTACTCGAGATGATTTTCAAAGTATTCTTAAAGACCAATTTTATATATATTTTTTAAGTTTCTTACTATTTATTTAGATAGGTACAATATCACTTTTAAGATGGTCCAAGATTTTCTTAAAACAGTGATTTTTTACCTATTTAAAAAAATAGTATTTTTTTTTAAAAAAATATAAAATTTGGTCTCCAAGCACATTTTATTATGAAGATCGTGTTGAGCGGTTCGGATCAACTGTTCAGGCTTTAAAAATATAGATAAAAGACGTAGAACATATTGAAACACAAAATCATAGTGTATTTGAATCCTCCTCGTGCAATATTTAAAGTACCAAAATTGTAGCAAATCAACTGTGAGAAATACCACAGGGTTTATTGCATGGTAGCATTCACAGGGAATCTGTGATAGTGACAAAAGAAAAGCGCGTCAGTTTGCTTACCGTTTCACATTGTAACACTACTAAACACTATACTGGTTCCCTTTGCTTTGAGAATCAACAATGTAGCATAGTACAATTGACTTGAGCAAGTGCTGAATTTTTATATTTTATTTTTTAATCTGATTTTGGCTAAATCACCTAATATACCGAGAACATTCTGTGGTTCGCTAATTCTGTGGTTCGCTAATACCAAATTAGTTGCTTCGGAAGTCCCGTACAATCAAGTTATTTTTTAATTTTTAAAGTCTAAAAATCAATCCAAACCGTTAGATTTAATCTCTATTTTAAAATGTAATTGGAGATCAAATTTTACATTTTTTTAGAATTTTTTTACTATTTATTAAGCTATTTTTTTACTATATATATTAATCCCTTAACAAAAATTTTTTTGTATAATCTTCACATATTCATAATTCTAAAACTTTCGACATAAATAAACTCTGTTTTTTAATGTATTAAATATTTTGTGAAGAACCAGAACGATGGAAATTTTGTTTCGATATCAAAGAAAGAATCAATTTTATAATTTTAATTTGATTCTGATTATTCATGCATTTTTCAAGGAATTGAGTTGGTCACTTAAAAGTGTTTAAATGAATTGAATCATTTATTCAGTTCCTTCAAGCATCGAAATTTTATTTCAACCTTTTCTTTCCTGACAAAATGTTTAATATATTTATAAAAATAAAAATTCTGTATTTTTTTTTCACTGTAAGAAAAGTTATTTTTGAAACAAGTAACTAGCCCTGTATAGCGTAGAAATATAGTGACAAGATTAGTGAATATTTTCTTTTGATAATGACGAACTAAAATTTAACTGAATTATTCGCGAATTTTATAAAAAAAATTTGAATTATTTCTGAATTATAAATTTTTGACTCCAAATCTATCCTAATAATTCAATTGTCACTGGACTTATAAACAGACATTATAAAAAAAAAAAAAAAATACAAGTGGGGCTACAAAAATTCCCAAATTGTGTGCACCCACAAAAAAAGTGAGCAACGACTCTTATCCTATGTATCCTACGTCAACATCAGTAGAGATACAAATCTTGGCCACACCATATATGCCAATGTCACAACCCACCAAAATGATGGTCCAGTAAAGTACAGCACTGTGTACATGGAAACAATGATAGAATGAATGAGGCTCACACATTTTTTTTTTCAACTGGATAAACCAACCACATTGCCTAGATACTAAAACCTTACGGACATGTTCCGCTGCTATTGTTTACGTGGAAAAAAAAAAAATTCAATTCTCACGGAAACAATATTTCGGTCATTTAGAGCGTGTTCGACTACTCAACTGAATTTTTTTTTCCCATGTGAACAGTAATTTTTAGTTCAATTTCCGTGTCCATGTCCATTCTCAATGGTTCGCCGAACATGCCCTTAAATTGAACCTGAACCTAAATTCACTTATGTTCCCACTTGATAGCCGAACACGCCCTACTAGTTGGCATGTATGGGACATATGTAGTGTAGCCTGATATGGTGTATCATTTTATTTATGCCAGAGATTCTGAACATATTTTTTCCTTTGTTGTTTTCTCCAAACAGCTCTAATGTAAGTATTGTTTTACTTGAAATTGTTGAGTTTTCGAATAGATTATAGTACAATAATTCGATTCAATTATTCAATTTGTCCACTATTTGAAAATTAGAATTCAAGTGTAAATTAAATTCCAAGATTAATATAGAGTTTACCACTAGACGCGCAAAAATCTTCATCTAGTCGAAGGAGCAGTCAGTCTCTTCTCTCCTTTTGCATGTCGGATATACGCACTAGCAACAGCAAATGCGCCTCCACCAGTATCCACACGGACCGGTTGACAAACTGTTATAATTTGGTATACTGGTATTGAACTGACAGCCCCTTATTTCTCTCTTTTGTTTCTCACGTTTTATGAAATAAATTGAACAGAATGGCTGACCGAAAACTAAACTGTTGTTGCATATTTATAACAGTATGCACCAGTTCGTTTGAGCCTGTTCAATGGCACAAATTCGTTGAGCCATTTCAGAAGATCTTATCTTGATGGAACATATCATATCAGATCAAGTCAGAGCAGAAATTCGAGCCCAACCCAATATTAATAAATCATATTAATTCGGCCCAAATCAATTGGTCTGTTAGTACATTTCTTACAAAAATGAGTAGTAGACATCCTTTTATGTTTACTAAATTTTTTAGATAGATACAAAAATTGTTATTGTTAGATAATTCAAATGTCTTAAAAAATATATTTTTTATCCATCTAAAAAAATAGTTTTTTTTTAAATATAAAATTTAGCCTCTAGATATATTTTAATATGAAAAATATGTTAAGCAATTTGGATCAATTATTTGAACTTGGTAAAATAGAGATAAAAAACATAAATGGAATATAAAAATAATAACAAGACAATTTAACCCTACTCAATCTTAAAATACCTAATAAAAAGAAAGAAGATAAATGAGAATTGGGAAACCAAATATATCTATCAACATCAAAAGAGATACATTGGACAAAACATGAGCCATGTGCCTCATAAAAACCCTAACCTGAAAAGAGGGGGCCATGCCTTGTGGGAAACATCAAAGAATGAATAAATATACACCACACACAACACACAGGTGTGCTACTGCTGCATTTCAGTGTGTAATTAAGTGTGATTGGATGTCATGCATCCACACAGTCATAGCATCAGTCTTATCCTCTCCATTCATTCACCTCCCATTCTTTCTCAGAAATTTGTTGTCCCATCTAAAGAGACAAATTTATATCACAAGCTTGTCTCTCTCACTCAAAACAAACCCTTTTTTTATGCTAGCATAAACAAAGCAAGCTTTAAGTACCAAAATTAATTTTTCAAATTTCTATTAATGGAGGGTTAACTTATTTTTATATTGCACCAAATATTGTACATTATCTATTTGAAGTTATCAAATAACTTTAATAAGAAAAGATATATTCATAACCAAATAAAGACAGTGAAAAAAATAGTTTATAGAAAACAAAAATTGTGTATATATTCTACTTATTTAGGTAGGAAGTGCATTAAATTGGATAAGTGGTAATATTTGATTCATAATTTTTCATTTTTTTATTAATAGAGGATTAATTAATTTTTTATATTGAACCAAATTTTGTACATAATTTTTTTTTTTTTTTAAATATTTGCCCGTAGGCTTAATTTTGTACATGATCTATTTGAAGTTACCAAATAACTTTAATGAAAAAAGATATATCCATGACCAAATGAAGACAAAAAAATGTTTTCACAAAACAAAAATTATATATATATTATCTGGATAGGATATATATTAAGTTTGATTAAATGCTGATAAAAGTTTGATCCTTACTGTTTCAAAAATTTATTAATAGAGGATTAACTGATTTTTATATTCCACCCAAATTTGCACATAATCTATTTGAAGTTATCAAATAAATTTACTGTATATATAATATATTTTTATATTTAATTCCCGGGAAGTGATGCATGAGCTAATCTTATTTAAAAACTCCACCTTTTAAAAAAGGTATTCTAAAGACATTATTGGTCAAATAAGTGATTGTCTATTTGACTAAGTTTTGACAAATGCCACAAGACTAGACAAATAATTCATATTCATATCTATTTTAAAAGTTGCTGAATTGTTTTTCACATAATAACAGGCAATTATTCACGTTGGAGCATAACAATGTGACACATTATATATTTTCATATTTTCATATTTTTCTGTTTTTACACATCTAGTCACTAGAGAATGTTTGGTTGGGTTGAGAATAGGTTATTTTTAGGATTAGACTATTCGGTGTTTGATTGGATTATAATAGTTAGAATATGTAATTTAATTTTTTTTTTGTCTTATTAGAATAGGTTACTCCTAAGAATTTTAAAATTTAGTTATTTTAATAAAACAAATAGCAGCTATCTAACTAATCTTATTTTTGCAACCAAACACATCCTGGATATACATTTCATCCTAAAAACAACCGTATAAAAATACGGGAAAAGAGTTCAGAAAATAGATATCTTGAAATCTGCCTATGTACAGACATGTTTTTAAATGTGTATTATAATGTAAAATAACTATTAAATAGGTTTGCTTAGAAAACAAAACCAAGTTAACAGCATTTCACAAAATGAACTGCTTTAAAAAAAAATACTTGATAAAACAAGTAGTATATTTTTTACAGGTATCAAAGAGATTGTCTATTTTTGTTCCGTGATAAACCAAGTTATTGTCTATTTTCATGAGCTGATTAAGTTAGATATGCATTTTAATTTAGTTGGGTGATAAATGAGTAAATACATATTAAAAAAGTTACATCCTCAGTAACACATGGAAATTACAACAGGAGCCAAATTACATAACATCCCCAGAGAACAAACAAATAAGCGCCAAAAGGAGACAACCAACTGGACCCGTAGTATATTATAAAAACAACTCCAACCCCTCTTTGTCAGTCCACAAGTGCATCTCCATGCCAATATAATCATAGTTTTATCAACAATGATAATATAGTAATATACACTTATTAAATGTGTTGCCTTAACTTACAAGTTAGAAGCACTGTATCATAATCTCAACAAGTGAATGAGACAATGAGCAGAAGCCATAGATAAACGACATGTTTTAATGGGTGATTATAAAAGCAATAGCACGACCTCAACATGTAACCCAAAATTAAACACACAATCACTTAAAAACCATTCAACTAGAACCAAATAAAACAAACACATAATAACACAAAAATTTGGTTCAATACAAATATAAGTTATAACAGCTGAACAATGGTTCAACACTACAACAAACAAAGGTTTTATAGTATCAACCATAGCAATCAAATTATTATCATTACTAACTGGATAGTAAACTGGTCTAGTGCCAGTGTAAGGACTTTGCAAAAAAAGGAGATCTTTAAGGCAAGCTCTAAAGCCTGGAAAAACCCTAGAAATCTCCAACCCCACTGATGAACACACACCAGTTTACCAGATTATCCTATATTCGACTAACCCTGCAAACTACAACTATTTAAAATAACAGTTTTTCAAGGGTTTTTTTACTAGTATGAATAATAATTAATAGATATATAAATTTAATGGCCGGCAATTTCAAAGTTCAACCAGTTATCGACACTCGCAAAATCACCGATGTTCCCCTCCAAATCTTCATCAGTCCATTCCTCTAGATCATCAATCTGAGGGAACTCCATTTCATCAGACATCAGTTTGTCAGGCATCTGCAGCCCAAAGTCCACCGAAGCTAAACCGAACAACCCATCAATCTCTGGAATCGGCTCCTGTTGGTGGTTAAACATATCTGCAATGCTCATGCACTCTATTCTCTCTCTTTCCACTGGCACCGGTTTGACTTGCATTTCAGATTTCACTTCATTTTCAACCTTCAATTCCAGTTCCACTCTTGATTCTGATTCCATCTTTGTTGAACAGGAGGAGGAAACTGGAGAACTAGCCTCCCTTGGTTTCTTTGTTTTCTTGCTCAGACCCATTTTCACGAAACCCGGCTTGATAGCACCCTCCCTTGGTTTCTTCGTTTTCTTGCTCAGACCCACTTTTACTAAACCCGGCTTGACAGCAGCTGGCTTGATAGCACCCTGCTTGAGAGGCGTAATGGAGTTACCATTGGCTAATTTAAGTCTCTCCTTCTCGGCCGCAAAAGAAGCCGCAGCGGAGTCATATGCAGCCTTGGCCTCTTCGGCAGTATCAAAAGTGCCAAGCCAATTGCGTTTTGAAGTAAACGGGTTACGGATTTCAGCCGCCCATTTGCCCCACTGGCGGAGGCGCACCCCCTTGTACTTGGTGGGTCTGACACGCAGTGCACCAGGAACGGAGGGCGCTGAGGCGGTACTGGTAGAGGCTTTAGCTGGAGCAGGTTTCTTCTTTCGAATGGGGATTTTAGATGGAGTGTCATAGTAAGCCGGGTCCACAAGAATCTCCGTCATGAAGCGTTTCCGCCTGGAGTTCTCCAGTTCATTGTCACTGGTGTCGGTTGCATCGCGATCCTCAACGAATATGCGCAGCCGTTTGATTGCCACTCGGGGCTTCACAGACTCCATTGTGTCAAGGTTTGCTTCCCTAGTCACAGTCATTTTTTAAGTTCTTTCTATCTCTACAAAATTTCTCCTCTTTCTTACCAAAACTGAATAAAAAAAGTTCAAACAAGAAAAGAAAAACAAAATTCTTAAGGGATTGGGAAGTCCAAATGGGATCTCAGGTGAGGGATTCTACAAGGAAGATGTTAGGAAAATTCGTCGGACTTTGTATATGAAGAAACCCTGAATATTTTACTCCGAATCCGTCCCTGTAAAATTATACCCAAAAAAAAAAAACATCTTAGCATTACATATCATGAAATACACAATAAATCAATGTTTCTTGCATCGGTTTTAGAGATTGATCTGCTTCATCAGCTAACTACGCAGATTAAATTGATACACTACAAGCACGAAGACAAAATCAGACCACCAATCAACAGATCTGAAGAACTGGATGGAAAAAATCGCCAAAACCACCTCAAAACCACTTAAAATGTGGGGAAATCGGTACCTGTGCATCGAACTGGACTTGCTACAGTGGGAGCTCAGTTGCATGCGCCGCGTGCTGGAGGCGAAGAAGGAGGAGAGAAAGAAGAAAGCGATCACGACCAGGCAGATGTAGAGGCTAGTAGACATAAAATCTCTTTTGGTGAAATTTGGCGATTTGTTTCCTTCGCTTTCTCTCTCCTCTCCTCTCTTCTTCTTCAACCTCTCTCTAAAACCCCAAGCGCAGGTAAAAGGGAGAATGGTAGTCTTGTTAGACAGTATTTAAAGTAATGAGAGAACATTAATTTTTAGAATTATAGTCCTTTATTAAAACCATGCACCGAACGGTTATTTCTTTGACGGGACCCACAAATCAGTTTGAGAAATGTCAAGTAGTTAAGGTAGACTAGTACCAGATAATACAGTCAGGAAGAGGAGGCGGCGAAACAGAAGGGACAGAGGACTCATTAAATGCTCCGGGCATAAGCGGTGAGACTGAACCGTCTTTACTGAAAGCCGTATGTGGGTCCCGGTTGTCGTGAAATATAACTCACGTGCTGTACGTATCCCTTGTGTATTCAATCCAGTTTAGGAGAGGATGAGGGGAAAGGAATTAAGGAGATCATGAATCTAAGGCTGTGATTTCTCCTCTCCATTTCCCTCCCTTTTCTCGTGATGTATTAACCGTGTACTTCCCACGCTACCCTTGAGTCGTGACAAAACCACTGCTAGTGGGGGGGTGTTGGACCCATCAGTCAGTGAATAAAAAAGTTATAAACCAGGTACAATTGATGTTGTTGGCCCACATAGTGGGGTGTTTTGGGGAAGATATTTGGTGATAGGTGGTACTAAAGTTGGCACAAATATCAATGAAGGGAAATTTACCAACTTCCTCGTGATCTACTAAATCCGATCTCTGATTAAATTAACGGTCAGGATATGGTCTAACTTTTACCTTTTAATTTGTAATGTAGACATGGTCTATTCAGAGTTAACGAAATCTACAACCATCTGTTCCCAGACTTCCTTCTGAATCTCGTGCACCGGGTTTATTCTCCTCATGCATCTTAATGTTAATTATAGTTTATAGATGCGCGGATCTCGATGAATCAGAAATGGCTAGATTAGCAGTGTAAGAGGGATTTTCGGTGTATTATATTAAGGGCATTAAATTAAGAAATTTTATAATTCCAATTTTCTATTCTGAAGTTTTTGCTCTGTACAATCTGGCTGGTGAACTCTAATTAGGTTGTTTTTTTCTTTTCTTTTCTTTGATGTTGCAATATTTTTTATTTGCCTTGATTAGGGTAGGCAATTAACTTTTTTAAGGAAAAAAAAAAACTGTTGATTGATAGGAAATCTGAATTTTGTTAATTTGTGAAGAGAGATAATAGATTGTCAAATTTGAATAAGAAAATCTATGACTCTAAAAAGAAAAATCAAAATTAATCAATTTGTGGGATTTGTTTCCTTGCTACCAATAGGCAAAATAGAAACCATGGACCAGATAATATTACTATTATTTTTTTGTATTTTGAAAATTTTGGGATGATATCAAAAAACAATCTTAGCTAATTTGATATGAGAATAGAGAAAAATAGTGATTTTAATTTGATTATCAATTTGATTACATTTGGGAAAAGTTGTCTCATTTACTGATTTGGGATTAGTAAATGAGAATAGAGAAAAATGATTTTAATTCGGAATTAGTAAATGAGATAATCAAATGTGTGAATGAGAATATAGTTTTGATTTAGGATTAGTTTTAATTTGAGATATATTTTAATTTGATTATCAATGAGATAGCTTTTTCTCTATTAAAAATGATATACAAATAAGTCACATTTTTAATATATTTTAAATTGCCTAAAAAATATAGCTTCATGGAGTAGAAAATGCTGGTATATTTCAAGAATAATAAAAAAAATAAAAGGTATAAAGATATTCTTAATTTACAATATATGCAGAGTATATAATTATTTACAAGATTGATATTTAAAACATATTGATTCTAATTGAAAGTCAAATATGATAAGGAGAGATTAATGGTTTAAATATCAACTCTAAAGTAGGAGAGTAATATTATTCATAGGACAGGATGCAATTTTTGGATGGTATTTGGACGAAGAAAATATAAAAAGTATACTTAATTCCTTGACACAGATAAAATTTTAAAAATATACTTTTCTCAGAAGAAATTACAAGAATGTATTTAAGAAAAGAAAACTATAAAATTATGCTCTACTCTGAATTATTTCTCAAAATATGCTTTTCACATAATTTTTTTTTTATAAAAATATACTTAATATTCAATGTAATTATAAAAAGAGGAGGGATGCACTTACAACATTTGTAAGTGACAACATCTTGCAACAATTCCGTTTGGTAATTTTCAAAGTTCAAACAGTTGATCCAAACTGTTCAACATAGTATCTACGTTCAAATGTGCTTGGAGATCAAATTTAACAATTTTTTTTTTTTACTATTTATTAAGTATTTTACAAAACTGTTGTTTTTCAATGGCCATAATTGTCTTAAACAACAATTTTGTAAAGTACTTAAGAAATACTAAAAACATTCTAATAATGTAAAATTTGATCTCCAAGCACAGTTCAATATAGAGAGCATGTTGAACGGTTTAGATCGACTGTTTGAACTTTAAAAATTACAAAATCAAATTATTATAAGATGTTGTAACTTACAAACATTATAAGTATCCCTCCTCATCATAAATTTTTTAACACGGTCCCTGATCTATTACATAATTCTATCCTGAACAATTCACTATTAACATTAATAAAAATATATATCAGTTGGCAGTAGTAATGGTAATTGAACATGATATGTATGCAAGAGAATCCAAAGCACAAACCTCATTACTCCCAAAGCATCTTGAACCTTACAAAAAAATTAATAAAACATCTTTGACTTAGTCCTAAGGATTGATAATCTAATTGGTTTTATAATCGCCAATATCATAATAATAATTATTATTATTAGAGGAGGGTTTCATACCTCATGTTATATATCTCTATTTTCAAAGTCCAAACTATCGATCCGAACCGTTCAACATGATATTCTTACTAAAATATACTTAGAGATGAAATTTTATAATTTTTACAATTTTTTTACTATTTTTTAAGATAGATACAAAATTACTATTTTTTTGAACGGTCCAGATACAGTGATTTTGTACCTATCTTAAAAAATAGTAAAAAAAAAATGCAAAAATTATAAAATTTCATCTCCAAGCATATTTTAGTGTGAATATCATGTTGAACGATTCGGATCGATAGTTTGAACTTTAAAAATAGAGATATATAACATGAGGTATGGGAAACCCTCCTCTAATAATAATAATTATTATTATGATATTGGCAATTATAAAATTGGAAAATATTATTGTCTTTCTATTTTTGAAAAAATAAAATTTCAACAAAATTTTGCCGCATTGACATGTCAAATGTATGTTAGATATTTTGTTAAAATTTTATTTTTTCAAAAATAGAAAGACAATGATATTTTTTGTATTTACCTAGAAGTGACTTTTGAACCGAGATCAATAATTCAGATTCAAAGCATTTTTATTTTTTTTCTAATTACACACAAAGAAATATTTTAATTTTTCTTACAGCCATGAAAAATCTAATCTAAAAAATATTGATCCGGGTTATTTGTTTAAGTTTTTCTAATAAATCAAATTATATGGTATTATATCTAATTTAAAAAAATATATATAAAAATATTTCTAATATTTTAATAGAAAAAATAAATAAATTATAATATTTTCTAATTAAATAAAATAATTATATGAAAAATTATATTAAATTCAATCTGGATGAAACTGTGTAATGATTACCAACAGTGTTTTAATCTGAGTCGTTCGTTGTTTCAAAAAGTGTGCAGAAAGCATAAAAAAATCATGCTTGGCTTAAAACCGCTCACAGGGTCAGCGGTTCTAGTTTTGCTGAAACCGCTGACAGTGTCACCGGTTTGGATAGATTTGGAAATAAATATAAAAAATGTATAGATTGTTAAATTAATTTGGAGTTTTGTATATTTATAAAAATTTCGGCTAGTAGTGTACTACTATATGAACGTTATTTGTCTTTTTTTTTTTTTGTTCACTTGTTTATATTTACAGCTGGTAGCCACCACCACTGGAGGAGGATAGTTAAACATACGTTACAAAACAGTTGCTATTTTTTGAATTTTGTCAATTTCTGTTCTCAGATGTAGTGCTATCATCTCCAGTCTCAAAGAATTGGAAAAGTCCATTGCCAATATGTTGTTCTCAAGGAAAATACTATTTTGCTAAATAAATACTTTCTATTAAGATTTTTTAAAATAATTTTGTTTTCAAGAAACAGAATTTTAATGTACGTTTATTATTTCATAATAATGGCAATATTTTCAAATTACGTACTTAATAAAATAATGATTAAGGCTGGATTTTGAAAATGAGATCATAATTTTAGGACATGTTTCTTAATAAATGTAATATTATAGGACATGTTAATGCTAGTACCTAATAGATCAATTTAATATTGTAACTTGTAAGTAGGGTTGATTAATGAGCGAGCATGAGCGAGTTGGAGTATACTCATGCTCGCTCATTAAGTTAGCGAATCGTTAATGAGCGAGTCGTTAATGAGCGGGCTGTTAATGAGCAAGTTATGAGCAACTGAGCGAGTCACGAATTAAATATTACATAATTTAATAAAAAATTGTCCATAAGCAAATTTAACAAAATCAAAACAATAATAAAAAAAACAAGTATTAAACAACAGAATTATACATCACTAAACAAGTCTTTTTTAGCGTCAATTATTTAAGGCTGGAGTATAGTAGTGGATTGGATCACTGGACTTTGGAGCTTCATTTTTTTCAATTTTAATTTCAACTTTAGTCAATTTGGGTTAGTAACGTTAGTTGATTTTTTTTATTTATTCAATTTAATTTTAATTTAATAAATTGGGATTAAATGTGGCGGGATTAGATGTGGCAAATTCTTAATGAGCGAGTTATGAGCGAGTTGGAGTATGCTCATGCTCGCTCATTAAGTAAGCGAGTTGTTAGTGAGCGAGTTATGAGCGATTTACTCACCCCTGCTTGTAAGGACATGTTTCTTAATAATCTGCAAATCATAAGTAACTACACCATCAATATTCATAGGAAGAATTGTGTTTCTGATTTTTTTATTTTTTTTTTCTAATTGAGGCTTTGAACATGATTTTTTTTTTTTTTTGTGTTTGCACCCCTCTAATAGAGGTGCAAAACGGATTGGATAATATCGATCGTATTCGAAAATTAGATATGAATATTCGATATCTAAATATCCATACGGATATGATTTTGAATTTAATTATCTGTATCCGAATAGTAGAGATATATCATATTATGTAATACATATTATGAAAATATTTATGTATATATTTACAGATATTCGATATGTGATCTGTATCCATAAGTATCCATCAAATATCCAATCTGTATCTATATCTGAAAAATAAAAGCAGATACATATATGATTTTACCACTATCCGATCCGTTTGCACCCTTACCCTCTAAAAACCTTTTTGGCTCTCTTGTTGTCAATAAGTCTCTTCATTCTTAAAATTTTGTATCAAATTAACTTGGAAGTCATTTCAACTATTTAAATCCTCTACTTGTAATTCATTATTTTCAGCCAACTTTTCAAACCTATCTAACTTATGTAATAAATTCCTTAAACACAGATTCAAGTTAACAAGAACAAGTTTGTTAATCATCAATTTGTCATTATATAATAATAAAGAGTATTTATTTGACCAAGTGATGCATCCATTTTCTGTCACGTCCATTGGTTTTCTAACAATAAGGCAGAAAAACCAATAAAAATGTTAAATTGAATCTTGAATTCTTGATCAAACATTTTCTTTTTAGTTGGTTGTTGATTTCATATTTTTGTTATCTAGCTCCTCACTTGATATATAAAAATTATTGACAAGAACAAGTATTTTAGTTCAATTAGAAAAAAGGCTAATAAGTGCTAACTGCTAAGTGCCATGAACCCATGATTGAGAGAGAGGTGTTTAATATAATTTTTTAACATGGTCATGTAGGATAGAAAATAAAAAATAAATAGTTGACATATACATGCTTTCAAAATTAAACAATGATAGAGTTATGTTATGGTAATTTGAAAAATAAATTGTTGGCATTTTTTTTACTTTATATTTTGATGTCGAAGTACCAAATCGAGTTGCTAAATGTCGGCATCTCAAAATATTTTTAATTGTATGGTTTTTAGATTTTTCCAACTATTTTTTTGATAGATATAAAAACTATTATTTTAAATGATATGGATCGTGAAATGATTTCATCTCTATAAAAATAAAATAAAATAAAATAAATTTTCACTTTTTAACAATCACATGGGATTTGTTAATTTTTTATTTTAATAAATATTTTATAACAATTTTAAATTTCCTGACATGTGTACTATATAACATGTGAATTGACAGAATTAAATGAATTTGCAGAAACTGGGCCGGCCCAAATGGTGCATTCATTTTGAAGCGCATCCACTTCATTAATTTTCAGATTCTCTGTATAATGTAGCGAGTAGTTCAACACGACAGACACCCGGTTTACCATACATATGAATTCGGGACGAGCTTGGGTCCGATGAGTTTCCATCACCGTTCGATTCTCTTTAAGATCCTTACACACGTATATTAAAACAAATACGCACAGATATTGCAGAAAGCACGGATCTAAAATAAATCGGACGGTGATAAAACCTATTGAACTCAGTTTGAGTCCGATGGACATCGAACCCAAGCTGCTCCGTATGAAGAATTGATCCATAGAATGTGGTTTCAATCACTTTCTCTGCTTTGACTCTTTTTTGTCTTTCTCTTTTCTTTGTTTTTTAGGGAATTTTCACGTGTATTTCTCAAAACATTCAAAATTACGTATTTTCAACTCTAGGTTATGTTTGATTGTGGAGGAACGTTTATTTCGAATTAAATTTCTTACTTCGAACAAAGACGGATTAATTATATTTAGTTGAAATTTGATAAATTAAGCTAATTAAGAAAAAAATTATAATATTATGTTACTCTAACTGTAGACTCATATACGAGTAAGTTACTCAATTTCTTCAAATAAAATAACTTAATCTAAATTGACTTAAATATTATTTTATCTTATTCTTTCAAATTTACTTCTCAATTAATTTCTTACAAAAAAAAAAAAAAAAATTACACCACCACTGCTCCAACAACCAAACATACCTTAAAATTTAAAATTAAGTATTTTCCCCCGAAACTCACAACTTAGGCGGAAGCTGCAAGCTAAACTCTAACCTCACAACTTCAAAAACCCTAAACCCTAACTCTCATTCTCTCTCCTGTGTGTGCAAGTTTCCTGCTTCGAATTCGAATTCAGTCCAGATCGCCTCCGTTTGCGCAAGATTGGCCAGCTCCATTCCACCATTTTCGTTTCCCCCGAGCTGATCTGAAACAAGGATTCAAGAACCAGCGTCTCTCTTGTCCGTGTCCATTTCGATTGCACCGGGGTCCATCTCATTGATTTCCTGCTATTTTTACTCCAATCACTGGCTTCCGTAGTGAGCGAAATCGACGGATTAGATTCAGCAATTCAGCATCTCCATCTCTGGCCAGGTACTGATCTGGTTCACCATTTCGGCTAATTTGAGATTTTTTTTTTAAAAATTACTGTTGCTATACTGATTTGGTTCTGGATTGTTCTCGTACCATCTTATCTTTACGGAATTGATTTGAATTAAAGCTTTGTATTGATTAATTATTCATTGAATACAACTAGGTTTATATACTGTACAAGCCTAGAAGGCTTAAAGAGCAGTTGAGAATTTGCCTAAGAATGGAAAATAATAGTGCCATTATTCCCATAAGTAGAAAAAGAGGAAAGGTAAAATTTGTAAAAGAGCATCAAGCTCAAAGATATGCTAGCTTATTCAGCATCTCCACTGTGTAGATTTTGTTATGTATTACCAACAATTTCTAATCAACATTATATTTTTGTTGACAGGAAATTTCTACAAAAGTGATTTCTCCAAGTTAGGGGATCAACTTATAAAAAGTTATTTTCTTGCAAGTTGCTTATTGAGAGTTCTGGTTGAAAATGAACGGTCATGATGGAACTCTGTCCATGGATGGCAGCAATAACTCGATAGATAAAATCAAGCAAAAGCTCCGGGACTTACCAGGAAGTCCAATGGAGTTAGAGAATTTCTCCATTTTTCGAGTGCCTGCGCATTTTAGGCAAAAGAACAAGGAGCTCTACGAGCCAAAGATTATTTCAATTGGTCCATACTACAATGGTAATGATGCTTTACAAGCTATGGAACAACACAAATTGCGTTATCTTCGAGACTACCTCTCTCGAAATACCAGAAACAGCTTTGAGCAGTGTGTTACTGAATTAAGAGGATTAGAATCCCAGGCACGCAGGTGTTATTTTGAAGAAATTAAGCTATTGAGTGATCAATTTCTCACTATGATGCTCCTTGATGGATGCTTCATCATTGAATTTCTTATAAAATGGTTTTCCGGAGGTGGTGATGTGATATTTGATGTTGGTTGGGTTTTACTGTTAATAAGGAGTGACCTTCTCCTGTTGGAAAATCAGATTCCTTTATTTGTGATTCAGAAATTGTTCGACCTCCTCACGTCCCCTGACCCTGTTTCGGCTCAAGAGATTACTCCACTTGTTCCAACAATTGCCCCTCTTGTTCAAATGCTTTTAGAGTACTTATCACAAGAGGAGTACTTAAGGCTTCCAGACCTTGCACCTGTCGAAATTAAACACATTTTACACTTCTATCACCTCAGCTACGTGCACTCATTGAGACCTAATGAAGTCTCTGCAAAAACATACGGCATACAACGATGGTTGAACCCGGTAAAGCTTGTGTTTGTTTTCCTCAATTTTTTTCTGAAGTTGTGCTTCAGGAAAAAATCGACTATTGCAATGTTTCCTTCAAGAATTCCATCTGCTACTGAGCTCAAAGAAGCCGGCGTAACCTTTAAGTGCAAGTATACAAAAAGTTTTTTGGATATCAGTTTTGAAAATGACACCCTTGAGATCCCCATTTTTTTGCTAGAAGAGACACGTAGATCCCACTTGTTGAACCTTGTGTCTTTTGAGCAGTGCGAAACCAAATTCGACATGTATCTGACGAGCTACGTGCTCTTCATGAGTTGCCTACTTAGAAATGAAAGAGATGTCACCCTGCTTCAAAGGATGGGAATTGTGAACAATCTACTGGCTACAAATGATGAACTGCTTTTGTTTTTCGACTGGCTACGCAGGTGATCAACTATGGACTACGATACACACTACCTCAAGGAACTGTTTATAGATGTGAACATGTATTACTTTTCTGATTGGCGTAGGTGGAAGGCAAAACTCAATAGTTGGAAGGAAACACTCAAGATAAATTATTTCAGTAATCCATGGACAATTATATCACTTATAGCAGCATTTGCTCTTTTGGCACTCACTGTCCTACAGACTTTGTATACTATCCTTTCTTATTACTACCGTTAAAATTAGTTATTGTGTGTTGGTGAGCTTATCGAACGAGTAAACCATTGATAGTGAGGGTTTTGATTATTTTCTGTTCCTTATGTTTTGCGAAGTTGATATTTATTTACTTGAGTGCTGAACTGTCATTGTTTGTAATTTTAATTTGTTGTTTTAAGATTGATATCATGTTATTAATGTGCTTGATTTGTGTAGTTTCGGTAATGGATATGCAGTTTGTAGTTAGTTTTCGTGTCTTGCGACTTTACCAGTATATCTTGCACTGGAGCATTTACGTATTTCCACGTGTCAATGAAACCCTTTCAGCGATTTATCCGACCCGTATCATATTAAATAAAATGGGTCTGAGTAAGAAGTTTTTTTTGTTAAAATCTTGAGAAATCTATAACACTGTACATTCACAGTAGTTTTACCTTCCCTTGTTAACCTTCTCTTGTTTTGAACAGAGCTAAAAGAATTTCAAATGAATTTCTTTTTACAAGGACACAAGGAACAAAAATCCGGTATTTTTTTCCATAACCAAAAAATTAAATAATATAATATTAATAACCAAATTTTGAAAAAAATTTCAATCCTAACCAGACCGCCTCCCCATTAGACGGTCTTCCCTACCCAACAATCCGCCCCTCGAACCAGCGGTCTACACACCCATCAGACCGCCCCCCCACCTGGCGGTTTGAATTTTTTTTTTTTTTGTATTTTGTATTTTATATTGTATTTTATGTATTTGCTTGTAATTTATATTGTATTTTATGTAATTTGTTGTGATTATATGATTGTATTTCCTTGTAATTTCCTTTTGAACAAAATAACGACGAATTTGGTCGAGTGAACAAAATAACCAAATAACGTCTGGTCAACATAAAATATAGAAACAAAAACATAAGTAAATAAAATAACCAAATAACGTCTGATCAACATAAAATATAGAAAGGAAATATAAATATACTGTCAAGGGCTACAATATGAAATATAAAAAACTAGCGACGAGAACGACGACCGGACAATGACAATCTGGGAGGTGCCCCGCACGTCCCTCCGCGGCTGGACACGTCTCTGAGGCTGTGGAGGCTTAGAGGGCTCTGCAGGATCCTCGTCATCAGAATAATCAAAATGCATGTCGTCCTGTGTATACTTGCTCGGTGGCTGTGTCCCAAACGCAGCATCCGGCCATGGATCAAACTGGGTAGCTTGCTGTGCCGCATTGCCACTAGCCTCGTGGTCGTGCTGCCTGGGGGGTGGCATTGATAGTGTGAGCTCGTCCCAGTCCCCTGTATATGTGGTCGGTGGCTGTGTCCCAAACACAACATCCGCCTATGGATCAAACTGGGTAGCCTGCTGTGCCCCACTGCCACTAGCCTCATTGTCGTCCTCTGCTCTAGTGTCGGTGAGACCAAAGTCTGCCGGAGTGAAAGTGGGCTTGGCACTCCATGTAGGGTGACCATCCTGTAGTTAGATAATGTTAGTTTTCTTTATACAAAATAACAAAAAATTAATTATACAGACACGATCCAACTGGCCTCGTCATACTACACTGGCACTCTATATTGATTGTAGTAGGCGTGCCATCTCTTGGTGTCCAGCACCCAATCGTGGAACGCCCAATTCGGGTTAACTTCTGCAATATTTGAGTGGAACATCTTAAGAACACATTTCAAAATAAAATTGACGTGAATGAAAAAAAATTAACTTATAATACCTGTGGGGGTGGTGGTAGGTCTCTGTCGCGTACGAGAGGCGGCTCTTGGTTGGGCTGGTTCGGAACTGGTGAGTCAATCTTGATCTTATGTCAGTTGATGTTCTCGCTAGCGTCATGTAGCATGCCAACGAGGCGCCCATCAAAATGGGAATCCTCGACGATCGGAGCAGTGTGATGCAGTATAGTACACCCGAACGCCCGGAAACCAATTCTCGCCATGCACACCAAGCTGTGTGCAACTCCTCGAATTGCCGTCAGTACCTGTAAATAACATTTAGGAAATGAGTTGTACGGAGAAAAAATAATATTACAAATAATCTTTATTGCTTACCGATCGAGTGTTGATCGGACCCCATGGCAAATGGGTCTTACTCGAATCACCCATCATTCTCCGCCGAAGAGAATCACCGTAGTCGACCTGCAAGTATACGGTAGTCATGCACCACCGCTGGTACCAGGCCATATACCTCAATGTCCAAGGTCCCGCTCCCAAACTGATGTCCGTCGGGTCAGGCGGGACCCACAAATTGACCTGAGGCCTGCGGGCAATCCTGTACAATCCCATATGGTGGGTGCGCCAATCCACCTCAGTCTTCTTGTGGATAGTTTTGCATTATAAGTTAGTTATACAAAATTTGTGAAATAATATCAAAAGTTTGTGAGTATTATTGAGTGTGTATTAATACTTACTTGTGCAGCTTCTTTGTGTCCTCCTCACCAAGTATGGGGTCATCCGGAATAAAGACATCGAAGCCGAACTGACGAGGCACCCGATCAGGATAGTGATACTCAACTATCCAGTAACAAATGAGTGGACCTCGGTACAAACCGAGATCCCTCTGCGCCATCGTCAGCCGGTACCACGCCTGATACGGGAACTACTCGACGCTAGCTTGGTGCAATAGCTGGAGCTGGTTCCGGACGTACGAGATACCCGCCGTTCCTCCCTTCGGCGTATTCTCGTAGCGCTGGTAAGCACCCCATATGATAGCATATGGGGGGTATCTATCGATGTCGTCACCCGTGTGCCACCTCACATGTGGAGGAATAATGGGTCGGCAGACCGGTAGGTGCGACCAGGACCACTGCTGGAGTAGCATGAATGGCCCGTTGAATTGTTGGCTGTCTCTCTAAAATTTTATATGTGTATTCATTATTATCAAATAAAAAATAATCGTAAAACACATTAATTGATGGAAACTTACCAGACATGCGTGACACAGTCCTCTGTACAGGGTGGCAAGCACGGCTCCACCCCAGTTCCATCGCGACGGCTTATCGAGTTCCTCCAACTACTGGATGAACATGATCGGGACCGAGTCGCTACTGGAATCGATGAACATTGTGCTACCACATAAGTCAAGCACGAATGCTCTAACGTACCTACACTTTCAAGAAAACGTAAAAAATTGTGTATTTTTAAGTAATAATTTTAATTTAATGCATTTTGATCTTACCTCTTGACGCGCTACAGGTCAGCCGTCTGGGGGGTGATGGCAATCTCAGCGGCATACTGCCAGAGAGCCCTAAGACTAATGCAGTAACTGGAGAAACGCTCCACTCCCCCTCCACTCCTCAGCTTGAGCTTCTTGGCCACTGCCTCCACATGCGTCCCCAACAGTTCTGGGATCAATTGCTTGAGGTTCTTATGATCTGAGACACCTCCTACCGGATCGCTATCGATCCGCAGACCCCATAAGGCACTGACATCCTGTAGGGTCACTGTCATCTCCCCTACGGGAAGATGGAATGAATGCGTCTCAGGCCTCCATCTCTCCACGAGTCCTCACATAAGTGCCTGGTCAATTCTCCTTGGTTGTTCCAATGTGCCTAGTTGGTACAACCCAATGTTCATCAGGTACCGGTCCATCAGTGGATATGCCACGTACGGTACGTCGGGCGTGCGGTGCCGCACCATCAACATGGTCTCATCCTGCATTTATTAATTTTTTAGATGAATAACTATATGTGTTTTGAAACATAATGTTTGCATTTTCTCCGAATTACTCAACGTACCTTTACTGATGCAAGTGAGACACGGTGACGTCTGTGGGGGAGCCATAGGAGGGGACTAAATGTATCTACAGTGACACCCTGCGCATGCATGGTCTCTCTGCTCCCACTCGAATCTGTTGGGTTTTCATGGTACTTAAGGCAGCGGAATTTCAAAAATTTTGACAAGAAAAGTACCAAAAGATCATTATGTATGACTAAAATCAAACCAAAATCAATTTCCAAATCAATAAGCATCATACCTTTAGTTTCTTGTCTCCAAACAAGAAATGAAAATCCTTGAGATGTAGGGTTGTAGCCTCCACCTCCTTGTTGATCGATGCTAATGGTGATTGATGCTTTGCAGCGCCCTGGTGGTTGATGTGTGCGTGACCTTGAACGCCTTGTACCAAGATGAGACTCCAAAGTAGAAGCCCTCCACGGTATCCACCAAGAAATTAATTAGAAACCAAACTTTTCTCTTGCTAGAGAGTAGTAATTTGGTCGCTCCTTAATCCCTATCCTCCAAGAGAACAAGATCTTGATTCTAGAGTTTGTGGATTCTCAACACATGAGAGAGAAACAAGAAAGAGAAAGAGTTTTGCCAGAACTTCAACTCTCAAAACGAATTTTTTTTCACAAAAAGAATGAGAGAGAGTGCATATATAGCAAATAAGGAATATGAAATTCTGTTTCCAAAATTAACTCCGTGTTCTACCACGTTTCTGACCATGATCTAATTCGAATTAGATTCTGCTCTCTGAATAAAAGTTATAGATCTTTCTTTTACCTTTCTATCCATATGTGGTACGCTCAAAACAAACATCGTATGAGGGTGTTATAGTCAAAATACGAAACATGCGCAGCAGTTTCCAGAACATGGTAGTCTAAACTTAGCACCACGTTCTACCACGTTTTTGAGCAGGATATATTTCTAATTTGGTTTTCTTCCAGAAATACAAAGTTGTAGATTTTTCTATTACCTTTCCAGAAAGATATAGAACGCTAAAAATGGATATCGTATTAGAAATATATGGCCCAAATAAGAAACATTGCGCAGCAGCTTTCAGAAAACGTGGTAAATTATTTTGGGCTAACTTTTAATTATGGAAACAATTCTTTAAATAAACATGAGCCATAATTAACAACAGTCATTAGGCTTTGTTTATTGGGCCAAGTTTCACTTTCCTTATTTGACTTAATCAAATACAATTAATCTAATTAATTGTAGTATCATATATAATTATCCAAATAATTATATTTCTCATGTTTTAGTGGAGAAACCAATTTATTTGTCATGTCATACATGTCAAATAAATTAAGGAGCCTTTCTAATTAATTCCTTATTGGTGTGACCCTGTGGGATCTATGTCATTCGGCAATAGAATCGAAACTCTTTTCGATTCCATAAATTACAAGCGGCACCTAGCAATATGCATTGTAATTACCCAAATGACACAGATGATAAGTACCATACGTATCACGATCCTAAGCAATAATTGCCTCGTGTCAATTCCATGTCTCATGATATCATGAATAGATCCAAGGTAGGAGTGTGTTATCCTTGCAAATCTACTCGTTTCTTGATTCCGAGTAATTATAATTAACTCCTTAATCATATGTGCACATACTTGTATTATTTCATCAAGGGGCCGATATCATCGCTCATTATATGAGGGACATTGGTATTCTTGATAATTACTATCCCTCCACATAAGAAACACATCGAGATAGAATCTATAATTGCCGATTACGGACAACGTTGGATAATATCCACAAATATATATTCCCATGTGAGAAAAACAATCATCTCATACCTTAGAATTCGACACAAATAAAACATTAATGACACAAACACAATCCATATTAAATGTTTTACTTTGGTCACGTCCAATCCCCGATCTCCATCGGTATCCATTTGATCGATTGACAACTCCTTGTCATATGATCGCAGAACATGATCACCATCTAATCCAAATGCTAATCTTATACCGGTAATTAATGTCCCTTGTTAATTACCAAGACTAGGGACACTTTAGAGTATTTATTAACACATGTATAGAGTTCCACAATTCCAAGTCCCCCACCCCGAATGATCTATAATTAATAAAATACTCAAGGAACAAAATGATAAACATAATCATTCAATTACATAAACAAAACTTAGAAAACAATCATCCTATGATTGGCTTCTAGATCACAACACTAACAGAATCGACATGAGAATGCGAACTCTCGGCGGTGTCTGAGGTATCTCGTGATCGTCCATATCTAGTCATCCTGCATTTCAAAATATTAAGTTTTACAAAAAAAAAAAAATTATGTGTTCTAATAATAATAATAATAATATGAATAAGAATAATAACCCTAAACCATAATAATAACAATAATAATTACTATTATAATAATTTAAATAAGAAGAATAATAATTAAAATAACAACAACAACAACAACAACAACAACAATTACTATTATAATAATTAAAATAATTAAAATAAGAAAAATAATAATTAAAAAAATAATAATGATAATAATAATAATAATAATAATAATAATAATAATAATAACAATAATAATTACTATTATAATAATTAAAATAAGAAGAATAATAATTAAAATAATAATAATGATAATGATTATAATAATAATAATAATAATAATAATAATAATAATAATAATTATTATTATTATAATTATAATTATAATAATTACTATTATAATAATTAAAATAAAAGGAATAACAATAAAAAATAATAATAATAATAATAATATCTAACAATTCCAATCAAACAATTTATAACTATTTCAATCAAATAATATCTAACAATTCAAATCCAATCAAACAATTCTAACAATTCTAATATTTATAACAATTCCAATCAACAATTTCTAACAATTCCAATCAAACAATTTCTAACCATTTCAATCAAATAATATCTAACAATTCAAATCAAATCAAACAATTCTAATAATTATAATATTTATAATAATTCCAATCAAATAATTTCTACCTAATTTATAACAATTCCAATCAACAATTTCTAACAATTCGAAACAATTTATAAAAATTTGCAAAAAATTTCGTACCCGAAATCGGAAGCGGAGAGGGGTCAAAAATGCAACGAAGGTGCGAAATATCGCGTTCGGGACGACAAAACGGAGTTTCCGGCGGTTTTGACACAAAAACGGCAGAGGAGGCAGTGACAACGGCTAGGGTTTGGTGTGGGTGGGGGGAGGGGAGAGGGGTTTTTATAGGAAAAAAAAAAATTCAGACCGCCGGGGGGGGCGGTCTAATGGGTGTGTAGACCACTGGTTCGGGGGGCGGGTTGCTGGGTAGGGAAGACCGCTCAATGGAGGGGCGGTCTGGTTAGGATTGATTTTTTTTTTCAAAATTTGGTTATTAATATTATATTATTTAATTTTTTGGTTATGGAAAAAAATGCCGGAACAAAAATGTTATCGCTCAGATTATTTCATGGTATTTTCTTTTTTATTTTACACATTATTTCAGGATATGAAATAGCATTTCACTGTATTAGCCGGAAACATAAACTTCCATGCTCAATTTATCCATAAACTAACCAATTTATTTTGATATGGCTATAAAAGCCAACTAGCATTGTTTACAAGCACTAATTTGCTTTGAAAATGAACTGTAATTTTACATAGGAATGCAATTATAGAGATTTTACACATTAAAATTTATATTGAAAAAATTGTCGGATTTTAAGATCGAAACTCATCCCTGAATCTGTGCAAATATCGACAATTTAGAGTTGCCATATGAAAGATAAAAAAATTAAAAGCTTGATCCTAATTTTTTTTCTCTCATAAATCTTTCAGAGTTCATGTTCAAAATTCCAAATATGACGATAACCAGATATACTGATAGACTGTATATTAGTAACACCTATTTATACCCAGTAATAGAACTAGGAAACAAATGCAGTGGAGCTAGTGTTGTAAAAAAAGGCCGTTTAGATCAATTAATCGGTCGATTAGTCGTTCGCGGCGATCAAACCGTCACCGATTTTTCCAACTAATCAAATAATTATTTCTGATTGTGGCTGAATAATTAATTACTTAACCCTATCTGTCCGATATATTTACAACACTAGTGGGAGCCACTTGCAAATTATACACAGAGGAGGGACCACTCGGTGATTTTAACTATTGTGTCAGATGTACGATACATTCTTTTTCTTTACTAAATGAAGAGAAATTAACCACCAATAATAGTGGAGAGAGCATGGAACAGGCGAATTTGCCGATTTTTTTATTAATACAAAAAAAATTAAATAAATGTCGTGATTAAAGATTGTTTCCGAAATTTTGCGAAAAGAGAAAAAACCGTGATTTTGGATAACGGCCAGAGAACGCTAGCCAAAATCGCGGCCCGATTAGCAAAATTAATTTAAAGTTGGACTGTGGCTAACAAGTCTGAAAAGGCCGTTAATTAAGACAGCGGCTAAGGGCCGTTATTTGGGACAGCGGCTACGGGCCGTTATTTGGGACAGCGGCTACGGGCCGTTATTTGAGACAGCGGCCACGGGCCGTGAATTAAAACAGTGGCCAGAGTGTGTCGGCACAAGAAAAAGCAAGAGGGAGGCTGAGTGCGCATTAGGACCATCCGTCCGTTATGTTAAAAAACGTCCAAACATTCAATATTAACTCCAACAGCCTGTGTAACTATCACACCTCTTCTCCAAAAAATAACTTGTGTATCACACCTCTTCCCGCAGCCTGTGTAACTATCACACCTCTTCTCCAAAAAACAACCTGCGTATCACACCTCTTCTCTAGCAGCCTGCGTTATCACACATTTTTCTCTGCTGAAAAAAATATCATACATCTACTCCAAAAAATATCCTCCGTAAAAGGTAAATCTTCAATTTATGTGAGTTATGTCATATTTTTTTTTATGTTAATAATTATTGTTATTTTTATTAATATAGGTTCGAATTTTTTTTTCTCATCCTCGAGGAAACGAAAGTAAATTTTTTATGTTGCAAGCATCCTTGTTAAATATTTGTAAGCCATATATCAATTAATACTCTTAATTAGAAATGTAATGATTTTTATTTGTTAGAGATCAGAGATATATCAAACTCTTTAAAAATAAAGATACTTCGGCTTGAGATATGTTCCCGTTTAAACTGATCTCTATAAAACTTCTCTACATGTTTGTGAAATTATTAAATATGATTGTTGTATTTTTCTTTTGTAATATTTATTGGTACAAAATTGGAATCAACATTTGATTTGGACATCAAATGTGGATAAAAATTACAATGCATTTAAAAAAAACCAAATTATATATTAGTGTAATATTTATCTAATGTACTTATTATTGTGTAGGCTGATCTATTCAAAAAATCAATCATGCTGATGTTGATGGTTTATTTCGGTGGTGAAATACAATACGATAGAAAAGAAATAAGCGATTAAAGTAAAACATATGTTAAGCCACAACTTACGGCATTCGTTCTCGATTCTCGTTAATGGCAACCTGGTGGAAACAGCGTAACGGCATGATATAGAAGGTGAAATTTGTCGTCGCCAGCTTGGATATCATGAGAGTGAGTACAATTTAAAAATATTTGCATCTACATATAGCTATACTTACCAAAATATCGATTATGTCATTGTTATTTAATAGAGGCTTGATTGTAAACACTAGACGATGACACCACATTTTTTAAAATTTTTATCTATAAGCCTCTAATTTGTACTTTTATTTTAGAACATCTCCGATTGTAGAGACACCTACAAATAAAAGAAATCTAGAATCTTAACAAACATGTATAGAAAACATAAAAACAAAAATTAAAGTATTGACAATCTAATGTTAAAAATACTTAGAGAAAGTGAATCGATCGGCTTTTTGGGTCTTGAAGAACGTCTTTGATACAAATCGGAGTTCTTTCCTCCTCATTCGCTACGTGTGGTCCTTCTGGGGGTGCTACGTGTTGCGCCTCTTCGAATGGGTTGGAGTCCATTCATGCCTATTAGTTGTTGCTCATCGGAAACCGACTCCCTACGAATGATTTTAGTTTGTAATAAACAGCTATGGATGACACATTTCAAATATTAGATTAGTGAATAGAGTAAGCACCTGATATATCTAGTTAGGTTCTGCGTGACTCATGTGTTGCCCCTCCTGGACATGAACTTGATCGAAAGTCGAGGGTGCAAGCAACCCTGCTGCGTAAGCCGTTGAATTAGCCCAATATATATTATCAAATCCCTATAAAAATAGTTTAGTAGTTAGTAAACATCTCAAACATTCATATAAATTTTCTCAAAATAGTTTGGAATAATTACCTGATCTCTTGTTTGATACTCAAATCCCTATAATAAATATGTTACTATTTCAATTTAAATAATTGACGATTATTTAAAATATTGTGAAGTTCTTTATACTCACTTGATAGAGTCTGGTCCCCACATAGTATAACTCAAATCCCTATAATAAATATGTTATTATTTCAATAAACATAATTGACGATTATTTAAAGTATTGTTAAGTTCTTTGTACTCACTTGATAGACCCGTCCCCGTGCAACACAGGCAAGTGTACCTGAGGATACTCAAATCCCTATAATAAATATGTTACTATTTCAATATAAATAATCGATGATTATTTAAAATATTGTAAGTTCTTTATACTCACGATAGGCCCGACTGGGTATATCCGGAATTTGTGCGAGGTATTCCACCAATCCATTCTCCGAATCCAATTCTCTTGATAATGGGGATCATCATCTTGGGGAAGTTCAACATCGGGAATGTCATCGTAGTTCTCCGGGAGATTGGCCGCTCGAATCGGGTTACGTAATTTAGGCTCCATACCATTGTCTCCAAAAGAAATCAAAATCTTTCCCAACCCTTTATATGTTTTTGTTTTCAAAAAGCCGCACCATACGATACTATCTCCCCTCGTAGTGCCTAAAACAAAAAAAAGAGTTGGCAACCAAAGAAAGTGAAATATCGTAAAATAATTATTTTCATGATTAAATTAAAACTTACGATATTCCCGTACTCATCTCTGTATACCGAATGGGATTATCAAGGCAATTTTCAAGACATTGTGCATCCCATTCTTCGAAATCAACAACTTCGATATGAAAAAGTCAAGTATGTGAACAACCAAGTGGTTGGCGAGATGTGATTGGCATAGCCCAATTATTCCTTGTCGTATTGGCAGGTGAATGATATTATGCAATCGGCGTACCTCGGCTCGAACCGACGGAATGACCGTAAGTCCAAACGACGCATCACTCGATCGAATAGTGATTTGTTGACTAACAAAAAATGGCACACCAGAAATCGAATGCGTAGTGGAACCTCATTTAGCATATCTCTGTAAGGCTCCCATTTTATCATGTAATCTTCCAAATTCCGCAATTGGTTGCGGAAATAGCTAACTCCAATCCGATTGTGGGCTTGATTGTAAACACGACGATGACACCATATCTCACCGATTGCGAGAAAAATCTAGAATCTTAACAAACATGATAGAATACAAAATTAAAGTATTGACAATCTAACTAAACTAACCCGAGTAAATGAAGTCGCCCCAATTTGGAGTCCATTCATGCCTAAGACGAAGATGGTCCTCCCCACCGACCCCCCACGATCTCTTCTTCTTTTTCGAACCGCATCTGCAACCCCATTTCCAAGAAGCCGCTCCACTAAGTTGTACGCATCACACCCATCAAACTAGTCATCGAGCCCCCTTTATTGGCAATCCCCATAGTCATGAAACATCTTGCAGGGTGACTGTCGTCTCCCCTACGGGAAGGTGGAAAGTGTGCGTCTCAGGTCTCTACCGCTCAACGAGGCCAGCGAGAAGCCATTTGTCAATATTTATTTCTTCCATTCGAGAAACCTGATACAACCCGAGACTACACAAAAATGGTTCGCAAAGCGCATGGTATCGAACCCCATGTTGCCGGTGGTGTCGAACATCCACTCCGTTATAATCCTGTCATTGTTATACAATTTGGTTAAAATAAAATATCGTAATTAAAATATCTATTTATAAAAACTATGTTTGTGTAATTTGGATATTCATTGTGTAACTTACAGTATATCGGAGAACAAAGAGATCTTATGCTGTTCATGCGGCATCCATAAAAAATCGCTAAATCTTTCTGTTGCAACAACATGCGGACCACCACCTGTTGACATCTGCATAAAAATATACGTATTCATAATAATTCATAAAAATATACTAATTCAAATAACCAAATATTAATTGCATGTACTATCTAAAATATGTTATGCTAGATAGTTATTATATATTTAAAATACAATAACCTACACTTTATTGCTATAAAAATAAATACACTAAATTTGGTACAACAAAATTATATACAAAAATAAAACTAAGTGCCAACCGATTTTCAATAAAAATAAAACTTCAAGAACTTCTATTTATATGTACTATCTAATTAATTTAATTGGATTTGAACTTGAATCTTCTTTTAGTAAGTTGATACAAAAATGGAATTACAAGAAGAGAGTGGAAGCGAGAAGTTGGTATGCCTTATGCTAATTTATACAAAAATGGTATGCCTTATGCTAATTTATACAATTTGGAGCAAGTTGGTTCAAACAAATTAGAAATTTTGTACAACAAAATTATATACACCAAATTTGGTACAAACTCAGAAATTGCACAAAACTAATTCAGAAAAATTAAATCTAAACCGGACATTAATTAACAAAATTAAACTTAATTAAAAATTAATTTACAAAATTAAATCTAATTCGCTACAAATTCACATAATTACCTCACAAAAGAAATTTTGTACAACAAAATTATATACACCAAATTTGATACAAACAAAATTATATACACCAAATTTGATACACCAAAATTAAATCTAATTCGCTACAAATTCACATAATTACCTCACAATAGAAATTTTGTACAACAAAATTATATACACCAAATTTGATACAAACTCAGAAATTGCACAAAACTAATTCACAAAAATTAAATCTAAACCGGACACTAATTAACAAAATTAAACTTAATTAAAAATTAATTTACAAAATTAAATCTAATTTGCTACAAATTCACATAATTACCTCACAATAGTCTTCACAACAAATAAATAAAGAAATTATTATCAATACTAAGTTTTACAAAATAAAAAAAAATTACTGTTTTTAACAGGCGGGAGGAGGTGCTGGGGCATAAAAAAAGAGAGGAGGTGCTGGCCGTTGTTCAGAACAACGGGCCGGTAGTGCTGGGCTGCTGGTGCGCAGGGAGCACGGAGAGGGGACCGATTTTTTTTTTTTTTTTTTTATCGCGGCGCAGGGGAGAAGAGAGAAAGGGATGGAGCGGAGACGGGTGATTTTGAAAAAAAAGTTCTCTGGCCGTTACCCCCATATCGTGGACAGCGGCTGGCCGTTATCCCATATCGCGGACTGAGTCGGGCCGTTACTCCGTATCGCGGACTGATCTGTGGCCGTTGTCCCATATCACGGACGATTTGGACGTTATTCTATTCAACGGCTCGTCTGGCCGTTATTTTATTCAACGGCCCGAGTTAAACCATCTCCGCTCCGCTAATTATTTATCTTAATCGGGCCGTGATTTTGGATAGCGTCCGTAGGCCGTGATCTGGAATAACGATTTTCCCTCTTTTCGCAAATTATCGAAATCATTCTTTAATCACGATATTTATTTAATTAATTTCCTATTAATAAAAAAATCGGAGCGAATTTGTGATTTTTATCAGAGTAGGACAATAGTGTGCACTAGTATGCTAAATAATTAGGCTCAAATTTATTAACTAATTGGCTACAAGTAACAATGAGAAGTGATGCAGATAAAAAAACAAATAATCGGATTTAAATCTATTAAAGAAAATTTTTTTGTACTAGAAAAAAATGATAAAAAAATTATGTCAAGATAAAATATTACACCACTAATAAAATATAATACAAATATTATGATCTGAACAGATTTTATTAGTAATGCCAAAAATTTTTTTTTGCAGAGATTTCCTTAGTCCCACAAGCGAATTTGAATTAAACTTAAGCATTTATATATTAGGAACAATTATTAACTTCAGAAGCTCCTCTGCCCGCCCCATATAGTAAACTAAACAAAAATTGATTCTAATTTTCGGAATCTGTTCAGTGGGCTGTAAAAACCTATATCCGAAAATTGATGTGTTGTGGGGTTGATCAATGGCTGCTGCGTGCACAGATCTCAAAGTGCTGCAGCTGCATCAAAACCGTTGGATCTGCTGTTTGATGCATTGTTTGTGAACAAATGTTTGGTGATTCGGTCCAACATCTATTAAGTGTTTGAATTGAAAGGAGAAGTTTATGATCAATCATTGGCTATTGGAATCGCAAAGCAGATCAAGAGTTTAGAGTAACAACTAACAACTACTCACTCAGAAATAAGGATTGTAATCCCATTAGCTGACTTTTTTTTTTTTGTATTTCAGTTGTAAATATTGGGTAAATAAAAATGTGATGTATCATGAAAAAAACCATTCTAGTGTAATTTATGGTAGACTGTCACAAGAATAATTTTGGTACAGTCATGATCAATGCGTTGATATTGAATTAATTTTGAATTGACCGTTTAATTGTTCAAATTTGACAAACTAAATGAAGATTGACAGCTTAGTGCATTTCATTAATTAGATATGAATTCATACTTTCTGTATGTCATTTAATTGGATTTTAAACTATTTCATTTCTTATCCTTTTGTTTTTTTTT
This sequence comes from Carex cristatella, assembly GCA_024447775.1. Taxonomy (NCBI): domain Eukaryota; kingdom Viridiplantae; phylum Streptophyta; class Magnoliopsida; order Poales; family Cyperaceae; genus Carex; species Carex cristatella. Next base: position 3,324,240 of record JAJHPF010000028.1, on the reverse strand, counting down.
TTCTTTAAGTACTTGTAGCTGTACTTTTTGTATAATTTTTTTTATTATATATTGTTGGTTAGTAAGTTCCAACTTATCTTGTATACATGTTTACTTATATTTTTTTTTTCAAGAAATATTAGTACAAAAGATATAAGAAAATATGAAATAGCTATGTTATGATTTGACTTAAAAAAATATAAGTAGCACGAGTGTAGTAGAATATTTTTGGTATTTTTGTATAAATTAAAGGAAATAAAGATTGTGAATAGTAACGATACATTTAAATAACAAAAATCTCATTCATTCAAAGCTTAGTTCTAAGAATACAAGAGTCACATACTTAAATAGAAATACAAAAGGTAAAGACATACAAACAACATGCTAAGAAATACAAATACATACTAACTTCGTGACCCTAACATGCTCTCGGCATGATTTGTATTTTAGGCTCATTGCAAGCTAGAATGCTTTAGTGGTTGCAATTGCATTTTGGTAAGTTGTAGCATTAGGCTATAATATTTTATTTTAGTGGACTGCAATTGGTGAGCTGTAACAAGCTAATTACTGTTACTTTTGCTTCTTTGACAAAAACATATCAATGAAAATAATTACCGGTCAAACAAGAACTTGTACACTGAAAAATGAGACTAAAAAATAACCAAGAGCATGTGATAAGGAAAGTTGGCTGGAAAAACTTAGTAACTATTGCAAAAATATAAAAGATAAAATTATCAATTTTCTCCAATATCACATTTGTCACTATTTATGAGTATTGAAGACAGAATTAGGCAATTAGCTAACACTAGTCAATTTGCAAAAAAGAAAAACAAATATATAACCATATGAGCTAACTTGTCTTGTGAACTTATATTTACTTGTATAGCTACTGACTCATATATATATACATTCCAAACTATGATAAACAAGAACTAGAACTCATTTTCATGAAGTGTGTCAGGTGTGAATCAGACACAACCTTTATATGATCTTATACAAGATGCATTTTCTTGTGACTTTCGGATAACCAAACAACTAAACCTGTGTATAGGTCCCAAATTTCTTGGTTTCATATATTGTACAGTTTTACGGGCATGGTATTTTCATATTTCAAAATTTCACCATGAAGCAAGTTGTTTTATTTTTAAAAAGAAGTAAAAAAGTAATTATGAAATAAAAAAGAAGTATTTTTTGACTAATTTTTGAAACAGTTAGCAGGCCCGACTGAAGTTGAATAATATATATGCAAAAAAAAAGTGACATTTTTGGGTAGCGGCTAAAATTAATCATAGAATTCTAAAAATGAAGATTAACAGTATTGCATCATAGATTAAGATTAATTATGAAGAACACAACAAGTCCGTTATTTTTTTTTTACAAAGTTCTACAGATTTTTGAAAACATTCTCTGTAATTCAACATGGGTGATTCAATCAAGAATAAGAAACCCATCTTTAAAAATAAAAATAAAAATAAACAAGCGTTTCATTCAATTAACAAACAAGGAGTAGAACTAGGGTGTTTCTAAGTTTACCAAATCTCTTTGTGAACTTAATTCTAAAATTTATCGGATTGACTTCAAACGACGAATCTACTATTGGAATTCTTCTACCTTACAAGTGATGCGTCTACATGCAAAAAATTTAAAATTTAAAATTAATTTTATATAGAATCAAGTGGTCAAAAGTCATTCAAAAAATGAATGCATTAAAATTAATTTATAAATCTTTTAATTTTGACCACTTAATTTTATACTAAATCAATTTGAAACTTTAAAATTTTCACCAGTAGACACGTCACTAATAAGGTAGAAAGATTTCAATAGTTTAGATTTATCGTTTGAAATCAATTCAATAAATTTTTGAGTTGAATTCACAAAAATATTCGGTGAACTTCGGAACACCCTAGTTCTACTCACAAATAAGATGCACATAGTAAAGTACACTATGCCATTACGTCTGGCTTTATAATGTAAATTAACAAACTCAATACGGTATCCGAATAAATTAATTAAATGCAAAATACTTAAAAAAAAGAAAAAAGGAAAGGCAATATTATACTCTGCAAAATATAACCAGTGGAAGAGAGGTGAAGCCATAGATGGTAGAACTTTGTCAATTGTGCCTCTTTGACGGTGCAGAAGGTTCTACCGGGCCACGCCGGTGAAACAAAAGGACGTGACGCCTTCCTTTTACAGCTCGGATTAATGACATGCTCTCGAAAACAGTACACCTTGCCAAAACCGCTGCGCAATTTCAGATTCGACCAAATTTGATCGGTTTCATGTGCATAACTAAGAAATGCACATTGGAGTGACAAAAGTGTGAGAAAGAGGGGAAGATAGCTTGAGAGAGGAGAAGAAGAAAGAGATTTTGACATGTTAGAGTTTCACCACTGAGATCTTGGTACTTCGAGAACTTATACACGTGTGTGCATTATTAACTTATAGGAAATGATAGTATGCAAGGTGCTTGCTGACACAAATTTTAAAATAGCTTATTGGTTGAAACCCATTAATTAATCAGAAACTAGATAAAAAAAAATCAACATAATAAGAAACAACAAAAATAGTATAGTATTACATAATAAAAAACAACATAATATTATTTTACATATTAAAAAATAACAGAGTTGGTTCGGATATGTAAATTTTTATAAAATTTCTATAAAAACAACAAAGTTTCTCACTAACAGTGTTTTTGAACTGATCTGAGCAAAACAATTTTCAGAGAGGAGCAAAGTGTTACCTGGTCTATATTTTTCCACTGAATTTTAAAATCCAAAATGAGGTAGCTGCCTCCCTCTGAGTGTGTGGTTCCGTCCCAGGTTGTATGTGAGTCTAAATGCTGGCATGGAATTATTGCATATATACTCAAGGTTGTTTTAGTTTCTAATAAAAAACACGTATATAATAATTTATATTCAAAAACAGAAAATGTATGACTCTCATCGCTAACTAGTTCAATGCATTCTTTCTATCACTTCAGGAAAATGGAAAAAAGAGAAGAAACATTGATAACTCAGGCTCATTAATATTCAAAAACTAAAGTCTATATACGGTTATGGTTAACTAAGGCTCATTACAGGCTATGATGAGCAAAAAAAAGGGTTGTTGCTAATCTATGAAACCTTGCTGGCACCTTCATTTTTCATTAATGCAGAAACAACAAACCAACACAATACTTGAGATATTTAAAATTGAGATGAACTGTGTGGTTAAAGGAGTACGGATCCTCTAAAGTAACCCAATCTTTGGATTTTAGATTAAGACCGTCCGATTCGAATCCGTCGCTCAGAAGTATCTCGGAATTCGAATTTATTCTCAGGATGCATGCGCTTCAGATCCGAATAGATTGTTTCAGATTCGAATCAGACGGTTCCGATTTAAAATCCAAAAATTGAGTTACTTCGCTGGATCTGAATTCGTGGTTAAAGTGTCACCTCTTGATGGATTTGTTTGCACGACCGTACAGGGAAGGCCACGTGACCTCCATAAAGATTGAGAAATTGCACCACGGACACCACTAAAAGAGCCAACTTTTTTCCTAACGACTCAAAATGTAGTGTTCAAATGCAATTTTTGAGCTCTTGCTCCACGTTTTTTATCTTCAAAATCCGAAAATCAATTCAAACTTCTCAACATAATCTTCATAATAAAATATATCTGGAGACTAAATTTTATATTTTTTTAAAAAATTTTAAGTATTTTTTTTAGATAGGTACAAAATATCTATTTTAAGGAGATTCTAGACCATCCGGTAAAGTGATATACTTATCTAAAAAAAGAGATAAAAGTAGGTCCGATGGGCATCGGATCTAATTTTAGGTTCAATTAGCTCTAACACCGTACGATTATCATTGAAATTTGTGCACACGGAAACTAAAAAATACTTGCACGAATTTTAATGAGTTCACACGAATCTTAATGCAAATCTGATGGTCATTTCACCCATCGAAAAAGCTAGGTCCAATGGGCATCGGACCTACTCTCAATTGCTAAAAAAAATAGTTGAAAGTTTTAAAAAATATAAAATTTGATCTCCAAACATATTTTATTATAAAGATTATGTTAAGTGGTTTAAAACTTTGAATCAACTATTCAGACTTTAAAAAACAGAGATAAATAATATGGATCATATTAAAGCACAAAATGATGACGCATTTGAACTCTCCAAAATGTAAAATAGATTTGAATTGAAGAGTTATTAATATCTGATGTTCTGTAATTTTATTTCAATCAAATTTTAGGTTCAAAAGGGGAACCTCATAGAACAAATATTTCACAGATATGCTTGTGTTTTTTCCAGGAAAATTATAAAGATATATTTGTTCAAACTTATTGTAAAAGTATGTCATATTCTAAAATTTTACCTCATCCTATTAAATATTCGACTCCTCTCCGCTCTGCTTGAGATGACAACTTACCACCGCCAACCACACTAAACTCCGTATCAATCCAAACAACACACACACACACACACACAAATAACAATCTAGTTCTTTTGGCTTAAAATTCATTCACTCATTGAACCAGGAAATGAATACAATATAAGAAGCAAGCTAAAAGTACAAGCTTACTTGGAACTGTCAAAATACTAAACATGAACTGTCTCGACGAATAAAGCAAGAGCACATGCCTAATTTTATTTGTTTTTAGATTTCAGAAATAACCTACACTTCTTGCCCTCCCTTCATCCAACTTTGGAGCCTCATCGTCTGAACCGAGATACAATATACGACCACCTGGTTCACCAACATCAACACATGAAATGTATAAATCAATTTGAAGGTAAAAAGTATACAATCAGGTTAAACATGAACCATAATGCCATAGGCTTCAAGGAATCATTATATGCTCATAACATAGAAGACAAACAAAAACAGTTTGGTCTGGCTTATTTCAGTTCCTATTTAACTTAGTAAATGTTGCATTAGTAAACCTGACATAAATTATTTTGAACCCATGAGTTAAGAGTTTTTAAAGAAAATGGAGAAAATACAAGAATTTACCATCTCCACGAACGGCAATCTCTCTTATCCGCCTGATAATACCTGTAACAGGGTCTGAAAAAACCTTGCACTCTATATTTCCTTCCAAATACAACACAGCTCTGCCATTCAAAAAATAAACATATTAAAAGAGACCCACTTAAATATAAATTGATAGGAGTGCTATAGACTAAAACATTCCCTTCTTTTTGTTTATTTTATTATTCTTGGCAACTATCTTGCAAAAATTAACTTCAAAACAACCAGACACATATATGCAACCCTTTTTCTCTTGCATGTTTCAAAGCTTTTGAACACCAAGCAACTGAACCAATTTACACCTAAACTAATCTTCTTGCAGAATGAAAAACACGGAAATTGGAAAAATATGAAGGGTTAAAATGTCTCAATTACTTCTCCCTCGTGTCTTCAAGTTTTATAAGTTCAACTTAACAGCCGAAATTCAAAATAGCACAATAAAATTTTCAGATATGATCTTATTAATTTTTTTCGCAGATGCATAAGAAAAGAATTGTGGCATTTCTAGTTCATAATTTATATTAGTGGACATGAATACCATAAAATATAATATACAGAAAGTCCACATTAATATATATTTATAAACTCTCAATGCACATCAAAACAAAGCCAAAGTACTGCAATTTTTTGTGTGCTTAGGTATTGTGAAATAGATCATCTCCCATTAAATAAGTTCATTGTTTGGATTTATATTTCAAGCTATTAAAATTGAAAAATCAAGGCATTTTAAACCTTTTAGGAAATACAAGTTTGTTTTCTCATCCCAGTTGTTAAAATGCTTCTACAACAAACCCATTGCATATTATAATAAGCTCTCAGTTAATAACTGATTGAAAAAACCAATCCAAAGTTAACATCTAACACAATTCATTCAAAAAACTACCAATAATAAGGATACATATACACATGTAACAAAGAAAATTCAAACAGTTCATGCAACTATAGGTGATCTTTTTATCAAGAGCAGAAGGTGTTACTTCACACACTCAAAATTATGAGATTGCAAAGTCTCGATATCAGGAAAAAAAAATGCAAATGAAGAAAACTTCAGAAGATGCAATTTTCCAAAAATCTCACCAATTGAATTTGTTTGAAAGACACAGGTAGGTATTCAAACTTTAGCTAAGTATAAGTTATCAAATGCTCAGGTTCAACTTTTCCTCCAATTATAAACTACTAAAGTTTCAGAACAGAATTTTTATCCAGCATAGCCAAGTGAAATGAGCAGGTAACCCAGATTTCCAGAAACTAAACACTCACTCAGAGTTTCAGAAGCACCATTACTAACCATTAACCAACTAAAATACACTTGGCATAGTTTCCAAACCTGTGTTATGATGTACTGCAAAATGCCCACTGTATAAAGAACAGAATCACCAGACTATACCTCATGTAACACTTATAGGACAGGAAAAAGAACAATTATCAACACATACCCTGGTTTGACTATCTTCATTGCGACTGGTACGAGCCAATGAGGATAGACGGAAACCCGATGCCACTGCACTGAGCACCGTGACTCGTACTCCTCTGGCCGCTCGTGCGCTAGCGGCCGGCGGTTGTTGCGGATTCCGCCGGTACCGAGGGAGAAGACCACGATCTCCTGACCGTTCCTCAGGCGGCGATGCACCGGCGCCTGGCCGACCTTCCCGACCAAGATCGCCTTGAAAAAGCCCGGATCCATGCCTCCTTCCAGCTCGCGCGGCTCGAAGGGACGACTCTGATACGAGGGAGTCTGGTCTGGGGAGGTGACGGTGTCATGATCGGGGGAGGTGAAGGTTTCCGACTCGGAAGAGGAAGAGGTGGAGAAGAGGCGGAGGGACGGAGATGGGAGGCGGAGGCGGCCGGAGAGAAAGCGGCGGGAGAGGAGAGAGTTCGCCATCGAGGAAGGGTTTTGGGTTTTGGTTTTGTGTGGCTGCGACAAGTGCGAAGTCAAATAGTCAAAACCCACTGGAAAGTGAAGAATTCGCATCCTCTGAGATATCTCATATTTTGCATGACTTTTTGGAAATTCTCAAACGTTCAAATACATTTAGCACCAATCTCAAAGCTAAAATAATGCTGGCCCCGCGCTGTCCCCGAATAGACACCGGAAACGTCGGTCACGCAAAATGTGAGATATCTCAGAGGATACGCACTCAGGAATGTGAAAACTCCTCGACCTAGTTGAATGGAGATCCAGTAAAGTAACTCAATTTTTGAGTTTTAGATCGGGATTGTCCGGTTCGAATCGGATGGTCCGATCTAAAACCTAAAAATTGAGTTAGGAGATCTGGACCCTAGCAACCTAGTTTACATCCTTTTTATTTGATTTTTCTAACTCAACCGATAATTTTTAAATTAAACAGTAAAATTTTCGGTTTAAATAATTCAGTTTAATAAGTTCGAATTACGTCAATTTTTTATATTAAATCCGGTTTAATCTCGTTTATATCAGTTCAATTAAACAGATTAAAATTTACTTAATATTCACTTGAATATTTTCAATTTTTTATTTAATTCGGTTTGATCTCTTTTATTTTGATTCAACTAATACATATCATGATTTTTAATTTTATGATTATAAAATGTAGTTATGTATGTATTGAATTTTGACAATTTAAAACCTAATCTTTCTTATTTTTAGTTAAATTGAACAAACTAAAATTTACTTTGATTTTTTATTCGATTGTTATTCAGTTGACAAGTTATAATTCAGTTAGATTTTATAAAACTAAATAAAATTTTAATTTGATTATCATAATGCAGTTTTAATTTAATGACTGTTTGAACCTTCCTAACTCTTCACCTGGTTTACATCCTCTACAACTCATGTCACAAGTGGATTATATTTTTTTATTTTTTATTCTGATTTAGCCCAAAATAAAAGAGAGAGCAAATCGGTTAAAAAAATTGAAGAAGAACGATCGAACATGTTTATGTAATTATAGTTTTTTATATCGCGAGTGTGGGATCAATAAAATTAGAAATGTTGATGATATTCTTACAAAAATAACAATATATGTTGTTAATATCATCTTAAAAGTTTGCAATTTGCTTATCAAATTAAATATCGAGTTTGTTAAATACTAGTGTAATTTTCTAGTTTTACGTGGAATTGGATTTTGTCGACAAAATCTTATTCAAAGCTAGACCTTACCGTTTGATCTGTTTTAGATTTGTGCCAACATATTTAAAACTTAATAACTCTGAATGACTTTGTAAATCTAAACCATCTGAGTAAATTTTAACACAGATCAAACGGTTTACAACTGATTTTGGATAAGGTTTTGTTCAAAGTCCTTTGAACAAAAACTCCACCCAATATACTTTTTAACTTCTTCAATTTTATAATATTCACGTAGGAGGTTGTAAGTTTGAAATCCGATCATTCTAGTTGAGATTAAAATTTAAAAGACTAAACTTTCAATTTTCTTTAAGAAAATTGATCAAAAGTTGATTCGGACTACAACAAGTTTGGGTTCCTTTTCGCTTGAAGAATAAAAAAGAACAATGAAATTAAATATACACCGTCAATTTTAGATCGGATATTCAGCGTAATCCTAAGGCTAAAGATGCACTTTAGAGCAGTTAGGAACAGTAGAGAGCAGAGGAAAAAGAAAATCAAGGTTTGGTTCTAAATATCGCGCTATAGCGTTTTCGGACCATAAAAGCTATGACGCTATCAGCTAGCGCTATAGCAATGCTATTTGGACATAAAAATATTTTTTAGCCATTCCACTATAACACTATAAACGCTATTTAAACCTTTGAAAAAAATAAAAGCGGTACATTCATCATGCATTATTTTAATTTTTTATGATTTGAACTCATACGATTTTAGAACTCGTGATAATTGAGTACGATAAATTATTAGGATTTTTTTATTAATATTAAATACAATATTTCAAATACATTTATTTACAAGGAATTTTAAACATTTTTATTATAAAAGTTCAAGCAAAAAAATCAATTTATTACACTATATTAACAAGCAACGAATCTGTCAATATTTTAAATGTAACTCTTTCATGATAACTCTGATATGAGTGAATTAAATATATACATGCTAAATACAAAACATAAAATTTTGATATTTTCAGTGTTTTCGATATAGTTCTTTAAATGAGGAAGTCAATTGTTTCAAATTAACTGAGATACTTTAAGCAAATTTAAAAAGACAAACTAGGATTGTTCTTTTAACTTGACACGAATCTCAGAATTCAAATAATATTGGCTCCCTGCACTATTCTCGAATGCACTATTCTCGAATAAACACTGTTTTGAATTAATATATACCTTCTATTTAAATTTTCTTGGGTCTGGTAACTGGAAAGATTCTGATTCCAAATTAGTAATGTTATGTGCTAAAATTGCTATTGATATTTTATGACCAAATTGTTTAATTAGAAAAGTCATGTAAGAATAAACCAAATCTAATGAAATCTTAACATATAATCCTATGACTTTTATATTTTGATTTTTTTTCCAAATTCTATAAATTCAGATATATTTATTTCTTGATTTTCTCTAATATCTTATTTCAAAATATTCAGCCAGATATACAAAATCATAAATATAATTATTAGATATGTATTTTTTTTATCAATTGTTTTAGGAAATAAAAATAGACTTATCAAATAACACTTTTTAAAAATATTATCGTATATATAACAATCGGCAGTTAACATTATTCATGTAATATGTATGACATCTTAAATAAGAGTTAAATAACATTTGCATGATATATCATTCAAAATCTCCCCTCTCTCTTTGTTTCCCTTCTCATTACATTTGCATAATTTTTCTACTAGTTTTTTTACAAAATTTGTTTAATAACTCTTCATATTAAAATCTAAACACATGCACTATATCGTCATAAAAAATGCAAGTTTTAGCTTAATAATTTGAAATGATGAAGAATTAGAAATGACAACTTTCTTAAAGTTAGAATTTAAATATTTAAAAATCTTCTTAAATTTGAATGTATACTTGAAAATGGAGTGACCAAAAGTCGAATAGTATAATTTTTTTGTTTCTATTATCATAGAGGCGAACTTGGGTCCGATGCTCATCGGACTCAAATTTGGGTCCGATGGGTTCTAAAACCGTCTGATCCTCTTTAAGATCTGTGTGCACGGATATCGAAGAAAATATACACGGATATTAAAGCAATGTGTATAGATCGGACGGTTTTGGAACTCATCGCACTCAGTTTGAGTTTGATGAGCATCGGACCCAAGTTTGTCCCATTATCATAATATAAAGCTATGCTTATTCCTTTGTAATACATTATTATTATTTTAATAGCATGTATAATTTTTTGGAATCCAATTCTCTATTTGTCCAGAGCAAATATGAACCGGTGATTCTATAAATCTCAGCCACTCATCAAAAGAGATCTCAATCTCAGCCTTTAATAAATGATTCTGATCTTATGCATGTGTTATATGTTGTCAAGTGCGTAGAGATCTAAATTTAATTATACCTGTAACCGCCTCACGAAAAAGATACGAAAAAACACATAAATTTTTTCTCTCTCTCTTTTCTTCGCCTTCCCCAGGCATTTTCTTTTCTCCTGTTTCGCGTGAAGGACCTAGGGTTGGCGATGGTCCACTCTCCTGTTCCGATGGTCCCTTTTTCTTTTCTCCTTCCGATGGTCCACTGCTCTCTTCTCAACCACAGGCACATTGATTCTTTGCAACGAGGCTCAACAGAATTGGGGGCGACCGTTGGAGTCCAACAGAAATTAAACAACTCTAAGACTGACGAAGGGGCCCAGAGCTTAAATCAGAAACTGGAGACGTGAATGAAGGCTGCAACTGGAGAACAATTCTTTTAACTGTTTTCTGTTATTCTTGTTGGAGTTGAGATCGCCTTTATAAGGCCAATGTAATCTGACAACGAATTCTATGAAATAAAATACTCAATTCTGAAATTTCCTTGTTCTTGAAATTAAGCTCCGTTCTTTCCATATTCTCAATTTCTATTCCAAATTCTCTTCTTTTGTTGGATTCGATTCAAATTGAATTCAACTACGCTGCTGTGATCTAAGATCGCAGCAAGTGGTATCAGAGCTGTAGATTGCAGCTGGGCAGTAGTAGTTCAAGCAACCAAGAAGGGACAAGAATGCCGAAATCGAGAAAGAACGATCCTCCAGAAGAGGAGGGCATTTGGGACATGGCGACGATCAACGAGAAACTAGCAGGGATGGCTAGAGATCTCAGATGTCAGCCCAAGTTCGCGATGCGAGGTGTGATCGATTAGAGAGTACCGTTCAAGGGAATTGTGCTGCTATTAAAGAAGTTGATGGCAAGATTGACGCACTAACTCGCATGTTCACAGATTACATCTCAAGCAAGCAAGGAGAAGCAGGTGATGGTAGCAATTCAACCATGAGAGCAACTGGTCCATCTAGAAGAAGGGAGTTTCATGGGAGGAGTCAATCACCTGAAGAAGACAGGCATGAATGAAGAAGGGAATATCGGTGCCATGATTACCAACAGAACTCACAAAGGGTAAATTTACCTAGAATATATTTCCCATCATTTGGAGGGGGTAGCCCAATTGACTGGTTCGAAGAATGCAAGTTCTATTTTGATATGTATCAGATACCTGAAGAGTACAAAACCAGAATGGCTACTATGAATTTCTTTGGAGTTGCTAAAGAATGGTTTAGTAGTTTTAGAGTGGGGCATCCAAACCCACCATGGCCGGTACTGGTAGATGAGGTCTTTGTGAGGTTCAGACCTAGAAAGGGTTCCAATTCAGTAATTCAGATAAGAAAAATCCAGCAAAACTGGAACTGTAGAAGAGTATGTAGAAGAGTTTGAAAGAGCTAAATCAAGGTTGCTAGCTGAGACCGGCATTGATAGTGATTATTTTTTTTGTGGAATTTCATTAGCGGGCTTAAAGAAGAACTGCAAAACCCCATCCAATTGTTCAAACCAAAAACCCTAAATGATGCAATAAATCTTGCTCTGGAGGTAGAGGAGATTATGGGGCCAACAGAAAAAAGACTTGGTCTTTTCAAGCCTCAAACAACCTTCAATTCCAAAACTCAACTGAATCATAATTTCAGACCCAACCGACCACCAGACAATCATGCAAAGAAATTGACAGAAACAACTAAACCAAACTCAAACCCTTGGAATGAGGCACCTAAAACCATCTCTAGAACTAACCTCACCCTAGAACAGAAGAAAGCTATGAATTTGTGCTATAAATGTAACGAAAAATGGTTTCAAGGGCATAAATGTCAAAGGGGTCTTCATGCTATTGATGCTGAGGAAGAAGAGGAAGAGGACCAAGGGTACATAGATCAGCAGGAAGAGGAAGCAAACCCAAAAAGTGAAGAGGAAGAGGAAGAGCAAACTGTTACATTAAACAGTATTAGCAACCCATCTTACAACCAAACCTTACAATTCAAGGGGTTCATGAAAGAGATTCCTATCTGTGCCTTGATTGATACTGGGGCATCTCACTCCTTTATACACCCAGATCTGGTCCATAATCTGAGCCTTGAAACAATCAAAATCAAACCCTTACGTGTGTGGGGTGCTCTAGGAAATAAGGTGGTCTCAAATACTATGTGCATGGGGGTAGAATTCACCATACAAGGCCAACTATTTTCAGCAAACCTGAGAGTATTAGAACACAATGGTGTTGACATAATACTAGGTGTGGATTGGATTGCCCAGTTAGGAACCCTTAAGATGAACCTAGAAGAGGGGATGTTTCAAATAAAAAGGGATGGCAAAAAGATTAGATTGTTATCAGAAGGAGTAAAAGCTGAAGTTCATGTTTGTGAAGGGGAAATTGATGTAGTAAAGGAGAAAAAGAAGTGTAGCCATGTGATATATGCTCAACTATTTAAAGTAGAAGGAATAGAGGAAAATCAAAGTTCTGATCCAGACCCTTTACTTCAGAAAATTATACACAAGTACAATTCGGTTTTTGTGGAGCCGCAATCACTACCACCGAGGAGATGGGTTGACCATAAAATTGAGCTCAAACCGGGTTCCCAACCTTTCAGCCAAAGACCTTATCGGTTTTCTCATTTTCAAAAATTAGAGGTGGAAAGAATTGTACAAGAATTGCTCAGAAATTCACCGATTCAACACAGTACCAGTAACTATGCTTCTCCAGTATTGTTAGTAAAGAAAAAAGATGGGACGTGGAGAATGTGCATAGATTACAGGAGATTAAATGAGGAGACGGTGAAAAACAAGTTTCCTATACCTATAATCGATGATCTTCTAGATGAGCTTAATGGTGCTAAATATTTCTCTAAGCTGGACTTAAGATCCGGTTATCATCAGATTTTGATGGCTGAAGAAGATGTGTCTAAAACAGCCTTTTGCACACATGAGGGCCTCTATGAGTTCAAGGTCATGCCCTTTGGGCTGACAAACGCTCCGGCCACGTTCCAAGCACTAATGAACAGAATTTTCAAAGCTTTTCTAAGGAAATTCATTCTTGTTTTTTTTGATGATATCCTTGTTTTTAGTAGGGATCTAGAAGCACATGCTGAGCATTTGGAGCTGACCTTTCAGACCCTAAAGGAGCATCAACTCTATGTGAAAAAGTCCAAGTGTGAATTCGGTGTTCAACAAGTGCACTATCTGGGCCACATCATTTCAAGTGACGGTGTATCAACTGATCCCTCAAAGGTGAAAGCAATGGTGCAATGGCCAACACCTAAAGATGTCAAAGGGCTAAGGGGCTTCCTAGGCCTCACAGGATACTGCAGGAAATTCATTAAAGGGTATGGTATTATATCTAAACCTTTAACTGAACTGTTGAAAAAGGGAGTATTTAAGTGGAACCCATCAGCTCAGGAGGCTTTTGAGGAGCTAAAAAGGGCAATGGTGGCAGCTCCAGTTCTTATTTTACCAGATTTTAAACAACCTTTTGTGGTAGAGGTGGATGCAAGTCAAGAAGGGATAGGGGCAGTATTGATGCAATGCAAGAGGCCCATTGCATTTTTGAGTAAGAAGTTAGGGGTTAAGAGTTAAGCCCTCTCTACTTATGAAAAGGAGTTACTAGCACTATTCACAGCAGTTTCTAAATGGAAGCATTATCTGTTGGGAGGTGAGTTTGTAATCAGAACTGATCAAGTCAGCCTAAAATACTTGCTAGAGCAAAAGGTCAATACTCCTATGCAACACAAGGGGTTGAGCAAGCTTTTAGGGTTGAATTACACAATTGAGTATAAGAAAGGAGTAGAGAATAAGGTGGCTGATGCGTTATCTAGAAGAGAGGGGTATTTTAGGGAAGTTGAGGCTGAAATTAATGGTGTCAGTGAATTGATACCTCAATGGGTGAATGACATTAAGGAGAGTTATGTAAATGATGAGTGGATTAAGGAATTGAAAAAGAAGTTGAGGGAGAGTTTAGAAAGTCCAGATCAAGCTGCAAGTCATCAATTGACTGAGTATCAAGGGGTGGTTAGATACAAGAACAGAATATGTGTGGGGAATCAAAAGGACTGGAGGAATGAGGTTTTGAGAGAAATACATGCTTCAAGTTTGGGGGGGCACTCGGGAATAACAGCTACTCATCATAGAGCCAAGAAACATTTTTATTGGCCTAAAATGAAGGAGGATGTGCATCATTTCATTCAAAGGTGTGAAAACTGCCAATTAAACAAAAATGAGCATATATCTACTCCTGGATTACTATAACCTTTACCGATTCCAGAGGAAGTTTGGTCAAGTGTAGGAATGGATTTTTTTACGGGTTTGCCCAAGTCCAAAGGTTATGAGGTGATTCTATTAGTAGTAGACAGGTTAACAAAATACTCTCACTTCATACCGCTCTCTCATCCCTATACTGCTAGTACTGTGGCTCAAGCTTTCATGGATCACATATACAAATTGCATGGCTTATCCTCGAACATAGTATCAGATAGAGATCCCTTGTTTACAAGCAGGTTCTGGAAGGAATTGATGAGTAAGCTAGATGTTCAATTAAACATGAGCTCAGCTTATCATCCTCAATCGGATGGACAAACCGAAAAGGTGAACCAGTGTGTAGAAAGTTACCTGCGCAGTATGGTGTTTGATAAGCAAGCAAAGTGGATGAATTACCTTTCCCTGGCAGAATGGTGGTACAACACGACTTGGCATAGTGCGATTAAAATGTCACCTTTTGAGGCTCTCTACGGGTACTCTCCACCTCAACTAGCATTAGGGAGCATTCCTAGGAGTCAGGTAGAATCAGTTAATATTTTTTTGAGGGACAGGCAAGCCACCTTGACTCAATTGAAACTGAACCTGAAGAAAGCTCAGGAGCGCATGTGAAAGAATGAAGATCGACATAGAAGTGAGAGGAAATTTGTTGTGGGAGATTGGGTTTATTTAAAATTACAGCCTCATCAGCAAATTACAGTGGTAGGGGTACGAAATCCTAAACTCAGCTCCAAGTTCTATGGGCCTTTTGAGGTGGTACAACACATCGGTACTGTGGCATACAAACTCAACCTACCACCCCATTCGCTCATCCATCCAGTGTTTCATGTCTCTCAGCTCAAAGCAAAGGTTGGTGACTCTCAAGCAGTCTCTCCGATGCTACCCATCATCGGACCAAGGGCTGAATCAGACTTAACTCCTCAACTAATCCTAGCCAGGCGGATGGTCAAGAGAAGGAATGCGGCTAGTTCAAATTCTGGTACAGTGGCAGAATCAGACAGCTGACGATGCTACATGGGAAAACTATGATGAGATTGCCCGTAGATTTCCAGATTTTATTCGTGAGGTCACGAATGTTGTTAACGGGGGAGGAATGCAACGAGGCTCAGCAGAATTGGGGGCGACCGTTGGAGTCCAAGAGAAATTAAACAACTCTAAGACTGACGAAGGGGCCCAGAGCTTAAATCAGAAACTGGAGACGTGAATGAAGGCTGCAACTGGAGAACAATTCTTTTAACTGCTTTCTGTTATTCTTGTTGGAGTTGAGATTGCCTTTATAAGGCCAATGTAATCTGACAACGAATTCTATGAAATAAAATACTCAATTATGAAATTTCCTTGTTCTTGAAATTAAGCTCCGTTCTTTCCATATTCTCAATTTCTATTCCAAATTCTCTTCTTTTGTTGGATTCGATTCAAATTGAATTCAACTACGCTGCTGTGATCTAAGATCGCAGCATTCTTCGATCTCTCCTCAATGGATTTGACAGGTAATTGTCCCGCCACTGCAATTTCAAATTAAACCGAATATTCTATCTATTTATATCAAAGAAATTCGCTGCTCCTAAATTGGAGACCTGATTTTTCACTTGCGGTTTGCATTGGCACAAATTCGCTATTCTCTTTATAGGTCTGACATATCTGGTGTATTCAAGAGCAGTGCATATTCGATTCAGGCATTCTTCAGGAGTTTATTGGATTGCCAGCGAGTCGGTACAGCCTCTCAACAAGTATCAGGTATATCTATAAGTTTAGCCTCTCAGCAAGTATCAAGTATTAGGTATATCTATGATTGGAGTAATTTTCTAGAGGTTTTCAGTACAGGACCTTTTTGGTTCATTTTTCCAGACATGTTGCTCTTCTATATTGGTTTTCATGCCTTTTACCTGAAAGAGATAAAATACTTAAATTTTGGTGTTTATAAATATAGTTAGTTGAAGATAAACAGTAAAGATATTTGATCTTCGTTCTTTGTCACTAATGGTTATAGTCTAAAATTTGTGTGATGCAGTGTGGATCTGTTTAGATCCTTTTAACCAAAGAAAAGGGAGAACTTTGGAAATTCTTCCCAGGGACTTAGTTGCTATTTAATTCTTGCTATTATACCAACTGCAAATTTTTTGCTATGTTGGAAATAACAGCACATTTATTTCAGAATTTCAGTGTATCTTTGTGGATGAGAACTCTAAGTTTTTGTATCATAGTTAAAATTCTACTTCAGAAAAGAATATTTCACCTACTAAATACTGATATTAATATTTTTTATCATTTTTTTTCTTGTGTAGAGGGCCCTGAAGGTACTTCATCTTTCCCTACTGATAGGTGAAATTGCTTAATTCCCCCGCTGAATATTACCGGTAAACTTTCTTTATATAGTTTAATTTTGTAAATAATCTTTTCTAACCTCTATTCTATAGAATTTTGTGAATGGTTTTGAGATTCTGAACTAGCTCAAAATGAAATGCTTTGTTAAGCCAGCATTTCAACTCTGAAGAAGTGCTTTCCCAGACAGTGACACAGTGTTTTTGCAAGAAATTCCATCTGTGATAAGGAGTCAGACTTGTATTCCATCTGTGATAAGGTTGATTGAACAGTAGTTAGTCAGATTGGAAGAGTATTCTTTCTTTAGAAAAAAAAGGTTATCAGTGAGTCATTGAGCGGCACAGGTGAAAAATGTTTTGGATGACATAATAAAAGGTTTTCAGCAAGTCAGGTGATAATATATTCTTTCAAATTTTGTCAAACTCCCAGTTTTTTAGTTAAGTTGGGATGATTTGTCTGCATACCGATTGTTCAAACCAAAGTTGGGATTATGAGAAAAGTTGTTTTCAATTGCAATGTTTTTCATTATATAATGTTTGGATGAGTTACATGCATTGCCAAATTAAAGGTAGTTAAATTGATCTTTGCCTTTGAAATCATCATGGACATCAATACAATCTGTTTACTGGTAAAGGGTCATGGTAGGGTTAACTTGATCTTTGCCTTTGAAGAAATGAGAAAAAAAAAATTAATAGCACGAGCCATTCAGTGAGTTAATTGTTCAGAAATAAGCTTTGAGATGGTGGCTGTTTTATTATGAACCAGGCCAGATGGTGGCTATGCACAAGCCAGTCAGTGAGTGCCAGAAAATTGTGCAACTTTTTTTTTTTTTTTTCATTTTTGCCATTTGCTCAAGTGCAATTTTTCCTTTTGTTCCTAACAATTTGCTCTTCATTTTTCTCATTTGAGGCATGATAAAGAATCAGAGGTCAGATTAATAAACCAAAATTAAAGTTCAATATCACATTATTACAATTTGATAAAGAGTACTAAATTATGATCAATAATGTTGTTGTTTCAATGACATCTGTTTCTTAAGTACAGGAAATGCTGGATCATGTAGTTGAATTTAGGGAGCAACCTATACCAACTATTCCCAGAGGTTCTTTCTCATTTTCTTTAATAATAAGCACTAATTAATATCCAAAATATATAAAAAGATGCATTACTAAAGATAATTTAAATTTTGTTATAGATACACAAACAACCATTCAAGATTCCTTATCAGGTACTAATCTCATAGCAAGTTCTTCATCTAAAGCTAACTATTCTTATTGTTTACACTAAAATTTAGAACTTTTCTTCTACTGACAACAGTTAATGTATATTTGTTGATAATCTCTCTTTATTCTTACAATAAATGGCAAAGGTTTGAATCTCATATTTGAAAAATGGTAACACTAGCACAATGCCACTGGCATACAAGAACTGACCAGCAGAAATTCTCTTGTTCAGCACACTTAGAAAATTAAAAAAAATATGAAATTTTTCCAGGCTGTAGATCTTGATATCTGGGAAAAGAGAGAAGAGATCAACTATGGTAGTAAACATTACTTGTTTGTTATTTATTTAAGCTGATTATGTCATCAGGTTTTTTTTCTCTAAAGATTATTTAAGCTTAAGGGTACCTACTTGAACCGTTATCATCTCGATTGGTTTTATTTCGAATTTTTTATTCATAGTAAATAAAAAAAGAATTATTGGTCTGAATAAAAAAGTGGGGGTTTTATTGGCAAATTTTTGCTACAGCTGAATTTAATTTCAAATCTAATGGTTTTATTTGGTACAGTCGAACAACAGTAGAGGATGTGGACTTGGCTGTGAGAGCGGCTCTCTTAGGATGGGAACAATTGAAGGTGCAAACAAGAATTTCTAATAGAATATCTGGTGCATGAATTCATTTCTGTGAACAATTGAAGTTGCAAACATGAATTTCATGAATCTAACCTCACTCTTAACCGCAGCCTCTCTGCCTCCAGTGATTAGGAGAAGAAGTGATTGAGAGGACAGAGAAGGCCGATGTGTTGTACGGTCAGGTGAGTCAGAGCAAGAAAGGGGAAGATTTGACGCTTTTCAAGGTGGAGTGTCAAAGAGTACCTGGCGATGATCGACTGTATTCTCAGTTTTTGCAGTACCCTTTCTTCCTCTCTGCCGAAATTCTTGATTCATGGATCTTTTTTGTGTTCAATTATGTTTCTCTGAGATCGAATCTGTAATGATCAGCTGACATGATTGTTGTAGTCCTGTAGTGCCTAAGAGTAGATCACGAGGAATGAATCGCACGATTGATTATGCTTACTTTTTTGCAAATTAAACTAACGGTTGAAATTAAACATAACTTTTTAAATTTCATCTAAGCCTGTGAACTGGTTATTATTTCTCTTTTAATTTTTTGAGCCACATTACTAAATTTAGTATTTTAGTGTTTAGACAATTTATAGAATATATATGCCAAATTTGTTTTAGCAAATCATTACTCTATTAGTTGATACAAAATTTAGAGTGTACTAGAACTTAATTTATAAGGTCAGTAATCAATGAATTTTTTTCTGTAGCTATTTGATAGGCCCAACGGTTCAGAAGCTGCTATATATGAAAAGGAGAATCTTCTAAACAATGTTTTAGGCGCAATGTCTGTCTGATTTGAGTCAGTTTGATTTGCTGAGGGATCTTCCAAGAGCTTTGGTTGTCGGCTTTGTCAAAACAGATAAAGATTTTCAAAATCAAGGTATCCATTTAGTAATGCTAGGGGTACTTGATGTAACTGTTTTGTTGTTGAAGCGTGTTGATGCATATTTGTGGACCTGTAATCTTTCCACTTTTAGTGGTGTGGTTTTCCTTGGTCTGTGTTGTTACTGGTAAGGTAACCCATTTTGGCAGAACCTGAGGTCAACCTAAGCCCAGCTGAGGGGTGTGTGGCCATACAATGCTGAAAATGGTGAATATTTTCAGGAAGTACGGTATTTGATATATACCAAAACTGAGCCAAGGATAACCGATTGACCCCGTCTCAAAGCACATGCACCTGAGGGTAACTCTCTAGGCAGGCATTGGTTCACAATTTATCTTCTTCCAATAAGTGCAAATCAAAGGACAAAAGTTAGAAAATATAGAGTTGTAAAATCTCATATTTGGAGAACTGTAACAATGGTGATAATAGATGGATGGCCAGATGTGAAACTGTATTCCTGCATCAAGATTCCTTTTTTGTTGTCTTAAACATTGTTAACGGACTTTAACTTGAATTCCTTTTTCTGTTGTAACTACCTTAGCACATTCATCTGGGACAATTGTAGCAATGGTGATAATAAATGGATAGGTCGTTACGACGGCATCTGTAGGTGATTCACAATGCATTCTTGAGTCAGCTAAAGGTTCTATGTACCATCTAATAAAAAAAAGAGTGATGTGAATTAAAATTCGATAATCTATATAGCATCTGTATACTCATTTTCTGGACCAAGAGAATTTGAAATGGAATAGTTTAGTTATGCCTCAGCATTGCTTATTGTGTACTTCTAAAAACCCTTTATAGTGTAGTTCAAAATACATTATATGCACTAATTAAAGCATTTGTAAGATGTAATAAGAAAAATGATCATTTTATTGTTCATACCTATTGATCTGTCATGTATCTCAATTGAAATTTGATCAATATATTTATGCAGGTAAAAAAAATTCTTCCATGAAATTTAGGACCCTAATTTCACTTACAATTTTCAAGAATTAGTCTTTCTTTAAGTTACTTTCCGAATCTGTCTTATAGGTCTGATAGAGTGGCTTAAATAGTGTTATTTTGGCCGGCAATAAATGAAGGAGATCGGGTCGACTGTGCGTTAAAAGATGTGGCCATAGTGATGAAGCAGCAGAATCGAGCTGAAGAAGCAATCAATGCCAACAAGTCTCAGAAATCACTACTCTAATCAGGCCCAAGAATCCTCTTGGATCTCTACAAGGTAATTCATTCCCTGACATTTTTCTGAATTCTTACTGATGTCTACATAGATTTCACAAAATTCCCTTGGATTATTATAATGTGCTTTTATTGCTGACAAGATTTCACAAAAAACAATGAATTAGGTGTGGTCTGGTCTGGTTACAGTCTAATTAATCATGCTGAAATTACGGGAATGCACCTATACATTACTTTCAAAAGATAATATAATAATTACACTAGACAATTACAAACACACTGCCTTCTCATGTCAATTTTGATGGGACTGCACTTGGCATGATAATGGTACAATTACATGTGTGCCAGGTTTGCTTTGTACCAGTGACAAAACTTTTCGCATTTTGATCCCCAAGAGCAGTACCAAATAAAAGGCATGACATTTCAATTCCATGATAATTTAAGGCAATTTAATCTTTAGAAACCTGATAATGGCTTGGCATTTATTTCCTATGTTTGTTTTTTTATAAGTTCAATTCAATTATTTATAAGGCAATTTTTTTTTGTTGGGATATATGAAACACAGTGATGATTCTTTAGAAGTCAGATTCCTTTCTATTTTTGTATTGTTTATGCCACATTGATTAGTTGAGTTGTAAATGTTGAAATTTATCAATATGGATCTTGACCCAGAAAGTTCTACTAGCAAGGGGTGGCACTACAAAATTTCTGACAGGAGAGGTGATTTGCATATTGTAGATTTCAACATACTATCAAAAACGAGCAAACAATACTTGAGGTTTTGGACTTCAGTGGGACCAGGTCGTGCGATTGCATTTCCTGGAATACGATATGGGCAGCCGGGACATAGGCATTATGGTGCTAAAGGAATAAGTGGACGTTCTCGGGGGATACTACCACTGGGAGGGGGCTCATACATGAAATGGTTACCAGTATACGACATTGTTTTGAGACCTTATGAAAGGAGCAACAGGGGGCACTTGCGCCAGTGGATATTGTCATTCTGTATTTTTATTGCAATGTTGTTCTTCTTGTAAATAATTTCAGATTTTTCTTGTTGTACTGGTATTAGTTTTAAGTTTAGGCTGAGATAAATGTTCAGGCTTTTTAAGTTTTTAATATAACAGTTAGTGAGCTATCTGTAGGGGTCTTCATTGGGGCCGGTTTATTTGGTTTTTAACCGAACCGGAAAAGTTTGGTTCAAACAGTTCAGTTTTTCGGTTTAATTGGTTCGTTTTGGTTCAATTTTCATTACTGTTCGGTTTGATGAAGGACGGATGTAGAAGAAGATAGTTGATCTTTTATATAGTTTAGATGTTACCCCAGTTTGTGTTAAGAGATTTTTTTTAGCACTTCTCTTATATGAGAGTTTGTTTAGTGGTAAGTTATCTTTTGGTTGATAATAGGAACTAGATAATTTGTATCAGTTGATATTGGGTAGATTGAGATAGTTAGGTCTTGTAAGACTGTAAGTTAACAGTTTCAGTAATAAAACGGGCATATATGCCTTTTTCCCAAAAAAAAAGCAGTAAAAATATGATCAGAAAATACAAGAAAAAGAATCTGGCAAATATACTTAATAAAACTTGCAAATGAGTGCTTTGTCGATATATTTTGTAAATGTGTGCTTTGTCGAAGTACTTCGGTTATAAATCAAAATTTACTTTGGTTCGGTTTTAATTGGTTCTTAAGTTTAATTCAGTCGGTTCAGTTCTATTTTTGAAAACCAAAAAAAACTTTGGTTTGCCTTATTTATTTCGGTTTTAACCGAACCAATGAACACCCCTAGCTATCTGCTCACCAATCTTATAAAAGGAAATATATATCAATGTACATCTCAATGCCATCTCAGTACCATTAGCATAAATTCAGTGTTTTTATTAATTTCTTGAGTTTAATGAAACTTGTATAAGAATTCAGTATTGACTAATACATGATTATGCAATCAATCATTAAATTAATTATATTTAAATAAAATGATTACACTCAAAATTCAATCTCCATGCTATCTCACCCAATGGGAAGTCCTTGTTCCTGATGTGGAGGTAGGGACACGCCTGAACAAAAAAAGCAAACAAAATCACTAAGTCATTCAAGATAGAACAATCACACCCGCCACTAATACAGGAAAATCAAAATCAAACAATATAAAAGAAAATGGGAAAAATAAATACATGAGGGTAAATCATTTCATGAGATCAAACTACAATATCAGTTGGATTTATTTTATGTCGCTCCTCAAAAATCATTTCATTCTCCGTTGCAGAGCACGGGCACTTGACTAGTAAGTTAAAAGATGTATATAATTAAAATAGAAATTTGATAACTAAGCCATTTTACTAATATAAACACTCATATAATTGAAAAACTAACAATATTGAACATAAGACCAGTAAAAGTTATTTGTTAAGCAAATTTAAAATTATAAATAACATCGTATTAATTAGTCACATCAAAATTAGGAAGTTCGATAAGTAATTTGTTAGTGCAATGCAACAAATAAATAAGAATCAAAGACAAATATAATCTAATTAGACTTGAAATAAGGAAAACGGTCCGATAAAATTAGTTCTAAATTTCAAAGACAAATATAATCTAATTAGACCTGAAATATTTTATTAAAAACTAGACAGAAAATAAAATATCGTGGAGCAAATATTTTTAAAATTTAAATAATATCGTATTAATTAATTCATATCAGTATGGAAAATATAGAAAGTACGATAAGTAATTTGTAAATCTTAATTTCTAACGATCTGATGGCTTTGTAAATTAGACAATTTTGTGGTACTTTCAGGAAAACTTACCAACCAATTCTCAAATACTGACAGTCAGTTTCCATTTTAGGCGAATGCCTAATTAATTTAAGCACTTCACATAAGTGTAAAATTGTCTAATTTTATGCCCAATTCTCAAATATTTTCAGTGTTTTTAAGTAATGTAAATCTAGTTCTATGTTTTGAAAGAAAATGACACTTTGTAAAATTTTCTAAATATCTTCTCTTGTCTCCTCTTCATTAGCACAATTATAATACCAATCAAAAGTGAAAAAAGTCACAAATCATTCAAGAATTAATTCATTTTAATGCTATTCAGCTTGGTTTTGTGGTTGTTAGCTTTTATTGATGTCTTAGTTAGCTATTGCTGCTGTATGTTATAGTCTTTGATTTTACTGGTTTATGTATGCATATCTTTTTGTATATGCTTGGAGCTCTAGTTGTTTGGAGCTTCTCAGCATATGAACATTTTATTTTCTAATGAAATTGGTGGGTTTCACCACTTTATCGAAATAAAATCATTTTAATTTTAGCACATTCCCACTAATCGGCAAATTAAATAGGTTTCTCATTTTTTTTTAAATTAGTGATGTGTGATTTAAGTTTATAAATTAGGATTGGTTTAATATTTATTTACAAATTGTTTACTATTTATTTAGAATTTTTTAAAATTGATATTTTTCAATAGTCTAGAATTATCTGAAAATAATAATTTTGTATCTATCTTAATAAATACTAAAAAAAAGTAAAAAAAAAATGTACAATTTGGTCTCCAAGCACATTTTAATATGGAGATCATGTTGAACAGTTCGGATCGATTGTTTGGAATTTCAAATCACAAAAATAACTTATAAAAAATGTGTCAACATATGTCACCATAAAATAGTATAATTGAATCTCTCTTCCTGGTTTATAAGCGTATAAACCTATCGTAATTTGGCCGTCACTTTTTTTTATGCCCACCATTAAATATAATTTGCCAAACCTATTCACCAAAACTAGATTCTATCAAAACTACCCAAACCGGCTATTAAAACGGCCATTAAATCGCCGGTCCTTAATTTTTTTTTTAAAAGTTATAATTTTTTTATTTTTTTTATTAAAGTTTTAGAAATTTTTGAGATGTTTCTTTGAAATTGGATAGAAAAATATATAATTTAGTTCATTAGAAGGACTGGAACAAATAACCCGGATCAATATTTTTCAAATCGGGTTTTTCGCGGTTGTAAGAAAAATTAAAATATTTCTTTGTGTGTTATTGGAAAAAAAATAAAAATACTTTGAATCTGAATTATTGATCCCGGTTCAAAAGTCACTTCTAGGTAAATACAGAAAATATTATGGTATTTCTATTTTTGAAAAAATAAAAATTTAAGAAAAATGTTGCGCAACTTGTAATCATTACTCAAATAGTGTTGAATTTCAGTCATTCGTTGTTTTAATTTGATATAATTCTAGCATAAAAAAGTATGCATTGTGCATCAAAAATTGTGCATAATATATAAAATAATTTAAGAAAAATGTTGACGCAACTTTGTAATCATTACTTAAATAGTGATGAATCTGAGTCGTTTGTTGTTTTAATCTGATATAATTCTCGCATCAAAAAGTGTGCATCTGCATCAAAAATCATGCATAATATATAAAATAATTTAAAAAAGTGTCCGCAACTTTGTAATCATTACTCAAACAATGTTGAATCTGAGTCGTTCGTTCTTTTAATCTGATATAATTCTCGTATCAAAAAAGTGTGCATTGTGCATCAAAAGTCATGCATAATATATAAAATAATTTTAAAAAAGTTGCTGCAACTTTGTAATCATTACTCAAACAGTGTTGAATCTGAGTTGTTCGTTGTTTTAATCTGATATAATTCTCGCATCAAAAAGTGTGCATTCTGCATCAAAAATCGTGCATAATATATAAAATTCTGACACAGTTTCGGAAATTTGTTTTATTTTTTTGAAAATAGAAGAATTCAAATATTTTCTATATTTACTTAGAGGTGACTTTTGAACCGGGATCAATAACTAAGATTCAAAGCATTTTTATTTTTTTCC
The DNA here is from genome assembly GCA_024447775.1 of Carex cristatella. Classification (NCBI taxonomy): domain Eukaryota; kingdom Viridiplantae; phylum Streptophyta; class Magnoliopsida; order Poales; family Cyperaceae; genus Carex; species Carex cristatella. Next base: position 3,298,491 of record JAJHPF010000028.1, on the reverse strand, counting down.
AATAACATACAAAGAAATATTTTAATTGTTCTTACAGCCACAAAAACCCGATCTAAAAATATTGATCCGGTTTATTTGTTTCAGTCCTTCTAATAAACTAAATTAGATATTATTTTATCAAATTTCAAAGAAACATATCAAAAATTTCTAAAACTTTAATAAAAAATAAAAAATTATAAGTTTTTTTTCAAAAAAATAAAAAAATTAAGGACCGGCTATTAAATAGCCGGGTTGGGTAGGAATAATTTTTTTTGGATTTGTTGGATATATTTGACAAATTATATTTAATGGTGGGTATAAATAAAAATGACGGATAATTTGGTCAATTCTCATCTCTGACATCTAGATGTAACTATCACCTAAATGAGTTAATAATCTCACAATTCAAATCACATACATATAATTAAAACTCCAAAACAAATCAATCACAACAATACTAATTATAAAGCAAGAATAATTACTTCAAAGTCAGTTACAGTTTGACTTTGAGATATCCGATCCAGAGGCGGAGGCACTTGTTATAAATGAGGTCAATTGATCTCTATTTTTTATTTTATTTTGTTTATTGGTGAATTTCTATATAATTTAGTAAAAATTACTATAAAACTGTCAAATTGACCTCCATTCACAGCATAAAATTATATGCTTGACCTCTATAGTTTGAAAGTCTGGCTCCACCACTGATCCGATCAACAAACTTCAATTTACTATCGTCTTTTTTTTTCCCTCTCTTTTCTTCTGAATGCAGAGCCATAACCTTGGCTTGCTACTTAGTGTTTCTCAGAAAATTTGTAAAATATTTATTCAATCAATTTTCATCTTTCAAATTTCAATTCATCTGCAGCCCTCTCTGAATTTTTTTTCAATAGATTCAATTCTTTCAGGAGTAGACCCACATGGTCCGGGGGCAGCCCTCTCTGAAAATCCCCGCCCCCTCTGAATGTTTGATTTGTAATTTGGGTTATTTAGAGTTAAAATTAAATAAATTTGTTGAATTTAGATTGGTAATTAGAATTATAAGTTAAGCATAAGAAATTACAAATCAAAGTATTGGAAAATATATATTAAAGTATTAATTTTTATCGAGTATCCAATTAGTTAACGGATTTCGTCGATACCGAGAGAGAAGAGACAGAGGAACGGAGATGGGAGGTGGAGGCGGCCGGTGAGAAAGCAGCATGAGAGGAGAGAGTTCATTGAGGAAGGATTTTGGGTTTTGGTTTTGTGTGGCTGCGACAAGTGCGAAGTCAAATAGTCAAAACCCTATGGAAACTGAAAAATTCGCATCCTCTAAGATATCTCATATTTTGCTTAACTTTTTGGAAAATCTCAAACGTTCAAATACATTCTACACCAATCTCAAAGCTAAAATAATGCTGGCCCCACGCTATTCCTGAATAGGCACTAGACATGTCGGTCACGCAAAATATGAGATATCTCAGAGGATACGCACTCGAAAGGAATGCGAAAACCCCTCAACCTAGTTGAGTTCAGATTCAGTGAAGTAACTCAATTTTTGGAATTTAGATCGGGATCGTCCGATTTGAATCGGATGGTCCCAAACCCAAAAATTGAGTTACTTTAGGGGTTTCGGATCCTAGCAACCTAGTGTACATCATTTTTATTTGATTTTCTAACTCAACCGATAAATTTTAAATTAAATAGTAAAATTTTCTAACGAGAATTCGCTAGTGTCGCACGGCTAGGGCCCTTGGGAAGGGCACTGAGAAAGGGATGGACTGGGCTGCGTCTCAACAGCCGGAGGTCGTTAGGTATTCTTCCAAGAAGAAAGGATTGACGGAGCGACTAATGGAGAGCACCACAAAAATTAAATACCGATTCTACCCTTAATCAATTAACGGCTCTGATTTATCCAAAAAAATTAACACTATGTTTTTTTTGTCTATAGAAATATCACTCAACAAAAGATATAACTTATTTTCAGTCAAACAATTAAAAATTATTGGTTAATGAATTGAAAGTGAGAAAACAAAATACTTTCAAAATTTGCTGCATATTTCTGAACTCAAATTCAGCTATTTTTTGAATAAGAAGAAAAAATTTGAATTTGGATATCTCAGATCCGTAAAAAAGTTTTTCTGGGAGAGAGAGAAAGAACAGATGAATCGGACTCAGCTGTTTTTTTAGAGAATAACAAGATTTTGCTTTTCCGATCTCAACCATTCAAATTTGTTGATATTTGTAGATTAAAAAAGTTTCTTTATCGAGATACGTGAATGAAAAATTTTGAATGGTTGGAATTGGAAAGGCAGGTCTTGCTTTTCTTATAGAAAAGAAGCAGTGATTTTTATTAATAACAAAAAATATATATATATTATTAATAACTAGATCCTCAAAATATTTTTACCCATGTCCAACCTGCCCCTCCATGGGACGGTTTAGTCAAATTTTTTTTTTTTTAATGCGATGATATTTATAATTTATGTATTTTGTAATATTATGTATTTGTTTATATTTTTAAGTGAACAAAATAATCAAATAACGTCTAATCAACATAAAATATAGAAACGAAAACAAAGTGAATAAAATCAACAAATAACGTCTAATCAACATAAAATATAGAAACAGAAATATAAAAATACTACATTAGGTCTACAATATGCAATATAAAAAACTAGCGACGACGATAAGGAGGACCGGTCAGTGACAGTCTGGGAGCCGGCCCGCACGCCCTCGGCGGCTGCACACGGGTCCTTTGTCGCTGCGCACGCCTCCTTCGTGGCTGTGGAGGATCCTCGTTATGAGTCAGATCCACATGCATGTCCTCCTCGTCATCAGAATCATCCATATGCATGTTCTCCTGCATTGTGCCCAGAGGGGCGGTCTAATTTTTTTTTTTTTTTTTTAGGATTTGAATTTTCAATCTAAATAATGAATGTATTTGTTTGAAATTATAGATATGAAATTAATGACTAAAAATAATATGAAATTAAAAGAAAGGAGAAGTAACATCTCTGATCAGTAATCTATTAGTACCTCCTCGTGGCAAGTGTTTTCATTTGGTCAACTAGATCGTCGCTTTTGATTCACAACCTTTACGTACTTCACTTCAGTGTTCATTGGCACATTCCTTTATTATTTTCTTTATGCACATACAAAACATTACAATAGCAAACAAAAATGTTCAATCTTACTTACTTATGTCCTCAAATTGTTTTTCAAGATCTTAAAATATATAATTTTTTTTTTCAATCTTACTTAATAACATTATTTAAAAAAATATATATCATTAATTACTTACAAAAATTACATTAAAATAATTGTAACATGAAAGACTACTGTTTTATTGTATGTATATATTATATATAGATTTAATATTGTAACATGAAAGACTTTGTAGTATATTGGTTAGAGTGTGTGACTCTCATCCAAGGGACGCGGGTTCAAGTCCCAGTGGTGACAAAAAATGGACTGGAACCCGCGTTTTTTTTTTTTAAAACGTTAAACGGCCATAACTTTTGCTAGGAAAGTCAGATTGGCGCGTATGACCCCAATTTGGAAAGGGGAGGAGGAGACGGTGGTGACCGTCACTCCGGGGTTTATCCCGACTATCCGAAAAAATTAGAACCGCCAAAAAACGTCGTTTAGTGCCTCAAAAATTAAGTTTAAGATTTTTAGTATCTCAATTGAATTTTTTTATATTAAAAAATATTTTTCAGCACTGAGAAATGCACCAGTAGCAAGTGCAATTGCCACAAGAGAAGTCTCATACAAGCATTTTGTCTTCCAGTTTGATTTCAAGGACTGGAAGGTACATGCTCTAGCAAACCAAATTTATGAATTTAATTTTGTCTTCCGGTTTGCCAGACTGTCATTGTCCGGTCCTCCTCGTCGTCGTCACTAGTTTTTTATATTTCATATTGTAGACCTGACGTATTATTTTTATATTTTCGTTTCTATATTTTATGTTGATTAGACGTTATTTGCTGATTTTATTCACTTTGTTTTCGTTTCTATATTTTATGTTGATTAGACGTTATTTGATTATTTTGTTCACTTAAAAATATAAACAGATACATAATATTACAAAATACATAAATTATAAACATCATCGCATTAAAAAAAAAATTACTAAATCGCCCCATGGAGGGGCGGGTTAGGGGGGGCGGTTTGGGCATGGGTAAAAATATTTTGGGGATCTGGTTATTAATAATATATAATTTTTTTGGTTATTAATAAAAATCACGGGAGATTTTTTATGTGTATTTTGACTATTTTATCATTTTATCAAATCAATAGATTGGTTTTCTATATAAAATAAAATCAATAAATATATAAAAATCAATGGATTGGTTTTCAAATGTATGTATTATTTTTCTAAAATTTACTTTTTTTTTATATTTTAAAAACAACAAAATTTAATCATTTAATTGTTATTTTTATTAAAACTCATTTTTATTTAAAATGTACTTTTTTGTAAAAATATAAAATAAGTGTTTTATATATGAAAAAATATGTTAGTATTCTAATTTGTCGATTTTTTAGAATGATGATACATTGGTCTACTACATGGAGGATTTAGAAGTTTCTGTAACTATAATTTTTGAAAAAAAAAAAAAAAGAGTCAATTTTTGCCATAAGAGCCGTTAGATTATGAAAAATATGTCCATGAATCATTCATAGATATTATTTTCTAGAAAAAAAATATCCAGAGATGCAAATTTTTAGTCTTGTTATTGTATTTCACTTTTACATTTTCTTCTAATTTTCTTCACGGAAATATTTATTGATTTTTTTATATAGAAATACACAAAAAAAAAAATTAAAATAGTCAAAATACACAAAAAAAAAACTCTTCAAATGTTCCATTAATCTTATTAAGAGATTTTTCTTAAGATGGCTTCTATTTTGAGAGATTTTTAGAATTTCGTTGTTGTTTTTCTGGCAGTATGTCACTTCTTTTGCCCTGGTTGCTTGTTAAAAAGGTGTTGCTAAGTCAATTGAAATTGAGGAAAACAATAGGTGCTAATTTTTACGGGAAATTCAGCATCAATGCAATCATGGAAGTAGTGAGAGAGGAGTAACAACAAAATTGGATACTGGTAATCGAAGTATGGTAAAAGGGTCAATAAATGCAAGGAGGAAGCTACTGGTAAATGAGGGATCAAGGAAAAGAAAATGGAGGGTACGGGTAATTAGGAATCAGTGAAAGTACAAAGTTACATGCAGAACTCCGAAGTGAACCCATATAAAATTATAAATTAGTACTCATATAAATTGTGATTGTTTTAAAAAAAATCAACGATTGAACCGGGCGACCCACCGGTCGGACTAGTATGACCCGAAGATTTACCGGTTTAACCATGAAAGAAACTTTTGATACTTTACAATGAGTACAAACAAGACTCCACTGAAGCTTTCCGGTAAATCACCGCTAAGAGCATTAATCTAGACAACCTTAGTAAAAATGGAAATTCCGAGTGCATGAAAAAAAATAGAACTAATTAATAAATAGATTATCGGCTGAAAGCCAGGTCACTAAATCGTTTGAATGAGATGGTTGATATAATTAAAACTTGGCCTGAAATTAAGTTCTTTAAGTGAAACTCAAATCAATTATTTTTTTATAATAATATTTCTTGAGATTAGCTTTAAAATTAGAACTTTGAGGTTATTAGAATGACACTAGTTATTTGAGAGAGAGGAGGGTATAATCATCAATGTAATTTTTAAAAAAACTAAATAAAAATTAAATGAATAAAAGGAGATGGAAGAAAATTTATTAAGGCTATGTTGGCTGCAAACTCACACCGTGAGAAAAAAAATTCAATCTAATTGAATTTTTCTTCCCATCTAAACGGTAAAAATCAGTTCACTTTATGAAATTTTTTGTTCCCATTTCTATTCCCCTCTTAACCGTTGAACAAGCCCTAAGTTTTCATGGCGATATATGATATTATGAGTTAAACAATTCAATCGTTGTGTTTCTTCACCCAAAAAAGCTTCCGAGCAGTCGGTTTGGATTTTCTAAATTGTGCAATAATCAGATCAGATCGTAAAAGAGAATTCGGATCACCTTAGGTACCTGACTCAAGCAAATTACAACACAGACAGCTTGGATTAGTTCTTTTAACTTGGTACGAATTTCAAAACAAATCCTCTCTAGTTTCTATTTTCTATAGGTATCAGATTAATTTGGGCCCGAATGATATTAATCTGGGCTCACGAGCCATGAGTCCAGGTGAGTCAAGGTGGCTCACGACTCACGAGCCGTGAACCCGGCTCTAAATTATATCAAGCTCAGTTCTAAATTAAATAAAGCCTGAACTCGGCTCGACTCATATTTTATCACTTAAACATGGCCGAGTCCGAACCGAGCCAGCTCATGAGCCAATAAGTTCAAAGTGTCAACAGTAAGGATGATTATGGATGATTATGAAATGAAACTGCTGTCAATCATACATACGTAATTGCGTGTTGTTTTGAAAATAAATAATTCATATTTGAATTATTTCGATCTCAAGGGATTTGATTTGATTTATAATTGAATTCAGGCGTTTGAATTATTTCTCAGGAGATTATATTAAAATTAAATAAATCGGAACAAAATGTCATATGCTATATCTAAAGTATTGATATTTTGCCAATCTCTATTTTCACAGTTCAAATAGTCGATCTGAATCACTACACACGATCTCCAATATGAAAATGTACTTGAAAACCAATTTTTTTTTTACATTTTTCAGATTCTTTTTATTTTTGTGCATTTTTAGGTAGGCAGAAAAATCACTTTATCTAAAGATTCTCTTGGATCATGTGAAAGTATTGTCGTTTTAGTCACAAGGTATATATTCATATGGTGATCACGTAGAGCAATTCTGATCGACAGTTAGAACTTTTAAAATGAACATACGAAGTCATAGTACTGTAGCCTCACTCAAATTAAAATTATAAATGCATTATTTATGTTTTATATAATGCATATATAAAACATAATACTGCATTCAGTTTTTCACAAAACAATTAAAGATTTTAGAAGATAAACTTTAGTGATTTACTAATAGATCACTAGTTAGAATTTCAAAATTAACTCAAATTTGACCGAATTTTTTTTACCATCTTAAAAGAAAAAAACAACAATTATTTGGTTGTCTTGCATTTATGCACAATCAATTGGTGTTGAATCTTTGAAGGAATCAAGCTTTTAATAAATTACTAGGACAACATACCCCTTTATCTTTGAATAAATATTGCTAAATTAAGTTTGTCAAAAATTATTCTTAAATGTGTCATAGAAGTTATATTACTTCCTATTAGGAACCTGTTCCGTGGAGTAATTGAATCCAGACCGTTCTTTAACTTTAATCTCAAAGTACAAATAATACTGGAGTGCGTATCCTCTGAGATATCTCAATTTTAGCGTGATCGACGTGTCCGGTGCCTATTCGGGGGGACGTAGGGGGCAGTATTATTAGAGCTTTCAGATTCGTGTAGAACTTATTTGAACGATTCAGATATTCCAGAAAGTCACGCAAAGTTTGAGATATCTCAGAGAATGCGAATTCCTAATACTGCCCCTCGCTATCCCGAATTGTCACCATTTTTGAGCTAATCTGGGCCGTAAGCTTTTCTTTAATTAACGGTCATTTATTTATTTTAAATCCGTCTCTCCTTCTCTCTCGCTTACTTCCGTCCCTGACTTATTTTCCGCTAAAGCGAAAAACCTCCAAAGCGAAAAACCTCGCTATCCCGAATAGTTCGACGGCGTTCCTCCGCTCCGCCTTCGGCTACCTCCCCTCCTCCGCTGACCGGTGCTTTATTGGTAATTAGGGTCGAGCTTCTCTCTCCCATTTTATCCTTCGCCATTACTGTACCGTCAAATCCAAAATTCGCTCAAATTTCTTTCCTTCTAATTAGATGTAGGTCGTAACAGTTTTCAGTAGAAATGAGAGCTTTTCTAAATTTATTTGATTTTTTGTTTGTTAGGGTTTCTCTTTTTATGAAGGGCCCTGATTAATTGATTTCTTCTTATATGGTTTTCAGGTGTGAGGTGCGAGTTAAAGATTGGTTTTGAGCAGTTGGTTTGAAAATTGTCCAATAATCAACATGATGCAAAATCATACTGGCCATGTCAGCATGGACCCAGAGCTCCAGGCGCTGCGAGTCAATATGCAAGACAGAATGTCAGTATTATATAAATCTATTTTCTTGAATGCAAAGTAGTGTGTGTTACATTATGAGTTAAAGTATTACTTACCAGCTTATTCTCGTGTTTAATTGGTTTTGATTTCTTATAAATAAGTTGATGTGGTGAACTAGTCTATCTCATTAACATACAAGTGGATTTATGTTTGAGCTGTATATGTTGAAATTATTGTTATTGAAGCTTCTTGTTAATTACTACCAAAATTTAATTCGTTTTTGCTGTTTTTAAAAAAAAAAAAAATTACAGATGCAAATTGTTAGAGGCCAAATGGTTAGTGGGAAAGCATAATAATTTATCAATAGACTGGAAGCAGAGATTGCTTGATAATGCAAAGTGGCTTGAAGAGTCTATATTCAAAAAGTCCCTTAACAAGGTAAATCAATCTCTATATTCCTCCCTACAAACTTCTTTAGTGCCTTCTAGTGTGCAGGAAGACAATTGATCATGTTGTACATTTTTGTGTGCTTTCTTTTGTGAGCAGGATGACTATATGAGCAAATTTCAGAGTGGGATCGAGGGTTGGATAAATAATATGCTGAATCAAATGGAGCGAAACCAGCAACAGCAACATCATTTTCATCAGCAACAGCAATTGCAACAACAGAACCATCAACAGACTATGGCACATCATAACGTACAGTCTAATTCCTTGGTATCTGGCATGATGATGATACCTACGCCAGGCATATCCCACAACCCGACTGGAGCCATGCGAACATCATCCTTAATGGAGAGCAACAAGGGGATTAATCCTACTAGCGGCCCTGCTGGTATGATCTTGAATAGTAGAGATCCCTTGTTGGGTTTTTCCTTTTTTGTTCCTGCACATGTTGCAGTAGACTTCCATTCCTTAAATGAACCAATAACATTTAACTTAATCGAATCAATGACTGTTACCATTATTCAAAATATAATGTATTATCCGGGCTTTGTTTCGCATGCTAAATTGAAGTGGTTGTATAAGTACCACCAAAACTTTCATAGAATTTTTGACAAATCGCAGGCATACAATTTCTTCACATTTATGTTTAATTAGCTAGCCTGGTGTATAAACTAAAATATGATTTTTTTTATTAGTTAAAATAAATATCAGATGAAATTCTTTTTCTTTTGTGTGCTGTTACTGAGGATACCACATTCTTTCCTTTTCAGGGACCATGTCTAATAGGTACCAGCTTTCACACGGGAACATGTCAATTAATCAGCTGGGAAACACTTCAATGTCTGCATCAATAGGCGTGCAATGTCAGGTTATGTCAAATAGATACCAGCTCTCACACGGGAACATGTCAATTAATCAGCTGGGAAACACTTCAATGTCTGCATTAGGCGTGCAATGTCAGGTTATGCCTATGAACTCCACCAGTACCACACCAGTAAACCAACAGACCATGCCGATAAACTCTGACTACAATAATGGGTCTGGAATGCAGCCCCAGAAGCATCAACAATACAACACTCTCAGTGGACAAGTGTGGCCTGGCACGCAGTCAGATCCTATGAATCAGAAGCATTCTTCCCTAGAGTTTGGAGATGGCATGATGAATAATAACAATGGTATAAGGTTGTTTGGTAAAAACATTCAACAACTGATGAATGGACCAGGAATGTCAGAAGGGTACATGGGCATTGGTGACACATATGGGAACTCAACAAAGCATTCTTCCCTGGAGTTTGGAGATGGCATGATGAATAATAACAATGGTATAAGGCTGTTTGGTAAAAACATTCAACAACTGCCGAATGGTATAAGGTTATTTGGTAATAACCTTCAGGTGAGGCCAATTCAACAAATGCAAAGAAACAACCACCAGATGGTTGCTGATAGTAACAACAGTCACAATAGCAATGCATTGATTAAGAACAGGCAAATTTCTCAGAACAAACTCAACCAGTCAGGGGGTGTGTGGGTCCCTGGTCCTACTGTCACTACTACGGTGGTTCCCAATGAAGGATCCTTCCAGCTCTCTCAACGGGAGACACGGTATCAGAACCAGTTGAAACTGCTACTATTCCTGTTGCATGCGGAATACTGTACTGCTCCTGATGGCCACTGCAGTGATACGAACTGTGTAAAAGCAAAACAGCTTCTCGAACACATTGAAAAATGTTATCTGAAGCAGTGCTGGTTCTGCCTTTGTCTGTCAGCCCGGAAGGTTCTTCTTCATTTTCGTAATTGCCAGGAACTGAACTGCCTAGTCTGTATCCCAGCCCGCAAGTTTATAATCACGGCCAAACAGAAGTCCTTGACACTGAAGAGTGACTCAAAAAAAGGTTTAAATGAAAAGGAGGTCGATAAAAAGGTGGAGACTGAGGCTGGTTTGGCCCCTGTCGAGGCCTCAAGTGCTTTACCTGCCCCTGGCTCTCTTGCTTTGGAACATTCACTGAAGGGTATGAATCAATTAGACTCATCGTCGGGGGTATTCTCAGATAAGATGGATGCCGAGCCTCTACCAAAGAGGCGAAGGATGGTATCATTTCCTATTGAACGGAGTACCAATAATATACCTGTAAAGGTGGATGCATGTGTTAAAACTGATTCTGCATTGCAAAACCTGCAATTTTCCTCTACAGTGTCTGACACCTCATCAGTTCAGATGGGTTATGGTTTGGATGTGGGTCCTGCTGGTCCACCTTTGTTGGTTGAGAATGAAGAGAGAACTGACGAAAATGCAACTGAGGTAAAACAAGAGGAGATGGAGGGGGATGGGTCTTCCAATAAGTCAGGGCAATGTAAGATAAAAGGTGTTTCTATGATGGAATATTTCACGCCGGAGCAAGTTATAGAACACATTGAAAGTTTGAAGCAGTGGGTTTATCAGGTACATATTTTTCCTAAATAACTTTCTATGAAATATAATTTTGAGAAATATCCTTGTTAAGGCAAGCTTCAGACCGTACTGATTTGTTCATTTTACGATCACATTACTTTCTGTATCTCACTGTGATAGGTGCATGTGGATGATAATTACTACCAATTGGACAGGCTGGTTTTTACACACGTCATTTTATTGTTGTTGTACCTTCATTCATTTTTTTTTAACTATTTTGGGAATAATTTGTCAAGCAGACTCAAGAGAAGACTGAAGAGAGTCCGGAGAACTCTTGCCAGATTTGTAGTGTTGGGAAGCTGGCATTTGACATGGTACCAATCTACTGCACACCGTGTGGAGCCCGCATTAAAAAGAATGGTAACTACTACCTTTACTCTGTAGAAGACCATAAGCATGCAATTTGTACTAGCTGCTTCCGTAGGGCCAAGAGTGAAGCTATAGAGATAGAGAGTCAGATGATCCCAAAGGCCCAACTCGAGATGAAGATAAACGATGAACAGATCGAGGAAGAGGTAACTTTCCTTGTACTCTCTTCAGAGGATGATAATATTAGGGCAAAGTGTTATGGGGAATTATCTTCTCTCAGTTTCCTTTGGTTCCTTTTTCTTCTTTTGAAGCCAAATAAGAACATGTATGTGATCCTGGTATATAGCGGAAACTGTTAGATAATTTTCTCTTTTCTGATTTATTTTTATATTGGTGCTTATTTCTTTCTATGATGGGTTTATGACTGCCCTTTCTCTTTATGGGCTGTGGTTACTGGGAATGAAATGACCAATTACAGGAGTCCTGTTAAAACTCTTTAATTGTCATTTTTTCAGTGAATACTAACCAACCAACATACTTACCTGCAGTGGGTGCAGTGTGATAAGTGCTATACATGGGTGCACCAGATTTGTGCACTTTTTAATCCGCTGGGAAACACTGGAGATGAGGTTGATTACACATGCCCCATGTGCTACCTCCATGAATTGGAAAGTGGCGGGTGCATGCCACTTCCAGAAAGTGCTATGCTGGGTGCCAAGGATCTGCCCCGTACAAGAATGAGTGATTATATAGAAAAATGGCTCATCAAGCAGTTGGAGATGGAGAGACAAGAGCGTGCCGATTCTGCTGGGAAGAGGTTGGAGGACGTCCCTGGGGTAGAGGGACTTGTCCTTCGGGTAGTCTCCTCAGTCAATATGCTGGTTGAAGTGAAAAAAAGATTTTCAGAAATTTTCAAGGAGAGCTACCCAACCCACTTCCCCTACAAGTCCAAAGTATGGAAATGATATATCTCAAGCTTTCGTTTCATTGTCTTTTCTATTACTAGTTTAATTTGAGCTAAAATTTTTGGTTGTATTGTGTAGGGAATATTTTTATTTCAAAAAATTGATGGAGTGGAGGTCTCCTTATTTGCTATATTTGTCCACGAATTTGGGACCGAATGTGCCTTCCCCAACCAACGCAGCGTGTATCTATCGTACGTTGATTCGGTGAAGTACTTCAGGCCTGATATAAAAACCTCGAATGGAGAGGCTCTACGCACCTTTGTTTTTCATCAAGTCCTGGTAAATTTACTCATTGTTCCTTACTATTTCTCAATTTGTGTGCTTCAATTGAGCTTGTGAGTGATTAATTTTATTCTTTGTTTTTTGTTTTTGTTTTGTAAACATTTATACATATTATCAGTTAGGTTATCTGGACTGGTGCAAGAAACGAGGTTTCTCCAGCTGCTATCTCTGGGCATGTCCTCCTCGCAAGGGTGACGATTATATATTCTATTGTCACCCCAAGGTTCAGAAGACCCCAAAACCTGACAGATTAAGGGACTGGTGAGTATCAGCACTTACCATACTTAACTGACTCTTCAATTATTGGTTTTTTCCCTTGCGTAATGCATCATGCTGAATATTTATCTTTTCTCCTTTTCTGAAGGTACCTATCAATGGTAAAAAAGGGGATGGAGGAAAAAATAGTGATTGGTGTGACGAACCTACATGACCATTTCTTCACTTGTAAGGGGGAGTCCAGGGCAAAAATTACGGCAGCACGGCTGCCGTACTTTGAAGGAGATTTCTGGCCAGGGCTGGCCGAGGAGATACTTGATAAGCTGCTCCAAGAGGATTGCAATCTCAAGCAGCAGCGGAGCAAGTCTAAATGTGCCAATCTCAGTGGTGGCACTGGCACCTCCAAGGATGCAGTACTGATGCAAAAGGTTGCAAGTTTATTGTCTTTTTTTTTTTTTTTTTTTTTCTTTTTCTTTTATCACAAGGATGCCTTGCAGCACATGCTTTAGCTTATCTGCAAGAACATAGGTAACGAGAAGGAGATTTATACTTGTCCTGACTTGTTTGTTCATTGTGCAGCTGGGTGAAGCGATTAAGCCTAGGAAAGATGACTTTATGGTGGTGCATCTCCAGCACACCTGCAACCACTGTGGCAATCCAATGGTGTCGGGTACACGCTGGGCATGCAACAGCTGCCAATGTTTTAACCTATGCAATAGGTAAGCATCAGTATCTTTTTATGCTTGAGTTGACGGCTTGTTTGGTGAACCAATTATTTGTTCTACAGAAATTTTGAACCAGAACGACAGTTCTTGCGATTTTGTCACCGTCCTCCATTTATTTATATGCTCTTCTGAAATATCTAATCTTCTATCCGTCTAATAGGTGTTATGACAAGGAGCACCTACGTGGGGTCAAGGAGAGGCATCCTTCTAAGAGCAAGGTCAAACATGCATTCAGCGCAGTAAGTTTTCCAGTCCCACTTCTCTAATGTGTTTTGAGTGGATATATTTCTTCACTTAATATATAGCTAGATAGGTTTTCTTTACTTTGTTAATTCTGAATGTAAGAACAATTGTAGTGGAATAGCTTTTGAGCAGTTCTCTAAATGCAGAACCATGCTTTGTTTCAGGTGGAGATTGTAGGTGTACCGACAAATACAGAGGACGAGGATCAAAACATTGAAAATGCGTGGTTTAAAACACGCCTAACTTTCCTCTCACTTTGCCAAAAGAATCATTGCGAATATGAATCGCTCCGGCGAGCAAAGTATGCAACAATGATGGTGCTATACCATCTTCATCTTGACCCTGACTGATGGTGCGTGAATTACTTGATTATAAATTTTATAACTTTGAGCATTCATGGAATTAAGTTTGTTAATAAAACTCCCTCCTTGAGATATGAATGAATTAGAGCCACAATTGATACATTCATTATTCAACGCCCCCTTCTCCTTCCCCACCACCTCCAGTTTGTCGACCAACAGAGTTCAGTTCTCTCTTGTTTTTGTCTCCAAATTAAATGTGTGACACTCCTTAATTTCTTCCTGTTTTGTCCTTTTCTCACAACTGGGTCACAATACTATCATTTGAATTTGTACTCCCTGAATACTCTGCCCAAATTGCCAAGAGTTTTCTTGTTTTCCTCTCTCTTACATTTGATTTGGTTCCGGTTTGATTTATAAATTGATGAAGTTGTTAGTTATTATGTGACTTTGCAGAAAAGGATTTATAAAGTGATTGACTATTGGATTGGTAAGTCTTTGAAAAAGAATGAAGCACAAAATGAATGTGTTCATCTGTGGCCGTTATGTCTATTCACCGGCGTTTTGCACTATGAAGCTCCATCCATTGTCCATGGTTCATATGAGATTGATTTAGAGCAGTCTGTAGACTGTAGTGTGAGTTGGATAATGCTGTAGATGAGATGAGTAATAGGATGTGCACTTTTTCTATACAGGCTTGCCAACATACATGGTTAACTAATAGCTAGCCATGTATGTTAAAAATAAAGGAATATTTAAGTACATATATATTTCAAACCATGTCGGACATTGCCCATGACTTGTGTGACATATATAGGGAAGTCAAATGCCGAGAAGGTAAGCACACGTTATGTTACCAGAGAACGATGTATATATGGTCTTACACTCTTGCTGTGAACATCTTTGTGCTTATTCAGAAATTGGGAATGAGACTTCAAACAGGGAAAGGAGGCACTTGGTTGGTAACAAGTCCTACAAAAGATTGTCGGCATAATTCATAAATTAAGGAAATGAAACTGTGTGGATCCTTAATATGTGACCTAGTTTGAAGTGCCAACATTCATGTTTCCTCGGGTTTTCCAAAATCGGCCTGAAAATATAAGTTTGTTTTAGCAGTGCTATCTACAAATAATGTTCTTTTTCTTTTTCCAATCTAGTTCTTGATGCTACATTTAATGGTTGAGTTGGTAAATTTGGGTCAAAATATCAGCTGTCTTTGGTTGATTCGGGTCTCAACTATGAGTTGTTTTACTCTTGCCTCAGTACTTGCTGCTAAGGCTCTGTTAAGTGAACAATATAGGCATTTGTTACTAATCCTTGGAGTTCGTGACATGGATCTTTTTGCCAGTAAATAGAGCTTATACTAGAGTTAGGGAGCTTGTACGGAATGGTTCTTGACCTGGTATCCTGTCTTGTTCCTGGTGAAGTCCTAATGAATGATGCTCAGTTATACTTCAATTTTGGATGCTTAGAATCTGGATGCCATAGTATGTCGTGCTGCTTTTGATTACCCGTCAATTCTTCTGTGATTATTTGCTAATTTAATATTTCACATAATGGCAAGCAATTTTCTTGAAATTTTTATGATATTTATGTGGAATTTATTCCTTCTGGATCCATCAGTGCTTGGTGATAACTAGAATTGGTTTGGCTATTAAATGGGATTTATGTTTTAAAATTTTAGTTAGTGTGTTGGTGTAATGGTCTACTCTGGCAATATTTGCTTTAATTTTTATTACAATGTTCTGCTGTAAACTTTTATTTGAGGAAGATGTTCGTTGTAAACTTTAAGTAATGACAATAAATTTATAATACAGAAGTTTCTACTACCATTTTCTTGTTTCTGTAGCTTCTTTCATTTTGCAGCTCCTTTGAGCTATAAGACTAGCTCTTCTTATATTGTAATTTGATGTCATTTTATTCTATTTATTGTGTTTGTTTGAATGTGGATTGGACTATTTAGTGATGAGTTGGGTTAGTATTTAAAAAATGAAAAAGAAAGTTTTTGATGTGTAAATGGAGCTCACTGAGCGTCTTTATCAGTTCTCTTTTCGTAGTGTGGACAGTATCTTAAAATTTCTGTTTTTTAAATTTCTGATTTTTCAAATCTAACTGTTGAATTATTTTGAGATTTGTGTACAAAAAAATTAGCTGTTTCGAGATACATGCTTAGAAAATATTGGACGGTTGAATTTGAAAAAACGGAAATTTTAGAGTATTGTTCATATGTGAAGGATCGTAGCAGATTTGGATCCTAGCACGAGAGAAGTGTTGAACCAAATTGGAAAGGATTTTGAGTTTTTACAAATTTCAAGGATGAATTTGGCAATGTAGCCCTCTGCATCTTTGGGTCTGGCTTTATTGTGTCTTACTTATTATATTCTAGGTTAATTTAACTTTAGATCAGTATATTAAGATTTCTGTTAAAGGGAACCAAAAATAATGGTACGGGTTGGTAGCAGCACCATATTATCTAGATTTGACCACTAATTCAACTGGTGACCCATAATTAAAATATTATTTTTTCAAATTTACCTTATCCCATTCTTGTTGTTGAGTTATAAATACCGGAAAAAAAAACTGTAACAGACAATAATTTTCTGTTACCTTATTGTGTTTCATAAGATGTGGTGACATATGAAATAGAACTCTCTGCTCTTGCTATATAATTTGAGTTGCTTGAAGTTCATATTTTTTTCTTAGTAAAAAGAATGAGAAGAAGCTTGCGGTGGCTAAAACTCAAATCATGTTTGATTTCCTTGTGTTTTCGTGAAATTTAGTATGTGAATGCATCACTCATGAAAATATATTAGTTTTCATAGTTTGAATTTATCGCTTAAAATCAATTTAATAAATTTTAGAGTTAAAATCACCTTTGTGAGCTAAGTACATACTGCCATTACTTCATTAAAAAAGATTTTTTATATGCAATTTTCTGTAAATAGCAAATACTTACACTTTCCTTCTTGACTAGAGCTACACAAAAAATTTCGTAGTTCGTGATTCAATTAATTCGAGTTTGATTTGAAAAATTTCACACCTGAAACCATAAGAAGAAATCAACCAAGTTTACTTGACTCGCCTCACACATGAAACAATATAAGAAGAAATCAATTAACAATTGTAATAGTCAACAGCAACACCAGTCAGGAAAAATTTAGGGTTTAGGGGTTACAATTAATATCATCAGAAGGCTTATAAATTAATTGTATATTTTACCGTATTTCAATTGTATAAATTTGTTCCTTTCAGCAGTACTTAACCTACCCCCCATCCGAGTTAGGGTTTCAAACCAACCAATCCACGATCCTTAAAAAAACAAACATTTTGAAAACCTAATGTACGATACTAACCTTTATCTGATCGGAAATATCTATCGTCGCCTGATTGGAAGATAGCGACGAGCGGGAAAAAGAAAGGAATTGGAAAAGAACGAAGAGATTGAATCAACGTGACTTGGCAGCTCGAAAAATTCATAAAAATTTTGATTCGAAATAGTTTGAAATTAATTCAAACCAAACTCAAAGTGGATCTGGTTCGTTCAAAATAGATTCGCAAACTATTATAATTTGAATTTTAAAGTAACGTGAATCGTTGATTTCCACTGATGACTTAAAATTTAAAATATAAGACCGCTCGACCATAAGTCATAACTCGTAAGTCGTAACTCTCGCTCCCAGTTCTGAAACCGTAAACGACTTTCACCTCTCGCTCTCGGCGACTACGATCACTCTTCCTTGTTGTAAAAAAATTCATAAAAGATTCAAAATTGAGTTCATAAAAAACTCGATTTGAAATTAATTCAAATCAAACTTATTTCGAAATTAATTCAAAACAAATTCAAACTGGAGTAAGTTCGATTCGTTTGAAGCCCTAGCTCGGCTTATAAGAGAGTATTTAAATTTAGGAGAACCCGAATTATGGAAATGCATCAACATGGCCCAAGGCCCAAATTCTCAAAATAAGATAATAATTTATTTGATTTATAGGCCGTTAGCCGATACAAACCGATTTTTTTATTAATAAAAAAATAAATAAATAAATATTGAAATAGAAGTAGGATTTCGTGAAATCTTGAAATATAGAAAAAACGTGATGGTTAATCACGTCCAGCTAATTTAAATCATAGACATCGCACTTGCTAATTAACTAAAAAAGCAAAAACAAAAAAATTACTGGACGTGAAACTCTATCACGTGTAGACACCATGCAAATAATTCAAATTTGATAGGAACCATGTGCATATATATATTTTTTTAAAGTTTCAGCAGTACAAAATTCTCTATTGGACATGATTGGCTATCATGTCCAACAACTTTTTTTTTTTTTTTTTTTGCTTTTTTAGTTAATTAGCAAGTGCAAATATGGGGTTACGATTTAGATTAACTGGACGTGATGGTTTATAACGTCCAGCGGACATGATGAACTATCACGTTCTCTATATTTTGAAATTTCACAAAATCCTCCTATTTCGATATTAATTTATTTATTTTCCTATAACTAAAAAATCAGAGATATAAATGAAAATAAATTTGCTGCGATCCAAAGAAATTGTAGGATCTTGTACTCCTATTATTTCAAATCATTTATTTTGATTTAAAAAATCAAGTGGTCAAAATTAGAAGATTTCTAAATATTTTAATGCATTCATTTTTTGGAAGACTTTGGACCACTTGATTTTATACTAAATTAATTCAAATTTTAAAATTTTCACATGTAGACGCATCACTAGTAAGGTAGAAAGATTTCAGCAGTTTGAATTCGTCGTTCGAAGTTAATCCGATAGGTTTTAAAGTTAAGAGTATAAAGGAGTTTGGTACTCCCAGGAGGAGCCTAATTCTACTTGAATTATATAGTGAAGATACTATTTACTTAAGCTCACAAAAATAGTTGGTGAGCTTAATTCCAAAAAGTATCAAATTGACTTCAAACTTCAAACTATGCATTCAAATAGTTTAACCTGAACTATATCATTAATGAGAAATACAGTCACCAGTCCAGCGTACAGACTGAGTAATGACAGAATATTCGGATTCGTATCGGGTTGAAATCCAAAACGAATCTCGAAATTTGCTATCCAAGACATTTATTTGTATTTACTAGGCCTATATGCTTCACAGATCAAGTTTCCTGGGCTTCGCTGAATGACATTTTTGGGCTTTGGAGATGTATTGATTGGTATAAACTTGCGCTTTAGACCTTCGGCCTTTGGGATGAGCTGAGTAGGCCTGTTAATGAGTTAGGCTCGGCTTCAGTAGAAAATATATATATATATATATATATATATATATATGGTAGTCCAGAACTCCAGATATTCGGTTTTGAATTTAAAAAAAAATTACGGATCGACTTGATTCGTATAAAATATTTGGTTCGGCTCATGAGCCGAGCCGAACCAAGTAAGGCTGATTATGAAATGAAACTACAGTTGTGTGCATGATCTCTGCTGTTCCCTGTTTAGGCTGTCTCCTGCTTGCCATGTTTTGATATTTGATAATTAGTACCCATATCAAACAAAATTATAAATTCTATGCTTTATCCTTCCGTCTAATTGGCATCCGTCTAATTGTAATTCTAACGTGCATTTGATTCTTATGATATATTTATTAAATATTTTAAATAATACTACTACAATTAAAATGTATATGATCGTAAATATATGTTTAGTTATTTAGATATGGTTGTATATTGAGATTTGTTGAATTTTTTTTCACCATCTTAAAAAAAAATCAATTAACCCTTTTTTAAAAAAAAAATTGATTTTTATATGAAAGTGCGATCCTATTGACTTATACCGCAGTTTCAAAACGCAGTCCGAGCCTGTTTGAAATTGCAGTCTCTTTTCACTCATTTCTGAGACCTTTTTAGGATCGCAGTTTGAAATTACAATATCAGCCAATAGGATCGCAGCTTCAAGCTGCAATCCTCATAAAAATGGAATTTTTCAGACTAAATGGTAATTAATTGGTTTTTTTTTCTTTTAAGATTCTAAAAAAAATTCGGTCAAATTCGAGTTAATTTTGAAATTCTAACTAGTGATCACTAAAGTTTATCTTCTAAAATCTTTAATTATTTTATGAAAAACTGAATGTTTTTAAATTCAGACAAATTCGATATGCATTATATAAAACATAAATAATGCATTTATAATTTTAATTTGAGTGAGGCTACAGTACGACTTCATATATTCATTTTAAAAGTTCAAACGGTCGATCGGAAGGAATCATGCTTTAACGTTGATAGTTAATATATCCCATTTTTGCAATAATTTTTTGGTTGTCTTGCATTTATGCACAATCAATTGGTGTTGAATATTTGAAGGAATCAATCTTTGGTCTAGTAATAAATTACTAGGACAACATTCCCCTTTAAAACTGAATAAATATTGCTAAATTAAGTTTGTCAAAAAATATTCTTAAATGTGTCGTAGAAGCTATATTACTTCCTATTATAGGAACCTGTTCCGGGGAGTAATTTAATCCAGACCGTTAAAGCTATCCCGAATTGTCACAATTTTTGAGCTAATCTGGGCCGTAAGCTTTTCTTTAAGGGGGAATTTCATGTATCCCCTCAAAAACTTTGAAATTACATATTTCTCCCTCTAAAATTTATAATATCATATTTATCCTTCTAAAGTACAAAAACTCACAAATTTATCCATTTATTCATATTTCTAATAAAAACTCATTTTAAATTTTTAAATTACCAATTTTACCCTTTCCTCTTTTCTTTTTTCTTCTTTCTATTCGTCTCAGAGATATGAAATCCCAAGTTTTTTATTCACATGCATGCTCTCTCTCTTTCTCTCTCTGAAATGTTGTCAGACCATGTATTGAAATAAAAATAAGTATTACATCCATTTACCAGTAGACGATACTAGCACATCCAAAACCAGTACCAATCAAACTAAGTAAAATCAAAACACCAAAACATCTATACATCACATTCTAGAAACATCAAGCTACCAGTAACTCATTGACAACACAACAAAATGGAAATCTAAGTAGTACGTAATCAAGTAAAAAAATATATATTACAATAAAAGGGAAATTCTTGATGTCACCCTCCCAGCTCTAGGATCTGTACCAGATTGGTACCAAGCAACTTGGGTCCACCCATGTTGCAGAAAGTCAACAACATCTTACCCTCATTGATAATCCTATTCGCCAGAAATTTTCAAGGTGTTGCCGTACTTGAGAAGATCTTTTTGTTTCTCCTCTTTCAGATGTACCAGCAGGTACAAGTAAAATAGGAACCTGTTCCTTTTTGCATTTGCCACCACCCTTTTGGTGAGATGATATCAATCTTAATAATTTTTTTGCATAATATGATTTTTTGTTGTTATTTTATAACTGTGAATTAATATTCAATTGACATAAAATTTAGAACAGAGTTCAAGCAGATGCTACATTACTTAATCGCATACCACCGTACCAATATATCTTGCAATCGAATTTCATAGGTAAATTATGCTTTAAATTACAGTTAAAATGTTAAAATCAGCTTGCAAATGAAAAACAAGACTCTTGGTTGGCTTTGCTAGTAAAGTCGAGCAAGTGATATATCTTATACATATCATGCCAAAGTGATTTGTCGTACAAAATTTAATTAACCAGTATACTAAATAATAATAATAAAGCAAATGAAGAAGCTTCTTCTGACTTCTACAGCTTGTCGCTAATTGAGAGATTAGTGAACAATGCAGAGCAGACACTAGGCAGTTAGGTCATAGAAGAAGAGAGAGAGAGCATGTGCATAAAGAACTTGGGATTTCATTTCACTGGGACGAATAGAAAGAAGGAAAAAGAAAAGAAGGAAGAATAAAATAGGTAATTTATATATTTAAAATGAGTTTTTATTAGAAATATGAAAAAATGAATAAATTTGTGAGTTTTTTAACTTTAGAAGGGTAAATATGATATTATGAATTTTAGAGGGGAAAATACGTAATTTCAAAGTTTTTGAGAGGGATACATGAAATTCCCCGTCATTTTTATTCATGCCCAAAATCAATAAAATTTCGCCAACTCTGCCCACCAAAATCGATTGTGTCAAAAATATCCAAACCGGCTATTTAATAGCTGGTTCTTAATTTTTATTAAAACCGGCTATTAAATAGCCGGTTCCTATCTTTTTTTTTTTTTTTTTTGGAAAAAGTTATAATTATTTTTTTTTTTATTAAAGTTTAAAAAAAAATTGATATGTTTCTTTAAAATTGGATAGAAAAATATATAATTTAGTTTATTTCCAGGACTTGAAATCAAACCGGAAGACAAAATGTTTGTATAAGACTTCTCCTGTGGCAATTGCACTTGCTGCTGGTGCATTTCTTGGTGCTGAAAAGCATTTTTCAACATAAGAAAATTCAGTTGAGACACTAAAAATCTTAAATTTAATTTTTGAGGCACTAAATGATGTTTTTTTTGGCGATTCTGATTTGTCGGATACCTGGAGTTTTACCCCGAGATGTCGGTTCCCACCGTCTGCTCCCCTCCTTTCCGAATTGGGGTCATACGTGCCAATCCGACTTTTCTAGCCAAAGTTATGGCCGTTTGAATTTTTTTTAAAAAAAACGATGCTTCCGGCTCTTGATCCATTTCTTGCTTGTGAACCGCGAAATTCTTTTTTTGTCACCACTAAAGCTTGAACCCGCGTCTCTTGAGTGTGAGAGTCATACATCCTAAATACTATATTACAAAGTCTTTCATGTTAAATGACGTAATCAAATCATTTTAAAAAAAAAATTGACATTTCTACCAAAGTTTTCTTTTTTCTAATAACACACAATGAAATATTTTAATTTTTCTTACGGCCACGAAAAATATTCATCCGGATTATTTGTTTCAGTCTTTCTAATAAACTAAATTATATATTTTTCTATTCAATTTCAAAGAAACATATCAATTTTTTTTAAAACTTTAATAAAAAATATAAAAAAATAATAACTTTTTCTTAAAAAAAAGAAAAAAAAGAAAGATAGGAACCGGCTATTAAATAGCCGGTTTGGATATTTTTGACACATTTTGATGGACAAAGTTGATAAAATGTTAATAATTTTCAACAATAAAAATGACGGTGAAATTCCCCCTTTCTTTAATTAACGGTCATTTATTTATTTTAAATCCGTCTCTCCTTCTCTCTCGCTTACTTCCGTCCCTGACTTATTTTCCGCTAAAGCGAAAAACCTCCAAAGCGAAAAACCTCGCTATCCCGAATAGTTCGACGGCGTTCCTCCGCTCCGCCTTCGGCTACCTCCCCTCCTCCGCTGACCGGTGCTTTATTGGTAATTAGGGTCGAGCTTCTCTCTCCCATTTTATCCTTCGCCATTACTGTACCGTCAAATCCAAAATTCGCTCAAATTTCTTTCCTTCTAATTAGATGTAGGTCGTAACAGTTTTCAGTAGAAATGAGAGCTTTTCTAAATTTATTTGATTTTTTGTTTGTTAGGGTTTCTCTTTTTATGAAGGGCCCTGATTAATTGATTTCTTCTTATATGGTTTTCAGGTGTGAGGTGCGAGTTAAAGATTGGTTTTGAGCAGTTGGTTTGAAAATTGTCCAATAATCAACATGATGCAAAATCATACTGGCCATGTCAGCATGGACCCAGAGTTCCAGGCGCTGCGAGTCAATATGCAAGACAGAATGTCAGTATTATATAAATCTATTTTCTTGAATGCAAAGTAGTGTGTGTGTGTGTGTGTGTGTGTGTTACATTATGAGTTAAAGTATTACTTACGAGCTTATTCTCGTGTTTAATTGGTTTTGATTTCTTATAAATAAGTTGATGTGGTGTACTAGTCTATCTCATTAACATACAAGTGGATTTATGTTTGAGCTGTATATGTTGAAATTATTGTTATTGAAGCTTCTTGTTAATTACTACCAAAATTTAATTCGTTTTTGCTGTTTTTAAAAAAAAAAAAAATTACAGATGCAAATTGTTAGAGGCCAAATGGTTAGTGGGAAAGCATAATAATTTATCAATAGACTGGAAGCAGAGACTGCTCGATAATGCAAAGTGGCTTGAAGAGTCTATATTCAAAAAGTCCCTTAACAAGGTAAATCAATCTCTATATTCCTCCCTACAAACTTCTTTAGTGCCTTCTAGTGTGCAGGAAGACAATTGATCATGTTGTACATTTTTGTGTGCTTTCTTTTGTGAGCAGGATGACTATATGAGCAAATTTCAGAGTGGGATCGAGGGTTGGATAAATAATATGCTGAATCAAATGGAGCGAAACCAGCAACAGCAACATCATTTTCATCAGCAACAGCAATTGCAACAACAGAACCATCAACAGACTATGGCACATCAAAACGTACAGTCTAATTCCTTGGTATCTGGCATGATGATGATACCTACGCCAGGCATATCCCACAACCCGACTGGAGCCATGCGAACATCATCCTTAATGGAGAGCAACAAGGGGATTAATCCTACTAGCGGCCCTGCTGGTATGATCTTGAATAGTAGAGATCCCTTGTTGGGTTTTTCCTTTTTTGTTCCTGCACATGTTGCAGTAGACTTCCATTCCTTAAATGAACCAATAACATTTAACTTAATCGAATCAATGACTGTTACCATTATTCAAAATATAATGTATTATCCGGACTTTGTTTCGCATGCTAAATTGAAGTGGTTGTATAAGTACCACCAAAACTTTCATAGAATTTTTGACAAATCGCAGGCATACAATTTCTTCGCATTTATGTTTAATTAGCTAGCCTGGTGTATAAACTAAAATATGATTTTTTTATTAGTTAAAATAAATATCAGATGAAATTCTTTTTCTTTTGTGTGCTGTTACTGAGGATACCACATTCTTTCCTTTTCAGGGACCATGTCTAATAGATACCAGCTCTCACACGGGAACATGTCAATTAATCATCTGGGAAACACTTCAATGTCTGCATTAGGCGTGCAATGTCAGGTTATGCCTATGAACTCCACCAGTACCACACCAGTAAACCAACAGACCATGCCGATAAACTCTGACTACAATAATGGGTCTGGAATGCAGCCCCAGAAGCATCAACAATACAACACTCTCAGTGGACAAGTGTGGCCTGGCACGCAGTCAGATCCTATGAATCAGAAGCATTCTTCCCTAGAGTTTGGAGATGGCATGATGAATAATAACAATGGTATAAGGTTGTTTGGTAAAAACATTCAACAACTGATGAATGGACCAGGAATGTCAGAAGGGTACATGGGCATTGGTGACACATATGGGAACTCAACAAAGCATTCTTCCCTGGAGTTTGGAGATGGCATGATGAATAATAACAATGGTATAAGGCTGTTTGGTAAAAACATTCAACAACTGCCGAATGGTATAAGGTTATTTGGTAATAACCTTCAGGTGAGGCCAATTCAACAAATGCAA
The DNA here is from genome assembly GCA_024447775.1 of Carex cristatella. Lineage (NCBI taxonomy): Eukaryota > Viridiplantae > Streptophyta > Magnoliopsida > Poales > Cyperaceae > Carex > Carex cristatella. The sequence continues at coordinate 3,273,067 of JAJHPF010000028.1, read as the reverse complement.
AGAAACAACCACCAGATGGTTGCTGATAGTAACAACAGTCACAATAGCAATGCATTGATTAAGAACAAGCAAATTTCTCAGAACGAACTCAACCAGTCAGGGGGTGTGCGGGTCCCTGGTCCTACTGTCACTACTACGGTGGTTCCCAATGAAGGATCCTTCCAGCTCTCTCAACGGGAGACACGGTATCAGAACCAGTTGAAACTGCTACTATTCCTGTTGCATGCGGAATACTGTACTGCTCCTGATGGCCACTGCGGTGATACGTACTGTGTAAAAGCAAAACAGCTTCTCGAACACATTGAAAAATGTTATCTGAAGCAGTGCTGGTTCTGCCTTTGTCTGTCAGCCCGGAAGGTTCTTCTTCATTTTCGTAATTGCCAGGAACTGAACTGCCTAGTCTGTATCCCAGCCCGCAAGTTTTTAATCACGGCCAAACAGAAGTCCTTGACACTGAAGAGTGACTCAAAAAAAGGTTTAAATGAAAAGGAGGTCGATAAAAAGGTGGAGACTGAGGCTGGTTTGGCCCCTGTCGAGGCCTCAAGTGCTTTACCTGCCTCTGGCTCTCTTGCTTTGGAACATTCACTGAAGGGTATGATTCAATTAGACTCATCGTCGGGGGTATTCTCAGATAAGATGGATGCCGAGCCTCTACCAAAGAGGCGAAGGATGGTATCATTTCCTATTGAACGGAGTACCAATAATATACCTGTAAAGGTGGATGCATGTGTTAAAACTGATTCTGCATTGCAAAACCTGCAATTTTCCTCTACAGTGTCTGACACCTCATCAGTTCAGATGGGTTATGGTTTGGATGTGGGTCCTGCTGGTCCATCTTTGTTGGTTGAGAATGAAGAGAGAACTGACGAAAATGCAACTGAGGTAAAACAAGAGGAGATGGAGGAGGATGGGTCTTCCAATAAGTCAGGGCAATGTAAGATAAAAGGTGTTTCTATGATGGAATATTTCACGCCGGAGCAAGTTATAGAACACATTGAAAGTTTGAAGCAGTGGGTTTATCAGGTACATATTTTTCCTAAATAACTTTCTATGAAATATAATTTTGAGAAATATCCTTGTTAAGGCAAGCTTCAGACCGTACTGATTTGTTCATTTTACGATCACATTACTTTCTGTATCTCACTGTGATAGGTGCATGTGGATGATAATTACTACCAATTGGACAGGCTGGTTTTTACACACGTCATTTTATTGTTGTTGTACCTTCATTCATTTTTTTTTAACTATTTTGGGAATAATTTGTCAAGCAGACTCAAGAGAAGACTGAAGAGAGTCCGGAGAACTCTTGCCAGATTTGTAGTGTTGGGAAGCTGGCATTTGACATGGTACCAATCTACTGCACACCGTGTGGAGCCCGCATTAAAAAGAATGGTAACTACTACCTTTACTCTGTAGAAGACCATAAGCATGCAATTTGTACTAGCTGCTTCCGTAGGGCCAAGAGTGAAGCTATAGAGATAGAGAGTCAGATGATCCCAAAGGCCCAACTCGAGATGAAGATAAACGATGAACAGATCGAGGAAGAGGTAACTTTCCTTGTACTCTCTTCAGAGGATGATAATATTAAGGCAAAGTGTTATGGGGAATTATCTTCTCTCAGTTTCCTTTGGTTCCTTTTTCTTCTTTTGAAGCCAAATAAGAACATGTATGTGATCCTGGTATATAGCTGAAACTGTTAGATAATTTTTTCTCTTTTCTGATTTATTTTTATATTGGTGCTTATTTCTTTATACGATGGGTTTATGACTGCCCTTTCTCTTTATGGGCTGTGGTTACTGGGAATGAAATGACCAATTACAGGAGTCCTGTTAAAACTCTTTAATTGTCATTTTTTCAGTGAATACTAACCAACCAACATACTTACCTGCAGTGGGTGCAGTGTGATAAGTGCTATACATGGGTGCACCAGATTTGTGCACTTTTTAATCCGCTGGGAAACACTGGAGATGAGGCTGAATACACATGCCCCATGTGCTACCTCCATGAATTGGAAAGTGGCGGGTGCATGCCACTTCCAGAAAGTGCTATGCTGGGTGCCAAGGATCTGCCCCGTACAAGAATGAGTGATTATATAGAAAAACGGCTCTTCAAGCAGTTGGAGATGGAGAGACAAGAGCGTGCCGATTCTGCTGGGAAGAGGTTGGAGGACGTCCCTGGGGTAGAGGGACTTGTCCTTCGGGTAGTCTCCTCAGTCAATATGCTGGTTGAAGTGAAAAAAGGATTTTCAGAAATTTTCAAGGAGAGCTACCCAACCCACTTCCCCTACAAGTCCAAAGTATGGAAATGATATATCTCAAGCTTTCGTTTCATTGTCTTTTCTATTACTAGTTTAATTTGAGCTAAAATTTTTGGTTGTATTGTGTAGGGAATATTTTTATTTCAAAAAATTGATGGAGTGGAGGTCTCCTTATTTGCTATATTTGTCCACGAATTTGGGACCGAATGTGCCTTCCCCAACCAACGCAGCGTGTATCTATCGTACGTTGATTCGGTGAAGTACTTCAGGCCTGATATAAAAACCTCGAATGGAGAGGCTCTACGTACCTTTGTTTTTCATCAAGTCCTGGTAAATTTACTCATTGTTCCTTACTATTTCTCAATTTGTGTGCTTCAATTGAGCTTGTGAGTGATTAATTTTATTCTTTGTTTTTTGTTTTTGTTTTGTAAACATTTATACATATTATCAGTTAGGTTATCTGGACTGGTGCAAGAAACGAGGTTTCTCCAGCTGCTATCTCTGGGCATGTCCTCCTCGCAAGGGTGACGATTATATATTCTATTGTCACCCCAAGGTTCAGAAGACCCCAAAACCTGACAGATTAAGGGAGTGGTGAGTATCAGCACTTACCATACTTAACTGACTCTTCAATTATTGGTTTTTTCCCTTGCGTAATGCATCATGCTGAATATTTATCTTTTCTCCTTTTCTGAAGGTACCTATCAATGGTAAAAAAGGGGATGGAGGAAAAAATAGTGATTGGTGTGACGAACCTACATGACCATTTCTTCACTTGTAAGGGGGAGTCCAGGGCAAAAATTACGGCAGCACGGCTGCCGTACTTTGAAGGAGATTTCTGGCCAGGGCTGGCCGAGGAGATACTTGATAAGCTGCTCCAAGAGGATTGCAATCTCAAGCAGCAGCGGAGCAAGTCTAAATGTGCCAATCTCAGTGGTGGCACTGGCACCTCCAAGGATGCAGTACTGATGCAAAAGGTTGCAAGTTTATTGTCTTTTTTTTTTTTTTTTTTCCTTTTTCTTTTATCACAAGGATGCCATGCAGCACATGCTTTAGCTTATCTGCAAGAACATAGGTAACGAGAAGGAGATTTATACTTGTCCTGACTTGTTTGTTCATTGTGCAGCTGGGTGAAGCGATTAAGCCTAGGAAAGATGACTTTATGGTGGTGCATCTCCAGCACACCTGCAACCACTGTGGCAATCCAATGGTGTCGGGTACACGCTGGGCATGCAACAGCTGCCAATGTTTTAACCTATGCAATAGGTAAGCATCAGTATCTTTTTATGCTTGAGTTGACGGCTTGTTTGGTGAACCAATTATTTGTTCTACAGAAATTTTGAACCAGAACGACAGTTCTTGCGATTTTGTCACCGTCCTCCATTTATTTATATGCTCTTCTGAAATATCTAATCTTCTATCCGTCTAATAGGTGTTATGACAAGGAGCACCTACGTGGGGTCAAGGAGAGGCATCCTTCTAAGAGCAAGGTCAAACATGCATTCAGCGCAGTAAGTTTTCCAGTCCCACTTCTCTAATGTGTTTTGAGTGGATATATTTCTTCACTTAATATATAGCTAGATAGGTTTTCTTTACTTTGTTAATTCTGAATGTAAGAACAATTGTAGTGGAATAGCTTTTGAGCAGTTCTCTAAATGCAGAACCATGCTTTGTTTCAGGTGGAGATTGTAGATGTACCGACAAATACAGAGGACGAGGATCAAAACATTGAAAATGAGTGGTTTAAAACACGCCTAACTTTCCTCTCACTGTGCCAAAAGAATCATTGCGAATATGAATCACTCCGGCGAGCAAAGTATGCATCAATGATGGTGCTATACCATCTTCATCTTGACCCTGACTGATGGTGCGTGAATTACTTGATTATAAATTTTATAACTTTGAGCATTCATGGAATTAAGTTTGTTAATAAAACTCCCTCCTTGAGATATGAATGAATTAGAGCCACGATTGATACATTCATTATTCAACGCCCCCTTCTCCTTCCCCACCACCTCCAGTTTGTCAGACCAACAGAGTTCAGTTCTCTCTTGTTTTTGTCTCCAAATTAAATGCGCAACACTCCTTAATTTCTTCCTGTTTTGTCCTTTTCTCACAACTGGGTCACAATACTATCATTTGAATTTGTACTCCCTGAATACTCTGCCCAAATTGCCAAGAGTTTTCTTGTTTTCCTCTCTCTTACATTTGATTTGGTTCCGGTTTGATTTATTAATTGATGAAGTTGTTAGTTATTATGTGACTTTGCAGAAAAGGATTTATAAAGTGATTGACTATTGGATTGGTAAGTCTTTGAAAAAGAATGAAGCACAAAATGAATGTGTTCATCTGTGGCCGTTATGTCTATTCACCGGCGTTTTGCACTATGAAGCTCCATCCATTGTCCATGGTTCATATGAGATTGATTTAGAGCAGTCTGTAGACTGTAGTGTGAGTTGGATAATGCTGTAGATGAGATGAGTAATAGGATGTGCACTTTTTCTATACAGGCTTGCCAACATACATGGTTAACTAATAGCTAGCCATGTATGTTAAATATAAAGGAATATTTAAGTACATATATATTTCAAACCATGTCGGACATTGCCCATGACTTGTGTGACATATATAGGGAAGTCAAATGCCGAGAAGGTAAGCACACGTTATGTTACCAGAGAACGATGTATATATGGTCTTACACTCTTGCTGTGAACATCTTTGTGCTTATTCAGAAATTGGGAATGAGACTTCAAACAGGGAAAGGAGGCACTTGGTTGGTAACAAGTCCTACAAAAGATTGTCGGCATAATTCATAAATTAAGGAAATGAAACTGTGTGGATCCTTAATATGTGACCTAGTTTGAAGTGCCAACATTCATGTTTCCTCGGGTTTTCCAAAATCGGCCTGAAAATATAAGTTTGTTTTAGCAGTGCTATCTACAAATAATGTTCTTTTTCTTTTTCCAATCTAGTTCTTGATGCTACATTTAATGGTTGAGTTGGTAAATTTGGGTCAAAATATCAGCTGTCTTTGGTTGATTCGGGTCTCAACTATGAGTTGTTTTACTCTTGCCTCAGTACTTGCTGCTAAGGCTCTGTTAAGTGAACAATATAGGCATTTGTTACTAATCCTTGGAGTTCGTGACATGGATCTTTTTGCCAGTAAATAGAGCTTATACTAGAGTTAGGGAGCTTGTACGGAATGGTTCTTGACCTGGTATCCTGTCTTGTTCCTGGTGAAGTCCTAATGAATGATGCTCAGTTATACTTCAATTTTGGATGCTTAGAATCTGGATGCCATAGTATGTCGTGCTGCTTTTGATTATCTGTCAATTCTTCTGTGATTATTTGCTAATTTAATATTTCACATAATGGCAAGCAATTTTCTTGAAATTTTTATGATATTTATGTGGAATTTATTCCTTCTGGATCCATCAGAGCTTGGTGATAACTAGAATTGGTTTGGCTATTAAATGGGATTTATGTTTTAAAATTTTAGTTAGTGTGTTGGTGTAATGGTCTACTCTGGCAATATTTGCTTTAATTTTTATTACAATGTTCTGCTGTAAACTTTTATTTGAGGAAGATGTTCGTTGTAAACTTTAAGCAATGACAATAAATTTTATAATACAGAAGTTTCTACTACCATTTTCTTATTTCTGTAGCTTCTTTCATTTTGCAGCTCCTTTGAGCTATAAGACTAGCTCTTCTTTTTTGAGTAAAGATTGGAGGTCAAGCCACCAAACTATTTAATACCTTTTTTCCATCTGGATTTCGAACACATGACCTCTAACATAGAGACCATGTGCTTTAGTCACTAGACCAAAGGCTAGTTCTCAAGACTAGCTCTTCTTATATTGTAATTTGATATCATTTTATTCTATTTATTTTGTGTGTTTGAATGTGGATTGGACTATTTAGTGATGAGTTGGGTTAGTATTTAAAAAATGAAAAAGAAAGTTTATGATGTGTAAATGGAGCTCAATGAGCGTCTTTATCAGTTATCTTTTGTCAAATCTAACTATTGAATTATTTTAAGATTTGTGTACAAAAAAATTAGCTGTTTCGAGATACATGCATAAAAAATATTGGACGGTTGAATTTGAAAAAACAGAAATTTTAGAGTACTGTTTATATGTAAGGGATCGTAGCAGATTTGGATCCTACCACAAGGTGTGTTGAACCAAATTGGGAAGGATTTTGAGTCTTTTACAAATTTCAAGGATGAATTTGCCAATGCAGCCCTCTCCATCTTTGGGTCTTGCTTTATTGTGTCTTACTTATTATATTATAGGTTAATTTAACTTTAGATCAGAAATTAAGATTTCTGTTAAAGGGGACCAAAAATAATGGTGGGTCGGTAGCAGCACCATATTAGCCGATATAAACCGATTTTTTTTATTAATAGAAAAGTAAATAAATAAATATGAAAATAAGAGTAAGATGGCGTGAAATCTTGAAATATACAAAAAATGTGATGGTTAATCACGTTCATCTAATCTAAATCATAGACATTGCACTTGCTAATTAACTAAAAAAGCCAAAACAAAAAAAAAAAATTACTGGACGTGAAGCCACCATGCAAATAATTCAAATTTGATGGGAACCATGTGCGTATTTTTTTTTTTAAGTTTTAACAATACAAAAAATCTTTGTTGGACGTGATTGGCTATCATGTCCAACTTTTTTTTTTTTTTTTTTGCTTTTTTAGTTAATTAGCAAGTGCAAGTATGGGGTTACGATTTAGATTAACTGGACGTGATGGTTTATAACGTCCAACGTGATAAACTTTCACGTTATTTCTATATTTTGAAATTTCACAAAATCCTCCCCCTATTTCGATATTAATTTATTTATTTTTCCTATAAATAAAAAAATCGGAGATATAAACGAAAATAAATTTACTGTGATCCAAAGAAATTGTAGGGTCCTATTATTTCAAATTCAAACTTTCATTTGTTTCGAGATTCATGTATAAAAAGTAAAAAACAACATCTATTGAGATTTATACATTCCAAAAAATAAAAAATTGGATTTAGAATACAGGACCTTGCAATTCGGGTCAACTCGGCCTGAAGTACTAAGCCCGGATATCAGAATCCGGGTGAATTCGGCCTGAAGTAAAAAAAATATAAAAGCACGGAGTCCTTTAATATTTGTACGAAAGAAGATCGGACGGTCCGAGATCTAAACAAAATATTTGAGTTACTAAGCAGATACTTCTCCTCCGACGTACACTAAAGAGCGAGAGAGAGAGAGAGAGAGAGAGCAGAAAGAGAGCGAGAGCGATGGGGTCTCCGCTAGTAATGGCGCCGAACTGGTGTGGCTGTGGTGTGGTATCGTCTAATTCAAGGAAAATGTCAACCAATGGCTTTAAATTGAGTTCGAGTCCCTTCAACTTCTCAAAACCTTATCCGGTATCTGACACAATTACTTTGCCTTCATTTTTATTTTAAATTATTTTATTTATCAATATCTGTGGTTATCTGCTTGTTTCTGTCATTGAATATGACGGTTAATTAGTTATATTTTGTACTTCCCTATTTTCAGTGTTTTTATTGAATTTGCCTGTATAATTACCGAAGTGTCATGCAATTACTAAAGGAAACAAGCTCAGTTGTTATTTTTGTTTATTTTTATTCAACTAAAGATGGTTCTAATCGTTCTCTTACAAATAAATAGTACCTCAATTTAACGTCTACAAAGTGCTTGATGAAATGCCTCTACCAAAAGTTTCCTTGTGTATAAAGAAAACAAGTAATACTTTGGTGTTATGTTCTACTTTCTTAAGATAAAAATATTCTCCTTTGGTAGAATTCTTTTTTGCATTCAACTCCTTTTTTTTTGTTAAGTAGTTGCATTAAACCACCTTCATTATTTTCTTTATTCTTTCCCCAGAGAAGTGCTAGAAGTGCTTATAGAGTCACAGCTTATTATGGCCTTACCACACCTCCATACGAACTTGTGAGTCCAATACAATTTCCTTTCTTTAAAATTTAATGTTCATTATGGGGTGTATTTGACCTTACAGATATGCCATAATGTAGTCTATATAATATGTTGGATAAACCACCTAGAAATATCATTATTGCCCAAAAAAACAGGAATTATCAGATATACCCCTAGAAAATATGAAAACAAATCCTTGATGCCCTCCCTCTTTCCCTCTTTCTTAAATGATGCACAAACTTCCCTTGTTATATTTTATTTGTATCCACATATTCTAAGATGAAAGGATGGGCAATTTGGATATTTTCCAAGATATTGAGGGTGTACTTCATGAGACACCAACAGCTAGGGATGGCTCGGTGTTATATTTTCTATTCTTTTTATAATATTGACCTTAGCCATGGTGGGTCAAGAGAGCAGGACTCGACCTAACCAAACAGTTTTCCTTCTATTATACCATCATATTTTTAATTAATTGAACACAACCTGACAGCGTGTTAAGAAAAACTGGATTGAACTCTTAACTGTTCAAAACCATTGAGCCAGGTCTGGTTGTCATATGTCCAAGTCAAGAAGCCATGACTCAATCAGACCAAAATATTTTTTATTTTATTATATCAAATTGCTTATAATTAAGTAGACCAAACATGACAGCGTATTAAGCAAACATGCTGAACGCGGCCTTTTAAACCATTGTGCCGGGTTTAGGGTTTAGGGTTTAGGGTTTAGGGTCACTGTCCATCTGAGTAAACATTTTCCATCCTAATTTTCTTTGATGTTTTGCTGGGGCACCCGTTCAACTATTGGTAAATTGAGTTACTTAATTATTTATTATTTGTAATATTGGGTTAGGATGCCTTGGAGCCATACATGAGCAAGAGAACAGTGGAGGTTCACTGGGGACAAGCCCATAACGAGCATGTTGAGAAACTGAACAAGATTTTGAAAAGTAGCACATTTTATGGGCACACATTGGAGGAGATGGTTAAGGCCACATATAATAATGGCAACCCTTTGGTTGAGTTTAATGATGCCTCTTCGGTTCGTTTTTCTCTTCTTCCTTATTTTTCCCTCATGTGTATTTACTTATGCATTAGTCTCTGTGTGCTTATGTGTGTACCTGCTTATATTTTTTTCTTAATTTTTTGCATGTGCTGTTTTTCGTACTTGTGGGTTAGGAGGTACATGTGATTGCCTTTTTGAGTGTGTATGTGTGTTCTGCTTGCCGTTGTGTGCATTTAGAAACCCCACTTGAAGAAACTATGACAGGGTAAGAACCAAAAAAAAAAGTGGGAAGCCTGTCAACTCTATGACACATGTTAAAAAAATTTAAGTTCGAAACTACAGGTACCTAATAGGAAGTAATATAAATTCTATGACACATTAAGAATTTATTTTGACAAACTTATTTAGCCATATTTATTCTGTTTCAAAAGTGTAGCTTTGGAGCCACGACTTCTTTTGGGAGTCAATGCAACCTAAAGGGGGTAGCAAACCACAAGGAGGAGTGTTAACCCAAATTGAGAAGGATTTTGAGTCTTTTACAAATTTCAAGGATGAATTTGTGAATGCAGCCCTCTCCATCTATGGGTCTGGCTGGGTCTGGCTTTACTGTGAGTTATTAATATTCTAGGTTAATTTAACTTTAATTCGGTAAATTAAGATTGATGTTTAAGGGGACCAAAAATAATTGTACAGGTTGGTAGCAGTACTAGATTATCTAGACTTGACCCATAAATTCAAGCCGGTGACCAACAACTATTTTTTTTTTTTTTTTTCAATTTACCTTATCCTATTCTTGTTTTTTGGTTATAAATGAAGGAATAAAAAGGGCCAGACAATAATTTTCTGTTACATTATTGTAATTCCTGGTGAGATGTGATGACAAATGAAACTCTCTGCTCTTACTATATAATTTGAATTGCTTGAAGTTAATGTTTTTTCTTATCTCAGTAAAAAGGAATGAGAAGAAGCTTGCGGTGGCTAAAACTCAAAATGCCGTCTCTCCATTAGCTTGGGGCGATATTGTAAGTCTAAATGAGTAGCTCAGTTTCATGATGTGTTTTCTTTGCATATTGTATTTCTTTGAATATTTTACTGAATTTTTTTTTCCCTGTTGATCAGCCAATAATTGGCCTGGACATGTGGGAGGTAAGCTAATCTTATTTCTTTCTTTGATTGAATTATATAGTGAAGCTACTATTTACTTAAGCTCACAAAGATAGTTGGTGAGCTTAACACCAAAAGGTATCAAATTGACTTCAAACGATGCATTCAAACAGTTTAACCTGAACTATATCATTAGTGATCTGTTTACATGCAAAATATATAAATTTTCAAATTAATCTAGTGTAAAGTTAAGTGGTAAAAAAGAAGAAGGTTATATGTTATTTTAATGCATTTATTTTTCATCATTATTTGACGAGTTGAATATATGATAAAATGAAATTGAAATTTCACAAAGTTAGCATGTAAATGCATCATTCATGAAATATATTAGTTTTAATGTTTTGGATTTATCGTTTGAAGCCAATCCAATAGGTTTTGGAGTTAAACTCAAAACAACCTTTGTGAGCTAAGCACATACTAGCATTACTTCACTAATGATTTTTTATATGCAATTTTTTTGTAAATAGCAAATACTGACACTTCCCTTTATTTTTACTTTATTCAGCATGCATATTATCTGGACTACAAGGTATTAGAAAATACTGAACCTTTCTCACTCTGTTTAAATTAGTATATGAAGAAAGAAAATAAGGGCCAAGTCTCACAAGCCTATTTTTCCATCAAATTGTACCTTTTTATTAAATCTTGTTATTCCTATTGTTAATGTAGCATGTGGGGTTTCTAAGGGAGTGCATGTGAGGGCAATTATTATAATATCATGAATTAGTTGAAATTGAGCTATGCCGGGAGGGTTTATGAAACATAGAACCAAACACGAATTTCATTCCATACTGACATGTAGGATAATCCAAGTCCAATTAAGAAATTGTTATATTTTGAGCAGGATGATAGATCGACATATGTGAATAACTTTATGGACCATCTAGTTTCATGGCATTCAGTCATGGTGCGAATGATGCGAGCCGAGGCCTTTGTTAACCTCGGGGAACCTAAAATCCCAGAAGCTTGAAATTTTGCCAGTTAATGCAAGATATTCTGAATTGTTTGAGGTAAGTAAGTGTTTTCTTTTTTAGCCATAATGAAGTCAGCTCTACATTTGCCAACTGTAGACTGTAGGCAACTAAATGTAGCCTTGACTGGTGCCTTACTGACTGGCATTGTAGAGCGTAGATGCTAATAGATGGGAGATTTTTTTGGAATCCTAAATGTAGCTTTTTATAACGCCATTTATACAAGTTATCTATGTAAATAGGTCATGTTCTTATTGAAAGGCTTATGGACTTAAACGTTCCTCTTTTCTGAGTACATCTTATCCCACTTTGATTTTTTATACTTCTCTCATTCTCTGAGCTTAAATAATTATTTATTTATTATTCGTTTGTTTATTTTTTTATTTCAGTTTATTTGGTATATTAGAAGACTGGAAATTTTTGGCACGCAGGCTGACAAGGCAGTTAGTTCAGGCCTCGAGGGTGAATTTGCTGTATTTTTTTTATGTGTGGTCTCTGCTGCTTTTTGTGAGGATTTATAAATTAGGCTTTTTAGAGGGGCAAGATAAGAAATAAATTGTTATCTCAATTTACTTTTTGGAATCCCTAGTTTAGCTTTGATCCCTTTTTCAAAAAAAGAAAAGAAAAGTTGAGCTTTGATCCCAAATTTTAGTGTACTATTCTATCATGTCTCCGGAATGTGTAACATAAGAGCACGAGGACTAAGAAGTTCAAAACATGAAATGATTAAACTGATTGGAAAATCAAAGAACATATATATTCAATGGAAGCAGCTTGGGTCCGATGCCCATCGGACTCGAACTGGAAATTTCTTACGATTTATGAAAAATATTGACAATTTTCATTTATTTTTAAGTTATTTTTTGTCATCTTTAATAAATTATAAAAAATAGTACAAATAGTACTTTTTAAATAGTAAAAATTAATATTTTACAAATTTATTATATAATTAATTTATTGAGCTACTTAGATTGAAATTTGAAGTCTATTCCATATAAGTTTTTGAGACTATAGCACGAATGATCTTATACTATCTTAAACACCCAAGCCTTACAAAACCTTACAAAAAATGTGTGAACGACCCCATTAACGAATCCAAGAATTCTGACGGCTTTTCCAGCGTGATTCAGTGTAGAAAATGAAAGACTAATTCTTCATATGTGCCAGAACGCGTATAGGAACCGAGAAGTCCACATGCGTCCTTAGCATTATCTTTGTAATAACTGAGAGGTAAAAGACAATAGTCAAGAATATGCAAATTATATTGGTAACCTTAATGATCTAGAAAGAGGCTAAAATAGGTCAATATGAGTTGAGTTCTAATGATTTTCTGTAATATCTTAGTACGTAAATGAGTGAAATATCAAGCAATATAATATTAGAGATATAATATTATGATTTGTTACTGTTAAAGATTGTTGGTTCTAGACATTTATATTGAGCACTCAGGCAAAGTATTGAATTGATCACACCATTTATTTATTTTATATGATTATAATCTGTTTACACATACTATTTGTTAACTCCTAACTAAATGTATGATGATACTTTTCATGAAAACTTTTTTTTAGAAGTAAATTCACAAGGAAATTGTTACTCTTTTTATTTCATTTTTCCTATTAGTATAATTATTTTATAAATAGAAAGTTTAATAAAATAAAAATATAGGCTCGTGCGTTATTAATTATGTTGAGTTTGTTTTCTGTTACCGTGAAGTAAAGTTATTATCTTCAATGAAAATAAATTCTTCTAGTGAGAATATACATACAACTTCATAGCAGAACAATCACAGTTCGAATATACGCGAAATAAATCTAATAAGATGAAATAAAATTGGCAACTAACATCTTATTAGCCAAACAAAACACAAATAACAGTACAAGCACAACAGTATACAAATACTATGAAATTTTCAATGACAGTGCTTGAGATGAGATTCCTAATTATGACTTTTTTTAGAGCATTTGCCATCTTACGATTTTCTTTGATAAAAAAAAAACTATCTACATTAGTTTAAACACATATTTACATCACAGTAAGATAAAAATAAAAATAAGACTCTATTGCACTTCTCTGCCAGCGTCAGATCTGAATCCGAATTGACGACCCACATTCCTAATTGTGACCCACGGTAGGCGCAATTTTGAAAGAATTTGAACGTCAATGAAACTATAAAATAAACGGCAACATCATTATTTCATTGTAATGACATACAAGTTTCAGAATTTGACTCCGTCAATCACACGGACCAATATTGACAATTCTCTGTATTGAGCAACTTTAGAGAGAACTGCATATTCTTATAGACTTCTACAGCAGTTTTACTCAATAGAAATTAGTTAACTCGACTTAGACAATTCTCTCTTTGCTGTGGACTGTTGCAAGTCATTGCAATTCTGGTAATGGAAAAGAGATTTCCGGGCAACCAAACAGTGGGGGAACTAACATTTCATTGTATTATTACCAGTTGGTTGTTTCATTGTATCCATTACATTTCCTGAGGTGGTCTCCCATGAGACTGTCTTCTTTGAGCAACTTTGTAGAGGACTGCACATCAAGTAGTTCAAGAAGGATTGATATACTAGGCAGTAGGCACCATCATGTATGTTGATAAGATGCTCAACGATATGCATTCTAGCTAGGTAGGCCTTCACCATTATCTTTGCAATCAATTGGGGGACGAAATAATGTGCAAATTGTACTGATTTCTTATTTATTGATCTCGAAAGATGCTAAGGTATACTTTAGATGTGTGGAGATTTATTGATTTTCTCTAATATCTTAATGTGGTAATGAGCGAAATGTCAAGTAATATAATACTTAAAGCTAGATATAATTTGGTACTGTGTTAAAGATTACTGGTTCCCAAGATTTATATGGATCATTCAGGCAAAGTTTTCAATTAATCACACCATTTTGATTTTCTACCTAAACATGAAAAACATAAATTTTATATGATTATAATCTGGTTACACATACTAATTGTTAACTTCTTTAATCAGTATACATATAAAGGCCTTTCTGTCGAGGTAACAATGTCCATTTTGTTTTATTAAATTCGTAAGGACATTGTTACCTTCTTTTAAGAAATATTTATTATTAAACTATTAATTAATTCAGAAATAAATAGTTCAACAAAAATAAATATAAAGGCCTGTGATTATCACTTTTGGGTCTGTTTTCTGATATTGTACAGTAATATTGTTATCTTCAATGAAATTTTTCTAGTGAGAATGTATAACTTCAAACCAGAACATAAAACATACAAGACATAATTTTGATAAGATTGAATCAAATTGGCAAGTAATATCTTAGCCAAACGAAGCACAAGTAACAAAACAAGCACAACCGCAAGATATACTATTAGAAGTCCAATTATATGAGATGAGATGCCTCATTATGACTTCTGGGAAGAGGAAATAAAAACATATTGATTTACAAATGGCATAAAATTGTTTTTCTTTAGTAAATTGATGGTCAACTGCAGCAGCAAGACAAGCAATCAATGTAACGCTCACACGTAAGTCCTGTACAAACAGAAGCAACAACAAATAGCAAATAAGCTGGAAATTAATAAAAGACAAGAATAAGCTATTTGCTCATAATAAATTTATATGTTCATTTCTTATTTAAATGGTCAATTGGTCAGGAGGGCTTATGATTCTGTTGTGTAATATAAGAGCACGAGCACGCATCAGAAAGTTCTAATCATGAAATGATTAATTAAACTGATTGGAAAATCAATGAACATTGAAGTCCAATAAGAAAGTTAATTCAAACTGAAAAGGAACCAGTACATATTATAAATATATCTAGCTGTTTTATGGAAGGAGAAAAATTAGTACAAGAAGAACAAGGCTCGCTATTTTGTCTCGATCTAAAAGTAATTCCTTTGAAAATCGTCAGTAGCACCAACTTCTTTTTTGAAAATCTTAACAGCGGCTGTTTGTAGTTCAGGACCAAGTCAACTGATGGACATCTGAGCTGTAAGATTCGAGTTAAGATTCGTGTGGATGATGTCTATTTCAAACGTAAATATAAATTGGATGCACAAATTGTGACATGTATCAAATGATCCAGATCGAACATCGAACTGCATTTGGTCTGATGTCCATTGGGTTATTATGTGTCCGTAAAATTATTCAGCATGTATTAAGAGCAACGCAGCAGTATTATACCGCAGAGTGCAATAATCTGATAAGTTTTGTTAAATTTCAAATTGACTAGTTAATTTCAGTGAAAAGCATATGAAACTCAAGTCATTATACAAGAAAGAAGAAAACTCTGTGAATAAAAAATGATAGAAAATTGTGCAAACATTAACAAATCGAAGAGTTCTGACAGCTTTCTCCAGAGTATAGATTCAGTGTAAAAACCTGAACCACTCTAATTCTTCACAAGCTAGCGGTCACGTCACAGAATATCCATATATCATTACGATACTGTATTACAATCTGTGTACTTGTCAACAACTGTAGCAACAACTGCAACCGTATGCCTAATTTCTACATAAAAAGAAAAGTAGAAAACTATAATGGTCTGGTAATGACCAAATTCAATTTTCCTGGAACGAGCACTGTATGACTGATGAGGCATGATATGGAGAAACGCAATTAGCTGAATCCTTCTCCTCCAAGGCCTATCTTGGTGAGTTGGAGAGGAGTCAGCGCCTTCCCATAGCAGAAACTAGAAAGTACCATAATGGAAGCTAAGGATTTGCCGCAACTTGTATTGAGCAACATCAGCATAGCAACATCCTCAATGTTGTTTCTTACTTGCTTTAATCAATTGCCGATGTAAGGATGGAAGCACACTAAAGTTTACATCAAGAGATTTAAGGATATATAGGCTATGAGGAACTCATTCTCAGAATATTCTCCTGAATTGATAAGAGGCTACAAGAGAAACTAGGGATTCTAAAAGATTGTCTCTGGTACCAGAGTGTCTAATTAACAATGTGAAAAGGCCAAAATTTTTTGTAACAATGCCGGAGGATGTCAAAATTGCTAATTTATTGTGTTGAAAAGAAGTTGGTGTTGGCCGTTGCCAAACACTGTACCCTGCTATAGTGGATTTCAACTATTCAAAGACTTTATTTTATTGGTTTTCTCAAATATCTTAACAGAACAATATGTATATGTGAAGTGTACATCATTATTTTCAACCACTATAATATTTATGTTCTGAAATGAATGAATGTAAGATCGTTGTTTTGAAGGATTTATATAGAGAACCCAGCACATAATATTCATTTGATCACATCAATTTAGTTATTCACCTAAACATGATGAAGCATGAATTTTATATGAATATAATTAATATGTTTACACGCACTACTTAGCAACTTTTGACTCAAATATGATGGCATTTTCATATTGTTACTCTATTTTAAAATAAAATATTATGATTTTTTCCCCAACTACAAAATTCAACAAAGATGAAGATAGAAGGTGGTGGTGATTATTATTATTATTATTATTATTTTTTGCACCATGCAGTAAAATTGTCATCTTATTCTCATTATAATAAGAATATAATAAGAATATAATTTGAAAACAGAATACAAACTAATGCTAATACATGCAATTCATTACAGATTTCTTTAGAATTGGGAATTTTGCTAAAAAAATCAACACTTTTACCATGAAACATTGCAATTTATTCAAGTAGATACTTTAGTTTCGCTGTAGAATATTTTAAATTAGTTTGACTTTAGAAATGAACATTTTAAATGAGTTTCTTTGGGTAAATATTTAAAGAGGAGGATTCGATCCAATACTTCATCATACCTCATATTATATCTTTGTTTTCAAAATTCAAACTGTCAATTCGAACCGTTCAATATAATATCCATACTAAGATATGTTTCGGGATGAAATTTATAATTTTGAAATTTTTTTACAATCTTTTCGAGGAGGGTTCCAATGCATTCAAATTTCTTGCTCCCATTTGCACACAATACTTTATCTCTTTTATTTTCATTTTCAAAGTTCGAATAGTCAATCCGAACAGCTCAACATGATCTTCATAATAAAATATGCCTGAAAACCAAATTTTATATTTTTTTTTACTATTTTTTAAGATATGTACAAAATCATTGTTTTAAGGATATTCTGGACCATCCAATAAAGTGATTTTGTACCTATCTTAAAAAATAGTAAAAAAATTTCTAAAAAATATAAAATTTGGTCTCCAAGCATATTTTATTATGAAGGTCATGTTGATCGGTTCAGATTGACTGTTCAGACTTTGAAAATAAAGATAAATGATTGGGTGCTAATGAAAGCATATAATTTTGAGTACATTAGAACCCTCCTATTTTTTTAGATAGATAGGTAGAAAATCACTGTTTTTGAATTGTCCAAAAAAATTGATCAAAAATAGTGATTTTGTAACTATCTTTAAAAAAAGTAGAAAATTTTCAAAAATTACAAAATTTCATCCCAAACATATTTTAGTATGGATATCATGGAGCAATTCGGATCCATAGTTTGAATTTTAAAAACAAATATATAAAATATGAGGTATGATGAGATTAATATGATAGTCATGAGGGACCAATATCCTCTCAGGTACTGTAGAGGATGAGTCTCGCTTTACGGTTAGAGATTTAATCTCAACGGATTTGAGATTCGAGGAAATATGGAGCAGTATTATTGGGCTTTGAGATTCGTGCCAAGCTAAAAAGAACAGTCTAGATCCACTAATTGTAATTTTTTTTTCAAGTAATACACTGGATGTAAATTCAACCATGAGGTAGTGAAACTCTTCTCATATTTACTATTTTTTTTTAAAAAAAATCCCAACCACCGATTTTTCTTTAAAATTCTGCTTTCAGCTCGACAGTCGAGAGAAAGTTACCCAAGAAAAGGAACAATTGATTTGAATTCTTAAATCATCTGATTGAGATCGAACGGATTAGAAGCATTGGAAAAAAAAATTAGCTCCTCAGCATTGAGGGATTACAATCTGGTGAGAGCATCCTTCGATAATTAATTAAGGGGCAATTTCACAATTGGCTATATGAAGAACGGAACATAAATGTCCAAAAAATATTGGTATAACGTGAACCGTCCGATAAACAAATTCCAACAGCGGACAGCCGGACACGCATCATTAGCGAGGGAATCACATCCTCTGCGGAGTTGTGCGATTCTTTTAATCTGATCCGTTCGTTTTTTATCAGACGGATCAAATAAGATTTTGGCACGAATCTCAAAGAAAATTAATACTGTCCCTCCTTTATCCGAGCACTCACCGGCTAAAATTAAATCTGGACCGTCCGATCAGCTCCGCAGGTTAAAAACTCCGCAGTGGATAGTTGACCCATTAGCGAGAGGCATGAACATGGCCCGTGGGGCTCATGAGTCGTGACTCGTGACATGTAAGCAGAACAATTTTCTGGAAAGGCTGCGCTGCATCAATCTGTATGTAACTTTTGTGCTGTAGCTATGTTTTCCACCGATCATCAGGTTATCAAAACTCCCTACACGAAAAGCTAAAAGCGCTACAACGGTTTAACATATCCTCTCGTTCCAAATGTATAGCAGTTTGTTTTGTTATCTTAGTCCCAGTTCAGAGGATAGGGCTGCGGTATGCAGGTTTTTAATCATATTTTTGCGCCCAACGCTGGGATAAATGTAAACTCTTTAATATCAAATGACATGCCTACGGGCTTTAATCAAAAAAAAAAAAAAAAAAAAAAGCTAAAAGCTCCCCGTTGCTAGAAATTTTCTTCTTTGGATATTTTTTTCTAAAAAATAATATCTTTGAATAATTAATAGCTATATTTTTCATAATTTAACAGGTCTTATGGCAAAAATTGACTCTATTTTAATATTTTTTTCGAAAATTATAGTTACAGAAACTTCTAAATCTTCCATATAATAGATCAGTGTATCATTATTCTAAAATGATAAAATAATCAAAATACAAAAAAAATCTCTTCAAATTGTACCATTAATGTTATGGTTAATTTACAAAATAAAAAAAATATCTAATTTATTTTATAAGAAAACCCTAAAAAAAAATTATTGGAGAAAGGATTGCCAATCCATTCCGGGCTAAAAAAAAAAAACGGTTTCTCCGATAAAAATTGGAAAAAATTCAGAACGAGTTGCCAATTCGTTCTATGGGAAAAAAAAATTTAGAACGGATTAACAACTCATTTTTTATAGTTTTTGTAAAAACCGAAGTACTCATGCTAGACGTCTAACAATAATTTTTGTATTTATGGTTTATATAAAAATCTCGAGGAAAAATAGAGCCGTAGAATGTGGAAATTACACATCATATATTACATTGCCACCCTGAATTCTGGGTCCTGCAATTAATGGGTTTATTTGGGCCTCCATCCATAATGATATGAGGAATTTCTAAATTCATAGTCGCGCAGCTTCCGCATCAGAGATCTTGAATGAACAATCTACGAATTCAGATCAGAATTCACACAAATATTGTAAGATGTCCGTACAACGTGAGTAAAATTAATCTGAATTCTAATCCAACAGTTCAGAGCTAAGTATAAACAGTACATTAATGCAGGGCGTTTGAATTCATTAGATACTACCTTCATGCGACTAGCAATAAACATTGATTTTCACGAAGACTTCTCCGTGCTTTTGACCGACTTAGCTTAGATCTATGTGGGTGCGGTACATTTATTAGTTTTCTCAAATATCTTAACAATTTAATATGTATATGTAAAGTGTTCGTCTAGTTATATAATTTCAATTGAATAGTATGTTTTGAATTGGATACATGTAAGATTGTTGTTTTGAGGGATTTATTTATAGAGAGAACCCAACGCATAATATTTATTTGATCACATTATTTCAGTTTTTCACCTAAACACTAAAAGAAACATTACTTTTATATGACATCAATTATTAACTTTTGACAAAAATACGATGGAAATACAGAATTCAACAAAAATGAAGATAAAAGTTGGCGATAGACCGATAGCCCATATTTTTGTATTGTTGCATCAATCTATATGTAAATATTGTGTTGCATCTATGTTTTCCTCCGACATTTCATTATCAAAACTCGCTTCACGAAAATCTATAAACTCTACGCTTCAGACAAAGTTTTCAATTGATCACACAAATTTAATTTTTTTCACCTAAACATGAAAAAACACAAATTTTATTTGTTATCTTCAATGAAAATAAAATTCTTCTAGTGAGAATATAAAACTTCAAAGTAGAACAACCAGAGTTCGTATATACGAGATATAACTAACCCTGATATGATTGAACCAAATTGGCAAGTAATATCATAGCCAAACGAAACACAAATAACAAAACAAGCACAAAATTAAGAAATACTATTAAAATCCAATAACAATACCATGAGATGAGATGCCTCATTATGACTCCTAAGGAGAGAAAATTAAAATATATTGATTTACAAATGACACATGAAATAAAAGAAATAAGTACCGGTACTCTTTAATGAAAAAATATATTAATTTAAGATAAAATAAAAGAACTCAGAAATACTCCCAAAATATCAATGTCCATACAATATATCGAAATGGAAAAAATTATCCTTATATCCTGCTACATCTCATTATCAACACACAAAAAAAAAATTCTGTATAGTCACTACTCCTTACTGTAACCTACTAATGTGGTTCAAAATTATTGGCACCGATAAAAATGATTTGTCGCGTCTTTAGCAGCAGTGATAATATGGGTAATTAAAATAATTGCAACACGTACCAGTAAATATGTAAAATTTTGCTAAGTTATTGTAACTACCTTAAGATATCTTACCTACCTCAGTAATGGTAAAAAAAAATCTAGTTCAGGACGCATATCATTTTTTTTGTGAAATTTTGAAAATATCCTAATATGTAAATTTTTGAAAGTTCAGGACGCATATCTGATCTGATAATAAGAAATTGTATGATTCTCAATAATTGTCTGCGTACGGTAGTACGAAACTTTACCATTTTTTTTTTTTTGAAAATTCTGACAATGGCTGTCAGTTTACATGAGAAAAAATTAAATGAAACAAAGCATAAACACATCAAACATCAAATCAAAAACTAATTAAGAAAGCCCTCTTCACTAACAATATTTCAGCCACAACTTTGCCTCTTGTATTGTGTACTCCTCTAACATCTTGAGCGGTAATTCTTGTCCTTCAAAGATCTTCTTATACGTTGCTTCCAGATTGACCAACAGGTGGAAACAAAGTAAACTGACCACTGATTTTTCCCCATGCCTGCTAATCTCGCTTTGGAACATGATTTGGACCAAATGCCATGAACTGTTTCATCCATGTGAAAGAGGCGTACACCAAGAATCGATGCCATTCTGTCCCACAATCTCACTGCCATCGGACAAAGGAAGAACAAATACAAAACTGACTCGGCCAAACCCCTGCAACATGTCTCACAATTTGGGGAAACCGTAAAGCCTCTTCTCACCATCATCTCACAAGTTAGCGGTCTATTTTTAAGCAAGAGATAAACAAATATGCACACAGTTGGTGGAATTTTGTAACTCCATGTGCTAAAAAAAGGCCAAGCAATTTTTTCATCACCTACCATGATTGCATAGGCCAATTTTGCCGAGTATTGACCACTAGTCTCCCATCGCCATAGCAACTGACTCCCACTCCCACTCCCACTGTTTACTGTCTGAGTAGACCAAGTGAATAGTGGATATAATGAAATCAAAGCTCCCCAAAAAAATGAACCCACGTATGCCCAGCCTAGGTTGTTTCTTTGACTAATTTGTTTTTGTTTTAACATTATTATTTTTTCAGACCACAAGCACGTTATGTTGGTGTATAACCTCCACCACCACCTCAAGAGTAAAGAAATGTTTCTAAACTACAAGTTGGAAACTCCCATACCGCCCCATTCTTTTAAAGAGACCTATGAAGGTGCCGAAATAACTAAAACCAAACTCATTGCTAATGCATTTAGAGACCATATGATTAAGGTGCTTGGAACCGAAATCAAACCCTTGAATTTTCAGCCGAATGCTTTTTATAACCCTGATATCGAACTAGAAACTTTAGATGGTCCTTTTACAGAGATTGAGGTGTTCCATGCTATTTCGGCACCCTCATAGGTCTCTTTAAAAGGAAAAAAATCTAGCATGGGAAAATATTTAATTACAATTTCTTAGAGAGACTATTTTTATGGCATTCAAAGCATAGAAACTATCAAATTTAAGGACAATTAATTACACACCCGCTATGATTTTACAGAAATAGTGAAGTTCTAGTTATTTTGCACTTCTAAAAACCTGCTTTGCTCCCTCCCACTATGATGGGTCATGGGTGCCTTTCATATATGAGTCTATTAATGGGCCTAAAAATAACAAAGAATTCTTAGACCATATATAAATGGGCGCGTAGTTATTTGGGCCTAATAGAGCAATTGGGTTAGCTCATTTAATATCTGTTTGTTTGTAATGGAAATGAGGCGATTTTTTTTTTAATTTGGGCCCAAAGAAGGCTTGAATCGCCACTGTTATAAGTGGGTGGGCCGGTAATAATTAAGTTTAATGTGTAGGCGATCGAGAAACATAAAAAGAACAAGAAAAATTCTGTACAGTCAATACTCTAACCTAATAATGCGTGTCAAAATTATCTGGCACCGGTGAGACATAGTTTCTTGTATCTTAGTACACAGTAATATGTAAAATTTTGCCGACTTATTGTAACTATCTCAAGTTATTTAACTGGTCCAGTAATGGTCGGAAAATACTCTTTTGACTTTCAGAACGCATATCTAAAAGTAAGAAAATCGTATTATTCCAACTTAATTGTGTGCGTACGGTAGTAACTTCCTCTTAACATTGAAAATGACATTATATTATGGTGGGCTGCATTCATTGAACCGTACAAAAAGTTTGTACTTGTTAGGCGAGCGTATTTGAGAAGGAAGAGCTTTGACAAGTTACCACCTGGAGCTGCATGAATGCCAGTAGAAATAATATTATTTCACAAGTCTTTAGAACAACTTATTTGGGATTATAGTTTGCACTGATGTACGTTGTATGTCAAACAATCTCAACCATTCATCCTTTGATAGAAGATAATGAGCAGTTCGGTCAATCTCTCGCTCTCTTCTCTCGGTGTCATATACGTCATTATTTAAAATTCCAACTGAGCAGTGTTATCATCCAATCTCAGTTCCACACGTCTTTAATAGAAGTCCTCAGAATGCACCCTGTCGTTAGCTCTGCAAAGAATTACTTGTCTGGCATCTGGCATGATATTGATTAACATTTACCGTATTAGCTAATTAATTTTAATTGCTCAAGTTTAATTTCTAAATGCGATAAAAGAATTGTCAAAATTTTAAGAACATTTCTTATAATGGTTCTGGTTCCATGCATGGTGCATGCTCAGGATAGTAAGATATCGTGACTTAATTACTAAATCATGTTAAATCTACCCATTTTTTTTGTAAGATAGCTTAATTGTGTTAAGTTAAACTTTTCAGTTTCTTTAATATTCTCTAGTAATTTTTCTACTGAACGATATAAAAAGAAACTTGATGTTTTCTGTTTGTCTGATCTGAAAAATATAAGGTTATAATTAATTGCTCGCATGCACTATATATATGTATTGATACAATTATAAATTCAATATAAAATAATACAAGAATAATTATCTGAATATTATTCACTGATCGATTCTAAAGTGTGTGCAAGTCTGGGTGCAACAAGTTTGTTTACCTGTGCTGCTATTTGATATTAATGCAAATTGGGGAATTTTTTTCTTAATCACATAGAGCAAGTAACTTGGCACTTTCGTACATATATAAGCATAATATACTGCATCATTAGTGACTTAATGCCATTTTTTATTAATTAACTACCTCTTTTTCTCAAAACAATACGTAATTCCATTGACATTTCTTGTGTTATTCACATTTTTTTATCTAATCTTTGCAGCTCATTGCCAGCTAAGTTCAACGTTTTGATTTTAAAACAAATTAATATATATAGTCACAAAATATATAAATGTGAACACATTATATTTTGTGTTGCGTCGATCAATCTTTTGTTTACATGATCAAACCCTTTTCCTTGCCAGTTCAATAAGTAAAATACTGAACAAAGTAAATTAAGCAAAATAATTTTTCAAAATTCGTGCTGTCTTGTTAATTTCTTCCGTCATTAATTTTGTAAGATTTATTTTATTGATATTATTTGACTAATTAAGGTTGTACTTTCTTGCATTCTTGGTAGTTGTATGTAACAAAATAATTCTTGAAAACTGAAAAGTCTACCAAATAGTGTTTCCTTGTGTTATCTCTGAAAAATCAAGCAGTAATATTATTATTTTCTTATTCATGTGATACTTTTTCAACATGAGATGATTTATATTCACCATAAATTGTGACTAATATTTCTAATTCTTGACTCAAGAAATTATAACGTACCGGTTGCTTTGTTTGTAAAAATTGTACTGAAGTTTCATTGGAGACTTTTAGTCACAAAGTTCAGGATCTTCATGGTAAGCATAGGGTCAATTAATGGGCGGCGTCTCTGTCTCATATCTATATATATCTAGGTAAAGCTCATTTTTAGTATCAGAGTGTGTATAATTATTCAGTTTTTATTTTTCTTTGTTTAACAATATTGTTTTAATTAGTACGTAGTGCATATTAACTTGTCAATCGATTATGCATGTCGAGAAATATATGTAGGTAGAAATATATACATGCTGGCCTGTGTTGAATTAAAATAACTGAACAATAAGCAAATATTAATGCACGGTTATAGCTATATATATGGCACTAGCTATAGTTTAATTACCAATATATTTGTTTTGAAGAAAATTACCAATATATTACTTAAACATAATGAGCTTGTTACTACAATTACCCAAATATATAAATGTATATAGAGCTGGGCTAAGGTGCTTCACGGAGTAAAACAATTTTTTAATTACTCCATGACACTATATATATTTCCATTTTGAAAATTCAAACAACCGATCCGAACATCTCAACATGATCTCCATATTGAAATGTGCTTGGAGACCAAATTTTACATTTTTTTTTTAATTTCTTTACTATTTATTAAGCCATTTTGAAAATTGCTGATCCGATAATCTAGAAATTTTTACTGTTTTTACTGTTCGCAGTGGATAAGCGATTTTCAAAGTGGCTAAATAAATAGTAAAGAAATTTCAAAAAATGTAAAATTTGGTCTCCAAGCACATTTCAATATGGAGAACATGTTGGAAGGTTCGAATCGGCTATTTGAACTTTAGAAATGAACATATAGCGTAGAGTACAGATGTGTTTCACTCCATGAAGCACCCTAGTCCGACTATGATACTTCATAGAGTAAAACACATTTATACTCTACGCTATATCTTCATTTTCAAAGTTCAAATAGCCGATCCGAACCACTCAACATGTTCTCCATATTGAAATATGCTTGGAGACCAAATTTTACATTTTTTTAGAATTTTTTTACTATTTATTAAGCCATTTTGAAAATCGCTGATCCACTGTGAACAGTAAAAAAAATAATAAAAATTTCTGGACTATCGGATCAGCGATTTTCAAAGTGGCTTAATAAATAGTAAAGAAATTTCAAAAATGTAAAATTTGGTCTCCAAGCACATTTCAATATGGAGAACACGTTGAGCGGTTCGGATCGGCTATTTGAACTTTGAAAATGAAGATATAGTGACATAGAGTAAAAACTTGGTTTCCTCTATGAAGCACCATAATCCAATTATATATATATATATATATATATCAAAGACTGTCAAGAACATAATTAAAGTGATGTATGCCGGCTTGAACATATATATAGATATCGATGATATGGCAGCCGTTGACTAATTAAGCTAGGGACCAGATCAATTGGCACGATTTAAACATTTTGCATCGATCCTCTCCTAGTCTCATATACATCATATATATAACCCTTTCAATTTTATCTTAAACTGTTTTGAGATACGTGCAAATATGAATCTCTCAATAGAATCGGACATTTATAATCCACAAGTAATCATGCCACATGTACATCGAATGCATGCATGTTAAGTTATATGATTTTACGAAATAATTGAAACTGCTGCTTAATTAGAAAACAACCATCATTTAGCAGTTCAAAATATCTTTAATTGCTATGAAAAAAGAAAAACCATGTGCGTGTTTTTTCGAAGAAGGTCCTCTGAATAATGGAGGTCAAGTGATGAAAGCGCAACGCATGCATGCATCTTGAAAACCTTTGACTTGTCTCAATCATTTCTCATGATGTGTTAATTTGTTTCTTGTGGCACAACTGCTATTTCATGTCATGTAATATATGCATCCATATATAGTTCAGCTAGCCCAGCTGTCAAATTTTAGTTCCACTAATACCTAGTAGCATGATATTTATATCGATATCTAAGTTATTTTTTTCATTACAACAAAAAGGAAAATCTTTTAATTAATTAGACAGTGATGGCATCTTAATGTTCAAGAAATTTCCGGATGGAGTTTGAAATCAGCCGATTTCTCACAAAAAGAGAAATATTATTTCTTGCTACTTAATCAAAATATGGTTCTATGATATTTTATGATGTATATGCATGCATGGTCAACATGCATGAGTGGATATTATTCCTACATCATAATCTTGGGTGAAAATAAAAAAATAATGATGATAATAACAATAATGATAATACATTATTTTTTGAAATCTATTTAGTAATTAGTACATGTGGTAACTATATGCTAGGAATTAAAATACTCTCAAGTCTCAACTGTCAAATAAGATCAAATTAAGTTTTGCTGATATATGAGGTAAATATAATCATGAAAATATGTATTTTTTTTTCTGAATATATACTTGCATATATAAACTTTTAATTGGCAACATACTCTGCCATATGGTTTCCTTCACAATAGAACTTAAGTCGGTGTCTTCTTCAACATGCTATATATCACATTGAATACTAGTCCTAGAAGACTTAAATATAAGAAGTACTTTAATGAATAACATATTAGCTGTTTATTGGGAAGTTGTGACATTATATATAGGGGCTATATGCTTAAAAATATTTATGTGATGCTGCAAAAATTGGATCCATTCCTAACTCCTAATAAAGAATTAGTCTAAGGTCAAACTCAAGTAAGGACAAATGTACTTTCCTTTTGGCTTTTCTCATTTCTCATTGGATAAATATATTATTAAATGATATATTTCTTACTTGAATTTTTTTGGCATTTTCCCAAGTCAAAACGTCACATTAATTAATAATTAGTTATTGTTCACATATATAGCAAAATATGATATATGGAGCATATATATGAACTTCTTGTGCTTGGGAGCTCACCAAACTATCATGAGTGGATTGAGTTTGAATAGGCGGAAAGAAACAAAATAATCTTGTTTTGAATATTATTTTAAGGTAGATACAATAATTAATTTTGAAGATGAATATATGACTGCAATTCTGTATGTGTGATTTTTTATTACATAAAAAGAAAACGAACTTGTGAAATATTAAAAAATTATAAATGGCTACCACTGGATTGCTAAATTTAATAGTTGATGAAGGCATTGACCTAGCTAAGTTAAATAATGCTTTCAACAAAGAGACTGAACAAATGTTAATTATATATATATGGAAGCAAAGGTTATTATAAACACATGTTGGTAAATTATATAAAGGAAAATTGTGAAAATGCTACTTCAAAATCTTCAAATTTTGAAAATGCCACTCCAAACTTTGAAATTGTCAAAATGCCACTCCAAACTTTATTAATTTGTAAAAATGTCACTTCAAATAATTAATGACTAAAATACCCTCGCTTGTTCATCTCCGCCTCTTGCGACGGGCGAAGGGAATCATGCTCGGAAACTTCTTCTTGCGCCTCTTGCGACGGGCGAGGGTCAGGTTGGCGGAGGGTGCAGGAGGAGGTGGCGAAGGGGCGGAGGCGAAGATGGACGAACGAGAGTATTTTAGTCATTAATTATTTAGAGTGGTATTTTTACAAATTAATGAAATTTGGAATAACATTTTGACAATTTCAAAGTTTGAAGTGACATTTTCACAATTTGAAAGTTTTGGAGTGGCATTTTCACAATTTCCCCATTATATAATGCCATCGACCAGTCTTCTTTTTGTTGTAAATAATAAGCAAATCATAAAATATTAACTATCTCTATCGCAGTATTTGAAAAAGTTGTTACAAAGGATATACTTAAAAAGAAAACAAAAAGGACTTGTTAATTAACTAACATGAGATCTTGTCAACTAGTGTCTCTTTCAATGACTTCTTATATATATATATTTTTTTCATGTATTGTACCAACTTGTCTTAAAACAAAGATTTTGGCCAATAGTTGCGTTTTATCTTGATGCAATTAATGTCAAGATCTGGAGAAGAATTAAAAGAAAACAAGAGAGGAAAATCTAAAAAGCCGTCCACCATATGTTGTCTATAACAACCATTGTTACCACGTAGCGTTATATATTATCCAGAATATTATTTTAAAAAATGTATTAAGAATAAGACTGGGCGTGCTACCTGTAACATAGTGACATGTCGTGCTACTTTTTTAAAAATCTATTGAGTAGATTTCAAACGATAAATCCAAACAATTGAAACCGATCTACTTCACAAGCGATGCATGTACATATAAAATTTATAAATTTTTACATTCATTTAGTATAAAGTCAAGCAGTCAAAAAAATAATAAAAATAAATGTATTAAAATTAATTTATAATTCTTATTTTTTTGATCGCTTGACTTTATACCAAATGAATTCAAAACATTATAATTTTGACATGTAAATACATCACTTATGTAGTAGATTGGTTTCAATGGTTTGAATTCGCTATTGAAACATATCCAATAAAATTTTGAAGATGTAGCACTATATGTCACTATACTACAAATAGCATGCTAGCCTTATTCATGTATTAAATATTTTATAAATAATTAACCAGAAAGATGATTTTTTTTTTTTTCAAAACCATAGAAGAAGCCAAAATGATCGATCAATTCGGTTCCTTAAAATTTATAAGCATATCAGATATTTTTGTAGCTAAGAAGTGACGAAATTAATCTGCATGCAAACTTTAAGAAACCGAATTAATCTTTAATTCCTTATAAAATGTTTAAAGAAACTGAAACAATGGTTCGGATACTTTGTGTATTAAAAAATGTTTTCATCTTTCTCCTTCCCACAAAATATTTACCATATTTCTAAATGAGGAGAGTTCCAATGCACCCAAAATTTCATGCTCCCATTTGCATTCATTTTTTTATTTCCTTTATCTTCATTTTGAAAGTCCGAATAGTCAATCCGAACCGTTCAACACGATCATCATAATAAAATATGCTTGGATATCAAATTTTATATTTTTTGGAATTTTTTTATTATTTTTTAAGATAGGTACAAAATCATTGTTTTAAGGAGATTCTACACCATCCGATAAAGTGATTTTGTACATATCTTAAAAAATAGTAAAAAAATTTCAAAAAATATAAAATTTGGTCTCCAAGTATATTTTATTATGATGATCGTGTTGAACGGTTCGGATCGACTATTCGGACTTTCAAAATGAAAATAAAAAAGATAAAAAAATGGATACAAATAGAAGCATGAAATTTTGTGTGCATCGGAATCCTCCTCTTTCTAAATTTAATTTTTTTTTATTATCGCCGCCAAAGTATTCATTTAAGAGATAGAAACGACAACACGAATAAACTGTTCTGTCAATATATTAACAGAGGAAAGTTCATTATATTCAGTGCAGTGCAGCGCACGAGTGATTTGTTGCGCTGTTTTGATTATTGTTCGTGCGCTGCATAAAGAATAAACTACTCTGTCAATATATTTATCCAAATCAGGAACAGGTTACCTGCTAAGATACTATGGTTGAGTAAAATTAAGCTAGCCAAATCTAACCATAAACTACTTGAAAACACCAGGTAGCATCCAAAAGTAGCACTACTGCACTAACAACCAAATTTAGATCACTTGATATTTTCTTTTATTAGTTGTAGCCAATTCGTCGCGTGCATATAATATAACATGCAATTAGTTGTACAATCTAAATCAAAAACAATATAAAAAAAATAAAATAATTCACTGATGGATGAGTCTGGAAAGGATATATGGTCCGAATAAATTAGCAACACCATGATCAATTTTAATATTTTTACGTAATTGATGTAATTAATTCGTATCTTTTTATAGCACTTGAAGATATATATCAGCTTTAACCCAAATATTTGGAGAAAGATAATTAGGGAGTTATGCGTTCATAGGTTGTGTTGTTGTTGTTGTTAAATTAAATGCTGATTTTACTATACTACTACTGAAAGTACATGCAAGCATTTAATACTTGAATTTTCAAAGTACAGCCGACCTCAATTTTGAATAATATTACCACTTCTAAGTAATTTAATTTGTTGGTAATGTATGTAAAAAGTTTGTGAACCACAATTACCATTTGAATAATTTTGAAGTTAACTATCAGGCTATAAGAAATTTCATTGAGAAATATTTAACCGGAGGAATGGAATCTCAACAAGAGAAAAAAAAAATTAACAAGTCAACTAGTGGATAATTTTTGGATGTCTTATATATCTTGACTAGAGCATGTAGAACCTTGTTTTGCCTCACATGGCAGGACTCTGAAAGTGGATAATTAAATTCAACAGATTAGAGATGTAATAATGTTTTTTTTTTAAGGGGAGAGAATCCTTTTATTTTCAGTGTCATATATAAATGGATCTCAATTATAGTAAAATTAAAAAAATTCATTTAAGTTTTGTAATTAAGATACTGAATTTCATTATTAAAAAAAGTGTATATGGCATAGTTACATGTGCTGTTGTTCGTAGAGTGGATATGAAATTGATTAAAAACTTTCTCTGAATAACTAAATGAAGACATTATTGATTGTATAACAGAGCATGCACTGATTTTTTTAGTTTATAGTGGGTGAATTAGGAATATTTTTTATTTTTCATTTATTATTATTTTTTTTCTAAAGTTGAGAACGCAAGGATAGGATGTCGTGCATCTTAATGGTTGTATTTGTTCAAGTATATATAAAATAATGAATACTAAAATAAAGCAAAAGATAAATGTGTGTGTGTGCTGGAAATAAGGAAATAGTACTTACAATTAATTAAAATTAAATAACATTAAGAATCTACAGAAGTAAGAAAAGAAAAACCATTGAAACATCATTAAAGAAAAAACATGAATCATAATTATAAAAAATAAAATAGTTAAAGAAAGAAAAATGTATGTATTAATGGAATCTGATAGCTCGACCTCTAGATTTTTTTCTCTAAAAAAAGAAAGGAAAATTCATAGTGACACTATCTACTAGGGGTGTCAATGGGTACGATACGGATAGGGTGGAAGCATTTTCATACCCATACCCACTAAGAGTTGACATTACCCATACCCCATCCTTACCCATACCCTACCCTTACCCGTTAAGAATTTGTCTTATCCTACCCTACCCGTACCCGTTAAAATTAGTGGGTAACGAAACGGTAGCGGGTGAATAACAAATAACACTAATATATTAGTTTTATTTTTTTTACAAATATACTATCAAAACTCATGATGTCATACATATGCAATTAGGGGTGTTCAAATGGTTAGGTTTGTTTGGTTTTCAACCGAACCGAAAAATTTCGGTTTAAATGGATTGGTTTTTCAGTTTAAATGGTTCGGTTCGGTTCAGTTTTTGGGTTATTTCGGTTTTGTTTAATTGGTTCGGTTTAGAATTTTATAAAACAAAAAAAACCGAACCGACCGAACAAACCCATGCTTGTAATCCCAACCGGTCCCATTCTGTCTCTCAACCGAACCCATTTTTTATAAACCAAACCCTCCGCTAGCTCTACTGTTTGCTATTGCTTTACACCTGTCTCTCCTTCTCCTTCCCCCGCACCTTCGATCCCCGCTCTCCGTTCTTTTTATTTTTTTTGAAAGCAACGCTCCCTCTCTCTCTCTCTTTTTAAAATCAAGGCTCCTTCTTACTCTCTCTCTCTCTCTCCTCTCTTCTCCTCTCCACTTCTCTCTTTCTCTTTCTTTTCCCCTGGCTGATCTTTTCTCTACTATACTAAGGTGCTCTTTATACTTTTTTTTTTAATTCAAATTTTGTGTGGATTGGAGGGTTTGCTGATCAATCAAAGAAGAGATCAAGGTACTAAGTAGATCAATTGGAGTAGTTTAAAAAAAAGTTTGAGAAATTTAGGTTTTCTTTTATTTATTATGAATTATTTCGGTTTAACCGAACAAACTGAAATTTAGTTCGGTTTGTTCGGTTCGGTTCTTAATCGGTTCATAGATTTAAACGGTTCAGTTCGGTTCTGATTTTGAAAACCGAATAAAAGTTTGGTTTAACAAATTTAGTTCGGTTTCAATTGAACCGACCGTTTGAACACCCCTGTATGCAATTACAATTATTAATATAAATATCAAAATACAAATATGTAATCAATTATAACTAATAATTTTTTTATAAAGAAAAAAAAAACAAAAAATTCAAATATCTCTTCTAACAAATTCAAAATTCAATTCGTTAATTAAATAATAAAACATTCAAATAAAAAAAGTAATATGTTTAGTATTATATTCATTTTACACCAAAATGCATATATTTTCTCATCAATTAACATTGATACAATAATATGAGAAATATAAAATTGAATAAATTGAATATAATATTTATATATCTATATGTAATTTATTTTATATAATTACCCGTTATCCAATGGGTACTAAATAGTATTTACCCGTATCCATACTCATTTAGCTAACGAAAAAAAATCCTTACCCATACCCATACCCAATAAGCTAACGAAAAAAAATCCTTACCCATATCCGACTTATCGAATACGATACGGGTAGGGTAAATGGGTAAACGGTTTTCATTGACACCCCTACTATCTACAAAATATAGAAAAAAAACTTAGTTATGGTCTTAAAGAAAATTAAACATGGGTTATTAAGGCATTGATATATCGTTTTTAAAAAATTTACACTTGGTTAATGTGCATTTTTTATACTAGAACGCGTAATCGTTTTGGTACCAGATAAATACTTGCCTATTTCGATTATTTAATACTGATATAGCACAACTGTCTAAATTTTCAGATTCTTTATTTGAATCCGTATGCAGCTTCTGCCAAGATTCATAAAAAAAAAAAAAAATTCCGTAAAATGCACACTTTGTAAATTACACCTGAAATTTACACTTTGCATGCTTGTAAGGACCATAATAGTTTAAATCAATTTAAATTGCACACTTATTTTAATCAAAATAAGTACTTATTTAAAGTAAAATAAAAATAAAAATAAACACTTAACAATACATCTATTTCTAAAAATTGGCCCAAAGGAGAGAGACATTATTATTAGAGGGTAAAAATGCAAGATAATTATAATATTCCGTTGCCAAAGTTTACTTCTGTTTACAAGCTGCACCTAATTAATAGATAACATTATCGAACTGTTAAAATTGTCTTGAAAAGTAACCCGAAATTTCAAATCAGGATAGTAATTTTTATTTTGAAAAAAAAAAAAATCAATTTTACGGCATTCTTTATAGCGTTTTATTTTACATAATTCAAAAAGATAATTTACATTGTTTAAAGTTGTTCCGGATTAATTGCAAATTGTTAGAGAGTTTCTAAAAGTGTCTCAGTCATTCCAATCAAAGTTCTGCAAGTTGTTCAAATTAATGATGCTGATCAAAGCGGTTCGCTACTAACTCGAGATTAATTTCAAAAGTCGCTACTTGTGAGAACATTCGGTGAATATTTACAATATTCCATATTGATGTTTACATGATCAAGTATTGTGTTTTACAGTATCAGTGCTTGTTGGTGATAATTGAGTTTGGGTAAAAACTGAGTACCGAAGCTTGGATACAATTAGGGCTGTAAATGAGCTGGCTCGGGTCGAGCTGGGCCTTAGCTTAGCTCATTAATTCTGACCCGAGCTGTTAGTGAGCCAGCTCATTAACAGCTCACGAGCTAAAATCTCAACTCAAACTCGTGATAAGCCAGCTCACGAGCCACAAGCTGGCTCACTGGGTTTGGTTGGACTTTGTTTTAAAAGGAAAATAAATTTTACAAATCTTTTTGGACCGAGTTGAACTGAGCTGGACCAAGTTTGACAGTATAAAATACACACAAATTCATACAAATTCACAAATTGATACCTAGCCGAGCTAGGCCTTAACTCAGCTCATTAATTTTGGTCCAAGCTGTTAGCGAGCCAGCTCCTTAACAACTCGGTCCACTATTGAACGAACTGTTCCCGATCGAGCCAGATGTGAGTCACGAGTGAGCCACGAGCTACGAGCTTTTTGACAATTAGGTACAAAATTGTCATGAAAAATAACCCAAAATTTCGAAACGGGATTTTTTATGCATAGTGCTTTATATATTAACTTCAAACGAGTTAAAAAAAAAAACTGATTATGATTATATGCAAATATTATGATAAATGGTTCTCTCAAAACGAAGTCAACAATAAGCATCTTATGGAAAGAAATTAAAAATTGCATGTTGTTACCGACTAAATTTTTGCAGAAAGAGCAAATTGTGAGTGGCAATTATACATATGAAAAAAAAAAAACTATTAAAATTTAGACAACATATTAGTGATATGAAAAATTATGTATATTTTACAGCATGCTAGAAAAATGAGGTCATTTACTCATTTACTGTACCCATTTGGAAATGAGAAAGCAACTATTATATGTTGAAATGATTTTTTTTAATAATATGCTAATAAGAACATTTTTAAATTGAATAATTTCCTTATAGTAGTCAAAAGAAGCAATTTGATATAAATAATTAATTACGGATAGTGATACTTAATCATTAGATAGTGCTCTCTTCACGTTTTTTAAATATCTTTAACAAATGTGATTGGACTTTGGAGATACCATTGAAAAGAAAAAAGGAAAAAAAAAAAGAATCAAGAAAAAACATAAAAAATAAATAAGAAAAAAAAAGATATATAAAAGGAAATTAATTAGAATAAAAAACCTGAAGTAGGAAATATAATGAAATTTGGAGAATAAGATCTCCAAGTCGGTAGGCCCCAAACAAGAATTCAATTTCAACGCTTTGGGATCTGAAAACAATTATGACTTATTTTCTTCTTAAACAAACGAAAAATGAAGAAATAAAATATCTGTGTTTGAACTGTCTCTTTATCGTTTTTTTTTTTTTAAATTCTTGACAAAAGCTGTCAAGATGGAACTCTCATCATCAAGTAGGCAAATAATAACGGGAAATTTTGCTCAGAGGTCCTTACAATATTTTAATTTTTTTTATAATGAAGTAATTAATTTTTTATTTGCTAGGAAGAAATTAATATAAGTTATGATTTGCAAGAAATATGTCTAGTATAGTTGGCTAATTAATGATTTTTTTATATGAGAGAAATATCGTAAGTTAAAACTATACAATTTTTTTAATTAGAAGCTCAAACAATTTATTTAAGCATTGAATGAGATAAAAAAAAAATCAAATTATCTATTTAGTTAGTGCCAGATGTCATAATATATAATAATCGAGGTCTTTCTCAAAAGAATTTCTTTTTGATTTGTGTATTTAAGAAAATATTACCAATATGCTTATTTTTTAACCCATAAATAATTGTAGATCTATATATTGACCTCCTTAATTTAAAATATTATCCTCCCTCAGTCCCTCTTGTCTCCGGCAACAAATATTGTATTACAACAAAATTATTAATTTATTCATGCGGTATATAATTAGAAATCTGCACAAAAAATGAAATACTTAATTGGCAATATGAATTTTAGTACATGTAAAAGTGAGTAGATGCAAAGCCAATAAGATAACATAAAATTAACCACCAATGAAATGATGAAATTCAAAATGGATCACATTTATTAACATGGAAAGAAGTGGCATCATCACACAAGAAATGAAACAATTATACACAGTCGGCAGCCATAAAAAAAATTATTGTACTAAATTGTATTCTAATTGGACTTTATATATATATTTTTTTTTTATTAAGGAATGGCCTTAACAACAACAAAGAGGGGATCTTGCATTTTGGTCACTACTAGGAGTCATCGTATTATTTAATTACACCCTTAAAATCTATATATACACATATTTAATGAACCTATAAGAAAGCATACATCTCCTTGCTGATTGATAAAAATAAAAAGTGTACTTGTTTCTAATTTTATAGTTAAAATTATGAAATTACGTACTGCTGCTAAGATCAATATATAGCCAAGATGATATATCTGTATTCAATTGAGTTCACATCTTCGGAGATATTTCAAAGTTTGAGTTGATCTGTATGTAGAGAATTCGGACCGGCACGAATCTTAAAGCAGCTTGTTATCTATTATTGTTGTTTTGTAAGTTCTGAATAGATTTCCGAATTAAATATAATCCGGTTTTGAAATTATCTATAATTTTCAGTTATTTAAGATTATATAAACCCTAGGCTACTTTATTGGATTGTTTGGCAACACATAGGAGATTAAATATTAATCCGCACTAAGCAATAGCAGTTCGATAAGCTAAAGGAATTAGAGGCAAAAGATTAAGATAGCTAAAAGAAGTTTAAAGGAAGCGGACAAAAAAAGACTAAGCGGTAATCAACAATTTAAAAGAAGTTCTCTTAATCCGCGTTAAAGAATCAGTAATTAGCAGAATTGAGCAGCTAAAAAAGCTAAATGAGACTCCTTTAGTCATCTTAAGAAGGCCCTTGCCAAACAACATCCATATTATTAGAAGCAATTGTTGTAGTTATGGCAAATATTATTATTAGAGCAGAAATATAATTTGTGAAAAGGGCTTCGACACAAATTATATAAAAAAGAATTGTATATCCCCATCTACCGAGGCAAATTAAAAGAAATATATAGTTGGTGTTGACCCCCAATCTAATAATTTCCCAAAGAGTAGTGCCTGTAAGCATAAAATTATATAATTTTCGGCCTTGTTCATTGACTTGTCTTAAATGTTCCCGTAGTTGACCGCTAACATTTTTTTATTCTATTTCCAACCAAGAGAAGAATAATGAAGTTGCTTTCATAAATTGGCAACATGGATACAGAGACTTTGTATTGACAACTGGATCTAATATTAATCATCCCAGTCAAACACCTTAACAAAATCGTTTGGACAAGTATTAATACTAGATCTAAATTTGCTTTCAAAATACTATTTCGAGAATTGCTTGGTGTTACCAACTGAAACGGTACCACTGAACTTGCGCTAAAGCTGACAATTTTTTTTTTTGCAATAGGTATCTCGATAGACCTCAAACTGCACATATTTATAATATAAAAATATAACAATATTATCTCTAGTGATCCAGTAATATGGAGGTCTCCTAACAGTTGTTTAGGATATTCTTGCTAAAAAGTCATGCATTTATAAATAATGTGCTAGCTATTAGTTCCGTAGCATCTTTTAAATTGCTTTGACTTCGTATTAGTGTAAGGCTCGTTTAGATAACTCATACTTTAAATTAACTTTGATTATGTATTTCGATGTTTCTCCTTTAACTCAGATAGGCCTCTCAGACACGGATTCACAGGCCAGCGTGGATTCAAGCGTGGACCCTACTTTTGGGTTCGACGGATCGGATGATAGAGATATTTCTAATGATATTGATGAGGCAGCTGGCTTACTGTCTCCTGATTGATCTTTAGTTTATACTAGCTAGCTCCTCTTCTCCTAGTGTTATTGCTATTAGTGATTTATTTTAGTGGATTTTCTTATAGTACTTTGTTTTTGTGAATTTTGGTGCTAGTTGGATATTGTTCCACTAGTTTGGTATAATTAGATACTTGGTGCTATGCACTATCTTGTGTGGACATTGTTTCGTAACGAAACATGTGAATTTCCACTTTTGTAAAAAAAAAATAATGTGCTAGCTACCATAACTTATCATGAAATATCAATTAACTGTCAGCATTTTAATTTAATGTTTAATTATTTTGTATATGATCGCACTAAATATAACAAACCAACTATTAATATTATCATATTCAGCAGTAATATATGATAATCGTATGTTTAGTGCAGTGGCACGAGTCTCCTCTCTCTACAGAGAATTTGCAGGTTCAATTCGAAAATAACATCTAAAAGATGCTGGAATGTACCAGGATCATTTAATAAAAAAGAAAAAAAATGTGAACTTTTTAGTTTTATTCAACATGAAAAATATTGAAGACAAAGCAATACATACAGAAATAACAATTATTACTTTATTAGCATTATCAGTTGTTATTACTAGTGAGGCAAATGCGAAATTAGGCTATTTCTCTAGTCTATAGTAATATGTTTGCATATATGTCAGTTGCTCGATTATCAAGTAGTTGTAAGGTATTAATAAGTGCCATCCATTAATTTGCTAATATGTTAATGTAATGTAATTTAATTTGAGTATTTTATATCACATAATTAATGAAGCACTCCTTTTAAGTATAATCATGTAGATCTCAATGTTATTCATTTATTAACGTTTAAGAAACTAACAGTGATTTATCCGTTAAAAAAAATATTGAAAATTTTCGTAGAAGCTACAAAGTCGTGAGGGAGAATTGAACTCTTAACTTTTGAATACAATAGTCTTAGAACTTTTTTCTAACCAACTATGTTATCTCTCTTTTCTCTATCAGCAAAAATTTAAGCGCTAAACTTTCTAGATGATATTAACCGGAGACATTTGAATTAATACTATCGTCATTTAATATATCATTTTGTAAAACTTTTGAATTAATACTATCGTCATCTAAATATATCATTTGTAAAACTTTATCCAATACATTGCTTCAATTTACTCATCGTACATTTTGCCATTTTTAAAAATAATGTGGATCTGTTTTTGTTATCCTTCTATCCTTCCAATAGCAGAGCTCATACATAATATTATACATCCAATAATTGCGAGAGAAATAAATCTGCTGCGATTCTAAGGATCTCAGTTCCTGTGATTTCAATTATATTTCAACCGTTCATTTATTAGAATACACGAATCTCAAAGAAAATTAATTTTTGTGCACACATCTCAAACCATATGAACGGTTGAGATTGGAATCGTAAGCTCCCTTCGATCCTTCGGAATCACAGCAGATTTATTTATAATTGGGAGAGAGAAAAAAATTATGATGAGGCGACCGAGTACAAGCCAATGGGGACTCAGAACAGACGCAGGTTTTGACTCAAGCATGAGATTTGATTAATGGCGCTCCGCTATGCACCATCATTCTATCTCCGAGTTATTTATATTTCTTTGATCCAGCGCGCGGATCTAAGATCACTTTTAATTTTTTTTTCTTTACGAGGTCCCATTTATGGAAAAAAAAATACCATTTTTTTTGGAGGAAAAACAATTGAAGGAAAATTGTAAAGATAACTTTTGTGAACTCTGTTATTCTTAACTTTATATATGTATCTAATTAAATGATTGAGGTGGTAATGGCATTAAGAGAGATAATGTAATTGTTGTTTTTCTTCAATGGGAAAATAGGTAGTACTATGTACTATGTACCACTTTTGTATAAATAAGGAAAAAAAAAACTTTATATATTATGCATATATAATATATCTTAAGATATAGTCTATTTGTAATATTTCTAGTTAGATTGTATCAGACTAAATAAAAAATTACTCTGGTTAATTTTTTTTTTTGAAGGTTGGCAGAGCCAACAAATATATTGATAAAAGAAATATTATTTACAAGATCCTATTCTATCTCTAATTACAAAAAATATATTACATGATGTCTTATATGAATTCATTCACTGATAATTAAATATATAAGACAACACAATTTACCAACTCATGCACTTCGCAATGCTTGTTTGAAAAAAAAAATCTTCCGTTTCTCTCCCGCCAGAGTGCCCAGACCCCTGCAGCCCATATTATACTCCAACAGTCCCTCTCAGCCCATATTTTACTCTGGGTAATTCTATCTCACATCCTACTTTTCATTTTTATACAAGGAAAAATACTTTTGTGAGTTTAATTTGATCTTATAGAAAATACATTTTCTGCCTTTTAAAAGCGCTATCATTTTTAATGTACAATAAGACAAGATGTATTTAAGAACTTGAATTTGCTCTAGAATTATCCAATTATTATATATGTAAATACATAGATATTCCTTTTTTATATTGCGGTGGCTTATCCAGGGCGGATCTCAATACATTGAAAAGGTGGCTAAGCCACCTCTATGATTTTAAAATTTTAGTTATTTGTATTGAAATTTAATTAAATTTTATTTTTTCTGAACTTTCTATATAGTCCAGCCTCTCTCAATAATAATCAAATCTTTACTTGTAGTCTAGTGATTAGAACTCTATTTTGTAGTTAATATGTCTTGGGTTCAAATCTCACTCACCACATTATTTATTTTAATTTTCAGTCTCCTTTATAAAAACTTTCTAGTTCTGCCCCCTGGGCTTATCTTCAAATTTTAAGTGATTGTGAATAAAAGAATAAATAAAGAAGTATCCTTAGGTGAAGACATGAAGCATTTCTTGTATGGTGTTAGGTATCCTGGAAGTACGGCTATAAACCAAATTAAAATGAAAATTAAACCTAAAACTAAACAACATGTCTCACACGTTGAAATCTTCCATATTTTGAACTTCTCTCTTTTCTTTATTCTCTTTTTTCATTGAAATTTTTGAAGTTTCTTTTAGAGTTCTATTTATTGAGTCAGCACATGAGGTTTCTTGTTGACATTTTGACAGTTAGATAGGAACTTCCTTATTTTAGATAAGCATTTAATTTAGGGTTATTTTATTACTAGAAGTCCAAGAGGTTAGAGGTCTAACCTTGGCTCTATAAAGGCAATTAGCTAGGAGAGCAATGAAGGAAAAATAGGCATAGGAGGATAAACAAACAATAGAAAAGTAGCTTCCATATTCATTTGGTTCCATTAATGGAGGTAGCAAAAAGAGCAAAAAGATTATCGACGATGGCGGAGGATACAAAGCCTGATCCACTCAATGGAAGAGAGAATGAAGAGATTGGGAAGGTACCATCATTTACTCTCTCTCTCTCTCTCTTCTATCTCTAGAGCTCTGTCCTTTGAGATGTCAACATGATATTTTTTTTTTCATGCTTTTGTTTCATTTTCTGTAATGAATGGTTTTTTCTTGAGTAAAAATAAGGATCCAGCCCTCTTTAATGAGAGTATTTTATGGTTGTCTATATTTGTGTCATGCTATAAGCTAGTTATATTACTCACTATTTCATCTTTGTAATATTTTCCTATTTCATAAAGGTTCATACTTCAAACGCAACTGAGAAGATTCCAGTACTAGATTCATCATCAAAACCATCATCTTCAAGTACACACATGTTGCTTACCCAGGTTAGATTAATTCACCATACATTTTAGATACATATATTAAATAATACAAAGATATTTTTATTTGATAAACACATTTAGTTAACTTGTAGACCATATATATACCCCATACTTAGATAACAATAGGAAAAAAAAAGGAAAGTAAATAGAAGAAAAGAAACTAACAGGCTTGTCCAAAATTATAGCAGTTATTTGTAATGTCTCGTTAATTCGAGTATAACACATGTAAATTGACCACAGGAGCAAACACTGGCGACAACAAAGGTTGAAATGGGTGAAGTGCGAGAAGAGAACGAGAAATTGAAAGGCCTCTTAACACGTGTAGTTGACGACTATCAGTCGCTTCGAACTCACTACTTTGAGATAATGGAACAAGGAAAGGGTAAAGCAGTAAAGGATTTAAATTCTGATACTGTGCCTCCTACGAATGTAGAAGAAGAGCACGAGCTTGTTTCTCTAAGCCTCGGTAGCACGATCTCATCAGGTGGCCTCAACAAAAAGGAAGAGAAGTCATGTATCAATATCAAAGGAAACGAAGAAGATAACAAAATTGAGAAAGAGAGCCTTAAGCTGGGGCTAGACAGCAAGTTTGAAGGGCCTAGTAATTCAAAAAGTGAGGCTAATGTGTTGATGAGTTTGAGTTCTGACAATAGCTTTGATGATACAAAGGATGAGGAGCCTGGGGAACCATGGCCACCAGGTAAAATAATGAAGAATATGCGAGGTGGCGATGATGACCTGTCCCAGCAGCCTCAGGTCAAGAAAGCTAGGGTTTCTGTCAGAGCTAGATGCGACACTCCAACAGTGAGTAAATTTTAACTTCAAACAATTAATTAGTAGAAGCTGATTTCACTGGACAAAAGATATTAAGGCAATCTGCAAAGGGAGCAGCTTGGGTCTGATGCCCATCGGACTCAAACTGGATCCGATGCCCATCGGACTCAAACTGGGTCCGATGGGCTCCATCACCGTCCGATCAGCTTTACAGTCCATGCGCATGCTTTAATATCGGTGCACAATCACTTTAATATACGTGTGCACGAATCTTAAAGTGAATCGGACGGTTATAGAGCCCATCGGATCCAGTTTGAGTCCGATGGGCATCGGACCCAAGCTCGTCCCATCTGCAAAAGCATGGATGGAATAAAACATTGGGGTTATAAGGAATACATTCAGGGGGATTTTTCTTTTAATTTGTATTATGAATTTGTGACAGATGAATGATGGGTGCCAGTGGAGGAAATATGGACAAAAAATTTCTAAAGGAAATCCATGCCCTCGAGCATATTACCGATGCACCGTTGCACCAGGCTGCCCGGTTAGAAAGCAGGTAATTAACATTTTCCATATAATTTCCGAGTTTAAATGAACCTTCATTAGCAAGGGAAAAAAGACACATATTGAAGCTAGGTAATATTGTTGTGATTATTCAAGGTGTCAACTTGAAATTTTACCAGGATTGGAAAAATTGAATTATTAAATCTGTATCTTCTCCGTGGATGCTAAAAAATGTGACGTTTGTACAGAATTGAAATGCTTGGTCAATGGAAGTTACTATTTACTATCTGATATAAAGAAGAAAATTACTCCTCATGTTACATGTGTATTAATTAATTTCAATATATATCAAGTTGGTCAGTAATTTTGAAATGATTTGTTCAACTCTAGAGACCAAACGATGTCAATAATTCTGGTCTTGGAAAATATCTTTCTAAGATAGAAGCAAGAAAAGAAAATTGCAATGAAAAGCGTCACCTTGTCGAATTAAATAGTTGTATCATTATTCATTAGCAAATTATTTTATATCCTAAATTAGTCGACTTGCTGACCTAATGCTTTTTGGAAAAATTTAAAGAAGATTTGTTCAAATATTGTGTTGACTTCATTAAATTTCTAATTTATATATCCAATAAAAAAAATCTTAGGAGAGTCCATTAAATTTGTACATAGATAATGAAGACTCAGTTAGATTGGCTAGTCATAAGCTATATGTTTAAATATAGGCATAACACTATAAAAAGAAAATAAACATTTAATTTGCTGCATCAACTATTATCCTATTATTGGAAGATTGAATTTTTCTTCATTGAAACGTGAAGGTGCAAAGGTGTGCAGATGACATGTCCATACTAATCACAACCTATGAGGGGACCCACAGCCACCCGCTCCCGGTTTCAGCCACTGCTATGGCATCCACAACTTCAGCTGCCGCCTCTATGCTAATGTCCGGTTCAACCTCTTCACGAACCATTAACACTCCTGCTACTTTCTCTGGTTCATCTGCTAGCCTCCATGGCCTCAACTTTGGCCAATCAGATGCCTCAATTTCTCGTCCCTTTTTCCTTCCAACCGCATCGGTTTCCTCAACCCCTTCATACCCAACTATAACCCTAGACCTCACTACACAACCAACATCAACCACGCAACCTTTCGCAATAAACCGGCTCACAACAAATCCGAAACACCCCTCCACAAGTTTTAATTTTTCTTCACCAGAATCATCCTCAATTTCAACTTTATGGTCCAATAGTTACTTGGGCTATGGGAACCAACACTACAATAAAAGCCCATTAGGCTCTTTTAGCCATATAGGTAAACAAACCCAAGATTCAATTTTGAATTCTTACATACAAAAGACAACAAACATGAATGCACCGACGACGAATCCAAGCTCGACACCGAGTTTGCTAACAGATTCGATTGCCAAGGCAATTACATCAGACCCCAGTTTTCAGTCTGCATTGGCAGCTGCCATCACATCGTATGTCGGCAATCAGGGGCCGAATCAAGCAGCCCAAACAAGATTAGATGCCCCAGGCCAAGCCCATGGGCTTAAATGGGGTGAGCAATTGGGCTCTTCTAGCTCGTCAACCTTCTCGGCTACACCATGTGCATCAAGTTTCTTGACTACCAAGTCAAATGCACAGAATGCAAGTACACAAATTGGGAGCAATGTGATGTTTTCTTTAGGTTTTCCAAGCTCTAAGAGCGCCTCAACTTCTCCAACGGAGAAAAAGGATAGAATTAGCTAAATGCATCGTTTTCAATAAAGATTAGCTTCATTAATTTTTTTTCAAACCCGGTTTTACCATAATATTGTTTTGTTTTTTTGAACTTGTACATATCTAAATTGATGAT
The DNA here is from genome assembly GCA_024447775.1 of Carex cristatella. Taxonomy (NCBI): domain Eukaryota; kingdom Viridiplantae; phylum Streptophyta; class Magnoliopsida; order Poales; family Cyperaceae; genus Carex; species Carex cristatella. The sequence continues at coordinate 3,228,214 of JAJHPF010000028.1, read as the reverse complement.
TGTGTTGTGTGATGGAAGATAGATATTCACTTGGACAATTCTTTGGATATTCATTGTGGGGTTTCAAATTGTACAAATCAAGGAATCAAGGCCCAAACTGTCTGTGTAAACCTTATTGAAAAGGAATTGGATAGTAGCAATCCGAATGGTATGAACAGTAATCCTAAAATCTCTGCTTTTCCAAATTCAGCCGTGCAATAATTTATGTGCACGTATCTCAAAACACCTGATTTTTCTGTGAACGAATCTTGAAACAATTCAACATTTGGATTTGAAAAAACAGAGATTGTAGGATATTGTTCATGGATAAAGAATCGCAGCAAATTCGGATCCTTTTGAAAACTATGCTGTGAAGAAGAAAAGAAGCTAGAAACAAACTAATAGAAGGCTCCTAGTTTGCATCCTTGTATCATTGCATAATGTCTTGGCAATAATCCTTTTAATAGTTTCTAATTTCTTCTTAATGTTGACTTTTGAAAAAAAAAATGCATCAACTAAAAAAGAAATTTCATGAAGTCCAGCATGTCAATATATGGATTTTCATAACGTTTTAAACAGGTCCTCCCAATAATATTTTTTCATGAAGTCTAGTCTACTTAGATATAGCTTTCATGAATCTACTGAAAGAACTAAATACACCCATCGCTTGATCTATTGCAGAAGCCTCCTTCCCTTCTGATTCTCCTGCCAATTCTCTGAAAATTATCTGCTTCCATTTATCAAAAGAGAGTCAGAAAATGTTATGTATCAACAGCATTGCAATATGGACAATGATTGTCTTACTATCTGATAAACAAAGACTACGTGACTTGTTGGTCTGGTATTTATTTTGTAGTGTTTTTGAGAAAATGAATTTACCTCAATATCGGTCGAAGTAGGTGCAATTTGTAGCTCTTTAGCAAGCAAATATCTATTTGGCCTAGTCTTATCATCATAAAACACTTTCCACGTGCTGAAAAAAAAAAAGGAAATATATTTTAGTTAGTAGAATTTAATTTTTAAAAAAAAGTAAGATCTTATATTTTAATTGTATGTTTAGGTACAGTATGTTACAATATTAATGAGCCCTTCTTTAAATCTCTAATTTCTAATTGCTGAAGTGTATACACGTTTTGTTTCTGATATTTGCATTATTCTATTTTGGTTTGTTCGAAAGGGGATCCTTGCATTTAAAAGAGAAAATTCTCTGAAAATAAGAGTGAAACTATGTGAAGCTTATTAACTAAACTAATAATTAGTAAATCGAGATAAGCTATGGTGTTTAATGAAGTGTCCTTTCTTACTACACATCCATATTTTTCAATTTCAAAGTTCAAACAGCTAATCTGAACAGCTCAACATGATCTCCATATGAAAATGTCCTTGGATACCAAATTTTACATTTTTTTAGAATTGTTTTACTATTTTTATAGGAAGATAGAAAATCACCGTTTTTTTAAGGTCCACATAATCATATAAAAACAATAATTTGCTACCTATCTAAAAAATTAGTACAAAAATTTGGTCTCCCATGATATTTTCATATTTAGATCATGTTGAACAGTTATGATTGACAGTTTGAACTCTGAAATCGGAAATACGGATGTGAGGTAAGAAAGGGCTCCTACATAATAAAGCAGCATAGCCGAACTCTAGTAAAACAATATTGTTTTCTAATATTTATATTGAATTATAGGCTGAATTAACATATGTAACAAACATAAATCTTGTCTCACTCAGGATAACATCTGAAGATTGCACCATCATCTAGTGGCTTCATTGAATAGACAGTGGTAAAGGTGCTGAGATGAGGAAAGGAACAATATTAGTGCAGGTCAAGAGGGTGCAGTCTGGTGACTGATGCCGAAAAAAAAAGTATAATAAGTAAGAAAGTAAAATGAAAATCTTGCCTTAGAAACTTCTTACGTAAATTGCGAACATTGAACCCAACTCCAACATCTGAACTCACAAGGCGTGGATTCCACATTATAAGGGGTCTTGGCTATAAGTTACCAAAATATTTAAAGTCAGGATGAGAACTGATTTTAATGCCATTGAAATATATCATTCAAAGCAGGGAACCAATTTTGGAAAATTATACCTCTTCTTGACTCAATATTCAGATGTATATATTGCCAATTCTTGTTAATTAATCAAAAAAAAATTGTTTGCTAAGAGCTCTAGCATATCTTCATTTCTCTTGTTTGTGAGAGGGATGTTGACCTTCATACAAATAATAATGCACGAAAAAAAGGTAAGATTTTAGGACCAATATTTCCTACCGGGTCATCAGAGAGACGATTTGCAATCATTTCGACTTTCTCAAGCATCTGATAATCAGGGATTATCATAACCACAATTTCATCCTCCTTATCTACTGGATTTCGGTCGCCCAAGCTGAAATTAAGAACAGTCAACGAAATATTTGAAAAATACAATTGAAAATTTTTTATTTCAAGAAAGATAATAGATGCTTCTAGTTGCAAGCATTTTTTTCTCAGAAACCTCCATACAGATATTAAGTGGGAGAGAGTGCTGCCTATTTTACTGGTACCAGAAATGGTATAGTTTGTAGTTATTAGTTATTCAGCAAAACGCAGTTCCAACTGGCAATTTGAGAAAAATAAATAAATGCTAAAGGGAAAATTGGGTGCCAGGCTTTTGTGGGGAGGTGGTAATTTGATGTATGTGTAAAATGAGTGATGTAATGGAAAAATTGTACCTTGCACACCCAAATTTTGCATCCGTCCAATTGTACTTCAGTAGAGCAGCAACCCCTGCATCAGGAAATATCGCTTTTACTTTCTGTCAAAAAAAAAAAAAAAAAAAAAAAGGCATACAATTATTTTCGAGTAATGGGGTTAACGAACAAACAAATTTAATATATAGAGGGGTATTTTGATGAATTTTATAGCCTTTTATATGTGTTAGAGATTTGCTTTATTCTATATTGAATGATTGGGAAGGTGAAAACAGCAATATATTTAATTTGACAACCTTTTACTCAGACCTGGGTTCCTCCGGCTCCTTCCATAAGAGTTTCCAGAAATACCCTTGATAATTCCCAAACACCAGCCTGAGCTCCTATCTCATTTAGAAATTGTAATTCAGGTATCAGCAGCTCTACCTTCACGAATAGTAGAACAACAAGTTTGATTAAACAAAACTCTTGTATTATATTGGTTAACTATGCATGTTCTAATTACAAACTATCTTGGTCCAGTATTCACTTGTTCCCCTAATTATTTATGCAATGTACCCATTTATGCTATTAAAACTTTGATGATGCTCTGAATTTGCTTATACAATTTTAAAAAAAAACTATTATATTTTTAGGCCAAAATACAAACAAAATTATTCTTTTCAAATTGACATACAATGGCACGCATTCCTCCGGCATTGACAAACATGGCGCTTGCTGCACCAGACTGACGAATGGCCCCCACTAAGTCTGAAGGCAAACAACTATAAAAAAAAAAACAAATAATATAGAATTACTTTTCTCTTTTTCTTTCTTTTTTGGCTTTCTTCCAAGATAAATACAGGAAGAATTGGAAAAACAAACAACATATGTTTCTCAGAAACAAAATAAAAAGCCCGTTCCGTTTGATTAATTGTCAAAGTTGAATGCAACAGCAACATGTTGAAACCCTTTTTCTCCCAAAATTTAGCATTTAGCCACCTGTTTAACTTGTTAAAAACTTAGTATATTGAATGATTTTTTTTCTACATGTTCAGAGTATAGCCAATCTAGTATTTCCATATGTTTACAAGTATGATATAACTGACACAGGGAGAAATCAAATTTCATTCTAGAAAGGACCAAAGTGAAAAATCACGCTATAACAAGGATTACATTCTAAATCAACCTGTCATCCTCGGGTTCCTCAACCTCTTGGATGGGGCTCGCATGATCGCCACCGTTGGTATTCGACGTGGCGATATCAGAGCCATCGAATTTGTCAAACTTCGCACGTGCTAGGATCGTGACCTGGTGGTCGCGAGGGTGACGTAAGAGACGATGAGAAATCGGTGAGGTGCTGGGGAATTGAGTTTGAGGCCATTGGTTGCAGTGGAGGGTAGAAGAAAAGTTGGGAAACGGAGAGAGAGCAGAAGCCATCGCTCAAGAGATTTTTTGCTCTTCTGTGTGGCATGGAGGGGTAATACTAATAGTAACCGTTATCTGTAAGATCCTCTCCAGTCTTGACAAACAGTTGGAACTCTTCATTTTTTTTTTTTTTTTTTTTTTTTAATTACTGAACTTCGGTTTCATTAAGCAAAAGAAGAGGAACAAGGATGAAGGAACGCACCAGATTAAGGAAATGCTGCAAAACACTGTTTTGGTAGGAATGTAGGATGTACGTATTTATTATTTTCAGTTTTTGTTTTGTTTTGTTTCTGTTTGTGTTGTGGTAATAAATTGTACCTAATTGATTGATTGAGGATTCGGAATTTCTTTTTCAAATAGAACTCATACAAAAAAATAATCAAAGTAGACTCGTAGAAGTTATAAAAAATAGCATCCACCGGTCTCCCAAACAGTTTCAAGCTACACTGGTTTGGAGGACCGGTGGAAGCTATTTTTATAGCTTTCCAGACTATAGCATTACTTTGGTTAATTTTTTTAAAATAAATTCTATTTAAAAAAAATCGAGGATCCTTATCCGTTACTTATTTTAAAGGAAAAAATAGGACTATTATTCTAATTCGGACCATACAGTTTTTAAACAAATGGACTGGGTCAATTATCTTTAAAATTTAAGAAGATTCTTTTGTATCAATATAGTTTGTTCTTTTAAATTATATGATCATATTTTAAATAGTAAAACTCTACTTCTGAAAAAAATAGGTATACCTAACCTACTCATGGTAACTCTCAGTAAATCTAGGCATGCGCTTTTTTTTTCTTTTTCTTTTTAAAGACTATTGTTTAGATGATTAGCATTTACTTTGATTGTAGAAGTTGCAATCGTAACACCGTGATTACTTTCAGTTTATTTTTTGACATTATGCATCTTAATATCGAAAATGTTATTGACACAGGCCCTAATATTTCAAATCAAACCATACGATTGAAATGAACGGACCGAATTTACATAAAAAAAACATCTTAAATTCTAAATCAAATTGATTTGATCCGTTCAATTTGACATACTAAGACTCTACTTTTTTCTAGTAGGAAAATATAGTCACAGTACTCGTGAATAATTCGCGTTTTATTCGTTTTTTTGACGTTTCTGGACCGAACTCCGAATAAAATGCAAAAAACGTAGAATACGTTTTATTCGCGAATAAAACGCGTAACGCGAGTCACGAATTATTCGCAATAAAAACGTGAAAAAAAACAAATACTTTAATTTCCAAATTTGGGCTGGTCTGAATTAATTTTAAAAAAAAGGCTCCGCGCAGCTTTGGTTTCAAGAAGTTGGATCCGCTCCAATCAATGGAGCACCAGCTCTTTTTTTTTGTTTCGTTTTTGTACCGAATCATTCCCGAATTATATCCGAATTATATTCGAATCACAAATTTTTAATCCCGCCAAACCGAACCCGAACTATTGATTTGCTACTATGGTAGGAAAAACGAACTCCCATTTTCCTCAGGAACCAACTCTGCTGCTCTCCAAATAGCAGGGTCCTGCTCTTTCAATCTCAACCGTTCTTTAAATAGCAAGGTCCTACTCTTTCAATCTCAACTGTTCATCTGTATTGAGATTCGTGCATAAAAAAATCCAACGATTGAGATTAGAATAGCAATATCTTGCTCTCCAAATATTTGGAGAGCAGCGGAGTCGGATCCCTTTTCTCATAGGAATCAATTTTTATTGTACGGCCAATAACACTAAATAAATTGAAATACACATCATGAAACAATGTTCTAAATTCTAAAAATGGTTAAAGCCCACCATTTCATATTATAAGGTCTAATGAGCACAAGCGTGAAGCGTCTATCTTACACGGTATAACAAATAACCATTAACTATTTAAACATGAATTTCCTTCCATCTAATTATTACATTCACTTGCTTTTTTCTCATCAGCAGCATTAGTGGCAAAAGACTTGCCACAACCACAGGTTTTTGTTGCGTTAGGGTTCTGGAAAGCGAAGCCACCACCAATTAGTGCATCACTGTAGTCGAGTTCCATTCCATACACAAAAAGAAGGCTCTTTGGGTCACACACTACAAATAATTTAGACAGAAAAATAAAGCTAAAATTAATTATCAGAAAATTTTGTTATTACAACTTGGAACAGAGATGAGTTCTTATGCAACCCAGAAATCCATATATACTTTGCAAAGATGTAAATTTCACAAATGCCCTTTTAAACATCCCAAATATACTTCAAATACCTCAAACTGGACTTGACCACCAGAAAGGGTCAAATTTAAGCCGATATGTAATGGGTAGGTCTCAACCACCAGAATAGCAACACTATGCTATGACACCAAACTACTGGCACCTTAACTTGAAGTCCATAATTACAATTTCAAAAGTAATACATAATGGTAATATTTATTTCATAGGAAACTCAATTATTATGGAACACTTACAAAGCATACAATTCAACACACCTCATATAGAATCCATATCAAAAGCTGAACCCAATTATTATTATTTATTATTATTATGAAAGAACAACAATCAGAACCTGATTCATTTTGAACCAGAATCAATCTGCAACTCAGCCAACATGCAATTCAGCCCATATATGTATGTTCTGCGAAAGTGAGAACTTATTGCTATTAATCCCAATTTACCCATTACCCAAACTGGACTTGACCAGAAACCTGAACCCACCTGATCCAAAACCTGAATTACCACAATCCATCAAACTGATATGATCTGACCAGGCCCAAATCATCAGAATAATAACAAATATGTCCGAACCTAACTGACTGGAAACCCAAAACTTCAAACAGAAAACCATCAAAACTCAAGACCTGAAACGACTGATTTATAACAATATGATCCATTGATTTATTTCCATCAGAAAGGGTTCTGGTGTCTTTACAGTGGCATAGCAAAGGTAAGACCAGCGAATGATTGATTAAAACACCCAATCAGCTGACCTAAAATCCAAAACAACCCCTGAATAAAAATGATGAACCAAAAGTTCAAGCCGACCCAGAGCCCATTTTCTACCTGCAAATATTTTTTCTTATATAAATCATCTACAAACAGAAATGAAGAAGAATGTACCAATCGAAAATCCATTGTAATCAATGACTGAATCATCAGGACCCGCCTTCGAACGATCCTCCAGTTCCATGGTATAAGACATGCCAGAACAGCCGCCTTGCTTAACCCCAATTCTCAGGCACAGATCTTGATTTTTCTCAGCTCTCATTCTTTTAAGATGGTTCTGTGCCTTCTCTGATAATGAAATTGCTGGAGCAATACTCCCTGATGCAGCTACTGTTACAAATTAAAGTTTACAATTAATTTATAAAAGAAATTAGGTTTTGTCAATGAATTCTTTGAAGTTAAATGTCATATAAAACCTTATCATGCAATTAAACTGAGCTATTATATATTATATATAATTTTACAATTCCATCATCTCCCTTAGTACAACCAGATGAGGAGCAACCAAAAAGAGAAATTTAAACCAAATTGACCTCTGAATCAAGTGATTCCCGACCTAAACAGATAAATCAAAATAACTAACAGAAAATATTTTGCCTTTTGATTCGATCCCAAATTCTTTAGAAATTGTTAGGAAGGTGCCGTAGCTTTTGTAAATCAGCAGAACTGCGAATTCTATTTTATTACACAGTTGTATCAAATCAATTGAAACAGAAGTCACCGTCAAAAGGGGGGGAATTTTAACAACCTGATGCACGAATAGACAAGGATTTTGCACGATTGAGATCGATGGGGAAACGAAGAGAACGAGACCTGGAGCTAATCGAAGGCAGCGACGACGAATCTCGAGGGGGACGGTAAGTGGATAGAGGGTTCGACGCTGTTCCAGTGGCAAAGAGTGCCATTAGAGAGCGATAGGGGAGAGAAGGGAGGGAGTGTTTTTCTGTGTTTTTCTTCTTCTTTTTTAGTTCTTTGAAGATTGGGGAAGAGAAAGATCGCGAGACTTGCTGCGAGCCTGCGACTGAGACTAACAAGAAAGTGTGATTCACGAAAAATGAAGACCAAAAAATTTGGAAAATGAGCAAAGGACGGGGGTAACTTCCAAAATAATAATTTTGCCATATGGGCCATATGGCCCATAGCCTGATGGGAGTGCATCCTCTGGGGAGTTTTTACCTGCGGAGTTGATCGGACGGTTCAGATTTAATCTCCAGCCAGTGAGTGCTCGAGATGATAGAGGAGGCAGTATTAATTTTGCTTTGAAATTCGTACTATAATCTTGATCCGTCCGATCAAAACGAACAGTCCAGATTAAAAAAACCGCACAGCTCCGCAGTAAAAACTCCGCAGAGAATGCGATTTCATAGCCGGATAGCTCCCATAATTTTATCAAGGAAATAAATTTTCTTCCATGTTTTGCATCTACATGTGGTTATAGTTCTATTAAAAAATATTCAGATGATTTCCTCAAAAAAAAAAAAAAATTCAGATGAAGAAAGAGTTTATAAATTACATAGACAAAAAATATTTATAAAACTATAAACAGAGGTATCAGTGTAAATTTCCTTGTTTATAGTTTATAAATTTCCTCAAAAAAAAATTTCAAACAATATTCAACTTAAATTTTTCTTATGACTATCCAAAAAAGATAAAGTAATGAACGCTTTATGTACTAGATATAAACATTCATTAATTACGATATAAAATTATATGCAAAGTGTAAACACTTTCATATGTAAATAAAAGAAATGTAGAACGTTAAATGCATTTAATTAATTTTTCAAAAATGAAATGATATCAGTGTTGTAAATAACTGTATACGCTCGTCGGATGGACGGAGTACCACTAAAAAATTAATCGATATATGACCGATTAATCACAAAATTGCGGATAATTTTGCAGATAATTTTGCGTTTCATTAAAGTTATGTGCATATACTTGTAATTATTAAAAATGATTAATTTAACTCATCAAATTTATCAAATAAATTATTTTAACTTCGTTTCATTGTTAATTATAAAATTTTATGAAATTATCATTTAGAAAATCTCATATAAGACGATATATATATATATATATATATATATAGGTTTTGGCTAATATGCTACGCGTAGCTAAGAGCCCCCCGTGCAACGGCTCAAAATTTAAATTTTCAAAATCCTAACGGTTGATCCGAACCGTTAGATATGTTCTACATATTGAAATGTACTTGGAGACCAAATTTTATATTTTTTGGATTTTTTTTACTATTTATTAAGCCACTTTGAAAATCGCTGATCCAACGGTGGCTTAACCAAACAGTGAAACCGTTGGATCAGCGATTTTCAAAGTGGCTTAATAAATAGTAAAAAAATTCCAAAAAATGTAAAATTTGGTCTCCAAGCACATTTCAATATGTATAACACATCTAACGGTTCGGATCGACCATTAGAATTTTGAAAACAAAAATTGTGAGCCGTAGCACGGAGGGGCTCTTAGCTACGCGTAGCACCGTAGCCCGGTCCTATATATATATATATATATATATATATATATATATATATATATATAACAAATTAAATGCAGAAAAAATAATAATAAAATGACCAACTAATTGACCATATAAATGGAAAACAGACAATTCGTAACGGTTTGATCACCACTAATGACTAATCGACCGATTAGTCGTGTTAAACGGTTTTTTTTTACAAAAATATTGAATGATATCATTTTTCTTTTTCTTTTTTAGAGAGAAAGGTGAAATGAAACTTTCAATTTCCATTTATCAAAACACAAGCGGTGTCGAATTAGTCAAATGAAAGTAAATCATAAAAGGTAAATAAAAGAATAGTTAAATCAGTTAATGATTTTATATATGCAGATATTATTATTTTTAAATATTTCTTTGTAAAATCAGTTTATTAACCTTAAATAACTCTGGAAAAGCACTTAATATAGAAAATTTTCTTCTTTTTTAGCTTAGAGCAAAGTAACAATTACACTACAAAAATATATTACAAGTTGTAAAGATAAATTATTATTGTTGTTGTTGTTAGGAGGAGGAGGTAGCTAGGTTAGTTTTACTAGCATTTGTAAAATTTATAATCCCTCATTCATACTTGTCTATCTTTCAAATACTTGTTAAAGTGAGAAATCATAAAGATAAATTATAAGAAGAATTGTTACTAGTTCCCAATTATGTATTATGTACAATTCCTCTTTCGTACATATGTATATTTTTTTAAATGATTGAGTAAAAAAAATCATAAAGATAAATAAGAAGACAATTTTTTTTAGTTGTTTAAATGAACAGTAATATGTAAATCTGAAAAATGAGGGAGTCTAAATTATTTTATATTTTAAAATTTGATCTAATAACAAAAGATAATGCTTTTTTTATAGGTTCTAGCAGATATTAAAAGGTGTTGAGTGCTTTCACCACAATCGATTAATTCCAAGTCCAAACAGTCGATCCAAACCGTTTAACATATATATATGAGGAGGGATCTACTTACAATATTTTGGATCTTACAATATGTTGCAACATTCGATTTTGCGATTTTCAAAGTCCAAACAGTCGATTCAAACCGTTCAACATGATCTCTACATTAAAATGTACTTTGAGATCAAATTTTTCATTTTTTTTTTGAATTTTTTTTACTATTTATTAAGTATTTTATAAAACTGTTATTTTTCAGTGGTCCAGAATTATCTAAAAACAGCAGTTTTGTAAAATATTTAATAAATAGTAAAAAAATTCAGAAAAATATAAAATTTGGTCTCAAAGCACATTTTAATATAGAGATCATGTTGAACAGCTAGATCGACTGTTTGGACTTTAAAAATCACAAAATCGAATGTTGTAATATGTTGTAACTTTCAAATATTGTAAGTGGATCCCTCCTCTGTGTGTGTAAGAAATAAGGGAGTCTAATTATTTTATATTTAATATTCATAGTAAACAAGTGGCGGTCAAATTAAGATTACAAGCAAACAAGTATATACACAACATATAACGGATAGAGATCACTTTAAGTTTAAATACATCAACCAAAAGCTTACATATATTAAACAAGATATTGCCAATAAAATACAACTTATTTTATCATCATATATTTAACATCTTCCTTAATATTCACGCTTGCTAAAGAAAAAGCATGTAAAATCCACCAAGAGATGACGCAGAAGCTACAAACGAGATGAAAAGTCTCACAAAAAATGGCATCATTGCTCCAACCTTGGAAGTAAACATCACAGTTAACACAGTGGATAATATCCACACTGCAATTTTGATTCTCTCTCTGTTGGGAGATTCAGGAGCTGTTTTTTCAAACAAACGAATGAACCAAAACAACAGCAATAGGTCCAAATAAGAAACAAGCACAAAAGAAATTGATCCCATATCTCCATTTGAGTTGTAAATTGCTCTTACAGAGTTGTAAGTTAACATGCCAAATCCTAAGCTAGGGAGCCATGAATATCCGTCGTCATGCTCCATCTCTAATATAATAATTGTATGAGAGAAATTGCTGCTTTTGTTGATGAAGAAGCCAATGTTGTACCTGTATATGACTTGTTGTGGTCTAACAATGAATGCGCGTGTGTGTATATATGGGCACGATAATTCTGTTTGCTGTGTTACCCTGGTTAAGTCAATCCTATCAAGTCAAGACCCGATAACTCAATCCTATCAAGCCCGATAACTCAGCTGCAATTCATCGTAAAGTTCATCCTGTTAATTAGCCGTGTTACTCTAGTCTAGATAAGAATATGTGACATGCCGTAACATGACGTGACAAATACGTGATGATTTGGTAAAGTAACGTGATTAATATTTTTTTTAAGTGACGTGACTAAAATGATGGCGGATAATCACATCATGTGTGGTCACGCTGTGACTAGACGTGACATAAATTAGTCACGTTAATTTATTTTAATATTTTAATTTAAATTGTTGAAAATTTAGAAAAAAGATATAAAAAATTTAAAATAAGTAAATAATGTTGCAAAGTTATTATTTTTTTTTGAGAAAAGATTGTTAGGCATTTGACATTACAACTAAAATTCAAATTACAAACATTCATTGGACTAAACTAAAGAAAATAAAAATTAGTACTACATGAGTATCAATATGACTGAACCTACACTAAAAGATAAACTTGAATATTTTATATATACCAAAAAAATTTGATACTCTATGTTTCATACTGTGACATGACATGACGTGACTGGTTCGCGTAATGTGAATATAATTTTCGCTCTAATGCTGTCACGTCACGCGACACGCGAGTCATGTCACGTAATCGACACAATAAATTTAATATTAAATATGTTTTTGATAATTATTTTGTTAGTCATTATTTCTTTGCGAATTGGACCTTCAACATGTAGATTATGGTGCGCATTTAATATAAAAAATAATATATGTTGTTTGTATTTTAATATTTCACCTTGAGATTGATAATTACATAAAAAAAAAAAACAATGGAGATCACAAAACTTTTGTTTATATTACATATTAAAATGGTAATAATTTAAAAATTATTGTTTATTTTTTTTATAAGACAAACTATCTAACTATTTAATATCAATAAATAAATTCTCATTTAAGTTTTGAATCTGCACTTTTGAATCCGTGTTTCTAGATTTGGAAATTCAGCCATTTAGACTTGTACTCCGGGAGAGAGAATTCATGATTAGAATTATAGAAAACTAAGTTGGTATTATCCAAGGGTTTACCTCAATTATTTTGTAAAGTCAACTTCGACCACATCGATACAAATCCTATACAATCCCAAACAACCTAAAATCTAAGAGCGTGTTGGGCTACACAGTAGGCAAGGGAACAGACATAGGAACTGATTATTTTTAACTGAATTTTACTGTTCACGTGAGAAAAAAAATTCAGTCTAAAGGCCTGTTTGGCAGCATTCCCACGTGAATAGTAACTCGCAATTCAAATTGGGTCCGTTCCTGTGCCCATTCCCATTTCCGGAGAGAGGCCGAACATGTCCTAAGTGATTTTTGTTTTTCCCATGTAAACAGTAAAAACTGGGGAGTCACCAAACAGGCCCTAACTGTCTTAGACTCTGAACAACCGTACAAACAAATAATGTGATTAATCCGATGTTCGACTGATTTGGAAAAAAAAATTACGGACTTAAAATTATTGGTTAGGTATGAATTAATTAAATTTTAATGGACCCGACATGATATGGTATATTGAGAGTGATATTAATATAAAAATAATATAATACCTAGTTATTTTTTTTATTTTTAATTAGAACTTTCTCTATGTTATTATTGGTTCAAATATGTTATATTTATATTAGTATTTTTTTCAATTAAAATTTTATTATTATTTGTGTTTTTGTAACAGTTTTGTCAACGGTGAAATCTTTCAAATCTGTCAAAATTAACCGCATAAAATACAAGTTTGAGTTAGATAATTTTTGTTTTATGATTGATTAATTAGAGAGAATTTTTTTTGGGGTTTATGTGTCGTACGCGTACTGCGTACACATCATTACGTGCAAGTAACGTTCTAGAGAAAACAAAACAATGTCGTACTATTTATTGCTTTTCCTCTGAATTGCATCTATTTCCTCGTTGGGGATACCTTTTCCAGATTTACCCAATTTAATTTGTTGGCGTCATTATATTGCCAGAATTTATAGGAAATTTTGTATTCGTGGAAATTAAAGAAAAAGTAGAGAGAGTAATAGAAAGAGTACGTGATATTTTTAATTGGTAGAAAGATTGGTAAGATTTCTACTGATCCAAATCAATTTGGCTTTTTTCTTTTAATTTTTTAGTAAGATATAAAATATTTTACAAAAATAGATAAAGTATCTTAAAATTTAGATATAATAGAAATATTCTATCTATTTTTGTAAAATATTTCTATATTTTACTAAAGATCTAATATAATAATTCTCTCCATCTATACATTAGAATAAGAAAAAAGAAAAAAAACTGAGCTTGAATCAGTAGAATTCTTACCAATTCAAACTTTTTTTATTTTTAAAATCAGTAGAAATTATATCGCTCTTTATATTAATAAAAAAATATGATGTATTGTTTTTCTTTTCCTTCTCTTTAATTTCTATAGATAAAAAATTTCCTATCTATAAAATGATGATTGACTACTTTTGTCCATAGGAAAGTCAAATTTCGAGACTTAAACAACCTGTAGGAAATTTTTTATATGTAGAAATTATAGAAAAGAAAGAGGGAAACAGAAAAAATATATATTTTTTATTGATAGAAAGATTAGTAGTAGGATTTCTATCCATCCAAATTTTTTTTGTTTCTCCCTCTCCCTTTTATTTAATTTCTACGAATAAAAAAATTCTGAATTTATAATAACCAAAGGTTTAAATAGCATTTATCGCGTCATAGTGGAATGGCTAAAAAAATAACGCTATGCCCAAATAGCACCGCTATAACGCAAAATAGTGCATTATAGCGGTGATAGCGTCATTGATTTTATGGTCCGAAAACGCTATAGCGTACTATTTAGAATCTTGATAATAACAGTTCCAATCAAAATGAATAGGAGGTGTTCCTTTGTTTACAGCTTGTGGCATGTCAGAAATCACACCACAACCCTCTGTTGTCATGTTGTTGCCAAGCATTTGTTACAGTACGTGCGTATTGCTTATAACATGGCCATAGCCTCAGTTTTCATTGGCGACACCACTTCGACATGGATCATTATCTGGCTAATCACCACACCATTGTTGCACAGCTAAGTAACTAACACACCTATTCCTTCATTAAACGAGTCGTCCCCTGACCCATCCGTGTAACACAAGATTGTATGTAAAAAGTTCCTCATTAATTAAGCACCTTCATCTGCTAGAGTATACTATGGACATCACTCTTAATAAATCAAGTCTCATTTCGTGTCGTCCATATGACCCACAAGGTGTTTGTAAAAATGCCCCATTGGATTTAATCAAAGAATATTCATGAAGATTTTACAAAACCTCAATGAATGTGTCAGAGATACTGTCTGGTCTCTCCTTTGATCGGCACTCCACAGTCCACACTTCGATTCAAAATTGAGATTGGTGAATTAAATGGTTCCCCAATTTAACTTCAATTGGCTTTCTAAATACCGATCCAAAAAAAATGATTTTTCTCCAAAAAAAAAAAAAAAAAATAGCCAATGTCTGAAAAAGTACATAACATAAATTCGTACCCCGGCTTCCTATATCTCAAATACAATCTTTCATTTTCCTACATATATTTTCTATATGAATTTTTATTTTCTTCGATAAAAAAAAAGAATAAAATTATTACACCCACTCTACTCTTAATATAAGGCTTTCACTCAATTAGAAAAGCTTCTACAATTAATTAGGGCAGATTTTATTTGCCCATTTTACACCATTTTAAGATAATACTCTATATTTCTTTGATCCATCCAAAGACATCATGTCAGAGTTGAAAAAATTTAACTCTTCAATTCCAGTTCTGACTGTAATTATATTATAACTCTTATATGTGAGATATGAAAAGGAATAAAGTACTTAAATTTTTTAAGTTACGAAAGAGTTGGTATCTTGAGTCATAGAAAACTGAAAAGTGTAAAACCTATATATTGAGTTTGGCCAACTTTTAGTAAATAATTTTCGTTATAAAATTCTTCATTCAGTAACGGTGCTAACGAGTTCTTTTCAAGATGTCAACATCAACACGATAGCTTTAATCACAACCTCATTCTACTTGACAGACAAACCAAATTAAGGTTTCCAACTTTCCATAAGTGTTCTGTGTTCAAACATTGAGACATCACGGTATTTCAATCTCCAATCGACAAGTCTCGAGCGTTCTTCTCCTTTACATTGTTTTTAATAATGACATCCTGTTGTAATATTGTCATAAATAACATGCTCATTTTCTTATTTTCATTTACATTTAAAAAACTTTTGTTGAGAGTTTGTAAGTGCATAGAATTGTTAATTTAGTTAAGTAACACTCCAGCATTAATTAATTAGTTTCCTCCAAAAAACCAATTCTTTATGAGAAAAAACATATATTTGCCTACAGCCAGTAAATTTTTATGGAGTTATTTTTCTTTGAGTGCAAGTAACCTAGAGCACTTGAGAGTCTATATAGAGTAGAACTAGGGTGCTCCTAGGAGTATAAGCCCCTTTGTACTATTAACTCTAAAATTTATCGGATTAATTTCGAACGACGAAATTCAAACCGTTAAAATCTTTCTATCTTACAAGTGATGTGTCTACATGTTAAAATTTTAAAGTTTTGAATTAATTTAGTATAAAGTCAAGTGATCAAAATTAGAAGATTTATAAATTAATTTTAATGCATTCATTTTTTGGAAGCCTTCTGTCCACTTGACTTTATACTAAATTAATTCGAAACTTTAAAATTTTTACATGTAGATGAATCACTCGTAAGGTAGAAGGATTTCAACGTTTGGATTCGTCGTTCGAAGTTAATCCGATAGATTTTAGAGTTAAGAGTACAAAGGAAATTGGTGCTCCCTAGTTCTACTCGTCCATATATATTCAAAACATTATATATGAAAAATGTAGTACACATACAACTGTCATTTGCAAATTGTGAAGTTTGTTAGGTCATACCATGAACCCAAATTAAAACAGCTAAAACTCATGAAGTGTGTGTGTCCCCACCAAGAAAAGTATTACATATCTTGTAGGCCTAGGATTTTGACAGTTTTTATAGTGACAAAGATAACACCGATAACAATTAGCGGTGAAAAAAAGAAATATAATCAGTCTTTAGTGACAAAGACAATTAAGTCATCCCATGAAAAGTTGAAAGTAAGAAGCTTAAATAAAAATTTTATTGTAAATATTAAATAGTTTGGTGACTTGACCATTATTTTTTATTAAAAAAAGACATGAAAAAAAGTGCAAACGTGTGAGGAAATGACATGCAATGAGGAGCAATCCAATAAAAAGGGACTGCTCTGCTGCAGTTGCATATATAATAGCCATTTTCAATCAATATTTAATCCATTACAGTTTTAAAATTATTACATTTTTTATTTTATGATAGTGTTTTTTATTTTTTTAGTTTTTCAAAATATATTTATTTTCTCAATTGCAATATATAGAAGAGACATTTTTTATATTTTTAAAGAAATGGTTGTATGTGTATCCTTTATGTAGCTCAAATGTTTTTGGCGCTGCATGTTTTAATTTTAAACAATATTGAACAAAATATTTTATCTGGCTACCAAAACTGGACATATTTTTTCAAGAATGAAATACATCATAAATTAAAATTTAAAATATATTGGGGTATGTATTATTCACATAAATTGTTTATGAAATTCATTGCAATTTGAATTATATTGAATCACCAATTAAACACTAATAAAATTTACATATTAATTTTTCAAATTACTATATTCTCTCTCAATCAGTCTCAAACTACAACAAATTTGATAATGCCATGCAAATTATCAAACACATGTCCATATAACATATTCCTCTAGTTGGATATGCATGCTTTGATGTGTGTGTAGAGTAAATCTAGGGTGTGACGTGCTCACCAAGAGAGTTTCGTGAGCACAACTCCAAAAATACATCGAATCGGCTTGAGATGACTAATCCAAACCGTTGAAATCCATGTACTTCGTGAGTGATGTATGTACATGCAAAATTTTGGAAGTTTCGAATTCATTTGCTATGAGGTCAAGCGGTCAAAGTAATGATGAAAAATGAATATATAAAACAACTAATAGAATAATTTATTAAAAGATTCATTACTTTGACCGCTTGACCTCGTAGCAAATGAATTCGAAACTTCCAAATTTTTGCATGTACGTGCATCACTCACGAAGTACATGGATTTAAACGGTTTGGATTCGTCATTTGAAGCCGATCCGATGTATTTTTGGAGTTGTGCTCACCAAATCCTCTTGGTGAGCACGTCACACTCTAGATTTACTATATATAGAGAGAGAGAGAGAGATAAGAGTAGGTCTAATGGACATCGGACCTACTTTTAGGTTCAATTAGCTCTAACATCATACGATTAGCATCAAAATTTGTATACACGGAAATTGAAACAGACTTATACGGATTTTAATGCCTTAGCACGGATCTTGATGCAATCTAATAGTCATTTCACCCGTCGAACAAAAGTTGGTCCCATGCCCATCGGACCTACTCATAATTCATATATACAGAACACTACTCTATATTCACATGTTCTTAGAATAGCTACATGATTCATCCAAAAATACCATATACAGAACACCATATATATATTCTCGTTTGGATGCACCTTACTCTATATTCACCTCGTT
This sequence comes from Carex cristatella, assembly GCA_024447775.1. Classification (NCBI taxonomy): domain Eukaryota; kingdom Viridiplantae; phylum Streptophyta; class Magnoliopsida; order Poales; family Cyperaceae; genus Carex; species Carex cristatella. Next base: position 3,209,857 of record JAJHPF010000028.1, on the reverse strand, counting down.
TGGATGAATCAAGAATAGTAAGAGGATAGTAGCTATCCCAATATTTTGTTGGATTAGTAAAATAGTGAGCTATCACACAAAATACGAACAAAAAATAGTGGTTATTTGCTAATCCAAACACATCCAAACGTAGATTAATAGATCGGAATAGTGCTAGTATAGCTATTCTTCACCCATCCAAACGCGCCACATAGTATCGTTGACGCCAGGTCTAGTCTTCTGTAAATTTGTGAATAGTACGTAATTGCTAAACAACTCCCATGTTGACTACACAAAGTAAACTCTCATTTTACTTTTTGACTTCTCTTTTTACGTACTAACGTGTAGTTAGTTCTTGGGTCTAGCACTCATTGCTGGATTAAAACGGGTCAAGGGGTACAATTAATTTGTATAAAACAATGTACGGGAACTTGAAAAGAAAAGAAAAGCATTTGCAATTAATCGGTGTACTAATTTACTAATTAATTAGCAGAAGGGCGCTTGGTACTAATTTACTAAGTACTATAAAGAATTTAATGATAATTTGCAAAATACATGATGGTATATATCGTAACTCCATCCTTGAAGATTTTGCATTAAGAGTGATTAAGATAATCTTGAGATGTATAACAAATTGAAAAAGAAAGTGAAAACGTTCATAGTTCAACAAGTTTAGCGCTGGCAGCATATAAATTACATGGTAGTTTTGATTAAATAGCATGAGGAACCAGCCGTTAAAGAAAGGAGACCAAGTTTTGTGTGAAGCTTCACCTATAAATTATGAAATTTCTTATTCATTTACCATATAAATTTTGTAATAATGTTTTCCAGAATGGAACCAAAGTGTTAAGAACTTTCATAATGTTTTAATAAATTAATAGTTGAGATAATGGAGGAAACCATTACATTAAAACCTTCACACTTGCTAAATTTTGCATATATTTGATGTTTACTAAGCAATTGTGATACCTGATTCAAAACTGCAATGTCAGTTTCCAAGTCACTTTGTACAACATCATCGAAGATTTTAATAATTAACTTTTTAAGATATAACTTCAAAATTTTGTTCATAATTTACGAAAATTAATGTTGCAGGTGCATTTGTTAGCCCAAAGAATATTACAGATAATTCGTATAGACCATCGTGAGTCCTAAATACAATTTTAGCAATGTCTTCATCCTTGATCTTACTAGGAACCAGATTTTAAATTAACCCTCCATGATCCCACAAAGCAAATTAAAAATCGAGCAGAATAAGACAATGGAGTTATGCTGTAAGTGTGGAGAGTGAAAAAAAAAAGGCAGAGTGAACGAGAGAGCTTTGTTGTAGTAAAAGCTCAAATATTAGTGAGTATCAAAGATTGAATATCTAATAATAACAAGGCTCATGGCGGATTTATGTTAAAAAAAAATGTGGTGCAATGTAATTATGTTTAATTTTCAATTGTAAATTTATATGTAGTAATTTAGTGTAACATAAATATTTTTATAGAAAAATCTGTGTTTGACTTGTTTCATTGTGAATTCTATAGTTATAATTTTATATTTCTATGATCACTATACCAATATTAAGATTTGGTATGATTGTTGATCCTCATATAATATATTTTTTTATTTCGCTTATGACAAAGTTACATCGATCTCAACAATGCACTAACATAATTTTCAAAATAAAAGGTGGGATTGGATTTTGTCCAAACGACTTTGGACAAAGTCTCATTCAAAGTCGAGCTTAAATGTCCGATTTTTATTGAGATTCGTGCAAACATATTAATAAATTTAAATACTTTCTTAAATCTAAATGTATGTACAAATTTTGATGCAGATTGGACGGTTTAGATCTCACTTTAGATAAGACTTTGGTCCAAAATCATATGTTCAAAAAACCCCACCCAAAGTTAAATGGAGAGATCTGTAGCACCATTGAAGAGCCTAAGGGCAGATGATGATTTGATAATCAATGCATACTTAATTTGATATGCCTATTATATATGATTACGGTACAAATAATCAAGATTTATTTATTTATTATATAGTTAATCAATTATATATATTAAATTAACGTAATATCTCTCATGAATATATACATGTTAATATTAACAACACTGTATTATAAAAATATGACTTAATTATATATATGTATAAGAGTAAGGCTTAGGTGCTAGACTTAGGAGTAGGTCCGATGCCCATCGGATCTATTTTGGTTCGATGTGTTCAATCACCGTCCAATATGGTTTAAGATTTGTGTGGAGTGTTTGAATTTTTGTGGGTGTCTGTTTCGATTTTCGTGCGCGTAGATTTTAAGATGGATCGGATGGTCATGGAGCTCGTTGACTCAAAAGTAGGCCCGATGGGCATTGGACCTACTATGTTCTCTAGGTGCTATGAATAGCAGAAGGTCTTCCGTGCTACAGTCTAAAAAATATGTCGTATAAATTTCAAATTTTGATTCAAGTAGCTCAGTAAATTGGTTATATGATTTATGAAAGATGACAAAAATGATTTAAAATATTGGCAATTTTCTTTTATTTTTAAGTCATTTTTTGTCATTTTTCATAAATCATAAAAATAGCAAAAAGAATCTAAAATAGTAAAAATTAATATTCTACAAGTTCATTATATAACCAATTTACTTAGCTACTTAAATTGAAATTTAAAATTTATACGATAGATTGTTGAGAATGTAGCACGGAAAACCCTATGCTATTCATAGCACTCAAGCTTTACTCTATATATGTATAATATATGTTATTATATAATATATAAAGAGTAAATTTAGGGTGTGATGTGCTCACCAAGAGTGTTTGGTGAGCACAACTCCAAAAGTATATCGAATTGATTTCAAATGACGAATCCAAACTGTTGAAATCCATATACTTCATGAGCGATGCATGTACATGCAAAATTTTGAAAGTTTCGAATTCATTTGCGACAAGGTCAAGCGGTCAAAGTAATGAATCTTTTAATGAGTTATTTTATAAGTTATTTTATATATTCATTTTTTATCATTTCTTTGACCGCTTGACCTCATAGCAAATGAATTCGAAACTTTCAAAATTTTGCATGTAGATGCATTACTCATGAAGTACATGGATTTCAACGGTTTGAATTCGTTATTTGAAGTCAATCCGATATACTTTTAGAGTTGTACTCACTAAACTCTCTTGGTGAGCACATCACACCCTAGCTTTACTCATATATAAATTCTTGATGGTTTATTAAATGAGCTTCTTTAATTAATTAATATCTAATTAGAGCATAGCTAGTAACAGTTCGAAACACAAGAGGGGCTCAATTAAATGATGGATTCAACACTCTAAGCATCACAAAATAGAAGGAACAAAAAGTGCCAAAAGGCGTTCCAATTAGCGATCGGAAGAAGTCTACCGGTCCCGAAAAGAGTGACAAAAGTGTCAATAATCTGCCTGCTCGCTTCGGTGAACCAAATCCATATCCTGTGCATTAACGCATTGTTTGAGTTGATTTTTCGACCATGTGATCATAAACCGAATCAATAGTTGGAAAAAATAGATCATCAAAGCCCCTTCTCTTATGGGACTCCTACCTCAGGTCGAGTCTCAAAGGAATAGGGAAAGCAGCAGAGCTGGGTGGATAAGTAAGAAAGTCGTATCCAGTTCACGCTTATAATGCACGGGTCTTTTAATATTAGTGTGGATTTAAATCAGACAGTTTATAACGTAACTCAAAATTTGAGTTAACTCAGAAAATACAAATTCAAGTGAACCTCCTCAAGCATTTCCAACAATGAAATAACTTGAGAAATTATGTAATAATTAAGCAGAGCAAACGAGAGAAAGAGAGCGGTAAAGTAGAGATCAACGACAAAAATAAAGAGAGTACTTAAAATGTCTTTATTTTTATCCTCTATTCTTAAAACTTATAATACTTTAAGAATAAGGCTAGCGTGCTACCTGTAGCATAGTGACATGTCATGCTACATCTTCAAAAATCTATTGAATAAACTTCAAACGACAAATCCAAACCGTTGAAACTAATCTACTACATAAGTGATGTATTTACATCTCAAAATTATAATGTTTTGAATTTATTTGATATAAAGTCAAGCGGTCAAAAAAATAAGAATTATAAGTTAATTTTAATACATTCATTTTTCATTTTTTTTGACCATTTAACCTTATACTAAATGAATGTAAAAATTTGTAAATTTTATATGTAAATACATCACTCGTGAAGTAGATCGGTTTCAACGGTTTAGATTTGTCGTTTGAAGTTTATTCAATAGATTTTTGAAGAGATAGCACGACATGTCACTATGCTACAGGTAGCACGCCAGCTTTATTCATAATTTAATATTAAAAAATTAATTGCTCAGCAAAAAAAAACGAAGGCATTTCAACCCTCCTATGTTTAAATTAAATGTATTAGTTATTTAAGTTTATTTTTTCTACTAAACTTAAAAAAATATTATTTATATGAGTTAATACTGCAAGAACGAAAATAATTAGACCCAAATTATCCAAATCTGAACTCCCATTTACAAACTCGGATCCAATTCTGCTGTTTTTTATAACAAAAACAGGGTCCTGCTTTTCCGATTCCAATTATTTAAAATTTTACATTTGCGTATTTCGATAAAGAAACTTTTCTATGCACAAATTTCAACGAATTTAAATAGTTAGAATCGGAAAAGCAAAATTCTGCTTTTGTTATAAAAAAAACAGCAGAATTGGATCCTACAAACTCAATCATCCATCGTATATCCAATTTCTCTGTTCCCCTTGAATGATAGAAATCCATTTCACACAAAATGAGATAGTTTTTGAGTGTGTCACATTAGAAGCCGAGCACAAATATATTAAATAGCATCATTCACATCAATCTTTAACCATCATTGTATGTCCCCCATATAATAAAGAAAATAAAAGAAGTTACCTACAAACCTCCATAATTACTTTCTTAAGAATGTGCTTTGCTACAACTAATTTAATCAAAATATATAATTTTTCAAACATATTAGAAAATTAAGTATCTGGCAATCAAATAAAGAGATTTAGGAGAGTTTTCGGAAAAAAAAAAAAAAAAACAAATGAGGAATGATAGAAGCATTGGAGAGGTGTCAGCAAGTATGTGTCTAATTAAATTTAGACTTTTATATGTAAAAAAAATATAAAAAATCATATAATAAAAAAAATGTAGACTATTTGATCAAAGAGTTGATATTCCATATGAAAATTCATCTTTTAATAGCAGTGATGAGTACGCCGACTTAATGCCGACATAACATATTTTGGAATTAAAACCATGGACTGCCTTGATAAACTTAAATACATACTAATTTCACTTCAATAGTTTAAAATTTGGATATCAGTTTATTTGGAGCCCTCGTCTCTTCCCAAAATCTTGTGATTTCGAAACTAACAAAAGAATATTAAACAAAATAGACTAATTTTTTCATAAAGAGACAGTTTGGCCGAGTGGTCTAAGGCGCCAGATTTAGGCTCTGGTCCGAAAGGGCGTGGGTTCAAATCCCACAGCTGTCATTTTTTTCATTTCTCTGTTTTCTTTTTTCTTTTTGTGAGGTGGTTACACTTGCTATTATTTTTGTTGGGTGATTTGTTTCTTTAAATCAAGGCCGAAAAGATAAGCGTCGTAGTTTGTTTAATCCCGAAAAAAAAAATAGAAGCTAGACACGACATCTTGATATGCAAGAGCTATCTTCAGTTTTAGTTTTTTTGAGCTGAACTCGTTTATTAGAATTTTAACAGTTTAACTTTGATTTTATTCAGTTAATTCGTTTGAACTCAATTAGAAATCATCAATATATAATTATGTAATTTAAAATATCTTATCATTAATATAAAATAAGATACTTATCGTTTTAGTGTAATTTGTAAAACTATGTTGTATTTTATTAAACAATTCACAAATGTTGTAATGAAAAAAACTTATTACAAAAAATATTATTAATTATTTTACACTAGTTTTTGCAAGGTAATATGAATATGGATAAAATATAATAATAAGTGAGTTTATGTAGAATTCCAGTTTATTTGAGTTATAATTAGTTAGTGATTTTCAACATGAGTTCTTAATTTTACATCAAATTAAATGAACTAAAAATTAACTTGCTTATTTCAAGTCCTAGCTTCATTGCTTATGCCCTTCCATTTTTCTTTTCTTTTCTTTTATGCATATTGCATTAAAGTGTATAGAGTCAAGTGGTCAACAAATATTCAAAAAATGAATGCATTAAAATTAATTTATAATTCTTATAATTTTCACCGCTTGATTTTATACTAAATGAATTTGAAAGTTAATTTTTTTTTCATGTAGACGCATCACTCATAAAGTAGATAGATTTTAACAGTTCAGATTCGTCATTTAAAGTCAATCCGATAAGTTTTAGAGTTGAGTTCACAAAAATGTTTAATGAACTTAAGAACACCCTAGTTCTATTCTAGTATATAATTATGTCGAGCATAATTAAGATATTCGACCTAGTAGATTGACTTTAAATAACAAATTTAAACTGTTGAAACCGATCAACTTCGTAAATAATGCATTACATGCAAAATTTTAATGTGTTTGCATATGCATTTTTTAATTTTTTTGAATCAATTATATACTTCATTTGATTTGAATAGAATAACAAAGTAGTATATGATATTCAAATCAAGTCAAGAAATAATGAAAATAAAGACATTAAATTAACTTATAAGCTTTATTTTTTTACCGCATGATTTGATACTAAATTTTTTTATTAAATTTTTATACTAAATTAATATTTTTTTTATAAATTTAACATGAAAGTGGTATTACTCATGCACTACATCAATTTCATTAATTTTATTTTATTATATAAAATCAATTCGATCGATTTTGAATTTATTTTATTTTATTATATAAAATCAATTCGATCGATTTTGAATTCGTAGACTTAGAAACACCCAAAGTTCTACTCACTAGTCACCATACATAATGGAATCACATTCTTTGCGGAGTTTTTATCTGGGGAGTTTCTGCGGTTTTTTTAATCTGGTCCGTTCGTTTTGATCGGATGGACCGAATAAGATTTTGACACGAATCTCAAAGAAAAATTAATACTGCTCCTCTATCATCTCGAGCACTAAATCTGGACCGTCCGATCAGCTCTGCACAGCTCCACACCGTAAAACTCCGGATACTGGTCCAACGCAAATGAGTCCGTATCCTCTGAGATATCTCAATTTTTGCGTGACCGACGTGTCCTGTGCCTATTCGGAGAAGCGTAGGGGGCCAGTGTTATTTGAGCTTTGAGATTCGTGTAGAACGTATTTGAACGATTGAGATATTCCAAAAAGTCACGCAAAGTTATCTCAGACTCAGAGGATGCGAATTCAACCCAAATTCGGCATTCCCCGGTACTTTCATGGACTGAGACAATTAGAGCTCAAAGGACTGATTTAAAAAGCCTAAAACCCTTCTTCCAAACCTGCGGCTCTAACACTCTCCATGGCATCTTCTCTCCTCCGAGTGGCCTCGCGCCGCTCTAAGACCTCTCTAATCCCACCCCTCTCAGGTCTTGATTCTAATCTCTCCATGTGGCAGCGCTTCATGTGTTCCAATGTGCGTCATGGCGAACGGCGAGACGGGATTGGAGGATTCGATCTGAGTCAGTACCCACCAGATAAGATACGAAATTTCTCGATCATTGCTCATGTTGACCATGGAAAGTCAACACTCGCTGATAGGTTGCTTGAGGTTACTGGAACTATCAAAAAGGGGCTTGGTCAACCTCAGTACCTCGACAAGTTGCAGGTAATCTACTTTTTTTGACAAATCATTCTTAGTTCCTTCATTTATTGGAATAAGGTGAAACTTATTTAGCTTTGGTTTTGATAGTTATCTGCTAATGTGTGTGTTTTAGCTGAAAAGGCATGAATTTCCTCACTAACTGGCTATCTGAACTTATAAAAAGGATCCAACTTTAGCAGAAGTGTAACCCAAATGACTGGTTGTGTAAATGGATAAAATTGCCGGAAAACAGTCTCCAGAGAGAAATTATTTGGAATCAATTGCTCAAATAACCCTTCACAACATTGAAATTGATGCACAAGAACATCACTACTAATGGGAAAATTAAAGATACTTCACTGTTAGATTCTATACCAAAGATTATAATCTACAAGATCTGACCTAGGGTTCCGCAGGTAGAGAGGGAAAGGGGCATTACAGTAAAAGCACAAACGGCCTCCATGTTCTACAGGCACGAATCCACCAATAGCAACTACTTATTAAACCTCATTGACACACCAGGTCACGTAGACTTCAGCTACGAAGTATCCCGGTCTCTGGCTGCATGCCAAGGTGCCTTATTAGTAGTAGATGCAGCCCAAGGCGTACAAGCACAGACAGTAGCAAATTTCTACCTAGCCTTTGAATCGGGTCTTGCAATCATACCTGTTATCAATAAAATTGACCAACCAACAGCTGACCCGGAACGCGTGAAAGCCCAGCTGAAATCACTCTTTGACCTCGACCCATCAGGGGCACTTCTTACCTCTGCCAAAACTGGTTTGGGACTCGAGAACGTTTTACCTGCTGTTGTGGAGCGATTACCGGGCCCGAGTGGGAGACCTGACCACCCGTTAAGGATGTTGCTTCTGGATTCATACTACGATGAGTATAAGGGGGTAATATGCCATGTGGCAGTTGTGGATGGAAGGCTAAGAAAGGGGGAGAAGATTGAGTCGTCTGCTACAGGCATGAGTTATGAGATATTGGATGCAGGGGGTAATGAACCCGGAATTGAAATCTACCGGAGTGTTATATACAGGTCAGGTCGGTTATGTGGTTAGTGGCATGCGATCTACCAAGGAGGCGAGGATTGGTGACACGCTCTTTCATGTGAAGAGTACTGTTGAGCCACTACCAGGTATGTAATTTTTCTTCTATCAATCAGCAGAGTTACTGAGTGACTGGTATGCAAGTGCATACCAGTTGGTACACATCATTTTCTGGAAAGTGCATACCAGTTGGTGTATTGCTCGGTTAAACATAAAGATAATGTTGTGTCTGATTTGACTTGTAGATGCTTTCTCTGACACACATGCACAATAATACACTCACATGCAAGCTCACTGAGTGAGACAGAGTGATGCTTACACACATAAAAAAACACTAATGAACTAATTTAGACACAAAAAAAACTTTTACATACTCTGACACACTCTCTCACACGTACAAAAAAGTAATGGCGTTATGCAGAAATATGGAGACACTTGGTATGAGCAGATGCACACACTCAGGAAATACACATAAAAACACCAGCATTGGAATGCACGAGTCAAGAAACCAAAACAAATAGTCAAACACAAAAATACTCGACAAAACTAAACTTCATTACAGTCACGTGCATGGCAGTGCACATTTATAAATGTGTCAATATCTGATTCAGGTTTTAAACCGGCAAAACACATGGTGTTCTCTGGTCTGTACCCAGCGGATGGTTCTGATTTTGACTCACTAAACCATGCAATAGAGAAGCTAACATGTAATGATGCCAGTGTGTGTGTATCAAAGGAGACTAGTACTGCACTTGGCATGGGATTCAGGTACTTTATTTATTTATTTATTTTTTGAGAAAAGTGGCCTTGGTGTGCTACTGATTCCAGAACCATTAATAAATACATAGCAGTAAGTTATAAACTGTCAGTAAAATGAAACAACATCCATCCCCACTCAACATACGGTGGGAGCAGGAAACAAACAACTAAGCCATGCATAACAGCACAAACATAATATCCAAATCAAAAGAGGATTCCAGTACTGTTAATATTAATGTTTTAATTATGTTCTTGTGGTAATCATTTCTCATATAAATCTTCAAGGATCTTATCACACTTGTTATGGCAGAATGAATTGCTATGTTAGGGTTTACGTCATGGATCTTGAGGATTATCTGACAGTGTGATTTCTTATTGACAGATGCGGCTTTCTAGGTTTACTTCATATGGATGTCTTCCATCAACGACTTGAGCAAGTAATTATTTCTTGTTGCAGTTGTAGATATTTAATCATCTTTTTCATTTGCATCTTGATGGAGTTATTATTTTCTTGGACAACCTCAAAATGTTGCTGCATGGTAGTAAGATAAGTCCTGTGCTGCTGGATGACTTTACAAGGGATTGTAAAAATATGCATATCATAATAAAATAGAAGGGCTAGTTTGTTTAAGTATCCTAGTACCCTTTTAAGTTAATCACACTTTACTTTTCTTTAATTCTATTAGGAATATGGAGCTAATGTCATATCAACAGTACCAACTGTACCTTACATTTTTGAGTATTCAGATGGAAGGTAAGGTCTTCATCTGAAACTTGCTTTCCTGAGTTATATTTGTTGGTCCCTGTTCATAGACAAATTCATTTAGTTGGTCATTTATGGGTTCATTCCTTTTGTTTAATGTAGCAAAGTGGAATTATCAAATCCGGCAACACTGGCTTCAAATCCGGGGAAAAGAGTAACAGCTTGTTGGGAACCAACTGTTATTGCAACTATTATTATTCCTAGTGAGTAAGCTCTCTTCTTCTCTTCTCATTTATAAATTATCAAATTTAGTGTGAAGGTTTTGGCAAAATGTTGTGAACACTTGTGGTCCAGTTGCTTAAGAAGTTAGGAGAAGGTTGTTTTTTTTTAAGTAACCCAAAAAATGTGGGTTATTTCCAATTTTGTGTTGGTGTTAGAATTAGAGTGCTTTGAGTGGTTTGTTAAACACACTATTTAGTTTCTGATTGCTTTCACTAGCAAATTATAAATCCAATGTACTTTTGGCTGACAATTTGCTCTTTCATATTAAGGTATGTGGGTCCTGTGATAACTCTTTGCTCAGAGAGAAGAGGTGAGCAGCTTGAGTATTCTTTCATTGATAGGTAATCCTTTCAAAGGAACATCTCTGTTTGCTATTTGTGGGTATTATTTTTGGAAGGTGCGTATATGAGATGCATTTTTATAATTTTTGGTTTTGTGTTTGCAGCCAGAGGGCTCTTATGAAGTACAAACTGCCATTAAGAGAAATTATAGTTGATTTCTATAATGAATTAAAAAGTATAACATCAGGATATGCCACCTTTGATTACGAGGATTCAGAGTAAGCCTCGTTTTCTTTTCTGGTTCTTGGGTCAGCTTTTTTATTTTTATTATAAATAATGCTCAGCTTTTGTATGTTTATAATCGATACACAAAACTCTCTTTCTTCCAATTAAAATCAACAAGCTTTTTGAGATGAATGGAAACTTGCAAATGAAAACTTTTCTTTAGAGGGTTCAAATGCTTCCATTGTGCTTTGATTTTAAAAGTAATAGTTTATAATCTTAAACACAGATTCACATAAAACCGTAAGATGTGACATATATTGTTGTTGTACCTGCACATAAAATTGACAACATATTGGCTATGTTTTTATAGACATCTTTGTAAAATCTACTGATGTGACAACTCTAGATGTTGATATTTATGCTCTTGATCCCCAACACTACAAAGCCAATTGAACCCTCCTTTTTTTTACATGTATGTAGATAATGCAGATCACATCTAATGGTATGTGTATATGGATGATGTTGATCTCTCATCTAATGGTTTATTTTGTTATTTTAGTTTTAAAGATTATATTTTGGAGGCAATTGAACCCTCCTTTTTTCTTTTTGAATACAGAAACAATGCCTAACCTGACATTATTATCCTGGTAAAAGTACATGTCATAATAATCTTCATGATCTTGTCGCCAACTCCAATGTCTCCTTTTGTTATCCTAATTTGTAGTTGCTCTTTGACCAAGTGAAGTAATTTAAATATTGGGTTTTCAGTTATGAACTACTTGAGATTACTTGAGTCGTTGGCTTTTCATGTATATGTAGCCAACTACTACCTATGTCTTGCGAAGCTCCTGTATTCTTTTCTCCACTTCAGTTTCGCATTTAATAGTGAGAAAGATGATGGAAAATTGTTCTTATTATTTTCTCTTGATTTGGATAGCTATCAAAAAGCTGATTTGGTAAAGCTAGATATACTACTAAATGGGCAGCCGGTTGATGCAATGGCAACTATTGTTCATGATTTAAAGGCACAGAGGATTGGCCGAGAATTAGTTGCAAAATTAAAGAAATTCATTGACAGGTTAGTTTTGTGACTGCTAATATAATCGGTGATACCATATAAATGCATCTGTTGTCTCTTGTATTATGTTTTTTTTTTTTTTTTCAAATATTCTACATTCAAATAATTTTATTTATTATGGTAGTTTAGATTGTTATTTTTTATTTGCCTCTTGATGCAGGCAGATGTTTGAGATAACTATTCAAGCTGCTGTAGGTTCTAAAATTATTGCAAGGGAAACGTAAGAATACCTCAATTTAGAAAAAAAAATTATGAATTGACTATTTTTTATTCATTTTTATTAGTAGGGTAACAATTTTGTTCACTGATGAAGAACAGGACATTGTTTCCATGCGTCATTTGTTTATTAATATGCCATGTCACTTACATTAGAACAAAGCTAGGGTGTGATGTGCTCACCAAGAGGGGTTGGTGAGCAGAACTTCAAAAGTCTATTAGATTGGCTTCAAACGATGAATCCAAACCATTGATATCCATCTACTTCATGAATACATGCAAAATTTTGAAAGTTTCGAATTCATTAATTACAAGGTCAAGTGGTCAAAAGAAATGATGAAAAATGAATACATAAAAACAACTCATAAAATAACTTATAAAAGGTTTTTTTTTTTTTACTGCTTGACTTTGTACTAAATGAATTCGAAACTTCCAAATTTTTTCATGTACATGCATCACTCATGAAGTAGATGGATTTTAACAGTCTGGATTCATCATTTGAAGACAATCCGATAGACTTTTGGCGTTGTTCTCACCAACCCCTCTTGGTGAGCACATCACACACTAGCTTTGCTCGCTTACATTATACCATTTTCTGAATAATATAAACCACGGATGAGAGTTTTGGGATGGAGATAGTTATGTTTTTTCACTTGTCGGTGTTACAATTGAAATTTCATTTCAGCTTGTCTGCGATGAGAAAGAATGTTCTGGCAAAATGCTATGGAGGTGATATAACCCGAAAAAAGAAGCTTCTAGAAAAGCAAAAGGAAGGGAAGAAGCGGATGAAGCGTGTGGGGTCCGTCGACATACCTCAAGAGGCGTTTAACGAGCTTATGAAGGTCTCTAATGTCAAATAGGTTAGTCCTTATTTTATGATAGAAAAACAGTGAGCAGGAATATGGATGCACGAAGGAAAGAATGATAACAGAGCAGCTTTCCTTTGTGGAACACATACTCCTTGTGGCAATTATTTCATCTGCTTATAATAGAAATATCCTCATGATATTATATGGGTAAAGGCAACAAGCTTTTAGTTCAATTTGGTAGGGGTTCATTAAACATTTGAGTTGAGCTACGTGTACCCCATGCTACATATTTTTGGCCATTCAACTTCTCTTTTGTTCAAGAGGGAGACTTAGTCGGTGTAAGCTTTTAGTATAGAGGAGAACTTTTCGAAGATCAGTGAGAAAATCTGAAACTTTTAACAAAATATAATTATGGTTTATTATTCAAAATGCTTTAAGAAATTGTAGATTGTAGATGTGAACCTTGGTGCCCATATCAGGTTGAATAGTAGTTGGTTGATAGTTTGCTTACTGAGAGTTGTTTTTAGTGTTACTGATATTATTTGTAAACAAACAAGAATTGTCAGGTGTTTAGTTACAAAAAACCCAAAACTGTCAGTTGTTTGTTATAAATATGTAGTTAATTCTTGATTGATATAATTTGCAAAATACCCCACTATATGTGTGTAGCATCTGTTCCAGTTTTACAAATTTCACAATGACATGTATATCTTTCGTTCGAGCTAGTTAGTAATGGGTATCTACCTTTTTTCTCATTATATCTTTACTTGTTTAAGATTGAGCAAATATATGATACACCTTCATGGAAGTTATTCCACATCAATCTGTGTGCAATTTGTTAAAGAGGGTATGTGACGGGTCCAGATCCCCTAAATTAACTCAATTTTTGAGTTTAGATCTGGACCGTTTGATTTGAATCCAGGCCAATCTGGTTCAAGGTGGAGCGCACAGGGCCCCTTTAATCTGACGGTCCAGATCTAAATTAAAAAATTGGGTTACTTTAGGAGATCCGAACTCAGTATTTGACTCTACTTTCACAATTAAATGTCGCACTGTAAGCTACAAGTGTATATTCAAGCAATACTGATATCGTCTTTGTATGTATTCTTTTGCTATTTCAGCATAGTCTAAAGGTTACAGAAGTTGGAATTGGACTTTGATGTGATGCAACCACCAGAGAAAGTATACATGCTTCGATTTTGACTAGATGAGACAATGTAAATTGATCATGCGAGCCTTTTTTTAAATTATTTTTTCCTACTTCTACTTGTTCACCAATTAGTAGGCTTTTACCTGCATTGATAAATATTCAATTGGTACGTTTGACATGTAATAAAATTTCATCCAATTCTTTGTTTTTCACCCTAGAACCCTATATAGGTTAATTAGTGTCTTTTTCTGTTGCATGGTTATAATATTTCCCAGAAAATGGGAGATTTACTTGCTTCCATCATTTCATTGTTGCATTGGAGCATAATTTGCACACAAATTGGGAACATTTCTAGCATCTCTGTATAGTAACAAGTATGGGATTAAAAAATAATCTGGTTAAGGTTAAAATTTGTTGATATAATAAGTGTATAATTTGGAAGTAATTCATTGATTTAATAAAGATGTAGAGAAAACATTTGCTGATTTTTTTTCTGGAAAAGTACATGAAATATTATCATATAAAATATTATATTTCGATTTTAATGGGTTATTCAAGAGTGATTGAATAGAAGAATTTTATTATTAGAGCATTGTTTATTTAAAAATAAATTGAAAAGAGAATAATTCAGAATATCTCGTCACGTAAGATCCAATTGGTGAATTTCGATACTTCAAAATTCAAGAATTACAACCTGAGTGTGGCGAAAAAAGCTACCCAGTCGTCGTCGGTCTGGAACTCTGGAAGAGATAGGAGTAGATCCGATCGACATCAGACCTACTTTTAGATTCAATTAGCTCTAACACCGTATAATTATTATTGATATTTATGTGCATAAAAATTGAAAAATACTTGTACCGATTTTAATGAGTTTGTACGAATCTTGATACAGATCTGATGATCATTTCATCTATTGAACCGAGGTAGGTCCGACCTACTCTCAATTCGGTCTGGAAACATCAATTTAAGTTACTATCCTATATTTGCCTAGAGCTGCCTACTAGAAGCCCTAGGCCAAAAGAAGAATTCGGATCCTCAGGTACCTGCGGTGCAATAGTTAAATCTGGACCGTTCTTTTAACCCGATGCGAATCTCAAAAGGGATGCCCTATAGTTTTATAGGCACAGGATTGAATGTGGCCCAAATGGAATTAATCTGGACCATCCGTTTATACATGTTGCCCCTCTTCTTTTTTTAAGAAGAATTATATATTGCATCTCATGTATCTGGCGGATACGGACTCCAAAAAGAAAGCATTAAACGGTGAATTTTGGATTTCCTGAGGTAATTCAAACTTTGAGTTTAGATCTGAATTCTCTGATAGAATCTGTACGAATATTAAAGAACCCGTCCTGGTCAGTAATGATTTGAATTCTGATCAAACGGCAAAAATTTGAACGGATTCATGTGAAAGCAAATAATAAAATCCACCAAAACTTTGAGTCTCCCTTTTCATTCCCGCACCACCCTCCTCACATTAATTAACTATTTTAATTAGCATCATCTCCACATTAATTAAATATCTTAATTAACCCCTTTCCATCATTGCACCCTTACACATTAATTAACTATCTTAATTAGCATCCTCCCTACATTAATTAACCACCTTAATTAGATTTGATTTAATTAGTCTGGTCCGCATCACTCCTTTCTTAGTATGAATAAATACTGCATTAATATTTTAATTGGAGTATTTATCTTAGTGATAACTAATGTAATGTGTGATGATAAATACTTCAATATCAAAGAATAAATACTCCAATATCAAAGATAAATACTCCATTTTTTTTTTATAAATTCTTATTATGCATAAGATAAATACTTAATTGTCTAATGATAAATACTGCAATCTATAAAGATTAATACTATATAGATTATGAATAAACACTGCTATGTTCAATGGATAAATACTAGATTAATACTTGAACTGAATGATAATTAAATACTACATAGATTAGGAATACATCTTACATAGATTAGGGATAAATATTTCCTTGAAGTTTGAGCTATGAAACATTTATAAAAAAATAAAAAAAAATTTGAAAGGTTGGCCCAGGAAGTTTGACTTCGATTAGTGGTCCCCCATAGTGCGGGACGAAACAGAGATATTAAGAAAATTAGTGCGGGGATACAATTTGGACATTTTTTACGTATGTAGATGCAGTTCTCTTCGTAGAGATTAATACTTATGCTATCCAAGATAAATACATCAATGCTACATGTTAAATACTATTGTTTTGTTAATGTTTTAGTAGTCACCTATAGTAATTTTTGAATCTAGTGCGGGGATGATACAGATATAATATGCTAACTGTTGGGTTACGGACGGTCCAAGCCCATTTGATTAGCCTTAAGTGCGGAAAGCGTAAAACAAAATTTTACACTACTTAAGCTACGAATTAATCGGGGTATGTCAGGAAACATTCCAAGGTTGTCCACCTTCCGTATTCCTTCGGCATCAGAACCCCTTTTAATTCATTTACAAATCTACTCCATAATTGATTTTCTAAAACGTTAATCTACTTATCAATTAAATAGATTAATATAACTTGTTTTATACCTTGTTTCCAAATTACAATTGGAATGCGGGCCAGAGCGAGAAGACCTGGGATCCGAGCAATGACTTCTTTCGGAGCACCAAACGTATGGTGCCTCTATCGGTTATCCACCGGGACTAACCGAGAGCGGTTTATTTCTTTAGCCAGAAATACCGTAAACCGCGGGATTTTCGGTAATACACTATTCACCGAAAAAACGCAAAAACACTATTCACCGAAAGATTGGTCACTCAATTTCTCTCTCGCAAGAAAAACTGAAATACCGTAAATCTCGGTAAAACACTATTCACCGAAAACCCGCAACAACCGTACAACGAGAAAGAGAGAAAATAGAAACCCGATTCAATCTGACAATCGGATACGAATGTGAATTAGTAATTTTCTCTCTCCATGTACCCCTTTATTTATAGGCATTTGAGGAGGTTCGCAAAAGACCGAAATACCCTCGGACTTCAAAGTATTACATTAATGCCATTTTATAAAAGGTATTCAATTTGGATCTTACTACTTCATATTGGTTAGATATGTTTAATGGATTCTGAACCCATTAACCCAATGCAATAGTAAATAGTAACTATCCAAATCAAATATATATAATTGTCATATACAATTATATTCGTCTCATGTTTTCGTTTGGTAATTTTTATACAACATGTCAAACATGTTTATAAACTAACCAGTGTTTCTTTTTGTCATTCTAAATGACGTATAATTAATTATAACTATATCAGTTATAACTAATTACATCCATTTGTTTTTGCTTTGTCATTTTACATGACAAATATATAATTTAATTATAACACGTATAATTAATTATAACCATCTTAATATTAATTATAATCAAATTATAATTAATCAGTAAGATTCCCTAGTTAGCTCCTATATGGTGTGACCCAATAGGATCTGTGTTATGTTGGTAAATAGAATTTAGAACTGTTCTAACTTCTATAATCATAGGCGGCATCTGACATATGCACTATGACCATCCAATTACACAGATGATGATGTACTGTACACTATCACGATCCAGTAAACAATTTACTTGTATCAGTTCTTCTGTCTCATAGCTATCGGACCGCTTCAAGGCGGATGTGTGTCATCCTTGCTAACCGAATCTTTTATTGATCTTGAGCAGATTATCAAATATAATTACTCTTGTAATTATACTGCTAGCGAATAATCATACTCTATCAAGGGGCCCAAGTGATGCTATAACTCGTACGGATATACGAGGGACAAGTAGTACTTTTGGTAAACCATCACTTCCTCATCTAAGCTATGTATATGGAAGTGCTACCGTTATGACTGTTTTTTACGGACAGCGTTAGATAACACTCACACATATACATCTCTTAGTAGGAACGATGAATACCTCATACTTTAGAACTTAATACCGAATGAAAACATTAATGACACGAACACAATTCTGTTTAATGTTTCATTCGGGGGTCTGTCAAATACCATATTCCTAGAACATGTATCTATGTGATTAAAATGACATCTCTTGTCAATGGTCTGTAAAACTTGACCATCTTTTAATCCACATACTAACCTGATAGCGGTCAATTAGTGTTCCTGCTAATTACCTCGGTCAGTGACTTTTTAAGAATATATATCATCTACATTATGGAGTTTCATAATTCCAGTCATGAACTCGGAATGATCCATAAATACAATAATACTCAAGGCAACAAAATGATAGTTTATTTAATCATTCAATTCATGAACAAAGCTTTATGATAATTTATCGTATTATTGACTTCTAGATTATTACAAACTAACACTAACTTGTGAGGGGACACAACTTTTTGTCGTTGTTGGAGGCAGAGATTAATACTTATTAAAAACATGATAAATACAGTAATGAGTCATGTTAAATACAATCCTACATTTAAATGTTCAAATGGATGGTCAAAACCTCACATGTTTTGAATTTTAGTGGAGGATATTGGAGAGATGGTGCTGCAGAGATAATTATCAGGGTCCAAACTTTAAAAGTTGGAAAGACGTCACCTTGGCAGCAATTGTCAAGTTTTTTAAATAAAAAATGGTTGGAGAGACGTATTATTCGCTGAAGTTTGTGCAATTTGCAAATAACACGTATATTAAACGAATAATTCACCGAGCCTGTCACTAGGCGCTCTGTAAAGCCGGAATTTACACTTGTTATGGTTACTTACGATCTTAATACTTGCAGATTTATTTTTATTATGGCATTAAATTTATTTTGTAAAATGTTCAAAACTAACCAGACCAATGATTTATTGCGGCTCATAGGCCACAATAAATGCTTACAACTCTTTTTTGAAACCTTTTTTTGTTTTTTTTTAAACCAATAAATTATAACAACTCACAAACAATGAACTCAATTGTACCGAGTTGTACTCTATTTTTTTAAAGGTTGGCGGAGACTGCCAACTTAATTTTATTGAATGAGAAAGTATTTACATCAATGAGAACATAAATAATTACAATCAGAGATCACTACAGGAGAGACATCAGAGAATATTGCTATGTGCTAGCAGTATCTGACCCATAGCCATCCTGCTTGCACAGCTCTAACCGCCAGCGTCTCAGGTGTGGTTTCCACCCCCCTTGAAGATGAAGTTGTTCCTCTGTAACTATATCTGCCAGCATATACTCATGAATATATAAGTATAGCCCAACCTTCCCCTCTGTCCAATCATTAATTTGCAAGGATTTAGTTCGGCTTGAGGGTAGGTCTGCCTCCCTGTGAGCCAGTTGGAATCGCAGCAATGTTGTCGCCATTGCCCATACCCTTCTCGCGTATTGACACTCAAAGAAGAGATGCAATGCTGTTTCCAGCGTTCTATCGGAGCACATGGCACATTCTGTGGGGGCATGGGATGAATCTTCTTTCCAATATCTCTCTAGTCAGAAGCCTGTCCTTAATAAGCAGGTAAAGGAAGCACTTGACCGTTGGTGGAATCTTGGCACGCCAGATTTCAGGGTAGCACCATTTGACCTTGCCTCCAGTACTGATAAGATTATAGAAGGATCTAGCCGAATAAGGCCCATTACTCTCCCTGACTTCTGAGGATCTTCTTCTGGTCAACAACCGTTTAATCGTCTGTTTATTTTCATTTATTCTAGTGAATAATTTTTACATTGTTTTTTTTTTTGTAAGTGTGCGTGATAGTGTGTGATAATAAAATTTATAAATATTGTATTGTAGTTTTATTTGTACTTGAATATACATCCAATATTTTGTATATATGTTTTTTCTTTTTACTTTGAAATTGATTAATTCTTCTATTATTTATATATCATATATATTTTTTACTTACTGATTTAATTTTTTCAATTAGTACGACGTGTTCATTTATGAAATTAAGTTGTCATCATAAACTAAATTTAGTGATTTTATATTGGAATATTTCATTTCTTTCAAATAATATGTTATTAGTATTTAAAAAAGTTTAATTCTCAAATTTGTTTTTTCATTAAATAAATGTGTTATTACACATGTAAAATACTTATGTGTTAACAAAAAATAAGCGTAGTGTAATGTTATAATAATAAAACTAAGTTAAATTAAGTTTATTTGATAAAATTAATGATTTAAATAAATTATGATATATATACATAAATTTAATATTCCGTATAATTCTGATTAATCGGCCGCATACCGATTAATCGCTTGGTGGTCAACGACCGCATACCGTTATTTACAACACTGATTTTAGTCAAATCACGTCTCGTCATGCAAACTGAGCTGATCACATCACCTCACGTGACACATTATGAGACCAATTTTTTCAATATTAATAATGAATTATAATTTATTTTGTAACAATTTCTTATTTATTTAGTATATTTTGTTATTATTTTCTATGAACTAATTATTTTAAATTTGAAAATAATAATTAAACATTATCAATAACCATCCGTGATGTAATCATTTGCATGATATACTCTTTCCCTATTTAAATCACGTCACATAAAAATAAAATTTAATTACATACTGTAACATAATATGACCAAATCACAACATATTAATAACACCACATTACTTTTTTACTTCTTATCACGAACGAGTTATAGACCGTGGCCACAATTGGAGAAGACTATGAGTTAATGTGTTACGCGCCGTATGTTATTGGGAATGGGCATGTGTACGGAAATTGAACTAAAAATTATTGTTCACGTGGGAAAAAAATTCAGTTGAATTGAATTTTTTTCCTCCGGAAACAGTAGAGTGACCAAACATGCCCTAACTAAGCCGTTATATATTGATATATTAACACGTGCATTTGTGGGCCATCCTTTAAGCATCCTAACTGGATGAACCCAAGCAAGCATTCAGTAAAGATTCCATGCAATTTAGGCTGAATTGACCGGCTTGTTGCTCCAAGTTGCTTCGGTTAAACTAAACCTGAACACTTTAATTTGATCGGAAGAAGAAAGCAGCTTTTTCTAAAAGTGCATCCTTTTCCCTTTTCATATTCTGACAAACAGTTGAATCTTGATTTGGTGATCCGGAAATTAATGTTTTTATATAGAAAAAGGCAAATATTTTTTAAAAATAAGTTTGTACATATTGTGGCTTCTGAACCTTTTTGTATTATACAACTAAGAAAAAAAAATGTTGGTCACGGATTTTAAAAAGAAAAGCATGTTTCTTGGCATATCATTTTGGATGTATTATTATTATTATTATTTTTTTACAAAGTTGAGATGAGCAGAAGTGAAAAACATGGCTGAAACTTGAGATGCAAATTAGAGACGCACAAGGTAAAAAGACGACAATAATTTCTGATCTAAATTTACTACAAATTAATAGAGCTGTTTCGGCCCTCGTATACACCATATAAGAATTCCAAATCACATCTTCCCTCCTATATTAACTAACACCTGATCCTGTTTTAAATTACACAACAGTGGATCGCTTAGCCCCTGTATATTGCCTGTTATGTCTAGAAAACTTAAATATAGTTCTCCTCTTGAACAAGAAGCAAAGGAACAAGAGGATAAATAGAACAATGAGATACAACTCCATGGGAATTCTATTAAAGAATGGAAATAACTCGGTTTGATTGTTCCTTTCACAATTGCAATCGCAACCTTTAGGTTTTGATTTTTTCTTGCTTTCTTCTGGAGTCAGAATGAAGTCCAAGTTTACGCCTTCATCATTTATCTGTATTTGTGTAGATTTTGTTTGGTAGCCTGGCATGGATGCAATTACTACAAATTTAATAAAAGAATTGTCAAATATAGTATTCTTACAGCCAATTTCATATGCACAAACGTTTTCAAATGCATAAAAAATGGCAAATAAGTATCACTGTTTATCTCCTTGTTAATGTGAACTAAAATAGAGGGTTTAGAGGGTAATTTGGGCATTTTTCTAAACATCAGGAGAGGGGAGGTGTTTCTGACGTACCACTAACTTACAAGGGCATTTGAGACTATCTATTTGCACAAGTATGAGACCTTGTATGTGGTCAGGCCATAGTTGAAGAAACTAAATAAATATATAAATAAATAAAAATATACTTTTATGATATTACCTTTATAACTACCCTTGGGGGCAAGAATGCGATGATAATCTCCATATATGCTACCAGCTCTAACCTGATATTAACAGAGTAAAAGTAAGTATTATCCGACAAATGCTAAATGTTTATCAGGCTGGTCTAAGTATGTGACCTTTCATGTTTTATTTGGTTTTGACTGCATGGTTTTCTGGCTGAATTAGGGTAATTGGAGACAATGTAAAAAGAAACAAACTTTTCTGACAAGTAAGATTGTAAGAATATTAAATTAACCGTGTAATTGATTCCCTCCACAGTCACACAGGCTGGTAAAGGAAATCCTGTTTCTCCTGAAAATACCCTTCCATGAACTCCTGCCTGATAAAAATTTCAAGTTAATTAATCAAATTGGAAAAATAATTTCCAAAATGTTGCAAATTAGATCTGCACAACAAGGCGGATAACAGCATAGTTGAAGTTAAAACTATAATTTTCAAAATATAGAAGTTTACTGTAATAGACATTATGGAGGGTCCTTTCTAATTAAAAGAAGTTAAAACATTTGCACACAGTACAAGGTACAGAGATATAAATTTACCTTCACAAGACTAGCAACAAGATTCAACATGCTCTTTTTATTGTGTTCCCATAATGCATGTAGCTACAAATTGAAAATATTCGTATTATATTTAAAAATAGAATAAGAAAATAAAAACAAATGACAAAATTAATATATGGTAATGACCTCGTTGGCTTTAGGCCATTTGATGTCGCTTATCTCAAGTGTTATCTCAAAACAGCCTCCACGTATATAGTTCCAGTCTTGCATACCACCATATATAGGGTACCTAAAAATACCCAAAAATAAAGAGATAAGATTCGTAGATCCAAATTTTGCCAAATTTTGATGACTTGAATGTATTTCTTGTATTAAAGTTTGTAATAAAACTACCAAAATGCCCCATTGGTGATGCCGCCGGGAAATTCTTTACTTAAAGACATGTTGTGGTGTGATCGACTGTATACTGTCGACATGTATTGAAATGCTGCATCATCAGGGCATGCATAATATTTGTTCCTAGAAACCCAAAAATTGATTAGAAAAAATTAATGAGGACAAATGATAAAAAAGGAAGATAACAAGTATGACTAAAACTGCCAACCTTTTATCTTCAGATCCATCCCAAGGATAATTTGCGACAAGCGCCCCCTACAAAATACAAAAAAAAATCATCAGGAAGGACTGATTAGACAATACCAATCAACATTGTACCAGTAATATAAATCACGGAAAATCATAAGGGCAATTATATTCAGTCTTATAGGTACCTCATATTCATTTTTCCTCGAAACATATTTGAAAATATACCAATAAATGTTTTCAAAATAAGTACCCCGTGTAAACTGGCAGATGCCGTAAAATGCTCTCTTTGAAGCCAATTCATAATAGCTCTTGTTTCAGGTTGCCTCAAGCTCTCCACATCATTAATAGGAAAGAACTTTGGAAAATAACCGTATTAATAGGTGAAATTAGCAGACGCCAAATCAGAGAATTAAAAGTAGTTTTAAAGAAAAAAAAATCAGTTAAATTACTTGGTCTGGGAAATCTCTGTTTAGGTCAATATTATTTGCATTGCCACGTTTTTTGAGTGCAAATCCATCAGGGTTCATTGAGGGAAGGATGTGAAGGTGAACCTTTTCTACAATCAAGTTTGCCTGTCAAACAAAAGTAAAGAGAACATAGTGCTACAGAAATACATTAAAGAAAATATATCAAACAATTAAATGAAAGATACTTTATTTTTCTGCATTTTGACTTGTTTCTTCCACAAGGTCAAGGGGCAAATGCCAAAAAGAAAGATCAAGCATTTTCAAAAACTGGTTTGTAGCGTTATAAAATATTTAGAAAAAGGTATCATATAACAAAATTATAAATAAAGTACTTACCAAGGGGTCTTTCATGTAATTGTCACACAGCCAATTGGCTAAGCGCATAAGTAGCTCTCTTCCGACTGGTTCATCACCATGCACATTTCCAATATACTGTAATAAAAATAAGTAAATAAGAACATTATATAGTAGTACTAGTTTCCAGTACATATGCTTAACAAGCCATAAGAGTTACTTATAATGGTATCAGTAAATGCAAATTATATAGGCGTCTATTATGTTTCTTTTATAATAAAAAAAAATGGTAACTATAAAAACAAGAGATTTATATATAGGTGGAGAAGGTTGCCACACTAACTTTGAATGAAGGCTCTGGTTCTTTCTGTCCCGGCTTGTCAGAAATCTCAATCACCCACTACATAAATAATTAAAAGATAAGCAAATAACCAAATAAAACAACTTAGTTTGCGTTTTTCTATACATAATTTATTCTTTACATGTACATACCAGCGGAAATCCATGCACGCTCTCTCCTATGCTGAAAGTAGTTAATTATATAATCCCTCGAAAAAGTAAAATAAATAAATAATTTATGAGTAGCCATACTGAAAAAGTAAAAAAAAACTAGGAAGAAAAGGGTCAAATACTGTTAAATGGACCTGTTGTATACCAGTACCGTACCCAGGCATGACTGGTACTGGATGGCATATACAAAGTTAATTTCCACTCAAGTTTAATATATTGGGTTAAAAAGGTTCAAATGGTTTAGTATATTGAGTGGTGAGGTTGCCGAAGACTTGCTATCGTGGATTCAATCCCCAAATTAGCACACATTGGTGATCTTGGAACTTGTGAGCCTTCTTCAATTAATCAATAGAAGATGGTGAAAAAACTCTGAGTTTAATGTACCTGTATACATATGATATGTTAGCACATCTCTTTCCAAACTCCTTCATGGACTTCTCCAGCTCAAAATTACTCATATACCCCCGAATAATTTCTTCCCTATACAAAACAAAATGAATAAACAATATGATTCAGATCAGATGGCATCAGAGTTTCATATTCTTGGTGCCTTTCTTTTTGTTTGTTTTGCAGTACTTGAGTTATGGCTGATGTTAGGATAAGCTGAGACTCCATCAAAGTTTCAATTAATGATGTCAGGTGAAACAAACTAATAACATCGGGGGGGAAAAGGAATACAGATTAAGTCAATTTGGGAGCATACGTCAGTGGATGTTCTTTCACTCCGAAAAGACGTCTTGTGGAAAAACCTTTGCTATGATTCATTGCACCTAGTTATGAAAAGATAAATGAAATTAAGAAAAATGATACCATTGAAGTTATAGTTCTCAGATTTGGGCTTTGACAACAGAATTCAAACAATCCTGTTATAGTCACCCCTTGTTTTATGTACATTTAAGATTGGCAATTGCGTCAGTTTGATTCTCACTGACCTCAATCAATACATCGTTTTGAGTTAGACCTCTGAGCTATGAGGCAAGTCAGAAATTGGAGAAAGAGGAGATAACATAAAATAGACACATCTCATTCAAATCAACAAATATCCAGTAATTTAACAAAATTTCATACAAACAAACCGAGTAAAAGACCTGGCTGGGAAAGGATGCGATCGCCACCTCTGGCAACGGCGTTGATAGGAAAGAAAGAGAAGAGCGCAAACAACATGAAAGCTGAAACGGAAAGATGCCACGAAAAATCCATGGGTTGAATTTTGCTCAATCACTAAGATTGCATCCTCTCTCTCGCTCTCCCGCCCTGGATCCCTCCACCCCCTCTTTGGATCCAGTGAAGATATTGAATGAATCGTCAAAATAAGCAACAACCAATAAATTAATCAAAGAAATTATTCACTAGTAAACAAACACTAACCAAACCCGAATCTATATTACCCGAGTTAACTCAAATTTTAATTTTAGATCAGGACCGTCCGATCTTCATTAGCAACAGAGCCCGTGCATTCAACCTCGGACCGGATTGGCCCCGATTCTGATCGAACGGTCCGATCTAAACTCAAAATTTGAGTTACTACAGAGGAACTTACTCGCTAAACCCTGGCTTCAAGCCTAGTATTGTAATTTTGTTTTGGGAGAATTTCATATATACCACTCAAAAACTGTGAAATTACGTATTTACCATTCAAAATTTTATAATTACGTATTTACTATTCTAAAACCTAATAACTCACATATTTACTCAATACAATTCAAATATATATATCAAATATATTCAAAATTCAAACTAATTATGTTTAGAATTCTAAAAACTAAAATTAATCAAAGATGAATTAAAATCAGTTATAATGGGTGATTTTCCACGTGTCTTATTAAACTATACATGTGAGCCCTTTTAATTGAGTGTTCTTCACATAAACTTGGTTCATGGACTCCATGTACAAATTCTTTTTATGGTATCAAGAACCAAGTCTACAAACATCCAAAAACCTTCTTCCTCAAATAGAATATGTAGAAAATGATCTTATTATCGGTCTAAGTGAGAAGAGAAGAAGCGGCATTGAGAGAGAGAAAGGGATCTTCCCAAATCGATTTCCAACAACCTCATTTGACTACACGAGATCGCATAATTGATAAGATGAAGGTTCAGAAGATATTCTTATACTTGACTTTTGAGTTGATCCCCGACTTATGAAATATGGGAGTAATTGAAGGAAGTTTTTACGGGCAAAAAAGAAACTTGAATTGTTAGGAAGCAAAAAAAATAATCTTCTTTGGTTTTAGCTCTTTTGTATCTCACATAAATATGTACGAAAAAAATAAACGTTCAATAAAAAACAACAATAAAGAAGTCGAGATAGAAGTTGGAACTACAGTCGGTGGGTGGTGCCAATGCATCGGTCCCACCCGAAGAGACAGAAGACAAGAACATCCTGGAGTTGTCCAATCATCGTCTAACCACTTAAATCCGAAGAAAAAGTTGGTAGGTTTTCAACCTTGACTACACGCTAAAGAAGAAATAAGTAATAGAAGGAGAAGGGATCTAATTAAGTTCTTAATCATATTTTATGCAATATTAAACATGTATTATCTTATTTTTTTTATTAATTGGATAATTGAATAAATATGTGAGTTTTTAGAATTTAGAGTGGTAAATATGTAATTTCATTATTTTGGAGTGGTATATATGAAATTCTCCCTTTTGTTTTAGTTCCGGGCATCACAACTTCACAAGCAGGATCCGTCTAGTAATTAAGCCTAATTTTTCTCTTTTACTAAATTAGGATTACATCAGCACAAGTCGGCTTGTTATTGGGCCTGAACTATGACAGGCCTGAAAACAAACTAACCCACGGCCACGGGGGCAATTTATTTCGTTGCCTAAAAGGCTCGAACTTTTGGATCTCTCTTTTTTAGTTTTGAGGATGCATCTGTCTCTCTGTTTTTTTTTTCCCTCCTCCCCCTTCCTAGTCCAGATCCTATGAGATAATGTACCGTTTGAGTTTCAATTCAGATCATCTAATCAGAAAGAATTCGAACTAATCCAGTCCAGACTCATAATGCACGAAACTCCTTTGAGACGGTTCGGCAAGCATGGTCTTAAGGCTTAATCCGCTTCCTTTAGCATTTTTAGCCGCTTAATCCTGCCGAACAACAATACCTTAGCACGGATTAAGAACACCTCCTTTAGCCTCTTTTTGCCCGAATCTTAATTCTCTGTCCAGACCTTAAGGCACATATACCCCCTCCTTAAGCGCTTAATCATTCACCCATGGATTAAGACAACCGAACATCGGTTCTTTAGCGCTCCTTAAGCTTTTAATCCTTCACTCTTAATTCTTTGTTGCCGAATGACCCCTTTAAGATTTATGGTAGTATATAACGAATGGACCGGATTCAAACTCAAAAAATGAGATACCTTAGGTATATGACGGACATAATCACCTCACACCCACTACCATAGAGTTTTTTTTTAATAAAGTTGGAGGTCAAATAACCTAACTATTTAATATATTTGTTATTATAACAAATAATTTTTCCATCTGAATTTCGAACTTATAAGCTCTTACATAAAGACTATGTGCCTTAGCCACTAGACCAAAAGCTAGTTCTTGTAATATAGTATTTTTACATATATGAACTCTGAGTGAAAAAATCAGATAAATATAAATTATGTTTTAAATTTGATGAATATTTTATATAGAGTTCTTATATGTGACAACATTCTAATTAATCGAGGAGCCTGGACCATTTTGTTCCGAACACTTTTTAGTAGGTCTTTTGAGATTTCATACGGCGTTTAGTTTAAAAAAAGGAGCATCAAATTCCAAAAGCACCACTGGTCTGTATCATGGGAAAATTTTACAAGAATATTGGTCTTTTTTAATATGGGTGTTGCCAACTTTTTCCCGCTTTTGAGATTAACACGCAATGCGGTTAATTGTTAGATAACCCTTCGCTGAATTTTAAGGCCAAAAGTGATATTTTGAAGAGGTGCAAACGTGCATTGAAATAATTTACTACACATAAGAATCTTTCCAAATTTTCCCACAAGGATCATTCTACCTTCTCACGATTTATTGTTGAATTTTTTTTTTCCCCACATGAACAGTAACTCGCAGTTCAAATTGGGTCCGTTCCTGTGCCCATTCCCATTCTCAGAGGGAGGTCGAACAGGCCCTAAAGATATTAAAAAGAAGGATCACTCGTTAATTATCAAATTTATGTGGGGACGTTATCAAAATTTGCCCAAACAGTTAAGGATCCACTGAAGTAACTCAAATTTTAAGTTTAGATTGATCAGAATCGAATGTACAGGGATCCTTTAATATTCGTGTGAAAATCGATCTACAGTAATTTGAGTTACTTTAGGTTATTTGAATTCCTTCCGATTGCTCCCCTTCCCCTCGGATCCACATCACTTTACGCATCCTATTACTACAGAGGATGCGCATCACTTTACGGTTTGAGATTAAATCTCAGCTAGTTTGAGATTCGGAGGAAATAGGGGCAGTATTATTGGGCTTTGAGATTCATGCCAAGTTAAAATGAATGGTCCAGATTCAATAGTTGTAAAAGATTCCTTGTGCAGCAAAGAGAAAGGATGTGAATTCCTTCCCCTGTCGGTTGTTCTTCTCATCTCAAGTGCTTCTTCACTGCGTCTCCAAGGAACCAAAGGTACTATTGATTGTTTAATTTATTCGCTTCATGTTAGAAAAGGAAATCATTTTTTAATAACTATACTATATAAATAAAAGTCACAAAGATATAAAAAAGGATTTTTTTACTATTGACACGGCTCTTTACTGTTCTCTCTTCTGTTTGCAGAAGGAATCGGTTAAAAACAAAATATTTTTTGAGGTACTTGAAACAAGTTGAAGCTGCTAACACTTGAAATTGATCTTATTATTTTGTTAATTTTTGCATAAAGCATAAAAGCATATGTGCAACAGTTTTTTAGAGACGGAAAAATTGATGGTTATCCGTTACGGATTGCTTTAAAAAAATTAAGTTCTCAAATTGGAGTCTGGCTAGTATGACATCGGTGTCATATGGTTCTAACTTCAAAGTTAATTGGATATAGTTCAAACGATTAATCCAAACCGTTCAAACCGATTTACTTTATGAGTGATGCATTTACATACAATTTTTTTTTATATTATCGAATTATTTTAGTATCATATCAAGCGGTCAAAAATGTTGAAAAATGAATGCATTAAAATTAACTTAAAAACTCACAAATTTGACCGTTTGACTTGATACTAAATAAATTCGAAAAATTATAAAATTTGCATGTAACGCACAACTAATGAAGTAGATCAGTTTGAACAGTTTGGATTCATTGTTAGAAGTCAATTCGGTAGATTTTGGAATTAGTGTTATATAAACTGAAATGACACTAATGTTATACTAGCCGGACTCCTCAAATTGCCATCAATCTTATGTTATCTTATTTTCAAAGTTAGAAATGAAACATCAATAATAGAAAAATCATTCATAAAACATCAAGCAAAATCTTCATGACAGATGAAATCTTTATGTATGAAAACTCGCTTTTAGAAGAGATTATTAATTTCTACAGCAACCAAAACTCTCCTCTTAGAGGAGCTTCTCACTAGGGAGGCTGGAGGCATAACATAAAACTTACACTATCATTTTGAAAACACAATAAAGAGATCTCTCAAATTGAACTCTTTTTTCCTCAAAACATGTTCATTTGTTAGACTAATTTTACTATAATATAACTACATTTGTTTCAATTATGGATAGAACTTCTCCACTGAAGAAATAGCCGCAACAGCTTCTGCAACCGTCATATACAATCCCTCTGAGGTGAACAATTCCCATGCCTCAGATTTGTAGAGTTTTTCGGCCACTGCTGCAACCGGATTTGCCAGTACAAGCTACAAATAAGCGAACTTATTACATCAGTTACATTGTCATCCTGGTAAAACAAAAAAATTCCACTTGGGTAAAATATTATGAAGTACCTCGAGAGATCTTTTGCCCAGGATCTTTTTGAGCTCCATTAGTAAGTCCAAGCCACTTGTGTCAATTCCCGAAACAGCTGAAAAATAAAAACAAAATAATTAGTTTTCAGGTTAATTTACAAGTAAATGTGAAGCATTAGAGAGGGATGATGCATGATAATTTTTTAACTTACCACCCATATCGATAATAACATATTTGATTGGATATTGGCTCTTTTGTGCTGCCTCTTCTTCCTCTCTTACCCACCTTAAAATCCTGCATTTAAAATGATACAAGGAATGAAGTTAGTAAATCAAATTAAATTTGGATACTAATGAATTTTAAATGGAATAGCCATTTTTTGATGTGTAACTAAACCAAGAAAAATGTACCTTTCTTGCAGGTAGGTGGAGTTTGCAAAGTAAATCGGTGACTCGATACCCAAAATGAGAAAATGAGGCACTCTCAATGCCTCTTTATATTGCCCCAAACTTCTATAGCTTTGGCTTCCTGGTATTATTCCCTTTAGTATGGTATTTGGCCGTGTTACTTGTATCAAAATTTTGAAAACAGAGATTCCAATCTGCAAAAAGAAAAATAACAAAAAGACATTAGAACATCATAACAACCATTAAAAGCAACATTGTTCGTCTTTTACTTATAGTTACTTAATTTTAAACAATATTCATTTATAATTTTCTCTTCAAAATCAAGATTAAAAGCAAAATAAAATGCTTATAACTCTTACCGCAATGCCAAGGCCACCCTGTACAGAAATAAACAGGACACCAAAAAATGCGCTTATAAATGCAAGAAAATCGAGCTTATCCACTTTCCACAGCCTGACAGCCGCACCGAAATCAATGAGGCCAATCACGGCTGTTATGATAATTGCCGAGAGGATGACATTCGGTGTGTAATAGAAAAGGGGCATGAGAAATAGCATAGTGACAAGCACAGCTGATGCCATGATTATGTTTGACACTGCAGTTTTTGAGCCTGCATTGTAGTTCACGGCTGATCGAGAGAATGATCCTGTTTCAAGTCAAGTAAAAGAAATTTAGTTATCTGAAAAAATGTATACTTGATTAGGAGGAAAAATGTTTTAGAGCATTTTTAAGGTTTTATATTTTTGTTTCATTTGTTTAACATAGCACAGTAGTCTGAAATCTTTGTAATTTTGAGGAAATAATTGAAATGTGCATGGAACTGATTGGAGAGGAGGGATCATATATAAATATATTTATTAAAACAATTATAGTTTAGATAGATACCTGTTGTAACATAACAAGAAGCGCACGAACCAGCCATGTTCATAATACCAATAGCCATCATCTCTTTGTTACCATCAATTTGGTAATTCTTGAGTGATGCAAATGTTCTTCCCACTGCTATCCCCTCCTACATTAATAAGTATTTACAAAATTAAAACACATAATAAACTAAATGTGCTCCTGACTTGACAACTCGAAGTGTTACTCAACCAAATGCTTTGAACAAGTTACAAAACGAAAAACATTTACAATTCATTTTTACTTAATTCTTTTTGTGTTTAGAAACATTTTGTTTGATTTCATAGAAATATTAATTATGTTCCCTTACAGTGAGAGATAAGATGCCAGTGACGATGCCGGTTTTGATAGCAAGACCCAAAAAAGAACCATGGAAGTATAACATGTTTCCTGATGGGGGGTTCACTCCTCTTTGCAAATGACCAATCTATGACAAAGAAGTATAACATCTTTCATTAAAATTATTGAATAACTTGAGGAATTAATGTTTTATTTAGTTATAACAAGGACTTACAGTGGTGATGCCATGCTTTTGAGCTTTGAAGACAAAGGAGACAATTGTAGAGAGAATAACACAAGAAAGAGGTGCAGCTGCTGACACCCAAAAGAGCTTTGGCCTTCTCAAGCTCTGTTTCATTTTGCAGTATTATTCACATATTAGTT
The DNA here is from genome assembly GCA_024447775.1 of Carex cristatella. Taxonomy (NCBI): domain Eukaryota; kingdom Viridiplantae; phylum Streptophyta; class Magnoliopsida; order Poales; family Cyperaceae; genus Carex; species Carex cristatella. The sequence goes on along the minus strand of JAJHPF010000028.1, from coordinate 3,177,224 downwards.
TCTTTTTTCGAGTGATTATTCACGTATTGGTTTCTGTTATCTAATTTTAAAATTTATAATAGTAAAAGAAAGGTAGATAAATATCTTGACACGGAAGCCTCTTAGCCTTGGTTGTGATTCTAAAATGTTAAGTTTGGGAGAAGTGAAAATCACACTATTTTAAAAAAAAAAATTAAGGAATATTTTTTTATTATTCTTTTATAATTTTCAGACGCACATATTAGACGTTATGCATTTGAAATTTGACACCTCAAACCTTTGAAAAGGCTCTTTCATTCAAAAAAGTAATCAGAAATACTAATAAAGTGTGAATTAATAACCACAACTTAAACAAATAAGATTTGTATCACTTTTTATACAGTAAATATTAGTGGATTTCAATTCCTTAGTGGCAAGCAGACAAAGGTCCCACCATTCCCTTAATTATATTTTAAAAAAGTGTTTATGTCTTAAATACTGCCTGACAATAATTGCAATATATTGCAGCTACGCGTTTGCTGACATATCAGTTATACACATAGTCTGCTTTGTATTTGTTTTCTATGAGATAATTATTGGACAACAGTATATATGATCTTGGAATGTTAGCCTTCTAATGATCCTAAATTCCTAAAACATAAGCATAGATGAAGTGATAGTTGCATCTCTATATCTACACTCCATAAGTGTTCATATATACCTCCTTAATTATAAAAGTGTTTATACCTGACTGTAAAAATATATATATTGTTTGAAAGAGTAGGTATAAATGTTTTTGTAACATATTGTATGCAATGAAATCTAAACTTCCATGCAATTTATTTATATACAATCTATTACAAAAGTAATTACACCTACTTTGCTAAAGATATAATATTTTTCAAAAGGAAGTATAAACACTTTTATGATGGAAATAAATGGTGCAGGAATAAATTCACAAAGCATAGACTCTATTTGTTTTTATTGTTCTTGCTTTGCTCCCTTTTTATTAATTTATATATTTTTTTAAATGAACCAGCTCCATTCTTTCTGGGAAATATCCTTCAATTAGTGGGGCAGTAAAAGTAATTGATGGGACCAGAGAAAGGGAAAAAAGGAAAGAAGTAAGATCTTACAATGTGCCTTGTTATTAATAGAAAAAGCAAGAATGAAGTTCCCATTACAATTGTCTGCCAAGCCCACTGCAACAAAAGACAGTAATAAAATAAAGTTAGTTAAAATGATCCTCAAAACTCTTAAAAATAAGCACTTAGTGCTTATTTTCCAAAATGAACAGTATATTTTTTTATTTGATAGTCTGATACCAATATTTTTTTACCCTCCAAGATTATGATGATAATTATCCAAAGAAGGTCAAAAGAAATTAAACTGGCCTAAGAAATATAAAAACTAAATGAAGGTATATATTAGATATGTGTTAAAAACTTAAAATAGGTTTTCATACCTCATGCCTTTGCTGAAAAACTGAGAGCATGACAGGAATGAATTGCATTTTGGTGGTGAAGTGAACAATTCCAAATAACCCCTTCAATTGTTGAAGTGAGACAATAATTGCAGCGCCACCCATGAATCCGATAAGGGTTGGTTTTGAAAGAAAATCAACAATAAAGCCCAATCTATGTACAAAAAAGCAAATCCAAATGTTAGTGGAAAGGGGAATATTAGTCCTAGTTAATTTCTGGAGTTTGTACTTGACAGTAGATAGACTTGGTAATTTATGATGATTGGATTCAAATTATTCCCACGAGCACTAAACCTTCTTTTAGTAACCTAGCTTGACTAAAAAACTCAGAAGGAATATCCTGAGTATCATTCTTATATATGTTGATATTTTTTATAAAAAAGGTCTGTTGATATTACAATGCACACCACCTTTTCTAAAGTTTACATGTTGCACCTTTCTGTGAAAATTTTCAACTTAGTAGCATACAAATGCCTCACTGATTGAGTACTAAATTTATCAAATGTACTAGCATACAAGTGCCTTTTGGATAGTTTTTCTTCTCTTACATGACAAGTGTATAATTTAATATGAGAACTAGTTTTTGGTTTAGTGACTAAAGCATATGATCTCTATGTGAAAGGTTATGGGTTCGAAACCCAGATGGAAGAAATAGTTGGGTGGCTTAACCTCCAACTTTATTCAAAAAAGTGTATAATTCAATATTAGCATGGGCTACAGTTCAAGCCGACATATTTCATGTAAAAAAAAAAAAATTTGGACGATTGTTACCTGAGGAAACCCAAGGAAGCTTGAAAAACACCGGCGAAGAAGGTGGCGGTGAAAGCAAGTTGAAGATAAAGCATGGGCTGAAGTTCAGGAGAGACTGCATCTCTGAGCATGGACCCCATCACCAGAGAGGCAATCGAGACCGGCCCCACTGCTAAGTCCCTGGAGCTTCCCAGCACTGAGTATATAAGAGGTGGCACAAAGCTCGAATCTGTATTGAATAGATGTAAAAACAACTATACACTTAGAAAAAATTCACTTGCTTTAAAGGAAAAAAATAATAAAAGTTAGGGAGGAATTGTGCATATATGGTGAATTTCAACTTACACAAGCCAATGATGGGTGGCAAGTTAGCAAGTTTGGCATAGCTGATACCCTGTTATACATCAAATAGCAATTTAGTTAGTTAAACTGAGTATTATGCATCTTTCATATACACCAAAAATGCATCATAATTGAAATAGACAAATCTGTTGAATAAGACTGTTTATGTAGTTGGTTTTCTATTTTAAGTATTTCATTAAATGACAGCATATATTATTTTTGTGTTCATTTCTTCTTGAAGTTCTCAAGTGGTTTAACTATTTATGATGACCAGAAAAGACAAATCTGCATTTAATGCCATGATTTCAGTTGCAAAATATGCAAATTTAATTAAAGCTTGCCTATGCAACCATTTACACTTTCAAGACAAAGTTTAATTGCTTTATGCACCAACCTAAATTTCTAGGTGAAACATCAAAGAATTAGTGCTTTCCTATAATGTTGGTAATGACCAAGTACTAAAATAAATTATTGTGCTTAATCATTGTTTAATATAATTTAGCAATTATTCTTTTTTGTTATTTACCACATAATGATTCATGTATTCTACATTGCATAGAATTCACTATATTTTTCTTTGTCAATATTGGCACTTTCAAATATATCTTCTTTAAGTTTTTTTTTTCCTTTCCAGTAAATTAATTTAGGGATTGAAATAAAGATTAAGATTTATTTTTCATTTTTAAAAAGTACCTGGGGGATTGCCAAACTCGCAATAGTGAGGCCGGAAATTGCATCGGACTTGAGCAAATTGAGGCTATACTCTGATCCCCATTGGAAAATTGGGAATAAATATTGCAACCCCAAAAACAATTTCCTGAAGAAAGTTTGGTTCTTGAATTGGTGAAGTGGATCATCAGGGAAGAACACCTCTCCAAATCTAAATTGATGAAAACGAAAGAATGAATAAATATCACAAGATATTAGGCAAATATATTTTGTCAGAACAACCGGAAATTTTTATTATCTATAAATTTATTTATGTTGTTACTAAAGAATTAATGATTCCACCTAAAATAAATATACTGAAATAGAAATTAACAATTATAACATATATCACAAAATTATGCAATTGAAATAAAAGGGGTACATTGAGCCCCAAAAATATATTTTTTGTAGGTGCATGCATGGAGTATATTTTTTCACAGCCTAAAAGATATTTCCATGGAGATTCCATGGTTCACCTTTGCTTGAGTGATTTCCATGTGCTTTGGTTTCCTTGAGGCAACGCCACCTTGTGTATCTCCATGTGTTGCATATTTTGTTGGTGTTGTGCAAATTGGGATTCTAGGTCGTTATCTGTGACCCTATTTGAGTTCCCAACCATCTCCTGAGCTTCTTTAAAGGAAAATATAATAGAAAAAATGGAGAAATTAGAGTGGGAAGGAGGAAGTAAACTGCTTTGAGAGGGAAAGAGAGAGTGGAGATGGTATTTATAGAGGGTTTAGTGAAGGAGATTCGATAACACGTGGAAGGGCTATCTTGTCGGGTTTTGGGTCTGGTTAATGGATCCATTAAGCAGCTAATCGACCATGAGGGAAGGAGAGATTGGGACATGGCAATTTCTATTTCCGAATTCCGAGTATTTCCTTTGTTTTTTATACTTGTATTCTCTAGATTGTATATTTGCAATAATAGTAAGGTTTCTCAATTGGTGAATTATGATAATCTGTTTAATTTTAAATAGGAGGGATCAAGTTACAACAATTTTGAATTACAACAAAGTTATAATAACAGTTTTTTCTTTTAAAGTTCAAATCGTCGATTCAAACCGTTTAACATAATTATCTAAATAAAATGTGCTTCCAAATCAAATTTTATATATTTTTTTTATTTTTTTTACTATTTATTAAGTATTTTACAAAAAACTAGTCAAATTCAGACTATTGAATTTTGTACCCATCTTAATAAATAGTAAAAAAATTCAAAAAAATGTAAAATTTGATCTGGAATCACATTTTATTTAGATAATCATGTTGAACGGTTTCGATCAATGATTTGGACTTTGAAAATAAAAAAAAATGTTGTTGTAACTCAAAACTATTATAACTCGATCCCTCCTCAATTTTAAATTGAAGTTTTAGAGTAACAGATATCCTAAATTTCAAACATCATAATTTTGGATTCCAGTTTTCAATTATGGATAAGACGGAATATATTAGGCAAGTACTTTAAAAGTACTATATTATAACCACATCTAATATATAATTAAGTAAAATAATATTTTTCGTGTGAAAGATTATAGGTTCAAAACTTGATTGATACTTAATTTATATTGTTGGAGGTGATTTTGGTAAATCTTGGCACTCATCTAATAGTGTTCAAACAATTTGGTTCAGTTAAAACCAAATTTAAATAGTTAAATTGAAATTTTATTTGGTTTTCAAAAATCAAAACGAATCAATCGAATTAAACTTTTCAATCAAACAACATCCAAACCAAATGAATTGAAGTAAATTTTAGCTTGTTTGATTGAACTGAAATAATAGAGATCAAATTTCAAAAGGTCAAAACTCAATACATACACAAAGACATTTAATAATCATGAAAATAAATATAATATAATACAATTGAACCGAACCATTTAAACTAAAAAAAAAAAACGAACCATTTAATCCAAAATTTATCTGTTCGATTGAAAACCAAATAAATTAGATTTAATGAACACCCCTAGTTCCCTACACTCATCCCATACTATATATAAAAAATAAACTTAAAAAAAAAGTACATAATAGACTGCTTATTATGAATTGGTTTGAATTATGATCTTACAATGAAAGGCTCAAATTGAAGATAATCAAAATCTTAAATTTCATTTTGAATTTTCACCTATCAATTATAGATTAAGAGGATTATATTAGAATATCAAGCGCTCAAAAATAGTACATGAGAATCGCTCTCAATTGATGGTCATTACACTATAATTTATAGTGACGGTGGCATGTTCAAAACTCACTGGGTAATATATACACTAAAAATGATTTGAAATTTTCATCTCATGCTAAAAAATTAAGAAATTTAGATATACTAGACTGTTTTATTTTATTTTAAAAAGGGTTGGTTCAGGGGCACGACAGACAATTCAGACTAGGTCCGATGTCCATCGGACCTACTTTGGTTCAATGGGTTGCAAATCTGCTAAGTACATTAAAGTTTGTATAGGTCTATTTCAATTTCCGTACGCACTAATCTTAATGTTAATAATCTTAGGATGTTAGAGCTAATTAATCCTAAAATATGTCCGATGCCCATCAGATATTTATGGTTTGGTGTATCTGGTAGTTTGATACTGTCACTTCCATAAAAATAAGAATAATTTCAAAATACATATCACGTGCATTTATGGAAGTGTTGTGTGAGTACAAAAGTGACATCACATAAAAGGTTTACTGATTTTTTGAATTTTCAGGAATTTCAGGTATATTCCTCAAAAAAATTGAAATTACATTTTTTTTCCCTCTAAAATTTATAATATCATATTTACCCTTCTAAATTTCAAAACTTCACAAATTTACCCAACTTATTGACTTTTCTATTAGAAACTCATTTTAAATTTATAAAGTATCTATTTCACCCTTTATTAGAAAAAAATATATATGTAACATGATTAAGAGAAATATTTAATCTTCTAATTTATCAATTTTGAGAGCAGACGATTCATTTATTACTTGTGCACATACACAAACATATGCCTAAATGTTTCATTTATTACTTGTGCACATACACAAACATATGCCTAAATGTAAATATGTACCTGTCACAAGTACAACAATGATCATCTGTTCTCGAAATCGATCATTTAGAAGACAAAATATTTTCTTACACATACTACATATTTTTAATTTTAAATAAAGAGTAAAATGGGTACTTTATAAATTTAAAATAAATTTTAATAGAAAGTTAATAAATTGTATAAATTTCTGAGTTTTGAAATTTATATGAATAAATAAGATATTATGAATTTTAGAGGGGGAAATCCATAATTTCAAAAAATTTTAGGGGTATCGAAATTCTCCCTTAGTTATGTGAAGAGTTGAATGAATAAATATGAAATAGAGAAAATGTTTGAGAGTATGAAGGGTTCAAATGTCTTGATTTTTTTTATTCATTGTATATTTTTTTAAATGTCAATATTTTAAAATTTAAAATTCAAATGTTAAAGTAAAATTATTAGAATTGATCTATATATTTTTTTCTCTGCGCATATAAAATATTTTTTTAAAAAGAGAACTTCTATTATTAAAAAAATAAAAAATAAAAATATAATAAATGTACCCAAAAAAAAGACAGGGTTCCAATACGATATTAACCCTATACTTGCTCAGAGCAATTTGGGTCTGATGCTCATCAGACTCAAACTGAGTTCGGTGAGTTATCTGTCTAATTCGCTTTAAGATCTGAGCATGTGACTTTAATATCCATGCACACGGATCTTAAGCAGATCAGATGATTATGGAGTCTATCGAATTCAAATTTGAGTCAGATGAGCATCGGACCCAAACTGCTCTCATACTTGCTTGCTAACGATACAGCAGCAGTTGTACCTGCAAGGCACTTGTTATCGGGTTTGGCCGTTTAGGCAAAGAGATTTTAGTGGGCCCGAACCGAGAGAAAACCAAGTCTATATAGAATTATAAATAGTGCCTAAAATACCTAATAAAGTAACACCTGTGTTCATGTTTTCAACACAGTGAGTAGATTTGACCGTATTAAGATTCGCGTTTACTTTTCCATTTTATGTTTGATAATCCCACAATTTCACTAATACAACTTCATTTTGCTTGTATAGATTTTTTATTTATTATTATGAGCCGGCAATTGTAACAATTTTATGGTTTGGGCATCATAATGAACAATATAAATTTTAGGAGGGCGTCATAATGAACAATATAAATTTTAGGAGGAAATTCTAATTCATTAATCTTGACTAGGGGTGGCAAAAAGAGTTCGTAACTAGTGGCTCAATCGTTCGTTATTGGACCGAGTTGTTAACGAGGCAACTCGCTACTAGCTCGGTCCAGAATTAACGAGTTTGAGTTGGGGTCTAGCTTGCTCGTCAGCTAGTTCGGCTAGGCATTAATTTGTGAATTTTGTGTGCATTTTATACTGTCAAATTCGGTCTAGCTCGTTCCAAAAATGTTTGCAAAATTTATTTTCTTTTTAAAACAAGGTCCAGTAGACCCAGTGAGCCAGCTCGCTCGGTCCAGGCTCGGGCTGGCTCATCACAAGTTTGAGCTGAGGTTTTAGCTCGGAAGTCCTAGGTCTAGCTCGCTCAATCCAGGCTCGGTTCAGAATTAATGAGCTGAGTTAAGGCCCAACTCGGCCCGAGCCAGCTCGTTTACAATCCTAATCTTGACCTATGTCGATGTAAAAAAGCCATGCCGTTATCTGTCATGGCACGGCACGACACGTATGTCGGTTACATGTGCACAAGTTACATGTAATCAGGATCGTTAGATCCTGATTGAATGTTAAATTTTGAATAAACTAACTTAATTTATTAAAAATAAATAGTTAAATGTGACAAAATACGACCAGTTACATTTGGAGATAACATGTGTGGTCTAACGTACTGTGCTGTGACCATCCCGCCAAATTCAATCACACCACAAACGGTAAGAGACCCAAATCATAACATGACTAATTACAACACAATATGACACTTTACGTATTTACATATTTTATTGCATCTAATTTACGAAGTTATAACATTTGAAGTTTAATTTGCACAAGAATTAACCATGACTGCATCAGTCGAGCATTAAAAAAAATGCTTTGCACAAGAATAACCAAGAGCAAAAATTCCCGCTCATTGTTAGCATCCTCAAGTGAAATTAAAATTAGCCCATGTAAGTTATTTCAAATTACTAATGAGCGGACGAGGTATAAATCAATTACCGTCAAAACTAGGGCTGTAAACGTGCTGGTCTTTAGATCAGCTCGTTAAGTTTGGACTGAGCTTGGACCTATAATTTCCAAGCTAAAACCTCAGCTGAAACTCGTGACGAGCCAGTCCGAGCTAACTTGTGAGCTGACGAGCTAGCTCACGAGATCTGGCTGGATCTTGTTTTTAAAGAGTAGTTTTTTTTTTCTGTTCAATCTCGTAAATATTTCTACGATATGGGAGGAAATTTATGAATCTAAAACCACAAATGTTTTTTATGCAATTCTATCTTTCAAATGAGATCTATGATGATATACTTTCGGGTTGTCCGTCACGCAAATATTCATACCTTGTCATGTAAGTATTCATTCTCATCGAGCAAATATTCATACCTCGTCATGCAAGTATTTATACATTTTTGTGCTAGTATTAATATTAAGTATTGTAAATATTTATACACCATCATGCAAGTGTAAATAGTTCATATATCAAGTGTTAGTAAGTAACATAATCTATGAAATTTTTATTTTTCCATATGGCACTAGATGATGTATAAAAGTATTAATTTCAAGTATTGCAAGTATTCATACCTTGTCATGTAAGTGTGAATAGTTTATGTATTAAGCGTTTTATCTAAAATATTTTATCAATAGTTTTTTTTTTTTATGCCATCAGATGATGTATGAAAGTACTAATATTAAGTATTGCAAGTATTCATATCTCGTCATGCATGTGTAAATAGTTCATGCATCAAGCATATGTATCTAACAGATTCTATTAATTTTTTTTTTGTGGGAATTAGATTGTGTTTGAAAGTATTAATATTAAGTATTGCAAGTATTTATACTTCATCATACAAGTGTGAATAGTTCATATATCAAGTATATGTATCTAACAAATTATATTATTTTTTTCCTTGTGGCATTAGATGATGTTTGAAAGTATTAATATCAAGTATTGCAAATATTCATACCTCATCATGCAAGTGTGAATAGTTCATGTATCAAGTGTTTGTATCTAACATATTCTATTTTTTTTTCCTTATGGTATTGGATGATGTTTGAAAATATTAATATCAAATACTGCAAGTATTTATACATCTCGTTATTTAAGTGTGAATAGTTCATGTGTCAAGTATTTGTACTAACATATATATCAAATTTTAATTGTTTCCATATGGCACTGAATGACGAAAATATTAATATAAAGTATTACAAGTATTTATACCTCATCATAAAAATATAAATAGTTCATATGTCAAGTGTTTGTACCTAATATATTCTATGAAATTTTTTTTTTTTCCATATGACACTGGATGATATCTGAAAGTATTAATATCAAGCATTGTAACTTTGTAAGTATTCATACCAAATCATACAAGTGTGAATGGTTCATGTATCAAGTGTTTCCTTATGGCATTGGATGGCGATTGCAAGTATTCATATATCGTCATCTCGTCGTGTATGTATTCATACTTACGCATTAAAATATGAATTGTTATGTTGTAAATTAGCTTAATTATTTTTTTTCGTGTTGTTTAGTTGAATGATATTTGAGATAAAAACTTTATAAAAGTGAGTCAAGTGAGAATTTTAAAAATTAAGAAAAAAAATATGATATTAAGAATTTAAAAAGAAGAAATACGTAACTTTAAATTTTTAATGATTATACATAAAATTAGTTTTTTCTTCTTTTATAATTGATAAATGGAGATAATAAAGTTTACGGTACTTTGAGTTGCCCCTCGCCTGTCGCCAATTAAACCCTCTACCCTTCATAACTTGATTCTGAAACAAAATCTAAAGTTTCTCATCTCAATTCGGAAATAATTTGTCATCTCTGCAAGATTCATCTCTTTTGTGACTTTCTCCTTTTTCTCTCTTAAATATATCCCAATTTTTCGCTGCCGGTAGATGCGCTCCATGTGGACGATCCAGGACCGTCCAGTTCGGTCAAGGGAGGAGGAACGAGAGAGAAATGTTTTGGACGACGAGGACGCTTGACGTGGGGTGCGGCGGCAGCGTCTGGCAGGATGGCAGAGATGGAGGATGCTCATGCAGCTGTCCAGTTTGGTCGAGAGAGGAGGAATAAGAGGGATAGGGGTGGACCTAAGTGCAACCAGGAGGGCAGCTGTCGCCCCAGATTTGCATTTTAGTGGAAGTCGGGACATTTCGATCGACTCTGCCTCTTTCTGAAAATTTTCTTGATCCCGCTGGATGTTTAATTTGTAGTTCAGGTAGGGGTGTAAACGGATTCGGATTATCCGTGGATAATCTGCTTCGAATCCGCTTATTATATTATCTGTATCTGGATTAAACGGATACAGATACAGATATTTTTAGTATATGGAAAAATAATCCGGATACGGATACGGATAATTCCGTGAGGATATAAACGGAGTAGATATCCGTATATATCCAGATCCGAAATTTAATCTTTCAGCAGCTTTCAATTCATTTCACCCTTGTAAAGTTCCAAAAAAATATACATATTCGTTTAAGTTCAAGAATTTTAATAGGAAAATTATATAATCTATTAGAATAATGGATTGGTTCTCTGAATCAATAAGCAATTAGTCATGCATAATTGTCACTATGCAAATTTAAAAAGTCCATTAAATTTTTGTCAATTTAGGTAATCAAATTAGGTAATTTAAAATTATGAAATTTAGTAGAATTACTCAATATCCGACAATTATTCGCTCCATATTCGTATTCGAATCCATATCCGTGAATTATCCGTTTAAGACGAATATGGTTTTAAATTTTGATATACGTTTACTATCCGTATCCGTATTCGTATCCGCTCGTTGAAAAACAGATGTTGATATGGTATTAGCATTATCCACTTTGAATCCGCTCCGTTTACACCCCTAAGTTCATGTTAAATTTAGGGTTAAAATTAAAGTAATTTTTTTTCAATTATGATTAATAATTAGAATTATAGATTAAAATATTTGAAACTACAAGTTCTAGCATTGAAAAGTATAAATGAAAGTATTATTTTTTTATTAAGTACTTAATTAGTTAATAAATTTGAATCCGATTAGCAATTTAAACCTGATTTAATATTTTTTTGTTCTCTCCGATGAAAATTCTGGATCCGTCTCTGGAGAGAGAAATGCTTTGGGTGATGAGGACGCATGACGTGGGGTGTGGCGGTGGTGTTCAGCAGGATGGCGGAAATGGAGGACGCTTATGCACTAGCACCGGAGTTTCTTAGCATCTCTTGCGGTGACGTTGGTGGATGCTCAGGCGGCCAAGTCTCTGAACAAGTTGAGTTGAGGTTCTTCGGGGTGTACGATGGTCATGGCGGATTTCAAACATCCTGTTTTCTGTTTTCAATTTAGTCTACCTGATTTTTGACTTTAATAGTTAATGAGTTAGTTATAAAAAGATAGTTAAATGCGAGAAATAAGAGATGATAGATAAAAATAATTATTAAAAAGAACAAATGAGGTACAGCAGGTAAGTCTGTTGTCTAAGTATCATTTAATTTTGGCATTTTTGTACCGGACAAGTCCCACCGTTCCACCGTCACTGACACTCACATTTCTTCTGGATTCTCAGCATATATATTCAGTGTATTCTAGACAAAATAGATCTCGTCTTACTTGTCTATTTTATGCTTTGAGTCAAATATTGTAAATTCAGACGTCAATTTTGATATTGTCTTTAACAACATGATTGAAGGTTAAAAAACATAATATTTGTTCGTTGCTAATTACGTAATTTAATTTGGGTTAGCCCATTATTTTTGTTCTGAAATAAATACAATTTTTACAATTTTCATCATACAATTTTTTAATCGATCAACGAAGAAGAGACTGAAATAGCAGTTCTGTCTCTTGTATGAATCGAAAAAAAAATCATTTCTTTTCAGAAAATATATATTTATGTTTATTAAAAATAAAAAAATCGGTCATTTAATAATAATAATAATATAGTATAGTTATAGACATTAGACAACAACAAAAACACCTGTGCTTGAATATGAGGTCCAATCCAATCTTGCAGAGTACATGTAGTTATGACGCTCATATCAATAAACTATTAAAACAGGGGTGTTGTTGGTGTACCCAGCCAACAATTCCAGCTCCTCAAGTACTGATCCGTACCGAATCATCGGTACCGTACAAAATTTTATCACTAGTTATAGATTTAATGGTACATATTTTTAATATCAGGAACCCAGTAGTCCAGTGTTCCAGTACCCAATTGCTAAAATCTGACAGCTTAGCTAATTTGGTTAGTATCCATTTCTAAGAAATTATTTTTTACTCGTACACAATATTATAAAATAATATAGGCAAAGAGAAATATTATCTTCTATTTTTGATACATAGAAAGAGCGGTTGATAAATATTACCTTCTATCCGTTCATAAAATATTCTATCGGTAATAAGAAATACTCTATCTCTTTTTCTATATTATTTTATAATGTTTTCTATAAATAAAAAATTCTCACTTTTATAACATACTTGTGATGCGTGAGCCCAACGAAGATGGAAAGTCACGGCCTAACTCATATACAAAGTTGAGCCTAAGCTCGAGCTGGAGAGTCCTACACAGAGGATCGTCACACAACTATGTTTTTATGTGAGTAGAAATGCTCGAGCCGGCGAGCCCCTTTATGCCTTACAAGCGGGGAAGTCGCTCGACTATAGAAATGGAGCACTAAAGTAGATTTACACACTATCGAACTAGAACAAACATTTTAACTAAATCTAGAAAAAATTAGTTAAGTGGATTCAAAATTATCAATGGAATATTGAAATTTTTGCTCTCTCAAATAAGGAAGCTCTTAATTAGGAACACATAATTTCCGTTTTTTTTTTTTTTAAATTGGAGGCAGCTTTCTTGAAACTGGAGAAGGGTTATTCATTTTATTTATAGAAAAAGCTCTAGATCTAGGTATTTGAACTTTTCCATTCGAACAGTAAATCTTCTGTATCGAACAGATAGTTCAAATGTATTACAGTTTAATCTTAGCCTTTAGACTTTACATTATTCGTTCAATACATTGTATGTTGATTCTATTGGTTCTTCAATTAGCATACATAGCGGATAGTGTATTTGAACGAATAATTGAAATACACTATTTATTCAAAGTCTTGTTGGTTACATTGGTTCTTCAACTTTAATCTTGCAATTATATTGTTTTTTGAGCATGCTAACTCACTCATACAATGAAATCGTTAAATTAAATCATTGTATGTTTTAAAAATTAGTCAAACATGATAATTAGATAATTGCATAGGACAACAACAACATGTCACATGGTTACGCGAGTTATACTTGATTAGGACTGTTATATCTTAATCAAATGATCCAAATTTTATCACGGCACAACTTATAAAAACCTTACTTGATTACAACACAACACTCAAATTACAATGACTAATCACATCACATATTTACCCTAGACCAACATACATTGTTTGCGCAACACAAGTTCTTTACAAAATCAAGCTACGAAATACACTATAGCCTTTTAAAACTAAATTTCAATATATTTAATTGATTTATCACCTCTCTTTTTTTTTCTTTTTTTTCTGTTTGTCTCTATTTGCCTCTCTCTTTCCTGGCAATTTTTTTGAGCTACAACACTTCGGATATCCGGCTAAAATTTTAACTCATTTCTTGTCCAGATAAAGAAATGCCTGAATTAGAAAATTGTCAAGTATTAATTAATTCTAAGGAGATGTGAAATTGATAATACAAGTGCTTTCTTTCTAATAAAAAACAAAATAAAAATATGAAAAAAAGTTAAAGTACGATAACATAGAGACGTACTCCTCATGAAAAGCATCTAATTTGTCTATAGGAAACAAGCTCACTGATAAATGCAACCATGTCAGCCATGCTAATAAACATAATGCAAAATTTCTTAATTCCAAAATTGATTATTAAAAAAATTGATCAAATTAAAAGAAAATTCTAATAGCATGGACACAAGGATCAACATATCATATATATGACCTTAGTCTCATGAACACTAGTCATCGGACTAAAGAAATTAGGAGGATTGGGAGTGGCCAACCTCCAAACAATGAATCTGACCTTACTGGAAAATATCATATGGCACTAGCTACAAGCATAGTAACAGTACTCGCGAATAATTCGCGTTTTATTCGTTTTTTTGACGTTTCCGAACCGAACTCCGAATAAAACGCAAAAAAAACGTATAATACATTTTATTTGTGAATAAAACGCGTATAAAATGCGAGTTATGAATTATTCGTGATAAAAATGTGAAAAAATGGCTAATTTAATATATAAATATTGGGCCGGCCCCATTAGGTAAACTAGTTTCAAAAAAAAAAAAAAAAAAGACGTTGGCGTTGTAATTCATTTCGGGATCCACTCCAATGAGTGGAGCACCCGCTTTTTTTTTTCTTGCTTTGTTATTTTACCAAATTATTTCCAAATTATATCCGAATCACGAATTTTTAATTCCGCCGAACCGAATCCGAACTATTGATTTGTTACTATAACTACAGGTGCAAAAGTCAGGATGGATGGAACTGATCCAATTCACTCAACCAGTCATAGGTCATTGGAAATTGCAGCCACCACCACATTGTGGGCAAATCTCAAAATTGCCAGCATCTTCATGGACCTTTCAGTTACCTTCCATAGAAGATAAGGCACACACATTAAATTTTGAAAAGATTGTTGGCTGTCAAGGCCCCTTAATAATGCATATGGAGCAAGCGATGGTAATCAGTGGGAAGTACCCTTGTCTAACACTATGTCATAGACAGGATGGCAAATATACCAGTTACTCATGATGGAACTAATTCAGCAAGAAACCTATCAGCAAGGAGATAGAGAACTTGTGGATCAACTTATTTGGAGTTGGATAAGAGATGAGAAAAAAAGGACGATGAAGGAATTAAGGACCATACATTGCACACCAATAAGGAACATTTAGAAACTCAAAGCACCAACAAAAATGTTGGTATTTGCCTGATTTGTAGTGCAAAACAAGATACTAATAGAGTAATAATTGATAACCTAGTCCATAGATGATAGAATATATCAAATAGATGCGTACTGTGCCACAGTGCATCAATTGTTCAAAACTTGTGTCTTCACAGTGGAGTGGAGATGAGAAATATAGTGATAAGGCAGGCCAATACTTTCAATCTGGTAAGTTTGTACAAGCAACTCTGAACTCCCACCAGATGGAAATAAGAAGAATGCAAATAGGTCATGTTTGGTTGTGGAATAAGAGGTCGAGTAAACTCCTTACTTCACACTTAAGTCAAACGAGGAGTAAAAAAATAGGAGTAAGCTAGAGTAAGTTGGGTGAGTTAATTCAGAGTAAGTTACTCTATATTTTCATATAGATTAATTTATTCCATACTTACTCCACCTATAAAGTCCACTGTCATAAAAAAAATACTAATTTTCTAACACCTTATTCTTCTATGGAGATTAATTTAAGACATGAATTAAATTAGAGATGTAGAACATATGAAGTAAGATGGAATAAGTTATTTAATATTCATTAAATTTCTTCCATAACCAAAAGTGACCTATGACCTTTTATATCATGAAGGAAAAGGTGCAAAAGAATTTATACAGAGGAGACAAAGTCAGCACAGGTCATTACATTGGAAGAATTTGGAAGATGGTTTGTTGATATGTGGAATCGAAAAGATGAATTCCAATTGATTAAGAGTAACATTCCATGTTGGATTTATTAGTTAGTACATCTCATTATGGAAAATCCGAATCCAAAAAATGATCTGTTATGAAAGGGTGCAGATCTTTTATAAAAAAGTGCATCAATATTATATAAACCTTATTATTATCTCTCTTCAATAATAGAAGAAAAACAGATATATAGTGACAACCAAAAATTAGAGAGAAAAGATAGAGAGCACCAAAAAGTACTCTGTTAAGACAATAAGGTTTTAGGCTGTGGAAAACGCAGGGCTTATGGCTTCGGCTTGTGATTCCTTGCAGAACCAGTGATACTGCTATGCTTGCAAGATCCGCTTCCGCACGAAGATTAACAGAATAATTTGTAAGTTCCATCCGTTAATTAACATTGTAATTAATTTTTCTTTTTTAAATTTGCTTATTTTTTTTATTTACTTTTGCTTTACTAAAATCTTTGTGAAATTGACAACTCTAGAGTTGTCACCTCTACATCTCTTGTTCTTCAAAAAAAAAAAAAAAAAAAAAAAGGATAACGTAAGTTGAGCAATAATTTGCTTCAGCACAAAGATGTTTCCTTTTAATATATAAGCAGTGAAAGTGGAGGTTGACTTTAGAATACTTTCTTTTTACATTTGACTTTGAAATATTTAAAAAAATGCATGATGGCAGCCAACTACTGTCTACAGTTAGGGGTGTCAATGGGTACGATACGGTTAGGGTGGAAGCATTTTCATACCCATACCTACTAAGAGTTGACCTTACCCATACCCTACCCTTACCCGTTAAGAATTTGTCTTATCCTACCCTACCCGAACCCGTACCCATTAAAATTAGTGAGTAACGAAACAGTAGCGGGTGAATAACGAATAACACTAATATATTGGTTTTATTATTTTTACAAATATACTATCAAAACTCATCATGTCATACATATGCAATCACAATTATTAATATAAATATCAAAATACAAATATGTAATCAATTCTAACTAATAATTTTTTTTATAAAGAAAAAAAAAAAAAAAATTCAAATATCTCTTCTAACAAATTCAAAATTCAATTCGTTAATTAAATAATAAAACATTCAAATAAAAAAAGTAATATGTTTAATATTATATTCATCTTACACCAAAATGCATATATTTTCTCATGAATTAACGTGGATACAATGATATGAGAAATATAAAATTGAATAAATTGAATATAATATTTATATATCTATATGTAATTTATTTTATATAATTACCCATTATCCAATAGGTACGAAATAGCTTTCACACCCGTACCCATACCCATTTAGCTAACGGAAAAAATCCTTAC
Organism: Carex cristatella; assembly: GCA_024447775.1. Taxonomy (NCBI): domain Eukaryota; kingdom Viridiplantae; phylum Streptophyta; class Magnoliopsida; order Poales; family Cyperaceae; genus Carex; species Carex cristatella. Next base: position 3,159,815 of record JAJHPF010000028.1, on the reverse strand, counting down.
CCATACTCATACCCAATAAGCTAACGAAAAAAAATCCTTACACATACCCGACTTATCGAATACGATATGGATAGAGTAAATGAGTAAACGGTTTTCGTTGACACCCCTATCTACAGTGCGTAGTAAACACTAGTCAATGCAACCTTTTGCTTCCTTCCTTTTTTTTTGGCAGAACTAGTCAACGCTTCATTTTAACATCAATTCGGTTCCAGGAATCCCCTTTTCCTGTTCCTATCTTTACTTTGTGGGAATTCGTGTAATGAATCACCTAGTGGGTTATTAAAAAAACACCCAAGGTTGATCCTGTCCAACTAAATTAATTACATAAATCTAATTAGGATCACTTAGCAATGGCTGTCTTGACTATTTTGACAATTGATTTTTTAATATATTCAAATAAAAATTAAAAATTACAAAAATAACTTTATAGGTTTATTATTTAACTTATATATATATATATATATAGCCTAATGATTAAATTTCACATAATATTTTAGTACCATTTGTTGATGTAATAAAATTCGTCAATTTTGAACAGCTGGAATTTGAAGTCACTTAAAGTACTGTAAAACATATACCAAATCTCATATAGCCCACATCTATAATATTGAATTTCAAATTTAAATCTCATTTTTTTTAATTATTATTTTTAAAATAAATAATTATCAAGTGATTTCTCTTTTTAAATAAATTGTTCAGAACAAGTAAAATATATGACCAGAAAAATGTCATGGTAAAAAAATATACTAGTGCAGTAGTGGGGTAGAGTAGAAAAAATGTGCTGTGCTATGACTAATACATTGTGATTTTGGTCTCATGCCGTACCGTGCCGTGATCAAGTGAACAGTTACACGTGCCGTGACTAAAATGTGGAGGGGTGGTCACGGCACGCGAGTCACACCATGACTTGCGTGTCGTGTCCAAATGTAACTAGTCACATTTCTCACATTTAACTATTTTTTTATAATTTAGATTAGTTTATTCAAGATTCAATATTTAATCAAAACTTAACGGTCCTAATTTCACGTGACCACATGCTGTGCCGTGACCGGATTTTTAGCATAACATGCTGTGCCATGTCAGATTTTCAAAATATGATTATAACATGCGACATGCGAGTCACGGTACAGAAAACTCACACGTACCGTGCCGTTCCGTGACGAAATCGACTCCGCAGTGTCATTTTTTCCCACTCTGACTGGGGGATGGAATATCTCTATATATGTTTGTTGTGTGCACAACAAAAAATGCCAAAATTTATCTACTACGCGGCGATCAGGAGTCGTTCAAATTTCAAACAGCATCAAACCAAAAACAAATCAGGAAGAATTTGGATTCCAGGCTCAATTTCTGATGGCAACCGTTGCTTGACCAATCAATTTCACCTTTTATTTCTCCTTTCTTTTTCTCATTCTTTGTTTCTGATGATTGCAGGAATCACGCGCATGTGGCCAATCACCATCCATCCATCCAATTAGCCTGAGCTCTCTTGTGGGCCCCACGATCCATTGTAAAGGAATAAAAATTGTTATTGAACCCAGTGTTGTAAAATGCGGTCCATGCGACTATATATGCATATGCAGTCCGATTCCGCATAAAAATTTTCATGCGGTCTCAAATATGTGGTTTTTCATATGCGGCCGCATATTGGGCCGCATATTTCCGCATATTGGTCTGCATATGTGCGATTGAACCGCATATGTGCGAATTTATTGTTTGAATAATTTTAATGGGAATATATTGCATATTTTGAATGGAAATAAATTAATATATAGTTTAAAATCCGCATATATGAGTCCGCATATGCGGCCGCATACCGCATATGCGGTATGCAGTGGCCTTCCACATGCATGAACAAAACTGCATTTTATAACATTGGTGCACACAGCTCCATCAAAATTGGAACTTAATTGTATTCTGTACGGTTTTCTGCAAAAAAAAAAAAAAAAAAGAGGGTAAATTTTGTTATATGTCACGAATTAGTTACTCAAGTTTGATTTGTCTCTTTTTAGTCACTCAACATTGTTGTTTGTTTCTATCAAGTCATTCTATACTTTTCCATCCAAAATCTTAACGGAATATTCTCATTCTATTCAAAATATTAACGGAATATACTCATTACTTCCAAAAAATATTAACAGAATATAAATATTCCGTCCAAAATACTAACGGAATGAGTATATTCCGTTATTATTTTGGATGAAAAAATATAGAGTTATTTAATTGGGACAAATAACAAAATTGAGTGACTAAAAATGGACAAATCAAACTTGAGTGACCAATTCGTAACAAATAACAAAGTTTAGTGATCTCCAACGAAATTTACCCAAAAAAAAAAGGTTTTACTTTGAAAGATTGTCAAAAAAAAATTGCCTTAAAAACTTAAAATCTGAATATGAATGTATAAACTTAGATTATAAATATCAAGAATATATAAAACTAAACACATGCATGTGTAAATATTGAAACGGAAACAATAGTTTTCAATGAATACAGTTAGAATACAAGTCTATTTTTTTAAGGAAAAAATGGAGAAATAACACATTCTTAAAATTAGCAAATGGCATGCAAATTATGCATGAGAAGCACACATATAATTGTAAAAATTCATAACCAAAATGTTCAAAAATACCATACTACTATTCAACTGTTGATACAACTATAACTATTATGAACGGTGGCTTTGGCATTCAGGGTATCAAGTCCATGTCACAAAGATAACAAAAGATGTAAACTGGATGAAAATGAAATCGGGCTAAGGAACAGTATTCTTTTTTTTAGATAAAAGGAAATAAGTATCGTGTAAGTTACAAATAACTATCATTGATAGATGTGTTACATGATAATAGAATTTCATTTTCACATGTACGGAGTCAGACTTTCAGACTATAGGAATCAAATGTAAACGGAGATCAAGTACATACAATTTTTCTACTACGAATAGGAGTCAATTTCATACTATCCATAATATTTTTTTTTAATATATTAAAAATAAGATATAAATATAAAAAAAAAAAAATGAAATTGAATGGGGTCAACTGACCCCATTCAAACAATGTAGATTTGTCTCTAAAGTTAATTAATGGCATCAAATTGGATATATACAAATATTTTTTTAATAAAACATAAAATGTTAATAAATATTGCCAAGCAAAACTCTTATTATGAAAGTCACAATCACTCATTAATAGTCCAGTTCAAAACTTTTGTTGCATGATAGTCTAATATAGCTCATTAATAAATTATCAGATAAGCTAAAGTATATGTGATCTTTATTAAAAACAATCACCACATTTTCCCTCCTTTTCTTTTAAGGATAAATATAACCACTCAGTATGCTATCTACAACTAGATCCCAGATTCCAAATAAAGACTTCAATTTTAGCCATAAAAATTAAAAAAATTCAGCAAAATGCTAATGATGCGCTTCAGGACTATCTCAACAAAGAAAAAGAGGGAAAATGAAGAGGATTAAAAAAGATGAGTTGATTTTGTACATAATTATGTGTTTCAGAATTAATTATCTCATTAAAATGCTGATGATGCTAATGGAGGTTACAGAAATCGTTAAATTTGTACTCGAAGCTCACCTATGAAATATACAGTTCTAAAACAAGTAACCGGATCCGATTGTACCTTCACTCCTCTTCATTTCTCTACTAATTGCATTTTAAAAGACATCATAAAGTGAGAATCAGTTTATAGTCTGATGACAAAGATAATGCCATTCATCTAAAAAGTTATATGTTTGAAAACTAAATAATTTTTTTATATGTAATTATTAAATAGTTAAATGGCTGGATTTCATAGTTTTACTTAATTTTTTTTTTGAACGTACGAGAATAAAATTTTCGATGGCAAAAGTAAAACGAACAAAACAAAATAATTCCTAACTCCGACACTTCCGAAGATTATTTGTCAGAACATGTGCTCCTGGACCATTGTGGAGATTTTGCAACTGGCTTGTAGGTGACTCAAGAAAAAAGTTGGTCCCTTTGGGGGAAAAAAATGACATTTTGCTTTCGTAAAGTTTTTTCCTAGGATAGAAAAATATTACGAAATCTGTTTTTTTTTTTAGCAGCAAATCTATGACTTCAAAAGCCACTTGAGATTGCTGCGGTGTTGAGTTGTTGACCCGCTCTAGTATTTAACTCAGTGTTTTAAATAGTTAATTATAGCTACGTTATAACTTTTTCATATTATAAAAATTAAGTTATGAGATAAAAGTGTACTAATTCAGCTACGACTATTATAGCTGTAGTAGCTGATTGCTATTACCACTACGCGCTATGCTGCATGTGTCTTTTTTTTTTTTGCGATTTACATGGACTTCTGTGTTTTTGTTCATATTTCTAATGTTATATGGTCTGCTATGATAAGTATGCTAAACCAAACTATGTATTTATGTTTCTATTTGTGACTTAGTATCTCGTTCTTTATTGAAAAATATTCAAAAATTAATTCTTCATTTTGCTTTCTCTTCGTCTAGCATTCACTTATAAATTATTACTCTTCATTTTATTGAAAGCTGATTTTGATTATTATAATGTATAAAGAGGAGGGTTCCAATACCTCGTGTCTTTCATACCTCATCATACTTCATTTTTATATCTTTATTTTCAAATTTAAAACTATTGATCCGAACTGCTAACGTGATATCCATACTAAATATGTCCGGAGATGAAATTTTATAATTTTTGGAATTTTTTTTATATTAAAATAGGTACAAAATTACTATTTTTGGACCGTTCGGTAACAATGATTTTTAACCTATCTAAAAAAATAGCAAAAAGTTTTCAAAAATTATAAAATTTCATCCACAAGCATATTTTAGTATTGATATCATGTTGAGCGGTTCAGATCAATAATTTAAACTTTGAAAACGAAAATATAAAAAATGAGGTATGATGTGGTATGAAAGACATGAGGTATTACCGTATTAGAATCCTCCTCATATATAAAATGCTCAAATAGGTATACTGATTTTATTTCACTTGTAAAATTAATTGCTCTTCGTATATTATAAACTGTAATATTATGAAGTATCAATTATTAAATAATGTTATTTTGTTGATCTTTTTTTTCTTTTTATTTGCATAATTGAAAAAAAAAATATAGATTTAAATTAGTTGTAATTTCGTTGTTACACTAATTCTCTAATATTGATCATGTTGATAATTAGTACAAATATAAAATATAAATTTTGAAAAAAAAAATATATATGCAGTAGATTTCGCTATATTTTTTTTTTCTCTCTGCTATGCTACCATAGTCGATTTAACTATTCAATGCCGTGTATTAAGATCTTTCTTTCGAAACCCTTGGAGTCATCCAGTGACCAGTGCAGTGTATTTTATGAAAATATAGGAAACTAATGACTCTACATACTCATCCATTAAAGAGTGATATTAACTAGAGCAATAAACGAGGTTTTCTTATGAGAGCAACTACTCAGTTTTCCCTTCTTCGGTTTTATTATTTGCAAGGACGAAACAAGAAAATTAAAATCGAAAATGTTGAATAAGTTACGGTAATATAATTTTATTTTATAAGAGATGCTAAAAGATACAAGTACTTGTAAAAGATATAAAATATAAAAGAATAACGCTGCCAATTTTTAGCTTATATATAAGGAGATAGGAGTAGGTTCGATGGGCATCCGACCTACTTTTAGATTCAACTAGCTCTAGAACCGTACAATTATCATTAAGATTATTGCGCTCGGAAATTGAAACAGACTTACACGGATTTAATGTACCTAGCACAGATCTTAATGCAATCGAATGGTTATTTCACCCATCGAACCAAAATAGGTCAAATGGGCATCGGACCTACTCTGAATTCATATATAAGAGTAGCTTAGCCATTCCAAATTGAGGGATCTAAATCTGCTGCGATTCTTTACTCATGAACAATAATCTACGATCCCTGCTTTTTCAAATCCAACCGTTGAATTGTTTCAAGATTCCTGCAAGAAAAATCAGCTACTTTGAGATACGTGCACGAAATTATTGAACGATTAGATTTGAAAAAGTAGGAATTTTAGAGTTACTATTCATTCTTTTAGGATCGCATCAGATGTGAATTCCAAATTGAGCTTTAAATCTACCCTTGGTCCTTTGTCACTTTAATCTCTTCAAATTGATGCACATGTGCGGATGTAATGACAATCTTAAATGTGGTGCTCTTCAATGGAGTACAACTGTAGAAGAGCTTGGATCTGATTGTGTTTGAGTTGTTACTTGCGATTTATATTCTTTGATTTATCGAAATTGAAAAGGATAAGATCGAATTAAGTCCGATCTAACTCGACTGTAGTTACTTTTTTTTATCAGCGAATAACGATTGAAAGGCAACAAATGTACCTTTGATTCGGAGCTTAAGTACTTTTTTTTTTTTTTGCACCAAACCACTTCCCTTTCTTTCTCTTATTCTTCGTGGTACTGAGCCACTACAGACTGAAACAGCGCAGTAAAATTAAAGCAGCGGCTATGATATTTTTGAAACTTGGTAATTTTGATATTGTACATTTATTTTGTTTATGTTATACAAAAAAAAAAGTGACTGGAGCATGGAGCAGAGGCAGATATTTAAGTAATAGAGATCAAAAACATACAAGGGTTACAGGAGCGGAATCAGACTTTCAGACTTTGGAGGTCAAACATAAATAGAGATCAAGTATATAAAAAATTTCTACTACGAATGGGAATCAATTTCACCTTATTCATAATATTTTAGTTTAAATTATATAAAAAAAGGTATAAATAAATAAAAAAATGCAAAAGAATGGGAGTCAATTGACCCCCATTCATTGTATGTAGCTCCGCATCTGCAAGGGTCGAATGGTACAAGAACTCAAGTTGTACATTGTACAATAGTCTAATTTTTATTTTAAAAAAAAATGGAGCTCAATCATATAGCATTTTTATAAAAAGTATGGAGAAATTTATAGTATCCATAATATTTTACTATAAAATACATAACAAAGTCATAGTAATCATCAGTTATTGAAAAAGTATGGAGTCAGTTGACCCCATTTGCTCTATGTTCATCCATCTCTGACTACAGCGGACGTACTATTTTTGTAAATTTGGTGTCATGAATTTATTTTATTTATTCCTACAGAAAAAAAAAATCGATTACCACGCGACCATACTACTTTTGTGAGTTTGGTGATTTTTATTTAATCGATTTATATTTTTTATGCCATATAAAAAAAAAAAAAATCGGTGACTAGCTGCAGTGGCAGTGTTATTTTGTAAATTTGGTGATTTTGTTGTCATGAATTTATTTCTTCTATCCTTTAGAATAAAATTAGTTACAAAATATGTCTGTAGGCCCAAAGAAAAATATAAAATTGTTTCCCTAAGTTGTGCCCGTTGGCCAAACCTAATGGGGAGCAGATATTGAGTTGAGATCCGGTGCTTTTCATGCGCGTATGTTATGATTGATATCAAGTCTTCTTTTTCCTATTGCTTTTTATGCTAAGATAGTAAGATAGTTGTACTAGTATTAGTAGGATCTGCTATCCTAGAAGATTAATCTGATACTTATAAAGTGGCTTTTTATGAACTGTCTAATTCAGAGAGTTTTTCTTCATCAAAATACAAATGTTCTAGTTAGCTTTCCCAATAAAGGGTTTCTCATATTTGAAAAAGCAGTGGCGGAGTCATACTTTTGAACTATAGGGGTCAAAAAAAATTTCTATAAAAAATGGAGTCAATTTGACAATACCAAATTATTTTACTATAAATTATATAAAAAATCATACGTAAATACAAAAAAAAAAAAAATAGAGGTCAATTGACCCCATTTGGACTTCCTCCCTCTGCCACTGTGAAAAGGGATACATTTGAATAAATCGATCATCAAGATTTAAAAAACTAAATAAGTAAAAATATTTCTTAGTTTATATATGTTTTTTTTGTATAGAATTTGCCCAAAAGTAAAAAACAAAACGTCCATTTAATTATTGCAGAATTGAGCTATTATCCTTTATTAAAAGAACTATGTAATATTTTAAATCATTCCAGACAAACAATGTGTACAAGTACAACGAATCATTCAAATCTGCTAGATATGATTCCGATATGCAGAATACACAATTTCTTTCTGGACTTATAAGTGGAGTAAGAATACACAATTTCTTTCTTGACTTATAAGTGGAGTAAAGCTTGGGTGCATAAGGTCATATGTGCTACGGTTTTAAAAATTTATTATATAAACTTTAAATTTCGATTTAGGTAACTTAGTAAATTGGTTATATAATAAATGTAGAATATTAATTTTTATTATTTTTAAAATTTGTTTACTATTTTTTGTAATTTATGAAAGATGGCTAAAAATAGTCTAAAATATTGGCAATTTTTCTTTATTTTTAAGTCATCTTTTTATCATCTTTCCTAAATTATAAAAAATAGTAAAGAAATCTAAAAATAGTAAAAATTGGTGTTCTACGAGTTCATTATATAACCAATTTAGTGAACTACTTAAATCAAAGTTTAAAATTTATTCAATAGATTTTTTAAGCCATAGCACGGATTATGCTATCCATAGTACCCAAGTCTTACTCAATTGCACAGTATGAATCCTTTGTATTTAGAGATTTTTTTATATAATTATATTTTTCTATTGTTTTCTTTTCTTTTGAAGAGTACTACTGATATTTGTATAGTATAATGTGACGAAATATGTACCTAACGCAAATAAAAAATAAAAAAAATGAAAACATTCCAATATGCAGAAATACCCTTATAAAACAAGTATAGCATATTTAAATATAACAATATCCGTTGTTTACGGATTTAGATCTGCTGAAATCCAAAATTCATGAACAGTAACCTTGAAATCTCTGATCCAGCCGTCTAATTTTTTCTGTGCACGCATCTCAAAATAATTGATTTTTCTATGCACGTATCTCAAAACAATTCAATTGTTGGATCTCGAATTTCAGGAATTTCAGAGTTACTGTTCATGACCATAAATTTCAGCATATTTGGATCCTGCATTTACTCAGTGTGTCTGAAAGTGGATTGAGTGGATTTAACCAAGTGCACTCTGCACTTGATATATAGTGTAAATAATGGAACCTTCTAGCTATAAAATGTACTATTTAATTGCATTAACGAATGAACATTTTGAACAATTTTGAGAATAATTATGAACTCTAGAAGAAGTGTGCTATGAGATGATGGCTAAAAATAGGGTGTCAACCGAAGCATTCTTGTTTTTTTATTTTATTTTTATTGTATTTGATAAAATGAGTATGAGTAAGATTTTTATTTTTTTGTTAATTTAACGGATAATAAGAGTTCATAATTGTGGTTGTATGAAGTTCAAATAATAAATTATGTATCATAAAAGTTAAGCGACAGCTGGAATTACTCTTATAAAAAAAGTATAACAATTTTGGAAAAAGAAAATTCTAGCCCCTGTTAGGCTTCATTATTTGCTGGAAAATAAATATTAACAAAGAGAAAAGAAAACAGTCAAAACTCAAAACACCTCATTTAAAGCCCAAGTAAATTACAAAATGCCTTTTGATTGGTTTATTCATGGGACGCGGCGGAGGCTAACCTGGGCTGGGCCCACGCTGAATTAGGCCCCCTAACTTGACTGTGCTTTTAAAAAAAAAAAAACATTTTTTTACAACAAAGTTGACTCTAGTTTAGTGGACCAATATCCTCTCAGGTACCGTAGAGGATGGGCTTCACTTTACGGTTTGAGATTAAATCTCTTGGGCTTTGAGATTCGTGCCAAGCTAAAAAGAACGGTCCGGCTCCACTAATTATAAAAGATTTCCTTTTCAGGTAATGCACTGGATGTCAATTCCTGATTTAGTTAGGTCTTGGCGGTGCTCAAATTTTGTCTTCTATCTAAAATTATCATCAGTGGAGTTTTTTTTTTTTTATCATTTCATCAGTGGAGTTGAAAGTTAATTTAAGGTGCATCAAGATCAGTGTGAAAATGATACGCATTGAATTTAGTATTTTTTTTTTTCATAAAAATATTGAGATTTTTTTTTTATGTATTTATAGTGCTTCACAAAGTGCCCATTCTCTTATACTTCGGTTACAAATTATTGTATTTTAAAATTTGAAATGCAGATACGAACAATTCAGTATGATATACAGTTCAAATTATTGAATGATACCATGTTACTGCAAACTTGTCAGCAAAAATATTAACCATTATTTTGAAGCATTTAAAAATGTTCAATAAAATGATTTTATCCCAAAAATGGTAAAAAGGAAGTAAACTTGACATATTATAAAATTTTAATATAGAGATCTTATGAGTGAATACAAAGATCGTTTAAATTACAAAAAAAAATACCTATATCATACAGAGTGATACACTATAAAAAAAAAAAAAAAAACCTCTTAAGAGATTAAATATACAAACGACGATGATAATTAGCACAGTCATACATACTACGTTGTAAAAAATTCATTTGAAAAAATTAGGGGTGAAACATAGTTGTAACTGGAGGGTGCTAAGCCACTCCAACTTTGAATTTTTTTTTATTACTATGTATATATAAATCATATTATATTGCTTGTTTTATAAGTAAACCTCCTCCCAATAATAATATTCAAAGTAAAAGACTTCTTATTTAGTCTCCTCTATACTCAAATCCTGATTCTGCCCCCGAAAAAGATGATTCAATATTATGGCAATCAAAATTAAAAGAACCATGAATTTGTAAAATCTTTCCTTCCTTATTGCTTAGATAATAGATAGGTTGTAGTTTGTAGTAAAATATAAAGAAATGGCGTTGATTTTGTAAGTAATTCTCATACACTCAGAAGTCAAAACATGTTGATACTTTTCTAAATTAGTAAATTAGATTAAAAGTAAGAACATGTTTATTATTTTTTATTAATTATATTGAATTATGTAAGAAAGGTGTCATATTTGATAAAAATAAATAATAAAATTATGGATCTGAGTCATTGACTCTGATCCATAAATGAATAGATCGTTGTTCGCCGACTCCGCTCTTACTATATTTATTGCAATTCATGTATTTTTTTCTTTTTTTGTATATTTGAATTTTATAATATCTATTGATAAAAAAAATACTCAACAAAACACTGGATTAAACAGATATCATAAATTATTATAATTCTCATGTTGGAATTTGAATGATTGCCCCCCTTTTTTGCTTTTTAAAGTGGGGAGATATGACAGAGCACATCAAACAGTTTGCACACTTTACCTTATATATATATAAATATAGATAAATATAGAAAGAAAGAAACAAAAAAAGGGTTTTTACGCGCTACATTTTTTCAACGCTCTTTCAGTTCATACATTTGCTTTTCGGCAGGTCAGCTAGAGAAAAGTGATTCTAGGTGGTAATTAAGAGTTTAAGACCAATCTAAATCATGTGTGGATAATATTTTGTATCAACAATGCAAATTAAGTCTTGGGTAGGCTGATACGAGGGAGTATATCTTTGAGATAATTTAACTATTTTTAATTTATTTATAGCCGAAATTTTTTTTTGACACCCTAAAATTTCATTATCAATTAAAAACCACCCGGACCGGATTATATCAAACTAGGTCCGCACAAGTCTTATGCGCACCTATTGGTCCGCACCATGGTTTGGCGCACCGGGTCCGCAGACTCATTTGGCGAACATGGGATTTGCAGACCATTTGGCGCGTCTTTGATCGGCTTGTCACATCTATTCAAAGCTCATTCAAAGCCCAATTTTGTAAGGACCATCCAATTTGCATCAAGATCCGTCCTAAGTACATTAAAATCCATGCAAGTATGTCAATTTCCGTGCGCAACTATTGGTGCGCCAAACCCTTGTGCGAACCTCTTGGTGCGCAAAATTATTGCGCAGACTCGGTGTGCCAAACCATGGTGCGGACCAAGAGGTGCGCAAAATTATTGTACGGACCCGGTTTGGCTGGTGCGCAAAATTGTTCTACGGGAGTGGTATTTTTTATATAATCCGGTCCGGATGGTTTTTTAATTAATTGTTTTAAATATCCGGTTTATTTCTTAATACATATTTATTTCTTAATATACTTCAGTTTATTATAAAACAATTGCTTTAAATTCAAAAAAAATTAATATATTTCGGTATTGATACCGGACAAAATCAAATTTGTTAGGTTTAATTTGATTTTTTATAATTATGACTTGGTTAAATTGAACCGATGAACACCCCTGGTTGCGCGCATGAAGTAATATATCTATTATTACTATTATTGTTCTAATTATTGCCATTATCTACGTAGGATTTACTAGGGTAAAAAAGGGAGGAAGCCCTAGATCAACATGTCAAGTCATCCATCTAACCTTTTAGCAATTGTTGCAAAGAAATTTTCTAACCAACGACTTCTCAGAGAGAGTATTTGAATCGCTTTCCATTACATAAATCAATATAGGTTATAAGTTTGAAATGGTGATTGGCTCGTAAGAATATACTCTTTGGGTAATTTTGATATAAACTGACATTTTTTCTTATATAAAAAAAATAAATAAAATCATTCTCATTATCAAAATTTACCACTTTAAATTCACCGCTGCGAATTTTAAGATTTTTCTATATTAACGTTTTCGTTCAGACGATTTGATTAATCCATTTCTCTCAAATAGTGCTCAGGCGATTTTGAGGTGATTTTGAACGATTTTGATCAACAGATTTTTTTTAATTTAATTTTCTTAAATGTTAGAAATTTCAAAAATAAACAAAACCAAACTTATATTGAGCGACGGATTTTGTATGTTGTTCGAAATAAACCAAAAATGTTAATGCACTAACTCGGGGTGGAAAAATCACGAAACGAATTCGGATGCCAATGCTCGTAAGAGGGTGTTCCCAATTGAATGCCAATACTTCAATTTATGAAAAAAGGAAACTTGAAAAAGTTTTGGACCGTGCCCGATTTATTAGAAATCGGAATTAACAACCAACGGTTCGTTTAACCTTATTATGTAAAATATCCTAATGGATATATGGCAGGTATGGTTTGTTTTTCCACTTCAAACCCGATAATGATATTTTGCAAAAAGTTTCAATTGAACCGGTTGGTTCCGAGGTTTGAGAAAATTTTCACCGAACCTCTACCCGAAAAAACTTGGACACCGACCGGGACCTTTTTATATTAAAACTTGGACACTAGGGTTGGACCTCCAGTCGAGAATAAAACCCGGGATATGACAATTATACCTTATGGGTATATCACAATGATGTGCCTCCCCTCGTTAACCCGTGAGACAAGATAGTATTTGCAAGTTTATTTCTTAAACTATCATGATTTATTGGTCGGGTTGGATATACTTCAGTTTATTACCTAGCTAAAACCCCCGAACCTAAAAGCTTTAACATAAAAAATGTAGAATTAATATATTATAGATTGAGATACGAACAAAGGAAATCAAACTTTGGTGTGATTGAGCGGTTCGGATTGGGATTCGGATTATCGAGGGCGATGATGAGAATATTATGCCTTCTCCAATTGAAGTTCTATTTTTTAAACCGGGAATTATACACACCGGTTTGCCATTCAGTTACACGATTTCCTTTGAAGAAGCAAACATTTCTTTTTTTGAACCGTTGTATACACCCCTAGTTGCGCGCATGACAGCAATATATCTAAATTAGTTACTATTTAAATGTTCTAATTATTACCATTATCTACGTAGTTGCAATTTACTAGGGTACAAAGTGAAAAAGCCAATAAGGAGAAGGAAGCCCTAGATCAACATGTCAAGTCATCCATCTAACCTTTTAGCAATTGTTGCAAAGAAATTTTCTAAGCAACGAGCTTCTCGATGAGAGTATGACTTTGAATCGGTTTCCATTACATAAATTCAATATAGGCCTTTTATAATGTTTGAAATGGTGATTGAGCATTCTCGAATAGAATATGCAGTAAATTGAGGTAAATTTGATATAAACTTGGCAAGCTAGGGAAATGGAGTCGTTCAAAACATTCATAAGCCAAAATGACATAATAAGATGCTAATGAAACGTTTGTACGTATAAAGTGCATTTTAGGTGAGAATAATCAAGTTTTTTTTTTTTTTAGTTAAGTTGGAGCTCAAGTTGTCAAACTATTTTTTTTTTTTGGTTTTTGAAATCATGTTAGTTGAGTGTTAAGTTATCAAACACATTTTTAAACTCCTATGTATTATTATAGAAGATTTTTTCACTTTGTAAGAAATTCGAGAGGAAACTCATAACAATGCATATGGACGAGATGCAAGGTCGTCAAGTGAGATATGAGGCTCACGCTACTAGACGCAAAGTGCAAGTTCTTGAAGATCGTACCCAACTTAAAATTGATTTGAAATTAAATTTAAATATTAATACTAAATGTTCAATGAAATGCATTTCATCGAGACAATAATCGAAGAAAACAAAAGAGAGAATGCTATGGTGGTTACCAACCTTTGACCTATAAGCGAAGCCACTGTGGAAGGAATGGGATGTACAATTGATCACATCCACTTCCGAAACCTAAGAAGTAGACTTAGTCGCAGGCATGCAAAGAGTTAATTCGGCATATGTTGTATTTATATTTCTATCTTATATTCGGACTTATTTATTCAGTTACCCTATGAACATAATTATAATATTAAAAACATAATATTACAAAATACATAAATTATAAACATAATTATAATTAATATCCATCATCGTATTAAAAACAAAAAAAATTAAGTAAACCGCCCCGGGTTGAGGGTAGAGAGAACAATGAGTGATAATGAAATTTTTTGGAGGTTGAGTTATTAATATTATTTTATTTATTTTTTTGGTTATGATAAAAAATGACGGTAAACTTGGCAAGCTAGGGATGGATCGTCAACAAAAAAAAATAATAATAAGATGCTAATGGTTTGTACTATAACATGGACAACGTTTTTTTTTTTTTTTGAGTTAAGTTGGAGCTCAAGCCACCAAACTATTTTTTTTTTTTTTAAATCATGGGTTGAGGTCAAGTCACCCAACACATTTCTAAACTCCTATGTATTATTATAAAAGATTTTTCCACTTTGTGGGTTTCGAACTTATAACCTCTCACATGAGAGCATGTATTTTTACCACTAGACCAAAGTCAAGTTCTTAAGTCACCCAACTATTTAATACCCTTGTTATTATAACAAAAAATTTCCTCTATCTAGGTCAGTGAAATTTTCTTGTTACCACCTTTGCCTATAGCGAAGCCATGTGGAAGGAATGGATGTCAATTGATCACATTCGCAACACATTCGCAGCATGCAAATGTTATACGATTGATTTTCATTCACATTTGACTCTTATAGTCTAAAAATCTAACTCTGCTCCTAGTCTTTGTGTGAAGAGCTTCAACCGGAGAGAACAATGAGTGATAATGAAAGAGTTGAGAAAAAACTTCATCTTCTTTTTTGTAACAAATTCAGAAATAAGTTAAGCTGAGTCCAGCTTTAACTCAATCATAACGAGCCATATCAAAATCGAGCGAATAAATTACGAGTTTTTTTCGAACTAATCTCAAACAAAGTTATTGCCCGGCCCAGTGAGGTCCATTTTTAGCTGAAAATATTAATACATGTAGAAGCGCTACAAAATTAGTAAGACTTGTAGTTTTATTAGTGGTGCATATTAGTTCTACTACGTAACTTTTGGGGGAAAAACAGGCTAGGTATGGAATTCACATGTTCTGAGATATCTCAAATTTTGAGTGGACGTGTGCAAAATCTGAATTATTCAAATTCATTTTGCTCGAATTTCAAAGCACATTAAACTGGCCTCTCTATTTCAAAGAGGTTGAGTCCACTCAAAATTTGAGATATCTCATAGACTGGAAAAAATGACACGGCGGAGCCGGTCCCGTTACGGAACGATACGGTTATGGCACGGTACGTGTAACTTTTCCGTGTCGTGACCATCTTTTGAAAATTTGACACGGCACGTCACGCTAAAAATCCGGTCCCAGCACGTGATCACGCAAGTCACGTGTAATTAGGACCGTTAAGTCTTGATCAAATAGTGAATTTTGAATAAACTAATTTAAATTATGAAAAAAATAGTTAAATGTGAAAAAGGTAACTAGTTACGTTTGGACACGGCACGCGAACGGTCACGGCGTGACTTGCGTGTCATGACCGTTCGCGTGCCGTGACCACCTCCTCCACATTTTAGTCATGGCATGGCACGGCACGTGTAACTGTTCACTTGATCACGGCACGGCACGAGACCAAAATTACGACGTGTTAGTCATGACACAGCACGGAACGGCACGTTTTTTCCACTCTGAGATAAATCTCAGAGGATACGGATTACGGCCTCGGTACCATTGGCCCCTCTAAAATTTTGGTACGAGCATCTTTAACTAACGGATCCGTCTGAAAAAGAGCCTAATAAAGAATATCATTTTTTCTGATATTTATGGAAATAAATCGGCTGTTATTCTAATGAAATAACAGGACCTGTTATACTAATTTTAACCATTCAATTTTATTGAGATTTGTGCATAAAATAAATTCTACATTGATATTCGGGCATGAAAAATTTTGAACAGTTGAGTTCGGAATAACAGGTCACGTTATTCCATTGGAATAGCAGTAGATTTATTACCCTGATAACATTATCATTCGCATGTGCGGCAGAAGACCTCTATATTTATTTATATTTTTTTAGTACTTTAAAACTTAATTTTAACGAGAAGTTATATGACAAGTATTTATTTTGCCTCAATTTCAATTTTTTAGTTTCGCATCTGCCATTTAATTTTTGAATGGGTTAATTTCGTTATGGGTTAATTTCGTTATAGGTCACTAAACTTTGTCATTTGTCACGAATTGGTTACTCAAGTTTGATTTGTTCATTTTTAGTTACTCAACTTTGTTATTTGTCTCAATCAAGTCATTCTATACTTTTCCATTCAAAATGTTAACGGAATATTCCCATCCCGTTAATATTTTGGACAGAATATGCTCATTCCGTTAGTATTTTCGGATGGAATAAGTATATTCTGTTAATATTTTGGACGGAATGAGAATATTCCGTTAGAATTTTGGATGAAAAAACATTGAGTGACTTGATTGGAACAAAGTACAAAATTGAGTGACTATAAATAAACAAATTAAACTTGAGTAACCAATTCGTAACAAATAACAAAATTTAGTGACATCCAGCAAAATTTATCCAAAAAAAAACGTTTATTTAATCACTACTCACTATGTACATACAATTTCAAAAGAGAGAAAAGATGGGAGACAAATGCGGTTAACTGACTCATAACTTTTTGACAATAATTTTGTCATTTTTTAAAGTAAAATATTGCTAATGCAGTATATGAAATTGTCCCCCAATAATGTATCAAATTTTTTTTTTTTTTTCAAAATTGAACTACCGGCGTTGAAAAGGTTACCGTATATAAAACAATTCGTAAAATATTATTTGTATTATAAAATTTATCATGCCTACCCTTTTTTTGTTGTGTAAGTCTAGGGTTCATTTTGTGTACATGTACGCACGATGGGTCAATTGACTCTCATTTTTAATTTCTATTTTTTAATTATTTTTACTAATATATAAATTTGTATATATTTTACAATAAAATATTATGAAATGGTAAAAATGACTCTCATTCTCTGCGGAAATTTTTATATGATTGACCCTTATAATTCGAAAATCTGACTCCACAAGAAAATTTTATATGTTTGATCCCTATAGGTCGAAAGTCTGACTTCGCCCCTACGCACACGTGTTATTTATTCGAGAAAATATGATAAGCACATGTAGGTTGTATTCAACATTTGATAAAGAACTGAGAATTGTGAAATGAATTGAAAATTGTTATACGGACATGTAGATTATATTCAATACATGTAGGTTTTATACTTGCATTTAATAACATAAATTATATGTAACAATTTTATTTTCAGCAAGGAGAGTTCAATACCTCTATTTTTTGTGCTTTTATTATGTTTTTTTTTTTTTACTTTTTACTTTTTAAATGACAAAAAATTTAAAATTTATATGTCAAAATAAAACGGTTAGATATGATCTTTATTATCTTCTACATGCAAATAAAAAATTATCACTTTATGATTTTAATTTTATATAAATCAATAAGTTAAAAAAAATCAATGTTCAGAATTTATTCACATCGGTGTTTTTTACAAGCTCTTGATACTAACTAAAGCAAAATTGAAATATCGTGATCTTTTACAGATGCATAGAGAAAATGATATAAATCATATCTAATGGTTTTATATTGACATTTAAGTTCCAAATTTTAAGTTATTGTAGTTCTAAAAATAGAGACAAAAATATGAAGACATTTGAGCTCTTCTCTATTTTGACAAACATAGATATTCGAATTTTTTTTATTAAAAAATAAAAAATATATAAAGACATGATAAATGCAAAGAAAATAATGTGGCATTGAATATTTTAGAAAGTTTATATAAGTCAACAAATTTCCGTTTCTTTCTCTCCATATCATTAAAGGAGCTCCTTTTTTTTTTTTATTGTACATTGTTAATTTGGAATTGGCATTTGAACCTTGGTGCTATGAGCATATGCCAAGCATATCCGCACACTTTTTGAGACTTCTCTGGAACAGTTCAATGCCTTGGAGCTTTCTCAAAGAACAAATTGATTACATACAACATCAGACTTATTGGCCTCTCCTTTTCCGGCATCATTTCCTTTCCCTCTTTCAAACTTCTCACCATTACAACCTCAATAATTATAATATCCATTCCTTGAAAGTTTTTTAAAGCACTTTAGTGTAATTTTTCTTTTTTATTTAAAGAAAAAAGAAAGATGCAGATCTAGTCTTTCAAATTTTAATGTTCAGATTTTTCATCCACATTTCAAATATGTGACCTCTCATACATAAATTTTATGTAAATTTAAGAACATGATCTAGTGGCAAATGTACATGGCTTCCAACTGAGAGATCATGGGTTCGAAATCTACAAAGCGGGAAAATATTTTATAATATTCATAGGAGTTTGAAAGTGTGTTGGATCACTTGACGGGGACCCATGATTTCAAAAAAAAAAAAAAATGTAAATTTGTAATTATAATGAGTTCACATGACTAATAATTTTACAGATCATAATTCATGCTCACGTATCGAAATCGCTTTTTGGCATACCCTTATCATCAATGTTTTAATGTCCGAAACTTATTTAAAATGAATTTTAATAAATAAATCATTAAAATAGATAAATACGTGATTTTAAAATTTACAAGGATAAATATGATATTTGTAAATTTAAAAGAGAAAATACATAATTTGAAAGTTGTTGAGAAGTATACATAGCTCACATGACATGGATAATATATAAACAACGTTTAAGATTCACAAGTTTTTGAAACCGAATTTACATGACCAAGAATCACAAAATGAAAACAGTTAAATTTATCCATTATAATCGAGTTGTTATAATGAGAATAAACTACTGATTAGACCCTCATATTTCTTAAAAAGTGAAGTTGGCATGTCTATTCTGCAAGGGAGCGAAGGGGGTCTGATGGGATCCGTATCCTTTCTATTACTACAGAGGATGTGTATCATTTTACGGTTTGAGATTAAATCTCAGCTGGTTTAAGATTCAGAGATAAATAGGGGCAGTATTATTATGCTTTAAGATTCGTGCCAAGTTAAAATGAATGGTCCAATTCAATGATTGTAAAAAGATTCTCTTGTGCAGTATAAGAGAGGATGTGAATTGGTCTGATGGACTTCAGGTTACTTTCGGTCTGATTATTTATCTGAACCTTTAGATTTGCATAAAAAAATTTACGCTCGTTTAGCATATTATTATTCTAATTGTATGCACGAAACTCGACACAAATCAAACAACATTGATCAAACATCTGACCAAATTTAATTCGATTCATAAGAAATATTGTTCATATTTTGCAAATCCCCCTTTTATGATATTGCACTACACATTTGTTATCATAGTTTAATTTAAATTGTTCGGTTAAGAAAGAAAAATGGTGAAGTTAAGAAAAAGGACTTTGCAAAAACAAAAACAAAAAAAATGAAATGAAATATGGCCAATGGCTAGAGAACAGCTAAGAAATAATCACCAAAAAAAAAAAAAAAATTGTGAAAATGCCACTCCAAAATCTTCAAATTATGAAAGTGACACTTCAAATTTTGAAATTGTCAAAATGTCACTCCAAATAATTAATGACTAGAATATTCTTGCCCGTCTATCTCCACCCTTCCCCTCCGCCTCCTCCTCCCGCACCCTCTGCCGACCCAACTCTCGCCCGTCGCAAGAAGCGCAAGAAGTAGTTTCCGGACATGATTCCTTTCGCCCGCCTTCGCATTATTCGCAACCCTCATCCTCCGACAAGTACCAGCACCATCAAACCCTTCTCTACGACCCCCTTCCGCTGCGCTAAGCCGCCATTCGGAACAGGAGAAGAAGAGAAGGCAGAAGAAATAAGAAGAGAAAAAAGATATTTTAGTCATTAATTATTTGGAGTGGTATTTTTACAAATTAATAAAGTTTGGAGTGGCATTTTGACAATTTTAAAGTTTGAAGTGGTATTTTCACAATTTGAAAGTTTTGGAATGACATTTTCACAATTTTTCTAAAAAAAAAAAAAAAAATAAGAAGTATGCTAAATTGTGTCCTATGCTCTCTATGAAGAGTGGCTAAGGCACCTTGAGCGAAAATGATTTCACCTAGCCACAGAAAAAAAGGTTTGACAGAGAAAGCATCAAAAATTACAAGTGGGACCCTTATGGGATATACTTCGGGCACAAACATGTGGGCCCCACTGAATCATGATCCACATGGAGCACTGTTACCGGTGGTGGAATCTCCTGTTACAAGAACTTGTTACCAACATCACAGTCTCAGGGCATGTTCGGCCGCATCACTGTTTTTGTAGGGAAAAAAAATTTCAGTTCAAATTCAATTGAACTGAATTTTTTTTTCCACGTGAACAGTAATTTTTAGTTCAATTCCCGTATCCATATCCATTTCCAATGACCCGCTAAACAAGTTCTCAAATTTTAGGATTCCGCTTGTTATTGGTGTTCTTTCTTTTCTTTCTTTTATAGATATATGGAAAACTATTGATGATCTCTGCCACTGTGCCACATGCCGCACATCAGATCCATCCATTTCAGAATTCAGTCGGATGGTTTAAATTAGATCCGTATCCCTCATGTTAGACTTTTTGGATTTAGGAAATAAATCTGCTGTGATCCAAAGAAATTGAAGGACCTGCTATTTTAAATTCAATTTTTCATTTGTTTTGAGATTTGTGTTTATAAAATAACTTTTTTTGAGATTCATGCATCCCAAAAAATAACTATTTTAAATTCCAGCCAGACTAAAAATAATTTAGTGTCTAACTGTCTATCATAGGTACAAGGAGTCAGTTTTGAAATTCGTGTTAGAATTAAAACACAAACTCAGGTAATTTGAGGTAGAGCTGCAAATGAATCAAACTTACTTCAATTTGAGTTTGATTTGAATTAATTTCGAATCGAATTTTTTACGAACTCAATTTCAAATCTTTTATGAACCATTTTACGACAAGGAAGAGTGATCGTAGTTGCCGAGAGCGAGAGGTGAAAGTCGTCTAGGGTTTCAAAACTGAGAGCAAGAGTTACGACTTACGAGTAATAACTTTTGTCTTGGTGGCCTTATGTTTTAATTTTTAAGTCATCAGCGAATATAAGTCATCAGCCGAAATCAACGGTTCACGTTTCTTTGAGATTCGAAGTAGAATAGTTTGCGAACCTGTTTCGAACTCCAGTTTGAGTTTGGTTTGAATTACTTAAGGGGATAGTAAATTAAATTGAGTCCAATCTTGTACCCGATTGTACCAATAAAATCATTCTAAGTTTTAAGTACTAGTCTTTGATATACTAATTAAAATATTTTTTTGTGTAGAGAGTCGATTGAGTATTTTCTGTTGTATCAGATCAAGTAGTATATTTTCAGATGAGTCAAAATTACTTCGGAGCCTATTTGAAATATAGGAGGGATTGTTTTGAGATAATGCAAAAAATTCAGATCTCATTTTACACGGTCCGGTACCGTGTTAAATATGAATTCTATAAATCACATATTCGAAATTAATTTGACTGAAAAATCACTTGTAAATTTTTAAAATAGTAAAAAATTATCTTCATCTTTATCCAAAACAAAAATAAAATCAATCAAGCTGGATTCAAACTGTCCATCCTAAAAATGAGCAGTCAGAAACTCAGAATCGTACAAAACCATCTCACTAAATCAATACAAATATATAGGAGAAGAACACTGATACGTTTCGTTCAGAGGGAGCGGGCCGTACTGCTGGATGCTCGTCCCACTACGAGGCAGCAGGTCGAGATTAGTAGTGGTGTGTTGTGCTAATTCAAGCGGGAAATTAGAAAATTAGGAGGTGTATTCTGACCTTAACATGTAATACCTCTGGATGTATGAAAGACCAATCCACAATAAATGAAGCTTAGCGCCTTAAATAGGTTTAACCTTCCGTACGGGCAGTGACAACACTGTATTTATTGTCTGGAGACACAAAGCGATGATGGTAAGCTGAGACCGAATTGGGCCAGGGCCTGATTAGGCCTCATTAGGATGTATCTGCTTTCAGGCTTTACTGAGCCAGGTTGAACCGTTTCCCTGCTCAACTCAGTCTGTTCTAGCACGAGGCCCGGTTCGAGATGGCTTCGATCGGACACTGTACATGATATTTAGGGATACACTTCGGTCCTGGACTTTCTCTTTAACTTCAATCTGACCTGAATTAGAGGTCTGATACTTGGCCTATTCTTAGTACAATGTTTATTCTTATTATGAACCTTCGGTACATGATTTTATCAAACACTTTTGGCAAAGTCAATGAGTGTCAACAAATATTTCTCATATCAAGCACATGCATTAATGCATTTTCATAATTATATTATATCTAGGCCTATTAACTTCTATCTTTGTAAATTATTTCTCGGTTTATTTGTTTCATTTGTAAAGCAATGTTTTTCAAGTTCAATTTTCATTTAGAAATAAATAAGGTGCCAAAATACATGTGAGCTAAATTTGGATCTTACAGCATGTTTTGCCACATATGTAGGTCAGCATTACCTCAAAAGGAAAGGTTATTTTTCTCAACTATTATTCCATTTCAAATTAAAAATTTTTGTCAAATATATTATTCTTACTTTATTCTGATTTGATATGCTTTTGTCAAATGCAACGATTTTCTAGAAATGAATTTTGTCAGTGGTTGTCAATGTCCGGCCCCTAAGAAATGACTCCTATCAGAAAAATAAAAAAGTAGATTACTTTTACAAATATTTGATCTCAAATTCTGATGAGCGGCTGAGAATTGGAGCATGTGCAAGCCATACCAGGTCTATAAAAAATAAAAAAGAGCAGGATAAATTCAACCGTTCGCCACTAGTTGACTGGATCTGGATATGAATTATGCAGTTATCTAGTTTTCTGTGGTCAAATATCTATATTTGTGTGGTGGCACAGGAATTCATATCATCTGAAGTAATTATTTTTTTTTAATTTGGCCCAAATATTTAAAAGGGTTATGTGCAATATATTTCGGACTGAACTGGTTCGGATTTAACAGTTCATATCTAAATTAAAAATAATGAGTTACTTTAGAGGATTCTGACTCAAGGTTTAGGAGTGAAAACAAATCAGATATGGATCAAATAGTGGCAAAGCAATATGTGTATCCGTTTTTTTTTTTTTTTTTTTTTTCAGATACAGATATAGATCTAGTAATAAACCGATACATACGGATGTAGATCGAATATCAGATATCCATAAATATATATAAATATTTTCATGATATATATTAAACTATATGGTATATATATCTACTATTTGGATATGGAAATTAAAATTCAAAACCATATCCGTACCACTATCCGCACGGATATTCGGATATTCGTATATAATTTCAAATATAGATTCGGAGTAGATCAGATAATATCTGATTCATTTTCACCTCTACTCAAGCTACACTGTAGGTAGTATTGATTTTTTTTAGGGGGGATTTCACGTATACCCCTCAAAAACTTCAAAATTACGTATTTTTCCCACTAAATTTTGAAATTACATATTTTCCCTTCTAAACTTCAATAACTCTCATATTTATCTATTTTATTATCTTTTGTAATAAAACTCATTCTAAATTCATAAAATACCCATTGTACTATTTTATTAAAAAGCATAAAACATCAATCTCACTCCAATTTGAATCTGAAAGGCTCCTCTACCGTTCGAATTGCTTTAAGATTCGTGTGTGTTAGGTCAGCACAAATCTTGAAGTGAACGCACACGAATATTAAAGCAACGTGCACAGATCTTAGTGTGATGCATGCTGATAAAATTACTTTAAAATTCGTGCGCACTAGATTAGCACGAATCTTGAAACGAATAGGCACAGATCTTATTGCGATGCGTGCTGATCGGACGGTAGAGGAACCATTTAGATTCAAATTTGAGTTCGATGCGGCGTTTTATGCTTTTAAATAAAGGATAAAATTGGTATTTATGAATTTAAAATGTGTTTTAATATAGAATACAATAAAGTGGATAAATATGTGAGTTTTTGAAGTTTAGAGGGGGAAATATATAATTTCAAAATTTAGAGTAATATCTCTCGTGTCAAGTGTCTCTAAATTTTCTACTTATTTTATGTTCACTTCTTTTGTTTAAGTTTTCTTGTTTCTGCTGAAAACAATTTACTTGTACGTTATATGCATATTGGGTGTGAATATTAAACTACTTGAAGTTACCCTCTCTAAATTAGGGACAACAGCAGCTAGCTCGAATTCGAGGTGACTAAAAGATCCAATCAAGTGTGTTGACCTCAGAACTAAATTATAATTGAATCCAAGCAAGCGAGATATGAATATTTTTTATGGTCATATGCATAATTAATACATATTCTTGGGGCCTAAATTGGCAATTTCAGGACCCATTTTGACCTATTTAAAATATAAGAGGCCCTACTGTGATTTTCGGTAATACAAAATTACAAACTATGTAGTCTAAGCCCTAGACTCTAACGGCTTGTTTGGATGGAGAGTAGAGAATGGGAGGGAATAGAAAAAACAAAATAAAAATTTGTCGAATCGTGTTTGGTTAATAAAATTATATCAGAGGTGAAGGATATAGGAGATGAAAGTTTTAACATTGTATCATTAAAATTAATAGAATAGGTTTTCCTTCCGATTTGGGATGTAACGGATGGAAAAAAAAAATTGTTGCAAATATTGTTGAAAAAATAACACAAATGTCCACCTCTATATCTTACATATATAATTCTTATACAAGTTTTTTTTATCACAAACCTATAACAACTACCGAATTTCTCATTAACCTTCTAAATTTTAATCAACAAAACAAAAAATAAGACGGAAAGAAAAGTTAAATTTATTTTTCCTCACTAATCATCCAAACATAAAAAAAATTAAATATGTTAATCTTCCTTTCTATTCTATTTCATTCTTTTTTATTCTTCACATCCCCTTCCTTCGTTTACTCTCCATCCAAACAAGATTTGAGGTGTAACAAGTAAGGAGAACTGCCAAAGCGACTTGGAAAGACTCGTATCATCACTAAACACTGAGAACAAACTCGTTTCATCAATTAAAATATAAGAGGCCTTGTGGAATCCACACGGCATATGTCACCAAATCAAAATTCGACGGAGATTTTTTTCTTGTATATTAAAATTATTTCTGTTTATTAATTTTAATATACAGAAATAATTTTGTTTTATCAAAAGGGCTCTAGAAATAACTGTTTTATTATAGGTTTATCTAGAGTAATAATTAATTAATGTTCTTGCACATTTTCTTTCTTAATAGTTTTAAAAATATTATTCTTTTCTTTTTATATTGATTATACATATTACCGGTACATCTTTTGTGTCTGTTTCTTTCAGATCAAAGATACATACATAGTTTATTAAAATCTTTCGTTTCCCAGTGATAAAAAATAGTATATTCAAACTAAAAGATAAAGGCAACTTAGTAACTGAAAAAAAGATATGAGACCTTTTGAATTTCTCTTATAGTTTCAACTCCTTTTGATTATACTTTGTGAAATTTGATAGCCTTTGGAAAATAATCACCAAATATTGAATGTTATAAATGACCAATAATAGAAAATTGGCAAAAAAAAAAATTGGGAACATTTTCATATTTTTTTTATCAAGAGATGATATAATAATATATTATTACTGCATTATTACTATAATTTTTATAATTCTACTTAATAACATTACCTTTCACAATAATTTTATCATTCATTATTTGAATAGAACTTGATCAAACATTGAATCAAAAAAATTCAACAGTGAAGAAGTTTGATCGTTTACTGATCAAATCAAACAATATACTTGGTTTTGAATTCACTTTAATAGCGTTAATTTTGTTACTAATTTTTATTATTTTAAATGATTTATTATGAACTAATCCGGTTCAATTTGAAAATTAACTTCTTTTGACACTTGACGAAAGTAAATCATAGTTTAGATCCGGACCGTGCGATTAACTTTGACATAAATATTAAAGAAGTTATGTGAATTTCAACTTGAGCATGATTGGTTCGAATTTTTATCTGACGGTCCATATTAGAGGTGACAAAAAAGCTCCTAGCTCATGTTTTGATTGTGACTCGCATCTGGCTCGCTCGTTATTGGACCGAGCTGTTAATGAGTTAGCTCGCTACTAGCTCGGTCCAGAATTAACGAGTTTGAGCTGGGGCCTAGCTTGCTTGCCAGCTAGCTCGGCTAGGCATCAATTTGTGAATGTATGAATTTTTGTGCATTTTATACTGTCAAACTCGGTTCAGCTCGGTCCAACTCGGTTCAAAAAAGTTTGTAAAATTTATTTTCTTCTTAAAACAAGGTTCAACCAGATCCAGTGAGCCAGCTCGGACTGGCTCGTCATGAGTTTGAACTGAGATTTTAGCTCGAAAGCCCTAGATTCAGCTCGCTCGGTCCGGAATTAACGAGCTGAGCTAAGACCCAGCTCGGCACGAGCCAACTGATTTACAGCCCTAGTCCGGATCCAAATTCAAATTTTGTGTTGCTTTGGGGGACCTGGGCCCCTACACAATACGCTCCTAGTGGCACCCAATGGAAGAGAAGAGATGATCAGGGTCGTCCATTGTGTCAAACTGAATAACGAGAACAAGCGCGATCCGTTCGATCTACATCGCCGACTAATATTCCTTTTCTTTTTTGAAAGAAAACTTTTCTGTCTCGCCAATTTTCCATCTACCCAGTTTTAAGTTTCCACTTAATATGCCACAGAATACCTAAAGAGCCCGGCCCATAATACAAAAAGGGCCCTGTCAGCCCAGTGGAGTGGGTATGAGTCTGTAACTCTGTATCCTACGCATTACCTCATATTTTTTAGTTTTTAAATTTCAAAATTAGGATCGTTAAATTAGAATCCGGCCCAAATCTGTAACATACGAATTAGATTGCCAAACATTTTTATTATTACCGAACAAAGAGAGAGAATGAGATCAATTCGGAAGCAACTTTTTTATTATTCCGGCAGACAAAATTTCATTAATTTTGGGACTATGATGTATCTTTATTTTGTCTATCTCAAAGAAAGACGCTGATATTACTGAACTAGTTCTTACATTTTTTGTAGCCATAGAGGAGCTGTGTGAAGCAAATTAATCAAAATTTACGAAACAAATTAATAAATATATAATAGTTTTAACATTCGTGCTAATTTATATCGGACGGTTCGGATTTGATGGGACTCTTTGGATATCTGTGGTGCTCTGAACTGGGCCCACCGAACATGGGACTATGGGAGCGCTGTCCAGTTGTTGTTTTTTTTTTTTTAGCAAATACTCTTCAACTAGAGCTTCTTTTACCTGAACAAAAATATGGCTAACATACTATTTTAACTATCAGTCACATTCTTAACCAAAAAGGAATTTTGTACGAGTATTTTAAAATTTTAAAAAGATGTTGTTCCCGTTTTGATTGTTTTTCAATGTTACAAAAAAGATTACAATTTTGTTGGCTGGTAAAAAGGAGTTTTTTTTTATAAACCATAATTAAAAAAAAAAGTTCGGATTTCAGCATGATTAGCCGAGTATTTACAAAAACCATAAGAAACGGTTTGGCAGCCCGTTCCCTATATCCTCCAGAACGGACTGCCAACTCGTTTTTCAGTTTTAACCTAAAAAACGGGCTGCCAAACCGTTCTCTATAGTAACTTTTTTTTTTTTTAGAGTTTATTTATAAAATAAATCAGATATTTTGTTTGATTTTGTATATTAACAATAAGATTAATGAAACAATTTGAATATAATTTTTTTTGTGTATTTTGACCATTTTATCATTTTATCAAATCAATGGATTGATTTTCTATATAAAAAAATCAATAAATATATAAAAATCAATCGATTGGTTTTCAAATGTACGTATTATTTTTTATTAAAACTCATTTTAATTTAAAAAGAACTTATTTTTTTGTAAAAATATAAAATAAGTGTTTTATTTATGAAAAAAATATGTTAGTATTCTAATTGGTCGATTTTTTAAAATAATGATACATTGGTCTACTACATGGAGGATTTAGAAGTTTCTGTAAACATAAGTTTTGAAAAAAAAAATTAAAATAGAGTAGATTTTTCCCATAAAAGTTGTTAGATTAGGAAAAATATGTCCATTAATCATTCAGAGATATTATTTCCTAGAAAAAAGTATCCAGAGATATAAATTTTTAGTATTGTTATTGTAATTCACTTTTACATTTTCTTTTAATTTTCTTCACGGAAATATTTATTGATTTTTTTATATAAAAAACCAATCAATTGATTTGATAAAATGATAAAATGGTCAAAATACACAAAAAAAATATATTCAAATTGTTCCATTAATCTTATTGTTAGTATACAAAATCAAACAAAATATCTGATTTATTTCATAAACAAACTCTAAAAAAAAAAATTACTGTAGAGAACGATTTAGCAGCCCGTTTTTGAGGTTAAAATTGAAAAACGGGCTGCCAAACCGTTTTTTATGGTTTTGTAAAAACTAGGCTAATTAAATCCGAACTTTTTTTTAAAATTATGGTTTATAAAAAAAAACTCGGTAAAAAGTAATGATAGCTGCTTATTACCAGTGGCATGGAATTAGATCATATGTTTTTATTGCATTGTTTGGTTTTTTTTTTGTTTCTGGTTCTTGTTTATAAAGTTAAAAACTTTGACTTTCCCTTGCATCTTTACATATATATATATTCATCAAATCAAGATACATTTTGTTTTGATATATATTTAACAAAATTTGGTTTGATAGAGCTGATAATTGGTAGAAAGAATGGCCAAACAACCATGAAATGCCATACAAAATATTTGCTAAAAATGAAACTCAAGCTCACTGCATGAGCTCCTTAGAAATAATGCCGCAAATCCAGTTTGAAAACAAACTGTCTGAAATTAGTAATAAAAACAGTTGGACTTTTGGCGCACGCTTCGTTATCCAGTCATGATAATTAACGATCACAGAACCTCCGGTATAAGTTCCCGCAAATCGCCTTTCGATTTGAATATTCTTTTTTTAACTCTTCCTTCCATGTTTTCATAGTTTTTTCTTATTTCTGCAAAATAAACAGGATTCTGAGAAGAAACAATGGCAGGTGGTTCGGTCGTAAGCCAAATTGGGGGCAAGGAATACCCCGGGAATTTTACATTTTTTGTTGCGATGGCGTGTCTTGTTGCATCATCTGGAGGTCTTATATTTGGTTATGATATTGGGATATCAGGTTAATTTTTTTGAACAAATAATATCTGGTAAATTTTGATGTTAAGTGAAATTTCATTACTACTAACCAATGTGCTGATACTAAATAAACTCACTAACGAATGATACTGTTTTTTCTGCTTTACTTTTTTCCTTTATGTTGCTACTTTTGATGCATGTATGTATTACTAATTTATGGAAATTATACTTTTGCACAAATTTAATTATATAGGAGCTGTGCAATCAAAATTAAATGGTTTGAATCTTTTGATGTTGAACTTAACAAAACATAATTTTAACCTTGGATGCAAAAAGGGGGAGTGACTTCAATGGATTCTTTTTTGAGCAAGTTTTTTCCATCTGTTTACCGCAAGGCGAAGGAAGATGTGAGCACGAATCAGTACTGCAAATTTGACAGCCAGTTGCTGACATTGTTCACATCATCGCTGTACCTAGCTGCACTTGTATCGTCCTTCGTCGCATCATCTATGACAAGGGCATTCGGGAGGAAGTGGTCGATGTTTATAGGCGGCATTACATTTTTAATAGGTGCTGTAATTAATGGCTTGGCCATGAATGTGTTGATGCTCATCCTGGGTCGTATTCTTCTCGGTGTTGGCGTAGGCTTTGCCAATCAGGTGAATTTTTATGTTTTCAAATCATTTAATTTGGAAATAATATCCTAGTCGATCTGAACCATTCAACATGATCTCCATATGAAAATGTAATGAAAATGTACTTGAAGACTAAATGTTATATTTTTTAGATTTTTTTATTATTTAGATATGTAAAAAATTACTACTTTTGAATTAATGGTCTAGAATCTTTAGATCAAGTGATTTTCTACCTATCTAAAAAATTAGTAAAAGGATATAAAAATATAAAAATTGATTTACAAGTACATTTTAAAGAAGAGTAATTATATCCATAGTACACATCAATCTGTGCTATGCATAGTACCATAGCCTCACTCTTAAAGAAGAGTAATTATATGATTATTGTAAAATATTTTCTGACTCTTTAAAATTGAAAATTAATGCAGTAGTTTAATTATTTTCCTCATTATTTTCAATTACCTCATGTCACTCCTTGTAAAAAATTTGTTGGAGATGTACAATGAGATAATACTCAATGCTTGGCTATTTACAACATTACAGTCTGTCCCGCTATATCTCTCCGAAATGGCACCACCGAAGTTCCGCGGGATGCTTAACATCGGGTTCCAACTGATGATCACAATAGGTATACTGGCAGCAAATCTCCTAAACTATGTTCTTTCCAAATACGAGTGGGGATGGCGTCTCAGCCTTGGACTTGCCGCTGTTCCTGCTTTTATCATCACCGTTGGATCCCTCGGCCTCCCTGACACCCCCAACTCACTCATTGAACGTGGTCGTGGCGAAGAGGCCAAGGAAATACTCACCAAGGTACACATGGGTAGATCTATGTATAGCTCGGGGATGCTTAGCCATCTCCATAATTTCAAAAAATTTAATCATTTATATTGAATTTTATTTTCTTAAAGTTGTTATATAGTTCAACCTCCATCATAAATTATCAAATGTATGTTTGTAGTCTAGTGGTTAGAATTTCAATTTATTATTGTGAAAACTTGAGTTCAATTGTTGATGCATTTTAAATTTTAGCCTTCCTTATCTAAATTTTCTAGTTCTGCTCGTGAAGGTACGGGGCACCAAAGACATCCTGGAGGAGTACAATGATATGGCCGCGGCTAGTGAAGACTCGAAATTAGCCAAGAGCCAATGGATGGACATGTTGGAGCCCAAGTGCCGGCCCCCGCTCGTCATGACCATATTCATTCCTTTTTTCCAACAGCTTACAGGGATCAATGTCATCATGTTTTATGCCCCGGTTCTCTTCAAGACAATCGGGTTTGGAGACGATGCATCTCTCATGTCTGCTGTAATAACCGGTGTTATTAACGTGTTGGCAACCGTTATATCTATCATTGTTGTCGATAAGGCTGGAAGACGGATTCTCTTTTTGGAAGGTGGCATTCAAATGTTGCTGTCTCAGGTAAAAGCTGTTACCTATTTCATAATCTGTTACATGTGTATGTTTATATGATTTGATGATTAAGATTTAATTTTGCATACAGATAGCTGTGGGGTCGTTGATCGGTCATGCTTTCGGAACAAGCGGGGTTGGGGAACTAACAAAATCATATTCTACAGCTATAGTTGCTTGCATTTGCATCTACGTCACCGCCTTTGCGTGGTCGTGGGGCCCACTCGGTTGGTTGGTCCCGAGTGAAATCTTCCCCTTAGAGATCCGATCAGCCGGCCAGAGCGTCAACGTGTCAGTAAACATGCTCTTCACATTCATAATTGGGCAGCTATTCCTCACCATGCTCTGTCACATGAAATTTGGTCTCTTCTTCTTCTTCGGCGGATGGGTGTTCATAATGACCACATTTATTTTCTTTTTCCTGCCGGAAACGAAGAACGTACCGATTGAGGAAATGGTACTTGTTTGGAAGAATCACTGGTTCTGGGGGAAATATATCAGTGAGAGTGATATTCATGTGGGAAATGTGGAGATGATCAAGAAACCACATGTTACATGATTAAGTGGAGATTAATTTGTTAATATCGTTCGGTCTAGATTCAATTGGTTGTAAATTAGAAAATACAAGAACACATGTTAGACTTCCTAGTTTTTGGTGTTTAATTAGCTTCTTGAATTTGATTTATCAATGCAGTTGACCTAGGTCAATATTATGTATCTAATTATACTATATAAATAATAATCATTGTAATTTCAATTAATCTATTGGTCTCTTCTGATTTTTGTGCAACTTTCCATGACTCATGACAAACTCCACAGAAAAATCAAAAGCATTTTGTTGAAGAGTTTAGAAATGGCCCCTTGATCTTTTGGCACATGACTCAGATCTGACATCTTCATATATTTATTGTGACAATCTCCCATCTCATATATTTATCAACTCTTATATTTAGTAAAGTACTACAGAATCCCCCGTTTTTTTTTATTAATAGGAAAATAAAAATAAAAAATATCGATAACAGGGAATTCTTCTGAGAAAATTCGAAATTAAAAAAAAAAACGTAATTGTTTATAATGTCCAGCGTGTACCTAATTGTTTATAGAATTAGACTGGCATGCTACCTGTAGCATAGTGACATGTCGTGCTAACTTATAATTCTCATTTTTTGACCACTTGACTTTATACCAAATGAATGTAAAACATTATAATTTTGGTATGTAAATATATCACTTATGTAGTAAATAGGTTTCAACGGTTTGAATTAGTCATTAAAACATATCCAATAAATTTTTGAAAAGATAGCACAATATGTTATTATGCTACATGTAGCACGCTAGCGTTATTCTTGTTTATAATATAACGTTTAAATTATCGAAAAATAATTAATTAAAAATGCAAAAAACCGTTATTGTAAATCACTTCCAGCAAAAAAAAAAAAAAAAATAGCACATCCTAACTAAGACGAGAAATACTGCACATGCTTTTTAACATTGTTCGGAGAGCGTGCACCTATGAATAGCTTGTGCTAATCTAATTTATTCTACTTTATGATCCTTGGAAATAAGTAGCTTTACTTCGCATCAAATATTGACTCATCTGTTTTTACTTCACTTTGCATCTTTCAATGAAATTCAAAACGGGACTTTATCTATGACTCTGTTCTTTTTTTTTTCATTATTGCTGGACGTGATATACAGTAACGTCCAGTCTATTAAATTTTGTTGTTTAGTTAATTAAGGATTTAATTATTTTGGATTATCTGGATGTTATGATATCATAAACAAGCACAGTTTTTTTAGATTTCAAATTTTTCCAGAAACAATATCTGTTATCGATATTTTTTTTATTTTATCTTTCTTTTAATAAACTCTCTTATCTTTTTTAGAAAAAAGGACAAGATTTTCAAAATCCAGTTGTTCTTCATTAGTGAATTGTATTATTTAAAATGGTAAATCTTATGGATATTTAGAGCTATATTCTGGATTATCTTGTTATTTCTTTTATGGTGATGTGACCTAAAAGAGCACGGTGTAGTTGTATCCGTATCTGTAATTCGGCAAAGGTACCCGTAATCAAGGGCGGATGCATGATTTTAATCAGAATGGGGCAAGAAATTATTGAATCGGATTTAAATAGATAATCGGATCCAAATTTATTAGATAATCGGGTACTAGATAAAAAATGATAATAAAAATAACAAAATAGTATGCTAACACAATTTACTTCATAACTTTTAGATAATCAACTATTAAGAGTAGGGAAATATCAATTTTCAAGATAGGGAAAAGATCCAAAACTCCATTTTTATAAATTAGTTTTGAATTTTCCTACCCTGTGCCACAGTAGATCTGCCTCTACCTGTAACAGGAGTGCGTATCCTCTGAGATATCTCATATTTTGCGTGACCGATGCGTCTGGTGCCTATTCAGGAATAGCACGGGAGCCAGTATTATTTGAGCTTTGAGATTCGTGCATAATGTATTTGAACGGTTGAGATGTTCCAAAAAAATCACGCAAAATATGAGATATCTCAGGGGATGTGAATTCGAGAGTTCTATCCTCCTCACGTATCTCTTTATATCTAAATTATGAGAGGACTCAATTCCTTTAAAAAGAGATTTCAAGCACAAGGGAACCCGACGGAAATTATTTTGTATTTACCAAAGTTTTCTGCACCGTGCTGCCGTGCATATCAGTACAAACGTGAACGGATCAAAGTGCTCTTAAAAAGCGATAGCCTGTAACACTCAGGTTGGTACCAATACTTCATAGTTCATACGTCAGTAAAATAGGCTCGTTTCTGGTATTCGTGCCCGGGTTGATTGTATATCTCCTGTCCCAAAATAACTTTGCCGAGTGTGATTATAAATTACCCTGCAAAGAATAATACACTTGGGTTAAAACCGCCTTTTACAGGATGTTTTCTTTAAAAACTAAACACCTTGAATAAGCAATGGTTGAGGCCAGATTAAGAATACCAGAAACTATAACCAAGTTATTGTATATGCATGACGATCCTAGAAAAGGGAGCAAACTAAAGGCTAACGGTTAATAAGCCTCATAAACAATCTTTTAAAGTCTTTCGGTCTTTTCTTAACACTTGGGAAGTTGTTAAAGTGAACAAAGTTCAAATCTCATGGTAAAAAAAAACACCATTGGAAGTGCAAGAGAAATTTCTCCAGCATAAATATGCACCAAATTCACTACAAATCTACTTCATACAAAGGTATATCTTGTTGACTCTCGGAACAAATGGCTAAAAACAAAACAGAAACCAAAAAAGAAAGGAAAACAATACAAAAATTAAAAGGGTTGTCTAGGATGCTTAGTGCATCTACTGCTATATATTTTCTATGAATAAAGATAATACAGAAGCTCTCTCTGGTAAACATAATATCACCAAACAAAAACGTCTAATTCTGACACAGCCTGACAAACAGGGACCCCGCGTAAGAACAAAAGGGGTGGAACAATAGACAAGTACATCCCTCTTCTAAAAAGAATTGCTAGTGTGTTGTTTACTCTGCATCAACCTGAAATTTCATGAATAGCAAATAATTATCCATATAAAATACATTATTGAAAAGCAAATAAATGTTAAGCAGGACAGATGGCCAAATTAATTGGTTATGTTACAATGGCATAGTTATCATCTACATTTACCTTAAAGAGTACACAGATTGCTTTTAGTTTAGTCCCTATGTTCTTCTGGAGTTAGCACTGCAAGACGAGATGTACAAGTTAACATTTAACAATAAACTAATACCAATCTTCCAACCATAAACTTATTGAGCTACAGTTTGATATTTAATTTCCTAAATACCGGTTATTTGGGACTGCCCATTACAATGACCTATATCCCGCTGAACATAACCGTCTTATTTTCCGTGTTACTATATGTATTTCAAAAGTTTGGGGGTATATTGGGGTGCCCGTTACAATTAATCGTACCCCACTGATCCTCACCCTCGTTGCCATTTACTAGCACTGCACCATCTGATGAGTCATCCTTTTCCACCTCAACCGCCTCTTCTTCTTCTTCTTGTTCTTCTTCTTCAACCTCTTGTGCAACAGTTTCTTGCTCCTCCACTTCGTCCCCTTCCTGTTATATTAGGAAGTTATTATCAGCAAGTACTTCTTTTTCTTCCGTTTTGGAAACCTTTGCAACTGCCCCAAGAAATATCAAACGCTATATATATCTCAGCAAATACAATGACGTTTTGAAGTACAAAAGCAAACCTCATATGTAGCATCATCATTCTCAACAGCTGACTCTTCTTCAACTTGCATCATTTTGAAGGCTTCTACCAGAGCTATGCTAGGCTTTGCTGCATAGCTCGGGTATTCCGCTGCTAGTGGGTATATGCCCCTACAATACCAAAAGTAAAATCAATGAGGTAATGAAACAAATTTAAATGATATACATTTAACATAAAAAAATTAGAAATTCTGCACAAAAAAAAAATGGTACCGCTGTGGGGTCGTGTTACTTTCAACAGCAAGAGCAACTTGCCAATCTTCAAACATATTGGGATACTCCGCTGGATCAGCCAAAGACTCGGCAGCTTTTAGATTAACCTTTAACAAAAATTTCACACGCAAGTCAACAGAAGTAGAAGATTATAGTGTTGCTTCACAAAGATCTCGCAAAGAATACACATTTAATCATTATTACCTTTGTTAGATCATTTTTCCATAATGCTACAATCTCAGAAACCTTGCTTGGGAGATAAGATCTGGCCATTAGTGCAGCTTCTGGGATACGATTGCTGCACGAGTACGCTTTTAGTTATTAACTCAAAGATAACACAAGCTCAATTCTGCATATGTAAACAACAATCCTTTTCTATTGTATAACAAGTTGCTTCAGAATTTTGAAGATGGAGGCAAATTAAAAATACTCAAGAGGGCACCAGCATTCATGGAAAAATCATTTTTACATTTTGATCCAAAAAATTTACCTGTCAACTAGTAGCTGGAGACAATCTTCTAACTTGCCGAGCATGAAGAGACAGAGAAAAGCAACATTGTTCTTTCCTTGCTCTTTTGCAAGAGAAGCTAGCTTTGTTATTCCCTCTGCATCACCAAGTGCTGAGTATAAGAGTAAGAGGCCACTCAGATCCATGGCTTGTGTTAGGCACTGCTCTGCCATCTCCAACTGCACAGCATGTTTAACAAAAACAAAGTTCAATTTATGTTTATATGCAGCCTTTCTTAAGGCATTATAATTATTCAAAATGATGTACATACAAGTTCTTTGTACTTTTGTCTGTTCACGTGTGACTTGAAAAATATTTCTTATGAAAATGGATATAAAAAGAAAATTGTTTATTAACCGACCTTTCCACTAGACATAGCCATCTCTCCCAACTGCTTCCACTTGGACTCACTTTGCACTTCCGTCGCAATTGTCTAAGAACAATAATATATCATTATAATTTCAGAAATAAAACAAGTCAACCAGCAACAACCAACAAACCATTCCAAGATCAGTTGTCAACTAAATGATTCGATACAATTTGAAAATATTACTAGGATGCTCACTTTTTAGAAGTCCTCAGCAACATTTTCATATTCAATTAGAAAAATTGTGAATATTTAACCATACCTTTGCAACCTCTAGCTTGCCAAGCTGAACAGCTAGGTCAAATCTGTAATCAGGATCTGTGGCTATTTCAAGAGCCTCCTCCAACATACCACGCGACTCCAAGAAATGAGCAACACTGGACAATTGAAATATATCACCGTTCATCAAAGAATGTAAAGACTCTTAGTTTAGAGAAGGATACAGGGATGGATAGGATTAGTACCTATTGTGATGCTCCTTTGGAATAGTTGGGAGAACATCATTGGCACGCTCAAAATCACCACGCATCACTAGGGTTTTGTACTCAATCAAACTTAGGAGCAGAGTGTAACCCATAACACTGTATCAAGGAGAAAAAACATTATCATCTATAAAATAAAATCATTACTAGAGAAGAAGAAGTACAATTAGAAATTCCAAAGTGACGCACTTGAACTCCTTGTCAATAAGGTAGACACGGCTCTGGTTTGCAAGGTACCCCAATAAGTACATCGGCCGATCCAAGTGATACATGGTTGTCACCTAAAATTAAGCTTAAGATCTCAGTATAGAATCAATATGGTAATGTCTCCAACCTTCATTAATCTTTCGGACTAAAACATATGAAATTGGGACAGTCCTTATCCAATAGGCTCAAAATATGTTCTTCTTATATTTAGTAAGTAATATAAAATAATTAGAGTACCTCGCCACCAACACAGTAGTTGAGGCGCCAAGAAGAGTTGTTGTAGATGAAACAGTCACCAACCCAAATACCAGTTCTGACCCTCTCATTAACCTCATGCAGTAGTTCAAATGCATCCTCTACACCTTCTTCATCCACTGGCTTTCCTCCATCAAAGTAAGCCGACACCACATCTCTCTGCACCCCATATAATTATTTCACAATATGTTCCTTACGTAGAATGACAAGGAATGCAATGTAGAGGTAGAGTTTACTCACATTATACTTGAGGATGTAAAACGATGTATCACTTGCAATTGTCACCAAGTCACCGCTGTCAGCCCAGTAGAGATTCTAAAGAACAAAATTAAAAATCTGTCAATCTCAGTAATCTTGAAAGAACGATTAAGAAAAACAACAGTTAAAATTGGCAAATGGTACAGATATCTTATAAAATATCCTCAGATGAACAACTGTGCTATTTTAAAAATCCAATGCTCCTCAGGAACTTATATTATTATTTCTGGTAAGCAATAGAAACAAACAATATTGGTTTCAACTTCAGTTATAAAACTAAATTTAAGGACAAGCCCAAGGTATCCAAATATTCATAGTGACAAATTAGAACATCACAATAATTTTACTTTTATCTGAATAGCTAAATGTGACCGAGGGAATACCTTGACAGCGACATCAATGCGACGTATCAAGCGACATTCAGCCCAATCATAGAAGCAAATGAAATCATTAGAGCACATTGCCAACAAAATACCACCAAAAATGCGCTCAGCTGAAAAGGCAGGTCTGATGGATTTCTTCTCCTAAAAGAATGGAATAAATTTATATATAAATTAGATAACACTCTTTATAACATTAATGCACTGTGATTAGATATTAAGCACACATGAGGAAGACAATAACAAAAATATGTAGTATATCACTACAACAAGAACAATTAACGCCCATAATAACAACTCCTATATGTCCCGCAAAAACACTGGAAACACCCATCTATAGAAGTTGCAATATTTCTGCAGTACAATTCTTCTTATAAGAAGAAATTTCAAGATCAAAGGAAGAAGAAAAACAGACCTGGAAATTCTTGCTGAAAAGCTTGATTTTAGTGGTGGTCTCTCGCACAGCATACTCACCATCAGACGACCAGGCAAACTCCAGAGCCGAACCAAAAGACCGATTCCTCCAGGCAAGTGCTGTGTATATGATGTATTCACCATCTCCACATACAACCACAAAGCGGCCATTGGGATTGTGCTTCAAGCTCTGGTAAAACAAAGAGCAGGGAAAGAAGAAAACAAAAATATCATCAGAAGATGTAATGAAAACAGTCTTTAGACTTTATCACATACATTCATGATTACTAACATTTCCATTACTATAGGGCGATGCTGAATTACAAGGTTCGAACAGTGTTATAAATATCATGATATCATGGGAGAAGGAATTCTTCAAATAATAACCAGAGCTGTCTAAATTAAAGGGTATCAACTTACTTGTGGGTAAAGGTCACAGCTTCCAAGCTCCTTTACAGCCAACGGCAGTCTTTCTCCATCAGTGACCTGTCATTGCATTTACAAATACATACTATTAATAAAGTCAATAGCTTGAACTAAAACAGATCTCATCTCAATTTTTTTAATCAAAGACAATACTGGGTAATTGCAATATAGCAGTCACTGCAAAGGGAATAATCAACTTGCCTCGTAATCAGCACCAACTGCCTTGATATTAACCGTCTGGATTTCATTATGCTTGGCCCAAATAATTTTACCACTGCTATCCATGCTAGCTACTGGCTCCTCGCGCCCAATTTTTATCATGATGGTTCCTTCATCATATCCCATCACCATTCTGTTCCAAGAAAGAAGCATTTTGTATAATCCATAAGTGTGTTACTTTGATGTAATGATAAAAGAATGCCAACTTTTTGAGTTTAAAATTAACCTTCTAGAGCCTTTTAGGTAGCCGATAGCCCAAACACGCTCAAGGCCATAATTCAATGTGTTTTCCAACCTACAAAAATCACATGCAGTATGTGCATCAGAACTTGTACAAAAAGAAATTCCCTCATTTTTTCTTTCACTTTGTTTTTATTTCTTAAGAGTTTGCGTGTATAAAGGCCCAGTCGAGCCTTAAGAAACAGTTAAGTTGAAGAACCAGAAAGAACCAGTACAAAACACGCTTTATAATTTATAAAAAGAAGCCAGCAATGAAAACATACCGATAAGTAGTTGAATGCCAGATACGACAAGTACCGTCTTCAGAACCAGTAATTATTATAGGAAGCTCCGGGTGGAAGCATACAGCTGTGACATTGTGAGTGTGGCCTTCAAGAGTTTGTACACAACTCTTAGTTTGGTAGTCCCACACCTAACCACCAAACACAACAAAGAATAAATAATGAACAACCAAACTTTGAACAAAAGAATGTAAATAATTATAATGTCTAATCATATACAGACCTTGGCGGTGTTATCATCGGAACCAGTAATAAGGTAAGGCCTGTCACCACCAGTGAAGTAATCAACACAATTCACACCTTTGAGATGGGCATCCAAAGTGAAGTTTGGATCTGGCGAACCCAAATTCCAGATCTGAAAAGGAAAACCAAAAAATAGAAAGAAAGTTTGCATTGATTAAAATATAACTTTGGTGTAATCATCCAGAAAATCAGAAAAAAAAAAAAATAATAATAATATAACCAAATGATAATTTACATGCACGTGCTATATAGTATTTACCCACAGAAACAACAGAACTATCAACTCGAGGCCTCCTTTACCATTAACTTCAAAGAAGTTACCTTTCCTCATTATTTGTCTATACATATATGATAAAGAAAAGGCATACTTGGGTAGTTTCCACAAAATTGGAGAAGAAACAAACATATATACATTATATTCCCACGTTTTACAGGGGCCCACAAGACATTTCTAGTT
The DNA here is from genome assembly GCA_024447775.1 of Carex cristatella. NCBI lineage: Eukaryota > Viridiplantae > Streptophyta > Magnoliopsida > Poales > Cyperaceae > Carex > Carex cristatella. The sequence continues at coordinate 3,118,820 of JAJHPF010000028.1, read as the reverse complement.
TTGTAAGGTTATACTAGTATATTTTGGTGCTTTGGAGGGACATAGAAGATCTGTTAAATAATCAAAATTACAATAAAAAAACAAAACCTGCAAATGCTAATTATTTTAATGATGAAGCGCATTTTAGATAAGAGACAAAGATATAATGAGTACCACTAACCTTGATGGTACGATCAAGGGAGGCACTGGCGAAGGTATTGGTATCCTTGGGGTTGAATGTCACTTGCATGACATAGTGAGAATGGCCTTCAAAAATTTGAGTGCACACAAAGCCCTTCTCCCAGTCCCACAACTTGATCAACATATCATCAGATGATGAGAGTACATATGGCAGTGTTGGGTGCACTGCCACACACCTGATATTAGAACCAAAGATATCATTTAGCATAAAAATTAATGATTAGAAGTTCTACGATGAAATATAATAAATAGAACAGTTAAATTGGAGTCGAACATATTAAAAATTTAATTCTACAACAAAGAACCTGATGCAAAGTAAGCAGACCAATTAAGGTAATAACTATGACACTAAAATTTATCTATTTTACCACATCTAGGTAATATAATCACAAGGACTGCCCAGTGCAATTAATTAAGCAGTTAAAAATAAAACAAGAAAGTTCAATTAAGGTCAAATTCTGCAAAAGGGTTGCAAACATTGTCCTGATAACTGAAACTTCAGCTGGTAAGTGTTGCTACTAATAAACAAATAGCATGGCATAAATAAGCTCCTCAGTCCAATAAATTCTCATGTAGAATAACAAACCAGAAAAACTGAGTTAATTCATAATAACAATAATACTGAATCAGTATATACCTGATGTAGTCAGTGTGAGCCTCAAAGACCTTAACCTTGTCCATAGTGTTGTAATTGTACACGCGAATGAACATATCGTCTGCACCTGCAACCACCCATTGCTTTCTTGCAATGAATTTTGCTGACCTCACTGAAATTATTTCAAAACAAACATAGAATTAGCCAGATGGAATTTGAAATTAAGTACATCTGCCAGAAGACCATTGGTTGGATATTTCATGAATTGGATAGAATTTCTTGCCAAACCACAGTGAAGGAAGGAACCATAGAAAATAAAATGTAATAAACACAAACGACAATAAAGCATGTGAAAACAAAACAACATTTGAGGGACAGTGATTTTGGATAGAAAGGTTGACATTTAAAAAGGTACGAGACAATAACAGAGACTGATAGAGAAGAAAGATGTACCAGGTAGTTCGGTGACCTCGAATGACTTCACCATGGTCTGCTTGGACAAAAGTAAAGTTAAGTTCATGACAATATAAAATCATAATTTTAATAAAATATTACTGATTTTCAGAATAACATAATCAACTAAATCTCAGATCCTACCTGAGACTGATAGTTCCAGATGCAAACACTTCCTGAATAAAGACTCGCGAGAATCCTTCATGGTGAACAAGTAACACATCATCAGTACCAGAAAGACAATGCAATAACAACAACATCAACACATCAATGATAATTATATCTTCGGATTAGAGGGGGATATGTAGCTCATTCAGCAATAAATACTTCCCTTGAAACAGCATATACCCATTAAAAACCATTATTTTGCACTGATACCTTTGATGCATGTACATTGTAGTGCTTTTAAGTTTACATAGCAAAAAGATTTTTCTAACTTCATATCTCCTTTTTTGGGGGGGCATATTACAATAAAAAATTGAATGTGCTGGTAGGTACTTCGGCCAGACTAACGCTGAAGTAGAAGATCACAAGTTTTTTACTCTTATAGTTTAAATGCCAATTAACTGGCATACAAACTAGTAGGATGTACGTTAACTAGTGAGATGCCAATTAACTAGCATGCAATTAATAGAAATGTAAATCCGGTACAAGTTATACAACTATAAAGGAAATAAATTCACAACTTACCATGGCTCTGTGGGATGCAGATCCACGGACTTAACTCTTTCGGACCTTTGTGCGAATTTTCTCTGATCCCATCAAAATTTATCAAATTAAACACAGATTTACCAGAAATTATGGAAGTTCAATTCAAGCGGATATGAAAGAACAATGAGATCTAATCAAACAAAAATTTCAACGTACCTTTATTTCTAATCTGAGAGGCTGTCAACAGATAAAATAAACAAAAAAATAAAGAAAAGTTAGTCAGATCAATAAAATCCAAATCGACAGCAATCAGATCTAGCTTGTCAAAGATGCTAGATTTCATTCAGTAAGAAACAGAGAGGTCGGGATCGTCTCCAGTGCTACCCAGTCCCATCCCAATATCCAACCACGACTGCTGTATCACAGCAGTCCGTCGGCGGGACCCGCTGGCAGCGACACGACCGGAGATGAAGCTGGAACTGGAGACGATCCGAACCAGTAGTGAATGTTACATACCATCTTGTAAATTGTATAGAAGAAACCGCCGAGATCTCTCTGAAGAATGAGATGTTGGTGTTGGGGAAGAGAGAGAGGAGATGCGAATTGCTAGCCAAGGGGAGGAGAGGTAACGAGATCAGTGAAGGGAGAGAGAAATATAAAGAGGGGAGAAGAGAAAATGTTCGTAGACAAGGTGTTTGTGAACCGAAGGTAGGTGGTGCCCACTATCTGTCACTGTGCATCGTGCAGAATGGCAACATTAATGATAATTCCACAAAAAGGAGAGAAAAACATAACATTTTAATTCTTACTGCTGAAGCACCCAAATTGTTTTTTGTGAGCAAAACAACATTTTGATTCTTGCTCATGAAGCACCCCAATTGGTTTTTTGTGGAGAAAAACATAACATTTTGATTCTTACGCATGAAGCACCCAAAGAGATACCAATTTCTTTACTTATTTGACTGGCTATTTTGATTGTATAATGATGTTCTTATTTTCTTCGAATTTTGATTTAAGTTCAATCCCCTCTCACAAGCTCAATTATTAACTTTTTTTTATATATATTGGTGTGTTTCTCGTAAAATTAAAACTAAAACAAATCATTATTAACTTTTTATATAGACGTTATTTTTTTTAGGTATAATTTAAATAATTATTAAAATTTATCGAATTTATAATAAGATTAAAAAAAATACAATTATATATAACATTGGCATCTTATATTTAAACAGTAACAAGATATTATTAAATTGCATTTACTTTTGTTTATAACTTTCAATTAAGACTCATCGCAACTTATGTATAATAATCAAAAGTATCAATTATTCTGTTAAATTATAACACCCTGTAAAATTATGCACTGTTACCACTCTAAACGAGGAATTCATATCCAATTCGGTATCGGACAATAGAATTTTTAAATTCAGATTATTTTTTAACCTGATATGAATCTCAAAACAGACTTTTTATATCTACAAAAGGCACTGAAGTCTAATCTCTATCGTCTCACGTTTAGGGCGTGTTCGGCTGCACATTGGGCAGAGGAATGGATACAGGAACAGATTTTTTTTTAACTGATTTTTACTGTTCACGTGGAAAAAAAAAAATTAGTCTAAGAGCACGTTCGGCTACTTTCTCATAAGTTACTGTTCACATGGGGAAAAAAATTCACTGAGTCCCTGTTTTGCTGCACATTGGATAAGGGAATGGACACAGGAACAAAAAAATTTTGAACTGATTTTTACTGTTCACGTGGGAAAAAAAATTCAATCTAAGTGAAATTTTTTTTCCCACGTGAACAGTAATTCACAGTTCAAATTGGGCCCGTTCCAGTGTCCATTCTCATTCCCTGAACCATATGTCAAAAAGGAGTGTGCTCTTTCTTCATATACACAGGCAGTGGTCTCGCAGCAGACTATGATCAACGTTTAGGTACTCAAGTCGGGGGGTGCTTAACATCTTTTATAGACCTATGTCCACGAGACCGAACAGGCCTTAAGTGAATCTTTTTCCCACATGAACAATAAAATCTGAAGAGTCACTGAAACAAGCCCTTATTTGTAATTCGTTACGGAACCATAGAGGATTCAAACTCCTAAATGAGGGCTAAATAGAACTAGAAGCACAGATTGTCCTCTTTTTCTGATATTTAAGTGTTGGAGAATACAATGTAAATGTATATGAACTTAAATCTAAAATTCCTCTAAACTAAATTAGATTTACTTTAGTTAATCAAGATCTACTGTTCTAAATCAATTTTAGATGAACAGAGTAGAAATAGTTAGATCAATTGATACATGTATATTCTTCAAATTGCTGGTCTGACCTATTTGACTAGCATTCGGAGGTTTTGACTTAGTAAAAGAAGAGAAATCTAGTTTTTTTTTTTTAACTTTCATTTAATATTTATAAAAAAAATTATTCGGATCTTGAAGAATGTTACCTTTGTCACTAGAATAAAAGTTAATTATTATTTTATAAATATATTAGAAAATGTCAATTTATAAATATATTAGAAAATGTCAATTTATAAATATATTAGAAAATGTCAATTTATAAATATATTAGAAAATGTCAATTTATAAATATATTAGAAAATGTTATTTTATAAATATCCAACAGTGTTGTAAATAACGGAATGTGTTCGTCAGATGAACGAGATACTGCCAAGCAATTAATCGATACGTGGCCGATTAATCGGAAATTTATGAATTACTTTGTGTTTTCATTAAAGTTATGTACAAATACTCATAATATTAATATGATTAATTCAACTTATTAAACTTAAGAAATAAACTTATTTTAACTTGTCTTATCATTTATTTAATTATTTTAAATAAAGTTTCGTAAAATTATCATTTAGAAAAAAATCTGGATAAGACAAAATGACCAACTAATCCAACTGTATAAATGAAAAATGTACAAGTAGTCGGAGAATTAAATCTATGGTTTAGCCAATATTATCGACAAGGAACCTTCCAACAAATATGTTCATGATAATTTGATTACCATCAACGATTAATCAGCTAATTAGTCAAACTAAATAATTATTTTTTTACGATACTTATATCCAGAGAGGTGGCTTGAACTACAATACTATCACCCTCGAATAGTGCTTCTTGTGTGTTTTTATAACTGCACTTAACCAACGTATGTGTCATTTCAATCCATTATAATCATGATTTTTGTCTTTTATAAATCTAACTTTAGAGGAAAGAATACCATATTAATATATGACAGAAATAAATTTTAAACACGATGACATAATTCTATAAACATAACTTATAAAGAAAAAAAAAATTCTATGATAACATATAAGAGAAGTAGTTTTAAAGAAAATTAATAACGAAGGATAAATTAAATTGTCAATATATTTAAATATTTAGATAATATCGTGTTGATAAAAAGATTAATAGTGTTAATATCATCATCCTTTAATACTATTTGTAAATTAAACACTATGTTCTTTGTAAATTAAATACTGTGGAAGAGCGAGTGGAAAACTATGTTTAGAATTCGGATATGGTTGTCGCTCTTCCGTTCCGATTCTCCAGTAGTTTTATTTTGTTGTTGACGTTTGTTGTCGGTGTTTGTGGTCTACTTCTCCCTCTCTGTTTTTTCCTTTTTTTTCGAGATAGGAGTAGGTCCGATGGGCATCGGATCTACCTTTAGGTTCGATTAGCTCTATAACCGTACGATTAGCATTAAGTTTAGTGCGCACGGAAATTGAAATAGACCTGCATGGATTTTAATGTACTTAGCACGGATCTTGATGTAATCGAATGATCATTTCAGCTATCGAACTAAGGTAGGTCCAATGGGCATCGAACCTACTCTGAATTCTTTTTTTTCCTCCTCCCCTCTTCGTTAGATATTGTCCATCGCCAATTTCAACTTCTATTCAGCAACTTTATAGTTTCCAGCATCGTCTTGCTAGTGTGAACAAAATATTAAGTATGAATACTCGTACCAGTGTGAACATGGGCTCAATCAATGTAAACAATATGAAATGAAATCTAAGAGCATCTGTATTGGTAATTGTTTTGGAGTTACTAATTCTACGTGGCAAATTTTATTTGAATTATTGAGATGTGGATCAATTGCTAATAAAACTTCTAATTAATATTCGCTGTCAAATAAAATAAAATTGTTGTTGAGTTAATAAAAAGTAAAAAGCAATTGCTAGGATAGAGAAGTTAAAGAAATTAAAATTAACTGTAGTTTCTATTGTTTAGTTGACAACAGTAATAAATTTTAATGAATTTATGATTTGAAGATGCTCTGAACATGAACGCAAACACTTCTTGGCTCAAGTTGGTTTCGAATTCGAGTGCCTCGAAATCCCCATTGCGGTCAACCAGTTTGGACAATGCAAATCGGGATCCAATTTCATCGACAGCCGGAGGTGAAAGGTACGGACCTTTTAATATTCGTGGCCAAGCATATTTGACGGCAGAGTGGAAAAAATGTGCCGTGCCGTACTTTAACGTGACTAACACGTCGTGACTTTGGTCTTGTGCCGTTTCATGCCGTAATCAGGTAAACAGTTACACGTGCCGTACCGTGACTGAAATGTTGAGGGGTGGTCACGGCACACGAGTCACTTCTGTGACTATTCGCGTGCCGTGTCCAAAACATAATTGGTCACATTTCTCACATTTAACTATTTTTTCATAATTTAAGTTAGTTTATTCAAGATTCACCATTTGATCAAGACTTAACGGTTCTAATTTCACGTGACTTGCGTGACCGGATCTTTAGCGTGCCGTGCCGTGTCAAATTTTTAAAATAGTAACGGCACGCGAATGGTCACGCCACGCAATACGTGAGTCACAACACGAAACAGTGACACGTGCCGTACCGTAACCGTACCATTCCATGATGGAGCCGGCTTCGTGCCATTTTTTCCACTCTATTTAACGGTCCGGATCTAAACTCAAAATTTGAGTTAATTTAGGCGTTGTGACCATAAGTCGCGCTGTCCCCGCCCTTCCGATCATCAATCAGTCGCAAAACGATCGATCTCTTGGTAAATACGCAAGAATCGAATAAGTAAAAGAACCAGTCAGTCGGTTACTCGGTTACGAACAAACTAATAGGAAGGAAGAAAGACGGCGCAACTCTCGGAAAGGTTAGTCTCGTCCGATTCAAGGGTTCATCTGTTCAAAACATGGCTCCCAATAATCGGATCGTTGTACTAATACATACCTCCTCGATTTGATTGAGCAAATGTTTCAATTAGGTCATGTGCGATGTACCAGTAGAAATGTAGAATACCCAATTTAGCATTTCTATCAACATTTTGTCAAATTTTGTATTTCTGTAAGGGTTTCTTCTTCTCACCTTCTTTTCCTCTTTATTCTAGGTTTTGTGAAATATGCAAGAATCAACTTCTGACAGAAGTGGTGGGAGCAGAGATAACCAACCAAAGAGAAACCTTCCCTCTTGGATGAACTCTAAAGGAACCGGGGGCAATTCTGGAAAAAAGATAAAGTCTGATAATAGCACACCCAAAGAGGCGACAAAGGAAGTAAGAGGAAGTGGTGCCGCCTCCTCTCGTGATCATAACCAAAATAATGCCACTGGTTTCCCTAAACTTTTGGTAAAATTAAGATTTAATCTTTGTTTCTCCTTCCACATAAATGTTATCAATTTACTGATATTGAGCTTCATTTGACTGTCTGTTGTGTAACAAAGCCTCCCATATTCGATGATATCCAAATTGCCCAATCTAATTAGATTTAGGCCTTAAATCATGTAACTAGTCTCCAATATCCTCATTCTGCAATTAAATGCACAGAGAAAACTTGAAAAATTAATAGGACTAACAAAATATGACCAAACTGGTATAGCAATAAATACTGACTGGTACTATTGAGACGGGTGCTGTACAAAAAGCAATGCTTTGGGGAAGCACTTTTACTCAAACAACTAACTGATATTTGCTTGAGTTACTGACATTTCAACTAAGCTCTTAAATTACTTTAGTTCAAACAACTGATTGATATCGTATAGAACATCAGTCAAAGTGTAACTGCAAGGGATTTTCCTTTTGACAAACATTTTTCCAGGATGGAGTTGTTTTTGCACTTTCTGGATTTGTGAATCCAGAAAGGGGCAATTTGCGCACCCAAGCAACTGATATGGGAGCAATATACAGACCCGATTGGAGCCCTGATTGTACACTTCTTGTATGTGCATTTGCAAACACGCCAAAATTCAAGCAAGTCCAATCAGATAACGGTACCATTGTCTCAAAGGTTAAATACCTATCTTGTATTTGTGCAAACCACTTATTGAATTCTCTTTTATACACATAAGAGGGTAGAGGAGGGGAGGGGTGGCCAGATCTTACCGGACCATGTTTACTTGCTCTAGAACATTAAATTTTGGGGGGGAGAGGAGGCGAACTCTATATTCAAACTATTCAAATTTTATAACCCCCAAATTGGAGTGTAGAGGAGGTTAATTCTTTACTTTGCCCATCTCCCCTCCCCTTCCTCTTTCTGGAGCAGTCTAACGAGACAAGAAAAATTGTGCATAACCCAAGAAATAGAAGTTTGAGTATTGGGCTAGCAGCATAAACGAGACATAAGAAATATTTTTTTGTTCATCGTTCCTCACTCTTGTGTCGTTGTAAATGAAGGAGGGGGGGCAATTTTGGTATTTTGTGAAATGACTTGATTTCTTCCATGCTTATTGGGGTCAGATGGATACTTATCACCTTGTGGGGTATACGATATACTCAAAATTTGAATTTTGATAGGTATTGTCACACCCCAAACCAGAATATCTGGATTAATGTGTGATCAACCTCGCCTCGTGTTTATTAATCAGTTAAACACGCAAGGCTGAGAGTAATCATCAATATGCAGCGAAAGCGAAATATAAATAATAAATCAAAAGTCAAACATCAGTCACATATCAGTAAATACACATACATATAATACAATAGTCCATGTTACATCCAAAACATAATCTAAGCAAAAGATAATACTTGATCTACCAATCTCGTATACAAAAGAACAAATACGGATTCGCAGATCAAATCAGGTGATGGTCCTAACGGTCAAGCAGAGTGGCCTTCGGGAACAGCTTCTGACAACTCTTGCGGCGGATCGTCAGACTCTGTACCTAAAACCCACGAAACAACTTGTGGGTGAGCGACGAATCGCTCAGTATGTGACCCAAGAACTATTTCTTCAGGGGTCCTCTACGGTCAAAGCACTTTTATTTATAAATCTAGGTACAATTATGCTTATAAGTAAACATGCACATGTGTGAACCTATCTCAATATCTAATAAAAACGAAAACACTTTTAATCATGATGCGAATATCTTAATATGCCAACATGCGAAAGTTTCCCCAAATAAAAATCCAAGAAGAATATACTATTGATAGTCAAATCGGAAAAATCAGTATTGGAATACTTAGTGTAGAATTTATATAATAATAGTACGAATAAAAGTCACCCCGTGCTGTGCTAATCGGATCAAAGATCCTCAAGATATGTCTAAAGACTGCGATCAGAGAGTCCAATGATACACATTGCCTATTGACACCGAGCATTGCCTCTTATGATTAGCACGCTAACCGATTGACATATCTCAATTCAGTGTTTGCTCCTTTCTCTAAAACGATTCATAACCAAACATATAAAATAGGAGAAATCATACAATGCATGTCGTAAAAATAGTTAATCTCATCCCTCATGAGCAGGTGACAACTCTACCGTCTGGCCAGATCAATAGGAAAAGGGACTCGAGATCGGCCTTCGGAACCGTTCTAGGCAATGTAGCTCCTAATGTAGGTGGAGATCACTCCATAATCGTTCGTGCCTCAGGACTCGAGTCCGGCCCGCACGTAATGGTAAAATGATCGAAATAATATATATACCATCAAAGTTTATACATATAATATAAGTCCTAGAAGACCATCCGGAAAGTCAAGTGACACCTCGGCTCAATGGCTGCGAAGCCGACTTGTGTCCCATTCCACAAGCCGGAGCGCAGTCATTCGGCCTCTACTCAGCACTCACCAATGCATGCAGATAACTATGCAATAATATATTATCTTCTACAAGAAGAAAGCAATCAAATAACCTAATATTCTAATAATAATATATAATATTATTTATTTACTCTACTCCTAATAAAACAGTAAGTTCTTTTATTTATCGGGGTTTATGCAATTTCTACCTATAGTGCAGAAAAGATAAACATGCTCTGTATAGTTTTAATGCATCTACTTAAAATAAAGTGCGAATATCAGGTCAGGTGGAACGACTTGGTAAGAGTACGCCCACAAAAGAAAATAATTCAGATATCCCACACCTGTAGGGCCTGAAGACGCGAAGGCTAACCCTCGAGAAAGACAGTGGAATCCTCGTATGCTACGATCAGTGTGTCGGTCGGATCGGACCATGGTCAGACTCGTACTGAATCTACGGATCTGCAATTTTACGTAATTTAAACTAATTAAAAATCTACGCAAGATTACCTTAACCCTCGTCCTCATTTCATATGTTCTCGTTAAATTCTCGTTTATTTTGGTTTATAAAATTTCTCCAGTTCAGTCAGTCAGACTGAATCGAATTAGTCAGATATTGGTTATTCTCTTTCATGCCATCGAGCTTAGCATTAATTTGTTTTAATTTATTTAGTCAGATACTGATCATTCACTTTGATCAATTTTAAACTAACTTAATTTTAAAAAAAACATGTGATATTTATAATATTTTAATTTGAAGATAAATTGGTTTACATAATTTATTTCATTGAAATATTCATAAAATAAATACGTCATTCGCTACAGTATTTAATATGAACTTCTTTCAAACCGTTTTAATTAAAGACTTATGTTTAATTAATTTAAATAATTTATTGTAAAAAGAGATCTGACTGATCCGATTCGAGTTTGAAATTATTTGCTACAGTAATTAAGTATATTAATTACTTATTCTATAAAAGCATGTATTACTTATTTATTTTAATACATATAACATTAACGTACGTTGGTTGTCTACTATCTTAATTACTACGATAATCAGGCGTATATCAAATGTATATAAAACTAATTTAAACTTAATGAAAGTTTAAATTATACTAATTAATTAACAACTTATAATTTAGATTTTACAATAACTTCGTAAATTTTATTCTAATTAGTGGTCATTTATTTAAACTTAAGTTTTAAATTAACATTTTGTAACTAAATTAATCTTAAATAACTTAACATTTTATTAAATTTATATTTTAGTTTAGAACAAAATTTATTACCTTAAAGTTGCTATAATAATCATACGATAATTTTACGTTATTAATTAATTGTTCTAATTAATTAGCAATTCATTAAGTTTAAATTGTATTTACGATAAGTAGTTATTATTCTAAATAAATTTACGAGGTGGTTGTTCTAAATAATTTATTTCGTCAAAATGTTCGTACGGTAATTATGTCTTTCCCTACGGTATCCATTACAAAATTTAAAGTAATTCAGTTGTTTTAAATTCGGGTTGTATTTTATTAAGCGAGACGCGTTGGAAAAATTATATTTACCAATCTTCGAATTCAAAATTAGTTATAGTACTTAATTTTAATTAACGTTCTTAATCGAGACGACGTACTTGGTTTACTTACGTATATATTTTTAATACATATATAAAATAAAAACTACGTTTTGTTAATTAGTTACGTTAGCTACTATAGTTTGAAATTTAATATTTAACTACACGTTAGGTGGTGTTTTATTTACATATTATTTTGTCGGAATGTTAGGATGGTAATTATGCTTAATTCAATGTGAATTATCTGGAAGTACACAAGATTGCAATCTATATACATTCTTATTTGTCATCTTATATCCTATAAATTTTAGACGTGCCTAATATGTTAGATATTATTATCTTATTAATAAGTACACTTTTAAATTTATTTCGGCCAAAGCCCAAAACACATTTTTGTTAACTAAATTAAATTCTTTGGTCTAATACATCTCAATTAATTTGTCTAATGAAATTAAATTTCAAATTCTCGTTTGTTTCGGCACAAATCAGAGAACATTCCCATGTTCTTTTTATTATTTTCTTTTGTCCATTTCAAGCCGGCCCCCTTAAAATAAAATCACACATTTTGCACCTAGGCTCCTAAAATTATTTTATTAGCTTAGGGGTGGAAATTTCACACAAAGACCCCTCAATTTAATTTATTTACGTATAGGCCCCCTGTCAGTTCAAGTTTGGTACTAGAGGCAACACTGGGCCGGTACCAACTGGTACCAGCATCGCATGACCACAAACACACATAGCACAAGCCGAGTACAGGTCAGAATCAACACAAAACCAGCACCAGCAACACGCAAGAACAAGCACAAACAGCACAACAACATCACAGAGGCCGGGGACAGAACAAGGCCGGTAAGGCAAACAAAAATCAGCAAGGCCGGTACGAGTAGAGAACAACAAAAGCACAGCACATCACAGAGGCAAAAGAGGAAAACAGGGGGTTTAACAATTACCCAGTAAAGAGAGGGGCACAAGAGGGCATTCGAAGGGCGACCGGTACCAAGCAAGGGCTCACCTCACAGTTGTTAAAGGAGTCAACAACACCGCAAGAAAACGGGTACCACCAGGCACCAGAACAACACCAGGAATCAATAGAGACAGAATCACAAGCACAAACACAACCGAACCCCTAGGGTTCGGCCAAATCCCAAATCACAGAGGCAAACAGAAAAGAGAGAGAGAGAGCAAGATTTGTCTCAACACATGAGCGAAGGCAAGGGAGAAAACTAGAAAACCAAAATGAGAGAGAGAAGAGCGATATATAACCGTTCGAAGGCAACACGCACGCCATCGGGCCAAGGCGTCAACGCCGACTGACAACCGTACAGCCAAATTCGTCACGCGCACGAGGGCGACGCGATGGGAGCAGGTAGCACGGTGAGGTTCGTAACTCAAAAGCGAGATAAGTGCGGGATCCCACCCCGCCTCCGTCTCCAGAAAGGAGAAAAATCACCCCAGTAGGGCCTGCGCGCAGAGGGAGAAGAGAGACAGCGGGGGGAGAAAGAAAAAGAGAGAGAGAGGGGAAGGGTTTATAAAAATGGGCTGCTTTAAGATTCGTGCAAGATAGAGATGAACGGTTCAGGTTTGTCTCAAAATTAAAAGAGAAGGAGAGTGCGGATCTCAAATCAAATTTAGATGGATTTTGGAAATTTGTTTCCTTCTCCAGGAAGGTATAAAAAGAGAGGGATACCAATTGTTTTATTTTATTTTTTTCTAATTTATTGTTATAATTTTCTAATTCTTTTCAAATTGTTTGAGAAAGTTTTCGTTTCTTTTTAAAAGTCTAATTCTTGTTTCATTTATCTATTTACATTATATTTTGATTTGGCGTGATTTAATCGAACAGTCATATTATTTTCGAATTTCCTAATTTCAATTAACGATTAAACGAAACTAGACATTCCAATTTATTTAACAAAAATCGACGGAAATTAGATTAACTATTGTATAAATATTTGTTGTTTAATTTATAATTTGTTTGTAAGTTTTTATTAGATTTGTATTAACATCTCTATTCTTATAAAATTTCTTATTATATTATGGTCACTTTATAAGTTTTTAATTTGTTGCAGATTTTAATTGTCTACAATTGCGTTGTTTACTAAATTTTAATTAGGATTAACTGTAATTATCCATTTTTAAAAATCCAGGTTATAACAGGTATTTTGTTTCCTTTGTTAGCAAAATTTGGGTTTTGTAATATATGTTCAGTTGAAAGTTTGTTTAATATTGTTACACTGTGATAGGAATGGATAGTAGAGTGTCATGGCAAGAGAAAGTTGGTGCCAATTGAACCATACTTAATGCATGCCGGGAAGCCTTGGAGAAAACAACAGAAGCCTAAACAGGAAAGTAGAGGTAATGCACTTGAAAAACTTACACCCCCCCCCCCCCAAACACACACACACAAAAAGGGAAATTATATAAAAATGACTAAAATAAATTAAATGAAAAACACAAAGAGAGGATCACTGCACATCTCTGCATGCTGCTACTGAAGATTATTGAAAGAAAAATGATTACGTTTAAATTTGGTTATAACATATCGTGAAATCCATTTTATTTGATAACCATGACGATGAAAGTCAAAACTCAAAACTGGAAAAGGAAAATTGATACGTGTAAATTGTGGTGTAATTTAAAGTTGTTGAATTATCTACCAATGATTTGAACATTAGCAATCCTGCAACAGATAATGAATGACCAAATAATTTCCATACTGTGTCAAATTTTATACATGGCATATTTAAATGGTGGTGACTGGAGAGACACATGTAATTTTATTTTTTATTTTTGTGATTATTCATGGCGGTCATTGATGATTATTAAATAAGCTGGGTGCTGATATAACCCATCCCTTATACTTCTCTGGATTACATTTTAGAACCATCAATTGTAGACGATAAGGATTCTGCTGTGAGAAATGTTCAAAAGCAAGTTGAAAGGCCGCAAGGGAAGTCAATTCAATCTGAGGTATCTTTATGAACTTGTTCATATTGGGTTTACTGAATATAAATTTGATGGAATGAATCATGACTCATGAGACTAGCATGCAAATGAAATGAACTTTGATTTATTTTTAATTAGTTAGTTGCCTAATTATGGTATCAGTTTTAAAGAATTGAACGCAAATTAGATGAACTTCTCTTTGGCTATTTGTTGGCCTGCCTATGGTTTTAACTTTCTGAGTGAGGCTATGGTAATATGCATATTATGGATCATCAGATCGATCCGTGCTATGAACCCATATCTCTATTTTAAAAGTTTAAACGGTCGATTTGAACTGTTAAAATTAAGTGATTTTCTACCTATCTAAAAAAATAATAAAAACATTATAAAAGATGTAAAATTTGGTCTGCAAGTACATTTTCATATAAAGGTCATGTTGAACGGGTCAGATCGACTGTTTGGATTTTTAAAACAGATATATGAGTCCATAGCGCATACCACTGTAATATGCATATTGCCATAACCTCACTCTTTAATTTTCTTGCTGAATCAAGGGTAATTATTGGGAGCTCACTGTTATAAGAGAATTTATATGACAACACAATTTTTACAAATAATCTGTGCTGTTTACGGCTAACTGCATAGGGACAGGATGTGGACATTCTACAAAGAAAATTTTCACCGTCACAAATTAAAGCAATGGCAAAGGATGACTTGGTACAAACTGTATTATGGCTTGAAAGCCAGGAAGAGAAGGTTTGAAGCTATTCTATTTTTTTCATTCATGACCTAGTTTTTTTTAACTTACTGTTTTTGAGCAAACATTGTTCCCATTATTAGGGAAATGGTAAGTGTCCCCCACATGTATCCCTAATATCATGGCCAATTGCTCCTAGGCTCTTAAGTAGAACTCTTTTATAAGAAATTTTCTCAAGACATGATTATCCTATATTGTTTAGTGAATCAGCATGTCTAAACTAAAAACAGTAACATAACAAGCACATGCTACTGTTCTAAATAAATAACAATAAATCAACTTATAAATTTTTATGTAAGCCAAAAAGAGACGTGAAGAATAAATCATTTTCTTGATTTATACATTTTGTCTTTTAAATTTGTGCTGCAGCCCGAAGCAGATAAGATAAAAGAAATCGCAGCAGAAGGTGTTATCACTTGCTTACAAGATGCCATTGTATCTCTCCAACAAAACCTTGTAAGTCGTGTAATCAAACAAACAGAGTATAAGTTTCCTAATTGTTGTCTGGTGTAACAAATTTGACTATATAACAATTAATTTTGTAGGGCTTAAATAAAGTGGCTGAGCAATGGGGCATTTTGCCTAAAGTGGTGCAGGAACTTGTAGATTTTGAAAACAGTAAGGATGCATCTCTTTTGAAAGAAGAAATTGTGGATATAGCTATGAAATGTAAGAGAATTTACGAGAGTGAATTCAACAAAATGGATTTGTCTCCAAATAAGGGTAAGAAAATTGAAAATGAGGGGTATGATAGTGATGACACAATTGAGATGACGGAGGAGGAGATTGATCAAGCATGTCGAAACCTTTCGGTGTATGATGAATAAGTTCTATTTGCATCTTTTTTGTGTTTTCTTAGTGGAGATGAAGTGTAGAATTTTTCTTTCTTTTTTTGGCCAAATTCTCTTGTTTCATAGCTTGTCACTTCCTCTCTTATTTATATAATTGTTTTTGAGAAAAAATGCTCGAGGGCTAATTTGTTTTATTTCTTGTCTAGAATAGGATCTATCTTTTTTATTTAATTTAAAATTTGTTCAGGGCTTTATTTTTAAATATATATAATTCTTTTTGTCGAGTAAAAAAAAATGATGTGACGGATAGATCTGAACAACTTTTTTTGAGATGAATAAAAATTATTAACCATTATAAATAGGACCTTTTGATTTGGTCAATGAATGTAGTATTATAGTAGTTACTGGGTCAATGTCGCTTGACCGGTTTGGACTAATCCATAATACAAGCTTTAACCTTCATAGAGTCTTAATGGCAGGAATAAAAAAGTTTATTCATGATGTATAATAAACCTCTTGAGAATATAAAAAGGTCAACTTTAAAGTTTTTGCAATGAGACTTTCTCTGTACGGAGATCATATGTTTAAATTTTAGTTGGGGATTTTCTTTTAATATTTGAAAAGAAAGGTCTGATTCTATCTTTATATATATAAAAAAAAGATAATGAAAATTTAAGCATTGTATAATTCGAATAAGTATTTTATTCAAACACTGTGCCATTTAAACCGGAAGCATTCATTAATGCTATTTAAAATCAAAATCCTTTATTATTACAATACCATTGCACAATGATGCCGAATATTGAAAACTACACTTGAACCATTTAATTATATGCTATTGAATATCAAAATATCATATTATTAAAGTTCATTTATACGTCCAATAGCTGGATGCCAGCTAAATTTCAAGGCACGACCAATTCTCTTGATTGTAATTTCAAACTCTTATAACCTTGATGTTCATAAAATTTTGGGTGCACTATGTAGATGTTCACATCATGTATTTTGATGAACCATAAAACCTCTTAATACAATTAAAGTCTCTGTATAAATCAATCAACAACGAAAGGGTAAATATTTTAACAGAGTAGTTTTGGCTTAATACAATGCACGGACTATAAAATCAAAACAGCCCTATATATGTTTCGTGAGCTGCATGAAGCCAAAGCTACTCTGTTATCAACCGCATTTCTTTTATTATGGAATGGAGAAAGATAGGAAGGGCACGTCAGACCTGACTAAATTACCTAAATTATTTATTAATAGATCCCATCTCTTTGACCGAAACATCACAGACAAGTGGGACCTACTTTGAATTAAAAAGAAAGGAAACGGTGCACCGAGTTCATGATGCTTTTTATCAGGAGGTCAAATGACAATTGTGCCCTTTACTCGTTCCTTATTCGAGAGCTGCTCGTCCAAACAAAACAAAACCATAGAACAACCAAATCTAATTTTATACTTTCCAGTTTCGACCAAAAGAAATTCTTAATTCCACCGTTTCACCAGCGAAGAAAAATTAACCTAAAAACAACAAGGAAAAAAGAGAGAGACAGAGAGAGAGAGAACGAGTGAGCGGGAGAGAGAAAGTGCGATCAATTTTGAAGGGGAATTTGGTCGCAAACATGTAAGTTTCTCTTACTACTTGATTTATATGCTACCGCAATAATTGAATCAATTGCATTTGATGTTTTGTATCGAATTAGCCTAAAGCTGCGACCTAGAATTGAGTTTAGATTGGGCGATTTCGTAGATTTTAGATATCCTTTGTTGTTTTTAATGTGGTTGATTTAGAGACGAATCCAGAATTTTATAATAGGGGTCACACTATATTTGTTGATCTTTTGTTGGGAAATTCAGAAACATATACGAATTAATAAATATATAACAGTAGTAGCTATAATCTTTTACATAATTCATAAAATAGGTTAAATAAGTTTTGAGTAACATTTGCATGATAGCTATTGCAATTTGCAAAGCACTTTCTTCCTTTCGCACACTGCACATGCATAACTTATTTAGGCACTAATTTTAAATGAAAATTTGTGCAATGTTTTTTTTTTTTATATTAGAATTTTAAGTTGGCATTTACTAGATCGTATTAAAAAATAAAATGCCCATCAAGAAGAAAAAGAGTTACTTCTGACGATAATGAATTTGGAGTGCCATTTTTTTTGAAAATAAAGATTATATGACATTAATTGTATTTATTTAAATTCAAAAGTCTTCATCAATTTTAATGTACATATAAAGCTAAAGTTTAATTCTCTCTAATAATGCACAACTAAAATTGTAACTAAAGGGGCCAAAAGTTGTAAGAATATATAATTTTATTATCATAGTACAAAACTATGCTTTATTTTTTATGATACATAATTACTTTACATTTGTAAGTAAGGGACATATTCAATTTTTTTAAATGAAAGATGCCTACCAGCTTCCTTTAAACCTCTGTTAAGGAACATATTCAATTAAAAAGAAGTTTGAGAACAAAGTCATTTTACAAATATTAATACACGTAATGTTGAAAATCATAATAACATTTAAACATAACATTACTAAATTTACGATGAAATTTTACTTTCAAATATGGCTTCATACTACTTAAAAAAAATACAGTAGTAAATACAAAAATTGATCTAAATTGAAGTGAGAATACAGAATATGAGAATATTATTGGTTGTATTCGACAACTAACAAACTAATACAAGATTTATGAAAATTATTATTATAAGGAGGAATCCACCTGCACTATTTTTTGCTGACACATTATTATACCATCTATTTTTTAAGTTTTCAAAGTCTAAACAGTCAATCCAAACCGTTCAACATGATCTCCATATTAAAATGTGCTTAGGACCAAATTTTACATTTTTTGAATTTTTTACTATTTATTAAGTATTTTACAAAATTGTTGTTTCCATACCATTGAATTTTTGTACCCATCTTAATAAATAGTAAAAAAATTCAAAAAAAAATATAAAGTTTGATCTGCAAGCACATTTTTATATATCGAACATGTTGAATGGTTTGAATCGACTGTTTGAACTTTAAAAAAGTATGGTGTAATTTTATGTCACCAAAAAATGGTGTAAGTGGATCTTTCCTCTATTGTTATATACACACGAGTCCGGCTAGTATGACATCGGTGTCATATAACACTAACTTCAAAATTGATTGAATAGACTTTAAACGACTAATCAAAACCGTTCAAACTGATTTACTTTATGAGTGATGTGTTTACATGCAATTTTTTTTTTTATATTTTCGAGTTCTTTTAGTATCAAATCAAGCGGTAAAAATGTTGAAAAATGAATGCTTAAAATTAGCTTAAAAACTCACACATTTGATCGCTTGACTTGATACTAAATAAATTCGAAGAACTATAAATTTTGTATGTAAACGCACAACTAATGAAGTAGATTGGTTTGAATGGTTTGGATTCATCGTTTGAAGTCGATTCAATAGGTTTTGGAGTTAGTGTTATATAGACTAAAATGACACTGATGTTATACTAGTCAGACTCTACACACACACATACAAAGTAAAGTTAGCGTGTGCCGTGCTTATTAAGAATGCTTGACGAGGATAACTTTAAAATCTATCATATTGACTTTAGACAATGAATTGAAACCGATCTACTTCACGAGTGATGCGTGTACATGGAAAATTTTGAAATTTATTTTATATATTTTGCAAAATCTTAATGCGATATCCTTCAGATTCAAATAATTTGAGTCTGATGAGATTTATATATTTTTAATAAAGGGTAAAATGGGTATTTTATAAATTTAGAATGAGTTTTAATATAAAAGATAATAAAATGGATAAATTTGTGAGATTTTGAAGTTTAGAGAGGGAAATATGTAATTTTAAACTTTAGAGGGGGAAATACGTAATTTTGAAGTTTTTGAGGGGTATACGTGAAATTCCCCCTTCCTAATATATACATATAGCAGAAGTTATCGGATCTAATGTACGTGAGCAACAAATAATAGCGATATTAATTACTAATGAATAGAAGGAGAGGAGGCACAACCGCACAATGCATTAAGAGTGTTTTTTCTTTTATTTTCCCCGAACCCTTCTATGCAGCATGTGACGCGCTCTTATTTTTAACCCGTTTATCCGCTAATATGACTCATTACACCGTATTTTATACATACTGTGTCGCCAAAATATGAGCCGCGTGATGAATTTTTTTATGCCAGTCTTTATGCTTATCTAACGGTTGATGTGCATTCATGAAAAGAATCACTAAAAAAATACATTATACCCAGTTTTATTATCGTATAAATTAAAATAAGTTAATCTTAGAAAAATAATAATAGTATTACTAAACAAAAGTAAAAAAAGCAATAGCTGGCCAAACACACGCTTTTCTTCAGCAGCCTGTTCACAACAATCGGATCTCCTTCCTCCTAATTCACGCTCCCCCAAATCTCTCTTCCGATCGTCCACCGCATCCAGCTTTTGAATCGGGAAAGAAAATCAAATCTGAAGAATTCGTCAGTGGATTTGGAAAAATGGGGTAATAATCGAATAATCGGATCCTGCACAGCCGATAGATAGATTCTTCAACAACACACTACGGCTTCGTATGGTACAAGGTCCTAATTTGAAGTAAGGTATTATTTCACAAACAATAGAATTGGGGGTAAATTTTCTCGCTCCGTCTCTGGGTTGACCTGCTCAATTCGACCCCAAAATAAGATTTTGATCTGTGCTGTTAGTACAGCCTTATTGATGGATGAATTTGGGTTCAAAGGCCTTGGTTTTTCCTCTTCGTGCCTCTCCAGCTTTCTTAAAGATTAATCATAGTGTGTAAAGCTCATCTGGGGGAAAAAAAATGCTGCTCAATCTCTTATCTTGTATGCACTAAAAAGGGATTTTGACATTTTGGCTTCATTTTGATGAGCACTAAAAAATCAATTTCCCTGGTGTCTTTTCACGTATTACCTACCCATCAAAATGAAGCCAAAATGTGCAATATTGCACATGCAAATGGAAAAATTGATATACATTCATTTGATGGTGTTATTTTGTCACTCTAGTTTACAAGTTTACTCAATGGTAACATGTTGGAGGTATTTGAACCCTCCTGCCATTCAAATCCTTTTCTTAGAAGAAGTGGTGGACTTAAGTCTATCACCCATCCATGGCAAGTTTAGTTTATCACCTATCCATGGCAAAGTTAGAAATTTTCAATGAGATGAATTAAGTCTATATATGCAATGCTTTTCAAGCAGTAAGCTCAGCATGCTGGTTTTTGAAAACACCAAATCCATGTCTAAATATTCCGAAATATATTATGAAGAGAATTGTTCTGCACAGTCCTTATTCTTGGAAAGATCTGTTTAATGCTTCTTATTTTTTTATTATCACCGTTATTTTCATTATTTCCTATTATTGCTGCTATAGTCATTACTGTTCCTGTTATTGTTACTTTTAAATTACTTTTTACTACAATGTTATTATAACTATCATAATAAAAAATAATGTTAATATTAGTATGGATTTTCATAGTTGTATAGGTTCAAAACCTGGAACATGGGCTGTGGGGATGTGTGCTTTTGGGCTATATAGCAATATGAAAGTGGAAAGCAATAGAAATGGAACATGAAATCAGAAAGTTTTAAAACTAGAAAAATCACAAATTGCAAATCTCAAACGCAAATGAATTCAAGTGTATCTCTCCCGTGAAATGTGGATTCCTATAACAATTTTAAAATAAGTTTTATTATTTTTTTTTTTTGGGGGGGGGTGGGGATTGTGTGAATTGCTAAAGTGCTAATAATAAGAAACTTCTAGTTTTCCCAGCACAGCTGTGATTTCTTTTATCATCTTTTGTACCATTACGTAGCCATAAGTTTTAAATTATCTCATTATGCTGCAAGCTGGAGGATTTGCTAGAGTTTAATTCAGAATTTGAATTTATCCTTTGCTTTTCAGATGCAAATTCTCTCGTACACTGCACTATATTTCCCCTTCTGTGCTTCTGAGGAAAAATCTCCTTTAGAAAAAGTATACTTAAACTGAGACTTCCTTGTCTGCTATGGATCCCCCAACTACTGCCCAAATCACTCCACATGAACATGTAATCGACGTAGGAAGTATCTCAACCTCACAGCAGTACAACACACCATCTACCAGTGACACAAATTCCAACCCTAGAAGTGGAACCACCACAACCTCCTACAACCGAAACAGGCGTAGCCCGCTCAATTCTGGTCTTTGGATTTCAATTGAGGTCATAGTCAATGTTAGCCAAATAATTGCAGCTGTAATTGTACTTACTCTCTCTAGAAAGGAGAATCCGCAAGCACCACTCTTTGAGTGGATTATTGGCTATACAGTTGGCTGTTTTGCGACACTACCGCATCTATACTGGAGGTATCTTCATAGAAATGTGAATCAGAACACAGGGCAAGGACAGGAACAGAGTGATACTGGTCAGGGAACTGTCAGAGAGACCGGTTCAGCAAATGGGGCCCGCTTGTCAGATTTAGAGATCAGCCGGGAAACAAGGAGGGAGCGACAGCTTAGTGTGGTGGCCTCTAACCCGAGGTTAGACTAAAACTTAGATATGTTATTTTATTTATTGTGGTTGTGGTTATTTGTTTTGGTGTTTTTTGAAATCATAGAACATTTTACGGTGTTTTCAAAAAACATCAGACCTTCATATTTGGTACTAACATCCTAATATATATTATGTATTTGTTACTAAGATCTTGACATTTTTGGATCGGTGGTAAAAAAAAGCTGAACTGCTAAAGAGTTGTTGAATTAATTAAAAATAAATATATACTAACTGCAGCTGAGCTTATTATTACTACCTTATTGTAGTAGCTATGGAGTACGCCCACCAAATCTAAACGACTAAACCTAATATATAAAGCCCCTTGATAGGCTTTGCTATTTAAGCTATTTGGTTTTTTGGAGAAAAGTAGCCATGTTTGAAACAGGGACAATATATTGTGGCAATTGCATCACATTAGTTTAACAATGTATTTTTTTTTTCCAATCATATTCATTGAAACAATCCATGTTATTTGCAAATATCAGAGATGTTGAGTGCAAGATGCAAATATTATAAGACATTGTTTGTTATTCACCAGTTTTACAAACTGTCGGGTGTGATTTATAAAAATGACCTTATTTTTTTCATATCTAACTGTGTGTCTTTTGTTGGTTGATTTATTTTGAAGGATTAATTCCCTGTTTGATCATTTCAAGATGGCCTTGGACTGCTTCTTTGCTGTGTGGTTTGTTGTTGGAAATGTCTGGATTTTTGGCGCACATTCTTCTGCAGATCATTCCCCCAACTTGTACAGGTACTGATGTAAAGCGATATATATATTAGGTTATAATGCTTGCTTTTATTGCTAAGAGTGTAAATTTAAGAAAACATTATTTGTTAGAGTAATTAAGTTGGTTAAACAAGTATAAACCCCCCGACATTTGCACAAAGAATGATTATAAAAATAGTCAGTTTTATTATTAAAATAATCTTTATTTTTTTATAAAAAATATATTTCATCGTCTCAAAAAAAAGTATAGGTCAATCATTAACAAAACACATTATTCCGATGAAAATTGCATTTTAGTCTCAAAAAAAGGAGAAAGAAAAGGGGATATGGCGAAATTGGTAGAATCTGAAGAATCAGAAGAGTAAGTTCTCTGCATATATTTATAAATGAACAAACCCCACTTATTTTGTTTATGGGGTAGAAAAACCCCCTTGTCCATCTTATTTTTACATTAAATTGGACTGAAAATGTCGCATCATGCCTCATCGCACTAGGATTTATGCAAGTCCTAATGTCAGTTCACATTTGACATGTCACTATGCATTGTGTCTATCTTCCATGTTAGTACACTTGCCAGTTGCCATGTCACAAACATATCCTAATGCCAAGTCATAGTTGCAATACTATTTTTTTTTGTGGTGTCAAACAATGGCATATGGTGACGGTACATTTTTCCATTCAGACTAATGGACAAGTGCATTTTTTCTTATTTTTTAAATGCAATTGTGTATGAACTATAAGTGTAAATACAGGGGCTGTTTGTGCCTTCGCTAAATTGAAATGTGCATTTTTCACCGTATATTGCAATGGAAAAACATGGGTTAAATTAACCTTGATTGAATTATGTTTGAACTTATTTTTAACATTTCAAGGATGCATTCCATATTGTACCAGTACCTAGGGTTTAAGCCTGCTATAAGTTGCATGAACTATTCAATGGATGCACTAAGAACACAACCATCATTTATAGCTATTTAGAAATATTGTTACTTTTTAAGGAGCCCAATCTTTTAGAGCAAATGGCTGATTAAGTTACTGAATTTTTACCTGTAAAATACTGTTATGTGTTGTTTTCTTATGTGCATTATTTGCAAATACTCCAAAAATGATAGAGTTAATTACAAAGCTGTAAAATGTGTGAGTTAAGGGGAAAAAAAAGTATCTTCTTTGTGCTGTCATTAAATCCTCTCCTTGTAATCTGACATCCAACACGTTTTTTTTTATTGGCCTCAGGTTATGTATAGTGTTCTTGACTTTCAGTTGCATTGGGTATGCAATGCCATTCATCCTGTGTGGTGTGATCTGCTGTTGCCTCCCGTGCATAATCTCTGTCATGGGTTTCAGGGAGGATGGGGCCCACACTCGTGGAGCCTCATCAGAGTCCATTAATGCCCTGCCCATTTACAAGTTTAAGACAAAAAAGCGGCATCGTGGCAGTAGCAGCAGCAGTGGTGTTGGCAGTGAGGCTGGTTTTGAAGGCGGGGTTCTTGCTCCAGGCACTGATAAGGAGCGTGTCATCTCTGCAGAGGATGCTGTGAGCATTTTTCTTTCTATACCTAATACTTTTAGAGTGTTCAAATACCTCATGCCTTTAACAGCAAAAGAAAACAAGTGAACAATAAACAAAGTCTAGCTTAGCTCACGAATAAAGAAAGCAAAAATGGTGCAACGATATTATTTGAGGCTTATAGTTTCATAAATTTGTATTACTAGAAATTAGGTTAACTATTTATTGGTATTCTGCATATAAGACAGAATGTATCTGCCCTCCATTTATTTGAATCAATTACACACACTATGCTACAGTTCTGTCATAATAAAAGATTGTTGTTCTCTATTATATAAAAAGAGTAGGGTCCAAATGCCTTGTGTCTTGAATGCCTCGATCGTATCTCACATTCTTTATCTCTGTTTTCAAAGTTCAAACAATCGATCCAAATGTTCAACATGATCTCCGTATTAAAATATGCTTGGAGGCCAAATTTTATATTTTTTGGAACTTTTTACTATTTTTTTTATAGGTACAAAATCACTGTTTTTGGACGGTCCAGAAACAGTGATTTTGTAGTCATCTAAAAAACATAGTAAAAAATTTCCAAAAAAAATTAAAATTTGGTCTCCAAGAAAATTTAAAATGGAGATCATGCTGAGCAGTTTGGATCCAATGTTTGGACTTTGAAAACTTATCATACGAGGCATGATGAGGCATTTTAACCCTCCTCTTCTATTATTATTTGCAAATGCTATTTGACGTCTTTCTATTTTGCAATGAACATCTGGCAGTTTGCTAGATAGTTCACACGCACATAACTTTTGACCGTAAGATGCCCCAAAAATAAAACAAAGCAGCGGAGCAAGTTTGACCAAAAAATATATATATATATTAACTGCTGGATAGTTTGCTATATTTCATACAGTATTGCAAAAATAAGTAAATAAACAGAGTAATTTAATCATCCTAAAGATGAGAAATTATTCATAAATATTTAAATATATTATATGCTCTCTAGGCACATGGAGGAGTTTATCGTATGGGAGGGTACTTAATATGGAGTTGAAGTCAAGCAACACGGACTGAATGAAGCGTTTAGTTTAACAAACTTGCGACACAAGACCTAAATTATTTCTTGTTTGCTTGATATGGATGAGGAAAACAATATAATAAATGAAGGGTCTAAGTATTCATAATTTAATGGAATTTATCGTCTTAACCACCAATTAATAGCTCGGAGTTACCATCGAAATCTGCAAAAAAAAATAGCACAGTTACTGCTGATTGCCAAATGTCTGGTTCTAATGGTGTATTTTTTGAACAAAACTGACATTTCTTTTGTGCAATTGAGGAAGAGTGATCTGACTTAATATTTTATTACATACAGGTTTGTTGTATCTGTTTGGGAAAATATGCAAATAATGATGAACTACGGGAACTTCCATGTGTACATGTGTTTCACAAGGATTGTGTTGACAAGTGGCTCAAAATCAATGCCTTATGCCCCCTTTGCAAGGCCGAGGTTGGTAATACCAATTCCATCACCAACTCCATCTCGTAGGGAGAACATAAAGAAGATAAAAGATATTCGGGAAATATTCCATTTACCAATCATCATCCCACAACATTTTGTAGAAAAGGGGTTGATAGATTTTTCTCTCCGAGCAGTTTTATAAAGGCCTTGCTCAATTGTAATATCCCATGTTCAGATAAAAATTTCAAATCACTAGAAAGGAGTGAGTTTTCCCATGCGAAGTGGCAAAAATTGCACGGAGTGAGTTTAGTTCCCATGCACAATGGTGAAATTTGTTGAATGATGAATAGCGTAGGAGAGGTTAGCAGAAAAGGGCTCATTGTTAAATTTTTCTTTGGCTTTTTTACATTCTTTTTTCCTTTTTGACCGTCTTTAGGGGTCAATATGATAGTGTAATTTAGTAAAAATATTAGTAGATGAAAACTGGCGTGTAGTTACTGCAGAAGATCTTACATGTAAGTGAGATTCAACTCTTTTGATTTTTTTTTTCTTTTTAATATTGGCTCCTGGGTGCACATAAAATGTCTTGAAAGTTTCTTGCACTATTTCAAATGTGATATACTATTCATCTCTAAAGGCGTGATTCAAGTGTCGAGTAACTTGTGACAACCTTTTTATGCAGAGTTCTAAAGTGCTTGATCTGTACCAGTATAGTTTAAATGAATGAAGATATCTGGTCTAAAAATTCAATATTAATTAATCATCTTGAAATATACAAGCTATGATAACAGTAAAGCTTCATTGTATTAATTTACGGCAATGTTGCCACTTCTTCATTTGCTACTTTCACGGTACTCTTTTGTTTTCTCGGCCTTCCTCTTGGCACAATCTGTGTTGTGGGGCCCACATCCATCTCAGCAAGAAATGACATTCCAGCATCCAGCCAGTCATCATCCAGCACATTACCAGACCCTGCCTCCATCTCTCTGACATGATTTAGTAGCTTCCCCAAATGCCATTGCACATACTCAAACCTATCTTTAGTAATTGCTGATTCTTGTACCACTATTGAACTGAGAGATTTCAGAGCCTGAGACCGGTACTTAAACCCGCTACTCTTATGAAACAAATTACTTTCACACCGCCACCTCAGCAAGAGGTACTTGTCTGGCACGACAAAACAATTTTTTAATGACAAAACCCTAAGAGTATGCCTACACAACACGCCAAGAAACTCAAACCCCTTGCACGTGCAACTAATTTCTTTACTGGATGGAATGCATGTGACTATGTGGCCGCCAGTACCAGCTTTGAGGTGATGTTGAACCAGGTACGTCTCGGTGGCTGTTTCATAAACTGCATATTGTGTAGAGAGAGAGATCTCCTTTTGAAACATGGCAAAGGAATGTGGCGTTAAGATGGTTGAGGCATGCTCTTCTAAGGGAAGGCATGTTTTCAGATTGGATTGTTTTTTAATTTGGTTTGTTTCTTCAGCCGCTTGGTTTTGAAAATCAACTGCTACACCAACCTATCAAAAAAGATTTCAAAGAAAACTTCAGTATCTACCATTATTGGGTCGGACCGATATAGTAAGAAAATTTGTGATTGGTTTACTTATCAATGGCCACATAATAATTTGGTCAACATGATTACATGAACATGCTGTCAGGGATCTTATTCATACCAATGCACAGTTATAAATGTATTAGGACATGAGTTGTATCTTACTTAGCTGGTACACGTTCTTGGGTACTAATATGGTAAAAGTAAAATATAAAAAATAAAAAAGTACCCCTTAGTAGTGTGGACACATAGAGGTAGGTGCATAATGGTGGCAAGTCAGTACCAATCAGGGTAAATAACTAGCAGTATTGGTCAGTTTAGGTCGCCAGTGCATTTTTTTAGGCAACCATCCAAGCTGTTGTTTACCAGCAATGATATAATGATACATACTGAAACCATACTAATAAGATTTGTACCTGTTCAATAAAATCCTTCAGCTTCATTTGAGAATTGAGAAACCTTCTATAAAATCCCCTGATTTTTAAAGTATGATCACCACCCAACAAACCGCCAAAGAACCAATTTTTCAGATAAGGCAAACCCCAAAAGAACCGGTTCAAAAACAAAAACTCAATATGCCGATCCAGAACGAGCGCAAATTGTAGAACTATTCTCTCCCACTCCCTCTCAAACTCCTCAATTTGATCGAGTTCATTTAGTTTACAAAATTCACATTTGAATTTTTCAAATTGTGGGCCTAGAGGTGCTGAGAACCAGCTTGGAAGTTTCGAAATAATTTGATCGAATGAGCAGGCATGTTTTGTATCTGGGAGCTCGGTTTGAATGATTGCTTTGAGTTCGGTGCTGAAATCAGTCAGGATTGTTTGTGGGTATTTTCGATCCATTATTTGAAGAAATGCCTACAAATTTTAAAATAACAGGAGAAAAGAGAAATAAATAAATAAATATGCACACAGACAAGTACATATAAACTCTAATGAATTTCTATAGGCCATCCTTTATGTACCAGTACTGGTAATAGGAGTGACCACCAATCTAAAATTACAATCCTCGACTCCAGTATAATGTCAGATTGCATAGCATGTGACTTATTTGGTACAAAATAAAAAACTAAAAGTGAGAGTGAAAAGGTTATCAACCTGAAGAGCCCATCTATAAGACTCTAGCTTCTCATCAAACAAAACCGCACAGCAAAAGAATATAATATTTCCATTGTTATCTACACCGAACCATGCTAGTATCGGCCTGTTGTAGGTGCACAGCCGCTGCGCTGTATCAAAAATAACCACATCGCCAAATGCTTTATATCCCCGAATCGACTCTACATATGACCATGCAATGTGCTCTAACTGGTTGTTCGCCGTAACACTAACCTCATACCTAAAATCAGGATTTTTCTCCTTCATAGATTTACAACTTTTTAGCAGTTCAACTCCTTCCAGCTCAGGATTCACAGTTTCTGATGCATGCAAGAAGTTTTTCACATCTCGTTCGCTAAAAGTCAATTGGCCCGATTTGATCCTTTTTTCCATCTCAAGTGCTCTGATAATCAAACCCACATTGCACCCGCCTTTGGCAAGGGCTAGAATACGGTCTCGATCGGCTTGTGATATGTACCGGTGGTGGTACGGGGGATGGCAATGGTGAAAATTACTCTCCAATAATTCGTGATTATGAACATTACTAAAATTAACAACAGCCCATTTTGCTTTTTCTCCTGAACTGTTTTTCTTGATCACCATTTGGGCCCCGCACCGACACCGTTCTGGTTTTTTTCTCCTCGGTCTTTTTGGGTCAGCTGGTTTTGCTGCTGACAGTGGGGCCCCTGCTCTGTGACAAACCAATTCTCGCTTATAAACCCCCATTGGATGGTCTGGGTTCCCCTTCGACCTCTCCCGCCTAACCAAAAAACCATTGCAACGTGCAAAATTGTTGTAGTATTCTAGTGCTTCTTCATCCGTTTCAAAAGTTTGGCCTACATAGGGGGGCAAAACGGTAATTTGGTCACCATTTGAGGAGTTATTATTAGGTGTAAGATTGGAATCAGTGAATTCATCATCTTCATCAACCTGGTACGAATCTATGTAGCAATGCTCAGTTCTGCAGGGACATCTCTGTGTTAGGGTTTGGGTTGTGTTTGACTTGCTTGAAGAGGGTATACTTGCCATAAGAGGGTGTACTTTTTACTTGATCCACCTATAGAAAGATAAATTACAATCAAGCTCCAAAGCCACTAGAATCAAATCATCTTTTAAATTTAACTTTGTTCAAGGGACCAAAATGCAAGAAGCTGAGAATGTATGTAGACTGAGCTATCCGACTAAAAATGGAAGGAAAATACAAAACCTGAATCCAGTTGTGAATTGCGGTGGTCGGAGAGGCTACCTTCGATTGGTATTACAACCCCTCGGCGTCGTCTTCTCTCTGGATGGTGGATTGGCGGGTGCCATGATAGCCCAGGAGAGTGAAGGAAGACATTTGGGTAGGTGAAAAGGAAGTGAAGAGAGGAAACTTGGGAGCTGGGTCGGGATCCCCTGAAGTAACTCAAATTATGAGATTAGATAAGGGCCGTCCGATCATAATTCGAGCCAATCCGGTCCGATGTGGAATTCACTGCCCCTGTCCCATAGCAGATCGGACGGTCCAGATCCAAACTCAAAATATGGGTTACTATAGGGAATCTGAATTCGAGCCTGGGGAGGTGGAGGAAGGGTGGCAATGTCGGTATTTTTGCGAAGGCTATGTAGCATGGGTGGGCTAGCTTGGGCCTAGATTATAGGAAAGAAATAAGATTCGGTCCAAATGATTTTGGACCGGATACCGTATCCGTCCAAAACTTCTAAAAATCATACGATTAAAGTCTGAACAGTTGATCCGAACCGCTCAACGTGATTTCCATATTCTACTAACCTATGAAAATAGTGGGTTAGCAAGAATAAAGTTAGTGGGGTTAGTGATATTAATAAAATATTTAATTGCCCTCAATTAGAGTTAGTTTAAATATTAAATTAGCATTAAATAAAATATTTAATTAGTATTAAATAAATATACTATCAAATTAGATTAAAATTAAATAAAATGTTAGATTAAATAGTAGTCTTTTAAATATTAAATGTAATATAATATTAGTTTAAATATTAGATCAGTATTAAATATAATATATAATAGTTTAAATATTTAAAATTTAATGTAATATTACTCTAAATATTAGATTAGTATTTAAAAAATATTAGATTAAATATAATATAATATTAGTTATATTGAATATCACATAATATTAATTTAAATATTAAATGTAATATAATATAACTTTAAATATTAGATTAATATAATATTAATTTAAATATTAAATGTAATATAATATTAGCTTAAATGCTAAATGTAATATAATTTTAGTTTAAATATTAGATTAGTATTAAATAGATATATATTAGATTAGATTAGTATTAAAAAAAATAGTTTAAATGTAATATAATATTAGTTTAAATATTAAATGTAATATGATATTAATTTAAATATTAATTGTAATATAATATTGGTTTAAATATTATATTAGTTTAATCAGTATTTCATTCCTCCATCACTATTCCAAATATACAATCCAAACGGTATTTTTACTAACTCAAATAGTCCGAAGCTAGCGCATTCTCAAACCACTCGAGTTAGCACCATTCTCAACCACAAAAAAAATTATTATTCTTGCACTAATCCTTGCACGATCCAAACGTACCCATAGATAAGATCATATCAGAATAGATTATAGACAAAATCAGAAATTAATTATAGTTGGACTGAATTTGATAAAATTAATATTTACCAAGATATATTTTAGAGCGAGATATATTTTTTTAATTGAACAAATGCTTTATTAGGATGGCATAATATAAAATTTTATTAAAATTAGAAGAAATTATATAATATTTAACAACATTTTCACTGCCGTAAAAAACAATCTTGGTGTGGCGTGAATCATGCAAAAGTTGATCGGATGTTGAAAAAAGTCCATAAGTTATTTTCTGTAATTTTTTCCAATGAAATTCCCAATATCTTTGATAATTAATTTCAAAGTGGGTGTTGAAAAGCTGGGTGTTCAAATATGCCTACAGGCGTGAATCATGCAAAAATAAAAAAAAAGTATGAATAATTAAACAAAACAAAAATTAATATAAGAATTGAAACACAAAATGAAAAATAATTTTAAATATAATTTTAATAATACAATAATTGATCAAACACAATACTGAAATTAAATTAAATAAAACATTATTTAAAGTACAAGAAAATTTAATTAATCAAAACACAAGATTAGTTTTTAATTAAGTTTCTATTCCGAGGACTAACATAATCATGCCACATTATTCCAGTTGTGATCGAAGTATGACATAGAGTTTTTTTTTTTATATATAAATCATCATATTTTTTTACAAATTATTAAGATATAATTACATGAGAAAATATTTAAATATATGAGAAATTCACAACATATTGTTGGTCTAATTATTTTTATACAAAGTTCTTATTTTATATTGATGAGAAAAAGTTAAATAAATATTCCACGGTACAACCGAACATTTATTTCAACAATTCACATATTCATTTTGTACATATCTATACCCAAGAGTTCCCATAAATTCAATGATGGATTTTCATCCCGTCAAATTTCACCCCATGTAATTCTGTGTTAAACAAACATGCACTAAATCTCTTCTTAGATCAGATGGAGATGAGATTTGAAAGGATGTTTTTGTTGGTAAATTCACTATATATTTGGTTAGGTTTTGGTAAAAAATTAATTAGAATTTCAGAATTTACCTCGATTTGAAAAGAACACTCTTTGCCTCAAAATTAAAGATTTACTATAACGAGTACTACTACTAAATAGAGATAAATTTGTTGAATAAAGGGCGGCAGTGAGATCAAATTGACTATTTTGTGCTCAATTAAAATATACATATTACTTATCGACCTCTTGTCCTGTGTAGTACATACATTTACATACTATTAGGTAGCACAATTCAAAATTTTCGTATTAAGTTGCAATAGTCAAGCAACCCTAATAAATTGAGATTTTTTTCTAAACCATAAATGGAAAATTTAAAGTTTACAAAACCTTGGAGTGCGGCGAAATTTCGAAAAACCATAAAAACCGAAACTTAATCTCGGTCCGGAAAAAAAAATTCTCAAGACCGAAATTCAGTTTCGGTCTCTAGCCAAATTTTCAGTTTTCGCTCTCCCGCCACAGAAAATCCATCGGTCTGACTCAGGACCGAAATTTTTTTTCGGTCTCACTCAAGACTGAAAGTTATATTCAGTCTTCCTTGAAGACCGAAAGTTATATTCAGTCTCCATGAAAATTTTGTTCCAAATTACCAATTAATCAAAAAATAATTAATAAAAAAAAATAATCACTGGCTGAATAATCATGGTTTTTTCGTTTATAACCAATTAATAAAAAAAAAAATTACCAAGACCGAATTAAAATTTCAGTTCCAGTATGGACCAAAATTTTAATTCGGTCTTGGGGTGGTTTGCAGCACAAACGGTTACACACAAATATGGGCATGATTAGGTGTGAAAAAGTGGTAAAAATTTGGAAATAAGGGCATGATTAGGTGTGAAAAAGTGGTAAAAAATTGAAAATAAATAGAGACCGAATTTTATTTTCGGTCTGGGAAAAAGAGACCAAATTCAAATCTCGATTTTTATGATTTTTCAAAATTTCGCCGTAATCATATTAGTTTCGTAACTTTGAATTTTCTATTTATGGTTTATAAAAAAATCTCTAATAAATTTTGGCTTCTCCTGACCTCGAATTTACAAAACTAGTCAAGTTTGAACTGCAAAAAACAAATCATACATACAAGTTGAGTTCAAATTGCAAAGTGTGTGATACGTTGGGGTGTGTGTGTGGTGTGTGCGCGCGGGGGTGGGGTTTACTTTTTGGTAAGATGTGAAATAATATTCAATGCAGATAAGTAAAGGAAGGAACTATATAATGCCTAGACGGTAAGTCTTTATTATTTGCATATTTTTTGGCCTCGAACTGCTACCAGTGAAAATTACTATTTTCTATTTATTTATTTTAAAATGAATTTTCATCTGTCGTTCTATCAATGGCAGCCGGCTGTATTGAATTTCTCTTATGATACCGGTTTCATTTCATACTGAATTTTCTTGGTGCTTATGAATAATAATAATAATAAAATTCTCCAAGCTGGCAAACATTGAGCAATTATTGGATCAACATGATCCGAATCATCGGATTAAAATTATTAGTCTGTCTAATGAATATTTATTCCTTGGGACTATCTAATTAGAGTAGAACTAGGGTACTCCTAAGTTCACCCAATCTCTTGTGAACTTGACTCTAAAATATATTGAATTGACTTTAAACGATGAATCCAAACCTAATGATTGATGCGTCTACATGTGAAAATTTTAAAGTTTCGAATTAATTTAATATAGAATCAAGTGGTCAAAGGAGTCCAAAAAATGAATGCATTAAAATTAATTTATAAACCTTAAATTTTGACCACTTGACTCTATATTAAATTAATTCAAAACTTTAAAATTTTGACATGTGGACGCATTACTCATTAGGTAGAAGGGTTTCAACGGTTTGAATTCATCGTTTAAAGTCGATTCGATATATTTTAGAGTCAAGTTCACAAGAGATTTAGTGAACTTAGGAGCACCCTAGTTCTACTCATCTAATTAATGAATATAGCTTTGGGATTAGGGGCCTGATCTTATCCTCAGCTTATGGCTCCGTTTAATTATACAAAAATAAACTGTATGATTTACATTTATGCCGAATTCACATTCTCTGTAGAGTTTTTACCTGCAGAGTTCCTGCAGTGCTTTTAATCTGGTCGGTTCGTTTTAATCGAACGGACCAAATAATATTTTGGCACGAATTTCAAAGCAAAATTAATACTGTCCTCTCCATCATCTCCGAGCACTTACCGGCTGAGAGTAAATCTGGACCGTCCAATCAGCTCTGCAGGTAAAAACTCCATAGAGAATACTAGTCCCATTTATGCCATATATATAATTGGACAATCCTGGTAGCGTATTATCTGCTCCAAATCCTGTGTTAAGGAATTGCGGGAGCAGCTTGGGTCTAATGAGTTCCATAACCGTCCGATCTGCTTTAAGATCTGTGATAGTCGCTTTAATAGCTGTGCAAGTTTGTTTAATATCTGTGCGCATGGATTTTAAAACAGATTGGACGGTTATGGAATCCATCGGACCCAGTTTGAGTCTGATGAGCATCGGACCTAAGCTGCTCCCAAGAATTGCCACTTATTACAAAGAGAAGTGTTTTATATTTTCAAAATTTCTTACTATTAGTTATAATAAGCATGTTGCATTGCCATTTTGGGCGCCTGATTCAAGTGTAGAAATTAACAGTGACGACTTTTGCCCCTTTTTTTTATATATATTTTTGGTTATATAGAGAATAATAGTCTATGTATTCATTTGTTGAACGAGCTAGAAAAATATTGGCATTGCCATGCGAAATAGGAAAAAGAAAGATTTTTTTTTTTTTTTTACTTTTATGCACTTCATTTTAAGTTTATTTTAGCTCTATATTTCAATATACAAAGTTACAACACAAAAAAGTATTTATCAAAATTGTTCTTTAAAATACTGCTTAACTAAATAAAATACATGAACAAAATAATAGAATAGAGATTTCTCCCCCACTATATTTCCTCCATTCATCTCTCAATTATTAATTATCTAAAAGACCACAACTTTCAATACAAAAAGATAAAAGAAAATGTGTATCAATCATTAATTATGCGGAGACCACTAATTAACTGGAGGACCGCTTATATTTGAAATTTTTTAATACTGACGCGTGCAAATATTTATATTTATGCACACAAGTATTAACATTTAATATATCAAGTATTCATATCTAAAATGTCAAGTATTTCTTTAAAAAAATGGACATCAACTTTATTTTATCTCTCTTATCACACATCCATCTTTTACACATTTTTAAAGGTGTGTTTTTTTTTTCTTCATTCAATGCCGCCCATATTTTTAACGATATGTGAATAATTTTGCGAATCTAAAATCACAAACGTCTTCTACATAATTTTCTCCTTCAAATGAGATCCATGATGAAGTACTTTTGAGTTATCCATTGCGCAAGTATTCATGCCTCGTTATGCAAGTATTCATACCTCGTTGAGCAAGTATTGAGGCCACATCGAGCAAGTATTCATACCTCGTCGTACAAATATTCATAAATCAAGGTATGAATATATTAGGTACAAATATTGGCAATATTAGATACAAATATTGACAATATTTGATATAATATGTTAGGTTCAAATACTTGACACATGAACTATTCACACTTGTATGATGAGATATGAATACTTACAATACTTGATGTTAATACTTTCTAATATTAACTAATTTCATTAGGAAAAAATTAATAGAATCTGTTAGATACATATACTTGATACATGAACTATTCACACTTGTATGACGAGTTATGAATACTTGCAATACTTGATATTAATACTTTCAAACATCATCTAATGCCACAAGGAATTGCAATACTTGTTATCGTCAGAAGATGTTTGTGGTTTTAGATTTGTAAATTTCTTCACATATTGTCAGAAATATTGGCGAGATTGAACGGAAAAAAAAATCCAACTCTAAAAAAATATAAAAGATGGGTGTGTGATGTACAATTTTTTTTTCTAAAATATTTGATATCTTAAGTACAAATACTTGATATATTATATATTAACACTTGCGCTCGTAGGTATTCATATTTGTGTGCGCCAGTTGTAAAATATAAAATATTAGTGGTGCTCACTTAATTAATGATTCCTCACTTAATTAGCACCCCATTTAATTAATGACCGGAGAATGAATAAGGAAAATGAAATGAGAATAGTTAGTCGGTCCCAAAATAATAACCGTTCAAATTTTATTCCTAAAATTTTACAGCACTTATTATTGTACAAAAATGATGTGCTTGTAATTTAAAAAAAAAAAAAATGTCATTTTACTCCTTCCTATTTTGTCAAATGCGAAATTAGTTGATATCATAAACTATAGGGACCGACTTAATCAAACTTGAACCAAAACGAAAATGGCGTAAAACCCGAGGAGCATTGGGTAAATGTATTAATTCATAAAATATGCTAATCCCATGTTCTTGACCACAAGATTCAATTCAATCTAGACACGCTTTGCTGTCCCTTTCTCCCTTAATATTTTGAATCATGGAAGTTGGCACAGCCAGATGGAGTTCCTTTTCTGACCTCCACGGCTCCACCACCTTCACATTAAATTTTATTTATAAAAAAATAATAGAAGAGGAAAGGAAAGAAAAGGAAAGGCAGCAGAGGCAGCACAACGAGGTCTTTAGAAAGAACCCAATTTAAATAGAAAATAATTGTTTGACGCCTCCAGTTCAGACAAAGTACACATGGAGGTCAGGAGGTGTTGGGGAATCCTCATACGGTATCCAACATAGATGACAACTTAGTAGATTGATTAGTTGAAGACTTGAAGAACATTTATTCTCACTTCTCATAATAGTTGATAGGAAACATATTCATCTGAAATAGGAAAACTATTCATTAACTGAGGAATATTTGATTGAGGTTCATTTTTATTCCGTGTAATACTCAGTATCAACTGGAAAATTGATCTGCACGAATCTTGACGTGGACGAGCGGTTTTGACCGAGCAACAATCCGATGTCCATCTGACAGCCTCCATTTCAATTATGTTAATTGAGTTGACCCTCCTAATTCAACATGAAGTCTTAAAATGGAGATCTCCTTTTCGATAAGAATGGACAGTAATAGTGCTACGCGGTCCACCCAACGGTTCAACTACGTTGGCCGTCCTTCTGGACAGTTCCAAGCTGTATTCCCAAATTAACCCTACGAGTGTATGATTTGCTCACGTGGAAAAAAAAAATAAGAAGCATAAATTATTTATAAGTTAAAATTTTGAATATAAAACTTATAAATTTTTGAATTAATTTCATATAAAATCAAGCAATAAAAAAAATTTATAAGTTAAATTTAATACATTTATTTTTCTTTTATACTAAATTATTCATGAAGTAGTTCAATTTTAATGGTTTGAATTCATTTTTTAAAACTAATTCGATAGATATCGGAGTTAAGCACACCAAGAAATTCGATGATATTGACAACATCATAGTCCAACTCATTATTATTGAATAATTTATTTGGCAGTAGTTAAAATAAAGAAAATAATTATGTTTTGAGGGACGTTTTTTGTAACTGAAGCTCTCAATTGTTGACTCGTTATAATTTATACTCAATGAATGAACGTTAGAATAATTGTAATGCATAATATTTTATATATTTCTTCCTAATAAAAATTCAATACAAAATGGATATGGAGTTTATTTCTATAACAAATACGGAGCACTATTTTTAACGCAAGAATTATATTATTGAAAGTTGAGAGTTGGGCACATTTGAAATACGGTTTGGATACTTTTGTAAATATTCAGAAGAGCTGGGCACATTTGAAAATTTCTATTTAATGTTGGATATTAATAAAAATCACAGTTAATACACACATAAGATACTTAGAAAATTACAAAATGCGTATTAACATTTGAAAATTAGTCAGTGGCTCTTCAATTGAAAAGTTCTAATATTTAACATGTTATATTTTTTTTCATAATTTCAATTGCACTTAACTAACAAAATTTGACCATTTTTTTAATTCAAATAATTTTTGTTGGATCAACTAAAGAAGAATTTTTTTCGAACTGTTCTAAATCTGAATCAATATGAAGTTGTACATGTATATTTGTTTCTTATTCTGCTCTATACAGAACGAGCAACTGTGTTAGATATGAATCAATAGTAGAAATTATTTTAACAAAAAAAATTATGTAAGCATGAATTTTTCTTCCATAATTAATAGCAGGAATTAATTAGAAGCAAAGTAAGAAAGTATTAATAAGAGGTAAAATTGGATTAAAAACAAAAGAATTTTCTCAAGACTCATAATTCATACACTCAAAATAGCACTCGCCGTAAAAATAATGATATATAAAATACTTTTTAATAGTGCATGTAATATTTTTGTTAGTTTATATAAATTATAGATTTTCTATTTGTCGTAATAATGATCAAATATATATTTTTTATTCAAATTACAACTGAATAGAAATATTCGGCCGAATAGACTGAATTTTAAAACATTGGTGCTCTGTGCCTCAAAGACTTAATTAGAGTGGTCACCTTGTAATCTAAACAATCTGGAAAAGGAACGGGGGGTCAAAACGGTCATTTCACTCCTCCGTCACAAAATTTGCCCCTAGGGATGTAAAAATTGAGAACTAATACAATGCTGTATAAATACACACACACCTTTTCACCTCTTAAAAAAATAGCTTCTCTTCCAGTTGTCTCCCCCACCCGCCTCTCTCTCTCTCTCGCTGGAGTCTAGAAGGCCTGAGAGAAAGAGTCAATTGAGCCTTAGTTGACAGATAAGGTTCGCCATTCTTTATTTTTCCCTATCTTTTTGCACATTTCTTGTAGCATTAAGGTTCTTCTTGTTCCCGCATTGTATGTTTATCACTAGATCTGGATTGCATTTAGTGTATTTAGGGGATTTCGATTGGTAAACAGGTAATTTTTTTTATTTTTTGTCGTGTAATTAATTCTGTGGAAGTTCATCGACAGTTGGTCCTGTTGTTTCCTTCACATTCTTTAATTAAAGTGATTAAAAATTCTCTCAAGATCGAGATTTTATTTGGATTATTGCCTACGGTAACCCTTACTTGTTTTCAATTTTTCCCTATTGGTGGCAAAATGTGTCTTGGTTTATTTGTTAGTTTTAATTTGTGCAATGCCAATCACTATTTCGTGTTATGCCACTATTTCTTTTCATGTTGACGAAGAAAGAAATGATGAAATAACATTACATCTATTTTACTTGTGCAACAGTGGGCTCTATTTTTAGTTACAAAAGATTGTTGCTTTGAAGTTAAGATCAGTAGGTATATCTTTGGGTACTTCATCTGTCCATTTTTCTCTGTTTCAAAATGTCATTGCAATTTATTTTTATTTTTGGAAAGCAAATCTTTGCACTTCTTTCTAGAATTTCATAAGAAGAACATAAATTAACATACTTTTGCTTCTCAAAACTAGCTTACTTGTTGTGGACTAAGTTTTAGTTGAGATAATACAATTTTTCTCAGGCTTTGAAAATATGCCTTACATTTTGACAATTAAATGCAGACTATTAGATCCAGTATTTCTTTTTGGTTGCTTTTATCTAGCAATACCCCCTCTGGTGCTATTATCCAAATGTTGCTAAATCTTTTATATGTTCCAAGTGAATGCTAATTGTTTGTCAGCATTTTCACTATTTGATTATTTTATATCTTTAGTTTCACTGTAGACAAAAGTAGTGCCTCTTAGTTACTTAGCAAATTGTACATACTGCTTTTTTATTATTTTTTTTTTCAATTTTTTTCTCTAGGCTGCCTTTCTAAATTAAGCAGTTTGCTCATCAACACCATAAGATTTCAGGATTTCCATTTTAGGGACATGCACGCAATCTCTAAAGTTGGATTGTTGATATCTACATACTTTATATCAACAAATTGCATATATGCTAAAATTAAACTATTTAAAGATTTATTCTCTATCTTCTTTTAGGACAACTTTTGCCATCAAATCAATCCCTGTGACAGCTAATCAATCCTTCTTTTCTTTGCTCCAGATTTCAATTTCTCCGTTCCATTTTCAAGTGAATTAACCTTACGGAATTCCCTACCATGGCTGCCTCTTTTGCTGCCGCAGGTTTCTTCCCCAAAACAAATACCCCAATCAAACCGACGAAAAATTCATTTCTAGACAAACCTGACGTGATATCTCTCAATTCTGTACCAAAACCCAACAAATCTGATACCAAATCCTCCATGAAAGCCCAAGCACAAACCCTCCCCAAAATAAACGGCACCAACCCAGGCGTAAAACTCCCTTTTGAAAATGTCCTCTTAGAAGAACTCCCAAAGAAAAGTTCCTCTCCATTGGATCCTCCGATCCCATCATCCTCTCCATTTCAGATGACACCTTCCAAGACCTTCTATAATTCCCTGCCAGACTGGAGCGTCTTGTTGGCGGCCATGATGTCTTATATTTTTCTTGCTGCCGAGAAGCAATTCACATTATCTGATTGGAAACCAAAGAGACCTGAAATGCTAGCAGATGCATTTGGTTTTGGGCGCATGATTCAAGATGGGTCGGTTTTCAGACAAACCTTCCCGATAAGGTCATATGAGATTGGCGCTGATCGTACCGCTTCGATCGAGACCCTCATGAACCATTTGCAGGTACAGGATTATAGCGGTATCTTACATATTGGGACTGGTACGTCTAGGTATGTACCAGTTTGCAACATATGGTAACAATCTGTTGCAGTTTTTGGGTATTGTTCTTTAATTTAGTACTTCATGTTTTCTTTTATTTTAGGTTTATTCTGAATTCCTATGATTGTGTATTTGCAGTGCATGTACATATTTGATTGAAAACTTGTATTTGTTCTATAAGAATATGAATATATCCATATAGTAAGATACAGAATATGAACTTAATTCAATGAAAGGAAAAAAACAAATATACAATCAGATCAATATTGGACCAGATTGCTCTTTACATCCTTAGGATTTTATCTAAGGCCGTCAATAGATGGAGTACAGATTACTGGAACAAGCATTTTATAGTTTTAATGGGTATCAGTTCATGGAGAAACTATTTCCTATTATTTAATTATTCTAAATTTTTTTGTTACTTCTTTTTATAGGAGACAGCACTTAATCATGTGAAGATTGCAGGGTTGCTGGGGGATGGTTTTGGTGCAACTCCGGAGATGAGTAAGAGAAACCTCATATGGGTTGTCAGTAGAATCCAGCTCCTTGTTGAAAAATATCCTTCTTGGTACATATACCTACTCACTTTTTATTTTTTTATTGGCATAAATCTCGCTTAAGTTCTACCATTTTGTATATAAAATTAATACCAGAATTTAACAATATTTTGTGCTGCTTGTTGATTGACTTGGTTCATTTTTTTCTTTTCTTTTTACTGTTTTATTAATATAGGGGTGATGTTGTAGAAGTGGATACATGGGTTGGTGCATCAGGCAAAAATGGCATGAGAAGGGATTGGCATGTGCGTGACTATAAATCTGGCCAGACTATTTTGAGAGCTACTAGGTACTTCATACCTGAATTGTTCAATTGCTCAATTAAGTTACCAATCAAGCCAAAATATTTGAATAGCCTCTAAATATGCTAAACAGTGGTAATGCCTCACTCAATCGTACCTAAACCTTATTAAGTCATTAACTTTTGTTTTTGAATATGAATATATATATATATATATTTTTTTTTGCTTATTTAGTGTATGGGTGATGATGAACAAAGAAACAAGGCGGTTAGCAAAGATGCCAGAAGAGGTACGGGCTGAAATTGGGCCTTATTTCATTGACCGCCTCGCAATCCGTGCGGAGGATGCTAAAAAGCTCCCCAAGGCTGAGAAAAAGGATTCCTCAGAACGCTTTGTCAGAGATGGTTTAACTGTAAGCCTTTTCTTGTTTATTGAATGACAATAGATATTATATACTTCACTGGAACTATAGACCCTGGATTTTGCTAACATATTTTGGGTTGAATAAAGATAACTTTATATTTTATAAATTTTTTCATTTACTAATATGCTGGTGTTATTGTTGAACAGCCGAGATGGGGTGATCTGGACGTAAACCAGCAT
This sequence comes from Carex cristatella, assembly GCA_024447775.1. Taxonomy (NCBI): domain Eukaryota; kingdom Viridiplantae; phylum Streptophyta; class Magnoliopsida; order Poales; family Cyperaceae; genus Carex; species Carex cristatella. The sequence continues at coordinate 3,076,268 of JAJHPF010000028.1, read as the reverse complement.
GTGAACAATGTGAAGTACATTGGCTGGATTTTGGAGGTGCTATTTCTATACCCCTATAGATACTTTTTACAATTAATTATATTTAGATTTTTTCTTTTGTGGATAAGTATGATAAGCTTAGTTGAGCTACTTTTGAAGAGTTAGGTCTTGTACACATCAATCTTGGTATAACCACATGTATTATTAATTTGACAGATGTCACATGCATGCTTGGTTAGTTCAGGGTTGTTCTGTCCTTGCCTTGAATTTGTACTGAGATTTTCTTCTAAACTACCATATTGCCTTTTAGGTCTTTCAACATCTATGCCATTGTGAAATATACAAATTATCCTCGGAAAGCAGCTATTTACGTGTTAAAAGTTTATAATCTTTTCTGGCTATTTCATTTTTTAACCTTTTGTTGTTTATCCTTTACAATTTTTATTTTTTCAGAGCGCTCCAATTTCAATTTTAGAAAAACACGAACTGGCAAGCATGACACTGGAGTACAGGAAGGAGTGCGGCCGGGACAGTGTGCTTCAGTCCCTGACAAGTGTGTCCTCCAGTGCTGATTGCACTGGAGAAGATGGGGTCAGGTGTGAGCATCTTCTACAGTTGGAGAGCGGGGCTGAGATTGTGAAAGGATACACTGAGTGGAGGCCAAAACAGATTGAAGAAGGGAATGCAGGTGCATTCTCAGGCCAGAGTGCTTAAAAGTGAAATTCATTGAGAAATGAGGGGATTCAGTACAACTCTGAACCCTAATTTTGGATTCAAGTTATTTCTGGTTTGAAGGGAAATGGCAGCATTGTTAGAGAGAGAGAGAGAGAGAAAGGGTGGATTCTTATTTATTTTTTGTTCCTCTTTTGTATAATATAGAATGGGTAGGGTAAGGGGTGGGCATATGATTTATGGGTCTAATCTACTATTTTTTTTTTCTTTCTTTCATTTTTTTTGTTTTGATTTCATTACCATCCATGGGAAGGAATATTGTTATTTTTCAAAAAAAATGGATAGTATTGAAGATGTAATTATTCAGGCTTAAATTATGATTTCACTATTCCAAAATTTTGTTTTAGGAGTACAAAGTGTTCTTTGATGAGTCGCCCAGTAAAATGTAACTAAGATATACTTTGCATATTCATTTGACTACATTATATTATTAAAAACAATATGGAAGGATGATTTCTTATAAAAGGAAATTTTACACTGGATTAGCTGCGATTACAGCCAATAAAATAGATACAGTAGTCAAAAATTGGAGCAAAGCAATGAGTTCACTGGAATAAAACTAGTTTACGAGAGACCAAATTATATTGCAATGGAAACATCATTTCTTATGGAGAAAAAGAAGAGAAATCAAAGGAGGTCAAAATAGGTATACTAGTGAAACTCCCCTGATGTACCTGATGTTAGTTCTCAGCTAGATAAAACATTTACATCGTTATCATTATTTTATGATGAGGTAGAAGCAAAGGCGAGTTAGTAAGAGATTATGGAGATCAATTAACTCTCATTTTTTTCAAATATTTTTTACTAATGTATAATTTTATATATATTTTACAATAAAATGTCATAAAAAGGTAAAATGACTTCTATTTTTCACGGAAAAATTTATATGATTGATCTTCATAGTTTGAAAATTTGAGTATGCAGAAAAAATTTTATATGACTGATCCCCATAGTTTGAAGTTTGGCTCCGCCCCTGGGTGGAAGGGAGGAAGAATCCAAGCGTAGGGTTTGGTCATTGCAAATGTTTTTTTTTTAGAAATTTTATATAAATCAAATGATCAATAAAAACAGATAATTTTTTCTTGGATAAATAGTTAGAAGTTAGGACCGAATCATTGATTCGGTCCACACTCATTTCTACAATAAGTAGAGTTCAGATTCAATGCTGTATCCTACCGTGTATAATGAGATATGCATTGTCCTGATTAACCTGACACGAATCTTAAAACAAACCCCTATAATCTTAATAGGCACTGGATTTATTTTGACTTAGCTGGAAACTCATTTTACCTAGTGCAGCACTTCAGAGGATGTGCACTCCAATAACCATACCAACAACTGTATAGAAAATCAATGGGACAATTGCACGCTGCAACTTTTAAAAATTACTGGGACTGAATTATTAATTCAGTCCTAGATACTCCAATGGAACCCAACCAATTATTCGCCCCATCTATTTGATCGGAAAAACACAATCTATATTTGCTTCAGATAATCTGATTTTCTTACATTTAAAAAAATAAATTTCTGGTAATTGCAAAGATGAAATCAATTTTTTTGTCAGGGTTTTAATTGGAAAAAGCCAAGAGACCTAACTGTGAGCTGTTCAATTTAAAAAGTGCACTGTCAATTGCCATCTGCCATGATGGAGGAGAGCCATACAGAGAGCTTTCCTGTGCTCACTGTCAGACTGTTAGTTAATACACTTGTCTTTTCCGTGTGTCCAAGTTATACATTAAATGTTTCATAATTGCTAATCTAGAAGCTGCACCTAATAAAAGTATAAAATAGGTGGGACTGAAATGAAAAAAATTAATGTATGGACTGTTCTTGACGATTATTTCAACATTTCACATGATAGGAAATCTGGTTTAAATTTGATGAAAACAATAACCTGAAATTTTTACTGATGCTCCTCATAGGTTTCTAAATTCAATAGGGCCTGTTCGGCTGACCATTGGGAATGGGTATGGACGTAGGAATTGAACTAAAAATTACTGTTTACGTGAGAAATCTCTGAAATTTTAGTTCAATTTCCACACCCATGCACATTCCTAATGGTCCGCCGAACATGCCCAAAGATGCTGAAGACCCCGGGAATGGAAGGAAATTTCTACATATTGTCATAAAATATTTGATAAAAAGCTGTGGAAACCTAAATTAATTAAAAATATACAGTTGGCAATACCTGTTTAGGCGGCCAAACTCATTGAAGCAAAAAAAAAAAAATTCAATAGTGGCCTTTATGGAGATGTTGGTGGTTTCAGGTTCCATTAATTATTATATATTTCAATTTTTTTTCTGGTAGGTTTTACTGGCCAACTGGAATTAGGCCCACTGATAGGTCCCATGCAGACACACACACACACACACACACACATACATTCATACATACATATCTTTATATTTTCCTAGCAATTAGGCTAGAAAATGTAGGATTATTTAAAGCTAAATATGGACCCCAGAAAATATGTGGGAGGATAAATAGACAACAAAACATTGACAACTGTCTCTTTAAAATACTTCTTCCATTCAGAAGTTCTCTTTTCAACAGAAGGAAAAAAAAGGAAGAACACTATACCTATTCAAGAAGCAAGTTCATTATAATCCCCTCGTCTTGATTGAATTTCATAAATGGGGAAATTATAAATACGTCCCTTGGTCCCTGTGTCATTTCACTATAGAGGAAATATTTATTTTTCTGCTCAGATAACATGAAAATGATCTTTGCATGGTCTTAAACAAACTGTCATTATTGCACTGCAACAACAGGAGTGCTTTTATCAGAGTATAACAGTTACACACCTTTAATTAAGATCGAAATAAAGATTTTGAGACATGCATATGCAATAATTAAGAACCGCAAACTTAGTGCAGTGGCACACCTTTAAATTAAGATCGAAATAAAGATTTAGAGACATGCATAGGCAATAATTAAGAACCGCAAACTTAGTGCAGTGGTGGAAGCCTCATTTTATCCATGGGGGAGACTCATTTTATTCATGGGGGAGACGCAGGGTCAATTTTTGTTTAAATTTTAAGATGCTGAAATGTATAAGAGCTCTTTTATTAAAAAATAATAAGATTCATAAGCAACAAATTTCAGTTGATCATAAGAAAGAATTACATCTATGCAATTTACAAAGGAAGACAGCTTCTACGCATAAAAACTTGGTACATGATTATCATCTTTTCAACACGGTCCACCAAAGAAGAAAATTAATAAAGAAACACCTAAAGATGTAATTAACGGGTTTCGGAAACGTATACAATCCAAAAGCTTAAAAAAGAAATTTAACAACAATTTGGCCTCGCCCCTCGTTGCTCCAATTGACTATAAATAAAGGGAACTTGAATGAACAATCGAAAGTGATTTGAATAATACGAGAAATAAACACATACAAGGATTAAGAAAGGCAATTCTAGTAAACTAATTTAACTCACAGAACCAATTTGTCCAACTCAAAATAACGGAGTCAGTAACATAGTTCATAATTCATACAACAGTTCACTTCCTACATCATCACACATCCTCTTAAGAACAAATATTCGAAACACAATCCCCTTAACCAGCCTGAACTACCAGTACAATGCTGTTTCAAATAAACAAGTCTGTGCAAGTTTTCAAAATGAATCGAAAAACTCTTTTTATCTCCCTCACCTCCAACTCGAAGAACCCCCCAACCTAATTACCTCCTCTGTGCTGGTATCTCTCCTAAACCTCTCCGACCCGGCACCAGTATCGTCCTTGGGCTGACTCGCATCTCCATACAAATCCTTCAGCTTTTGCAAATTACTTGAAACCATCCCCCCCTTCTCTCCTCTAGGCAGGCTCTCTCGCCTCGGGCTCCTGCTCCTGCTTCGCCTCGAACTGTACTTATCTCGGTCATAGTCTCTCCTCTCTCTGCTTGACCGATTGTAATCTCTATCTCGCTCTCTCCTATCCCTCTCTCTATCCCTATCCCTGTCTCGCTCTCTATCTCTGTCCCGACCCCTGTCCCTATCTCTATCTCTCTCTCTATCATCATAACTTTTTTCTCTGTCCCTATCTCTATCATAGCTCCTTTCTCTCACTCTGTCTCGGTCTAAAATGGCTTTGCGGACAGGGGAAGAGTCACGAGTGGAGGCACGGTGTGGAGCCCGCTGGCCAAAGGACACAGAAAGGGAAGCCTTAACAGAGGGAGGCCGGCGAGCTGTCGAGTCATCAGAACCCATGCGAGTTGAGTCACCGGTCATGCCTGAGAGCTTTGTTGGAAGCTTCATTTTCTCAAGATGGGCCGTGATCTGCCTCATCATAGGGAGGGGTACTCTTGGGAGAAGTGTATCAAAGTAATACTGCATGCACGAGAGTACAGTTATATCCAAACAACACTGAAGTAAAATAGCTTATTAAACAGAAACAAACATAGATACTTAATAGAAAAATAGTATTCTTTTTCCAGAGCTTGTTATATCCACATGCTTGGTGAATAGGTTTCCTGAATGGTGGCGGTAACACGAAAAATTTACACAGCTAAATTTTAGGAAGTAAACTGTATTCTTTCAGGGTCAAATCACATTTCAGGTTTCTGGCATGAAACCTAACAGAGGAAGCAATGGCTAGGTTTGAGATTTATCCTCATCCAGGATGTTTCAAGTCTCAACCTCCAGTCCAGCTGAATTTCAGCACTACCTTAGAAATTAAATAAATAAGTGAATTAAAGTTTTATTAGGTTTTGGTTAAGTTGGATTCTATTCAGGTTACGGAGTAGCATTAAAGTTCTTTTGTTTCAATTTTACATTGACATGGGTTATTTCAGATTGAATTTCATCCCAATCAGCCTGTATGTCAGATAGACTCCTTGCTCACCTGAGTATAGATATAGTCAGGATTCGTTAATTCAAATTTCAAATTTATTTAAATTATGGGTTCAGACACAGGTGAGGTCGGGGTAGAATCTTCAGCTTCCCTAAGGCTTTGGCAATGCTAGACATACTTGGTTAAAAAAAAAGTTGTACGGAGTGATGTCTGAGAGCAAGTGTATCAATTAAATATATATATTATTTTTCCACAAAGACATGGGATATTAGTTAGTCTAAGACACCATTCACAAACCTTACTGAAAACTGTGGAAAGAGATGCGACCGTCTCTCATGGCAAACTCCGAAATGGAAACACCATGCCAAAGATCTCAAATATACTATAATCAAAGGAAATCTGATAGATATTCAGACATGTAAATGTACAACTGCATGGCTGATAAAAGCATATTTGAAGTATATAACATACCCAGTAAAAAAGAAGGGAAAAAAAGGGAGGACAAACAAAAAACTCTATACCTGGCCAAGGACAAGATCTCGCACATACACTCCCATTGTTGTCATTTTCCCATTCGACCCTGGAGAGAACTCCTGAATAAATTTAAAAAATGTTAAACTATGATGAAGAAATATTAAATAGTTAATATTGAGAAAGACATTATGTACCTCGTCATCCTTGATGTAGGGCTCGTACCAACCCCACAAGGTCTTTGGCTCAGCCACATATCGTAAATAGAGGAACCCAACCTGAATGTATAAAGACAAGAAAATAATGTCACCAGAAAATTCTATTTATAATAGCATATTTGCTTAGCTTACTATTAAAGGACCACCAGACTAGAGAGTCAAATGCACATGCAAAGAAAAAAAAAACTACATCAAGAATTATTGAAATTGTGTGATCCACCTATAATTATGCTGCTCTTCATGGAGCACTCCTGCCAAACTGGTACTGGTAGTGCAATGAGATGCACTTCTCCATTTTTATTTAGAACCCCCTTCAGCATGGGCACAAAAATGTGGGGCTAATTAATTCAACCAACAAAAGAAGGAAAACTTTGCAAACAAGAAAAAGAGGAGCTTCTTTGCATTTCTATGACAAGATATTGTTACCTAAACAAGAGTGTCTTTGTAATAGACCGAATATTTTAATTGCTTTTGCAGAGCAGTATACTCACCATTTCAACTGCAGATAACTAACACCAACCATGTTTCAAATATTTGCAAAGAAGAGAACCATTAAATCAGTCTAAATAAGACCATCTAGGATGAAAGTTATACATAATTGCATACTCAAGTTAGGCCAATTAGTCAATTTGTGTTTGACTTGATCCTAACATTTCAAGTGGCAATTAGAAATCCAAGGAACAATGACCAATATTTGCAACTGCGGTAAAATATTGGCATAATTACCCAAAACACAAGGAAAGGATGGTAGACTAGCTGCTCTCGTATCTGAAAACTGGTAAGGCCGGATTCTTCAATATCTGTTATCTGTTTTTTTGGTGACCTTTAATTGTTCCATTGGCACAGTTTTTGTTTTCTCAGAGTGAACTCTCAGCTGAAGCCAAAACATACACACGACAACAAATAATAAAAAAAAACCTAGAAAACAAAAGAAGGTAACTCACGGCTCTGATGTAGGGGGAGTCAGGATGCTTGAGGAGGCCATGCATTTGCTTAACAGTGAGTTTCATGGTGAAGAATTTGTAGAGGAGGCAAAATGCAGTGGAGGGCCCACGGCAGTTGCCAGTCATCCAGGGCTCCACGTGGTCAACGTGGTTGTATATCTCGTCTATAACCTCATGGTAAGTCTTAAGCCGGAACAGCTCTTTGAAATAATCGCTCGATAGAATATTCATGCACAACACTTTCTCCATTAGCGTGTCTATTGGTCTCCCTGACGACTGTATCTCCATCTCTTCTGTTGTATTTTCTAATGTTTTGTTTGCTTATTTGTGGGTGTCTGTTTTGTAACTTTTTTTCTTGTTCTTGTAAAATATTCCTTTTATTTTCTTTTGGTGAGTTAGTGATCAAGTAGTAATTACTCGAATTCACAAAAGCTGCACATTAAAAAGGAAGAAAAACATCAAACACAAAGATAAAATAAGTAGAATAATACAAGTGCTTGTTCACAGACAGTTTCCCTAAATTGTACATGATATGAAAAGATAGCATGTTTTAAGTGTTTGTGTCAAACTTTCTCTATCAAAGGTTCTATTTGGTCCACATAACAGGTGTTTTATAGAAACTTTTCATATTCTAGCCCTAAAGGGTACAGGATCACCTAATTAGTACAACAAGCTTCACAAATAAAAACAACTCATAAAAATTACGATATATAAAATCTACCCAGACATTGAATTGTGCTAATTTGAGCTCATTGAGGGTTCAATTGCAAAATATTTAGAATTTACCATCCCAATCCCCAATTATATTGTACGAACCCTAACCCTCCAAAATTAATTCCCAAAGGTACTAACCAACCAAAATTTAGGCAATATCAATACAGATTTAAGAAGCTTAACATCATTATAAATAAAAAAAAGAAAGCGGAGCTTACAATTTCAATAGGATTCGAAACCCTAATCCGCCAGGCAAATCGAAGCTGGCGAAAAGGCTCTGTCAGTTTCAAATTTTGTACGAATTACCAAGTTAATTTGAAAAGACAGCGATAATTCGATCGGATTTCTATAAAAATATGGAGAAAAAGAAAAGAGAGAATCCAATCGAAACCCGAAAGAGCGCGAGAGAGAGAAGAGGAGAAAAGGGCAAGCTCAGTATTAGAATTAGGTCAAAGACCTTACCATATTTTATCATGGTCGGTTAGTAAATCTTAACTAGGACTCTCTCACTCACTGACAAGTGGGACCCATATGTCAGAAAACAAGTCGGTTCGGTTCGGTCGGATCCGAATCTGCTGCGATTCTTAACTCGTGACCTACAATTCCTGTTTTTTCAAATCCAACTGTTGAATTGTTTCGAGATACGTGCAAAGAAAAATCAACTGCTTTGAAAGACGTGTATGAAATTATTAGACGGTTAGATTTGAAAAAACAGAAATTTTAGGGTTACTGTTTACCCTTTTAGAATCGCAGCAGATGTGAATCCGGTTCGGTTGGGTCCAATAATGGAATTAAGATCCCTATAGTAACTCAAATTTTTGGTTTGGATCCAGTCCGTCCAAAGAGTCTGTGCATTCCACGTCGGACCGGATTGGTCCGTATTCTAATCGGACGGTCAACATATAAGCTTAAAATTTGAATTACTTTATGGGTTCCGGACCCCTAATAATGCTTGTGGCCTGCTCAATCCATCTCTGAAATTGAGAGGTCTATAAAAGCCTTAATCAACGGCCCAATAGAGATATGGACTCTGGAATTAGTTTGCAATTTCATGCCACCATAATAGGCCTATCTCATTTGAAACATGATAATATATCCAAATTTCCTTATTATATGACGCAACAATATAAAATAAAAATGAGAGGTGATATTTTCAGAGCAATAATTAGATTATTGAGAGCAAAGATAAATTTTTTCTTCTAAATACAATTTTACCTTCTTAAATACTTTCTTATTTTTGCTTCTAATTAAGTATTTCTATAAATTAGAAAATTAAATAGACCAAGTAATTTTCTTATAAGCAGTGTAGCACAAAAAGAAAATTTTAATATATTTGATAGGGTGCTATTGATTATATATTTGGAAATTGTTTGGACTTATGAGGTAATTTTTTTATGAGTGTCGTAAATTCAATTTGTTCAGCTTTTGTTGGTCTTGCTCTTTTTTTTTTTGAGAAAAAAAAAGGTTGAGGCTCATGTCCTCATTTGATTTCATTGATTACTAGCTACAAAAATTTTGTAACACTCTAAATATAACATAGAAAACATCTCAAAACACTTGAGCTTTGAAACCAAAGTAAATCAAATTTGAAAAACAAAACAAAACAAACAAAGTGCAAACCAATAACAAATAAAGTACTGATGAAGTGCCAAAAACAGAAAACAAAAAAGCTGGAAAATCACTAGATATTAAAAATGACATAATAATGCGAGTAGAACTAGGTTGTTCTTAATCTCGGATCGGACTCCATTGCTTTCCAAATAGGAGAATAGGACCCTATTATTCCAAATTTAACCATTCAATTTTTTTTAATGCACGAATCTCAACACAGATAAATGATTATATTTAGAATAATAGGGTCTCCTATTTGGAGAGTAGCAGAGTCGGATCTCATAAGTTCACCAAGTTTCTTTATGTGCTTAGCCCAAAAACGTATTGAATTGACTTTAAATGACGCATTCAAACCATTGAAATCTACGTACTTCATGAATAATACGTTTACATATCAAATTTATAAATTTTCTATCTAATTTAGTATAAAATCAAGTGGTAAAAAAAAAAGATGGTTTATAAGTTAATTTTAATGCATTCAATTTTCATCATTTTTTCATTGTTTGACTTTATACTAAATTAATTCAAAAAATTATAAATTTGACATGTAAACACATCACTCGTGAAATATATCAGTTTCATTAGTTTGAATGCGCTGTTTGAAACTAATCAGATAGATTTTTGAATTCAGCTCACAAAAGAGTTCAGTGGCGATGACAGCTCACAACTGTCTATCCCTGGAACTTTTTTTAACTTGACCCGGTTCTAAAACAGGCCTTGCCTGTCCTGAATATAAGTTTGTCTACCCCTGGCACAAATTAAATCTTAGCTCTTTACAATTGTAATTTCTAAATCCCAGCCCGACTCTACTTCTTTACAGTTGCTTGTGATTTTGTGAGAAATTAACTGTGCTAGTCACTAACCGGTCTTGTGCATTTTTAGAATTTTCTAGTCTATTGGAACTTGTGTGAATGTGTATTGTGATTTGTGAATTTATATAAGGTAACTCTATCAGTGGCCGTTAGGACTTGTGTATTTTCTATGCATTTCCACATTAGAGTCTGTTAAGAATTTCTATGCATTTCCAAATTAGACGATGTCCATTTTCTATGAATTTTTATCAAGGGATTTAATTGAAAAAATAGAGGCGAGAAGAGAGTTATGGAGGTGATTTGAACCCAAACCGTTTAGAAAAAAAATTATGAATTCGATTTCTGCCTATCCTTGACTCAAATTCTGATTTTGCCACTAAAAGAGTTTGATGAGCTTAAAAACATCCTAGTTCTAACTAATATAATGCATCCCTTGGTCTAAAGATGATTAGATCAAGTCACATCACAGGCCGTTATATTAGGCAAAATACAAACCCACTTTCAGTAGAGAATTAATCGAGACACCCTATCAAAAAAGAGAGGCAAGAATTAAGAAACTATCGAATTAGCGTTCAGACAAGTATAGTTTCTTAATTAGATGGCGGGTTTCACTTTCATAGAATAAGGCAAGGATACGGAATCTATAATTAATTAGAAGGTAGAAGGTGGGGGTGGATATACAGTTGATCTGTTTCCAACTAATAATTAAAATGAATCTATTTGGTGGAAATTGGAATATAAAATATCTGTCAAGGGACATCTGATGTCGTTAGTCGCAACAACTAAATATTATCTTTACCAAGTAAAAATAAATTCTAATACAAAAATGGTACGGGGTTAGAAACATAATTTTATAATTTTACATTGGTAATGTAAATATATACAAAGTAAGCTACTAGAATAACAATTTAGCAAAAAAAGATTATCAAAATATGGAGATGATCATGATTCATGAACAAATGAAATAAATTGTACTCCTGAACTATGTCTCATGTCTTCACATGATGTAATAAATTATATAAGAAGAAATTTATTACATGATGTAATAAATTAAGAAATTTAGCTGAAATGGAAACTCGGCAACATTTAATAAAATTCTAAAAAAATATTTAACAGGGAGGCATTTAAACAGCAACTTAATTATACGCCACAGAAGATCCGAAAGGTGGAATCAAAGGGTCCACGAAAACCACCATCAAATTAGAGAAGGAAATACGTGACACGCCGTGACGTGACGTGACAAACACGCCGTGATTTGGTCACGTGACGTGATTAACTTTTTTTTTTTTTTACATGACGTGACGTGACCAAAATGGTGGCGGATGGTCACGTCACGCGAATGGTCACGTCACGCATAATCACGCCGTGACCATACGTGACGTGACGTAAATTAGTCATGCCAATTTTTTTTATATTTTAATTTAAATTGTTAAAAATTTAGAAAAAACAATATAAAAAAAATTCTAAAATAAGTAAATAATGTTGTAAAAATTATTTTTTTAGGAAATGTTGCATCTGATATTATTTTAAAAATTTCATTAGACTAAACTAAAGAAAATAAAAATCAGTACTATATGAGTACCAATATCACTAAACTTACACTAAAATAAAAATCTGAATACTCTATACATATAAAAAAGTTGGATACTCTATGTTTCATACCGGACGTGACGTGACGTGACGTGACGTGACGTATATTTTTACTAGAATGTGGTCACGTCACGCGAATGATCACGTCACGCGTCACGCGAGTCACGTCACGTAATCAACACACGTGACGTGACGTGACTAGTCACGCCATGACAAATTTTCTTCTCTACATCTCGCATCCTCTGAGATATCTCAAATTTTGCATGACTTTTTGGAATATCTCAATCGTTCAAATATGTTTTGCACGAATCTCAAAGCTCAAATAATACTGGCCCCCAACGTTTTCCCCGAATAGGCACCGGACACGTCGGTCACGCAAAAATTGAGATATCACAGAGGATACGCACCCCATCAAATACCCAACCGCACTTAGATAAGAATTCGCATCCTCTGAGATACCTCAACTTTTGTGTGTTTTTTTTGGAAAATCTCAACCATTAAAATACGTTCTGCACCCATCTCAAAGCATAAATAATACCGTCCTGCTGCACTATCCCCGAATATGCACTGTACACGTCGGTCACGCAAAAGTTGAGATATCTCAGAGGATACGCACTCATTCGTATCAGTCAACTGTTTAGGAATCACAAATTTTTTTTTTACACCCATTTTTACATAAATTGGCATTCAGACAAACCCTTAGTCATTTTAAAAATTTCGATTATGTATTTTACAAGTTAATTAATTTTTTTATATAGATCAATTATTGTCAAAAAAATGCTAAATAAAAAAATGCTAAATATGTACTTGTACTCTAGTTATTATATTTCATTTTGTGATCATGAAAACTTAAGTTCAAATCTCAGTTACAATTTAATTAAATTTTACATAAATTGGCATTCAGAGAAACCCTTTTACATAAATCTTCTTAGTTATTTTAAAAATTTCGATTATGTATTTTACAATTTAATTAATTTTTTTTATATAGATCAATCATTCTCATAAAAAGCTAAATATGTACATATAGTCTAGTTATTAATAATAATTAATAGTACATAGGAGAGAACTAACGACTCACAAATAAACAATTATCAAATTTTGTGCCACCAAGCATTTTTACGGAGAATAAATTAATTTTAAGTTTCAAGGGGCATACATACAAAATGTCTACTCTCCTCTCTCACTTGCTCTCTTCTATAAAAGCCCTCTCATCTCCTCTATTATTCTTCAAAGCAGATCTCTCTTTCTTAATTCTTTGTCACTGATCAAAGAAGAACAAATACACAAATTAAAAGAGAGAACTAGGAAGGATGTATAACCCACCTAGTGTACAGGAAATGGGATACTTGGAGCATGTGCAGAAGCGCCATGAAGATAAAGGCTGCGTCTATGCCTGGTAATTAATACAAACTGTTGTTCTAATTATTATAATAAATAGTTGTAATTACAGGATGGTTCAAATGCATTCAAATTTCTATGCTTCCATTTGCTCCTAATTCTTTATCTCCTTTATTTTTATTTTTAAAGTCCGAATAGTCGATCCGAAAAGTTGAACATGATCATCATAATAAAATATGCTTGGAGGCCAAATTTTATATTTTTTGAAATCCTTTTACTATTTTTTAAAATAAGTATAAAATCATTGTTTTAAGGAGATTCTGAACCATCTCATAAAGTGATTTTGTACCTATCTTAAAAAATAGTAAAAATATTCAAAAAAAAAATATAAAATTTGGTCTCCAAGTATAATTTATTATGAAGGTCATGTTGATCGGTTCGGATCGACTGTTCGAATTTTGAAAATGAAAATAAAAGATTGGAAGCAAATGGGAGCATGAAATTTTGGATGCATTGGAACCCTCCTCTTGTAATTATTTATATATTATTGTTGTTGTTAATGTTTTTTTTTTATATAAAAGCATGAAATTTTGGATGCATTGGAACCCTCCTCTTGTTATTATTTATATATTATTGTTGTTGTTAATGTTTTTTTTTTTTAAAATAAGAAATTTTGGACAGAACCCTCCTTGTTATTATTTATATATTATTGTTGTTGTTAATGTTTTTTTTTTTTTATATATAGTACGGTTACAATATCCGATCTTATATTTAAACTAGTTTTTTTAAAAGACTTGTAGCGCTACCAATATTTAAAGCACAAGTTAAAGCTTTTGTATTCGAGATTTTTAATATTAATTAGGAGTTATGTGTCAGCATTTATTTATATAATATACATAAAGAATTCAGTTTAATCTAATTTTCTCCTAGAATGATATGACTATCTACGTTAAACGTACTACAAGAATTTGTTTTATCCGTGGGGATAAAAATTAACAATTGTAAATAGTAAGCTGACAAAAATTGCTATTTCTGAAGATATCAATATAGTCAAATACAAATACTATTAACTATCACTAGGCATACTAAAATATAGTCAAATAAACATTTACATTTTATAATCTCAGTTATCATTTGATCTTTTGATAACCATATCTCAAATTAATCACAAGTTGTTAGATAGTTAATTAATTCTAAAAATGAAGAACTTATATGAATTTGGGTGAGGTAAAATGCTGAGCATGCATATGAAACCAAAAATATAAAATTACAAATTAAATACTCCGTTATTTTTTGCTCTCAATTTTATATTAGAGGGATCAAATTATTCAACTTATATTCTTTAGACTTGTACATGTAACTTCCAATCACTGGTTTGTGTAATATAGTGCACATAATCGATATCTATAGTTATATGTGTAATATTCTTTAGACTTTCAATTGATAATGCATATAATCGATATCTATAGTTATATGTGTAATATAGTCAACTGATTAATATGTTGATATCAAAAGAGGATCAGATGATTATATGTAACAAGTGGCTATTTATTTTTTTTTTATTGTATTAAGAATTAGTACTTGGTTTAGAGACAGAGACAACATTTTATGTGTGTGAGGATGTAATTAAGTTCGAAATTCAGATACAAATTTTTCGTAAATATTAAATATATGGGTGGCTTGACAATCTTTACTAAAAAAAAATATTTTGTTACGAGGTCTTAAATCGAAGATTAGGTATTGAGTACTAATCTAATAGAAAATGAAAGTAGGCCACCATAATCTCAACAAATGCAACCATAGTCAATGCAACTAGTTACAATATTAATCACTTGCTAGTTGATCCACACATTACATAGGAAGCAGTTAGTGTTAGTTGGGTTAGTTTCATGTCCTTAATTTATTGCAATTTTAATGTGTTGGTTTAAGGTCGATGGTATGACGTATTAGTTCTTAGGCAAGGGAGAGGAGGGTGTCCGATGCCCATCGGACCAGAACAGTGTTCGATAGGTGGTTTCTACCATTCGATCTACTTCAAGATCTGTGCGCACAAATATTAAAGCAAACGACACGGATATTAAAGTGATGCACACATATTTTGAAGTGAATCGGACGGTAGAAACCACCCATCGAATAGACTCTGGTCCGATGGGCATCGGAC
This sequence comes from Carex cristatella, assembly GCA_024447775.1. Lineage (NCBI taxonomy): Eukaryota > Viridiplantae > Streptophyta > Magnoliopsida > Poales > Cyperaceae > Carex > Carex cristatella. The sequence goes on along the minus strand of JAJHPF010000028.1, from coordinate 3,060,900 downwards.
ACTCCCCTCTTCCCTTAGGCAAAGGCTTTTTAGACACATATGATGGCAAGCTTAAAATATTATATAATTGAGGGACTCAATGCAAAATTTCACTAGTTAGTTAGTGTATGGAATTAATGCTTCAAGAACAAAATTATATGTTTATATTCTATAAGTCGGAAATTGCTAATATGCTACGTGTAGCATAGAGGGCTTCTGTGCAACGGCTCAATATTTGAGTTTTCAAAATCCTAACGGTCGATCCGAACCGTTCAACATGATCTCCATATGAATATGCACTTGCAAACCAAATTTTATATTTTTTTAGAATTTTTTTACTATTTTTTTAGATATGTAGAAAATCACTTGATCTAAATAGTACATAATTTTCAGATCAAGTGATTTTCTACCTATCTAAAAAATAGTAAAAAAATATAAAATTTGGTTTGCAAGTACATATTCATATGGAGTTCATATTGAACGGTTAGAATCGACTGTTAGGATTTTGAAAACTCAAATATTGAGCCGTTGCATAGAGGACCTCTATGCTACGCGTAGCACCTCAGCCAACTCCTCTATAAGTCATATTATAAGCCACTCCTGAACAATTGACCATTAAATAAAAAAAGAACATGTGAGGGTTTATTATAAGCAAATGGCTAAATCTTGTCTTTTATTAATTTGCAGCTTATTTACTCTCTGTTGCTGTTTTTGTTGTTATGAGACGTGCGAGTGTTGCCTTGAATGCTTGTCTTGCTGCTGCAATTGATCATCAATTTACTAAAGACAAAACAATTTCATGTCATTTGTAAATAAATATGTTTTTATTTTCTCTTCTCCGAAGTCAGAATGAGGCATATCTCATCTGATCATGGCACTGTTATTGGACTTTTAATAGTATTTGTTACTGTTGTGCTTGTTTTGTTACCTGCGTTCATTTGGCTAAGATATTACTTGCCAATTTGATTCAATCTTATCAGATTTATATATCTTCTATTCAAACTATGTTTTTCTGCTTTGAAGTTATATGTTCTCACTAGAAATTTTTTTCAGAGCAACTTTACCGCGTAATATCAGAAAACAGACTCAAAAGAATAGTTACAAGCCTATATATATTTTCTGCTGAATTTTCTATTTCTCAAAGTAATAATAATAATAATAATAATAATAATTAGTAGTAGTAGTAATAATAATTTTTTAAGAGAGAGTCAGTAATAATATCCTTATTAATTTACTTAAAATACGGAATAATCATCATATTTTTAATCAGAAGTTAACAATTAGCATGTGTACACATGCTAATTGTTAGGTGAAAAATCAAAATGGTGTGATCAATTGAGAACCTTGACTGAGTGCTCCATATAACCCCGCAACCAACAATCTTTAACAACATCAAATCATTCTATTCAATAAATAAAGTCTTATATAGTTATATCTCTAAGTATTATATTGCCTCACATTCTCTAATTAACATTAAGATATTTGAGAAAACTAATAAAGCTCAACACGTCAACGGGGTATCTTACGCGTTTCCCAAATAAGCAAGAAGCAAGGTAATTAGTATAATTTATGTATTCTTGACTGTTGTGTTTCATCAGTACATTTGGAATCACTCATAAAATTGCAAAGACAATACTGAGGACATACCTAGAATAAATTTTTTTGAACCTCTTGTCAACATACTTTGATGCATTATATCATTTATCATTCCTTCTTGAACTACTTGAATAGGAAGATGTATTCCTCTATAAAGTTGTTCAATGTGACTAATTGCTCAGAAAAATTAGTTTAATGCAAGAAAGGAATGTAACCGGGAAGAATATTTTTTATTTTGATTTTGTTCAGTTCACTGTTCGTTGCCCTGAGAAAGTCTGCATGAGAGCACAAAATATTCACAAACACAGACGAAAATTTTACCAGAACAAGAGATTGTCTGAAATTGTCTCTTAATGATCGAGATCGCATGTACATTTTGTCCTGTTTGTGTCCCAGTCCATAAAGTGCTAATATCACCAAACAAGAGGATGTGTATCCCATCCTCTCTTTTGTAAGCACTGGAAGATGGAACCACAACAACAAGACAAGACGCAATAGTTAAGACAATAACCGGAGAAGTAGAATTAGAAGTCGCTTGAAGTCGTTAGGCCATATTAGCAGGAAACGATGACATAAGCGCTGATGTGGTGAGTTGTAGTTAGTTCAACAAATCTAAGTGTTAGGAAGTAAAATTAGGCATTGTTTGTACCGTTTCCGATTGTGAAATGAAATAATTTGTTGAGTTTATCTCTTCCTTCTACTCTTTTCGTTATTATTGTATCGTTACTTTTCTTTTCAAAATTCTCACAAATTATTCAATCAAAGTTAGTGGTTTCTGAAGCCTCGGAGAAAGTATATCGAATTTTATTTATTAAAATTCTAAAGGCTTTAAATATAGAAAGTCAAACGATTTTTTTTTTCATTTGATATTCCCTTTAAATTTAGTTGTCGGCTCGACAGTCAACACTTTAATTTAGCAAGAAAAGAAACAATCAATTTTAATTCTTAGATCATGTGATTGTGATCAGAATAGTTTATGGTGTAAAATTGGCACCTCTGCAATCTGCATGAGGGATAATTTATGGTGTGAAACGATCAGAATAGTTTTTTTAATCAATCGAATCGATACACGATCAGCTATAAGAAGAACGGAACATGAAAGGAGACTTTGTCCCCAAAACACTAGATTACAAAAGAAGCACGATTCTTGATGAAATCAAACGGTTGGGATCCATTCACCAACACAGACGACTGCGAGCCGGTTTAAGCTCATGGGCTTCGACTGGGCCATCTACTCTTGTTTGGGCTGCTTGATTGGGCCCCTGATTACCGACATACGATGTGATGGCAGCTGTCAAGGCAGAATGAAAACTGGGATCTGATGTAATCGCCTTAGCAATCGAATCTGTTAGCAAACTCGGTGTCGAGCTTGGATTCGTCGTCGGTGCATTCAGGTTTGCTGTCTTTTGTATGTAAGAATTCAAAATTAAATCTTGGGCTTGTTTACCTATATGGCTAAACGAGCCTAATGGGCTTTTGTTGTAGTGTTGGTTCCCATAGCCCAAGTAACTATTGGACCATGAAGTTAAAATTGAGGATGATTCTGCTGAAGAAAAATTGAAACTTGTGGAGGGGTATTTCGGGTTTGTTGCGAGCCGGTTTATTCCGAAAGGTTGCGTGGTTGATGTTGGTGGTGTGGTGAGGTCTAGGGTTATAGTTGGGTATGAAGGGGTCGAGGAAACCGATGCAGATGGAAGAAAATATGGACGAGATATTGTAGCATCTGATTGGCCAAAGTTGATGCCATGGAGGCTAGCAGATGAACCAGAGAAAGTAGCAGGAGTATTAATAGTTTGTGAAGATGTTGAACCGGACATAAGCATGGAGGCGGCAGCTGAAGTTGTCGATGCCATGGCAGTGGCTGAAACCGAAAGCGTGTGGTTGTGTGTCCCCTCATAGGTTGTAATTAGTATGGACATGTCATCTGCACATCTTTGCACCTTCAAATTTCAATGAAGAAGGATTTAGTATTCCAATATTAGGATAACCTTTGAAACAGCAAAATGTTTATTTTCTTTTAATATTGGTAAGACTATATATATATATATTCAAACATATAGCTTATGACTAGCCAATCTAACTGAGTCTTCTGTATGTGCAAATTTAAAGAACTTCCCCAAGGTTTTTTTATTGGATAATTAATTCAGAAATTTAATGAAGTCAACATAATCTTTGAGCTAATCTTCTTTGATTTTTTCAAAAAGCATTAGGTCAGCAGATAGACTAATTTAGGCTGTAAAATAATCTGCTGATCATGACCCAATTAATTTATTCGATAAGGTGATAACAGTCTCTGACTTTTATAGAAATTTTCTTTCTTGATTCTAATTTAGACCAATTTTTCCCAAGGCAAGAATTCTTGATATCGTTTAGTTCCCTAGAGTTAAAACATAATCATTTTAATTAAATTCTTTGCAAACGTCACAAATCTAGCATCCAAGAGAAGATATAGTCATATAGATTTAACAATTCAATTTTTCCAATATTCCTAGCAAACTTTCAACTTGACGCCATGGATTTCACAATAATTTACCTTCAATGTGTTTTTCCCTCTGAAGGTTCAATTAAACTTCAAAATTATAAAATGTCAAGTACCTGCTTTTTAACCGGGCAGCCTGGTGCAACGGTGCATCTGTAATATGCTCGAGGGCATGGATTTCCTTTAGCAATCTTTTGTCCATATTTCCTCCACTGGCACCCATCATTCATCTGTCACAAATTCATAATGCAAAATTCATAATCCGGTGAATTCAGCTTCAACTTGTTTATTGAATGTTAAAGTTAGAAATAAAATTTAAAAATTTACTCACTGTTGTTGCGTCACATCTGGCTCTGACAGAAACCCTAGCTTTCTTGACCTGAGGTTGTTGAGACAGGTCATCATCGCCACCTCGCATGTTCTTCATTATTTTACTAGGTGGCCATGATTCACCAGGCTCTTCATCCTTTGTACCATCGAAACTATTGTCAGAACTCAAACTCAACACATTAGCCTCACATTTTGAACTAGGCCCTTCAAACTTGCAATCTAGCCCCAGTTTAAGGCTCTCTTTCTCAATTTTGTTATCCTCTTCATTTGCTTTGATACTGGTACGTGACTTTTCTTCCTTATTGTTGAGGCCACCTAATGAGATTGTGCTACCGAGGCTTAGAGAAACAAGCTCGTGCTCTTCTTCTAATACATTCGTAGGAGGTGCAGTAACCGAATTTGATTCCTTTACTGCTTTACCCTTTTCTTGTTCCAGTATCTCAAAATAATGAGTTTGAAGCGACTGATAATCCTCGACTACGCGTGTTAAGCGGCTTTTCAATTTCTCGTTTTCTTTTTGCACTTCCCCCATTTCAACCTTTGTTGATGCCAGGGTTTGCTCCTGTGGTCATTTTACATTTGTTATACACTTATACTTGAGTTCATGAGACATTACAAATAACTGCTATAATTTTAAACAAGCCAGCTGGCAGTTTATTTTCTTCTTTCTTCTTTTCTTAGCAAAGTTATGTAGGTATGAGGTATATATATTTATGGCCTACAAGCTAGTTAAATGTGTATATCAAATGAAAATATCTTTGTATAAGTGTGTGGACTTGAAGGTGATGGTTTTGAAGTACGAACCTTTATGTAATAGGGAAAGAGGGTTGGATCCTTATTTACTCAAGAAAAAAAAGACTCACTAGAGAAAATAAAACGAAAATTAACAAAAGATAGTCTCAAAGGACGCAGCTACAGAAGAACAGAGAATAAAACGATGATACCTGCCCAATCTCTCCATTATCTTTTCCATTGAGTAGGTCAAGCGTTGTATCCTCCACCACCGACGTCGATAGTCTTTTTGCTATCTCCATTAATGGAATTAAATGAATATGGGAACTACTTTTCTAATGTTTTGTTTTTCCTATATGTCTATTTGTCCTTCTTTGCTCCTAGTTAATCCCCTTTATAGAGCCAAAGGTTAGACCTCTAACCTCTTTGGACTTCTTGTAATAAAAAAGCCCTTATTCAAAGGCTTATCTAATATAAGTAAGTTCCCATCTAAATGTCAAATTGTCAACAATAAACCTCATGTGCTGACTCAATTAATAGATCAACTCTAGCTAAAATAAACTTCAAAATTTAAAATTGAATAAAAGGGTGAATAAAGAAAAGAGATAGGTTCAAAATATGGAAGATTTCAACGTGTGAGACATGTTGTTTTGTTTTAGGTTTAATTTTTAATTAAAATACCTTGTATGTAGCCGTACTTGCAGGGTACCTAACCTCATACAAGAAGTGCTTCATGTCTCCAGCTAAAGATACTTCAACATTTATCTTTTATTCACACTAACTTAAATTCTGAAGACAACTACAACTTCGGCTGCCAAGTGAGAACAGGAATGAGTTTGAGTTCGGATTCAATTTGAATAGCCGAAACACTATTCCCATGGGAAAAAAAATCATTGACAGTGGCAGCCAAACATGCCCTTACTCTACTCAATTGAAGTGCACACACGAATATTGAAGCAGGATGCATGCATCATGAAGCAAATCAGCAAGTGGGCATCATATATATCGATTTGGGTCCAATGCCCATCAGACGCGCTCCGTTTCCAACTACAACAATATGAAAAAAAGAGTATCTATGTATTTGCGTATAAAATAATTGGATAATTAATTAATTCTAGAGGGCATATACAAGTTCCTATATATATATATATATATATATTGTCTTATCGATAGCGTTGTTAATTTTTAAAATGCAGAAAAATTAATTTTCAGTAATATCATAATGAGTAAATTAACTGAGGAAAGTACTTCTTCCTTGAATAAAAAGAAAAGTAGAATGTGCATTAGAATTGTCTAGAGTAATTTTTCATTTACTATGATATACTATAATTTGAAAAAAATATAAATGTGCTATATATCTTTTTTTTTTTTTTTTTTATATATGGAATGCTGTATATATCTTGAGATATATTATATGCGCATATAATATATGAAGTTGAGACTAAAACAGAGTTTCCGAGGTTATATTTACAATTTTTCTTCATTGTAGTTCCTCCAATAATGATGCTTATTTTTTGATAATTTGGACCTCATAAAGAGAAAATTAAGCGATCTTAGATTCTCCCGAAATTTTTATTAATATTCAGAAAAAACAAAAAAAATTAACAATCTGCATCCTTTTGCCGGGGAATTCCAAATCTGCCCAAACCGAGAATAATTTTCCGGTTCTAGGCAATTCATTTTTGGAGAATTTCTTCGAATCTGCAGTTCTGAAAAATTATTTTCCGGATTTGGACTTTTTTTTGGCGATTTTGTAATTTATCTCCTTGAATTTGTTGTTGAATTGTTTGTTTTTGTAGTTATTTATGCATATCATTTATTCAAAACAAATTTCATATTTAATATTGTTTGAATGTTTTTATATGTTAATTTTTTCAATTTTTTTTATTCTATTTATATTTTTTAAATGTTTTAATTGTTTTGTTTTAGTTATGTGAAATAATTTTCCGGAACCGCATATCCGAAGAATTATTCTCCGGAAAGGAATTTTCTAGAACCGCAGAACTATTCTCCAGAAAGAAGGTCTGGATCTGAAAAATAATTCTCCAGTTTGGACAGATTTGGAATTCTCCAACAAAAGAAACGGATCAAAGAAACGCAAGTGACTAGGAGATAGAATGATGGTGCACATAACGGAGCTAATAATCAAATCTAATGCTTGAGTCAAATTCTGCGTCTGTTCTAAGTCCCCCATTGGCTTGTACTTAGTCGCCTTACAATAATTTTTTCTCGTCTAGCAACTATTCTATTGCATGTGGATATATACTATCATTATTTTTGAGCTCTGCTGGCTGGATAGGAGCACCAAAACCAGAACCATATTATTTCAAAAGTTGACAAAATGTAATATGAGTAAAATTGTAGCAGTATATTGTATATATTAATCGGATAAAGTTTTACAAATGATATATGAAATGACAATAATATTAAATCAAATGTTTCCAATATATCATCAATTTTTTGCTGCAAAAAAAAAAAAAACATCGTTAGTTCTTAAATAATTTTTGTTAAACTTGACAAAAGCTGTCAAGGAGTAGTTCTTAAATGTTAATGAATAATATATATCCAGATGTAGATGATACTTTATATATATTTTTGAGCTAATATCCAATTTAAATTACTTCTAAATTATAGCATGTTAATGGTTGCCACTCGTAGACTATGAATTTTGTCCCCGGGGGCGTGTCCTGCCCGTGCCCGTGCCCGTGCCCGTCCTGCTCGTGCCCGTGCCACAGGCACCCACGGGCACACGGGCGTTAAACGGGCCGGGCTTGAAATTTTTTTCCCCTGCCCGGCCCGCCGTGCCCGTGCGCCCGTGCCCGTGTTTTTTTTTTTTTTTTTTTTTTTTTTTTTTTTCTTCGAAATTAATTTGAAATTTGAATTTCAAAACCCTTCCCTCCCCCGGGCCCCTGCCCGGCCCCCACCCGGACCCCCTCCCCACGGACCCCCCTGCCCGGACCCCCCCCCCCCCTCCCCGGCCTGCCACCACGCAGCACCCAGGCCCCACCGCCCCAGGCCCCCCCAGCCAGCGGCGCAGATTTTTTTTTTTTTTTTTTTTAAATTTAAATTTTAATCCCTCCAATTCTCCAAACAAACATCTATAAATATACACCCATTCCTCTCAATATTTTCATCTCTCATTCTCTCAATCTCAATCTCAATCTCATTATTTTTATTATTCTCCAATTTTAATTTTATTGTTTAAAAAAAATATAGTTGTTTAACAAATACGCAAACGGAATTACGAAGGTATTCTCGAAGATTTTCCTGCGAAATTAAAAAGGTAACATTAATTTTTGTTAGATTAAATTTTGTTAGATTAAATTTTGCTAGATTAAATTTTGTTAGATTGAAATATTGAATGTTAGATTTATTTTTGTAGAGAAATTTAGAATTTAAATTAAATGTTAGATTTATTGAATGTTAAGTAATTAGATTTGTTAAATTTGTTAAGTAGTTAGATTTGTAGTTAGATTTATTAAATTTGTAGTTAGATTTATTTTTTGGAAATGTGAAGTAATTAGATTTGTGTTAGAATATGTTATAATTAATTTTGAAATTCGGATTTATTGTTAATAGGTTAAAAAAAATAGGTTAGATTTATTTTTTGGAAATGTGAAGTAATTAGATTTGTTTTAGAATATGTTATAATTAATTTTGAAATTCGGATTTATTTTTAATAGGTTAAAAAAAAAGGTTAGATTTATTTTTTGGAAATGTGAAATAATTAGATTTATTTTAGAATATGTTATAATTAATTTTGAAATTCGGATTTATTGTTAATAGGTTAAAAAAAATAGGTTAGATTTATTTTTTGGAAATGTGAAGTAATTAGATTTATTTTAGAATATGTTATAATTAATTTTGAAATTCGGATTTATTTTTAATAGGTTAAAAAAAATAGGTTAGATTTATTTTTTGGAAATGTGAAGTAATTAGATTTATTTTAGAATATGTTATAATTAATTTTGAAATTCGGATTTATTTTTAATAGGTTAAAAAAAATAGGTTAGATTTATTTTTTGGAAATGTGAAGTAATTAGATTTATTTTAGAATATGTTATAATTAATTTTGAAATTCGGATTTATTTTTAATAGGTTAAAAAAAATAGGTTAGATTTATTTTTTGGAAATGTGAAGTAATTAGATTTATTTTAGAATATGTTATAATTAATTTTGAAATTCGGATTTATTTTTAATAGGTTAAAAAAAATAGGTTAGATTTATTTTTTGGAAATGTGAAGTAATTAGATTTATTTTAGAATATGTTATAATTAATTTTGAAATTCGGATTTATTTTTAATAGGTTAAAAAAAATAGGTTAGATTTATTTTTTGGAAATGTGAAGTAATTAGATTTATTTTAGAATATGTTATAATTTATTTTGAAATTCGGATTTATTGTTAATAGGTTAAAAAAATGACAACCCCTCATCGTGAATCGGTGGAAGAACAAATCGAAAGATATTCGACCGAGTTTTTTGGCCCTGCGGTCCCTGTCCGCCCCGATATGCCACATAATTATCCACAAAATTATGAACTCAATTATCAACCCAATTATCAACCAAGTTCCTCCCAAATGCCACCATCTAATTATCCACAAAATTATCAAAGAAGGGATCAAATGCTAGATTTAAATTGTCAACAACCCCATCAAATGACCACACCGTATTATACTTCAAATGATCCAAACATGTTTATTCCACAACAAGTACATCAACCGATACCACCGTATGAACATGGAGGCACTTCTTCTATAGCATCGAGTCAATTCACGGACACTGCCCCTATAAGAGGTACTCCTTCGACAAGTCTCCATGAAATTCAAGAAGAAGATGTCCCTCCCTCGACAGAAGAAGTGCCCCCGCAAGAACCAGCAGGAAAGAAGGCGAAAAGATGGCCCGAATACAATAAACCGTGGTTGAAATACTATGATTGGACAAGAGATGAGGAGGGCACTATGCAATATCTACAATGTAAGGTAAACAAATGTAACAAGAGTTATGTGTATAAAAAAAAAGGACGGTATGAATAAATTTAAGAGACATGCCGAAATGCACGAAAAAAAGGGTGAACAACCAAGTGAAAATGTTGGATCGAGACAAATCCAAACCCTATTGAACGCGGATGGTACCGGAACCAACCCAAAATTCGATGAATCAAAAATGCTTAGTGAATTGGCTCGGTACATTACCCGGAAAAGAACAACCAATATGTATGGGTAGTTGCACGAGTTTTTCCCGTGTTGGTCATTCGGGGGTGTGCTCAACCAATGTACAAGAGGATTCATCATAAAAAAATGACTAGTGAAATAAAAAAACAGTTTACCAACAGAAAAGATGATATGAAAGCTACATTTGCATACCAAAACAATAATGTCTCAATTACCTCCGATATATGGACTGCTGGTAAACATGGACTCGGGTACTCTTGTATTACCGGGCATTGGATATATGATAATTGGGTATTACAAAAGAGGATATTAAGTTTTCGAGTGTTGGAATCCCCGCACACTGCAAATGTCATTTTTAAATCAATTATTGAGGTTTTAGAAGAGTATAACCTTAAGAGGAATATGGATAACAAGATTTTTTCTATCTCATTCGATAATGCTAGCAACAACATAGCTCTCATTGATATTTTTAAACGGTCACTAAACCCGATTATGAATGGTGAAATGTTTCACCAAAAGTGTGCTTGCCACATACTTAACCTCGTCGTGAAGGCGGGTCTTAAAACAGAAGCCGTAAAGCTATTGACAATTAAATTTAAAGATGCTCTCAACCATATTGTTTCGAACCAAGAAAGAAAACAACGGTTTGCGAGATTATGTGTCCACTATAATATGAGCAAGTTGAAAGTACCTTGGGATATAGATACCCGTTGGAACTCTACCTATATGATGTTACACCGATGACTTCCTTACAAAGCTGTCATAGGGGAGGCTTTGAGAGGCTCAATCCCCGAGGGATTGGCATTGGAACTCAAGAAGGAAGAATGGGAGCAACTAGAAAGGCTTAAAGAGTTCCTAAAAACCTTCTTTACAGCAACCGTTCAACTATCCTGCTCGTACTCACCAACGTCGTTTAAGTTGCTCGAACATCTCTATTACATCTCCAAGGTATATAATGATTTGGAACGAGCTGAAATCAATGATAAATCTCTCACACCGATCGTAGATGCCATGAAACAAAAATTCCTAAAATATTGGGAAGATGTACCCCTCCTGGCCGTTATCGCAAACTGCCTCAACCTGGCATACAAGAAGTATTACACGATCAAATTTATTGAAAAGTACAAAGAATATCTACATTTAGATAGCACCGGGGTGGAGGCATACGTGGATTCGAAGTTCGATGAGATGTTTCACATATACAGCTCAAGAATGAGTGGCAATCAGAACCTGTCTTCGTCCCATGCGGGCCCGAGGTATAAATAAAAATATACATGTATTTTTAATATTTATTATTTATAATATCTACATTATTTGTCCGCTAATTTTTATTTTAATTTTTTAATAGTTCCACTTCTAGGAGCACTAGCAGTGGTGGATTGTTAGCAGATTTTCAGTCGGAGAGCCAACCGCACACATCCACAAACGAGATATTGAGCTATATGGCGATGCTCAATGAACCTGAAAATGTTGACGTCGTTGGGTGGTGGAGGAGGCATGCAAGGATCTATCCAATCCTGGCGATGATGGCCCGTGATGTATTTGCCGTGCCGGTGTCAACCGTCCCTTCCGAAAGTTGTTTTAGTTCGGCGAACAGGATCCTCTCCGATAAACGCAGTAAGTTGGGTCCACATGTCTTTGAGAGACTTGTGTGCTTAAAAGACTGGATTGATGCTGAAGAGCGCACACAACATCTGCCTCAACAACAATCATCACCCGAAGCCATGTCTGAAGAGAGCTGTACTGGTGAGGCTAATTCGGATTCAGATGGTGCGGAAGAGAGCGAACAATGGTATAGGAATGCGAACTTCTAGATAAATAGTGTCGGTATATATTTCTAACATCTTTAATCTTTATGGTTATTTTTTAAATTATAAAATTATAAACATTTCAATTAGTTTTTTAAATTATTCATTTTAACGAAAAATTACTAACAAAAAAAAAAAGTTAGAACTCTGCCTATGTTGTTTTACATAGCCGGGTCCCAAGCCCGGAATAAAAGAGGAGGGTAACTTTTATTTTTTAATCTATTGTTTTAAAATAAGAGCTTAATTATTTTTAAAGTAATTGATTTAAGAAATTTTTAGTTTATATTTTATTTTAACAAAAATTATCGAGTTACAAGTTTACAACCATGTCAAATGAATTTAAACTTGTATGAATTTGGATTTATAATTTATTGGTATGAATTGGATTTATAATTATTTACAATTTGAATTTATAAAAAAAAAGAAAAAAAAACAGTAAAAAAAAAAAACAGAAAAAAAAACAGTAAAAAAAAAAAAAAAAAAAAAAAAACGCCCTGCCCGTCCTGCCCCCGGGCTCGTGACGGGCACGGGCATTACACGGGCAGGACAGATTTTTTTTTTTTTTTTTGCCCGTGATGCCCGGCCCGTGGTGCCCGTGACGCCCGTGCCCGTGTCCGCCCGTGACCCGGCCCGTCCTGCCCGGCCCGTTTGTAATTCACTAGCCACTCGTAAGGTCAATATCACTATAGCATCGATAACTGATATGTAAATATTACTGTAGATCGTGAAATGATTTCGCTCGTTGCAACATTATCAGTTATCCTCATAATTAAGCATAACGGCTGATATAATACGTAATTAACGATTGATTATTTCTACATGTATGAATCTTGTTTTGTTTTATGTGTTTATCATGTTAAAGAAAATTAAACAAACCAATTGATTATGATAATATTAAGTGTTGGTTTTTTTTTTTTATTTAGTGTGATTATGTACAAAAATAATTAACTTTTAAGAATGCCTATAATTGGCATTGATAAGAATATGGTAGCAAATTATCATTAGATGATTTTAGAATAAAATATCATAATAATTGTTAGGAGACCTCCGTTACTAGATCTATTTTTTTTTATAAAATAAATAAATTATTGGTAATATTGGCAAATAAAATAATGGAAAAGATTTAGTGGTACCGCTTCTGGTGACACCAAGCAATTCTCGAATTAATAGTATTATTAATAGCAAATTTAGATCTAGTACTTATTCTGATATCGTTAAGGTGTTTGACTGGGATGATTAATTTTAGATCCAGTTGTCAAGACAAAGTCTCTCTTGGATCATGTTGCCAATTTATGAAAGCCACTTCATTATCTTCTCTTATAATTGGCTGGAAATAGAATATATAAACTATGTTAGCGGTCAACTTTGGGAACATTTAAGACAAGTCAAAGAACAAGGCGAAAAATTATATAATTTATGCTCATAGGCGCTACTCTTTGGGAAATTATTAGATTGGGGTCAACAGTCAACACCAACAATATATTTATCTTGCCTCGATAGATGGGGAAACAAAATTCGTTGTCTCAAAGCTAGGAGTGTCAATTAGTGTTTGGTAAACGGGCCGGGCCGGGCGGTCCGGACAAAACCCGGGTACGGGCACGGGTAGCCACAGTCATGGACGTCACGGGCACAACGGGCCGGGCATCACAGGTTTTTTTTTCAAAAATCCTGCCCTGCCCGTTTAATACCCGTGCCCGTCACGGGTTCGGGAGCAGGACGGTCCGGTCCGGACCGGTTTTTTTTTTTTCCTGTTTTTTTTTTCTTTTTTTTTTCTGTTTTATTTTTTCTTTGAGTGGTGGGAAATTGCCCTTTGATTCAAGATTCTCCCTTTTTCATTTCTTCAGCAGCAATTCATGTGGCTTAACTTTTGTTTAAAAAGAAAAAAAAAATCTCTTTATTGTTTATTCTTTATTCTGACATTTATATTTTAAATATTTCTTATAAGAATTGAATCTACCAATGTTTCCAAAGAGTACGTTTGGATATTACAAGAATTAGTGCAAAAACAAATCAATAAAAATTAGTAGATATATATACTTTTATTTTCATCTAGTATTATAATAGAAGTATTTATTTTTTTCAATTTAGTATTCTATATTTTTAATTAGAATTATATTAAGGACTTTGTTCCGAATAAAAAAAATTTGCATTCGACAAATTAGAAAATTAATATTATTTGTTAAACATTAAAACGATGTATAATGTAGAACAACACAATTAACTTAATAAGAACCTCTTAATTAAAAGAGGTGTATCATTTTTAAAAAATTACATAACTATCTTAAGTATAATTAACAGTAGAAAAAAGTCACTAATCCAAAAACAGTAATAACTCCATGTTATTATTGACTAAAATAGTAAGTTATAAGTTGACTAAAATAATTCAAAGTTTAACAATTGATCTAAAAAATTGACGTACAAATTTGGCAAATGAATTTAATTTGTTCATAAGTCAAAACCAGTGCAAAACACTCAACAATTAATGCCACAATTTAGAACGCTTAATTGCTAATTACATCATAAGTTAACAATGTGACCAACAATTTTTTTTTCTTTGACTAGTGGGAATGGGGGGGGGGGGATGGAGGGAATTTGAATTTGAATTTTGAATTTTAGACCAAAAGTAAAAAACAAAATGCCACGGGCTCACGGGCAGGGACACGGGCACGGGCACGGGCACGGGCACGGGCGTCACGGGTACGGGTTACGGGTATGGGGGTCCGGTTCTCACGGGTATTTTTCCAAAAAACCGGATCCGGCCCGTTTAATACCCGTGCCCGTGCATACCCGTGGCACGGGCATGGTCCGGTCCGGGCACGGGCACAGGCACGGGCGGACCGGTCCGGGTTGGGTCCCCAGGGGCATTTACCAAACTCTAGTGTCAATGGATACGATACGGGTAGGGTGGAAGCATTTTCATACCCATACCCACTAAGAATTGACCTTACCCATACCCTATCCTTACCCGTTAAGAATTTGTCTTACCCTACCCTACCCATACCCGTTAAAATTAGTGGGTAACGAAATGGTACCTGGATGAATAACGAATAATACTAATATAATAGTTTTATTATTTTTACAAATATACCATCAAAACTCATCATGTCATACATATGCAATCACAATTACTAATATAAAAATCAAAATATAAATATGCAATCAATTCTAACTAAGAATTTTTTTATAAAGAAAAAAAAAAAAAAAAAATACAAATATCTCTTCTAACAAATTCAAAATTCAATTAGTTAATTAAATAATAAAACATCCAAATAAAAAAAAGTAATATGTTTAATATAATATTCATCTTACAACAAAATGCATACATTTTTTTCATGGATTAACGTTGATACAATGAGATGAGACACATAAAATTGAATATAATATTTATATATCTATATGTAATTTATTTTATATAATTATCCATTACCCAATGAGTACGAAATAGCTTTTACCCGTACCCATACCCGTTTAGCTAACGAAATTTTTTTTTACCCATACCTATACCCAATAAGCTAACGAAAAAAAAAACTTACCCATATCCGTATTATCGAATATGATACGGGTAGGATAAATGAGTAAACGGTTTTCATTGACACCCCTACTCAAAGCCTTTTACAGATGTCACCAATTATATCTGTACAAGGGCTCTAACATTTGTCTTAACTTGAACATATGTTTGCTTCTAATCATATATGAGGGAATTGAATCCGATTTTTTTTTTTTGTTGTTACATTAAAAATAAAAATAAATGTATGGCACTAGTTTTTTTTTTTTTTTTTTTTTTAATTTTGATTTATATCAGTTACGTTCAGGGGCGCCACAAGTGAACATATGATATTTTATGAGGATGGCTAGACTATATAATTTTTAAAAAAATAATAACTTTCAATTAAATTTCAATATATATAACTACAATTTTAAAATCATAGGATGGTTTAGCACCCGTACGGGTGAATGTAAATCCGCCCCTTGTTACGTTGCAATGCCAGAGTACCCGAAAAGAAGAGGCAGACCAACATTGGTTGCCTATGCCCAAAACTATATGTACAAGGAGATAGGAGTAGGTCCGATGGGCATCGGACCTACTTTTAGGTTCAATTAGTTCTAGAACCATACGATTAGCATTAAGATTGGTGCACACAGAAATTGAAATATACTTGCACAGATTGTAATGTACTTAGCATGGATCTTGATGCAATCGAATGGTCATTTCACCCATCGAACTAAAGTAGGTCTGATGGAAATCGAAAATACTCTGAATTTATGTGCAAATGCCTTTTCCATCCGAACATGCTGATTGCTAACGTGCATGATATAAATAAAAAATTGCAAAAAAAAAAAAAAAATATGGTATATGTTTAATTTTTTTAATTGTACAGATAAATTTCGAATTGAATGTTGAGGTCTCGTCTTCGCAATATTCCTGAGCTTTTATTTTCACAATTTTCATTCTTAATAAAATTAGGAGCACAAGTACACGTTTTTATTTTATTTTATTATTATTATCAATCAACAAGCATGCTCTCTTATAGGTTCATTAAATCTGCGTATAGATTTTTACGGTTTAATAAATTTGTAATTAAATAATAATACAACGACTCCTACTGGGGCCCGTTTGGCAACAAATGATTAAGAGCTTAAGGAACGCTAAGGAACTGATATTCGGTTGTCTTAATCTGTGGGTGAAGGATTAAGCGCTTAAGGAGATGGTATAGGTGCCTTAAAGTCCAGGTAAGAGATTAAGATTAGGACAAAAGGAAGCTAAATGAGGTGTTCTTAATCCACACTAAGAAATTGGTGTTCGGTAAGATTAAGCGGCCAAGGAAATTAAAAAAAGCGGATTAAGCCTGAAGACTTAATCCATGCTTGCCGATCCCCTCTATGTTGTTGTGTAAGGCAATTCCTTAATAAAATCCAAACTACAATTATACTATTAATATTATTATTAAATAGTATAAGAAATATTTTTTTGATCGCTGCCAATTGTATATATTAATTGTTTCATTTCTTGTGTGATAATGCCACCTATTTCCATGTCAACAAATGTTCTTCGGTTATCTTATTAACTCTGCATCTAATCCCTTTTACATATACTAAAATTCAATTATTACCAATTATTTTAATTAATTTTTTGTGCATATAGCTAATTATATACCAAATCATGAATAATTAACTTATTAAGGATATCAATATAAATCAAGCAAGGGGAGAAGACAAGAATTTAATTAGTATTAAGGAGATCAATATAAAATTATAAATCAATTAAGCATATTGGTAATATTTTTAGAATACACAAATCAATAAGAAATCCTTTCGAGAAAGACGCTACTAATTGAAAGTAATTTGATAATTTTGTTTATTTAATATTTTAAAAAAATGTTTGAGCTCCCAAAAAATATAGTGCGTCACATTTGAATATTAAACTTACAATTTCATACTTGACATTGTTCTTACAAATCATAAATTTTTTTAATTGAATATATGCTAGCAACCGAACAATAAATTATTGATTATCAGAAATTAACATTTGGTAAGGACCTCTGTGTAAAATTCCCAATATTATTTGCCGACTAGATAAAGTGACAGTTCAAACATAGATATTTATTTTTTCTTCAGTTTGATTTTTATAAGAAAATAAGTCATAGTTGATTTCAGATCCCAAAGCGTTGAAATTGAATTCTTGCTTGGGGCCTGCCAACTTGGAGATCTCGGTCTACAAATTTGATTAATTTTCAAACTCATAATCTACAATCAGTCTAGGTTTTTTTATTTCTCGTTTTTCTTTATATCTTACTTTTCATGGTTTTTTTTTCTCGGTCTCCAAATTTTACTTTATTTTGTATGCCTTTTGTTGTTTTTTAATCTTCTTGATTTTTTTTTTACTCCTGGTTATTATTATTTTTTTCAATGATGTCTCCAATCACATTTCTCAAAAATATAAAAAAAAAAACGTGAAGAGAGCACCATCTAAAAGTATATATTATATTAAAAAATGAAGAGCCAATTAAGTATGAATATCACTATTCCATAATTGATGATTTATATCAAGTGCTCATTTGACTACAATAATAAAATAATTCACTTTAAAAGTTCTTATTAGAATATTTAGAAAAGATTATTTCAATATATAAGAGTTGTTTCTCATTATAAATTGGGTACAATACATGACCTCATTTTTCCAACTTTCTGTAAAATATACATTTTAAGTTTTTTATTTCACTAATATGTTGTTTCCAATTTTAATAGTTAATTTGTTTTGCTTTTTCTGCAAAAGTTTAATAATTCTATGGCTACCACTACCAACATGCAATTTTTAATCTGTTTCCAGAAGCATGTTATTTGTTAACTTCTTTGAGAGAAAATCATTTATCATAATATTTGCATTCTATCGCTACAACCATTAGGATTCACGACATGCATTCTCAACTTTAAAATAATAATCATAATTCACCCAATAGCAACTAAAAATAATCAGTGCATGCTTTGCCATAAAACCAATAACAATATCATTTATTTATTCTTAGAAACTTTTTTAATTATTCTTATATTCATATTGCATACATATATATATGTATCCAATTCCAATCTACAAACATCACCACATGTAATTATGCCATATACAAACAAAAATATTAATTAAAGCCGGAGCACCCTGCTCGAGCAACATAGATTAGTGATGGTCGCATGAGCAATTTATATTTTATGAATATGGTCTACCAAACAGGAATCTCTCTGTGGGTAAAGTAATTTAGAGGACAATAAAACAAAATTAATAAGATTCAGTAATTTAATTACAAAATTTAAATGAAAAGACATTATTATATTATAATTGACAGCCGTCGACAGGAGCGGATGCTCCCTATAAATTGAAAATGTTCAATTTTGTTCTTTAAATTTTTGAATATTTGCAAAAATTATACTATTATATTAGTCTCTTCATATAATAAAATTACAAAATACTTATTTATTCAGACTTTAATTCTATCAATAGTAATGGATCATCATGTCTTTAACACTCAAGAAATGGATTCTCTCCCTTTTAAAAATATCTCTGGAATGTATTTCATATTCAAAAAAGAAAAATTCGACTTTTGTTTATAAGGTGTGTATATAGTTGGCATATTATGTATATATCTATATATAATATATCCAATTTTTTTCTTTCGATCTTAACCAGGTATTATTTTTTTGAACTTATCTTTTTTGAATATAAAGTACTCCATATTAAAAAAAAAAAGATTCAAAACTAATATTAAATATGCCTTATATACCGCTTTTGGGCAACCCTATCAACAACTAAGAGATCCATTCGAAAGAACATGAGAATTAGTTGAAGTAATTGAAATAATGAGCTTCCCTTATTGGTAGACTCATTACTTCAATTCAATTAAATTGTTTCAAGATTTATTTCATTTTTTTTATTTTAGTTGGAGGAAGTACAAGAATCGGCTAGGTTTGATGCTTGCTGGCTCTTCAAACTCAAATACAGCTGAACACAATATATTGGTTGAATTAAGTAATAATTCTTGGATCCGACTCTGCTGTTTTTCTAAAAGAAAAGCAGGATCTTGCTTTTCCGATCCCAACCATTCAAAATTTTCAATTCGCGTATCTCAATAAAATTTTTTTTTCATGCACAAATCTCAACGAATTTGAATGATTGAGATCAGAAAAGCAGGACCCTGCTTTACAGAGTCCGATTCATAATTCTTAGTAGCATAGTATTTGTCCACTTGCATAGCCCTGCCATGTGAGGCAAAACAGGGTTCTCCATGATCAAGTCAAGATAATACCTCCAAAAATTATCCACTAGTTGACTTGTTAAATTTTTTTTTTTTTTTTGTTAAAATGTTTCCATTCCTCCAGTTAAACATATATTTCTCAATGAAATTTATTATAGGCATCGGAAATTTTCATGTTCAGCTTAAAAATGATTTTTTTTTCAGAAGGTAATTGTGGTTTACAAAGTTTATACATATATATTACCCTTCATATTACTTCAAAAGTTGGAATATTATTTGAAATTGAGATAGGCTGTACTTTGAAAACTCAAGTAGTGTGTGTGTGTATAATATGCTTGAGTGCATCTTCAATAATAATAAAATCAGCATTTAGTTAAAAATAAATGAATACAAATAATAATTAATAATAACAATAATAATATCATAACAAATGATCAGCACATGACTCTAAATTCCTCCAAATTTTGGGGGACAACTGATCTCTTCAAGTGCCACAAAAAGATTCGAATTACATCAATTAATTGGGTAAATATATATATATATATATATATATATATATATATGAGGTTGGCTGATATCAAATTAGTTGTTTCTGAGGTCTCGTGCAACCAATTCGTTTTTTAATTTTCGAAGTCCAAAATATCGATCAAAACCGTTAGATGTGATTTATATATTAAAATGTGCTTGGAGACCAAATTTTACATTTTTTTTGGAATTTTTTTACTATTTATTAAGCCATTTTGAAAAACGCTGATCCAACGGTGGCTTAACAAAACAGTAAAACCAGAAGTCACCGTTGGAAGTGATTTTCAAAGTGGCTTAACAAATAGTAAAAAAATTCCAAAAAATGTAAAATTTGGTCTCCAAGCACATTTAAATATAGAGAACACAGTTAATGGTTTGGATCGACATTTTGAACTTCGAAAATTAAAAAACGACTTAGTTGCACGGGACCTCAGGAACAACTGATTTGATATTAGTCAACCTCTCTCTCTCTCTCTCTCTCTCTCTATATATATATATATATATATAAACTATATATATACGCGACGAATTGGCTACTAATAATAAAACAAAATAGCAAGTCTCAATTTGTTTTGTTAGTATGTGATGTTAAAGCTAGTTTCAACAAGTATAAATGTATAATCCAACCTGGTGTTTTCAAGTTCTATATGCTGATTAGAATTGGCTAGCTGTTTGCTCAACCACATAAAATATCTGATTTGCATACACACTTTATGAAATTTAATCAATGATATGATTCTTTTTATGGCATTAATTTTATTTTTCATCTCAATTCTGCTGGTTCTTTATAAAATATTTATAAATTTTTAAAAATAAAATATTCTGGATAATAATGGTTGTTATTGGCGACAAATGTTGGACGACTTTCTAGATGCCAAAATCTTTGTTTTGAGGCAAGTTACGCTACAAAACATGGAAAAATAAAATAAAATGTAAGAAGTCCTTGGGAGAGACAGTAGTTGACAAGATCCCCTCTTAATTAACCCTCTTTCTTTTCTTAATTAGCCCTCTTTCTTTTCTTTTTAAGTATATCCTTTGTAACAGCTTTCTCAATATTGCGATAGAGATAGTTAATCTTTTATAATTTGCTTATAATTTGCACCAAAGAGAACACTGGTGATCGATGGCATGCTAATCCAACATGCATGTGTTTATAACAACCTTTGATTCCATAACTAAATATATTGATTCAGTCTCTTTGTTGAACGCATTATTTAACTTAGCTAGGTCAATTATTTCATCGACTAATATATTACATTTAACAATCCAGTGCTAGCTATATCTATAAATTTTTTTTTCATAAGTTCCTTTTCTTATTACTATTTTCGTGGCGACCCAACATTTTAATGTAATAAAAAAAAACAAAGACGGAATTGCAGTCGTATATATCAGTATTTCAGTACTACTCTAAATATCACGTTAAATTTTTTTGCCTCCAAACGTCTATCTACCGAAATGCAATCTCAGCCGTTCGTTCAGTAAATCTGAACCACTCATCAATAGACATATAAATCTCAGCTATTAATAAATTATTTTGATTTTATATATCTATTTCATGCTGTGAAGCGTGTAAAAGTCTACTTTTAATTAGTGACATACTCGCCACATAAAGAGCTACATGAAAATTATTTCATTTAAGACAATCAGAAGAAGTGTTCTGCGTCTCTCTCCAGTCCTTTTCTCCTTCCCAATGCAACGATGCGTTTTTTGAAAAAGTCTTCTTTCCAGATGTTTTCTCCTCCCCAGCTCTTTTCCCCTTCTCTCCACGATCATTACAATTTCCATTTTTCTCTCTTTCTCTACGATCGCTCAAAGAAGAAAACCCTAAACATCGCTCAAAGAAGAAAAACCCTAAACATCTCTCTATTTCTCTACAACCTCAAAAAAGTTTATTTTTGCCTTTTCTGAACTGATTTAGGGTTAAGCTTTTTTAGCACCATCTCGGAAGGAATCGCGATTATCGATCGCGTGTGCTGTTTTTTTGTGTGTTTAGAGGTTTTCTTCTTCGTTTTTCTATCTCTCCCTTTTCACCTGATTTAGGTTTAGTTTACATTAGGCAAAATCAATTTATTTGTTACTTGCGTTAATTTGTTTGTGTTGTAACAAACTTTTGGAATTTGGTCACCGTAACCTCCCAGTTGGTTAGATCTCTTGCAATCGCATTTTAGGAGATTGCTTTTATTTGCAAATTTGTACGTATCAGTCATTGTATGAAATAACTCACAATATTTAGTCATTGTATGTTTCAAGAAGAGAAAGTGTGTAGAAATTCATCTCACTTAACATTCTTACTTTGTTGTTAATTTTCTATCGCTAGGAGCGAATGTTAGGTTTGTTTACTATTTTCCTTTCTTATTTCTTTACTTATTTACTGTTGTAGTGAATGGAGAAAAGTTGAGGATGGTTGTAGAAGGGCTCTTCAGCTTGACAATAATTCTGTTAAGATTTAAATCTCTATACTTTTTCATTTTACATTTCACTTATTAGTTAAGTTGAATTTCAACAATGACACATAGGTATTAGTTTAAGCTCAATTGAGCTTGCAAACTAATTTCTGGCACACACACAAAAAGAAATATATCTTCTTGAAACAGTATGAAAGTATGAAACCTGTGTTTTATTGGCCAAATGTTGTACCAGTTAGGTGTTTGGTACTAGAAACTTGTAGAAAATGATGCATTAATAATAATTGTTGGACAAAAACATGTATCTCAATTTTTTTTTTTTATTCTCATTCAATAATTAGGCTGCCAAAGTCCAAAATGGAAAACAGAGAGAGCAAAATTATTGAAATAAGTAGAAATAGGTATGTCGGATACACGTCAGTCCCAGAATTAGATTCAACCAGTGTTATAATGTTAATGCTTCTATTGACCTATTTAACGTGTTACCCACATACATTACATTGTAAGTTAAAGAGATAATATTAAAGTTGGAATCTTCTAGGTCATAGATTGATTCAATTTAATAAACACGCAAACAGTTATAAAACAGACAAATCAGGATCCCATCTTTTGTAGGCCGAGTTTAACTAAAACAGATGGAGAGAAGAAGGTAGAGTTGCTTGCAACCAGAATAAAAGAATCGGAACTGTTGCGAAATGTGAATGTCTGAGTTTTTCTTTCTTCTGCAGTCCTTTGCACCAAATAATATTATGCTGGAATGGCGATGATCTGGTTTACTACCAGTGGGTATTAGCTATTTAGGTACTACTGTACGAGGAAGCACCGATAAAAATCAATGTCTATATTTATTGGATAAAAGCTTAGAAAAACTTCATATCTGCGTCAAGTGTAGCATAGATAGAATTTTCTAATTAAAATTTGGTCATATTTCATACGTGCAACTTTGGTTGAACATGCTGACAACACAACACAACCAAAAGAGATTTCAGAGGGTGAGGCATTTACAAAAACTGAGACAACTGATCTGGGTTAAGAACAAATACTTTTGTTTTATTAATAAAAATTGTTTAACTTAATATTTTCGTACTCTAATTAATCTACTCTTGCCCTTCCAATTCGGTGATTAGGCCAAGACACCCTTTCAAGATGGATCTAGACTTGGATTGTGAGGTGGATAGCGAAGAGGAAGGGGAAGAGGTCAATATTCAGTGAACTGAAGGATTATTTATATATTGATCTGAACTTTTAGATTTTTGACATTTCTTAGAGTTCTATTACTAATTTTTCAGATAGGTAAAAAATCACTACTTTTGAAGTCTCAATGAAGTGATTTTCTATCTATCTAAAAAAATAAAAAAATTGTAAAAAAATATAAAATTTGATCTACAAGTACCATTAACCTCACTCCTATTACCTATTATTTGTTTATGGAGTAATTAATTTGTAGCTTTCTCTTTATTTAGGAGGATCCCGGCGAGAGTATTGAACTGTGAGAAGGATAAAGAAGAGGAATTAAAGGAAGAAACTCCAAAGGCCAAAGAAGAAGAGAGTGAGGATAGCTTTGTAGTATTGGATGGTTATTTCTCGGGAGATGAGGTAGATTATTGTTCTTAAATCAAATATATATTTTTTTGTTTCATGTTTATATTTGGCACTGCAGATTTGTCTGTAACTCAAGCTGGCAGCAGTTGAGGATGGGGTGGTTTCTGAGTTACATGGAAAGAGTGTTACTACACCTTCAGCTTTTGTGGTGGCAAATGTCTCAAATTCTGATATGCCTGAATTTGTAAGTTTGTTTTTCATATACGACCGACCCCAAAAGAATAATAAAAAATATTTCATAATCCCCCTCATAAATGAGGGAACCGACTCCGCTGCTCGTCAAATAGGAGAGCAGTACCCTGCTAATCTAAATCGAACCATTTATCTGTGTTGAGATTCGTACATTAAAAAATTCAACGGCTAAATTTAGACAAACAGAGTCTTGCTCTCTTTTTGGGTGAGCAGCGGAGTCGGATCCATAAATGAGTCCCTATCCTTTGAGATATCTCAAATTTTCAATTTATCTAAAGCCAGGCCCACATTTTTTCTGTGTCTATTCAAAATGCAGGGGCCGTTATTTGTTTTGAGATTCGTGCAGAAAGTATTTAAACAGTTTGGATTTTCCACAGATCAACACAGAGTTTGAGATATATCAGGGGATGTTAATTCCTCATAAATAGGGACTGTTTTGCCCAATTATTTCCTTTAAACGTACCAACATTCGTCCTCATTTCTCACATATTATGCGGTTAAGT
Source organism: Carex cristatella (assembly GCA_024447775.1). Lineage (NCBI taxonomy): Eukaryota > Viridiplantae > Streptophyta > Magnoliopsida > Poales > Cyperaceae > Carex > Carex cristatella. The sequence goes on along the minus strand of JAJHPF010000028.1, from coordinate 3,035,835 downwards.
TGTGAGGTGTTGCTTAGGTAGTATTAGAATGGGAAAAAGGACAAAAGATTTTCTCTCTTCATATTTGGTATTATTTTTTTTTTTGCTATGGTGCATTGGAAAGTGCCTGATAATTTTACTCTCTTTCATGTACACGAGATAAAATATATTTAATTTTTTAATTTTGTTTTTATAAGTTTGGCTGATCAAATCCTGGCCCCATGTGTTGAATAAAGTGGTTGATGCATTGCAACAAAAATTCACAAGCATTTCCAACACACAACTGAGAAACAAAGTGCGTGAAACTTCAAGTTTGTCGATAATCACTGGGAGGTAATAAATTGATTAAAAGTATTCAGTTTTATATTCATATGCTGACATACATGCAGTCTTTTCACTCATTTGGAGTTACCGGTGAAGTTTTTCTGGGGGAAATTGATTTTATAGGTTAAAAAGGTGTCTTAGCTGCCCTTGGATTACCTGCTGCTACTACATGTATCTTCATTATACGTCAATACTATACTTTTATTGACCACATAAAGATTTACAGGTGTTAACAAAAGTAAAAATACATCTATCAGCAGGGGTCGAAATAGACATAAATTAGGAAAGGGTGCTATAAGTATCCCCTATAACTGGATTTTTTGCATTTCTAACGGATATTTTTTCTTGTTTTGTTTATTCAGGTGATTTGTGATACAAATGTGAACCAATGTATGGAGTGGAATGAGAAAAGAAAGAAATTGGTGAATTAGCAAAGACAATGGCTTGTTGTCCACTGCAAGCTGAGGCAACAACATTTAGATAGGCTATCTCGAAGGTGTTGAAACAAGGATATCAGAGTGTTGCTTCTACACTGACAACAAATCTTGGGATTTTTACTTACCCGCTGTTTAAGAATTAGGAAAACTTTTAAATGAATTTTAGGGGAACTTTTATATTTACAATCATACATGTGTATCTAAAATGGATCTAAAATGGATGTAAGCCTATGGTCATTTGAATGCAAAAAAAAAAAAAAAATCTTATGAATGTTTACAAGGTCTCTCCTGATTTATACGTAATGGCCTAATGGGGTACAATTATCGATTTGTGAGATTATAATAAGTTGAGATTAATTACTGTGATTTAATAATATCAATACCCACCGCAACGCGTGGGCATTTGGCTAGTATGTATATATATATATATATATATATATATATATATAGTATGGCTAATATGCTTTCGGTAGCATAAGTACCGAAATACATCTACCTCTTTTTTCGATTTTCGAAGTCCAAAATATTGATCCAAATCGTTAAATATGCTACCGAAAGCATATTAACCACACTATATATATATATATATATATAGGGATGGACTATGGTGAGTTGTGAAGTAAAACAACATTTTACTTCACGCTCGTATTCTAATTTGAAAATCCAAATAACCGATCCGAACAGCTCAACATTTTCTCCATATTGAAATGTGCTTGGAGACCAAATTTTATATTTTTTAGAAATTTTTTACTATTTATTAAGCCACTTTGAAAATGGCAGATCCGGATAAACAGTAAAAAACAGTAAAATTTTCTGGACATTGGATCAGTGATTTTCAAAGTGGCTTAATAAATAGTAAAAAAAATTCCAAAAAATTTAAAATTTGGTCTCCAAGCACATTTCAATATGGAGAACATGTTGAATGTTCGGATCGGTTGTTTGGATTTTCAAAATGAAAATATGAGCGTAAAGTAAAAATGACCTCTTATTTCGCAACTCACCATATCCCATCCCTATATATATATATATATATTTTTCAAAATTTGTTATTTTATATTAGTATATATCACCTTGAAATAATATTCATATACTCTATGATCATATTTTGCTATGTGAACAACAATTAATTATTAATTAATGACGTTTTGACTTTCGGAAAATGCTAAAACTTCCAAGTAAGAATAACATATATTGAATACTATTTTTATTATCCAATGAAAAGACCAAGAGGAAATTAAGTACATTTGTCCTTACTTAAGTTTGACCTTGGACTAATTCTTTATTTGGAATTAGGAACAATGGATCCAATTTTGGCGGTACTGTTTTACCGCATCATATAAATTTTTGGATCCGACTCTGCTGCTCTTTTGAGAGGCAGCAGGATGCTGCTTTTTCAATCTCAATCATTCAAAATTTTTTATTTACGTATCTCGATAAAGAAACTTTTTTATGCACAAATCTCAACAAATTTGAATCGGAAAAAGAGGATCCTGTTTTTCTCTCGAAAAAACCTAAATTTTTAAGGAACAGTTACACCAACTTTAGATCTGTTGTGATTGAAACCATATAGCAGAGTATGCATGTGCTACCTATTTATAAATTTATGCTAAGTATTCTGAAAAACATACATATTTATTTTTCTTCGTATTAATTCATGGTTATTTTTTACCTCATTTTACATGCATGGTTCCTAGCGTCACAAACCAATCGTGTACTGTTAAGAAAATTAATTTATTGATGACAGTTGATCAGACGTTTTAAAAGGTATATTTTATTATTATCATTAATATTTTGTATTAATTTACTCTCAATATTATGATGTATGAATAATATGCACTCCTGTTGAGTGTTGATCATGCAGATACAACATTATTCGATCAATATATAAAGATTTTCAATTTTCAATATATAATTTTTTTTAACTTGTGTGTGTGTGTGGAGTAAAGTTAATATATCTCAGCTTTTGGTCTAGTGGCAATGGTAATACTCTTGAGGTCGAAGCCGAAAATAGATAATCTTTTGTGAAATTTAAATAGTTGGGTGACTTGACCTTCAACTAGGGGTATAAACGGATTCGGATTATCTGCGGATAATCCGCTCCGAATCCGCTTATTATTTATATCTGGATTAAACGGATACGAACATAGATATTTTTAGTATATGGAAAAATAATTTGGATACGGATATGGATAATTCCGTGAGGATATAAACGGAGCAGATATCCGTATATATCCGGATCCAAAATTTAATCTTTCAGCAACTTTCAATTCATTTCACCATTGCGAAGTATCCAAAAAACATACATATTTGTTTAAGTCCAAAAATTTTGGTAGAAAAATCATATAATCTATTAGGATAATGGATTGGTTCCCTGAATCAATAAGCAATTAGTCATGCATAATTGTCACGTGCAAACTTAAAAAGTCCATTAAATTTTTGTCAATTTAGGTAATTTAAAATTACAAAATTTAGTAGAATTACTCAGTATCCGACAAATATCCGCTTTATATTCGTATTCGAATCCGTATCCGTGAATTATCCATTCCATATCCGTTTAAGACGGATATAGTTTTAAATTTTGATATCCATTTACTATCCGTATCCGTATTCGTATCCGCTCGTTGAAAAACGGATGCGAATACGGTATTAGCATTATCCGCTCCGAATCTGCTCCATTTACACCCCTACCTCCAACCTTTACTAAAAAAAATGTCCTATTAGTTTCATATTCCAATCATGCCTCACAAATTTATCTCTGTTTTCAAAGTCCAAAAAATCGATCCGAGCTACTCAACTGTTCTCCATATTAAAATGTGCTTGAAGACCAAATTTTATTATTTTTGAAAATCTTTTATTATTTTTTTATAGATACAAAATATTATTTTTTATAAGATTCTGGACCATCCAAAAACAATAATTTTCTACCTATCTAAATATTACTAAATAAGTTCAATTCTTAAAAATATAAAACTTAGTACATTTTAATATGAAAATCATAGTTAGCTATTTGGATTGACTTTTTAGACTTTGAAAACATATCTAGATAAAGATGTAAGATATGATTGAACACGAAACTAATGAAGCCTTTTAAAACAGGGATAAGAGAACTCTGGATGCATTACATGACATGCCATAGCAGTTGGGCCACAAGGAACCACATGAGAAATGATTGGGACAAGTCAAATTTATTCGAGATAACATGTATTGCGCTTCCATCACTCGACCTCCATTAATCAGTGGATCATTTTCAAGGAAACACCCACATGGTTATTTTCAATTTGGAAGCAGCGCTTTCAGTTGTTCCTTCAAATCAAATAACATGCGTGATTTAATTAATATATGTCTGTCATCTGATACTCAAGTACCTTGACGATTACTCGTTGGATTTTGAATGCCTGCTTCTATTGAGATTCATGTTTGAAAGTCTAAACAGTTGATCCAAACTGTTCAGCATGATCTCTATATTAAAATGTGTTTGGAGATCAAATTTTATATTCTTTTGAATTATTTTACTATTTATTAAGATGGATACAAAATTCAATAGTTTGAAAACAACAGTTTTGTAAAATACTTAAATAAAAAAATAAATATAAAATTTGATATCCAAACACATTTTAATATAGAGATCATATCGACTGTTTGAACTTTGAAAATTCATGTTATAAGATTGTAACTATAGAATGTTGTATGTGGATCCCTCCTTGTATGTATTATACTCAAATCACAAATTTATACTTTGCTAAATTATTTTTAAACTATAAATTAACTTGTTACTATGCCATAAATACATACAAAGATTCGTAGTTCATTGGGTCATACAAAAATGTAATTTACTTAATTCTATAAGGTAATTCAAATAGAGTTGTCCACGGATATAAATATGTCATGTAAAGGTATTTTTATATTCATATTCATTTAGAATTATTAATAGGCTACCTTTACCTGCTAAACACTTGCATTATTTGTTCCCTATCCCATCATAGCCCGTTAAAGCTAACAAATTAATAACTAGCCGATAATATATGTGCTTGTCTGGGGATAGGGGTGTCAATGAACTGGCACGGTCCGAGCTAGGTCTTGGCTTAGCTCATTAATTCTGGACCGAGCTACAGCTGAGCAAGCTGGACCTAGAGCTTCCGAGCTAAAATTTTAGTTCAAAATCATGACGAGCCAGCTTGAGTTAGCTCGCGAGCTGAAGAGCTAGTTTACTGGATCTGACTGGACTTTGTTTTAAGAAGAAAATAAATTCTACAAACTTTTTGGACTGAGCTGAACCGAGTTGGACCGAGCTTGACAATATAAAATACACACAAATTCATACAAATTCACAAATTGATGCTTAGCCGAGCTAGCTTGGAAGCTGGCGAGCAAGCTAGGCCTCAGCTCAAACTCGTTAATTATGGACCAAGCTAGTAGCGAGCTGGCTTGTTAACAGCTCGGTCCAGTAACGAGCGTGCTATTAGCGAGCGAGTCAGATGCAAGTCATGATCGAACCACGAGCTATGAGCTTTTTGGCCACCCCTAGTAGAGGTTATAGGAAGGATGCACCGGTATATGGGGTTAAACTAGGCGATGCTGGAATTAAAATAGAGGATGTGAAGATTATGAAGGCACCAGTACGTGGTTCCGTTTTCTGTTTTTCTTTTCTCTTTTTAGTTGATTGAGGTTGCTCATAGTATCAGCATGTTTTTAGAAGTGCAAAGAAGTAAAACTATATAATTTGTGTATAATTATTTGCCTGTTCATACTTTATATACTTCCATATATATCATTGCGGGTGTGTGTAGTCTAAAATTTGATAGTTGTTATGCTTTAGATTTAATGAAAATAATTAAGCTTCTCTAAGAAAGGTTAATTTCTTGTCCGACATATATACGACTATTTTGGACGTTTATATAAACTAATTATAGTTTGAAAAATTGCCTAACAAGAAACAACGCACATTTATTAGATAATAAAAAGGCAGAGCACCACTTTAGATTACAGAATCAACGAACTCATTTACTGTATAACAAGTAAAACAAATATGAAAATCCAACTTTACATAACATATTGTAATAATTAATGCAAAAGGAATGACAACATCCGCTTATTTTTGACATTGAGAGAGAGAGAGAGGGGTTGACTAATATCAAATCAGTTGTCGTGCAATCAAGTCGTTTTTCAAATTTTGAAGTTCAAATTGTCGATCCAAACCGTTAGATGTGTTCTCTATATTAAAATGTGCTTGGAGACCAAATTTTACATTTTTTGGAATTTTTTTACTATTTATTAAGCCCCTTTGAAAAACGCTGATCCAACGGTGGCTTAACAAAACAGTAAAATTAGAAGCCACCGTTGGATTAGCGATTTTCAAAGTGGCTTAATAAATAGTAAAAAAATTTCAAAAAATGCAAAATTTGGTCTCCAAGTACATTTTAATATAGAGAACACATCTAACTGTTTGGATCGACAATTTGAACTTTGATAATTGAAAAACAACTCTATATATATATATATATATATAGAGAGAGAGAGAGAGAGAGAGAGAGTAAATCTAGGGTGTGCCGTGCTCATCAAGAGGGTTTGGTAAGCCCAACTCCAAAAATATATCGGATCGGCTTCAAATGACGAACCCAAACGGTTGAAATCCATGTACTTCGCGAGTGATGCATGTACATGCAAAATTTTGGAAGTTTCAAATTCATTTGCTACGAGGTCAAGAGGTCAAAGTAATGATGAAAAATGAAAATATAAAATAACTTATTAAAAGATTCATTACTTTGACCGCTTGACCTCGTAGCAAATGAATTCGAAACTTCCAAAATTTTGCATGTACATGCATCACTCACGAAGGACATGAATTTCAACGTTTGGATTCGTTATTTGAAGCCGATCCGATATATTTTTGGAGTTGTGCTCACCAAACTCTCTTGATGAGCACGTCACACCCTAGATTTACTCTATATATATATAGAGAGAGTGTGGCTAAATTGCTTCCGGTAGCACTTCGACCGAAGTGCTACCGGGGCCATATTTTAGTATCTGATGTTCAAACGACAAATCCAAATGTTAGATATTCAATCTATATTAAAATGTGCTTGGAGACCAAATTTTACATTTTTTGAAATTTTTTTGCTATTTATTAAGCTGGTTTGAAAACTACTGTTTTCAATACTCCAGAAATTCAATAAAAACAGCGGTTTTCAAACCAGATTAATAAATAACAAAAAAATTCCAAAAAATGTAAAATTTGGTCTCCAATCACATTTTAATATAGATTAAACATCTAACTATTTGAATTTGTTGTTTGAACATCAGATACTAAAATATGGCCCCAGTAGTACTTTGCTGAAATGCTGCCAGCAGCAACTTAGCCGGACTCTCTCTCTCTCTCTCTATATATATATAGTTGAAATATTACATACACACAGTCCCTTTAATTAACCAAAGAAACACCATCCCTTTAAATAAATATTACATACTTCACAAAATCAACACTCATTTACTGTACAATATATAACACGGAAAACCAATAGGACAATCCAACTTTACATAACATAATTGTAATAATTGAAGCAAATTAAAGGAATATGACATATCAATGTACCGAACCATGCTCATGGGGTGAATGTTTCCATTGATTCAAATAGTCAGATCAATGCCTCAACAGCCACCACCGCCGCCGCTGCCGCCGCAACCACCGCCGCCACCACCGCCGCAACCACCGCCACCCCCGTCCCCAGTGTACGTCACGTTACCTCCCCGTCGAGGTTGTCCCTTGGGCTTGTCCCCACAGTTGAGTATTACAACGCCAATTACACACACCATGAAGAGAATTATGACAGCATGAGAGATGATGGATTTTTGTGGAAAATCATTTTCAAGCAATATGGCAAGAGCCCGTACCATTTTAATTTCTCCCTGCTTGTTGGTGTTCGGAATTAATACATATACATATGGAGAGCTTGTTTACTATTTCCTATATATATATCTATATGTCAGGTTACAAAAAGATTGGCAATTGCCTACGGACTGGGTCAACTAAAAAAAAATGCATTTTCAAAGTCAACTAGCTTGTATAATTTTATTTCTGTAATTCTCACGGCCACGCGTGGAATTATACAAACTAGTTGTGAATTTGAAAATGCTTAATCAAACAATAAAATCAGAAGCCACTGCTGTGACTTTTACAAGTTATTTGATATGGCAATATAGTCAAAACGATAACTTTTAATTTACAAGTCACAATAAAATCAGTAGCTTTTAAAAAATGCATTTTCTTTTTGTAACTGTTACAAGTTCTTTGATATGGTAATATAGCAAAAAACGATAACTTTGCTGTCTTGATCTTGAATAGTATGTACCGTAGAATATTTTTTGCAGAGGTTTGAACATCAAGTCGATCCTCGTAAATTTCATTAATTGGTTGGCGAAAAGAGTTTCTAAATAGTTAACTTGCATGCTTTGCTTTGTTCAGTATTTTAATTTGTCTTTGAACTGGAAAGGATAAGAGTTTGACGTGAACAAAAGATTGATCGAGGCAATTACGACTTACGAGGCACGCAAAATCTTTTGTGTGTTCACGTGGATATATATATTTTCATACTATTAATTAATTTTATTTAAAATTGAAACGTAGAACTTTAGCTGGCAATATTTTTGAGAAGCAATAAGTTGCAAAGATCAGAAACAACGTGGATAGCACAAGAAATGTCAATGGTATTACGCGTTGCTAAATTAATAAGAAATGGCATTAAGCGACTTATATATGATGCATTGTTGTCAATGTTCTAAATAGCGCGTTATAGCGTTTTTAGACCTCAAACGCTAAGTTATGGCATTAAAATACGCTAATTAAGCTACGGCCGCTGTAGCGGTAATAGCGGATAGCGTATAGCGCCAATAGCGTGCGCTATGCAATATAAGTATTTTTTGGGCAATTTATATGGGCTTTGAATGTGATTTTTTTTGCAATTGACGTACTATGCTCTATATTAAATTATTAATTGTTAAATGAGAATTCATCGGTAAATTAAATAGTTAAATTAAAGCAAAAAAGAATAAATTGAAAGTTTGTTGTTACAAAAGAAACCCTTGTCGCTGAAATTATAAAAATTCTAAATTGGCGACCTTAATTCCTAAAATGATATTTACTATATGGTAGTTGAAATATTTTTAATAAATAAAGATAGATATTTTATGCCATAATGTCTAGGTTATTTTGGAATTTGAATAGAAAAAAAGAATATATTATGTCATTAATCATGATGCTTAAGATATTTTGTAGAAAAATATCAATAGCTTATGATATTACTATAGTATTTTGAACATCAATTTGGACTTTGTATTAATTCAATATGAATATTATAATTTCTTAATCAATTTAGTGTTATTTATTGTTACATGAGACTTTAGATAATGTTGATATTTAATACAAATATATAATATATTTTTTGTATAAACAAAAAACGCTATGTGGCATAGCTTCCGCTATAGCTACGCTATTCGCTATAGCTTTTTTTGTAGCCTTCCCGCGATGACGCGATAAACGCTATTTAGAACCTTGATTGTTATATCTATAAATATACAGAGCGCTTGGCTAATATTAAAACGTTTGCACCATGACTCTCGTGCAATCAAGTGGTTTTCTGATTTTCAAAGTCCAAATAATTGATCCAAACCATTAGATGTGATCCTTATATTAAAATGTGTTGGGAGACCAAACTTTACATTCTTATTTAAATAACTTGCTTTCGATCTAGTGGCAAAGACATATAACTCTTATGTGAGAAACTATAAGTTTGAAACTCATCTATATTAATACATATGAGTTTGAAATGTCTTAGATATATAGCTTGACTCTCAACTCATATTAAAAAAAAAAAACAATAACTTTGCTGTCTTGAATAGTCGGTAACATAGAATATTTTGCAGGCTTGAACATATATAAGTCGTCGTAAATTAATTTCATTGATTGCAATGAAAAGAGTTTTGAAAAATTAGTTAATTTGCTTCACTGTTCAGTATTTTCCTCTTTGAACTGGCTGGGAAAAGAGTTTGCCTTGACGCAACGAGGAACGCAACATTTAATATGTGTTCACATAGATTCATTTCCATACTATTAATTTGTTCTAAAATTAAAACGTAGAAGGACTAATTAATTAGCTGGAAATTGAGCTACAAAGATTAGAAAAGAAAAGGAAGTTAATGTTAATAACATAAGAAATGTCAAAGGCATTATTACGTGTTTCTTTGTGAAAAAGGTGGAAGTTAATAAAAATTGGCATTAAGTTGCTTATTGATGCAGTATTGTGCTTATATAAGTATGCATGAAGGTTTCAAGTTACTCGCTCAGTGTGATTAAGAAAATTAAAGAACGAGGCATTCTCTTCTGAGAGCAGAAAGATACATTCAAACTATAGAGGTCAAATATGAACACGAGTCAAATTATATAAATTTATCATGTTGTAAATAGAGATAATTTTACAGTATACATAATATGTTATTCAAATTAAATAAAAAAATCATGTATAAACATAAAAAATTAAAAATAAATGGGGTCAATTGATCCGCATTTGGTTGCACTCAATCCGCCTCTGCTTCTTCTTGATCTGTTGTTTAAATAATAACATAACAAAATTATAATTTGTTTCTTTTAATTTTATTTAAATACACAGAGAGATTTAAAAGTATATAATTAGAAGAATAATTAAAAGAATCTCAAGTAATATAGTTGTGTTGTTTTGGATCAATAAAAATACATATACCAAATTATTTGTTGAATTTATTGAAAAGAATAATGAGCAAGATAATTTCTCCTGTCACTCAATGCTTGAATTTTAGATATTTTTCCCTCGTCTTTTAAAAGGTTTACAAAATATACAAAATAAGAAAAGAAGACCGAACAGTTATGGGAACCAATCAGTAATACATGATCATTGTATATAATTATATATAAAGAAAAGATATGTCGACAGCTACAGTGATATTTATGAGGGGACAAAATTATCCATTCCACTCAAATATTTAAAGATGTTGTGTTAATAAAATAAAATGTAGTGTTAATATCTACTCATTCTTTAATTGCTAACGACAGGTGCACTCTTGAGGACAATTCTCTCGTTGTTATTACAAAGACACCAAGAGGATCCTTTCATTATCCTCTATATTAAAGGATGAATGGTTAAGATTGACATACAACATATTCCTGCAAATTATAATCCCAATCAAAGAGAGAAGAGTTGTTCTCTCTTCCTTTCCATATACGCAATCCTAACAAGTACAAATACTATATATGTTTCTTCCAAACTTGAAAACGGAAATGGTAGAACTAGAAGTTACATATTTACTCCTGTTGCAATTATATTAATTTACCCATTGGCACATCAACAGTTTCTCACCGGTGCCAGAAAATTTTGAAACGCACCCGTAGCCCGTGAGTTACAGTAACAAATAGTAATTATAAAGAAATCTGTTTTCTTTTTTCTTATTTTTTCTGATTCTCTTCCCATTAGAAGTTCAGAACACAACATTATAATTACCGGCTCTCCGACGTGTAATAGTACCGGTTCAAGTCTGCTTTCGGCCCAAAAATCACCTCATTTCCTACTACAGAGAAACATATATTAGATGAGCCAACCCAATTGCCCAAATAGGCCCAATTAACTACGCGTCCATCTAGGGTCTATCAGACTTTCTGTAATTTTTAGGCCTAATACACTAATATAAGAAGGCACCGGTACGGGCATCACATAGTATTAAGATTTTCGAATGATATTCAAATTATTATTATTATTTTTTAAGGTAAGTTGGCAATGTCATCTTACAAATATTATTGATAAGAAACAAATATTTACATCAAAGTTTCGAATAATAGTTTGGTTGAAGTTTACAAATTGTGTAATAGAGGTTATATAGCAAGGATGCACTAGTAAATGGGGGTAATGTAGGCGATGCTGGATTAATTAAAATAAAGGATGTGGAAATTATGAGGCCACCAATGGTTCCGAATTCAGATCTAGTGAACTCAATTTTTGAGCTTTAAATCGGGACCGTGCCGATTCAAATTCGTGACAATTCATTCAGATTTAGAGTGCACACATTCCAATAACAAATACGAATTCTAAGATAATTCCGAGCGACAGATTCGAATCAGATAGTCTCGATCCCAAACCCAAAAAGAGTTTGGTTTCGAATGAAATAGGCGACGCCTGTTGGTTTGTCATTTTTCAAAATAATAATAATAATAATTACAATTTGTGTAAAACTATGATTGCTCACTGCCGTTATGTTAGAAATATATTTTGAAAACACAAAATTTATTTAAATAAATATTTATGTTGATATTAATGTTTTAACTTTATGAATTATGGAGCTAATTGTGAGTTATTTCCTTAATCAAATTTTCACTGTCCATTGTCACAGAAAATCAAATCATGTTAAATATGGTAGATAGCAAAGTTGTGCGCCTCTGATGCCATTTCTAGATCTTGTCATTTACTCATAGAATCGATATAATTAATTGCAATAACTTGCTCCAGCTTGCACAAGTAATAAAATCCAATTTCCTTTGAGTTTCTCTATGTGCATCAATATACCATTTATACAAATGCACCGTTTCATTTTTACTGTTCAATTTCTTTTAATAAAAGAAACAGTAATGCAATGAATATTATTCATGAATGCACAATTGATTGATATTTATGTTATTTGCCTATAAATAGTTCATATTATTTGGAGAGTATTATCCAATAATTCATATACTCTCTTGCTCTTTCTTATAGCTCCATAATTCAAAAATTCAATTTCTACTCTCCTACAAACAAATATTTTCTTCATATAAAACATATTATTCTGCTATCATTGTTGAAAGAAGGTATATCAACCTCTACCACGGTTGCGCCCGCAGGCAGAGGAATACCGACGTAACTTGGGGCAAGCTTAACCGATTATTCCTGCGCTTAGGACGGGAAGTTGCCTTAGGTCCGCATTTTGTAGCTCCGGGTAACACAATTTTAATTTTTATATTCTTGATTAAATTTAAATATATTTTATTTATTTTATTGATTAAAATTCAGATTTAAAAATAGTTAGTCATTATTTTTCCAACACGTCATTCTTATGATAGCGCGTTGTAGTGTTAAGATTTGAGTTGATATGCTTTAAATTTAATACAAAAAATCATTTCTAAGAAATTGTGATTCAATATTTTCAGATGCTCAATTTTGTCTTTTTAGAGACCATATAAAAATAAAATAAGGCTAAGGCAGCGATCGGACATTCCGACTGTGTCGCAGAGGATCTTAGCTACCTGAACACTTGTTCTTGAAAAGAAAGGTTTTTATCCGAGTGCGTATCCCCTGAGATATCTCAACTTTTGCGTGACAAATGTGTACGGCACCTATTCGGGATAGCACAGGGGCAGTATTCTTTGTGCTCTGAGATTCATGCAGAACGTATTTGAACGGTTGAGATTTTCCATAAAAACACTCAACGTTTGAGATATCTCAGAGGATGCGAATTCTTCTTGTCCGAGATGCGCTTATTTTCGACGTTTAAATAAATTAATTATTCGACAACGCTCAGATTACATGTTCAAGGGACAAGGCAGATGTTATCACAAAAACAGTTGTATATTTATATATAGTTTGAAACACAGTCCATTTAATTACCCAAAAACACCGGGCCTTTAAATAAACAGAAGGCAGAGCACTACAATCAACACTCATTTACGGAACAATAACAAGGAAAACAAATATGACAATCCAACTTTACAAAACATATTCCAATAATTGAAGCAAATTAAAGGAATGACACGTGTATAATTGTGAATGTACGTAGGTGTACCATACCATATATGCCCATGGAGTGAATATTTCCATCAATTGAAATTATTCAAATCACCACCTCAACCGCCACCGCCGCCTCCACCTCCACCTCCACCTCCACCACAACCACCACTTCCACCGCCGCAACTGCTACCTACACCGCGGTCACCACCGCCCCTAGAGTACTTTATCTTACCTCCTGATAGAGGCTGTCTCTTCGGCTCGTCCCCACAGTTGAGTATTACAACACTAATTACGCACACCATGGAGAGGACAATAATGGCATAAGAGATGATGGATTTGTGTGGAAAATCATTTTCAAGCAATATGGTAAGAGCCCGTACCATTTTTCTCCCTGCTTGTTCGTGTTTGCAATTAATACATAATTTATATATAACAGCACATCAGGAGCACTGACAGCTTGTATAATTAATATTCTCTGTTTATGTACGTGTGATAATAACAAGTACATGGGATAGGCTCTACATTTACAAAGTCAACGGGCTTGTATAATATACTCTGTTTGATTCCCATGTGTACCCCAGTTGAAATTTATGAAAGCCACATATGGCACACATTTGTAAGTACTTTGATATGATAATTCAGTGTATAATTCAGTCAAAAACACGATAAATTTTCTGTCTTTAATAGTATATACCATATAATACTTTAACGTAAATTTTCATTGATTGACTGGCAAGGAAAAGAGTTTTGAAAAAACTAGTTTGTTTTACTTTGTTCAGTTTTTTGAACTGGCAATGAAAAGATTGATCGAAGCAACGAGGCATGCAAAATCGATGTGTTCACATTGATATTTTTTCATACAGTTAATTGGTTTTAAAATTTAAACTTAGAAGAACTTAGCTGGCAATTGAAATGCAAATATTAGAAGAAGAAAAAATGTGAATAACACAAGAAATGTATATAGAAAGGTTATATATATAATTTATGTACACCCAAAATTAGTGAGTTTTTTTTTTTCACCTAGATATAACAAAAACTTTACAATAGAAAGCTGTTAAGATTTGGCCTATAATGTATGTTTGAGGGATAACTGTTTTATTTAAGAATGATTCTTTGCCACAAATCTTCCAAACATAATTTTTTGTGATGACAAAATAAGCGAAAGTGTTTTGTTGATGTCTATATCAACACGAAATCATGTTTACAACAAAATATGCCAAAGTTTCTGTAGAGGCACGATATGGTTATTCCTCCTGTTTTACTTTTGCTGTTTTCACCACTGTTCAAAATGAGTATGTGTTAGTTTGCTTTTCAATTTTTGTTGTAGCGTTTCAAGTTCTAATTTGGTGTAAAAAAGCTTTTGTAATTCATTTTCTTTAATTTAAAGAAAAAAATAAGGAAGCCGAGCATTGGTACTATATGATCTATAAAATACCTGACATGCTTTGATGTAACATAATTTGTAAAATGCATTATTTTGGGGTGTATTTTTTGCACTGCAGCTGTTTTGGTACTACGCTTGTTATGTGTATTAGGAATCTGATAGGTTGGCTTCCACTTGCCATTCTATTGATTCTACACTTGGTCTGATGGTATTTATGTTATGAATGTGATATTTGTGTTTGTTAGCTACCCATATTTTTTTTATTGTGAATCAGTTCCTATTTATGATGTCAGGGTTATGCAAAAAATGTGAAATTTGAGAAGGCATTTTAGCTTCTGCATGAAATGATTTTGTAAAGAGTGTGAGTCCAATGTTGTGCCTAGTAATACTCCTATAGATGGAATGGTAGCTGTAGCAATTTGATAAGGCAATGGTTTTTGAATATGACATGATTTGTAAAGGGGTATCAGTCTAAACTATAAGAGAGGACGGTAAAAACAAGTTACAAACATGTCCTAACAAATGCAGAACATTACATTTGCATTGACAGCTTCTTTGTATTTTTATTTAGATTTAATGGCTAAATTTTAAATTAATGAAAGAAAAAATTACCTCAAAGGTTGTACAAGCCACAGGAAAGAACTGTGATTAATTCTCAGCAAGCAAACAGTCGCAGCAATGAAACTGTAAAACAAATGTAACAAAGAATCAATTGTTTTTTAAATCTACGTCTTCCTAACTAAAAACAAAAGATTGAACCACAACTGTGCACAAAAGGCAGTGGAACAAAAATGTAAATCCTATTATAAGCATACTGGATTTTGGTATATTAATCATCTAAAATTGTCAAACCACCATGACTTGACATTATTCTTGAACGAACTCCAACTATCTACACTGATTCTT
The DNA here is from genome assembly GCA_024447775.1 of Carex cristatella. Lineage (NCBI taxonomy): Eukaryota > Viridiplantae > Streptophyta > Magnoliopsida > Poales > Cyperaceae > Carex > Carex cristatella. The sequence goes on along the minus strand of JAJHPF010000028.1, from coordinate 3,020,032 downwards.
TGTTATTCACCGAAAAGTGCATGTGCATGGAGCCACAGGTAACCTATTTTTTTTAAAGGGAAAGGTATATGCAAAGTATATAATTAATATATTTTCCTTATATTGCAACCTATAGGAGGTGAGTCATTAAGCTCATTGCAGACAGGTTTCAAAATCTAGAGGCAAACATCAGAAATGAATCTGAACTTCTGAAGAAAATTTGTGAGGTTGGAAACAACTAATTGAATTTGCTTAAAGAATAATTTTTTTTGTTATCTGGTTTGTAAAATCCTTTTATTTTTGCTCCATAAATAGTCCAATCAGTTTTCAATTCTCTCATATTGTGTAAAAATTCAAGATGAATAATTGGGTATGGAATTATTGGTGCTGGCTTATTAGTTATATGACAACACAACAGGTTATATATTTCTAGTATAAATTTGGTTTGGCTTTTCTTACAACAGAAATCCAATATTTGTTGATATTTGCGATCTTTTGTAGTAATTGTAAGATCAGACCCGCATAATGGAAGTTAAGTCCAGTTGAATGTTATAAAAAATAGAGATGCCCCTATAGCTCTAAATACATTGACATCATCAATGATACAAAAATTGTCTAAAGCTCAATGCCTAAAAATCTATCTTATTTCTTGATCCCATTGTCTAAAGCTCAATGCCTAATAATTTATCAAATTGAAAGTAACACAGATAAAATGTTCTTGTACAAAGGCCATGTAGGGGAATTTTTTGGGTTTTTTACTTAGAACTAATGCTTAAATGTTAAATAAATGATAAAAACAATAATCTCAAAGACACTGCTTAACTCTGAGCAAGCAAGCTGTTACAGGAACAAAACAGCCAAAATAGATGTAAGAGAAATTAATTTTGAACTCCAACTGTTGCTAACTAAAAATAGAGAATTGAACCACAATTATGTACATTCAGATTAAACTTGCTTAAAGAATATTCTTTTTCTTATCTGGTTTGCAAAATTCCTATATTTTGCTCCATAATAGTCAAATCATTTTTCAATTTCTCAAATTGTGTAAAATTCAAGATGAATTACTGTACATGGAATCATTGGTGCTCGCATGTTAGTTAGCACAAAAATCATCATCAATAGGTCATGTAGGGGCATTTTTTCCTGAAAAATAAAAATCTATTGCTTTGTTTACTATCCATGTTAGAAAGGGGTGCTATCAAAATCACCATAGTAAACCCTAAAATTCGCCACCTCTTCAGAATCATCAACCCTAAACCTTGAAACAATCACTGAGACAACCAATTACCTCAAAATCCTAAATGATAATATTTAAACACAATCATAAACCCTAAGTCCTAAAATCGGGTACAACTTAAAATCAAGCATTTTTCATTAGCAATAGCTAGAAAATATCTAAATAAGCAAAAGAAGGACATGAAAACACTTTGTAATCTGACCTGGAGCTCGCGGTAGTCGAAAATCGCAGTACGGAGGATAAGACAACTGACAGCGTTTAGGAGGGAAATCGCGGCCAAGAACAGTGAGTTCTGTCGCGCGAGATGGAGAGGAGAGATTGAGAGAGTGGATGGACTCTTCACTCTTCTGTCGCGGACTGGAGAGAAGAAATTGAGAGAGGCGGGGGGTGGAACTTTGAGGAATTCCCATCCCAATACAATTGAAACATACGGTTCAGGATCGCTCTTTTAACTTGGCACGAATTTCAGAGCACAAATAATAATGGTCCCCTCATCGCCTGCGCTATTCCCGATTCCCGAATAGGCACGAGTAAATCTGAACCGTCCGTTTAAATTTTCTCGAGTACTTTGGAAAGGCGCGAGAAGAGAGATCTCGCAGTCGGAAAGGCTGAAAAGTGGGACCAGTATGTAAATAACACTACAGAGTTTTCCATAGATGTGTGAATAATAAGATTCAAGCCCTCTTACAACAGCGCCGATTGAAGCCTGCCATAGGCCTAAATTAAAATAATCACCTCTTTTTCCACTACAGAAATTAAATGTGCCGATCCAATTTTCATATTAAGCCCAAACAACTAGAGGCCTCCAACTATGGTCTATCCGATATTCGTTAATTTTAGGCCTTAAAACAATTAGAACAAGTCACCGGATTAAGATGAACCGGGTTACCACAGAGACCCGGTTGTGCACCGGTATGACGCATGTAGTATTAAGATTTCCAAATAATATTCCAATTATTATTTTCTAATACCTTCTTAATTATATTCAAAGTTGATAAATTATAAAAAAGGAAAAAGAAAACATGCTATTTGTTTTCTATTATTCGTAAAAATAACATATAATATCGGCATTTTGGTACATATTTGTCTAATGAAATAAAAAAAACTTCTTAAAAAATTACAGTAGTATTGTGCGCTGCAACAAGAAAAAAATTATAATAGAACAAAAAAAAGTTATACAAAATTACATATAATGGTAATACTATATCTGTATTATGGAAATTGCTAATATGCTACGCGTAGCATAGAGGGTCTCCGTACAACAGCTCAATATTTGATTTTTGAAAATTCTAACAGTCAATCCAAACCGTTCAACATGATCTCTATATCAATATGTACTTGCAAACCAAATTTTACATTTTTTAGAATTTTTTACTATTTTTTATATAGGTAGAAAATCACTTGATCTGAAAATTATGTACCATTTAGATCAAATGATTTTTTTATCTATTTAAAAAAATAGTAAAAAAATTAAAAAAAATGTAAAATTTGGTTTGCATGTACATATTCATGTGGAGATCATATTGAATGGTTCAGATCAACTATTAGGATTTTGAAAACTCAAATATATATTGAGCCGTTATACCGAGGACCTCTATGCTACGTGTAGTAGCTTAGCCAACTCCAGTTAACTAATAGCTAATAGCTAGCAGCCGACATGAGATAAGAGATATAATTATTGAAATAAAATGAAAATCTATCAATAGAGAGGGACTCCAAACAATGAAAAATCCTTAGTTGCATATAATATTATTTGACTAATTGAAATTGGATAAATATTTTATATTTAGAAATTTTTAATAATAATATTGGAATATAGATAAAAGGTTTTATTTTTTTTCATTTATATAAAAAGAACCGAATCATTTGGTCACAAAAACAATCTGAAATGCCTAGAGAAAACCAAATTACTGATTTATGATTCGGTTTTATTATAGAATCAAAAACTAAAACACTCTATCTATTTCCTGATAAGTGACAGTCCTTCTATTAAATTTCTAAAAATATAAAAAATTCTGCTATTGTAAGCCTGATACAGGGGAAATAAATTAGTAATCTGTTATCCCATCTGAACTATTCAAATTTTTTCATGTGCGAATTTCAATGAAAATAAACTGTTAGAGTCAGCAGGGCGGACCCAGGATTTTCGCCCACGAGAGGGCAAAAAAATATTGAATCGGGTTTAATAGCTAATCGGATTCAAATTCATTAACTAATTAAAGTAATACTTTTCAATGCTCTGACTTGTAATTTCTGATATTTTAATATATAATTCTAATTATTAATCATAATTGAAGAAATTTATTTTAATTTTAATCCTAAATTTAACCCGAATTACAAATTAAACAATCAGCGGGGACAAAAAATTTTCTAGAGAGGAGCAGAATCGATCGAAACGTTCCAATTTTTACTAAAACACAAAATCCAGGAGAAATAGCTGCCCCCGCTGATTGCACTTGGGTCCGCTCCTGAGAATCAGAATAACCGGTTCCTGCTGTTCTTTTGGAATGACATCAAATTTTCAGATTCAGGTATAGAGCACAATATGATTTGCTCTACATGTATACCAGATGGTGCGCAGAAGGCTAAAGATGTCTTGCTCATGGTGGAGGCTAATAGCGGTCCCACAGCACAAGGGATTTGACATGTGTTTTATGTCAAAAAGCAGTTGTGTATTATTTATAGTTTGAAACATTCATACACCGTCCCTTTGATTACCAAAGAAACACCAGCCCTTTAAAAAATCAAAAGGCAGCTAGAGCACTATTTCATAGAATAATCAACGACTCATTTACTGTACAATAACAAGGGAAAAAAAAAGGTATATATGACAATTAAACTTTACCTAATATATTCTAATAATTGAAGCAAATGGAATGAGACAGCCGTGTATATAACTCAACTGCATGTGTTTATGTAGGTGTACAATGAATAATACCATGTAAATGTAAATGTTTCCATTAATTAAAATTAGTCTAACCACCACAACCTCCACCGCAACCACCGCCGCAGCCACCACCTCCGCAACCGCCACCGCCACAACCGCCACCACCATTATTGTAGTTGTTTTTGTCGTTATCTATAACATCATCAATGGCCAAGCCGGTGGCAAGGCCGACGCCAGCTCCTGCTGCTAGCCCTAGAGCGGCACCACCCATCCCTCCACCTTTTCCTCCCCCGGTGTTGCTTGGGTAATTATAACCGCCACTGCCGTTTCCATAGTATGTCATGTTATTTGTTGGTTGAGGAGGCCGTCTCTTCGCTTTGTGGCCGCAATTGAATATTACAACACCAATTATGCAAACCATGAAGAGAATTATGATGGCATGAGAGATGATGGTTTTGTGAGGAAGATCATTTTCAAGCAATATAGCAAGAGCTCGTACCATTTTTCTCCCTTCTAGTTCGTGTTTGGAACGAAGACATACATATATATAGATAGATAGCACATGTGCACTTGTATAATATTCCTATTTATATATATATATATATAATATATATATATATATATATATATATATTTTTCGGCAAACCTATTTATATAATATCAACAATATAACAAAGGAATTGGCGAAGGCGAAGGCTCTATAAAAGTCAACTGGTTTAAAGTGGCGCCTTTCATGCTATGTTTATCCAATTGTGTGGTTCCCATGTGGATCACTATTGAGAATATTTTTTTTATGTGGGGCTTATGAAGGAACTTCTAAATGCCACTAAGACAATATTTTGATTGATTGGCATTAAACTAGATTTTGATTGATTGGGCATTAAAATAGATTATTAGTCAACTTCAGAGGCAATTAATATATAAGTTTTGTCAAAACTGATTAGTTGGTTTTAAATTAAAACTTGTTGTCTTAATTAGAATACAATAATTGATCGAGTTCAATTTATGAGGAAGATTTCCTCCCTTCAATTATAATTAGAATTTTAGATATAGTTATGTTTTAATATTTAGAGATAAGAATTACATTTTAAAACTATTAATTGATTCAACAAAATTAGGAATTTTGAATGTATGTTCGTAATGACTTGCTTTTCTAAAATAAAATCATATATACTTCCAAATATACTTTTCTTAGTGTTATAAAATTCTAATAGATATTGCTTATTATCTAGATTAGATATAAGCTCTATATCCATCTAATTATTTATATTTATAAGAATATGTATAAGAATGTATAATTTGTTCTGAAATTTCCTGTAGTCGGCATGACAAAAATAAATAATTTATTTTTGCCATTTTTAGATAAGCAGCTAGCTACAAGTGGTTGGTTGTTTTGTAGTAAAGCACAAGCCCCCTCAGCCCTATATTTAATTAGCATGCATTAACACCATACCGGATAATTTAGTTTAATTAGCTGAGAGAAGAAAACTCGTAACAATATTTTTCATGCTAATAAATGCTTGTTTATTAATTGTTTAGTAAGTACATGCAACTATGCAAGCTTCCTTTGCGCGTTCAATCTATATATAACGGGCTCGTTCGGAATCGTCAGAATATATACATAGCGTTCAAACTATATATAAAGGGTTCGCTGGATGGTCCAATTAGGTTTAGGTAAGAATAGAGAAATTGAAATCAGTAATCAGAATAAAAAAAGGGTGAATTTTATATTAGTAAAAATGTTATTTGAATTGAATATTTGATTTAATAACTAGCTGTATTTGAGAAAGAATAGGGTTAATATGGTGTTAATTAAGAGGAATGATAGGCACTTCATCATTTTGTAACAGTGTTGACAGAAATCTGAAAAAAAAAAATCATATTTTTACTCTCTTCAGTCTTCATACTCGAAAATAGTTGTTATTCCATCTGATAAAAAGAGCAACAGATTAGTGAGAATAATAGCTACTTCGAATAGCAAGTTTTTTTGTTTGGATCCCATATCTATATATATTTTCATAATAGTAACTATTGTAGTCAAACGTATATAATTAAGATAATCGAAATAATGGTAACAGGTAGAATAACTAATTCACTGCAGGCCACACAGAATAAATTGTTATTATTTTTATTGTTGTTAACTTGTTATTATCGTTATTATATTATTTTACTATGTTATAGTATCTGCATTATCATCATCATCATCATCATCATCATCATCATCATCATCATCATCATCATCATATATTAGTTTATTATTATTATTATTATTATTACTTTATTATTGTTATATTATTATTATTATAATATTAATAATAATAATTATTATTATAATAATAATAATAATAATAATAATTATTATTATTATTATTAATTATAATAATAATAATTATTATTATTATTAATTATAATAATAATAATTATTATTATTATTATACGATTCACCTTTTCAACTTTTCAACTAGCATTTTATCAAACGGCATTTTTACTCTTTAGAATAGTGAATAATAGTACTATTTTAATAACACAATTCTATTATTAGTTTATTTTATTTAAATAACGCTATTCTTTGATTAATTTGCGAAAGGGTCATTTTTCTCTCACTCGTTCATTAAACAAGGGTAGAATTAGAAAACAAAGATTGGGCAGCAAAATATAGAATGCATAATATATAGCCATTAGAATTTAAATCAAGTCTCCACAACTACAAATTGGACTTCTAATCAGTAAATACATATATAACATTTTATGAGGGAATATATATAAAATATTACAAAAAAAATCAATTAACTTTTAATAAACATAATTAAAATGTTTAAAATTATAGTGGTGACTAAATACAGAATTGGGATTGGCTTTAGATCCGCTCTTGTCATTAAGTAGAGATAGAAATTGGAAGGACTTTCCTCTATTTCTTCATATATTTTTTGTTAATTATAACCAATTTCGATTTTAGAATAAAAGAGCATGCCATATTTAAAAACCAAGATTGTGTTATATTCTTGATTCCAGCTCCTAACCCCTCGAAACAAATCTGCTGCGATTCTTTGGAATCGCAGGGTTAAAAATCAACTGCTTTGAGATTCGTACATTTTAAAAAAAAAATGAATGGTTTGATCTGGAAAAACAGAGACCTGCAATTCCAGATAATCGCAGCAGATTTATTTCCCCTAACCCCTAGGATATCGGCCATTGTATTTCACAAAAAAATAAATAAAAAAAAAAATGTAATGTGGCCACTCCAATGGTACCACATGAAATTAAGGTATTCCTGCAAAAGAAAAGGTGTTATTTTTGTACATCCTACTCCAAGTAATTCCAATTTAATGAAAGTAATTCCAACCCTTGATGCCTTCAATGGGCATTGCAGTAACTTTTTTTTGGATAGACCATCTCACCTTTCTGTTATGATAAGAAACTATATTATGTTATTATGTGCCTTCTTAGCTGGTTTCTATATTTTGAATTCCTTTATATATGTTTATGCCATCCTCGTCATCCAATTAAAGCCTCTATGAATAAGGATAAACTGTTGAATTTGATATGCATGGCTATATATGGGATTGGGGAGGTCAAAGTTGTAGATATTATATACTTTTTCAATATGTCCAGTGTTAAATGCAGAGTAATCATTACGAAAACAATTGGCTCTTCTTTGTTTTCTTAAAAAATAAGAAAAAAATTATGATCGACTAATCTTTCAACTATATTTGAATTTAAAACATCCAACTTTTTTATGCAATGAGTGTTAACTTTTACCACACAATTAAAGAATGATTCTCAAGACTTAATTGTCTTACTGTGTAGCTTTGTTTCTCTATTATTCTTAAAGCGTATTACACGACTTACTTAATGTGGCCACTCTAAGGGGCAAGGGGATCAGTATCCTCTGTAGTATCGTATAGTGAGACTTTATTCTTAGTCGGATCAAACTCAATTCGGTATCTATTTAAAATGTAAGGGTCTCATTTAAGATCCGTGCAATGCGTTTGGATAAATCAAGAATAGTGCAAGATTAGTAACTATTCTAATTTGAGAATAGTAGTTATTTCAATATTTTGTAGGATTAGTAGAATAGTGAGCAATCTCACAAAAGACAAATAAAGAATAGTGGTTATTCGCTAATCCAAACGCACCCAAACGTAGATTAGTATCTCGGAATAGTGCTAATTCATAACACTAGCTATTCTTCACCCACCCAAACGCACCCTTAAAAGAACAATCCGGATCTACTAATTCATATCATCAGACTTTGATGATACGAATTCCTCCAAAGGTACCTGAGGAAATTAATTAAGATATTGTTGCAAAAGAAAAGGTGTTATTTGTGTCTCCAACTCCAAGTAATTCCAACCCTTGATGCCTTCAATGGGCATTGCAGTAATTTTTTGAATAGACATTTCACTTTTCCGTTATGGTAAGAAATAATGTTATGTTATTATGTGCCTTCTTGGCTGGTTTCTATATTTTTGATGTATGTTTATGCCATCCCAGTCACCCAAGCCTCCATAAATGAGGATATCATGTTGAATTTTATATGGTCTATGATGAAGATATACTTTTCCTACATTTAATGTTATCAGATAATTCAATTGATTCTTAAATTTTAAAAAAAAAATGAGATATCTAAAATTGAGGGATACCAATTACAGTTGTTAAAGATTGGAACAAAAAAGAAGAAGAGAGAATGGAATCAATGTTCTGTCACACATAACACAGAAGCTTTTCTCTTAAAAAATGTATTTTCTACCTAGTTCAACAAATAGTATTGGAAATTTTGCGTCTTTATAATTCATGAAATAAATATCATCAATCTTTTTAGTTCGGAAACTCATATTTCTTTTAGATATGATTTATATTATATATTATTTTTGTGAGTAAAAAATACAAAAAGTTGATACAGTGCAAGTTGAATTGCAAATTTCTAATTTTGACATCAATCTCAAATTATCTAACCAATGACAATGACTCCTAAATTTTTTTTTTAAAATAAAAAGATGGAAGTCTAACCTGCCAACTTTCATTAGTCTATAAAGAATCTCCTATATGTATTTTGGACCACGATCTCTCACACGGAGGGCCTGTTCGGATGTCATGGGATTACACGGGATGAGATTTGACGGGAATGGGAACTCATTTTTGAAAAAGTGGGAACCCACAGATACGGGTACGCACAGGATTAATTATGGGAATGTGTTGAATTGAGTGTTCGGTTGTACCGTGTGATTAGTTATGGGAAATTCTATTTTTCTTTGTAAAATATTTGATATTATATAATTTTTTTATTAACATGTTATTAATAATGCAATTAAATAAATAAATTAAATAATTTTAACATAAGAAAATTTAAGAAAATAAATTAAATAATAACATAAAATAAATTAATTAATTAAATTAAATAATACAATTTTCTTTATTAGCCGTTACATTCAAGACAATTGAGTAGTTGAAAAAAAAAAGATGATGTAGCATAATAACATTCTTATAATTTGAGTAAGTTTATAGAAAGATTAATATTGCATAATAATATTCTTACAATTTGACCTACGTGTTTCAATCACAACAGCCAACAAAAAAAAGAAAAAAAAAGTGAAAGAAAATTAAAACTTAAAAGCTTCTAACCTAAGTTTTGCTAAAAATTAACAGCACTTTTCTTTCCACAGCCAATACCAATCTTTAGCAAAACTTGTGCACACAATTTGTATGACTAAACCGGATTGAGTATACCAGTACTTGATGTATTTGTGCCTAAACCGGATTGATCCTCACTAGTTGTATTTCTGGTTTTCTTTATTCTTTCGCATGTACCAGTACTTGTTATCACTGAGTATTTACCAGTATTATAAATCATGTACTTCAATTAATCATTACACAATAATGGACAAAAAAAATTATACAACAAATATAATAAAATAAAGCCTTAAGTGGCAGTTATTTTTTAAGGTCCCAGTGTCTAATATTGCTGCCCAAACCAAGCACCACATTCAACCTTAATTTGCATTGGGAGCTGTTGTATTGTTTGATTTTCTTGCCTAAATACTAATGACATGCTTGATTTATTTGCATAGGGAACTGGAATTTCATTTGATTTGAATAATGAAGTTATGACAAGAATGATATGCAAAATTACATATTAGTACTCTATCTTCTGAAAATTGAATAAAAATGAAAAGACCCTTCTTGCTTCACTACATCTATATTGTATGAAAAGGAAAAAAAAATGAAATAAAGTTCTTCATTGATATAATAGTAAGTTAGAACCATATACACCATGATTAGCATATCCATCAATTTCCAAAATGAACAACTATGTTCCCAAAATATAACATCCATTCTTTACCACTGCACTATGATTTTCACAAAAAACTTCAAACCTAAGTAAACTCTAATATTTCCAAAATAACAAATTTCTAACCTTACTGTTTAGACTTTGGACAGCTCAATCATCCCCTTGATCCATTCCGACCGGCGTTCTTCACTTATAGATAGGAATGCCTCACAGGTCTCAGCCTTTGTGATGAACAAATCACTTGCATAAACAAAGTCAAGCGTGTTAAAATCTGGCAATTGTTCATATGCCTCCATTGCATCAACAATCGAATACTTGTCAGCACGATCAACACTCTTGTTTGCACTTTTCTCCATGACAGCACAATCAATACTTGTCAGCACGATCAATACTTGTCAGCACGATCAACACTCTTGCTTCATTGCTATTTTTTTTTTTTATTTTGATAGTGCCTATCAGATATATTACATCCATTTATGTGCTCCTCTCATAAAATTACATCACTGCAAAGCTACCAGTAAAATATCAGAAACAGTAATGCCACCCTTAAACAGCCCCAATTAGCCACCCGACCTCCATGTGGCCCCAAGCAACACAAACAGTACTAACAGTATTGGAGCCACAGTAAAGCTTCCCTCTTTGCTATTTTTGTTTGACTGAAAAGGTTGCTATATGTTAATCGTAAAGCAATCAGGTGCTGAAAGGTTCTTTTTCTCTTTTTATAGATGTATTTATTAGGTTGCTCTAGATACATTTACTCAAAATTGTTATTTGTAATTGACTCTCGTGACAAATTTCTCAAAATAAAAAAATTATGACATTGCCTTTTTCAAAAATTCGGACTCTCTAGTGCAATTAACTCTGACGATGAATGCATTTACAATGAAATCCTGCCTATTTTATTATTGGAGCTTAAATTGAAGCAAAAACAAGTTTAAGAGAGCAAAATAATATAGTCAACGGAGAAGCTCAAGTAGCTAGTTAACGATAGATGAAATCAATGAATATACCTTCTCCAGTCATGATCGAAGCAAAATCGGTGCTAGTAGCTCTTCCCGTCGAGTTTCCGCTTCTTTCTCCTCCGCTCCCGCTCTCGCTCGACTTTCCCGCGCACAACTCTTTCTCCCGCGAAAATGAGAATGAGAAAAAGCGTTCCAGAAGAGAAATTGCAGTAGGCCCCGCATGAATTGGGAAAATGAGAATTGAGTCGGACTCAATTTTTGTTTTTCCACTATTTTACGTTGTTTGGGGAGAAGTTGGGAAGAAATGAAGGAACTTGCTGGGATAAAACTGAGCATCCGAACGGGCCTAGGATTTAGAAATGGAATTAGCGTGAAACCCATGGGTTCCCATTTTGAACCCAAACATCCGAACAGCTCCGGAGAGAGTTGTGTTTTTACCACTTAACTTTTAAACAAAATATAGGCATTTGGTTAAATATTCATAATAAATGCTATGTTAGATATGTTTTGTATGTATGCTTTATTTTATTTTTTAGGAAAAGAGTTATTTTCATAAATATTACAACTGATAAAAACTTTTTTATTTCATACAAGGGAAATGTAAAAAAATATATATATGAAGTAAGAAATTATTATTAGTTTAAAATTAACAAGGAAGACAGTAAAGTATTATAATTCGTAACAATTTTACCAAATATATTATAGTTATTTCATACTTGAATATGAAATAGTATTAACTTTAAAGAAGGTCATTATCTTTAGTTCCATAGTTCGGAGGAGTGATTATCAACATCAATAGTTCAAAGTTAGAAAATTGATTACACATGAAAGTGAGTGATTCCATGAGATATAATATTTTTCTATAAATTATATAGATAATCATATATAAATACAATTTTTTAATGGGATCAATTGAATTCATTCTTTCAAGCTAAAGCTGCCTCTTGTCGTGATTAATTGTGTTGTGAATAGGGGTGAAAACGGATCAGATATATAGTGGTAAAATCATATTTGTATCTATTTTTTTTTTTCAAAAACAGATACAGATTGAATATTAAACAAATACATATGGATACAGACCGGATATCAGACATCTATAGGTATATACATAAATGCTTTCATAATATATATTAAACTATATGGTATATATCTACTATTGGATACTGATAATTAAAATTCAAAATCATATTTGTACCTAGGGATGAAAACATATCAGATACGGTTTGGATAGTGGTAAAACCATATTCGTATCTATTTTTTTTTTATACGGATACAGATCGGATATTAAACGGATACGGATACAGATACGGATCAGATTAGATATTTATTAAAAAGATATATAAATATTATTAAAAATACCAAAATTCATAATATTTATCTAATTATAATGGTGAATAACATAAAATTTTCATAATATATATTAAATTATATGATATATATACTATTTGGATAAGGATAATTAAAATTTAAAACCATATTCGTATCCGTATCCGCACGCGGATTTTCGGATATTGGATATCCGTATTTAATTTTTGAATACGGATCCGTGCGAATACGGTCGGATAATATCCAATCCGTTTTCACCCCTAGTTGTGAAATTTGATTGATTGATTGATTTATTTATTTATTAAAGAGCCGTCTAGTCCGGTGACTAAGGAGATGCTTGCTCTTATCATGTAAGATGTAAGATCTCCTTTGTTCGAAATCCAGTAGAAAATCTTGTCTCCGTTCTATATTAAAAAAAAAGTTCTGCTATTTTAAAATTATTTGTTTGATTTGGATTAGGTGTTGTCTATTTTTGCTCCGCAGCAAAGTTTGAAGGTGGAATTGTTTTTTGTTCCCAAGTTAAAAAGTTTCCACTTTTACGGCTCTTAAATTCCGAACTGTTGCAATCCTATCGAAAAAGCAAGTTCATTTTAAATTAGAATAATATCTCATTCATGCGTCATGTGGTATTTTGAAGATTTTGTAGGAATTAATTATGATAAATGAATTTGGTAAATATTTTCTTTGTTAATTTTGCTTTGGATAAACAATCTTAATTTCTGAGAATTTTTACCGTTGATTATCACTTCCTATTCTCGAGAAAAGTTTGGATCCAGTGTCCATGAAGCAAATTTAGGTTCGATGCACATCGCAGTCATCCGATACGCTTTAAGATTCATGTGGACTTTGTTTTAAGATTTGTGTGTGCGAATCCTAAACTATATCGGACTCAAATTTCACTACCTCTTCTCAGACAATATCTCAAGATAACTTGTCCTTTTTTTGTCAGAATTTTGATTTATAGAAATTATTTAAAAATAATTTAGAAAATTAGATGAATTGTAAATGAATTTTGATCTCATAGTATGAAAGTACCGAATCATCAATTCAGCTCTTTTACCTACTCAAATTTTCTACAATAGATTCACATGTTTGCTTGAAATTAAAGGATTTAAAAGTCAAATTATTATGTGACGTTTTGTGTAATCATGTAATGTGATGTGGTAACTAAAAAAATCAAATTAATAGTTTGATTCCTACTACACAATCACAATCTCTACGAATTTCATCTCCTTTTTCCTATATTATTTAAAAATAATTTCTATAAATAATAGGTTCTGTTTTTTTTTTTGTTTTACTATCAATCTATCATTTCTTAGCTTTTGCCTCGCAACAAATGGCCAATTTCAATTTAGCTGAGAGAAAATGAAACACATAACAATATTTTCATACTAATAAATGCTTTTACTTTTTGTTTATTAATATTTTCAAGCTCCATGATATTGTTCGATATGCACCAGGCCTCCTTTATACGTTCAAATTATAATGGGCTCGATGAAAATCATTGGATTAATTAGCAGAATAACACAGAATAGCACACTATTTTGACTGAAAATTATTAAATACAAATGTTTAGTTCCATTCAAGAATACAACCTCACAAAATATTATGATCCTTTCAAAATTATGAGCAGAAATGTTAGAACTACGTAAGCACAAAATTAATTAGAACCATACGTTTTCCTTTTTTTTCAGATATGCCACCTGAAAACAAAAATATTTTAATTATTACACGGTCTCCTCTCCTACTTGTAACTGTACCGATTAAAGCCTTCTATAGGCCCAACAATCACCTCATGTCTCAGTACAGAAAAACAAGCCAACCCAATTGCCTATTAAATTTTCGTTATTTTTAGGCCTAATAGACTAAAATAGAAGAAGTCACCGGATCTAGATTAACCGGGTTGCCAGTTATCACAGAGACCCGGTAGTGCACCAAAATTAGGAGTATTAAGATTTTCAAATAATATTCCAATTATTATTTTGAATACCTTCAATTATTTTAGAATTTGAAAAATTATGCAAAAATATGTATACGTTTATATATTAATTGTCAAAATTACATAAAATATATTGGTATTTTGATATATATTATATAATGAAAACAATAAACTATTTTCAAATTTTACCAGTATTGTATGAGACTACTAGAATTTACATTACTAGTATGGATAATGAAATACAATTGCCTGGACTCATTTATATGGGATACCCATGCAATTGACATCAATTGTATGGGAGATAGGAGTAGGTCCGATGGGCATCGGACCTTCTTTTAGGTTCAATTAGCTCTAACACCGTACGATTATCATTGAGATTTGTGTACACGGAAACTGAAAAATACTTGCACGGATTTTAATGAGCTCGCATGAATCTTGATGCAGATTTGATGGTCATTTCACCCATCGAAAAAGATAGATCCGATGGGCATCGGACCTACTCTCAATTCATTGTATGGATATGGAATTAGGGATATTCTATGTAAATTAATAAGCCTTTTTTTTTTCCAACACAAATATTTTCTGGATTCTAGTTGTGTAAATCACAAATTTGTATATTTATAGTTTCAAACATTACATACACAGCTTCTTTGATTAATTATTTGTACCAATGTGATAGTCCCGTTTATATAATCAGAAGGTTGCTACCAACCTTCAAAAAAAAAAAAATCAAAACGCAGATCACTGCTTAAACAGAATCAACGACATCATTTTACTGTACAATTAATACCAGGAAAATAAA
This sequence comes from Carex cristatella, assembly GCA_024447775.1. Lineage (NCBI taxonomy): Eukaryota > Viridiplantae > Streptophyta > Magnoliopsida > Poales > Cyperaceae > Carex > Carex cristatella. Next base: position 3,004,611 of record JAJHPF010000028.1, on the reverse strand, counting down.
TATGACAATTCAACTTTACCTAACATACTCTAATAAATGAAGCGAAGGAAAGAGACGGATGTGTATATATAACTGTGTATGTACGTGAACCGTACCATGTCCATGGAGTAAATGTTTCCATTAATTAAAATAACAAGTCTAATTACCGCCGCAACCACCTCTGTAACCACCACCACAGCCGCCGCCTCCACAAATACCGCCCCATTCCCACCAGCGTCACTCCCGTCTACACCAACGCCGCGTCCACTGTCATTATGTTTGTCATTGTCAACAGCATCTATAACGGCATCAATGGCCAAAACGGCAGTTAGGCCGATTCCAACTCCTGCTGCTAGCCCCAGAGCAACACCACCCATCCCTCCTCCACCTCCTTTTCCTCCTCCGGCGTTGCTGGGATAATTATATCCCCACTGCCTACATTGCTGGGGTAATTATAACCGCCACTTCCATAGTATGTCATGTTACTTGTTATTGATGTCATCTCTTCGCCTTTTTGCCACAGTTGAATATTACAACGCTAATTACGCACCCCACAAAGAGGATTATGATGGCATGAGAGATTTCAAAAACTTTGCATCACGTTTTTGGATATTAACAGATATCCGTTCCGTTTGCTTGTTAATATCCAAATTCGGTTTTCGAATACGGATTATCCGACTCTGTTTTAAGCCCTACATTTAAACCCTTTAACAATTAATAACGAAGGAATTGGCGAAGGATCTACATTTTCAAAGTCAACTAGTTTAAAGTGCCTTTCATGTTACGTTTACTCATTTGGGTGGTTGCCATGTGGACCACAATTGAGAATTTATTAACGTGGGTCTTAACATGGAATTTCTAAAAAGGCTATTGCTCAGCTTCATTTACATGAAACTTTATTAGGCAGCATACCGGAGACCAATAGCAGCCTTGCTCAAACAACATAATTAGTGATGCACCAGGCACAGGCAGTCAATTAGGACATGATGCTTTATGTTGTGTTAGTTAGAGCTGTAATTAGCATATTGAGAAGTCTATATAAAGACATCAGTAGAAACATACCATCGTATTGGTGATTGTATAGTTGGAGAAAGCAGAACAAATGAGACTCTAAAAAAACATTACTATTTTGGAAGCCCCTAATCGGTGATGCTCTCTCACACAAGACAATCATGGATTAAGGTACAGTTTCGCTATTCAGATGGTCCTGTAGTGACTGACAATGGTTTTCGTTGGTTCCAACAAGAGACAACTGCCACCATAGCAAGGGATCTATGGTAGATGTATCCCCCAAAATTAAAAATTTATAAATTGGATCTAACTGAAAATTTTCCTTTCCTTTCTGACATTGATTTTTTTCTGAACAATGTTGCTACAAAAATTATGGGTTTGTCTGCAAAATTTTATTTTGTTGTTTATTTATTTCAATACGTGCTATTGGATTTTGTTAGTATTTGAAAACAATTAATTTCCAGTTTAGCTTAAAAATGGTATCCAAACCTAATTAAATGATGATACCCATGTACCAGTCTAGAGCAACATAATAATTAATAGATGTTATTAAATGTTTTTAGAACAAATTTCAGTCATGGTAACTTCCTAATAATGTCTACAAATATATGAACTTATTCATTTCTATCTTTTTTTATATTTTATGTTCCCTTTTTTTGTGGGAAAATTTGATTGATGAATAAGTTTGACTGGTGCAATAAGTAATTCAAGTCGACTGTGGCGCAATAGTGTTAATTCTAAAAGTGTGAAGATGTACATTTCTTGAAGCAAGAGTCTTCTTCAAAGGTTCGATCTAAAGGACCTCCAAAAGTCAGGACACATGTTTCTTTTCTGTTTATCTTTTCCATTTGAAAATCTGTATTATAATATTTGTAAACACCAAACTGATATTTTGGAATTTCGATATTTATAGACACAAAACGGATGGACTTTTAAAACTGGTATAGATGGTTTTCTCTCATCAAGGTCTTTGTTTTCTTTCCCAATTTTCTTTTTATTCTAACTTTGGTTAGCTTTTCGAGTTTGTTGGACTGTTGTCGTTTTCACCGGTGATCAATTTTGTGCATGAATTTCCAATAAGTGGTTAAATTTTGATTGTTTCATTAATATGATATTATCATTTTTCAGTTTGTCTGCACGCTTCTCAAGAATATTTTGACATTTTGATATTATCATTTTGTTTTTCAATTGATGCTTGAATGCTTGTTTCAAGGGGGATATATCTGTTATTCGCCCTTTTTCAATATATATTTTTTTCTTTAGAAAATTTCTTTGGATCGTGTAATTCTACACTTGCTGTAGAATTGACTAAATACATATCTTGCTAATAAATAAAAGCAAAACTTGTAGAATTGACTAAAAAAATAAATAATTGCATATATATTCATTTTATGTAAGTGCAATAATGTGGTACTTTCAAATAATTTAAATAATTGCATATGCATTCATTTTATCAAGCTCTAAGATTATTATTTGTTCTCATTATTAACTAATACATGAACAAGGCCAGTGATCTGGATATACCTTTAATTTTATATAGTTCAGATCAATTAATATAGTTATTTTCATCATCTTCCATTACATCATATGCAATTATAAATAAATAAATTTCAAAACTTAACTTATCACTATAACTTATGAAATTAAAGGTATATTTTTAAGCCATTCTTCATGCAATTTAGAAATTCAAAAACTATTTGTAGTGACATTGTAAGTTTATAATCTAAAATTAGTGAATAAATATTTGATGACTAAATTTTTTATTTACCCGTTGCAAAGCACGGCCACTTGACTAGTATAATAAACAAGGCAGAAGGCAACTCCATAGAATCAACGACTCATTTTACTCATTTAGAATTGTACAATTCAACTTTACATAACCTATTCAAATAATTGAAGCAAAAGGAATGAGACGGATCACCGATGTGTATTACTGTGTATGTACGTGTACCGAATTATGTCCATGGTGTATATGTTTCCATTAATTAAATAAAGTCTAACCCCCGCAACCACCACCGCAACCACCTCCGCAACCTCCACCACCTCCGCAACCTCCACCATCTCCATCGCCTCCACCACCTCCATCACCGCCCCCGCTATCGTTGTTGGAAGCATCTACAACAGCATCAATTGCCAAGCCGGCAGCCAAACCGATACCAGCTCCTGCTGCTAGCCCCAGAGCAGCACCACCCATACCTCCTCCTTTTCCTCCACCGGAATTGCTGGAGTTATTATAACCTTTGGCGCCGCTCCCATAATATGTCATGTTATTTGTCGGTTGACGCCGTCTCTTCGCCTTCTTGCTGCAGTTGAATATTACAACTCCAATTACGGACCCCATGAAGAGGATTATGATGGCTTGAGAGATGAATGGTTTGTGTGGATAATCATTTTCAAGCAATATAGCAAGAGCACGTACCATTTTTCCCCCTGTTTGTTCGTGTTTGGAATTAACACATATATAAACACAACAGGAGCGCTTGTATAATAGTCCTTATAATTTTTATGTAATAATAAGAAAGGACTTGGTGAAGACTCCATTATTTTTTTCAAAGTCAAATTAAGGCGCCTTCCATGCTTTTATATTCGTAATTACGTTTATCCAATTGTGTCATTGCCGTGTGGACCCCCATTGGGATAACTTTTTTTATTTGGGGACGACTTGTTTGAATTCGTCGACAAAGCAATCCGATAATGTAGGATAAATTCTTTTCTGTGTCATACATAGGGGTGTTCATTGGGTCCGGTTTAATCGGTTTTGGACCGAACCAAATTAGATCAATTCAAACAGTTTTTCGGTTTAATTGTTTGATTCGGTTTAATTTTTAAAACTAAATTATAATTTCAGTTCAGTTTGGTTCTATTTTTAAAACCGAATTAAAACTTTAGTTTACTTAGTTCGGAACCGATGAACACCTCTAGCCATACATGAGAATTCGAATCAAATTTAAGTATCTAACAGGATCAGATTAGATTTTTAACTTTTAATATAAATACAATCTCGATCTGAAGTATATCCTTTATATTTTAAATAAACTCATAATTTTTATGGTTTTGTAAAACATCATTATATTTCCTATGGTGCCGCATGAGAAATTTATGCGCGCGGGATTAATAACGAATACTAGTGACAAAGATTCACAAATAATTCCTGAATTATTCGGTTTTTTGGTGATGCCAAACCGAACGTCAAATTATTCAGTTGACCGAATAATTTCCAAATAATTCACAAATTTTACGAATTTTTCTATATATTTTTTTTCCAGAATTTTATTTTTTGGTTATTTTTTTGTTTTTGCTACCTTACAAAACTGAGATCTCTAATCCGAATAATACCAAATCATTTCCGAATTATACCCGAATTATTCTTGAATCACAAATTTTTGACCTCGCCGAACCGAATCCGAATAATTGATTTGTCACTATAACTGGTATATAGGCTGGTGGCCCTATCAGCTGGTATAGTCTCAATTTTGTTTTCTAATGCATTCTAAAATAATTAGATAATTATAGTTATATTTCTCATTTTCTTTATAATTTGATTGTAGTGTATGTACAAGTCGGGTTTGCCCAAATAGCCCTAGCTAAATCTCCATGCTCGTTTATTAGTATCTAACCACATTACTTGTTTGAAGTTTTTAATTGGGTTGTTGAACACTATTTTTTTATTGGGAAAATTTCCAGTATACCCATTCAAATTTTAAAAATAGCCCATATCTCCATCAAAACAATGAAATAGCCAATTTCCCCATTCAAAAGTAGAAGTGTTTCTCATATCCCCATTTATTGATTTAACCTAAAAATATTGAATTTACTTCATAATTTATCTTTTACTAAAAGCTAAAACATCAAATTTACCCTTCTTTCAACTTCTTTCAAATAGACATGCACAAACAAATAACCCAACTGTCAGCTCCTCCACCTCTTTGTCTCTCTCGCATCCACCCCGCTAAAGCAAAAACCCTAGTCGACGATTAAGGTGCGACTCCGGTGCGCTCTCTCCTCTATCAACACCCTAGCACCGATCTTCTCCCTGAGCGTCTCTCTCCGAGCCCTCTCTCCGAGCACCTCTCTTCAGCTCGCACCTGAGAGAACTAGGAGCGCCTCCATCTTGCTTCCCTTGCATTTCCAAACTTTGACTCCATTACTTGTAAACTCTCTCTCCTTCTTTGTTCTCTCTAATTTTCTTAAATCTCATAGTTGCTTCTTTTCTAATAGAAAACTTGGAATTTTGTACCTCCAAGTGATATAAACACTTCAGTCACAGAGTCGCACACAACTTTCAAATTAAAATTGCAACTTTATTTCGGTTTAAATTTAATTTTCAGTATCCATAATAGAAGACTATACTACAACTTTAGGTTATAATTTCAATAAAAATGGTGACAATTTCTCTGAGCCAAGTTTGCTTACTGCCTAAGAATTGGAATTGTTTGATAAATCCAATGTATTATGCAAACTAAAATGCGCATTTGTTGAATTGAAATTATTTTTAATTGATACAAGTATCATGCTCAAGCTTATGTGAATACATGAGGTGGAATTCTTCAAGTGAGTCCTTTTTTTTTTTTTTTATTGCTTACATCTGTCATTAATCGTATCATGCATATGTGAAAACAACAATCAGAAGGTCATAGCAACGGTGAGTAATATTGATGAAGATGAATTTGAAGAGAGACAGAGGTCATAGCGGAGGTGGATACAAGAGAGACAAAGAGGTGAAGGACTGACAATTGGGTTACTTGTTTGAATATGTTCATTTTTTGAAGAAGGTGAAAGAAGAGTAAATTAGACATTTTAGCTTTTGGTAAAAGATAAGTTATGAAGTAAATTCATTATTTTAAGATTAAATCAATAAATGGGGATATGAGAAACACTTTTACTTTTGAATGAGGAAATATGGATATTTCATTATTTTCATGGGGATATTGGCTATTTTGAAAGTTTGGATGGGTACACCGGAAATTTTCCCTTTTTTATTCAATTGAATGAATTGAAATGTAAACGGAAAAGGTCGAGAGGGGGTGTTTATAATGGATCAAATGAGCAACCTTGGTTCCCAAGCAGGGCCATTAATGACCAGCGCTAAAGAGGGAGGGGAGGGGACTCAGACATCTGGGAATTCCATAGGTAAGGTTGATGCTGTAATTAGAGAGAGGAGAGAGAAGAGATGGGGAAAAGATAATCGGAGGTTGCTTCGGTTTGGAGATTCATTGGCTCAGAATTAATTAGACCTAAATATTAAGTGGTCCCCTGGTTCTTCTCTGAAAGAAGCTGCATAGTTGGATCTTCCAAAACAGAGTCTTAATCAATTTCTTCAATTGATGAAGACACATGTTTTGGGAGAGCCATCCATGGACTAGACAGCTGTGGTTGTAATAGCACAAAAACTCACAGAAATGTATCAAATAAAATTTTGTATCCGAAAATAAAATAATATTTTACCAAAAAAATTTTTACAAAAACGAATATTTTAAAAAATTTGCCAAAAATAATAATTTACAAAATTAAAAATATTTTACCAAAAAAAGCTCATAAATGTGTAAATCCTCTTGGCTTTTTTGTTATCAAATAAAACACACGATATGCAAAGTTTAAAAAGAACTTGTCCAAAATAAATCACCACAGAAATGAAAAAAAAAATAATCACCACACATTTTGCTAATAAATGAAAAAAAAAATCAATTAGGAAACAAAATTGTGTGATAAAATATCTGCCCTCCTCCTCGCTCAAACCACACAACTCGAACAGCCGAGCAGCCGGAGGACTCAACTAAATATCTGCCCATCACAGTCGAATTAACTCCAAATGTGCCACTGAAAACCTTATCTCGTGGAATACCACGCCTCTCCATTTCTTACGGAGATAGCGCTCGGCCATGGGCATTTTGTATTTTTTTTCAGATAATTTAAAGACAAATTTGGATCTGTGCACAGTAGCAAAGAGAGAAGCGCTTTGATAAGGTGAAAAATGTAAAGTTTCATGAAAAAAATTTATAGATGACAAAAGACTGTTGGAGCAAAATGTTATCTCGATCGCAAAAACAATAGGAAAAATGGCTTAAAAAACTGAAGAGCTGGAAAATCAGGGGCCGCTCAGAGCAAATTGACTAAGAAGAAAGAAGAATGAAGAATGAATCGATACAGGAACCCTAGAAAAAGAAAACTTTTATATATAAGATTGAAGATCCATCCAACGGTGTGGATCGAAAGGGGCAGATCTGGACGATCGGCAATTATTTCATGGCAATCCTCATAGTATACTTTTTGTTAAAAGGATATTACTGGGCCGAGGCCCAAACAGTTACATTTCTTAACCGAGATGGCTTATACTCCTTCCATCGCTCTTGTTAGCTTTATTTTCGTTCCATGCAGTGAATCACATGAAAATGTACTTGATATGGCCCCATAAATTTATTATAGGCTAAGTACCAAGTTCAGTTAGCAAGCTTTCTTAAGCCCATTCAAGATTATTGTACGGAGACAAAACCGACTTACATGCTCACTCAGCAAGTCCATTCAGGACTACCGTATGAGACATAACCGACTTACCGGTCCATGCGACAAGTCCAGATGGAATGTCCGTACAAGATCACAACTAACTATAGGCCTATAAATATTTTGAAGTTCACCGAGTTCGGGATCAACAATTCAGCAATACGATGTACATAGAGAATAGACTTACATACCTACTGAATCTGTACTCAGTTTTATCCAGACATGTATTAAATACTTACCGAACTCGCACGGACTAGGATGTATCATGACAAACTGCAACGTAATATCTCTGAAATTAGGCCGTATCAGCACTAATGAATAATGAGTGCTGTATAAGTTAATTGAACCTCTATAAATTTAATTTTATGATGACTTATGAGGGCTTAATAAACCATTTCTTAGTATAAAAAACGCAGAATTGACATGCAGAATTTCAACACGAACAAATGCAAATTATGCAAGACTCCGAATGCCTAATTCCAAATATGACTTATGAGGTCCTGATGATGCAACACGTAGTATTAAGATTTTAATATAATATTCGAATTACTATTTTCAATACTTTTTTAAAATTATTTTCAAATATGACAAGTTATGCAAATTAAATATGTTATTTAATTTATATTATTTGTAAAATTACATATAATATATTAACATTTTTGTATAATGAAAACAACCAACTATTTTCAAATTATGTCGGTAACTTGAAAACTATATCGGTATTAAGTCAAATCTCAAATTTTGAGTATATTATAGTTTGAAACTTTCCATACACAGTTCGTTTAAACATTATATACAAATTTTAGTATATTACATACGGTACATTATTTGTGAAAATTATATATAGTATGAAACATTGTTTGATCGGGTATAATTTTGGGATTCTCTGTGGCACAAAACAAAAATCAATTAAAAAATTCTCAAAAAGCCCAAATTTATTACCTTTAGTTTATAGACCTAACATCAAGTTAAGTAAACTGAAAATAAATCCTGCTAAGAAATCTCTAGAAATATCCAAATGCTTAGCCACACTGAGAAGATGAAATAAAATCGACAGTTCTCAGAATATACTTTCCTTAAAACAAGATTATTCCTTGTAGTCAATGACATGAAAATGTACTGAATATTTCATGCTGTATAAGCTCATTGTAGTTCTATATATCTTATTTTATGATGACCTATGAGGGCGGCTTGAGAAAACATTTTATTTTTTAAGCAGCACTGGCATTTGGTTCTAGACATTAAGAGGACTGAGAATTTGAACTTCCATCTGGCCTCAGATTATGATCAATGTTTCAGGATTATCATAAATAAAAAGGTTTGACAGAGGTTAAACACATGAACAGATTATCATGCCCCTGGTCTAGTTGCTATCATTAAGTTAAAATAACACAAAAGAATTGCACAAAAACTGAAGGCAATTAACAGTACAACCTCATTTACATAGAAATGCTAAACCAGTAGTCCGAATTCTCCATACTGACAGAGAATGAGAGAACTATTAGTAATTGCCAACACTTGATACATACTAAAATATACTTCTCCAACGAATCCAACATCCATTTTCTAACCATCACCTACAAAATAGGAACATAGAACTACCGATCCACATCCATTATCTAACCATCACCTAAAAAGGAAGATAAAAAAGAAGAAGAAAAAGATAAACTTCCCAGTGGTACACTCCAAGTTAGAAACAACATTGCATCGTAACAAAGGCCCAGTCATAGAGAAAGCTGTCAATTTGCTTTCCAATAATTTTACATTACCTTTCCCACTCCAAATCAGGACGTGAACTGTAGTTATTCATTCTTCCTGAATTGCCAGGACTGATGGAGTTTGCGAAAGTGTTCCAGCCAAGCAAGTGCGGTATGAGATACTGCACAACAAAACAAAGTATTATAAAGAATGAGTAAAAACTTTGATACAAAGAAAAGAGTAAATTAATCAAATAAGTCCCAAAATGTGTCCATTTAACAGGCTTGTTAATGTTTCATTAGTAAAAGGATTAAAATAAAAGGTCCAAACACAAATCCTTGACCCAAATCCAGGTTAAACCAAAGTACGACTCATTTGATGACAACACCAAACTAAATTTTACATTTTCAACTGATATACTATAAGAACAAGATTGCAGCAATTAGTTTACACACTGGAATTATAACCGGGAGACCTGGGTGATTTACTTTGAGAAAGTGAAAAATTAAAAGGATATAAAGCGCAAAAGTTATATTATTACATTGAGACAGGATCGTAGGATGGCAAATTCCCCCTTGGTAATAGGTATATAAATGTTCTCCTCCACATTCTTTAGTCGGTCAGAAACACCTGTATAGAAATAGAAGAAAGAGTAATTGAGCATAATTTGTCAGGTAGCTTTCTGATTTCTTTTTCAGGGTTACAACCCATAAATCTTGATTTAAAGTAAATAATTTTTTGGGCCAGATCAGATTCCTTTACATAGAGATAGAGAAACCCTTTATTCCAAAAATAAAATTCCAAATATGACTTCACCAGAACCCAACTTGCCCATCGGGCCAGGTTCTTTTAAGGCTGCTATTGGGTAATATCTGATTGGATGTCAGTTGGTTGGGTCTGTTCAGTGCTAAAACTAGCAGCAAAAACATACTCAGATTAAAGAAGAATCCAGAACCATCTGGAAGAGGCTCTGCCTTCATTACTTTACGGACTTGCCCTTCTTCACTGTTTTAAAACAATGAGAAAACCCAAAAAATCACACATTTCATATTTGAGAAATATGTAATCATAAATAAAGCCTTCTAAAGCACGGCAAGCAATAAAACTCAATGGCTGAAGAGACAGCAACAGATGTTCTCATCAAATTAAAAAAAATAAAAAAATAAAAAATTGAAATAAGAAAAACAAATATGCATTACCTTTTTCCCAGGAAGGGATCATGGAAAAATTCACATGAATCATTGGGGCCCAGACTTATTAGAGTTCCTATTTCCCCCACATTTAATGTAAATATCTACGCTCAAACAAAAGTTTTTGTCAGCTGTATAAAAAAGCAGTTGGAAGTACAATTTCACTTCCCTCCTTTTTCTTTATTTTGAGTGGCACGATACCAGAGCAATCTGTAACCTTACCAGTAAGAACATCTCAGAATAAACTGATGGATTTTTCTTCTTTAGAAAAGATGTATATCTTAATTGAAAGAAACCTGTTTCCGACTCCAGTCAAACTGACGGTTCCCAGCACCAGGGGCAAACTGTAAAAACACACATCCCTCCTTTGCAACCTTGTACACACCAGCCTGTTACAGCAAAATTGAATATATTTAAAAATGGAATGAAAAAGAGAACAATAGAAGAAAAGGCCAAAAGAGAAAATTACATCTATAGGGCTGAACTCGGGAGCTTTCGGACTGATAGTTAGTGCTGCCTTCCCTTTATAAATAGAGTAGTCCACAAAAACCTTGGCTGATTGACCTGAAAAAATAAAATTACAATATTACTAGGATATTTTGCATGCAAGCCCTTAAAAAGTATGATTTACTAAAATGTAAAATTCCACATTTGCTTCTATGTGCCACGTCCCACGACATATTTCTAAATCAAACAATTATTTACAAATACTTCACTGCCAGGGTTATATGGTTTTTCCAGGAAAAAAGTACCACTTGTACTACCATGAAGAGATGAAATATACCACAAGGTGGTACATATGCAGGTCATTTCTAGTTATAATAGTTCTACTTGACAAATTGACAGTATAAGGATCCACGTATTTTAGTATAACCTATCTTTTTTACAAGTGGTACATATGCAGGGTTTGACAGAAAATATCCAAACTCAAGGGTGTTTTCTTAAAACAAAATTGACGGTGGCTTTGTACTGACTGAAAAAAAGGGGGGGAAAAGTAAATAAGAAAAGGAAAGATGTTAAATTGCAAAACCATCGTCATGCGACCGTGACGACATATTCTGTTGCATCGCGTAGTAGTCTGACTGGGACTGGAGAGCATGTACGGACAGTCTCCTATTTCTCCTGTTTGTGCCATTTAGAGTGATCGGAACTAGGGTTAGGGTTTTACGAGGCGCTGAAATGCCATTCTTTCTGACAAGTGTACAGAGGTTTGAGTTCACTCCAGCACAAGCGACTGAGAGCGAGAGCGCCATACTTTTTTTTTTTTTTTTTTATATTTTGCTTCCTTTTCTATTACTTTTCTGTGGGCGGTGCAGTGAGAGGGAAAGGGGGGAGAAGGGATTTATTAGGGGTTTTAGGTTGGGCTGGGCTGGGCTATTTTCGTCGGATCCTGTTCGATTTGACGGTTACGATCATGACTGACTGGATTGGTGTGGTGATCAAAGTGGTTAAGCGGTAGCTTTTTAAAGGTCGAACGAAGCGCTTGATCTGAATCGTCCAATCTAGCGTACAGTATAGATTTGTCTAGGATGGTTCAATGAATTTTCACCACTGGAGGGGAGCTGTTCCAGGTCAATTGACCGTGGTCGGTTTCCAATTTTCTAATGATGAACGACATGCACAACACCCAAGGAAGTGATTATTTCCATTTTACTGTTTAATTTTATGTGAAGATCTGCTTCCTTGGAAACAAAATTAGCTTCAATCTAATACCTAACAACTGGCATCCCTAATCTGTCAAGATTACCAGATCCAGAAAACCCCTTCTTGGCAAAATTAGCCTCAATCTAAAATGGAGACCGCTGGGCCAATGTACCATGATCTGCTCAGTATCCGTTTAGCTGATCCATGATACTCCTGAAAATAACGAACATTTCCCTTGTATATAAAGAATATTTTTTGTCAATTTTTTTTTTAATAAAAATAAATCAAAGGATAGAAGAAATAACATCAAAATTTTATGGATATTAGATATTATGGTGTTTTGATGGAAAAAAAATTAACTATTTCAGAATTTGTATGACCACACTAGAAATTGTGCCTACTGCGTGCAAAGGAAATGCACCTCTTTCTTTGACCAAAAGTACCCAAAATTTCTTTTGATTCGGGAATACACGATTTTGTTAATTTGAATTAGAATCAGAAACATAAATATGTAATAAGAGAAAGAAAGAGAAAATGAGCAACACAATAATACAAATCTTATAAACATGTAATTCATTCAAATTAATGTATAGCAACTCAAATTATCAGCATTTCTCTAGTCAGATGGAAAAACAAAAAAGAAGGTATCAAAGGTTAACAACAAGGTAAGACAGTAAGACGATCCTTCTACAGTTATTGTTGCTGACCCTGAAGGCCTGAATAAATAAGCAAAAATAAATATATGACGTCTATGTATATTGATTTACAGCGGAAAAATGATTAAAAATTAGAAAACAGAAACTTATGTAACTGCATTCCTAAACTCAGGCAAGAATGGGTCAGATACCAAAATCTCCTCCATCTGAATTTTTCACTGCAAGACATCATTCTAATATCTCCTGTTGTCGAAATTAGATGGATGTTGTTCTGTAAAAATGCACATATACAGATTCACTAAAGATATGTATTAGGGAAAATTTCATGTACACCAATTTTAAAATCTCAAATTACATATTTACATTCAAAACTGTATACATCACTTCTACCATTGCAAAATTTAAACAGCTTTTTAAATACCCATCTAATCTTGAATGTATTTAACTTGCTCTGACTGTTAACCTTTGATCTATACTTAACCAGAAAGTTCAAATCATGAAAACCAATCTAACTGAGAGCTGAGAGCTTGGAGTTTTGGAAGGGTAATTATGGCAATTCGATATTTGAGAAGGGTGTTCATGAATATTCCACCAATATGTTATACTCTCACAGGTAATAGATAGAAGTACACTAATAAGGGAATTACCGAGGTAGAGAGACTTCTCTTGCTATGGCCAAATTGAAGTTTTCTGTTTCCTCTACAATATGTTGCAGCCCCTGAATAAAAACAAACGGATAAAAATCAAACTATTTTTCCTTTTATATGTTTATTAAAATAATTCATTTAGTACTTTTATTCACAAAAGCAAAAGACAAGCAACCTTTAAATAACCGGTATCTAGGTGGTCAACAAATCTCTTCCCTGCTAACATGTGCTTCGGTGAAATATCCTTCAGTAGATGAGCAAACATATATACAAGAAAAAATAAAATTGACTTAAAAGTGTAGAAAGAAACAATAGTTTCAAAACAGTAAAGTTTCTGGAATAAATTGCTAAATTTACGATTTGTTCCAAATTCACCCTTAGGTTTGTATATCTGGATTTATAAAAACTAAAACAATAAATAAGATATTTTAATTTTGCTATAGATTGAAACAAAATGATCTAAGGGATTTTTCCAGTCAATCACACTAAAAAAAAAAAAAATGTGCATTGCACATTGGTTTACTTTTTTTTTTTTCAATAAGCATATGAAATCACACCAACTTAATAAAAGGTTTTTAAATTCTAATGAATAATAAACAAAATTGAAGGCTTACATATAAAGATTCAGGAACTTTTCCACCTTTTCTATCCACAAACCGGCAGAGGTACATTACGCCAGTCAATGAAAGATTCTTTGAGAAGAAATTCAAAAATTTCCATCAACAAAAGGTAAAGAGAGATTGTTAGAAAACAAAAAGATAAATAGACTACATGAATAATAAAAAAAAATCTTGATGTAACCATAAAAAATATAGTCCTGAACTACAATTTCGATTACTTATAGAATTAAAAAAAAAAAAAAAACTGGTCAGTATTGAACAAGCATTACATCATTCTAAAATACGAAAAGTGCTTACCTGTTTGTCGACCATAGAATTGACCTTATCATCCTATAAAGAAATCAGAAATATAACCAGTAAGTATCATTATGTATATACTATATGACAGTTTTAAATAAAATATATTTTCTTGATTTTTTTTCTCACCACATTTGAAACCAACTGTTGGATTGAGCTCAAGTCCATACTCAAATTCTCTATCAGTTTATTCACGTCACCAACCTAATTAATGCAAGAGAGAACAACTTAAGGATAATCTAAACAAAGGGAAAACATGGTACACAAGAAATATATAGGAATACATTTATAACAGAATTATACAGGAATACATGAATTGTTACTCTATGCAAAGTAGGTCCACCTGATTTGAAAAAAGATATGGGCAATTAAAATATAGTACCTCCTTTCTCATGACATTAGATATCTCCTTTTGTTCATCAAGTTTACCATCCAAGTTTTCAATTCGCTGCGTAAGATGCTTCTTTGTTGCCTGAGAAATCACAACATTTCTGTTAATTTGAATTGGGAAAATATAATTAATAAAAAAAATGGAGTTAAATGCTAAATTTGAACTTACAGCAAGGGAAGCTGAGACTTGTTCAAAATGTTTGCTCATACTTGCCACAGCATTTGCCATATTTCTCTTTGTCACATACATCAGATCAGAAATTGAAATACCCTACTTATATTTTTTTACCAAAAGAAGATGAAGATAATGAATTAAGATTTTGATACTAGAGTCTCAGATAAGTATTACTTGCCTTCAATGTACAAATAACAAAATTATAACAAAGAAGTAAAATGAAACACAAAAGAATTACTTTCAGCCGCATGTATCCATAGCTCAATGCGCTGATTGCAGCAGCTGGAACCACAAATGATGCCACTCCTGGTACAATTACAAAATAAACAAGAAGCAAAATGAAGGAAAAAGAAATGATGCATGCGTTGGATACCACTAAGCTTAAAAAAATATTGATGTTATTCCTAGTTTAAATTTTTAGCATAGTGTTTTACCAGTATTGTTGGAATTTCCATTTAAAATAACAGTGCGTGAGGAGGCAAGCTGATGTACCTCTGTAGCCAGTCTCCTTACCTGGAAAAAGCATGAACAAAATAAAATGGAATGTATTAAATTGTTCAAGGAAAAAGATAAATTTACATTGCACACACTTTTATAAGATAAAAATATGATTATCCTAAATGCCCAATATTATATCCACGCACATCATTGCAAAAGCAATAAAAAAGAAGAATGTATGTTATTTATTTATTTATTTTTCTTTCAAACTTAGCAAGGGCAAAATGGATGTTTCATGCAACAAAATAAAAAAAAATTGTATAAAAAATGAACCTGAGAAGCAAGAGCTTCGCTTAAATCAGCATCAGCAACACCTACATTCTCTTTTGATCTCTCAAATCCCTTCACCATCCCCTGAAAACATATGAAAGTTATCTACATAATACTTTGTTTTTCATTTATTAAAGAAAAAGATTGCCTTGTCTTGTTTTCACCTGAAGCTCCTTCAAAATATCAGAAACTTTTCCATTGCGAATGAGAATTGAACCTAATCACACAAAAATAACTCAAAATTGTTAACCGTAGGGTATGATGACGGAGGAAAATTGTCTCAAGATTCTTCCCATGTTGCAGTCCTTGTTCAACAAAATGGTATATTTATCCCCTTATATCAAAATTTCATTGTATTACCAGCGGCGCCTAAAAGAATAGCTTTCGAAATCATAACTCCCGTTTGCATCGCCATTGTTGTTCCTTTTTTTTTCCTCCAAACTAAAAATATACCACCACCACCTGTAGGTTCGGTCAAAATTTTGGCATTTCGAACTGCCCAATGGGCGTTGGCAAAAAATGAAATAAAATAACGGATAAACGCAGTTCATGATTTGAAAATGATGCGATAAATTGCAAAATTGTAAAATTTTAAAATTCATAAATATAATGGATATTATTCAACAATAGTTTGTTATTTTATAATATAAAATATATTAAAATATTTGTGTACTTTATTCAAGTTGGATTTAGGGTGTCAATGGAGTGGATTCGGAGCGAATAGTACTGATAGTATATTTATTTTTTAATGAGCGAATACAAATATGGATATGGATAGTAAGCATATGTTAAAATTCAAAACTAAATTTGTCTTAAACGGATATGGATATGGAACAGATAATCTACAAATATAGATTCGAATACGAATACGAAACAAATAATTGTGAATAATTGAGTCATATAAATTTTAAGACACAACTACGAATTTACAAAATTCATATATTTAAATTAATTTTATCATACTTTTAGTATGATAATTATTGACTATCTTAAAAAAATAACTATTCATCTATTTAAAATTACAAATAACTATCGAGTATCTTCTATTTTGAAAAAAAAAATGAGTTAATTTAACATAAGCCCCACAAAGCAAATGCCTACTTAGTACTTACAAGCATACTTTTTTGGTGATGCTGAATCGAACACTGAATTATTCGGTTGACCGAATAATTTGCGAATTTTTCGAATTTTTTCCGAAATTTTCCCAGAAATTTATTTTTTAATTATTTTTTTGTGTTTGCTTCCTTACAGAACTGAGATATCTGATCCGAATAATACCAAATCATTTCCGAATTATACCCAAATTATTTCGGAATTACGAATTTTTGACCTTGTCAAACCGAATCCGAATAATTGATTTATTCGTCACTGTGCTTACAACTTACAAGCAAAGTAAATAGCAGTCAGCGGACATCTGGATGGCCCCACCTACGAAAGAAAGAAATTAATTCACGCATCGGAGAGAGCTTTTAATTAACAGTCCCATACGAATAGGGCTATCAAAAAGTCACGTAGCTCGTGGTTCGCTCGTGACTCACATCTGGTTCGATCGGTAAAAACTCATTTGATAGTGGACCGAGCTGTTAATAAGTTGGCTTGCTAACAGCTTGGGTTAAAATTAACGAGCTGAGCTAAGGTCTAGCTCGCTCGCCAGCTCACAAGCTAGCTCGGCTAGGCATCAATTTGTGAATTTGTATGAATTTGTGTGTATTTTATACTATCAAACTTGGTCCAACTCGGTTCAGCTCGGTCCAAAATGGTTTGCAAATTTTATTTTCTTCTTAAAACAAGGTCCAACCAAACCCAGTGAACCAGCTCGTGGCTCGCGAGCTGGCTCGTCACGAGTTTGAGCTGAGATTTTAGCTCACGAGCTGTTAACAAGCTGGCTCGCTAACAGCTCGGTCCAGAATTAACGAGTTGCGCTAAGGCTCAGCTCGGCCCAAGCCAGCTCATTTACAACCCTACATACGATACCACAATTGCTTGTAGAAGGTCAAGAATAGTAAAATGCAGTTAACGAGAAATATAGAGAGAGGGTTGGTTAAGGTCAAAGTGATAGTTTCTCAGTCTTGTGTTACTAATTTGTTTTTGTAGTTTTAAAATTTAAATAGTTTCTCAGTCTTGTGTTACTAATTTGTTTTTGTAGTTTTAAAATTTAAATAGTTAATATGAAGTGCTTAATGTATTCTCCATATTAAAATGTATTTGGAGACTAAATTTTATATTTTTTTAATTTTTTTTTACTATTTTTTTAAGGTTTTTTGAAAATCACTATTTTGAATAATAATAAAAAAAATGAAATCTAAAAAACAGGGATTTTTAAAAATTCATAAAAAAAATAGTTAATAAATTTTAAAAAAAATGTAAAATTTGGTCTCCTAACATATTTTAATATGGAAAATATGTGGAGCATTTCAGATCGACTATTTGAATTTTGAAAATAATAAAATTGAATTGGTAGAACCGAGGCGTAGGAACTACCACTTTCATCTTAGCCAAGATCAAAGTGGTACGACCAAAACCTTGCTACTATCAATTCATTTTTGTAATTTTTAAAGTTCAAATAGTCGATTTGAAGTGCTCCATGTGTTCTCCATATTAAATATACTTAGGTACCAAATTTTATATTTTTGGAACTTTTTTACTATTTTTTTTATAGATTTTTGAAAATTATCGTTTTTTAGATTTTATGTATTTATTTTTTATTATGAAAACAGTGATTTTAAAAAATACATAAAAATAGCAAAAAAAAATTCAAATAAAATGTAAAATTTGGTTTTCAAGCACATTTTAATATGGAAAACACGTTGAGCACTTCAAATCAACTATTTGAACTTTAAAATCGTAAAAACTAATTGGTAGCACCAAGACTTTGGTCATACCACTTTGATCTTAGTTGGACGGACATGGTACAAGAGATTAATCATGAATAATCGAGAATAATTGGTTATATTCGAAAATTAATCGTCCGATTAGTCGGAAAAATTCATAACGGTTTGATCACCACCAACGACTAATCGGCCGATTAACCGGTCTAAATAGACATTTTTTACAACACTAGTTCTTATAACAAAAAAATTCATTTGAATTTCAAAATCATGATCTCTCACATGAGATAACGTGTGTTTTTGTTTAGTCTAAAGGCTAAGGCTAGTTCATGCTAAACGAGTAAATATAAGTAATATCTAGAGAAGATTTGACTTTGCATATTGTACAATACTACAAATCCGTCAATACTAAGCTCTATCTTTTTCAGAGTCAGATTAAAGATTTGTCTTGAAAAATAATGAGATCTACCTATTCTTCTTTTTCTTTTTTGAGAATTCTGACAGTGGCTGTCAGAGAAAGAAAAAAATATTATATCCAACTACCTACATTAGGACCTGTAATTGTTGTCCTTAACTAACAAAATTTCAACCACAGAAGTGCATCCTGCAACGTTATCTCACCCAAAACTCTTACTGGTATTTCCTTTCCTTCAAAAATCTCTGTTTCTTTGTTTCCATAAATTCCAGCATGTTGCCCCACAAAAACTACTACATTGATTCGTCCCCGTACCTATGCTATTTTCCCTTAGTGTACGATATCACCGTGTTTGCTATATCGTATCCCCCCTATGCATCAATTTGAGATCTACTTATCAATCTTAAAAAAAATACCAATTTTAGTTTTGATGCAGGACTTGCTGTATGCCAGTACCAAAAGATCGATGTACTAATTCAGTTTATTTTGGCTCCAATATCCACTACACACACACACACACACACACACACACACACACACATATATCTGTCATTCTAGACCATCTGCAACAAAATTATGAACCAAGTCTCAAGCACAAATTAACAAGGAAGGCTAGTGACACACACCAATTATTTCAAATAACACGAAAAAAGTAAAAATCCTAACTACAACTATAAACCAAAAACCATTTCACTACAGCTTGCAATTAAGAAAAGGTGCGGTGCTGCACTTGAATTCCCTGGCTAGAAGTTGGACACCATAAAGTATGACATAGAATTGTTTCTTTTGAAGTAGATTACATAACATTGTTTCATCCCTTAAGTTTTCTCAATTCAGGCTTGAGCCCCTTCCAGGATTTCCCGGTGCTACAATCCATGCCATGCCAATAACAGTCTGTTTAGCAAGACCACAAGTGTCATTGACTCTTCTCCCCTGGGACATCACTGTTTATGTGTGACAAAAACATTAGAAAATGCAAACATAATAGTACTACTATAACAAGTGTAAAATTAGTTATACATCTGTACCTTTGTACATCAGAGATAATCCAGGCCTTGGAGCACATCACAGCCTCGACCAGCTTAGGGTTTGCTTCTTTTTCAGCACTGATATTTGAATACAAGTTCGGTACAGCAAATATGTCACGTGCAATCCTAGCTAGTATAGGATAGCGCGATCTATTTTGTTTCCACCAACCCAACAAGTTGAAATCCACATCTCCTACATCAACTACATCTTCACTCAAATACTGATCTAGTTCAGATTCTTTCATGTTCTTTTTACACTGCTTCTTATACATAGAGAATTCATTGATAATTTTTGTGCGACACATGAGAGGAGAATCACTTGAAGAACCTTCTTGTTTAATATTGGTAGTTTCACTGGGTACAGAAGATGGTTCATTGGCTTTCTCTTGTGCATATTCCTCGAAGAACATTCTAAGGCATTCACGAATCCCATATATTTTAACTTTTCCTCGATTTGACTCGAAAATTTTCCCAAAGCAATATTCCAAATAAATTAACTTGAATCGAGGATCCAATATACAAGCAATGAAAAGGAGCTCATTGCATGTGCCTAGCTGATCGGCAATTGCATCTTTCAAACTAGAAACATTCTTTTCTCCAGCTTCACTTTCACATACAATTTCAACTTCACTACTATCTTTTTCTAAACTCGATATAACGGCTCTAATTTCCAAGAGACTCTGAAAGTACAAATTTGGAGAGGGGTAGTGACAACTGGACCACTCATTCACTATATCAATAATTGGCCCAATAAGTTGAAGTGCCAGTTCCACTCGTTTCCAATTAATACTACACGGGGTGAAATGCCATTGACCTATTTCTGTAAGTACATACCGACTGAATACATCTTTATATAAGATCACATCTTTCAACAATTTAACAACCGAATCCAGATCTTCGGCATATTTCTTCAGCCAAATTACGTCTACAGGAGGAAAACCCATCTCTGTTGCAAGTTTGTTAAAGGTGGTCATTCGGCAAGGAATGCTTGTCAGAGTATCAAAAAATTCTCTTATTTTGCGACCCTCTTCAAGAACAAAGGAGTAGAAGTAATGATCAATAAACTCAACCAGTATTGTTTTAAAACAAGGTGCGTGGATGTACTGGCCATCAAATAACATTCTAGAAGAGTACTTTGATCTTAAGCTATCAATCACATCTGACTGATCTAAACCAGAATCAAGCGTAAATGTAAAAATTTTATCCTCGAGCTTCCAGTCAGATATGCACATTTCTATAGCAGCCACTATACCAGAATCACATAATTTCTTGAAACCAATCAACCTTTTAACCAAGTAATTGTCATTGTTAATCAAATATGCAGTTATGGAGATGTATCCTTCTACCTCCCCTGTCATTTCACAGGTAAAGGTAACTCGAGAAGTTAAATTCTTCAATTGAACAGCCAACTTCATTTTCTCATTCTGATAGTAATCACAAACTTCCCTCTCCAAGTTGATCGGGCCCATCAAACTACGCCAAACTCTTTTACAGTTTGAAGAAAGCAATGGGATTTCAGCCATAATAGCCATCTTCAGATGAGTTTCCTCATTTTTTTGTTCTTGGTTCAAACCAAAATCTCTATACTCATCCTCAAAAACTACTGAGAGAGATTGCTTTATATCTCCCATTGGTTGCTTCTCGCATCTTTCAAGATGATGTTTCAGATGACTTGTACCTGACCCCTTTGGTGAACTATAACTTTGAGGTTCCTCCTTTTTTTGTTCTTGGTTCAAACCAAAATCTCTATACTCATCCTCAAAAACTACTGAGAGAGGTTGCTTTATATCTCCCATTGGCCGCTTCTTGCATCTTTCAAGATGACGTTTCAGATGACTTGTACCTGACCCCTTTGTTGAACTATAACTTTGACCACAATACTCACAGATAGCTCTCAGATGATCAGGTGTCTTCTGAAAATGGTCCCACACGTCAGACTTCTTCGGTCTCTTGTCAGATATGCTTTGGTCACCTGATTCCGGGTCAGACTTCTTCGATCTCTTGTTAGATATGCTTTGGTCACCTGATTCTGGATCTTCAATAATGTTACACATTGAAATCTGCAGTGGAGCACACCAAGTTAGCATCTTATATTGACCATGATAAAATAATCTTGAGGGGCTAATATTAATGAAATATAAAATAAATGGGAATATCTATCTTGTGAATCAACCCAATCACATATGCTTTGAAATTTTTCTTTTTCTTTTTAAGAGGCCAAACTCCATATGAAAGCTGTTAATTCAATATCTAATCAAATGCAAGGAAACTTGGTCATTTTACAATTTAACCTGATCTAACCCAGCTTGAGAGCAGTCAGCAACTTGTCAACATTTTTTACTGACAAACAGATCAGAACCAACCAAACCCTTACATATTTTTTTTTTATACCAAAAGAACAAAAATAAACTCCAGTCAATGTACTAATCTCTTGTTCACAGCATACTAGTAAAAAGACATTGCTCAACCTGAACACAACTCATATCCTCAGATCTCATTTCTTGGCTGATAGAAGCAGCAATTCCATATATAAAATTGAGAATAATCTTTCTTTCACATAAGAGAGTCGATGTTTACAAAGAAAATTTCTAACCTCCTCCTGCCAATCTATGAATGGAGATTGGTTCATGCCTCCTTTCGGAAGGTTTTGGCATGTTTCAATGTGGCGTTTCAGATGAGATGTCCCTGTATTAATCTTTGCAGTTAAGCTTTTACCGCAAGCTTTACAGATAGCTCTTTCACAGTCTGGTGAGTCCTCGTAATACTTCCACACTTCAGACTTCCTCCTTGATCTCTTGAGTAGAACGTCTTCCTCAATGGTAGACATGATAATGAAGAAAATTCTACATTTTCAGAAAAAATCTTGCAGCATTTAGGTTCATTCAGTGTGAGAATTATAACTTCAAAATAATAGATGGTACAACTGGTCAAAATAATTCAGCATTGCTGCAAATTTTTATTGATTGTGCTAGTTCCGTTTTGGATTTTTTTTTTTTCATTTTCAACAAAATCCGTATATGTAGGGAAGGCATAAGAGAAATGTATTGTGCCATCACATATGCCGGTATATCTTACATGTACAGAATTTTCTGAAAAGGGTTGATTCAAGTCAGCATTAATTGACTGCGACCAATAATGATATACTGATTCAACTGAAAGATGCCTCATTTTACCAATTGTAACAAGTCTTGAGTTTTATTGCATGAACTTGAGCAAACAAGAGGTTATTAGGTAGACGAGACCAAAAAAATAAATAAATTGAATGAATTTCTTAAATCATACAGTAAACACAGAGAATTTACCATAAATACTACCCTGCCTTCTAATTACAAATCAGTGAATTAATCGACTATTGCAAAGTTGCAGAAGTCTGATGTGAAAAGCATATGTCAACGGTACCATGAATTTCTTCTTTAAATCACGATACTTACAATTACCCTCGGGAAATCCCAATTTTTCCACAGTATCAAGAAGCAAGATACTCATACTAATCAAAGTAGGCATATACACAAGGGACATAGGAGATTTACTAAATTAATCAATTAACTAAGAATTCAGAACAAGGGCATTCTGGTTTGAACAAAAGAAAAAAAAATCACATACTATTGATTTTCACCGGTGAGATCGAAACGAGCTGCCCCAGACATTGACTGCAGAGTTGGAGGAGGGGTATGCTTCAGATTGAATTAGTATAAGGGTTTTTCTTCGAAAGGGGGGAATTTGGAAAGGGCTTCTGTGTTGCTAGACCTCAGAATCTCTTCTATGCTGCGTCTATGTTTTTCTATGACATTTTCATTGCGGTGCGAATTAACGAGATGCGAAATGTTAGTGCCGGTAAAGATGGAATTCGGATCTAACACGAATTTTGGGTTTAGATCCGGGCCGTGGGATCTGCTTTGGCACGAATATTATAGTATCCCTGTGCATTCCACATCCCAGATTTGATCAAACGGTACAGATCTAAACTCAAAAGGTCCGAACCGGAAAGATGCTGTGGAACTGGAAGGGAAGATAATGGATCTAGACGAAGGCTTAAAACCCGATATCCGTGGATTTTTGAGATAGTTGTTTCCGAAATCCAACAAATAAGAGGAATGATTCGGATCCGACAACCCGTATCATTATTTGTTGGATATATATCACACGACACTTGTTTCTCCGTGAATTTCTGCAAAAAAAAATATATTTTTTTTTGCATTTAACATTTGATGGTTAGATCATAAATCAGACAATGTTAAACAAAAAGAGAATTAAATTGTTAATATTCAAAAACTTAAAAAAGAAAAAAAAAAACACGTAGAAAAAGGGTATAGCAAAGAAGTTGCATTTAGTCTAATGACAAAAAAACATAGCTCTCATGAGAGAAGTAATGAGTTTAAAACTCATAAAGTGGGAAAATCTTATATAATATACATAAGAGTTTGAAAGTGTGTTGGGTGGCTTGATCTCCAACCCATGATTTCAAAAAAAAAAGAGGGTGGAGCAGAACACGGATTATGTCATGCATGTGTTTTGTCATGCGTTAGAAAAGAGCTTATGTTATTTTTTTTGAAAACATAATATCAGTACCTGCGCTACAGTATTCGTACTATACCTGCATCATAACTACCATAATAACTTAGGAGGCCACAAAAATTTCAGGGTTGGAATTTTTTCTTAAGTATTAATATATATACACGAAAATATTTATATCTACGAAATGAATGACTTTTATGTAAATAATTATCTTCCCCAACTAAATTTTCCAAACATACCCGCACCATAAATGCATATAGGAGACCACTCAAACTAGATGGAAAAGCATACACGTTTTTAGAGGTGGATTTTTTTCTCCGTTAAATCTTATCCATATTTATGACGATCTGTGAGGATTTTGCAAATCTAAAATCACGAACGTCTTCTACATAATTTTCTCTTTCAAATGAGATTCATTATGATGTACTTTCAGGTTTGTCGTCACACAAGTATTTATATCTCGTCTTGCAACACTGGATGATATCTGAAAGTATGAATATCAAGTATTGCAAGTATCTATACCTACGTATTGAAGTATTTATATTTCTGTGGTCAACTATTTTTGTTAGAGAAAATTGCAAGTATTTATACCTATGCACTGAAGTACTTATACCAATATGATCAACTATTTTTGTGAGAGGAAGGTTGACACGGGGACGATTAAAGAATGTTGATGTGGTGATACGGGGTCCCCACTACTTCATTAGAAGAAAGTTGACATGGGATGATTTGAGGAAAGGAATGATCATAACAAATTACGCATCAAAGCATTAATATAATATCTTCCAAATATTTATATCTATGATAGTTGATGCATAGACGAGTGCATGGACTGAGAAAGAAAAATCATATAGTTAGTGGGAACCACATCATCAAATCAGAGACTGCTCCGCACTCATCTTGAACTCCGCATCTTGTTCCTCGCTTTCTGCCTAGACTGGAAAGTTGGAAGCTGATCTAGGCAAATCGAATTCAGGTTTTGAATCCGATAAAAAGAGGTGGCGAGTAGAGGAAGCACGCAGGCAGAAGCTAGTAAGGTGGGGGTGGTTCGGGTGGTGGAGTCCGACACAACCTGAGATTATTTTGTTTTCTCTAGAAGCGGATCAAATTGGGAGCCAATTTATATCGTTAATAGGAGTGAGATTACATTTTAGAAATTCTTTAGCTAGGACAATTAAATTAGAAGGTTAATTGAATCGGAAAGTATGCGCAGATTTTGGGATTACCAAATAATTATTCTATTTTTAAGCAAGAATAAGGGTTAAAACCTATAAATCGGTTATTACGAAAAAAACATGTCTTAATCAATTGTTGTGCTAGACATTATTTTTTGAACCAATATATTTATTAAGATTAAATAAACTCCCTCCACTCAATTAGTGATACTCCATAAAAAAGTTGAGTTTGAAAGTCTTAAAGACATATTAAGTCATAGAGTATATTTAATCATTAAATTAATTATTATTTATTTTTTAAATTAATAATACGGCTGAATTTTTTAATTTTTAAATAATAAATATTCATTAATGTGTGGGTATATCTAACTCAACATATATAATTAATTACTTTATTATTTGAATATCAAAAATGCAAAAGATACTTGAAAATCTGTATAAGGTAAAAAAATTCAGTATATTTGAAGGTAGAAAATTAATTACTTTATTATCGGATCAACATATAACAAGAGTATAATTATAGCAATTTAAAATGCAAAAGGTTTTTTTTAAGGTAAAAAATGCAAAAGGTTTATACAAGCCTCTTCGAGAATACAATATAAAATAGTACTTGGCCATACTAAATTGAGCTAAAATTGTCGGAAATTTTTAGTAATATCCAAAATTAATAAATAATTTACAAATCTACACCCTGGTGCGCTAGATTTCAAAAAGTGTCAAAACCAGAGATTAAATTTCTAGTTTCAAGCAAACTTTCCGCAAAATAAATTCCCGGTTTTTAGTCACTCTGAAACCGGAGAATAAATTTTCACTTTGCAAAACTAGAAATTAAATTCCCAGTTATAAGTTTTTTTTAATTAAACATGAATATTTATATTTATTTATTTTTTGTATTGAAATATTAGAAATATTTTATAGATTTCATTAAAAATAGATGGAATACTATATAATTATATTTATTAGAAAGACTGCAACAAATAACCCCAATCAATATTTTTCAGGCATTATTTTTTATGGTTGTGAGAAAAATTAAAATATTTAATTGTGTTATTAGAAAAAAAAATAAAAATATTTTGAATCTAAGTTATCGATTCCGGTTAAAAAATTACTTCTAGGTAAATACAAAAAAAAATTTGGATTTTTTTAGTTTTAAAAAAAAATTGAGATAATTCTCTGAAGAATCAGACAATTCTCTCAATTTTTTATTTTTCAAAAATAAAAGAATTCAAATATTTTCTGTATTTATCTAGAAGTGACTTTTGAACTGGGATCGATAATTCAAATTCAAAATATTTTTTTTAATAACACACAATTAAATATTTTATTTTTTCTTACAAAGGCAAAAAAATTCGACTTGAAAAATATTGATCTGGATTATTTGTCGCAGTTTTTCTAATAAATCAAATTATATAGTATTCCATCTATTTTTAAAGAAATATATAAAATATTTTTAATATTTCAATACAAAAAAATAAATTATAAACATTTCTATTTAATTAAAAAAACATATAATCGGGAATTTAATTTTTGGTTTTGCAAACCGGAAATTTATTGTCCGGTCTCGGATTGCCTAGAACCGGGAATTTATTTTACAGAAAGTTTGCTTGAAAATAGAAAATTTAATCTCTGGTTTGGACACTTTTCGAAATCCAGCACATCAGGGTATATATTTGTAAATTATTTATTAATTTTAAATATTAATAAGAAGTTATGTAAAATTGCAGATCCGTAGTTATTTCACTTTATATTAAATCAACAAAAGATATTGACTCCTAGGGTGTCAATGGATACGATAAGGGTCAAGTGAAAGTATTTTCATATCCATACTCATTACAAATTGTCCTTATCCTGTTATCCATATTCTATTTTTACCAACTACGAATTACCTTATCCGTATCCTATCCTTACCCGTTATGATTATCAAATAATGAAACGGTAGTAGTTAAATAACGAGTAATGCTAATATAATAATTTTTATTATTTACTAAATAAAACATTAAAACACGTTGATTTCAAACACATATATGTCAGTTTTAAAGGTCTAACTTTATTGGAATTGATTTACATGCTTAAATAGTTAATTAAGTGTAACACAACTACCAAGAATAGTTAAAGAATGAATATTCATTACTCATTAATATATATAATAATATTTTATTTTATAACTACCTGTGGATAATATATACGAAATAGATTTTACTAGTACTCGGACTAGTTTAAAAACAAAACAAAAAATCTTTACCCATACCTGATAATTTTTTTAAAAAAAAAAATCTCACCGTAACAGTTTTATCGAATCCGGGCTAAAATATTCACAACAGTAAATCGTACCAAATAATTTGTTCCTTGAAAGTTCATATATAAAAGATTCACACATGCTCCATTGAAAAATTACCAGATTCCACTGTTTTGAACGCATCAACTGATCTCAGCAAAAAGGGAAAAACAAAAGGTAGTACGTACAATTAGCACATCTGATTTCTCTTGCAACTAAGCGCCCCAGAAAAGCGTGTTAGGCGCTTGACATAGGTGCCCGGTTTAGCCTTAATAAAGCCCTTCCTGCTGTATGCCATCTCAGATTTCCCACCGGATTGAATAAAGAAAGCACCGTTCCTCATCAAGTCTCCCTCTGATTTCCAGACCCAGTCCTGCCACTCACTCTCTAATGTGTATTCTCTTTTAGTGACCTCCTTGGCAAACATATTGGGAGGTGCGATGTAACAGTTGCCCTAGCTGATGATTGTCGGGTTCATGTTGCCACCGATGGCGTACATCTCCCAATGAGTGTAATCGTTATTCACCACATGGAAGAATCCAAATCGGCACCTAGAGCAAAGAATTAATGCCCCAAATTTTCCATGTCCAGTGTAAAAAGAAACTGATAAACATTAATATTTATCACAGGAAAGTTAATGACCCAGATTTTATGCTATACATGTAAGGAAAATTAATGCCTCGTCTGAAAGAAAAAAAAAAATTGAACTCTGTTTTGACTAAATTCATATAAAATTTTCAGAATTTTTTTGTAATGTACATGTAGAGGATTTAATTAGAATCCAAACCTAGGCATCCTTTGCACCAGTCCTTTTCCAAAGTGGTTGAATGCTACTGTAATTTGCATGATTTTGTCATCTTCATACGAGTTGCTTGCCCCAAAAAGCATCACCTAGAATATCCATATATTAGTTGTAATTATTTTCACACTAATAGTTTGAACTTATTTCTAATAACATTTTGGAAGATATATATATATATATATATATATATATATATATATATATATATATATATATATATATATATATATATATATATATTTTTAATTTCTAATGCAAATTAAACAAGGTTGTGCCTGTTATAAACATAGCAAATTTATCACCTTCCGGATCAGGATTTCGATATTGAGCGAAATCACTTAATGTGGAAAAGCTTTTTAAACTTTCTAGTGGAGAACTTTCCGAATCTTGTCAATTTTATTTATCCTTTTCTATTGATGTGTGTGTGTGTGTCGGGGGGGGATGTAAATTTGGTGGTAACTGACATGATCATGTTTTGTGAAGTGGCAATTGGAGATGGTGATGGCAGTAGAGCCTTGAATGACGTCATCAATGAGACCATCCTTGCAGTTCCACATGGAGACATGATCTATCAAAATTTTACTTGATCCAATGATGGATATGCCATCTCCATCACTAGCAGTTCTCAGCCCAAAGTGACTCAAGGAGTCTCTTACAATGCCGCCCCAGGAATTAGTGATATTATGTATGATAATGTTATGCACATTCTGGATTGTGATCTGCGCACCATATGCAATGTGAACCCTAGCGCCACGCCCGTCAATGGTTTTGTGGCTGTTGACTATGAGCTCTTCACAAAGGGTTATGACCATGTCGCCCGCAAAAATAATCCATAGTGGTTTGTCTTGCACGACTGCATGGCGGAGTGTACCAGGTTTAGGTTTCACCAAGTCATTATCTGAGGGGTCGGTGACTACATAGTACTGGCCTGCAGCACCACCGGTGGTACCCCGGCCAAAACCCTTGATGCACTTGACTAGACGCTTGTGTTCACGGATCCAATTCTTTCTGCACCGCCAGCAACGGTCAATAGGGTTTACTCCTGGTTTGTCTCAACAGCTTTGCTCTCTCAATCGGTACAGGAACTTTTTTCGGCGTAATCAGTCGGATTTAAGGTAATCAATTTGTATTAATTTATTAACAAAAGCAAAATTGGTACCAATATATGGTTTATATGATCCAGGCCAGAGTAATGCCTGTAATGGGCTTGGCCCTCTTTCGAATATTAATTTTGGTGCTGTTACTTTCAACACACCCGTCAATAAAATCTTCGTTGAAGGTGGTCGTCCCAACTTATCTTTCTCCTGTTTTTGGTGATGGATGGGGGTTGGGGAAAGCTAAATTGATAGTAAGGTTACTTACTGTTTTAATGGATTGGATATAAAATGTAGTATCTTTGTAAATCGTGGATAGCAACACACACAAATTCACCTAAATCATATGTATCATATGATTATGCAGCTTGCCATTAATTCCGAGCCTCTAAATTAAAAGAAAAGGTTAAATAGTTAATCCTACTTGCAGTTCCAAAATCAAATATAATACAATGTACTGCGGTTAGTAAAGATGCTGACCTCCAGGATTCAATATCCCTATATATATAATCCTATTTCATACTCAGTACGTTCAATCTAAATGAATGGATCAGATTCATATCATGTTCAAATTTAAATAAATTTTACTTTTTAAAAGTCCGTAACCCAGCACACACGAATCCACAACCCCAGGTTTTTCCTCAGCAACTGTTATGTTTTGAAGCCTCGTCATTCATTCAAGCGCTAAATTAATGAACAAAACAAGTTACAAAATTAAAAATCTTTCAATCAGGTATGTAGGTCTGAAGTTTTTTCTGGTCAAATTTTGTTTTTAATAAGTTTAGACTTAATTCAAAAAAAAAAAAAAAGATAAATTTCACTAGAAATTACTAAACTTTATTATTTGTCACAGATTTGTCACTTTAAGTTTGATTTGTCTATTTCTAATCATTTAACTGTGTCATTTGTCTCAATCAAGTCATTTTATACTCTTCCATCCAAAATGATAACGAAATGTTGAATAACACTTCTCTTGGAGAAGCTAATTAGGCTTTTAAGGAGATATGTTGTTGAGAAAGAGAAGATAACACACTTAGTTAGAAAGAAAGTTTAAAATTGTTAGTTATTCAAAGATCAAAAGTTCGATTTTTCCTTACGACTTCACAGTTTTTGCAAAGATTTTCACAAAAAAGTAATATGTTGTTTACATAAAATGCATTTACCATAAAGAAACAATGGTTTTTAGACAGGTATTACAACTCTAGTTATTTATGCAAACATTATATCTAAGAAAGTGACAGGCACGAAGATAATTCACTATATGTCATTTACAAGCATCATCATAAGGAAATACATTATACAAATTTATTGAGAAATTCTGAAGCATTTTCTCCTTTTATTCCATAATAAAAGATGAGGCTTAAAACTCTGAGAGGAGTTCCTTCATAGCCGTGAGGCCGATACATAACTACTAGTGGAGTGGCCAGAGGAGTGGTTAACCCACAACCCTCGGTTAAGTCTATCAACTCATCACCAAGTCTTTTCCATTCAAAACTCTGAATAAGAGTTCCTAACAAGACACCCAGTGTACGCATTGCGAATGGCTCTCGAGCACCTCCTCCTAGTGGAGTAGGTGAACAAAATGGTTAACAGTCCGGGGGATTGTTAGGGGACTTTTAAACATGATTTTTAGATGGTATGACAACACTAATTGTCTATGCAAACAGTATATCTAAGAAAGTAACATACCGGTACGAAGATAATTCTTTTTATGTAATTTACATGCATAATCATAAGAAAATAAATTATACAAATTTATTTGTAGACGAGAGATTATCAAGCATTATCCTTTATTTGATAATAAAAGACACTTAAAACTCCGACAGGAGTTCTTTCATGGCCAGGCGCGGCTGATACATAACTTCTAGTGGAGTAGCCAGAGGAGTGCTTATGCCACAACCCTCGGTTAACTCTATTAAATCATCGCTGAGTCTTTTCCATTCAAAACTCTGAATAAGAGTTCCTAACAATACCCCGAGTATCCGCATTGATAATGTCTCTCCCGGGCACCTCCTCCTCCCCATTCCAAATGGTATCAACAACTTTCCGTTTGAATTCCCATTCTCAAACCTCTTCGGATTGAATATGTCCGGCTCCTCCCATATCTCGGGGTCTCTCTGTATTGGGTAAATATTCACAATAAGCATTGTTCCTTTATCAATGTTGTAACCTCCGAGTTTGATATCTTCACGTGACTCATGAGGCGCAAGGAGCGGTGCGACTGGATGGAGTCGCAAGATCTCACTAATGATACAATTGAGGTAAGGAAGGTTGTTCATGTCAGATTCTTGTATCAACCTCTTATTTCCAACATGTGCATCGATCTCAGCTGTCGCCTTCTCCAGTATTTGAGGGTTATTTAACAACTCGGCCATTCCCCATTCTATGGTAGTCGATGTAGTTTCCGTTCCTCCCAACATCATGGTCTACATATATACAAGAGCATTTAACAAAATATAACAAAATAGATCATTATGTTTTTCATTTATTTTTGTCTTTTTTTTCTTTTTTATTGCTGAACAAGACCAGAATTCTTCTGACTAAAGAGGTTTCTATTAACACCACTTTCATTAAATACAGATAAAATCCATTGGCGGTTATGGTTACTATATAACTTTCAGAAATTAATTAGCGGTTTCAATAGAAATATTTTTCTTGCCTTTTGTTATACAATTATTATTATTTTTTTGTTAAAAGTTGGAGTAGTTTTATCAAACTACCCCATTATTAAATATCCACAAATAATTATCTCTTACGGATTTTGAACATACGACTTCCCACACGAAAAACATTATCTTTGCCACTAAACTAAAGACTAGTTCTCAATTTACTATTTACTATTTTTTTTGTCTTTGTTATACAATTACTTTTTTATAAAAGAAAAGAAACCTTGCAATACTTTTACTAATATATGAAGAGGTTGGTGTATTATTTCTATTTCTTTATTTTTTTTTTCCTATTATTTGATATTTTCCAGAACATATTTGAAATCGTGCATAACAAATATAATTTTCTAAACATTATGAACAGAGAGCAACACTTACTATAACAATGTCCCGGATAGCTTCATCTTTGTATTTCTCAGAATCCTTCTTTTGTAACTCAAGCAAACTGTTGATCATCGTCTTCCTCTTTCCGATCCCCGCAAGCCGGTGCTCATCTATCAGCCTCTGCACCGATTCCTGATTCACCTTAGTCACATGCTTCATCCTTTTCATCGTTCCTTTCAAATCAAGAACCCTCAACAGGGGAAGGAAATCCTCTACATTGGAGGCCCCGCTAATTTTGAACCACTCGAGAAGTGATTCTCTGAATTTCTTCATGTCTTCTGAGTCATTGTTCTCCCCGTAAGCTCGCTTCCCAGCTATCGTCACTAACATTACATTCATCATCAACTCAAACAACATATTTTTTAAGTCCAATTTTATGAAACTATCGGGTTTAGACTCTGATTTCTCTTGTGATTCATAATATGACGTAAATAGCTGACGTGCCATACCAGTGAACTCCTTAGCCCGGATATGTGAGGAAGCATTCAATTGCTGGCTTGAAAGGAGTTCAATTGCTGCAGTTTGGCGTACGGTGCGCCAGTAGGTACCATAATTGGCCCAAACAATCAAGCCAGGTGCCATCTTGACGGTCGGCAACTGGACCCGGTTTGCGAATGCTAGGTCATGGGTGGTCAAGCACTGTTCGGCCAGAGTGTTGCTCGACACCACCAATACCGGTCGGGAACCGAAACGAAGAAAGACCGCAGGTCCGTATTGGCTTGAAATTTTGTGGAGTGTCTGGTGGAGTGGTTCTGTTGCTTTTAAAAGATGCAGGTGACCTAAGATGGGAAGAGCCGGCGGGCCCGGAGGGAGCTTCTTCTTGCTCTTGCTCTTGGTAATGGAGTTGACGAGAATTGTGATCAAAATAAGGACAAAAATGCAAAAAAAGGTGTTCATAGAGATCAAATCCATACCCATGGTTAAGGTATAATAAGATCAAGGATGGATTTAGTAGTATAGTATATTATATGCTCTTTTTTTTTCTTGCCAATTTGTACTGCACAGCCTCTTCTTATATACGAAACTACAATTCACTTTTCCACAACTTTTCTTGATATAGTCAAGCCATTTTAATTTTGTCTGGGACCTAAAATTGGACTCATCTCCATCTGGCGATTGATTAATTGATTGATTTATTGAGCAGTCAAAAATGGAGTCTTAATTGTCCTCCAATTTTCATAAATGGTAGTCGTGTTGCTTTTGTATTTCCTGATAATAAAAATTATGATTTTAGGAAATATCTTTTTTTTTTTACTAGTCGTCAGAACCGTCCACGTTATTTGAGCATTTTTTCATCATGCTTTGTACCAGGTCCTTCATAAAGACCAAACCCAATCTTTATTTATCAATCAAAGTAAATAGGGGCTTGACCCCTATTCTTCTTTCAAACAAAAAATACGATTTTTAGGAAAGATTTTTCATTTTGAGTTGTCTCACAACCCTCCACGTTCCTTGTGTCCACCTACTGACGCCATCAATGGAGAAAAAAATGTCCATTTTGCTGTTTTGGATGGGGAATAAGATCGTGCCGACTGACGCAATCAATGGAGAATAAAATGTCCATTTTGCTGGTTTGGATGTGGGATGAGATCGTGTGAACAAATTTGGAGCTTAGTCGTTCACCTCACTGTAAATATGTTTTTACTTTTGGTAATTAACTTGCTGATAGCACGAGATATATAAACAAGAACACCAGTTGTAACATAAGATCATGTGCTAGGGATTTTTTTACAAATTTTTTAAATAGCTATTTTTCTCAAGAGAGAATTTTTTTTTTTTTCAAGAAATAATTGTTGGTATACCAATTAAAATATTCTAGATTACCTATTTCTCCATCATAACACTCAAATTAAAATTTCTATCTCATACCCACAAAAACTACAAAGTATCCAATTTCTCTATCAAATGTATTATTATTTAGCAATATGCAAAATTGTTTATTTCAAGATATTTTGTTTCTCTTCAAATATTAATAGGTCTAAAAATTTGAACAATGAATTAGAAACCCAACACCTAATTGGGTTTATGAAAAACAAAAATAGATTCCATCTTTTCCTCTGGAAAAAACAAAAATGGAGAGAGTGGAAAAAGAGTGAGAGGAAACGCTCCGGATTGTTTATTTGAAGAGTGAATAGTCCCATTTTGGAAGGAAAAAGAAAGAGTGTGTAGACATATTCAGAGAAAAGAAAATACCGTGATTTTTTTATGGGAGCGGATCAGTCAACTCAGTGCAGAGAAGAGAGCGGGTCCGGGACCGGGAACACTTATTGGGTTTCGGATATCCATTATGAGTTAACATCCGAATGCGGATCAATTCTCTAACACCTTGTTTGGATGGAGAGGGAATGGAACAGATAGAAAACTTTTCCTCTAATTGTGTTTGGTTGCCAAAATTATGGTGAAGGTGAGGGGTACAGGAAGGAAAGGGTTAACTTTGTATAACTATAATTAATAGAATTGATTTCCCTTTCAATTTGGGATATAACGGATGGAAAGAAATTGTGTTGTAAATATTTTCAGAAAAAATGACACAAATGCCCTGTCCTATATATCTTGTTTCTATATAATTATCATTTAACTTTTTTATACATCAAGTTTGGTTGACGTGTGTACCTATATATCTTATTTACATCTTAAAATGATTTCTTATTCGGTGTTTTTCAGTCAGTACAGCAGAAAAAAAAATGCTGGTAAATGAGGAAAAAACATAAAATAGCAATGTGTAATGTGCTTCTTTACATCTTAAAATGATTTCTTATTGGGTGTTTGTCAGTCAGTATAGTAGAAAAAAAAATACTGATAAATGAGGAAAAAATAGAAAATAGCAAAAAAATAGCGAAAACAGAAAATAGCAATGTGTAATATGCTTCTTTACATCTTAAAATAATTTCTTATTGGGTATTACATCTTCAAATCTAATTGTTTAGGCCAACCCATATACTGTATCAGAAATAAATAAATAAATAAATAAAAGACAAGTCTGTCCTTGTAAATGAGTGTTATAGTATTCATCTAGTGTGTCATATCTGTGAGTGGAAGTATGTAGCTTTAATTTATTTTGAAATATAATAATACAAATACAATTTCACTACAGTTCTTGAGTTATGGGGAAAAGAAAGAATGCAACAAGTAACAATGAAAATAATGGAGCTAATGGAGGCAGAGCAGAGATACTATTTACTTGGTCTCATGCAATGGATGAAGCTTTAATTGATGTGTTTTTACAACAGCATGAACTTGGAAACCTATTGCAGCTATCCCAAATTAAGCAAAGATTCTTAGTGGTACGGGGCACATGCCACTGGTACAGTTGGTTTGTCTTTATTATGTCTTTATAATAAAGGATATAATAGTCAAATATACTAAAAATATTTGATTAACCTTCTATAATTTTGATTAACCAAACAAGAAACAAGACGGGAAGGAAAATTAAATTTATTTTCTTTCATTAATCATTCAAACATGAAAAGATTAAATATGTTAATTTTTCTTTCTATTCCATTCCATTCCCTTTTATTCTTCACCTCCCCTCCCTTTCTCTACTCTCCATCCAAACAAGGTGTAAGGGTGTGCTTCAGAAGAGGAGAGGGAGAGGAGGAAAGGGGAGACAAGGGGTGACCGGATTATCCGAAGAGTGTTTATTTGCTCAACAAATCAAAATTTTGGAGGGGAACCAAGAGAAGGGAATGGGAGAGAGGGGCAAGCCTAATCATCATTCAACCGCTAGATGAATAAAATAAGTACTAGAAGTACATACTTAACCACAAAGAGGAATCTAGGTCTGAAGCATTACTAGTCAAATTTTGTGATGACAGCACGTTCCAAATTCTACTCCGTGTTTATAGATTTTGTTTGATTTAGTGAGATATTGAACAGTTTAAGAGAAGAATCCAGACAAGAAGAGAGAAATCACAAGAGAGAAGAAAGAAGCGTTTCATATATTAATTAAAGTCTAAAGAAAAAAAATGACATGTTATCTCTTCTTATAATACATCAATCACATAAAAAAATTAGAAGTTCAACTTAGAAACTAACACCTCATAATGAATTTAGAAATACTAACCAACTCTAGAATGGAAAATAAAAATAGTCAAACATAAAAAATAACAACATAATAAAATTTCATAGAAAACACAACATAATTTAACATTGTAATTATTCATTATAGAAAATGATGAATTAGTGGAATCCGTGGGACTCCCTTCTTGGGACTTGTACTTAGTCATTCAAGAAGATTGAAGAACAATTAATTTGTACTGAGTCCGAGTCTGAGTCAGTTCAGTTTTCATCATTTCGCATTTAATTTTTTTTTTTACTTTAATTAAAAAAATTTAACTTGATTTGTTTTAATGACGACCCAAGTTGGTAGGACCTGTTAAATAGTTTTATATTGTGTTGTATTGTCGAAAAATTAAAGGGTCATTATGTAAAAGGGCCTCCTATCACTGAAGAAAAGCAAAAGATAAAATTGAAGAACACTAGGGTGAGCTTGGGCTTTTATGTCATATCTGTTGTTTGCGTAAAATGCATTCAGGAGAAACAATATTAAACATGATTTTTAGATGGTATGACAACACTAATTGTTTATGCAAACGGTATATCTAAGAAAGTGACATACTGGTACGAAGATAATTAATTCTCTTTATGTAATTTACATGCATGATCATAAGAAAATAAATTATACAAATTTATTTGTAGACTAGAAATTATCAAACATTATCCTTTATTTGATAATAAAAGACACTTAAAACTCCGACAGGAGTTCTTTCATGGCCAGGCGCGGCCGATACATAACTTCTAGTGGAGTAGCCAGAGGAGTGGTTAACCCACAACCCTCGGTTAAGTCTATTAAATCATCGCTGAGTCTTTTCCATTCAAAACTCTGAATAAGAGTTCCTAACAATACCCCGAGTATCCGCAGTGATAATGTCTCTCCCGGGCACCTCCTCCTCCCCATTCCAAATGGTATCACCAACTTTCCGTTTGAATTCCCATTCTCAAACCTCTTCGGATTGAATATGTTCGGCTCGTCCCATATCTCGGGGTCTCTCTGTATTGGGTAAATATTCACAATAAGCATTGTTCCTTTATCAATGTTGTAACCTCCGAGTTTGATATCTTCACGTGACTCGTGAGGCACAAGGAGCGGTAAAACTGGGTGGAATCGAAAGATCTCACTAATGATACAATTGAGGTAAGAAAGGTTGTTCATGTCAGATTCTTGTATCAACCTCTTATTTCCAACATGTGCATCGATTTCAGCTGTCGCCTTCTCCAGTATCTGAGGATTATTTAACAACTCGGCCATTCCCCATTCGATCGTGGTCGATGTAGTTTCAGTTCCTCCCAGCATCATGGCCTACACATAGAAGAGGAGCATTTAACAACTTTAATTATGTTGTTTTTCATTTTTTGTCTTTTTCCTGTAACTGCTGAACAAGACTAGAATACATTTGACTAACGAGGTTTCTCTCA
This sequence comes from Carex cristatella, assembly GCA_024447775.1. NCBI lineage: Eukaryota > Viridiplantae > Streptophyta > Magnoliopsida > Poales > Cyperaceae > Carex > Carex cristatella. The sequence continues at coordinate 2,966,381 of JAJHPF010000028.1, read as the reverse complement.
ACACCATCTTTCATTATACAGATAAAATCCAATAGTGGTATGGTTACAATTTAATTTGCAGAAAATTGAGGTTTTGACAGAAGTATTTTTCATGTCTTTTCTTATATAATTATTTTTCTTTTGTAAAAAGGAGAAACCTTGCAATGCTCTAATTTATGAAGAGATGTATGTTTTTATATTTTTCATTTTTTTTCCTATTATTTGATATTTTACATAACATATTTGGAATTGTATAGAACAAATATAATTTTCTAAACATTGGGTGTGTTTGGATGAGTGAAAAATAGCTACTATTCCGGATTAGCACTATTCCGAGCTACTATTCGGTATTTGCGTGTGTTTGAATTAGCGAATAGTCCCTATTCTTTGTTTGTCTTTTGTGAAATAATTCACTGTTCTACTATTCCTACAGAATGTTGGAATAACTACTATCCTAAAATTGAGGATAGCTCTATGCTTACTATTATTCTTGATTCATCCAAACGCACATTATGAATAGAGCAACGCTTACTATAACAATGTCACGGATAGCTTCATCTTTGTATTTCTCATAATCCTTCTTTTGTAACTCAAGCAAACTGTTGATCATCGTCTTCCTCTTTCCAATCCCCGCAAGCCGGTGCTCATCTATCAGCCTCTGCACCGATTCCTGATTCACCTTAGTCACATGCTTCATCCTTTTCATTGTTCCCTTCAAATCAAGAATCCTCAACAGGGGAAGGAAATCCTCTGCATTGGAAGCTCCGCTAATTTCGAACCAGCCGATAAGTGATTCGCTGAATTTCTTCATGTCATCTGAATCCTCATTGTTCTCCCCGTAAGCTCTCTTCCCAGCAATCGTCATGAACATTACATTCATCATCGACTCAAACATCATCTTTTTGAAGTTCAATTTTATGAAACTATCAGGTTTAGCCTCTGATTTCTCTTGTGATTCATAATATGACGTAAATAGCTGACGTGCCATGCGAGTGAACTCCTCAGCCCGGATATGTGAGGAAGCATTCAATTGCTGGCTTGAAAGGAGTTCAATTGCTGCAGCTTGGCGTACGGTGCGCCAGTAGGTACCATAATTGGCCCAAACAATCAAGCCAGGTGCTATCTTGACGGTCGGCAAGTGGACCCGGTTTGCGAATGCTAGGTCATGGGTGGTGAAGCACTGTTCGGCCAGAGTGTTACTCGAGACCACCAATACCGGCCGAGAACCGAAACGAAGAAAGACCGCAGGTCCAAATTTGTTCGAAATTTTGTGGAGTGTCTGGTGGAGCGGTTCTGTTGCTTTTAAAAGATGCAAGTGGCCTAAGATGGGAAGAGCCGGCGGGCCCGGAGGGAGCTTCTTCTTGCTCTTGCTCTTGGTAATGGAGTTGACGAGAATTGTGATCAAAATAAGGACAAAAATGCAAAAGAAGGTGTTCATAGAGATCAGATCCATACCCATGGTTAAGGTAGATAGATCTAGTAGTATAGTATATTATATGCTTGCCAATTGTACTACAGCCTCTTCTTATATACGAAACTACAATTCACTTTTCCAGAGTAACTTGCTCTGGGACTTAAAATTGGACTCATCTCCATCTGGCGATTAATTGATTGATTTATTGAGTAGTCAAAAATGGCGTCTTAATTGTCTGCCAATTTTCATAAATGGTAGTCGTGTTGCTTTCGTATTTCCTCAGTTGTTTCCTTTGGATTAGTCTAATAAAAATTACGATTTTAGGAAATATCTTTTTATTTTGACTAGTCGTCAGAACCGTCCACGTTGTGTCCACCGACTGACGACTTTTGATGGAGAGCAGTTTGAGTCCGATGCCCATCGGACAAATTTGGATCCAATGGACTTCATACCGTCCGATTTGCTTTAAGATCCGTGCGCACGGATATTAAAGCAACCAGCGCTAATTTTAAAGTAAATCGGACAGTTATAGAGCCCATCGAACTGAGCTCGATAGGCATCGGAGCCAAATTGCTCTCCTTTTGTTAAGGGATGTGATCAAATTTGGAGCTTGTCGTTCACCTCACCGTAGATATTTTTTATTTTTTACTTCTGGGTCCTTGATTAACTTGCTGATAGCACGAGATAAAAAGAAGAACACTAGTTTTCTACATAAGATCATGTGCTAGAATTATTTTTCCAAATATGTATCCCATACAAACTTTTAAGATAGTTAATTTTCTTAAAGAAGAAATTTTGTCAGTCTTTTTTTTATTTTTAAAGAGAGAATTGTTGATATACTAATTAAAATACTCATGATTGATTCCAGCATTGATAGCAACAAAGTTTGGGTAATTGTTACATTAAAGTCTATTTAAATGACAAATCCAAACTGGACTCAAATTTGGACTAAAAATTCTACCAGATGATCAACATTAAAGTGTTTTTATCTTATCAGTTTTTTATCTAATTAACAACTCCAAAATTTATTAGATAAACTTTAAACAACAAATTTAAACCATTCAAACTGATTTACTATATGAGTGATGTGTTTACATGTAAAATTTATATTTTTTAAACCGTTCAAATTTTAAAAGATTATGACATTGATTTAAACCAAGGTTCTAAATAGCGCGCTATAGCACCGCTATAACGTTTTCGGACCATAAAAGTTATGATGCTATCAGCGCTATAGCGCGCTATTTTGCATTATAACAGCACTATTTAGGCATAACACTTTTTTTTTTTAGCCATTCCGCTATAACGCGATAAACGTTATTTAAATCTTTGATTTAAACATAAGACGTCTTTCACATTATATTCAGTAATAACTTATTCTGTATTGTCAATTTTGTCCAATATCTTAAACACAATATATTAAAGTGTCTGAAATTTTTATGCAACAATCAACCCAACTTTGTGAGACAATAAGATGAAACACAAATATATACCACCCAGAATATATCAAGTTAGAGGGATGATATTCATATTAAAAACACAAAGCAGATACTGCACAAATACAAAAAGGAACATGTACTTCTTTCAAAGAACGATGTACTTTAGTGCTTCACAATAAGTTGTTGCAATCAAATGAATCAACCAAAAGAAATGTACAAGTTGTTGCCCAATAAAACTGTTTTTCACATATTAGCCGTCAAACAAAATCTCTCACACAGTTTTCATAACACCATCACCACCGTTTAACCTCCCGAGCTCCAGTTTTGTACTTGTGTCATACACCCTAAATTGTTGTGGCTACCAAATTGACTTCCATTATTTAATAAGAACCTAGGCATCTCTGCATTCAGAAAAGAAAAAGACCTCGTTATCATCTAGTTTTACAAAAAAAAATAACGAACTTATACAACTACAAGAACATTAGCATAGTGAATTTTCTCTTAGTAGTGACATGGTTTATTTTTATTTTCCTATTACTGTACAAAGCTCACAAGGAGGGTTGTCAATTTCATTCCATTCTGGCAAATACCAGTTTCATTTCATCTAAAAGAGAACTAATAAATAGTTATTGAATTCTATACAGGAATATACTCTGAATATACATGCAATGACAGGAATTCGATCATGGGTTTGGCAGATGGGTGATCCTTTTCTGTTTTTCACCACATGACTCTTGTGAACTAATTACATGCTTATATTATATTAATACTCTCACAACAGAACAATAGACCCCAAAACAAAACATAAAATGCACTAGAATACAGATCATCTGCTTTGTTGAGCAAAGCGGAGTGGACTTTGAAATGAATTTGACAAGCTTGTTTACAAGTCCCATTATCTCATGGAGACCACTAAGTTATCATTCATCAGGCCATTTGCCAAGCAACATGATTTAAATTGCAGCTATAGGTAATGAAGAAACAAGAAAGTAACAAAGGAAAATACAATCAAAATTCAGCCTTGTTAGAGAGCTTCAAAAGAAGGCAAGTGGTGTTCCCGAGGAGGTGAAATAGGAAGCAAGATCAATCTCCAGGTCATCATACAAGCTCAGGAATGGGTGGCTCTGAAATTCGCATTAAATAAAAGAAACATTATGAGAAAGAAATCAATCTAACAAGTCATTTTTTAAACATGAACAAGCTACTAAATTTTTTTTTTCAAACTGAAATGGATAAAAGATGGAACAAGAGTAACAGGTCACGTACCAAAAGGACCTGGGCAGATTTCCTATCTGCTGCTTCTTTCTGAATACTGAAACAAATTATAAATCTCAAATTAGACAGTGACAATGATGTATGACATAGTACTGGTGATCCATCAATACCGGGCCTGATGAACCCAAGATCTCATGTTGTGTGCATACTTTTGGCTTATTTTTATAAGGGATCACTTGACAATGGTTATTTTGAACAACAGATTAAAAAAAATTAGAATTTAAATCCATAGGTTTGTTATTGGATATATGGATAAGCCTAACAATCAAATTTTATGCAATTTAAATATTGTTTGATGATCCATCAAGAGCCATTAATTTCAGACTATTGAAATTATAAATCACTTCATGTACAGCAAAACATACACTAAATCTCATCATATTAAATACACATGATATGTGGATAATATAGATCATGTCGACAATGTTGAATTTCAAATTTAAGCTTTATTTTTAAAGAATGTCAAATTAAAATATTGTCCCGTTATTTCCTCTGTTGATTTCCTCAAGGAAGCTTTTTCTCTAAAGATATTTTGGCCCACATATAAATGTAGTGTTAGGAATTTCATTTCAATCAACATTTAAGATAAAGAGCTAAACATGTTACAGCTATGGTGAACCTGACTCATCAGCAGGTCATGAGTTAAGAGGCCAAACCCATACCACATGGCACCAACCTGAAGTCAATGGTGATCTAAACCTTGTTTTCATAGCAAATTTAGCTGCTTAAGTTCTAAAATGCAGGGTAATATGATCCACCAACCCAAACTCCTCAACCCTAAACCCAAACCCTAGAAGAATATGAAAAGAGAAAAAACAGGTGTTTTGTCCAATAAAATAAAATAAAAATAGGAATAGTGTCTCTTGTTCTTAGATGACCAAAATTGAAAATGGAATAAAAAAAATTATATATATCTCTCATTAAATAACTGCAGTCAAAATGTACCAATCAGAGATGAAGGAGCAAAATTCAGGGGAAAACTGGTCTTGAGGTGCAGAAGGCGGCGGCTGATCAACAACAGCTTCTAGAAGCTCAAAGAAATTTTCGCGGGGCGGATATGGAAACTGACCTGTTGCACATTCCAGCACAACCAGACCTAAACTCCATATGTCACTTATGTACCCATGTTTTTGCCCACTAATTCTCTCAGGCTGTCAAAATCAGCAATTAATGAATATATCCAATTTATAGAAGCAATGTCCTTTGTCAATACCATCATGTATACCTTTTTTTTTTTTTTTTAATATGAGTTTTCTAGAAAAGGCCCCTCACAATTCTAAGTCTTTTGCAAATGGGTTCCTACTTTATTGAGAAATGAAAGACAAAATCATCTTGCTATTCCCTATTATACTTTTAAAATGACAAAAAGCCCGTATATAAAATGTAATACATTACTACTTCATTCTACTTAATGTATTATCCCAAAATATGGTGGTAAAATCATGCCTGTGTTAAGTAAGAATCATGTTACACAAACAAGATTGGCACTTGTAGGCAATGTGTCTATTGGTAGAAAAGCTGGGGTGATACTGTTGGTGACAGTCAGCAGTCAGCACCCTTCATTTTAATTGAATGTCATTTCAATCAGCTTAATACTTCAAATCCCTTTACTTGTATGCAATACTGATTGTGTTATTATTGCATGTACCATATGATGGAGTATTTTGCAAACAACAATGAAGGAGTTGAAAGTCTGGACTTCTCTCCTAAGATAGGGGGCTATTTGCAAATTTTGCTATATTCAAGGGATGGTTTGCCAAAGCAATCTTATCACAAAGAAAGAAAGAAAGAAAGAAGAAATCATCAAACTAAAATGAACTTAAAAAAAAAAAAGGATTTACTTACAGCCATATAGTTGTACGTCCCAATAAAGGTGTCTCTCTGGCCAGAAGAAGTTGCAATTATGGCACTAACACCAAAATCTGATATCTTGACCTCTCCTCTATGATTTATTAGTATGTTTGATGGCTTTAAATCTCGGTGTATTATGTGCTTCTCATGGTGCAAATAGATCAAACCTTTCAATACCTGCACAGTGCACACAAAAAAAATATGAATTTTGAAAGACATTGAAGAAACATATATTAAAAAGTAAACATTATATTATATTGCAAGAATTCTTCATTAGATGCAAAGTAATGTCACCTTTTAGTGGGGTTCTTAACAGTGTTAATTCATTTTACAAATGCAATAATTATGAGAAGATTGCTACGGTAAATTACTTTCTTCCTGTGTTAATGAGCTAGAGCCAGGGCCTTCATTTGATTATAGTTCAACAATTTCTTTTTTAGCATTTTTTCCTTAAATTCCTTCAATATACTTTAAATATATTTTTCAACTTTATTTGGTTAATGAGCAGGATACCAGCTATTAGTTTTCATGTTATTTAAGATTGTTATCAATTCTCAACACTGGCCCGGTTACCCATAATAGCAAGATAAAACAATATAATTGTCTTTGAGTTGTTCAAGGAATAAGAGAGGACCAACCATATTATGCTCAGTACAATTGAAAATATGCAATTGCTAAATATCACGATCTACTAAATGGTACATGCAAAAAAGGGAAATTTCACAAATTGCCCTACCTTCCAAAATTTTCGAACAAAATGCCCCTCCTCTAAAATAATTAACAAAATGTCATTGTGGAGCCTCTATATATCCCTCTCTCCCCCTCTCTATCCCTACCTCCTATTTACTCTCATAAAGTTTGACATCTCCTTATCTTTCATTAAACTTTCATAAAGTTTAACATCTCCTTATCTTTCATTAAACTTTAATTTTTCAGTTAAATAATTTGTAATTCAAACAACAAAAATTTCAAAAATTTGTAATTCAAACAACAATTTTTTTATAGACATCCAACAAATTTTTCAGTTAGATAATATATATATCACATACATGTTTTTTTTTAATTATACTAATTTTCACCATGATGAAATTATTTACACGATTATACTGGTTGCCACTAGTATCTCTGGCCAACTCATATTAATAAAATTAAAAAAAACAATAAATATATAAATAGAAACCAGATTGGTCGAAGTTTTTATAAATAGGATCATATGTTTGTTATTTTTTTTAAAATGCTCATTATAATAATCATGTTTTGAGGAATTAAAATTTTTTATTACTGATGAGCATATATGCAATAATTTGATGTATTGCGATTCAAATTTAAAAAAACGAACCTGTTCTGAATATAAGAACCAAACACTAATATATATCCTCATTTCCATCTACTAATTGGACACCATAAGTACCGGAGACAATTGCCATTTTCATACAAGTAATGCCTTATATTGTAACCAAACAGAGAAGAAAATATCTCAGCAATATATAATTTGTGTGCGCATTAAAATATGGAAATAAATTATTTTTGTATCTCATATTTTGTACTTTTTATTTACATCTCAAAAGTATTTATATTTTTATGTAATGTTTTCACTCTTATTTTTTTTAATGATTATAAGAAAGTTTAAATGAAACACCGTCAAATAAGTAAAAAATAAATTTAAGAGTATCTTTCTAATATCATACTATATATAATCGTGTAAATAATTTCATCAAGATGCAGATTAGTATAAAAATTTAAAATAAAACATGCATTCGATAAATATTATCTAACTGAAAATTTTGTTGCATGTCTAATAAATATTTGAATTACATATTCTTTAAAATCTTTTATGCACTCATTAAAGTCTAATGAAAGATATAGAGGTGTCAAATTTAAAATTTGATGAGAGTAAATAGGAGGTAGGGATAGAAATGGGTAGAGAGGGGTAAATGAGGGCTCCACAAGGGTATTTTGTTAATTATTTTAGAGGGGCATTTTGTTTGAGAATTTTGGAAAGTTGGGCAATTTGTAAAATTTCCCAACAGAAAGATCTATTGACTGAGAGAAAGAGGCTAATCATAAATTAGGTTATATCCATTAAAAGAAAAAAGGTATCAATGACTTCAAGGCTTCTTTTCGGATATATATTTTATGTTGGTATATTCAATAATAGATGTAACAGAAAAAGATCATTCCACCAAGTGAAATGTCTTTTTGGTGAATTCCAGGTAAGTAATTTGTATTGCAGAATTTGATCCATCACCTCCAAAACCTCAGCATTAGATATTACCCTGAAAATCTAGAAGTGTCATGGATGGGTTCATAACCAAGGTTTATTACATGCCCCTAAAAGCAAAATAACACCAAGTATTTCTTAGCCATCAAACTATGTTAACTGAATCCAGGTCAATATTACTCTTTATCTTCATGAATAATTGGTTTTACTCGAAAAGATTCTTAACATCTTAAGCAAATGGCTGATAAGGTGCTAGCCGCAGTGTATGATTTCAATGTTATATAGGGGATCCCATAATAATTTACTAATGTACACATGATATTTCACATTTTCATATTTTTAATTTTCTTATTGACTATACCGACTTTGAACACTGGCCTGCTTACAGATGGCAGCAAGATATGGCTCAGGAATTGTCTTCACGATCTTCAAGAAATCTGCGAGGGACCCACCATCCATATACTCTAAAACAATGGAGATGACCCCATTGTCATAGAAACACTGGTAGCACACAACCACATTGGGGCATTTGGTAGTTGACAAACCAATCTTTAGCTCCTGTGCGATTTGCTTTCGTATACTCTCCTGTATGTTCAGCTGAATTACCTAAAAAGGTACAATACAAAAAACAGCAACATTATTACCGGTCTATCATTGAATTAGATGTATAACTAGGAGAAAGAAATAGGAGTTAGGCAGGTAAAATATAAGAACATGCTAGGATTCTATGGTACTGTACAATTAGTATTTACACCATCCAATTGAATGAAAGTGCGTTTTAGTTGAAATAAATAGTAGACTACGCAGTAACATAAAGAATTGGTGACCTCGTGTTTTGAATAGTGTGGGAGTTTCCACTTTAATTCAGAAATATTTCAATTTGTAAAACATAGTTGGTTCCTGTCGTATTTCAGTCAGGATCACGATCCTAGTTTTTAATTAATGAATATTAATGTAAGATATCTCACCAGAAGGACTCTTAAAAGATCAAGATAGGATATAACTGATACAGGCTACAAAACATAATGATTTGGGACAAAACTGGTATACTGTAAACACATTGCTCATATTTTTATTTCTTTTGGTGCATCTTTTGGCAACCAAAATCATTCCAAAACTAAAAAAACAAACACGAAATGGTTTCTGATGCAAGTACCTTGAGAGCAAAAAATTGGCCAGTCCATTTATGGCGTACCAATTGTACAATTCCACCATTGCCTTTTCCAATGACTTTAATTGAATCTAGATCCGCAAGACTCAGATTATTTTCTAATGGCTTTATAACAATAGGTGGGTCCTGTCAAAAGAAAAATGTTTATCCAATAATCAATATCATATATACCAATGTGTTACATAATTGTTAAAAACAAATTTCATGCACAAGCCCCTACAAAAATTCAAGGTGTCAGAAGTATGACATGCATCCTCAAGTACCAATATTTCAAATAACATGAAACTACTCTTTTCTCCACTATTGATGTAACAGATATCATATAAGAAGATTCAATTAAAGGACGAATTAACCCTACTGAAGCATGCCAATCAGTACAGCAGATTGATAAAGAAAAGGGCAAAAAAACAACATAGCAACAGGTCTAATGAGCACCCAAAGCCCCTTACTAAAATAAATGTATACACACACACACACACACACACATATACATAAAAAAACAGTAAAGATAACAAATAAAGCTGGAATATTACCTCCCCCGCATTACTGTGAGAAACAATTCGAAGCCCATCTTTGTTCACCAGCAACTCCCCATCTTTGAATGTCCCACTGTGAGTTCTATATCCCAAACCAATTGAACGATGATTTTAAATTCAATAGAGAAGTGCGTAAAAAGGCCTAGAAAATTAGGGGAAAGTAAAAGAAGAAAAAGGATTGGGAGTTACAAAAATTTCCCAATGGCGGAATCTTGGGAGGGAACATGAAGAGTGGGTCCCGACCCAGTCACCAGCTTCAAACCACCACGCTTCATCTTTATCCCTCTTTCTCTCTCCATCTCCCTCTACCTCTCCTTCTCCGAAAGTGCTAATTTCTTGAGATATCTTTGTAAATTCTTAACAGAGAGAAGAATACGATCTAAGCTTGAGGAGGGGGGTGGAGTAGGAAAGGGAGAAAAGAGAACAGTGGCTCTTTCAACTTTCAATATTTCTTTTCTTTTTAAAAACTTCAACGGGATTTTTTCCGATTGACCCTCGTACAATTTGTATTTCCTTCCAGATCCTTCTCAGGCAGCGTTTGGAGACGTGTGAATCATATTGTGGTCCTAAAAACATAATGTAATACGTAATTGATTATAACAGCTACATGCGGGGGAACTAATACACATAATTGCAATTTTGCAACAAGCCAAACATGAGCATTTAATACTAAATTCAACACCCTTAATTTATTTTTAGAAGTTTACTTATTTGTGTTATAACTTTTGTACATACTTGTTTTTAGAAACTGTTTTGAAGGTAAAATAGAAAAAAGAAGAAAGAACACGCTAAGTAATCCGATTTAATTTAAGGAAGGAATATAGTGACAAAAATATTCATTTGATAATTTAAATTGATAAGATAGTAATTGAAATTGAAAGAAGTTAAATTATATATAGTCTTTATAGGTTGTTTATTAAATTTAATGCAATTTGGGAATTGTTGGATAAACAATCAAATGCTGATAATTTCGAAATGTTAATTGTTCAGTCCAGTGACCGATGATGATGACCGATTTATTTTCAATTTTTTCACAATATTTTTGGTTCATAATAAACTAAATTTATTAAAAAGGAATTCAAAATTTTACTTTCCATTTTGGTAACAATTTAGTCAAATTGTCATAGTAATTAAATAGATTTACTGTCAATATAATTTATTCATTCATTTTTCTTTATAGGGACATCTGTGAAAAGTTCACTATATTCACTTTGATCCGTTGACTTGTATTGGTTTCAACTTTCAACTTCTCGTGTGGGTCTTTTTCATTTTTCTTTTTTCTTTTTTTGGAGGTGACCTTGTGTGAGTTTGGAATTTGGAGGCTTGCAGCAAGAGGCGTCTTGTATAGGTCACTACTAAAATATCCCTAGCTCCGGTGCTGTGAACCTTGTCCATGTAGGTGGGTCAACAACAAGCAATACGTAGGTTTAGTGCGTCGTATATTAGGCCGATGAACAGAGACGGGGTACGGGTCCGAACTCCGAAGTCTCTAGAGCTCAGAAAAGTTCTTTGCGGATAGGATTTGATTTTTTTTTTTTTGAGGAAGATAGGATTTGATGCATCTAGTGCACCCGATATACAATACCACCAATCAAATGCACGGACGCGTTTTCAAGTAAAGTGAAAAATCAACTTTATTTGCTGAAAGAAACCACGGGGAACATAGAATTTTCTTGGAATTCCATTTGACCAAATCGGTGACGGGTCCGGATCCCTAATGTAACTCAATTTTTGAGTTTTAGATCGAGATTGTATAATTAGAATCCGACGTTCTATCTCGCACGATCTATATCAGAATATGTGTTTCATCTCGAATCCGACACTTCATCTCGAATCAGACGGTCTCGATTTAAAATTCAAAAATTAGATTACTGGATCTCAATTCATCAGTGACCCTAGATTTTGAGAGAAGTGCAAAGCAAGTTTCGAGCTTTTTCGTTTTTGACATTTAGGGAAATGACACGAGCATCATATCATTCATATGTCAAATATATATTTTTACTTCGGTAACTTAAAAAAATATGTATTAGAATTATTTATGATATTTTATTCATATTAAACAAATAAATTGATGCATGTTATTACTTTTGTTAGATATTTTAAAGAAAAATTTTGAGATTTGTATTAGAGTATTTTTCATTTCCATTACAAAATATTCCTACATATTAATGAATTGGAAGTTTATAAAATATACATAATTTGAAGAAACTTTTCTTCTGAATATCGTGTCCAATGACAAAAAAACCATTTTCTCCTTAATATTATGTCCAATGAAAAATAAAATCGAACTGACAACCAGCATGTGGTCTAGTAACAAAGGCAGTGTCTTTCGTGTGTAAAGTGTGAATTCGGAATTCAGATAAATATTCCTTATGGATATTAAATAGTCTGATGACTGATGCTCTAACTTCCAATCTGTATTAAAATAAATATTTCTGAATATTATTTATTAGTAAAATTGAGATTCCAACCACCTAACTTGTTTAATATCCACAAAAAATCATTCATTTGAATTTTGAATTTTGAGAACATATGACATCTTTATACATTGCCTTCTAAATATTTCTTTCGATAAAAAAGGAATGGAAAATTATATTAACAAAAAGGAGAATGAGAGGATAACAAGGAGATAGATCGCATCATATTAGAGCCATCTATTATATATATATATATATATATATATATATATGAGAGTGTCTTCTGTGAACATAAGAACCTATTTGTAAAATGAATATATTTTTATTTTCAAAGTTCAAACAGTCGATCCGAACCGTTCATCTTGTTCTCCATATTAATATGTGCTTGGAGACCAAATCTCACATTTTTCTGAATTTTTTTACTATTTATTAAGATGGGTACAAAATTCAATAGTCTGAATTTGATATTTTTTGTACCCATCTTAATAAATAGTAAAAAAATTCAGAAAAATATAAAATTTGGTCAGCACATATTAATATGGAGAACAAAATGAACGGTTCGGATCGACTGTTTAAACTTTAAAAATAAAAATATGTTCGTTTTACAAATAGATACGTATTTCCATATAAGTCTTTACCTATATATATATATATATATATATATATAATCTCCGTATCGCCTGCAGTATATTCTACAGTAACCTCCGTAAGTTGTCTACAGTATATCTACAGTAGCCAATGACAAGCGGGTCCCAAACATTAATAATTTTTATATTGTCACTTTAAATTCTACAACACTATTACAAATGAGTCCCAAACAACAGTAACATTACAATACTTTTCCAGATATTTCTTTCCAAACCTTTTCTCTTCCAGAGCATTCCAGTGAACATACTTTTTTTTGTTTTGCTTTTCCTTCGTTGTCTCGTACTTCTCCTCTCCATTTCGAAAGAACGCTCCATATCTCTTTCGCTCTCACACAATCTTCATCTTCTAGGCAATCGAAGCAACGTTTTTCTTTTCTTTACTTTGGAGACAACTGGTCCGAGGTTTGTTTCTTTTTATATTCGACTATTTTACTGCTCTGAGCTAAACCGCGAGAGCCTTGCAGCCCGTCACTCCCCTGCGATAAGTTAGTCTCAAAATCCACTAACAATAACGCTCCTTTTCAACTTGGACCTTCAATAATCCCAATTTATGGCGCAAATTGAAAACCTCAGACATTATCGTTAGAAGGCCACACTTGATTTATAAATGAGCAAACTCTGATCTAATCTTAACTTTTTCCAATTTCTGTCAGAGGTCATTTGCTGCCAAGTTTTTTTTTATAAGAATTGTCATTTTACTTTATTTCATTACCATACATTATTTTTTCTTTCTTATACATACAACTTATGGATTTGTTTGATAGAAAATTAAGAGAAAAAAATAGGGATAGATGTTATTCCCGTCTCTCATCTCTATCACTCTATCAACTGTAAACTACAAATTAATATTATACTCCGGATACTCATTCACGAAAGGTTGGATTTAAATTAGAGAAAAATCAACTGTAAATCATATCGTTGTCTTTCTTCAATACATAATAGAACAAATAATATAAATTACAGTACAAATTATCCGAGGTGGTGCATGGATTTCAAATTTAAATATAATTAATAAAAGAGATTCTGTCAAAACGAAAAATATCCTTAGATCATATTACTAAATGATGTGACCCAACAAACTCTGTACTTATTGTATTATTTGATTACTAACATAATATATTTTTGGTAGGTAATTAAGGAAAATTGAATTGGTAAACCAGCCACTGATTGAATCTACCATGAAAATAAAAAAGTTGTTTTTAGTACACGACGCTATACAATATAATTGCAGAAATAATTCTATCACCAACTCGTGATGTTTGATTTGCGTACTAATAAATTAGTTATTTTGTTAGAAAAAAATGATTAGCATTTTTAACTGGAATTACATATGCAGAGAGGAAACAAATGTATTCGGATTTTGTAAAGAATTCAAATTTTGAGTTTGGATCGGGTCATCTATTCTTTTTTTTTACACGAATATCTTTTTTATTTTTTGCGATTCTTTTTGGCACAAATATTAAATAAATTCCGTACATGTTATCTCAAATGAATTAGTCAAAATTATAATCAGACGGTCTCCTTGAAAACTCAAAATTTGAGTTTCTTTAGATATCCGGATCCGAAACAAACCACACAGGTAAATCCAAATGCAACAAAATTTGGGACCCTAGCCTGACGACTTGGGATGCGCTCTAGACGGGGGTAGGGGAGGGGAGGAGAAGGGGAGTAGAGTGAAAAAATTGAAATTTGTGAAATCTGTACCGTCCGATTTAGACTATGCTTCAAATCTGTGCCTCCCGTTCCCTCCTTTCCATTTCTATTTAAATTTGTGGAGCACAGCCTTGGATTCCGTGTGAACATAATTATCCAATTTTGTCGGAACATATCACAAAATAAAGAAAGGGGAATTTCATGTATGCCCCTTAAAACCTTAAATTATGTATTTCCTTCTCTAAAATTCATAATATAATATTATCCCTCTAAATTTCAAATATATCAAAAAGTCTTGGTGAGCATAACTCCAAAAAAATAAGTCAGAATGTACGATACTTACCAAGAAGTTCTAGTGAGCATAACTCCAAAATCTATCGAATTAGCTTCAAACAACAAATCGTAAAAAAATGAATTTTGAAAAAAAAAATGACGAAAAAATAAAGTATTAAAATAACTCACAAACCTTCATTTTTGTGTTACCACTTGACTTTATACTAAATGAATTTGAAAATTTAAAATAAAAAAATTAATATATACTCATCACTCCTGAAGTAGATCGGTTTCAACAGTTTGGATCCAACGTTTGAAACCAATCCTATAGATTTTGGAGTTATGCTCACCAAAGCTTCTTGGTGACATAGCGCATGCTAGATTTGCTCTAAAAAATATATATTAAGCTTGGTGAGCATAGTGCATACTATCTTTATTCTAAAAAAATAAATATATTTGCATAGCATGTTTAAGAGAAATTTTCGATCTTCTAATTGGTTGGCCGGTTGTGAGGGTAATTATTGGTTCATTTTTTTACTTGTAATGTACACACAAACGTATGTCTAAATGACACTACGTATGTGTCACAAGTAGAAAAATGAACCATTTATCCTAAAAAAATTGACCAATTAAAATACCGAACATTTTTCTTACACATACTACATATTTTTTATTTTTTTTAATAAAGAATAAAATAAAAATTTTATAAATTTAAATGAGTTTTAATAGAAAGCGCAATAAATTGAATAATTTTTGAGTTTTTAAAATATAGGGGTTAAATATGATATATAAATTTTAAAGAGGGAAATACGTAATTTTGATATTCTCAAAAAAAAATTTCCAAAAAATGTCAACAATTAAAAAATTACAATGACAAAAAGACAGAAAGCCTGGTTATTATAAGATTTCTGATAGAAAAGATCTAAAAATTGACGCATAAATAACGGATATCCATTATCAATTGGAGTCTGGATTCTTAAAATAATTCAAATTTTAAATGTAGATTCAGATCCACAAATCAAAATACAGATCAATCCTGTTCGAAGCGAAATACATGGCCCTTTAATATTTATATCAAAACAGATCAGACGATTCAGATCTGAATCTGCATCATTCCAGGATAACAAATTCAGACCGTTTGTTGATTCTGGCACAAATCTCAAAACAACCAGCTCAATGGATATTGAACTCTAAGATGGCCTTAGCTTAAGTGCAAATAGGCACAGTAATAATATAATTCGAGAAAGAAAATGAAATAGAATCAACTTAAATTAGAATGTCTTTAGGATGCAGAAGAACCAATAACTCTGAAATTCGATTTTTTTTTTTTTAGAAATTATAACCTAAAAATCAACTAAACCAGCTAATGGGGCAAAAAATCAATAAAAATGACCTACACCGGTTTTCCAAACCGGTGTGGAATTAAAGCCCTCTTCTGCACCGGACCCCGAAACCGGTGCAGAAAATTTCTAACCCGGTTAATCCATTTCCTCACCAGGTTGTGGACTCGCCACAGAAAATCCACAAAAAGCCCTGCACCGGGTTGGGAATCCGGTGCGGCTTGGGTTAAATTTTTTTCTCCCGAGTCGCCTCTCTGTCTCTTCTCCTTTCCTCCTTTCTTCCTCCTCTTTCTTCCTCTGAACTCCTCTCGTTTTTTTTTCTTTTATCCTCTCCAAATACTTCACTATTTTTTCATTTAATTGTTTCAAAATTCTTGTATCGTCCAAGAGAGTTGGAAACTCTTTCGATCTACGATTTGAACAAGGTAAAAATCATATTTTTTTTATAATTTTTAATTTTGGCCTAATTAAATTGAATAACTTATTTAATTGAGTTTGTTTAGGGTTTAGTCTTTTTTGTGTAATTTAGTGTTGAATTAGCAATTGGTCTCAATTTAGTGTATATGTAGTATTAATTTGTGTAATTTAGTGTAATTTGTGACATTTAGTATAATTTATGTAATTTATGTTGTGTAGTATAATTTAGTATTAGTTTGTGTAATTTAGTATTAATTTGTGTTATGTAGTATAATTTGTGTAATTTACTATAATTTAGTGTAATTTAGTGTAATTTAGTGTAATTTAGTGTAATTTGTGTAATTTAGTATAATTTAGTGTAATTTGTGTAATTTAGTATAATTTAGTGTAATTTGTGTAATTTAGTATAATTTGTGCTATGTTGTATAATTTAGTATAATTTTTGATAAATTTTCTAACATGGTGAATGTATAATCCGAATTATCCAGAGTTGTTAAAATTACCACCACAGTACCACAGAGCATGGATAGTTCGTGATACGGTAATATTTGTTAAATTTATTAATTATTTGTTTGAAATAAACATTATATGAAGTATTTGAAGGGGTTATAATGATTTAATTATTTTTGGCAGCCTAATGTAAAAGCACTCCAGATAAATAGGCATCGTCCTATTATTGCTTACAACCGTCGGATGAACAATGCTCTGAAGAAGTTAGGATTGTACCAAATTGCTCGTCTTAATGATTGCAAGATTGATCCGTGTTTGATTACTGCTCTGGTTGAGAGGTGGAGGCTGGAGACCAATACATTTCATCTACCAGTAGGTGAAATGATAGTGACATTGGAAGATGTTGCATGTTTATGGGGCTTACCGATTCAGGGTAATTAACTATTGGAGCTGATCCTGTGGATTTTTACAATAAGCTGGATGAGTCAATGCCATATAAATATAGGTGGTTTCACCCTAACACTCCTGAAGAGTGATTGCAAGTCTTTGCTTATTCTATTAGATTGATATGGTTACGGACCAAATTTGCGGCACAATTAGGAGATGAAGCCTATGATGAGAGAGTTGCACAGTACACCCGAGGATTTTGCATGGATTTATTCGGGTCGGTTATGTTTCCAGATTCGAGTGCGGACGGAGTCCCTGCAATGTACTTGCAATTCCTGACCGATCTGGATGCTTCACGTTCATACAATTGGGGAGGTGTTATACTTGCACATCTTTATCGAGAGTTGTCACGTGCTTGCCTCGATGGGGTGGAAACGATAGCGGGGCCGATGTTGTTGTTACAAATTTGGTCATGGACTCGATTTACTGTTGGTCGACTTATGCCCCGGTTAGAGCCACATTCCTTCGGCGGTGACGACGAGGATACGAAGAATGCATTCGGTGTGAAGTGGACCACTTTCCATATGTGGATAGAAAACCCTCACTTAGGTAAAAAAAATAATTATGGTTATAATGCGAGCACAGTACGATTAAATTATGATACCTCTTTTTTTATAATTATTTTTCCTTTTTTTTGCACAGGAGGTACAGCCACATACAGAGATTTGTTCGATAGATTAGCTGATGATACGGTTAATTGGCAACCTTACGATGAATACTACTATCAGTTACCTCGACATGTTCGGCGACAAAAGAGGTATTGGATGAGCTGCACCTACTTGATTCATTTTTGGATGGTGGAGTATCAACATGCGGATAGGGTAATGCGTCAGTTTAGAAAATACCAGGCGGTCCCGCCTCCTCCTCCTTTAGTATATGATGATATTTCTTATCTATGAGAAATGTGGCGTCACAATACCAATTCAACAAAGGATGCTTGTTGGACGGTTACTTATAGAGAGTTCATAGAGAAGCCTCCGATACTCATTAAAGAGCGTAGAGCGTACGACATGACGATGCATCATCGGTATATGCATTGGTTCCATTCTTGTGGTACGAGATCAATTTATATATCGGATAACAATCCACAAGATCTATAATTGCGGGTTCCCCCGCGGACAGGAGATGTTGCGACACTGGCATACGTTTCCCACGGTCATAGACATTCTCGTGTGGTGAGTACATTATTTTTTAAAAATTGAACTATATTTTTTTTCAATATTCATGTGCAATAGGTCTTACTTTAATTGTATTATGCAGATTGCTCGAGAGATACAGTTTACGACGCAAGCAATAATTATGGTGAGAACCCCGGGGCAAATAGCATATGGCAAGCTTATGCTTGAGCATTCTCGTGATGTTATGGAAGATATTGGTCAGAGCCACGTATTTCAGGGTATACTTGAAAGTGCTGGGATAGGGTCAGACTTGGACCAAATTGATTTGAGTGATGATTACCCTGATCAGTATCCTCATCGCCCTCCAGGTGCGGAGCCTCCCCCAGAGTGGGACAACTTCATGAGAGGCACATAATCGGGATCCATATCTCAATTCATACTCGATGAACTAACATGAGGCATTAGTATGATGGAACCGTCCACTTTAGATCCAGGACAGCTCACCACAGATCCGGGTCCATCCACATCAAATCCACCTCAGGAGGCTCGTATAAGGACACAAACTAACCGGTACACTCCCAGGACGGATGCCCTCGGACGTCGAAGACGACAGCGTCATTACCATGTTTCGACTTCGTGCTTTCTTGCTTTTTCCCTACGACGATGTAAAAGCAGTGTAATGTTCAAGGAAAAATCCAATCCTGTAGCCTCCCACCCAAACACGGCCTCCCGTCTATCTACAAACCAGTAAACGCACTTGTAAAATGTTTTCTCAACAAGTGCACACACAGGTAGTTGTCTGGCCACCTTGAAGACACTGTTTAGTACCTCAGAGCCATTAGATGTCATTATACCCCATCGATTAGGGACTCCATCATGCACTTGTGTCCACTTATGCAAGAGCCAAAGGCTCTGCATCATTGCCGCGATTTCGTTTACCAATTTTCATGATGTCTTCGTGTGCTTTGGTATCTCTTTGCTTAATTATATTCATCCCCTCTTCAAATCTCCAAATTTTTTTTTGCAACATATTTCTTGAAAACCGCGAGGAGCCACTTCTGAGTGAATTTTTTCCAAACATTTGCAGCAATATGCTGTGAACACAATCGGTGGACAGCTTCATTCTTTTTCTCGCACCATCCCAGATTGGGGGCCTCAAACACCCCTCGTATAGCACGGTGCTGGTCCGAGATAACACATATTTTTCCTGGACCGACAACATTAATACGCAACCAATTCATAAACCAACCCCAATTGGGGAGATCCTCCTCTTCGCAAATTGCAAATGCAAGTGGCAATAGTTGTTGTTCTGCATCATAATCACAAGCCATAAAAAGTTTACCTTTGTATCTTCCGGATAGGAACTCGGCATCAACACTGATAACGGGTCGGAGATGAGGCCATGCTTGAATACACGGCCCAAATGCCCATGCAACTCGGTTGAAAATACTAATATTATACTTTTTCGATGGTTCATGTTCAAGTAGATACTGTGTACCTGGGTTAGATGCTTTGATGGCACCCAAAAGCAATGACAGCAGCTCGTAAGACTTCTCCCAGCTCCCAAACATGTCAGCCATTGCAAGTTCCCTACCTCTCCACAACTTGTTATACGAGGGTGTTACTATCCTAAATTTCACCTTAACTAAATGCCTGACCGTTTTAATGCTTAACTCCAGATCTTCTTGATAACCAGGTTTAATAATATCAGCAATTCTTCTGGCAGTCATTTGTGCATTATCCAACTTTTCAGCATTTCCAAAACATGTGTGAACATATGGGTTGGTGGAAATTGTCCATGCACCTGTTGGTACTACCGTTGCATATAATTTTCATTTGCATTTAGAATATCTACATGTAACTCGATACTTGGTTTTGCTGCTGTTTAGGGTGTCTAGCTGTATACTTTTGGGTAGGTGAAAATCTTCAAGTTCTGATATTAGTTTGGCTTTGGATTCGAACATTTGACCTTCAGCAAATTTTTCATCTAATCTGGGGGGGTTCCTTAAGAAATGCACGATCTGCGTATGGCATCGGCACATCATCGTGGAATAAGGAACATGGATGCCTAAGACCTCGATTGATGAATGAGATCGACTTGTGCCACTCTTTCAATATTTCTTGGGCATTCATTTCAGCCTCATATTCCTCCATATCTGAGTCTTGCCCTTCTGCCGAATCATCATTATCAAAAGAACCTGTATCAGAATATGCATTTGGGTCTGATTGCTTATTAGGGTCATCACTGGTCTGAACTACAGGTGTGTCTGTGGTTTTGGGTACACTGCCCGAGTAAGGATCAAAGTCGGTATGAACTGACGGTGTGTTGCTCCCTCTAGGCAAACTATCTGGGCATGGATCATAACTGGTTTGGTTTGTACGCTATTGCGCCTCAGCTACCAATTCTATAACCTTAAATCCGGCTACTTGAGGTGTGCAGTTTGTTTAATGACATCCCAAGTTTTCTCATTTTCTATCCGAAATAGAGAGAAATGGTACGATCCAGGTGGTCCCGTGTTCAAACGTGTCCTGACTGTCAAATTGACTCAACTCGGAAGCAATTCAAGTCCAACATATATTTGCCGTCTTACAACAGCAAACTAGTAGAATCGGAAACGGTAAACGTAAATGCAGCCCCTATGTCATAACCAACACCGGTTGGAGTGTTTTGGAGGTTACCACCATAATACACATTGATAAATAACAGAGACATTCTGCTGAACAAAAATAAACACTAAAATCAACTCAAACTATTTTTTAATTTTACAACACTAAATATCAACCTAGGCATAAAAAAAAAACTTACAGTAATTATCAGAAGAAGTTGCTGAGCACAATGGCGGTGGTGATCTATTCATATGACAACTCTGCAAATTTGATTTAAAATGATGAAAAATATGAAAAGAAGAAGAAGAGAAAAACGAGAGACAGAGAGCAAACAGAGAGTTGGAATGGGGAAGAAGGAGGTCTGGCGGACATAAGTGGAATCATTTCCGCACCGGATTGGAAAACCGGTGTGGATATTTCTTGTGTAGTCTCCTGTGTGGCGCTGTGGCAGAGCAGGAATTTGCTGCACCGGATTGGAAATCCGGTGCAGAAGAGGGCTTTAATTCCACACCGGTTTGGGAAACCGGTGTAGGCCATTTTTATTGATTTTTTTGCCTCATTGGCTAGTTTATTTGATTTTTAGGTTATAATTTCTAAATAAAAAAAAATCCTGAAATTCTTGCCTGCTAATTTTTTTGATGAGATATATTGTAAGTGAAAGATACTTTTGGTCTCGAAAAAGGAACATATCACAAGAAGGCACCAATCAGTATTCTGAGGAACCGAATTCTCTGTCTCCCTAGGGGCAAGATTTTTCTGCCCTTGAGTCATTGACACGTGGACCCACACCAAAACTAAAAACCAATATTTAAAATTATAAATCCGTCGGACCCATATGTCAGTCTTACTAGGGGCAGGAAAACCCTGCCTCCAGAAGACGGATCCAAATCTGCTGAAATTTATGGTCATGAACAGTACTATGAAATTCGAGATCCAGCAATTGAATTGTTTCGAGATGCGTGCACAGAAAAATCAGCTATTTTGAGATGCATGCACAGAAAAAATTGGACGACTGGATCTCATATCTCAGGAATTTCAGGGTCACTGTTCATGAATTTTAGATTTCAGCAGATCTGAATCCCCATAAGACAAGTGATCTCTTTCCGTGTTCTGAACCTAATAATAAAAAAAAAAACACCTCATCAGAAAGCTTGTCACAAGATATATACCGCAATTACAAATGACAACCAACAGGGCAATTTGGATACAAGGAGATTTTCTTCTAATTCAAATCACGAGTAATCTTCTCAGCCTTGCCAGCGTGTTATCAGCCCTTAAAAATTGAAAGATGCAAAAAATTCAAATTTCAGTGTACCATAATTGCATGGATTATATTGTTGTGGAAGGTTTGTTTCTTGATGTTAATTAGAATGCTGTTAGCGAAGAGTTTAAAAATTATTTTCATTTTTTTTATTATCATATATACAGTTTATTGTACAATATTCAAGTTTCTGACCTCCATTCTTTTTCTCTTGAGATCTCAGTTATATGATGAAGCTGTGTGTGTCAGAAGATAAAACTAAACAGGTAAGTATTTTATTTAATTAATTCTTTTTAATTTTGTATGCTTTATCTTTTATGTGTTATACAATTAAGCATAAATTGATGCCATATATTGGTAATTGTTGTACCGGAATTAACATAGTTTAATCCCTCTAATTTAGTGTAATTTCTCACAATAATAGTATTTTCTATTTCTTCTTTTTTTGACATTTATTCAGGTCCATTAGACCATTAGTTGGGATTGTGTGTTGATAACTGTGCCTCCATGTTGAGATTCCAAAGCAAGCAAGTTTTTCTTAATTTTCTGTTTTATTAAGGTTCGTTAGTTGTTATAGATGATAAGTTTTCAGCTGTTGGCACAACACATGACATCATAGATTAGAGATAGGAGTAGGTCGGATGGACATCGGACCTACTTTTAGGTTCAATTAGCTTTAAAGCCGTATGATTAACATTAATATTTGTGTGCACGGAAATTGAAACAGAACTGCAAGGCTTTTAATGCACTTAGCATGAATATTGATGCAATCGAATGGTCATTTCAGCCATCGAACCAAATTAGGTCCGATAGGCATTGGACCTACTCTGAATTCCATAGATTATGAGAACATTTGTTGTAGAAGGTGAATTTGACTGGGTGAGTGGGCTTTAGGTGACAGTTCTATTCTTGTCTGGAATTTACTTCGAGTGTATTTGGATGAATCAAGAATAGTAGGAAGGATAGAGCTATCCTCAATTTTAGGATAGTAGTTATTCCAACATTTTGTAGGAATAGTAGAATAGTGGGCTATCCCACAAAAGACAAACAAAGAATAGTGACTATTCGCTAATCCAAACACACCTAAACGCCGGATAGTAGCTCGGAATAGTGCTAATCCGGAATAGTAGCTATTCTTCACCTATCCAAACGCAACCTTCTTGAATACAAGCTATTGCTTATAGAATTATATACATGTGCTTACTGGTTTTTATATGTGTTTTTATTTCTTCAAATGAATAATTTCTACAAAAAAAATTCCAATACTCAATCGTCTTGAGTCTTTGATCATCTTGAGTCAGATCATATAGTTTTCAACTCATTTAAACTGCCTCAATAAATCACAATAAAAAATTTCTCCCTTAATTATGAGTAAACCACCATAAAGAAGGGACAAAATTGATAGTTTAAACAGAGATCATGTAAACAATTTGGATTGACTGTTTAAATTTTGAAAACAGAGGCTTGAGCATAAATTAAAACAGTGGTTTTAATTCCCATATTACAATTGGCCAACTCATGAAAACCGCAAAAATAATAATAAGAACAATTATTTTAATAACAATAAATATTATAACTATCAATATAATAATAGTGATAATATAATAATAGTAAGAAAAAAGTAAAAATAATTACATGAATAATAATGACATTAACAACAATAATAATAACAAAAATTAAATAATAATAGTAGTAGTAGTAATGATGATGAAGATAAATACAATTAACAGTAATGATTATGATGGTTTTATCTATAATAATGATATTAAACATACTCAATAGTGATAGTAATGATAATAACAAGCAATATAATATAATAGTTACTATTAGGCATACTAAGTTGTTTAAAAAGTTTTGACTTATTTATTAATTAATAAATTAATATTTCGACCAAAATAACGTCCTGATTATCCAATCCAGTGAAAGACTGAAAGTATGCTTCCGAGTTGGATTGAAGATGCGAATGAAGAGAGAGAAAGAACTTTTTTTTTTTTTTAATCATAAAGTAGAATTAAAAATATTAAAAAAAAATATGAGGAAGGTGAATAGATTAAATTTCTCTAACGCTCTGATCGGAACCACCACACAACTTTTCAAACAAGAAATGGAAACGGAATTCGCGTCGCGTTCGTGATCGGAAGCGAAGACAACGAGAGAGACGATTTCAATCCACACGACTTTTCCGCTCTCAAATCGCATCGAAAAGTCCCGGCCAAAACCAAAAAATTTGGCGAGAATCGTACGAGACAGAAGCAAAAGACTGAAGGACCCCTCTTCTCTGCCTTCTTCTCCGTTTGCTCCGATCAAAATCGACTGCTACAGCACCTCTTGTCTCTTCCGACTAGGTAAGATTTCACTTCTTCTCCTTCGTTTTTCTTTCTCTGTGTTGCAAAAAATGTTGTTTTCAACAGTTAATTTGGAGAAAATTGAAACCCTAGAATGAAGATTTTGATGGCAGCATCTGTAATTTTGAATAAACTTGAGTGCAATTACAAAATCTCTGAGAATGAATTCACTCTGTAAAAATTGTTTAGCTGATCAGAAAATTTCAATTCAAAATGTATTTATTCTATTCTATTCTATTGAATTTTTATTTGTTTGTTTTTGATTCCGATCACAGTGTAATTCAAGCGCCAAAGCAGTTTAATGAATCCCTTTCCAATTCACTCTATCGGTCTGTTCAACATATCATTGGAAATGAATATAAACACAGAAATTAAATTAAAAATTTTAGAGTTTTTTTAAACAGTAATTCAATTCTTACACGTTCATTTCCAAAGATCCGCCGAACTGGTCTTTCCAAATTCCAAGTGTTAACTAAACCCTTGCAAAACCCCAAAACGCGCTGTCTAGATCGTATCGACATCAGTACATTTTGTTGTCTAAAATTCTCGTTACCCGGACAACAATGGAGGAGGAAGAAACGAAGGCGCCATGTAATGTTCGTCTGGTGTTCGCTGATCGGCATCTCTTGAGCAAGGAGCAGAGGTCGAAGGGGCTTCGTCGGAGCTGGGTGGTAATCCGCCCCGATCTCGAGACCGTCGCCGAGTTTTGTCGCGATATCACTAGCCGATTCGGCCTCAGCACTACTTCCATCCATGGCCTTCGTCTCACGGTTGGTTTACCTTAAAATTGATGTGCTTATAGTGCGACTGTTGAAAAGTTTGGCCTTTTGGCAATCTGTGCATTTGTCATGTTCTGAACTCACTGGGGATGATAAATTGTTGTAACCAAATTACTTGCGGCCTGAGATAAACTAGTTGGGCTCTTTCATTGTTCTTTTTGAATTTGAAAAATGTCTCCGTTTTATGTGGTTACAACAATTTGCTTTGTGAGATACTTGTTTCGGAACTAACACTTGTATTTTTTTTTAAGCGCAGAAGGATGGAATTAACATTCCCCCATCTGAATCAACCTCATTTTTCAGAGATAATGACAAAATAAGGTAGAGTTTGATGTATGCTCTAAGTTAGTTTTGCTTGGTTAAATGATTGTCAAGCCAAAGCTTGATCATCAATCAAGACTGAGTTTGTTCTGAAAGAACAATAGAGCAGAATAGAATATGTATAACCATCACTCCTACTCCAATATATAATACATATATATATATATCCAAAAGAAACAATAGACTGATACTTAAATCTGGTTCTGCTTCATTGTTCTTACGAGTTTTTTGCTTTACTGATCGTTTTGATTCTCTTGGCTTGATTATTTACACTGGTTGTTCAATAATCAAAAGTTCTTGGTGCCAAAAGACAATTTTATACCGAGTCAGTCATTCTTATTTTTGTTTTCCAGAATTGTTGGTGCTGTTATTAAGGAAAAAAAGAAGAAAGCTGTTGCGACTCCTGTTAGTGTACCACAAATTGAAGGGAATGAGTTAATTAACAAAGGGACAATCGTCTCTAGTAATGGAATTTCATTGATTGACAATGGAGAGGATGCAACTACTAAGAAAAAAAAGAAGGAGAGGAAGAGGCCATTTGAGGAGACCAGCTCGAAGAGAGAGCAACAGGAAGTGGAAAGACCCACTAGCCCAAAGTAATCTTCTCTTACCACGTGAATACTTTTTTCTCATTTATTTATTTTCGGGTATCACCTGAGTTTCCAATAGCAAATAAATTAATTGATGAATTTAGTTAAAGTCATCGTATCTCTTTTGCTCATGCAAAGTTTTCATGAACTTTTGTATAGGAAAAAGAAATTGAAGCTGGTCGCTAATGAAAGACCAATTACAATAAATGAAAGAAGAAAAAATATTCCTCCTGTAGCAACTCCCTCTCAGTTTCACACTGTTAATCAACAGCCAAATGATTCAGTTCTAACATCAGCGAGGTATGCTCAAAGTAACCCTAACTTGTTTAGTTTTATTTTTGAACTTTTTGTCTACATCTGAATTTGATGTAAAATTAGTCTCTTTCTCAAGCAAGACTCCCAAAATTTGTGTTGCATTCTAATGAACATAACTAGTGAAGCAGCTTACCAGATTTAAATTGTTATAGTCTTTTCAGAAAGAGGAACATTACCAGTTGTTCGTTCCTCATGCACTAAGTAAGTTGGTACTCATGTACCATAGTATATCTTTTCCTTTTGATAGTTTGAACAAAGTGCTGCAAATGACTTTCAGATGGAGCAACCTGGCAAATGCTGACCTCGTTACTTGATGGATTGTTGTGAATCTGCAAAATTTATTCTTACTGATACTTCAAGTTAGTAGAAATGTAACATGTTGGCAATCTCTTTGGAAAATGCAATTCCTCAAATTTGAATAAAACGTATCAGTTAGAAAATTCCAAAACTTTTGCCTGTATATCTACACTGTAGTAATTCCAAAATTTGATTAATATGTGGCATTTTATTAATAGTACATATCTTTTCAGTGCCTTTTTAGTTATTTATTTGGATGACACATTGATGACGTTTAGTTACCAGTCTGTATCACTAGTAATGTCTTTGTTGCTTCTTTGCTGTGGTTGTGGACGAATTCTTACTTGCTCGGACTGTTACCAAGCTAATCAGATACTGGTATTATTGGTTCAAAGTGGTAGAATTACCCGGAGTAGTTGGTCATGCTAAATATAGTAAGTCTCTTGTTCAGGAATAAGCAAGTTGCTTCCATCAACGAAAGCACATCTACTGGATTTCGTGGTGGTCCAAAAGGAAAGGTCTTCTATTTGTCCCCTTCTTTTCTTTGTTTTCTTTTGTGGTATGGCTTGGACTAAATAAACTTATTTCTTAAGCTGATACTTTACTCATCATGCAAAAGTTGGAATTATACTAATGGAGAAAGAACCTAAGGTTTTGGGTGAGATGAGCCTCTTTTGTACAAGAAAACTCTCTGTTAATCATTTTTCCTTCTCTTGCTAGTTTCCACCTGGGAGCATATGACAGATATGCTGTTGTAATTTACTATTTTGCAATAATATATGTTTATATTGATGTTCTTTCTATTTTCCAGTTCTAATGACAGAGTTACTCTGTTGTGAGAACAGAAAAGCATAATATTACCAAGTTCAATATCAAATGATCAAGGAATCATGATTCTCTCAACATCTACACTTGAGCCTCCTAGTATATCTCTTCTTAAAGAGTTACTATAACAAGAAAGCTTATTATTTTCTTAAACACATGTCAATTTCACAGAATTTGCATGGAGCTTGCCCAGGAAATGGTACTCATCAGCCCCTACCAAGCCATTCGATACCTGGTCAAGCCCGATTCATGTCCCCAGGTAAAGAACTTACTTTATTCTTACTGAGTTCTGAATTGTATTTTAAGTGTTGTCATAGTTGATTTTGCAGGATGATGTTCGTTATCAATGCCAAACACGTTCACATTATACCAGCATAAACCATACCATTCTTATCTACAGAGAACGTGTATTTACTTTGTTAATAGTTACGTGCTATAAATAGAATTAAATGAGTGCATGGGTTAAGATCATAATAACAGTCTTGTCTAGTTTTGATGTACTGAATTAATTTGACGAGATTTTCTGCTTGATCAGGTGCAGGGCCAAGTAATTGGCAAGACAATCGTCCAAGGGTATGCCCAATTTTCTTTTTTGGCTTAATATAGGTCTTATTAAGTAGTTGTTATTCTTTACATTTTAGTTTTTTTGTATTTTTATGCAAAGTCAACTCAATTCAAAATTATTGAAGTGATCAATAGAAAAGGTATCAAGTTGATGCAAATTTCTGGCAAGTCATTTTTTTTTTTGAAAACCTTGACAACAGAAATTTCTGGCAAGTCACACTGTTCTGGATTTGAATATAGTCACCACCTCCACTTTTTGCATGTTTTAATTGCTCTTTTACTTTTCCATTGTGTACATAAGTGAGCTATTGTGCTTATTATACATGATGATATGGTGAAACAACTTTGAATAAGAATAACCCAGTATACAGAAACCCTTTCCCTGTCTGTATGTATGGACATATTTATAATTACTTGCATTGAAAAAAATTATATTTTTCTAAACAAATTTGATCTCCTTTCTTCAGAAACCTTTCCAGGGTGATGGGACTAGGACTAAAGGGGCCTCATGGAAACCAAAAAGTAGATTTAATGGCCCAAATGCACACAACAGAAATTGGCAGCCACGGAGAGACTCCAGTGGTCGTAATGCCATAAATTCACAACTCAGAATTGGCAATTATTTCACAACTGCAGAAACTGCGGAAAAGATCATTCCTCATGGAGAAGAAATCAATGAAGATAAGCTAGATTTTGAAAGCCTCTACCCCTTGCCAAACCTTCCTAGGGTTCGTTTACTCTATCAATTTTAGTTAATGTTAATGCAGAAGCATAATTAATTGGGGAAATTTGTCGTTTACCCCTCAAAACTCTAGTATAGTCAGATAAGCCCTGGTAAACAATAAATGACCCACACTGCTAGGGACATTTTATTACAAATTGGAAGAGCCTCTTGGGGGATATTGCCATTATAGGGGTACTTAAAACAAGGTTTCTGTCGGTATGAATGTTACAAGTGTTTCCAATAATACATGGATATCTTCCTTAGATTATAAATACATTTTACTACGCACCTAGGATCGCTCTTGTAGCACTAAATGGTTTCGAGTTGAGAATTGGTGGCTAAATACAGAAGGTTTCAAGGAAGCATGGGAGCAAGGATGGGTGCGGTCAAGTAGCCTAACATGGTCGGAAAGAATGACGAACATGAGAGATAACATAGGGAGATGGGCTGCCTCTCAACAAACACCCCAAAATCGGATACAGTGGATTCAAAAGCACCTATACAATTATCAACTTTACCAACCGAGTTTGCAAGATCCTACAGTAGAAGAGGCACTACTAGCAGAGTACAGAAAAGCAGAAGATGACCTGGAACAATATTGGAAACAAAGATCTGGAATACAGTGGCAACTGCAGGGAGACCGAAACACTGCATTCTTCCATGTGGTGGCCAGCCAAAGAAGAAAAGCAAATTTTATCTCTCAAGTCCGGGCAGAGGATGGCCCACTGGTGACGGAAGATTCACAGGTTAGGAAGGTTTTTGCAGAATATTTTAAGAAATTGTACTGCCCCGATCAGGAAGCTGCAAGTGCAGACCCGACTCACTACTTGGAACAATGTACAGACATCCCATACCCAAAAATTCCAATGCATGCTCATATTACTCTAATGGAAGCCCCATCGGAGGAGGAGGTAAAGGAGACCTTGTTCCGCATGGGCCCAAATAAGTCCCCAGGTCCGGATGGAATGACAGTGAAGTTTTTACAAACTTACTGGTCCTTGTTCAAATCAGACGTTACCTGGGCCATTCAGGAAGTTTTCCTCACAGGCCAAACACCAAAAGATTGGTTATCAAGTCATATTGTTCTCATACCAAAAATTGACGAGCCCACTACACCAAGGGACTACTGACCTCTTACTATCGGTAATGTAATACACAGATTATTAATGAAAATTGTGGCATCCAGGCTCCAGCCTTACATGGGAACAATTATCTCCAACACTCAGACAGGCTTTTTGAAGGGGAGGAGCACAGTGGATAACACGATCTTAATAAGGGAGGTTATGCACTCTTTCAATGCTACAATGTTTACAGGAAAAACATTCCTATTGAAAGCCGACATTAGTAAAGCATTTGATACAGTGCGATGGTCTTTTCTCTCAGCCGCCATGCATGCGGTTAACGTACCCAACAAGTTAATACAACTTGTCATGTCCTGCATGGCATCAAGCTGGGTGACGGTATTGGTGAATGGGAGTGGCAATGGATTTATAACACCAAATCGGGGACTGAGGCTGGGTTGTCCGTTATCGCCCTATCTGTTCATCATGGCTATGGAATTCCTCACAAAGCAGATCCAAACTTCCCTAAACAGAGGCAACATCAGAGGGATCCAGCTGGCCAGAACAGCTCCCACATTAACTCATGTCATGCATGTAGATGTCCTCATGATTATGGGCCAGGCCACACCTCAAGAGGCCCGCGAGTTCAGAGAAATTCTGGCCAGTTTTGCAAGAAGCTCGGGTTTGGTCATAAACCCAGAAAAATCAACAATCTGGTTTAGTAGGCAATGTGACATTTCTTGCAGGCAATGTATTGTCGAGGTACTCGGGGAAAAGGAAGCAGATGATAATGAGAGATACTTGGGTGTTTTCATTACCGAAGCGCCTATGCAACATGATCTAACACATAACCTCTTGATTGATAAGATCAATACTATACTTGCGGGATGGGGGGTGAATATATTGTCATATGCGGGAAGGGTGGCATTTATCAAAGCAGTGATAATGTTGATACTAGTTTATTACATGTCTGTGGCAATGCTCCCGCCAAGAACAACTAACGAGATAAATGCCATCATATGCAAGTATTTCTGGGGTAAACTGGGCAAAGACAAATACCAGTCATTCATTGCTTGGCGCAAGGTATGCTTAAAGGTAGAGGAGGGAGGGCTGGGAATATGGGACATAAAATTATTTAATCAGGCATTACTACTCAAAGTGGTGTGGCAGGTGGCAGCAAATCAAGACAGATTATGGGTGCATGTCATGAGGGCCAAGTATTTTCCTAGGGGAGGGTTCTGGTCGATAAAGTCAATAGGGGGAACCAGTCAACTATGGAGAACCATACAGGACCTAAAAGTTTTCTTCAAGGATGAAGTTCGTTGGCATGTAGGAGATGGGAAAGCCATTAGCGCGATCAATCGACCTTGGTTCGAGGGATGGGGTCTACAACAAATTATCACCAATAGGCAGAGTGATGTTACTGTGTCGGAACTATTCGACCAACAGCTGCACCAATGGAAGACTGAATGTATACGCAATTTAATGGGACCCGAGGCACTGCAATTGATTCAAGACATGGCCCGAAAGCCCACAACCCAACCTTTAATCGAGGACAAGCTAATATGGCTTCAGAGTAAAAAAGGGGTTTACACGACAAAGGAAGGCTATGACGAACTGAACCGAAGGCATTTGGTTGCACCAATATACACTGAACCGAAGAAGTCTGCGTGGGAGAAGATATGGACCTGGAAAGGGATTCTACCACGAGTTAGAATCTTTCTATGGAGAGCGGTACACGATGGGCTTCCAACGGTACTGGAGCAGCATAGAAAAATCCATGCAATAAACCCTACATGCCCACGTTGTAACACTGAAAATGAATTCCTCATGCACATGCTGTTCTTCTGCCCAGCATCTAGAGCTACCTGGTATGCCTCGCAATTCACACCACGAGTTGATCGGTTACCTTTGGACTTCGCCACGACTCTACTAGCTATTACGGCACAACTAGATGAACCTCAGATTGTTTTCTTTTGCAATCTGCTATGGTGTTTGTGGAAGGCTAGAAACAATGAAATATTTTCCGAAAAAAAAGCAATGCCTCTATTAATCATCGCACAGGCCAGGGTGATGGAAGTCACTGACCAATCAGCAAGGGTCCAGCAGCGGGATGATGAAATGCAGCCGATCCTGATACCTGGTGGAGCAACAATCATACTAATAGATGGTTCCTGGGAAATATCAAAAAGAGCGGGTATTGGGGCAATAATCTTTGATCCCAGGGGTTTGCTAATCAATGCACAGTACAGGTTTCTCATGGCACAAGACCCCTTGGAGGCCGAGGCGTTTGCCCTACTCAATGCCTTGGAGCATGTTGCATCCCAAAATGGAGCACAAGCGGGAGCAAAATATGCAGTTTACTCAGACTGCAAAGTCTTGGTGGATGCAGTACAAAATGATTTCTTGGACGACTTGCCTTCGTGGAGAGCAGCCCCGATGGTAGCTCACTGTGCAAGGAGGTTTCAAAGCTTGAAGGAGCAAACTCTACTATGCTACGTCAGAAGGGATGCACTTAAACAACCACACTTACTGGCAAACTGGGCAAGGAGAACTGAACAGGATTTCAGTGGGTTTCCTAGTGACAGCTTCATGAAAGAGATGGATATAGATAAACAACTTGATTCTGCTCTATTCCGATATGAAAGATAACCTCACAACTGACCAATTGATCAAGTATTACAAACCTAGGGGGGTGGAGAGATTGTAGTAGAACTGTATTTGTTATTTTTGTATCTGTTTTATGCTACTTTGTATTAGTTAGGAAGTATTGACATTATGCCTAGAGGTGACCTCAAAAAAATTAGAAATGCATTGCTTCTGGTGACCTTTTTCTTGTATTTGATTGCAGGAAGGTGATATAATTGCTTACCGCCTTGATATCATTGATTCCTTGGGTTGCCCAGGGCTCTCTTCTTTCAGAGTATTATAGCTTAATATTAGATTTTTTACTTAATTCTAAACAAACGGTTGTCAAGGTTATATTTCATGAAACAACCTATAACTTGAATCATCCCTATATAAATTCACTGAAGGTTGGTGCTATACTATTTAACTTTTGAAACAAAGAAACCGTATGTCTTCTTCATCTTTACTATTTCATGAAACAACCTATAACTTGAATCATCTCTATATAAATGCACTGAAGGTTGGTGCTATACTATTTAACTTTTGAAACAAAAAAACTGTACGTCTTCTTCATCTTTACTCATTCCCCCACTCTGATCACCACTCCCTGTCTGACTCTTCCCGAGCAAGCTGATTTGGGAGTTGGCGAAGAGAGTTCTTACAAGGAATGAAGGAAGAATAGAAGATCAATTTGTAGTTGGACTAAAGTAAACGATGCCAACACATTACATGCTCTTAGAATATCCTATAACGTCAGTACTAGAACTGCTCCCAGACAAACATAAAACCTGGTATATAAACAGAAAGTTATCAAAACAAGTTAACTAAAGGCAAGCACTGAAACTGGATCTCATGCATCTTCCTTGTTTCATGTTCAGATAAAACCAGGTCCCTCCTATTGTTTCCTTTTTCTGTTCTCTCTCTTTTCTTATCTAATTTTCTTTTTCAGGTTGGAAGAGTGATAGTATTTGATCCTGTGTTGATGATAATCTTTCTACTCCCAGTGCCTGAGTATCCAACCCCAGATTGTGAAATGTCTGAATTTGAGAAGTCACTGTACAAAGAAGATGGCTGCCTAGAGGTATTTGAGCATTAAAATTAGGAATTTCTAATTGTAGCTCTATTTTTTTAGAGCCTTATATCTGACATATACATTGTTAGACATGGAACAAATGTGTGAGCGCAATGCAATTATAAAGGAGCTACCAAGGCGAATTAAATAAGTTCAAGAATAAAGAAATGTAGCTCCCAGTTAGATCTCTATTATAGTTGCATATTGTTTATATTTGCAGATTGATTTCGAATCTGTTGTTGACCTACGCCTGGTCAAGGAGGGCCAGGTGAAAACTGCCCCAAAGATTCATAAGTCTGGGAAGGGGAACAAATCCAAAGATTCTAGCTGCCAAGATGGTGCTGAAAATTCACTTTCTCTTTTAGGTATCATATTAAATATCCATAATCCATTGTTTATTCATTTTTTTTAGTTGTCCTTCAGGTTTTTCCCAAAAGATGCATAATACCATAGGGTTGAACTAATTTTCCTAAAAGAACACGTCTTGTTACTAATAGCCTAGTTATTTTGACAATCAGGATTTTCTATACTGCTAGTAAAGGCTGTCATGAATTAACCTTCTGCAGGAAGAAATGATAACAATGTTACCTCAGCTTGGGAAGTAGGTGAGGCTTCAAATGCAAAAGAAGCAACAGAAACTGATTGGGGTGCCTCGGCACCAAGTACCAGCAGAGACGGTGCATCTTCGCCAAGTGCGGGACAATATGGCACTGGGTTTGGGTCCCATGGTGACTTATCTAGAGGATGGAACAATAGTAAGCTTTTCAATCTCAAAATGCAGTCAATGACATATTGGTTATGTGTGGTGTCAGAAAATTCTCTCTCAATGATCATTGTTTTATTTTTTTTATTTTTCTAGAGGATGGAACAATAGTAAGCTTATCAATCTCAAAATGCAGTCAATGACATATTTTCTAGTTAATCTATATTACATGGGTCTGTACCACTTGCCAGTTCCCAGCTGGATCTTAATTGTTTTGTTTTTCTTATTTTTCTATGTTCATTGTTAGTTCTTTGTAGGCTTTTCTGCTTTTACCGACCGACTTTAACAGTGCATCATCCCTTCCAAAAATCTCAAACACCAAAGAGATAAGTGAAAATTGGAAAAAGAAAAAAATAGTTAATAATACAAAGAGTGAGTCTATGGTACTATGCGTAGCATGATTTGATCCGTAATACGGATCAATATTTTTGTTTTCAAAATTGTAACAGTCGATCCGAACTGTTCAACATGATTTTCATATGAATATGTACCTGCAGACCGAATTTTATATTTTTTAGAATTTTTTTCACTATATTTTAAGATTGGTAGAAAATCACTGTTTTTGGAATGTCCAGAATTTTCAGATCAAATGATTTTCTACCTATTTTAAAAAATAGTAAAAAAAATTCTAAAAAATATAAAATTCGGTCTACAATTTCATATTCATGTGGAGATCATGTTGAACGGTTTGGATTTTGAAAACGGAAATATTTATCCGTATTACGGACCAACCCATGATATGTATAGTACCATAGACTCACTCTAATACAAAACTCGTGGATTTAGTTGGTATGGCTTGATTTACTAGCTGGACCTGAGACATCACTTTACTACACTAGGTATTCGACATTTTGCTCTGTGTTCAAAGCTGATAAAAATTGAATTATGTCCTGTAGATGTCAGTAATGGGAATTCTAACTTGGCTTGGGAGGCAAATGGCGAGGCTGCAAATGCAAATGAAAGCACTCTGCCTCAGCAAAACAGTTGGGGTGCTTGGGAGCCGAGCACTAGCCATGCTGGTGTATCTTGGCAACATATGGGACAACATGGCAGTGGTTTTGCATCCCGCGGTGGCTACTCTAGAAGGGGGGGAAGGAGAGGTAGCGGTGGCAAGTAATCCTAAGTTTAACAAGTGATGTGTGTAGACTTGGTGACTTTGTTGATCTTTAACATATAGGTGTGTCATTTTGTTGTACTGAGTCTAAAACTCGGGTTCCCTAGGAGTGAGAACAAGCATGCTGTATATATTCGAAAATTGCTAGTTTTTGCTGTCTTGCAATGTGTTGCTTTATTTGTTGTTTATTCATAATGTATCAGTGTGCATAATTTCTGTAAGAACAAAGAAGATTGAAGCATCCCGTGCTGACTCCTTCCATTACCATCAGTTTCATCCTTGGAGCGCACCAAAATCTAAACCTTTGTTGATTAATTTTAGTGCTGAACTTACAATATATTGAATTTTTAGATTTTAGGTGTACGATGGTAACATATATTAAGGTCCTAACTGTGCGATCCTTTGTTTCGGCACTTCATTGTCTGAACTGCATCTCCTAACACTGCATGTTGTACCAGTCTTCAGGTTCTCATATTTGAATCACCAATCCATCCTGACACGAGAAAAAAAAAAAAAAAACAAGTGCAAGATCTTTAACTATCCATTTGCCACAGCACAAAAGCACTAGTAGCCACATTTGTATTAAGGAATAATCATAGAGAATGGATACCAAGATATTAAACAACGTATGAAGAGTTATCAAATATATTAAAATATATTAAGATATTAATGGATATACATTCAAATTTAAATTTTAGATGGGGAAGTATTTAAAAAGGTAAGTTTCGATAGATATAAAATTATAAATGAATACAAAAGTGAACTGATCATGATAATATTGTATATAAAATTATAAATCTTCTTCTAAAATTATATAACCTATATATAAATTACAACTGCGTGCATATAATTTTTTTTGTGCATGTCAAATTTATTAGAAAGTGACGCTTGAACAATATTATTTAAGAAAATCCCAAGATGTGCTAACCGGCGAATTGTCCATTACTTCCTAGCGAAAATAGTAATTCTTTGCAACTGCGCGGCTGTGCCTCTTCTTCAGACAATGGCAAAGCCGTAACAAGACCATTAAACTGCATACAGGAAAATACAGCAATAAGTCATATTCTAAATCCCACATGTCATGAACACCCTACAAAATGAAAATGAGTATCATCTTCAAGTTTTTTCACAAATACCTACCTAAACTAGTCTGAGTAGTTATTCCCTCACAGGTTAAAACCTCCTTTCTTATTCCTTCTCTGGTGGCTAAATGCAACAACCATCCGCCATGCAGAAACCATGCCTTTCTGAGAGTCTGAGACTTTTAGTAATATTCTTGTTTTCACTGTTTTTTCTGGGTGCTTATTGAAAAAGCCTGGGGCAAGGGCACTTGCAGCATTAAGTGGGGTAGAGACACCCCAGAAAGTTTCTACTCCTGGTTACTTGCTACTGGACTACTGGTACAAGTGTGAATGTGTGATATCTTATGAGTTAAAGGGAATGGGGGGAATTTGTTGTAGTTCCAGAAATTGGCATTTCGGTGTGGGGTCAGAGTTAACAGTAAATGGGCTAGACACTCTGCTGAATTGAACTGGGCTATTTCTAATTGAGAAAAGCCCAAATATTGTCCCAGATTCGAAATAAATGGTCTCACGCTATGAAGTTCTATCACCTGAGGTAACAGAAATTTTGAGTTTAGATCGGACCGTCGGTCTGCTTTGGCTCGAATAATAAAGAGGACCGTTGCATTACCCCCTCGGGCCGGATTGGCGATTCTGATCGGACGGTTAGAATTTGAAATCAAATTTTCTGATACCTCAGAGCATGCGGACTTCGCTCTGAGGCTCTGAGCTGAACCGTGATTTGTCGAGAGGCCAGATGCGAGTATCTCAAAGGTCATCGCTCGAATCTTAATGCACACGAGTCAGTTCATTAGAGGAAGAAAGCTTGAAAGCTTGGGCCGGCGTATCTCCGTTGATAGAGATCTCTCTCCTCTCCGTGCGGCGCCGCACTTCCCTCTCCTACGATCGCGTCCTCTCTCTCCCCTCCTAGCGCCGTAGATTCATCTACCTCTGAACTGCGATATAACTCGGTAAGATTTGCTCATTTTTAGCACTGTAACTGATATTTTTTTGCTTTACTCTTGGTATTTGTGACTGTTACCCATGTTTGGCATTTTGTGAATTTCCGGTCTCTTTTGAATTTGGGCATCTTAAGTATTTCCTCAACTTGGGAAATTTCAGACCTTCTGCAAAATTTGTTCTGTAAATTGTTGGCACTGTGTTGGCTTTCATAATTAGGTCCAGCATATATTTAGAAAAGTATGGTTTAGAGTTCACTTTCATATGGTTCTGTCTAAATCATTAACTGAGTGATTCCTCCAACCATTGTTAATTTGTTATTCTCTAGAAATTAAGTTATTTTTCGTATGACTTAAACTATCTGAAAGCTAAACTTCATGCATGTAAATAACAGTCATGCAATAAGTTTTCTTTTGGGATCCAAGGATTAGGCAACACCTTAGCTATCAGTAAGACAGTAACAAATAATGGTAGCTATAGTTGGCATTAGACCTTGTTCGCAACGCAAACAGTGTACAATGAAACAATAGCTATTGTTGGTACAAGTACATTGCTGGTACCTTACCTGATATGCTGGTGCCAACTATTATCAAGATAGATTTATTCATATATATCTTTGACATGCCTCAATTATGAAGTTCACCGGTAAGAGTTATATAACTTATCAGCATAGATTTAGTCCCATAAATTTATCTCAAGCATTATAATTTTACTTTTACCATGTTATCCACACTGATGTCCTACTCTTAAAAGTAAACCTAGTGTTGAGACTCATTCATGGATACTGTCATATCTAGGTACCATTTGGTCAGATCAAGTACAGGCATGTATTTGTCTGTATGTACCAGCTGTCATTTGAGTACCAGATTTTTCGACTTTTCTTTTCATTTTGTCCATTTTCATCAGATTGTTTAATCTTTTAGGTCTAATCAGTTAAAGAATATATTGAGTTATTGAATCAGATTGTACCAGCACGTTCTCATGGTTGTAAGTTGTAACTATGTTTTAAAGCAGCACAATTGCACATGACTTTGTGAAATGCCTGAATTGTGGGTACTTTTTTTTTCCTTGTGCTACCAATAGAATCAAAACTTAGCGTCAGTTGCAACTGTATGCTATGAAAACTTTGATCCATATCAAAGAAATTTTTAAATCACATTAGCAAAGGGCATATTTTTAATTCCTTTAAGCTTTCCATAGGTTTGTCCAATTGGTAGTCTGACATTAATATAACTTTAGCCTCTTTAGCTAATTAAGGTTTTCTGTTTCAGTTGCTGGATCAAGCATGTTAAAAGAGATGTGAAGCAGCTACAGAAGAAAGTGTGTACCTTACTATTCCTTTCCAATACCGTATTAACTATTAGTGTACCTTACTATTCCTTTGCTGGACAAATTCCTGACAAGAGATTTTTAATCTGATCACCTGGTAGCTTTACCAGCCCTTAGCATCACAACTAGTTTGATTGCTACATTTTTTTTCCTTCTTGGCTTGTGTTTCCTTTTATATTTAGTAGTGAATATAATTAGAGCTTCATATGGAGAATAATTCTTATATTTGGTCAAATTGAGCTAATATTGGATTGAATTGATATTAATTGTGGCTAGATTGGTAATTTTTTGTCTTAACCCAAAAACAATGTCTTTTGTGTGCTAAAATATCTGCAGGCAGGAAGCTGATCTCATTTTTTGCAAAATTTAGAGCCTTTGATTTGGGCTCTGCCTTATTTAATTGAAACCCCCCATTCATCTGAGCTATCGAGGTATAATTCTGCTAATTATCTTGTTTTAAGCTCTGATAGATTTTGATTTGAGTTTTCCATTTTGATACTTGGAAGCTTCTGAGATTATCCTGATTTGAAGGATCCTTTGCTTGGGTTTATGATTTAGGTTCAACCATTGACTCATACTTGGAAATTTGGTTATTGTCTGATACTACCTTTATTTAGATTGAACCAGACATATTACTGTAGGTGCCAGTGGATCTCATTATTTTGATTTCCTTTCTCAAATTGTAATTACCATAATCAGTTTCCTATTTAACCAGCATAGAGCATCTAAGTTTCGGGCAGAAGTAAAGTAACCTTGGATTCAAATGGTCAATTGAGGTTTACATCATGAAAAGTAATTCCCTGTTGAACCAACGCAGAGTATCCAAGTTCCAACCAAAAAACTGTTGCTGGTTGTATACCTGGATGTGGTTATAGATTATTTTTTTTCTTAACTATTTACACTACAAATCGTTGAACATGTTCTCTTTCTGATAATGTACTCTAGCAATGGAGGCGAAGTTCTTCCGATTTCTCAAAGTTGTAGGTGTTGGTTTCAAGGCTAGAACTGAATCAGCAGGCCGCCAGTTGTTTCTAAAACTGGGGTACAGCCATGAGGTTGAATTTGCGGTCCCACCTGCAGTTCGAGTTTTCTGTTTCAAACCAAACGTAATTTGTTGCACTGGTATCGACAAAGAGAGGGTGCACCAATTTGCAGGGGCAGTTCGGAGCAGCAAACCACCCGAAGTTTACAAGGGAAAAGGGATTCTGTACTTGGATGAAGTTGTGAAGAAGAAACAAGGGAAGAAATCCAAGTGATTTGCAATTTTTCTCTTGTGCCTTTTGAAAAGTTAACTTTTGCTGGATATTTTGTACAGGCACCTGAGGGAGTTTGTCTTGTAGTAAAATATCTGATTTCTTTTTTGTACAATCCTATTTGATGCTTTTGTTTTGGATATGAAACCTTGAGAGGTGGAGGAATAAGGGGAACTATGTGATGATTTATAAAGGGAACAGAGAGATCCCAACTGATGTAATTTTTTTTTTTAAATTATCTTTTAGAGTTAAAACTTTCTGCTTTGATTAATGATACTGAAATTAATTAGTGACATAGTAATTTAAATTTGCATTTTGGTTAACATAACAAGGATAAAAGTGTCATTTTTACTGAAATGAATGGTTTCTGTTATATAGACTTTTCAGTAAAAAACTTAAGAGGAATTCAATTCCTTTTCCCTCTGATTCTGATCAATAAAGTTCAATTGAAAATCACAAATCAATTCAACTCCATAAGAATATGTGTTCCGTTCACAGCCTGAGTCTCTGTGATGGCACATGAGAGGGTTAAGTAGTGTCATGGATGGTTTCTTTTGTGATTATATATACTCTTCTATAGTTGAGATATTTATTTGTTGGAATAATCGAAAGTCAGCGTATGTATAGTCGTTAAGTCATGTATTTTGTGCATCACAATCTGCACGGACGAGATTTAGGCAATTAATAGCTGTTAGTAAAACTCATTTCCTTCAATGGTAGTCGTTAAAATGTTGTCAAAGTAGCCTAATCCTGATGATTGGTAGAGGGTGTGAAACAGACTCTTAGATGTGTTATCAAAGATAAAGTGCCTCCTCCAGAGTAATACACAGTGCACACTTTATCAATTGCAACATATATTTTTATCAGAAACTATATTAACAAATGCTAGTAAATAATTTTTCTAGCCATTTATCCTCACTGATTTACTGCCTACACAAACAATTAATAAGGCATGCTAAACTACATAATAATTAAACACCGTTCATCATCATATCTAGATTGTTTGACAATTACAACCAATTAGTATTCATGCATAATACAAAAGCATATATGTATTACAAGCACATCTATATGACACATGAGCTAGCATTGAAGGTGTATATATTCATTTTGCAAAATACACCATATTTGTTACTCTCAAAAGTAATTAACAAAGCAATCATTTAATTGCAAAGTAACAGGGGGCATACTTTGGAGACATACTGTAACTGCTTTATGTGTCTTGTCTACTTATGATTGAAATGAACTACCATGGTATGAATCCCCTGTTTGTCTTGCTTCCTTAGTTCAAAAAGGCAAAGATCTCCTTGTTTCAATCCATTTTGGCGTGCAAATTGGCGCCAACCATTGCCTATGTATCTTTCCATCTTTTTATTCTTGCAACAGTAGTTTGCAGTACATGTATTGTTTCTCTTATCTAAATCAGCAGGTACTAGAATGATCTTCTTCTTCTTTCTATTAAGAATTTTGCATGCAAAGCCACCTGGTAACATCTGGGACATAGTTACATAGCACAACAAGATAGTAAGATTGATTGCAAATGTACTTATATTATCCATTATGTAATCTGTCTTGTTTCCATCATTGCAAAAGTTTTTAGCAACAGTAACAATGAAAAAAAAATGCTTACGTACCAGTTTACAATACTTATGTGTATAAGTAGCAGTTTGAGTCAAGATTTTGACGAACATGTCACTACCCTTTTGAGCTTTTTGAGCCATCCTGTTAGCAATCTCCTCTTGAGATTTTGTCAAATAGGTCATGTGGGGTACGATATATAAACAAGAAGCTTTCCCTCCTCTATGATTCACCTTTGTTTGCCTTTTTCTGACAGTTCCGTGCTCTCCTTCGCCACTCTCGCTCTCGCTTGATTCTTAAACAAAATCCGCAACACGAAATTGAAGGGCATGAGTTTACTTTTTTTGTTCTCTTTTAGAATAAAACAATTAAAAAAACTTGACCTAGAAGGTTCAATCTTATTTGCAAAATGCATGATTGTAAGAAAATACATCATTTTTCCTCAGTCGTATATATACTTGGATACTGGGATTAATTGATTCTAAGAGGATGTTTTCTTTCCCTATCATAAGTAATAGATGTTTTCAGTACTATTACATTAAAAATTGGTATTTCAAGAATCAATCACATTCCTTGATGAAATAAAATCCTTGATGCATAAAGGATTTAAAGTTTAGAATCAACAAATATGAACAATATATACGTACCTCTTTGTTTCCTCTTACCACAAACCCTTTCTCTAGTGGTGCGTGCTCGAGCGACACGATTTGAAATCTCACAATAATATTCATCAGTGTCACTATTACCAGAGGATAAAGAGATGATCTCTTTCTTAACCTCATGGTGAGGTGCAATATTTTCACGAATCAGACTGTCATTTGACTTCTCTGAGGTTTCTGTCTTCATCTTTTTTGCGAAGAACGGAGCCACCTTTTCACATCCACTCTGATAAAATATTATCACTTTAAAAGAGGAGTTACCATTGTATGTAAACACTAAAATATCATTTTTATCTATTCTGTTAGCTGTTACAAAGTCTTTCCAACCATATCGCACACAGAATGTGTTGTTCGACCTCATCATTTTCACATGCCAAGTAACTCCGCTTGGACCTTCAAGTTCAATGTTTTTGCTCATGGATTCTTTGAACATTTTTGCAAACTTCTGTGGAACATTCTGCAGTATTATATGGAAGGAGATAAACAGTATTTGTCAGTGGGAATTAAGTTAAAAGAAGAAGGAAAAACTTTTAAGGGACTGAATCACTGAAAGTAAAAATAGCAACGATAGAGTATAACTTGCCATTGTATGTGTCAAGGAAGAATTCATCTCCACATAAAATTTATTCATCCTTGGACCCATGTTGCCACTTCCCTTCATGATCTTTCTCTCTGTGTCTCGTTCTTCCCTTAGCTGAGAGCTCTCTTTATCTCCAAATATCCAAATCTCTACATATACAGTGATGTGAAACACAGTAAAGTTTCATTAATTATTCTTTTCAATTTTCCCCGAAATTTCAACTTCCGCATTTATCCTTTACAATCAAATCAAGATTTGACAGCCACAGGTCTCGAGTACACTCTGGTATGAGGGCCCATCTGTCAGTGACTAGTAATTAATTAAATGGAATAATGCAAAGGGTGATGATATGAATGGTCACTTCAAAGAAATTAAGAATTCACTAAATGGGATAATGTATAGTTGTTGATGAAAATTAATTCATGAAGCTTGAATAAAAAAAAAGAAATTAAATGTTTCGGAGAATAATTTTGGCTCTAATATGTAAGTGAGGATAACTTTTTTTAGCTCAGGAAACTTTGTATATAGAATTAGTTTTTTGTTATTAAACTTTAATTTATCTAATTTTAATTATATGAATTATATAAGTGAACGTCACATC
This sequence comes from Carex cristatella, assembly GCA_024447775.1. Taxonomy (NCBI): domain Eukaryota; kingdom Viridiplantae; phylum Streptophyta; class Magnoliopsida; order Poales; family Cyperaceae; genus Carex; species Carex cristatella. The sequence goes on along the minus strand of JAJHPF010000028.1, from coordinate 2,922,449 downwards.
TAATGTGGGAACTAGGTCGCTGTAAATATATCTCGGCACATAATTGTCTCTAATTTTTGTTCCTTACTTTTAATTATCACTTACTATATCATGAACTATTATATATTTTTTTAAAAGGTAGTGAGGAACGCCACCTGAGTACGTAGGAGATATATATATATATATATATATATATATATATTTATCGAAATATAAACATTCTTTGATCAGAAAATAAAAGGAAATGGAGCTGTCTCTCTCATACTTTTTTCAACCATAAAACATGAAGAAACATCAATTAACGCAGAATTTATTATCTCAGTTTTGTACTTAATGCATTGCTTAATATGTTAATACAAAAACTCTGTGGATAAACTTGATATACAAGAAGGCTAGAGCCAAATAAAATGACAAATTCATAATGCATATTAATTTATTGGCTTCAGCTTTATATATAGATAGCTATCTTAAAAATGTATATACAAGAAGATAGCCATCTTGTATATCTTAAACATTTTTTTTTTTTTATATGTATATCTTAAACATTTTTTTTAAGATGAACATATGCAAGATAGTTATCGTAACAATTTTTTCACATGGTACCCACTTATGGCAGTAATTAATTAGGGAAGTAACAATTCATGTCCTTAGTAATGATGCTAGTGTGTTTAGTTTCCTTGATTTGAATAACAAACATATCGCAGCAAGTTATTTTTTTTTCACTAGTTTTATTGTTCGATCAAACGACTTGAGATTTATAATTGTTCATATATTCAGTTTTTAATGGAAACTATTGAATATTATGGTGTTTTTATGGGAAAATTGATTATTTGGAAAGTTTACATGAGTATACTCAGTGTTTTGAAATTCGGTTCTCATTCAGTATGCGGAAGACTACCGCATACCAAATATACGGTATGCGGCGGCATATGCGGATTTTAAATGAGAATTTGTATATATAAACAAGTATACGGTATTATGTGGTATGACTCGCTGTTAATATATTCTAAATTAGCTAGTATTTTTATCACTGTTATTATAATCTAACTCTAAACCGGTAATATGCTCTAAATTTCATATTCGGACTAAATATATATTTTCTATTCGGATTGCAACTGATGAATAGAAATATTCAGCCAAATAGACCGAATTTTACTACACTTAGTACACTAGAAATTCTCCTTATAATAAACTATTTGGTGGGATTCATTCCTAAGACAATTAGTTTTGGGCCCACTAATTGTCATTAAAAAAAGCTTGGAAATCCATGTTCCCTTGGAGTTCATAACGAAAAAAAATATACGTCCTGTCATTACAAAAATAAGCTTACTATATGATGACTATAACATCTTGCTTTAGAAAATGTCTAAATTAAAGAACAGTGAGACGAAGAACTTTAATAAATAACGGAAAAGAAGATAAAAGTCAGAGCAAAACTAGGGTGTGATGTGCTCACCAAGAGAGATTGGTGAGCACAGCTTCAAAAAGCTATCGGATTAACTTCGAACAACGAATCCAAATTGTTGAAATTCATGTATTTCGTGAGTGTTGCATGTACATGAATTTTTTTTAAAATTTTGAATTCATTTAGTACATGATCAAGTGGTCAAAAAATGATGAAAAATGAATATATAAAACAATTAAAAAAATTAACTTATAATATGTTTGTTGTTTTGACCGCTTGATCATATGCTAAATGGATTCGAAACTTTAAAAAATTTGCATGTACATGCATCACTCATGAATTACATGAATTTCAACTGTTTAGAATCGTAGTTCGAAGTCAATCCGATAGTTTTTGGAGATGTGCTCACTAACATCTCTTAGTGAGCACATCACAGCCTAATTTTGCTCTAAAAGTCATATCTTATTGGGGAAATCGCCAGTGCATAAATTATTATTTGATAATTTGTTCAAAAACCACTTCTATAGAGTATCAAATAAAAAACTGGATAAATTGAAAAACAAATTGATGCCAACGGTAATTGGTTTAGGTTTTATTTTTTCAATAATAATTTAAATAGTATTTACAAAAATGCTTTATCTTAAATACATTCTACAAATTTTTGGGATAATCTACAAATTTGAAACAAGAAAACGTCAAAATCCGTGTAAGTGGCAAGTGTTGACCAAAAGTTCAAGAAAAAAAATAATTTTATATTTAATTTTTGAAATTAACTTTAGAGTTACAATTAAGGAATAATTTTATCTTAAATGCTTTTGTTTTAGTTAATTTCAAGAACACATCTAAAGTTTTTTTGATGCAATCCAATATTAACTTTAGAGTTGCAATTCCTTGATATGTGTTGGAATAATGAGAATTTTGTAATGATTTATTAAGGGGAAACAAAGAAATCCAACTGATGTAATTTTTTTTTCCTTCTTATTAGTTTGTAATTAAAGCAAGACAATTTTATATATCATATATTGATAATTAATTTGACATATAATCAGTTCCTCTGAGTTAACATAAAGTTATCATAACTATATGATCGATTAGATTCACTAGACTAACTTCATGCTACAACAATTTCAACAACTCCATATAAGATTAATTATGTTTTCTAATTATTTTACATATCTATTCATTTGGGTTAGAGCTAACATTTAGGTCCTGTTCAGCTGCTCTATTGTTTCCGCGGACTGAATTTTTTTTTTTCCACATGAACAATAATTTTTTGTTCAATTCCTATATTCATGCTTATTTCCAACAGCCCGCCAGCCCACCGAACAGGTCCTTAACAAACATCCTTACCACATGACTGACAACAAGTTAGGGGCTGGCAGTCATCTCCAAAGTATGTAGCGCAAACATACAAGCAATGTCTATTTAAAGATAAATAACCATCTCCTTATATTTTTATCTTATTATTTTTATATTTAATTTGACTGCATGAATAATTAAACCTACATAGAATAACCCAATCAATAAAAAAACTATGTAATCTCGTTGTGTTATGATATGATCATACTTCTAACTGCCTGGATGAAGTTTGCTTACTTGACATATTGGTGAAAACTAAAAAACAATAAGATTTATTATTTGTAATATTAATTTTTATACAAATTATTATTTGATATGAAAACATATTGATATTTTAATTTATAAACTAAAGTCAAACAAAGTATTAAACATCAATGCAATATTCTTCACTTTTAAAATCTTTAAACATGAATGTTCATAATAACAAAATTGCCATAATATCAAATATATTAAGTATTTTTTCATAATAATTAAATTTTAGTTTAGTTTTTATTTTATTTTAAAATCCTACTACAATAGAGTTACATTTTTTAATTGTTCTGTAGTATCGACACTTATTTAACTATTAGTTTCAAAATTTTGAGAAATTATTTATTATTTTTTCAACATGTATCAAGTATAAGAGCTACACGTGATAAATCAAGACCAATTTTGCCCAAGTTAAATGGTGGTTTTGCATAAATAGAGTGAGTTACATATTAGTGAACACAAATATTTTCATGAAATTTATAAAAAAAATCAAGAATAAATTAAGATCGGTATTTGTTTAGATTAAACGGTTAATAACTAATTATAAAATATGGGTTTGAAAAACTGAAGAAAAAGTGTGTGTGTATACAATCTTCAAAATTCTGACAATAATAGTTAAAGTTAATGAAGTACTAAGACTCAGCTAAAAGTAATCACATTTAATTTTGGAAAGTGCAATAGTCAAGCATAAATCATAATCTAGCTAATTAGTTTTATTGTTTATTTTTTAGTAATTATTTATCTTGCAGTGTGAAATTTAATATTTAAACTCAAACAAAAATAATTTCAATTTATATTTTTTATGAAAAAATAGATAAAAAATGATAGTTATATTTGGTAAATTCATTGGACACCCGCCTTTATTCATGCTATGGATTTCAAAATAAATTCGAAGAATAAATGACTGTAAAATTCATCAAAAAAGATACAAAAATCGCCGAATGTCCTTCTCAAGCATCCAGAGTTCCTTAATGCATGAGGTTGAGAATTAATTAATTTGAAATTTCAATGCAAGTTTTTAAATAAGATTTGAGAACTCGCTCCATAATAAATATAATGCAATTTGTGATCAGAACTCCAACTAAATCATACTGCAAAAACACTAACGGACCAAATAACTAATCCGCAAATGCTCATCCTTCAAATGACCTCATGAGATTCTCACTTGTTTATAATTATGTTATGTTTAGCTATGAATATGTATAAATCGGCGTGATTTTTTGCTTATTTTACTTTATACAATTATGATATCTAACTAAAACATTTCACTAGTCAAATTACATTTCGACCGTTGTTTTGAATATTCAGACTTTAACTATAGGAATGGGAGAGTATCTGCGAGGGTAAATAGTAACTATCTGCGAGAGTATACCGAATAAAATATTTTTTTCTATTAGCGACAGTAGTATCTGCGAGAGAGTATACCGTCAGAATCCCTCCCGGATAGTCTGCAAACTCCAAAAATAATTAATTACACTTATTACGATCTAAAATGGATGCTTATTTAAACTAAAATGAGCACTTTTTGACCAAAATAAACAAGTGTTGTCTTGGACTTTCAGATTCATTGTTTAACGCCTAAAGTGCAAAACTGAATTGAAAAAAAAAAAACATTTATTTGATGTGAATTTTAACACTCTTCTGGATCAAAATCAACACTTATCAAATTTGTTTTAAATCACTAAAAATATTTTAAGAGTTTTTTTATGAGTAACAACACTCGAGATAATTAACTACAATATTCCTAATGAAAATGAACAAATCAAATTAAAGCACATTATAGTTGAAATATCAACATAAGTCTAAATAATCTTACGAATCGCAATAAATGATCATATTCATTGGTACCAGATTCCTAACAAGCTCCCAAAACTGTTAAAACATATGATCAAAAATAAAAATATATCAACCTTTAAACCCTATTATTCCCATTACTAAAAATATGTCAAAACTGTGAAATAATAGAACAAGTTAATAAAAAATGATCAATTGATAACGAATTACTACAAAACATACATGACTGCGGTCCACTCCAGCCCATTTTAGTTTAATTATTCATTTTCTTAGTTTAATTATGTAACATTAAGCATAAAAATACATTATTATTATCAGTAATTGTAAACATAACAGTGTAGTTAATATTTTAACTAGACTATCATGTAATACATCAGTACATTTTTAATATTATTCAAAAGTATTAGTACAGTATAGGTTACTACATTACCCGATTACTGATTTTCTTTGATTGATATCAGAAGGCAGTAATACATCAGCATTAACTGATACCAATGTGAAGGTAACAGTAATCAGTACAGGAAGACACACTTGAAGAAGAAGATCACTATAGAACTGAATCATTTCAGAAAACTACTATTCTCACATTTACAAAGAGAGGTTGCGACCTCATACAAATTAATTAAGAATATGACTTATCAGGACAATTAATTAACAATTATTATTATCAATTTTAAATTTCTAACAATTGTTCTTAACCTTTTTAAATTCGTTTTCAGTATTCTTGTAGTTATGCAAAATATGAGATACCTCAGAGGATGCGAATTCATGTGGTGGAGGGTGAAGAGTTCGGATTCTTAAGGTAATTCAAATTTTGAGTTTGGATTAATATCAATTTTGGCACGAATATTAAAATATTTTTTTGAATTTATAAATTCGATAGAGACGATTCGAATCTAAATTTAAAACTTAAGTTAATTTCAGGTATCCGGAGCTGAGTGCCTGAGTCTGAAGGGGCATCTTTAATGGATTTATTTTTATTGTTATTGCCATGGAATTATGGAAAGGGCGTCTTTAATTGGACTATTTATTGATTGATTGATGGAATGTGTGATTGAGCAATAGAAAGGCCGCCTTTTTTCTTTTTTTTTTTTTCTGTACTCGAGTCGAGGCATCTTAATTTTGCTCTTGATGAAATTGGAGAACAATTAATTAGAAATCATACGAGGCACAAAAAAGCAGATACTGGTCTTAATCTACCAGCTTGTGATGTTTGCTAACAAAAAAGTGTCGCTATTATTATGGCAAAAGAAGAAAGTGATATATATCACCACTCGTAATTTAATTAGCATGGTCACCAGTAGTAACAAAAAAAGGGTCGCCATTACTTTAATGATGATTTCTCTTTATTAAAGTTGTTAAACTTGAAAGTTCATTTTTCCTTTTGTATTTTTTGTGACAGAAACGCCTTAGAAGTTTAGAGGGAAAATGCACAATTTCAAAATTTAGAGAGAAATACATAGTTTTGAAAATTTTAAGGGGTATTTGCGAAATTTTCCTTTTTTATTTTGATAACACGAGTTAATATGTACATTAGGAAATTATCAAATTACAGTGAATTCAGACAAACTGATAAGATTTGAAGAAAAAAAAAACGTACATTGTGAAGTTGTAATATTTGTTTTAAGCATAGGGGATAAATAGGACATCAGAATAAATCTAAACCATTAAAATGTATTCTTAGACTGTGCGGCCCAGTGTGTAGTTGGAGAAGTCAAAGTTTGACCATTGACTACAGCGCAACAATGCAACATTTTCTTCTGATTTAATTTCACCGTCTTGTCTAAATTTTATCTTAATCTGGTCAGTTTTCTAATTTAGATAAGCCGAGTTTCCAAAGGAATAAGATTTGGTCCAAATGGTTTTGGACCGGACACTGTCTAAAGCCTCTAAAAATCATACGATTAAAATCCGAACAGTCGATCTGAACCGCTTAATATGATTTCCATTTTAAAATGTGCTAAGAGATCAAATTTTGTATTTTTTGGAAATTGTTTACTATTTTTTAGATATGTACAACATCACTGTTTTTGAATGGTCCAAAAACAGTAATTTTGTAGGTATCTAAAAAAATAGTAAAAAAGTTTCAAAAAAAATATAAAATTTGGTTTCTAAGCACATTTTAATTGAAAATCATGTTTAGCAGTTCGGATCAACTGTTCGGATTTTAATCGTACGATTTTTAGAGGCTTTGGACGGTATCAAGTCCAAATCCATTCGGACTAAACCTCATCCCGTTTCCAAAAGGAAAAATTGGCATTCTCTTGTGTGATTTATAAGAAAATTTAACTCCATTGCATTATTTCTCACACAAACATTTGATAGCATTTCCAGAATTATTTTCTCTCCAAATATTCCTTCAAACTGTGTGCATAATTAAATATTTCTGTGATCAAATCACTACATAGTACAATTTTCTTGTATTGCTTTACAACTGACGCTAAGTTTTCGTTGAGATCTTAACTCCTTTAAAGTTATTATGTTTGGTTAAAATTTGTACATTAAGTTGTCGTTAAAGTTGAATTTTTATTATCTCCTTTACATGTAATCATGATTAAAAATGAATTGAAAATAGAATAATCTAATTAAAAATAATATCACATAATATGAGAAAAAAAATGACATTCTAATTAGAAATTTAAAAGTATCAACATATATTTCAAAAATAAATTAATACTTAAATAAAAATAAAAATATGAGAATATTAATTTATATCCCATACAAATAGCATAGTACAAAATTTTATTTATTAAGAAAACAGAAATTATTAACCAAAACAAAAAGAATAATTATATTTTCAAAATTAAATCATAATATCTGAAATTAATTTAATTTGTAGAAATATAGTTTGTTTACTCAATACACACCAATTAAGGAGGTGACTTGAGTTTATTTAACCTCTAGATATAACTTGTTAAGTTAAACTGACCTAAAACTATTGTGCATTTGATGACTTAACTGAGGTCTAAATCTCTTATTTTATTTTTATGGTTAGTGGAAACTCCACTCAGAAATATAAAAAATATTTACAAAGCCATTACATCAATCCAGTGATTTCTGTATGGTGCCTTACAAACAAGAAAGATATAAGTCTTACAAACAAATCATGTGCTAATTATTACTGTATAGATAAAATTGTCAAAACATTCACACATATAAAATATTTCCCAGCAGGAATTTACAAGTTTTAATTCTCTAACACAGTTGTGTTCTGGGCCTCTGTAGAAACTTAGTTTCAACAAATATGCAATGCAGGATCGCGTTGCGCCACCTCACAGGTTAAAAAACCCTACAATTATGCCTCTTTTTCTTTTTTACAACTCCAATTTTGCACTTGATAATTTACTCTCTGTACGCGCCTCTTTGGCACATGCGCACAAAATTAATACATCTGTCGGTGTTCATTTATTTATTCTCTTTCAGAAAAATGTCCAAAGGTGCTTAAATAGTTCGTATATTAACTCCTCTGCTTTCTTCAAGAAAAGACAAGGGTATTTTAATTTGTAAAACCCAATTTAAAACAGTGTATCTTTTTTGTCAAAAAGATTCCATTCCAATGTATAATTTTAATAAAACTACAGTTCTACAAAGCTTCTTAATTACAGCAGGACCACTGCTACATTCTGGCTACTATTAGTCTATTATGGATTTATATTAACAGCATGGTCGGTAATTAATGCCAATGGGAAATAATGTTTACTTTTGGTAACAATATCTTAGCTTGATTCATGCAATCATACAAATAATACTTGTGTGTGTGTGTGTGTGTGGGGGGGGGGTTTATTTTATTGTCACTACAACCAAGTTATATCATTGAATTGAAGTGCCACCTAAGGCCCACTCAATGAGCTCTAACAGTCTAACTATCTGTATACTGTCATGGCAGTTAATAATGGCATTATCTAGTAGATTGACTGGTGCTATTATATTGCTGTGTGTTTCAAAACAATGGAAATAGTGCCATCCTCTTTCCATTTTTTTTTTTTCTGATGACAAGTGATACATCATTGCATCCAATACATCTAAGAGTGATTATAGTTTGTGTAGGTGTGGCGAATAACTTTATTTTTATTTGTATTGTTCACGTATTTTGTATTTCAGTGCCTTTGAAAATCAATGCTTATATAAAATGATTTTTTTTAATTTACAAATTAAATTATTTGCGAAAAATGCAAATTATTTCAAAGTATTCTCAAAGTTCTATTTATTAGAAATATCAATATGTTATCTATATTTTTATACATATAAACAACAAGTTATTTCGAATTATTGTGACATTTTAAACGAGACGAGGGTTCAAATGCATCATCATTTTGTGCTCTAATATGCTCCACATTCTTTATCTCTGTTTTCAAAGTCCGAACAGTCAATTCAAATCGCTTAACATGATCTTCATAATAAAATGCTTGGAGACCAAATTATATATTTTTTTCGAATTTTTATACTATTTTTTTTATAGGTACGATATCATTTTATTTGATGGTCCAGAATCTCCTTAAAACAATAATTTTATACATATCTAAAAGAATAATAAAAAAAAAATCTAAAAAATATAAAATTTGGTCTCCGAGCATATTTTATTATGAAGATCAAGTAGTTTGGATCGACTATTCGAACTTTGAAAACAAAGATAAAAAATGTTGACCATACTGAAAGAAAAAAAAATGGTGCATTTGAACCCCCTCTTCAAACAATAAGTTATATATCGATTTACACATCATAACAAACGTATTTCAGATATCGTTGCAAAAAAAATTAATTTCAATTTTTTTACTTTGTCAAAATATATATTGTGACATGGACATCTTCATTGAATAAAATTCATGAATTATTTGTTTTCAGTACGTACCTTCCCGGATGAATAAAATAATTAAATAGATTTGTGAATGTTTCCTGATTTTTTTATGAATTATTCACAAAATTTACAAATTATCCTGAAATACTTCCCAAATTATTCATGAACTATTCGTATATATTTTTTTTTTTTTTTTTAGAACTTCAGAATTTTGTTATAAACAAACAATTAAATGCATTATGTATAAACGAACAATTTTTAAATTATACCTGACAAACTTTAGACATTGTCCAACTATTCATCTGTCACTAGCATAGTGACAAGATTTGCGAATTATTCGGTTTTTTGGTGATGCCGAACTGAACGCAGAATTATTCGGTTGACCGAATAATTTCCGAATAATTCGCGAATTTTACGAATTATTCCTAAAAAAAAAAAATTGTTTTTTTTTTTTTTGCTCCCTTACAGAACTGAGATCTCTAATCCGAATAATTCCCGAATCACGAATTTTTGACCTCGCCGAATTGAACCCGAATAATTGATTTGTCACTATATATGGTCACTAGGCGCCACAAATACATATATACCATCACATAAAATCCGAATTCCAAATCCGGAAAGCATCGTCACATTTCCTTGCTATCCACCAACTACCCAAAATTTTCCAATTTGTTATCTAACATATTAAAGAGCCTCCTTAGTTGTTGCAGGACAGTAGACCTTGATACAATCTATAATTGCTTTGAATAGGCTACAAAAATTTATCGACTAAAAATCTCTTTGGTACCTAACATATTTTCATCTTTATCCAGAGCAATGTAGTTAGTATGTAATGGTGTTTTATTAAAAAAACACCTAAACATAATGTTATATTTAGTAAACTAGACTTTGGTTTGTCAGTGTCTTCAAAATTAAATTTGATAATGAAAATAAAGTCCAAAACAAGGGCAAGAAAAAAAGGAAAAAAAAAATATATGACATGTTTCTAATTTACTAATACACTTGTATGATAGTTGTGTGGAAATACTGTCTAATGCTAGCAAATCAGTCTCTATCAATGCCATACCCCCTTGTCATCCTGAGAAATCATAATAATCCACGCACATGTACCATTTAAGGGGTGCTTTCCCTACCTCCTGCATGCATATAAATAGCCAATACTCCCCATTGAGCATTCTATATAACAACATCTTTAAGCCCATTTCATCACAAAGTGGAGAACACAAGGGCATAATATACAAATGGGAACAAGTTACTATTTGGTCCTCATTTTGTTAGGAATTATAGTTGCAGGAAATGCTCAACCTCTTGTTCCTGCGATTATAACTTTTGGTGATTCATCAGTAGATGTAGGAAACAACGACTACCTGCACACGATTTTTAAGGCAAACTTCCCTCCTTATGGGAGGGACTTCAAGAACCGTGTCGCGACCGGTCGGTTCTGCAACGGGAAACTAGCTACCGACATTACTGGTTGGCAAATTGACAATATTTTCCCACTTTTATTTTGAAGCAATTCCTGCATTTATTTTTGTTGAGTTAAATTTAACTTGTGTTGTTTTTCTTTTCAGCTGAAACCCTAGGGTTTACGACATATCCACCGGCATACCTGAGCCCACAGGCATCAGGGAAGAACCTTCTTATCGGAGCCAACTTCGCATCTGCCGCATCTGGTTATTTCGATGGAACAGCTTTATTGTCTGTAAGTACAATCATTCTCCAATAGCTCGTTTGTAAGCACAATCATTTCTTCTTTTTATTGTCTTTATAATTATAGTAAGAAATCAAAAAATAAAATTAGGAAAATGAACCAATGATAATAATTTCATATCAACCTAAAAATTGAAAATAAGATACCTTACGGTAACTAGTTTGTTGCTAGAGGATATAAACATCTATTCAATGCAAAGATAAAAGTAAGTGAAATAGGATTATCAGAACTATATAATCCCTTGGTATAACATAACTTTATTGATTTAGCAACATGTAAAGTACATTTTCAAGTAAAAATTATCTAAGTACAAGTTATGGCTCAGAGAGCCGAATTTCCTGGTCTTGAAAAACTGTACTTCTAAAATATATCACAAATAATGAGACTCAAATTTATTGTATTCATGGCCCAAGGGAGCCCATTTATAACTGGGCCTCAACTTTTAAAGAACTTCCAAGCAAATCTCACTTGGCAAGAAAATTTTTTTTTGGAAAATCATGACAATAACAAACAAATCTTAATTAGCTCTCCTTTTTTTTTTTTTTCTTAATTTTCATCTGATAATACAAAATTTTCATGTTGAATACAGCATGCCATTCCATTATCACAACAATTTGAGTATTATAAGGAGTACCAGTCAAAGCTGGCTCAGATCGTAGGTTCTTCAAAGGCGCACGGTATAATCACAGGTTCACTGTACCTAGTGAGCGCCGGTGCGAGCGACTACGTACAGAATTACTACATCAATCCTTACCTCTACAAATTTTACTCTCCTGATGAGTTTGCCAACCTACTCATCGGCATCTTTCACGACTTCGTCCAGGTTCTAAATATATGCCTTTTTGGCTGTTGATAGTTTTTGAATCAATATTAATTGCTAGACCACCTTATATTATATGTTTGCATTAATCCTCTTAATTTCAGGAGTTGTATGGGTGCGGGGCTCGACGTATTGGGGTGACTTCACTGCCGCCTTTGGGATGTCTACCGGCAGCAATCACACTTTTCGGTCATGGAAGCAACGGGTGTGTTACCAGAATCAACGAGGATGCGAAGAACTTCAACAGAAAGTTAAATTACACCGTGAACTCCCTGGGAAAGCAACACCCGGATCTTAAGATAGCAGTTCTTGACATCTATCAGCCTCTCTATGATCTTGTTGCTAACCCTACTAGTCAAGGTATACCTCCATCCAATTTCGATCTGTTCACCATGCCAGAATTCATATATTGTTATTAAACGATAACAAATTTGTCGGATGTGTGTATAACTAGGTTTCTTCGAGGCACGAAAAGGTTGCTGCGGGACCGGCACGGTCGAAACAACTTCACTTCTTTGCAATCCAAAATCAGTTGGAACCTGTGCCAATGCAACAGGCTATGTGTTTTGGGATAGTGTACATCCGTCAGAGGCCGCGAACCAAGTATTAGCAAACTCACTTATCTTAGCCGGAATTGACCTTGTGACTTAAAAATAAGTATCTCAAAGTTGGAGGGGTTTGTAAAATTTGATCCTTATTATTGTTATTTTTAGTGATAAAAAGTTACTGTTTCTAGAAACTTCTTGTACTTGTTCAGTGCTGTGCTGAAATGGTGTTGTAACTGTAATAAGAAAAGAAAACGAGAGAGAGATATATAATAGTGTGCATATTATTGAAATTAATAGTTGTTAAATATTTTTATGATCGGTTTTGTCATTTTGATGTCTGGAGAATAGGCTACGATATTATTTACTTATATTAATGGATATTTAATTTTGTATGATTTACACCATATTAATTTGAAAAAATAAATACTTCTTTGAATTGGATGCACACATTAATTAGAGCCGTCGATTTTTTCACAAATTAATTAATCAATAATTATTATTTTTCAAAATAATAATATTTTCATTTCTTTTATGTTTCAAGTAATAAAGAAAATATCCTTTCCTGAGCTAGCAATAAGTATGTAGAAGATTTTTAAATTTAATCAAAACCAAAATTAAATCGTCTTTCAAATGGTTCGACTATTTTATTACTACATAGGAATCGCATGGTAGTAAATATATTTTATTATTTCCAGTATGACCGTTTAAAAGGAAAATTCAAACTTAATGTTATGTATTGCTTCTCTTGAATATATTCTGACCTCTCATTTTTAAATTTTATATATTAAAATTAATAAGATGCTTCTATTGAAATATTTTTGTAATATAATCTTACTTTAGGTCACATGAAGTGCACTTATTAAGGAAGAATTAGATCCACAAGTAGCTGAATTCTAATATTTTATTGTTTCTCGATATTGTATTGCAATTTGAAGTCAATTTAAGACTTTAAGTGCTTGAATTTGTCGAATAAATTTGTTTCGGTAGTCGGAAAGAAAGGTAAAACACAAAAAAAAGGAAGGAACAAATAATCATATACAACTCAGAGGGATTATTAGAGCTCAATACAAAAACAAAAACAGAAAAAAACAGAGAAAAAACAGAGAAAAAACAGAGAAAACAGAGGAAGATGCTAATAAAAATGCCAGAGCCCAAAAGGAAAGATAAAAAAGAAGGAAACAAATGAAATGCAGAACCAGCCCAAAAGGATTTTGAAATAAAGAAAGGAATCCACTTTCATTTCTTGGGCAACACTTGCGTTTTGACTTTGTTGTTCTGATTCAATTCAGATGAGCAATAAAAAACGAAAAAAAATAAAAAATACCCGCATGTTGCGTCAGGCACTAAAAACATTTGTAGAAAGAAAGGCTGTTTCAGATAGCAGCCGTAATATTTAAATCTTCTTTCTACAAATTCACCGCAAGGAGGTGAAACATGGGCCGGATCTACCGAAACCGGGCTGGGCCAAGCGTCTTGGGTTTTTGAGCAAGAATCAGATTCTTTTCGTTGCTGGACCCCTCCTGAAGATTCGTGCCAAGTTAAAAGAACGGTCCAGATCAAATAATTCTAGTTTATTCTCATTTACGGTACCGGAGGTTAGAGTAGAAAAAAAATGTGTAGTGTCGTGCTGTGTCATAAGTAACACGTCCTGATTTTAGTCTCGTATTATGCCGTGTTGTGGCGAAGTTAATTTTTTATGTTCCGTGACCAAAATGTCAAAGATGGTTACGGTATGTGAATGATCACGCCGTGCCCAAACGTGCCATTACCAAATGTGACTTGCATGACTCACGTGACTATTTAATCATAATTTAGATTAGTTTATTCAAGATTCACCATTTGATTAAAATCTAACGGTTATAATTACACGTGACTTGCGTGACCACGTGTCGTGCTGTATCAAATTTTCAAAAAATAATCACGATATACGAATGACCACAACATAAAATACACGAGTCATAACACGTAACCAACACGCGTGCCGTGTTGTCGTTCATTTTCCCACTCTACCGAAGGTGATCTGAGATATCTGAAACTTTGAGTTAATTTAAAAAGGTGTCAAGTTTTTTCGATGCCCATTCGGACCACTATCATTGTGCTTTGAGATTCGTTTTAAGGTTTTAAACGGTTCAGATTTTGCACAGATCCACTCAACGTGTGATATATCTCAGAGGATGCGAATCCCCCCACCCCCGAAAAATTACAATTGATAACACGTGATTTTTTATTCATCACATTAGGCCTATTCGGCAGATTATTGGGAATGAGCATAGACACGGAAATTGAACTAAAAATTACTGTTCACGTTAGAAAAAAAAAATTATTTTTTTTCCTGTGAGAACAATAGAGCGGCCGAACACGTCCTAAAAAATAAATCGGCGGCCTAAGCATGGGTAGCATATCCTATATATGCACGCACGACGCATGGTGGCACAAGTTCTCAGTCGTGCATGTCAAAATAATTTTGGCGCTTATTTGATTTATAGAAAATATGTTTTAAGAACTCATGCTAGATTAAAAAGTTCGATGCAAATCTTATTTTACACGGTAGTTTTTTTTTTCCTTTCTTTTTGGTAAGCCACTAGATCTGAATTGGTATGTATGCATGACTGTAATGGATGCTTAGTTGTTACGGGGCAATTCTTCAATGCAGTGTGACCCCAAAATCATTTTAGGGTCCTTAATTATTTTGATTACGGTCATACCCAATGGTTCGGCATTTTAATTTTTGTATAGATCTATAGTACTGATCAATGATTTTTGTACTTATTTTAAAAAAAAAAAAAAAGTTAAAAACTTCCAAATAAAAATATAGATCTATAATCGATGTTTGTTTTGCAAATTACCAAAGCCTCACTCAAGAAAAAGAAAAGTTGCCATATGTAGAGGTGCAAAATATAAGTCCACATTTAATCTCATATTGTTGGGTTTTCATGGTACTTAAGGCAGCGGAATTTCAAAAATTTTGACAAGAAAAGTACCAAAAGATCATTATGTATGACTAAAATCAAACCCAAATCAATTTTCAAATCAATAAGCATCATACCTTTAGTTTCTTGTCTTCAAACAAGAAATGAAGATCCTTGAGATGTAGAGTTGTAGCCTCCACCTCCTTGTTGATCGATGCTAATGGTGGTTGATGCTTTGCAGCGCTCTGGTGGTTAATGTGTGCGTGACCTTGAACGCCTTGTACCAAGATGAGACTCCAAAGTAGAAGCCCTCCACGGTATCCACCAAGAAATTAATTAGAAACCAAACTTTCTTCTTGCTAGAGAGTAGTAATTTGGTCGCTCCTTAATCCCTATCCTCCAAGAGAATAAGATCTCGATTCTAGGGTTTGTGAGTTCTCAACACATGAGAGAGAAACAAGAAAGAGAGAGAGAGTTTTGGCAAAACTTCAACTCTCAAAACGAATTGCTCTCAAAAGGAATGAGAGCGAGTGCATATATAGCAAATAAGGAATGTAAAATTATGTTTCCAAAATTAACTCTACCACGTTTTTGACCACGATCTAATTCGAATTAGATTCTGCTCTCTGAATAAAAGTTATAGATCTTTCTTTTATCTTTCTATCCATATGTGGAACGCTCAAAACAAACATCGTATGAGGGTGTTATGGTCAAAATACGAAACATGCGCAGCAGTTTCCAGAACATGGTAGTCTAAATTTAGCACCACGTTCTATCACGTTTTTGAGCCTGATATATTTCTAATTTGGTTTTCTTCCAGAAATACAAAGTTTTAGATTTTTCTATTACCTTTCCAGAAAGATATAGAACGCTAAAAATGAATATCGTATTAGAAATATATGGCCCAAATAAGAAACATTGCGCAGCAGCTTTCAGAAAATGTGGTAAACTATTTTGGGCTAACTTTTAATTATGGAAACAATTCTTTAAATAAACATGAGCCATAATTAACAACAGTCATTTGGCTTTGTTTATTGGGCCAAGTTTCACTTTCCTTGTTTGAATTAATCAAATACAATTAATCTAATTAATTGCAGTATCATATATAATTATCCAAATAATTATATTTCTCATGTTTTAGTGGAGAAACCAATTTATTTGTCATGTCATACATGTCAAATAAATTAAGGAGCATTCTAATTAATTCCTTATTGGTGTGACCCTGTGGGATCTATGTCATTCGGCAATAGAATCTGAAACTCTTTTCGATTCCATAAATTACAAGCGGCACCTAGCAATATGCATTGTAATTACCCAAATGACACAGATGATAAGTACCATACATTATCACGATCCCTAAGCAATAATTGCCTCGTGTTAATTCCATGTCTCATGATATCATGAATAGATCCAAGGTAGGAGTGTGTCATCCTTGCAAATCTACTCATTTCTTGATTCCGAAATAATTCAGTAATTATAATTAACTCCTTAATCATATGTGCATATACTTGTATTATTTCATCAAGGAGTCCAGTGATATCATCGCTCATTATATGAGGGACATTGGTATTCTTGATAATTACTATCCCTCCACATAAGAAACACATACTGAGATAGAATCTGTATAATTGCCAGTTACGGACAACGTTGGATAATATCCACGAATATATATTCCCATGTGAGAGAAACAATCATCTCATACCTTAGAATTCCAGACACAAATAAAACATTAATGACACAAATACAATCCATATTAAATGTTTTACTTTAGTCACGTCCAATTTCCTGATCTCCATCAGGTATCCATTTGATCAGATTGACAACTCATTGTCATATGATCTGCAGAACATGATCATCATCTAATCCAAATGCTAATCTTGTACCGGTAATTAATGTCCCTTGTTAATTACCAAGACTAGGGACACTTTATAGTATTTATTAACACATGTATAGAGTTCCACAATTCCAAGTCCTCAACCTGAATGATATATAATTAATAAAATACTCAAGGAACAAAATGATAAACATAATCATTCAATTATATAAACAAAACTTATAAAACAATCATCATATGATTGGCTTCTAGATCACAACACTAACACATATATCATTTAGATGCACAGTATTTGGATAATGTTGTTAATTCATTTCAAGAGATTAGAAAAATATAAAATAAAATTATTTGGTAAAAATATTGGCAAATCTATTTTTTACTTCTTGCAATAATAAATGAAAAGAATGCGTTCTAATTAAAAAAGTATAAAACATAAAGTAATTCTAGCATTCATTGACTTAATTTATTTGCATCAATGTAACAGATTTTTTTTTTTAATTTAAATAAAAATAAAGGCGCATGACTTGTAATATAATTATCATGTCTGTAATGTTGAATTTCAAATTTAAGCTTTATATTCGAAGACTGCCGAAATAAAAATATTACAAAATAATCCCCCTCTTCTGAAATATGAATTTCATGATTAATAACGAGTGTAAAAAAAAATTCAATTAAAAAGTTACCCGCCCATCCATCATGTATGTCATTATTTTTTAAGACTGTCAAATTTTCAATTTTAATAGTATTTTTATAAATTATCAAACATATTTAATTAACTAAAGATTTATACACCGAGATTTTGGGAGGATACATCTATAGTTGTTAAATTATTATGGGAGAATTTCATATGTAACACTCAAAAATTGTGAAATTACATATTTACCATCTAAAAATCTAATAACTCACATATTTACCCAATATAACTTTAGTATATATCAAATTTACCCAAAATTCAAATTAATTATGTTTAATATTCTTAAAACTATAATTAATCAAGGGTTAACTTAGCACCCATGCTTTCTCTCCTTAGACCGTTTGAGTCCCTATCAGCTAAAAGACCCACACTATTTTTAACTAAGCCAATAACAAAACATGATATTTTCAAACTCAGTTACTACGTTAATAACAGTTGCGATATGAACGTCAACTTCAGTACGATTTGTTTTGTTGGAAAAAGAGCTCGAATCCTAACTAATCTCTGAGTCTGTTGCTCCCTTCTCTCCGAGTTTCAGTAGGAGAGACGAGATGAGGAGAGAGTTTCAGCTTGAAGGAGAAAATTAGCCAAAAAAAGACGGGAGGAAAATATGTGCGCAGAAGAGGAAGGGGTACAGAAGGAGAAGAGACTAAATAACTTATTAGTTATATTTTATATAATATTAAACTTAATTAATTTTTTTTTATTAATTGGATAAATATGTGAGTTATCAAATTTTTAGATGGTAAATACGTAATTACAAAAATTTGGATGGTAAATACGTAATTTCATAGTTTTTGAGTGGTATATATGAAAAATTCTCAGTTAATATTTTGTTTGTAATTGCCAGACATCATATAAATGTTTCATAAAAATGGACGTATATAAGCTAGAACTGCTCAAACAATCAGACTCACCAAAAACTACACTGTATTAATTGTATGGGAACGGCACAGTCTGTCGATGGGGCCAGGTCACATGTGTTATTCATATTTCACAACAAGTATCAACCCTGCGCAATTATGAATTTGAGGTTTTTGTTGCGTACTTATTGGTGCTTGTTGCATTCTTAGAGCAAGATCTTGCTATTTGATCGTGCATATTCTCCGTGTATTTTTTATTTACAGTTGAATATTTTTATAATTAATTTTATGTAGCTGTAACTTTTTAAATTAATACAATCGATTACGGACTTTATACACAAACAAAATAGTACAGGACGAGGATTCATAATTAGTGAAAGTATTTTTTTTTTTAAATTAAATACTTTAGATAGGCATGGTTCAAGTTTAATTTGAAAAATATGATATAAAATGAACGATCTATCTGGACCGAGTTGCAGCTGTCAACTCTTAAATAGAATACTCATGTTGATTCTGGCTGTACTGTACTGCTCTTAATTTTAATACAATGGGCTCTAGCTTTTTTTTTTTTTTTTAAATAATAAAATAAAATGAACGATCTAGAATAAATGCACGGATAGGTATGAATCGTTCAATTTGTTTTAAGATTCGTACAAAATTAAAACTATAGATCACTCTGTAAAACTAAAATAAATGCACGGATTTCAATACAGATAAAAAAAACTTAGATCAGACATCAAACTAAATTTGATTGCTACTCGCTCTTTCACAGGAGGGGAGATATTTGATCCTGCTACTCTGTGAAATGTTGTGTGCGCACTTGACTACGGGCTATTTAAAAAAGAAAACAAATCAAATTTGATCAGGTCTATAAAAGCTCCTTTTCCTCTCCCTATATGGTACTCATTTTGAGTAGAGCTAAGGTGCTCCTAGGGTTAGGAGTACTAAGATTTTTGTACTCTTAATTCTAAAATTTATCGGATTAATTTCGAACGACGAATCTAACCGTTGAAATCCTTCTACCTTACGAGTAATACATTTAAATGTGAAAATTTTAAAATTTTGAATTAATTTAGTCTAAAGTCAAGTGGTCAAAAGTCTTCCAAAAAATGAATGCATTAAAATTAATTTAGAAACATTCTAATTTTGACCACTTGACTTTATACTAAATTAATTCGAAACTTTAAAATTTTCATATGTAGACGCATCACTCGTAAGGTAGAATGATTTCAACGGTTTGGATTCGTCGTTTGAAGTTAATCCGATAGTTTTTGAGTTAAGAGTACAAAAGAGCTTGATACTCCTAGCACCACCCTAGTTCTACTCCTATATTTTATTATTGCCAAGGGCCCAAGGGGTGAAACGCTGCAGTTTAGACTGTAGTCTGTGTCTCTGTGAGCCCTATCCACACTCATGCTACAAAACTAATAAAGGGAGCAGCACCAAACTAATAAATAAAAGGAAGTACATAGTAGTTGAAAAGTTTAAATGTCATTAAATTGAATGACCCAATGTTATTATACTATTGTACATATGCTCCAAGCTGGAGGCTATAATCAAGTTAATCAAAATGGTATTAAAATGACATTTTGAGGGCCAGATTCAACTGTGATATTGTTATGTCCAATCAAGTTCATTTTTTATATTAATTAATTAAAAAATATATATTTGAAATTTGAATGTGAACGTTGATCTTATTATTATTTATCTAGGTTAACTCATCTACAGAAAATAACATAAAATATTAGTTGCGGTACGTACGGAAATTTTTTTATCTAGCACCCCCATAAATTCAAATTAATTAAAAGCTACTCAGATCCAAAAAGCTCGAAAAATGACACTCCCGCAAGCTCAGTTTGCACACCACGGCAAGCTCGGTTGCGCACCACCGTGCGCAAGCTCGGTTGCGCACCACCGTGCGCAAGCTGTTGCGCACCACCCGGTGCGCAAGCTCAGTTTGCGCACCACCCGGTGCGCAAGCTCAGTTTGCGCACCACCCGGTCTGCAAGCTGAGCTGAGTAATGGCAGACCGGGTTGGAACGGGTCGGGTTGGTGTGCAAACTGAACTTGCGCACCGGGTGGTGCGCAAACTGAGCTTGCGCACTGGGTGGTGCGCAAAGTAAGCTTGCGGGAGTGTCATTTTTCGAACTTTTTGGATCTGAGTGGCTTTTAATTAATTTGAATTTATGGGGTGCTAGATAAAAAATTTTCCGCGGTACGTAGTGTATAAAATTAATCATGTTGCACATGCAGGTGGTTATAATTCTCTATTTAGACTTGTGCACATGCACCAAACCAACCTTATATATGTAGCTCTCTCCACCTATATATTCAACCTAACTAGAGTAGTCAAAGAAACAGAGAGATACATAGAAATGGAAGGGTGTACAGATTTCATTGTAGCCCTTATATTTCTAGGAATGATAAACGTAGGCAGTGCACAATCATCTACTACAACTCTTGTCACGGCGGTTCTAACATTTGGTGATTCGACCATGGATGTCGGCAACAACAACTATCTGCGTAGCGACTTCAAGGCGAACTTCCCTCCATACGGGAGGGATTTTGAGAACCATACCGCCACCGGGAGGTTTTGCAATGGCAAACTGCCTACTGATATCACTGGTATGTTGTCACTCAAAATTAGAAATGTATTGACAAACTTCATCTCTCTGTTTGGGGACGAGCTTGGGTCCGATACCCATAGGACTCAAGCCGGGTCCGATGAGTTCTATCATCGTCCGATTCACTTTAAGATCTGTGCACAGGCATATTAAAGCATTTGCACGAATCTTGAAGGAATCAAACGGTGATGGAACACATCGGACTCAGTTTGAGTTCTGGTGAGGTGTGCATGTTTACTTCAACACCAAAATTCATTGCAAAACAGCCATGCATATATGCACTTCTTTCTTCTTTTTTAATCCATTAATGATTTTTTTTTGTACTATAAGTTGTCACCATGGTTCTGAAACTCGGAATCGGAATCGGAATCGGGTTCTTGACTGTGGAATTGGAATCGGATGAATCGGCCGGAATCGGATGAATCGGCCGGAATCGGCCGAGTTGACTCGGAAACTCGGATTTTTTTAGTAGAAAACCTGTTTGTAGCCAAAACGTAGGAAATAATTG
The DNA here is from genome assembly GCA_024447775.1 of Carex cristatella. NCBI lineage: Eukaryota > Viridiplantae > Streptophyta > Magnoliopsida > Poales > Cyperaceae > Carex > Carex cristatella. The sequence goes on along the minus strand of JAJHPF010000028.1, from coordinate 2,900,357 downwards.
GTAAAACAATAATTTGTAAAAAAACTATGTTAAGACAAAATATCACACTCAAATAATTCACTAATTATATAATTTGATACCAGCATTATAAATTAAACACACTTTTTATTGCCATAATCGGCCGAATCAGATCGGTAACTCGGATTTTTTTGGCTGAAACTTGTTTTGTACTAAAAAAATATAAAAAAAAATTGGTATTTGGATAGTTAACATTTTAAATATTAATAACACTCATAATAATTAAATTCTGATGAATAACAATTAAATTTATAGCGTAATTCTTTAAAATATTAAAATAATCTAATTTTAATATAAAATAGACTATTTCATAAAATAATTAAAAAACGTGATTGATATTCAAAAAAAGAGAAATGAAATTTTAAATTTCTACATTTTATATTTTCTTAACAATCAAATTTAATGTAATTTTGTACAATCCCATTCTTTACTTTAGTTAAAAAAAAAAAAAAAAAAACCCACTGTGTATGCATCTCCTTCACTCTAGTTAAAAACAAAAAAATATAAATAAAATAAAACAGTAAAGTGTTTGCAGGCTACCAGCCTAGTAAGTCACACTTTTGAGTCTTTGACCAAGTATTTTTTGGATCACGATATAAAATGGACAAGATTTATCATGAACCATTAGAAATTCAAATTTTTTATAGTACAAAATTATACATCAGGTCAGCCACAGAAATAACTAAAGATTCTTCTTCCTCACTCAGCCAGAGGCTTCGCCTTTCCAAATTTTTTCGAGCACCATTTCCTTCTTCAAAAGATGCAAAATTGAACTTAAATCTCAAGCCAATAACAATGATTTTCTTGCTCTCTCAACCTCAAGAAACAACATAAAGCTAAGGTGGGAAGCCAAATCATTCTAGAACAATGTTTTCACTGCCCATGTACTGACTTGGGTGAAACTCGGTTTGACTCGGCCTAACTCGGTGAAACTCGGTCTGACTCGGCCAGAAAATCGGCTAACTCGGCCGAGTCAGACACTGTTCATCCGAGTTTTGATAAAAAAAAATCGCACAAGCGAGAAACTCGGGTATAACTCGGACTGGACAGGGCTGAATCGGCTGAGTTTCAGAACCATGGTTGTCACGGCTCCTCTGCTTTAAACATATATATCAAAATACAAAATTCCAACGTTCTTTCAACATAACGCATGCACCTAAATTGTTCACAAATGTTCAAGTTTGTTGCGCTAAAAAATACTATAAGGTTCACTCTTGATTTTACACCAAAATTTTTATTTTTAATTTTTGAAGTATATATACCTGTATTGTTAAAAAAAAAATAACAACATCAATGTTAGTGTGAAGTCATTGTTGGAGCTTTAGAGCATCTGCATGCATCCTGAAATTTTTAGAATTTCAAAGCTGACTTGTCAGTTTCTAAACCAGTTTCAGAGATGTAGATGGATTTCATATTTAGTAATTTTGTTCAATAGTTTCTAAATATGAAACTGTTTCAAAACTCTGACATGACAAAATAATCATTCTGTATTCGCTCAATTTTTTTAATACTGTTTTAATTAAATGCTAATGTGGCAACTAAGAAATTCTAAATTTAATTTCAGAGATGTAGAGATTTAGAAATTTATAGAGTCTAAAATTTCTAAAATTATGTTAACAGTTATTTAAAAACTCCAAAAGTTTCAGTTATTTAGAAACTCCAAGAGTTTCAGGGATACAGATGCTCTTATATTTCAAACAATTAATAACAAAAAGGTCGTATCAACTTCTAACGCAAAATATTCTGTCACTAAAAACACCTAATTAATAATTTTATGTTATTTCTCACCCAATTAAATTTGATTAACTTTGTCATTAATATTATGCTAAATTTTTACGACCATTTATTCGGGCCATTTATCCAATTATGTTTCTCCTTGAAAAGACAGAGCCACCAGAAGATATGTGTCAAGATTTTATTATTCAGGATTGCTAACAATTATGATCAGGAGAAATTTCGCATTGGTTCATCCAACAATATACTTTATACAAAATTAACTGTGAAACTCTACACAAATTGTTCTGTGATAAAATGTGAATTCTACAGAAATTTAAATTTAAATACGTTTTAAATTTTCTTAATATACTGCCTATTCAAATCACTTCTCTTGTTTGCACTTTGCATTATTGGTCTAATATTACGTATACTTAATTAGTTAGGACTTGGCATTTTGCACTGTGACATACATTGGACTTAATTAGGAGTGAGTGTTGAATCTTGAAAAGGTTTTGTGTCGTTGCAGTATTTATTCGCTTGCGTAAAAACATATATACATGCGTTTCATAATTCTGTCAGAATAAAGTCATTAATTGTTTCCTCTCTGTATGCGTCAGGAGACTAGGAGATTAATAAATAGCCTGAACCTCTGTCTCAACAAAATAAATGCGAGGCGTTTCATTATTTCTTATTTTGTTATTTTGAACGAATATATACTAGAAATTATTTCATCTTTGCTATTTTAGCATGATAATGGCATTAATTTTGAGTGGCCACAAGAGCTGCTTACATCAGACCATCACCATCCCATTAAATTTGAAGTGAGGATTGCATATGCATTTGCAATCTGATCAGAACCGTTGATTTGGCAATGGACGATTTCCATAAATAGTGATCCATTAATTATTGCCAAAATGCCAACCACCAAATTTACAGGCTATGTACTTCCATCCCATTAAATTGGAGCGGAATTGTTTACATTTTTTCTTGAGTAAAACTAGGATGCTCTTAAGTTGACCAAGTCTCTTTGTGAACTTAATTAGTTAATTCTAAATTCTATCAGATTTATTTCAAATACGAATTCAAACCGTTGAAACTCTTATACCTTACGAGTGATGCATCTACATGAAAAAAATTTAAAATTTTGAATTAATTATGTATAGAGTCAAGTGGTCAAAAGTTGTTAAAAAAATGAATGTATTAAAATTAATTTATAGACCTTCTACTTTTAACCACTTGACTTAATACTAAATCAATTCAAAAGTTTAAATTTTTTATATGTAGATGCATCACTCATAAGATAGAAGAGCTTCAACTATTCGGATTCATTATTTGAAATCAATCCGATAGATTTTAAAGTTGAGTTCACAGATAGGCTTGGTGAACTTAAGAGCACCTTAATTAGTTATACTTTTTTTTTCTTTATATCTACCTTCCACACAGAAACAAAACTCTGATGTGCTCAGTAGACAAAAGACAAATATTTCTTCCCTTATCACCAAGGGAAAGTAATAGTTATTTTTGAACTGGATATTGTTTACTGGTGTTAAAGGAAATTTATTAGCTGTGCATTTCCCACTTGTGTGTTGATCATCACCTCTCCTGTAAATCTCTCTGAAAGCAATTAAGTTCATTTAGATCCACAGGTAACAATAAAACATACATAAAAAAAGTGCCAGTGAATAGTTATTATTTTAATAAGACAAGCACCAGCTGATATTTTTTTTCTGTTATTTTCTTTATTTTCTTTATTTTTTTTGTTTTAGCTGAAATTCTGGGATTCAAAACCTATCCACTGCCCTATCTAAGTCCCCAAGCAGCAGGGAAGAATCTTCTTATCGGAGCTAGTTTTGCGTCTGCCGGGTCTGGTTACTCTGATCAAACCACAAAATTATATGTGAGCATTAATTTGTTATGTATTGTTTGCATTAATTATGAGTAGAACTAGGTGCTCCTAAGTTCACCAAGTCTCTATGTGAACTCAATTCTAAAATCTATCGAATTGACTTTAAACGATAAATCCAAACCGTTGAAATCCTTCTACCTAATGAGTGATGCATTCATTTATAAAACGAATTTATAAACTAATTTTAATGCAATCATTTATAACGATTACATCGATTTGATGAAAAGGAAACCAAATTTTCATTTGGAACAGCATGCAATCTCACTGTCCGAGCAACTAGAGTACTTCAAAGAGTACCAGTCGAAGCTGGTACGGTTGGTTGGCCACCGAAAGGCAAATGACATAATTCAAGGTGCATTGTACATAGTGGGCTCGGGGACGGGAGATTTTGTGCAGAACTACTATATCAACTCTGATCTCCGCAAGTTATATTCTGTCGATGCATTCTCTGAGCTCATCGTAGAAGAGTCATCAAAATTCGTCAAGGTTTGTAATTCCTGTGTCAAATGCAGTTTTACTGTTACAAGTTATTTTATTTGTGGACTGACAAATTAAGAATTCCATGTAGTGCACCGTAATAAGAATCATCATGGAAAATTACTAGGAAGCGTGTATTTATATCAAAATAGAAAGTATAATGTCTTGCATAAACATATGCTCTGTTCAAAGGTAACGCATAGTAAACAGAAGTCTTTGATTGAGTCCAAATTTAACATTGTTTAAAAAAATTACAACAAAAGCTCCCTCCAAAAAATCCTTCTTTTTTTCATGAAACAACAGGGGCTTTACAGTTTGGGGGCCAGGAGAATCGGTGTGACATCGTTATCGCCATTGGGTTGTCTGCCGGCAATCATTCAAGTATTTGGTCATGGCAGGAAAACGTGCGTGACACGCTTCAACGAGGATGCCTTGACCTTCAATAGAAAGTTGAATCACACTGTACTCGCGTTATCGAAACAATATCCCGAAATTAAGATAGCTGTCTTTGACATCTATCAACCGATCTACGATCTTGTAACTGCACCTTCAAAACAAGGTAATATTAAACCCAAAAAAAAATGTGTTCTTTGAATCCGAAGTACTTTTAGGATTTCAGCTGTGCACTGTTATTGTGAGGTTCAGCACAAATAAGGAACAAAAGGCGCGAAAAGAAAATCTTATATATCCATGATCATGATTTAATGCAATAATGAATACATGATATAGGGTTTACCGAGGCAAAACGAGGCTGTTGTCTGACAGGTGCATCTGTGAAAACATCAGTGCTATGCAAACCTAAATCAGTTGGGACATGTTCAAATGCAACAAGTTATGTGTTTTGGGATAGCGTCCATCCGTCAGAGGCAGCGAACAAAGTTATTGCCGATTCCCTTCTTATGGCTGGAGTTTCTCTTATTAGTTAGGTTTCAATTTGAGTTATTAGAGAAATTTGGTTGATCGTGTTTTTTTTTTACTTCTTTTAGATGGTTTGTTGTAGAATTTTCAACAATATGTGGAACAGAGTATGATATGTGTGCAAGTGTCGGTCCATTTAATTATATTATGTTATATATGATGTGGTTTTTAAAGCAAAGTTTGTATAAAAAAAAAAGAGGAGGGTCCAATACCCTCATTTTTTTTTTTATATTTCATAATATCTCATATTAAATATTAAGTATCTTTGTTTCTAAAGTTCAAACTGTCAATATCAACGTTCAACATTATATCCATACTAAAATATGCTTGTGATGAAATTTTATAATTTTCGGAGAATTTGTACTATTTGTTCAGATGGGTAGAAATCACTGTTTTTAACGGTCCAGGAATAATTATTTTATATCTATCTTAAAAAAATAGTAATTTTTTTCAAAAATTATAAAATTTCATCTCCAAGCATATTTTGGTATGAATATCATACTAAGTGGTTTGGATTAATAATTTGGACTTTGAAAATGAAGATATAAAGTATGAAATATGAAAGGCATGATGTATTAGAACCTTTCTAAAAAAAAACTTATTTTAGTAAATGTTATGCAGTTTTTTTGAATTGAGAGTAGTTCCGATGCCCATCGGACCTATCTTTTTCGATGGGTGCAATGACCATCAGATCTGTATCAAGATTTCGTTTGAACTCACTAAAATCCGTGCAAATATTTTCAGTTTCCGTGAGTACAAATCTCAATAATAATCGTACGGTGTTAGAACTAATTGAACCTAAAAGTAGGTCCGATGCCCATCGGACCTACTCCTATCTCAGTTTTTTTCCGTTTTGATGTGGGACTGAAATAAGAATTTTTTTTTTTTTTGCTGCTAAGATTTCACTTTCACACTTTGCATAACTGCCCAACATTGTCCCTAACCTGTCTTTTTAATTTGTCTAAAATTTATGAGCATGCAATAGGCTTATTCAAATCTCAGCCAAGAAAATAATAATAATATGTAGTTCTTAATTATGGGGCAAATATAATTCTTAGTTCGTTCAGATAGTTAATTATGTTACCTAAATTAACCATTTTAACTCTGGGCCCACATAAAAAAGAGATGGGATACTTTAACATCTGATTAGCCTGGAATTTAATAAGAAATCATCCTTCGAATATTACATATCAAAATGAAAATCTCTACTTCAGTAAGCCCATAAAAGCCCGTTTATAAGACTGTATTTGGGCCGATAGGGAGCAATTTTTTTAGGAGAATTATTTGTATATCCGTTTAAAATTTGTGTAACCATCTCTCTCAGCATAATTCAAAAAGAAAGCATGAAGAAAGAAGCAACTGAACATTGCATGCAAGCTGCTCGCTCCCTCCTCAAATCTGTTAAGCATCGCCAATCAGTCCCCTTGGCAGCTTTCTATAGCATCTTCACCGATTTAATCCGTTCTCAGCCAACTCAAACAGTTTGGTATTTCTATTTACAACTTCTAAATGCAGGATTTCCTCCCCATGTAAGACCTTTCAATGTTCTCATGCACCATTACTGTAATAATGGGAACATTAACCATGCCCGTCAGGTGTTCGATGAAATTACAAGATGGAGGTTGAGACCCACTGTTGTTAGTTTCAATACATTGATTGGTGGCTGTTGTAGACTTGGAGATTTGGGTCATGGGTTAGAGTTGAAACGAAGAATGGTCCAGCATGGAGTCGAGCCTGATGTGTTTACTTATACACCTTTGATCAAAAGTTTTTGTAAATTTGGGAGCTTAATACACGCGCGTCAACTGTTTGCCGAAATGCTCCTTAGAGGGTTGGTTCCTAATACAGTAACTTTGACTGCATTGATTGATGGGCATTGCAAACAGGGGGAGATGAGACTGTCGATGGAGTTGTATCGAGAAATGATGAGAAGAAATATAAAGCCAGATTTGATGACATTTAATACATTGATCAATGGGTTTTGCAAGACCGGAGATACAAAGGAGGCGAAACAGATTATGGAGGACATGAGGTTCAATGGGTTTAAACCTGACAAGGTTACTCACACTATCCTCATTGATGGGTGTTGCAAGGATGGTGATTTAGAAGCAGCGATGGAGATAAAAAGAAAAATGTTGGCCCAAGGAATTGAAGTAGATGAGGTGGCATACACGGCTCTTATATCAGGATTGACCAGGTCAGGCCAGGCTCATGAGGCAGAGATGGTACTGCGTGAAATGATCAAATCAGGTTTTGCTCCTGATGAGGTCACATATACCATGGTGATAGGTGCATTTTGTAACATAGGGGGGGTTAAAATAGGGTTTAGACTCTTAAAAGAGATGCAAAGGAGAGGCCTTAAATTGGGTGTTGTTACATATAATGTACTGATGAATGGTTTATGTAAGATTGGTCAAATGAGAAATGCTGAAATGCTGCTAGATGCTATGCTAGATGTTGGGGTTAAACCAGATGATATCACATATAATATATTGTTAGAGGGGCATTCAAGGCATGGCAAGGGAAGAGCAAACAAGGAAATACTGAGGGGCGAAAGGGGAATGGTGTCTGATTTTGAAACTTATGTTTGTCTGATAAATGATGTGGTAAGAAATACTTGTTAGGAATGAAGAACATATATATTCCACATAGCAGGGTGTAATTTTAACAAATAAATTAATAATACATCAGTGGCTTCAATTGCTTCGAAAGTGAAAAATCTGAATTGATTAATACAGTATTTTTTGTAAATGGTCCTCCAATTTTTTTTTTTTCCAAATAATTAGTTTTGTCAATTTCCCAAGTTTAGATTTCTATTATCCTCTCAAATTATATTGATACAAAGGATAATAATATTGAGCATGTGTAGTGCATGCCTACGGGCTTTAAACCAAAAAATAAAAAGAAATATTGAGCATGTGTGAATGCAGTATATGCGCGAGAGGTTTCTGAACTCGGATCCAAATCTACTGAAATCCATAGTCATGAACACTAATTCTGAAATTCCTGAAATCCGAAATTCAGTCATTGAATTGTTTCGAGATATGTCCACAGAAAAATTAGCTATTTTGAGATACGAGCACACAAAAAATTGGACGGCTAGATCTCGGATTCCAGGAATTTCAGGATTACTGTTTATGAATTTTGGATTTCAGCAAATCTGAATCCTTTGAACTCAACCTTATATTGTTATCACTTATCAAGTTTTATTTGTCAAAAGGGATGTTTCTGAAATTAATGAAATCGTTTAGCATTACTAAACTATAAAACATGAGTTACCTGACCGAAAGAGACTGAACTATTAAAACAACTTTTTAATTTTAATATTTTGGCACATCGTAGCCTATAAAATATGATTTACATCCTAACTTGTAAATATGACCGAAAGAGAACTGACAGTGGTGGATTTAAAGCGCAAAGAGACGGAAGTAGCTACATCATATTTATAAAGCCCATGAGCCGAGCCCACATAAGAATTACAACCGAGGTACACCTGGTCCATCAAAGAGATGTCGGATCTTTTCCGACTGTCGAGTCGTGAGGAGTCCAAATCCTCCCAGGTAACAGAATATTTGTGTTAGATCCGGACCGCCGTCCGATTAGAATTCGAGCGTGCAAATGCACGGAGCCCCTTTAATATTTTCTTAATTAGCAAACTAAATAACAAAATCCGAACGAGAGATACTATCATTACGGATACAGATATAACACTTTTCGCTCATATCTGTTGTGTAATTTATATCCATCTGCGTTAGCACCTTTTCGCTCATATAACACGTTTCTCGCCTTAGTCGATAGAAAGAAAGAGAAAAAGCGAGAGTGAAGCGACGAAATTAGACTGATTTCTCATTTCTCATGGCTTCTAAAACAATCTCAAAGGACATCATCACCCTTCGTGGATCTGCGGCTATTGTCAGTGAGTTCTTTAGTGAGTTATTGCATCCACCTCTGTTTTTCCTCTTTCGATCCCAATCTGTGTTAGTAACTTAGATCTGTAGATACTGTTTAGTAGATGCTTTTTATAAAGTAAAAGGTTCTGGTGCTAATTTTAGTCTTGATAGCAAGTTCTTTGTTTAAATCACGATATCTGAAAGGCTGAATGTGTGATCTATAATATTATTTACAATTATTAGGTTTCAAATATTTCATCCTAATACAAATACAACAGAAGCTTCTAGTAATGAGCAGATTAAGCACTCAACAGACAAGAGACAAGTTAGTTAGGATTGTTAGACAAACAGAAGTGGTCGTAATTCTGTTAGAATGTTTCTGTTAGGGTATTAATCACAGTGTGTAATTATGTTAAGAGATTATCTTATGTTTGCATAAGAGAGTTAGAGAACTCTATATAAACAATAGTGTACATGTACAAGATTGCTTAATCAAGAATGAAATTACAATTCACATCTCTTCTCTATTTCCTGTAACTAAGTTCGTACATCCCTTTATTCAAATTCAGTCCAGCAAACACTCTTGAGTAGTCTTAGTTAGGTTAGATCTTGGAACCTCACATACCCAAATTTTTTATTGTTGGGAATGTTATTAAGAGTGGCACATTTCAGCTTTAGATATGTATATATAGAAGTATGTGTTGTTGATGCACAAAAAATGCAGAAAATTCTCATTTATTTTCGGTTTCTTAAACTTGTTTGAGTAGTGTTTGTTGAAATGCATCTTACGAGATAAATAAATAAATCCCCTCTTTCTCTGCCCTCTTATTATTTCTCAAAATCTGACAAATTAATTGGTGTTTATTTCATTGACTATAATAAGCTCACCTGATTTTTTTTCCTGGCATCTATTTGTTTTAATGCCTCTTGACAGGTTACGCAGCAAACAGGTAAGAATAACACATCCCAAATTCTGATTATTCAGAAGCAATTCAAAAGAATATGTGTATGTTTTGTGTTTCTTTGCTAAATTTGGAGAACTTGAGATGTACAGTATTTTGTATAACCGTGGGGTATATCCTGAGGAAAGCTTTTCTAAAGTGAAGAAATATGGGCTCACAATGCTGTTGATACAAGACGAAAGTGTCAAGTCCTTCATCTCCAGCGTAACTTCACAATTATCTGGTACACCTTTTTTTTTGTTTTATTGTTCTTATCTTATTTTGGCAAAAACAGTGAACTGCATTTGTTTGCAGAATTGAGACTTTTTAATGAGGTTAGGCTAGTGCAAATGAGATTAACTGAAAACTGCATCATGTTGAGTAGTTGCATAATTGCAAATGAAAATTCTCTTGGTTTGGTAGAAGGATAAATGCAAACTTGGGTTGTTTTCTTCTTCTTAGGCAGGCTTTTGGTGGTTTGTTTGCAGACTAGTTGTAAATTTTGGATAATGAGTGCCTTACTGAAAGATGCATAACAATACAACTGATGAGCAAATTAATTGTTGTGTGTAAATTAGCGTTTAATTGCAATTATCTCAAAAGGACTAGTGTAATTGAAGCATAATTGTAGATTTGATTTAGTATGGTTGCAGTTTAGTAATGCTGAGGGTACTATGTATCTTAGAATACTGATAAGTATTGTCGAAAATTCTACATGGCTCAGCTCCTCGTCTGACTTGTCTGATATTTGTAATGCTGGCATGTTTAAATATACAAATTTATTTATTTTTATCCAATCATGTTTGTTTAATACTTTAAATTTTATGAAATTTCCAAAAGAATGGCTTGAAGCGGGGAAGCTACAGAGGGTTGTTCTGGTCATTATGAGTAAGGCTACAGGTGAGGTTCTGGAGAGATGGAATTTCAATATAGAGACTGATGTTGAGGTTGTTGAAAAGGGGTATGTTAATTTGTATGCCAATTTTAGTATCTACTTTGTTTTCCAATAATTTTTTTTGTGTTTGGTTTTCTTTTTCCTGACTTTGAATTGTGTTACCTTTCAGGATTATAAAAGAGAAATGTGACAAGGAGATAATGCGTGAAATACAGGCGATAATGCGTCAGATTGCTTCATGCATCACTTACCTGCCTTGCCTAGATGAAACATGTAAGTAGTCACTGGCACCGTGAAATTTATTGAGGCTAAATGAATAAATATAAAACTTCCAGTTTTTGTTATTATGTGCCATTTCATTTATTGGCCAAAAAGTTGATCAACGCATTATTTACAGGACCCGCTTACTATGGATTTGCAAGTAACAATATTAGCTGCCAACTCTGAGAGATTTTTTTCGTCTTTTGGGAACTAATTTTGAAAGGAACAGAAACTTCTATATTATTCATTTAGGTTAATTATTTTTTTGTTTACAATACAGCAGCTTTCTGCTTTTCTCTGTTGTCATTGCAGATCATTCTTTCTCTTTTAGACTTTTAGTACATTATTATTTGTTGCTGATATGTTTCAACCTAATTATCAATCAAAAGGCAACCTAACAAGTCATTTTCATCTGAAGTTGTAGCTATCCTCGCCAAAAAAGAGTAAAACCTGCAACTCTGATTCATATTTTCTATTTTTAGGTGTATTTGATGTGTTGGCATACACAGATAAGGACACCACAGTACCAATTGCTTGGGTTGAAACCGATGCCAAGCTCATAAACAACCCTCAAATGGTCAAATTGCACTCCTTTGACACCAAGGTACCATACCACTAATAAATTTTGTTTATTCAAAGGAAACAAGGGAAAGTTCTGCCTGGTACTTGGGACATTACAAGCCCACTTTGTAACTTATCAGTAAGTACCAGCAGTTTCCTTGTACATTTTCCTCTTGGTAACTGTTTTTTCTGGATAAATTGGCGCAGATACATAAAGTTGACCCAATTGTCTCCTACAAGAATGACCAATGGGAAGAAGAAGAATAGCTGTGCTATAAAACTTGACATGCTTTCTCAATACATTGCTATACTATTCTCTAATTGGAGCTTTGACCACCAATCAACAGATACTTGTTGCTTTGTAATTTGTGAATTGTGAATTGTTCATTCACGCCAATTCTCTGTCAATATGATGATACGAGTGAACAATCCACTTTGTGCGTGCGCTCAGCCAAACATTTTTATTTTTTAGTCTGTTGCGAAGTATGTACAAATTTAGTCCTGATGCGATTCCTTGCTTTGTTTTCTTTCCTGTAGTACGAGTTTACCTTTCGTTATCATTTCAGTTAATTTTATCTCTATAATTTTTATTTCTGAGTGCTTTTGCATAGGAAAATTTATGAGAGGGTTGTCAACACCAAAATTCTCATGCAAAGTGCACAGCGTTTTAACAGAATGTCTCGTGTTCTAAACGTAAGAACCAGTCTGATTTGCATGTCTTTTAGCTAATTCGAGCAGCATTTTGGACGCTGGGTTAGAAAATATAGCAGCAAATGTCATCGTTGGTTTACACTATACTTTTGTTTTCTGCAAGAATTTTTTTCTCAGATTCATTGTGCATAATTTTGATTGAACAGTCCACGTACAAGGTACAATCCACCGTTGTCATCTATTAGTCATGAGGAAAGTCAGAAAATTAAAATTGAGAGAACTAAATAAACAAATCTAAGAGTGAGGCTACGGTACTATACTACTATATGCATAGCATAGTCACAAGATTTGCGAATTATTCACGAATAATTTATTTTTTGGTAATGCCAAACAGAAACTTCGAATTATTCAGTTGATCGAACTTAAACCGAATATTCTCAAATAATTCGTGAATTTTACAAATTTTGCGAGTTATTCATGAATTTTTTCTGAATTCTTTCCGGAACATTTTTTTTTCTTCTTTGCAGGACTGAGATCTTTGATCCGGATAATTCCGAATAACTTTCGAATTATACTCAAATTATTTCAGAATCACGAATTTTGACCTCGTCGAACTAAACTTAAATAATTCATTTGTTCTATGATGCATAGTATGCAGTTATGCACTTCAGTATTGAAGACGTTAAATATGTATCAAAATTTGCGTCCCCATGCGCTGGATGAAGTCTAACAGAGCGCTTCCGTTGTCTAACAGAGTTCAAACATCCCACGATCCCACCATTGAAAATTGGAATCCATATCCAATCTGATATCAGACTCGAGCAGATCTTTGGATCATCCGATCGACATACATACATTTTTCTTATAAAAAAAATGATCAGTATTCAAGTACAAAATAAAAAAAACTGACAATGTCCATCCAATTAAGTAAAGTGAGGATAAAAAAATATGATAAATTGGGCGATTCAAAAACAAAAAAAAAACAGAGAGAAAAATTGGTCAAAACTATTTCAAATATCACAAGTTCATAATAGATATTATATAGAAAGAAGCTCCCAATTCCAAAGACGAGTAGTGAAAGATAGTATTATTCATCATTAAAATCATCATAATTAACGACAATCATGCTTATTCTCATTATAATGATGAATTACATATCATGATTGTAATAGAACAAAATTGTGATTATTGTCAGCTATCTGAGCAAAGGCACCATAGATGCAAGGCTGAATAAGAATAACTTATGAAGTCTCACAAGAGGAGGTAGCACTTATGATTTGTAAAGCCCCCCTTTTGTTGAGCATGCCAGAGGAGGTGGTATAACAGAAGAATAAAGTTTCTGATTTTCTTTTTGAGTTGAAATTTCTGGTAAAGGCAGAAGATGAGGCCATGGTACTATGCATAGCACGGATTGGTCCGTACTACGGATCAAAAAAATTATTTTTGAAATCCTAAAGGTCAATCCAAACCGTTTAACATGGTCTCCATATGAATATGTACTTGTAAATTAAATTTTATATTTTTTAGAATTTTTTTACTATTTTTTAGATGGGTAGCAAATTATTATTTTTAGATGGTCTAGAATTTCCAGATCAAGTGGTTTTCTACCCATCTAAAAGAATAGTAAAAAAATTCTAAAAAGTATGAAATTTAGTGTACAAGTGTATATTCATATGGAGACCATGTTCAATGGTTCGGATCGATTGCTAGGACTTTCAAACCGAAAATTTAAGTCCATAGCACGGACCAATATGCGTTATGGATAGTACCATAGCCTCACTCACGAAAGAAAGTCAACTTGAGATACTCTAAAACCATTCAATCTCCACAATATTTCCAGCAGAAGCATCAGCATATGGTCGGTGGAGCCCCGGAATAACATGTTCCTTTATTAAAAAACTTCATTCTTTTTCGAACCACCTCCTCTGGCTTTTTCAACAAAGGGGTGTTTTACAAATCATAAGTGCTACCTCCACTTGTGAAAGCCCGAGACTTCTCAAGTTATTCAACCTTGCATATATGGTGTACTGGCTCAGATAACTGACAATAATCAGTGCATAAACAAAAGTTCCCGATGAACGAACAATGCCCAACTGATCAGCCTTCTCAGCTTTCATCTTCAAAACTTCAGTCCGATATGTAATCAAAACTTCTCAGCCTTCTCAACTGTGAACCCTTCGTATTAAAATAATTTGAGTCTGATGAGATTTATATATTTTTAATAAAAAGTAAAATGAGTATTTTATAAATTTAGAATTAGTTTTAATTCAAAAAACAATAAAATGAGTAAATTTGTGAGTTTTTTAAGTTTGGAGGGAGAAATATGTAATTTCAAACTTTAGAGGGAGAAATACGTAATTTTGAAGTTTTTGAGGGGTATACGTGACATTCCCCCTTTTTATAAACCATAAATAGAAAAAAAGAAAAAAAAAATCCAACTTTGATAGTTTTAATTTTTACAAAAATCATTAAGTACTGAGATAAAAATTCAGCCCAAATTATTTTTTTTTTGTATGCCGAATATGTTATTTCGGTCTCATCATATTTTTCAATTGTATTATCAAATCCATGTGATCTGGTGTAATTACATTTTTTATGATTGTGCTGAGATGGAACTTGGCCCAATCTCTTTTTTTGTTTTTTTTTTCCTTTTGTGCCGAATTGAGTACTCGGTCCAACATATTTTTCGAATTTTCAATTTGCTCTGTGCTGAATTCCCAATTCGACATAGAGAATCCTTTTTTTATTGTTTTTTAACCAATTTTAATTGGTCCATTCTAATTTTTTATTGTCTTTTCCTCTGTGCTGAATTCGGAATTCGGCACAGAGGGTTTCCTCTGTGCTGACCTATGCGTTGCTCTTAATTTTTTATTGTTTTTTCCTCTGTGCTGAATTCGGAATTCGGCACAGAAGGCTTTCCATGCGTTGCTCTTGACATCGATGAACACAACTGGAAATTGTTTCGGTCAACCGAAGACCAAATACAACGAAATATGGTCATGAGAGTGTGTTCTATAACGCTAAACTAGAAGTCATATTATGCTCGGAACCTCTACATACATATTCACCGATTTGTGGGGCCCTTTCTATACTAACAGACAAAAAACCAGCTTAATTAATTCGGTGCATGGTGCGACTGGTCTAGCTAAAATAAAAACTAAACGAGCTCTAACTGAGAGAGGTTTTAGAGAGGTTTCGTCTCGCACTATTTATGGTAAAGTTTTAGAACGAAAACGCTAAGCGATCGTTCCCTTTATTTAAACAAATTCAAGAGCAAATCATTATTTCTTATGAGTTCTATCTGAGAGCTGAGTGCAGCGACTAATCAAAGAGAAAGCGAAAGAGAAGTGAAACAAGAGAGATTATTTCTATATTTTTTGTTTTTTTTTCCTCTTCGAGTAAGGTACACATCAGAGATTTTTATTTATTAATTTGGTTTTCTGTTGTGAAAAGGTTACTTATTAGATAGGAACTAGGAAACCTTCTACGAAGAATGTTTTAAAATAAATTGAAGCATCCAAGCTAATTTTGCTTCAATTTCTTTTACAAAATCGTAGAAGTTAAACCTCATACAAGAAACTAGAAGTTTGAATACTACTTGATTTATACTTGTTTCAATTTCAGCTCCGATTTACTTAATCTAATAGCACTATAGCAGGCTTGCCTTGTTTTGTAAAATACTAGTTCAATTCACCTCTTATTTAGAGAGACAAAAAAGTAGTCTGTAATTTTTAAGATCAATCAAGATACTAACACAATCCTTCCCTCTTTTTTTTCATCTTTTAGGTGGCAAATTTGAGTTAGAAAGGCTTAATAATTAAGTGAAAACCAATAAAAAAAAAAAACCCTTCAAATCCATCACAACACCACAAAAATGGATGCACAAGGAAAAGGGGTATCTCCACCTTCCCTACCAGCAACTTCACCTTCAACAACTGAATTCAATTCCTATTCCACAGTCTCCACCAATGACTCATACTCCCCTGTGCACATTTTAAACCTCCCCAAATCTACCAACCGAATCAATTTACCGTCGGGTTTTCAAATAAACCGGGGCTATGAAGTACCCGACCCGAACCGCATCCCACAGTCCATCTTTGCTCGCACCAATTCAAAATCAGCCCATAAGGAATGGAGCGTTACGTCAAATGAATCCCTTTTTAGCATCCATGTGGCCAAATCTAGCGACTTACCCAGTGCTGTTATCGAAAATCCTGAATCTTTGCAAACAGAGCTGCCAAAGAAGACAATCGAGGGTCTAAAAGAAGGGATTAGTGGACCATTGATGGAGGCAGAGAGTGAGCAACAGGAGGGTGATTTCAAAGAGAAGTTGCAGCTAAATGTGAAATTGAGCAGCAATTCGAATTTTAATATAAATCTTAGTGCTTTGACTACCCCATGTGAGAGCCCGGGGTCAGGAATCTCAGGTCTGAATTCTGAGACTAGCACCCTTAGTCATAATTCCTTCGCCTTCCCTGTGTAAGCATTTTGTTTTACATTCTAATATTCGATTTTAAATATATTTTTCGGTGTGACAAAATTTTCATATGCAAAATAGCAAAATTTATAGCATAATGTATAAAGAAAAATAGTAATTAGAGGAAAAGCAAGTTAATTCAGGCCATACACATTGATACCATAGAATGCACTTAAAGCCATAACCGGTATCTATTATATGTATACAATTTCTGGAGCTCAATTTTTTTACATTTTTGTTTCGCTGAAGACCAATAGAAACCAGTAATGAGAAAAGAAAGAGCTTTAAAAGTAACAAAGTTTTCTTGCTGCAATGTTTATTATTCTAGACTTCGCAGCTTTAAAAAAATGATTATTATTCTAGAAACTTACAATTTGTTGAAATCTCAGTCTAACCAAGGATATGAAGAACAAATCCGTACGCAATGATTTCATGCATCAGCTAATAATGAAAGACAAATCACTCCGAGAGACACCACTTCCTGAAACTCCATTATCCAGAACGCCAGGTGCACAGCAAAATGCGAGTTGGAAATCATGCTTTTATTGTTGCTCGTTCACCCGCTGATTCCTCAAGTGAGTTATCAAGCATTGCTACTTGACTACATGTTATTAATTGAATTGCAGTACAGTGCTAGCATGGTATGTATCAATACTGCACTTGTTGCAACCATGTTAGTATGTACTTAACCTCATGGTAAATTATTTCTTCTTGTCTTAATATCTTTAACCCATGTTTGGGTTTGCTAATGCAGTGTTTTCGCTGGTAATGAGGCTGTTCTTGGTACATTCTGATACGTGGCTTTTGTGCAGTGTGTTGTAGATGCCACTTAGATTGCCATGGTCAGGAGAGGCTCCTGTTTTTGTACAAAAGAAGGTTTTGGCCTGTTATAGAATTAGAAGGATGTATAATAGTGCTCTGAATTATGAAAAATCATTTGCATATAGCTACATTCACTTGCATAAGTGTATTGAAATGGATACAAGCTGTCTATCTTTTTCATGTTTTAGGATTTTGAATTCGTTTTATTTTGGTGGAAAGCTTTCTCAGACAAAACACATTTTGTCCAGAAACAAAGAAAAGATGAAAGAATAAATGAGAAACAAAATAAGGTGAAAAAGAGCAGTAAAGTGCTAAAACTGAGAAAGGTCCCGAAAAATCAGAAAGCTTATTTATCCAAGCAATAGCGGATCTGAATTTTCATGGGGGATAAAAGGACGGGTAGGTAACCAACAGAGGTGAGCCCGTAAGTTCTACTGTTGAAGAGGCATAAGCATTGTTACTGTACTGGTAGGGAATGTGATGGAAGGATGGCATCATCAAATTTGGCCGCCGCTGATACAGCTAACCAATCTAGGTTTTGTTCTCCAGTCCAGCACTGTACTACAATCTCCATTACATTATACGCCTCCTGCGACCAGTCAGATCTTGCAATCCAGGAGGTATAGGTTAATTCAATTAGGAAAAGTGCTACATGATTATGGTTAGGGTTGTGCCAGTTCGTGTTCGCTTATCAGGACTTGCTTTGGCGCAGGGACCTGGAGGTAAGATTGCACTGGCAATTATCCTGCATATGTATCTGATGATGCTGAAGGAGTTCGTGCTTGCCTTTGAAGACTTTTTCGTTTCTGGTCTCCAAATTGTGTTTTGAATATTAATGACACTTTTCTTTGTCTTCCTTTTTGTTGTTTGTGTTTTGAGAGGGACTTGAGGGGAAAAAACAGCAAGAAGTGCTTTTCTTTGAACTTGTCGTTAGTATACTTTTCAAAAATGTTGTAAGTTCCCCAACCAGAAGCACAAAAAGAAAAAGAAACATCATGGTTTGCTTTTTTTTTTTTTTAAATTTCGAATCAGCAACTTAGTATATCCTACGTGATAATAATATTGCGATGCATTTTCCCTACAATAATTTTGTATCACCTGATTGGTAATTTGTCATGAGGCATTACAATCCTCTAAAAGAAAGCCTCTGTCTTAGCAGCTATGCTCCTAAACTTATAAGAAAAAGAACCAAGACATCCGGATAGAGAATTAATAACCCCTCTCTCTCTCTTCATAACTCAATTGCATCCTGAAGAAAAACCCGTTCGAATTCTTATCTTACGGCACAGAAGATAAGCTATTTGTATATTGTATATAGCTGATCAAACTTTTTTATTTTTACTCTTAAGAATTTTCTGGCTTTGCTTTCGTAGTATAAAATAACAAAATAGCAAATCTAATGAAAGATCTTATCGAGCTTTATAATACTTCCTGTTGTAATTGGTGACAGTATGGTATCTTGGTAAATACAAAAGGGATTGGATGAATACACTAGAAATAGAAATAGAGTCAAATGAATTAATTCTTTATTTTTATTTTTTTGGATTAAAAGGCTAGAAGCCCATTTCATGTTACTGAAACAAGAGTATAAGTTACAAATAAACCGTGCAGAGCTATGTTCCGAATAAAATGCACCACAAATACCAGGTCCCTTGACTTCCTCTATATTTCTATTTTACGGATAGATTCCTAAACTAGATACAAATACCAACACTCTCTCTTAATGAGACAGTCAGCCATTTAGTGAGACAGTCAACCACTTGCTCCCTAGTAGCTACATGTCCCGGCTCCAATAGTCAACTATTCAGCTTTTCCTTGATGAAAAACCTATTGATCTCCACATGCTTGGTTCTATCATGTTGCATGAGGTTGGCAATCCTGATTGCAAACTTGTTGTCGCACCATAACTTCATCTGGCCCCTTTGGTCCATCTTGAGCTCCACCAACAGAGCTCTCAACCATAACATCTCCGCAACACCTAGGCCATGGCCATGTACTCTCGGTTGTGGACCTCGCAACCACCGATTGCTTCTTGTTTTTCCAGGAGACCAGATTGCCTCCTACAAACATGCAATATCTAGACGTGGACTTCCTGTCATTAGCACAACTAGCCCAGTCTGAATCACAATAGCCCTCAATGTTCAAGTGTTCATTCTTCCGAAAGATCAACCCCTTCCTTGGTGCACTCTTCAAGTATCTCAAAATCTAGTACATTGTGTCCATGTGACCCTTCCTTGGGTCATGCATATAGCGGCTCACCACATTCATTGCAAATGATATGTCGGGACGAGTGTGGCTCAGATAGATCAAACGGCCTACCAATCTTTGGTACCTCTCTTTATCAACTGGCTCTCCTGCCTCTGCACTCATCTTGGACTTCTGATCAATGGGCACAACTGCAGGCTTGCCCTCTGCACCACGAGCCACATCAATCCCAAGGAAGTATCTAAGTTGCCCCAGGTCTTTTACCTCAAATTCTTTGCTCAATTTCGCCTTTAGCTGAACAATCTCACCCTCATCATCACTAGTGATAATGATGTCGTCCACATACATAGCAAGCATAGTGGTGTGAACTCCATATCATCTAAAAAACACTATATGGTCTGCATTGGTCTGCTGATATCCCATGCCTACCATAGCCCTCATAAACCTGTCAAACCAGGCTCAAGGGGATTGCTTCAGCCTATAAAGAGACTTTTTAAGCCTGCACACCTTACCAACTAATGTTTTGTGCCAAAACATGGTGGTACTTCCATGTACACCTCCTCCAACAAATCATCCTGAAGAAAGGCATTTTTCACGTCATGTTGGTGTAACTTCCACCCCCATTTGTTGCTAAGAAAACCTGTGTCCGTACTGTGCTCATCTTCGCCACAGGTGCAAAGATCTCATCATAGTCAATGCCATAGGTTTTACTGTATCCCTTCACCACCAATCGTGCTTGTAGCGCTCAACACGACCTCTGGGCTTTGCTTCACAGTGAAGACACGCTTGCATCCAATAGCCTTTTTGTCTGGTGGTAGTGACACAAGCTCCCAGGTTTTGTTTTTTATCAAGGGTCCTAAGTTCTTCTAGCATGGCCGTTTTCTACTTTGGATCATCCTTAGCAATCTGCCAACACTTAGGAATAGAGACAGTGTCCAAAGATGCAATGAATGCTCCATGTACAAGTGATATGTGAGAATAAGAGACAAACTGGGTAATATCATGTGGAAAACCATAACGATCAGGGAAACCTCCTCATTCTGTTGTCTTCTCCTCGTGTATACTCTTAGCTCCCTCTTGAGCCTGAGTTTCACCACTCACTCTCAACTCTCGCTAAGTCTAAGTCTCACCACTCTCAGGTCCAATCTCCTCAGGTTCCGGCATAACAGCCGACTCCTCCTCAATCGGCTCAAGCGAACAAGGGATACCCCAACACTCACCATCCTTCTCTCACCATCATTGCTACTCTCCCCCTCTCGCCTCGTACCTCTAGTATCGAGCGAGTCCCCAAAGGGTGATGTCACCTCAGAGGAGTAGTATGGCTCAAGCTCTCGAAATATGACATTCATGGTAACAAACAATCTCCTCTCCACAGGACTCCAACAAACATAACATGTTTTAGTAGCCGAGTATCCTACAAAGATACATTTAGCCGTCCTTGGATTTAGTTTCTCCACATTTGATATGTTGTCATGCACAAAACACACACAACTAAAGAATCTCAAAGTAAGAATATCTCCATTCTTACCTTGCCACACCTCAAATGGAGACTTCCACTCCAACACTCATGAGGGCATCCTATTGATCAGTTGGGCAGCTGTCAAGACCGTTTGTTCCACAAGTACTTTGGGATGTTCATCGAAATCATCATACTCCGAGCTATCTCAAGGAAATTCTTGTTCTTCCATTCTGCTACCCCATTATGCTCTGGTACGTACGGACAAGTAGTTTGATGATGTATTCTCTTGAATGACAGGTATTTCCCGAATGTATTGTTAGTGTACTCTGTTTCATTATCAGACCTCAATACCTTTACTATTGCTACCTTCATCTCCTCTAAGTGTCGTCAGAGACAATAAGAATTTGTAAATCAAAGGATTTTATATCTATCCAAAATTTCTAAAAAGCACTATAATTTGAACTTCAGTTGATTTTCATACAAAGAACATGTTTAATAATTCTGATTAATTATTTAAAATTTGAAAATAAAAATATGAATCTATTGTATCGGTTGACCTATTACCATAGATTGAACATGCTTTCTTACTCTAATATTTATTAGTTATTTAAAGTATACGTTCCACTAAGATGCGACTTCAATCCTGACAACATCTTAACAGCTCACTTCATTAATAAAAGGGAAAAGAAACAGGGCAAAACTGATATCTGGAATCAAGCATCGTACAAATTTGCTTGGAAGAAAAAACATCTTGTAAGTAAAAAAAATAGAAAAAAAAAAAGTAATCTGCACAATGGCACAGATATTTACATATATACAAATAATTCTCCAAGGTTGATATTTTTTTTTTCCTTTTCTAATTTTTCCTTCTTTTTTTTTGGGGGGTCACTTCACTCCTCCCTCCTTTCAAGACTCAAATCGCTCTGAGCAACAGAGCTCGTTCGAGCAGCCCCATCATGATTGGTGAATGAATTAGCTCGTGACATGGTTCGTGACCTCGGTGTTCTTGGGTAGTAGTTCTTAACACCACCTTCTTCCTCGTTGTCGCTCGGCACTCTACATTTCTCTCCTAATATGATAGTCTTTTTCCAAATCATATCCTCTCCGGGCTCGGCATGATCCTGCTTCTTCTCCTTCCTACTAGCTCGCATTAAATCAGGCAGCTTTTTGCTGAGACTAATCGATAATCGTCTCTTTGACATTGATCTTGTTGAGGGAGATGGTAACACAGCAGGCGGGATTGGCCCGTGTGTTGCCACATCAGGCGTTAGCTCAACCACTTTAGCCGCTTCCTCTTTTTGCGGGGCACTCGGGTTGTTTTTGTTTACATTGTGTTGGAGTTCTAGTATTTGAGCAGTAGCGGCTTCGAATTCAGTATCACGTGTAGGGTTCTCAGGAGATGAATTGTTTGAGCATGGTGCTTTTGCAGAGTTCTTTTGTTTTGGTTTTTTATGACATGATGAGCAAAGTGCGGAGATGATCGTGATCATCGCTGCGACACAGGCAACAGTGAAGGATATGGTGAGAGCATTGTGTATGTACCGGTGGGCCCCATAATGTGGCAAAAGTGGCCCAAGCCATCTTGCCATTTTTTCTTTGTAAGCTATGCACAAAATCCAACACAAAAAATGCTGAAATTGAAAGAAAAGAGTAAACTGGTTTGGTTTTTGCTTTCCCTTTTTCTTTTTTTGTTATGATCTTTTTCTGTGTTAGATGACAATGGCAGGAAGAGCGAGAGGGGAGTGCGAACCTGACACTGATTGATTGTGAGGTGTAATGAGAGTTGGTTGTTGTTCTTACCTGTAACCTGCTAAACATAGGATTTTTATTAGCTAATAATTAGGTTATCATAGCAGGATGCAAGTAAAATAAAATTCGGTTCCCAGCCAGTACCAGATTTCAACGATGACTCTAATTTTCAAAACAAACAGTCATATCATGAAATAACCAAAATTTACACCTACAGGCTACAGATTGCATACTGTTCATCCGGACTAACGTTGAGATTATTTTACTTCTTAAAATATATTATTAGCATGGTGAGGCTATGATACTTTGCAAAGCACAGGGATCGATCAATCTGTACTATGGATTTATATCTTTATTTTCTAAATTTCAATAGTTGATCTCAACCATTTAACATGATTTTCATATGAAAATGTACTAACAGACCAAATTTTATATAAAAAAATTAGTATTTTTTCTACTATATTTAGTAGGTAGAAAATCAATATTTTAAGATGATCCAAAATTCTTAGATCAAGTAATTTTATAGTAATTTACAAAAATAGTAAAACAAAATATAAAAAATATAAAATTTGGTCTGGAAGCCCATTTTCATATGGAGTTGAGCAAGTTAAGATCGATTGTTTGGACATTGAAATCGAAGATATGAATTCAAAACACGGGCCGACCCGCGCTTTGCAAAGTACCGTAGCCTCACTCTTATTAGCACTGAATATGTAATAAGCCAAGAGTAACATTTACAAGCAATATTTCAATCTTATAAAATTCAAAACAGTTTCAAATTCATTAAACCCACCTAAGGCAACACTATCCTTCCACCGTATCAACCTAACATAAAGATCTGCCATGTTTTCTTGATCAAAATCCTGAATCTCTAATAAAAATTTCACACACCTAAACAAATAAACACCTGAATTTCCCCTAAACCGACTCAAGTAAAGAAGCCTAGCATCATGACATTCAAATAAGTACATCGAAAGTTCTTCCATAGTATCCAAAAGATTCAAAACAAACCTAGCTCCATCAATGGCCTGCTTTCTTGAAGAGGAATTGTTTGTCAAAAACACCGCCTGGATATTCCTTGAATCGAGTATTTCTCCAGTAATCGCATAATGTAGCAATAATTCAAACTCACTTTTATCCAAGGAAGCATGGCTATAAATTAGAATACCTAGAGGGATCTTATTATATAGTACATTCTCATCAAAACATTGTCTCTGAAATTCTTTTAGCCATGTGATTAAGTTTGGTTTTTCGAATTCATCGATTTTTCTTATGCTTAGCCTTTTAGTGCGGGTAATATTTGAAGGCCTTTTGTTAGTCGCCTTTGTTTTTTTTATCCAAGATGTAGATAAAAGGGATAGTTGTTTTGCAAGAGAAGTAAATTTGGATTTGTCTATTGGGTTTAAAATCCAAGCTATGTATCGGCATGCTGTGTAGATTAACTTGGTTTCATCTATTGATGCAGTTAATATTTCATCATGTATAAATTTAGAAATATACTCTTCAGAGGCATCTTTATGGAAAAGTATGGCAGATGCAAAATAGTACCAATTCGGGAAATTAATCACCAAAGCCCTGCAAAGCATAAAAGATAGTATTATTTAATTTTCTGATAAAATGTACCTCCCGACTCCTATTTCTTCAAAAGCATTCACACCCTTTCACTCTACATTATAAATGAAGATAGAAAAGGACAAAAAGTAGAAGCAGTTTTTAATATTTTTATAAAACTTGGAAAAATAAGATATAGATATTTTTCATGTTTTACAGAGGAATACAATATAGTCCCTGATCTAGAGAGCTATGCATGGCATTTCTCATTTACAATGAATACTGTATCATATTGATATTTCTAAGGTTTTACTCATTTTTAATCAAGTGTTCATTATTATCCACACAAAATATATTTTATGGAGAAATAGGCGCTTTAGCTAAATATTACAATCAAGAGAAGATTTTTAGTGGTACAAACAAATGTTACTGTTACTGCACTAATCTGTACTAATTGATTGCATTAGCTATACCAGTAATGGTACCAAAGTAATTTGCCAACTCTTTGGGGGAATTCATATCCCCCCAGGCACCTGAGGGTACAATGACTAAATCTGGACCGTTCTTTTAACCTGGCACGAATCTCAAAACAGACCCACCTAAATCTTCCATAGGAACAGGATTGAGTTTGACCCGGCTGGGATTAATCCAGACCATCCTTTAGTTATTGTACTCCTCCAATACCTGAGGGGAGACAGATCCCTCTTTGGGGGGTAGGGTACGCACAACACAGGCTAGTATATATTTTCTACTGTGCAGCAGCAAAAAAAAGGTAACAAAATCTCTTACCAGGAAGAGTCATAGTCTACTGTTTGGGCTGATGCTTCCTGCTCAGTCTCAGAATTAACGCAAGAAAATAAATCAAGAAATCTTGCACAGGAAATGGGTCCCGTCAGTATGGAAAGCAGCTCTCTGTTCTTGTCAGGAAAATAGGCATATCTAGATGGGTAATTCAAACCCATTTCAGTTTGTACACCCCACCTCATAGGCCTCAGTAAGACATCTAATATGGAGCATACAATAGCATTTTGAAGTTCCGAAATTGTGCCAAGACCCCTGTTCAGAATAAAAGCAAAATCAATATATGAACTAAATTCACTCTTCTTGACAAACTAAACACAAAAGTTTTCTATATTTTGCAAATATAATGCTGAACTTATATTTGTGAAAGGAGGTATCTTCACAAACTTCGTATGTTTGCAATAAGAAACAAAGTAACCAATTTAGTGATTATTCTGTCAAATGTTATCATAATTTACCCTCCCTTGTAATTAGCTGCAAGTCACCATATCCCGAATGAGCACTTCAACCAAAATGAAAAACATTAACAAAAGAGAGAAAGGTGAAGATAGTACATACGTTTCAAGAAACCAGTAATGAAGCAAGGACCTAATCTCCATGAGAATAAATGGAGAAGAAATCACGCATAAAATCAGAGCCCGCCAAGCAGGCCGATCATGCATTTCATTTTCCAAACAGATAAATGGCCGATGTATAGCTTCATTTAGAATTTCAGAAATTTCATTTTTCAGAATTGATGGATCAAGATACCATAGATAAACCCTGATAAAACAAATTGTGAAATGAGTATTTTGACGCAAATAAACGAAGAACTGAATAATATCTAACTTTTTAACCTGGGAAAACTGCATCAGATGTAAGTATTAGCTGGAATGTACTGGTGCCAAGCCTGATTGGCAGATACGGTACCAATAGATGTTTCAAGGCTCTATTGCATTTCAAATTGATTATTTTCAACTTAAGTTCATATTTATATTCCTATTACTATTATTTGCTTATGATAAAATAGCATACCTCAATGGGATTTCATTTTCAGTTGGACATGCTGCGTCAATCAAATTGTGCTTCAATTCTGAAATTATTGACCTCATTTCAGCATCACTATTTTTAACTTCTCCTTCCTTTCCTTCTTTAAATGGAGATGATGTTGAAACAGCCAGCTTTAGAATTGCATGTGACAATGCATGCAAAATATCTTCCTCTGCGGGATTACATTTCAGATTACAATCAGTACATAAAGAGGCATTATTCAACAATATACAGTGACAGGAAACTGGCAGTCAATTTTGAAATTTATTGAAGAGTACGTCGAAATTAAAATTAAAAATTAAAAAATGAGTACCACAATGTCCCTTCAATCTTCTAATAGCATGTGAACATAATCGAATAATTTCACAACACTCCCTGGAGGAGACCGAGCTCCCAACATTGACCAACCCTAGTTCTGCCCAATCAGAAGATAACCCCTGGCAGGAGACTGAAGCACTAAGAGCCGAAATAATTGTGCTGACAAGACATTTGATGCGGCTACCAAAAATCTGGTAATAAAGTACAAATAGAATATACAAGGAATTACATTGAGTATGATTATGATAGAACCACAACCAATATAAAGCTAATAGTCAACGGGGATACATTTGGATGCTATTAGAAATAAAACAATAAGGTTAAGTTATAGAACTTAAGAATCTAGTACTGATTATTTTAACTTTTGGTTGACACTTCTACTAGAACAGATTTTGGAAATATACATTCTCCACATTTAGCCCAAATGTTTGAGTGGCTCAGTAAAATCATCCTTAAAGAAAGATAAAAAATAAAAAAAAAAAAAAAAAGGAAAAGGTACCTCAGTGGAATTGAAGCACATAAGAGAGAGAGCGGCGTCTAAAACCCTAGACCCAGGCGTTGCGGCATCGTCGGAGTTGAGAGAGGCGACGAGAGAGGAGAAACCGTCGGATGGAGGATCGAGGTCGGAGGTTAGTCTGGAGAATAGGCGAGTTATTTCGGGCAAATTGTCCATGGAAGATGTCACATGGGAAAATTAAAAATGGCGGGACGGGATCTCGCCAAGTCTCTAGTAAAAGCGGTGGGCTGGAAAGGAGGGTTGACTGGGAATCACAACTGCGGAGCTTTTACCTGCGGCGGAGTTCGTGCTGTTTTTTCAACCTGGTATTGGACGGACCAAATAAAATTTTATCACGAATCTCAAAGCAAAATTAATAATGTCCCTTCATCATTTCAAGCACTCACCATATGAAAGTAAATGTGGACCGTCTGATCAGCTCCGCACCGCAAAACCCCGCAAAGGATACTGGTCCGGGTTGACTGTTGAGGCTAAAGGGATTCATATCCTCCGGCTCCCGGGGTACCCTAACCTATTGTATAGATATCTGAACCGTTCGTCTAATTCAGCAACTCTGATGTTCTTTCACTGTTGAAATTCGTCACCACCGGAAGAACTTCTCTCTAGTCTCCTCTCAATACTTTCTCCTCCGCCCAGTTGAACTCGGCCTTCCTCTGGATTTCCTTTTCCTCTCTCCCTAACCCCTCTCTAGCTCTTTCTCGCTTTCCCTATGTGCAATTTATTTCTCCACCAATTGCTCTTTCTCGCCCAGGCTGAAACTGCGATCAGACTTATGCTGTCATTAAATTAGCGAAAGCAATATATTTAAATGCATTGAAGTTGTTTTTTTGAAAAATATTTGATGTAACTTTGTCATTTAGCAGAAGCAAATTCAAGAGCATGAAATGATAATACGTAGAGATAATTTTTCGGTTTTGGTTATAATATGGCTGCAAATGTGGTGCCATGGATTAAAAACATGGAGAGAAGCACACGGGTTATAAATATATTACAAAAAAATTTGTGCGTAATATTAGCATGCCGATGTTCTCACTCTGGAAAATCGGATTTAAATAAATAGCATCCGGATCAAAGTTTTATCAAACTTGACACTCTTGCGGACTCAATTCGCGCATCCAGAATGGTAGGTGCGTGGACTGAGGGGACGGACCCGCGGGTTCGCGAACTGAGGACGCGCACCAACCATTTTATCAATTTTGTGCAACTTTAATTTAAATGTTAGATCTGAACTGTCCAATCTTTTCTAGTAAGATTATTAAAGAGATTTGCACTAATTTTTTAGTAGAAATATGATTGATGAAAAAAAGTCCAAAAATCACATAAATACATATATGATCAGAAGTTGTTCTCCCATCTCATTATCAGTATTTTATTCATTCTCTTTCTAATAAATAAAAAATCATTTCACATCAGTCAATCACAATTTTTTATTTACTGTGAGTGTGAGATGAAATGTCTTAGTTGTCTTCCATCTCATTACCAATATTTTATCATATCCAACAAAATTAAAATCTTAATGTCAATGATATTTCTGCTAAAAAATTCGTGCAGATCTCTTTAATAATCGTAGTAAAAAAGATTGGACGGTTCGAATCTAACATTCAAATTAAAGTTGCACAGAATTGATAAAATAGTTGGTGAGCGACCTCAGTCCGCACACTTACCATTATGGGTGTGCGGATTGAGTCCGCGAGAGTGTCAAGTTTGACAAAAACTTGATCTGGGTGCTATTCATTTAAATTTAAATCTGATTTTTCAAGGTGCTAGAAAAAAAAATTGGTCCGATATTATATTTTGGAGATTTTTGTGATTATATATCATGGAATTAAGGCCTTTATGAATTTCAGCAATTTATAGTGTAAAATATTCAATGGATCTTTCTCATTTAGGAGAAACAAATTCAAAGCATGCGAATGCATATACTCATAATTTATCAATTTCGACGACTACACGACTAAAAATATATGATCTTATTAATTAAAATATATTAAAAAAGCGCATAACGTGATGTAAATATATTCTAACAAATTGTTGTACATTATATGTGAAATATTAGTTCCATCCGTATCTGACCATTATATTGACGACACTCTAGTTTCAGAATATTTTATTTTTAGAAACTTAGTAAAAATATTTTCAGAACAAGAAAGTGTGTTTTGATTTTCAATTCCATAGAAGGACTAAATCATTGATTCTAGGGTTTAAAAAATTCAATAATATCCGTTTGAATACGCTCTGAATTCGAATAATCATGTCAATTCAAGATTCAGATAATTATTAAACTAAAAGAAAAAATATTATCCCAATGACTAAAATCTCCGCATTGGTTCGAATTCACTTTCTAAATTAATTTTAGAGTAAAGATTTTGTCCCTCTCTATTTAGTCCCCTAAATGTCCCCTGATGTTAACTATCTATTATATTCACTAATTAGTGTTAATAACTAATTATTGTGGATCTCAGGTCTAATTGTAATTAGCGGCGTATCTTTATTTATTTATCCGGTGAGACGCGACAGCGCTGCGACGAGACAACAGAAGGGACTAAATTGAAATCACATAAAATCAAATACAAAACTGAGATGGGGCCTACTAGCTATTCCCATTGGCCAATGTCCATCTCTCACATACCACGAAGAGATTTGACTTCATTGAGATCTGCGTTATTGTATTCAAAACTGAGGTGGGGCCTACTATGCCCATAAGCCCATTAGTTGAGAACTTGAGATCTGGCGTTTGTCATTTATTGTATCAACTGTATTCAAAACTCAGTTGATTATTCTCAAATAAAAAATAGCTTCTTGAAAGTTTCACCAATCGCGCGTTATAAAAAATAGTTTCTAAATGATAGTTATGTTGTGTAGTTTTGTGAATATGCACTTATATTGTTGTATTTATGTAAGAAATAAGGTATAAACCATATTAATTTAACATTTTTATTTTGTTTATTTTATTATATGTTTTCAATTTGAACAATTATAATATATTTTTCATATCTTATTTGTTCATTTTTATAAATATTAGACTACATCGAAGAGGATCACACCGGCAATGAAATTTCGAAAACTTTTTTCATATTATATTTGATCTTTTTTTTTCATTTGTTGTTGTTTTTTTATTGTTATTGATTATTTAAATTTTCATTTTTAGCGTTTGTCTTTTATTTTCACTTAAATATGTTGTTGCTTAATTTTGTGTGAATGTCAAACAAAAAAATCTCTTTATATTATATTCAATCTTATAATATGTCCCCGTTGCAACACGTTGCACGGGCACGATACTAGTATTCTATGAAACAATCAAAAATCCACAAGCCAGCATGCATTTCTAAACAAAGATTAGTTAAAAAAAAAAATCACTAAGCCGCATCAATCGGCCAATAACAGTTTCCAAATTCATCTTTCAAAATTCAAACCAACAAGTTTTCTGATCTATTATTTATCCAATTTGTAAAGTTGGGCTACATAAACAAAAAAGGCAAAAAAAAAAAAACTGCCACACTACCCCATATGAGAATTACTCACTTTGGTCCTTGCTTGGAAGGGACCTCGTTGTTGCCACTTCCTTTGGATCCTGAGACAGCGGCGGCGGCGGCGGCTGCAGCAGCAGCAGCGGTTCCCAACTTGACTCCACCAGCAGCCTTCATTGCACCAGCAACCTTAGCAAAAACAGCTATGCCACCGACAAGTATGGCCCGCATGGCCACCATCGGATTTACCTCCATTGCTTCTGCACCAGTTGATGCAACAAAGGAAAACATCATCAAAATATGCAAAGAAGCCCTTGTATTTCAAGTGTTTGTGAAAGTAGACCCCACATTTTTGGAGATATTTGAAATGTGATCTCTATCATAGTCTACTTATAAAACTGCTAGTATAGCTGGAATACTTAACAAGATCAGACCTTAGAAGAAAAATTGAGTACTCGTTATAAGCTTTATTGATTTAATACTTCTCAGAAATTTGAATTAATGCTCCCGGGTACTAAACATGACATGTAAAATCAAATTTTCATTAGATTATATATGGACAGTATTGTTTGATTATGGTGAGATTTTGTGGATTTATCATTCTCAACTCCTTTATTACAAAATAAGGATAAAAGACTTAAAACCTAACCCATGCACATACCATTGCTGAATTTTCCCACAAAATAAGGATAAAAGACTTGAAAAAAGTTGGAGCACTTTTGGAAGACATACTTTGCAGAAGTTTTACCTAAAAAAATCGATACTATGCCTCTTGACAGATAGCAGTCAACTAATAATTTGCAGAACCAGTTTTCAGTATAGATACAATCTGCTAGTGGTACTTTAACTAATAATTTCTGCTTCCATTTATTATTCTGTTTTTATCTATATAGAGAACTAAAATAATTCCACATTTTTTAATTAATCGAGGTAGATTGGATAGTTTTCCTTGAAGGTCTTCTTTCCCTTCTTTAATGAAATCGAATAATTTTCATACTTCATTACACGAATAAGATTAATTCAGGCCAAATTAGGGAGGGATGTTCTAGTCTAACAACCTCTGTAAACACCCGATACAAGACAGATTTCAACTTATAAGGGCATTATACATGGAGAAACTTAGTTTCAAGACTTCATATGTAAAATAAAAAATGCCCATAAATTTCGGCCACGATTACTTTCAACCTAAGTCCTGTTAGTTCGGTTCTATTTCTTCATTTTCAGCTCTTGTGATGTTATTATGTCTATCAATTCACCATGATTATAACACCCTTGATCCATGTTTTCTTCCCAAGACTAAAATAAAAAAAAAAACGAACAAATAACCCTTGTTCGGAGCCACAGTCCATTGTTAGAGAATCTATCTCTGGGCAGCGCAGGATCGGATTAGTGCGCGATTTTCCAAATTAAATGACTGGTGCGTTTCGGTTTTAAGTGAAAAAAAGCTTGAGTCGGAAGAGACTCACCTTAGTCCGAGTTACGGAGATTCTTCCTTTCCTTCGATTTTTACCGACTCTTCAAAAGGGGAAGCGGTTGATGATCGGAGGAGAAATTTGGGGTAGCGTGAAATAGGAGGAGGAAGATGGGTCTAACGGGTGGAATCCGAATATCCCCTGGTTATGAACAGGCCGCCGCTGAGGATGAGAACAACATTTTTGGGTCGTTGATTTAGAGTGGGTACTGGGTTGGACCAGCTTTTACTTCTCCCTTTTTTTTCTTTCCTTTTATTTAGTTGGGCTATCGTTTTTTCTTGGGATTTTTTATTTTTTATTTTTTAATTATAACCAAAACTATTATACAAAATTAAATTACTTTACCTAAGAGTTAATATTTATTTAAGAATAATATAAGATAATAATATTAAGATGAGGGATCCACTTACGCTATTTTTTTGGTAACACTCAATTACACTCTACATTTGTAAAGTTTTCAAAGTTCAAATAGTCAATGCAAACCGTTCAACAGAATTTCCATATTAAAATGTACTTGGAGACCAAATTTTACATTTTTTTAATTTTTTTTTACTATTTATTAAGTATTTTACAAAATCGTTGTTTTCAAACCATTGAATTTTTGTACCCATGTTAATAAATAATACCAAATTAAAAAAATGTAAAATTTGATCTGTAAACAAATTTTAATATATCCATCATGTTGAACGAATTGGATCAACTGTTTGAACTTTAAAAATGTAGGATGTAACTAGGTGTTACCAAAAAATGGTATAAGTGGATCCCTCCTCTAATATTAAATAAGTAGTCAACGCTGAAATTTTTATTAATTTTTTTAAAATTTTAAAAAAATATATCAACAACAGAGAAGCAATTTTTGAAAAATCGATATTTAAAAAAAACGTTATAACCTAGACGTTATAGACCACAACTTTCTGTTAATCAATATCACTCATCACCTATAATTAGCAAAACAACATAAAAAATAAAAAAATTGTGAACATTATTGTTGAGAACGTTGAGGAAGCTAAATAATAAGGCCAAATAATTCAATTATACTTTGGATGTTACTACAACGTTCCAAATTTCATTTTTTTCTCGTACTATTTCATTAAAATTTTATTTTTTCTCTTGTACTATTTCGTTAATTAGCAGTAATCTAATTTTGCAAATCAAAATATTGCGGTCTATAACGTCGACCATCATGTTTTTAGTCAGCCATGCAAATGCTTTGATGATGAAACAATAGATATAGATTGGAAGTAGGGTCCCACTTTCTGAGCTTCCCTACACAATGTCCAAGAATAGCTATTAGCTACAGAAAATCGGACTCCTCTCGAAGGGTTTTACCCAGCTTCTCTTTTCGGTTCTCACTCGACATTTCGTCAAACACCTAGTAGCATCCCTCGTTTCTTCCTCACCCTTTCTTAATCCATGGAGGCTTTAAGGTCGCTTTCCACAAAGCTTACTACTACTCACAGAGAGAAAGTAGTCCATGCACTTCTTCTTGGCTCCATGGTGGCATTAGGGTTTCGCTCAGACGAGCAACAGAAAGAGATTGAGTCGCTGGAGGTGGAGAAGGCGGCGCTGCGCGCCTCCAACACCGCCGCTTCCACCGCCATGTGGTCGTGGCGAGAGGAGCTCTTTCGCCTCGCCGAGTCCGACAGTCGGATTATCTCTGCCTCCCGCATCCGTGCCATTTACGGCGAGGAGGAACCCACTTCAGCGACATCCTCTCCATCCATTGATGCTACAGGTTAGTTTGGTTATTTCTTTATATATATCTGTTTCGTTTTTTCCTTGTTATGTGTTGTACTTAGAGACAGGTTCAGTTTTCCGTGTCCCAACTATGCAATTGGAATCAGAAGTGATGTGCAGCTGTAGTCTTGGATCTGATTTTTGTACCAATCACCAATGCAGCCAGTATAACAATGCTGTTAGCATATGATTGTAATGCTTATACCAGTGTGCTTCCAGCACTGTATTCTGTACCAATGGCCACAGCTCATTGACCTTACAGGTACCACATTTGTATTGGGATCCAGTACTGTAATCACCTATAGTTGAGGGTGACCGGTTGAGCTGGTTCTATTGAGCATTGTATTTCAGTGGATACATTTGTGGTCCTTTATTTTTCACTCTAGTCATCAAAAAGTAGTATTTGAGGGGTCTTAACACAATTTACATTTTCATCTTGAATTGTTACATGCATTACAATTGTTTAGATAGAATTAGATAGGTAATTGTATGGTTTATCAGATTAATTAGTGCACGGTACCACTTCTGTTGGCTGTAGGTGTTCCCTAACCTAACTTGTCAACTCTCAGGTCGAATCAGGTGCCTTTGGTTGTGAGAACTTATTATGTAAACTGTCCCCTATATTATATTTTTCAAAATAAAAAAAAGAGGAGAGAACAAATCGAAGTGCAATTTGTCAACTTATGTCATTCCTAATTTTTTTCTTATATATCACATATGTTATGAACAGTTTATTTTTTAACATGTAGGTACTTCAGGCAACGTTGCTACTGGGCCAGTTCTAGTCTCATAATGTCTCTGTTTTCATTTTTTTTTCCTTAGTACCTTTCTTGGCTCGACAAAGTTTTGAAGCTATGTCACTGTGTTAGAGGATGACAATGTAAACTGCAATTCCCCATTTTTTAATAATTCATAAAAGCCTTTTTTTTACCTTTAATTAGTGACCAAATGCTTGTTGTTTAGTTTTCCTGAAGAATTTTCACTCCGCAATTTGCAGTCCATGTTTTTGTTTTATTGTGGATTACATCATTTAACATGATGAAATTTCTAGTGTAAACAAAACCACAAGCACACAAATATTTGTTGGTATTACCCCAAAACACGGAAATATTTGTGTTACCCCAAGAACACTGGCTAATTTCTTTTCGCCATTATATTATATTATTTCGTTTGAGTTACATGTTTTATTTTAAAAGTTGCAAATAGGAAGTGATTATATGGGCAGATAATTGTGGTATATCGGTCTTATTCTAGCGGGGTCTTGTAAAATAAACAATGCACCAATCAATACTCAAGAAAAATGATAAAAAAAAAAAATGCTTGAATTTTTTTTCCGACAAAATTAGGTGTACCCCACCTATTTTATCGAAATCAGAATAAAAGATCCAATACCAAGCAACTGGTACAAGATCTCAAGTACAATCACTAGTACATCCCTATGTTATTACTTATTACTAATATAGAACTACTCCTAACAGTCTTCTAACAAAACTGGAAACATCCAGAGTTACAATTTTGCTTGAATTATATCAATCTTGAAAGTTGAAGTGGCATCATCCACTTGCCATATTCCAATTGTTTACAGTCACTTGCTCAAGTGTACACATAAAATTAAAAAGCCCCGCAAACATATACACAACATTAAAAGGGCGAAAGTCACTCCTATACAAACAATGGAGGCTCTTAAAGGTCAGGTGTTGGATTTCAAAAAAGTCCGGTTTCATTTTCTACAATTGATACTAAAAGCTATATGTTACCTATCAAAGAGATGCACTCTATATAACCACTAGTTGGAAAAGGATGTAGATTTATTGCAGTACAACTGAAGTGCTTTCGACCGGTTCAATTGATTTGCAAAACTCCTTAAATCGGCCTTCTCGCATTCTAATGCTCTCCTCTGTGTTGCCAACTCCTCTAACCTTTTCCTCTTAATAGAATCAATGACATCTACTTCTTGAACTGGTGTTGTATTAGACCCCGAAGAAGATGATTGCTTGTAAGATCCTCTTGAAGATAAAATCTCCTCCAAGGAACCACTTGAGGTCCTTAGCATTTCTTCACTTCCATCTATTTCTTCATGATTGCGTGATTTTTTCTTTAACATAAACTTTGCCAGCTTGTTGAAAATTTCGGGGCCTTTGCTTTGGTTTTTCTGTCTACCAGTTGTTGATGAGGGTGTTGTTGACTTACTATTTGCCCAAGCTTCATCTAGCAAATTACAAGGGTACTCCTGGTCATTTTCAGAAATCGAACTTGCATACTCTAGTATGAGATTTTTGGCCTTGTCTTTGGACTCCTGTGAAAGGTTATTATCGAGATCTTTTGCCGATTTGCCTGAGGAAGGGTTGAAATTTCTGAGTTCGTAACGAAGGCATGCGTTGACCCATCTGAGGTAGACCAACTCCTCGGTGTCCTTTGAACTATTTAACTTGTGAGTTTCTATATCCTTGATCAATTCTTCATTAGCTAGTTTCAGGCATTCAACCTCTTTTAAGGCTTCTTCGGCCTACATTCGACATATATACAATTAAATGTAATGTTATTCCTTTAAAGATAAAATCAAAGAATTTGTCCTTTTTTAACTTTGTTCATTTCTACTCATGTTCATACCACTCAGTTTAAAATTTCAAGAATACTATGCCATTCCCCACCCCAACCAAGAAAAATGAAATTTTAGCATCTCAACAGCATTATAATTACCTCTGAACACTTTTGTAGTGCCAGTTCCAATTTCTCCAAAAGATTTGAATTCTCGTTCAAAAGCTCTGAATTCTTCTTCTGGAGAGTTGCGACTTTATTCTCTTGGTCGATCAACTTCCTCAATTTATCTTCATGCAAGATGCTAACCTTCCTATGAAGACCAACGAGTATTCCATTTTCATCCTCCACTTCCTTCAATTTCTTCTTCAAGGTTTTAATTTTCGTCTTTGAATCATCTTCATACGCTTGCAAACGTTGGTTGTCAATCTTTAAAGTTTCGATTTTCATGTTGTATATCTTGGCCTCAACTTTGCATATCTTTAGTTTGCTCTCAAGCTCTCTAATCATATTCTCTTGCTCCTGCATGCCTTGGTACTTGGAGAGTTGCTGCTCCAGGCTCCTTTCCCTCTCTTTCAGAGAGACAATCATGTTAGTTAATTGTAGTATCTGTTCATCTACTGAGGTAACCTCCTTGTCTTTTGTGGTGCTCAGTATCTTCGACACTGACTTGTGATTTCTATCTGGCAAATCTAACATTGCTTCTTCGTTTAATTGGCATTTTTTTCGTGTGCTTGGTTCTGTTGTGTTGCTGTTTATGCCAGTGACGGATGAACTTGTTGCAGAGGGAGATCCTGAGGTGGACCTGGTTGTACCCTTGTTTATCTTTTCCAAATCCTTGTCCTTCTAAAGACAAAAAATGGTAATACAAGAAATAGCAAGTTAAAAATAATGCCGAATTGATTTTCACATAACACATCTTTTATAAATTATTTTCTTCGTTCTATGGTTAATGACTTAATAATTCCTTTTTAACTTCTCATAATTCTGTTCCATTAACGTTGCAGTGGTATTGATTCAAAAGTTGATCGAATGTATATCTTTCAAGTAAAATAGATGCCTGCAAATCATTTGTTAACATATTCTGAAATGATGGCATCCTTGTTGCCAATAGAATAGGCTACTGTTGAAAAAAAAATAGCATAAAAGAATGTAGAATTACATTTTTGTCGCGTGATTCTTCCTTGAGGGCTGGACGAATTCGCCATGACCTGAACTGAGATAGGAGGAAAACAGGAAAAGAAAATGCAATTACAATACTGAGCTTCAAAATAAGCGGTTTCATTTCTCGCCCTTTTGTTAGAAACTCCATCTCTACAAAGTTATCTCTGATCTTAGTAAAGCTTATGCCAAATCTGCAAGAACTCGAGGAAATGTTGTTTCTTGCTGCTCCATTTTTTCTTGGAAAAAGAGAGTTAAACTCAAATTAAGAAGAGAGAGAGAGAGAGAGAAGTTGAGTTTTGTGTATCTTCAATTTGGTTTATATAAGATATTGGCTTTATTAAAGTTTGCTCTAGATTGCCAGCTGAATAAACATCGAAATAGCTTAGCTTTTCCCCTTGGCATGAACCTCTATATTGAGTAAAAAAACTGTCAACTGTTGTCCTTTCTAAATTTAGAGAAGATAATGTTGTTTAGTAGATAAAAGCTAAACGGTGTCAGATGCAAAACGTAACTCTCCACAAGTTAGTTGGTAGTTGATAGCGAATAACTATACATCGTAACCAACATTTCTGCATTTGGAAAGTAGATATCGCCATCGCCAATTCTACAAGGGGTGTTGAGATTTAAGAACATGTTTGATTACATACTAAAACTAGGCAACTACCAATTTTGTATATGAGGGGTATTCAGAACATGTTTTATATTACTTTTGTAGATGCATTCATTGCTAGCTCATAAAAACTATCATACATATTATTGCAGGAGGTTCTGTTGTAGTTGCATCAGAAAAAGAAAAAATAAACATTTCATAGAAGCTTGGGTAGTCGAAACTCATGTATCTCTTAAAAGCTATCAGTTCAATTACTTGCACAATAAATCAGGAGCGGATCTAAAGTCAAGCCAAGGAGTGCTTAGTCATCCCTATGATTTTAAATTTTCAATCATATATCTTAAGATTTAATTGATTTTTTTTTTTAGTTGTCATATAGTTCAGACCTCATAAAATGTCAAGTGTGTTGTAGCTTAGTGGTTAAAGATTAAAACTCCAATTTATGGCTGTGGAGACTTTGAGTTCAAATTCTAGCCATGCATTATGTTTAATTTTCAGGCCCCTCATTCTAAATTTTCTAGTTCTGCCCCTGCAATGAATGAACCATAAACAAGAACTTAGTGAAGTGCAGCTCACTCCTGAAGAAGGTAAAATTAGATGACAGTGGGATCGTACTGGCATATTTACTTCAAAATTTATGTATGAATGGCCGAATGGGTAGCCTTTGGTTGTTGTCATTGAACCAGATAATCTTCAGATTTGGCACTCACCATTGCCTCTTAATTTGTGGCTGGTTTGTGAAATATGAACTTTAACCAACAATATCTTAATACGAAAGGGTTGGCAGGGTGTTCCTACTTGCAAATTTTGTGACCAGTTAGAGAGTGCAGACCATTTATCTCTGCTGTTTACTATAGCCAAACCTAAATAATGGATGGTGGTTTAACCATAGAGGCATTTTGCGTAACATTTTTCTTCTCTCTTTTGGTACATAATTAACTCATTACCTAGCACCGTCATACATGCATAATTACACAATGCCTATAGAGATCTAAATACATACCGTGTCATGACTAAATTTAGAAGGATGGTCACGGCATGTTAGTTACGCTGTAATTAATCATGTTTAATTTTTTTTTTAATAATGTAGAATAGTTTTTTCAAGATTCATCATTCAATCAATATCTAACGGTAACTTGCGTGACATAATGTGCCGTGTTAATTTTTTTGACAAAATGGTCACGTTACGCGAATAGTTACAGCACGTGACTGAAAGATGTGCCATAATAGAACTGTGCATTGCCTTGATGAATCCGATTACGCAATAACTTTTTTAGATCCCTAAATGTCTTTATAGAGAGCAATTCATCACATAAAAGGTGACTATATATAATTCACCAACATTTTCTTTTATAATGGTTAGCGGTTCATAGCAGTAAAGTTATATTAAGGCTACAGTGGGCTAATTAAAGTTATATTAAGGCTACAGTGGGCTAGTGTTCTAAAAATGTCCGCGCGGGCGTGCCCCGCCCGCGCCCCGCCCGCACCCGCGCCCTCCCGGCCCGCGCCCACGCCGCGGGCACTCGCGGCACGCGGGTACGGGCGTTAAACGGGCCGGGCACCTTTTTTGTTTTCCCTGCCCGCCCGCGCCCTTGATTTTTTTTTTTTCCGAAAATTTGAATTGAAATTCAAATTTTTAAAACTTTAAACGGCCATAACTTTTGCTAGGAAAGTCGGATTGACGCGTATGACGTCAATTCGGAAAGGAGAGGAGGAGACGGTCGCCACCGTCACCGGGGTGAGCCCCGGGTAGCCGGAAAATCAGAATCGCCAAAAAACGTCGTTTAGTGCCTCAAAAATTAAGTTTAAGGTTTTTAGTGCCAAAAAACGTCGTTTATTTTTTAATCTATTGTTTTAAAATAAGAGCTTAATTATTTTTAAAGTAATTGATTTAAGAAATTTTTAATTTATATTTTATTATAACAAAAATTATCGAGTTACAACCTTGTCAAATGAATTTAAATTGGCATGAATTTGGATTTATAATTTATTGGTTTTCAAAGAAAAAAAAACCGAAAAAAAGAGAAAAAAAAAAAAAAAAAAACAGGAAAAAAAAAACGAAAAAAAAAAAAAAAAAGTAATGCCGCGGGCGCGGGCGGATGCGGGCGCGGGCGGATGCGGGCGCGGGCATGCGGGCGCGGGCATTACGCGGGCAGGGCGTGAGTTTTGAAATTTTCGCCCGCGATGCCCGCGCCCGCATGCCCGCGCCCGCCCGCGCCCGCATCCACCCGCGCCCGCGGGGCCCTGCCCGGCCCGCCTGTAGACCACTACAGTGGGCTAATTGAAAAGGAAAAAAAGAAAAAGGGGAGGGGCTGGGGTGGGGGAATATGAAAATGTAATGCATGATGGAGTGCCGTACCTATTTCGTTTTTAATATTTTTTTACGAGGGAATGCCATACCACAGTAATTAAGTCAGTAAACTTCACGTTTTTAATAAATTTATTGCAAAATATTCATTGCTCTACGAAAGCAACCTTTTTTTGTTGATGTCCAAGGAACGTAACGTCAACATTTTATTATAATTTATTTTTCACGAGAAATGTGGAGACATTACAATAAATAGAAAATTAAGGAATCAATTTCTACTATTAAAATGGGATGAAAGTTAGAAGTATAGGCTTAGTGCAATGACATGAGATTTCGTCTTCTTCGGAAACACATATGTTTAATTTTTGAGAATAACATATTTTTATGATAGGATGTACTTCCCTTTAATAAAAAAAAGAAATTGATAAAAATCTCGTGCACGAATCTTAAAGCACGTCAAACAACTCTGATGCCATCGAATTCAAATTTACATTGGACCTACACTTCTCTCATGTATCCCACGCAAATCAAGTCAGCATGAAGTGGGCTTGGGTTGTCGGCCCAAAAATGAAAGGGAAAGAAAACACAACCTGAAAGGCCTGTAAAATCCCTTTGTAAAGAGCCTGCTTTCTCTAATGCAACCCGATAGCAAGGAAAATAATTTCAATACCCGTATTTCTCGTCTCCTTAATCCCTCCCGAATCCGCATCTATCTCACTCTCTTCTCTCTCTGTCTCTCTCTCTCTAAACGGATCCAGACAACTCAATTAGATCTAGCCATGGCGCAGCCGATGCTAAAGAAGGACGACGACAGGGACGACGAAGGTAATGCAAATCTGCTCCATTCGAACCACGTTACTGGCCAGATCCGATTCCTTTTTTTTCCCTGTTCATTACTCTCTCTCGTTCAGTTTCTCGTTCAGATCCGAGATGCATGGATGTGAAATTGCCAATTATAATAGGCCAATGGTAAGGTCTGTTTGGGGTATTGCGATCGTGATTGCTTCCAATTAAGGAGCTTGTTGTTGTAGTAGGTTTGGGATGTTTGATCTGGTCTTTGCTTTGTACTTCTTGTTTCTCCGAAATATGGATCTGATTTTATTGCTAGTTCTAGATCTTTTCGTAGTCTCTTGTCTCAGAAATACAATTTCGCGTGAAAACGCTCCCTTATGTGTCACATCGAATGGTACTTAGTTTAAAGCTGGATCTAACTTTAAGGGAGTTTGGTGAATACGTTGAACCTAGTTTTCGATTCAAA
This sequence comes from Carex cristatella, assembly GCA_024447775.1. NCBI lineage: Eukaryota > Viridiplantae > Streptophyta > Magnoliopsida > Poales > Cyperaceae > Carex > Carex cristatella. Next base: position 2,858,641 of record JAJHPF010000028.1, on the reverse strand, counting down.
TTGACTGCAATTTGGAATCATTGGGATGATGGCCTCCCAGCATATGTTAGTTCTGTTACATTTTGCTTATTCTGATAAAATACTTAGAAGCCACTCTCAGAATTACTCTACCACAACAAAATTCAAAGTAATCCAATTGCTGAATTAATTAATTTTTTCTCAACTATTCCAGTGGACTATCATCCATTTTTTGGGATTGAGAAAGGTGCTGTGCTTCAAGAAGCTAGGGTCTTCAATGACTCTCAAATTGATGCAAGGAGGTGTTCTCAGGTTATTTTTCTATTCCTTTATTTTAATTTTCTCTAATGTTATTACTTCGTTGCATCTTTCTTCTCTTCATGTTGGTTGAAATTTAGCCTACAAAATGCACTGAATGATTAAAAGTGTTACTTGAGAGTTAGCACTGAAATCTTTTCTACGCTCTAATAAATTCTTATTTTAGGCTAAGTGTGAAATTGACCTACGAGAAAGTTTATATTGACATATCACCTACAAATTCAGTAGAACTTTTGCAGTACTCATCTTATTCCAAAGAACATGTACTTTTGTATGTATTTATATAGATGTACTCACCTATAATCTTGGTTTAATCTTATTTCTTTCAGGTCATCACTAAGCTTCTCTATTTACTTAACCAAGGAGACACCTTCACACAGGTAATAATTTCAGAATTATTGTTTGATGTGCTTATTTATTGATGGATACCTTAATGGTTTGCTTCTTTTGCTGACCTTATATTGCTTTTCATTCAATTGGTACTTGTAGGTTGAGGGGACAGAGGTTTTCTTCTCTGTAACAAAGCTATTCCAGTCGAAGGATCCTGGCCTTAGAAGGATGATGTATCTCATGATCAAGGAGCTCTCCCCCTCGGCTGGAGAGGTTTGATCATAATACCTATTATCTTTTACCATTTGAGTTCAAGGTTTTCTTACCTCACTTTTTTCACCTATAGTTTTCCATTACCTGATGGTTGTTATAAAATAGAGAAGACGTACTTCTACTGATTTACATGCCATAAATTTTTTTCTTCAATATAGAATTTGCATACTCACATGGACTGACAATATGTTGTTTGGGGTGAGGCTAGGTTATAATGGTGACAAGCTCATTGATGAAGGATATGAATAGCAAGACAGATATGTACCGGGCAAATGCAATTAGGGTGCTCTCTCGCATTATAGATGGCACCATCCTTGCTCAGATAGAGAGATACTTGAAACAAGCCATTGTTGATAAAAATCCAGTTGTTGCCAGTGCAGCACTTGTCAGCGGTGTCCACCTCCTTCAGGTAATTGATCCTAATCTTTCTTGTGAACTTGTTGTAAGAAATGATTTGTTATATGTGCATATTGTTAATTGGTAAACTTATTTATAATTTGAAAAAAAAAAAAAAAGGAGTATCATGCATGCCCATACTCAACATGGAATTGCTTGGGTTTCCTGTTTAAAACACACATATAGTATGTAATCTGAAAAGTACCTTTGTAATTCTTTCTTTTTTATATTCCAGAAGACGTTCGAATCACCCTATTTTCCTTGTTGAATTTATCTCAGTTTAATATATAATGATGTAAAGAGTTAGTAGGGTATTTGAAGAAAATAGGACTTTACCAGTATTAGTGGGGACATGAGACATTTCTCATTTTCCTGGCTATATGTGAAATATTAATGCTTTGTATAGGATGCCTGAAGCTGTTCCTTTTGGTCAACTTTTTTTAACTAATTGGTAGGTATCATCAACTTATTCCAAGCTATTGAACTTAATGATGCAAGTACGATACTTTTGAAGGTTTTTCTGTATGTAAAGGAAATATTGTGATGTTTATGATTTTGCTTTCAAACAGACAAATCCAGAAGTTGTGAAAAGATGGAGTAATGAAGTTCAAGAAGCTGTTCAGTCAAGAGCCCCCCTTGTGCAATTTCATGCTCTGGCCCTTCTGTACCAGGTATCTTGTTTATCTTTTAGTAATTGCTTGAAAATTTTAGGAACACTTTCCTACATACATACTATTCAAATTAACTATTTAACTATAAAAAAAGCTTTGAAATGTCTCCCATATTGTAAGGATTGTTTTAGAAAGTTCAAAGCAAAAGAATTATGTCCATATTACTTCCCTTCTCCATTTTATTTTACTGTATTATGACTCTCCCTCATTTTATGAAAGCGGATTTGAGAAGTGGGTAATCTGGAATATATCATACAAAGAATGTAATAATTGGCAATGTTGATATTGTCAGAAACTTTTACTTGGACATGTTTTTATTGATGGCATGAAGATATTTTTTAGGGTTTGGTGGTATGTAATTCCTCAGCATTGGTCTTTTTTATTTCTCCTATGAGATGTTTTGTTCTCATTCTTCCATTAAAACATGCCAAGGACTTGATCTAAAAAGATTGACTCATAGAACAAGTTATAAATTTTTCCCCCTTTTATGAATTTTTGCTTCTTTAATATTCCAGATAAGACAACATGATCGTCTGGCAGTTACCAAGTTAGTCACCAGTTTGACAAAAGGATCAGTGCGCTCACCTCTGGCCCAATGCCTCCTCATCCGATATGCTAGCCAAGTAAAATACTATTTTCAATCTCTTGAAATCTACTGTTTCTTCTAATGTGTCCCTGGTATATAAAGATGGTAATGAAATTAGCAATTAACTTGTCATGAACAACAACAACAACAACAACAACAAAGCCTTTAGTCCCAAACAAGTTGGGGTAGGCTAGAAATGAAACCCAGCGTCGCAAAGTCCCAAACAACTAACTTGTCATGAACGCTGTAGTAATTCTGAATGTTTCTATTTTTTCTCATAGTTGTTCTGTACTCTTTTGGCATTTTCTAGTTCAGGGTCTAGGTACATTTCTATAAACCATACCCCCAATTACTGGCTGAGTACTGTACTTGTCAGTAAAATATTTAACTTAGAACTTGTACATTTTAGAAAAATGGATTGTAAGTTTACAAAGATCTAGCTAGTTACCAATTGAAAAAAGAAATATGCACAATACTTCAATTTTGCCTGCTATTAAGTCTATTATGCTTGATGAGAGGAAAGCTAACTGATCACTCTACTGGCAGGTGATTAGAGAGTCAGGCGTTAACCAGGCAGGGGAAAGGCCCCATTTTGAGTACCTTGAATCATGTCTAAGACACAAGGCTGAGATGGTGATACTGGAGGCAGCTAGGGCCATTACTGAGCTCAGTGGGGTCACTAATCGTGAGCTCACTCCTGCCATTACTGTCCTCCAGCTCTTCCTCAGTTCCTCCAAGCCTGTCCTTCGCTTTGCAGCTGTTCGAACCCTCAACAAGGTATTTCTCTCTCCCCTCACCTCTCTCTCTCTTGTCTGTTTTCTTTTTTATCTGGGAAAAGGAAACATAAAGAGATGCCCACTTTTTCGCTTGATCTATTTAATTGCTGATTAAACTAAACATAATATTTTCGGTGTGTTAAAAGGTAGCGATGACGCACCCTCTAGCAGTGACAAACTGCAACATAGACATGGAGAGCCTGATATCTGACAGCAACAGGAGCATTGCCACACTGGCTATAACTACTCTGTTGAAGACGGGCAATGAGTCCAGCGTGGACCGCCTTATGAAGCAGATAACCAATTTCATGGCTGACATTGCTGATGAGTTCAAGATTGTCGTCGTTGATGCCATCCGCTCCCTTTGCCTCAAGTTCCCTCTCAAGTATCGCTCCTTGTATGTATATATGGCCCTTCCCTCCCTCTCTTATTATAAAATAACATGTTATGTATTACCAACATGAGGAATACTATTCACACTCCACTACAACATGAAGAACTATTACCAACATCCTTCCATGTTTACCTCGAAAAGTACCAAAACTTCCTCTCATAAGTGGGATGGTTTGGGCATTACTTTAAATGAAGAGGGGTTGAAATCTTGTAAGTGTTGTATCGGATGCTTTTGGGGGCATGCATGGTATTTCTTATGCATCTTGTGGTTATCTGTTTCTGTAGGGCATGTGTGACATTTTAAGGTTTCAGGATCACACATGAAATTACAACTTTTGAAAATAACTTGACAAGATCTAACGCGCTAAGCGGTGAAGAAGTCGGTCTTACACCAGTTATGGTTTAATAAGGGTTGAAATGACTAGTTGTTATTAACAGGCTTTTGTGCTTTCTTCCTTTATTTATCTTTGTATTACAATACATTGGGGTAAACCGGGATACATTTTTTGATTGCTAGGCATTGTCCTGGTATCTGTTCATGTCGACCCAGTTTGTTCGACATGAACTGTTTTGGTCAATACTGCAGCCCTATGTTTGATATCTCTGTCCATGCTTCTCCCTGGAAGGAAATGATTATATAACATATAGCAAAGGCATTGTATCCCATTGCTGAAAAATTTCTGCTCTTTTGCCCTTGTAGGATGAATTTCTTGAGCAACATACTAAGAGAAGAGGGCGGTTTTGAGTATAAGAAGGCAATTGTAGATTCCATAGTCACTCTTATAAGAGACATACCTGATGCCAAGGAAAATGGCCTCTTCCACCTATGCGAGTTTATCGAAGATTGCGAGTTCACTTATCTCTCAACCCAGGTATTAATTGCAGCTTAAAATCAGTTTATTCATTTATATAACTTCGATTTTTAGAACAGTTTGGTTATATTTTGGCCTTGTACATCCCCATACTGGTTGATTAAATTTGGTATTTGTCTTTCATTTGTTTCTCTCACTGCCAGATCCTTCACTTCTTGGGAAATGAAGGCCCCAGGACATCTGATCCTAGCAAATACATCCGTTATATCTATAATCGTGTGATACTTGAAAATGCTACTGTGCGTGCTGCTGCCGTTAGTACCTTGGCTAAATTTGGGGCCTTGGTTGATTCACTAAAGGTATTTTTTTTCCAAAGGATCTACTTACAAGTTATGTCCTATAATCTGGCCTTTGCTGACACCTATTCTCTATTTCTCTTGCAGCCCCGCATATTTGTTCTTTTGCGCCGCTGCCTGTTTGACAGTGATGATGAGGTAATCTTATTACAAATAGGGCTTACTTGATTATCCTTGTTATAGGTGTCATATTTCTTTGCATGTCTTATTTTTCTAGTTGACACATTAGCTTACTCTTTGTTTTTGCCTAGGTCCGTGACCGCGCAACACTCTATCTGAAGGTTTTGGGTGGTGAAGCAGCAGTCGCCGAGACTGAGAAAGAAAATATTGAATTTCTCTTTGGTTCCTTTGACATCCCTCTTGTTAATTTGGAAGCAAGCTTGAAGAACTATGTACATTACTCTACCTTAAATTTTTGTTATTGGTGTCTAAAGTAATTCAAGTTCTTAATTATGAAAAATTGGTTGGAGAGTAGTTTCTCTGGCCTAGCTGTTACCAACCTACTGTACAAGCCAATCCATATTGGTATCTAGTAATTAATGTCTAATGTTCTGCTGAGCTCCTTCAAGTTAAAATGCAAAACAATACGATTATACAAGAGATTATGATAATTTATTAAATATCCTTTTTCTAGAACCTTGATGGGAAAACAATTGTATATGTTTGCATCTTATTGTTGAAGGCTTGATGATCCAAAATTCCAGCTGGCCATCCTTTATACTGAATTTCATTGAAATACATAGCTTGTCTGGCCTTAATTTCGTCTTAAATTTGTGTACGTCATTTACTACCTAGTCGTTTCCACATAAGTCTTAATACTTGCATTGTCAACTTAATTTTGATGTACACAACAGGAGCCGTCTGAAGCACCATTTGACATTTCATCAGTGCCAAGAGAGGTGAGGTCTCAGCCTCTTGCAGAGAAGAAGGCAACAGGGAAGAAGCCAACTGGACCTGCAGGCCCCACAAGTGGACCCGTTGTGTCAGCCATTGATGCATACGAGAAGTTGCTTTCTTCTATACCTGAGTTCGCTGCCTTTGGCAAGCTCTTCAAGGTATATACTAGTTCTTCTTTAAACTTCAAATGAAAAAATAATTCTCGTTGATGCATATATAAATCAAGATGGTGGTTGTATCTCTCATTCCACCTTTTTCCTAAACTGATGCCGACACTATTAGGGAGAATAAGTAGTGATGGTAATTTTGAAGAAATTCGGAGGATGCGTCTTTAATGTTTTCCTGTTTTATAGAGAATTTTCCTGAGCAGTATGGACAGACTTGAATTTTTGCTGTTTTGGAAAAAAAAAAAATTCTGTTTGCATACCAAAATGGATCTTTATTTGTTGTGCTTACGGTATATGTTTGATTCAGATACGCCAGCATCTACCTTTCTTCATAATCTTATTATATGTGTTTTGAGATTTTTTTTTCAATAATATTGTGCAGTCATCTGCTCCAGTTGAGTTGACAGAGGCAGAGACTGAGTATGCCGTCAGTGTTGTGAAGCACATATTTGATGGGCATGTTGTCCTCCAGTTCAACTGCTCTAACACCATCCCGGAGCAGCTGCTTGAGAATGTAAATACCCCCCCCCCCCCCACCAACACACACACTGATTCAGCTTGAAAGAAAGGAACACAAACACTCACCTCTCTATGGTGGTAGGTAGTGCTACCAATATCGCTAGAATTAGTGTTGGTATATGGGTATATCAACTCGTTTGGCTGAACCAACAAAATGTTGATATCATTTGGTCATAAACAGACAAGCATAGCAAAACCTTTTAAAACATAAAATACATGGGATTGAGAGATGATCAACTTAAGTGCTTGTTTCTTACCTGTTATGATTTCTTTGCTGTTGTGGCTTCCATTGCATTCACAATTAGGTTAACCTCTGTTAAATTTTCAGGTGACTGTACTTATTGATGCTTCTGAGGCTGAGGATTTTACAGAAGTATACACCAAGCCTCTGAGAAGCTTGCCCTATGACACACCTGGGCAGACCTTTGTGGCCTTCGAGAAACCTGAGGGTGTACCTGCAGTCGGCAAATTCTCCAATGTTTTAAAATTCATCGTGAAGGAGGTAAATAAAAATGCTTTCAGCTTTTCATGTTGATGCCTTTTCTACTGATTGAACTATTAATAAAAGTGTGATTGCTATTCTTGTAACAACCATATTACACTGATTAATCAGGTAGACCCGGCTACTGGTGATGTGGAGGATGATGGAGTGGAGGATGAGTACCAGCTGGAGGACCTTGAATTTACTTATGCAGATTACATGCTGAAGGTTCCTGTGTCCAACTTCAGAAACGCATGGGAAAGCATGGATCCAGAAAGTGAACGTGTTGATGAGTATGGGCTTGGTGCTAGGGACAGCCTGGCTGAGGCTGTTAATGCTGTCATTGCCATCCTTGGCATGCACCCCTGCGAGGTTCTACTCTCTCTCTCTCTCTCTCTCTGTGTGTTTGTGCGTACGCGTGCATGAATATTTGGGTCTATGCCGAGTTTTAGTTAGTCATACATGCGATTATAGTGTTTATGGGGTCTGCCTAAATGCTGGCGGGACCAACACATGGAGGTGAGGTGTTCAATAGAAATACAACTCAATATATTACGGTTGTGTTTTGCGTATCAACATTTTGCATTTAAATTTCATACTAAGGGTTCACTGGTATCTGCCAATAGAGAAACTTCAGTGACTTTAACAAGGAGCTGTACCGAGAGTTTCTAACAGAGAATTTGGATATAATTTCATCAGAAATTTTCTCTGATTTGATGTTTCTTGCTGGATCTTTATCTGAGCTTGTATATAATCAACTGCATGACTTCCATGTATGCAGGGAACTGAGGTTGTCCCCAACAATTCAAGATCTCATACATGCCTCCTCTCAGGCGTATTCATAGGAAATGTAAAGGTACTTGTAAGGCTCTCTTTCGGTGTTAGCGGGCCCAAGGAAGTTGCAATGAAACTAGCTGTCAGATCTGATGATCCTGATGTGAGTGATAACATCCACGTAATTGTCGCTAGTGGTTAGTCTCAAACACATTGGCTACCTATATTAAATTGAGAATTGGAGTAGTAGATATGATGAGAAATTGTATTAATGAAAGAATAATCCATATATTTTGTTTTCTTTGTGCCATTTTTTTATTGTCTTTTTCACTTTCAAGTGATATAGATGAGGTGCTTTTGTGCTGCAAGTTTTAGGTTTCCTGGATTATGGACTGTTCTTTGTCTTGGGCATTTTGTGATGTCTTTAGTGTCATTTACTATTAATAGACTATTTTTACATTATTACTTTTGAAAGTATTATCTTAAGTAATTGATTCCTGGTCTTGTTCATTTTGCCCAACAAATAAATTTTAGAAGATTAAAGTCCTTTGTTCCAGCATTAGCTGATGACCTTTTCTGCCTCTTTTCATACAAACAATCTATACGCATCAACCATCAATCATTGTCAAATTAAATTAGATTTAAGATTTCTATTTTTATTGTATAGTGTGAGACCTCATCGAAACATATAAAAATGATTAGATTAATAGTATAATTCTACAATATTGGAGAACAACCATTGATTATAGTTTATAACTCTTCTCTTTTATAATATTTAAAAGTGATTTCTCTGTCAAAATATTTAAGGTGCTGTACAAGCGGAAATTAAAGGATTTGATAGACAGAAATGAAAGGTTTTGGATATATACTAATTTGATGCTATGAACTATGACAATAATAAGCAAACCACAAATTTAATGTGATTTCAAAAAAATAATTTTATGTCATTAATGTTATGTATTAGATTCATAAAATCGCAAATTAAAAATAATAATATAAAGGCAGATTACTAGAAAGTAATATGCCAGAGCTGCATAATGCAACCTAGGGAAGAATTGATCGAGGGGCGTAAGGATATAGATGATTCCAACATAACGGATTCTGGCTCATAAACAGCGGACCTACATATACGTATATGTCAGTCTCCGTTTACCGGTGGGAATAAGTGTATCATATACGTCTCGATATGTCCAATATTAGTTTTAAGTTTTCAAAACAGAACGGTTATCAGATAACTTAAGATCCGCCTCCTGAAAGCCTATACAAATGTTTCAAACATATTTATGTATCGCATGGGGGACTAAGGAATCACTAGTATCCGAAATTCCGAACTGCTTCATTCCGCATTCCGGAATCCGGATAGTGATGCTGGGTTATTTACTTATTTTTATCAATAAAAGGCCCAAAAATACTTAAAAAGCCCATGAGACTAATTGTTTTTAACCTGAAATTTCCACTGTGCAGTGGCGCTCCTTCTCTTTATTATTATCCTTCGGTTCATCTCTTCTCCTGTTCTCCATTTTAGTGTTTTTTTTAATTTATTTTCTTATTTTTTTAGTTTTCTTAATTAGTAGTTGTATTTCTTAATAATACAAATATTAAGTTAATTATAATACAAGTGTTGAATTAATAATATGATTAAAATAATAAAATTAATATATATAATTGGCTTATTGTATCTTAGATTTTTTAAAATTGACCCTTCCTCCTCTTCTTTTTTCTACTCTAGTCTATTCCTCTCTCTTCTAGATCTCACCTCCGATATAGCTCATCTCCTCTCTCACGGCTCTACTTTTTTTAGTGGAGAGAAAAATGAGAGGGAAGAGACTGAAGCCGAGCAGAGCTTTCAATATCTAGTCTCTACGTCATCTCGATCGGAGCACGGGTGAGTAGATCCGGATGTCGGAGTGCAGTGTCGGTCGAAATAGCAGATCCAGTCGTAGAGAGCTATAGGATTTAAGGTAATAGAGTAATTATGAGTGTATATGAGTGAGATTATAATATTAGAGTTATTTAGAGTAATTTGGAGAATTTTGTGAGAATAAAAATTTAAATTTTGTATTGGGAAGTAATTTGACTCGTTGTAAGTTTATTTTTTTTATCAATGAAATTGTTAGTTGGAATTTAAAGCCACTAATCATCAAAAAAAAAATGCCGTATCACCGTATTGGTATCGTATCCAATACAATACCTGTACCATATCTATGCAACATAGCTGTGGACCCTTCTCTGCACCGATCACGCTCTTATTTTAAATTTCAACAATTATTTCATAAACTATTTTATTTGGGTTTGGTAAAACTCTCTGCGGCGTTAATCTATTTTTTTGTTTGTTATAATTTGTAAATAAGATCCTATATTTCACATAAAATATATAATACAAATCCACCATTTCTATGTTCATTTTGCGTCTGAATTGAAATCTGATAATTTGTTTAGAGCAAAATTTTATCCAGCATGCAAAGGCTTATAGATTTTAAATAGATATGGTTGGTTCTCAAAAATTCCAAGAAGATCCAAAAAAAAAAAAAGGTGTTATTGTTATATCTGTTTTGTCAAAAAAAAATTACAGTGACTTGTAGTATATACATCCTGATGTTAAAAATATTCTACCAAGATGTTGTTTTTCGGCGTATATTTTTAAAAACTATGCATAGAATTGATGCAGGTAACTTATCATGTATATTGAAATAAAATTTATGTTGATTGTGAACCAGCATACTTTCCTCTAATTCACACCTCGTAAGCTCCGCTTCAGAAAAATCAAGCTTCGTAAGCTCCGTTTGAGGAAAACTTACGCCTCAACCTCTCAACCCTCGCGATCAAATCTTCAGAAATCAGAGCAATACTAAGGAGATTTTGAAGATGAAGTTTTGAGAGTCGTCCGTCCGCTTCGCTTCTCCGCCTGCCACCTGCCCCCCCTCATCTGCCCGGCCTATCTCGATTCGCCTATTTCGAGTGGATGATTATGTTGCTGTTTAACGCTCTATCTCACTTCGTTCGAGCAAGTGCTTCCGTCCAACGGATCTGGTCACTGCTCTTCGATCCGTCTCGACTATTCGGGTTCGACTGAAGGTGCTGTAAATTTGCTTCGTCCGCCGTAGCATCTAATATAACTATATATGAATAAGGTACGTTTATGGTTGATGATGAAGATGGTGCGTTGATCATGACCCTTTCCTCTTCCTCCTCTTTTTATTCTTCTTCTTCCTTCTTCCTACCTCCTTTCTTGTCTTTTCTTTAAATAATTCAGGCACAAACCTTATCTGAGCACGAAGGCTCCCCTAGATACCCCTGTCTCGCATTGATTAGAACAGCACTATTTTGTGCTAACGACAAGAAAGTATGCAGGCTCACAATCTATCAATCTGAGCACGAACACAGAAAATCATGCAGGCTCAATATATATCTACCAATCTAAGCGCAGAAACTTTTGATTCTGCTTTTATTTTTTTATTTTCTTGTCTACGTAAAGAGGTTAAGTTGTAATATTTTATGTACTGGTACAAATGATATATATACTCGTACAAAATTATGTGTAATTGGTCTGTTCTGATTAATGAAAATACCTACGGATTTTAAATCAAAAAAAAAAAATTATGTTGATTGTTCTCATTGATATTATATTTATCCCTTATAATTTATTATTATTATTAAAGGAGTCCAGTACATTTCAGCATCTTTTAGATGTTATATTCAAAAATTGAACCTACGTTCCATTAGAAGAGAGACGGAGTCTCGTATCATTGCACTAAGTCCGTAGTTTTACCCCTTAGTAAATTAATCATAATTTATAGAAATGAAGTCTTCAAGGCAAGGCAAGGGTCTGCAATAGTTTTGATCCGACAGAATTAATGTTTTAATATTCTGTTGTAAACTTGTAATGATTAAGAGGTTCATACCAGCTCTATTTACTCCTGTTATCTCGTACCAGATCTGGTACAATGATCACTGGAGGTAGACGTACATCATTCGCTATCAACTTTAAATCGCCTCGGGGTATTTATGCCATATACTAAGTGGAACCATTAGATTCACAAAGAATCAGTTTTGGTGGTTCATTGGTTCAATAGTTGTTACTTGTTAGTAATTCATTAATCGGACTATGATTTTTGCATGATTGCAATGTCAATGAATAGGCTCTATATAGTCATGAGTGTAAATTCAAACAAATAATATGGAACTCAGCTGCAATGACCATCTTCATAACACATGAAATGGGCGGTTATAAACAAAGCATATAAAAAAAAAAACTATTTGGCTACATCCTACAAAATGGTAAAAAGTTAGTATTTCTCTTAATTTTTTGCCCCAATTTTATATAGAAGATCTACCTTATTCTGTTACCTAGAAGGTATAAAAAAATTACATAAGATGCTCATTTCAAAATGAAGGCGAACTCTTGAAAATATAGGCGCCAAATATCCAAGTGACCAAAACCCGGAAACAAAACAAAAAGATATGAAACATTTTTAGATTCTCATTTCTTAAGAGCATTCATCCTGTCTCTGAGGTAGTAAAGCTTCGCTCTCCTGACCTTCTTCCTGTCAAGTATCTTCATTTCCTTAATGTTTGGTGAATACCTGACATGTTTCAAATTTGATAGTATAAGGTCAAAATATTCTTTATGCCACCAGAATATTTGAAAAATCATAGAGGGCCTCTATAAAAGATGGAAAACAGATCCCATACTCTTGACAGAAAAAATGAAAAATTGTCAGTTTGGAAGACAAGGATATATTTTCTGGTACAGTTTGACACATGCCCCTGCAGTACCTCAAATAATATTTGTTCCCCGACAGAATATTGTGCACAGATGTAGAACCATTAAAAATATCACATTTTATACCTTCAAGACATCAAAATTAATTCAGATCCCACACTTTTTGTTTTCACTAAAAAAATTCGTTGGAAGAATAAATACCCTTTCCCATAATTTCTTACCATACCACTAAGTGATACCGGAGGGTAATTTGGAAAATTTTCTGTAAAAAATAGATGGGGCAAATATGAATTATTGTCAATGTTTTACTGGAGCATATGAGATAAATCTCGATTCGCAGCAATACACATGATATTTTGAGATTTTAGTGATGCATGTTATTCCCCATCACCCAGAAAAGATCTCAGTTTGCACCAACCATAGTAGGTACCTGTTGTCCACTGGCATATGGTATGTGTAGGCCCCTTAAGTTGATGGAACAGTTTTATTGGGTCTCTGAAGTTTTCAGTGTTAAATAAGGTCCCTTTATATCATTACGGTTCATCTGCTAGCTTTCAATGAACAAGAAATAAAAAACTAAAGCTTCCATACACTTTTCTCTGTGTGAGAGATTTGACTTGTACAAGGCAAAAAATCTGACAAGGTGGAGATTCTCTGTGTGAGAGATTGACTTCCATACACTTTTGCCTGGTTACATTTGGGGCTATTATCTGGGCTGTTTGGTTGAAATGTAACAAAATGTGTGCAATCAAACAAGTCCAAAAGATGGAGATTCTTAGCAGCCATGATATTGTCACCAATTAAATATTAGCCTGACAAAATAGCAGGTGGCAGCGGGACTGATACAAACCAGATATCGGAAAGGGATCTGGAACAAAGAGCAATTGGGGCTATTGGCTAGTGTTGCCTGAATAAAATTTAAATTTGTAATTCAAAAAAATGTAGCTATGGTCTGTACACTCTTTTGTTACTTTACTGATTACTTGCGACATCTTTCTGCTTATTTGTTGATGTACGATTGTAATATTTTGAGGGTGTCCCTGACAAAAGAAACAGGCGGTATAGTGTACTGCTTTTCCAATGAAAAAAGAAAAATTACACCCATAAATATGAAAAGAATAACTTCCTCTGCCCTTCCCTTTCCCCAATTTTCTTCCAGAAATGTGCAAACCACTCGTTTATTACTATTCATCTCTACGCAAGCAAGGAAACAAAGAGCTTGGCGATTTTCTCATTACCAAAGAGTTTATTGGTGGAAAGAAGTCTTTTATATTCTTCGGATTTCAGAGAAGCCATGAGATATTTGTTGTTTTTCCAAAGACGCACAATAATATTGATATTTTTGCAGGGTATGCATGCAAAAAGTGAAACTTACAGAGGAAACACAGACTCAACACCAACACCCGCAACCAGCCTACGCAACCTGAAAGTTGTATTCAACCCAGCATTTCTCCGCGCTATCACGATTCCTTTAAGGGTTGAAACACGCCTCTTGTTCTCAGGCACTTCCTGTTTGAAAAATTAGAGAAACAAGGTATCAGAGGACATAGCAAATTGGGTTTAATAAAGAACTGCACTGGTTGTGCCAGTGTGCGGTGTTTATCAAGTAAGGTATTGACACCTTAGCAGTCATTCTTGGTGAACAATATTACTACACATCCAGTACTAGTAATGTACCATTCATGCTTAGTAATGATACCAGACTATAAAACCATGCTGTATCATTATGCATAGTGCAGGATCAAAATCTGTACTCTGGTGCTCGGTGCTGGTTCAATGCATCAGTGGCATTCTATATTCAATCCGTTTATCATTGTTAAAAAAATTCTTTAACGTCAAATAGGTGGCACCATCACCTAAAACAATTTTTACCAGTAAGATAAAGAATGACCTAGCGTACCACTTTTAATTCAACAATACAACCAGGTTGAATATCAAGAATCGCCCTGTCAGAATGCACTTGCTCAACAGCCTCTTTATCCAAAATCTGAAATTTGAAAATTAGGACCAAAAATCTGTCAGTCTTTTTGAAACCATCTAATAAGATGGATTAGCTAAGCTAACAAGGTTATTCAACAAATATAACCCTGCAAAAGGAAAAGAAAATCCATGCCCTGGTAAAGCACAAATTGCACGAGTATTCCTACCATCATGAAAACTATTTTATGCAATTTTCTAAATGTAATTTTCCCATTAAATAATATAGAGAGGAGAGATAGTATGTGTATAAGGAATTGGAAAGTAAAAAACATCAGAGATATTTAAATGGTTCTACAAGATTTTACAAAAACACTAGTCCAGTTTAGAATAATCAAGGAAAATCAAGTGTTCGCTAAGAAATTAGCACTCACGGTCATGATTTGTTTTGCCGTTTTATCAAGCCTCTTGAACTTAATACGGGGAGGTGTATCTATTGCTGGAGCAGTAGGCACATCTTCTCCTTCAAAATCCTCATCTGGTTGCGCTGCTGTTGACATGCATCTATTCAATTGGTTGTTTCTGAAGAAGGAACATGTTGCTGTCTGAGGGAAAGCCACAACCCCGCTTTTGAAAATATCACTTCCCTGAAGTTCACAAATAATGGATATAACTCACTTCGGTTAAGAAATAGTGCATGAATAAACCTAACATGCCTCATTCTTGGTAAAACAGGGAATTTATTTTGAAATAACTGAATGATGAAATCAAGCTATTTTTTTTTCATTTTTGGTATAAATATCACATGCTGAATCCATCTGAGGGCAGTTTGGATTGAATCATGAAATTTTATCTCATACATAATGACATGTGGCTCTGTACAATACTAATGTCAATACATTATTATTTCCCAAAAAAAATCCAATTAAGCATCAGTTTGGTTAAAAATCAAATAATAATCAACCACAGTAATCAGTAAAACCCCAATCTGCCTCAATTTACTGCCAATTGACCAGCTACCTAATCTAATTCTACAAACTAGACACCAAACAAGTAAAGAAAAAGGGAAGAAAAAACAATAAGAAAGGATCAAATAGTGATCAAACCAGCGACTAAAAATAAAATAGAAGGTTTTTTTGTATATAGGGGGACAAGGTGAGAAACTTTGCATACCGATAAAACCTTTCGGATTAATGTTGAACTTGTGGTATTTACTTCGCTTCCACTAAAGCTTGTCATAGATCCCAGTTGCATGATCCTCCGACTATAGTCTCCATTTCTGGCTCGACAGCAAGCCCTTAGGAGCGACTGCATCTGTCCAGTGAACAACAGAAATGTTTGATTAACTTATAGAATGCTAGTGAACACTCATAAAGCCATTAGCGATCCTTTCATTGGAACAACAACGATTAAAGATTTCACTTTGAAATAGAATACCTTTCAAGAGTATAGAAAGGAAACCAACAGCTCGACTTGAATGTGAAACTCGGAGCTGGCGGAAAGAGAGGGTCAAAACCCTAGGAATAGAGAATTAGGATCCTCTGCGGCTGGAATAAAAGGAGCAACTGTGTGGGAATTCGCTAACACCCGGAAGCAATTCTACTTTTTTTGGGGGGGGATTTCACGTATAGAGATCCAGTAATGTAACCCAATTTTTTGGTTTTAAATAGAAAATTCGAGATGAGCGCGCGACATGGAGCACACATTCTGAGATGGATTATGCGAGATAGAACGTCGAATTCTAATCGAACGGTCTCGATCCAAAACCCAAAAATTGGGTTACATTAGGAGATATGGACCTGGAATTTCACATGGACCCCTCAAAAACTTCAAAATTACATATTCCATCTCTAAAGTTTAAAATTACGTATTCTCCCTTTTAAACTTCAAACACTCACAAATTTACCAATTTTATTGTTTTTTGTATTAAAACCAATTTTAAATTTATAAAATACTCATTTTACTCTTTATTAATAAATGCATATAAATCTCATTGGACTCAAATTTGAATATGAACGGTTCTTCTACTGTTTGAGCTGCTTTTAGATTTATGCCCACAAAATTAGCACGAATCTTGATGCAAAAACACACGCATATTGAAACGACATGCACAGATCTTAATGTGATACACACTAATCAGAATTGCTTTGAGATCCGTGCATGTTATATTAGCACAAATATTGAAGCGATGTGCACAAATCTTAATGTGATGCAAACAGATCGGACAGTAGAGGAACCCTTCAGATTAAAATTTGAGTCTGATAGACTTTATATTCATTTAATAAAGGGTAAAATGGATATTTTAAAAATTTAGAATGAGTTGTAATATATATAACAATAAAACGGACAAATTTGTGAGTTTTTAAAATTTAGAGGAGATACATAATTTTAAATTTTAGAGGAGGAAATACGTAATTTTAAAATTTTGGAGGGGTATACGTGAAATTCCCCCTTTGTTTAGGAGATATAAATTTTCATTTTATTTTAAAATCGAGTCATATTCAATTCGAAGTCTACCTGCAATGTACATACAGTATAATTGAAAATTAATTGCTTTTTCAATCGTGTTTCTGTGAATTTGAACGGTTTAGATTTTTTTACAAAATTAACTCAAACTTTGAGATAACATAGAGATGTGAATTATTTTCTGAGTAGCTAGGTTTTTCTGTGGACAAACTTTACGGCCACTTAGATTGATTATTTTTGCGGTGCGTGCTGGAAATTGTTTTTTCTTTTTTCTTTTTTATGCTAATGAATAATAATTATTTTGTAAAGCTATTGATATACGTCCGAGACTCTTAAGTAAATTTGAAGTAATATAATAATTTATTCATCTTTTTCTTATTTAGTCTCTCATAATAAAAAGAGCTAAGAGTTTAGACATCCCAAAGATATATTTGTACAGAGAAAATCTGAACCTTAAAATTGAACTATCTTTTAAATCTCTATTATTCATTAATCTCTCGTTGATTAGTATATAACAGCTAATCAGAACTGTGCTTCTAGTTATTAGTCACAAGATTCGTGAATAATTTTTTTTATGATGACAAACCGAACGTCGAATTATTCAGTTGACCGAATTTTGATTGAATTATTCGCGAATTTACGAATTTTTTCCAAATTTTCCTAATTATTTCAATTTTTTTCCTGAATTTTCTTAATTATGTTTGAATTTTTTCCAATTTTTTTTTTTGCTCTCGTGGAGCTGAGATTAACGATTCGGATAATTCTAAATTATTTTCAAATTATATCCGAATTATTTCAGAATTACGAATTTTTGATCCCATCAAACCGAACCCAAATAATTCATTTATTACTGTATGCTTGTAGCTTGTACTCACAATTCTTTCTTTTTTTGTGTGTTTTACTGGCAAAGTCGTATCGCAGATTTTTTTCACTGCACTAGCTAGAGATTGTGTTGTGACTTCCCTGAGTTGATAATGATCAGAAAATATATCTCAACCTTGAAATTCGGGTTTACAATATGAATTAGCACGAGTTTAGTGAGAAGGTAATATCCAAACAAGACAATAACGATGCAGTGGATCAATGTGGATAGTCCCATGAGACATTTATTGAGATCCACAATTTTAATTACATAAATGAGAAGGAATCCATTTATACTATTTTTATTTTTTTGGTGACATTAGATTACATTACTATTTTTTTTGTGACATTAGATTACATTGTTCGTATTCAAAGTTCAAATAGTCGATTCAAACTGTTCAACATGATAGATATATTAAAACGTGCTTGTATGTCAAATTAAAATTTTTTTTTTAATTATTTATTAAGATGGGTACAAAAATTCAATGATCTGAAAACAACGATTTTGTAAAATACTTAATAAATATAAAAAAAAATGTAAAATTTGGTCTCCAAGCATATTTTAATGTGGAGATCATGTTGAATAATTTGGATCCATTTAGACATTAAAAGTTTTTAAAATATAAGGTGTAAGCGGATCCTCCTCTACATAAATTTTTCTTCAGATGTAAATTTGTATCGTGCAATGCTTTAATCAAAGTTAAATTTTACGCGTTGTAATTAAAATAGTGAACTTGATAAAATGTGACCACATTTAGTCACATTTTTATGTTTTGACGTGGTGTGTATGCTGCATTCCATACCATACCATACTATGACCAAATTGATTCATGTGTTGTGCTGCACCTAACTATAATTTAACATTGTTGTGATTCATATATCGTGCTGAGTGTGACCCTTTTTTATAAATAGTGATCAGACATGCGAACTAATATGTCACAACTCACAGAACATGTAAATTACAACACGTGACTGATACACGTACAAAAATAATGTGTGAAAATTTTATTGTCCTGTATCCAATTACGATATGACGCGACTTTTTTATGTTTCTATTTACTACATCTAAACCGTAACAAGTACTAACAACCCCTCCAAGAGCAGGACTTGGTAAAGGAGATAGGAGTAGGTCCGATGGGCATCAGACCTACTTTTAACTTCAATTAGCTCTAACACTGTATGATTAGCATTAAGATTGGTGTGCACGGAAATTGAAACAGAACTGCACGAATTTTAATACACTTAGCACGAATCTTGATGTAATCGAATAGTTATTTAGGTCCTACTCTGAATTCAAAATATATGGAGGCCTAATCGTTAAACTGGCCCAATATTCTTTGCGGAATCAAAATATATGGAGGCCTAAGTGCGCTGTTTTCTTTGAGTTTTAAAGTTTTTAAGTAATCTGAATTCGTTTTGGGTTCTGTTAGGACACGAATGTCTCTGAGTCTCTCTTTATAACTCACAATCAACCGCTGTATTTCCTCAAAAATTAAAAAATAAATAAATAAACCAATGTCAACCACTGTAGAGATGGTTACCTTCTGCTGCCCCACCAATGGCTTTTTGGAGGTGAGCAGTGGCCTTTTGGAGAGGCCTAAGAGACAGCTTCACATTTTCAATATCGATCTCAAGCTTTTTCATTACTGTCGTATACGGTTTTTCCGATTTTGCCCCCCCCGAAAACTTCGGTCCACAATATATATTTTCTTTTCTTTCTTTTTTTCGTTGGTTCACGAGGACCACAATATATATTACATCTGATTGTTTTTTTTGCTGTCATGAATTCGGTCTCTGGGTACCGTATACAAAAGCTTCTCAAATTTCAAATGTACCCATAAAATTTTATATATATCAGTATAACTGTATAAGTTTTTTTAGAATAAGAATCTCTTTCTCAGATATTAATACTCTCTCAGCGCTAGAAAATATAATTTCGATAATTTTATTTACAATGTTAAAGTCTACTTCTAATTAGATCAATATACTCTTCAATAACTTCTGTAATTTAGCAAACTAGATAAATTAAATTCAAATTTCACTTACTATATAAGAGTTGAACTAGGGTGTTCTTAAGCTCACATAGTCTTTTGTGAGCTTAATTCCAAAATTTATCTTTAAATGATAAATCCCATCAGTTGAAACCGATCTATTTCACAAAGTGATATATTTACTTGTCAAATTTATAAATTATTGAATTTAGTATAAAGTCAACCGGTAAAAAATACAATGAAAAATGAACAAATAAAATTAACTTATAGACTTTCTACTTTTGACCGCCTGACTTTATACTAAACTAAGTCAAAAGTTCATAAATTTGACATGTAAACGCATCTCATGAAGTATATTGGTTTCAATGTTTTGGATTCGTTTTTTAAAGTCATTGCAATAGTTTTTGGAGTTTAAACTCATTAAAAAGCTTAATGAGCTTAAAAACATCATAGTTCTACTCCATTATATAATATTATGCATAATTATTAATTTACTTTGATAAGTATTGTGTATAAAATGAGAATCAGTTTTTGATCTAGTAGCAAAATAATACCTTCTGTGTAACATATTGTAATTTGAAATTAAATAAAGGATTTTTAGTGGATATTTGAGTCGAATAAGAAATAAACTCCTATTTCTTTCAGAAAATATTTTATACTAAATTCGGATATTCTTGTGGTATCAAAATTTGAATACAAAAAAGAAAGAAAAAGAAATAACTTTCAATCCCATTCTGTTTGGATCAGCTCGGGGGCAGACTTATAATTTTCTTCAAGGAGACAAAAAAATATCAAATCGGGTTTAAATAGCTAATCGGGTTCAAATCCATTAACTAATTAAGTACTTAATAAAAAATAATGCTTTAATTTATACTTTTCAATGCTCTGACTTGTAATTTCTGATAATTTAATCTATAATTCTAATTATTAATCATAATTGAAGAAATTTATTTTAATTTTAACCCTAAATTTAATCCGAAATACAAATTAAACATCCAGCGAAAGACAAAAAAATTTCCAGAGAGGCATAGTCGATCGAAACCTTCCGACTTCCACAAAACGCAAAATTCAGAGGAGGCAACTGCCCCCGGTTGCACTTGGGTCCGCCCTGGATCAGCTGATGCGCCAAAGGAATGGCCATTTAAGTTTAAAGATACACATAAATCGTGAAAGTTTAGCATGAATAATAGTCAGGCTTGAAAATGTATAAGTTTTTATAATTATAAATTTGGGTTCCATAAAAGATTGTATTGCAATCTTTTTCTTTTTCAACCAACTATTAGTTGATATATTTAAAAATTAATTATAAATTATAGTGTTGTTTGTTTATTATATTTTTATAATTGAATAGTGTAACAATCATCAAAATCTTTCAATTCGTACAAACATGAAATAAATCTCAATTTTTAAGTTCTATAAACGCGTGGCAAGAAACGGAGATGATGGAGGCTAAATTTTGCCATCAAGATCTCTACTTGGTTTTGCTTCAGCTCGAAGAAAGAATTGTTGCCACTTGGCAACATTATATTTTTTTAATCTTTGACCACACCGCAAATTCGTCTTTCTATGACAGATTGCTAGACTAAACTAATCGCATGATAATTAAAAAAATTTCTTCTTCTATGAACGAAGAAAGAATAATATAATATTGAGTAGCAAGGTTGAGGAACATTACCAGACAGATGTTGTAATTTCAGCATCCTAAACAGACTTATGAATTATTTTTGTGCTCGGAGCGTAGGAAAAGATTGTGTCAAACTATTATGAATTCGCATCCTCTGAGATATCTCATATTTTGCGTGACTTTTCGTAAAATCTCAACCGTTCAAATACGTTCAGCACGAATCTGAAAACTGAAATAATACTGGCTCCCGCGCTATCCCCGAATAGGCACCGGACACGTCGGGACACTGTCAATCTCTTGCAATGCAAAAGAGCGCGCTATTATTTTACTGTGGCTGCACGTGGTGGACCGTGGACCGGGCTATGATTCATCAGCGCGAATAAGGCCACGCGGTGTAACCTTCCGTGCAGAACGTATTTGAACGGTTGAGATTTTCGAAAAAGTCGCGCAAAATATGTGATATCTCAGAGGATGCGAATTCTTACGAGCTCATTTCTTGCTTTTTACCCATAAACTCAACAGATCCATCCGCTACACATAACGCCACACATCCTTAGACGTCGAAAAGACAGTACCAAAAGGGCCAAAAAACTTAACCCACCTGGTCCGTGAAAATATTTTACCAGTACAGACCGGTACAGTAGTGTACTATAAATCTATAATCGATCAAATCATTGACTGTGTGATATCAAAATTTGCGAATACAGTTGTCTTACAAACTGAAGCTGTTAAAATAAAAGCTAAAACGACAGGTAGCAATTTATTAAAAATGAGAAATCTAAATTTGCATGCTTTGTGATACAAAAATTCACTGTGTTATTACTGCAACACGGCCCCATGTTTCTCTGTACAGAATACACAGCCTCAATCGAAAAGATTTAATATAGTATTGTATAAACTAAAACGAAATGAAATGAAAGAAAGAAAAAAAAATGGAGTTAACATGATCGGTTCCATCTTTCGTGGCAAACATTTTAAGAAATACGTTATACAAAAATACCACTTATTTTCCTCCGTTGATCATGATCCAAACCCATAAACAGACCATTTATCAATTATCAGATGAACTAAATTCCTTCCGTTTTTCTTCTTAGTAGAACAAATCAATTCTATTCATCATCCTCCTCCCTATCCCTCCTTACTGCCCCAAACTTCTCAACCAAAATATCAGCCACCAATGGCACCAGATCCTCACAAGGCACAGCTTTTTTATACACCTCCCCCAAATGTGAATCACTCCCAATTCTGCCTCCCAAGAAAACATCAGCCCCTTCGACAATTTTCCCTTCTGAATTCCGGGTCATGCACCCCATAAATCCTATGTCGGCCACCTGCACTTGGGCGCATGTATTTGGGCAGCCCGTCCAATGCATCCTGACCGTCTTGGGGACTGACACTAATCTCTCCACTTCTTCCGTAACCTTCAAAGCCCTAGCCTTTGTCTCAATTATTGCCTGGCCACAAAATTGGTTTCCCGTGCAAGCAACCAAGCTCTTCATCAGTAGGGATGGTTCTGGGGAGAACTTCTCGAGCAAGGGTTCTTTCAAAAGTTGTTCTATTTTTGAGTTCTCAACATTTGGTACGATGATGTTTTGTTCTACAGTAAGACGGAGCTCACCAGAGCCATACTGGTCAGCTAGGCGGGCCAGCTCAACCATGTCAGAAGCTTGTACGCGGCCCACAGGTATGTGGAGGCCCACAAAAGAAAAGCCCGGTTGCTTTTGTGGGTGGACTCCAAGCAAGTCCCTCCTCTCCCATTTCTTGTCTATTAGGTCTTGTTCTGCGGCACGTTCAAGTTCCCCTCCGGGCATTCTCTTCGCCACCTCTGACCTAAACACTTCTATGCCCTACATTTGTTACCAAACAGAGAAAATGTTATAACCAAATATCCCAAATTTTGAATGCCAATAATGGACAGATATAAAGAAACTTACAAGTTCATCAATTAGCCACATCATCCTTGTCCTTTGTCGGTTTCCCCTGTTGCCAAGGTCTCGATATGCCTCGAGAATTGCTTTGCACACAGGAATCACATCATCACCAGGGACCCACGCATCAAGTGGAATAGCCTCTTCACACCTCTTAGGACTAAAGAAACCCCCAACTAGCAGGTTGAACCCAAACTTACCGTTCTTCATAGCTGGCATGTAAGCTAGGTCGTTGATATGAGGATGCTCATAAAGATCATGCGAACCAATGACACAAACGTTCCACTTTCTTGGACTATAATTAAGAAAAAATGTCACAGAATGAATACATTTTATTTTAATTTTGTCAAATATTGAAAAATCATAAATGTCATTGTTGCAAAATTAATATGACTCACAGGTTGGTGATCTCCGGGTTGCCTTTAGAATTTCCAGTTATATATGATGATAGAAGATTCGTATATGATCGTGTATCCACAATCTCATGCGGGTCAATTCCTGCAAGCGGGTTCCCAACAGGGTTCCTGACATTGTCCATGCCACTCTGAAGGCTGGTGAGGCCAACAGCCACAAGACCATCCAGGATGGCCGGCACATCTGGCAATATCACGCCTCTTATCTGCCAATTCTGCCGAGTTGTCACATCAGCACAACCCTGATCACCATATGCTGCTATGACCCCAGCGAGGTATCGTGTTTGTTCACTCGTAGTGACACCATTTGGGAGCTTCAATCTCATCATGAACCTTCCATCTGCAATTAAAGGAGGCCATGCAAGTTTCCCATTACATTGTAAAAGAAGCAAGTTGACTAATATTTGTTTATCTTCTTCTAAGCTATTATCTTATTTTTATTATTGGGCAACAAATTACCATGTTCTGTATGACTGTATGCCACAGGGATACCTTCTATGGACTATGGAAAATATTCTCAAATTGATGCTATACTAGTGTTAAAAGTTAATTTTTGTTGTTCTTTGAAAGTTTTTATACTAGTGATAGAAATAACTCTTTTGTTCAAACATGATGTACATTAAAATGCGCACTAGAAACGTCCTTATATTACCCCTTTTCTTGACAAGGCCATTTTAATTAATGCTGTCAATTTTCCTAATTTTATTCCTTGGAATTGATGGGGGGTAAAAAAAATTAAACAAATAAAGAGAGAAGAATTACATTGTTGCTTGCGACGGTGGAATAAGCCGAGCCACTTGAGCCTGACATCAATATCATCCTTACTAAGTTTCGACTTTTCAATCTCCTCCATTGGCACAGCCGCGAGCTCATGAATTCCTCCCTCCATGAAAAGTGACATCGGCTCCTTTGCCAACTTGACTTTCTCTTGCGGGTTAATCCCGGTCCGATGCTCCTCCTTTAGAACCCAAAATCCTTTCTCCGTCTTCTCCACTCTTGACTCCAGTCTACTGGGCTCGACAGCTGTCGATGAATCTGTTCCAGGTGTTGGCGCTGGAGTAGGGGTTCTCGTGGCAGCCGATAACAGAGTGGGGCGACGACGGTGCGGCGTGGAAGGCGGGAAGAGAAGTCTTTGAATTGAGGTGGAAGAGGCCATTGTTGGTGAATGGATGTTGCCAGGTGAATGGTAGATGCCATTTCGAAGTGATTTTGTAGGAGATGAGCGGTGGCCTTTTGGAGAGGCCTAAGAGCCAGCATCACATTTCAAATATTATCTCAAGCTTTCTTATTCCTGTTGGCTGTTTGTTGTATATGGCTTTTCCGATTTTGCCCCTTAGAAACTCCGGTCCACAATATATATATATATATTTTTTTTCTTTTTACGTTTGGACTACAATAGATTATTGGGAGTGTGGGCAACAAAAGCTTCTATAATTTCAAATGTTACTATGCAAATTTAAATATATCAGTAAAAATGATCTAAGATTAAAAATTAAAATAGGGACTGAATAAATAAATATTTTGTGATTTTATTTTATGAGAAGAACTAATATTATATTTTTATACAAAAAAATAAAGGGAAAAATAAAAAAAAATTCAATTTATGGTCTCTTAAAAATATTAGTTTTTAAAAAAATAGTAATTTATCTATTCTTTTCTGTTTCATTAATCTAATAAAAAAGAACAAAATATGTTATGGGAAAAATCATATCCAAAGTTTAATGATTGAAAATAAATTCTTTTAAAAAAATTCAAACTATAAGTAGTCATTTTCCTTAAAATATTATTAAATATGTTTTAAGCTGAGTTAGTTGATAAAGTGTTAACTGATTAGTATATGTTGAAAGAATGTTAGATTAAGAATATCTGAGACAAAATTGATCCTTTGAACACTAGAAACCAAAGTTCTGATGATTTTATTCGCAATTTTAGTCTACATTTGTTCAATTTATTCTTCATTAACGTCTGTAATTTAGCAAACTAGATAAATCCTATTTTCACATATTATATAATAATTATTAAATTATTTTGACAAAAATTATTTACTAAACGAGAATCAGTTTTTAATTTAGTGACGAAAACAATAATTTATGTATAGAATGTTGTATCTTCGAAATTAAGATAGAAATTACAATGTACATTTGAGTCATATTCCTATCTTATATTAAATTCAATCTTCGGTTATATCAAAACTTGAAAACAAAAAACGAAGAAAAATGTATAATTTTAGAGCTAAAATAAATTAGAGGTTTGATGTATTCGGACATCCGTAAATTTATAGTTGGTTGGGAGAAAACGAAGATTCCTGATTCTCATGTACAATGTAAACCGGGTGCGTATCCTCTGAGATATCTCAATTTTTGCGTGACCGACGTGTCCGGTGTCTATTGGGGGGGACGAAGGGGGCAGTATTATTTGAGTTTTGAGATTCGTGCTAACGTATTTCAACGATTGAGATATTCCAAAAAATCACGCAAAGTTTGAGATATCTCAGAGAATGCGAATTCATGTAAACCAGGAGATCAAAGACTAAAGAGGCGGCTCAAATAATATCCAAGGAGATTAAAGACTAATAAAGAGGCGGCTCAAATAATATCCAAAGAATGCGTCCTACTCTAGCCATGATCACATAATAAATAAATATAATCAACAAATAAAGAAAGAGAAAGCGTCTCCTGGACCCATGAAAGGGCGCCGATCGACTGCTCCGTGGGTCAGCCCGTACACGCTACACCGCGCGTTTTAAGTTCCTCTGATTGGTTCAATTTCCATGGTTTCCTAATTGGAAAATTCAATCTATGGTACTTTTTCTCCGAAATTTTTATTAATAAGAATATAAATAAAACAATATCCATTTTGGAGAAGGTTTTGCGTAGAATTAGAAAAGTGGAAAAAACGTGATTGTTTATAACGACCTTTGGACGTGAATACATGATTGTCTACAACAGTCAAATTAGTAAAATATGATTAGCGCTAATTAACTCCAGAAAAAAAAAATATGACCGTAATGGACGATAACGACCAGCTACAGTTTTTTTTTTAAGTTCAGTTCAATTCTATAATGGTATGGTTAGAAAAAATCACTGTAGCTGGTTCTTATCGTCCATAATGACTATATATTTTTTTAAACGCGTTAATTAGCGATAATCTAATTTCGCTAATCAGGTCGTTGTAGACAATCACGTCCAGATGACGTTATAAACAATCACATTTTTCCCACTTTTCAAATTCTACGCAAAACCTTCCCCAAAACCAATATTTTTTTATTTATATTATTATTAATAAAAATTTCGGACTTTTTCCAGCTTTAACCTTTTTCATTTATATTTGAAAATTTATATATAATTCAAATTGCACGTATATAATAAAATTTGTGGTGTTGTAAATCTTTCGTAAATAACTTTATTTTTCATAAAATTTGTGGTGTTGTTAATTATTAATTATCTCATAAAAGACAAATTGGATTGTTTTTTTCTATTTTGTTAATTATGAAGTCAGTCTTTCTATGCATAGAAAAATTACCAACTTAGTTCACAAATGCTAATAACAGGCATAGTAATTAGAGTAAAGATTTTGTCCCCTAAATGTCTCCCTAACTAACTTATCCATAAAGTACAATGGGGACCACTAACTAATTGGAGGAACACAATAATTACTTAAGGGACCACTTAAATTTGAAAAAAATTACAACTGGTGCGCACATGTATAAACACTTATGCGCATAAATATTGATATATAATATATCAAGTATTCATACCTAAGATATTAAGTATTTAAATAAAAAACTGGACATCAACTTTCTTTTCTCCATGTTTACACACCCATCTTTTACATGTTTTTTGAAGTGGTTTTTTTTTTTCTCCGTTTAATCTAATCAATATTTCTAACGATCTGCGAGGAATTTTGCAAATATAGAACCACGAATGTTTTCTATGTAATTTTCTCTTTCAAATGAGATCTATGATGAAGTACTTTCGGGTTCTTCGTCGTTCAAGTACTTATAAGCCAGCATGCAAGTATTCATACCTTGTAGTGTGAATACTTACA
This sequence comes from Carex cristatella, assembly GCA_024447775.1. NCBI lineage: Eukaryota > Viridiplantae > Streptophyta > Magnoliopsida > Poales > Cyperaceae > Carex > Carex cristatella. Next base: position 2,830,964 of record JAJHPF010000028.1, on the reverse strand, counting down.
TTATTTTAGTAAAATTAATTTTATTGATTTTGTTATGTATACTTACATTATTTTAATAAGAATATTTTATATGCTTTAGTATGAATACTTTGCAATATGAATATTTTATAGTAATGATACTTTGAAAGTTATATTATGAATACTTTATATGTTTTAGTATGAATATTTTTTAAAATTTATTCATTTGTGTATTATTTTGTAGGATATTAGACCTACTCTTTTATGAAATTATTCCCTACACAGGCAAGTTTGTTCTCTAAACAATTTGAAATAGCAAAATGGCTCTTTATTGAGTAAGTATTAATGTTTGACAATGTATGAATACTTGCTCGTTGAGGTATGAATACTTGCATGCCAAGATATCAGTACTTGAACAACGAAGAACCCGAAAGTAATTCATCATGGATCTCATTTGAAAGAGGAAATTACGTAGGAAACATTTGTGGTTTTAGATTTGCAAAATTCCTCGCGGATCGTTAGAAATATTGATTAGATTAAAAGGAAAAAAAAAAAAACCCACTTCTAAAAACATATAAAATGTGTGTGACTAGAGAGAAAAGAAAGTCGATGTCCAGTTTTTTGTTTAAATATTTAATATTTAATATTTTAGGTATGAATACTTGATATATTATATATAAATACTTGCGCGCATAAGTGTTCATACATGTGCCCGCCAGTTGTAATTTTTTTTCAAATTGAAGTTGTCCCTCAAATAATTAATGTTTCTTCCAGTTAGTTAGTGGTCTTCATTGTACTTTTTTCTATGAATAAGTTAGTTAAGGGACCTAAATAAATAGAATGGAGGGACTATTAGTCACTCCCTAGTAATTAATTATTTCTCGAGAGTGTTAAAAACGGGGCACATGCAGAATTGCAGATTGGTTAATTTTATGGATGGCAGGAAAATCCGAGGATTTGATTCCTCGGCTCCTTGCTAATGGGCTCATTTAGTCCAAACCAAATATGTCCAGCTCAGATTTTTTTTTTTTTTTTGAAAAAGCCCACCCTAACTCGAGCCCTAATTTGAAGAGCCCATATTCGATCTGTACCACAATTTTTATTTCTAAAAAAATCAAATGTCATGATCAGAGTGGTAAAAACGACTGTTAGATCGATTAGTTGTTAGTGGCGATCAAATTATTACAGATTTTTTCGAATAATCAATTGATTATTTTTTATTATGACCAATTAATTACTTGGTGGAATCATATCCTTCCAACAACAAATATCGTTATTTATAACACTGGCCGTGATACACACCATGTTATTGGTACAACACGGTACACCTGCTTATCACCTGATGTGATTTTTGTTTTGCGGCTCCCCTTGCTAAAAAAATAGTATGACATGGTACGTTACACAATTGGTACGTATACAAAACATGATACGTCATGATTTGGTATGTACTTACGTAATATGATATGGAACGACATGTGACATAATGTGTTTAGTGTATTTATTTATTTATTATAAATTTTGATTAAATTATATAAATTATTAATTTATTTAATAATTATCAGTTGTTAGTTTTGTTATCCGTTATCTTATCCATAGAGTAGAATAAATGTCAAAACTTAACTAATAAGAGTACGTAAAACATAGACAAGAGTTACTATGTACAAGTATATAGGGATGTAAAAATGCCCTCTACTCCATCTATAACGTAACCGCTGACAATCCTAGAATTAACATCCTCTCTCTTTACTGCACAAGGAATCTTTTACGATTATTGAATCTGAACCATTAATTTTAAGTTGGCACAAATCTCAAAGCCAATAATACTCCCCCTTATTCCCCCTCCCGCGAATCTCAAACCGGCTGAGATTTAATCTCAAACCGTAAAGTGATGCACATCCTCTGTAGTAATACAAAGAATATGGATCCAACAACCCTACCGTAATATGACTCGGATCCTCCTCCATATAAATGAATATTGCAATTGAATGCAACTAGCTAGGTAAGGAATTCATATCCAGTGCATTACCTGAAAAGAGAATCTTTTACAATTAGTGAATCTGGATGGTTCTTTTTAGCATGGCACGTTTTAAAATCTCAAAGCCCAATAAAATTGCTCCCATTTCTTTTTCGAATCTCAAATCGGTTGAGATTTAATCTCAAACTGTAAAGTGAGGCTAATCCTCTAAGGTACCCGGGAGGATATTGATCATATTGATCCCTAGGTAAGATGGATTAAAAGTAAAAAGTAAGCAGGACCCCTGCCAGTATTATTTATCTCGTATAAACAAATGATCGATGGTTTTGCTCGTCTTTTCATTAACCCCTCAGAAATTTGAATTTAGTTGCGAGCATTACTTAGAAATGGATTATTTAAATTTTCACTGGTAGATATCTCTCGTTGTAATTGTCGGGTTCAGCCAACCTTATTTTCAAATTAAGCTGATCTCATCTTTACAAATAGAACGCGTATAATATTATTCGATCTGTTTGACGAATATACGCATATATAATTAATCTTGTTTTATTTGTTCGAACCAGACAAAAAACATATGAAGAAAGCTACCATTCTACAATAGAATAAAAAAAAAGCTTGTGCTTGTTGCTTGTTGCTTGTTGTAGTCTAATTAACATTTGATTATATGAATCCTAAAAATATTGTAATTAAGATACCTTACACTTTAATTTTGATCAAATTATGAAAAAACTAATTTATTTACAAAAATTCTTTAGTACATGATGCAAAAATAGCCGGGATTTTTATTAATAGAAATAAAATTAAATAAATATCGAAATAGGGGAAGGATATCGGTTTATTTCCAAAACTCATAAGGACGGTTTAGTTATCAACGTCCATGAGGATGGAAACAAAAACAACGTCTCTCTTAATCCGTCTTAACCCAAGCAAATAAATAACGTAATCCAAACAAATAAATAACGGATGGATCACAGATGGTTTAATCTTAAACGTCCATGAAGGATGCTTTTGAATACAACGTCCCTGAGGGACTGATTCACCTACAACGTCCCTGGCGAGCATTAGTTCAGGTTTCCCTGGTGAGAAAGATTGGAACTTTATTTGGTGAAATCTAGTTCTTGTGTGAATTTGTGGTGGTTGAGCATTAGTTCAGGTTTAGCTGGAGTGAGATGCCTCCTTTTTAACGTGCAAATTTTTTATGATTTTCATATACAAAAGTTATGTATAGGATATCCAATCTCTAGACTAGGGTTGCAAACGAATCGAACTGAATTGAACTTACCTTAGTTTGAATTTGGTTTGAATTAATTTCGAATCGAATTTTTTACGAACTCAATTTTGAATCTTTTACGAACTTTTTTACGACAAGGAAGAGTGATCGTAGTTGCCGAGAGCGAGAGGTGAAAATCATTTAGAGTTTCAGAACTGAGAGCAAGGGTAACAACTTACGAGTTATGACCTATGACTAGGCAGCCTTATGTTTTATCTTTTAAGTCATCAACAAACATAAGTCATTAGTGAAAATCAACGGTTCACGTTACTTTGAGATTCGAACTAGAATAGTTTGCGAACCTATTTTGAACGAACCAGATCCAGTTTGAGTTTGGTTTGAATTAATTTCGAACTATTTCGAATCGAATTTTTTACGAACTTTTTTGAATCAAACTCGAATCGAATCACGAACTCTTGTGGGCATATAATAATAATAATGCGCCTCTGGGCCTTTATCATCCAAACAATAATTAGTTCTTTGTCTTTTTTATAGTATATTTCATGGACGGTTATGTCCCCAACGTCCCTCATGGACGGTTTAAAAATTCCCGGCCGTTCTTAAAATTTTTTTTCCGAGTTTTGATTAGTTAGTGTGTTTTGATTAGTTATTACGTGCGGAGATAGGATTAAAAGGGACGTTGTTGTTATTTCCGTCCATAGGGACGTTGATTTCAACCCCGGCCTACTTATTTTTCAAAAAAAACTTAGACCTATCCTCTTTTTCGATATTTTTTTTATTTTATTTCGATTAATAAAAAAATCAGGCAAAAATAGTAGTGTATTACTAAATACTTTTGAGAAATAAAATTCACGAGTAAAGATACTTTAAACTTCAAATTTTATATATTATTATCACAAAATCTCAAGAATTGAATTTCATTTCTCAGATAAAAGAACTTCTACCAACTAATTTTACGAAATAATGTAATGAAAATATATTTTCAAAAAAAAAATCCTCAGTTGAAATAATTTTCCAATTCTTTTTTTTTTAACAATTTTTAGGATTTTTTTTCAAATTAGCAATACAAAATCAAGGATTTATTTAAAAAAATAATCTAAATTTGTTTCTTTATTTAATATTTTTTTTGCAACTTTTTAACAAATTTTGGCATTTTTTATTTTTTTTTCTAATTTTGTTTTCAATAAACAACTTAAAAAAAAAAATAAAATAAAAATGAGATAATTCGTGGCTTTGTCACAACATAACTAAATATGATATTTCATTGGTGTGCCCTGAGATTTGACAATCATTTTGACACATCATATCACGTCTTGCGGAAAAAATATTCTGCTTATGTCGTGTCACGTTACATGCCTTAATTGCGTCATTTCACATCACGTTAAGTACTTCTTTCACTATTCTAGACGATTCCAAAATGAAAAACCTTAGTCTTCCATCACATTTATTGTCCATTTTATTATTAATAGTTTGTGTGAGGCTATGGTACTATGCATAATAAGGATTGGTCGTATTATGGATTAATATCATAGTTTTCAAAATTCAAATAGTCAATTTTAACAGTTGAATATGAGCTCCGTATGAGAATATATGTACTTGCAGACTAAATTTTATATTTTTAAAATATTTTTACTATAAAAAATACAGAAAATCAATGCATTTAAATTGTATAGAATTTTTATATGAAGTAATTTTCTACTTATCTAAAGTAATAATAAAATATTGTAAAAAAAAAGTAAAATTTGATCTATAAGTATATTTTAATATGGAGATCTTATTTATCTGTTTTGATTGTTTGTTTGAACTTTAGCTGAGATATTGACTCATAGTACATACCAATCCGTACTATACTAAGTGGCCAACACCTCACTCTAATAGTTTTCTACTTGTCAGCTAAAAATATACAACTATTAACAATATATAAAGATGTTATGAAATCTACATAAATCAATACAGATAGATAGCTCTATTTAATAGAAAACCGTTAAAAAAAATGTGAAGTTTCAATTGACAGATAGACAATATCATTCAAAATGAGATGGAAAAGAAGTGAATATTAAAAATGATGAACTACATATGAAGAACCAGTATTTGATCTATAGTGGCAAAAATTAATAATTCTGTGTCAGAGATCATAAATTCGAATTCTGAATCGTGAACCTTAAGGACATTAAAATTGAAAGTGCTAAATCTCCTAAATCTCCATCATTTTTTTCCCAGAAAAAATAAAATAATAATGGATATGAGACTATGGGACGTACTCTTAACTTCAATGTGTTATAATGTGCTTATAATGCAACACACAACAGTAGGTGAGATTTTAACTTGCTGATTATTAAGTATAGATAATTCTTTGTTTATACTAATTATGATTATATTAATTTCAAATCATCAATAATTAACCATTCTCTACGCAATATGACTGTCGCCAAGTGGGGATAGATAGTACAGAAAAGAGTAAAAAAAGAAACACTACGAGTTATGCAGAAACAATCGTCCAAAATTCGACTTGCACGCAACTCTCAGACGCTGGCCCATCCGAGGAATTATCTTTCTCTTACTTTTTTTTTCTGGGCCATATTACTTGGGCCCAAAATATTATTTGGGGACTGCATTACAAGCTTTATTTTATCCGTCAACCATTTTAAATTCTTAATGATATTGCCTAAAAAACAAATTAATATCATCTTGACTTTGGTACAGAATAGTGACCTCATGAGAGAATAAAAATCATTGAATATATAAATCATCTTGATATATTTAAATTGATAGAATCAATATTATAAATTCTTCATTTTTAAAGTTTAGTTTGTGTAAGATGAATATCTTCAAAAATAAATTATTTTGATGTTCCTTTTTAAAAAATCAACGCTCCATTGATGTTATACGAAACAAATTTTAAAGAATGAATGTTTAACTCGGGAAGAGAATCAGCTTTTGGTTTAGTGATAAATTTTGGTATAGTGATAAAGGTAATGCTCTTTATGTAGGAAGTTGGGTAAATTTTGGAAGAAACAATCCTTTATAGATATTAATTATTAGTTGGATAGCTTGATCTCCAACCTCAATTTACTTAAAAAAAATTAATGCACAGGTGGGGGAATCAATCACAGAGATGAACAATTTTCACCTATAAAAAGAGACGACATGCTTGCCTAGTAGTTATAAATAATGCCATAATGGCATAGCATGTGATCCAGAAATTAACTTGATACATTCCTGAGCTCACAGACACATATCAGAATTTTACATTCTCCATTTTTCAGATTGCCCCCCCTCCCTAAGGAACTACATTTTTATCTTGCAGTAGAAGTAAATAAAAACAAGAGAAAACTTGATTTCCCTATGGATTCTTCCAAGCTTTCCCCCGTTATTCTGTTTTTCCTATTCCTCGTCCTCCTGATTAGCACCGTTGACGCCGTTCAATCACTTTGTTGCTTTGACCGCATTTTCAGTTTTGGTGATTCGATGACGGATGCCGCACGCAGGGTGGAAGCTGCCGCACACTTCCTTATGGGGAAACATACTTTCATAAGCCCAATGGTCGTTGGTGTGATGGCAGACTGATCGTTGACTTTATTGGTATATGTAAAATCAAGTTTAATTGTGTGAGTGTGTGTGTGTGTGTGTGAGTGAGTGATCAAGATCAGATCCCACATATTGGCTAACATTGAAGTCTTCACCAAAACTTGTTTTACTTCAATCCAAGAGAAATCGTTTACTGATCGTTTAAAGATTTCTTGCTTCTCTTCGGAGAGACGCATGTTCAATTCTCAAGAATAGCATTTAAAAGATGCGGGGGTGAATCGGGCACTTTATTTAAAAAGAAAATATTTTTTGTTCTTGATTTGGCTGAACTTATGTTAGTGGTTCACAATAAATTAATGGTATTCATGGCTTCATGCTCCGGAAAGAAGAGTATTTGATGATTTGCTCCATATATATATGCAGCTGAAGCATATGGGTTGCCGCTTCCGCAACCATCCATGGCGGGTAATACAGCAGAGTATTTCCAGCACGGCGCAAACTTTGCTGTGGCAGGATCGATGGCACTTAACAATTCAGCTTGTCAGTGGGTTGACTCGTGCAGGAGAGGATCACTCTTTGGGCATTCCGCTTCAGTCTTTAAAGGATCTCCTGCCTATCATTGCTCAAGGATCTAGTAAGCACATATATATATATATATAGTGAGATGGTTTGAAAACTGTTGTTTTCAAAATTTTATATTATTTATTAAGATGATTTGAAAATTGTTGTTTACCAATCGTTGTTTTAAGGGATTCACTTACAACATTTGAAAGTTACAATACGTTACAATATTCGGTTTTGCAATTTCCAAAGTCCAAACAGTCGATCCAAACCGTTTAACATGATCTCTATATTAAAATGTGTTTTGAGATCAAATTTTACATTTTTTTTTTCTATTTATGAAGAACTTTACAAAACTACTATTTTTAGACAATTCTGGACTACTGAAAAACAACAGTTATGTAAAATACTTAATAAATAGTAAAAAAATTCAAAATAAGTGTAAAATTTGATCTCAAAGTACATTTTAATATAGAGATCATGTTGAATCGTTTGGATCGACTATTCAGACTTTGAAAATCGTAAAAACGAATATTGTAACATGTTCTAAGATCCAAAATGTTATAAGTGGATCCCTCCTCTATATATACATACATACATACATACTTCCAATGACCTCTGTAATAGAGCATCAGTACAGATGCAACATTAACTTCAGTTAACTATTCCATTCATTAATTAATTAGTTATTTTAGTTAGTACTATTTTGATGTTTTGCTGGATCAGATCATAAAAGATATTTAGAAAGGAATTAATTTGTCACGCCAAAGTTAATTTTTGTTGTATGTTAATAACTTATAGATGTCAATGCTGTGATGAAAAGCTCATTGTTCGTTGTGGGAGAAATTGGAGGTGTGGATTACATTGGTGGTCTAGTCAGCAACAAGTCAATTGAAGAAATGAAATCTTGGGTTCCATATGTAGTAGCTGCTATCAGTTCTGCTGTCAATGTAACTCATTACTGTGCATCTATCTATTTAATTTCCACTTATTGATTAATTCCATATGCGATAGATTTGATGCAAAAGATATCCTCATTAATTTATTAAAAAGAAGAGAAAATTGGTTATTTGCCACTTCAAAATATTCAAATCTGAAAAATGTCACTCTAAACTTAGTTAATTCTTAAATTTGCCACAAATACATAATTTTTATATTTTTTATTAAAAATTAACTGAAAAATATAGTTTTGAGATATGTATTTCTATATTTCTCTATATACCCTTTAGATCTCTCATTATACATATCTCAAAACTGTATTTTTCAGTTAATTTTTAATAAAAAAAATATAAAAATTGTGTATTTGTGGCAAATTTAAAAATTAACTAAGTTTAGAATGACATTTTTCATATTTATAGTTTCACGATGGCGTTTTTCAGATTTGAAAGTTTTGGAGTGACAAATAACCAATTTTTCCTAAAAAAAAAAGCACCAAAGATGTCATGCAAAGAAATGTCGACATAAAAAAGAAAACTCTTAATTTTTTTTACGATAAAAAAGCCTTAATGTATATGTTTGTTAATTATTTGACAGGGATTAATTAACCTTGGAGCAACCACATTGGTTGTACCAGGAAACTATGCAGCTGGATGTGCTCCTTGGTTCTTGACCCTATATAAGAGTAATAACAGTGAAGATTATGACATCTTTGGTTGTATTAAGAGGATAAATGAGCTCTCGGTTTATCATAATACTATGCTAATGGAAGAGTTGTCCAAGCAAAGGCTACTTCACCCCCTTACAAGAATCATATACGCGGATTATTATGGGGCTCAATCACAACTGTTTTTAAATGCAAAAACGCTTGGTAAGATCGATACCAGTACCACAATTATTTACTGTGATTTTCTGACACATATATTATCTGCTAAAACTATTGTTAATGCGAAGTATATTATTTGTTCAAGTGCAGGTTTTACAGCTCCTTTATTTGCATGTTGTGGGGCTCCAGGTCAACCATACAATTTCTCGTTGAATATCCCGTGTGGGTCACAGGGATCACAATCATGTCCCAATCCAGAGAAATATATTTCATGGGACGGAAATCACTTAACAGAGGCCGCAAACCATACAATTGCTAATGAAATACTGTATGGACCATATGCTTTCCCTCCACTCTTGCTGGAGTCTACTTTATCTGTATTATAAATTAAACTTGGAATTAATCGCGTGTTAACCTCCATTGAGCAAAATGACTTCATTTCACTTGGAGATAAATTGACGCGAGCAAACCATTTATCTGCTGTTATTATTGGGATGTGTTTTACTATCTACTAATAAAAAAAAAAATTATATGTTCTGTTCGCGCTTTGTTTGTACACCCAAAAAATAAACTCTGGTGCAATAAATTGTGTTTATATTATGATTGTTTCTAGGGGCACTAATAGGTAAATTAAGAGAGATCTTTAATCAAGACTGAATTATGAATTTCATTAACCTTTGAATAGTCTGTACAGGTGCCTTTAATAGGCTGTCATCAATACATCAGCATATAATATCTACACAATCAATACTATATAACAACTGGAGTCTAACTGCCTAACTGATGATATAACAGCTTGAGTCTAGCTGCCTATCTATCTAATTGTGTAACTAACATAACTAATCTAATAGTCACTAACGTCTGTTCATGCTTAGCCCATTGCCCATACACTGCTCAGCCCAAAATGGCTAACGAGCCGGCTCATGACTAGTTTGGTCCAAAATTAATGAGTTCAAGCTGGGGCTTAAGTAGCTCGGCTAAGCATCAATTTGTGAATTTATATGAATTTGTGTGCATTTTATATTGTCAAGCTCGGTCCAACTCGGTTTAAAAAGTTTGTATAATTTATTTTCTTCTTAAAACAAGGTCCAGACAAACCCAGTGAGCTAGCTCATCAGCTCGCGGGCTAGCTCAGACTAGCTCGTCACAATTTTGAGCTAAGATTTTAGCTCGAAAGCTCTAGGTTCAACTCGCTTGGTTGTAACTCGGTTAAGAATTAATGAGCTGAACCAAAATCTAATTCGAACCAAGCTAGCTGGTTGACACCCCTACTGGGGACTACCACTTGCAGATGGAGATGGTATACTTTTCTGGATAGTGATCTGGGCCGGAAACTCTGTAAAACAAATCCTCTTGTATTTTCATTTGGGTACGTTTTTGGGCCTTCATGGGCCCGAGTGGACAAGAGAGGGAGATTAAAAACGGATCAGCAAGGAATAGGGTGTAAACGGAGCGGATTCGGAGCGGATAATGCTAATACCATATCCGTATCCGTTTTTCAACAAGCGGATACGGATACGGATAGTAAACGGATATAAAAATTGAAAACCATATCCATCTTAAACGGATATGGATACGGAACGGATAATCCACGGATACGGATTCGAATACAAATATAGAGCGGATAATTGTCGGATATTGAGTAATTCTACTAAATTTCATAATTTTAAATTACCTAAGTTGGTTACTTAAATTGACAAAAATTTAATAAACTTTTTAAGTTTTCACAGTGATAATAAAGCATGACTAATTGCATATTGGTTCAGAGAACCAATCCATTATCCTAATAGATTATATGATTTTTCTACCAAGATTCTTGGACTTAAACGAATATGTATGTTTTTTTAGAATTTCGCAAGGGTGAAGTGAATTGAAAGCTGTTGAAAAATTAAATTTCAGATCCGGATATATACGGATATCCGCTCCGTTTATATCCTTACAGAATTATCCGTATCCGTATCCGCATTATTTTTCCATATGCTAAAATTATCCATATCCGTATCCGCAAGTATCCGTATCCGTTTGATCCGGATATGGATAATAAGCGGATTCGGAGCGGATTATCTGCGGATAATCCGTATCCGTTTACACCCCTAGCAAGGAATCTACTTGTATTAATATTATGAACTTTATAAATGCGAAACGTAGAATACATTCGGTTTTTAGGTTAAAAAAAAAAATCAGTCCCGAAATGTAGTTATATGGTACATCATTCTGAACGATTAACAACGAGCAATATTAGTACATAACTTTTCCAATGCAATATAACGTATTTTTTTTTTATATTTTAAAATAATAAATAAATAAATAAGTCGGAGTGATTATGTTTCGATATTTCCAGAAATGTAGGCTACTTTTTATTTTTATTTTTCAAAAATGTTACAAATAAAAAATTCAGCACCAAACACATCCATGTCTACTTGGCTGGTTCCCGACTCTTCTAATCAATTTGTAGGCTCCCAGATTAAAAAGATTATCGTCTATTTTTAACCATGTTTGCTTTACTGTTTTACAGAAGCAGCTTATCAGCTTATTAAAAAATATACAGTAATTTATTTTATTTCAGGTTCTATTTCTCTATTCAAAAATAGAGAAAATATTGCAGGACACAACAATCATTTCATTTCGTCCATGTATCATTTCTTTATCATTATTGTAATAAATATTATTATAAAATAATTATAGATATTATCATTTTGATAGAGTACCGGCTGTCCGGTATACGAAATAGACGTCGAGAACCAACTCACCGGCTATAATTATAATTTTACAAGTTTCTTTGAATTACCATCGCGAGGAGTTTAGTTAGCGTTTTATAATAAAACATCTAATATAAAATAAGGATAAAATTATAAATAAGATAAAGAGAATGTATAAATGATGACTTTTTCTTATATTATAATACATGATTAGCACAAGAGATTTATTAGTTGAAGATTTGAGGTAGTTTTGGTATATTTTGTTTTAATATTATTTAAATAAATGATATTTTTAATTAGTAATTAATAAATAAAATAAGTTATCAATTGATATACATTTATTTTAAGATGTGCAATATAGTTCATATTAATTTTATATGATAACTATATTAATTTTATATGAAAATACATGATAAATATATGAATAAGAGATAATCATTCGTTATACAATCTTTTTACCTTGTTTATATGTTTTCATCTTTAAATTATTTTGAGAGCTTTTAGATGTTACATTATATTTATTAATTTATATATATTTATTTTAGATATGTAATATGGTTCATATTAATTTTATATGAAAATATATAAATGGCAGCGACTCAAACAGTCAAAAAAAATTTAATTACCACTTTCAAAATTCAAAATTCTCACATTACTACTAGTTTTTAAAATAAAAAACTCAAAAGTTATAATGTGCGCAGATCCAAACCTTTGGACTGATTCTCAAATCTCTGTTTTTTTTTTTTTTTTTTTTTGAGTCCGAATCTTTAGTCTGATTCTCAAATCTCAGTTTAATTTTTTTTTAGTCCGAACTTAGATTGGATCTGCACATTTAGCAATTTTTGAAATTTTTTTAAGTCTGCGGTAATGTCAGCAGGGGCGGAGCTAGACTTTCGAATTATGGGGATCAAACATATAAAAATTTTCTGCAGAGTCAGATTTTCGAATTATGGGGGTCAATAATATAAAAAATTTCACAGAGAATGAGAGTCATTTTTACCATTTCATGATATTTTATTGTAAAATATAACAAAATTACATATTAGTAAAAAAAAAAAATTAAAATGGGGTCAATTGACCCCATTGTTATACTTATACACTAAATCCGCCTCTGAATGCTAGAATTTTGAAATTTGAGATGGCAAGGCTGAAACGGTAGTGAGTCCATTCCTATGAGGTAACAGAATAATTATGTTTAGATCTGAACCATTAGATTAAAATCGGGCTCCTTTAATATTCATGCGTATTCCAGCGTTAGCAGGGTTACTGCCCTACTAGTAGAGAAGAAAATACATGACACACCGTGACGTGACGTGACATAACAATCACACCATGATTTGGTCACGTGATGTGACCAGAATAGCGACAGATGGTCACATCACGCGTAGTCTCGCTGTGATCTTATGTGATGTGAATTAGTCATGTCGAATTTTTTTTATATTATAAATTACATTGTTAAAAATTCAGTAAAAATATAGTAAAAATATATTAAAAGGTATGAAAAATTCTAAATTTTTTAAAATGAGTAAATAATGTTATTAAAAATTTAAATTATAAATATTTATTAGACTAAATTAAAAATAAATAAAAACTAATACTATCACTGAACTAATATTAAAAAAAAATCTGAATATTATATGTGTACTAAAAAAAATAACTAACAATTAATTAGTAAATGATATTTAAAAAATATCAAGTTAATATTTTCAACTCTGATTGTACTACCTAAATATCGTGACATATAATTTTCATAAAATTATATTATGTCACACAAATAATTACGTCTCGAACATCACGAATCGACATACACTGTGACATGACCGCAACTCATTTCCTTCTCTACCTACTGGGAGCTGGGAGGCAAAGTTAACAATCCAGGCAGCATTTCCTCCATTCTCTCACCCGATTTGGAGAAAATGGCTGCGCCACCGCCTATCTACGCTCACCACAACCCGTACTACGACGACCCATATTACGCAGCCCTCCCAGTCCCCCCTGGAGAAGCCCTTGCTGCGCACCACAACCTCGTGGAACGGGACCACGGCAAAATATCTACCCTCTTCGTTGCTGGTTTACCAGACGATGTGAAACCTCGCGAAATTCACAATCTCTTCTCTCGCCGACCCGGTTTCGAATCCTGCCTTCTTGAATTCACTGGAAAAGGCAATCAGGTACCTTTGTTTTCTCACTTTTGTACATTAGCCCCTGAAACTGCATTTATTCATCCGAGCCCTTGATTTCTGTTATGGTTCGTTTTGGTTTTGTTCCATTCACTGAATCACCTCCTGTCTTGTACCAAGTGTTGGTAACGGTTACCTCATGTTTGGATTTGAGCCTACAATTGAGATATACATTGCAAAATTGGAGAAATCTAACTTAGTTTAGCGTGGTCTTATCTGTTGCCCTTCTGTGTAAAGCTGTTTTATTTTTTTTTAAATTGTTTTTGTAGGCTGTAGCCTTTGTAACTTTCTTTACCCATCAAGATGCAGTGGCAACTATGAGTGCTCTAAATGTGAGTTAATATTTTCTCTTTCATTTTTTAGTATAAAATGATCAATTTAGGAGTTGTAACATAAAATTTCTTTCTTTATTTATTCAAGGGAACCGTCTTTGATCCTGATACTGGTGATACTTTGTTTATCGAGTTAGCTAGATCAAATTCACGCAGAAACACTCGAGGTGCAGCTATTTTTTCCCAATTTATTGGAATTTTCATGGTTACACAACAAGTTACTATCAGATACTAACTGGATTTGCTTGCTTGTGCATGTAGAATTTGGACCCTACCGAATAATAGATAAACGGACCAGAGCAAAAGATAAAGAATCTCTTGATGAGGCACATACACAATATGGTACGCATGTATTTAAATCCAGCACTTATATTTGTTCCTGCTAAAAGCAGAAAAACACAGTATACTATGTCTGTTCCTTGTCTGAATATACTCTTATGCATAAGAACCTTAAGAAAAATGGATTTGCTTGTATAGCTCTACAAGGCATGAACTTTATTGTACCCTTAATTTGTACATTATTATTGTTTTTTGTTCATGTTGGGCCTATTACTTTCTAGTTTTCTTTTTGTACAATTTGTATTAAATAAAGAAAAATGTCTTACATATTCAATAATATACAGCGTAATTACAAATAATAATAAAAAGATGACAAAACTAAATTAAGAGAAAACCAGAGTTCATCCAGTTCCATAGTGATTGAACTTCCTGTGTGCCACACATATGGCATCTTGGTGGTACAGAGCCCCATTTCTTTTATTTTATAGTTTATTGTATGGCATAGATTGGTAAATCAAACTCCAGAGCTGCTGCGTGTACAAATGCTGACCTATATTCAAAGGTTATAGGTTATAGACAGAGAATTCCATCTGACCCAAGAAAAGTTAATAAAGAGTTTTAGTTTTTCCAATAACATAATCAAAACTGTACATTGCACTTTTTTTTTTCAAATGGGAGATGATCATGGATTGGGTGAACAAACTGAGAATAGAAGTGAAAGCGAATATCCCGATAGCACTTTTGGAACTTCCACTGACCAGAGGTAGTAGAACAATACTCTAATATTACTGTTTGTTATTACTATTTGTGCTATATTCACATGCATCTCGGTAATCCTCTACATGACATGTATGCTCCTTCAAATAGAAAATGCCACGTACATTATCAATTAACAGGGGAATTGTCATGCATGTTTCTACAAATTTGTGAACTATCTTTGTATACATCTGCAATACTGAAACTTTCCCTCTTTTCACAGTATATCTATCAAAGAAAAGAGGGATAATATGAGTATCTGTTAAGCATGTAGGGGAGTTGAATAGGTCATTCTACTTTTTTTTTCTTCAAGGCAGATGCGACATTTCTTGCTGTTCCAGCATGTATGATACTTTGATGTTTTTGTGCACATAGAATAATTTGGTATTGTTTCTTTCCTTACAAATTATATATCATTATGTAACAGTTTTTAAGGTTCCTTGTTTCTCTTTTTTGTAATTTTGTGTCCTTATAGTGTTGAAATGGTGTCTAGAAAGAGAAAAGGTCAGCCTTCCTCTGATGTAAGTCATCTTCTGTATATTACTATTTTTCCCTGCAAAGAAGTTTAAGATGATTGTTTGTATATCACCACCCCTACCACACACGAAACAGTTGTCACCTGTATTACATTCTTTGTCATTACAAGCAAATTTAGTAAGGAGTGATTTATTTGCCCCTACTCTTGCAAAACAACAAAAGCTGCTCAGGGTTTTGGTATGCTACCCATTTTCACCTAAAATAGGAGTTTATATTAAGAGTAACTTACAAGAGTTCTCAAGGTGCAAGGATTTTGGTATGCTAGTAACGCTACCTTTCAACATTGGGATCACATCGGTTATCCATATAATTATGCACATAGTATTGACCTCGAATAAATCAATACAGTGGGAAATTTTATCACAAAAAAGAAAAAGAAAAATTTAATGCATGTGGCAGCACCAAGTATGTTTCATAAAATAATGCTACAGCCTAAAATATCACAAATAAAAATGTTGATGGCTAACTGAAAAGGAACTCTTAAAATTTAGACAGCACAACATTACAAAATTGGTGATACTATACGACTAATTGTCTTCATTGTCCTGTCTGTTTTGATAATTGAGTTCTTTTAGTTATTTTGCTCTGTTGTATTCTCCTCCATTATACCAATTTGCAATGAGGTCCCCAGATCTCTAATATCTTTCTAATTTTGTCTTTTAGGAGAAAGTAGAGGGGGAAAGGCAGCCTTGTACAACACTTTTTATAGCCAACTTAGGGCCGGCTTGCTCTAAGGAAGAGTTAAATGAAGTCTTGTCGAAGTAAGTCTTCATTTGTCAGATCTACCACTTCGTTTTGTTATATCTCAAAAATCTATGAATACTAAATTAATTCGTACAATATATATAAATCCCTTTCTTCATCCAATTCAGAAGAAGAAGATAGATAGTTGTAGTAACTCTAAAGGGTATATGAAACCCATGTGTTGCAGAAGCATATATGATATTCCTCATTTTAAATGGTAATATTTGTCTGGGTGGCAGCCATCTTACATGACATGATGAGTATCAGAGGTTTTATTTTATTTTCTCTTTAGGTACCCAGGATTGCAAACCCTAAAGCTCCTGAGAAAAGGTGGTATGCCAGTGGCATTTGCTGACTTTCAAGTATGTAATTTTGATTATAATAGTTTCTTATGCTATTTCTTTTATGATTGTGAAAAAGAAAAAAACAAATGACAAATGGTATGCCAGTACATACATGCCCTTCCAACAGAACCTGTGTTTCACAGAACTTCCAAATAACACCAGACATTCCACAAGATGCTAAAATTCTCACTCATTGGGGTTTAATGAGAAGATCAATTAAGATTTATTTAAATAACTTTGTCTGTAGGATATTGAATCATCAACAGAAGCATTAAATGGGCTTCAAGACACCTATCTGTCTTCCTCAGATCGCGGCGCCATGCACGTAGAGTATCCTTAAAATATGAATTTTCTTTTCTGAAATATAAAATTTTAAACTTTAAATCATGGAAATTGCAAAAGGACCCTGAAATTTTGGCAAGTAGAAATAAGACTTCCACTTTTATCAACGAAACTGATAGAAGATTGCTCAGTTGCTTTAACAGAATTACTCTTATTATAAACCAATGTTGTCATTCACATAATAAAGCAATCTAATTTACTTCCCTAGATGAGGACTCAGTTTTCTTCATAGGTACCTGCATCCAAATTGTTTAGTGTATTAGTAAAATGTGCTTCTTAAGAATTTATCAAGGCCAACATAATACAATTTTGTGTTTATGATTTTTCTGAAGAGTGATGAGTTTTTTTTTCCGACCTCAGCATAACTAGCAATTTAGAAATTCTGATTTGCATGCCCATGATGAGCTTTTATATTTCTTGGTTCGACGTAATGATTATTATACTGAACTGTACAGTATCAATTTGTATGAACAAACTGTGTTTTGAGCATCATGATTATATCCTTAACTCAATTTAAAGATATGCCAGATCTAAAATGAGAAGAGCTTGAGAGCAGATGAGGACAGCTGTATAATGTGTTAGCTTTATTAACAAGGTTTTAGGTCAATCTTTTCTTCTTGTGCGTGTCATCATGCCAGGTCAACAAGTTAGGAAAAATTGGCGTTGTATATCATCTTTTGTAAACATAAGAGTTTAAGCAAGACGAGAAACGTGCTAAGAATGCTGATGCCTAGACAGATCTTGTGTCAATATAAACTCCAGATTCTTTTGATTCAATACATTGTTGCATTATTTTATTTATGTCCGAGCCGTTTAATCTACTATTGTAATAAATAAACTTGTGTATAAAGAAAAGATGGAGACAGGTTTTTATTCACACACACAAGCATTTTGGAACAGGTAATTGAAGTTCCGGAGGTAACTTTTGAATTCAGAATCTATCATTTTGATGCAACGCCCAGACCCAAAACTACTGTTAATTATGTCATAACGTATTAAGGACTTTAAAAAACGAATATATTTTGATAAGATGTAAATACGAATATTTAGTTTATGGATACAGATATTAATATATTATCAATGCTGCTACATATGAAATTAAGAATACAAAAAAAAAAAAACATTTTTTTGATACGAATAATGTATAGATAATTATGCGAACCGTACGGGACAAACAGATAATTTATTTGTTCCGTTAGCACTCGTAGCCAATAAATCCAAAATCCAAACCTTGTACAGTAGTCTGTGTCTAGACTATAACTATACAGTCTATACTCGCAGCTCGATGTAAAAGAACTTGCCACACAGTGAAAGTAAGAGCTTGTTTGGCGGACTATTCGGAATGAGCATAGGCGTGAAAATTGAAGATGTAAAAGAAGATCCGACACGTAAAGCAGGGCTCTCGCCTTTGAATTCGCATCCTCTGAGATATTTCAAACTTTGTGTGACCTTTTGGAATATCTCAATCGTTTAAATACGTTCTGCACGAATCTCAAAGCTCAAATAATACTGCCCTCCTACGTTCTCCCGAATAGGCACCGGACACATCGGTCATGCAAAAATTGAGATATCTCAGAGGACACGCACCCGAATTTGTATCCTCTACATTAACTCAAAAGAAAATCTTTTGAGTTAATACATCTGAACCATTCGATATGCTTTAAGATTCGTGCAGACTAGATCCGCACTAATATTAAAAGACCCCTATGTTAAATTCAGACAATCAGATTGACTATGTTTAAAATCAGACGGCTCAGATGAATTTAACTCAAAAGATTCCCTTTTGAGTTAATGCAGAGGATACGTGTTCCTTGCCTCTCGACCTCGGTCGTTCCTTGAATTCACATCCTCTCTCTCTCTTACTGCACAAGGGAATCTTTTACAATTATTGAATCCGGATCATTATCTTTTACCAATGTTATATTGGGGGTCAATATAAGACATCTTTATATTGGTAAGGTCAACTAACAAGGGCATCTTTTACTGATTATTGAATCCAAGACTTTTTAGGTCATTGAGTCTCGAGAGACCATGTTGAGGTTTCGCATGAACCTACATGGCATCCTTCTCTCTTAATGACATACAATTGTTGCCATAATTAATTCTTGTTCTTTAAATTATTCTCTAGATTGCCCTAAATGAAAATGGAACTCCAAATTGCAATTTTCTACAGCTTTATTATACAAATTCCTTTCATTTAGAGGGTCCAAGTTCCCTTTGCTGAAATGTGGTGGCATGTTTCCGTGCCTTTGAAAATACATATTTTTATGTGGTTGTTGTTTAAAAATAAAATCCTCACCAAAGATGTATTGTCACAAAAAAAAAAATAGCAAGAATATATGCACTATCTTTTTTATAATTGTGTCATTGAATCAATCTTGCATCTTTTTTCTCAAATACCCCTACATTGCTCAAATTTGATTTTGGGTTGGTCAATTCCAAAACTTTTATGGTGATTGGACTTTAGAAAATATACAATCCTTGCCTCTCAAACAAAGAGAAGCAATGTCAATGGTTGTAAGTGCTATTTGCTGGGGTATTTGGAAAACTTGGAACTCTGTATGTTTTGACAATAAATCTGTTTCTACAATTAGACAGTTGCTTTTACTTATTTGTTCTTTGCTGGATTATTGGACATGTACTAAAAAGTAGTATGTGATGCAGTTTGTCCAGTCTTGGACCCCTAAGAACTTAGACATGGTGCTACTTCAGTCCATCCCCCCTTCGCTTGCTTTAAAGATGCCTTATAGTCCCACTAAGACTCTAGTGCCAACTATGATGGGCACCTAATCCTTGCTTGATTCTAGTATGTTTGTGGCAACTTCTGGCTTGATGTAGGGGCTCTCATATGTGTGTTTGCTCTTATATTTAATAAAAGGGTTGTTTTTCTATTGCTACTATATCTCTTTGGTTGTGATTAATATTGTGCATGTTGCTATGTTAGTTGACAAGAGATTATGACTTTATTTTGGGTTTTAAGTGCGGATGTACTTGTGTTTTGCCTAGAATCAACAATGCGATAACAAAGGCTGAAACCTTGGTATTATCTCTTGACGTCAGTCTTAGGCCGGTTTAGTATCTAATTAAGGATGCCGGATGCCGGGTGTGCGGTTGAGACCTATCATGGCACTGGGTTTTTCCGGAGTATTTTTATATTATGTTATCTTCCTCTTTTAGACATTGTATGTTTCTTTTTATATAATAGAAGGGCTTTTTTCTATTTTTCCCAAAAAAAAATCCGGACCATTCATTTTTAACTTGGCACTAATCTCAAATCCCAATAATACTGTCCTTGTTTCTTCCCTAATCTCAAACCGTAAAGTGAGGTTCATCTCTGTAGTAATAGTTACTACAGAGGATACGGATCCTTCCGTATCCTTGGACTCGGTCACTTGGAGTCTGCGATCGACATTTCCCGCCTCTTCGATTATACCCTAATCCTATTTTCCAAAAACTCTCTTAGACCAGGTCTGTTACAGGTCAGGAGCACATTATTAAACCCACTCTCACTGATAATGGGTCCCACATAAATCCATTGCTCCGTGGTCCATCTCACAGTTCCCACGTCTCTCTCCCTCTTTTCCTCCGTTGAGTCCGTTCTCAGTTCTCACTGTCACTGAAGCCACCATTTCCCTACAGTGCTTCCTTGCCTCCTAAAACCCTAGTAACGCCATTTCCAAATTTTAACATGCAATCATCCCTCCGCTGCCTCTTTCATCTCCGCTCGCTATCTCTCCGTCGCCACCTCCTTGCTTACACGCAAACCGTAAATGTTCCAATATACCGATCATCTCCACCTAGGGCTTCCTTCAACTTTTCTACTGGTATCAACCCCCGGTTTACTTCCTTCGACAAATCAGACGACGAAGAGGAAGGAACTAATCGGGAACGCAGCGTGTCTACCTACTATGACCCTGTTCAAGACAG
Organism: Carex cristatella; assembly: GCA_024447775.1. Taxonomy (NCBI): domain Eukaryota; kingdom Viridiplantae; phylum Streptophyta; class Magnoliopsida; order Poales; family Cyperaceae; genus Carex; species Carex cristatella. The sequence continues at coordinate 2,809,809 of JAJHPF010000028.1, read as the reverse complement.
AGTCGTCACAAATGATCGACGAATGGACGAATTATACGGTTCAATGAGTCAAGTAGGTACTTCCAATCGAGAAATTGAAGAAGAGGAGGAGGGAGGAAAGAAATTGGGTCCAACAATTTGGGAGAGGTCAAGTAAACAGAATGGAAAAGAAGAAAAAACTGGAAGCTCCAAGATTTATTCTGATTTATCAAGGAAAAAGGGAAAAAACAGTAAGGTTAAGGTCGCTTATGGGTGTGACAATTGTGGTAGTGAATTTTCTCAGTGGTGGGGTCGGTGTCCCAAGTGTGGGGTTGGGTCAGTCAGTGAGCGCGAGCAGGATATGCTAAAAGTAAACCCTAAGAGAGGTGCTGAGGTGTCAGAAGCGGCGGTACGAACATGGCTCCGTCAAAAACCTGGTTCTTTGATACCAAAAACACTGGCTGATGTTAATATGGGAAGAGAACAGTCTGACTGGCGGATACAACTGTGAGTTTATTTAAGAGTGAGGCTATGGTATTATGCATAGCACAGATCAGTCCGTACTACTTTGTATCTTTGTTTTCAAAGATCAAACGGTCGATCAGAACCGCTCAGCATGATTTTCATCTGAATATATACTAGGTGACTAAAATTTTTTACTATTTTTTTAGATAGGTAGAAAATCACTAATTTCGAATGATCAAGAATCTTTAGATCAAGTGATTTTCGAACTATCTAAAAAGATAGTAAAAGAATTCTGAAAATTATAAAATTTGGTGTCTGAGTACATTTTCATATAAGAGATCGTGTTGAATTTCAACTTTGAAAACGGAGATATTGATCCATAGTACGGACCGGTGTGCACTATGCATAGTACCGTAGCCTCACTCATTATATTTTATCATTATTATGATGTCTGTCTATCTGTAGGATCAAGTTTCTTATAAAAATTCACTTACAAACTGCAGCTCTGGCCTGTTTGGAATGGAGGTATCAAGAGTGCTTGGAGGAGGCATTGTACCTGGTATGCAAGCTTGTGATGACTTATGATTTATTTGATTGTTGTGATGTATTGCTGTCATTGTCAAGAAAAACAAACAAAATCAAGTTTTATACAAAGAGGGTTGAACCATTCTAAACATAATTAGTTAATATTTTTTTGAAATTGAGAATTATTAGCTTTTTATTCCATGTAATTGATTTTGTTTTTATATAGGATCGTTGGTTTTAGTAGGCGGAGATCCAGGTGTTGGCAAAAGCACACTTTTGTTGCAGGTTTGCATCATATTCTGTCAAATGTAAATTATATTGTATTAAATCCATATGTTTTTATTATTAATTAGTGCTATTTTGGATATTTGAAGATTTCCGCTAATGTAGCTGAAGGATCAGATTCTGGTGAGCCAGTTGTTTATGTTTCCGGTGAAGAGGTTTGTCATATCCATTGTTAGATTTTTGTGTTATTATCAAGTCTTTGTTTGTCATCAAACACTGAGTCCTTATTTCATGAATAAAATGTCGATCGCCAAAAAAGCAACAAGTAAATGGAAGCCTCAAGTGAAATGTCAATCATTGAACTTGTCTGATTGCGTTTGTATGTCATAATTAGTGTATTTTTTCCTTAAAAGTCAATTAATATGCTTATGTGTTGAAAAAAATATAATGTCTGATATTTGCAAAGACAGACCTTATATTAAATTGAATGTTTAAGCAAGTAATGCTCTAGAATTATTCATTTCTCAAACAAATTGGCCAAATATGCTGTTTTTGCACGAATTATTCCCAAAGTGGTAGTTATGTTAAATCAAGGATAACATGGACGTGGTAATGATAGGTATGGCTCCTTTGTGGAGCAAACAACTCATGTTGAACTTTTGCAGTTGCTTATAAAGTAGATGGTGCTCTCTTGCTGCACTCAAGTTTTAATTCCATAGGACTTTGGTTTTTTTATTGCCAAAATATCTTTGCATACTAATGTACAGTCCACCAGCTATCCCTTGCTTTCTGAGAATATAAATCTCTTTTGTTTTAACTAACTTTATTTTTAGGTTTTTTTTTTCAAACTTTAACACTGTACATTCTTTACTTCTTTCAACTGCAATTGTAACTCTTTTTCTGAATGAACAGAGCATTGAACAAATTGCAAATAGAGCTGATCGGATGCATATTACTACAGACAATCTATATCTATACTCTAGCACAGACATTGAGGTACATATCCTTATGTCCTTGTTTCATTTTCTTAGTCAAGCTTTTTAGGTTTGTTGAAGAATGTAATAGTTAGTTAAATTAAAAAGCCCCAAATAAATAAATAAAAGTCAGGAACCAAGTTTGATAGCTAGTCAAATGAACACTTAATGCCATGATACACCCTGATACTTATGCTATAAGACCAACACTGTTACTACCATATACTTAACTTCTATTAAGGTACAAATGTCACAAACTATCATATACACATTGTTGACAGTCCTTTTGCAAGAACATTCAAACCATTGATAATTTCATTTTCAGGATATATTTGAGAAGATCCAACCACTAAAACCAAAAGCTCTTATCATTGATTCAATACAGACTGTTTATTTGAGAGAAGTTACCGGTAGTGCTGGCAATGTCTCTCAGGTGTTTGCTAAATCAACAGCATTTGTCTTTTTTTTTTGCATTGTTTTGATTATTACTATCATTAATTTTGTTGAAGAAGAATCTAAGTTCAAATAAATATGAATATCTGCAAACAACTTGAGAACTTTTTACAAAACACAAAATGTTGAAGAAAAATGGACAGTATAATTGCTTCATTGTTCATAATAGACTTTTTTCCTGAAGGTGAGGGAGTGTACTTCAGCCTTACTTAGATTCGCAAAGGATACAAATATCCCTGTCTTTTTGGTAAGTTTATTTTATTATTTTTTGTAGTTCATGATTTCCATTTTGACATTTTACAAGAATATTGTTACTGTAGTTGATGGAATGGTGACATGGTTTGAATGCCTATTTCAGATTGGTCATGTCACGAAGTCTGGTGACATTGCCGGTCCCCGCCTTTTGGAGCATATAGTTGATGTTGTTCTGTACATGGAGGTGTCCCTCCCTCTCTCTCTCTGCTGTACAGTATACACAAACCAAAAACTGTTATAGCGAACAGTTAGAAAGAGAAAAGTAGCAGATAGGCATACATGAACAAAGTTTTCTTGATATCTATCTGCTCATTGAATATTTCATTAATTAAATAGGAATATATAATCTGTGTAGGGAGAGAGGTACTCGTCCTTTAGATTACTACGATCCGTGAAGAATCGGTTCGGTTCGACTGATGAGGTAAATTTATCCATTCTTTTTTCCTTTACCTCTTTATCATATCACATATTAGAATGCTTTGTTTTAGTTATATGATTACAATGGCAGACTTGGCTGGTGTAATCTTAACAAGTTGGGATAAAGTCTTAATCTTGCATCTATTTGTGTTTAGTGTATCTTTTTTGTTGGTTTATTGACATGCTGTTTACTTGTCTTATTTTTATTTATTTCTATTTTTTATTGCAATGTTGGTTGAAATTCAGCTGGGAGTGTTGGAGATGTCAGGTATGGGGCTTCAGGCAGTTACAAACCCTAGTGAGATGTTCTTAACAGATCATAACACAGAATCAGACATATTAGCTGGCCTTGCTATAGGTGTCATGGTTGAAGGGTCCCGTGCCTTTGTTATAGAAGTTCAGGTACTTCATTGTCATAATTTTCCATATTTGAATTTTTTGTGCAAATTCGTTCTCCTTGTTAATGCAAAGATGTCGAGTTGCATTAAGATTTCCTTAATTCTTTCTTTCTTTGACTACTCCTGTCATTTGTTATTTCCCCAGTAGTTGAAATAATTTTCCTTCATGTGTTATTTTCGTGAAGGCATTATGTGTACCTAGTAAATCTGCTGGAAGGCATATTAATGGAGTACATGTGAGCAGGGCTGACCTCATAATTGCGGTAGGTATTAGAATTTTTCCAGTATACCCCCCCCCCCCCCCCCCCGCGCTCCCTTCCAGACATGCGCACAGGGGTAGAGGTGTAAGAAAATGTTAAAATAATTATATGTGTGTTCTTTTATTATGAAGTTGCAACAGTATACAGTATAAAGCTGACAGATATTTTTTTTTCCTGATGCTGTAAAGGTGCTTGGGAAACAAGCAGGTCTGAAGCTGCAGGACAATGTAAGAGAAACCACACATGGTTTAGTTTCTTCGTTGGCTTCGAATCTAATGACTTACATTATATCTGAAACCTATATGATAAGTTGGCCTTTATAACGTATACACCTGTTTAGCATTCCATTATATATATTTCTCATTTTGTAGACAATATTTCTGAATGTGGTTAGTGGGGTCAGTTTGTCAGAGCCAGCAGGTGACTTGGCAGTGGCAGCTGCCATTTCTAGCAGGTTTTACTCGCTCCATTTTTTGGTTTACTTTCCTATTAGTTGTTATTGTTGTTGTGTGTGTCCTTTTTCAAGTCTGAAATTATTTTTTTATTATTTTATTTTTCTGGTGATGAATCCAAAAATTATGCTCTCAAACTAAATGAATTTGACCATAATTTCAGCTTCTTGGAATGTCCCCTTCCTAATGATATTGCATTTATTGGAGAGATTGGCCTTGGTGGTGAGCTTCGGATGGTAAGTTGCTACAATCCCTACCCAAACACCTACCTACCTGCATGCACATGTAAACAGTTGAAACAAATGTCAGCTGTGTCACCAAAAGGAGGTCCTATTTGTTTTTAAACAACTGGAATTTGCTTGATCTTGTCTGTTAATTTCTTTGTTACATGTTTAAAAAGAAAAATAAATCTGTACATTCATTTGCTATGGTTTTGTAGCCCCTTTGCTGTTGTCAATCATAAACTGGAGATGACTGATAATAATAATAAGACCCACCAAAAAAAAAATGTAGGGTTAAATAAAAAGACTAAACACCCAAATCAAATCAGAGTGGGAACTTCAAGCTACTCTGATGACAACTGGTTTGGGCAAGTATTTGCCATTAAATTTATTAATTGTTATTTCTTTCTCTTCTGTCCAAGGTGCCAAGAATGGATAAACGGGTAATGGCGGTGGCCCAACTAGGGTACAAGAGATGTGTTGTGCCAAAATCAGCTGAGAAATCGATGAACACTCTTGACTTAGAGATGACAATTTTGGGATGCAAGAACCTGAAAGACATGATTTACACCGTCTTCAATCAGAATCTGGAGATCTAAGGCTCATAAACTGACATTTTTTGTGTGATATTTCTTAGAACCCCCCTCCCCCGCCCCCACCACAAATGAAAGAAAAGGGGATCTCTGGAGATCTAATCAGCTTTAGATTAGCTTGTCTAACTTCTGGTTTGGCCATTTGTAATGTACATGGCTCCTCGAGGTACTTCTGGAGATCTAAGGCTCATAAACTAACATTTTTTGTGTGATATTTCTTATAACCCCCTCCCCCGCCCCCACCACAAATGAAAGAAAAGGGGATCTCTATCTAATCAGCTTTAGATTAGCTTGTCTAACTTCTGGTTTGGCCATTTGTAATGTACATGGCTCCTCAAGGTACTTTATGGTGTTAGTACGTTTCCATCTTGGATCAATGTGTATACTCAAAATGATTTTCATTTTTTTTTTCTTGTAAATCAATATGTTAGTTATTGCAAACGGTTGGCAATTGAAAATTTTTGGTTTGTCCTAAATGTGAATATACATTTTTTTATGGCAAACTTTTTCCTTTTTTTTATTGAATGGAAGTATTTGGGCCTCAATAATTTTCTTAAATTCTAATTGGAGCTTCACTTTGCTTCAATAAATGTTGCTGAAGTGATGAACGGATGATTGAATAACTCGCAACATTTCATCTTACATTGTTACAGTATCTCATATCTAAAATAGTAAAATTTGAGTTTATTTGCCACATAATAATTTTTAATTTTCTTCAGATTAATTTTAGAATGTTGTCATCTTTGTAATTCCAATTTTGTTTGCGTGGTAAAAACACATTGATTGAATGATATTCAGTTGTCACGATCTCAGTACAAATGCCTTTTACTAATATAGAAGTTGAATGGGCTCCTTATAAATTTAGAATTAATTGGGCTGTCTATTTTATGTCTTTTGTTTAGTTCTGGGCCAAGACTATTCTGATTTTTAAATTAGATATGACAACTACTGTAGAGGTTATGTCAAATAGCTGGAGAACATAGGTACATGTATATATTTTCTTCCCAAACAAACTGATATATACCTCTATATTTTCTTATACAAAAACAATCCAGAAACTGGATGCATGAATGAATCGATTTATTCTTTTATCTCAATTAGGAGTAGTTAATAGATTTCTGGTCATTAACTTCTTGGAAAAAAAAAAATCCGGACGCTGCTATTTGGTGTTAGTGGACAAGGGAAATAGAGGGCAAGCTTCTTTCGTAGTGTTCAGGTAACGTGGGTTCTATGTTATACTTAATGTTTTGAATTTAAAAATGTAAAAAACTTGTTTTCAAACACGGTAGGTATTTCAAAATATTCCTGAGATTTTAGTCAAACAACATGCTTTCTTACATTTGTATTTCATTATTTTTTACATCAAACTTTCAAACTTCTTATTTAGAATTTAATGAAATAATCAAACGGAGAAGGGGAAAAAATGCAGTGCATAGGACTAGTGTGTGGATCCCACGATGAGGTAAGCTATTTACGTGTCTTCATGAATGTAGGATGATACAGTGAAAGCGTCAGAATCGGAGAGAAGCCCGAACCGGTTCGTTTCGTGATGCTGTCAACTACAATAAACGCACTTAATAAAATAAAATCAACACAAGTACACACTCTGTTCGGCGGACCATTGGAAATGGACATAGACACGGAAATTGAACTAAAAATCATTCAAGATCTATCCCGCACATGGATTTCAACAACAATGCGGGATATCAACAACAATGTACAAAAAATAAGTACGCTTTATTTGCTTATTCGAAGAGAAGACACTTTTTTACATAAAAACAAAAAAACAAAAAAAACACACTGATGCAAGTCTTAATGTTTGCCACAATAGGTTGATTGTAGGTGACTCTGGAAAAAACTAAACAGGGTTATCAATTTTTTAGGCAATTTATTAATTACCATTATTTGTTGCAGTAACTGGGGCTTGTAGGTTTTCTTCCTCTTCGTTCTTTTCTTCTTCTACATTACCTTTGTTCATGAAACTTGGCTGATTGGTTGAGGAGAGAAGTCGGGCCCACATCCTGTCTGTGATAGATACCTTGTTTGTGCTCTCAGTTATTTTCTGCAACAATAATACCAACAAGTTAGATCTATGTAAACGACAAAGGTTTCATTATTAAAAATCAAGGTTCTAAATAGCGCGCTATAGCGTTTTCGGACCATAAAAGCTATGATGCTATCGGCGCTATAGCGCGCTATTTCGCGCTATAGCGGCGCTATTTGGGCATAGCGCTGTTTTTTCAGCCATGCCGCTATGACGCGATAAACGCTATTTAAACCTTTGTTAAAAATACTTCATGTTAAGAAGAAATGGTAAAGCATTTAGTACTCACATAGAAGGGGATGTAAGCATGCCTTCCATTGACCAAACCCACAGTCATACCAGTGAACCCGGCCATGGCACCATGAACAGCACACTGGGCCAGAAGGGTGCAGTACACATTATCTGATGCATTGCTAGGTATAGCACGAATCATATATGTTGGGTCTGTAAGACATAAGAAAGAATTTCATTAATTTGATATTCAAATTTTTTAATTATGTAGTTCTAAGAACTGCATATGGTTTTTGATAAGTTACCAATGTACTTCAGGTTCAGGGTCTTCTTCTTTTTTGCAAAATGCTCCTGCATGAAGAAAAAAATTCACGAGCTTAATAAAAGTTTTCTGGGTTTCTATTATTTAAGGAAATATGCAAATTATCCATTTTAATTTTCGTGAAGTGTTATTACCTTGATCTTTTGGGAAAGCCATAAACCAACATCGAGCAAAAGCTTATTACCAGAAGCATCTTTGGTGTCCATTAATTTCATGTCTTGAGCGATTAAATCTTGACCGGCACCTTCAGCCACAACTATAACCATGTGGCCGAATTCCTTGATCCTTTTCTCAATAAAGTCAAGCAAACCGCCTTGGCCATCCAAGTGGAAGGGCGATTCAGGAATTAAGCACAAATCCTAAAAAAAAAGGAAAAGAAATAACAAGGAACGTCATTTCTTCTTCCGTTTATCTGTTTGTTAACTTGAACAGTATTGCACATTCGGAAAGATTACATACCACATCTCTACTTGCGAGGGTAGCATATTGTGCTATGAAACCTGCATCATTGAAATTTATACGGTAAAGATCTTATTTGATAAAGCAATTGAGTCGTATTATTTTTTATGAAGGTCAATGTCATGATATAACTGCTGGTGTTTGGTACAATTTAAAAATGCATAAATTTATTTCTCATACATACCGCTGTAGCGGCCCATCAATTTGACAAGGCCGATACCGTTTTCTGCACTCTCAGACTCCACATGAGCTGCATTTATGGCCCTTTGGGCCTCCTCCACTGCCGTGTCAAATCCAAAAGACTTGTCTATCACCTACAGAAATCAAGACAGATACTTTAAAAAAGAAAAAGAAAATCACCATCTATGAGTTTGAACCAACAAGACACCGATTTGGACTTTTGAATAATTTCTAAGGGAGGGTAGGTGAAAATATATGTTGGGTTTTTGTTTGAATAAGGTTTGGTGGATAGGTCAAAGTCATTCCTGCGACTCCGATTGGGTTTCATTTCTAGCCTACCCCACTTGTCTGGGACTAAAGGCTTGGTTGTTGAACATAATCAAAAGTTGAAACAAATGGAAAATTAAATTACACAAATATCATTGTCAATAGTCTTTGGGATGCCGCAAACAACACATTTGTAGCCCCTTCTTTTTACTTCCTGCAGAGATTCAGGAAAACACGACAGGTTTATCAATGGAACTAAGATATTTTTCAGGAGCAAAATGCAAAATTTCCTTTTACGCACTAATGATTACCTGGTATATAGCAGCAGCTCCTTTCTGAGTACCATCTCCTCCAATGATAAAGACCTGGAAAATATTTAATAGAAAATATTTAGAAAAGTAAAAAAGCTAATTTACCAAAGAGTATAAAAAGAAAATCTCAGTTCTTTTACCATGTTTATTCCACGGTCCTGGATGCTGTCTACAATTTTAATTGTATCATGGCCCCCTCTTGAGGTACCCAGAATAGTACCACCTTTCTTGTGTATGTCATCAACTGTTTTTCGAGTCAAAGTGACAGTGTTCTTTGAATAGAAGCCAGCATATCCTCCCTTCAAAATTCAAATTCGCAGAAAGAAAGGCAGATTAAGATTTTATTAAGAATATAAAGTTTGATCAAATGCATAGTTAAGTTCCTGATACAGGATAATGGCAGTTTGTTACCTACCAGTAAAACACCCATGCCTGGTTTGCAATCTGTTTTCCCCTTGCTTTCCAGAACAAAACAAGGTGACTAAATGTTGGTTTTCATCATTGGCATTTTTCGCAAAAGATTCAAAAAAACTCGGCTGACGTGAGAAAATTGAGATTAAATTACAAAAGGCGAAAATGTTGGGTGTTACTACCAAAGAACCCTGGATGCACAGTAGTTTTTATCATATTCAGTTTTCGAGTAAACTAACCTTATTCTAACTATAACATAGTCGATCTACTAGCACATACGGAAATGAGGGTGTGATGTTCTTAAATACAGTAAATACAGGGTTTAATTTACAAATGAGCGCGTACCTGAATACCAATCAATTCTTTGACACCATACATAACCTGCAAGCCGCATACAATCTCTCTTATGACTGTGTTGAGTCCGGGGCAGAGGCCGCCACATGTTACAATGCATGCCCGCACCTCATCCGACTCAAAATAAACCTAAATGTCGAAGAATAGTTAGGTGACATCCTGAGTTTTTGCTAAATACAATGACATTAACCAATTTCTTGTGAACCGAAATTCAGAACAATGAATTTAAATAACACAAGATGATCTTCAATTCTTAGCTGACAAAATATGAAAGTATCTTTTACTTTAAGGATCAAGGGAAAAATGAGGATATCATACCTTCTGACGAGGTCCAGCACGCCGGAAGTGGTTCCCTCTTGCGCTATTTTTGTGCTGAATAACCTACATAACAAAAAATATATATATATATATATATATTGTACAGGTTTAGAATTTTCCAGTAGAATATATTGTTCAAAATTTAAGGGGGTCTTCAGGCAAACAGCAAATAGAGAAAAAGATCTGAAGGTCCTTATTGTAAATGCTCAAAATTTTGTTTTGGGTGTCTTTTTGTTCTATAGAAAGAACAAAAATTAATGGAATTGATTAAATTTGTTGACAGGAGAGAATTTGTTGAAAAAAAAGAGCTTCATTTTAGAACAATTGTGTATGCATATAATAAACAATTATATAAAAAATTCAGGAAAGTGAAACTGACCTTCTGGACAACAGTGTCATCTGTATTGACAAAATATTGCCTGAAATATAAACAAAATTACCTCCATAGTCAGATTTTACATAACAAGTAATGGGTAAATGTTTAAGTAAAAGGCAAACAAATCTAATGACAAAACAAGGACACTTACTTGACAACTGAGTATGCTGTGTTATCCTGAAGTGGGTTTGGGTAAGTCTGAAAAGGGAAAAAAATAATCAATGAGAATGTTCTAGTATTGCTCTATAAATTAAATGGAGAAAATTATGCAAAGGTAGTGCTCTAGTATGGTTCTGAGATGATTCAAGTGATCTTTGATTCAACTTTTTTATTGCACAAATTATTGTTATCAGATTTGTAGGCATTTCTTTCTTCTTCAAAAGGAAAATAACGGAGTGTATTAAAGTCAATAAAAAAAGAAGATGACAAACAATTTGCAACATTTACGGAGGGTTTAAATGTCAACAGCAGGGCTAACAGGGTGCATATGCAATATTAAAAAAATGAGTTTTGATCCCAAAACATCGCATATTCCCTCTCTAAGACAAATTAAGATTTGCGAATAAAACCAAATAAAAGTGAATAATATGCTAACTTTTGAAAGATCAATACATCGTTTTGAGGAAATATCTTAGCAAAATTTCAGAACAATACTAAAAGAAAATAAAGCGAAGATGAGAAGTACTGTTTGTACCATTTAAATCGAAGAAAAATACTTAAAAATAACGGATATTTCGAGGAAAACAAAATTAGTTACTCACTGGCAGATCAGGGAGGTAATCAGCGAGGTGAGGCACATCTTCCAAAACATAACCAGCTTCGCCTTGATAAATTTTCTTCTCGTACTTTGTCAAATCATCCATGCTTCCCAGTCTACTTCTACTGGATCGAGGAATATCAGCAGAGCTTCCACTTCGAGTAATCTTCAGATCGGCTAAATGAGTGTAAGAGTTCGTTAAACGGATGTTGGAGTTACCAGACGCCATTAGAGACAGAAAAAGATTTCAAAGCAGTGAGAGAATGATTGGTCTTCTTCCCGAGTTGGGAAAAGGCCATATCAAGGTTATTTATATATTGAGAATTAGAGAAACAGTAAAACCTCCAAATAAAACAATTAATAATCGGCTTCTTCTCTCTTTGAAATTTGTTTACAGAAGGCAATCTTCGTTTTGAGTTCTTCTATTTTTATTTTGATTCGTTGACGACTGGAGATGGCGATGGGTTGATGTGAGGAAAAAATTGGAAATAAAAGGAGAGGAGAGACGAAACGGAGTCCACAAACTCTGAGGTAACAGAATATTTGAGTTTAGATGACAACCGCCCAAGGTGGAATAAAGGACTTTAGTATTCGTGCGAAATAAAATCTAACGGTTCCGATCTAAACACAAATTTATGTTACCTCAGGAAATATGAATTCAACTTGACAAGCAGGTGGACTAATGAGAAAATTTCACGTAATTAATGAAACTCGGGATTTTTACGATTATTGACTGATATTGACGTAGTCATGTGGTTTTGGAGGGCAAATATTTTAACAGAGCCGTTTTAGCTTCATGAAGCTCACGGACTGTATAATCAAAGAAGCGCTGCATGAGGTTCGTGCACTGTATAAAGTCATAACTACTCTGTTAAAATTCTTACCCGGTTTTGGTATATTGGGTGGTGGTGGATTTCTTTGTCCAGCTCATTTTCCACTTGTTAAGTTGTTATCTCCACAGCCGGCCAAAAAATAATAATAATACATGGACAAAAAAGTTATATTAATATTGAGTATTAAACTAAGTTGTACAGAAAGCATATTTCATATTGAGACATTCGCATCTTGTACTGAATCTATATTTTTCACAAGTATCTAGTTCTTTTTACACATGTATTATTAAGTTTACACTTAATTATATTCAAATTAACATATTATTTTGCTCAATAGTTAATGAAAATTCAAGAACTTGGCATCCGCTTTTGCATTAAGTGCAAAAATATAATTATTCGGTGGTATATATCATCTAGAAATCCATTGACAAAATTTGACCATTGACTGCTGCATGCATCAAGCCTTCAACAATTGAGGCTCATCCCCCCTCCTACATTAATTTCTTTCTTCTCGACGCCTAAAACAATTGAAATTAATCAACACTTAGAACATTCGTCCACCAATCTTTCGTGTTGAGATGATAAAAAGGATTTTAAATATTACATGCATTGTATTTGTATTACTGTTTTAGCACCTCTTTAAATTAGTTTCAAATTTTATTAATTGTACGAACAATAAAATATTTATTGTTTATATTCATAAAATAAAATTATAAATTTTCATGTATAATTTATTATATATAATAAAGATTTATTTTTAAATTATTCTCGTACTACGAATTTTAATTATTGTTGAATTATTTTAGTTGTGCGCAGAAATTACTCTAGAACAATTGAAACAACAACGGTCGTATAGAGAGCCAAATCCACTATGAACAGATTGGGTAGAGACGAAGATGTGGAGTCCCTCTGACACCGACGGGGAACCAAACATCTTGTAACGTTGTGGGAGATCAACCTGTCAGAGAAACCAAACAGGAATCCGCAAGCCTATTCATACCACAGAAGATCAATTCAACCTATCTGCATTAATCGTTACCTTTTAGGAACCTGTTGCTTTGTCATTTAATTAAGGGCGAACAAAAAGAAAACAGCCTACGTGAATTCAATAATTAGCGCCTTGGTTTTGTGGAGGAAAAATTAATTAGCTGGTTTTTAATCTTCAATCACGGAGATATTTTACAATGCACCCATTAATTAACAAGATATTGCCAAAAAAAATATGAAAAGAAATATATTTTTAAAAACCAAATATATTCCAAAAAATTTCAATAGCATGAAATATTTTGCACTTATATGTTATTTTGAAAATTGCAAGGAAACGCAGTTAATTTGAGGTTTTTTTAGAGAGCGTAATCAATCGTATACAATGCAGTACGTTATAAAATCGTACCAAATAGGTCATTCTTTAGCGAATTTGAAAAGAAAATAAAACACACATTTAGGGTCTGTTCGGCCGCTGTACTGTTCTCGTGAGATCACGAGAACAAAAAATTCAGTTCAATTGAATTTTTTTTCCCACGTGAACAGTATTTTTCAATTCAATTCTCATGTCTATGCCCATTCCCAATGATCTGCCGAACATGCCCATAATAAAAAAACAATTTCTTTTTGTGATTTTAGGTCAAGTTGCTTGATTAAACATATAGGGTGCGTTTGGATGAATCAAGAACAGTAGCAAGGATGAAGCTATTCTCAATTTTAAGATAGTAGTTATTCCAATATTTTGTAGGAATAGTAAAATAGTAGGCTATTTCACAAAAGACAAACAAAGAATAGTGACTATTCGCTAATTCAAATACACCCAAACGCCGAATAGTAACTCAGAATAGTGCTAATCCGGAATAGTAGCTATTCTTCACCCATCCAAACACACCCATAAGTTATTAGACCGAAGCAAAGATTTCAACATTTTTCTTTTACAAAATTGAAGTTATCAATATTTTTTCTGACCTATATAATTATGACGCTGCAACAGTGCCTTGAATCCAGCCACTGTGTTAGTGTTTAAACTTTAAACTTTAGCTAAAATAGAAAATCCGTGAGCGGATCTACATTGAAAATAACAATATTTGGGCATTTATGCAAAATATCAACCAAAGATTTGCTATCAAAGTGTGAGACTGTGAGTTGTAGAATTCAGGAAAGTTCCATCTTTTGTTCTGATTTGATTGTGTTTTTTAAATTTATTTAGATCTTTGTTCAGCGAGATTTACAAATTTCGTATCATTCTAATCTTTTTTGAAATATTTGTTTCCCCTCTCAATTAATTTTTCCTAGTTCTACTTTCTTTTATATCAATTATCTTTTCCTATAAAGATTTTTTTCCCAGTCTCTGGCAACAAAACAAAGATATTGAAAGAGTGCTATGAACTGTATTTTTGGTAACTGCAGGGAGCAAAAATGCAAAAAAATCTAATCATTTTAATCAAATGATCAAATTACAATCATCCAGATAGTGGAATTATTGATATATAAAATTACATGAATGCCGAAAAACAAATTAGGACATGTTCGGTCAATACACTATTTATGTAGGAAAACGAAAATTCAGTAAAATTCAGTAAATTCAATTTCTGTGACCATGCTCATTTCCAATGGCCTGCTGAACAGATTCTTAGAGATATATTGGATATAAGAAGCTTAGAGATATATTGGATATAAGTATGCTTAAAATAAAATAGATTGTAATTATGAACCGAGAAATAAAATAGATTATAATCAGGAGGGTGGTGAATTTTGCAATAAAAGGAGAAAGAAAAATGCAAATAAAAACTAGACAAGATAATGTACAAATTAACATATTTGTTTTTGCTTAAATTAAATAAATTTGTATCTATAAGAAGTCGAATATATAATATTTTAAATAAAGAAAAATATACATAGAAAAAATAATTATTTCACATTATTGAGGGAGCGGACCCTCCTGGCTTCCTTAAAACCGCCATAAATTATTTTATAGGAGAGAGATTTCAAAGCACGGAAGAATTAGGTATTATCTGTTCAAATAATTTTTTTTTAGATAAAGTGTAAATGTAAATTATGCATGTAAATATGATAAATAATGAGGATGTTAATAATTGAATTTTTCATAAAATATATCATATAAACTAAAAGCAAATGCATCCAAAAAAAAAAAAGTGTGAGCCGCTAGAAATTATGGAAAGTCTCAGGAGTACTATGCAAAAAAACTCAGTTAACAACTTCACATTGTCTTTATTATGGTATTAATTTGCAATGTATATATATAATATTTATCATCAGGATTCTATTATTTAATGCAGAGTGCACACAGCTGTGAAATTTAAATTCCAAAGATATCATGCGGAGAATCCGAAAGATGTTCAAAGGAACTGAAGGAGAATGAAAATTAAATTAATATATAAATTTGAAAGGGTACTGAATCAGAATCAGGGGAAAAAATGGTGGTGAATCTTTCATGGGTGGTTTGGTAGAAATTATGTTTGACATTTTATGTTTTGAGGAAAAAAAAAATGGGATTCAGATCTGTTGAAATCTAAAATTTATGAACAGTAGTTCTGAAATCTCTAATCCAACCGTTCAATTTTTTTTGTGCACATATCTCAAAATAGCTGATTTTTCTATACACACATCTCGAAACAATTCAATAGTCGGATCTCGGATTTCAAGAATTTTAGAGTTTCTATTTATGACCATCATAGATTTGGATCCAAAAAAATGTCTAGAGAATCAGATAGTCGTGGCAAGAAAGATGCAGAAATAGCAAGCAATTATTTATTAATACATTAGGATGGTATTGTAATCAATTTAATTTTACTTAGTTTATACTTGAGGAGGTTCCAAAAACTTCTATTTTTTATATTTCCATCATAATTTTATTCCTTGAATGTTCACATTTTGAAATTTAAAATTCAAATATCAAAATAAAACCAATAAATTTGATCTATATTATTTTTTTCTATACACATACAGAATATTATAATTTGACTTTGTTTTGATCAAGTGATAATTTTTTATGTGTACGTAGAGAAGATAATATTGATCACATTTAGCAGTTTTATACAAATTTAGTACTGTATACTTGGTATCCACAGAAGTATCACTCTAATTTTATTCCTCGAATGTTCACGGTTTGAAATTTAAAATTCAAATATCAAAATAAAACCAATAAATTTGATCTATATTGTTTTTTTTATGCACATACAAAATATTATAATTTGCCTTTGTTTTGATCAAAGTGCATACAAAATATTATAATTTGACTTTGTTTTTATCACATGATTATTTTTTTATGTGTACGTATAGAAAATAATATTGATCACATCTAGCAATTTTATAAGTTTTGTAATTATAAATTGAAAAGGTGGAGTGCAAACACATAAATTAAAGGTATTTGAAACCTCCTCATTTATACTATATACCCATGTAAATATGTCCGGTCGTACGTGTTCTGTAATTAGCACTAAAAGTTATCAACTACACCATTTTTTCATTAATTTCTATTTTTACTTCGAGTAATTACATGAATAGTTTCTAAAATAATTTTATTTTGATTTTTCTTTTTTTTTACATCTTTATTAAGTTTTGCAATTTTTCATATAAATTATTTGATATATACAGAAAAAACAATTATTGTGCGAAAGCTCTCTGATAAGAATTAAGTATTGTACAAACAAAAACTAAGTAATAATAACAACAAATAAAAGAAGAGCATGATACAAGGAGGATCTACAAGGACATATCGTTGAAATTTTGAAAAAAAAAAAAAAAAAAAAATTTTTTTCGTGATGCTAAAAAAGAAGTACAAAATGTAAAATAAAAAATATCTTTTGAAAAACTTCATATGTCAAAACGGAATACTTGATATTCAGAGCTAGTTTAAGAATAGCTACTATTTAAAATAGTAGATAAGAAGAAAAGTGAAAAAATAGTGATTTTCAGAATAGAGTGAAAATAGTGCTATTCGTAATAGTAAAAATATTATTTGGATTGTACATTGGGAATAGTGAATAGCTGTAACTGATAAATAATAGTATTAACAAGGTGCTTATTAAAAGAAAAGATATGCAAGTAGGGTCTCAAATAAATTGTCACGACGTAGAGATAAAATAAGTAGTGTCAATTTTATCATTTCAGAACTGTGTTGACAGCAATAAACTTTTTTTTTTCTTTATTCACACTTTCGAATAGTAGTTATTCCAATATTTTCAAAGAATAGAGAATAGCAGTTATTCTTACTATTCCGAATAGCAAAAATGTCGTTTGGATGCACATTGCTATTCCGAATAACAGTTATTCTTAAATAACTTACTATTCTAGCTATTCTTACACCATCAAAACATACCCAAAAATGTTTAATAATCACCGATATAAAAGTGCTAAATTTGACTTTAGCTCTGTTTGTCAATTACGGTGAAACAAAATTTTATTTTGCTATTCGTTTCCTAAAATCCTTTGAATAAAATAATTTGCAATTATATGTCGAACCATTTGGAGACAATTTTCTCGCACGCCTTAAAATTCAAAGGCAGCAAAACTGAATGTTGAATAACAAAAAGGCACTTTAAAAAAGTGGTCGTATTTTATTCACGAAGAAGGTTCCATTTCTGCAACTTTTTAGTGTCGGCGTCAAAAATTATTTAAAAAATTAATACCTCAAAATTTAAAATTTAAATAATAAATTTTTGTTGTGATCTTAATTATCTTCACTGTAATAGAAAAAAATTTATGTATTTATTTTTTTAATCTATTGATCTTCTACTAAAATAATTGAAAAAATTGTAAATGTCAAAAATTATTTTGAAAATTAATACCTCAAAATTTAAAATTTAAATAATGAATTTTGGTTGTGGTCTTAATCATCATCACTGTAATAGAAAATAATTATGTATTTATTTTTTAATCTATTGATCTTCTACTAAAATAATTTAAAAAATTGTAAATGTTAAGTGCATGTAGTATTTTTGGCCATCATATTATTTATTTATTATATGCCAACTATGACTTTGAATCTTTTGAAGAAAAATTCAAAGACTGATAAAATGAAAGTCTTCAAAGTTTCTCTTGTTTCATATTTTGATCTTAAAAGTTTCAAAAACATCACATTAGTCCTAAACTTTTCTATATATACCAAATCAATATATCTCTAGGGGCGGAATTAAAATTTTTGAAATATGAGAATTAGATAAATCGGTGTCGTGTAATTTTATTTTATGAGGAGGACAAATTGTAATAATTTTTTTTGTAAAAATTAAAATATTTTGACTTATTCTTTTTTTACTGTAACTATGTTCCGCTACGGGTCTAGATCCCTTAATGAATTGAAATATGAGAATTAGATAAACCAGTGTCGTGTAATTTCACTTTACGGGGACAAATAGTAATATTTTTTTGTAAAAATTAAAACATTTCAACTTACTCTTCTTTAATTATGTTCCACCACGGTTCCAGATCCAGTAATGTAACTCAATTTTCGAGTTTAGATCTAGACCGTCTGATTCAAATTCGGATCAATTCGGTCTAAGGTGGAGCACACGAAACTCCTTTAATCTGACGGTCCAATTAACTCAAAAATTGGTCCAATTAAATATTATTTTTTTATTAAATTATAACTACATAAATGCCAGGGGATAGGAATCACAGGATAGTATGATGCTGTGAATAATAATGTTAATCCACATTATCTGCGTTTATTACGAGACAATATCATTATTATTGTTGTTAATACAATACTTTTAAAATGCAAGACCAATTCGATTGCTTCATATATTTTCTACAATTTGTTTAAAAGAAAGTATTGAATTAGTTCAGTTTACTAAAATATTTTAGTTTGTTCATATTTTCCAATCGTTCAATTTTTGCACTTTGTTTTATCATTAAAAAATCATACAAAGAAAAAATTTCCAATTTTATTTTTATTTTTTATGCATAATTTTTGTTTTAAAATTGTCTGAATGTTTGTGTTGTATTAAAGCCGACCTTTTATCGTTTTTTGTTGTCTGTCTTTTAATTATGATTTAAGAAATCCGGACCTAAATTGTAGGGTCCAGATTCTCTGAAGTAACTCAATTTTTGGATTTTGGATCGGGACCGTCCGATTTGAATCCGTCGTTCAGGATTGTATCAGGATCCGAATTCACATCTCAGGATACATGCACTCATTTCCGGATGGATGATTTCGGATTCGAATCGGACCGTTCCAATCCAAAACCCAAAAATTGAGTTACTTCACTAGATCTGAATTCAATCGTGGGGGGGGAATTCGCATCCTCCCGAGATATCTCAAACTTTGCATTACTTTTTGGAATATCTCAATCGTTCAAATACATTCTGCACGAATCTCAAAGCTCAAGTAATACTACCCCTACGGTTCCCCCGAATAGGCACCGGACACGTCAGTCACGCAAAAATTGAGATATCTCAGAGGATACGGCGCGGGATAAACAATTAGAGGGAACCAAAGCAATGACTTGATTCATGAATGAGGAGCCGAATCTGTATAGTCGATGCCTCGATGGTGTGCAACTTTTAAATATGCCGGACAAGACTATTGATCTGGCGCCGAGCTCAGTAGCGTGGGCTTGTAATCCAAGCGGAGGCACTGGATAACTTTAACGATTGGTTCGCCTCTGTAGACCGGATCTCAACTGCTCTCAGTCGGCCCGCCCGTTCCAAGTTGGACAGTTGATCCAAGCATTCTAGGCGAAGGCCTTGGGTTGAGTGGATCCTAGAGGAGAGGGGAATGCGTGAGGCTGGTTTCACAGAGCAGCGAAAACCTCTCGCTCTCAATGGTGAAAGGATAACGGGTCCGTGCTGTTGCGATCCACTATGGTCTAAAGAGGGTTCCAATCGGACGGTCATCCTTTTAAAAATTTAATTAAATATGAGCATGACCCTTATTTTTATTCAAAAAAAAACTATTGATCTGGCCACTCTCAATTATCAACGTTTTTATTGACAAATTGATTTTTAAATTTAAAAAAAAATGAGTTTAATGTATCATCGGACAGATAAATCCAGGGGACCACAGCGGCGATGTATATTGATAGTGGTATCGGTATAAATACTAAAATGTATGAAGAATTTTCTCAAACGGGGAGACTATCCAAAACCAAAAACCTCTCGGCTTCTGTCGTTTCTCCTGTTTCAGAGGGTATGCGACTTCTCGGAGCCTCTATGTTTTTTTCAGAGGGTACATAAAAATTAAAAGTATTTTATATACATGGGACATTTGGAAGGAATTATACGTTGACCAAATTATAGCTCTTCAATAACTAACGGCTATTTCTTTTGTCATGTTTCAAAATAAATATGTAATAATAGCGTTTTAATTTGCAATAAATCACAAAGTGTGTATTTTTACGGATGATTTGAATAATGAATGTGAAAGTTCATAACACCGGGTGTATATTTTTCCAAATGTGAATCTGCAAATTAAAACATTTATTATGTAAGGGTATTTTGGATGTGTCAAAAATAGATGTTATTCGAGAATAGAAACTATTCTGAATAGCAATGTACATCCAAACAACATTTTTTTCATTCGGAATAACTAGAATAGTTGTTATTTATATTATTTGCAAATATTTGAATAGCTACTATTCGAAAGTGTAAAGAGAGAAATTTTTTTTTTTGGATTTCTGCCAACACAATTTCAAAATAAAAAAATTGATATCACTTCTGCTATCTCTCTCGTGACAATTCGTTTGAGATCCCAATTATTTATCTTTCCTCTTAATTAACATCTTGTTAATATTATTATATCTCGGTTATGACTATTCGCTAATCTAAATAGACAAGTCAAACAACATTTTTACTAATCCAAATAAAACTATTTTCACACTAATTTGAAAATTACTATTTTTTCTCTATTCTTATTTATTAATCTTAAATTCACTATTCTAACTATTCTAGCGCCTGTACAAACATACTTGTTTATAGTGTGCATTTTGAAGGATTTAAGGGATAATTCTGAAAATTCGAAAATGTTGTTGATAGCTGTCAAAACCACATGACAGTTGCATTTTGCACATAGCTATATGTACATTAATTATTTGATAGATAAGTATGTATCTTACAATAGTCATAACTGTATTTTAAGATGCACAAGAAATATTAATAGATAGTGTTTAAAAAGTAGTTCACGCGAACATGAACCAAAATATTAAATTTTCTTATGAATAGAGATGAAAATTTAAATATTTGTTTCTTTGTAGAATCGTCACAAATCCTAATTATTTATTTTCATGATTCAATGAACCGCATAGCATCTACATCCTTGTAATTCAAATGAGTTTCTAAATAACTGTTAACTACCTTTTAGAAATTAAGATCTGTAAAGTTTCTAACTCTCACATCTCTGAAATTAATTTTAGAGTTTCTATCAAACCACATCAGTAATAGATTAAAAATGAGAATTAGTCTGAGCCAGTCATTTGGTCTGCATGGAATTTAGAAACAGTTTCATGAAACTTTACTGTATAGTTTCTAAATAAGAAATTCTCTCACATTCCTGAAACTAAATTGGAAACTGCTATATCAAATTAGAAACTCTAATAGTTTCAGGGATATAGATAGTTCTTCGAAAAAAAAAGGACTCAGCCAATTTAGGGCATGTTCGGTGGGCTATTGGGAATGGACACAGGCACGGGAATTGAACTAAAAATCACTATTCACATGAGAAAAAATAATTCAGTTCAACTAAATTTTTTTTTTCCCACGGGAACAGTGGAGCGGCCGAACACGCCCTAATGTTTATATTTTATTTTTTACTTGTGTTGAACAAGTGAATTCTTGTATATTATTTAAAATAACATACGGTGATGACTGATGAATGATGATTGATCTGGTCTGTATAAAAGAATGCATGTCCATTTTCTAAAAAAAAATATATATATATCGGAGATAACAAAAATCTTTAATTCAAATTTCGAAGTACGAAATACAGTTTTTATTCTTTTCATTTTGAATTTTCTAATTCAAATTTTTCGAGAACTAATTTTCAGTCTACTAGCTGAAAGAAATATTTTCATGCATGTAACACCACTTTAATTTTCCCAAAAGTCGCAAGTTCAAAATTTAAATAAAATATTTATAAATATTCAAAATTAAAAACTTACTCCTCGTCTTTATCTTTAGAAATAATTAAATAATTATGCACAAATTTTCTTTATCTGAACTCTGCAGATCCAACCTCCATCTTTCTTATAATTTCTCATGCAACACCACCTCAATTTTGTTTTTTGCGCCTCCCCGGCTAGAGTGGAAAAAACATGATGTTTCGTGTTGTGCTATGACTAACACACTGTGATTTTGGGCTCGTACCGTGCCGTGCTGTGACAAAATGAACAGTTAAACGTTCCGTACCGTGCAATGACTAAAATGTGGAGGGGTGGTCACGGTACGCGAGTCACGCTTCTCACATTTAATTATTTTTTCATAATTTAGAATAGTTTATTCAAAATTCAGTATTTGATCAAGACTTAACGGTCCTAATTACACATTGACCACATGCCGTACCGTGACCAGATTTTTAGCGTGACGTGCCGTGTCGTGTCAAATTTTCAAAAGATGATCACGGCATGAAAAAAAAATCACACATGCCGTGCCATTCCGTACCATACCGTAAAAGTGTCATTCTGTGACAGAACCGGTTCCACCGTGTCATTTTTTCCGCTCTATCCCCGGCTGCTAAAAATTAATAAAGTCGTTGTCAAATAAAGCTTTTGCTTTTACAAAAATAAACAATTCCCTCTTGCACTAAACAATTATTTTGTCTTTATTTTTGTCTCCCCCGTTCGCCACGTACGCATAAAGCAAAGTTTGAAATAATGTCTAATTTTATAGTATATTATTATCACCCTTACAGAGATTATTATAATACTTCAAATGGCAATTATTGCTCTAATGAAATATATAGGTTGACTAGGTTCTATCAAAATTAAAGTTGGCATTTGATTCGACTATGTTTAAACAAGCCTTTTTGTTGTACCTTACAATTTTTATTTTTATTTTTTTGGGATTATAGTATTATTTCTATCTTCTTATAGGTATGTGATGCTTTGTCACTGGGCACGGGTGGATGGTAGTAGAGAAGGAAAAGGGGGCTAAGTTCTTTTTATAAATTAAAATTTTGTAATTTTATTCATTAAATTTTGTAATTTTTTTGCATGTAATTATAATTTTCAGCTTCTTTATAAAATAAAATTGAACTGCACTAGATTCAGTGTTTTCAATTTTGAGTTAATTTCTAGTTCATTATAAGCATCAAGATTTTTTTTATCAAATGATAGAAAAAAAAATCACAAGTTTTTACAAATATAGAGGAGGGTTGAAATACCTTTATATTTTATGTCTTCCATTATGATTTATATCATATTCTCTCTGCACACATAACAATTTATGACTTTTCAACTTTGTTTGATTGTTATCAAGAATTTGTAAATTTGTACTAATGCGGATAAATCTAGATGTTGACTTCATTTTATCTATTCATATATAAACTAAATTGAAAAGTGTTAATTTTTTATGTGCATGCAAATATAATAATATAGATACTATTTTGACATATAAAATTTTAAATTTTATCTTTACAAAATTAAAAAATAAAGGGGCAATGGAGTCACAAAAAAAAAAACAAATTTGAATCCTCCTCCTAAATATATTAACCTATTGAAAACTTTAACCAAGGACCCAAAGTTAAAATTCCTAAATTAACAAGAATTATTAATTATTTGAACAACTAATTAATATTTTAATTTCTAACTTAAAATAAAATTTCTGTTTCAACCCCACATTTTGATGGCTTGACCTTCTCTATTACTATATTATAATATCATAGTCCCCAAAATTTATTCCTTTTCCTCTGTATAAACGGACAGGTGTTTGGTTTTTTGGGAAACCGCTTGCCGATTATAATATTGTATTTTTTACAAGACCATCTCCGGGGAACATTTTATTTGAAAATATATATATATATTTTTTAAGAAACTTGGTGTTCTTTACTGAAATTTGAGTCAATTTTTCTTAATTTTTATTGAATTATTGAATTATTATATGAAGAGTGTTCATTTATATAGGAGATTAATATTAACAATACAGAAATTATAAAAAAAAAAAATACACTGTATTAGGATTACCGAATATAAAAAACTAATAAACATAATGTGTTTTGCTGAAAACACTATAGTATTATTTATAAAATATTCTATTTGAAAATGTTTTTAAGAAAATTGGTGTTATTTACTGGTATTGAGTCAATTTTGCTTATTTTATATTTAATAATTAATTGTGACACGAAGAGTGTTCATTTATACAGGAGATAACATTAAAAAACATACAAATTATTGTGAAAATATTAGGATTAAACCGAATATAAAATACTGATAAACATAATATACTTGCCAAGAATTAGTTAATGCATGTACCTAAGCATATTCCTAGAAAAAATTTATCTTTGTTGAAATTGCAGAATGGCCATTTTTTTCCTAACCCAATTGAGAAATTACAGTGCCACGGTTTTATTTGAGATTAATATTTTAGTAAATTAATTATCTTCATTTTTGTACTATATTAAGCGAAAATTAGCTATATACCCATTATAATATTTTTACTCATTTGAATTATATAATTCGTTATTTATCCATCAATACTCGAAGATGAGAGATCAAGTTACAACAAAGTTACAACAACGATTTTTTTTATTTTCAAAGTCCAAATCGTCAATCCAAACTGTTCAACATGACTATCTAAATAAAATATGCTTCCAGATCAAATTTTATATTTTTTTGAATTTTTTTTACTATTTATTAAGATGGGTACAAAATTCAATGGTCTGAATTTGACTAGTTTTTGTAAAATACTTAATAAATAGTAAAAAAAATTCAAAAAAAATATAAAATTTGATTTGGAAGCACATTTTATTTAGATAATTATGTTAAATGGTTTGAATCGACGATTTAGACTTTGAAAAAAAAAAAAAAAAGTTATTGTAACTCAAAATTGTTGTAACTTGATTCCTCCTCCTACTTGAATGCTTTTATCAATGTCCATGTGACCATGTTTCTCAAATTAGTTGAGTTATCATAGAAAAAGAAAGGATTCTAAATTTATAATGCCATTACCTTCAAGTGGAAACAAAGTTAAAAATAGGCATATCTTCGCCCGCTGTTATCATTTTTTTTATCAGTTTAGGGTTCGATAAGCAATTGGCTGATAGCCTGATAATGACAACTAAAGCGGTGGCTTTCTTTTAACGCTACCCTGAGAATTATTGCTCTAATCAAATGAATGTATACGTTGACTAGGTTTCTATCAAAATTCAAGTTTGCATTTTCCTTGACAAAAAAAAGGGTTGTACCTTGCAACCTTTTTTTTTTTTTTTTTTCCTTACAACATTATTATTATTATTTTAAATCTTCGCAGAGTCTACGAAGTCGTGAGCGGAGTTTGAATTCTCAACCTCTGAATAACTACAATTTTAAAATATATCTTAATATGTTTAAACAATCCTTTTTGTTGTACCTTGCAACCTTTTTTTTTTGTTTTTTGCTTACAACATTATTATTATTATTTTAAATCTTCGCACAGTCTACGAAGTCGTGAGCGGGGTTTGAATTCCCAAATATAAAAATAATAAACAGAATATGCTTGCTTATCATACTATAGTATTTTTACAATACCATCTCCAGGGAACATTCTATTTGAAAATAATATTTTTGAAGAAAATTGGTGTTCTTTACTTTAAGTCATTTTTCTTATTTTTATTTAATTATTAATTATTAAATGAAGAGTGTTCAATTATCCAGAACATTAATATTAAAAACATACAAAAAAACATTAAAAAAATATTAGGATCACCAAATATAAACTTTTTAAAAAAATAAGCTTGCCTAGAATTAGTCAATACATGCATCAGGAATCAGGATTAATAAGTATCATCGGATAGAATATTCTAGAAAAGATTCTCTTTGCTGAAATTTTACTATTTTAGAATATTCCTTTTTCCAATCCGATGAAAAAGAATTCAGAGTAGGTCTTGCATCAAGATCTGTGCTAAGTACATTAATATCCGTGCAAGTATGTTTCAATTTCCGTGCGCACTAATCTTGATACTAATTGTACGGTATTAGAGCTAATTGAACTTAAAAGTAGTTCCGATGGGCATGCGACCTAATCTTATCTCAACATTTTAATCAAAATCGACAGTTGCATAATTTTTTAAAATTTTATTTCCAAAAGCAACATTTGCCGACCCGTGGTTATCACAGTTGTATAAAATAAAATTGATAATGACAGGTTGTTTGCTGATTTTACTTTTTTCCGAAGGAAGTATCTGCTAATTGCTTATTTCTCTGGATAGGAGTGATTTGATGAAAAAAAAAAAATTACTTGATGACGCATTGAATAAACAAATCACTGTGTCATTGAATTGACAACGGACATGCTAAATTACGTAAGCGTTCCCCTAAATTATTGGATTAGATAGAGGTAATATTAACAACTATATATCCCTTGCAATGATTCATGTTTTTTTATGACAATGCCACAACAATTTATATTAAATAAACTATTAGGGAATTATTTGAAATATAAAATACACTGCCTAACATACACAACTTTTTTTATTTTAGAAATATTAAAAATAAATTATCGGAAAAGGATGAATTAATTTATGCATACATGTTATAACTTAGGAAGCGACTAATTATATCCAGTGACTTGTATCTAGTTGTTATTCAAACTAATTGTCATTTGACTAACGTGAATACTGTAAAACTCAATATTCCATACTGTATACCTCAATAGCAAATCATATATAATAAGTAATTCAAATTTCAAATAACCAGCGACTCTTGAAAGAGGTCCACAGTTAGTTACTAACCGTTTGCATCTTGCACAACTTGCCAAACTGCCTCTACTTCCACCGGGACCATTTGTTGTACTTTCATCGGAACAACTTCTAGAAGTTTTCCAAACAGGACCACTTCTCAAACTTGTAGTTCTTTCCAAATAACACCTCAAAAAATGTAAAAAAAAAATTGATTTAAAAAAAAATAATATTTGAATTTTTATTTTATTTTATTTTTCAAATATTGATATATGCATCTAGATCATGTAAAATGACATTATGGATAATGTAAAACAAATTTATGTGTGCTGTAAAACAAAAGATTAATATTGCAAAGTGAAATAAAATATAAAAGCTGTAAAACTTATATATTTAAATCATAAAATATGAATACTGTAAAACTTACAGATATAAACTATAAAACTACCAGATGAAAATTATAAAATATGAATACTATAAAACACATTTTTTTAACAAACATAATTGTTTCCAAACATAACATATCACTCGTCACAAATACATTGTTCAACAAAACACAATTGTTCGAAAACACGAGCATACGCAAATATTGTTATAATATAACAACAAATAAACATTTTTGGAATTGATGAAGTAATAGTGTCATCCTAAGTCCCTAATCGATCTAGACAGTGAACATACAAATTGACACTTTAAAACCTAAACAAATCAAGTGAAACAAATAAAAATGCCCTAAAATTTCGCCATTTCAGCAAGAAACTGATCAAATTTATACTATAACACTACGACATAGATATTGTAAAACTAGCAAATCAACATCGTAAATCCTGATAGATCAAGTGAAAAAAAATCAAATGACGATAAAATTGAGTCATTTCAATGAGAAATTTCAAAATTATTACATTAACGCCTTTCAATGCATTGTAAATAAGAACTAAAAAGAAAAATAAGAATGAAAATATTGTGAATTTCACCTCCCAGTGTCATCAGAGCCTCGCCACTTGTTTGACTGAGAACTTTGGGTGAAACACTTTTCGCTTGAAAATGGATGTAAAACTCTTCATAGAATCCTGTAAATTGTAATATGAAATATTGTAAAACCGTTCCTCGTACTCCTCAGGCCGCTCATTCAGTGGCCGACAGTTGTTGCAGATTTCACCGGTGGCGAGGAATAAGAGCACAATCTCCTTGCCGCTCCTCATGAGGTGTTGCATCGGCACCTGGCCGACCTTCCCGACCAAAATCACCTTGAAAAGGCCTGTATCCATGACTCTCTGAGTTCATATCACCTCTCAAGAGATCGTCTCCTCCTATCTCCTTTAGATCGTCTCTCTCTCGTCTCTCTCATCTCTCATCCAGATCGCCACAAGATGGATACTGTAAAATCACAAGATGCGTACTATAAATACACAAGATAAATACTGTAAAATAACAAGATTAATACTCCGTATCGCCTCTCTCTCATCTCTCTCCTCAAGATAGCCTTTCTCAGATTGTCACTTCTTATCTTCGTGGTCAGAGCAATGACTAGGCCTGCACTAGGGAAATAGAAGAGAACGATGGAAAGAGAAGAGAACAGAGTAGATTCACCTGAGATCTTGGTTAAGGTTCGTCCGGCGAGGAAGCAGGATAGAATCAGGCAACCATGAGAAAGAGCTTTGGATTTTGGTAAAGGGAGGTGAGATCGAGAATTAAAAGAGAGAGATCGGGGATGAAAGTTGAGTACAATTAGAATAGTTAAGAAATGAGTAGTTAGACAATGGATCATTTTGGATAAAAACTGAGTAAAAAGATTTTCTCTGTAACTTAAAATGTTATCCGTATCTTTATTTTCGGCATTAATCCCCCACACCCCCCCTCTCATAAACCCTCCATCGAGTTCAAATAAGATAAAAGATACCTCATCTTATCGTGTTAGATCCGAATTAATATTTTAAATGAGTCCAGAAAGTAATTTAACTCAATTTAGTGCACATGTATGGAAATGATTTCCTTCACTTTATGGTTTGACGGTTTGAGATTTACTATCAACCACTCCTCTGAGATTCGGACTAGCACATGTAACAGCATTATTTGGACTTTGAGATTCGTACAAAGTTAAAAGAAGCAGTCCGGATCCACTAATTCTAAAAGATTCCGTTTTACAGTACTGCGGAGGATGTGAATTCCTGCATCACCAGTCATCAACCGCATGTTTTTGGGTGTGTATCCTCTGAGATATCTCAATTTTTGTGTGACCGACGTGTCTGGTGCCTATTCGAGGGAATGTAGGGGAGCAGTATTATTTGAGCTTTGAGATTTGTGCAAAAGGTATTTGAACGATTGAGATATTTCAAAAAGTCACGCAAAGTTTGAGATATCTCAGAGGAGTCGAATTCCATGTTTTTTAGGTATGGATCAAAATATCAAATGATTAGAAGTTTGTTTTGTCAAATGGATCCGGAGCCAACGAGAACAATTCCAAGAACCAAATCGCAATGGGGACAAACTTGGGTCCGATGTCCATCGGACTCAAACTGAATTTGATGGGTTCCATAACTGTCCGATTTGTTTTAATATCTGTGCACATCGGTTTAATATCCGTGCGCACAGATCTTAAAACGAATCTGACAGTTATGAAGTCCATTGGACCCAAATTTGAGTCCCATGGGCATCGGACCCAAGTTTGTCCCATCGCAATGCGGCCCTCATCCAGATGAGTCTGTATCCTCCGAGATATCTCAATTTTTGCGTGGCCGACGTGTCCGCTGCCTATTCGAGGAGGCGTAGGGGGCCAGTTTTATTTGAGCTTTGAGATTCGTGCAGAACGTATTTGAACGATTGAACGATTGAGATATTTCAAAAAGTCACGTAAAGTTTGAGATATCTCAGAGGATGCGAATTCCATCCAGATTCGAATATTCTCATTAGCATATTCGAATTTTTTAAACCCAAACGGGCAGTTGACATCCAGTACCGCAGGAAATGTTTTCCCCATAAAATTTCCTCTGCACAGATCCAGTTCACGCGTTTATTTTACTCAACCTTGCGAAAAATATAAAAAAAAAAAAGAAAAACCGTCTAGGCGTCTACACCCAAACCGCAAATTGGACCGCGGTTTTTTACTATTCAGCCCTTGAAAATAGTGCTCCGAATCAGAGCACTATTTTATCAGTAACAGTGCTCTGAATCATAGTGACAAATGAATTATTCGGGTTCGGTTCGACGAGGTTAAAAATTCGTGATTCGGAAATAATTCGGGAATGATTCGGGAATGATTCGGTATTATTCGGATTAGAGATCTCAGTCTTGTAAGAGAGCAAAACAAAAAAAAAAAAAAAAAATTTTCGGAAAAAAATTCGGAAATTTTTCGTAAAATTTGCGAATTATTCGGAAAAAATTCGATCAACCGAATAATTCGGCGTTTGGTTCGGCATCACCAAAAAAACAAATTATTCGCGAATCTTGCTACTGAATTTGACAGAGCAAAATAAGCTAAAGAGTCATGAGACAAACCACACAATGACACAACGCATCCCTCTTTTCATTGGACTACTTTACCCCTTGATTAGTCACTCTCATGCGGCGCAAATGATGCAAGTAATTTGTGTTTGTCCACGTTGTAGCCTTGTAGGATACGAAGAGCTCCGGATTTCCTGTCTTATCCAATGTAACGAATCATGTCCTAATAATATTAAATAACATGGTTATAAATAGAGTGAGAAAAATAGCACGGCGGGGCCGGTTTCACGAACGGGTACAGTTACGGCACATGTGACTTTTTTGTATTGTGACTCGCGTGTCGCGTGCTATGAGCATTTTCG
The DNA here is from genome assembly GCA_024447775.1 of Carex cristatella. Classification (NCBI taxonomy): domain Eukaryota; kingdom Viridiplantae; phylum Streptophyta; class Magnoliopsida; order Poales; family Cyperaceae; genus Carex; species Carex cristatella. Next base: position 2,779,138 of record JAJHPF010000028.1, on the reverse strand, counting down.
TGCCGTGACCATCTTTTGAAAATTTGACATAGCACGGCACGTCACGCTAAAAATCTAGTTACGACACGGCACGTGGTCACGCGAGTCACGTGTAATTAGGACCGTTAAGTCTTGATCAAATAGTGAATATTGAATAAACTAATCTAAATTATGAAAAAATAGTTAAATATAAGAAACGTAACTAGTTACGTTTGAACACGGCAGGGAGTCACGACGTGACTCGGGTGGTCACGCGTGAACTCGCATGTCGTGACCACCCCTCCACATTTTAGTCACAACACAGCACGGTGCGTGTAACTGTTCACTTAATCTCGGCATGAGAGAAAGAAAAAAAAAATTGAAATAGGAGCAAAGTTGGTCGAAATGGACCTATATATCTCCATAAAATTTGAAAATCCAAGAAAGCTTACACATGTCTAAGGTGAATGCATAAATTTATTTATGCAAAAAACCAAGCAAATAAAACAAATATCATTCACACATAGTATTATTCTAAAATACATATACAAGTGCATAAATTTGTTTTAGTGCAAAAGTTAAGTAGATTGATTAAATAATACGCATAAATTATTCTCGTGCATTTGCCGTAAATTATGTATGTATGCTGATGATTTTAATCAATTTATGTATGTAGTATGTTGATGATTTTAATCAATTTAAGCCATACTAATAATTGTAATTTCGCTAAAAATGACGGACAACCTCTATCATATGTTCTTTATATAACCGTATAAACTTCATTACACAATAACCAACCAATTAGATCAAATATTACGCATAATATATTTTTAAAAAGGAGAAATTGGTTATTTGCCACTCCAAAATATTCAAATCTGAAAAATGCCACTCTAAACTTAGTTAATTCTTAAATTTGCCACAAATACACAATTTTTATACTTTTTTTTTATTAAAAATTAACTGAAAAATACAGTTTTGAGATACGTATAACGAGGGGTCCGAAGAGTATATAGGAAAATACAGAAATACGTATCTCAAAACTGTATTTTTCAGTTAATTTTTAATAAAAAAAGTATAAAAATTGTGTATTTGTGGTAAATTTAAGAATCAACTAAGTTTAGAGTGTCATTTTTCATATTTATAGTTTTGTGATGGCATTTTTCGAATAAAAAAAAAATATTTTTTTTTTTTAAAAAAATTTTTTTTTTATTCTTTTTTTTTGTTTTGAGTTTTTTGTAGTCTTTAAAGATTTATTTTAAAAATATATATAATATATAAGGGAAATTTGAAAGAATATTTTTACTTAAATTCAAAAGTTGAATTCATCTTTTCTCCATATTAAGTTTTGTGAAATTTTTTACTATTTATTAAGATGGGTAAAAATATCAAATTGAATTAATTTTGAACCCATGGTAAATAAATAATTAAAAATTCCCTAAATTTAAAATTAAGACATATTAATATGGAACAAGATCCGTTTTGTAGCTTTGAGTGTTTTGTAGTCTTTAAAAATTTATTTAAAAAATATATATATATATTTAGCAGTCTTCTTGAAATGGAGTCACTATTTCTATTTTTGAGTCAATTAATTCCTGTTAAAATGGAGTCGCTATTTTTTATTTTCGAGTCAATTCATTTTTTCCTAGTAGATTGGACATTTATATATGTCGTAATTAAATTAGGAATCTTGACGAGACGAATCGACACAAAATTGAAGTCGATATAAACGATGCACATATTTATAAAAGGAAACTTTAACCTAACTTTAAAATCATTATTTTGGTAACCTTTCCTTTTCCGTATCAGAACCGTCTTCTTTATCCTAAAGCGAGATTGGAACTGCAACGGAAACAATCACTTAATGGGTCCCATTAATTCCCCTCAATGGTCCCACATTCAGGAATTTTCTGGTGCACGGGAAAGAAACAGACCTGGTCCATCCTCCGCTCTTTATTTAATTCAGAGTACTATTATGCCCTCGTACGAACATTTCCGAAAGGGGGAATTTCGCATATACCCCTCAAAAACTTCAAAATTATGTATTTCTCATCTAAAATTTAAAGAGTGATGCTTCAGTGCATACAAGGACCTATTTGTAAAATAAACATATTTTTATTTTCAAAGTTCAAACAGTCGATCCGAACCGTTCATATTGTTCTCCATATTAATATGTGCTTAGAGACCAAATTTTACATTTTTCTGAACTTTTTTACTATTTATTAAGATGGGTACAAAATTCAATGGTCTGAATTTGATTTTTTTTGTACCCATCTTAATAAATAGTAAAAAAATTTCAGAAAAATATAAAATTTGGTATCCAAGCACATATTAATATGGAGAACAAGATGAACGGTTCGGATCGACTGTTTGAACTTTGAAAATAAAAATATGTTTATTTTACAAATAGGTCCTTGTATCCACAGAAGAATTTGCCAAATTTAAAATTACAATTTTCCCCTCTAAACTTCAATAACTTACATATTTATTCATTTTATTGTCTTTTGTAATAAAACTCATTCTAAATTTATAAAATATCTATTTTATCCTTTAATTAAATTATAAAACACTCCATCGAACTCAAATTTGAATATGAAGGGTTCCTTTGTCATCCGATCGGCACGCATCGCAATAAGATCTGTGCTTATTCGCTTCAAGATTCGTGCTGATCTAGTGCGCATGTATTTTAAAGCAATTTGATTCGAGTGCCTCGCATTAAGATTTGTGCCCATTGCTTCAATATTCATGCATGTTCTCTTCAAGATTCGTGCTGACCTAGCACACAGATCTTAAAGCAATTCGAACGGTAGAGAAACTTTTCAGATTTAAATTGGAGTGAAATGAATGTTTTATGGTTTTTAATAAAAGAGAAAATGAGTATTATATGAATTTAAAATGTGTTTTAATATAAAATACAATAAAATGGGTAAATATGTGAGTTTTTGAAGTTTAGAGGGAAAAATGCGTAATTTTAAAATTTAGAGGGAGAAATATGTTATTTTGAAGTTTTTGAGGGGTATACATGAAATTCTCCATACCGAAATTCAAAACTCACTGATCATAATTACCAACACTGACTAATTGCCGAAGGGTAGTTTAGTAATTTAGTATCTTTTATAGAAGGGAATGGTTGTTGTTACCTTCCCGAAAAATACATTGGTGCCTTTCGAAACAGTGATACCCACACAAATTGGGGAGCGCTTCATTCAAAATTCCTCCTGAATTTCCTTCGATTCGGTGTTTGTTTCATCAAGCTTTTCTCTCTATTTTCTCCAATAGAGCTCTTAATCGTGCTGATTTGACTTCGGTTGAGCTTCGTTGCTTGAAGTTTTCGAATTTAGAATCAGTTTGCAATCCCCATGCAGATTTGCTTGAATCGATCTAAATCCCAATCAGCTCTATCAATCAGAAGGGGTTTCTCGCGAATTTGGATTCTTTGTTGTTGGATTGGAGTTAGAGGAGGCGTTGATTAGGATTTGGGTTCTTATTCTCTTGATCGTTTTGACTCGGAAAAAATACCGATTTTAGTATGAAGATTATTGAATTAGGGGAAGACGGTTGCGAAATTGAATCGAATAGTGGTGAAATGGTGTCGGTAAGAGCAAAGAAAGTATTTGTGTTGGCTGGGGCTCGGCTTTTGTTTTACCCTACTTTATTCTACAATGTGGTGAGAAACAAGGCGCAAGCTGAGTTTAGATGGTGGGATGAAGTTGATCCGGTAAATTCTTATTTCTCAATTTCAATTTGTCCTATAACTATTCATTTTGTTTTCGTGGTTCTATGGGAACCACAATCAAATTCAAGTTGATTGGAAAGAAGTTTGATATTTATAAGCCTTAATCGTGCATAGCACCAAATTGTTTGGAGATAAGGGCATACACATTCCTCTAAAGTAGCTTCTCCAAATTTTCCTTGGAACCAGTTTCAATTTGTGTAATCACGGCTCTTTTCCTCAATTGGAGTTATTTTAATTTTAAATCTACATCACAATCTAAATTCTCCAGTCTTCAATTTGCACATACTTTTTAATATTTCCAATTCCAAGCATATATGGCATACCCTAATATGGACTCTCATTTTCACTGGATGATACCATATACATATCGTGTCTATTATTTATTTATTCAATTTGTGCTATTTCATAGAATATTTTGCTTGGGGCGGTTCCATTTCCAAGTGATGTGGCACGGCTGAAAATGCTAGGAGTGCAAGGTGTTGTGACCCTAAATGAACCTTATGAGACTTTAGTGCCTTCTCAATTGTACCAGGCAAGCTATTTATTTCCTGCTTGTTGTTGTTATGTGTACCTGTACCAAAACATGCAACCCTGTTCCGGTTTTAGTGCCTTCTCAATTGTACAGGCAAGCTATTTTTTGCCTGTTTGTTGTTGTTATGTGTACCCGTAGTCCTTTACCAATACATGCGACCCTGTACCGGTTTTAATTAAATAGACACACAAGAAAAATCTAAAAGGACATGCTAAACAGATGCTAAGAATTCTGGTCTAGAGAATATAGAAGAAATTTTTTTCTCGATTGGTACATACCATAAGTAGACATCTTTTCTTTACTGTAGTTTCCAACTTTATCTTATTTTGAAATGGCTGTTTTTATTCTAGGCACATGGAATGGATCACCTAGTCCTCCCCACTAGAGATTACTTATTTGCACCTTCATTTGGGAACATCTGCCGAGCTGTTGATTTTATCTATAGTAAGTGCATGACTTATAAGTGGTATTCGAATTTTTTAATCTGATATTATACGCGCTCCATATTAATCTGACACTGTACTTTTTCACAATTTAAGATTGTTTTTTTTTGTACTTACTTTTCAGGGAATGCAATTTCTGGAAAGAAGACTTATGTGCACTGCAAGGCAGGGAGGGGGCGCAGCACCACTATTGTGTTGTGTTATTTGGTAAATTTCTAAACTTTGAGGGGATCTGACTGGAAATTTACATATTTGCTTAATCTGATGGTTTTTGTGCAATTTTGGATTGACCCTGCGATTAGAATTGGGAAGATTGTAAAAAAGAGAAGAAAAAGATAAGAAATACAATAATAACTCTGATGCTACTTTTGATTATATGTTTTATGCTGCTCTTTTTAAAAAAAATAAACTTATTTGAATTATACTGATATTTTAAAATTACTTCAGGTAAAGTACAAGAACATGACACCAGATGAAGCATTTGAGCATGTCAGATTAATACGCCCGCGTGTACTATTGGCTCGGTCTCAGTGGAAGGTGCATAATAACTATCCTTTTCTAACTAGGGGTGCATGTTGGTAAAATTGGGTTATTTTGCATATTGGGATCAATATATTTACTGTACCCCTCAAATAGCCAATAGTTTCTCATACTTGCCAATTATCAGTGTCTGATATATGCAATCACTGGTTATGGGAAACAAAATGATCATTGATAGTTAGCCTGTATCTGTAATGAAATTTTTATTGCTAAATACAGAATGAGCTGTAATGAAGCTAAGCAGTTTAACATCTAGAGTTTCAACATTGTAGAAACTCTTTGTGAAGTTAAAACACAAGTACAGTGCCATTTTGTGTGAATTTTGATGACAGCGTATTTATCCTGGCTTTTGTGATCTGATGCAACCCAAGAAATTATTTTGCCTGTTGCAAAAATTGTACAGTATTTGATATTTGCTGTTGTTTTGGAAGGCCTATTTTAGTTGTGGTGAGCGTGTGCAGTTGCCTCATTAGCTTTTATTACTATTTATCATAACAATTATTACTGCTAAATGCAGTTTGCCTGTTTTTCTTTATATCTAGGCAGTACGAGATTTTAGCAAGCAAATCCAACTTCCATCTCAAGCTGTTGATTCCTTATCTGACGATGCTGTACTGGTACAAGATTTTAGCAAGCAAATTGAACTTCTTCCATCTCAAGCCGGTGATTCTTTATCTGACGATGCTGTTTTGGTAACAAAAGAAGACCTAGAGGGCTATCGTGACCTATCTGACAGCCATAGAAGGCCAATGATTGCTATGCTGGCATGTCTATTCACCTCTTTCAGGGTCTCTAGTACCGGGCCACACCTTGTCAGAGACCCGTTGCCTGAAGTACCAGCATGCTAGGTGAAACTAATATGGTAGTTGTTTCTACCTATATGTTCTGATGTTCTCGAAGTTTCATATTTAGTAGTTATAATATATACCCTCTGGCAAATGATATTGCTTTTGGCTTGCGAGTGCTCAAGTTGAGCTTGTTTATGTAAATAGTGGTGGCATGGAGAGAAAATAAGTGCATTTCTAGCATTGTTCATGCAAGTACCAATATTTGGAGTTGTGTTTGCCAGTGCAAATTTGGATAGAAGGGTCAATGGATAAAGTTCCTTTGTTGGCCTCCTAAAACCTTATATATTACTGTCATGCACATATATAAGCTGCTTTTGGGGTGTATATACTTTTGGAGGCTATTGTGGATTTTTGAAGTTGGAAAATATTATGCAAAATTCCCTTCTATTTTCCTACCGCGGCTTGTGTAGATAAAGTGAGAATAAAAGCATGAATGTTAAGCTGAAATGTTATTTTGTACAGTCTTAAATTTATACAAAATCTGACAGTTATATAATCTACTGTCCTGACCTTATCATTACATGACTTCCTCTTTATCTTTTTCCTATTCTAGATGCCTTGTAGCATTATTTGTTGTTCTTTATTGAATTATATAATTTATAGTTTTAACTACAACTAAGAAGTCTTTTGTTTACAAAACAATTATTAAGGTTGATGTAATTGGACATCAAATTCTTAGGCCTGTGCATTCTTTTATTTCAAGACAAAAGTTGTACTCTTGTTTGTTGAAAGTATAATTTTTATTTCAATATTGTACAATTTGCATTACTTATATTTTATACATAAACCTTAAAATCTTTTATTATAACTAGCTACCAAGGGCAAGGGATTGTTTTTGTTCTCTATTTATTTGAAAAGAGCAAAAACATACATACTGGGGTAAATTTGATAAGTTATTTATCTGATAATGATTTTTTTTTTAATATTAGACAACAAAACATGTGTTGTATGGTGACAACCGAAACAATGCTTCTCAAAAATAAGAAGTTAATATGGATTATTCTATAATTTGGTTGTATATTTTTTATTCAAATTTGGTGCAATTTGAATAGTAATTTGGTATCTATCTAGTTATTTGAAAAAAAATAAAAATAAGAATTAGGTTATTTGAAATCAGTTCGGCGCAGTTAATTTAAAAGGTAAAAAATATTTTAATTCTAATGATGTTATAATCAGATAAGTTCGTTTTCAATGTGTCCGTTCCTCTGTTAATTAGCTAACGAGTTACTAGCTTACATAAATAACCAATATAAGTTCGACATCAAATTGACATATTCGATCATATATTTTAACACAGCGCGAAACTAGAACTCGAGTAGTTTACAAAATCTGTACCATTATTAAATCAGATACAGCTCTGCATGAGCGCTGTAAATTAAAAGTGAGGAAAAAGCACTAAAGTTATCTTATAAATTAAAAGTGTACTATATTTTGATTAAAAAAAATCATAAATCAATATTATCCAGCCTTCGTTATAAACTAAAAGAATACTGTACTTGATTGATTATTCATGTCTCAATCTTAATTTTCTGACTCTGTACTGGTTGCTTTGAATGCCAATTGTGACATCACAGGCTGGAGCAGAGATAAGTTTCAATGATTAAGTTATCAATTAAGATCATGTTTGACAACTTGTATTGAATAATTAATTAACGCTATGCCCATATGACCCCACATTCGCTGCTATAAATATGATGGCAAAGAATGTGTTGTTGTTGCTATGAACCATACGCTTAAAACCAGACGATTTATAATGTAAAAAAATTCTCTAAAATGTTGAGATGTAAGATGGACCGTTTGATTTTTGATTGAATAATTCCCTTATATCTTGTGATTAGAGTTGTAAATGAGCTGGCTCGAGCCGAGCTGGGTCTTAATGTAGCTCGTTAGTTCTGGACCGAGCCTAGACTGAGCGAGCTGGACCTATGACTTTCGAGCTAAAACCTCAGCTCAAACTCGTGACAAGCCAATTTGAGTTAGCTCGCAAGTTGATGAGTTGGCTCACTGGGTCTGGCAGGATTTTGTTTTAAGAAGAAAATAAATTTTACAAACCTTTTTGGACTGAGTTGGACCGAGCTTAACAGTATAAAATGCACACAAATTCATACAAATTCACAAATTGATGTCTAACCGAGTTAGAGCTAGCTTGTGAGCAAGCTAGACCCCAGCTCAAACTCATTTATTCTAGACCGAGCTAGTAGCGAGCTGACTCGTTAACAACTCGGTCTAGTATCGAGCGAGCTATTAGCGAGCGGACCAGAGCTACGAGCATTTTTGTCACCCCTACTTGTGATGGATCATTGCAACAATATGATTCGTATCTTGACAGCGCGCTTAGAAAGATAAAAGCTTTTGGGCAAACTAATAAAAAATATTCAAACACTTTATTCTTTTCACATCATTAATGATTTGATCATCTAATTCTATTACAATTCTTTAATATTTCTCCGTAGGATTCCAGCACGACTTATTATATTACTTTCTGTTGTAAAGGGATCATCATGGATCTTAAAGTGGATCGGACGGTTGTGGAACCCATCGGATCCAATTTGAGTTTGATGGACATCTGACCCAAGCTGCTCCCATCTCAGAGAACAAGCTAGTTATACAAATATACAAATAATCTAAACTCACATTTTTTTTTTTATTATTTTGGATCAAATTTCTTAGAAAAGAGAGTAAATTTAAGTACAATTTGTAAACATGGAATTGTCAAACATTTTAAACTAAGAGTATTGTTGTTATTCCGTTTTAAAAATTAGAATAAACGAAAGAATAACAACTGATCAAGAGGAAAATCGCTCCAGTCTCGAACACAAATGAAGATCTGAATTACATATAACTATTTAAAAAAAAGTAAATTATAGGCAAAAAAAAAAAAAAATTAAGCCAGCACATATTTTTCTGTATATTCTGTACAAAATTCACACACATGGCAAGCCGTGCAGATTTTGCTCAAGTGATAAATTTTTTCCCCAAATTGTAAAGTTTTGGTGCTAGCATGTGCATGCATTCACTTGTGAAATGCGACTTGTGAGTATATGCTGCAGGTGTAGCTAGCATAAGGATCCGAATCTGCTGTGATTCTTCACTGTGAATAGTGTTTTTAAAATATTTGTTTTTTTTTAAAATCCAACTGTTGAATTATTTTGAGATTCGTGCATAGAAAAATAAGTTGTTTCAGGATACGTGCACAGAAAATATTGGACGGCTGGATTTGAAAAGGCAGAGATTTTAGGAACACTGTTCCTCAGCTTTGGATCGCAGCAGATGTGAATCCGCTAGCATAAAACCTGAAACAAAAAATTTGTAAGAAAAATATTTCATTGGTCTCTACAATGTTATGATATGATTTAATTGCTAATATAAGTAGAGGAGGGTTCAAATGCATTTTTTTCTCTACTTCTTAATTTTTTAATAAAAAAATCTTACAATTATTTGTGATCTATATTATTTTCGCTATGCGCACATAAAAGAATTATCACTTTTCGACTTTAGTTTTATATAAATCAATAAGTTAAAACTCAATGTTCAGAATTTATCCACATTGGTATATTTTTTCAAGCTCTTTATACTGATCAAAATAAAAACTAAATGTCATGATCTTATATGTGTACTTAGAGAAAATAATATTATTTTGACATTTAAGTTTTATTTTTTTAGGTTATTGTACTCTTAAAAATAATGGCACGAAGGCACAAAAATTGAATGCATTTGAGCACTCATTTATTTATGCATTTCTGTTTACATACAGGGACTTCATCTAAATAAAGGCACGCTTGCATGGAATAAATTTCAATTTCATTTTAGGAAGAACTAACATTTAGACATATATGTAAATTTTGTTAAAAAAAAAAAATACCAGTCTTTAATCTAGTGACAGAGACAATATTTTTTGTGTCAGATGTTGAATGTTTAAAGTCCAGATGATTTTTTTTTTTTTTTGTAGGTATTAGTAGTTTGATCTCCAACTTTTACTTAAAAAAATTGTAAAAAAAAAAAAACAGAAAGCATAGATAATTATTAAAAAAATCTAAAAACAAATTTTTGTGTCGATGTTGAATGTTTAAAGTTCGGATGATTTTTTTTGTAGGTATTAGTAGTTTGATCTCCAACTTTACTTAAAAAATTTAAAAAAAAAAAAAAAACATATGATCAATTATTCAAAAGATAATCAGAAAATATTTTTTTTTATTTAATTTTAAAATTCGATATTTTTTTTTTGTAGGTATTAGTAGTTGATTCCAACTTTACTTAAAAATTAAAAAAAAAAAAAAAGCATATGATCAATTATTCAAAAATAATCTAAAGAGACAATATTTTTGTGTCGATGTTGAATGTTTAAAGTCATTTTTTTTTTTTTTTGGTTTTAATAATTTTATCTCCAACTTTTACTTAAATGTTTTAAAAAAATTTTTTTTATGGAATTTAAAGTAGTTTTTTTTGATCTCCAACTTTACTTAAAAAAAAATTAAAAAAAAATAAAATTTTTTTTTTTTTTTTATTTTATATTTTTTTTTTTTTTATTATTTTTTTTTGTAGGTATTAGTAGTTTGATCCCAACTTTTATAAAAAAAAAAAAAAAAACCATATACGATCAATTATTCAAAAAGATAACCTGGCTTCGAATGAAACTGGCGCAAGATGACTAAAACAGCTGGGTTTCTAAATTAATCATTGCGCAATGCAAAATTAAACATACTGCACTGTCCTTTTGATTGTACGCTGCTCATGCAGAATTTATAATTATAAAAAGTCATTAAAAATATTACAAGAAAATAAATGGATTGTCAGAAAATCTAATTTTATAGAAAGAACTGAATCATTAATTTTGTTCCTTTAGAAATTGATAGGGCCTTAATTTTTATTTGGGCTAAATAAAAACCGGAACTTGGACCTTGTCTTTAAGACCAGTCCGGGTGACAAAAGAAAAGCCCAACAAATGTTAAAGCCGAAGCCCATATTTGATGAGCCCGACATGCAAGCGGTTAAACCGACATGGGGCGTGCGCCGCCATATGCGGAATAATCATTCCCACGATCTCCATAATTATACCCACGATCTCAATAACTTCATCCACATCTCCTGGTTGATCCGCGGAGGAACAGTTAGAGATCTGGGTATAAAAAGACTCAGATTTCTTAAGGGAGGTGATCAAATTTTCAACTATCTGCTTATACTAAGAGAGATATCGATAGGAAAGAGTCCGAATATATCACATCCTCTTCCTACCCTCTTGGTCGACTTACTGTCCTTTGGTAAGTCGGTCTGCTCACTTCAACTATTTTCATCTCGACTTATCGACCGAGATAAGGCGAGACTCACCCCTCCCCATCTCGACTTATCGACCGAGATAAGACGAAATTCAGTCGGGCCACCGTAATTTCCGGCATACGGGCTATCCTTCTATAACATCAAAATACCAGCACTATTCATTCATTTTTCTATATTATTTTTAATTAATTTCTATAAATAAAAAATTCTGCTGCTCGTATGCAATTTTCTCAACATGTTTTATTTATGGGCACAGTATTTTCTCTTTTCAGCTCGATGACAGCATCCGCAAATTTGGCATATTTAATTTGAAATTTTGAAGGCCACTTGGTTTGATATTCCGTTTCTTTTCTAAAATGGAATATTCTCTGTGTAAACATCACATTTAAGGTTGCGTGGATTATAAAATTTAGGAATTTTTTTGAACGGGTAATATTTTTGTTAATTTGTTCAAGCTTTTCATCACAGAGTGTGCGTCGCATACTGGCAGTGTTTTGAAATTCGGTTCTCATTCAGTATGCGGAATGTCACCGCATACCGCATGGCTGCATATGTGAATTTTTATTCGGATTTATATATGCGGATTTTAAATGAGAATTCGTATATATAAACAAACATATGATAATATGTGGTATGACTCATTGTTAATATACTCTAAACCGGTATTTTTATCACTGTTAGGGTCTGTTCGGCGGACCATTGGGAATGAGTATGGGCACGGGAATTGAACTAAAAATTACTGTTCATGTGGAGAAAAAAAATTCAGTTCACTGAATTTTTTTTTCTCCCAGGAACAGTGGAGCGGCCGAACACGCCCTTAATATACTCTAAACCGGTAATATGTGGTATAAATCACTGTTAATATACTTTAAACCAGTATTTTATCACTATTAATATATTCTAAAGTGGTAATATGCTCTAAACTTCATATTCGGACCAAATATAGATTTTTTATTCGAATTGCAACCGAATAGGAATATGAAGTTTAAAACATACTTGTGAATATCAATCTCGTGTTAATTACTATAAATATATTTCATTATTTTTTTTGAATTAATAATGAACTTTGTTATTCAAAGTTGATCCAAATTATTAAGCAAGATGAGAAAGATTCCGAAATTCACGTCTAAATCAAGTTGTCAGATGTATTATATTTCTAATAAAAAAATAACGTATTTAAATTTATATTTGTTACTGAACTGATTTGAAAAATTGAACCTTTTATTCTCATCCGAAGAAAAATTGACATCTAATACTAAAATAAAACTTACAACCCGGTTTTGTTTTATAAATTATAATATTAAATAGAATGAGGTTATGCAACTATGCATAACATAGATTAGTCCGTACTATGGATTTATATTTTTGTCTTCAAAATTTAAATAGTCGATCTAAATTGTTCAACATGATTTTAAAATGAAAATGTACTTGTAGACTAAATTTTTTATCTTTTAGAACCATTTTATTATTTTTATGGGTCGGGTTTTTATTTAAACGACTTTGGACAAAGCCTCAACTAAATTATCAAGCCTAAACTGTTTGATCCGCGTCAAATTTTGCATAGACAGTTTATATTCACATAGTTCTTTAATTTTGTTAAACTTTAAATCTGTTTGCATTAATTTTAACATAGATCAAACGGTTTAAGTCTTACTTTATATAAAATTTGTCCACAGCTCTTATAACAAAATCCATTCTTTTTTCATAGGTTATTCTAGAATTTTTAAATCAAGTAATTTTCTATTTATGTAAAAAGAATAATAAAAAGAGCTATAAAAATGTGAAATTTGATATACAATTACATTCTTAATTTTTGATACAGAGATAACGTTAAACGATTCAGATCTATTATTTAAAATTTAAAAATAAATCAATAGTGCAGCACAAGGGCGGATCCAAACATTCGAACTATGGATATCAAATATATATGAGAGTCAATCATATACAATTTTTGTGTGTAGAATGAGAGTCAATTTTACAGTAGTGTGGCATCTTACACTAAATTGTATATAAAATCATGAGAAGGGATCAAGTTACAACAACGGTTTTTTTTTTTCAAAATCCAAATCGTCGATCCAAATCGTTCAACATGATTATCTAAATAAAATGTGCTTCCAGATCAAATTTTACATTTTTTTGAATATTTTTACTATTTATTAAGATAGGTACAAAATTCAATGGTCTGAATTTGACTAGTTTTTGTAAAAAAATTCAAAAAAAATGTAAAATTTGATCTGGAAGCACATTTTATTTAGATAATCATGTTGAACGGTTTGAATCGATAATTTAGACTTTGAAAATAAAAAAAAACCATTGTTGTAACTTGACACTTCCTCTAAAATCATACATAATATAAAAAAAATAAAAATCAATTGATGCTCTACGAAATAATATAAATTTATAACATAAATATCTTTTATCACAAAAATAATACTACCGTAACCGTTGCAGTGTGAAGTGACCCAACTGTAGCGGCCGAACCGGGAAAAGGAGACCCGGTCTGATTTATTGTTTTGGATAAACTGTGTTCTTGCCTCTTGGAAAAGCTTTTGACCATTCCCGGTTCCTTTTATTCAGTATCCTTGAAATATAATAAAACGATGTTTCTCCCGAGCCACACATCAAATTATATCAAGTTCATATAAATCACGAGCCAAACTCAAATTACTATATTATATTAATTCATTATAATATAATTTTAAATATTTTTTGTTGTAAATGACATTATTATATACAAAAAAAAAATAAGAATTGAGTTATGGTGAGTTGCAAAATAAGATTCTTGTTTTATTTAACGTTTATAACAAAACGAAATCTAAATAATCGATCTGAACAGCTCAAATGATCTCTATATTGAAAATGTGTTTGGAGATCAAATTTATATTTTTTGAGACTTTTTTTTTACTATGTTAAATTAGTACAAAATTATTATTTTTTAATAGATTATAAACCATAAAAATACAGTGATTTAAAAAAAACTAAACAAATAGTAATAAATTTAAGAATATATAAATTTGGTTTTCTAATACATTTTAATATTTAAACTTTCAAAACAAAAAAATTATAAATATAAAATGAAGAAGACTCTTATTTCACGACTCACCATAGTCTCAGAATATAAAACAATATATATATATTTTTATAATATTTGCACATATTCGATATGTACGGATATAGACCATGTGCAGAGTAAATTCCCATTTTCGAGTGAATATATAATCCCAAGCATATAGACAGCAAAAAAGGAGATAAGTAGAAAGAATCAAAGAGAGAGAGAGGCCGCGTAGAATCGAAGCAGAGTCTAGAGAGAGAGAGAGAGAAAAGAGAGAAAAAAATGTCGTGGCAAGCGTACGTCGATGATCACCTGATGTGCGAGATCGACGGTCAATATCTGACCTCCGCCGCCATCTTCGGCCACGACGGCAACCCCTGGGCTCAGAGCCCCAACTTCCCTCAGGTTCGGAGTTTTACTATTTTGTTTCATTTTTCTACCGATTTTTAGAACACTTTCAGAGTGTAGTCTTGCTGCTCTCATCTTTAGATCAAACGGAGATGTCTATAGATTGTGCTGTTATTCTTGTATAGATCCGGATCTGATTGTTCGTCAATTTCTTTGCTTGAATGTCCGTGAGATTAAAAAGTTTTTGTAACTTTTAAGAATAGATCCCTGGAAATGATTTTTTTTTTTTTTTTTGTGAAGTATCTAGATCTCACTGGAATTGACTAATTTCAGTGTTCATGTTTGAAATAGAGCAGTTTAGGGCACTATGGTCCCTTACTCAAGTGGCTAGTAGTTTGGACATGTGATGTGAAAACTTTTGAACTATGGTTGAACCTTTTGTTAAAATAGGACCCAGTTGACGGAAGAATATATTTCCTATCTTAGGGAAAAAAAACTAGGATTTCAATTTGCTAGGTCAAGGTTGGAGTGAAGGGTACTGAACTAGTGATGGTCCTGTTGGCTTCATTAATTTTTTTGCTGATCCAATCATTGCTCTAAAGCTCTCTCTTTTTAAAAATCTCAGTAAAAATGCTTATTACCAATAAACTGTAAATTTCAGCTATTCTTTCCTGGGACTGTTAACTAAATTATAAAGGCATATTAGTAAATACAAGAATCTAACTGTGGCTGATATATCCTTTCATGTCCTTTTACCTTTAGTCAAGTATAGCAGCTTTTGCTTGATTATAGGCAAGATATTAGTGAGTTTGTCAAAATTACAATTGTGTACATGTACATAGTTCTCAGGGGGTTAAATAATAATCTTATTTACTTGGCTGTGGTACTACTTTTTGGAAACTTTTCATTGTCGAAAAAGAACTGTTTAATGTATTAGCATTTAACAATGTTTTTGTTTTATTGTGTGTGCATCTAGTTCAAACCAGAGGAGATAGCAGCGATAATGAAGGATTTTGATGAGCCTGGTTCTCTTGCACCAACTGGTCTGTACCTGGGAGGTACCAAATACATGGTTATTCAAGGTGAACCCGGTGCTGTCATTCGTGGCAAAAAGGTTTCTCTCCCTCTCCCTCTTTCAAAACACACTCTGACACACACATATGCACACTCACACATGCATTCTGGAGTTGCTTACTAAGCTGCTATGGGTTGTCGTTTTTTTTTATCAGGGTAGCTTGCTTCAGTAGAGTCATTTGCAGTTTTTAAGTCTTGTAATCACTTATTTTCATATGTACATGATTTAAAAATAAATTAAGGCTGGTCACCTTGTTTGGGTATCAAGTAACATTTTGAGCTGATCCAACCTGTTGGCTCCAATATAGATTTACTCTTTTTCACATCATGGCATCGCTATTATGGAAAAATTTGGAAATGGCAGCAAATTAGAGTTCATACTGTTACTGTTAGCAGTTCTTGTACTACCATTTCTAGAATTATGGGCATCTTCTTATACACTAATGAATACTTTTGTTCTCAGTGCAAGTTCGTATCTTCTTAAACTTTTTTCTTGGAGGTGAACTAAACAGTAGAATGTAATTTAATTGAACATGCTAGATTCTGAGCACATAGATATGATTCATGAAAATTTCACATTGGTTAAGCTTTTTGTCCAATATAACGCTCTGACACAATTGGCAAAAATGATGCCAATTATGCTCTTTAAAATTTTCCTGATTTCAATTCCTTTCTTTAACCTGAGTTACCTTTGGAAACTCTTCTATTTTTATCTGATGGTTAATTGATTATCTAAATAATCGTTTGTTTTTTTGTGTAATGTCCAGGGTCCTGGGGGCATAACTGTGAAGAAAACCAACATGGCTATAATAGTGGGTATTTATGATGAACCAATGACTCCTGGTCAGTGCAATATGATCGTAGAGAGGCTTGGTGACTATCTGATTGAACAGGGCTATTGAGTAATCTAAATATATATTTGGGTCTTTCTGAAAGATGTCCTCAACCAAGCTTAATTCCTTGCATTTGCCAGTCTAAATAATTTATTAGCTTGTGTCCGTTGTGATGTTTTGGAAAAAAAAAAGAAACATAGCAGTTGGGCTGCTGGGCATCCCAAGAACTTGTTTGTAATTTTGAATTTTGTTGGGGCTGTGTTGGTAATTTCTGTTTGCCGATAACAACTATCTATAAGTTATTTCTGGTGGGCTGATAATATTCATTGCTGGTTGAATTGTAGATTACTAAGTTTCCGTGATGAATTTGCTCCATATATATCTTATGCTTGCGTTATAATGGTTCTACAAATGTTAAAGGAGACTTAACGACATAAATGCTTCAATTGAGTAGAGAATTGCAAGATCAAGAACGCTTGATTTCAACTTGAATGCTTCCATTAGACTTTAAGGAGCACAGGTGAATATTGAACCACTAAACAGCAATTACAAAGCTACTATAATACAATACTAACAATCATGGCATCAAATTCACCGTTCAATTTATGAACAAGAAAAATAAAAAACAAATGGTGGGGACATTATCAAACCACCTTCCCACTCAACAATCCGTGTATCACTGAACCGAGAACGTTTTCTCATGAAGAAACACAGAAGGCTGATTCTATCCTGGCATCTTGTGGCAAGTTTACAACCTACAATATAGTATTTAGCATGCCAAAAGTCAGTAAATGAAAAATGCTATTATCAACCATGTATATTTTACTAAAAATGATGGCAGGGAACTATCCTAGGCAAATAATCTGACAATAGTACAAACTCAGGCACTGGTCCATATCAGAGGTACGATTCAACTAGTTTTCCATATTAATCTACTTCTCAATAATTAAAGCAAAATTGGTCTAGGAGTCAGTTTTGATTTGAGACCGACCACATATCATATGTATGCTAATTAATAACACAACCTTTTATTAAGTCAGAACATATTCCCAGTTGAGGAGTGAGGCTACGGTACTATGCTAGCGCACTTTGGTTTGTATTATAGATGAATAACTTCATTTTCAAAGTCTACACAATAGATCCATACCGCTCAACATGATCTCTATATGAAAATGTGTTTGGATGCCAAATTTTACATATTTTAGAATTTTTTTACTATTTTCCTAAATAGGTACAAAATCACTTGGTCTAAAGATTTTAGACCATTTGAAAGTAGTGATTTTCTACTTTATAAAAGAAATAGTAAAAAATTCTAAAATATGTAAAATTAGGCCTCCATGTACATTTTCATATGGAGATCATGATGAACAGTTCGGATCGACTATTTAGACATTTGAAAATAAAGATATAGATCTGTAGTACGAACCCAACTGTTCTATGCATAGTGCAGTACTCTCACTCCCCAGTCCAGTCCACTAAGGTGGTCAGTCAAGATTTTAAAAGGAGAACAACTACATATCAAAATTTGAAACAACTATTCTATATATCAAAATTAACCCTTCACCTGTACCACAAGCATAAACACCAAAGCAAAAGATGAAACAATCCCCCTTTACTCCCTATTTTCTTCAAAGAAAAAACTAAATCCTTTCCTCTCTTCATTTTATCTACCAAATTAGGTGATTTCTAGATTTTCTATCTTAAGAGTTATCCCACAAAAATTAAGAGAAATACAATATAAATTAGTAAAAGAAGAGAGAAGGCAGTTACGTAAAAAGGTTCTTGTGGCTGCGAGACATCTGTCTGGACCTAAAGGTAGGGCCTCTTCGGCTGGTCTCACCTGCTGGTGGGCCCATGTTGACAACTGAGTCAGTGTCCAGTTCAAATGGCCCAGGGTTCATTTTCCTTGAAACCTGAGGCCATATCTCCTCTTCTCTCCCCCTCTTTCCTGTTGAAGTTAAATAATTAAAGATCCATATTATGCTACAAGCCAGGTGTGATGGTAAGTTGTAGAATGAGCCAAATTTTTTTATCAATAACATATTTTTTTTTTTCGAAATTTCACCTGTACCATCAATTTCGTCAAATTTAAAAAAATACCCGGGCCGCTAACTTTGCCAGCAGGCAAGATTGGGCCCGATCCGCTGGCAAAGTTAGCAGGCCAAATCTGGTGCTGGCTCTTATCAATCTGGTGGTGGCTTTGCTCTGCTAACTTTGCCAGCGGACCAAATTGGCCGATCCGCTGGGAAAGTTAGCAGTCCGGGTACTTTTGGAAATCTGACGAAATTGATGGTATGGGTGAAATTCTGAATTTTTTTTATGCTATTGATAAAAAATATTGCTAGAATGAGTGAATCTCTCATAAATATATGTTGCCAATTTTTTTGGCATATAAAAAAGACACTTTATTTGGGAATAATATAAAGAACTAACCAGATCTCAGGTTCAGTAGTGTGGCTAAATGTCAGGTAGATTCAAATATTATGCTAGTGAGAGAGTATACCTTGTCTCAGCATGTCCCGTGAATCCATGATGTCGATACCAGAGAACAAATCAGGTTCAGGTCGTGCATATGACTTAGTAGAAAGAGCTGCTGAACGTTTGATAGATTCGTATTCATTTCTTAGTTGTTCATACATTTCTTCTAGCTTCCTCTTTTGCCTATTTAATTATTCAGAACAGACATACAAAAATGCAACAATTGTTTCTGTTAGAGAAAAAAGTAATTACTCCGAAGCTAAGTATCTAACAAAATACAAAAGGGTTTTTTTGTAATTTATGCCCCGCATTTTACTGAATTCAAAACAATACCCTATATTTTACTGAATTTGTAAACAATACCAAACAATTTACTGAATTTGTAAAGAAGAGACTGCATTATGAGCTCACAAAACTTAAAAAGAAGACCACAAGAATTCTAAAGTTCATATTTGCAGGAAATAAATGACGAAGGATACTTTATCAGAAATTCCTGACCATAGGTTTTTAATTTGTTCATTCTTCCAATAGACTTACCCTTACTCTTGCCTTAACCTATGCATTAAGAGCTGTAAGTTAAGCAAAACCTAACAGTTGTACAGTTATTAGGTGTAATCCACGAAACAGTTATACAAGATAATATAATATGACAAGGAAAGAACATGATAAATCATGCAAATTTTTACTGAAGCTCTTTTTTGTCCTGTGTAAGATTTTTCATACCTTTTCTTGAACATTGTACCCTTTAATTGCAAAGCTGTGCACTAGTTGGGATTCATTGTACAATTTGAGTAATAACTGAGACCCAATCCCAAAATTACTCAAAACTAATACCTTAAGTATAGAAAACATAAACGATTCTCAGTTCTCCTTGGAAAAAACAGTGAGGGATATTTGTGAGAGATTCCATTCACAAAGCAATAGGAAGGAAAGACTTCATGATTTTCCTTCATATTTCAGGGTTTTAATGCAAACTTTCCTAAAAAAAAGTGGGCAACTACACCATTAATACTAAATTTGCATATCTCCTAACATTACCTAACGGTTCTCTAATTTTAACTAAGAAAATTCCTTCAAAAATAGTTCACATAATTTGAAATTAACAAACAGTGTCTTGGGCTTGATTTAAATTCAATTAGAAGTTAGAAAAAAGAGAGGAAAAAAATATTTAGGGCAAACTTGAAACGAGAATATAATGAAAGAACGAAAATAACAAATTAGAAGATTTAAAAACATTTACAAATTAGAAGATTTAAAATAGTGATGTTATTGCAAAAGAACGAAAAAATGATCACCTAGATTTCTCGGCATATTTCTCCTGAAGCTCTTGCTTATCCTTTGTAAGTGCATCAACCTCTTGTTGCATCATCTGACATCTCTTTCCTATCTTTTGATACGCAGTATGTACCTGTTCCAATTTCTCAGTAAATTTCTCTTGCATTGCCTCACATCTCTGACGATACTGGGCCACCACCATGTTCATCTTGTGCTTCATCTCCAGCTCCTTTTGCCCCATGTAGAACATAACACTCTTGTACATGCTTTTCATCACTTTAGGTAATTTTTTAGTTAAGTCGAGAAAAATAACATTGAAACTGTATTTAAAATTTAGCTTTAGGTAGAAATATGCAATAAAATCTAAAAAGTTCATTTATTTATTAGTTTCTGTGCAAATCATTTCGTTTTTTCTTGTAGTTGAAAGATATTGGTAGATATATTGTCGCGGGGCTGTAATTCGGACATATTTGCTTAAAAGACTAAAAGCGGAAAGTAAATTGGACAAAAATGAAAAAGAACATATGGGTCACCAGACAGTAATGCACTTATGATGTCTATTGATGAGGGTCTAGTTTATCAAGGGATTAAAAGATGATTTAATTGCAGTAATGACAAAAAAAATCGATATTTCTCAGGATACATATCTGTGGAGATATCCCAACCATCGCCATCTGCAACACAAGAAAACCCAATAGAAGCAGGTAAAAGGAAAAAAATAGCATACAGTTGTTATAAAATAACAAAATTTAAGCTTACATTCATCCCCTCATCACCAGGGTTAGTATCCACAGGTTTCATAAGGCTGCAAACACAGAATGAGTTTGAAAAGAGTTCAGGAAAAGGAAATAAATTTTCAAAATGCGCCTGTGCCACAATAGAACCTTAAAAATATGATATGTAGAAAATCAGATTGTCACCTGTAGCCCTCCTCTCTCACAGTGCACTCAATATACTCAACTTGTCCCTCCCTTCCTCATTAGTTTTTTTTTCATTCTTTTTTTCTAGGGACATGTGTGATACTTACAATGTTCTTGTAGATATAAGAGGTCTTATCTTGTAGACATATGCATGGTTTTCACATGCAGTCTTACATCAATGATACCAGGTGCTATCTTATTATCAAAGGCATACATGATAATTCAACATTTTGTGAGGATACAATGAAATCGCCTATAAATAAGCTAAAAGGTGTATTTTAAGGTTCTGTTGCATCGCTCTCTCATACTATGGAGAGAGCGATGCAACAGAACCTTCGATGACAGCAGCAAAGAAACCCTGCAGCTGGTAGAAGAGGTCATGGACCAATGGAGCAACAGCTCGAGATCAAGAAGAACCACACACATCAACATCACAACAAACAACACATCCTAAATAGCATTAGTTGTTCTGTATTTTATATTTTCTCAGTATTTTGTATTTTATCTCTCTTACAAAGCTCACACTAGTGAGCTTAAGTTGTATCTTTAACATTAGTTGCAGCCACCTGCAACTGTATCTATATATCAAACTGATGCTCAGACATCAGTTTTTGCTCAAAAAGAAAAGTGGCATATACAGACCTTTTAGAAAGAACTTGATCGCAAATTGGGCATGCAGCATCAGTCCTAAGTATATTAGTAGCATCATCCTTGCCTTATGTTTCATCCCAAAAAAAAAAATGGATAAAATTGGATTAATTTAGAATTTTTTTAAATCATGATATTTACAATTTTCAAAGAAAAAGGAAGCACCTACATGCCCCTTTGTATTGTGACCACTCCAAATGACAAAAGGATGATCATTGTTAAAAGGAGCTATAGGAGAAAAAAAAGAAAATCTGATATAAATGAGTTAGCATACAGAATAAATGGCCGCAAGTAGTGGAAATAGCTAGGCCTTCAAGCTCCTTCCAGCATGCATTGCACCTCATTTCACCTCAATGCATCTACTTCCATGGCATTCAATAACTCTGTAAAAATGCAAGTTAGTAATGCTTGGTCAATACATGCCCAAGACTTTCATAACCTGTAGGAATGCTAATTAATGAAAGGAAAAGCCTTTTGCAAATTACCCTCAACATTTTATGATACTTTGGACCCAGACACAAATTTTTAAACAAATTTGCAAGCATGGTCAACCTTAGATGGATATAAAAGAAGATTCTGCTAGATGTGATAATTTTTTTTACCAAGTTTCAATAAACTAATTTTCCGAAGATTTTGATTAAGCTTAAGGTGGAACAAAGAGTTTATATGTTTGATTCCAATTAAAGAATCAGTATGAAAAGTCAAGGGCAACATAGTCAATTATCTAATTAAATTCCCTTTCAAATGGTACGGTGTAATACTACAAATGGGCCAATACTTGATTATAAAAAAGGGGATTCTTGCAGCACAAGTAAAAATTATCTTCTTTTTCTTTAAGGTCAGGTAGTGAAAAAGTAAAAATGTCATTACATCCTACTAAAAAATTACCTGAAATGCCAATTGAGTTATTTGAGTTCCATTTGCAAACATGAATCTAATAAAACAATGAACTAAAGTGCAGATTCATATTTTGCTAAACTGTCATGTTAAGTTATTTCAATTAAAAAGATCCTTTAGAATGAGAGGAGCTTAAATTAGCGAGTTCAAAGCACCAAGAACAATAGTAAACTGCCCAATTCACAGAAGCATACTATAATTTCAAAACCCTAATTTGAACAATAAATTTAGTGGTATTCTTAAACATAAAATTAAGCCAAAAAGCTGAATTCGTCATCCCTAAGCAAGAAAGACAAAACGAACCCAAAGAACTGACGAAAAAGTTTATTGTTCACGGAAATTAGATTTGAACAATAAATTTAGTGGTATTCTTAAACATAAAATTAAGCCAAAACGCTGAATTCGTCATCCCTAAGCAAGAAAGACAAAACGAACCCAAAGAACTGAGTAAAAAGTTTATTGTTCACGAAAATTAGATTTGAACAATAAATTTAGTGGTATTCTTAA
This sequence comes from Carex cristatella, assembly GCA_024447775.1. NCBI lineage: Eukaryota > Viridiplantae > Streptophyta > Magnoliopsida > Poales > Cyperaceae > Carex > Carex cristatella. Next base: position 2,755,778 of record JAJHPF010000028.1, on the reverse strand, counting down.
AAATAAAATTAAGCCAAAAAGCTGAATTCGTCACCCCCAAGCAAGAAAGACAAAACGAACCCAAAGAACTGAGGAAAAAGTTTATTGTTCACGGAAATTAGATTTGAACAATAAATTTAGTGGTATTCTTAAACATAAAATTAAGCCAAAAGGCTGAATTCGTCATCCCTAAGCAAGGAAGACAAAACGAACCCAAAGAACTCTGAGGAAAAAGTTTATTGTTCACGGAAATTAGAGAAAAATTGAACTTAATAACCGTGAAAATAAAGGAGAAATCCCAATCAAAGCGGAGAGCATTTACCTTGTAAAGAACGGAATTGAAGAGAGTTCGAAATTCAATGGAGAATTCAGCGCTTAAAACCCTAAATCCCGGAGGTCAGGGAAAACAAGCAGTGGGCCTCGCACTTCTTCGAATTGTTTGAACAGCTTCCTCGAGAGTTGCGGGGAGAGAGAGGAATGGCGGATTGGCGGTAATAGGAACTTTTTCAAGTCCTGAGAGTTGTGGAGTGAGTTAATAAACCTGAGTTAACTCAAATTTTGAGTTTGTATATGGACCGTCCGATCTGCACAAGCACGATATTAAAGGGTACTACTGTGCATTCCATCTCAGGCCGGATTGGCCCAGATTCTGATCGAACGGACATAATCTAAAATTAAAATTTGAGGTACATCAGATGATTGGACTCCGGTAGAGTTAAGGTCGGACTAAATCCAAACTCTCTTTCGTGTCCCAAGTTACTGAATTGTGGGACCAACACACTCTTGGAAGGTCGTAATACTCGATAAACCTTTGTGGGGTCCATCTGACAGCGTAATGCAAAACATTTTCTTTTAGAGTGTCGGAACAAATAATCCGACACTTTCTGGTTGTTTCGGTCCAAATAGTTCTTATTTTTTCCACCGTTTGATTCGTGTCACGGCGGGAGGTAGATCTCCTTGGGACCGTTCGGCAAGTGAAGGATTAAGAGTTCAAGGAGCCCTAAGGAACTGATGTTCGGTTGTCTTAATCTGTGGGTGAAGGATTAAACGCTTAAGGAGGTGGTATAGATGTCTTAAAGTCCTGACAGAAGATTAAGATCCGGACAAAAGAAGGCTAAATGAGGTGTTCTTAATCCGCGCTAAGGAATTGGTGTTCGGTAGGATTAAGCAGCTAAGAAAGCTAAAGAAAGTGAATTAAGCCTTAAGGAGGTTTAATCCATGCTTGCCGAACAGCTCCCTTAAGATTTTAATTCGATTGTTTCCAAAAGATATGGAGAGAGGTAATTTCTTTATTTTTATTTTTAGTTTCTTCATCATATTTTATTTATAATATTTTAATATAAAAAATTTAAAATTGATATATTAAAAATAAAAGTATTAGACCTGATATTTTTTTATATGTATATAAAAAGTTATCACCTTTTAATTTTGTTTTTATACGAAATTAAAGAATTGTTAGTCAAACACATTATATATGTTGAGGATGCAGCATGAACCAAAGATAACGCTGATCTGCGCGTATTTATGGTACCATAGTTGTAATTTGGGTTAAAACCATTTCCCGAGAAATTTTTATTTTTACCATTTAAAAAAAGACCTATTTTACCACCTTTTATGTAAAATTTCGTTTTACAAAGTTTGCAAGTTTAAACTGCGAAGTAGAAAGAAGTTTCCGCAATTTAAACTTGCGACTTTAACTTTATTGGTTCCACAATTTAAACTTACAAAATCAAATGATCTCTAAATAAAATATTATTTTAATAACAATAGAAAAGTAGAGAGGACACATCTGACCAACCAATGTAAAAGGAGAGAAGTTTGAACAGTAAAAAATATTAAAAAAAGTTGGTTTTGTTAAATTTAACAAATTGGTTCTGCAGTTTAAACTAGCGAAATCAGTAAAGATGATTTCACAAGTTTAAACTGCGGAACCACTCAATTCCGCAGTTTAAACTTTGAATATGATAAAAAAAATGATTTTTTAAAAAAAAGAAGTGATTATATGGTTTATATAATTTTTTTAAGATGATAGTTAAAAAAAATTCAGCAGTCCCTGTGCACAATATAGATTTTCGTTTAGATTAAATTACGGCTGACTAAATTTATTGTCAAAGGTTTGGAATCAAGTTTACTTAAAACAATCTGATCTGCTTTAAAATTTGTACGGACAATTTAGATTCATGAGCTATTTAAATTTAGTAAGCTTTAAATTATGTGTACAAATGTTCATGAAAATTTAATGATTTAAGACTGACTTTGAATAAAACTTGTTCAAAGCAAAGAACGAAACTCAATTCCAAAATTCAAATAAGGAATATTGATCCAAGCTGTGTCTAGTCTTGCTCTGAAATCTATCTTATAACTTAATTTCCGATCCATGAGTGAACAGTTTCGGCTACAGTAACACAGATATGTGGTCCCCATATATGAATAATACCTATGACAGATGGGTCCCGTTTATCAGCAGAAGCTCCTCTCTTCATCTCTTTGGAAATTTCTCCACTCTCCAGACATTTCTACCGCTCTTCTGAAAAAAGTTGCTCCTCCTCTCTTCCGCTCCCCTTCCACTCTCCTCTCCGTATTCCCTTCCATCCAGGCGCTCTACCTCCTCCGCTCACCTCCTTGCTCTTCATCTAGCGCACACCTCTCCTTCTCCTCCCTCTTCCGACCTTATCCTCCCCGTTTCCTCCTTTGCTGACCTCCTTGCCGCTGTTCACACCGTCTCCTTCCCCTTCTCCTCCTATGCTGGCGTCCTTCCTTCCTACCGTGTGCACCTTCTCATTCCCGTTCTCCTTCTCCGCTGCTCATCTCCCTCCCGACGTCGACAATTCCAAAGGTCTAATACCATTCTCCTTTGGAATATTTAGCGGTGCTTTATTCGACTTCTACGGAGGTCAAGGTACTTTTACCTAGGTTCCTGGTATATGGCGATTGATGCGGGGAGTGGGAACCATACCGACAGTTGTACAGTTCATTCTCATGAACTTTCTACCCGACTCACCTTATGACTTTCCATGAAGGTAATTTCATTTATTTCTCAGAATATTTTTAAATCATTCCAATTTCTCACTTTTTCAATTGATTTATATGTCTATTTTTTTGCTAGTAGGATAAAAAATCAAAGGCAATAGCTGTGCTCGAGAAAATATACAAATTGGATCGGCTTTAGGAGGAAATAGACCATCTTGAGGCTGCTTCCAGGCAAGTTTGTCAGTCTGGAAAAACTGTTTAGTTACTTGGATGTCAGTTGAAAGAAATACAGCTTGCATTCCTCACTGGGGCTGGACTTAAGGTATATGAATTAAATTAAAAATTGAAAAAGTTTACTCAGGTGGAAGAATTTAGCATAGCCTCCTATATTTTGGTATATGTATTCATATGAGTTGTGGTTATAACAATTATAAGGCTTTGATTTTGCATATTTTTGTTATTTCAGTAATGAGCGGCTAGACTCATGTGAATGTGAAAACATTTAGTTTACTAATCAAAACTTATTATTTTATTTTAGTGAATATACTTATACAATAGATACTTTCTAATTTAATTAACTTCTTAATTTTTTTTACCAACTAAAATCTCTTTTCTCCAATAACAATCAAGTTTCTTAAGACCTAAAAAAAGCAATAATTACCAATATATTTTTTTAATAATTTGTGAATGGATGATATTTACATATATCTCTTTTTTACATATGAAATAAATATGTATTTTGCAAGTGGGGTCATGTTGGGGAGGACCAATACATGAAAACTGTAATACTTGAAAAACAAGTTTTACTACATGTAATTTTTTGGTAACAATTATTCTGGTTTTTAAGAGAGCTAACTGTGATATACTAAGATGCTTACTACAATTGGGTTTTGTAAAAACTAAGTTAGCTTCTAATTTGGACTCTGTTTTCTGTTATAACTTCTGGTACATTATGTATTTGTTAGACCATACTGGCACCAAACTAGTAGATTTCTTGAAACAAGCACCAAAGAAAGGCCTTAAGCTCAAAGAGCTAACTTCTTTCTGTATTGAACTAATGAAGATGCATTTTGATGTTGAGACATACAAGTATCTTTTTCTTTGCTTTTTAATTTACTTAGGCAATATAAGCAAGATGTACCATATGGTCGATACTAAATGCATAGGGTCAACAGTATAAATACTAAAATATTGTTTTTCTGTTATTTGGTATTTTAATTTGATGGAAATGGTGTTGAAGACTCAATTATGTTTACGCATGTAATCTTATGACAAAAAAGGTGGTGGAAAGGTGAATTGAAAAAATATGTACGATGGTGGGGGTGCAGGATGTGGCTATACTAAGCCAAATTTTATCTAACCAGTATCAGATTTTGTAACACTCTATTAGATACTGACATGGATTGCTCATTTGTTTTTTCTGTTACTTCCCAGTTTGCATTGACGGAGTTTGAAATTAATATGACTAAGATGCCTCTTCGAAAGCTAAGCAAAATATACAAAATGTTACATGATAAATTTAATATGAATTCCTATTGTTTCTTATCTGTATTGTGACCATAATATGGAAGATATTAATAAATTGGCCCATTGTTTTTTTCTTTTTCTGTACATGTTTGAGGCATTGACTGAGATTCAAAGTTTGGACTATTTTTTTTTTCCTATATTGTTCTCTCTTTTTTTGTTTCTTTTCTTGCTAGATGTGCTAGGAGTTTGCAAGGGTTGGGTCGAACAGACGTTGTTTTGAACCATAGTGAGTTTATTACATTGGTGAAACAGAAAAAAATAAACTTTGTCAATTTGCCTCCCAATAGTTTTCCAAATATTTTGGTGAAATTTCCTCATTTCCATGTATACCTTTAGGTTAATTGTCACGGATAGTACGAGAAGCTGAATTTGTTTTCATCGGAAGACTGACTGAACACTTGCTGGACCATACAACAAAAGCAAGTATGAAAATTAAAACACCAAGTTTTTAACAGTTTCAAAATAATCCTATTTAGCTATTGTAATTCATCTTAAACTCACAATATATGCATCTTGGATCTTATGTACAACTATTTCAATGCATAGTGCCCTATCTGTTGATCAATAAACAAACGAAAAATCCAAAAAATTAAAATTAAAACAATTACTAAGTTTGTCACACCAGAAAAGACATGATCTTTTTCTTTCACACTAAAAATTCTCACTTCTGTCCTTAATTCGTTCTTGCAGTTCTGAAGAACATTAAAGCCTCCGACAACAAGTGATGCGAAGGACGCAAGAAAACAACTATTTGTAAAACCTTTCATCCAAAAAGGTAATATACTTCTATGTTAGTATAGCAATATCTTTTTATATTGGTATAACACATGTTATATGTAGTTTTCAAACATTTTTTATTAGGTATATAGGTCAATTTAGCCAAGATATGATATTTGCCGTTTTTCTCAGTTTCAAGGATACGATTTTGGATTGTTTAGTGCATGGTAAAAGATTTGAATTAGATTCATTTTGGTTTCCTCTTTAGAAAACATATGAAAGTGTTGTAGGTCATGACATTTTAGGCACATGGCCTCTGGAAAACATGTCAACAAAATAATCCAATGCCTTCTCAATTTCACCTTTCTTGCACAGCTCACCTATAAGAGTGTTTTAAGTCATAACATTATGCTCATGCTCTTTAGAAATCATTTCATCAAAAAAATTCAATGCCTTCTCAATTTCTCCTTGCACAAGTCACCTTTAAGAGTGTTTTGTTTTAGGTTACAACATTATGCTCATGCCCTTAGGAAAGCACGCCATCAAGAAAATTCAATTCCTTCTTTGTTTCCACTTGCGCAGCCCACCTAAAACAGGTTATAGAATATTCATTGCCTCAGTTTTGCCTTTCTTGCAAAGCCCGTCTAAAAGAGTCTTATAGGTGATGACATTATACATACACCCCTTAAGAAATAATATAATTGAAAATATCCATTACCTCCTCAATTTTACATTTCTTACACAACATATGGGTGCGTTTGGATGGGTGAAGAATAACTACTATTCCGAGCTACTATCCGGCGTTTGGGTGTGTTTGGATTAGCGAATAGTCACTATTCTTTATTTGTCTTTTGTGAGATAGCCCACTATTCTACTATTCCTACAAAGTATTGGAATAGCTACTATCCTAAAATTGAGGATAGCTCTATCCTTGCTACTATTCTTGATTCATCCAAACACACCCAAGAATAGGGTTACAAATCTTGAACATTGCTGCATTGCTTTATCTGTGTTGGCACATATAATCAAGCGCACAAAACAAAACAAACTATATGATTTCTCATTTTTGCAGCAGTGAGGACAACAAAACTAAGTGAAGAAACAATAGCATAGTACCCGTATAAACAATTTCACATATTTTGTTGATTGTAAAATTTTGTTTAGTAGTCTCCATTCAGAAAACACTTGGAATTATTTTGTTATAACACTGTACAAAGGAAAAAAATATTTTTTTTTTCAGTTTTGTAACAAAGGGATGACAAACTTATCAGATTGCATTTTCCCCTCCAACCTTCTTTTTTTTTTTTCCTTTACAGTTTATTAGTTTTTGTTTTTATGTGGTTCTCTTATGAGTTTTCTATATGTTTTTTCCTCTGCTGGCCACTGCCGAAGCAAAGCGAGGCACGCTTCTATTATAACCTAATCTGGATAATCACAAATAGGTGGCCTGGCTAGTGTTATGTTACCTTTGTTGCATGACTTTGAAGTTTCGGACTTGGGTCTTTTTAAAAAAAAATAAATAAGGAATATTGGATACAAAATTCAAAAGTCGGTATAATTCAACAACAGTGATTAGGGGGGCAAAAAGCTCGTAGCTCGATCGTGACTCGCATCTGGCTCGCTCGTTACTGGACCGAGCTGTTAACGAGCCAGCTCGCTACTAGCTCGGTCCAGAATTAACGAGTTTGAGCTGCTTGCTCGTCAACTCGCGAGTTAGCTCGGGCTGACTCGCCACGAGTTTGAGCTAAGGTTTTAGCTCGGAAGTCCTAAGTCCAGCTCGCTTGGTCCAGACTTAGTCCAGAATTAACGAGCTGAGTTAAGGCCTAGCTCAGCCCGAGCCATTGGAATTTGGTTCGAGCCAGCTCGTTTACAGCCCTAACAATGATTATGTGATTCATGGCAGGAAGTCATAATAAATTTAGCTTTTCAGATGCTAAATTTTAATATCCAGGGAAGTTTGAGTTTTCTTTTGTTACTTTGTAAGATAATTCTTGGAAAAGAAATAGAGCTGGCATCCTCTTTGAATTCGCACCACCGGTATATCTCAAATTTTGAGTTGATAAGAGATCTGGACCGTTTAAAATCTTCAAAGTATAATAATACTGCCATTTTACATTTTGAATAGTTACCGAAAAAAAATAAAAATTGATCTAGCTTCATATAAACTGAAGATTTGAGATATCTTAGAGGATACATACTCATCCTCTTTGAAGTCATCTTGTAAAGGAAAATAATGTATTTAACTAACTTTCTAATATGTACGCGGAGGTTTAAATGTCTTCATTTTTATGTTTTTAAAATTTCTATTAAACTAAATTCTAAAATTTATATATCAAAATAAAATCGTTATATATAATTTATATTATTTTTTCTACATACACATAAAAAATATTACATTTAGATTTAGGTTTTACACGAATAATAAGTTAAAAAATTAATGTCTAAAATTTATCTACATTGATATATTTTTACAACATCTAGATGATAGTGAAAACAAAATCAAAATATCGTGATCTTTTACGTATTCATAGAGAAAATAATATAGATAATATCTGACAGTTTTATTTTAACATTTAAATTATCATTGTATTTTTAAAATAGAGGTATAATGGAGACAAAATAAAATAAAAATATTTGAACCCTTCTCGATATGTACACACCCCAATTGGCAATTATGGATCTTCGTTTGAGAGAATGGAATAATTTCTTCAATTTCTGATAATTGGTCCTTTTTTTCAATTTCTCATACATAAATTTAGAAACAATAGAAGAAGATAATTAGTCTTTGATCTAATGACAATATTTTTCGTGTGAGAAGTCGGGAGTTCAAAATTTAGATAAATAAATCTCTTGTGGATATTAAATAGGTGGACCACATGACTTTCAACCTTAAACAAACAATAGAAGAAAGAATTAGATATGCCCAATAAAAAATTACTGTTAATCACAAAATTGATTCAAAAAGACAAAAAAACATATAATCACAAATTATGCCCTTTTTCTCAAATAGCACCTAAACCATTGTTTTTTTTTTTTGGGGCATGCTTGTACTTAAGAACCAAAAAACATTTCCACGGGATATGTCGCCGGTACCAACCCCGGTTCAGCCGCAATATGTCGTCTTCCAAATTTCCAATCCAGTCAATCATGATGCAATAAGCTGGTCGGAAATGACCCATTACATTTACTTGGTGAAATTAAGCATACAGGCCGTGCCATTTTGCTCGCCTGACGTCAATGTTTTTGAAGGTTAGCGGCAAAGCTTGCCCTATGGGTGCATTTGTTACAGGAGAAATTGTGAAAATGCTACTTCAAAATTTCCAAATTATGAAAATACCACTTCAAACTTTGAAATTGTCAAAATGCCACTTCAAACTTTATTAATTTGTAAAAATGTCACTCCAAATAATTAATGACTAAAATACTCTCGCCTGTCCATCTCCGCTCCCGCCCCTCCGCCGCCTCCTCCCGCACCCTCTGCCGACTCGACCCTCGCCCGTCGCAAGAGGCGCAAGAAGCAGTTTCTGGGCATGATTCTCCTCGCCCGCCTTCACATTCTTCGCAACCCCTCCTCCTCCAACAAGCACCAGCACCATCAAACCCTCCTCTGTGACCCCCCTTCGCCGCTCTCAGCCGCCATTCGGAACAGAGAAGAAAAGAAGACAGGAGAAAGAAGAGGAGAAGAATGATATTTTAGTCATTAATTATTTGAAGTGACATTTTTACAAATTAATTAAGTTTGAAGTGATATTTTGACAATTTCAAAGTTTAAAGTGGCATTTTCACAATTTGAAAGCTTTAAAGTATCATTTTCACAATTTTTCCGTTGTTTATATATCAGAGGCGCATTGTTTCTCCAGTTCTTGTCCTATGGGTGAAGTATTATGGGATCGAAATGATGCCCACAAGACTTGTCAAACGCATTGAATGGATGTGAGTGAATTGGATTTAACTGAGATGTGCCAATTAATGGACCAAAATCGAATTTCAAATGCATTGAATAGATGTGAGTGAATTGGACTTAATTGAGATGTGCCAAAAATCGAAGCCTGTGGAACAAATTCTAACAATACTTTTCATTTATGTGGTATTCAGCCCTTCCAACGAATTATTACAAAGACAACTGTCTAGTCTCATATATCCAAAGACACTTCAAAGTGGAAATTAGGTATTTGTTTTGACGAGAAAAGGCTCTTCAAATGAAACGACAAATATAAATAAAAAATATTCATGAAACGACAAATATAAATAAAAAAGATTCATGAACTTTTTACAGTGATCCAAAGTTTTATATATTTTCTACTATTATATAAATTGAAGTATATGAACTATATTTAATTTATTAATTAATGTGATCAATATAATAATATATTTAGTACGGTTCAAATTTTATTGGTACGTAATACATGCATAGAATTTGCACTTTTATTATTCACACTAATTAATTATAATCTAGTACGTATTAAGGATGAACTATGTACGGATTTAAATGTGAATATTATAGAAATTTACTTTATTGGTAATACATGGTTTTCACTTTATACAAACTTAATTTCTTCAAGCATTACATTAATCGTCACAAATCCAGAATTTAATTGGAAGAATTAACCTTGTATTTATAACTATATACATATAAATTTAATTCCAAAAAGATGGTAAACCATACAGGATGTGACATAAACCATACAGGATTTATAGGTGAAACGTTTCTTGTATTCAGGTATATATTTTTTTTTACATTTTTTTTTATAATGCTCCAGCGGTATATATTATCTGACTCTTGAAGACCTTTCAATTTTGAAGTCGCTCGTGAATTAAGATCAGTTTATTTATTTCTAACAAATTAAGATCATCCTTACCCCCCTATAAATCAGGCCACATATACATGTAGTCTGTTCAAGCCCCAGATCAATCACACAAAAGAAAAGCAATGAAGTTATTATTGGCAATAGCGCTTCTTCTGGTTCTAGTACAGTGGGAGAACGCATGTGTGAGTGGGTCAGAGTCAGTACAGTGCAGGGAAGATGAGCGATCGGCTCTTCTACGCATCAAAGCTTCAATTCACTTTCCTATTCACTCTTTAGATGGCAAGTGGGAAGGCAAAGAGTGTTGCCGATGGGAAAGAGTCACCTGCCATCCAATCACTGGCCACATCACTCAACTTGATCTCGGTGTATCCGTTGATGATGATGACTGGTTTGATTATGATCATGGGGGTATTTCACTAAATGTGAGTATGTTCTTGCCTCTCCGTCAACTAAGATCATTGTCATTATCTCGACATGGCATATACAATTGTACATATGATGCTGGTATGTATCTTCCCATTTCTTCTTCTTTAAGCATTATGTGTGTGTGTATATGGCTGGTGCTGATTAACAATGACATTTCAAGTACTAACGTACTTCTCATTTTGCTTTAGCATATCTGCTTATAATAAATGAATTTATAGTAAATTAAGACCAAGCCTTTACTATAAATTACTTGCACTTTCCAATTGTATTTCATAGATGCCAATTTTCTGGTAGAACAAGTGCAATACAAAAAAAAAATATAATAATATCCCCGGTCTACCATCCCCAAAATGTCCCCCAATTCCAGTCAAAGACTCGACTGCCATTAATGGTCTCAATCGGTCCAAAAGGAGAAAAATAATTTTCATCGACTCTCTCTTCCAAAATTATCCGAGGAAAGAAAACAAGGATTATCTCTCTCACAGCCTTTCGTTGACACCAAACATCTAATAAAAAATCTATTGGATGAGATCAAAGAAACTTATTAATGAAAACAACAATAGAGCAAAGAAGGTGCAGGTAGTGGTAGAAGGTGCGGATAGTCTCTCTTGCTAATCTCGCTTGACCTAGGTTACGATCCTCTCTTGTCTTTTAATTTTTTTTTCCTAACGTAATTTCATTATACGAGGTATTTGAAAGATAGATCCATGGTTTGACCTAATTTTCTTATCCTCATTTCAATCCTCCGGATTTGATTGAACATGATCTACCAAGTAATACAAAATCTCAACTATAGGTCGATGTTGATTTCTATGGTCAAAATAGGCTCGATTTGCTTAATAAATGGAAGCTATTTTTTTCTGCCACAAATTTTAGCCTTCTTCATTGTCTCCAGTACCTTCTATCAAAGATCATTGTCTGATTTAAACTCTTCAGAGTAGATCCGAGGACAAGAAAGTGAATTTTAAGGATGGTTAATCATAGTATTTCTTTCAAATTAGAGTCAGATGTGCCTTTCAGCTTATAGTAATTACGGAAGTTCTGAATCTATGTTCCTACAAAAACAAATTGACTTAGAAATAAGGCAGAAATTTCATGATGTGGCCTTTAGATCGAAGGGGAAGCAAAAAATGGAGGTGCATGATCTGCTAGAGCAAAGATGTTGGCAACCTTTTGCGAAACACAGCTCATTCAGGAGGAGGCTTAATCGGAGGCAACAAGCAACCATGTAATCTATTCACTATAAAATCTTCCACCATGGAGGGTCACCCAAACAATTGCATACTATTTTTATATGGTTTTTATTCTATTTCAGTTCAGTTTTGATTCGATTTCGGTTTGGTTCGATTTGATTTTTGAAAACCAAATAAAATGTTAGTTTGTCTAGTTTTAGTTCTATTTGGACCGGACAGAACCAAACTGATGAACATCCCCCTACGATTAGGCAATTTTAAATTTAGAATTTTTAGCACTTCAATCAATTTGTTTTTCTTACTTATTCAATTTATGTAGCAGCTCACTTTGACAGACTAATTATGCCACATTGAACTCATTTATCATTTACGAAATTATGACTATGGATTTTTCATTAGCATATGTCTCAAATAGTTCTTTTTTACTATGTAGTAATGTATATTTACTTGCATAGTAATTTATATATGAAACAAAAATAATAGAATATGTTAGATACAAACACTTGAGTCATAAACTGTTTATATTTGCATGACAGTTATAAATACTTGCAATATTTAATATTAATACTTGCCTACGTCATCCAGTGTCATATGTTAAAGAAAATTAAAAAATTGATATAATAAAAAAAAATCTGGACCATAAGAAAACAACGATTTTCATTAAATCTAAAAAAATAGCAAATTTTTTTCAAGAAATATAAAATTTGGTCTCCAACCATATTTTAACATGGAGATTATGTTGAGTGGTTCGGATTGACTGTTTGAGCTTTAAAAACGAAGATATAGGAGATGAGGCATTGGAACCCTCCTCCAACTATAATAACTGGTTAATTTATGGTTTATTCGTGATAAGAAGAGAAGAAAGAAATGAGCAAATTCTAATGCAATCTTTCCTCATTCTTTTCAGGACTTGAAACATTATCCAATTTGACCAAGTTGGAGATTTTAGACCTCTCTGTCAACTCCCTCGACGGAAGAATCATATATGATTTAGCTGGTGTTCCATCACTTCGTACACTCGACCTGAGTTATAATAATATGGACAGCAGTAGTGATCTGCCCATCAACGGTAACAAAATTAAGTTAATTAATATTTATTTATTTAATGGCTCCCTTCTTTAATTAATTGATTAAGAAAAGTTCTCCATGTATATATTCATGATCCATCTTTTGTATTGAATGTCATATACTTTATCAAATACCGCATATTCTTTTGTCAGGGTTTGAATCTTGGTCCAATTTGACTAAGCTACAGATGCTAGACCTTTCCGGCAACGACATGCCTACAAACATCATTTCCACCTTAGCCAAAGTATCATCACTTCAAGCACTTTATCTGGATTATAGTTATGTGGGAGATAGTATTAATGTCCAAGGTAACCTCGATCACATAAATGAACTATTTTACATTATATGACTACAACAAGTCTTTTTTTTCTTCTTAACTTTGACCGATATTTTAATGGAATAATCTGACAGAGCTTGGTGCACTAAATTTGGAGGTGGTAAGTCTAGTTGGTTGTCTAGATTCTGGGAGTTTTCTTGATTTGGGACATTGGTCTTCTCTAAAAGCCCTTTCATTGGCGCACAATTATCTAAATGACACTTCAACATTAGAAGGTAATTACACAATTAAACTTAATTTGTTGCCAATAGGAAAGAAGTTATATTTGGGACATATATTGGTCTTCTTGCAATGTGAAAGAAGTTATACTTTCTGCAGTATCTCTACCCTGGTAGAATTTGGCCAAATTGGTATAATATAGAACAGTAACATAGCAATAGTATTATTGTTGTCTGGTGGTATTAGATCTTAAGGGCCCAGTTATATTTTTATTTTTCTTAAGGCATTTTAAGGAAACTTTGCGACGCTCCTTGAAAACTTGAACCATTGCTTTGGGAACTTTAAAATAATCTAAAGAGTCTTCCTTGCAAATTCTCTATTTCATATCTGAACAATCAATATGTATTTTTATTTTATGCAATTCAGTCCATAAAACTATTGTTTATTTTAATCTCTTTTTTGTAGCAAGTCCTATATTATAAACATGCATAGAAATGAAGAAACGCTAGCTATCTCATAATTGACCTCATTTTGGTTTCACATAGATTAATCTTATTTGATGATCTTTCTTGTTAAAATTATAGGATTATGCCGACTAAAGAATCTTGAAGAGTTAGATCTTTCATACAACAATTTTATTGGAAATCTTCCTCCTTGCTTGGGCAATTTTTCCTCTCTTAAGCTACTTGACTTGTCAAATAATCAATTTCAAGTAGAATTTCCTTCATCAATTTTTGAAAGACTCATATTCCTAAGGTACCTTTACCTATCCAATAACCATCTTGAGGGGACTCTGTCCGTGATGTCTTTTTTGAATTATTCTAATCTTGAAGTTCTGGGGCTCACAACAACGGCATTGAACTTTAGAGTGGAAGTTGTGAATCTGCCTTTTCAGCTTCAGGTTCTTGAACTAGCTAATTGCATTCTTGATGTTGATATGACTTTCTTGTATTCCCAGCATAAATTACGAGTGTTGGACCTTTCTAATACTCGCTCCAAGGGTCCTCTTTTAGCTATGTGGTTGTTGTTAGAAAACAATCCGAACTTGAACAAATTAGATTTGCACAAAAACTTCTTCACTGGGCCTCTTCAACTTCCGTTTTTAACTCATGAAAAACTCTCAATATTGGATATATCTGACAACCATCTTGGCGGAGAATTACCGGTTGACATTTCCACAAAGCTTCCAAATTTAGTGTTCCTCAATTTATCAAAAAACTATTTTCAGGGCCCTCTTCCTCTCATGCCTACTAGCAATCTCCACATTCTAGATTTATCTTTCAACAACCTCATTGATGATATACAAAACAATTTTTCTATGACTCATTCTAATGATTTCTATACTCTGGATCTATCATTTAATAAGTTATATGGATCTTTCACTAGCAGCTTCAACTTTACTCGAACTTCAAAATTATTGTTAAATGATAATAATATAAGTGGAGAGATTCCTTTTAGCATTTGTAATACTAGCTTTCATGTGCTGGACCTCAGTAACAACAAACTAAATGGTTTTCTACCTGATTGCATTGGAAGAGCCAATATTTGGGCGTTGAAGTTAAGTGAAAATAATTTAGAAGGATCCTTACCATTGGAGATATGTGTTGTGCCAAACCGTTGGTTTCTAGACCTTTCAGATAACAAGCTTTCTGGATCAATACCTCCTTGCTCTAATCACTCAGACTTACAAATTGTCGATCTGAGGCAAAACAATCTAACTGGAAACTTCCCGATAACATGGCTGAATATTTCTTATATAACAGCCATTGACATTGGAGAAAACTATTTATCTGGAGAGCTTCCAATTTGGATTGGTATGGAATCCAATCTCAGTATGCTCTTAGCAAGAGAGAACATGTTTGGAGGACCTATACCAAGAACAAATATGTCAATTCAAATATTTACGCATACTAGATCTGTCATACAATAACCTTGCTGGAAAAATACCATCATGCATTATTGATATGGGATCAACATACCACGATCTCAGATTCTCGGGTGTCATAGATGAATATGGTGGAGCGTGGAGAAGCTGAACTTGAGTGATGCCAATTTTCTCTTACACGTTGCATCTTATGTTGACTTTAGAGGTGATGATAATTTGAACTTTGGATTGGTACTTATGTCGAAAGAGATGTTATTTTTCTATTGGAAACAAATTTTAGCAATCATATATGTAATAGATTTGTCCTCGAATAAACTAGTTGGAAACATTCCCGTAAATATCGGTCATATGAATTGGATGATAGAATTGAACTTGTCAAACAACCATTTAAGTGGCGCAATAACAAATTCCATATCCAATTTGTTCTAGTTAGAAAGTTTGGACCTCTCTCACAACTCTTTGATAGGGGAAATACCAAGAAACCTGACTAAACTAACCTTACTAGAATTCTTCTCTGTGGCATATAACGATTTATCTGGTCCTACATTAGGTGTAGAAGCACAATTTAGTACATTTGGTAATAGCAGTTATGAAGGCAACCCGAACCTCTGCGGACCTCCCCTGTCAAAAAGTTGTGTCCCTATTATTGGTACAACACAGCCTCCCCCGAATGAAATGAGTGAGGATCGTAGGTCTGAAGGCACTGATTTTCTCATATTTTTTGGTTCTTTTTCCCTTTTCTTTGTGGTTAGTTTTTGGGGCTTCATGGTTGTTCTTTATTTTAAGAGAAATTGGCGCTATGCTTTGTTTACTTTGGTGGATCGGTATGGGGATATGATATATGTGAAGGTTGTCCTTTCAACTAGAAAGATTGGAGTTGCTCTAACTCGGAGGGGGTAGTTGAAGGACCATATGTTTTAGTTTTAATTTGAAAGGATATTTTTATGTAATATAAATATTTATGAACTTTAGGCTTGAAAAAAATTGAAGGCAACTTTCTCATATTTATTTTATGTTGATGCATTTTTTACAAATTTCTCAAGGGCCCTATAATTTTCATTACTAGTAAACTTGGGACCATTAAGTGATATCATGTAAAGTAGTGTTGTACCCTAAAAAGATGCCAATTAATTTATAAAAATAGATATGTAATTTTGGGTGATGACTGAACTTAAAAATAAATGATAAAAAATGAGAGAATAAATGAATAATAGTAAAAAAGAACATAAATGGGCATGTCCATTTGGTGATGAAATGGAGAGCATTAGTAATTCGCATCCTCTGAGATATCTCAAACTTTGCGTAACTTTTTGGAATATCTCAATCGTTCAAATACGTTCTGCACGAATTTCAAAGCTCAAATAATACAGGCCCCCTACGGTTCCCCGAAGCACCGGATACGTCGGTCACACAAAAATTGAGATATCTCAGAGGATACGCACCCGAGCATTAGATGGATAAATTTGTTATTAAGTGATAGTTGAGTGTGTAGAAAGTTTCTATGGGTCTATATAATGTGTAAGGGGTATTTTGCATGAAAGAGAGCAAGAGAATATTGATAATACAAGTTAAATTTCTGCCATTGAGTGTTCTCTCTTCCACTACTAAATATATTAAGTTTTTTTTTTTTATCAAATACTAATAAATTGGTATCAGAGCCATGGCAAGCTCCGCGGTAACATCGTTGGGACAAGTTTCGTTGCCGCGTCTCACAAAGAACAATTATGATAATTGGAGTATACAAATGAAGGCTTTGCTCGGTGCGCAAGATGCGTGGGAAGTAGTAGAAGCCGGCTATGAAGAGCCGACTGCAACAGGCAATCAGACGGCGAATCAGTTGAGGGCGTTGAAAGAAACGCGTATGAAAGACAAAACTACACTTTATCTTTTGTTTCAAGCAGTTGATGAATCTGGTTTTGAGAAAATTGCAGGTGCAACAACTTCAAAGGCGGTATAGGAGATACTCGAGAATGCATACAAATGTGCTGATCGAGTCAAACAAGTGCGCTTACAAACTCTTCGTGGTGAGCTCGAAGCGATGAAAATGAAGGAGATGGAAGGTGTATCTGACTACATCACGAGGGTACAAACCATTGTCAATCAATTGAAGAGAAATTGTGAGACTAACCGATGGTCGAGTAGTAGAGAAAATACTTCGGTCTTTAACCGAAGATTTTGAGAATGTGGTGTGTGCGATAGAAGAGTCGAAAAACTTGGCAGAATTAACCGTAGATGATCTCTCAAGTTCCTTAGAAGCTCATGAATAAAGAAAGAAGAAAAAGAAGCAAGAAGTGTTGGATGAAGCACTTCAAGCCAAGGCGACAATCAAAGAAGAAAAAATAGGCAGCAGTGAAGGTAATCGCGGCAGAGGCCGTGGCGGCTATAGAGGCCAAGGTAGAGGTCGTGGCAGAGGCCGTGGTAAAGGACAAGATCAATATCACGAGAACAAGGAAGAGAAGAATCAACAAAACTCGTACGACGGAGGCCGAGGTCGAGGAAGAGGAAAATCAAGTACAATATTCAATGTTATAATTGTAAAAAATATTGACATTATGCAGCAAAATGTTATTACAATGAGAAGAATGATGAGAATGAGAAAAATGAAGAAAAAGACAGTGATGGAGTGCTATTGCTAGCAAGCAAGAAAGCCGATGCGAAAAGTGATTCGGTGTGGTACTTGGACACCGGTGCAAGCAACCATATGTGTGGATACAAGCACATGTTTATAGAACTTGAAGGTGTTGTTGATGGTCATGTGTCATTTGGAGATGCCTCAAAAGTACAAGTTAAAGACCAAGGTAAAAAAAAAAATTTAATGTAAAGATGAAAATAATGAGTTTATCTCTAATGTTTATTATGTCCCAAAAATGAAGAGTAATATATTGAGTTTGGGTCAATTATTGGAGCATGGTTACACGATTTTTATGAAAGACCGAATACTTTATTTGAGGGATCAAAATAGTCGGTTGCTAGCCCAAGTAGAAATGACCAAAAATCGCATGTTTAAATTGAATTTGGTGAATGTTGAAGCAAAGTGTTTAAAGACATGTGTAGAGGATGAAACTTGGTTATGGCATTTGCAGTTTGGTCATCTAAATTTTGGAGGTTTGAAAGAATTGGCAAATAAAAGAATAGTGAAGGGCATACCAAAAATAGACCACTGTGCTAAATTTTGTGAAGGTTGTGTGTTAGGAAAGCACCAAATAAACTCTTTTTCGAAGGAAGCAAGTTATCGTGCAAAGAAGGTACTTGAATTGGTTCATACCGATATATGTGGTCCAATCACTCCAAACTCTTTTGGTAATCACCGATATTTTATTACTTTCATTGATGACTATTTCCGAAGAACTTGGGTTTATTTTTTGAAGGAAAAATCAGATACTTTTTCAGTTTTTAAGAAGTTTAAAGCGCTTGTTGAAAATTTGAGCGGTATGCGCATAAAGGGGTTGAGGTCCGATAGAGGTGGTGAATTTACCTCAAAGGAGTTCTTGAAATTCTGTGAAGAGAAAGGTATTAAAAGGTTCTTAACAGCCCCTTATTCACCATAATAAAATGGAGTAGCAGAGAGAGAATCGGATCATACTCGACTTGGTTCGAAGCATGCTAAAGAGCAAAAACATGCCAAAGGAATTTTGGGCTGAAGCGGGTGAGGTGCGCGGTTTACTTGCAAAATCGATGTCCAACAGCAAGTTTGAAGAATTTAACCCCACAAGAAGCATGATGTGGTGTCAAGCCATCAGTGGCTCATTTGAAGGGTTTCAGAAGTGTGGCTTATACTCACATTCCGGATCAAAAGCGCACAAAACTCGATGATAAAAGCAAGAAGCTGATTTTTATCGGCTATGATGAGAAATCCAAGACATATAATCTCTATGATCCTATTATAAAAAAAGTATATGTGAGTTGTGATGTGTAGGTTAATGAAGAAAGCATGTGGAATTGGAGTTCCATGGAGGAGATGTCACATGAAGAGATACAAAATGCGACATCGACAACAACATCAACACAAGTTGAAAATTCTTCGCCATTATCCAACAATGAAGAAGAGCCAAGAACACCAAAAACTAGAAGTTTGAGAGATATTTACGAGGTGACAAATGAATTGCACTTGGTGTGTCTTTTGGCGGATGCGGAGGACATCACATTCGTGCAAGCCATTAAAGATGAAGAATGGCAAGCTGCAATGTAAGATGAGATAAATGTTATTGTGAAGAATGATACTTGGGAACTTGCGACATTACCCGAGAGTCATAAGCCTATTGGTGTGAAGTGGGTTTACAAGAAGAAGATGAATGCACAAGGCAAGATAGAAAGATACAAGGCGAGATTAGTGGTGAAAGGATACAAGCAAAAAGCTGGGATTGATTATGAAGAGGTGTTTGCCCCAGTTGTAAGAATGGAGACAATTCGACTACTAATTTCGTTAGGGCTCAAAACAAATGGAGTGTTTTCCAAATGGATGTCAAGTCGGCATTCTTAAATGGAGTACTTGAAGAAGAAATCTACATTGAACAACCTCTTAGATATGTGAAAGAAGATAAAGAAAACAAGATGTTAAAATTGAAGAAGACGTTGTACGGGTTGAAGCAAGCACTAAGAGCTTGGAATACCCGAATTGATATATATTTCAAGAAGCACGGGTTTGTGCAATGTCCATATGCGCATGCGTTATATGTGAAGGTACGTAAAAATGACATTTTATTTGTGGCCTTATATGTTGATGATTTGATTTTTTCGAGAAATAATTTGGATATGGTTGAGAAGTTTAAGTTGGAAATGACAAAAGAGTTTGAGATGACCGATTTGGGTCATATGTCATACTTTCTCGGGTTAGAAGTGAGGCATGATGAATATGAAATTTTTGTGTCTCAAGAAGCATATGATAAGGAGATATTGAAGAGATTTAAAATGGAGGATTGTAATCCCGTTAGTACTCCGGTTGAGAGTGGCACAAAATTATCTAGATATGATGAAGGTACAGAAGTTGATGCAAATGTTTACAGAAGTTTAGTTGGATGTTTGCGGTATCTCACATGAACAAGACCGGATATAGCATATGGAGTTAGAGCCGAAAATGACGCATTGGAAAGCCATAAAACGAATTCTTCGTTACATCAAATGTACACTATCTCATGGCTTATTTTATCGTTGTACTAACAAATTTGATCTTGTTGGATATTCCGATAGTGATTGGTGTGGAGATGTGGATGATAGAAAGAGCACTTCGGGTTTCGTATTTTTCAATGGAGGTACGGCATTTACATGGCTCTCGAAGAAACAACTGATTGTTACTTTGTCAACATGTGAAGCGGAATATGTTGCTGCATTTAAATTATCAACAATTGTTGCATTTTTGCTATATGGCTACGTAAATTATTAAAGGATAAATTATTGAAGGAGATGAATTTTTTATCAAGAGAAGCCAATTGAAATTCGAGTGGATAACAAGTTGGCAATAGAATTAGCAAAGAACCCGGTGCATTATGAAAGAAGCAAGCACATTGATGTGCGTTTTCATTCCATACGAGAACATGTGAAGAATGGTGAGGTGGAGATGACTCATGTGGCTAGTCGTGATCAAATGGCGGATATTTTTACAAAACCGCTACCGGACAAACTTTTTGAGAAATTCAAGAAATTGCTCGGAATGCGAGAAGAAAGATAATTATGTTTAAGGAGGGATGCTAGAAATAAAATAAACTTAATTAGTTGGTCAAATATTTTAGTTAATTGTTGGAACTCTCTAGAATTGTCATGAATGTTTTGGAGTTCTCTAGAAGTCATGTTGTGATCTTCTAGGATGTCTTGAAAGAATATAAACGTGTATAGGAAATAGAGAGGGTTAATGAGAGGATTAAATGTTATTAAGTGATAGTTGAGTATGTAGAAAGTTTCTATAGGTCTATATAATGTGTAAGGAGTATTTTGCATGAAAGAGAGCAAGAGAATATTGATAATACAAGTTAAATTTCTGCCATTGAGTGTTATCTCTTCCACTATTAAATATATTAAGTTTTTTTATCAAAATACTAACAAAATTTGGTCATGAAATTGAAATGACATTCTCGGTTACTAAAGTAAAATGAATCGATTTGGACTTTTGTTACGGCATAGGTTGAAGAGGAAATATATATTAATAAAATGGGCTGCCGATTAAATCAATTGAGCGGTTGAGCCTATGACCAAAAATAACGGAAGGTAGAAATAAGGCCGAAGAGACCAAAATTACATAAGCCCGGTACGCTTCCTTCTCAGCGCCTCTACCACATGGATCCGCTCCATTTCTGATCTGACGGGAGGGACCCTGAAGACAAGTGAACTAACGGCAAATTTCTGACTCAGCACTTCGCACCTTTCTCTGTTGAGCACTTGGTTCATGTGGACTGCAGCACAAGCCTCCTCACGGTTCACACCACTCTATGTCCGCTCAAGCAAAAGGACCTTTCTCTCCAACAGCTCAGCAAAGGAGAATAACAACACGAGGACAATATAGTTGGTCTGAGACTGAAACTAAACGCCAAAATAGAAGAATCATTCTCCAAAGTAGCAGGAGAAGCATGACTCAAGGCAATTCATCTCAGCCCTCAAATGAAACCAGACTCGAAGGTTATTAATTCTCTATGTATCATACCTTTAATGTACAGTAGGGATACTTTGTACAGTAGGGATACCTTTACTTTGTAATAGGCATTGCTATGGTCTAGAGTTGGAATTAGGCCTCTTTTTATGTACAACTACTTTTTTTCATCTGGTGTTGTATTATTTTTTTGTTTAGGGCTTGTTCGGCGTCGCTACTGTGTCCATGAAAAAAAAAAATTCAACTGAATTTTTTTTCCACGAATACAATAAAATTCAGTTCAAATGCTGTGCCCATTCCCTTTCCCCAAGAGGCGCCGAACAGGCCCTTATTGTTTTTTCCTTATTTCCTTCCGTTCCTCTTAGATTGTATTGCTCCTACTTCTTGCATATATCCATTCCATCTTTGTAAATTGAATTTCTGTCGAGTGAATGCCTCATGTACGCTGTTCGCCTACTAAGTTAATTAAAAAAAATGAAATATCAACTTGGTTGTATAGAAGGACGAATGACAGTAATTAAGGTAATTAGGGTTAAATCAGTCCCGGTTGCATAATGTAGGGTTAATTAAGTTATAAATACGGTCAGATTGAAATCATTGCAAAACCCAAACCAGAACTTTGTGATTTAACACGAAGTGCATAATTTAACGTAGTCACTTTGTGATTTTTGGCAGGAATTAGTTATAATAAAATCAGCATGATAGATGCTAATCTTAATATCCAGGAAAAAAGTGAAAACCGGTATCATCTTAATTTAATGTCACTTTTATTTGGTACAAACCCCAATTGGCAATTACGGTTATGATTTCAATTTATCATTGGTTACATATTTTTAGGTCTCCGTTTGAGTGGCCTTTTTGGATGGTGCTATTTCGAGAGCAAGTTTTTTATTACTGAAAGCGGAGAGAATATCTCTTCATCCTCAATGTCGGTTTTTTTTTTTTTTTTTTTTTATATAACTTCTATCAATCCTTAAGTAATGGCCTCTATATGTTATTTTAATTATTTGCTCATTTTTCATAATGAATACTTGATGATCTTATACAGGATTCTAAATAGAACATTCCTCAATTTCCTAATTAACCATACATTCCTCAATCTCTCTAACCATAATCTTGAATTCGCTATGGATTGTATGGGAGTTATTGTCAGCTCTGTGCACCCCGCTTTACTCATACAAGATGGTGATGGTGAATATTCAGAGCTAAAATTTGTCTTGTCCGGATAATCCGACGAAATATGCAGTCTTGGAAATTAGCAATCAACTCAATCATGCAACAACATTTCTGGAAGTAACCCATTACAAGGTGAAAAGGAGCAAGTTGTATGCACCATTTTGCTTGCCGGATGGCCAGAATATTTTGCAGAGGTGGATTTGTTTCTCTGCTGTTTGCTCTGTGGGCTTGGTACAATGGAATGAAAAGGAGTATTGTCTGACATTGATACCTTTAAAACATTATTTTCCTCTGAAACTTTATTTCTGCCATGGTGAGAAAACCAACAATCTGATAAAACAACCTGATCTTTCCTGCAATGACATGGTGCATGCCAGATTCAGAACATGCACTTTCAAGCAGCAGAACGGCTAAACATTCGGTTAATATGTTTGAAGAAGAACTTCCACATGGTGAGATGCCAGAACCAAATGCAATGAAGGCTGCACCTGAATATGACACATCAAAACTACTTCCATCTGATATGTTTGGCATGGATTCATTTGATTGAAGTGATTAGTTCGAACTAGTTAAGGATTATTTGTGTAGCACAGCTTCCACTCAGTGTTTTAAAATTCGGTCTATTCGACTGAATATTCTTATTCGGTTGTAATCCGAATAAAAAATCTATATTCGGTCCGAATATGAAGTTTAGAGCGTATATTAATAGTGATAAAATACCGGTTTAAAGTATATTAACAAAATTTATACCACATATTACCAGTTTAGAGTATATTAACAAAATTTATACCACATATTACCAGTTTAGAATATATTAACAGTGATAAACTATATTAACAGTGAGTCATACCACATATTACCGTATGCTTGTTTATATATAAGAATTCTCATTTAAAATCTACATATATAAATCCGAATAAAAATCCGCATATACGGCCGCATACCGTATATGCGGCATGCGGTGGCCTTCCGCATACCAAATGAGAACCAAATTTCAAACTGCTTCCACTACTGGAAGTGAGAGCTCTCTTTGTCTAAATTAGTTTATTTTTTAAAGTTAGCCAATTGTTGGTGTGTTTGAATAGCTTTGCTTTGGGATATCTAGGCATTGCTTTGAGTTGTTGGAATAGCTTTGCTTTGGGATATCTAGGCATTGCTACGGTGTAGCGTTTGAACTAAGTTTCTTTTTATGTAAAATTACATTTTTCATCCGGCGTTGTATCATTTTCCCTTCTTTTTCCCCCTCATTTCATCTGGCGTTGTATTGGCCCCTATTTCTTGCTTATATCCATTTCATCTTTGTAAAATTGGATTTAACAATCTTCTGCTGCTTTATCTTTTTGCAATAATAATAAAATTGACCTGTTTCCCAAAAATGATGATTTCAATGTCATGTCATATCTAAAATTTAAAACATTTGCAGGATGCAACATCAAACAAGGATTATCCTCATGATCTGTTTGTATTCATGGTTTCCATAGTTGTTTCATTAATTAAAGATAATTAGGGTTAACTCAGTCCCAGTTGCATAATATAGTGTTCATTTAGCATAAATTCGGTCTGACTAAAATCATTGTAAATCCAAATCAGCACACTGGGTACAATAAAATTGAGTACAAAAAGTGCACAATTCAACAACAGTCACTATGTGATTCTTGGCAGGAAATTATACTATAATCAGCATGACAGATGCTAATTAATCTTGATATCCAGGAAAGTTTGACTTCTTGATTTGAGGTCACTTTTTCAGAAAAGAAAAAAATGTTCAGGAAACATAATTAATTAACTAACCATTTAATTGGTGCAAACCCCAATTGGCAATTACGGCTATGATTTCAATTCATCAATGGTTACATATTTTTGGGTCTTTATTTGAGGAGAGTGGAATCCTTTCTTCACTTTATGTTGATTGGCCAATTGGATATTTTCCAAAATAAGATGAAAATTTTTGGTACCATATTTTTTTTTTATTAAGATAACATGTACTTTTCTAATTTAGCTAAGTCTCAGTACTTGATTAGCTTTGGCTATAAATATTCCCTACTTCTCTTCAATTTCCTAACCATTCATCCTGTTAGTCCCTAAACCTCTCTAATCATAGCATATATCAACCTTGAATTTGCTATGGATTTCATGCGAGAATTGGCAGGCAGCCCTCTGCACCCTGCTTTACTTGTTCGAAATGACGATATTTCTGACTGGAAAGTGGTTTTGATACCAGCTTTTCCGGACCGAGTTCAGGCGCAACATGTCATCTTTGAAATTTGCTATCCATTCGATCGTGCAACAACACTGCTCGAAATAAAACATTGCAAAATTATCGAAATAAGCACATTGACCATGCCATTTTACTCGCCCGATGGCAAGGTGATTTTGCAGAGGTGGATTTGTTACTCCTCTGTTCTTCCGGTTGGCTGGATAATATGGAATAAAACGGATCATTGTACGAAATTGATAACTCCGAGAATTCATTTTCCTGTCTCAGTAACCTTTTTCTGTTTTGAGGATATATCCAACAATCCGATCGAACATCCTGATCTTTCCAGTAATGACATGGTGCCAGATTCAGAAAATGCACTTTCAAGCAGCAAAACACCAAAACATTCGGCGAATATTGTCGAAGATGAACTTCCACATGGTGGGATACCAGAACCAAAAGCAATGAAGGTTGATGATGACATTCCTACTAGCACAACGGTAATTTCGACGGCTGAACCTGAACATGACTTGGCAAAATTACTTCCTACTGATCCGTTTGGCATGGATTCAAGTACTAGTTGGAACTAGTTAAGGATTGTCTCTCTGTCAAACGGGTTAGTGCATATGGTGCTACCATGGGAAGTAGAAGCTTTTTTTTTTTTCTTCTTAAATTAGTTTATTTTGTTTTTAAGTAAATTTCTTTGGGTAGACAAAAACCATACTACTAGTATTTTTGTGCTTAATAACTAGTTTTTAGAACAGAAATGGTATCGCTGCTCATTTTTTGTTTTTGTCTTTTGAGATAGAAAGATGGAAATCTAACCCACAACCTCCCATATTGTTGCTCTTTGTTACTCAACCAAAACTTGAATCTTACTAATTTTTTTTTCAAGCACCATAAAATTCTCATTGTTGGGTTTTATTTTATTCTGGATGGTTATGTCATACCGTAGGCGAGACCTTGAATATTGTGCCAGTCTACATTTAGAGAACTTGTGATGCCATTTCACTAACCAAATATCAGTACGTTGACAAAGTAAATAATTTCACTAAAAACGACTGCCCAAAAAGTACTTACGAAATATTCTAGTAAATAAGACAATCAATAACTGTGCTCCTCTTGGACCGTATCCTTTCCTCTTTGTAAATTGAATTTTTATTAAGGGAATGCCTAGTAAGCTGTTTGCCTAATTTATTTAGAGGAAAAAGACCAATATCTACTTTGTTGTGTGGAATTAAAGGATGAAATTTTACATGTGAAAAAAAAATGCAACTCAAATTGGAAAAAGATACAATGAACTTGGAGCACTCCTCAATCTATACATCACATACAATTGACTGACAAAAATTAGAGGAGGCTATACAAATAATGCCAAAAAAAATGACATTACCAAAAGAATATAAGAAAGAGCTGAGTGTCGATTCAAATGCTTTTGTGGAAACAAAAACAAAGAATCTTGTTTCCAAAATTGGATTTAACAATCATGTGCTGTTTTCTCTTTTTGCACTAATAATCGAATTAACCTGTTTGCCAAGGGAATAGGGACTTACAAATCCTGTCAAAGGTAAAAAAATTAAAGCATTGTTAGCAGATACATTACAATGTTTAGGATGCAGCATAAGTGTTTGGAAATTAGGCTAGATTAAAAATCATCACAAAGTAGGTTCATTTACCATAAATTAGGCTAGATTAAAAATCATCACAAAGTAAAAATCAGCACACTGGGCTTCATAACAGTAACTGGGAAAATTCAGTACAATAAGTCACAGTATGTATAATTCAGCAACAGTCCCTATGTGATTGTTGCAAAGATCTAATAATATAATTAACATGATAGATGCTATATTCATGAAAGTTCGAGTTTTTTTTTTGTTATTTTGTAAGATGATCGCTTTCGAAAAGAACTGACAGCTGGTATCCTCTTTGAGGTTGCTCAGAAAAACAAGTATCCAGGAAAGATAGTGAACTAACCTTTTAATTGGTACACACCCAGATTGGCATTTATGGTCATGATTCCAATTCATTGTCTAGGGACTCAAATTCATCAATGATTACATATTTTGGGTCTCCATTTGATGAGAGTGGGACCCTTTCTTCATTTTCTGATGATTGACCTTTTTTATATTTCTCATACCTTAATACAGAAAAAATAAAACACAGAATTAGATTAAGCATATATGGAATCACGGAAAAGGCACACAAAGCACTGTTAATTGCGAATTGCGTCTTTTTTCTCATATAGCAACCAAAACACAGTTTACATGAGAACCAAACATCATATGGGATGAGAATACTATAACTAGTTGACAATTTTGCCCAACCTTAATTGAGCCTATTTTTTCTCTTCGGTCTTAAATGAACTCAAATCAAGTCAAGTAATATGTTTGGTGAATTTGGATATAATTTGAAATTTTACAAAGCAAATGTTAATTATAAAGTGCATAATTAATATGAAAAATGCTCACATTTCTTGCAACTTAAAATATTGTGTTGCCTTTTGCAATAAAATAAAATACAATAAATATAAGTAAATACAAAATGGTATGTTGGTCACATACTTGTACCAGTTGAATAAACCGACACCAACCATAATAGTAACAAGGCCCACTCCTTTTAGAGGTGTGAACTTATCATGGAAGTAAAGCACTGCAACCTGATATAACACATGAGATTAGGGATGTCAATGGGCAGTATTATTATTATTTTGTTATTCAGATCAGACCTGACGGAACCCCCATTGGCCAAATTGCCTTAACCAGGAATTACTGGTACAGATCACAGGTGAACCCAATCCAACTGCATTAGATTGCAACAGTACATATTTTATTGAAATTTAACTTTGCTTTTCACAAATCACAGAGGAGCATAGTTGGTAGTTTGAATTGGATTCCTTGTGAGAGACCGAAGTTTCAATCTCCCATTGGGAGAATTAAGCTTTTTTTCCTCCTTCACAGGTCAGCCCCAGAAAGAACCTTTGTTCAAACCTTGGTCACTGTGAGTACAGTATTTCATGATTCCCTCAGGTAAAAGGAAAACCAAACAAGTTCTTTGAAGCTCATGTTACAGCTTTTACTTTCCGAGAGATAAAAAGGAAGTCACTTTCATTTTTGTATTGATCAACTGTTGTGAAAGCAAAGCTGAGATCTTTTTAATATGGGAATTACCAATTCCTAGTTGTAAACAACAGGTGCAATATAAATTTCTTAAATACCTCTTCCAATGGGAAGTAAAACAGGTTTGTTGGATCATGAGCAATTTACTTGAACCAAGCACAACATGTGATAGGTCAGAGGATTCTAGACCCAGACCTGGTTAACCAATCATTCAATCTTAATAGGTCTGGTTAGGTCAGAAGTTGAAACCCCTGCATAATGTACAACTGAACTATGCTTTCACTTTAGTACTCATGCAGCAAGAAAAAAAAATAATATAAAAAAAACCCACTCAACACAATATACTTAGAAAATAGAAAAAGGTTACCACTATGGTGACGGCTTCCTTTACAACTCCAGCTATCGTGACAGTTATAGCACTTGTTACTGAAACCAGAACATACTCTATCAATACCTGATTGAAAAAAAAGAAAAGAAATAGGAAATAGCTAATGAAATTAAACAAATAAAGATGAAGAAAAAAACAGATTTACAAAATTACAAGTAGGGAAATTTAAGTACAAAAATTGCTCTTTATTTTGCATTAATTTAGCTTCCCTTTTTTGTAAATTTAATTTAGATCACATACTTTTATCTTTATTTTCAGACAATTTACAAAAAAAAATGTTTTATAGGCCCATGTTTAGAACAGAATTAAGTTGGGATATAATTTTCTTTCCGTGTTTGGGTTTATTTAATATCTTAAATGGTTATTATAAAAAAATAAAGACTTGGTATTTACCATGAAAAAGGCTAACGTGCCGCCTATGAGCATCAATAAACAGCTCCTTGCAACATGCCAGGGATTATCAAAATACATATTCGTATCGAATTTGTGCCATGGATCCATTAAAAGAGATCCTATAAATGTCGCCACTGCCATTATCGGTGTAACATAGCTCATTAGTGTGATTGGATCCTTTAAACCTACAATATAAAAAGGAGTTGATAAATACAAATTATTTGAACTTCTTAAATTAGAATGGCCAGCTTGCAAATACAAGCAAAGTTTGACATAGTTGCACTTATTGTTTCACATATTTGCAAGCTTACTTTTGCCATTGACGTTCACCTTATGATTTGAATAATGGAGAATCATTTTTTGCTGAATTATTAATAATTTTACCCCTAACAATTCTACTAAACCTTTTTCCTACTTCCAAACTGAAAGAAAACCAAGTCAAATCAAAAGTTCAGAGGCAATGTAGGGAAGTTAAGTTATAATTGGCTGCAACAATATTTCTTTTAATGGTGGGTTTGAATTCGCAAATAGCACACAAACATAAGGTGTTAGGTATGAATATGAAAAATGTTTTGGAGTAAACAGAATTAAATTCGCAAAATTGTTGCTTTTCCATGCTTATTTAGCAGAAGTGACTTTCAATTTGAGCTTTAATGTAGCTACTAGACAGAAATTAGTAAGAGAAGAAAGAAAAATGAAGTTGATCGGTGCAGCAACAGACTGAATGGATCTATCTTGTTACATTGATACTGTAATTGGCAGTTTAAAGGATAAGATAGACATTGCGTGTACTTACCATATGCTTCTTTCTTCAAGCCAAGTTTGACACCAAACACAACAATGCGAAGTTTAACAAAAGAACAAAGGAAAAAGATATCAATTAGGAAACAGAAAACAATTTTTAGTTAAGCATCTTTCTTTACTTTTTGTATACAAATTCTCTAAATACATATGCCAAGGAAATATAAAGAGTGAGGCTATGGTACTATGCATTGCGCATATTGCCCCGCGCTATGAACTCAAATCTTCTGTTTGAAAGTCCTAATGGTCGAACCGTTCAACATGGTCTCCATATGAATATGTACTTGCAAATTAAATTTTACATTTTTGAGAATTTTTTTACAATTTTTTAGATGGGTAGAAAATCACTTGATCTAAAAATTCTGGACCATCCAAAACAGTGATTTTCTACCTATCTAAAAATATAATAAAAAAATTCTAAAAAAAATGTAAAATTTAGTTTACAAGTACATATTCATATGGAGACTATGTTGAAAAGTTCGGATCGACCATTAGGATTTTGAAAACAAAAATATTGATCCGTAATAATGTACAACCTGATGAGTTGGTTTAGAGATGTATTTCTGTTTTGAGATGGTTAAGGGTAACATTGTAATTAGCAATTGACAGTGATGTCATTAGTAGAGTTTGTTAGTGGCATTTCTGTAATTACCCTACTGTCTATATATACTTGTAAACATCTCATTGAGATCAATTAATCAAGAATAAAGATTCATTTCATTATCTCAAAGTTCTCTCTATTGTATCTGTTTTTAATCCGTAGTACGGACTAATCCGCGTTATGCATAGTACCAAAGCCTCACTCAAATATAAATACATTTGTATTAAAGTTTTTTGAATCTGTTATTTTTTCTTTATTTTACTGCAGTATAGCAATGCTGGATGCTTATAATTGTCTCTATGCAAAAATAAATAGAAGGAAATTCAATTTAAAAGCGTACTTGCAATAGAATCTGAGTCATAGACCATCTAAAGCCTGACATGACAGCAGCCATCATAACAAAAATGAAACCCCAAAATTCAAATTCCGCCTCTTTAGCAACTGAACAGAAAGCAACAGAAGAAGACATGTGAGTATAGAAGGTATTCCTATTAGGTTTTCGGGATTCTTGAGATCAATCTTTTGAGTCAGTTCACAAGATTAAAGAATAAAAATTACCTGTTAATAACACTCCCAAAGAAATTATTACTATAATCCCCAGTAGCTTGGCACTTGGGCTTTCCAATCTTTAGCAAAAGGAAAAAAGATAATAGTTGAATATAAGATAGATACATGGTATGAATAACCTAAATGTAAGATGCTATAACATAAGTCTTTTATTATTCAAAGTTCTCTGATACTTGCCTGAATGCAAAAGCAAATAGTAGTAGAAAAATTGGCGAAGCAGATTTACACTGAAACAAGAGGGAAGAAACAAAGATAAATATACAAAATAAGATAAATAACAAAATATTATAGGTATATACTTGAAAAAGTAACAAAAAAGGATAACATGTGACATGTTATAATTTGACCCTCCAGAACATATATCGGATTCTTTTTCTTATGTTGTCTTTAAAAAGGAACTAGTCAACCTCATTTTTCTGGAGAAGATTTTGCAAGTGTAAATATGATTTGTTTTAATATATAATAAAAAAGAATAGAACAAACCATGGTTGCGAAAGTAACAGAAATAAAAACAAGAGATGCATTGCTAAGATTTATATCCAATGCTGTTCCTAGAGCTGTCGGCACAACTACAAACAAAACAGAACAAGACAAACAAAGAATACATTAACCAATTTGATAATTAGGTATTCCAAAATAACAGAAAATAATTGAAACATACTACTACCTCAATAATTTTTTGTTATGGTGCAAACACTAATAGGTAATTTAGTGCTAACGTAAAAAGACCAAAAGAAAACACAAAAAAAATATGCAATCTCAAATTTGGCAGAGGCTAACACAAATTTAAAAAGATGGTTGGCACTTGGCTTTCTATCTGTAATTTTCACACTCTTGAGCAGAACCACAAAGGTGGCCGATAAGTTAGTATGATTGTACTAAAAATTAACATTGGAGGGCCACAGTTTCTTTGGCAGCACCAGCTGGCCTCCTTTCCTCTTTCCTCCTCTTTCTCCACATATCTGACCTTGTGTGTGGTGATTCATTTTTGTATAGCGAATCATAGTGCTTCTACAGCAACAACATGTAGCAGGTCACAAGATGCAAGAGGTCATATAGCACACTGTTTGTGAATTTTGTGGTAGGTCATGGGTTTTGCCACTGCTTCTGTGGAGGGTTAAAGGGTGCAAGTAACAGGCTGAATTTGTGGCTAAGTTTAATGATATGTGTCATCCAATGCAACAAGGCATGTTTCCAGCAAGAGATTTTTCTCCGATTGGACATGAGCTGCACTTAAAAAAGTTTTTTTCTATTTTTTTTTCGTTTCAAGTGTGCTTGTACTTACAATTTTCTTTTCTGTTTTTTATTCCTTGCTTGTACAGGTATTATTTATTTTATACAAATAGATGGTAGGTGTTTTGCCTACTAACTCAAAAGAAATATGCAATCAGTATTGGATGTGAACCTTATGACACTCATAGATCTGACATCCAAACCTGAAAGCATTAATGCATATAGTTGATGAAATATATAAGATGTGTACCTCTGATGAAATAATCTTTCCATGACATGATTAAATTTGAATCATCCTTTCTGGATTGAATGAAGACTATAATCTTGGACAAAATGGCTTGCAGTGTGAAATGAAATGTGTTCATGAGTAATGGCGCTGGAAATTTTCCCAATTTGTCCCCTAAAAGTGTTTTATTATACCTACACCATGAAGATAAAGAAAAAAATTCAACACCAGATCAATTAGTGGGAAAAATTTAGGGTGCTTCCACTTGAAAAACAAATTATCATAATCAATCTATACATGCTCGAAATATGATAGAAGATTAGTGGTTTCAGTAGGCAAGTACCAGTTTATACTGGACAGTACTTGTACTCGAAATTATCTGGGGTTTTTCAGGACATTTGGTCCTATTTGAACAGATCTTCCACAGTTCCACGGGTAACTTTTATACTAACCAATTAACCATTTAATTGGAATAAGTACCAACACAACAATACATTGTACCAGTACTAGCTGGTTTTCATAAAAACCAAAACCTTATTACTAGCTAATTATCTAGAGATATCCACCAAAACAATAAGACAGAGAGAAACGCACACTCACAGTGTCAAACAAGTGCTAAACGTGTACCAAAGCAAAATATAAAAGACTGTTTTAAACACCACCACTGGATCAACGGATCCATGTACAGATTGCTCCAGCATGTCCAGCTTTGTCATGGATTGACTGGTTCGCATCCCTCCATTCTCGACATCAAACGGAGAGACGGAGACTTCTCCATTCGAATGCATCATGCTCCTCTGTCTGAAGCTCCGAGATCTAGGCGACGCATCTCCGTTCATTGTCGAAGAAGATGCGATCTCCACCGTCGAATCGGCGGACGGACTCGGAGGTGACGACGGGTCAATAGAGGTGGTGGATTCATTTGCCATGGTACGCGGACTGGGATTTTGAAATGAAGAGATTGCGTGATTTGTAATCTTGCACAGTTGGTTTGTTTGTTGGTTCTAAAGTTCGTATAATTTTTTTCTTTTTGGTTTGGGTGTTGCTGTCGCGGGAGAGGGAAGGGAAGAGGAGTTCGCATCCTCTGAGATATCTCAAACTTTGCGTGACTTTTTGGAATATCTCAATCGTTTAAATACGTTCTGCACGAATCTCAAAGCTCAAATAATACCGGCCCCCTACGTTCCCCCGAATAGGCACAGGACACGTCCGTCACGCAAAAATTGAGGTATCTCAGAGAATACGCACCCAGGGATGCGAGGAGAGAGAATAATTGCTTAATTACATTTTTAAGTATTTTACGGATATTTAGGATCAGCTAGTACGGGAAATATTTAGGTTTAATAATTATCTCTTAGTGCAAAAAGACAAAAGAGCCAGTATAGCAGGTAGTCTCCACCAAATTTAATAGCACTGCACGTGGGAACTTTTCGCTGATGTCTCTTAAGGACGAGAAAATAAACTGCTAAACAGCTAAAGTACTGGAATTGAATTCCGTTGTAAAATAGTTGAGTACGCTGGAAATGAATTCCGTTATGTGGTTTTATGACTTGTGTGCAGTGTGCAACTGTGCACGATGGAACTTAATTTCCTAGCTGTACAAATCGCTTCCGCAGTATTTGTAAATACAGAGATAATAGAAATCAATTTAAATGGCATTCTTTCACTTTAACAAAATTTAAATGACATTTCAAGTAATGGTTGTATAGCTCAGAACATCTCCATTCCAATTGCAAGAAAATTCTAATTTATATGTGATATTTACAATTTCAATTAGTATCAATGTAAATTAATTGTTATTTAGTAGTTTTATTAAATATATAATTTGATTGTAGGTGATATATGAACTTTTATAAATTTGTCACAAATACACAATTTTTATACTTTTTTTTATTAAAAATTAACTGAAAAATACAGTTTTGAGATACGTATTTCTATATTTCCATATATACCCTTCAGACCTCTCATTATACGTATCTCAAAATTGTATTTTTCAATTAATTTTAATAAAAAAAGTATAAAAATTATGTATTTGTGTCAAATTTAAGAATTAACTAAGTTTAGAGTGGCATTTTTCAGATTTATAGTTTCGTAATGACATTTTTCAGATTTATAATTTCGTTATAGTATTTTTGCAAATTTGAAATTTTTAAAATGACAAATAACCAATTTTCCCTATTTATTATCAGTGACCCACCGCAGTATCGCACTGTGTGATTGTCAATACTCGCAAGGAATATTTTATTTCATTAAACTTTTCACACTTTATTAGTTTGAAGTTTGATTGAACAGAAGGTAGTTAAAGAGCTGGAAAAAGAGCGTCGCAAAGAATACTTTAATGAATTAAACTTTTCACACCTTTGAAGTTTGAACCGAAGGTGGTTCAAGAGCTGAAAAAAATAACGTGTGCTATGCAAAAAAATTTAATTTTTTGAATTCATTTACTTATTAAAAGGCGCTTGACAAGCATAATTTTAAAATTTATCGAATTCAACGAGTGATGCGTATATATGCAAAATTTTAAAATTTTCTAATTCATTTAATATAAAATTAAGTGCTCAAAGAATGATGAAAATTGAATATATTAAAATAACTTATAAATTTTTATTTTTTTGACAGCTTGGTTTTATACTAAATAAATTCAAATTTCAAAATTTTGCATATATATATACATTACTTATAAAGTAGATCAATTTCAACCGTTTGAATTTGTCGTTTGAAACTAATTTGATAGATTTAAAATTATGTATACGCTAGTCTCAAAAAATCTATATTTATTTTTCATATTACTCATTTAATTTGGAGTTGTCTTTTTTAGTGTTCTTAAGCTCACCAAGTCTTTTTGTGGGCTTAACTAAAAAAACCTATCGGATTGGCTTCAATCGATACATCAAAACTATTGAAACTGATCTACTTTACGAGTGATATGTTTACACGTCAAATTTTAGACTTTTTGAACTAATTTAGTATAAAGTCAAGCTATAAAAGAAAAATGATTTATAAGTTAATTCAATTATTATTATTTTTTTATCGCTTGACTTTATACTAAATTAGTTAAAAATTTATAAATTTGACTTGTAAATACATCACTCGTGAAGTAAATCGGTTTCAATAGTTTGAATGTATCGTTTGAAGTCAATTCAATAAGTTTTTAAGTTAAGCTCACAAAGAAATTTGGTGAGCCTAAAGACACCCTAGTTCTACCCTTTTTCTCTTTACTCATTTAGGGACCCCAAGTCACAACTCATAAGGCTTTACTTTTCATATCGGTCCTCCAAAAAACTTGCACTCAATTTTACACAAACACACAAATCCTACTGGAATAGGCTACAAATGAGTTGAGTTTGAACGAATTACTTACAATTTGTGTTCAACTCATTAAATTAATGAACAAGTCAACTCGAATTAAGATGACAAGTTACTTCCAATTGAGTTCAGCTCATTTATAAACTCGTTTATAATGTTATTTATGACTTGGGTCTGAATTTGGGTAGGTAGAATTGGGTTTGGATTCGTTGTCTGAATAGTCATTTAGAATAGGAAGTCTAAGATCTACTGTGACGAATTTTCATGTAACTCTGGTTGTGAATAAATGAGTTAACTAACTTGAGTTGTAAATAAACAAGTTATAAATTAATTACTGATTTTATAATTTTTTGCAGCCTTTACAGGAATTAGTGGTGAGTCTACGAAGTTCCGAACAAAAGAAAATATGTATTCTCAACTATACTCCATCCAATTCTCTCTATCATTTTTTTTTTTAATAATTTCTATAAATAAAATATTCTGGTCGGATAAGGCCTCCGTTAGACTTTCTATTTTAAGACGTTTCGGATGAGGATCAAAGAGTTGATAAAGAGAGACGGGCCATTATGGGCTAGACCTCTAGAGAGCCTATATTGTTGCGGGCCCTAATATTTATCTTTAAATTAAGGGGGAATTTCATGTATATTCCTCAAAAGTTTCAATATTACCTGTTTATCCCTCCAAAATCAATAATTACATATTTATCCTTAAAAATGATAGAAACTCACATATTTGTCCAATCTAACTCTATTATATATCAAATATCTCTAAGAAATAATTAAATAATATTTTTGAAACATTAAAATTTATTTTAAATATTAATTAATATTGTAAGGACAATTATATATTTCATCTCTCTCTTTAATCTGTTGAATCGCCCTTTAATCTATTAAGTGCAATTTGTTACTATACGGTTCAGTTCTAGTACTGGTACAGTTCAATGGTGGTATTGATACGGTACGGTTCAGTACTGATACTAGTGCGTTTTAATACTGCTTTCTAACACATTGACCTTAGAAAGAAAAATAGAAAAATGGTAAAATGGGAATACATAAAAAATTAATGTTAAATATAATGAATTGGACAAATATGTGAGTTTCTACAATTTTTAAGGATAAATATGTAATTATTGATTTTAGAGGGATAAATACGTAAGATTGAAACTTTTGAGGGATATACATGAAATTCCCCCTTAAATTAACAAGGTAAATGGGAAACCCGAGAGTTTGCAAACTGAAAAGGAGGAAGTCGTAGCTGGTGCTGTTTGGCAGGGGTGTTCATCGGACCAGTTCGGTTCAAACCGAACCGAATTAGGCAAACCAAAGTTTTAATTCAGTTTTAAAAATAAAACTGAACCGAACCGAATTAGCATTGCAACCGAACCGAACCGAACAAAAGTTTTATTTCAGTTTGTTCGGATTGTTCGGTTCAAACCGAAATATATCAATTTTTTAATTTAAAGCAATTGTTTTGTAATAAACCGAAGTATATTAAGAAATAAATTAGAGTATTAAGAAATAAATCGAGATATTAAGAAATAAACCGAAGTATTTAAAATAATTGATTAAGAAATAAACCGGGACGGTCCGAACCAAATTCAGAATATATAAAAGTTTGGTTGGTTCGGTTATTTCGGTTTTGAAAATTTCAAACCGAACCGAACTGAAGTTATAATTCGGTTTTAAAAAGCAAACCGAACCGAACCATTAAACCGAAAAAACCGAACCGTTTAACCGATCTAATTCGGTTCGGTCCAAAACCGATTAAACCGGACCCAATGAACACCCCTACTGTTTGGTGTACAGTGCACACAACAGCCATAAAAAACAAAATCAGGTATCTCTTCCAAGATCAACAAATTATTACAACGAGAATACTAGATCATGTAGATGACTGTCATTGACACAGCTTATCTGATCACATTTCACAATTGCAGATTCGGAAAAAGTTTATTTGCTCGCTAGAAACGATAATTTTTTTTTTTTAAATGAGCAGCTCTTTACTTCAGAAATCGAATCCTGAACCAAAAGAAATAATTACATCTGAAGACAACGTATATTTGTTTTTTTTGTCAATAAAAAGTTAATGATATACTAAAAATGATGAGATGATGAAATGGAAAATACTTATGTTATTGACGGACAAGTGAGATATTATGATATTTTGACCAAGTAAAAAAATAAAAAATTTCTAATGAATATATCAACAATTTAAAATAAAAATAAAATAATGGGTAATCAAGCACTGCTCAATAAATCTTATACGGTAAAAAACAACATGATGAGGTATATATTTTACGGCAAACGAGCAATTTTTTAGGATATTAAATATTTGAATGATTTGTAATTCAACCTTTTACTATAAAAGAGAAAACATATTAACTAATACTTGATCGTTGATTTGTCAACCATACTTATTGGTAGTCAAATAGAATTTCATAAATGTTGATTCCCTTCAATTAATTCATGCATTTCTGTCTGTGACATCATTGACACCAAAGACAATTGATTCTTGTCCACAACGTCATTGAAACGAGAGCAGCTTGGGTCTGTTGGATTTGTTTTAGGATTCGCGTCCACAATTTCACATTTGATTTAAAATCCGTATGCACAAATTCTAAAGCAGATTTGACGGTGAGAGAACCTGTTGGCCATTAGACCCAAAGTGGTTCCAACAGGTTCGCTCACCGTTGGATTTGCTTTAGGATTCGCGTCCACAATTTTGCATCTGCTTTAAAATCCGTGCACATAAATTCTAAAACAGATCTAACGGTGAGAGAATTCATTGGAATCACTTTGGATCCGATAGCCATTGGACCTAAGCTTTTTCCCATTGAAACTTCACTTTTCTCCATGTGACATCATTGACACCTCATATTCTCCCTATGACATCATTGACACCTCATATTACCCGCCTTGACATTTCAAACCATCTTTCCTTCACTTCCATGTAAAGGCTATATATATAAGAAGTGAACAAATGCAATTTTAAAGACCAAAACTAAAGAATACAATAACTAGAAAATAACCATCAGTTATCATTTGTTCAGAGAAAAGAAACGGAGAAGCACAGATGGTAGAAAACGAAGAAATTGTCATTGTAGGCGGAGGAATCGCTGGTGTGGCGACGGCCGTGGCTCTTAAACGGGTTGGATTACGGGCATGGGTTTTGGAGCGGCACCAGGATCTCCGAGCTGGTGGCACAGCCCTTAATCTATCTCCCAATGCCTGGTTTGCACTAAGAGCGCTTGGAGTGGATCATAAACTCACATCTACTTATCAAATCTTTACAAAGTACCTCAATCTTTCAATTTGCCTATAAAATTAGTATACTTTCAATTATTTTTCTGTTCAGAAAATGATGTTTGATTGTTTCTTTGTCAGATCATTGATTACAAACTTGGAAACAGGAGCTACTCAAGAGATGGTCTTGCCAATAAAGAAGGATAGGTAGCTGAATTCATCTCTAAATAAAATCTTTTAGTTTCAAACTTATAATTGAATGTTGGCAAAATAAGTGTTTTAAAATTTAGTCTATTTGGCTGAATATTCCTATTCTGTTGCAATCCGAATTTAAAATCTATATCGGTCCGAATATGAAGTTTAGAGCATATTACCGGTTTAAAGTATATTAATAGTGATAAAATACAGGTTTAAAATATATTAACAGTGATTTTTACCACATATTATTGGTTTAGAATATATTAATAGTGATAAAAATACAGATTTAGAGTATATTAACAGCGAGTCATACCACATATTACCATATACTTATTTATATATACGAATTCTCATTTAAAATTTGCATATATAAATCCGAATAAAAATCTGCATATGCGGTATGCGATGGCCTTCCGCATACTGAATGAGGACCGAATTTCAAAACACTGGGCAAAATATACGTTGTATTTGAATATAATGTGCTGAATTTGTCTGTTACTTTACCAATTTTGTGTTTATTTGGTGCAAAAGGGGAGATGATATTGGTGTGAGATGTGTTAAGAGAGAGGCTTTGCTCAAGGCGCTAGCAGAAGAATTGCCACCGGATACAATTAGGTTTTCATCTAAGCTAATCTCCATTAAGAGCGAAATTCTAGAAGATTCTTCCAAAATTACTGCCCTACATTTAGATGATGGCACTATTATAAAAGCCAAGGTATAATTCAAAACTCCTGAACTCAATTCCTGCATTTGATTGAGCTGATTAATTTTCAGTTTTCGTGTACCATTAGGCTAATTTTTATTTTTATTTTTAAAAGAGGCTATTACCCATTTCATATTACTCAAATATAATAATTACAACCAACAGTTCACCAAAACCGCAAAACCTCACATCACTTTTGCGGATTTTACCAGTAACTTCATTAGGCTAAAAAATAAGAACAAATTTTTTTTAGGATGTGATGGGGTCCACTCTGCAGCTGATAAAATCCTGCATTTAGATATTTTTGCATTTTATTCGAACCCTTCATGCTGTACTAGGTGGTGATAGGATGTGATGGGGTCCACTCTGCAGTGGCCCAGTGGTTGGGCCTATCTCAGCCATTGAATTCGGGTCGATCGGCAGTATACGGGCTGTCGGTATTTCCAGAAGACCATGGATTTGAAATGATGGTGTGGCAGTATTTAGGAGTCGGCATCAGGGCTGGATTCATCCCTCTCAACTCCAGGGAAGTCAACTGGTTCTTTGTCCATGATTCATCTTCCTTAGGTGAGAATATATCATTTCATTTGTTCTTTTTTTATTCTTTCATACTACTCATGAATGATGGAGTAATTTAAATTTAAACCAGTTTATTCTAATAAATTATACACAAAATATATCAGAACAAGATGTATCAAGGAGTCCTGAAATGATACTGAAGGAAATAACAGACAATTTAGCAAAAGACTTCCCTTCGAATTTCCTAACGGTCGTCAATCACACCAATCTCTCCAGTCTGGCGTGGGCCCCACTCCGATTTCGTGTACCATGGAATGTAGCCTTAGGCAGAGCCCAAGACGGCAACATCACTGTTGCTGGTGATGCGATGCACCCCATGACGCCAGATCTCGGGCAGGGCGGTTGCTCGGCACTCGAGGATGCTGTTGTCCTTGCACGGTGTCTCAGTCAAGCTCATACAATGGCAGCCGATGACAAGCAGTGGGTGGAGAAAGGGTTGAAGAGGTACGAATTTCAACTATTCTGTTATTCACATATATTATTTGTCGAAAACAGAACTATAGATAATTGTTTTACATAGCTTAAAATGAACATATTATCATCATATAACCAGCTAATATGATGTAATATTGTAAAAAAATCTATTATAAATGTTACTTACAGGTACGTGGATGAGAGGAGGTGGAGGGTGACAGGTTTAATTGCGGGCTCATGGTTATCTGGCTGGGTGCAACAAGGCGGTTGTGGTGCGCAAAAATGGTGGTCAGGTGCCACTGTATGGTTCAGGGACCGGTGTGTCTACAAGTTTGTACTGCCTTGGTTAATGGGTTTGGTTTGGAAAGATTGTGGAGATTTGAGCTCTCCTGTCAAGTAATATGATGGATCAACATGAATTTAGTTAATTTAGGATGATTTCTTTTTGCATATTGAAAATAAAGTGTGTTGAATAAATTGCAATCAGGGACTTGTTAATGAGTCAACAGGAATCCTGGTTTTGCCACAGATGAATAGATATATTATTGTATTGTTCTTTGTAAAGAAATAAGATTGTTCCTATTTTTTTATGATGAAATTAATTGATCTAAGGCCTATTGTAAATTTGTAATTCATGAATGTGAAATAATAGACAGGTTTTCTGGTACAAAATTGAAATGGAGCCAACAATTAATAGAGAAGGCACAGCATGTAGACTACAGAGGCTCTTCCAGGAAAATCAATTTGTACCAGCATGAACTGTATAAGCCCTTACTGCACCAGCCAACAGTTGATACTGACACCCAAAAAGCTAATTAGCTAAGCATGTGATTTTGCTCGTAATATAAATTTTCCCTCCTAGACAAATCAATTTTGAGTTTTGAAAAATACTCTAGCAGTGATGTTTGGAATTAAAGGCATAATTGTTGTTAACATGGAATTAAGTCTGAAGCTCTAAAACCATCATACTATTTGTCTGAGATTTTCCAGAAATAATGCAACTTTTTGGAATTTCATTTTTTAATTCTACTGATAAAATAATCGGCAATCCAAGTGTATCTAAAACTCTTAACAGAGGAGAGTAGAAGATTGTAAAATCAAGATTTTATTGAATTCTTCAGTAACCTTTCTTACAGCATATGAGTCTCATATATATAGACAATAGTTCTACACCTTAATTTCTAATTACATCATGTAACCATAGTTAGACTATTTAATCATAGTTCTAACTACCCCATAGTGACTAACTAACTCCTTAATAGCAATCTAACTATATGTTGATTGTGACTCTATTAGCCCCTCCTCAAGCTGAGCCGATTTTGCTAATGGTCAGCTTGGAAGAGAGTTCAAAAAGAGAGGAGAAGCAAGAGGTTTTGTGAAAATGTCCCAATTTGATCCTGCGAAGTGAGAAACCGAGTTTGTAGGGATTTATTTGCAACCGGTTCCCTTACAAAATGGTAATCTATTTCGACATGCTTTGTGCGGGTATGAATCATGGAATTGGAAGCCAAGAATGTTGCCCCAATATTATCACACCACAAAACGGGTGTACATGAAGGTGAAATGTGGAGTTCGGCCAAGATATATTGTAGCCAAACGAGCTCGGAACTAGTAATTGCAAGAGAATTCTACCCGGCCTTGGTGCTAGAACGGACTACGAACTACGGTAGGTTGCTTCTTAGAACCCCACGAGATAGGGTTATCACCAAGAAAACACACAAAATTCCGAAGTCGATTTGCGATCAGTAGAAGAGAGATCGCCCCACAGTGGGGCGTTTGCTACGAATTTTTTGTTTTAATTTTTTTATAGCAAACTGCCACACTGTGTGGCGGTCAGCTATGTTTTTTATTACTAAGAGAGATTGTTTAGTATGTATAGAATGATTGTCTCACTCCTTCTATAATTTATATTCTTTTTTCTCTTTTTTTGGGTACTCTTATTGTTTGATTTTGGTTAATATTGGTCTCACAGTAAATCTGATACAATCCGAATCCAAAATCCATTAAGAATACTGTATTAATTTTTGTACGAGTTATTTCTCTCATTTCTAAAGCACATGTATGCTATACATGTATTTATCTAAGACATCTCTCGTAAATAGACGATGCTAGGATAAGGGATAAGTCAAAGGAGACGATATCTTCACTGAGAGAGTGAAAAATGACAACAAAACTTCAAACGACTATAAAGCATGTATGTTGTACATGTATTTCAGCAAATGACTATTTTTCAGAAAGCTTGAAAAAATATGCATGCGTTAGTGACCACTACATTGTTTTGTAGATGTATTTCAGCAAATAACCATTTTCGAAAATCTTGGAAAAATATGCATGAACTTTTGAAAAGAAAAGAGTCTTAAAACTTGAGTTGAAGTTTCTTGTTAAAATTTTTATTTCTATTTTTCAATCTAAGTAGCTCAGTAAATTGGTTATATAATGAACTTTTAGAATACTAATTTTTACTTATTTTGAATT
Source organism: Carex cristatella (assembly GCA_024447775.1). Classification (NCBI taxonomy): domain Eukaryota; kingdom Viridiplantae; phylum Streptophyta; class Magnoliopsida; order Poales; family Cyperaceae; genus Carex; species Carex cristatella. The sequence continues at coordinate 2,712,517 of JAJHPF010000028.1, read as the reverse complement.
TTTTTTTTTTTTTTTTATGATTTATGAAAGATGACACAAAATGACTTAAACATAAAATAAAATTGTAAAGAGTATATTTTATTGGTTCTTGAGTTGGGTTCTATACAATATCTAAACAATACATATCATTTCAGACACATTAAACATCTCTCTATAAAAAAAAAAAAAAAAAAAGAGAGCAACCCGCCCCACTGTGGGTGGTCTGGTGCTGTGAGTGAACCGCTCAAACATAGGGGGGTTAGGTCATATTTGAAAATATTTTGAATACGAAGGTAAATTTGCTATATTTTTTTGTGAGGCTATTAACAAAAAAAGTCGGCATTATTAATATTACACTTAGTGCTTCCCAACATTCTGCTTAAAGAATCGAAAATAGTAACATTTTTATTAAGAAAAAGTCCGAAGTACCCTCGAGTAGTCAACCAAACTGTGTCTCTTGTATGAATGGCCAATAAGGGCAAAATTGTAATCTCTGTGCTTTAACATTATGCTTCCCTCCTATAAGTAATCATCTTACGCCGAGGCTTCGTCCTCCAACTAATATACAGTTATCTTCTCCTCTATAGCAAATCAAGAAAAGAAAAATATAATCTTTTTTTCTTTTTGAATCCTTTCTTCATCTTAAAGGATGTCGGATCAGTCGCAACCTGATTACGAAAAAAAAGAGAAGCACCACAAGCACATGGGGCAGCTCGGCAAGATTGGAGCAGTAGCAGCTGGTGCATATGCTTTGGTACCTCAATCAACATCTTGAAGGGAGAAACTTGGGTCCGATGCCCATCAGACTCAAATTTGGGTCCGATGGATTCTAAAACCGTCTGATCCTCTTTAAGATCAGTGTGCACGGATATTAAAGAAAATACGCATGGATATTAAAGCGACACGCACAGATCTTAAAACGGATTAGACAGTTTTGGAACCCATCGTACTCAGTTTGAGTCCAATGGGCATCGGACGCAAGTTTGTCCCCATCTTGAAATGATGTTCATTAAAATATTTTTGTAAAATGTTCAAATTTTAATAATAATATATATAACAATACATATTATTTGATCATTTTAAAATGAACTTATTATCTCTATCTTCTTTAGTTTCCATATTTTATTTTGTAAGAATTGCACATTAACTTATTTTGACAAGTAATATTTTTCGTCTACTAATAGCATGAGAAGCACAAGGCGAAAAAAGATCCTGAGAATGCACATGAACATAGAAAAAAGCAAGAGATTGCTACTGCCGCTGCATTAGGAAGCGTTGGATTCGCAATCCATGAGAAACATGAGAAGAAAGAGGCGAAGGAGGCGAAAAAGCAAAGCGACAACAAACATTGCCATTAATTATCCAAAGTTGTGTTCCTTGATTCGATTTATTTATGTTCTAAACTAAACGGTGTTGTGTTTTTCACATTGTTATATCCATTTGTTTCAAAGTTTTTTTTTTAGAGGATTGTGTATGTACCACTTAATTTCGTACAATGTATTGATGTACTTCATTTCCTTCTTAATAATTTTCTTTTTATTTAGATGAATTATCTTAATTTCCTTCCTTATATAATAATGTAAACTATTGGGTGAATTTGGAGATTAGAATGTTCTAATATGATCATTCCAATGCAGATTGAATGTTACTTGAAATAACATTATCATCATTAGCTTAAAAAAAGGGGAATCAGACAGATTCAGTATTCTGTCAGCAAAGACACACATTAACAAATTGCCGACCTCTTTTGTTAAGGTTTCCAATCATTAACCATGCAAAAATATTCATTCTAGCAGGAGGAGACTTCTTGATGAACATGTAAAATGATTTACATGTAAATAGCATTTTGCAGGGAAGAATTTAGAATCAATTGAAGGACATTGTTGGTTGGGTTCATTGAGGGTTGAAAATACGTAATTTCAAGATTTTTGAAGGATCAACATGAAATTTATCTACTGCTTTGTTTGTGTACGAGTAAAGGTTTTGAATTACTCCAACATGTTTTTTTATTTATGGTTCTAAATTTCTAATACTCGGCTCAAATTAAAAATCACACAAGGCCTCAAATAAGGATAAAATTTTCGGGGATTACAAATAAAGTGCGGTCAAACTGCATTTTATATTCATTTTTATCTTTATTTTAAACGAACACTGCTACTAATACACTTGCATTCGAAACTTCAAAATAGTGGGAACCCACAAATATTGAAAAGTACAACAAATAAACCCTTCTCTAATCTCTTATTTCTGAACTTATCATTCTGGACGACGTGACAGCCATGCCCTTTACTGATGGCAATTTTTGTATTGATTTATCACAGTTTGCCCTAACAATAATGGGCTTCTAATTTTATCCGTTCTTCAAATCTCGCAATCAAACCTTCTTTAAACAAGTACAAAATCACTCGTTCTAAAGATCCTCAACCATCCGAAAGTATTAAATTTGTTTACCTATCTAAAAAGCGTTTACCTATCTAAAAAGCATTTTCAGATGGAGATCACGTTGAGTGGTTCGGATCAAGTGTTTGCACATAAGAAGGGAGATATGCATCCATAGTACGGAGCAAAGTGCGCTATGCATAGTACCACAGCCTCGTTCCTCAACCGAACTATTCAGTGAACTTACTGCCAAACGTGTTTTTCCTAATCATCTATGTTATTGACATTCCAATTTTTCTTTATTGGTGATAGTCACATCAACATACAAAAAAAAGAACAAATTTGGCTTTAAAGAATAAACAACAACATTTTTTTTCCTACCTTTTTCTATGAAATTAGTGCACATAAGAAGTTTCATAACCTATGATCCACAAAAATGTTAAAAAACTAAATCAGTCTTCTGTTCAGCTCCAGTCCTGCAAAGATTACAAATGTCTTATCATGAACTTGATACAAATCAAATCAAAATAAACTGTAAGTTCAGTAACAATTCTGCAATAACAATTATAAATGTCTTACCATGAACTGACACAAATCAAATTGAACTGTAAATATAGAATGGTAGTGCAGCTGCACGAAGGACATGCAGCAGCAATTGGGTTGAATTGTGACTCAATAACACAAGTGTTCATTAGGGCAACTTTTAGTTAAATTTACAAAACAAAAAACCTAGTTATTCATCAAGGCCTAATTAGCCATAATTATTGAGAATAAAGGAACCAGAAACACAAGGTCAGGGTCTGTTTGCATTTAACTTAATCAAGAACAGAAACATGAGCAAGAAAAATACCTCGTAGGGTTTCTATCTTTTCTCCAAATAATAAAACAAAAGGTCAGGGTCTATTTGCATTTTACTTAGAAAGTACTAACCTCATCTTTTCACTGTCAGAGCTACTCTCTTTGACACCAAAAGCAATATAATTAACACTTATGTCATCTGACAAGGACCAGTTTCCCGTCAATGGATTGTATACAAAGCCTGCCATTTCTTGCACCTATACATACAAGAAAAAGAAAAGCAAAAGTTAATTAGAATAAAAAGTAAAAGTCTGATTTATAGACAGGTAAATAACTATTGGAGTTCCACAAACTCACATTTGAGAAACTACAATTCACATCTAGCCATAGATGCAATCCTATCATACTATGGCTCTGTTTCATATCTCATACAAATCACAAACTCCCCAAAAATACCACATCACATGTGGGCGTAAGATCTGAATTGGGCATATCAGATTGCATTCCATAGTTGCCATGCCATCACAACTATGGCAGCAGATTGGGAATTGAGAAACTAAAATCAACTAATTTAGTTAGATCCGCTCATGTCATTTTGTGACACTTAAGTCTCTAACAACAAGTCTTACAACATTTAAAATGCCAAGAGCAAAATGACACTTAAGTCTCTAGCAACAAGTCTTACAAAATTTAAAACGCCAAGAGCACAAGTGGGTCAAGTGTCTTCACGGTTTCACCCAGAAGTAACAAAAATGTCACAACTACCCCTCAAGTTAGCAGTTTGGATCCAGTTGGATTTTCTTGACTCACTAGCCAGTTAGATCGGTCAGGTAACACTTGCCTCAAACAAAACTTTACCCAAACAGGTGGATTGGCCCCAAATATTATAAAGATACAAGGAAATTTTCTGGTCTGTTGCACCAAGTCTCAATTTTGAAAAAATGCGGCTTGCACATGTATATGATGTCAACATTTAGTACTGTCATATAGCATATTCTTGGTTTTCTTCCCAATTACAGAAGTTTTGAGTTTTTTAGGAAAACAAACTACTTCTAGAACATTAGAAAAGAGAGACAAGAATATTACCGACACTGAAGCTCTCTGAAGTATTAAGGCTAATTCTTCTGGAGTTACGAATTTAGACCACTCATGGGTCCCTTTCGGGAGCTAAAAAATACATACAAAATAAATTAATCCATAAGAGAGAGTCAAATAGATTCTGGTACTAAAGGATGATACTTGCATCATACATTGGAAATGATACTTTCTCAGTTCATTACACTCAAAATGTGTCGTGTATAGCCAAGCAAACATTAAATATTCCTAAAGCTAAATGGGGAATAAAATGCATATACTCTGCCTCTTCATTTCTTCAGAATAACACAAACTAGAATTTTCTACCTCATTTGCATACAAGATAGAAGCAAGGAGGGAATTAGGGTGCCTCATAAAGGAAGCAGCGAAGTCACGAGCACGGGGTATATTAGTCATGCTTTCTCAAAGTAGGAATGATAAAAGTTGTTTCTTGTTTTACAGTGGGTTGTTTAACATTTTTCAAATTTAGCAGGGTTACATGAAAATGCAGGTAGAAGCTTTGAGAACAAACCCAATTGAGAATGTATTCGGCCGCAACAATTGTAGTAGCATATGCCCTCATGGTACGGTTGATAGTTGAAATTACCACTGCACCCCCAGGAACTGCAAGTGCACCAAGGGATTTGCAAAAGTCTAAGGGTTCTGCAACATGCTCTATCACCTGTAATATAAAAAAAAAACAATCTATTTTATTAATTCTAATTGATTTTCAAACAACTTTTTCGCTTCTCTGCCAATTAAAATATCTACTACTTCCATATTTCAGTAAGTTTGAGAAATAATTTGAAGAAAAGAAGGTCCAGGATCAACTTGGTTGTATCCTTAACCTTTAGAGACCCAACCGTAATTGCTCAAACCAAATAAGCACTAACAAAAAGTAAAGGGTAAAAAGAAGAGGATATCTTGAAGAGAGGAGATACCTCAAGAGAGATGACAGCATCAAATTTCTGGTTCTCCCTGACCAAATCCTCTACATAGGTAAGGCACAATTATTTCTTACTGCTTTACAGTAAAATATATAATAAAAGGCATTTTGTGCATGTGTGAGACAGAGAAAGAAATTACCAGCCGTCATGCAGGTATAATCGATTGATGAGGTCGACAGATCAGATGCCTATTTTAGCACAAAATATACCAGAAAAAAAGAAAAACACGAGTTATACAAACAAATACCAAGGACCCCACTAGATTAATATATATATATATAGCAGAAATAATCAAATTAGTTTTGACAGCAAAGCTGATAGATAGCCTCCATGAAAATAGTACAGGCATCACAAATTTTACCCCCAAAGATCTGAATCAGGCTCAAGGCAAAGGCATTAGTATGCCTGGTTCTGGTACTATTACAAGCCGGCTGGTAAGTAAAACCCTGAGCAATAGGGGTGCAAACAAATTGGATACAAATCGGATAGTGGTAAAATCATATTTGTATCCACCTTTATTTTTTGGATACGGATATCCACTTTTTATAATGGTTAATTACATTTTTTTTTTTCATAATATATATTAAACTATATGGTATATATCTACTATTTGGATACGGATAATTAAAATTTAAAACCATATCTAAATCCGTATTTGCATAGATATTCAGAATCAGATATCCGTATCTAATTTTCGGATACGGACAGATAATATCTGACCCGTTTGCACCCCTATTGAGCAATAAGGAAGTTTGACCATTTTATAAGATTTTCTGGGAGGCAAAAAAAGGTAAATTTACATTACAGCATGAACTCTTGCAATATCAATGTTCTTCTCCACAGCATCAATGCCAGTGACAACTGCCCCCAACCGTGCCAGTGGCTGTTGAGACAAAAACATGTAAACAAAATAAGGAGAGAGCGCGAGAGAGATTTCTGATAAAAATGTAAAAGAAATAAAAATACCTCAGAGAGAATACCGCCTCCACAACCAACATCTAATATTTTAAGGCCTTCAAAAGGTCTCGGTGAATATGGGTCTCTCCTGCAATATCAGAAACCAAAGAGTAAGGTCTTTCATAAAGTATTATAATGGTAAAAAAAAAAAAATCTATTTCAGTTAAAGTTTTCATGGTGCTTATTTCCAGAAGGTTTCAGGCTGTAAAATATTTAGTTTGTTCACTCGGTAATCTGGACTTGCTAATATATAACTTGAAGCAAATGAAGATGTGTTAAAAGGTAAAACTGGAATTGACAAAAATTACAAAAATACAATCAAACTTTGTCCCAGAACTACCTGAAATGTCTGCAAAGAGTGGAGCGGATAAAAGAAACTCGGGTTGGGTTCATCAAATGCAATGGTTTGAATGGACCTTCTGGATCCCACCTGGTTACAACTTAAATTTTAGTCGATAGAGGTTCCATATTTGCCATTTGCACAGACTATTCAATGCTTCAAATTAGCAAAGATTATAAAAAAGGTAATAAAGAAAACTAACACTAACACTAACACCAACCTAACGGTCATTAAATTAAAAGATATTCAGGTCCTTTTTGCAAAATATATTAATTCTTTCCATCCAGTTCAGATAAATTATGCTGTCACATGATATTTTTGGTGCAGTACTAAATTATCAAGCTTTTGGAGGGCTGTCACAGAAATTAGCTCTACTGTGAAATCTACACACAGTTTAACCCATAGAAAAAAAAATTCCCTTCAAGATAATTCGCATATATAATCTTGGCAATCTAATAATTTGATGCGCTATTAAAAAAAATTCCTTTTACACTAATATTTACATAAATAACCTAATTATTTCACATTTCATAAAATAAAATAGACGCAAAAGGAGAAGAATGAAATAAAAAAAAAAATCGACCATGTTTCAGCGAGAGCAGCGAATTTAGCGACTTCAATCGAGTTCAGAGAGGACTTGAATCCGCTTCTTTGGTCAGAAGCGGTGTCTTGGATAAGGTTCTTTGTTGTAGGTTCGGACGCATGGGAGTAAGATCTCAGTGGTACCACAGCTGGAACCAGAGGACGAGAGACGTAGTTCGGATTCGAGTCTCTCAGAAGGTCGGGTTGGAGAAGTGATCGGGGGAGGGCTCGACGGGAGCGGAGAAATGATCTCATGGCCATGGTAGACGGAGCAAAGCGGTGGAGATGCGATGGTGGATTGACCGAGACTGTTTTGTAGGGGTTTGGATTTTTTATGTTCAAACCCTCGGAAACAAGGCTGTTAATATAAGGAAGGAAAGAAAAATGAAATGATAGGAAAAATAATGAAAGAAATGTTAAAATGAGTTTACATTATCTACCATATAATTTCCGCCATTTGTATTTATATCCAAAATTAATTAGGAATTACTAAATATGCTCAGAAAAGCTACGGAATTTTAAACGTACCCAAAACATCTATTTAATAGTTGGTTCCTAATTTTTATTAGAAACTACCTACTTAATAGGCGGTTCCTAATTTTTATTAGAAACTGCTTATTAAGTGGGTGGTTTCTAATAAAAATTAGGAACCGCCGATTTCTTAGTTTTTTTTTTTTTTGCATTTTTTATAATTTAGTTAGTTGATGCATAGTTTTTTTTACTAAATTTGCAAGTATCAAATTGAAAGAGGAGATATAAAAATATTTAAACATAATTTTGATGTATCTATCTTACGAATCATTTGAAATTCTTATTTTTAAGACAATTATTTGACAAAATTTGTTGATTGATATATTATGATTCATTTTTTCGACTAAATTTATTATTATCTGTTAGTATGGTTTATATTTTGACATAAGAGAAAGACGATATACAAACATAAAGTAGGGAATATAAATAAAACAAATAGAGATAATACAAGCAATAAATGACAAATACAGTAGGCCAAACATAAATCCTACAAAACAATAAAAATAAAACCATCGTCTAACTAGAGGGGGACTATTGCTCAGCTGGATGTCCTTTGGTAGTCCTCTCGAGCAACCCCCGGCAACTCGAGCAACGCCCCGCCTCTCTGCCAAGCCTGGCTGCGGTCCCCCACGCATCATCCTCCCCCAAAGTAGTAGGCGAGAGGTGGACGTTGCCAGCCCAGTCGCAAAGTCATGGTGCGCTTGTGACCCGCTACCGCTGGCCTCACCGTTGAGTGCTATCGCCGTGGGATATCCTCTCTGCATGGACGGTAACAGTGATAGGCTATCAATCTCATCCAGACTGATATCCAGCCCATCCCGCTCCATGGGGTCAAAATACGGAGGCTCATAGGGCGGTGGCGGCGGCATGCCAGCCGGACCCTGCAAACCAAACAATGATATAAATTTTTGTACGAAAGAAGAAAATTGTACTAACATGGCTCATAATAAATACGACTTACCGGCGACTGCACTGGACATCCCTCAGAGTTGTAGGAGGCACACTAGCCGATATTGGACGGTACCCAGTGATGGTAGTCCCAACCTAATGCGTCTCGGGGTGGAGATGGCATATCCTAAGTACAGACATGCGGTGCATCTAGCTCGAATGGATCTACTGCCCGCTAGTCGATGTTTTCTCCGGCGCGTCGCGCAACATGTTGATTAGACGCCCATCCTGTCCGGCAGTATGGCATGCTCCCTCAACTTGTACCATCCAACTTTCCTCCAGCCCTTAATCCCGAGCATCTTGATGCCATGTGCGACTGCTTTAATCGACACCAATATTTGAAAAAATAAATAGAAATTAGTCCAAATATTTATATAATGACCATTGTATGAACAAATAATATAAAGGTGTCGGATACATTACCCCGCGAGCCCAACGATGTCTGATGGGCTAGTGACCCGATGTATCCTTCTGTATATGCTGGCAGAGATAGGCACCATAATCGCCCTCCAAATATACCGACTCCAGCAGACCTTGTTGTACCAAGTCTGGTACTTCAACAGGGGAGGTCCCGGGGTCTGAGTGAACTGGTTCGGGACCTGATACATTTGAGGCTTAGTCGGATACTAAGACTGGATGTAATACTGCGCCAACTCGGCCCGCCAGTCTCTGCCCATACAGCCGGCGTGCGACATCCCGTAAACTAAACATTAATTGCAATGAAAATGTAACAAATAATATAGTGGTGATCGATAATACATTAAATTTCCTACTTGTGCAATCTCCTGATCATGTGCGAAGTCTCTGCTGTCAGATATATCACCTACGGAAATGCCCCTAATCAGCAAACCTCACAGAGCACTCACATCCTATAGCGTTACGGTCATCTCCCCGAACGGTAGGTGGAACGTGTGCGTCTCAAGACGCCATCGCTCCGCTAGTCCTACGATGAGGGATGCATTGATGGAGGCAGCCGTGTCCTGTAGTATGGACACAATCTGGTATAGTCCCAGCCAGATGAGGTACGGGTCCATTTAGTAGGAGGATATTGGGGGATGATGCTGTGAAGATAGTTATTAGGGTTCTTTTTTTAAATACCCTCAATAAAAAAAATAACAAATATGCTTTCATTTTTTTTTGAAAAAACTTAAAATAAAAACAATAAACTAAATTTTTGATAAAACACTAAATTAAATTTCATTGATTGTCTTTTATTTAATAATACATTCTAGATCTAAATATCAAACACACTAAACTAAATTTCAAAATAAAAATATTTACATAAATACATTCTAACTAAAAAAGAAAAAAAAAGTACAACAAATAATTAATTGCGGTTCAAACTGTCATCATCAGTACTTAAATAGCCAATTTTGAGTCCGCATTTTCTGCATTAACTCAAAAAAGAATCTTTGGAGTTTATTATTTCATTTCAGTCGTTTGATGACGATCGGAGCCAGTCCGATTCATGCTATAACATACGGGGCCCTTTAATATTAGTGCGGATCTCAATCGGACGGTCCATGTCTATTAACACACGTTCCATTAATGCAGAGGATACAAATTCAGAATAATTTGGGTCTTGACGCCCATCAGACTCAAATTTGAGTTCGATGAGTCCTGCATCTGTTTGATCTACTGTAAAATATGTGCACACAGGTATTAAATTAGATGTGCATAGATCGGACTGATGGGCGTCGCATCCAAATTATTCCCATTATTGAGACAAGCAGTTGGACTCATATTGCATAATAATGATATTTAAAATTAAGAGATTTGATCTTCATTTTATCTCAAAAAGAAAAAAAAGAAAAAATTATACTGCAACCTTTATCTGGCGTGTATCTAGCTAATTTCTTTGTCATAAACTACGTATGAACATAATTTTACAGCTGATTTAGATCTTTTCAATTATAGTCCGAAATAACAAACACTAAATTGAACCAAATGGCTCTCTGATTTGGATTCCTGCATGGTGCACAGTAATTTTGATGCTCCTACAAAGAAGTCTCATAGTTTTGGAACTGTAACATGCAAAATACCATCCCTGTGAAAAATAAAACAAAAATATCAAGTTTGAAAGAGAGATGTTTATACCAGTACTGAGCAAATTAACAGTATTACACCAGATAATACCACAATCAGTTAATATCAAAAATTAAGTTCAAGATCATGCAGATAATGAATGATATTTAACAGAGCAAATTAAATAGGTAAGGAAAAATTGGTTATTTGTCACTCCAAAACCTTCAAATCTGAAAAATGCCATCACAAAATAATAAATCTGAAAAATGCTACTCTAAACTTAGTTAATTCTTAAATTTTCACAAACACACAATTTTTATACTTTTTTATTAAAGATTAACTGAAAAATACAGTTTTGAGATACGTATTTCTGTATTTCCCTATATACCCTTTAGATTCCTTATTATACGTATCTCAAAATTGTATTTTTCAGTTAATTTTTAATAGAAAAAGTATAAAAATTGTGTATTTGTGGCAAATTTAAGAATCAACTAAATTTAAGTTTAGAGTGATATTTTTCAGATTTATAGTTTCGTGATGACATTTTTTGAAGATTTTAGAGCGACAAATAACTAATTTTCTCAATAGGTAAAACTTACATGAATTTAGCCGAGACTGCATCTTTGTTCACATTATTTGGCAATGGCCATGTAAGCCGGTACGGTCCTTGTGCGATTTCGCGCCGTTGAACGGATGAACTCATACCAGGTGTCGAGTTGACCATCGACCGACGACCCATGACGGTCAAACTACATTTTAATGGATTAATCAAGATCTACCCATATTATTATTTGAAGCGTTGCAATAATAAGAAAAATACTAAAACAATACGTATATAAAAATCACATGAGAAAGAAAAATTTCATACTTGTTATCATCAACTTCCACTTGAATATCAGAAATTTTCACACCAGCAAGCTCTACTGTGACAGCGTAAAAACGCCCCATGTCCACCGCATCCATTCGTGGGGCCCACTCAAATTGTCCTGCTTTTAAATTTGATTTTTGTTTAGATTGAGATTTACAGAAATTACAGTTTACCTGTTTTTGTTCATCTATATTTATTGCTTAAACACATAAATAAAAATAGACATCATTCCCAACAGATTACCAGAAAGAAGAAAATGAAAGATATAATTCAATTATGTGGTAGGTTAAAATGTATTTACCATTGGGTAAAGATACCATTTCCTGCTGACAACTTCTCGAAAATCTAGGCGGATCCTTTCTTGTATTTTGAAATTGTGGAATATTTTGTGCTTGTCTTGAAAACATAGGCTTTTTGAAATTGTTTTGAGAAGAACAGCTCCGAGGAATTTTCTTTTGAGAAGAACAACTCTGAGAATTTTGAGGTTTTTTTTCCTGAGTTGCACAACCTACCTCAGCATTCTGAAAAGAAGAAAAAAATGATACTACTGGTAAATACAAAGTTCTTTGTAGATGCACGTTTATATATAAAAAATTTAAAAAACGAAATTGTCTATGTGATAGAAACCTTTATTTAGCATATGGAAGAATAGAATACTGAACTGTGATATCCTTGTAAAAGAAAACTAAAACAAAATTAGAACAAAATAAAATAATTGCATAGAAATTGAGCTACCTGTCTCACAGATTGCTGTCTCATGTGATATGCTTGATAGGCAGATCCTTGGCGTGCAAATAGGAGTTTGTTATCACACCTTCCTCCTATTGAATTTAAAGTGCTGCTACAGTTCTGAGGCAAATTCAAATTCAAATTAAAAACAATTAATTGTGCTACTATTAGAAATGATTTTTTAGGAAATCAAGCAAAATTACTAAATGAATCGTTGATATCATTGAAATTGGAATAATAGATGAAAGAAAGCGCCTCACCATGGGAAACAGATGTAGGGAGGAGAGTTCCTCAGCAGCTGCCAAGTGTCCCAAGATGAGAGAAATCCTCCTTGTTGCTGTTTGCTGTTCCATCCTGCGTATATGGAATCCTAAAACTTGATGCAGCCTTCACAGTTCACACCCCCTCCCTCTCAATTTCTCCCTTTTTCTTTTTCTTTTTTTGTGAGAGAAGACGGTGCTTTGTATTTAAAAAAAGAAGGCCGTTAGATATTTTTGGAGGGTTTGTGGCTATTGCGCAAAGACCACATCAGATTTTTTTTTTTTTTTCTTTTCTTTTCTTTCGACGACTAAAAAGTACTCGGTTGGAGATAAGATATTTTATCGGTGAGACGTGAAATATCATGAGCCATACTTTGGGTGTAAACAGAGCGGATTCGAACCTGATAATGCTAATTAACGAGCGAATACGAATACAGATACGGATAGTAAACGGATATTAAAATTTAAAATCATATCCGTCTTAAACGGTTACGGAATTGGAACGGATAATTCACGGATACGGATTCGAATACGAATATGGAGCGGAGAATTGTCGGATATTGAGTAATTCTATGAATTTCATAATTTTAAATTACCTAATTTGATTATCTAAATTGACAAAAATTTAATTGATTTTTTAAGTTTGCACAGTGACAATTATGCATGACAAATTGCTTATTGGTTCAAAGAACCAATTCATTATCCTAATAGATTATATGATTTTCCTACCCAAATTTTTGAATTAAAATGAATATGTATGTTTTTTGAAAACTTCGCAAGGATGAAATGAATTGAAAGCTGTTAAAAGACTACATTTCGTATTCGGATATATACGGATATCCGCTCCGTTTATATCTTCATAGAATTATCTGTATCCGTATCAGAAATATTTTTCCATATACTAAAAATATCGGTATCCGTATCCGCAAGTATTTGTATATGTTTAATCCGAATACGGATAATAAGCAGATTCGGAGCGGATTATCAGCAGATAATCCGAATCCGTTTACACCCCCTAGATACTGGATAATCATTAACTTGAAATATTTTGTATATTACGGACAAAATATCTCGGGTTGGAATTACATGTTGGCAAGAGGGAAAATAGCATACAAGGAAAAGGCATAATCTCGTGAAATATTATGTATTTTTTAATTGTGCTTAAAAAAAAATATATCCTTTAAATTATCCCACATACTGTAATAAATTCTTCTGACAAATTAAAAAGTGGTTGTAGTATTGTAATATCCTCTATGATAAAAAAAAAAAAAAAAGTGAAGTCCAATTTTTTTTTCTCTAATGGACATGTTTTACGTTTCCGAGAAAAAAAAGTGACAGATATTATCTTTTTTTTATATTATCGTACTATTGGAAGAATGTCGTGTTGAAAATAAAATTTAAATAGATTAACATAATACTATTCAAGTTGAAATTAACAAAATGTAAGGAGAAAATTTTCAAAGGTTAGATTGACAAAAATTACTTCAAAGCTTCAAGCATTAACATAATAAATGTTTTATTTTTTGTAACCTTTTCTTGTGCATGCATTCACACATGGGAAGTCGGATCTAAACAGTTCGATCTGCATTAAAATATGTACAAGTAGTTTTGATTTAATTGACAATTTAAATTTGTGCAGTTTTAAATCCGTCCGCGGATAAAGGTTCCATACAAAGATCTTCGGACAAAACATGATACCAAAAAAAATTAAAAGAAAAAAGGATATAATAAATGAATAAAATGTATATTTTTATCATTTCTATATGATCCTAGATTCCTTGTAGATAAGGCTTAATATGGGCCATAAATAGAAAGATCCAATGGGTCATGAATTTGGGCCCAATTTTGTGATGAGAAAAAAAGAGCAATACTTTTAGGCCTGTGATTAGAAATAAAAATATCACACGTCAAAAAGTACCAAGCAAGAAATCTGAGATCTTTATTGGATAAATATATGACACGCCGTGATGTGATGTAACGTGACGTGACAAACACGTCGTGATTTGGTCACGTAACGTGATTATTTTTTTTTTCATGCGACAAGATGTGACGTGGCTAAAATAGTGGCGGATAGTCATATCACGCGAATGGTCATGCCGTAACTATACGTGACATGACGTGTTATGACGTAAATTAGTCACGTTAATTTTTTTATATTTTTAATTTAAATTGTTGAAAATTTAGAAAAAAAAAATATAAAAAATATGAAAATTCTAAAATAAGTAAATAATGTTGCAAATATTTTTTTTAGGAAAGTTTGTTGGGCATCTGACATTGCTTTAAAAATTGTAATTACAAACATTAATTAGACTAAACTAGAGAAAATAAAAATCAGTACTACATGAGTACCAGTATCATTGAACCTACACTAACAGAAAAATCAAAATTTTTTTGGATACTCTATGTATCATACCATAACGTGAAGTGACGTGACCATGTGACGTGAAGTGACGTGACTGATTCCCATAACGTGACGTGTAATTTTTACTCGAATGCGGTCACATCACATAATCGACATATGTAACGTGACGTGACGTTCTGTGATGTGACTAGTCACACCGTGACAAATTTTCTTCTCTAAGAGCAACACAAAGTCAAACTCTCTTTAATTTTAACATTTGGATACCGCATAGAAAATCAGCTCTCTAGTTACAAGGATAATATTTTTCGAATAGAAGACTGTTAGTTCAAAATTTGAGTAAAAATATTACTGTGGATATTAAATAATTAGATAATTACATAGTTTGACTTCTAATTTTTATTAAGGAAAAAAATTTTTACATACCACATAAATTATTATTTGGAATGATCGTCTGTTATAAATAATTCAACAATTATATTCATAAGTCAGAAATAATTTGATAAGATTTAAAATTTGTGATGCAAGTATAATATGTATATAATAAGATAATTATATGTTATTTATATTGGTCAAAATATTGATACTTTTTATAAAATAAATAAACAGTTTATAACTTTTTATTTGTGTTAATTCAGAAATAATTCGAAAAGGTGTTGAAAACAATAAATATTATATGTAAATATAGAAAAATAATCCGGAAACCTTATTATTATATTTATCTAGAAATAATAATTATAAAATTCTTAACAAACAATTTAGATATTGTCCATTTAATAATACTATACAGATGTGAAGTCCAGCAGCTTAAGTGGCTTATTACAAGAAACCAGGAACAAATAATCAATATATATTAGAATAAGAAAAAAAATTTCCTTGGAAATAACTGGCCCCACTGACCGTGGTATTCTTGTCTGGACCTAGACCAAGTCAGTGCACCGGGTCCACCACATTGTCACAAGTTAATGATGTGGGTGAGTAAATCGCTTATAACTCGTGACTCACTTGTTAAAAGCTTGCTAATAATTTGTTTATTATTAACTTGCTAATAATTTGTTCATTATTAACTTGCTAATAATTTGTTCATTATCAACTTGCTCATTAACTTAATGAACCGAGCATGAACATATCTCAACTCGCTCATAATTCGCTTATTAAAAACTGAGTTACAGGAAATCATGTCACATCAAATTCCAACCGAATTAAACCTGAACTCAAATCCAACTTTGTAGGTCTGTAACAAGGATATAGATGCGTGCATGTGACATGTAGAGTTGTGAGAACTGACAAAAAGATAGTTGTTTAATTTTGTTAAATTTGCAGATGGATAGTTTTTTGTTAAATTATGTGCAGTTTAAGCAAGTTAGATTATGACAATTTGTTAAATTCTATCAAAGTTAATTAGTTTCTGAATTATGTATCTGAAACAAACAAAAAAAAACTCAAAACAAATTTCTAATTGTCTACAAATTTGATTTCTTAACGAGTCGCTTAATGATCACAAGTCAACTCGAGTATGTAACAAACTGAGCACGAGCACAACTGTCAATTCAGTATTGTCTTCTCAACTCAAGTCGAAATATAGTTAATGAATAGTTATAAAATAGCGTTAATGAATAGTTGAATACTAGTGAAATTATGTGGGTCTAAATTGATGACATTTTAGAAAGTTCATGAAGACTAGACTTATTAATTGTACTGTTATAAAATAATTCATAATATCAGAAGTGAAATATAGTTAGATTTATATTGTTGAAATGTTTTTTTTTTGTACAAGTCATTAATTATATGAAAAATGCAAATCCATGTTGGAATTTTTTTCATATATATACTAAATAACTTAAAATTTTCATTACCACGTTCAATGTCAATTAAACTAAATTTTTATTATAATTTCTTTTTTAAAATGTATGGATTGATTGAAACTAAAACATATATTGTCCGTTATTAAATTATTACTTGGTGCAATTTTGATCCTACACTTGCAGTAAATTAATTTCTGTTTATCTACAGTAAGGATGTGACAAAAACTATCATGTTTGTTTTATTTCTCATGTTTTGGAGAACTGTTTTAATCACCCCTCTTGCCATGCATCTAACTATATATTATTAACTCAAAAAAAAAAATAACATGTAATTTTTGAAAGAAAAATGAGATAACAAAAGAAAAGAAAAAAGCAACTACAACGCTACATTCAATCCTATACCATATCATTATAAGTTTAACATTCTAGCTATGCATTAAAAAAAAAAAATTGTGACATTTTGCACATCATAACTCACTAAACAGTGAACATGTCAAAATACCTAAGCTATGTGGCATACTTTAGATTCAACAAATCTTTTAACCATAGTGACAAATCAATTATTCGGGTTCGGTTCAGCGAGACCAAAAATTCGTGATTCAGAAATAATTCAAGTATAATTCGGGAATGATTCGGTATTATTCGAATCAGAGATCTTAGTTCCGTGAGAGAGCAAAAACAAAGAATAACCAAAAAATAAAATTCTGAAAAAATCGGGAATAATTCGGAAAAAATTCGTAAAATTATCCGCAAATTATTTGGTCAACCGAATAATTCGCGAATCTTGTCACTATGCTTTTCATTTCTTCTACATTTTCCTTCAGCAAAACAAATGCTAACTTATGTCAATGGCACAAAGAATCAATATCAAAGTACTAGCATTAGTTTTATATTGTTCACAAGCGTGCAAGGGGGTTGATTGACATTACATATTGCACGCTTGTTGCTCAATTGACGCGTCACTTGGAGCAATGGTGAGCTGCGATTGATATTGACTGCCATGTAGATTTCCAATTGGATAATGTTTTTTATTTTATCTCCGTCAGAAAAGAAAAAAAAAATTATAATCTTTTCAGAAAATGTCACTTGTCAATTGACTCGGACAGAGTTAATTAAAAGTTATCTACGGCGAATACAATGTCACACAGCAGCAAATTCCCAACTATATATAGGGCTGTCAACCAGATGGCTCGGACTGAGTTGGGTTTTAGCTTAGCTCATTAATTATGGACCGAGTCTGGACCGAGCGAGCTGAATTTAGGACATCCGAGCTAAAATCTCAGCTCAAACTCGTGACGAGTCAGTCCGGGTTAGCTCACGAGCTGACAAACTGCCTCACTGGGTCTGACTGGACCTTGTTTTAAGAAGAAAATAAATTTTACAAACTTTTTCGACCGAGCTGAACTGAGCTTGACAGTATAAAATGCACACAAATTCATACAAATTTACAAATTGATACCTAGCCGAGCTAGCTTGTGAGCTGACAAGCAAGTTAGGCCTCAGCTTGAACTCGTTAATTCTTGACTGAGCTAGTAGCGAGCTGGCTCGTTAACAGCTCGGTCCAGTAACGAGCGAGCTGTTAGCAAGCGAGACAGCTGCAAGTCACGATCGAGCCACGAGGTACGAGTTTTTTTGCCACCCCTATTCCCAACACAAATCTGAACGATTTGGTACTGCATTACGATTCGTGATGAAATTCCGCTGAGTGCTTCTCTCCTCAATAGTGTAAATCATTTTCATGATGTGTGTATATTAATTTAAATTTCTAATAAACTATAAAAAATTTGAGCGTTTCACATTCGGAGAGAAAAAAAAATATCTTTCTTTTTTTATATACTGAGGTCCATGGTGATCGAGCTTTTGTATCTATGTTGCTAATTACTAATAATTAGTTTTTTTATGAGATACTAATAATTAATTAGTTGTACATCATATCTATCATTCTTGATTGTACTTCACATTTTTTTTTAAAATTTAAACATTCAATCTGAACTAATCACCATGATCTTTATATTAAAATGTGCTTACAGACCAATTATTTTTTTATGTTCTAGTTTTTTTTAGATAGATGAAAAATTATTGTTTTTGAATGATCTACAAGCACGTGCTTATGTAAATAATGAAGCACTGTTTTTGGTGTTTACTTAAATTATAACTGATTAATAATATTATTGCAAAAAAAAAAAAATCAATTTTTGATCTAGTCATTAAGACAATACAGTCCATATAAAAAGTTCTAAGTTCAAAATTCGGATGAAATTCATTGTAAATATTTGAAATTGAATGACTCAATTTTATTTTAATCTAGAAGAAATATGTTATTTGGGGACTAACAATTCCCTAAAATCTAATAATGGGTCCTTTTGATTTGAAGTAAGAATTACGTGGCACCTACACAAACTAAGCAACTAAGCACGCCTACTGCGCATATAGATCCATTGTTTACACTCTAAACCTATTATTAAAAAAATTTAATTTCTGAAAGTGACTTCAATTTTGTCAAATATATCTCCTTTGTCCTTAGTTCCCTTTGCCTCCAATAATTTTTTTTATAAATTCACACCACAAACCAAGCTTTAAATTTCGCGGTTCCCTCCAATCCCCAAACTAATGGCCCAATTTTCAAACAGAGCAAAAGTGGTTGTAATTCTCTTCCTCTTTCTTCCTCCTTCCATATATGCAATAAGATTCCCAAATAGTATTGATCAAAGTTATGTTAGTGAGGGAAATGAGAGCAATAATGAGGTACTGACTTTTGTCTCGGAAAACATAATCCGCCATGGTGGCTTTCCGAAAGCAATTGCACGAATATTGGAGTCTGTGCCGAGCCCCGGAGTTGGCCATTAGTTTATATGGCTTGTTAATTTGTTGATAGCTGTGAAATTCCAGTTGGTTTATCTTAGCTAGTGGTCCTTTTTGTGTGATATTTACCATATAATTTAAATCATGTTTTGGTATATAATCACTCGAGAGGAAAGTGTAAATTTCCTCTATTGCTTATAAACATGAGGGATCAAGTTACAACAATTTTGAGTTACAATAAAGTTATAACAACGGTTTTTTTTTCATTTTCAAAGTCTAAATTGTCGATCCAAACCGTTCAACATGATTATCTAAATAAAATGTACTTCCAGATCAAATTTTACATTTTTTTGAATTTTTTAACTATTTATTAAATATTTTACAAAAACTAGTGAAATTCAGATCATTGAATTTTGTACCCATCTTAATAAATAGTAAAAAAATTCAAAAAAAATGTAAAATTTAATCTGAAAGCACATTTTATTTAAATAATCATGTTGAACGGTTTGGATCGACGATTTGGATTTTGAAAATGAAAAAACCCGTTGTTGTAACTTGATCCCTCCTCTATAAACATTTGTTTTAGAACTTAAATACTGATATGCACATCATCTCCAGGTTAAATCAGGAGCAGTAGACTTTATAACTCGTAACCAGTATTTAAAAAAAATAAAATAAAATATAATACCAGTTGACCTGAGCAAGGCTCAACCTATTACCAGCATATAGTTATATTACACCTACATACATAAAAGCAAAACAATAGATTTGACTCTTTGGCACCGAAGACTCAACGAATGCATGCCCAAAATGATTGCAAGCCAATCGCAGAGTTCTATTATAATTACTAGATATACTCACAATAGGTTGATTAAACACTGAATATGATCTTTGAAGCTAAAATGGTTAGAATATCAAGCAAGACCTGTCATTTAAAAAAAAAAAATGAGATATTAGTCTACCACAAGTATATATATAACAATACGGATTACAGTTAGATAAAAAAGGATGCAAAAAGATCGCTGCCGAAAAAGATACTAGATGGATGGAAATGATCAGAACTAAGTATCAAAGCTAGTGCCTTCTTTTTTCTCCTGCAATTAAACAAGATAAAATTTCTTTGTAAACACCGGATATTCACTTCCATCGGTGATAAATTGAATCTAGTAATTTGTGTACATCTTATAATCACCAAACAAAAAAGGAACTATGCAAGTAAAACGACATAATGAATGAAGCAAAGGCTGATTGAACAAAAGAGAGAAAACAAAATGAATGACAAATAAAAACATAGGAGGAAACAAAACCATAGCAGACATTGACACTGGTACATACCTCCACAGGAGAACCAGATGCGGTACCAGCCTGTTCCTCCTTGGAACCAGTACAATCCACCATCTGTAATTTTCCCAGACACAATCTTTAGACTTGTACCAATAAAATGGGTAATGACTAGTTCATGTTAACTAGACTTACAACTTTTCAATTTTTGTAATTCCTAATTATTAAGGGGTCAAAATGAAAAATCTTATGAACAAAGTGAACTTTAGAACAATTCCTTGAGGATCCTCATTTACATCATTTTCAAAGTTCTCTTCCTGACCTGAATCCTTTCCTTTTAAATTCTGCAATAAATCAGAATAAAAAGGTTCAAATAATTAGCAGATGTAACTAGAGGAGAAATATATTCTCGGAGCTGAGAATGGTGGAGCAAAGGCTGGTTTCACAAACAGCAATAGAGATCCTACTTTGGATGGCAGCTAATTAGTGACTTTTACAATTTTTGTCAAGCATTGTAAATATTTAATTTCATTTTTTTGGTCGTACTACCTTTTATGTAAATAAAACCTTTTCCTTATTATAAATTTTGTTGGGGGGCACCTTGCCACCAACCTTAAAAAAAACTAGAAGAGAAATGTTTGCAAACTGGGTTGTGTGCAAATAGATACACACAAAAATAACAGATAAAAAAGGAACAAGTAGAAATCAATACAATTTTATATTTATCTGGCTTTCACAGTTGTAGAGTGAATAAGCTGTCTTGCATATTTTACAACAAAGCCCTACTATTTTGAGAAACCAGAATTAAAACCTAAATGATTTTTCCTTTATAATCCACTCATCCAAAGGTCCCAGACCAGAGCAAATTGTTGTTGTAACAAAAAAAAAAAAATACTGAGAAACTTAAATTACCAGAAAGACAAAAGTCAAACAGTACCTCAGTTCCAGAATAAACTTCATCTGCCACAACCTCAAGAGGATAAAAGGAATCAGTACCAGTCACATTTTCTGGTTCCCACCTGAGAGTGGGACCAGGGGGTCCTCATTTGTATCTCTTTTACTTATCTATATGAATATAAAAGCAGTTGTCTGAATTTAGTTTCACCAGTTGTATTACCTTGCAATATAGTTCCTATTCAGAACCAATAATAGCAGTTATATGATTATATCCAACTTTCTTTAGATGTTTCCCTATGGATCCATTGTCAGGGTAAGATGTTGCAGTATATCAAAATATATTGATGGGGTTCTTAGTAATGTCTCCTATGCCTCGTAATAAGATAATTTCTATGCCTAATAGTGTAAAATCTCTTTCTTTCTGTATTTAATGCCAGATGAAAAATTAAATAACCATAGTTCAACCATATTGAACAACTTTACAATAATTTATATAAGCAATTAAAATTCTAAATTCAAACAGTCTACACATAAAAACAAAAGTACCAATAATATAATTTCTCAAACTCTTAACAAATATAAATAACTACAAATGAAACCCTCTACAACAAAAGAAAATCTAAAATCCTTGAATATCTAAGATTCCACCTCAGATTGATCAGATTCCACCACAGATCCCGGCAAAAGGACAATACTAGGCAACCTCTGCGGGTCCCACCCAAGAACCAGAGAGATGGCCCTTACAAAGGCTTGGTGGGCCGCACGCCGGCCTGCTTTGCCAATAGCACTGGCATGCTGAACCAATGCTACACACCCTTTGTACATCTTTCCCTTCCTCTTCTTGCCATCTCTCCTCATTTCACACACTAGACAGTAAAATTCACCGTTTTCATGATTTTTTTCATAACAGTCCCTCAAATCCGCATCATTTTCAAAAAGGTTACTGAAAAATTCATCCACATCATTTTCCGATTCCGATTCGTACTCTGATTCTGAATCAGAATCCTGGGAGAAGAATCCTTTGCAAGATTGAATTGCGGAGAGTTGCGTCAACATCAAGTCAGCTCGAGAGGCTGAATTAGGAGACATAGTAAGGGGGCTTTGTACTACAACCTGTTCAAATGGGGCCCACCCGTGAGGCGAAGATTTCTCTGGAACTGAAGCCGGGTCACATGGCCACTCTTTTTCCGGCGTCGACTCCCGCTTTTGTTTCTCGTTGCTTTTTTCAAGCGTAAGATGAGAACTCCGGTAGTCGTTGTAGTAAATACCAGGGTTAGAGTTAGGGTTTGGGCGGGAGTAGCGGGTACGGTTAGAGGAGGGCCTCCTGTAGACTGTGTGATCATGGTAAGGGATATGATGGGAGGAGAAATTGGGGTTTGAGTTTGGTGGGCCCTGGTACCAGAGAGAATGGAGATGGAGAACTTCTCGCGCCAACTCTTGCTCACTGTAATTCATGGCGACAGAGAGAAGGCGAGGAGGAGGAGGGAATGTCGAATGTGTGAAACTGCCGGGCCGTGGCCTGGTTTTCTGTACTTCGAGGGAATGGAGATCTCCATTGGTTGACTTGATGCAAAGTCTTCGTCTTTTCTTTTCTTTTTTCTTTTGATTTGTTTTTTTGTGAGAAATGTCTTCGACCCTTCCATATTAGCGACATTTTTCTCGAGTCCGTATCCTCTGAGATATCTCAATTTTTGAGTGACCGACGTGTCCGGTGTCTATTCGGGGGAACTTAGGGGAGCAGTATTATTTGAGCTTAGAGATTCGTGCAGAAAGTATTTAAACGATTACGATATTCCAAAAAGTCACGCAAAGTTTGAGATATCTCAGAGGATGCGAATTCATTTTTCTCAGGCATGTCCCCACCTAAAGTGAACCACGTATCCTCTGCATTAACTCAAAAAAGAATCTTTTGAGTTGATCCATCTCAGCCGTTTGATTTTAAACGGAATCATCTGATTTTAAAGCTTTAGCAATCTAGTTTGCACGAATCTTAAAACAGATCGAATGGTTTAGATGCATTAACTCAAAAGATTATCGTTTGAGTTAATGCAGAGGATACGAAATCTCTAACATGGACAGATTCCAGTATAAGATTTCTAACGAAAACATTACTTAAAAAATAGAGGTGGCATGTTTGAACTAATCCGACAGGATTGAACCAAGACAACCCGAAACCTAAGACGACCAAAAACATGGAAACTCGAAACTCAACCCGAATCGACCCAACAGGCCAAGACGATCTGAATTTTTCCGAAGCCCAAAAATAACCCGAAATTGGATAACCCGACACTGAGAAAAAAAGGCCGACGCTAGACGATATGAGACTTGACCCAATATGATATTATGAATACTATAAAAAAAAAAATTATGATATTATGAATATTATAAAAAAAATTAATACGTAATTTTAAAATTTTTAAGAAGTATACATTAAAATTGCCTCTAAAAAAAATATAGAATAAGTCAAATATAACGACCAGGCCTGAGGCCTCTCAAGTCTCAACACGAGTATACAGCTCAACAGGTAATCCTGTTAAGTGTTAAAGAAGTAAACCATATAATTATATAAACTTGTGTTTTGGCGCTGTTTTCTTTCAATAAAAATAATAGATTCTTTTTATAGAAAAATGTTCTTAATTAATGGAAAGTTTTTCCTCTCGTTGGCATGTACTTTTACAATATAAGAAAGCTTTGTTAGCTGTTATTCTTTTCTACCACCACCTAAAACTAAGAATTTATAATGGGAGTCCTCTAACGGCTCTTTTTCTTCAGTGTGATTTGCGAACATTTATAATTATTGGAACTAGAATGGCATAAGATCAAAGATCGACACATATAAAAACTATTATTACTTGTAGGCTGCTGGTTTCCAAAACGAAAATTATCCACCTATTTTGTGATCGTCAAAAAGATATACAAATTTATATACGTATGGATAGCTTATGAAGGTGTTTGAAAATCTTCTCCTACTTTAGATAGCTTTTATTCTTTATTTATTTTGTTACTTAAAAAATCCACCAAGTTTTTGAAGCAAGTCTTACTGATACAGTAGTACTCTTTTTATCTAGCTATACTTGTTCTCTCCAAAACCAAAGACTGATGGGTGATGGCTTTCATTTTCGACATGAATAATCAAGTTATTACCGTATTATTAAAAAGAGAATTCCAATGCCACAAGCAACCTCATTTTTAGGGTTGCTCATGAGCCGGAGTTCGAGTTACTAATCTAGTTTCGAATAAAAAAAATCCAATTTGAATTAAACTCGTGAACAACTCGAGTTGACTTGTGATCGTGAGATAGTACATATTTTATTAAAGTAAAAAATTACCAAATAGTACATAGTTTATCAAAATAGTACACAATTTAAAACTTTACATAATGCAGTAGCAAATATATAATGAAATAGTACAAAATTTATCAAATTACTAAATAGTACAAATTCTAACAAAAACATTACACACCAAGTTAGTGAGTCATCCGAGTTGATTATAAACCGAGCTGGGAGCAACTTGGATTCAACTCATGAGACAACCTAGTCAATGAACTCAGAGTTGTTGGCAAGTTAAACCCAAATTGCCAAATTAATTCTGAACGAGTTATGAGTCATTATTTTTTTTTTGTGCACCCCTACTGATTTTTGTATCTATATTTCTAAACATAAAAATCAAATGTTGAATCCAGACTGTTCATTCTTTTTATTTTCATGAATAATACGTCCACATAAGAATTTATTATTTAATAAGTTTATTTTATACTTAATCAAGTGATTGAAAAATGAACATATCTAAGTTAATTATGATATATTAATTTTAATACATTTATTTTTTATCTTCCTCAAAATTTAGTTAGTTACTACTGAAAATTTGTTTCCTCTTTGCAAATGAACCTTTATTTTTTCCAGGTTAAATCAGAGTATCAATTTCAAAGCTTCAAATTAGCATATCAAGAAAGAAAATGCCTGAGTCAACCTCCGCCTATTAGACTATTACCAGCATAGCAATTTTGCAGACATGACAGAACTAACTAAATTCTAAATTTAAAATTGTAAACATCCAAAGTATTTTGGCACCCAAATATATAACCAGACCCAGTGCGTACATGTCAGAGTAAGCAAATCAGAGATTTCTACTGTTATTACCTAATATAGATATACTCATCTATCGTTGGTTAATACTGCATCTGATCTTTGAAGCAAAAAAGGTGAATGTCAAATAGGACCTGCAAAATAACAAGAAATATAATTAGACGAAGTCGAACAGAAAGTACATCAATAATAATAAAAATGTATTAAGTGTGAAATTTAAAGAGCAAAAAGAAAGTACAGTGATTGTAGAAGAAAGAACTGTATGGTTGAAGAGGAATCAGAACTAAGCAGCATTAGTGGCACCATTTTTCTCCTGCAATCAAACAACATAAAACCTCTTTGTCAGGCAACTTGTGATTTTCCACAATGAGTTATGTAAGAAAGCTAATGAACATATGGAAACATAAAGAGGTGCTAAACTATGGGGAAAAAAAAAGAACAAAAATTTCCCAGATCACTAGCAACTTTTAATAAGGCAAAACTAATTCATGTTCTAAGCAATGCTGTATTTCAAGTTCTTTCAGATACGAGGTTCTCTTGACGAGATAATCAAGTTAAAATATGCAAGAGGCAAATCAGAAACAATGATGATTTTAGGGGGGATAAATGCAAAATTTTATGAAGAAACCGACCTTCAGATCAGTTCCTTTAGGATATTCAGCTGGCTTATTATTTTTAGAATTTTCTTCCTCACTCGATACCTTTTCCTTTGAAATCTGCTACCATAAACCATTATTAAAGAGGTTCAAATAAATAGCAATTACAAATATAAATAAGTGTTTCCAGGTGAGGTAGCATGCAGAAAAACACAAAAAAAGGACACTATAGATTAACCAAAGGTGCAAAAAGAAACATATACAATTTTACTTTTAGCAACCCTTGCAGTTGTAGATTGAATGAGCCATTTTGCATATTTACAGCTAAATTCTTAATGTTTTGTAAACCAAAATTGGCAACCTAGAAAAAATATACATTTACAAAAAGAAGATCTGGCCTCATGAAGAATAAGTTAATAATTGATATTCTGCTTTTATTATACATGTACCCTAGCTAAAGCAAGCAGTATTACCAGTAAATAGAAAAATAGGCCTTTACAAAATTAAATTACCAGAAACAGCAAAGGAGGTACCTCATTTCCAGAATCACAAGTCGCTGCGGCAACCTCAGAAGAAGGGGAAAGGATACCAGTACCAGGTATCTTTACCGGATCCCACCCAAGAATCCGACAAACTGCCCTTGCAAGAGCCCGGTGAGCTCCACTCCAACCCGCCTTGGATACAGTATTGGCATGCTGTATCAGTGCAAGACCGCTCTTGTAACGCATCCCCTTCCCCTTAAAATCCTCCCTTACCTGACAGATAAAGCAGTAAAAGTCACCCTTCTCAGGGTTGTTTTTGTAATATTGCGTCAGTTTAGGGTCCTTTTCAAAGATACCATCAAAGAACTCATCCATGTCAGGCTTCACCTCAGACTCCGAATCAGAGGAATTGAACTCATAATCTGATTCAGATCCAAAATCTTCCTTAATAGCTGAGAAAAACTTCTTTGTTGCCTTGATGGCACGGCGCTGTATGTTGGCAGCTTTGGCAAGAGCTTCAGACTGGGCAGAGATAGGGGGTGGTGGTGGGGCCATTGCCAGCGTGGCAGCCCATGTGGCTGGTGGTTTGAGGTCTGGGTAGGGAGTGGGGCATGGGGGCCACTGGTCAGAGGCAGAGTTAAGGTTTGGGTTTGCATCAGTATCCTTCTTATCCTGCATTTTTTAAAGAATAATTATTACTAAGCCCATTCCCATACAAAATAATTGGAGTCTCAAGAAACACGAGTAAAATGATTAACAAAGTCCCCAAAATTTATACTCTAGACTAGATGTAAATGCACAAGTTATATTTTGGTTTTATTAATTATTCTCACTTGCAACAATGCTCCTTTTCAGAATTATCCTATCAGACCTCAAATTTGCATAGCATCGAATATTCATCAAAGGGGTAAGTTTAATAATATATCTTATATCTTATATGCCGAGAACAAAGACAATTTGTGTTTATGATGCAATGCTCTTCTCTTTATTTCTTACATTGAAAGGTGACATGAAACTAAAGATCCATAATTGAAAGAGAGATTATATTATCTATAAGCAATTGAAGCTAAATTCAAAAGTCTCAAGAACCAGAAAGTAATAAGAACATACTTTTTAGAACTCTTACCAGATTCAATTTCAATAACCAAATACAAATAAATTAAAATTTAATCCCACAACAATATAAACACCAAAATAAATGTGTGTGTGTGTGTGTGTGTGTTTGAATTACAAAATTAAATCCCACACTCAAAATGACCAGCTTTTACCACAGACCCAGGCAAAACAACAAATTACGGGCTGAGGCAAAATTTTGGTTGAGGTGCAAATTTATAAATTTTCCTGAAAAAAACATAGAAATATAAGCATGTTTTGAGGACAAATTTTAGGGTGAGGCATAATTATATAATTTTAATTTGAAGTATATTATTATAATTTTTCTAAGAAAAAGTATAGAAATAAAAGCTTATTTTTGGAATTATTAAGATCTATGTGGCTCCGGCCCTGATTTCCAGTAACTTCACACCTTCTTTATATCTCTCCCCAAAAAGAAAAAAGAAAAAACAAAATCCCCTTCTTGCAATCTCTCTCTCAGATTTCAATGGGCTCAGGAATAAATCAAATGATTAAACAGGATCTAATCACAAAAAAGAAAACCGTTATATAAGCATTCCAAATGGAACGATGTAACGAACAATCAAGCAAACCATCAAACTGAGAAGGGGGAATAATACCAGGACGAGACCAGTGAGCTTCTGCTCCAGTCGACCCGCCACGACGGAATGCACGTGTTGTTGATTCGCTCCGCCGGTTAGGCTATCCGCCATTGTTTGTGAAGGCGAAAGGGAAAGCGACAAAGAGCGATTAGACAGGGAGTGAGGTGGGGGACTACCGGACTGGGAACAAGAAAGGCGTGAAAGGGTTTAAGGGAGAGTTGGACAAACTTGGGTCCCATGCCCATCGGACTCAAATTTGGGTCCGATGGGTTCTAAAAGTCCGATCGTCTTCAAGATACGTGCGCACGGATATTGAAGAAAATGTGCACGGATATTAAAGCGACTTGCACGGACCTTAAATCGGATCGGACAATTTTGGAACCCATCGAACTCAGTTTGAGTCCGATGGGCATCGGACCCAAGTTTGTCCGGGTCCGTATCCTCTGAGATATCTCAATTTTTGCGTGACCGACGTGTCCGGTGCCTATTCGGGGGAACGTAGGGGGGAAGTATTATTTGAGCTTTAAGATTCGTGCAGAACGTATTTGAACGATTGAGATATTCCAAAAAGTCACGCAAAGTTTTAAGATATCTCAGAGGATGCGAATTCAGTTTGTCCCGGGAGGGGAGGGAGGGGTAGAATCGGAACTATCGCCATGATTAAATTTGAGCCGTGTGATCGGGGACTGGAAAACTGACTTAAAATATCACGACGTCGTAAACTCCAAGATTAAATAAACGACAAACATTAGAATATACAAACAATTTCTTTTATCTGCGCAGATATTTTTTTTTTGGACAGCATTAACAAAAAAAATGACTATCCTTTTGAAAGCTATGTTTGAAAGTTTAAGCTTTCTTTACTTTGTCTTAATTTTTCTGATCCTATAAATATTTTTTTGTAATTTAACCATAGCATATTATTATTATTGCCTTTACTTTTTTTTTTCCAATACAATTATTTAATAAAAAATTCAGAAAACCGCAATCCTTTAATTGAGGGTAAAAAAAAGGATACAAAATTTCTATGCTGTTGTTAATAATCTAGCTTCTAAAATTATAGACAGCTAAAAAAGCAACAATTCAGAAATAAAAATGCAAACCATAATCCAGATGTTCCAAATTCTGGATTTGTGGGAGGAAGAAGAAGTATGATTTTTCCTGGTGTGGAAATAATCATGATTTATTGTAGGATAGGAGGCATCAGCAAGTATAGCACACTTGCCATATGGTAGCTCTTTAGTATTTCTCTTTATGTACATATATCCTTCGTCTCCCCAATCTTTACTCCACGAATTTTTCACGATCCAATAGTCACTGCCGCTTTTAGATCCATATCCGACCAGTAGAACTGCATGGTCGAGGAGGTACGGGTTGCTTGAGCAATTTCCATCGTAAATTCCCTGATACATTATTTGTCACTTGATTTCATTAGATTTACTTGAAATTAATGAGCATTCTATTGATTTACATCATGATTCAAAGAAGTGGTACAAAAGCAAATAATAAAACTTGAGAGAAATGAAAAAAAAAAAAAATCGGATATAGCATATTAGGGTTTGTGATTTTTTTATCCATCAACCATATTTTAATTTGACAAACATACAATTGTCAAAAAAATTTTTTATTATTTTAGGCATACATATATACGATAATATATATAACCGACAGAGTGAGTCTATGATACTATGCATATCACGATTTAGTACGTAATACAAATCAATATTTTCATTTTCAAAATCCTAACGATCGATCCAAACTGCTCAAAATAATTTTGATATGAATATATACTTACTTATCAAATTTTATATTTTTTAAAAAAAATATTACTATTTTTTAAGATAGGTAGAAAATCACTGTTTTTGTTGGATGGTCTAGAATTTTCAGATCAAGTAATTTTATACCCATCTTAAAAATAGTAATAAAATTCTAAAAAATATAAAATTCGGTCTGCAAATACATATTCGTATGAGAATCATGTTGAACTGTTTGGATCGATCATTAAGATTTTAAAAACATGAATATTGACCTGTATTACGGATCAACCCGTGATATGCATATTACCATAGACTCACTCTAACGACATATGATGATGAGATTTAATATATGCTATATTTTGTATTGAACGACTTTAACTTTTTCAGTCGTTTGAGTTTAATTTATAGTTAGTAATCAAATAACAAAAAAAAACCTTAGATTTTTTTTTTTCACTAATTTTGAGCCTTTTGATTTGAGGTAACTTTTTATTCTTAAATTGCCAATATTTGCTTTATTTTTTTTTTATTAGAGAACATATATTTCTAAAGATACTTAATTAAATGACGGACAAAACTTACCCCCATGTAAAGAGAGAAGTCTTCAGTATTGGCGTTGATACTGACACCAATTGGTTGTTTCAGCACAGCGCATTGTAGCGCATGATCATTGGGTGCCACGAACTTGTATCCGTCTATTTTCACCACCTTATTTTTAGCCTGTTCATTTAATTTCGCTTTAATTAAGCACAAAAAAATAAAGTAATTTAAAATAACATCGTCATTTTTTAGTATTGTATACGCAAAAGGTAAAATAATTTTATTATATATCTAAATAGCTCCGATATGAACAATTCAAACCAAAGTGCACCAAAGTAACGAATATAAAAAAAAATCGATGTCTCATGTAAAAAATTAAATACACGGGTTGGATATTTTCCTGTTGAATTAGTTTTTTAGGTTGAATTAGTTTGTGTTTCATCCTCTTTTAAAAAAAAAAAATCTCATGTAAGAAAGAAAATTGAGTGTAATAGAGGAATCGTATCCTTTGCGGAGTTAAAATGTGCAGATTTCTGCGTTTCTTTTAATCTGGTCCGTTCGTTTTGATCGGACGGACCAAATCAGATTTTAACCGAACCGCATATCAGATTTTTTTTTCAATTCAGGCAAGATCTGATTTGGTCCGTCCGATCAAAACAAACAGACCAGATTAAAAAAACTGCAGAACTCCGCAGAGGATACGATTCTGTGTACTAGATTGTATATTTTGCTGTTGAATGAATTACGTACCTCAGTGATGTTGCATGTCTGATTTAGTCCGTCGTAGGGATAATTTGACTCAGTATTAATCCCTCCATTTTTGATAACCCATTCAAATCCATCTTCCTTGTAGCCTCCATTACAGCCCCATTTGGGTGGCACGCAGTCTACGAGCTCTTGTTCGGAGATGCTTATCAGCCTTCCTGTTTTTATTGCATTAATGCTCTCCATTGCTCCAGTTGAAGCGAATGCCCAACAACTCCCTGTGTTATTATTACCAAACTTGTACGTAATTATTCAAAACATATGTAACCAGAAAATTGAAATACATAAGTATTATGTAATTTTGTTTTATAAAAGAAGTTAATCTTATATTTGGAATACATAAGGCATAAGGCATAGGTATATTTGGAATACATAAGCCTCAGAAACTTGTACGTAATTATTCAAAAAATGTAACCAGAAAATTGGAAATACATAAGAGCATCTCCATTCCAACAAACGCTTAGCAATTAAAATTGGTCACGTTACTAAATTTAACAATTAAAAAGATTCATAATTTATATTTCACTCCATCCCAGCAATTGCAATTAAAGAGACTCATAAAAAATCTGAACCAATCAATTCGCCATGCTGACAATAAGTAAACGTTTGTTTTTAAAGAAAATTTGCTTATTTACAAACTATCTCACAATCCAGCAAACTAGAAAACAATAACCACATCAGATTGCAAATCAGAAAACAATAAGCGTTGGAGATGCTCTAAGGCATATATAGCCGCATAGGTATATCAGAAAGTTGGATATAGTGTCATTAATTCGATAAATAAAAAAAAAAAAAAAAAAAAAAAACAATATGAAATTTTTGCAAATATACACATATTATATATCAAAATTTTAAACAATAAAACAATAAATTAAACCATGCATACCACAAACATATCCTTGATCTTTTACTTGTGTAACCACACCTTGCTTCCTCCAATCAAGAAAAGGTGGCGCCCTACAATATTCATGTTCTTCATTTTTCATATTTATTTGATCATCATCTCTTGCTTCTTTTCTCTTTCTCAAATATTTCTCTCTGAACTCCTCCATACTTAAATCTGCAAGATTATTTAACCCCACAACATGACCTCCAAGCTTCTCTTTGTTCGCATTCCATTTGTGCACAAACTCAAAATTCTTTACAAAATTCTCGAATCCTCGCACTTTATCATCCGGTCGTGCGTAGGTTTTCTCATACTTTTTCATCCATTGTTCAAAAATTTGAACTAGTTCTTCTCGTTGCTCTGCATTATAATTAGAAGAATTGTATTCTAACTTGGAGAAACCTGTACGTATTAATGGCGCAAACATGACAATGAATAGACAAATAAGGAGAAATATTGCTTGAATTTGGTTGTTTTTGAGAGACATTGTTGTATGATATGGTTGATTGAATTGCTGGTTAATTATGATTTTATAATATCATTAATAGCAAAAAAAAAAAATAGTCGGTAAATTGAGGTTTGTGGAATTAGCATCAAGTAGGGGTGCAAACGGGTTGGATATTATTCGACCATAACCGTATCCGAATCCGAATCCGAAAATTAGATACGGATATCCGATATCTGAATATCCGTGCGGATACAAATACGGATATGGTTTTAAATTTTAATTATCTGTATATGAATAGTAGTATATAATATATAGTTTAATATATATCATGAAAAAAATTATGTTATTTACTATTATAAACAGCGGATATCCGCATTTGTATTCGTTTAATATCCGATTTGCAACCGTATCCGTATCTGAAAAATAAAAACGGATACGAATATGGTTTTACCACTATCCGATCCATTTGCACCCCTAGCATCGAGTTGTATAAATTTTGAAACGTAACTATAATCGCAAGGTTTTGTGTTATTGAATTTAGTAACATACCTATAATTGAATTTTTTTTTTTTTTTAAAGACTACAAGTTGAATCTTAATTAATTTGAAAGGCAACCCAAGTTTAGTGAAATGTACATGCATTTTTAGAGATGTTTTGATTCCTAGATATTTTTGACACAGTTATTTTCAAATATATCAAAATAAAATAGATTGCCTGCATTTTGCATAAAATCTTATGTCCGTATATAGTTTTTTTTTTTATGAAAAATAGAAATCATGTTCCTATTTGTGTATTAATTATAAAATGCTTACAAACTATCAGGTCTTGATATAAGATCTGTCTAAAAATCTGTACCCACCTTTTACAGATGTAGACTCCATATCGAGTCCAAATTGAAAGAGAGCAAACTAAAACAGAAAAGTAAAAAGGAAAAAAACCAACCCCACAAATTTAAAACTAAACCAAAATGAAAATGATTATCTAAAGTTCTATTTGTTGTACGCTAATTAAAATAAGACCACTGACTGTAAATCTTTTCCACCAGCTCGTTTATTGTTTTGCTTTGATCTTTAAATATTCTGTTACATCTTTCTCTCCAAGTGATGAAATGTGTGATTGCCATAACTTCTCTGGTCTTCTTGGAAATCTTCAAGTGTACAAAATGTGTGATATTCGTATATAGTTTAAGGTGTGTGTACAAAATATGTTCAACTATATTATTCATCTCAATACCCCTGTGAAATTAATTAATTAGTTCAAAACTATATATGAAAGGTCTACCCAAATAAATTAATTGGTTCAATTAAGTCTTTGATTATATCTTATTCGATCAACTTTTGAACTAATAATACCTATTCAAAATTCGTCAATCAACTTCTTAAATTTTCTTGATTCGATTATTGTCTTACTATTTTTAAATTTTCTTAAATTAAAAAAATTTAAAAATGGTTTAGATTGGTTAGTAAAATTCGATTATTATTATAATTAATGGCTTGTATAAGAAGTGTATAGGCTCGTGGAGTTATTAATTCTTAACTAAAATTTTTGCATGGGTAATTAAATCAATAAAAAGTACATAATCTTGATTTAATCATGTGCAAAAATTGAAAAATGCTTAATAAAACAATAAAAAGTTATTTGAAGATTTAATTGGCACAAATAAAAATTAACGAACCAAAAGCGAACTTTCCACATCTAATTATTGAGGACTTAAAATTAGATTACGAGACCTCAAATAACAGATATTTAGATTAGAATGTTTTCACTCGTGGTTTTGGGCGTCTTTTTAACCTACCTAATTTTTATCGAAAATAATAAAAAGTCTGTACATGGTGAGTCTATCGTACTAGACATATCAAGGGTTGAATTGGTCCGTAATACCGATTGATAGGGCCATATTACTAAGTTCCTAAAAACTCTGCTGGGCTAAACAAAAACTGGAACTCAGATCTCTCTTTTGAGGCCAGCTCGGAATCAATAAGAAAAACCCAAAAGACATTAAAGCCGAAGCCCATATTTGATGAGTTCAGCATATGAAGAGAAGTTAAACTGACATCGGGCTTGCACTGCCCTATACGGGATAACCACTCCCACGATCTCAATAACTATACCCACAATTTCCCGGCTAATACAGGGAAAACAGTTAAAGACTTAGATTTCTTAAAAAAGGAGATCGAATCTTAGCTATCAGCTTACACTAAGAGAAATATCACATAGAGAAGAGTCTGAATATCTCATATTCTCTTCTCGTTCCTTGTCGGCTTATTGTCTTGCGATAAGCCGATCCACCTCAACCAACCACCCTCGTCTCAACTTATCGATCGAGATAAGATGAGATTCAGCAGGCGACGACTACCTCCGACATACAGGCTATCCACTCTAGATAGCACGTATCACGGATCAATATTTTTATTTTCAAAGTTCTAACGGTCAATCTAAACCGTTTAATATGATTCCTATATGAATATGTACTTGCAGACTGAATTTTATATTTTTTAGAAATTTTTATTATTTTTTAACATATGTAGAAAATCACTTAAAATTTTGGACCGAATTTTATATTTTTTAGAAATTTTTATTATTTTTTAACATATGTAGAAAATCACTTAAAATTTTGGACCATCCAAAAACAGTGATTTTTTAACTTTCAAAAAATATAAAATTCGATTTGCAAATACATATTTATATGAAAATCATATTAAATAGTTCAGATCGACTGTTAGAATTTAAAAAAAAAATATTGATCCTTATTACGAACCAAATCGTACTATGCATATTACCATAGACTCACTCTATCAGCAAGAAAAAAAAAAACGAAAACATCAAAACTTAGGATGCCAAATACTATAGACACCTTAAAACGTGCCACTATTGCTAATCTTAACTCTGGTTATCATTCAAGTAGGGAAGAAATATGTGCCCTATGTTCATCAGATTCAAATTTGATGACGTTTTTTTACCGTCTGATCCACTTTAAGATATATACATTCTAGATCAACATGAATCATAGAACGAATGCACATGGATCTTAAAATTGATTGGACAGTAGATGAACCTATCAGACTCAAGTCAGATAAGCATTGGATGCAACCCGTTCCCTCCAAGTAGAGCTTGAAGAATCTGCTTGTCATTTTTTCGAGATGCTCGAATTATTCAGAAATACTTTGTTATATTTATTTTGGAAAGTTGAATTGATATCTGTCGAAATTTAGTGAATTAATATTTTTAAAGCTTAATTGATTTTTTTAATAAATTATAAGTTACAGTTTGATTCATTATCATAGATTTCTAACTTATAAGGCTACAGATCCGTTAATGATGTTTCCTAATAAATCTGAGGGAGAATTTCATCTAAGTCTAATTAACTAGCCTTTGTTATTTTTGCAATTTTTGGTATATTAGAAATGAGAAGGTAGAAAAGTTGAAGGTATGATCGGTAAAAACTGTAACGATTATGCTAAATTGCTAAGCGTTCCCAGGTGATGTATCTCCAAACCTTATCCATAGTTTATTTCGTCAAATATAGAGAAGAAAATTTGTCACGGCGTGACTAGTCACGTCACGTATATCAATTACGTGACGTGACCGCATTCGAGTGAAAATTACATACCACCTCACGTCATGGTATACAACATAGAGTATTCATTTAGTACTGATTTTTATTTTCTCTAGTTTAGTCTAATGAATGTTTATAATTTGAATTTTTAAAGTAATGTCAGATTTTCAACAACCTTTTCTCAAAAAATAAAATAATTTTTTTAACATTATTTACTTATTTTAGAAATTTTCATATTTTTTATATTTTTCAAAATTTTCAACAATTTAAATTAAAATATAAAAAAAATTTGACATGACTAATTTATGTCACGGCATGTCATGTCATGGTGATCACGTCACGTATAGTCACAGCGTTATTATACGTGACGTGACCATCCACCACCATTTTGATCACATCACGTGAAAAAAAAAAATTAATCACGTCACATCACATGACCAAATCACGGCGTGTTTATCATGTTACGTCACAGCGTATCACGTATTTCCTTCTCTAGCCAGGTCTCTCTATAAAATACCCTTTCACACGCCTGTCAATCGCTTTGAAACTCGAAAGTCATCATTTCTCTTCGAAGCACAAGAGAACCTCAGAGATATAATCATAAATCAGCTAATCTATTCACAAACATAAAAATCCTTATGGTTCATCAACTAATCTAGTATCTCAATCTCAACTGCTGTTTACAATCACAATGGTTAACTCCAATGTGCCAGATCAACTTCTGTATTACATGGCAAGTCATGGCAAAAAAAAATTTCAAATAATAAAACCATGCTGCAACTCCCAACTCTGATCCTATCAGACTGCAGTATACTGGCATATCTCATATCCAGTGTTCTAAATAGTTAGCTATAGCTTTTTTTTCGACCATAAAAGCTAAGATATGAAATAAAAGTGCGCTATTTCAACTACGGCTGCTATAGCTGTAATAGCTAACCGCTATTACCCTATGCGCTCGTTATTGCTACCGCTATGCTACATGAGCTTCTGTGTTTATGTTTCTGTTTTTGATGCTACATGGTCTGCTATAATAAATATGCTAAACCAAACTATGTATTTGTGTTCTTATTTGTGATTTAGTCTCTATTTCATATCCGAAAATATTCAAATATTAATTCTTCCTTTTACTTGCTCTTCGTCTAGTATTCACCTGTAAAATTATTGTTGCCCGTTTAATTGAAAACTAATTTTGATTATTATAATATATAAAATATTCAAATAGGTATACTAAATTTTACTTGTAAAATTAATTACTTCTGATATATTATAATTTGTAATACTATGAAATATGAAATATTAAATAATGTTACCTTGTAGATTTTGTTTTCTTCTTATTTGCATAATTGAAAAAATTATAGACTTAGATTAGTTGTTACTCCAATTCTCTAATATTAATCATGTTGATAATTAGTAGAAATATAGAATATAAATTTTGAAAAGAAAAAAAAAACGCGCTATGTATGATAGCTTCCGTTATAACCACGCTATTCACAATAGCTTTTTTTTTGTCTCTCCCCTGTGCTACTATAATAGCTATTTAATACCTTGCTCATATCTGATTCATCACAACGATCTACAAATCTATAAATTTTGGGAATCATATCCTCTGCGGAGTTTTTACCTGCGGAGCTGTGCAGTTTTTTTAATCTGGTCCGTTCATTTTGATCAGACGGGCCAAATAAGATTATGACACGAATCTCAAAGCAAAATTAATACTGCCCCCTCCATCAACTCAAGCACTCACCGGCTGAGATTAAATCTGGGCCGTCCGATCAGCTCCGCAGGGTAAAAACTCCGCAGAGGATACTGGTCCCAAATTTTGGCCCAATGAAGAGTTGTAGAAATATTTGCCAGGTGCAGGGCCCCGCAATCTTGTAGATTATTCAAGATGCTTTTGCAGGAATTCTGTGTTTCAAAAATTTGACTATGTAATTTCTCCCCGGATATGCGACTTTACATGTACCTGATGTAGCATTGTCTTAAATTTTTTAAAATTTCCCAAGGGACTTTACCTCAAGAAAATAAATGTATTATCTCAATTGCCCATCAATTTAAAAGCCACTCAATGTTCAGCAAGTGAAATAAGCAACAAATCAGAAACACAAATGTACACTAATTACAGGTTACTCAAATGCCCGATATGGGGAGATAGTAGCGTGATTTTTTGTAGGGTATGAGGCAAGTCCATGTATAGCACACTTACCATACGGTAGGCTTAAATCTCTTTTTATGTAGATATAGCCTTGGTTTCCCCATCTTTTACCCCAGGAATTCTTTAAGATCCAGTAATCAGTGCCATTGTCAGATCCATATCCAACAAGCAGCACTGCGTGGTTTATTTCATCTGGATCACTTGAGCAATTTCCGTTGTAGATTCCCTATCATGACAATTGAGCAATTGCTGGTTTAGTTGCATTTTTCACAAAAAAAATAGAAACAAATTGTGTTTCTTTTACTGGTCAGGAAGTGCATCCTGCCATCAAGCATGCATCCTAAAGATCCCTCTAATACATTTTAGAAGTATTGAAGCTTACCTCTTTGTAAAGCTGGAAGTCACGAGCACCGGCTTCAATGCCGACACTAATTGGTTGTTTCAGTACAGCACAGAGAAGCGCCTCATCATTCGGTGGCACATCTTGGTACCCATCTATTGTCACTGCTTTATTATTTGCCTGCCATGTAGTTTTTCATTAGCCACACACACACAAATATAATTCTGTTATTTTTGATGCGGTACCAGTAACAAAAAGGAAATAAAAAAGAGTAAGACGAGAGACATTCTATGAGCAAACAAAAAACATACAATGAGATCCAAGTGAGGCTATGGTTCTATGCTACTGCATATTGGTCTGTACAGATCAAAATTTTCATTGTTATGTCCAAATAGTCGTTCTGAACTTACAGACCAAATTTTACATTTAAAAAAAAAAAGAAATTTACTATATTTTTAGATAGGTAAAAAATCACTACTTTTGAATGGTCTAGAATTTTTAAATCAAGTGATTTTCTACATATCTTAAAAAATAGTAAAATATTCTAAAAAATATATAAAATTTGATCTACAAGTATATTTTTATATGAAAGTCATCTTGAATGTTCAGATCGACTATTTAGACTTAGTAAATGAAGATATTGATCCATAGTACTGACCATTATGCGCTATGCATAGTACCATAGCCTCACTCGTAAGATCCCAAATGAGAAAAGACAAGTACAACATCAGAAAAAGAAAGGAACAGTTGTTGAAAATAATCTTCTGGTTGAATTACCTGAGTGATGTTGCATATACCATCTTTTGCTGTATACGGATAATTTGACTCGGTGCTGATCCCTCCATTTTGGATAATCCATTCAAATGCATAATCCATGTAGCCTCCATTGCAACCCCAGTTGGTACTGACGCACTCTACAAGCTCTTGTTCCGAGAGGCTGATCAGCTCTCCAGTGGTTATTGCATTAATTCCTTCAATGGCTCCAGTTGTAGAGAATGACCAACAGCTTCCTAAATACAAAAAAATTACAATTTAAGTGGTCTGATTTATGAATTCGCATCCTCTGAGATATCTCAAACTTTGCGTGACTTTTTGGAATATCTCAATTGTTCAAATACGTTCTGCACGAATCTCAAAGCTCAAATAAAACTGGCCCCCTACGCTTCCCCAAATAGGCACCGGACACGTCGGTCACACATAAATTGAGATATCTCAGAGGATACGGACTCCTGATTAATTTGCTTAAGGAATAGTTGCTTGTCTGCAACTGGTTATCCCATACCAGTTGGATACTGGTAAATGTGGTATGACTTCTTTTTTTTCTGTTATTCTGAGTGCTAATTGCCACATTTTTTGAAAACAAATAATAAAATTATGGAAATTTATGTT
Source organism: Carex cristatella (assembly GCA_024447775.1). Classification (NCBI taxonomy): domain Eukaryota; kingdom Viridiplantae; phylum Streptophyta; class Magnoliopsida; order Poales; family Cyperaceae; genus Carex; species Carex cristatella. The sequence goes on along the minus strand of JAJHPF010000028.1, from coordinate 2,672,248 downwards.
ATTTGAAATTTGTAACCGAAAATCAATAACTTATCTAGTAGTTTTGAATTTCAGATGGCAACAAAGATGTACTAATCGACAAGAAATAAAGAAATACATATTACCACATTGGCCTTGATTTTTAACGGAAGTAACCACACCTCTCTCCTCCCAATTGAGGGAAGGAGGCGCATCGCAACTCTCGTAGTTTCTCTCACTATCGGATCCAACCCTTCTCTCTCTTCTCTTTCCCATCTGAAACTTACTCAAATACTTCTCCCTGAACTCCTCATTGCTCAAATCCGCCAAATTATTCATCCCTACAGAATGATCTCCATTCGCCTTCCTTCCATTCACATATTCGTAATTTCTCAAGAAATTCTCAAATCCACGAGTTCTATCCTCCGGCTGGGAATATATTTTCTCATGAGTCTCCATCCATTGTTCGAAAACTTGAGCTATTTGAAGCTTGTGTGCATTTGTCGGATAAGGGTTGTATCCAGCAATGGAGAAATCTGTCGGGATTGAAAAGACCAGTACGGCCATGGATTGCCATAGAAGGAGAACCAATGCTCGAATTTGGGGGTTTTTGAGAAACATTGTTGTGTGACGAATTGAAAAGACTGTTGATTCGATTGAGATTATAGTTTTGATTTGTAATCTCTCCTAATTTTAAAAGTCAACAGGATGTGAGACGCATGAATGATCACGTAACAATTTTCTCTCTTATTCTCTCTCAATTATTGTCTTTTTTGAAATCTTTGCACAGACTGTGAAGTCGTGAGGAAATCGAACTCTCGATTTTTTAGATACAATAGTTTCAGGCCAACTGTGCTATCTATTATTGTCTATGAACAAACTACCGCACGACGAATTGAGAGAATCTTGGAATTCACATCCTTCCCGGTACCGTAAAAGAGAATATTTTAGAATTACTAGATCCGGACCGTTCTTTTAACTTTGCACGAATATCTAAGCTCAAATTATACTGCCCAGCGCTAGCCCGAATCTCAAATAAATCTTAAACCGTAAAAGTGAAGGGGATCTTTTACACATTAGGGAGGATACTCTTCCGAGAATCTTGTACTAAAATTTCCAGAGGAAATGGAATTCGCATCCTCTGAGATATCTCAAACTTTGCGTGACTTTTTGGAATATCTCAATCGTTCAAATAAGTTATACACGAATCTCAAAGTTCAAATAAAACTGACCCCCTGAGCTTCCCCGAATAGGCACCGGACACGTCGGTCACGCAAAAATTGAGATATCTCAGAGGATACGGCCTCGAGGAAATGATACTTAATAACTGCCATTATCAAGAGGGACCCACTTGGACAAAAATTAATTAGAGGATCTGGGAAAATTAATTGTTTTTACAGGAGGTAGTTACAGGCTTATAGTTATAACTAATCTTTCCATTACATTGAAGACTGGATATCTCCATTACATCAACAAAGATATGGCTATCAACCTCTTTGTTAGTAGAGTAAGGGCTAGAGAAGGAAATACGTGACACGCTGTAACGTGACATGACGTGATCAACATTTTTTTTTCACGTAACGTGATCAAAATGGTGGCGGATGGTCACGTCACGCATAGTCACGCCGCGACCATGTGTGACGTGACGTGTCATGACGTAAATTAATCACTTCAATTTTTATTATATTTTAATTTAAATTGCTGAAAATTTATAAAAAATATATATATAAAAAATATGAAAAATTCTAAAATAAGTAAATAATGTTGCAAAGTTATTATTTTTTTAGAAAAGACGGTTGGACATCTGACATTATTTTAAAAATTCAAATTACAAACATTTATTAGACTAAACTAGATAAAATAAAAATTAGTACTACATGAGTACTAGTATCACTTAATCTACCCAAAAAGAAAAACCTAAACACTCTAATTCATAACGTGACGTGACGTGTAATTTTCGCTCGAATGCGGTCATGTCACGCGAATGATAACGGCATGTAATTAACACATGTGACGTGATGTGATGTGACTAATAACGGCGTGACAAATTTCCTTCCATGCAAAGTTATACTTTGCTGCGTATGTAGATTTTGCACATCAATAAGCACTCTTTACCTCTTCTCTTCTTATTCTTTACTTGTCAATCAAACAAGTATAACTTATGATAGCACAACTTTGCATAGAAATTTATGCTTACATAATTTTATGCTCCAATCAAATATCGTATATAGGGGGAGAATTTGCCTACAGGCATTGTAACTTTGTAAGCAAAAAAAGGAAAATAAAAATTAGGTGGGGATTAAAATGAAATTAGTTTGAGCCACTTGTCTCAATTGAATCCTACCGGTCTGATATATGATGGTACCACTTGTCTCAATTTTTTTTAAGCTGGCAGGTCTTAGCCTACTTAAATCTTTTATTAAATTAATAAAAAAAAAAGTTTACAAAGAGTAAGCATACTAATTTAATTTTACAATAATTTCCGGAATACCACACATTCAAAGCAATCTCCATGGAAACCCTACTCCATAAATTGCATTTCACATTACTTGAAAGCCCTCTCTATTCCAAAGAAGAGATTTGCTCTTATTATAAAACTCATCTCCTATTCTTCTCCAGGGAAGCTTATGATTTGCAAGTCTTTTCCTCTTCGCCTTTATACCAGTAATGTCCCGACCATTCTATCAAAGGGAAAATATGAAACAAAACCATTAATTAGAACCATAATTTCAGGCCGGTATAATTTTGTTCATTGATCATTGCTCAAGGGCCTTTGAATCAAAAGTACCCAAAAGAAAAGGTAAGAAAGAGAAAATCAACTTTGTGCTGTAATCAGTGGCTTGCATTTCTAAACATAATGCATTTTGATTAATTAATAACAAAACACAAACCTGGAGGCAAACCCCGTCTTTGAGATCACAAATGGGGTAATCTTGGGGACAGCAATAAATGCTTCCCTCACAGCATACAGCATTCTGGTAAGCACAACAGCCATAGAGAAAACAGAATTCGCCAAACTGGTACAAACAACAGCATGTCTCTCCAGATGTGCAGTATGACATGTCACCGCATATTACCTGCCACGTACAAAATTAAAATAATGGTAAATTAACTGCTATAATTTTGTTTGTGATGCTTCTTTTGGTGGTTATTATCAACTTATTAATAATTGCATTTAGCTACCAAATATTATTATTTTTTTAATAGAAGCAACAAAAGATATACATATTAACCAATCCATAAGAAGAAAATGACAAATAGATCCCTTAATGTTTGGGTTATAGCTTACCGGAGAAGGGCCTGGAGGTGGTGGAGGAAGCGGTGATGGTGGCGGTGGGGCCAGGGGAACAGCTGGAGATGGGAGCTCCTTGGTGGGGTAAGAGGCCATAGCATTAATGGCACAGGTACCATATGACAGATTCAGATTTCTTTTCATGTATATGTATCCCTGCAATCCCCAACTTGTACCCCATGAGTTCTTCACAATCCAATAGGAGACTCCATTTTCAGATCCATATCCAACGATCAAAACGGCATGATCGATGTCGTCTGGATTGCTTGAGCAATCCCCATCGTAGATGCCCTAACAAGTCCAGAATAAAATTTTCCTGGTCAATTACCTCAAATTACAAAACAGAAGGAAAAGTTATCTTTTTTTTCACCTTGTTGGTGAGATGTAATTTTAACAGAAATTCAAATAAAATTAAATTTTGAAGTTTCATGTACCCCGGTGTAGAGTTGGAAGTCAAGAGAAGAGGCATCAATGCCGACACTGACTGGCTGCTTCGCCACCGCACAAAGAAGCGCCTCATCATTTTGTGCCACATCTTTGTATCCATCTATTGTCACCACCTTTATTTCTTCCTAAAAACAGATTATCGCCGCATAAACTTTAAAATACAACATCATTGATTCAGTCACACAGATATGCAAAAAGTTAATTGAAATAGCCGTAATTACTCTTAAAATAGACGAGTTTAGCAGCAATTTTAAAAGGTATCTTTTGTTTCAAAATTTGGAACACCTTTTGAATGTTACATGCACTGTCAGTGCCAGTGTACGAATAGTTTGCCTCAGAATCGATGCCTCCATTACTGACGACCCACTCAAAGGCGTAATCCATGTAGCCTCCATCGCACCCATCATTGGTTGTGTCACAGTCGATAAGTTCCTGTTCAGAGAGGCTGATCAGATCTCCAGTTGCAATTGCATTGATTCCCTCCATTGCTCCAGTTGATGAAAATGCCCAGCAACTCCCTGTTAGTAAATAAAACAATTGTAGCTCATTTTTATTTATGCTGATTCGGGTTGATTTTTAGGTATCTAACAGCAATGGTTCGATGATACTGGTATGGTACTGTTATAGTAAATCAGTACAAATTGACCAGAATGTCACATCAACAGTGTCGTACATAATTGGTATCTATCAGTGTGGTACAAAATCATTTTTTTCCATAAAGCAACAAAGAAATGAAGTAGCAATAATAATAATTAATCATACCACAGCCGCCTTGATCTTTTACGCCGGTAACTGCACCTTTTTTTCTCCAATCAAGGGACCAAGGCGCTTCACAACTTTCATATTTTCTTTCTCCATACAATTCAACCTTTCTCTCTGCTCTTCTTTTCACATTCATTCTTCTAATATATTTTGCTTTGAACTCATCATTACTCAAATCTGCAAACTTATTCAAACCTACAAGATGACCTCTTTTCTCTCTCTCTGCATTCCTTTGATCAATAAATTCTAAGTTTCTTGCAAAATTCTCAAACCCTCTTGCCTTGTCAGCTGGTTGCATGTAGATTTTTTCATGCTTTTCGATCCATTGTTCAAAAATTTGAACTAAGTCATGGTTAGTTGAGTTAGTACAAGGGTTGGAACCAGAGACCAGTATCATGGCCACTGATGACCACAGAAGGAGATCTAGGACATCAATTTTGGTTCTTTTGAGAAGCATTTTTATTTTTGTGTGAGAAACTGATAAAGTTGATAGAACTGGTATCCAGTGTTTTAAAGGTTAAATACTTTGAATGTTAGTTGGAAGTGATTTATGTCAGGTTCTTAATTGCTCTGATAGCCCAATAACCCATTGAAAGCGGAACCGTTTGTTATAAATAGTTGACTCACTGCTGTGTATACCAAATCCTGAACTTAGATAGCATGTTGTTTGCGGTTGCTCTAAACTGCTATTTTATATATAAGTATATTGTCCTTTTGTTAATTGAAAGAGTTCAAGTCAGAGACGAAACAATCCCTCCTGTAAAAACGCGCGCGCGCGCCCGCACACACACACACAAAAATTGAGATATCTTGGTAGGATTATTTTCTGATCTAACTTGGATCAGATCTAGAAGAGCTTCTCTCCAAGAAATCAAGGTCAAGCTAACAGTCAGATATATGACCGTTAGGTTTACACAGTGCAAGAATTAAACAATCATATTCGTATGGTAGGTAGGCCGTTGGATTAAATGAACTGTACAGATCAATCCACCCAAAAATTGAGATATCTCAAAGGATACGGATTCAAACATTACTGCTACCATACGGTACCATACGGGGTTTCCTCATTGCGCTTATATCAGTTAACTTTCAAAAATGAGATCACTCCTAGAATATTATTTGTCGAAATAGATCTGTCTAGGAGAGAAAATATATTACGAGCGAAATCACATGCTTAGCTTTCTGGGCGCAATTGAGATTATACGATCGCTGATGTAATAACCGGTATCAGGACCAAAGTGTGTGGGAACATGGCTGGTGGACTTTTGCTGCCTGAGAAGGCTTAGAGGGTGTCAGTATCAACTGTTGACTGGTGCAGTGAGGGCTTATACAGTTCATGCTGATACAATCTGATATACTGTGGGCCAAGCGCATTCTGCAGTTTAGAGTTAATGTAGGCTCCAATATATGGAACAAACTTGGGTCCGATGGGTTCCATGACCGTCCGATCTGATTTAAGATCTGTGCGCATGGATATTAATGCAAAGGCTCACAGATATTAACGCAATGTACACAAATCTTAAATCAGATCAGATGGTTATAGAACCCAACGAACTCAGTTTGAGTCCGATGGGCATCGGACCCAAGTTTGTGCCCCCAATATATAGATAGTGTAGGAGTACTTACAAAGGCGGAGCTACATTAGAATTGCCCATTCCTGAATTTTGATAATCAAGTTTAACCTATATATATTTGAGTTTTTACCTACCCCACATTATGAATTTTGCCTATCCCTGTAGTGTAAATGTGTAAATGTATTATTCTCAAATCTCGTTTTCTTTGGCTAGAAGGAATTAGCTTGATAAATTCGTATCTTTTTTTTCTATTTTCGTATTTTTTTCAGATCGAGTTTTTCTTCTTTCATTTTCAAATACAAATGTAGAAGATGACCCCATCACTTACTTGAACTTGATGCACATGAGACGCCAAAGAATTTATAAGGAGATCATATGAGCTATGTCTATATAATAAAATATTAAATATAAGAGCGCGCTATATGCAGAGAAAAAAGCACTCCTTATCTTTTCTACTCTTCTCCATTTTCAATATATAGGATGTTTTTATTTTCCTTCATTTATTCTCATTTCTTTCTTTTTTCTCTTGTTTCCCTCCATTTCGTCATTCATGATGTCACCATTTCTCTTAATTTTGCGTTTTCTAATTTTTATTTGAATTAGTTTCTATATTGTATTTTTCTTGTTCTTTTTGCTTCTTTCTCATTCCTTCATTTTTTTTTTCTTCAATATTTTTTTTTCCTTTTTCTATTTTTAGTTATATTGTTTTTTTTATTGAATAAGGATATGAAAAAAGAAATATCATGAACATTTAATTTTTGAATGAAATTTGTAGGTTTTTTTTTGCCCGCTCCTATCAAAATTCTGGCTATGCCACTAAGTACTTGCGTTAACTAAACATTAGTAAATAATCTTATTTTGTAAATATATTTGTTGATGGCATTTGCCACCAACTATAAAAAAAAAAAAATTTATACACAGTGAACCAACAACGAAAAAACATTAATTGCTCAAAAAAATACATAGTGTGCTGCGTGGTGCTTTACCAAAATTATGAACCGAATCCTCTGTCTCCCAGGGAGGCAGGATTTTCCTGCTCCTGAGTCACTGACACATGGATCCGCAACAAAACTAAAACCCAATATTTAAATATATAATTAAATCCGTCTAGACCCACATGTCAGCCCGCACTGGAGATAGGAAAATCCTATACCTCCGGAGACAAGTGATCTCTTTCCCAAAAATTGTTGGACTGATTGATGGAGGCAAAGTCTTCCATTGATTCCTTCTTTCTTTTTTATTATTATTATTCATTTTTTTTTCTGGGCTTTGGTGAGTAAAGACACTTTTAACAAAAGTAAACCTAGTGGCAAAGTTTGTCATAGAGATACCTAAAGTTATTAAAATTATACATGACGATCAGATTAGGGAAAACATCAAAAGCAAGGCTAGGTGGTGTATGTATTGATCCTTGGTATTCTCTTTCACCAAGGCTGAACGAGCCCACTTGTCAATCAATTCTGTCAACGACTCGTAACATATACCTCAACATTAATCCTTTCGTAGTTGTAAAGTATAGAAATTAGAAAGGGACAAAATGTTCAATTAGTATATAAAAACGAAATGACCATAAGAAAATGGTCGCTATTTGAAATAGAAATTAAAAAGGGACAAAATATTCAATTAGTATATTAGAAAAGGAAATGACCATCCAATAAAAAAAAATAGTCATCAGAAACTCTATTGCATAAAATGAATATCTTTACACAAAATAAAATGAATACTGTATACAAAAATGAAATACAATAAATATAAGTAAACAATCGAATAAAAAATATAAATATAAGTAAATTTGATTTTCAGATTGGCACTTAGATTTTTGAAATGTTACAAATAATTCAAAAGTATAAACAAAGGAATTTAATCATAGGAATATAATATTCGTACATTTTGTCAGTCAATATATATGACATCATACAAAAATATTGGAAGAGAAATTTTGAGTTTTTGAAAATTTAGATTTCAACAATCCTAATTAACGCTAGTAAATCTGTCGAATATCAAACTATTCAAACAAAAAAAACTTATATTTTTTCAGACAAACTCGACGTCTTTTTAAAAGAAACTATGTATTTTTCGTTTCAAAAATCAAAATAATTGTCGGATCATAAAACTTGTAACTTAGATAAAGTATTAACAACATTTATATTATCAGTATTTTAGATCAAGTATTAACTTAGATTATTTAGAAATTGGAAAGTTCAATATGGTTAACTTCAATTCATTGTCTTAAAAACTAACTCTACCTTAGATCAAGTATTAACAACATTTATTTTATCATTTACCAAAGAAAAACATAACAGCTTGAACTCAATGTGACAGGACTTTTTCTTTATTTAACAGAAATTGATTTACAGAAGAATATTTTTTTTCTCATGTATGGAAAAGATCTCAAAACAACCATTACAGTGAATGTATATTTACAGTGAAAAGATCTCAAAACATGTTGAGCCATTCAAAACAGCAGCAGAGGCCCCAGCAAAATCTAGCTGGGTAATCCCTAACAAATATATCCCAGTTATAGCCGACAATATAAAAGCTGAAGGAGCGCTCTCGGTGAGCCATGATGACACGTGTAACAGGCAGGAAGGAAATAATGTGGCGCTCTGTGATGACCCGAGCAGAGGGGGGAACAGGTGCACGACTGGCAATGACTTGGGACGAGAAGCTGTTTAAATGGTACGAATCAGCAAAGAAAGCTGGTGGGCACTGGTACGCTTGGATGTTGCACAGTTGCACACCTCTTGCCTTGTGAAATACTTCATCCGGAACCGATGCCGCTATGCTTGTTGTACTAACTTTTTTTGTATATAATGTTTCCCTGTATATGCCAGATATGTAGACATCATTAGCACCAAAGAATCTGAACATCATTAGAATATATTTCATTTGGAAAACAAATGACAAATCATTCACCATCGGACAGCAGCAATGCTGCGGGTGAGAAGAGAACCATGGCCAGCACATGCCATACACTTTACTGTTCCTCTTGAGTTGCAGCTTGCACATTCCTGCATCCCCTTGCCCATACACATTGTGCATCTGTACCAAACAAAAATACACATTTAATATCAGATATCAGAAATTTACCAAACGACAAAATGCATTGATCCCATTTGAAAAAGCTACTGTGTAGAAATCATACATGGTATCGGAATCATCTTGGTCCTTAACTAACCCTGATCCATGACATTCGGGGCACATTGTCATCTGCATCATACCATGGCAAAATGCACAAGTTGTCTCTCCTCTGCTATTGCAATCTATAATTTTTCAAACATTTTAGATATAATACCAACCATTCCGCATAAGAAGCAGCATAGGTGTGAATATGAAAAAAAAAAAAAAAAAGTAAATTGCTTATCAATTTTGCAACCAAGAGTTATCCTCAATATTTTTTTTTTTTTTTTTTTTACTTTTAGTGTTCTTTTTTCTGCTACAATTTTCTACTTGTAGGGAAAAATGTGAGCAGTAACAACACCCAAGTATAATCAAAAGATAAATAAAATGTAAGCAGTAACACAAATCTGAAATATCCAGTATAGTTTGCATTGCTTGACAATTCAGAAAGCCACAGTTACCATTATTTCCACCTCTTCTATTCTAAATGATAGAAAGGAATAAATGCTGGATTTCAAGCAAAGGTAAACGTACCATCACACTTTTGAACAGCTTCAGAGTGAGGCATTTTGATTCTGAGTTTCTTTTCAGGAATAAAAGGTTGCGGGAAGTCGGCCCGTAAATCCAGTTCCCATACTCCAAGCTGCTTTCCTTTGTCTCTCCCATCTATCTCTCCACCAAAGTACGGTTCTTTCTCTATTACAGTTTCTCTTTTCTCGATAAAGGTTTCTAGTGTCCCCACATATGCAAAGCACTGCTCAATAGAAGTTATCTGCCACCTGCGTGCAGGTGCACTTCCCCAGCAACATTTATGACCTACATGGTTTATCAGCAACTGCCGTATCTCCACTTCATCCAATACCCAACTGCAAATTTATTTACATTTACATTACTCCCTCAGATATACATTTCTGTTCGACTTACAAAAGGAAATATTGTGTTTTTTTTTGGCAAAAATATCATCAGTGATAACTGATATGCATAGTTAAATGCATAAATGGGATGAAAAACCTGCCAATTTTCCTTGAAGGGTCACTGGATTGGTAATTATTGTGGCCTCCTTGATAAACAAACCCTTCCTGAGGAAGATCTGTCAAGTCCACCAAATTCAAACATGTTAAAAAATGTCAATGAGTAATTGATCCCATTTATAAAGTTGTACACAAACTCTTCAATTAGATATGGATTGCGGAAATCACCAAAAGAAGCCTCAAATAGGTGATGTAAAATTGCAAGATTACAAGGATATTGTGTACCATGGGAAGAAGGGGAAGAAGCATGGGGAAAGAGAAGGTGTGGTGGATCAGATTCAGGGGAGCTGACGAGGGCGCCATGAAGGGAAGGTGGGTAGCAACTGAACCTGTCGTTGTCTGTCTCGGAGAAGTTGGATCCCAATCGCACCTCCTCTCCAGTCGGCACGCGCGTGTAGTATTCGTACGACTTCGACGACTCCATCCTATCGTCATCTCCTATAATCCCATCGCCAGGCATAGGGAGAGAGAGAGAGGTAATGGCAGGCTGCGATTTGTATGATTCGATTGTGAAAGAGGGAAAATGGAGGGAGGGCGGAGGACCTGGTGGCGTTGGCGTAGAAGGCAAAAAAAATAAAATTACGGGCAATGGGTCTGACCCGGATGTGAATTGTTAACCCGATCAAACCGAATCAAACTTACCAAACTAGTTTGGTTTGAATTATTTCGAATTAAGTTTAATTTAAATTAATTTCAAATTAATTTTTTTACAAACTCAATTTCAAATTTTTTACAAATTTTTTTACGACAAGAAAGAGTGATCATAGCCGCTGATAGCAAGAGATGAAAGCCGTATAGAATTTCAGACCTGAGAGTAAGAGTTACGACTTATGGCTGTGCAGTCTTATTTTAAATTTTATGTTATCAGCGAACATAAATCATCAGCAGAAATCAAACTATTTTAAATTAATTTTGAACTAGAATAGTTCGCGAACCTCTTTCGAACGAACCAGATCCAGTTTGAGTTTGGTTTAAATTAATTTCGAACTATTTTAAATCGAATTTTTTTCGAACTTGAATCAAATCACGAACTACAAACTTTTTGTGCAGCCCTAGTTACCTGACCCGACAGAAACCCATAAAAGCTCATAAAACAAGTCAGATTGTGTGGGATTGTTTTTTTTTTTTCTTTCAATTTAAGATCGGCGGGTCCTCTTTCCAATAAATTCATATAACTTGCATTAACATATCTAAAAGTATATTTTATTTAGATAATCATATTAAACGGTTTGGATTGATAATTTGAATTAAAAAAAAAAGTCATTGTAATTTTGTTGTAACTCAAAATTACTGTTTATTCATATTATAATAAATAAAGATACTTTTAACTAATAGTATATTTTTATTAAATAGCTCACTTAATTATTTTATTCAAATTCCCAATTTATACTTTGGCTTTAGCCAAGCTCGGATTGCAAAAGAGCTCCACCCAATCCAATTAAATTTACAAATTTTACAATCCAGTCCCTCTGACAAGAGAGAGAGGGAAGAGGCTAATTGGAATAGAGAGACACATTCATTCACATGGTGTATAAGTTACGAAAGTTTACCAAACAAAAATCTTATCTGTACCGGATAATATCCGTCTTATCGGATAGTACCTGTTTTACCGGATAGTATCCGTCTTATTGAATACGGTAAAAGTTAGATAGACGGATAAAAGAATATCATTGACACTCCTACAATCAAAGCAAGATAGAGAAATTGAGTGCAAATATGTATTGTTATATGTGTTGATAAGAAGTTTGTTATTCATTTTTAAATATAAATTACTAGAATCATTCTAGATAAATTATAGATATTGGTATCCTCTTAATTGTTTGGGGTGTTTTGTTATATTTACATTAATAGTTTTAATTAATTTGAGATAAATTCTTATAGGTTGTTTATATAGTGTATCAACAATTTTATTCATTTAAGTTAAAAGTTTTAATTGGTTGCAATTTATTAAAATTATTAATTACTAATCATTAATTATGATTTATAATTTATTAATCATTTTTAAATTTCAGGTTATAACAACACCCATTTCCACATAATTTTAGCAATAAGAGCTCTCCTGACGTATACGAAGGAGTGCGGTTCGTTCGACAAATTCCTACCTCTATGAGATGTTTGAATTTTTCAAAACTCCATAGACATGCAAAAGAGAAATGCTATCCCCACTCGGATCAAGACATCACTTTTTACCAAAAGTGGATTGTGGTTTTTTTGTTCAAATACCAATTAAGGTGAAGCAGGGTGAGGAACAACAAATCTCTTTATGATAAACAGATTCTTTTTACAAGTTCGTTAAATAAGAGCTCTATTCATGATTTCAAGGTTCTTAACCTCCCGACGAAGCTGTGAAGTTGTGAGAGAGAATCGAACTCTCGATTTTTAGATACAACAGTCTTAAGACTTTTGTCTAGCCAAATGTGCTACATCCTTTTTCTTGTTACCAATTCTCATGATGCCAAAGCCATGTATTTTTTTTCTGGCAAATTATTCTTGTAGCCAATGAATTTTCTTCTAATTTAATCAATCTTTTTTATTACTCATTTTGACAATACAAATGTCTGCATCGCGTATATTGGCATTGCTGACAAGACTAAATTACCAGTGTGATTCTGCCTCCTATTGACGAGAGCAGTTTGGGTCCGATGGGTTTCAGAACCGTCCGATTTGCTTCAAGATCTGTGTGACTTGCTTCAATATCCATGCAAATTTTCTTCAATAATCATGCGTACGGATTTTGAAGTAGATCGGACGATTTTGGAGCCCATCAGATCCAAACTGCTCTCCCTATTAACATTGTGCTGGCTTTCCACATTGGTAGTCTTTGTTCAATTTTCTGTATGAGTGGCTGGTAACGATGAAGTAATTAAACTACGTGCAATTAGCTTGAGGTGTTGCTTCCTCATATTTTTGTGCAAGCTTTATCAGTAATATACTACAAAAAGGAGACGTTATCCAGATGCCATTGCTTAAGTTTGTTGCTTTTTGTGGGGCACTAAAAACACTCCTTTGCATACTTCAAGATAATGCGGATTGTTGAAAAGTGACTCAAGTACACTTTTTTCATTTAAAATTTATAAACACATCCCAAGTTCCCAACACGTGGAAGAATGAATTGATTACGCAAAATTCTCAAGTGGAATCCAGGCTCATATTCTCGATATAATATAGTATTAAGTAGAACTAGCTGTAAATGAAATTAGTTATGTCATTATCAATTCTGTCATAGCATGTAACATCACGCTATGTATATCAGTTAGATAATATAATTGACGTATGTGACATTTTCATTCACATATTGTCTCATTTCAATCGAAAAAAGACACGATACATCTTGTAAACTGACCTAGTAATATTTCCAATAATATTTTATTTTAATTTAATTTTCAATCCTTTCATTTTTCTAATTATTTTCAATAAACTAATTCAAAATTTCAAAAATTTATTAGTTAAACATGACTGAAAAAAAAAAAATTCAATACTAATCCTCTGGCTTACATGAAATGTTACAGCATTCAATTTTAAATCTCCCACTTATCCAAGTTGCCCATATCCAAGCTGCCAGATCTATGAATTATATTCCCGCAAGACTAAACTACATTCTTTCAAAATAACTCAACACGCATATTCTCGCCCTACTATCACATACATGCACACACACACAACCTCTTCACTTTAGAAAGTAACCTTATTCAAAATTCATAAGAACAAAATACGTATATCCTCATTTTCTTCAATTACCACTTAAGCACACCAACCTCAGCCGTAGAGCACAAATAAACAGAACCCTCTCAACCCACTTAAAACTCCAATTCGCGCAACTTCAAACCATAACTCTGCTTCACATAGCTCGCACAAACTTACTAATCTCAAACCGCTTGAAACTCAACACAAACCCACAGCTACCCCAATGAAAACCATACTTAAACCCATCAACTGCCCCCCCCCCACCCCCAAAGGCCCCAAACACCAACACAAACCCCTAATCAGGCACCTGCCTACTATTAAGTGCGAGCTCAAACCTCCCGCACGACTCGTCCCGCATCTCAGTGCTCATGTCATTCTCAGGTGCAGGATAATAATCCTCCCGCAACTGCACATCTCTCAAATTCGGCATCTGCAAGAAAAACCTCATAAAATGCTCATGCGTTGTGCCGTGTATAAATAATTTCCTCAAATTATAACACATCTGGATCAACCCTGTTGCCGGCAGAGAGAGACTTCTCTGATTGACCTCTCGGTCTTGTGGGGGCCAGTAGTCGAGCTCTTGCAAAAATAGAAGTTCCCCAATTCCATGCAAATAGAATCTCTCCCAAAGGGAGAGATCCATCTGGCCGAATGGGGCGGTGAAGGCATAACCTATGGCCTCACCTAAGTCAAGCTTCATTTTAGTGAGCTCTGGGAAATGTAAGAGGGTGCTCAGGCCGAAAGTGCGTGGGTCCGGCTTGGCACGACAGTTGCCCTCTACCTTGATTGTGATTGAGCTCAGATTCGGGCAATCTTCAAGACCGGTTTTCAGTAGAGGGGATAGAAACTCGCCAGCTGGCAGCCAAAGGGATAGTTCACGCAGGCACTCCCAGCTCTCATCAGGCCTGTGTAGAGATGAGAAGTTTTATCATCATAACATTTGACATTTAGATTACCTGGTAAATAGAGAGTGAGTCTATGGTACTATGGATAGCGCGGATTGGTCCGTACTATGCATTAATAGTTCCATTTTCAAAGACCAAAAAGTCGATCCAAACCGTTCAACATGATCACCATATAAAAATCTTAAATCAAATTTTACATTTTTAAGATTTTTTTTACTATTTTTTCTATATAGTTAGAAAATCACTTGATCTATAAAGATTCTAGACCGTTCAAAAGTAGTGATTTTCTACATATCTAAGAAAATAGTAAAAAATAATCTAAAAATATAAAATTTGGTATGCAAGTACATTTTCATGTGGAAATCATGTTCAATGGTTCGGATCGAATGTTTGGACTTTGAAAAGGGAGATATTGATCCATAGTATGGACCAATCCGCGGTATACAGAGAACCATAGCCTCACTCAATAAAAGAAACAAAAATCAGAATAACAATTTTGTAGGGAATTTACCATTGAGAGCACCCTCCATTGACTGTACCAGTAGCACCAAAACCCTCAAGATCCTCTTCATAGTCATACCGGCGCCTTTTACTCTGTGGCTCACAGAGACCATTCAGATCATTGTTATCATCCAACGGATCATGCTCTGCCCCATTCTCTGCCTTAGGCTGGGTCCATATGCAGTCTAAGTGCAACCTCTCAAGCCGGCCTCTTACCGGCTTCAGTGCTTTAACCAATGCTGATGCAGAAATAAGAGGACAACGTGATACACTAAGATCCTTTAATGTTTGTCTCAGCCCAATAGCCAATTTCTGAATCCCCAATTCAGTCACCAAATCACCCCCGATTAATTCAAATCTTGATAGCCTGGTACAACCACGGGCAATTACAGACAGGCTGGCATCTGACAAATCAGCACAATTTTTGAGGCACAAGGACTCCAACCCGCCACATACTGCAACGCCATCCAAGTGGAGCCATTTACCTTTACAAACCCCTTGAAAATGACCCAGCTTTAGGTTTTTTACCAAAGGACTGGCACGGCGCTGACCTAGGGCTTCCAAAGCGGGGCCCACTTCGAGGATGGGGTGGGAAAGGTCCAGGGAGAAGTCGGTTAGGGGGAGTGAGGAGAAGAGGGTCTCAAGACAAGCTGGGGTTATGGCCGAGGGGTTGTCTTCAGGAAGATTATTAACAGCTCCTGGGTTATTGTTCAGATTGATAGGGGTGGGGTCCACCAGGTGGAGAGTTGTCAGATGTGGGCAATTGGTAGCGAGTTTGCGCAGTGTTTCATCATTGACAGAATCCATATGCCTGGGTTGAAAATTGTGGAAAACTAAGTGAAACAAAGGTTTTTAATAATGGATACTGGTACCCAGTAAGCTGCATTAGATGATGTAATAATATTTTTCTTTATCCTTTTTTATGTGTTGATTTCCGATATGCAAGTTGTAATTTTAATTATTCACAATGATCTCCAACTATTTTCCAACTTAAATTTAACATAGAGACCGTTATAATTTGGCAAATATGAAACTTCAGCTCTTTTACAGGCACTGTCTAAAATAGTGAACTCAAATTGTGATGCACCAAAACGCCTAACAACTACCCATAATAGCCAGTTCCACAGATAGTTTCCTTAAAAGTTGAAACGAAGGGACCCCCAAATGCAAATTTCACCCAAAACAAGCAAAAAACCTCCAAAAAAAGCAAATAAAGGATAAAGGCATAAAGCATTGACCTTGGATTGAAAACACAAGGAGCAACAAGCCGTTGCAGATTGGGGCACACTTCTGATATGCTGACAAGCTCAGAGGCCCGAAACCCATCAGTGGCATTGGCCAGCATCAGATCCAAACCCGTTAACCCTTTAGCTACCAGTGGGTAGCTCCTGATTGCCTCAGTCACATCTTCAGTCCAGCAATAGAACTCATTCAAGTCAATCTCTTCAATTTCCTCACAATTCTCGAATAACGGGTGGAGATCAGACCCAATTGTGATGCCTGCCCCGCTCGGGCGGTTGTGCCATCGGACCAGCTTAACCCGCTTCAGCTTGGGCCAATGGTGGGTGAGAGAAATCAGTGCTGTCGGATCACGGGAGTAGAGTTTCAACGTATTGACACCTGGGAACTTGTCAGGCAAGGTGGGGCCCACGAGGAGAGGGGTATTGGAGAGGGCGCGGCCCCAGGGGGAGAGGTTGGAGAGGTCGAGAGAAGAGAGGGAAGGGAAGCTAGGGAAGGGGAAGGGAGGATAGGGAATTGTAAAGGGGTTCCCTCTGAGCGAGAGAGAGGAGCGGGTTCTTCTCTCCAGATCCCTCCACCGGCGGCACACCAGAGAGGCTGAATTGCGAGCACGGGTGGGCTCGATGAAGGAGAAGATTTGTTGGAGGAGCGCCTCAGGGAGGTCATGGAGGTGGATCTTGGTCGTAATTTGAGCAATTTCCGAGGGCATTTTGGGAAACTTGGTTTTGACAGGAGAAGAGAAGAGAAAGGAGGAAGGGGGCAGTGGAGGGAAGAAGAGAAGAGATGGAGATTGTATCCTATACAAGAGCAAGGGGTTTGGTTGAAGGTTTGGGAAGTAGATGAGAGAGCGGGTTTTGGTTTTCTGTTACGCATCCGTGTGGGTGTGAATGTGTGATGTCGATTGTCTCAGGTGGAGCTTTGAAAGAAGTGTCACCTTCCTGCTAGATTATAAGCTTTAACTTGTTTAATGCTACAATTAATTCTTCAAACAGATTGGTTTTATGCTACAATAATATTATTCTATTGCAGCATACTCTTTTTAAAAAAAAGTTATTCTCTATATATTCCTCTAATATTTTTCAATTTAAGAAGAAATGCCGAAAACAAACCGGACCAACTGACCAAGCCATAATGCAAGCAAACAACACAATATTCAACTCCAGTTGTGCCTTATAAAATCTCTGTTCTATACACATGGCGTGGCAAGAGGAGCTTAGATGATGGCCTGGGGATACGAGCGTCATCCGCTTTCGTGGGTTTCTACCATATCTACACATTCTTCATTTTACGGACTTTTACTTGTTGAAATCTTTTCCGTTTCTATTGGTGCGGGAATCGGCTGCTGCCGAAATTGAGGAGAAGAAGACGAACACGTGAACTTCTTTGTAGAAATTTGTAGAACCACCGAGTTACAGAACATTTAATCCTATTTATCTTGTCCGGTTGTCAGAATCTGGAAATAGTGAATTTCAATTATCCAATTTGATCGGATATTTTTCACCATAATACTGATTTTTCTTAATTAAAATTGCTGTTTGACAAGATAATTTTATTAATTTTACATATTGCCCCTTGCAACAATTTTTTATTAACAAAATTTTTGCTATTAGCCCTTCCATATTTTTGTTATCAAAACTTCTAAACTTAAGAGTTAAGACAGGTTTTTATTACTTTAAATAATTAAATTGCAATGCTACCTAGTTCATAATTTTTTTTTAAATATTTCTTTCATGTTCCATTTATTTATAAGTTTGTTGTGTAGATATGCTACTTAAATAGAGGTTACAGAGCATGAAAATGAAAGTGGCACCTCACCATTCTTGTCCCCATGTGACTCTTTTATTGCAATTAGGCCCACAATATCCCAACTATTTTGCAATTATTTGTTTTGAGCTTGCGTACTAGTCAAGAGCCACAATAAAATATTCTCTTGAGTTGATCTACCTATAATTTACATATAGACGTGTCATATTTGTTCTAGATTTATGTGTGGTCCAATGTGCCTTGTCATTTGGCAACTAAACAGGAGTTTCGTAGTTTATATGGATTTATAATATTAAGGACATGTTTGGCTGCAATTAGAAAATTATTGTTCACGTAAAAAAAAACTTTATTATGAGTAAAAAAAAATTTCTCACATAAACAACAAAAATTAGTTCAAATATTTTTCCTTCCCATATCCATTCCCCAGCCCAACAGGCCCTAACAGATATCACGGCGCCAAAGTAATGATTATTGCAACCAAATTAGATTGACAACAGATTTATTTGATCATTGTAATGGTAATAAAATTATGAATAAGGCTGACGTGCTATTTGTAGCATAGTGATATATTGTACTACTCTCTTAAAAACATATTAAGTAGGCTTCAAACGACAAATTCAAACAGTTGAAACCGACCTACTTCACGAGTTATGTATTTATATATAAAATTTACCAATTTTTAATATTCATTTAGTATAAAGTCAAGCGGTAAAAAAATAATGAAAAATGAATGTATTAAAATTAACTTATAATTCTTATTTTTTGACTGTTTGATTTTATACCAAATGAATTCAAAACATTATAATTTTGGCATGTAAATATATCACTTATGTAATAGATTGATTTCATCGGTTTGGATTAGTCATTAAAACATATTCAATATGTTTTGAAGAAGTAGTATGACATGTCACTATGCCACAGATAGCACGCTAGTCTTATTCTAAAATTATTATCAAAAAATTAATATAAAATTACAGTCTTATTCTTTATAATTTAAAAGTCGATTGATCATTTATCAAGCAGCTTAAAAAAATATTAGTTCAACTTTCAAAATACTTAATTGGTGACTAAATAGTTTTTAAATTATATAAAAATTGTTAGACAACATATTTGAACCATGGAGAACATATGTACAATTTAATATCTTAATTTTGACAATTTTTGTCGGTTGCATAATTATATCTCTTTCCACTAATTTCTTTATTTATTTTTTTCAAGCACTTGATATTATGTGTTTGAAACTAGGGCTGTCAATGAACTGGTTCGGATCGAGTTGGACCTAGGACTTTCGATCTAAAACCTCAGTTCGAACTTGTGATGAGTCAACCTGAGCTAGCTCGAGTCGAGCTGGGCCTTAGCTCAGCTCGTTAATTCTGAACCGACCAAGCTAGACCTAGGACTTCCGAGCTAAAATCTCAGCTCAAACTCGTGACGAGTCAATCCAAACTGGCTCACTGGATCTGGCTGGACATTGTTTTAAGAAGAAAAAAAAATTACAAACATTTTTAGACCTAGCTGGGCCAAGCTAGATCGAGCTTGATAGTATAAAATGCACACAAATTCACAAATTGATACCTAGCTGAGCTAACTTGCGAGCTGACGAGCAAGCTAGGCTCCAGCTTGAACTCATTATTTCTGAACCGAGCTAGTAGCGAGTTAGCTTGTTAACAGCTCGGTCCAGTAACGAACAACGGAACAAGCTAGATGCGAGTCACGATCGAGCCACGAGCTACGAGCTATTTTGTCACCCCTATTTGAAACTACATTGAACAACCTCGACAAGTTCTACAATATCCAAACAAAACAAAACCATTAACAGGAGCTACGAAACACAGAGAAGTAGAGAACAAATCATGACCAGCGAAGTAGAGAACAAATCATGACCTCCGCACAAGCGCACGCTTCATTGTCTTACACCGTCACTTCTTCATTGGAATTTACTCGGTGTGTCAAACTCACAGTAGAGTTAGAAATTTGAAATTAAAGAATTGAATAATTTAGTATAGTATCATTTTACTTTATAAAAAAAGCTAGAAATTATAAATATATACGAAAATTATCAAGTTTAACGGATAAAATAATATATAAGAAGGTCTAGCACTATGATCAAAATATATTTTTGTTAAAAGTTTAAATTATTTCAACAGAAATGACTTGATAAAGATGATTTAGAATTAGAATTTGTTGATCCAACATCAACATATATAGTAGCCGAAATTTTAATTAATACCATTCTCTTTTAAAAAAAAAAACTATCTTTTTTTCATAATTCAAAAAATAACAAGGCCACGATGACACATGACGGCCCAATAGAACGGGATCGCCATGTGTCGTTGCAAACACAGTATGGGAACAACCATGTGTCATTGCGGTACACGGGGAGATGGATTGAATTCTCAGGAGATTTTGGCATAGAGGGAGATGGACTGTATCTGTATTCTCAGGATTACAGTCCAACTCAGACGGTACCTCCTGCCTATTAGCCAGGATATGTTCAGTCAGAGCCCATCTCGAAGTTTCATAGATCCTCCACACAACAGGCATCATATCCTCCCGACGCATACCCTTCACTTGATGACCCGATAGAGAGGCATGCGTATTCATTCATGCAGGGTGAGTCTACACAGACTACGGTCTTCGTCCAAGACTGTGGAGGTTTATGCGAAGGATGTCGATGAGGAGTACGACTCAGACGAGTTAGAACACATGCTACTCTCCAGGAGGGGTAGGGGGTTCGGGAAGAAGAAGCTAAGGACGGTATTTAGTCCAAACCCATAGGTTTTGATTTATACTTTGTTAGGTGTTTTCTAGATACGGTGACTAATTAGGTGTTTGGTCAGATATTGTTATTTATTTATTTTGTTGATTATATCATTATTTTTTCGTATAAAAATGACATTTCAAATGAATAATATTTTAAAAATAAACGACAGAATCAGAATTTTGATCCGACAAACAAACGATATTTTAAAAATAAAGGACATATCCAATCAACAATATATTAAAAAAATAACAATTAAACATAATAAATAAGAACAAATAACCAAACATAATAATACAATTTATGTTTATAAAAGAAAAAAAAGAGGGCCGCAATGACACTTGACAACTCCATTTTTGGAATCACAACGACAAATGGGGCCCCAAAAATAGAACCACCAAGTGTCATTGCAACCCTGATATGCTTCGAATTCCCCGGAAAAAATGATTTTTTTTGTTTTATATGATATTAATAAAATTTCCGGGCATCCTAGAAGGCAATGTCACCCTAATTTGATGGCACTTTCATCTCAAAAGTTACTGCAACCGTTTAATTATAGGGATAATCTATATACTGCATCCTATTAATATATAACATCATTTTAGTTCCTCTCTTAAAACTTAAGTAATAATTTACCGACATTTTTCCTTCAACAGATCCATATTCACATATTTTGTTATAATCTCGATAACTGTGAGGAAATTTTTGTGCTGGTAAGCATTTTTTTTTGTATATATCTGCAAGAGTTAAGATTCTTTGCATATGGAATCCATTATCATAAATAAAGGGGCGGATTTAAGAAAAATAATGTCTAAGTCATCCCTACAATTTTAATATTTTAATTATGAATATTAAAATTTAAAAGAAATTTTTAATTTTTTTATATAGTTCAATTCCTCTCATAATATAACAAATATTTAGTTATAATATAGTGGTTAGAATTATATTTTGTAGTTGAGAGGAATTAAATTCAAATTCTACTCATCACATACTGTGTAATTTAAATTTCAGTCACTCTTGTCAAAATTTTCTAATTTTGTTACTGTAGACAAGCAACATGTTGTAATTAGTTAATTAACTACATAGGCACTTGCATTGCACATATATATATATAGAGTAAGGTTATTGTGCATTGCGAATTAAAGGGGATGTTTTAAACGCGCTCATATCGCTATTTTCAAAGTTCAAATAGCCGATCCGAACCGCTCAACATGTTCTCCATATTGAAATGTGCTTGGAGACCAAATTTTACATTTTTTGGAATTTTTTTACTATTTATTAAGCCACTTTGAAAATCGCTGATCCAACGGTTTCACTGTTTGGTTGAGCCACTGTTGGATCAGCGATTTTCAAAGTGGCTTAATAAATAGTAAAAAAATTTCAAAAAATGTAAAATTTAGTCTCCAAGCACATTTCAATATGGAGAAAATGTTGAGTGGTTCAGATCGGTTATTTGGATTTTCAAATTAGAATACGAGCGTGAAATAAAATATTATTTTACTTCGCAACTCACCATATCCCATAGTTATATATATATATATATATATATATATATATATATATATATATATATATATATATATATATTTTCAATCTTGATTGTTCATCCCGAAATGTCAACATGATGACGAGATTTTTTTTTTTGTTTGTTTGATTTGTAAAACCTCATTTACTTTGCGAAAGTGAGTACCTGGACACTCAGAAATCTACACCACAGTTACTTAATTACTTCGCATTATTTTGCAAAAAAAAAAAGGGGGTTCTAGAGCTCGCTCTGTCTCTTTCCTATTAATCAAAGAGTTATTATGGCTTTTGGTGGTATCTGTTATAGAGCTCGCTGTCTCATTTACTTTGCTTGTGTTCGCACTATTTGAAGCTGCGTAATAAAATGCGCTCTATGCGACCGCATATGCGTCTGCGGTTGTAATTTGCATAGAAATATGTATGATGCGTCTGCGGTTGTAATTTGCATAGAAATATGTATGCAGTTAATATATGCAGCCGCATATTTGACTGCATATTACTACTGCATATTCGGCCGCATAATACTGAATATTACCGCATAGTACCGCATATTACTGCATAGTGCCGCATATTACCGCATACTGGTTTATATATATGTGAATTTTTATTTTAAAATCCACATATATAAGTCCACATAAAAATCCGCATATGCAGTCGTATACTGCGACTGCATATGCGGTATGCGGTAACCTTCCGCATACCGTATAGAAACCGCATTTTATAACATTAATTTGAAGTATAAAATTAATTTTGATCCTTCGACTTCCCACAATACACCTTGTATTTTATTAAATTGATCCTTGAATTTACAAAAATATAAAGTTAATTCCTAAATTTTAAAGAAACAATGAAGTTGGTTCATGAATTTTTATTAGCACTAAATTGGACATCATTTTTTTTAAGAAAAAAAGAGTTAAATAGTTCTTTCTGAAAAGGACCAAAAGAATAACTAATTTTGTTATTTTGAGAGGAATTAAAGAATTAACTAAGTTCTTTTCCGAAAATTGAAAAATCAATTTGATGCAACTGATATTTTTAGGTTAAATCTTCTATATAAAAACTAGACTAAATCTTTTTTTGGAGTTAGTTCAGCAACAACAGATTAAGCCTCGTTAAAACTTAATCCGCTTCCATTAGCTTCCTTAGCCGCTTAATCCTACCGAACACCGGTTCTTTAGCACGGATTAAGATCACATTTATTTAGTCTCTTTTTACCCGGATCTTAATTCTCTGCACGGACTTTAAGGCACCTCTGTCCCTTCTTTTAGCTTACTTAGCTTTCACTCATGGATTAAGACAACCGAACATTAGTTCCTTAGCGCTCCTTAAGCTCTTAATCCTCCATTCTTAATCCCTTGTTGCTGAATGGGCTAAAAGAGTCCAAATATCACTTTTGTGCAAACAAAAATGGAAATAAATGTTGTTATTCTAAAGGAATAACAAGAATCTATTATTCCAATTTCAACTGTTTAATTTTTTATGCACGAATCTCAATGAATAAATTGTTTCATGTGCAGGTCTCAACAAAGATCAATGGTTGAAATCAGAATAACAGGTTCTTGTTATTTCTTTGGAATAACATCAGATTTATTTCCAAAAGAAATTGAATAACTAATATGATCTTTTTTAATAAAAATTGAAGGATGAAGACCAGAATTTTTCCTAATTTTTATATCCAGCTTCTCTCTATATTTGAACTAAATTGTGAATTATTTATGCATTGCTTATGTTAGTTCTCTTCTCTCTTTTACCAATTTGATTTTATTGTAAAATTCAAGGACAAAAATCTGATTCATTTTTCTTTCTAAATACAGTGTCCAAGGAACTTCTGATCTTTTGTTAGAACTACTTTGGAATTTCATATGTAGGGATGTAAACGAGCTAGCTCGGATCAAGCTGGGCCTTAGCTCATCTCGTTAATTTTGGATCGAGCCTAGACCGAGCGAGCTGGACCTAGAATTTCCGAGCTAAAACCTCAGCTCAAACTTGTGACGAGCTAATCCGAGCTAGCTTGCGAGCTGACGAGCTGGCTCACTGGGTATGGTTGGATCTTGTTTTAAGAAGAAAATAAATTTTACAAATCTTTTTTTTACTGAGTTGGACCGAGCTGGACATTATAAAATACACACAAATTCATACAAATTCACAAATTGATACCTAGCCGAACTAGCTGGCGAGTAAGCTAGGCCCCAGCTCAAACTCGTTAATTATGGATCGAACTAGTAGCGAGCTAACTCGTTAACAGCTCAGTCCAGTAACGAGCGAGCTGTTAGAGAGCGAGCCAAATGTGAGTTACGTTCGAGCCACGAGATTTTTTGCCACCCCTATTCATATACATTGCTTCATTAGTTAATTTATTTTCATACATCATGAATCATGCAATTAAAAAGCAACAGCATTAGCAAAGAAATAATAATCGGCGACCGGAGCTGAAAATATAAAAAGAAGATTAATTGGCATTGCTAGAGTAGAAAAGACAAGAAAGTGATATATACTGAATAAAGAGTTTAACCAATTTTAATGGGGTATGACACGTGGTTGAATGGTGTTAAAAGTGATGATTGTGATTTAAAGTTAAACAAAGCAATAATCACAGCATATAGATAGATAACTACATAGTCTAATGATAAGTCTAATATTCCATAGAATGATAGCATAGAATAGATAACCTAGCTAGAGAGAACTCTTTTTCTGAAAAAAAAAAAGTCAAATTAAATGGGTTCTAAACTTGGAGATTCGAAGCAGCACTCTGCACTCCTAACCAATCATCTAATTTTATCTCATCATCATGTCCTTATCCAGAAGCGAAAGGTTGATTGTCTTGTACAACCCAATCAATTTATTTACCTTATCCAGAAGATAGACTAGGTGAACTGAATGCCATGCCTCCGGTCATCATCATTAACCGGAGAAATTCCTTCCAAGATATTATGCTTTGGAAAATCAACAGTGGTTTGAAGATAGGAATATAGGATCCGAATCTGCCGAAATCCGAGACGAATTAACGGTGTTTATAAAATTTCTGCAATCCGGATCTAGCGATCGAACTGTTCTGAGATGTGTATGTAGAAAAATTAGATGTTTAGAGATGCGTGCACACAAAAAGTTGAACGGCTGAGATTTTGAATTTCAGGAATTTTAGGGAGTCTTGAATTTCAGCTGATTTAAATTCTTAAAGGGATGTTACGTAGACGGTTTTACAAGCATAGCCAGAATTCTTATTAGAAATATGTAAATATTTTTACTAGTATAATTGAATATGCCATATTCTCTGTTACCTCTCTTTTACGAGCGTAGCCAAAATTCTTATTAGATATATGTAAATTTTTTACTAGTATAATTGAACAAGTTGTAAATTGTTATAAATTAATTATTTCAGACTACGGTCTGTTTAAAAATAAATAAAATTTTCTTTAAAAGTAGACAACAGTCCGATTATAAATAGATTTATACTTGATTTTCAAACTTCAGGTAGACAATTGTTTACTATAATTCAATATAGCAACTAGATGGTTTCAACAATTAGAAAAGAAGAACAATAATACTGCAAAGATTATTTGATATTTTTTATTTATTTATTATAATATTACTATGAATAACAACATTATTGGATATATTACATCAAATACAAATTTATAATTGAAAAGAGCACTAAAGTAACACTTTTTTTTTGCAAGTTTTGTTATTTTAAACAAAAAAAGAGAAGATAATGTTTTTTTTTTCTAGTATCATTTTATTATTTGTTGCTGATACAATGGTCAATGGATATGGTTATGAATAACACATGTTTCATAATTTTTTTAACTATCAGCTATTTGACTAATTTTCAAACATACTCTTTTAATTCCAACTATGATTCTTCTGAATAGTATTATTGTGCATGTTGCCAAATGACCACTATAATTAATAAGTTTAATTAGTAAATGAAGATATTTTTATTAAATTTTGGTTATTTTAAATATGTTGATATTATATGTACTAAAAAGTGTAAGTAATTGTCTTTGAATATAACAAAAAAAAGGCGATATGTAAAATTGTATACTTATCATTGGTAGAAGTTACTGTTCTAGAAAATTATTTTCCTATACAGATATATTGAGCTACTTAACAAATAATTTCATAATAATGTATTTTCATCTAGTCTGTCAGTTTAAATTAGTTGGTTAACATTTTTTTTCCAAAAATAAATAAATAATAAATCACTCTAAAAATCTACAGTCAGAGTAACTTATTTCCACCTACGCTATTCGCTTACCTTGTTCGGCCGCTCCACTGTTCACGCGAGAAGAAAAAATTCAGTTCATCCCCGTGAACAGTAATTTTTAGTTCAATTTCCGTGATCATGCCCATTCCCAATGGTCTGCCGAACAGGTCTTAAATTAAGTCAAGTTGGGTTTATTAATAAACAGACTACTTGAGGAGCCAGTAGTATTAGCAACTGGAGAAAAGAAGAAAAAGAAGAAAATCAAGTGATAATAAGAGCGACAGCCATGAAATGATGAAAATCATTCCACCACCTCTAATTTCCACGTACACAGGCCATATGCTTCCGCCAGGTGTCCTGCTACATGCTACAAAAGGCTACTCTGGTTTCTCTGTTACCTCTGTTTTAATGGATACTCTGTTAAACACTACAACTAGAGGTCTCGAATTCACATCTTCTCCGTTACTGCACAAGGGAATCTTTTACGATTAGGACCTGTTCGGCATATACATGGGTTTGAATATGAACACAGAAATTGGAGACAGACTTGGGTCCGATGTCCATCGGACTCAAATTTGGATCCGATGAGTTCTAAAACCGTCCGATCATCTTTAAGATCTGTGCACACGGATATTGAAGAAAATTTGCATGGATATTAAAACGGTGCGCATAGATATTAAAGCGGATCGGACGGTTTTGGAACCCATCGAACTTAGTTTGAGTCCGATGGGCATCAGACCCAAGTTTGTCCCCAAAAATTAAACTTGAAAATCATTGTTCATGTGGAAAAAAAAAATTCAGTTGATCTGAATTTTTCTATTTCCATAGGAACAGTAATCTGGCCGAACAGGCCCTTAGTGAATCCAGACTATTCATTTTAACTTGGTACAAATCTCAAAGCTCAATAATACTGCCCCCTATGTCTCCCGAATATCAAACCGGCTGAGATTTAATTCAAATTGTAAAGTGAAGTCCATACTTTGCAATAATGGAGAAGATACGGATCCCAAGCAAAATCGGAGCAATCTGTCTCTCAATGTTTTTTTTTTTCTGTAATATTTAAAAATAAATATATACAAATATATAATATCAAATCAACAAAATTTTGAAATAAAAGAAAATTTATGTTTTCATTTTCATTATCTAAGTAATGTTTATACTATACCGCGATAAAATAATAATGTGAAATATTGTGAATGACATTATTTTATCTCAGTATATATTATTATCACTGACGACGTTTTATGTTACATAAACATTGTTATGACAACATTTGTACTAGATTTTGAAAATTTAATATTTATTATCACAAATTTAAACAATCTTTTTAAAAAATGTTTACAAATAAAACATAAAAAAAAATCAGCACATCAGCGTTGTCTCAGTCTGAAGCATAGGAACAAGATTCGCGAATAATTCCTTAATTATTCGTGAATTATTCAGTTTTTTTGTGATGCCGAACTGAACGCCGAATTATTTGGTTGACCGAATAATTCGCGAATTTAACGAATTATTCCCAAATTTTTCTCAGAATTTTATTTTTTGGTTATTTTTTTTTTTGCCAAATAATATTGAATTATATCCGAATTATTCCCGAATTACGAATTTTTAACCTCGCCGAACCGAATCCGAATAATTAATTTGTTACTATAATCTGAAGAGCATTTTATATCTAGTCTGGACTTTGCCTTTGAATTGAATGTATATACGGCAGAGATGTCAGTTGCTCTTGAGCACTCTTTTCCAGTGATGTAGATAACAGAGAATCTGGTTACTAGGAAGATAAATCTGACATGACAAAGAAGATAAGTTATTCTGTGATCTTTTATCATGTAGCACACCATGTGCCAATGAAACAGCAAGTGTTTACTTTGATTCAAAATTTCAAATATGTAACAGCCTACTGCTCTTTTTATAAAAAAATATAAATAAATAAATATGTAACACTCAGTGTTCATTCCGATTGAAATGAGTGTATATTTTAAAATGAATACAAAATTAAAGTATTAGTATTAAAATACTCTATTGTTTTTATACTCTAATCGCGTCACAGATTCGTACTTTTATTTTTGAAGTTTAAACAGTTGATCTGAACCACTCAACATGATCTCCATATTAAAATGTGCTTGGAGAACATTTTTTTTTTATATATTTTTTACTATTCTTTTAGATATTATAAATTACAAAATCACTATTTTTGGTGGTCCAAAATCTTCTTAAAACCAGTGATTTCGTACTTTTAATTTTAAAAGACAAAAAAAGTTTTTCTAGAAAATAATAAAATTTTGTCTCTAAGCATATTTTAATAAAAAAATATCATGTTGAATTTGTTCGGATCAATTGCTCAAACTTTAAATAGAGATAACCATATGAAATATAATTGGAACACAAAAGTAATATAATAAGGAGAGCAGCTTGGGTCCGATGCCCATCGGACTCAAACTGAGTTTGATGAATTCCATAACTGTCCGATCCCCTTTAAGATATGTGCACACTGATATTAAAGCGAACACGCACCGATATTAAAGCATAACACACGGATCTTAAAGCAGATCAGACAGTTATATAACCCATCGAACTCATTTTGAGTCCGATGGGCATCGGACCCAAGCTGCTCCGTATAACAAGACAAGTTAATACTCAACTCATAATAGTTATACTCAGACAATGCCACAATGGACACATCTAATCCTCTCTGAGTCACAAAAACAGAATGGAGCATTTGTCAAAATAATTGATTAAGAAATGATATTTTTTTTGTCCTCATTCCTGTCCAATCTCCATCTCTTCAGCATGAATAAGAAGAACATGTGAATTAGATCTACCTAACTGGATAGATGGGCCGCACCAGAATTGTACTACACTACAGTGCACCATATAAACCTTTTTTTTTTGCTTTTAAGCCCATTTTGGACTTAATTATCTAATCAGTGGCCACTATCTCCTTCCTGTTTGGTTAAAAAACAGGAAAAATTGAACCATGTGATGTAAGGTCACATTGTTTGCTGAAAGCAATTGCTACTGCTGGCGTTGTATTGTATCAAAAGAGAAAATAATATAAAAAATAACAAAAAGAAAAAGAGGGAACAGTGAATCTGTACTAAAAAGCAGCTTATCTTTTGTCCGTAATCCAGCCAAAAAGATTAAAAAAATAACAAAAAGTAAAAGAGAGAGCAGTGAATCTGAACTTAAAAAGCAACTTATCTCTGTTGTCTGTAATACAGTAGATTTGCTTTTTGGACTGAACTGCAGTACGGGCCTGTGCCCGGAAAAAATTATAAAATGATCATCAACACGAATAGAAAGAGTATTTAATTGTAACAAGTATAGTAAGATAGATCAGAGTCTGTGATCTTCATTTATGAATTTTTTATTTTTATTTTTAACTTCATAGAAAATTTGCAAAAAAAAAAAAAATTATCAACTGGAATCACTGACTCCGATCCATAAATGGTTGATTTTCTGTGGTACAAAAATATCTGTAACTATTGTTTTTTTATGGATACAAGAGTTTGTGCCATAGAAAATTAATAAAAAAAAATAAAACAAAATTATGGATCGGAATTACTGATTCTGATTTTACTATATTTGTTACAATCAAGGTACTCTTTCTATTTGTGTTTATCAGAATTTTATAATTTCAATAGATAAAAAATCATAGGCCAGCCAGATATTAGAATATAGTACATTTATTTGATTTTTTTTTTAATTGTACATGTTGATCTCTTCTTTAATTTCGATCAGAGTCACAAATTAAGCACACTATGTAAAAATTACAAAATTTAGTGAACAAAAGTACAGGACGCCCCTCCATATATATTTTTTTAAAATATTCATACATCCTGCGAAGTCACCCCTCTATATCAGTGCTAAAATTATAAAATTTAGTGAACAAAATTACAAAACACCCCTCCATATTTTTCTTTTTAAATATTCACAAATGCGAAGTTGCCCCTCCATGTCGGGAGCAGCTTGGGTCTGATGCCCATCGGACTCAAACTGAGTTTGATAGGTTTTATAACCGTCCGATCTGTTTTAAGATCCGTGCACATACTTTAATATCCGTGTGCATTTGTTTTAATATCCGTGTGTACAGATCTTAAAGCATATTGGACGGTTATGGAACCTATCAGACTCAATTTAAAACGGTCTAAATGGAAAAACCGAAGAAGTCATATTGAAACGAATTCAAAGAAAATTCGGACAAATTTAAAAAAATTATAAATGAAATAAAAAAAATAATGATGACAAAACTTGTTTATGTTAACTGTGAAATAAAGCATATTTCACCTCCCGTGTATAGGGTTGTTAATGAGCGAGTTAACTCGAGTTGAGAAAACAATATTAAATTGACAACTGTGCTCGTGGTCAACTCGTTAAATGCACGAGTTGACTCGTACTTGTTAAGCAACTCGTTAAGAAATCAAGTCTATAGACAATTTTGAATTTTGTTTTGATTTTTTTTGTTTCAGACTAGACAAACATATACATCATTTAAAAACTAATTAACATTGATAGAATCAAAAAGTCTGTTAGTGGGTCCTTTTGTAATTTAATTTAATTTGGGTTTGAATCTGGTTGGAGACTACTTGGAATTGGATGTGATATGATGATTTCATGTAACTTAGTTCTTAATAAGCGAGTTGAAATCTGCTCATGCTCGGTTCTTTAAGTTAACGAGCGAATTGATAATGAGTTATTAGTGAACGAATTATGAGCGAGTAACTAATAATGAGAATGAATACCATAATGACTTTCTTTTTTTTTGAAATCGTCACAGAGGCTGCGAAGTCGTGAGAGGGAATCAAACTCTCGACCTTTGAGTACAATAATCATAGAACTTTTTCCTAGTCCTTTCATATCATAAGGACTTTCTCATTGATAATAGAAAGCCTAGAGTTATGAGAGATTTTCTCAACTCTATATATATTGCACTTCCACAAGTTTCAAATCGTCTAAATTAAAAAAGGAAGTTCCAAGTCAAGATGGGATGACATTAATGTATGAAATTATATATATTTTTTAGCTAGGCTACGGTGTTTCATGGAGCAAAACAAATTTTTATTCCATGACACTATATTCTCATTTCCAAAGTGGATCAACGATTTTTAAAATGACTTAATAAATAGTAAAAAAATTTCAAAAAATGTAAAATTTGGTCTCTAAGCACATTTCATTATGGAGAACATGTTGAGCGTGTTTGGATTGGCTATTTGAACTTTAAAAATAAAGATATATCATGGAGTACAAATGTGTTTTACTCCACGTCACACCATAGTCGGAATCGTTTTTTTTTTTGTATCATTAACTGTCTACGGGATATCCGGCCTGATTTCTTTTTTTTTTGAAAATCTTCGCAGAAGCTGTGAAGTTGTGAGGGAGAATCAACAATCCTAAGACTTTTCTTCTAGCCAACTGTGTTACCTCCTCTTATATCCGCCTTGATTTCACTCCAATTTTCTAGCACAGGAGCCCGGTGGTGAACAAATAAGATGGTTTTAAGTTTTTCTTTTTTCTTTTTTGCGAACTTGGTTTCAAGTTTCTAGTGTGTTGCTGAAGCATCCATCATTACCAATTCTATTAGCTAATTTAAATTATAAGTTTGATAATGGATCGTCGGAGCTGAAATAAATTTGTTTGAATAGTTTGAATCCAAACTTAAAATAAGTGATATGAATTCGTTTCTAACGAAGATATTAAATTCAAATCCGTCCTTCCAATCTAAGATGTATGATTACTGTTCAATTTTGTGCCAGTGAATTTAAATTTAAATTAATTTTAATTATTTCGTAAATCTAAACTGTTTGCACGATTCTTACTACAAATCAAACGATTTAGAATGGACGTCGGATATTTTTTTTTTTTGTGACATAAGCCCTTGGACACACAACACACTCTCTAAATAATCATACTAGCCAGGATCGATCCTAAGACCTCTCACATAGAGGCATATGCCTCAGTCACTGTACTACACAGTACTTGACACAAACATTTTAAATTATTACAAAATAAATTTCGGATTTCTTTTATTTGCTTAATTCTATTAGAAGAAGAAAATAGAAATATATAACACGTATGTATATGTTTCAACAAAAAAAATACAAGAACATGGACCAAGAGTGGAAATTTTGAATTTTTCAAATATATATTTGAACACGTCAAAGTCCATTTATTTTAACATAGAATTTTATTTGTTTATACAATTGCAAGCACATTTTATCTAATAAATCAGTCTTGGCTGCTCTTTTAATTGAATACAACTATTATTTTAGATCGAAAATTATTTTAACATTCATTGGAAATTCCAAACCATTTGATGGCCAAATCACACGACAATAATTTATTAAATCAATATAAATAAGGTTGAAATTAAAAAGAATAAATTATTGGACGTATAAATAATTTAATAATTAAATTTATATAATTTATTGTCCTTCGACGTCACGTCAAGAATCATGAATTCAAGTCACTTCACAAAAAACAATAAAACGTACATAAAATTTTATCATTTTTTTTTATAAATATAATATGTTCCCTGTATAAATATGTTGATAATATTGAATATTAAAGTGAAACTTTATTTTTTAAAAGAGAAGAGTGCGAATGCCTTTATTTTTTTCACTTCCGTCTTGCATTCATTTTTATCAAATAAATATTTTTTACCCTCCGTTTTATATTTTGTAGTTTCCTGTTTAGGCAGTAGTTTTACTATCCATATCATCTTATTATTTTTTTTCACAATTGATTCAATCAAATTTCTCACCCTCTAAGGGCGGACGGCCTCTAACCGTACATGGTAGGGCATGTACGGACCAGTATCCTCTACGGAGCTGATCGGACGACCCAGATTTAATCTCAGCTGGTGAGTGCTCGGATTATGAAGGGGGCAATATTGATTTTGCTTTGAGATTCGTGCCAAAATCTTATTTGGCCCGTCCGATCAAAATGAACGGACTAGATTAAAAGAACCACACCTGCGGAGCTCCGCAGGTGATGTGATTCCACATGATAGACCGGTCTATTTATACGTCAACTGTCCCTCCCGCCCATCTCATTGACAAACTGGTCCTCACATCTCCAATATAGAGATATAATTCCGAAGCAGACGAACTGGATCGGGCTTAGAATCAAACCCAATGTATATAACGGTATGCGGTCGATTAATGAGAACTAATAGGCTATAATTGAAAATACTCGGTTAATTAGTCAAAAAAATCCGTGACAATTTGATCACTGCTAACAACTAATTGGTCAATTAATCAGTCTAAACGGACGATTTTTATTAAATTGATCAAACTAACCTGTCATCCTAAATCTAAACCATTCATTTGACCAACCAATGACCCGATCTCCTATGAACTCACATTAGCGTTTAATTAAAACAGTATTAAAAATTGAGCGAATACATGTTGATTATTGAAATCTATCTATATTCCTGAAACTGATTTAGAAACTGCTAAGTCAGTTTTGAAACTCTAAGAGTTTCATAGATACAGATGCTCTTAGAAAAAAAAAAACAGTTATTTTCAAGATCCTATTGATTTAGAGCATCCACAATAGTAATTGTTTTTGGATTGCTAATCTGATGTGTCAATTGCTAATAAAATTGTTGGAATGTGGAACAATTTCTAAATTAGCAAATTTGTTTTAAAAGAAAACCATTGTTTAATGACACGTGGCTAATTAATTGGCTGAAATTAATTATAGCACTCTCCCTCTCTTCACAAAATTAATTGTTGGAATGGAGTGATTTAGAAATTATGAATATATAATTGCTAAATTCAGTGACGTGACAAAATTACAATTTTTAAACTTTTTTGGATTACATGGAAGATAATAAAATTTAAATTTAAAATTTCTGTTTTGGTCAAGGGTTTTCATCTCGGATGGCGTGTTGCGCGCCATCTGCACGCCATCTCTTGCTTATCTCTGTAAAAGGCGCAATTACCGTTTTGCCCCGCCGCACTATTCCCGTTCCCCCGCGATCTCGTCTCTCTCCGGTTTTCTCGGAACCCCTCTCTCTTTCCGCAATTGCTCAAGTCATTCTGACATCCATCTTCATGCTTCAAAATGACAATTAGGCACGACAACTGAGGTTGCGCATGAGTTTGGATGCGAATTGCGGATTCCAGGGTTCAAATAGTTTGGTTTTAGAGCTTTCGAGGTTTCATTGATTGAAGTTTTCGGCGTATTGTTTTCCGAGTCCTTATCCAAGGTGAATTTTTCATTTTCTTATTTTTAAAGTGAAGGGACTTTTTGCCACGATATACACTGTCCCAAGTTTCTATAAAAGATGTCAACTTGAATTGCTGATTCTAGAAACTTGTACATAGTTACAAACTTGCAATTGTTCAGCCAATGAAATTGATCTGATCATATTGCTCTTGTCAGACATTTTTTTTTTTTCAGTACTTAAAATCTATCCGAAGTAACATCAATTTCGCTTTGGACCAGAATATGTCGAATCCTACTCCGGGGAGTGCCGCCTCATCCAGTGGCTTCTCCAGTGGAGACAAAAGACCCGATCACCTCCTTGTACTTGTTCATGGCATCTTAGCGAGGTATAGTTCTTGACATCTAAAGTCATAATAGAAACTTATTAATTTCTTTTTAATGCTCTTTTTATTGCTGTTGTTTAGTCCAAATGACTGGATATATGCTGAAGCAGAGCTCAAGAGACGCCTTGGCTCCAATTTCTTGATTTATGGTATGAATTCAATTTACATTCTAATTGTTATTTGACGAGAATAGAAATTTGGATTTGCTGTTGTAACGGTGAAACTCAGCACTGAGGTTATTTAATTAAGGTTTTCAAAGTCTGAATGGGGTTATTCAGATATGAAATTTGTGTGGAGGTGAGGAAAGAGAGGAAGGGATTATTGAATTCTTAAAATAAATTCAATAGCTGAGTAGGATAGTTGTGTTATTTGTTAGTTTCTGCTAATATCAGGATAGTATTATTTTCATAATTTGTTATTCTGCTTTTATTTTGTCAGTTAGCTCTGCAAATAGCTTCATCAAAACGTTTGAAGGGATAGATGTCGCAGGAAGACGATTAGCAGCTGAAGTATGAAACCAATTTATATATATATATATATATATATATATATATATATTACTTTGCTATGTTTTATGTTTTTTCCTATATTCTGATTGTTTAAGAAAGAAGATCAATTAACCTAAAAAGTAACAATAATTTTTTTTTTGTCTATTTTCTGGGTGGATTTCAATGAATTTATAGCCGAATAAGATTACTAGATGATGTACCCAATATATTCTTATTTACTGTTCCTTCTTGTTTTTGTGTATAATCAGGTGGAAAATGTAGTTGAAGAGAACTATGGATTGACAAAAATATCTTTCCTTGCACACTCTCTTGGTGGATTGTTCACAAGATACGCAATTGCGGTGATGTATTCCTCAGATGACCTAACCATGGGTGTAAATATCACTTCACAAAACACAAAAAGAGATGATTCGATAGAAGTTACATCAAGGTCAGGCCTAATTGCGGGATTGGAGCCTATCAATTTCATTACCCTTGCAACACCACATCTTGGAGTTAGAGGGAATAAACAGGTAGGGATACATTTTTACCATGTGCATGTACTGTAAGTAACAGTTGTTACACGTATCTTTCCTTGTCTCTTGTTTTATTTTTTGCTTTCTCTCAGTTTGGAGTTGTGTATTTTTGATTGGGTGTTTTTTATGGGTAAGAGCATACTCTATTGTCACTGTTTGAATATTTCAAATAATAACCCCAAGACCTGAACAGTTTGGTATTGTGCACATGTTTGTCAATTGTTTTCAATTTTCCACTGGCTGTTGTGATCATTTTACTTTTTATATAACCAAATTGAGCAAAATGAAGACGGGCAGTATGCATGAAGTAGTTAGAGAGAGATGAACAACTTCATGTGAAATAGTGGGGGGGGGTCATTGTGGTCATTATCTGCTGGGATCAACATCTTAACTTGAGTTTTGAAAAGTAGGTATTATTTGCACGGGCACCAAAATATTTTGGGGAATAACTGACAATTCTTGTTGCATCAGACATGTATGTAACACTTGTATGATTACCTTATCTGTACCAGTGTACTGTTTGGTTTAGAGGTCAGTACAGACTCCTTTTAGGAGACATGAAGTGCTAGTTGCACAATTTGTACCTGCAGTTGACCCTTCATTTTTTGGGATATGCAAATAATACCCATCTTTACACATTCATGTAATAAAAAGGAATTATTTACTGGCAGTTTGGTTTTACTTCAAAGTAATCTTAAATTCAAGCGAAGAAGTTAAATTTTTGGGTTCAGATTATGCATCTGTTTGAGCTGGGATGAAAACCTCGGGGCAATTAAGTCAATTTATCTATAATCTTAACTTTCGTTTCAACTGTCTGGTATTGTTAAATAGCCAAAAGATCCTTGGGTATTAATTGCAATAATGGGGGCTGTCATTTGTGCTATACATATAAATTCCTTAACCTCTCTGCTTTAAATATCTTGAATTGTCAGCTTCCGTTCCTACTTGGTTTAGAAATGTTGGAAAAACTAGCGCCTCCTTTGGCTCCTCTACTTGTTGGTCAAACTGGCCGTCAGCTGTTTCTGACAGATGGAAAACCCAGCAAGCGGCCTCTTCTTCTGCGCATGGCATCTGATAGTGAAGATAATGAATACATGTATGACTTATAAAGTATTTGGAGTGAGGCTATGGTACTTGCATGGATTGGTTTGTACTATGGATCTATATCTTCGTTCGAAGTTCAAATAGTCGATGTGAACCATTCAACATGATCTCCATATGAAAATGTACTATCAGACTAAATTTTACATTTTTTTTTAAAAATTTACTATTTTTTTAGATAAGTAGAAATCACTATTTTTGAATGGTCTAGAATTTTTAGATCAAGTGATTTTCTACCTATCTAAAAAAATGTAAAATTTTATCTGCACATACATTTTCATATGGAGCTCATGTTGAACGGTTCAGATCGATTGTTTGGACTTTAAAAACGGCGATATTGATCCATAGTATGGACCAATGTGTGCTATGCATAGTACCATAGCGTCCTTAAGTAGTTGTTTTAACTGTGATTTTTGCTTAGCAGATCTTTGTTTTTAACATAATATGTACTGAAAAAGGAAGAAGAAAGTGGCAATATATCTCATGAAAAGCTCGTTTACATTGCGGTGCCCCTATAGAATGTGATATATAAAGCTTCATCTTAGTGGTGTACTGCATCTTTGGCTAGTGAGAAAATATCATCCCTTTAACAAAAGTTGAGATAATCCTTACAAATTACCATTAAGTAGACCAAAGAAGTGTCGTCATGCACTTCTGGTTTTTTTTTTTTTTTTTTTTAAATATTACTGTTTTTTTTCTGTTTGTTTTAGTTTATTTACACCCTTTTTTTTTTTGCAGTTCTGCTCTTGCTGCTTTTAAGAATCGTACAGTGTATGCGAATGTTTCATATGACCGTATCCTTTCCAACATTAGTGTCTTTTTCTTTAATTGTCATGCGGTATTGGCCTTTAAATATTGAAAGAATTATTTCAGATTTCAACAGTTATTTTCTTTTGTAATATGAGGTTTCAATTGTTTAAACTACCTTTTAGCACCTGTTTTCTTAAGCTTAATACCAGACATGGTTGGCTGGCGTACCTCTTCTATTAGAAGAGAGACAGATCTTAAGGTACGTGACTAACAAAATTTACTATTATTCATGTATCTGAAGAAGGAAACCTTTGATAAAGATAAAATTTTGGTAAATCACCTGATATATAAATAAATTGTAGACTAAAAAATATTATTTCAACCCAAAATTTTACTATGTCCCATTTTAAATACACCGCATGTACACTTAGTTGTTTTTTAGTGCATGTATAGGGAAAAAAAACAAGTAGGTTATAGGCATTCTTCGAGTGTAGATGTGCACTTATAAAATTTTAAATTATGAATTTTGTAAGGGCACGTATGACATTAGCAATTATTTTTTGACAGCCCTTGACATGGTGTTCAAAATTGACTACTATTCATGTATCTAAAGACGGTAACATTGGATAAAATAAAATGTTTGGTAAATCATTTGATATATAAATAAATTGTAGATGCTTAAAAAATATTATTTTAACCCGAAATCTTACTATGTCCCGTTTTATATACACACTTAGTTGCTTATTAATGAATGTGCAAGGAAAAACAACAAGAAAGTAGGTTATAGGCATTCTTCGAGTGTACATGTGCACTTAAAATTTTAAATTATGAATTTTATAAGAGCATGTATGGCACTGTTTTTTGACAGCCCTCGACACAGTGTTTGGATGGATATAAGCACGTAGTAGGTGTGGAGCACTGCCCTGAGGTATCATCTGATGGGCCCCAGTTCCCTTCTGAAGCAGCCATGGCCAAGAAAGCTGCTCAGGAAGCACCAACCCCTCAAAACACTGATCAGTACCATCACATAATGGAAGGTATTAGAAGGATACATAAACATGTTTTACTTGAGATTTGGCAAATTAAACTCAAATATACTAATAGATGCAAAGTTAACAACAAACTTTAAGGTGATGGAAAGATATATACTCTCTAATGAGTTGCCTTTTTGCTTAAGCCAAACCGACCTAAAATCAAGCCCTGCAATTTTTATATTTGGGCATGAGCGGAACTAGAAAATTGAGATTGAGGGCTGAAAAATCTAATGTAGCGCAATTTCATTTTGTAAGGGGGTTGAAAAGTACTGATACACACAAACATTACAAAATTTAATGGATAAAATTACAAATTTAAGGTTCGAGTTGCAAAAATTGGGTTCAGCTTGCATGAAGAAATTTTACTGTCATTGTTTCAGTTACTGAAGTCCAATCCTCATTTTATGGCAAATTTCATGCTGTGGTTCTTAGTTCTAGTTTCCATTGAGTGTTTGTAAGTATACATCATTGAGATTCAAGGAGCTAACACTTTATGAATGTAAATAGAGGAGATGATACGGGGTTTGCAAAGAGTTAGCTGGAAAAAAGTGGATGTCAGCTTTCATGCCGCACCATGGCCGTTCTTGGCTCATAACAACATACATGTATGTATGAATTATTTTTCTATCTTTTGTTTATGCTTTTGACCGCTTAGTATTGGGTTTGCCCTTAGCAGAGGAAAACTATCAACTCAAAAAAGGTTCCTATTAGTTAGTTACTTAGCTGTGTAGATTACAAAAATACTCCGCCATTCCTGTTACATCCATTTAGCTTCTTGAATTTGTTTTGTTTTCTTTTTCGTTATGTTAATAGCCCCTGACAGTACAGCATATATTTAGACAATGAGGTAGCAAGCATGTCTACTTAAATAAATTAAGTCCATCGTGAGTGTCAGATTAACTGAAATGACCGAAGTACCCTACACATGTTGACACATGGATTTGTTTGAGTGCCTGGTTATATTTAACATTCAAATTCATTTATATTTTACTTTAAGCTAAGTTATCATTTTAATTAGGTGAAAACTGAGTGGCTGCACAATGCGGGTGCCAGCGTAATTTCTCATGTGGCAGATAGCATAAAGCAGCACGAATATCGTACATGCATTTTTGCTCATCTATAGCCTTATGCAATCCATATAGTCAAAAGAGTTTATGGGATTATTGTTTCACTTGAGGTATTAAAATAAAAATATTTCTTTTTTCTTTACAAAATAAAAATTTGCTGCAACGGAGAGTTTAGTTTGCCAGATTTGTACCATATCTAGGATTAGTTGCTACCTCGTACCTTACTGTTCCCAGCCTGAAAATGTAGCAGACCTCTTTCTTTCTGATCTGTGGAAATCTGATATCTGTTTATTTTAATTATACTTTTGAATTTGTATTTTATGCCTATTTTCAGGTATTCTGAAAGCTTCCCCATTTAAAATATAATTTTTATATGCTGACACAAGACCATGCAAGGACCACAACCGTATTTGTTTATATTTTTACTAAGTTGGGGAATAAGGCTTGTATAATAGGTTAAGTTCACAAAATATAAATAATAAAATATTTGTAAATAGATACCTTAACAATCAATGAAAGGCAATGGTACGTAGAAATAGGGCAATACCAAATAGAGGCAGACATCTATTCATTTCACGAGGATTTACTAATTAATGCTGTATATTGTTCCATACAGGATTTATCAAGTAAAAGTAATAAAAATGTGGCAATTTTATATGTTTGTTTAATTACTTTTATTTTTATTATTTTTGTTTTAAAAATAACCTCTTTTTGCTGTATGTTGTTCTGATTTCAATGAGAAATGTGCTTGCAAGTAGTGGTTTTAGCCTTTTAGGTATTGCATTGCTACCAATTTTGTACAGGTACAAAATATGTACCAGCAAGTAATGGACCTTGCAAAGACTGAGATGCCATATTTGCAATGCGGATTGTGTTTAATTCAATCTCAACCGTTGAATTTTTTTATGCACGAATCTCAACACAGATGAACGGCTGAGATTGGAATAGCAGGATCCTGCTCTTCTATTCGGAGTCGGTTCCCTTTCGGGAGAATCATGTTATTTGGGCATTGCAGCGCTGGTACTAGATTATACCATTACCAGTTTACCACACAGAATGGCATGTCATAGAGACCGTTTGTTTGAGACCATTTAGTTTGCTGGGCAGGTGACTTTATATAATTGATAAGGAAATTGGTAGGAGCAGTTAAGGATCCTCAGTCATTTTTGCTTAACCTTAATGTCTGGTGCATTTTTTTACGAAGACCCGATATTACTGGTTTTAAGTTTGTAAGAATGACATATGGGATTCGCTCGCAAGAGCAGCAAAAATATCAGGTTAGTTCGCATAAAGTTAACTGCCCTCTGTAGACCTTTTTTGTGGTCAGAACATATTAACTGCACACGGCTTTGAATCTGCTGCGATTCTTGACAGTACTGTCAACGGTGTTTTTAAAATTCTTGCTTTTCTAAATTCAGCTATTAAATTGTTTTGAAATTCGTGCACAAAAAATAAATTGTTTCGAGATACTTACATAGAAAACATTAGACGGCTGGATTTGAAAAAATAGAGATTTTAAAAACACTGTTATAACTTTGGATCACAGCAGATGTGAATCCACTGCACACGGTTTGGGGAAGCCTACGAGGAGGTGATTTTATTGAACCCGAATCCACCCATGTATCTGACTCAAGCAAATTGAAACAGACGGCCTATATTAACTCAAAACAAAACAGTGTCTATTCGGGATGGCGCACGGGGGTAGTATTAGTTGTGCTTTGAGATTCGTGCCAAGTTAAAAGAACGATTCTAGACCGTTCGTTTCGAATTTGCTTGGGTGAGGTATCTAGGCTCTAGGGTGAACTGAATTCGAATTTATTTGCCTAGTTACATCATTACCATGTCATGCCTGATTTTGTCAGAATTATCCGACCGATGACTCTACCATTGTTAATTTAGAAATTCTAACACAAAAATCCTATGAAAACAGGTGTATTAGATCTTGAATGGGCTATTTGTGAATCTTCTTTTTTTGGACAAAAAAAGAGCTAAAGGCCATCG
Organism: Carex cristatella; assembly: GCA_024447775.1. NCBI lineage: Eukaryota > Viridiplantae > Streptophyta > Magnoliopsida > Poales > Cyperaceae > Carex > Carex cristatella. The sequence goes on along the minus strand of JAJHPF010000028.1, from coordinate 2,629,947 downwards.
ATTTCCGAATTCACATCCTCTGTGGAGTTTTTACAGTTGTGCGGTGCTTTTAATCTGGTCCGTTCGTTTTTATTGGACGGACCAAATAAGATATTAATATTGCCTCTCTATCATCCCGAAAACTCACTGACTGAGAGTAAATATGGGACGTCCGATCAGCTCCGCAAGTAAAAATTGGTCCATCGATTTCCAGTAGAAATCTTTAAATATTACAGATACCAGTTTGTTGTAGCGTTAAAGCAACTGGACACTGGTACCGGCGAGCACAGGTTTCCAGAAACAAAGTGTCAAATATCCAGCCATTCGAACCGGATAACCCAAAATAGTGGAAAATTACACCGAGGCCCCTACCAAGACAAAATAAAAAAAAATGTCAGCATACTGCATATTAGCCTTTTAGAAAAAAGTCACAATCAGGATTCTCTAAATAATATCTGACCTTGGACCATTTGATTTGCCTTTAATTTTTTTTTTCTGCTTTAATACCTCGTAGGCACAGTATTTGATAGTAAACTAGTATTATGTCTTGCGTTGTAATGGAGACTTATCATAAGAAAACAAAAAAAAATAGTATAAAATGATATATTTTCATAAAATAAAATTAGACTAAATAAGAAATAACATTTCTAAATGTTATATTAAATGACATCAGCACGTAAATAAAAAATTTTAAATGACATATTTCATTAAATAACATACATGTTTCTTTTTTATCCTTTTGACATATTTCTATACAAAAAATCATACAAAATAATATATTAAATGACAAATAACATTTCTTGAATGATATAAAAAATGAAAAGAAATAAAGACATTACTAATCAATTATTAATCTATCAAAAAGTTCCTTAAATGATATTTAAAAATAAAAATAAATAAGGATCAATTATAAAGATAATACAATTTGAATCATTGCATGTTATATGTTTATATAAATTTTGACTTGTACGTATAAAAATACATAAAAAAAAATGCATAGACTCAAAAGAATATAGACTATTTTATTGGAAGACTGATACGTGCTTAATATAAGAATAAAAATACAGATAATTATTTTTATACGATAGATAGATCTTTTTTGCTTCTTCTAGTAATTGGGTTGGCTTTGCAATACCAATTCCTCGACTTCCATTTTTATATATATAAAAAAAAAAGTTTCCTCGACTTTCTCTTTTGCCGGGTGATGAACAGCCTCGAAATACTAATTATAGACGGTATAGTAAAATTGGGTCTATTCGGCCGAATATTCTTATTTAGTTGCAATCCGAATAAAAAATCTATATTCGGTCTGAGTATGAAGTTTAGAATATATTACCGGTTTAGAGTATATCAATAGTGATAAAATATCGGTTTAAAGTATATTAACAGTGATTTATATCACATGTTACCGGTTTAGAGTATATTAACAGTGAGTCATACTTAGGAGTAGGGATGAGTAAATCGCTCATAACTCGCTCACTAACAACTCGTTAATAACTCGCTCACTAACAACTCGTTAATAACTCGCTCATTAACAACTCGCTAACTTAATGAGCGAGTATGAGCATACCCCAACTCGCTCATAACTCGCTCATTAAGAATTTGTCACATCTAATCCCACCACATTTAATCCCAATTTATTAAATTAAAATTAAATTGAATAAATAAAAAAATCAACTAATGTTACTAACCCAAATTGACTAAAGTTGAAATTAAAATTGAAAAAAATGAAGCTCCAAAGTCCAGTGATCCAGTCCACTACTATACTCCAGCCTTAAATAATTGACGCTAAAAAAGACTTGTTTACTAATGTATAATTCTGTTTAATACTTGTTTTTTTATTATTGTTTTGATTTTGTTAAATTTGCTTATGGATAATTTTTTATTAAATTATGTAATATTTAATTCGTGACTCGCTCAGTTGCTCATAACTCGCTCATTAACAGCCCGCTAACTTAATGAGCGAGCATGAGCATACCCCAACTCGCTCATGCTCACTCATTAATCAGCCCTAGTCATATCACATATTACCGGTTTATATATATGAATTCTCATTTAAAACCTGCACATATAAATTCGAATTAAAATCCGCATATGCGGCCGCATACCATATATACGGTATGTTGTATGCGGTAGCCTTCCGCATATCAAATGAGAATCAAATTTTAAAACACTGATTATAGATCTAACAAATTGCACCAACAATATGAAACTTCAAAGCAGAGATTTCTTTTGAGGATGCAAAAATAGCTAACTATTTATTGCTACTCTTCTTTTATATCACTACAGTATATATTTGAAAGAGTTTGGAGACTGGAGACGGGATAGTCCAACTTAATATAATGTGTTTTTTATACACATTACTAACATTATTAGTGTTTGATTTTCTTTCACGATTTCGCAGTTTCTACGAAAGATTAAAAAAAAACATTACTAGTGTTCCTGTCATGAATAAAATGCTACATATTCCTTTTCTTTTTAAAAAATGTTACGGATAAAAAAAATCGGCCTATTTATTCAACTTAATTAAGTTGAATGTTTGAGGTTAAGATGGCAATTTTTTGTTTTAGAGTTGGCGGCAAGTTGCCGTGAACAATTTTTATAGAAGAAATAAAAGATTATATTTAAAAAAAAAAATTGAAACAGAAAACAGAAAATAACTATTCACATCTCTTCTAAACCCACTATCCCGGTTTGCGCTATGCAGCCATCATTCACAATTCAATCTCCCATGACCAATACCAACTCCTCTCTTCTAATATCGGAGAAAACCCTTCTGTTCCTCTCTTGCCAAAGTCCTCAGACTCCTGCCACCCATATAATGTTCCACCTTACTTTCTGGTTACTTTGTAAGTCCGCTCGACCAGTGATCCATGATGGCAACTTATCATCTTACGATTTCTATTAATAAAAAAAATTTACATCTCATTAGTCTTACAATTCACCACTCATTGATTGAAAAAAAAAATTACAATCCAGAGTTGAACTTAGAACTGTTTATTAACATACAATCGTACAAGAGCCGGTAGGATTCCTATTTAGAATTAGTCAAACACAGTTGGCATTAGAACCTAGAGAGAGAAAAAAAAAAAAAAAAAAACAATGACGATCATGTGCATTGAAAGAGACACAATTGCAACTTGAACAAATAATTAACTAATGAATTGCGTTTTCTGGTTCAGTGGGCTCAAATTTTCCAAATAATTTTATAAGCCCTCTAAAAAAAAGTTAATTTCATAAAATTGAGAGAATGTTAAAGATTCAAGAGGGTTGGCAACCATCCTCCGAAACAGACAGCTAAATTTTCAAACTATGAGATCAAAGGTGATGAGGTCAGGCCTAGAGCGGTAAACGAGCTGGTTTGGGCCGAGCTGGGTTTTAGCTCAGCTTGTTAATTCTGAACCGAGCGAGCTAGACCTAGGACTTCCGAGCTAAAATCTCAGCTCAAACTCGTGACGAGCCAGTCTGAGTTAGCTCGCGAGCTGGCTCACTGCGTCTAGCTGGACCTTGTTTTAAGAAAATAAATAAATTTTACAAACCTTTTTTGACTAAGTTGGACTGAGCTGAACCGAGCTAGACCGAGCTGAACAGTATAAAATGCACACAAATTTATACAAATTCACAAATTGATGCCTAGTGTTGAGGCATTTTTGTCGGCCTACTATGATGGTGTAAACCGGCGCGAACATCTCTGCAGATACACTCCCTCCCCTGAATAGATAAGGGAAAGGAGCTTATTGTTTGATTGTGGGGATTCTTTTTCTTCCGACAGGCGCAAGCCCCTGCCGTTAATTACCCTGGGTAGGTACCCAGGAACCTCCGATTAAGGGGCTAGACGAAATGATGTGATTAGGGTAGGATATCTAAAGTGCAATCAAGAAGAGAAGGTGATATTGAATCAGAAGGGGTAGTCCTGATTCAACCCTCGATGGGGCATATTGATAGTGTATGCCTAGTATTTACTAGGACTTTTATTTAATGTGTAGCTGCCTAGGATTTTCTAGGGCTTTTGTTTAATTTGGGGGTGCCTAGGGTTTTCTAGGCTTTGTATTTAATTTGGGGTTGCCTGTTTCATACAAGGGCTTTAGCTGGATATATATGTCATGGGCGACATCGGACTACGTAAGTGGGTGTCTGGAACACTTCGACAGCCTACGGGTTGGACTGGCGCAGAGGGTTTAGACAAGGGCGTATCATATGCCTGTGGTGCATATAGGGTTTTCCTTCCTTGGGGTGCCTGTTACATGCAAGGTTTAGCTGAACTTGGGTATTGTTGGGTTGGCATGGGAGCCTTTAAATTTGGGTGGCATGGAAGCCTTTGGTTTCGGCTGGCGTAGAAGCCTTTGGTTTCGGCTGGCGTAGAAGCCTTTGATCTTGGTTTGGCGTAGAAGCCTTTGACTTGGGTTGGCATGGAAGCCTTTAGTTTGGACTTGACTTGGATTCACTTCGATGCATTGAGTTTACTTGTGTTTGGTTTATGTTTCGTCTCGTTTGGGTTCAACTTGACTTTTGCTTGGATTTGATTTGAGTTTGGTTTTATTTGTTTTTTTTTTTTAGTTGGTCTTGGGTTTAACTTGGGCTTGGTTGCGGTTCTTCGGTTTGCTTTGAGTTTGATGGCTTATTTGATTTATTCGGTTCATTTGGATATACATGGTTTAGGTTCTTGCGGTTTTCGAGTTTGATATAGGTTTTGGGTCGGTCTTGGGTTTAATCTCGGATTTATGTGGATTCTTGGATTTGGTTTGGACTTTGTATTCGATAGTGGTTCGGCTTGAAATGAAGTGGTCGATGTATTATTTTTATTATTTGATTCATGCATTGAGTCACTCACGTCTTCGATATGGGCTTTCTTTTTATTATTTGTTTGAGGTTCTGACTAAACCGTGGTATATAATATGTCAATGCGAGTCTTTATCAGAAATCTTGCCGATGACTTGATCTTGAAAACGGTCAAGTTAGTGTCTCCATAATAATAACAAATGATATAGGACACATTATTTTATTCTCTGGAGTGACTTCGTTTATTTGATATACATGCAGTTTGCACATATATACATAACTTGATATAACTTGATATATTTTTTTTTTATGTTCTGTCATTTAATTGACACTTCTTTCTTTATTCCGAGCAAATCTTCATTTTCTATCGCAGCTTCATTTTTTTTTGTTATAAAATTCTTTGTTTTATCTCTTCATTCAAGCTACGTACTTTTTTTTATTCTTTTGAAATTTCGGCAGCATCTCAGCTTCATTTTTATTTATTTGAATATTATTTTCCACGTCTAATGAAGAGGGAATTTCGGTAGCATTTCTGCCTCAGTCGCACTCATCGTTAGCATGAATATGGCATCCTACACGCACCGAGTGCTTCGAATCCGTTTTTGTTGGCGCTCTACTTCACCGAGTGGTTCGAGCCCATTGAATCACCCTACCGGCACCCTACGCGCACCAAGTGCTTCGAGTCCGATAGTAGCGAGTGTTTGTGTGGTTTTGCCCTACGGCACCTTACGCGCACTGAGTGCTTCGAGTCCGATAGTAACAAGTGCTTGTGTGATTTTGCCCAACCGGCACCCTACGCGCACCGAGTGCTTCGAGTCCGGAAGTAACAAGTGCTTTTTGTGATAGATTTTGCCCAACCAGCACCCTACGCGCACCGAGTGCTTCGGGTCCGGGAGTAGCGGTGAATTATCTCGAACATGTTGTGACTTTCGCTTAAATTCAAAATTTTGTTTGTAAAGTCTGAGAAAATAAGAGGGATGAAAGAACCGAAGATCAAGTATTCAACTCATGAATAATGCAAAAATCTCTTTTATTTTACCTTTCTTCTTATCAAGGAATTCCAGAGTATATCTCTCTTTTTTTTTGTATTATTTTCTCTCAATCTCACTATTCTTTTTTTTGTTGTTGTGACTTCTATCTCTCTGATTTGACTATAGTTTCGACTTTTTCTCTTAATCTCCTCCTTTTTTTTGTGTGTGTGTGTTTGGCTGCTCTTTTTATAGCACAGGAGAGGGGGTTGCCGAAGATCATGTTCCTCTATTAATTTGGCCAGGTGTGCGTCCTTATTATTTTATTTAATTTGCAGATACTTCGCATATAGTTGTAACGTAAGACTGCAATATTATTCAGCGGTGAACATGCTTTCAATAGTATTGAATCATATGTGACCAATGTTTCAGCGAGGCTTGTACATAATTTGTCTTTGAAGGATCAAATTCCAATTAAAAAAAAAATTGTGCTGACAACCACTATTTTGTTTCTTGCACCTTTATGATTCAGTGTCCCTTTTTATTTAATGATCTAAAAAGAAGCATCATGCTCCAATAACTTACATCTACATATTATTATATTTTTTTATTTACGCTTCTTCATTTTTTTATTATATATATATTTTTTTGATACCTGTACAACAAATATTTTGAATTAATTTGCATTTATGTTGCCGGCTAAATAAAAAGAATCATCATTGAATCATGTCATTAATTCCAAGGAGTCATTTGGGCATGATACATCGTTCGAGGAACAATTTTAGCAAATGAGGGATCATTTCTTTATTAACAGTGATTGGCGTCCTTGCTGTCAGAGCAATCTCAGCATTAACCTTGCATTGATAACAACATCACCGTTATAAAGATGCACTCAAATGTGTTGAAGGCTTAACGGGCCTAAAAAAAATGGCACAATTGATGAATTGATTAGAGGCTTCTCGTTAACAGGCTCAAGTAAATAGTGATGATTGGCAGCTCATGATTGCGGCCCGAATAAAGCAGGTTTTTGTGACCCATTTGACATTTCAATATTTTAATTGAATTAATATATGAAGGCCTTGATCGGAGAGGATCCGAATTAACACAAAGAGAGGCTTTGATTATTATTTATTTCTTTTCTTTTCTTCTTATATTTTTTTTATTTGTTTATTTATTTAGCATTAAATCTCCTTGGATGTAAACTCCAGTCTGAATGCTACTTTGTGATATATATACATATATATTGTGTCGCATTATTTTTTTTTTTTAAAGAACGAATGTCATGACAGATCCATTTATGTCGAGTTAGCATCATCATGATATTTTGCAGTTTTTTTTTTACTAAAACACCTAGCCGACCTGGTGAGCAAGTTAGGTCCTAGCTCAAACTCGTTAATTCTAGACCGGGCTGGCTCGTTAACAACTCGATCTAGTAACGAGCGAGCTATTAGCGAGCGAGCCAGATACGATTCACAATCGAGCTATGAGCTTTTTTGCCACCCCTAGTTAGGTCAATTATATAAGATTTCTGTACTGAGTATAAATGTCAATTCTACAATAATAGCCCCTATTAATTTTAATTTTTTTTTTTTAAAATAATCATAAAAATATACTTTAAATTATATAGAAAATAATGTATAAATATAATTTTTTTTTAAAATTAATAGGGATCAATTTAGCTCATGTATATTCGCCTGTGATCCAGGATATTTCATCAATGTTGCTTCACATAACTTCTTTGTAATCATCAAATTCAGTGTTAATTTCAGTGACAATCCAAATTATGTAGATTCTTTAACCTATATTATCTCCTAAGTACAAACATATAAGATATTAAGGTTAGTGATGTAACATATGTTATTATGGTGCACTAATTTTCTTTATAACATTAATGAAAAGACATTTTTTCATCTGAATTTTTGATGAAAATGCACTTGATGAAAAAACACCTGAATTTTTGATGGAAAAGTTCAGATTGCTATTTAATAAATATACCAGTCCCAAAGATTGCCTTAGAATTATAAATATACCTCTTCTCTTATTTGCACACATCTCATCTCATCCCAATTCTGAAAACTTCTTCCATAAAATAAATAGAGAAGTTAAAGAAAAACGCCTAAGGTCTCCATCATCACGTCTGAGGAAAACCATTGATGATCAGTATTTACGTTTCCGCTTAATGATGTCATCACTCCAAAACTATAAGTTTTAAATGCGTTTGCTATTTTATTTTTGATTTACGGATTCTGAATTGCTTGTGTTCTAATTGCAAAACACATTACGATTTTATTATGTCTATCAATTAATTTAAATGAAGTGTTGTTTTAGATACCATTAATTGTCAATCAAACTAAGCTAGTGTTGACTTGGACAATTAAAGTGCCAATCATAAATAAATAAAATTAAGGCAAAAATATTTTAAGAGTCGAACTATATTTGTTGACGGAGTAGGATTTAAAATGTCTCATTGATTGTCAATTGACTGTTTGGACTTTACAGAAATAAGAATGTGGAACATGATCGAGGCACAAAATCAATGAGTTTGTTCGGTAGTATTAGCATAGAGGAAGAGAGAATTAAGGTTATATTCCAACTAAACAGAATTAGAATGAACTGAAATAGAGAATCAAGAATTGATACTTTTCCGCCTTTTTCAATTCCAGTGGCCATATAATTTACCATATTTTTCTCTAAGAAAAGCAGGATCCTGTTTTTCCAATCCCAACTATTCAAATTCATTGAGATTTGTCCATGAAAATTTTTTATACACAAATAGAAAGTTTTAAATAATTGGAATCGGAAAAGCAGGACTGCTTTTCTTAAAAAAAAACAGCAGAGTCAGGATCCAGATATATCTAGCATAAAATAACATAAAATATATTTGGACTCGTCATGATCTGAATGATCCCAAATTTGAATAAAAATGTATATAGTTATTCGAATATAAATTACTTGAACCAAATAATACATACATGGAAAGAAAATTAGGAATAAGAGTGACTGAAACTATATGATATCCAAACCGACAATTATTCGAATATGAAGTAACTTAGAGAACGATCAAAATCAGATATTGTCTATACATTTTAATTTAAAACAAAATCAGATATTATCTATACATTCGAACCTACATGTTATTTCTTTTTGTCTGGTTATAATTTTGCGTCCTATTTTTGTCTGTTGATACATGCCAATGAAAAAAGAAACGAAATCTAAACAATGTTATTTTTTTAGTATCAACTTTGGGGGTATCATATAGTCTTTTACAATTTGCTATTTTTAAATTTAACACTATAACCGAAAGTCTATTATCCTAAAACGGCAGTACGGGACTTGGGCGAGACGCGAAGAAAAAGAAAAAGAAAAAGAGCAGCTAGGATTTGCCTTTTGAGAGTCGGCCGCTTCTCCCCCCACTTCCTTCCCGCCCACCCACTCCACTCACTCTATCAACACACCTAAGAAGCAGATGAGGTCTCCTCGTTGAGCCAGCACTTCAACTTCGAATCTGATCGTCGCTCTCCGCTATCTCGTTTTCATTTAGTCGGCGCTTCCGTCTCGGATCTGGTCGCCAACTATCACCACCTCACTTCCGTTGAGCCGGCGCTTCCATCTCGGATCTAGTCACAGCTCATTCACTCCACCTCGTTTGCTTCGTCGTCCCGTCTAGTTTCTTTAGGGTTTGTCTCGATTCAATGGGTTTGGATGTGGGTGTTGTAAATTCGCTCCACCTTTACTCTAATATCTACTATATCTACGTATGAATAAAGTATGGTTATGATTAATGATGATGATGATGATGGCCCTCCTCCTCCTCCTCCTCCTCCTCCTTTCTTCCTATCTCCTTTCTCTATAGTTCTTTTTAATAATTCAGGTACAAACCTCATCTGAGCACGAAGGCTCTCTTGAATACTTTTGCCTCGTCTTAATTACAACAGCACTATTTTGTGCTAACGACAAGAAATTATGCAGGCTCACAATATACCAATCTGAGCATAAGCACATAAATCCTACAGGCTCACTATCTACTGATCTGAGCGCAGTAACTCTTGGTTTCTGCTTTTTTCTGATTTTTCTTGTCTACTTTTGTAAAGGAGTTTCAGTTGTAATAGTGAAAGTACTGGTACAGATTCTGTATGTACTGGTACGAAACGATATGTAACTGGTTTTGTCCTGATTAATGAAATATTGCCTACGGACTTTCAATAAAAAAGAGAGTCTATTATCCTTATCCCTACATGTCATCAAACACTAACCTTAGACTGCGCTCCAATTGGAGGGAATGGAGGGGAGGGGATGGGAGGGTGAGTGAAAACATAAAATTTTACTCGCTCCACAATTTATATCGAAAGGAAGGGAACGACCTCCAGAGTAACGCTCTTACTCTCGACGGATGAAATTCGTCACCCCCGATTCAGGGTGTAGCGAAAGGAAAAGAGGGCCCACATCGCTAATTTACTGGGGTTACCCTTTTCCCGCGTGCTTCAGATCTCCATTTCTATTTTCCCTCCGCTTTTATTCTTCTCAGATCGTTTTCCCACAAGGTGTGCACTTTGTCTCCGTTTTTATGGTCTCCATCGCTAACTAGGTATGTCCTCAAGCAATTTTTTTGTTAGCCTGATACCTTGGTGAAAAGGAGAGAGAAGATTGTATTTCTCTGTCTGGCACTGGTCCAGTAGCAATGAAGTGGTAAAGACATAGTTTCCATGACATTAGTTAGTACATTTGATCAGAAATTAGATCTATCGGCATTCCTTTTTTATCTACTACTATTCTCATTTTTTACTGTTATCAAATGAAGTTCAAAATTGGTACCAAAGGACCGATGCCAGATTAAGGTAAGAAGAGGTGACTCTTCATCAAAACTTGATTATGCTTGATTATGGAATTTACTAAACTTTTTTATGCACTTTGGGTATGATCTTTGATATTTTTACTTTGGAAGGACTTGCTTGTAAGTTAACAAAAATTTCAGGAACTGACATGTAATTTTTGTATACCTCTGTTGTCAGATTCTTCTTAGAGCTTATTTTTGTTCAACTTAATTTAGTTTATATGTAGCATGACTTGTTGTTCAAATAAATTTCAAGCTTTTCAATTGGTACTGGTACAGGTACTGCACTTCTAGTTGCACTGTGTAACTTCTTGCCTGTTTCTCTCTCATTTTTGAAAGACTTCAATTTTTCTAATAAAATCAATTTACAGGAACTAAGCAAGACATTTTTCTTGTTAGCACACATGCAAACATTAAAACTTGAAGTATAACTTTGGAACTTTTTAATTATGAATTTATGAATTACTGGCACGATTTGCACTTCCAATTTATAAATTACTAGTCATAATTGAAAGTTTTTTCTCTGTAGAACTTCCAACTTTTGATTTTATTGTACCAACTAGTTCCAACCAAATAGATGTTACTATAGTACCAACTAGTTCTTGCATAATTAGAGTGTTATAAGTCATGTAGAAAATCTGTTGCTTTCTCAATTTCACCTTTTATGCACATTTTTTTGCACAGCCCCATATAAAAGTGTTATAGTCACAGCAACAGGTTAATGTCCTTTTTAGAAATCATTAGCTTTAGAAAATAATTACCAATATTTGAGCTATCTTTTGTTTGTATTATGAAAATGTTGGAGGTATAAGCAAAATTGTAATGGTACTTGGTGTTTTGTACCAGATTGATATTATAAAATGCTATTTGCATCAATGAAGTTGCTGAAACCATAAAAATAAGGGTACTGATACTATTAATAAAAGAAGATGCATATTTGGTATAGTGACAAAAAATAGTGCCGAAAGGTAGAGTGGAATATTTGGTACCAACGTACCTGTTAAAAATGTTGATTATCACAACAAAGGAGCCCTCAGAGCAAGTCGTGAATAGATGCAAGTTTATCAAAAATATTGATTATCACGCAGGTTATGAAGGACTTCTCTATTTTGTTGATATGAGGGTAATCTAGTCATTTTAGATAAATTATTAGTTGAATTAAAAAATATACCCTAGACCCTCCCCTTCATAGTATACTTTCCTGGAGCAAGTAAAGTATCCCCTTCTCCTTCTAGCTCTTCTCCTTCCAGCCCCTCCTCTCCCCTCCCCTCCCCCTCTATTAAACTTCTGGAGCACAGTCTTAAGGTGGTGTTTTATCCCAAGATGAGTTTATTCCCATCTTATGGACTCAAATTTTGAGTTATTACATAGAAAATTAGGATGATGGTAATTAGCAGTAGAGTTAGATTTTTAAACTATAGAGATCAAATACATAATAAATTCTATGTCAAAGTTCCATAAGAACAAGTGAGTCTATGGTACAATTTAGTTTGTAATACAGATTAATATTTTTGTTTTTAAAATTCTAACGGTTGATTCGAAAACTGATGCTGGTTGCATTTTAATATTAACAATGACATAAAAAAAATTAAGTCATGTACGTTTCTATAGACATTATAAAATAAAATTAAAAAAAAAAAACATATCTGTCATTTTTTATTCATTATTGTTGTATGAATTGAAAATTTATGATTTCTTAATTTCATTAGATGGTGCTAAAATTTATTCATGCAAAGCATTTTCCTTCAACATCTGCATTATCTAATTTTTTTTAATTGCTAGAAGATCTGCAAAATTAAAAAAAGATTGTTCCAAATCTCTGATATATTAATTACATAATATGAAAGATAAGTTGTTGCATATCTTTTGGTACTCAACAATATGAAATTTTCATGAAACATATATATTTCTATTCAGGGCGGATTTAAGTTATATGAATGTATCAATTCCTCCTCTTTTTTTTCATATTTATGTGTAATTTTATGAATAATTTAGAGTAAATTGTCATGAGTATTGTAAATTGATCTCTATTGTTTGCATGCAAATTATATATTATTGACTTCTAATATGTGTTTTGACCTTTGTAGTTCGAAAGTCTGGTTTCGCTTTAGAAGAAAATTAATATGATTCAATGACATACTTTACATATTTTGCTGTTTTTTTCTTCAACCAAATATTTTTGCAAAGTATTATTCTATATAATTAATTTTATTTCACAAATGTTAAATTTAGAAAATGAGAATTATCGCTCAAGGAATAATCTCCTATAACAACCCTCTATATTTATAAAGAATAATTATTAAGCTAAAGCTGATATATTTTTTTTCATCATGTTATAAAATGCTTAGACTAGCTTATAATTATAAAAAACTGATTACAAAATAACTTTATAAATGAGTGGAAGCCGAAATTTTTATAAATATACAAAACACAAAATTAATTTAACAATCTATACAAATTTTTAACATAATTTCAAAACTATCTACACCGATGACAGACTAATCGGTTTCATAGCCTGAAACCGCTGACCTATTCATCGGAAAGATAGAACCGATGATAATGTCGTCGGTTTCAGCCCAGTACGATTTTTGATGCAGAATGCACACTTTTTGAAACAACTAATGACTCAGATTAAAACAATGAACGACTCAGATTAAAACATTGTTTGTAATTATTACAAAGTTGCGCAAATAGTGTTTTAATTAGATATTTTGTTAAATTTTTTTTTCAAAAATAAAAAGAACATAATATTTTCTGTATTTACCTAGAAGTGACTTTTGAACCGGGATCAATAATTTAGATTCAAAGTATTTTTATTTTTTTCTAATAACACACAAAGAAATATTTTAATTTTTCTTACAGCCATGAAAAATCTGATATGAAAAATATTGATCCGGATTATTTGTTTAAGTCTTTCTAATGAATCAAATTATATGGTATTATATCTAATTTAAAAAAATATAAAAATATTTCTAATATTCTAATAAAAATAAATAAATAAATTATAATATTTTCTAATTAAAAAAATATATTTTAAATTAAATTTGATGACATTGTCATGTGTTCAATAAAAATAAAATTGTTTAAGACTTTTGAAGGTTGATTTTTTATTTGTTTCTGCTTGTTAAAAACAAACCGAAAGGAGATAATTTTTTTTAAGTTAATGTAAAGAAAATAATATATATCATATCTAACTGTTGTATTTTAATACATATGTTTTAAAAAATTTGTTATTAGAAAATAAAAAAAAATAGAACCATAACATAGACACAAAAATTTGATATTTGAATCCTCTTCATTTTGAAATAAGACAAGAAATGAAATTTTCTTTTAACTTCCGATTGTCATAATTTTCACAATCCTGATGAAAAGAATATAGTTTTCCTCAAAAATACAAAGTTCATCTGAGCAGTTGGAAATTTATTTATACAATGGCCTGGCGTTGCTACATTTTTGGGAATTTTTTTATCAATAGAAATTATAAAATTTTGATCAACACAAATAGAAAGAGTAACTTGATTGCAACAAATATAGTAAGATCGGAGTCAGGAGTCAGTGATTCCGATCCATAATGGATTGATTTTCTGCGGCACAAAAATGTATGTAACTATTTTTTTTATGGATACAAGAGTTTTGTGCCACATAAAATCAATTTTTTTATGGATCGGAGTTAGCGATCCCGATCCATAATTTTTGTTTTGCAAATTCTCTGTGTAGTTAAAAAAATAAAATAAAAAATTATAGATTGGGATCACTGACTTCGATCTTATTATATTTGTTACAATAAAGGTAATCTTTTTTGTGTTAATCAGAATTTTATAATTTGTATAGATAGAAAATGTCTACATTTTTGCGTGCAACACTTCAATGTGTTAACGAACTGCGACGGCAAAATAAGTACATGGTGACTAGATCATTAAATACTCAATTTAAATTTAGAAAAAAAAACATTTAAATTTTTTGCAACGTATCTGACAAGGAAGAAAAGATTCGCCGAATTTCGCTTTTTATCCAAAAATTGCCCTTCTGACTTCTGAGTCTCTGACTACTAAAACTTAGGAGATTTTCCTGCATCTCCATTTGCAGGAAATCCAGCGCACCCCCGTCCATCGATTCCATATCCACTGAGGTAACATAATATTTCTGTTGAGATCTGGACCGTTCGATCAGAATCCGGGCCAATCCGGCCGTGTTGGAATGAATTCCCAGATTTAATATTCGCGCCAAAGAAGATTTGACGGTATGGATCTAAATTTAAAATTTCTGTTACCTCAGGTGATATGAATTCCCAGCTTCACCTCCTACAAACAAAACAGGATAGCAGATTAAAAAAAGAGAAAAAGGTAGATCATAATAATAAAAGAAAAAAAAATCAAAGAACTGTGAGAAGAGAAATCACACAACTACAATCCCTCTCCGCGATCTTCTCTCTCTAGGGTTTCAACCTCTATTTTTTCTGTATGGATGCCGGAGGTGGACTGCCTGATGCAGAGATGGCGGAGGCGGGGGCGCTTCCAGGTCAGCCGCCGCAGCAACCTGCTGCGGCGGTGCCGGGAATAGAGAGCAACATTCAGGCGACACTCAGCCATGGCGGGAAATTCATTCAATACAACATCTTTGGCAACATTTTTGAGGTTTCCGCCAAATATCGACCTCCTATTCTCCCCATCGGGAAAGGCGCTTATGGAATTGTCTGGTACTATATATATATCTCTTCTCCGCCCTTTTTTCCCCTCTGAATATTTTGGATCAGTGGTCGTTTTGATCTTTTTTTTTTTTAATTAGATTAGCTATTCTCGGGGAAGGGGATATATTTTGTTGGTTTGCTTCCATTTTGGCGTAATTATCGTATTTTATATGTTATCCCTCATTAGATCCTTTGTGATTTCCTTTTTCTCTGCAACAAATTTAGGTTTCTTTTGTTATTGTTAATTCCCAAATATGTTAGAGGAGCTCTGACCAGGTTTGATTCGGTTCATCTCCAGAGGGGAAATGGATCTACTGTTTCCTTAAAAGCTAGAGACAAAAGTTAGTGATCTCAGCTAGTACACTGTATCTTCATCTTTAATTAAGATTTGACTAAGATAGTCTGTTTATAAAATTTGTAATTTCTACTACTTTTCTCCTACAAATTACAACCTCTTTATGATGGTCTGGTATCTGTTGCTGTGGTTCTTGACTTCTTGCTAAGGTTAAAAATGGAAATGTTGTTACTGAAATCTCAAAGTTCAGTTCTTTAGTCATTCTACTCCACATTTAATATTGTTTCTATACCATCTTATCTTAAAGTGCATTTAATAATGTAAATAACAACTTCATATAGCTTATGATTCTCTGTTATTTTTATAAATATGCTATAGACTATTATAAATCTGTGAGATACATTTTTTTTTCCTATATGTTTGACTTATTCTTGACTTTCAACTTAGGCTAGAACTATGCATTTACTTGTTATTTTAAGGTCACATCAGACTGAACCTTTAACTGCGGCATTAATTTTAAGTCTGTTAATTTATTCTTTGTTTGAGGTTAAACTAGAGTACTGTTTATTTGACTGCTGCTTATAATGACCTCATCTCTGGAATTCAATTATACCTTTTGCTATCATAATTACAAGCCATTCCTTTCAGGTGATAGATCATTTTGAACTATTTTTACTTATTTCTTATGTACCCTTTATGGAGGCTTTGAATTATTACCTGCATTCTGCTTCTGCCTTAACACTTTTTTTATTTCGTGGAACTGTTACAAATTAACTTGTGATCAGCTCGGCTTTAAACTCAGAGACGGGAGAGCAAGTTGCCATTAAAAAAATAGCAAATGCATTTGACAACAAGATCGATGCCAAGAGAACACTTCGTGAAATCAAGCTCCTCCGCCACATGGACCATGAAAATGTTAGCTCTCTATCTCTCTATCTCTCTCTCTCCGCCTCCCCCCTCTTGCCCCTCTTTTTTGCGCAAACTTTCATATTGTGTAGTACCAATCCTTGGTTACCGTTATGTAATTGATAGGAGATCCAATTTTTTATCCATAAAATGCCAAAGGCTTCAAAATTCATATGTGGCATTTCTAAAGATCCCGTAGCTCGTAGTTTTGTTGGAGATCCGAAATTTTATTAGTTAGCCTATCCCAGCCCTATTAATGATAAATGGATTAAGAATGATGTTGTGAAAAGAATATAGATGCAATTTATCTTTTGTTTTTACTCTTTACTTTGAATGTTGCATCAAATGAGACACGAAATATAGTACGTTGCTACCTTTGAAGGATTATTTTGTCATT
The DNA here is from genome assembly GCA_024447775.1 of Carex cristatella. Taxonomy (NCBI): domain Eukaryota; kingdom Viridiplantae; phylum Streptophyta; class Magnoliopsida; order Poales; family Cyperaceae; genus Carex; species Carex cristatella. The sequence continues at coordinate 2,613,105 of JAJHPF010000028.1, read as the reverse complement.
ATCTAATAGTTATTCATAATAATAATTATACGTTGTTATTTTATAAAGACTTACATTATCCTTATCTAATAGTTATTCATTTGTTAATTGATAATACTAGTGGTGTTAAAATTAAATAAATCAGTATGCACCTTTTGTTTAAAAAAAAACCTCACTCAACAATAGTTTCTTTCTTTCTTTTTGGATCCTAAGCAGTTTCTTAGTAAAGAAAGAGCCTTTCCTTGGACAGTTTATTTCTTGATTTCTGATTTGTCAAAACTGTGGAATCATTTATCCTCCTAAATTAGACATTTAGAAGTCTAATAAAAGGCATGCACATGTGAAGCTTGGTAGCTGTCGAGTTCAAAACAAGAATTTTTCATGCAAGCTTGATCAAAGCACTTTTTTTATATAATATTTTGCTGTTTAATATTTTCGTAATATTGCTGGTGATTTTTTATGCAGATTGTTGCAATAAGAGATATAATACCACCACCTGTGCGAGAGACATTTAATGATGTGTACATTGCATACGAGTTAATGGATACTGATCTCCATCAAATCATTCGCTCTAATCAAGCTTTATCAGAAGAGCACTGCCAGGTGTCACTTTTGACTCCTAATTCTTTTTATGGATAATTAAATTACTTTGTTCTTTTACAGTAACTGTTTCTACTATCCAGTCGTTTAGCCAGTTAAATTAGGGAAACCAAATTAGTTGTTCTAATTAAGTTGAAATTGCTTCCTTGAGAAGGTAGTCTCCATTTACTTGTAGATTCTTCATGTTCTATTTGCAACGAGCACCCAGAATTGTTAAGATATTCATGGCTCATTCTGAACTGTTAACATAACCTGATGGTATCTATATACTTTAACTATGTTAACTTTTTTACCAGTACATTTGTTTTCATCGTAAACTTAACTACTACCATGCAACACATATTTTATATTGTTGGTTTTGTTTAGGGAAATTACTATCAATAGACCTTATCAGAGTTAGTATGAAATCGTGTAGGTGTTTGGTCATGTATTGTTTGAGTTTCCGTGTTTTTAACGGATGTTCTTTCAAAATTATTTAAAACATGGGGAATTGGAGTACAAAATCTGACAAAGAATCTGGTGTTGATTATGCTATGCAGTATTTTCTTTACCAAATCCTTAGAGGCTTAAAGTACATCCACTCAGCAAGTGTGCTCCACCGGGATCTAAAGCCCAGCAACCTCTTGTTGAATGCTAACTGTGACCTTAAAATCTGCGATTTTGGACTTGCACGTACAACTTCAGAGACCGATTTCATGACTGAGTACGTGGTTACTAGGTGGTACAGAGCTCCCGAGTTGCTGCTCAATTCGTCAGAGTATACAGCTGCTATTGATGTATGGTCTGTGGGGTGCATTTTTATGGAGCTTATGGATAGAAAACCACTTTTCCCTGGCCGGGACCATGTGCACCAGCTAAGATTGCTCATGGAGGTCAGTACAATTTTTTTTTTCTTCTTTTTGTTTTTATCTGCACCCATGTGAAATGTGGAAATCACTAAATGTCATGAAGGATGGATAAAAGCAGCCACCTTTTTGTTTTTAGTACAATAGAAATTTCTGATCTGATGTACTATTTTGATTTTTTTATAATACACCTGTTCGATAGTATGGGGCTCTGTTTGTTTGGTATATTTATCAGGTCTTCTTTATTCAATTTTTTGTTTACCTGTTTTGTTGAGAATTCCTGCAGATCCAGAAGAAAAGTATACCAAATAACGCCAACCTTAACCAGAGACTCAATTTTAGTAAGAATGTTGAACTTGAAATGTAGTTGCATACTTGCTTTCCACTTCAGAAAAGAAAAGCTTTAGACCCAGTAGATAACTGGTAAGTATTGGTTTTGTACAGTCTGGAATCTATTGGCACAAGACGCTATACGGCACCGAAAGATATGCTGGTCATCCCTGACTAAAAAAAAATATTACAAGTATTCATCTGGGCTCATAATATTACCTTTATGTACTACCTGGTATGATATCAGTACGTTATAAAATCGAGCCCTAAAGTTTCTGAGAGAGCTTGTTTATTGATCAACACGTGCATTCTAACTTGTTTGCTCTTGATTTTTGAATATGACAGCTGATTGGCACCCCAAATGATGCGGATCTGGATTTTGTGAATGAAAATGCAAGGAGGTACATACGTCAGCTTCCTAGATATGCGCGCCAGTCATTAATTGAGAAATTTCCTCATGTTCATCCCTCAGCCATTGATCTTGTTGAGAAGATGCTCACCTTTGATCCTAGAAGGAGAATCACAGGTCTGCTATTGCTTTTTCTTTCTTCGAGTATTATTTTTTGTGTGGGTCTTTGCTTTTTAGTCTTAATTGTTGGTAATACTTCGCCTACTTTTTTTTTTGTAATTATTAACTGAGAATGGTAGCGCTATGATTAGCTTATTTAGTTTGTATGCCTATATGCTAACTTGGTAGTTCCAAGTAATGGGTCTAGCACAACACATTGGGTAGGCATATTTTTAGGACCTAAACTAAATCAGGTCCAACCCTATCCATTCATTTGTTCAGGTCAACCATTGATTTAGCTCTACAAGTTATCAGTTGCTTTCTTTTGAAAACAATTTAGATTTCTTTTTCATACTTAATGATAAATATTAGGGTAATACGAAGCACAAACATTTTGTTCAACAAAACAGTTTTTAACTAAATGCAAATGAATCTGACTAATGCAACCCAATAGCATTCCTAAAAACCTTTTCAACTCAAACAGATAACCACATGCTTTTGCATTAAATATGACTCGTCACCAGTTTCAAGGCCTAAAGTAGTATAAAGTATCAGCATTTTTGGTTATCACGGATTGATTTTGGTACAGTGGAGGAGGCGCTTGAACACCCGTACCTGTCATCACTGCATGACGTCAGCGATGAACCAGTGGCCCTGAACCCGTTCAGGTTTGATTTTGAACAGCACAACCTTTCTGAAGATCAAATGAAGGACCTCATCCATCAGGAGGCCTTGGCATTTAACCCTGAGTACCTATGAGATATAACACGGCCAAATAAATGATAGGTATTGAAGCATTTTCATTAGCCACTTACTGGACTTCTCAGTAACCCTACTTATGTGGTGTACATAATTGCTTTTTTACCTTTCAATATTGGATATTTATTTCATGTAGATCAGTTAACTGTGTGATTATCCCGAAGGGGAGTTGGATATTTTATCATTTCAATTATTTTGGTCTTTCTTGGTGGATTTGTCTGAAGGATTGTACCTCTGAAGCATTGCTTATGTGAAAATCTCTCCATTTGATTACAATTCTTAGTAGTAGTATTCAAATCCAGGTGCCAGTGTGCATGAACTCTCTGAGGCCTACAAGCACTTGAGATAATTGAACCCCAAGTACTTTTGGGCCTGTAACTTGATACGTTTGACTAAGCACAGTTCACTAATCTTTTTTTTTTTTTTTTTTTTAATATTATTGGATGTTTTTAGATCTCACTAAAGTGAGTCTTGTTCCTAAATAAGTGCATTATATTTTAACTTTTGTTGATTAGCGATATTCCTTTATTTTATTTTTAAATGAGGCTACGGTACTATGCAAAGTGTAGATCTGTTTGAAATGGATCTGATCTGTTTGTAATATGGATCCATTTCTCTGTATTTAAAGTTCAAATAGCATCACCGTTAAAAATGATCTTCATATACTTGAATGTATAATTTTACATTTAGAATTTTTTTTTACTTTTTTTTTAATAAGTAGATTAGAAAATTTATATGAAGGTCATGCTGAGTAGTTCGGATCAAATATTTAAACTTTGTAAATTAAGAGCCTTGTTAAGTACCACAATCTCACTCTTTATTTTTATAAACATTAGTGTTATTTCAGTCTATATAACACAAACTCTAAAATCTATCGAATCGGCTTTAAACGGCAAATCCAAATTGATCTATTTCATTAGTTGTGCATTTACATATAAAATTTATAATTCTTTGAATTTATTTAGTATAAAGTCAAGTGGTCAAATGTAGTAGTTTTTAAGTTAAATTTAATACATTCATTTTTCAACAGTTTTGGCCGCTTGATTTGATACTATAATAACAAGAAAAAATATAAATTTTACACGTAATACATCACTCGTACAATAAATCAGTTTTAATGGATTGAATTTGTCATTTGAAGTTTATCCAATCAGTTTTGGAGTTAATGTCATATGACACTGATGTCATATTAGTTGGACTCAAACAAAGTACCAGAATAAAAGAGAACCAATTATGATACAATGGTGATAAAAATGGTTAAGAGGCTAGAAAGATAGTATAAGTGGATTTCTAGTTTTATTTTTTGTAATATCATTTAATATACTTTAGAAATCCCCACAACATCAGTAATTACTAATTAGGAACCATATTGACCTGATAAACTATGTGACCAAACACAAAATAACCCAACCGATACGAGACTGACCAAATCAAACAGGGAAATCCAGTTTGACTAAGCTGTTCTTATTCAATCGGCAATACATTTTTAGAAAATTGTAATGCATATCATCCTTAAAATTTCGATCTGAGCCGTCAACGTGGGCCGGAAAATAACCACTAAAATTTGATACGTAAAGGTATCATTTATCAATCATAAACGTTGTTATCAGTACTGTCGGAAAGCAAAATATAATAACCTGGTGTTGAATGAGAGCTGATTGTGCAATTGCGCATGCCGATACAAGTAGTGGTGGAGCCAGGCTTTTGAACTATGGGGTCAAACAATTTTTTTTTTGGGTCCACCTAGCTATCCCCCATAAAACGTTCCATATCTGTCCTCCGCATAAAAACAAAAAAAACGCGGAAAACCACCCAGAAACGCGTTAATCCGGCAAAAGACAATCGAACGCAACAAGTATTCAACCATCAATATAAATGTATTCATTCTACTGCCAAGAAGTATTTAACCATGGTCTGCACATTAAGAACGGCAAAATTCATTCCAACGGCAACCTGTGGAGAACACAAACGTCCACATCAATACCGTACTTAACTGTGGGGATCATTAACGTCCTTTGAAAGCGACATGGAAGGTAATGCACATTTTAAAGAAGTATTCAACTGACATATTCAACAACAACAAAGAAGTATTCAACAGAAAACATTTCTCATATGATCACAGTAATCTTTAACCTTAAAGTATTCAACTGTAATGGACAAAGTATTCGCCTTTTAACTGTCAGAAAACACTTCTCAGAAAAGTATTCATCTGTTTTCGCCAAAGTATTCAACATAAAACATACAGTATTCACTTGATAAGTATTTACCAGAAAATACTCATTTAGCAAAAAAATCACACTTTACAAATATTTTTCATGTGTGAATTAAAACTAACTACACATGAAAATACTTTACAACTGATATATTCAACACAAAACACTTAAATATTCAACTGTAATGTACACAGTAAATTATTCACATAAACTATTCATCTTTAACCTTACAGTATTCAACTATAATGGACAAAGTATTCACCTTTTTTAGCACAACATGTTACTCAGTAAAAATTACCCTTAAAAAAGTAAATACAAGCATAACATGTTAATCAAATACAATCAGAAACTACAATTCAAATAACAAGTTAAGACTCAAACAATTCCAAATAACAAACTACAATTAAAATAAGCAAATACAATTCTAGTTTTCGACAATGCTAACTTCAAACAACTTCAAACTTCAGATCATTCCTTTCATCTATAAGCATCCTAAATGCTAACAGGACACGTTCGACGCTGATCATTCGCTAAAAAATTTCACAAATAAAAAAGAGTCAGTTTCATATACTGTCAAATTTTAAAATAAAGAAATCAGTCTTAACATACAAGTATTCATCTCATTCTGTCAACATGTAAGTATTCAACTCTAACATGTAAGTATTTATCCATACTATATAAAATATTCTATCACCATTCAGACAACTTGGTATTGACAACCATAAGTATTCCTACAAGACTGCTAAGGTATTCAACGAGTGCAGATAGAGTATTCATGCCTAAAAAGTAAGATATTCACAATACTTGGTATGGACTGTCATCATGTATGCTATACAAAATAATTCATTCACAATACTTGGTTGAAGTCCAACACTGCATTGCGAGAGATATATGCTAAGGTATTCATCAACATAGCCTAAAATATTGATTTAACCTAAGATATTCATCAACATCAGATAAAGTGTTTATTTATAAGCTAAGGTATTCATAAACATCAGCTAAAATATTCATTTAAAGGAATGTCATGACAAAAATACTAATAAACATTCTTAAATAAATTAAATTTCATACCTCCATACCATAATGTTTCTTTGGGGCATTTTATCAAGCAGCTGATGTGCGCGCCTAAAGAATCCCAAATTGTTCATTTGCAGTACTGAATATAGGACAAATGACAAATTGAAATTGATAGATAATTAGATTAAGAATGAGATGATAATCTAAAATAGAATTTGTATCTAACCCAAAACTAATCTATGCATAAATTAGTAAAGTAGAAAGAGGGGCTGGAAAGAACCTAACTAAGTGTATAACTTGTCGGTATCTAGGCTCAACCAGATCGCCGGCATCATCCGCCGTCTCGACGTTTCCTTTAACAGATCATCGGCCAGATCGCCGGCACCATCTGCCGTCTCGACGTTTCTTTTAACAGATCATCGGCCAGATCGCCAGCACCGTCCACCATCTCGACGTCTCAGACAAATTGTCGGCACCGTCCACCGTCTCGACGTCTCGGCCAGAGAACTGTCGCATTACCTCTACTGCTAGAGCATCATTGGATCCTTCCGGTGATCTCAATAAGATTCACGGCCTTCCCACCGGACTTCTCGAAGAACTCAAACTTGTGCCACTTATACACCTTGTTCTTTCAGATCTGTTGCTCTCCGTCGAGATCTCGAGGAGCTTTTGGGTCTAGGTTAGAGACAGACGGAGAACAAATCAGAGGTGAGGTCAGAGAAGAGATCGAAGACGTGGTGGTCGGAGGAGGAGAAAGGAAAAGAAAAAGAGAAAGGAAGGGAGAAAGAAATGGTCTATTTGAGTTGTCAGTGAATGAGAAAGGAAAAGAAAAAGAGGAAGGAAGGGGGAAAGAAATGGAGAGGAAATGGAGAAGGTAAATGGAGAAATTAGTTAAGTTGTTAGTAAGGATAAGGAACATGGGGGATGTTTAGGGGACAGTTAAGAGGGGGATGTTATAATAACCCCTTTTTTATATAAAATGGGAGTCAATTTGATAATATCAAATCATTTTATTATAAATTATATAGAAAATCATATGTAATATCAAAAATCCAAAAAAAAATGGGGGTCAAGTGACCCCCATTTGGTCTTCCTCCCTCTGCCACTGGATACAAGTCCACTTAGGTGCCAATACAAGTCCTACTCAGGTGCCACCACACTGTCTAAGTTGATATAAATTCAGTTTTATGCAAGAGTTGAGTAATATTTAGAATTTATAGGAGTACAACTATTAATATCTTATTTTGCAAGTATTATTATGTTATTTTTCAAATATTCATATTTATGAAGATTAACGCGGAACAAGTGTAGGGACTGCAAAAAGAGAATCCATATATTAGTGCGACCATAGTACAATTTTTCTCTACTGTAGCTACGAAAACAGACAGAGAACTGAAGTGTGAGAATGAATATAATTATTCAAGTAATAAAACCTACTATATTTCTTCCTTTTGGCTTGTTGATCAAAATCAACACTCATAATAACCCAATTCAGAAACGGAAACAAGGCAAAAGCAAATTAATTAAAAAAAAAATGAAACATCAATTTTTATCTTATATCAAAAGCAGTAAGTTTTAAAATATAATAACTAATAACTTTTAGATATTCAGTGAAGAGTTCTCAAAACAATTTGAGTTCTCCAAAAATATAACAGAAAAGTAAGCTCTTTTAAATGTCATGATTACATAAATATGCATAATTACATATCAAAAAGTAAGCACTTTTAAATGTCATGTTTTTAAAGCGCATCTCATGATAATCACTGCAATATTGTCATGCGATATTTTCTTTTCACACAATTAGCGTGACATGGTCACATACTGAATATAATGGAAAATTAAGGGTTAGATATTAAAAAATTCATGACATAGGAAAGGTCAATGAAACAAAAAAAATATTAGGGCATTTTGTTAGGTTTGCTGTTTGTGAATTCATAAATTAATCATTAGTTGTTTCCAACGGATTTAATTATAGTCTTTATCATGATTGTAAAAGACGGCCCATTAAGGCCTTGTTTGGAATTTTATTGGGCCTGAGAATGAATCCAACATCCAAAAAATTTACGAGACTCACATTGTCAGAGGGTAGGGGTACATGAATTAACCTTCTTGAAAAAAATGCTATCAATGTGTACTTGTATTGGAGCATGATTTTTTTGAAATTTGTGCGAGTTTAAGTCTTTAAGAGCAATTTTTTTTTTTTATCTATAGAAATTATTACGGAAATAAAAAGAGTGTATCGTTTCCAACAAATATAGAAAAATCTTATTCATTGAGTCCGATACAAATATATAGATCGGACTCAATGATTCAGATCCATTGATATATATATTATTCTTTTTTAAACGGTTCTCATCAATTCTTAATTTAAACAAAAAAAATACCAATGGATCTGGAAAATTGAGCCAGGTCCATATATTTGGATCGGACTCAATGAGTCAGATATTTCTATAATTGTTGAAAATGAGGCACTCTTTCTATTTTCGTACATCTGAATTTAATAATTTTTATAGATAAATAATTTCCAAGTTTAACGGGGTGGATTCTAACAAATTGCTAACAAGTTCATCCTTGTACACCCTTTCTAATGAATTCAGAGTAGGTCCAATGCCCATCGGACCTACTTTGGTTCGATGGATGAAATGACCATTCGATTGCATCAAGATCCGTGCTAAGTACATTAAAATCTGTGCAGGTATGTTTCAAATTCCGTGCACACAAATATTAATGCTAATCATACGGTGTTAGAGCTAATTGAACCTAAAAGTAGGTCGGATGCCCATCAGACCTACTCCCATCTCCTTTCTAATTTGTTCAAATATTTAGTGTCTCTATCTACTCGGAAGAAGGAACATCAGAAGAAATGAATTCTATGACTAATTAATGGAAGTCAATTAGTTAATGTTCCATTTATCATCACCAAAGAACCAACCAATAATATTATCAATTGCCATTTGAATGAAATTAATATTGGTTATGGTACAAGGTAATGATACAGAAACTACTAGTCTACATGACATTTGACAGGGACTTGTGTGCAAATAGTACCATATCTACGGTTACGTGTGTAAAATTGAATTACCATCTTGTTGTCTGAAAAGGAAATGTTATTAGTTTGGTCAACCAAATAATCATATCATCAAATACAATTTTAGCAAAACTTGCACGGAAACCCATTCTTCACTTTGACAAAATTGTTGGGAACTAAATAACTAATCATCGGATAACCAAATATGACACGTCAATGTACACAATTAAGATAGTTTAGTGCATTAATGAAGTAATTATTAATACCAAAAGTTGCATCTGATATTTTGTACCCAAACAATATGTTAGGCTTTGTGTTCTGGACCAAATTAATTAAATTGGGTCCGGTTTATTTGGTTTTCAACAATTAAAAAAATTGAATTAAATGGTTTAGTTGAATTTTTGAATTAGTTCGGTTCTTTTGTATTTGGTTCGATTTAGATTTTTCAAATTCGAAAGACCGAAATGAAGATAATTTTGACTTAAATGGTTCAAATCCATGTTTCTATTGACTTAAAATGAAGATAATTTTTTTTATTTGGATCGTTTAGAACGCCTGCATATTTTGTATGGAATTGAATAATATGTTAACGTCAACAACTAATATATATTCACATTTATTTCTATAATTATAAAGTGAATTTTGTATATGTATTGAGTTTTGACTTTATAAATTTAGTCTCTCTTATTTTGGTTAACCAAACAAATAGAAATTTATTTTAGTTATTTGAATAGTCTCTCTATTTTTTTTTTTAATAGCACTAAACATTTATGAAGTAAATGGCAAATAATATGAATGCTACTATAAAATACAAAAACAATTAATTTTGTTTGATTATTACTTTGATGGAGATAGTACAACCAATCCTTTATTTAACCAGCAAGCAAGCAACACAGTGTTCTACAAATTAAAAACCACAGTAACAGTATATCCAGAGACAGAATTCGTGAGTCTTGGGCTCTCAAATTCCGGTGACAAAAGCAAATAAAAAATAATAATAATATTTCATTTTTCGATAGGGGGATTGTGGATTTGTGGAGATGGTGGCAGTTAGCTCAGGTGCCAAAAATCACCGAAAGACTAAAGCATCAGCATCAGCATCAGCTTCGCCCTCAAGTCTCAAGTAGTCCCAGTGTTGTAAATAACGGTATGCGGTCGTCGGACGGACGGGGTACCGCCAAGTGATTAATCGGTTAATTGGAATTATGCGGACAATTTAACGTTTTTATTAAATTTATGTATATATATCATAATTTATTAAAAATTATTTATTTCACTCATTAAACTTATCAAATAAACTTAATTTAAGTTAGTTTTATTATTATAACATGACACTATACTTATTTCTTCGTAACACGTAAGCATTTTGCATATGTAAGTAACACATTTATTTAATGAAAAATAAATTTAAGAATTAAGCCTTTTCAAATACTAACAACATATTATTTGAATAAAAGAAAACATTCCAACATAAAATTACTAAATTTAATTTATGATAATAACATAATTTCATAAATAAACATGTCATACTAATTAAAAATTACATCAGTAAGTAAATATATATATATATATATATATATATATATATATATATATGGTATATAAATAATAGAAAAATTAATCAATTTCAAAGTAAGTAAGAAGAAAAAAAAAACATATATAAAAAATATTAGATGAATATCCAAGCATAAATAAAATTACAATACATGATTTATAAAACTTATTATCACGCACTATTATATGAAAAAAAAAACAATTTGAAAAAAATATTAGTACGTGAGTCACGGCGTGACTCGCGTGCCGTGACCATTCGCGTGCTGTGACCACCTCTCCACATTTGAGTCACATCACGGCACGTGTAACTGTTCACTTGATCACGGCACAATACGACACGAAACCAAAGTCACGATGTGTTAGTCACAGCACGGCACGGTATGGCATATTGTTTCTTAGTACTCGTACCCCTAATTAAAGAAGAATTCTCAATAATACAGAATAAAAGGGTCATTATTTTTTTTTTTAAAGAATTGGAGGTCGAGCCTAAAGATTATTGACACACCCAACTAATTTTTAAGATAAAAATGAAAACGAGTCTTTTTAAATATTCATAAAAAAAATCCTCATCTGAATTTATGTACATGCGACCTCACATAGATAACATTGTCTTTAATCATAAATAAACTCCTTAGATTGCTCGTGTATTCATCAAAAAGTTTTAATTTTTAGTTTCTTCCTCAAAACACAAAATATAATATTTTTCATTAAATTATAAAAAAAATCTGACCTTCTTTCTAAATTTGATAAAAAGTACCACAACAGCTCAGTGAAATGTTATAGTTCAGAACAGCCCGGTAACTACGAAATAAAGAGGATAACTAATCTTTGGTCTAGTGGCTAAGACATATGATCTCTATGTGAGAGGTCATGAGTTCGAAATCCAGATAAGGAAAATTCTTTGTTATAATAATAAAGGTATTAAATAGTTGGGTGGCTTGAATATTTGTCTGTTGACTGTTTGGATTTCCATATTCAACAGTCAACAGACCAAAGAGATCTACAGTTTTAATAAAGGTCGGAGGTTATGTGTCTTAGCCACTGGATTTCCATATTCATGAGATTTAATAAAGGTTGGAGGTCAACAGTCAACAGACCAAAGAGATCTAAGGAGTTTATTTCGAAATCCAGATGGGAAAAATTCTTTGTTATAACCCAACTATTTAATACCTTTATTATTATAACAAAGAATTTTCTGTTGGGTTTTCATGGTACTTAAGGCAGCGGAATTTCAAAAATTTTGACAAGAAAAGTACCAAAAGATCATTATGTATGACTAAAATCAAACCAAAAATCAATTTCCAAATCAATAAGCATCATACCTTTAGTTTCTTGTCTCCAAACAAGAAATGAAGATCCTTGAGATGTAGAGTTGTAGCCTCCACCTCCTTGTTGATCGATGCTAATGGTGGTTGATGCTTTGCAGCGCCTTGGTGGTTGATGTGTGCGTGACCTTGAACACCTTGTACCAAGATGAGACTCCAAAGTAGAAGCCCTCCACGGTATCCACCAAGAAATTAATTAGAAACCAAACTTTCCTCTTGCTAGAGAGTAGTAATTTGGTCGCTCCTTAATCCCTATCCTCCAAGAGAACAAGATCTTGATTCTAGGGTTTGTGGGTTCTCAACACATGAGAGAGAAACAATAAAGAGAAAGAGTTTTGGCAGAACTTCAACTCTCAAAACGAATTGCCCCCAAAAGGAATGAGAGAGAGTGCATATATAGCAAATAAGGAATGTAAAATTCTGTTTCCAAAATTAACTCCGTGTTCTACCACGTTTTTGACCACGATCTAATTCGAATTATATTCTGCTCTCTGAATAAAAGTTATAGATCTTTCTTTTACCTTTCTATCCATATGTGGTACGCTCAAAACAAACATCGTATGAGGGTGTTATGGTCAAAATACGAAACATGCGCAGCAGTTTCCAGAACATGGTAGTCTAAATTTAGCACCACGTTCTACCACGTTTTTGAGCAGGATATATTTCTAATTTGGTTTTCTTCCAGAAATACAAAGTTGTAGATTTTTCTATTACCTTTCCAGAAAGATATAGAACGCTAAAAATGGATATCGTATTAGAAATATATGGCCCAAATAAGAAACATTGCGCAGCAGCTTTCAGAAAACGTGGTAAACTATTTTGGGCTAACTTTTAATTATGGAAACAATTCTTTAAATAAACATGAGCCATAATTAACAACAGTCATTAGGCTTTGTTTATTGGGCCAAGTTTCACTTTCCTTATTTGACTTAATCAAATACAATTAATCTAATTAATTGTAGTATCATATATAATTATCCAAATAATTATATTTCTCATGTTTTAGTGGAGAAACAAATTTATTTATCATGTCATACATGTCAAATAAATTAAGGAGCCTTTCTAATTAATTCCTTATTGGTGTGACCCTGTGGGATCTATGTCATTCGGCAATAGAATCTGAAACTCTTTTCGATTCCATAAATTATAAGCGGCACCTAGCAATATGCATTGTAATTACCCAAATGACACGAGATGATAAGTACCATACTTGAATCACGATCCCTAAGCAATAATTGCCTCGTGTCAATTCCATGTCTCATGATATCATGAATAGATCCAAGGTAGGAGTGTGTCATCCTTGCAAATCTACTCGTTTCTTGATTCCGAAATAATTCAGTAATTATAATTAACTCCTTAATCATATGTGCACATACTTGTATTATTTCATCAAGGGGCCCAAGTGATATCATCGCTCATTATATGAGGGACATTGGTATTCTTGATAATTACTATCCCTCCACATAAGAAACACATACCGAGATAGAATCCGTATAATTGCCAGTTACGGACAACGTTGGATAATATCCACGAATATATATTCCATGTGAGAAAAACAATCATCTCATACCTTAGAATTCCAGACACAAATAAAACATTAATGACACAAACACAATCTATATTAAATGTTTTACTTTGGTCACGTCCAATTCCCTGATCTCCATCAGGTATCCATTTGATCAGATTGACAACTCCTTGTCATATGATCTGCAGAACATGATCATCATCTAATCCAAATGCTAATCTTATACCGGTAATTAATGTCCCTTGTTAATTACCAAGACTAGGGACATTTTAGAGTATTTATTAACACATGTATAGAGTTCCACAATTTCAAGTCCTCAACCTAAATGATCTATAATTAATAAAATACTCAAGGAACAAAATGATAAACATAATCATTCAATTACATAAACAAAACTTAGAAAACAATCATCCTATGATTGGCTTCTAGATCACAACACTAACATTTTCCTCATCTGGATTTCGAACTCATGACCTCTCACATAGAGATCATGTGTCTTAGCCACTAGACTAAAAATTAGTTATCCTCTTTATTTCGTAGTTACCGGGCTATTCTGAACTATAACATTTCACTGAGCTGTTGTGGTACTTCTTTTTATCAAATTTAGAAAGAAGGTGAAAGAATAGATATTTATTTTAATTTAATGAAAAATATTATATTTTGTGTTTTGAGGAAGAAACTAAAAATTAAAACTTTTTGATGAATACACGAGCAATCTAAGGAGTTTATTTATGATTAAAGACAATGTTATCTATATGAGGTCGCATGTACATAAATTCAGATGAGGATTTTTTTTATGAATATTTAAAAAGACTCGTTTTTATTTTTATCTTAACAATTAGTTGGGTGTGTCAAGAATCTTTAGGCTCGACCTCCAACTCTTTAAAAAAATAATAATGACCCTTTTATTCTGTATTATTGAGAATTCTTCTTTAATTAGGGGTACGAGTAGAAGAAAAAATATGCCATATCGTGCCGTGCTGTGACTAACACATCGTGACTTTGGTTTCGTGTCGTATCGTGCCGTGATCAAGTGAACAGTTACACGTGCCATGATGTGACTCAAATGTGGAGAGGTGGTCACAGCACGCGAATACTCATGGCACGCGAGTCATGCTGTGACTCACGTACCGTAACAGTTAGCGTGCCATGTCTAAATGCAACTAGTCACGTTTTTCACATTTAACTATTTTTTCATAATTTACATTAATTTATTCAAGATTCACTATTTGATCAAGACTTAACGGTTCTAATTACACGTGACTCGCGTGACCACGTGCCATGACCGGATTTTTAGCGTAACGTGCTGTGTCAAATTTTCAAAAAATGACCACGGTACGCGACACACGAGTCACGATACGGAAAAGTCACGCATGCTGTACCGTTCCGTGATTAAACCAACTCCGCCGTGTTATTTTTCTCACTCTACGTACGAGCGAAAAAAGTCCAGAGAGATTAGACTTTAGAGAAGTAGATTCAGTGGCTGGGCCCCCGCAGTTTTGTTTGTTCTCTATTCATCAAGAGCAGTTGGGACCAGTGTTGTAAAAAAGGGGAAAAACGGCCGATTAAACGGCCGTTTAATCGGAAACGGCGGCCAAACCGTTCCGAATACGCTTAACGGATGCCTGTTGGCGGGAAAAAACGATTAATCGGCCGTTTTCTGTTTAATCGGCAATTTATTCCCGTTTTTCCGTTTTTTCAGTGAAATTTTTTTTTTCCTATAATAGTGTGTGATAATAAGGTTTATAAATCATGTATTGTAATTTTATTTATGCTTGGATATTCATCTAATATTTTTTATATATGTTTTTTTTTTCTTCTTACTTACTTTGAAATTGATTAATTTTTCTATTATTTATATACCATATATATATATATATATATATATATATTTTTTTTTTTTTTTACTTACTGATGTAATTTTTTCAATTAGTATGACATGTTTATTTATGAAATTACGTTATTATCATAAATTAAATTTAGTGATTTTATGTTGGAATATTTTCTTTTATTCAAATAATATGTTATTAGTATTTGAAAAAGCTTAATTCTTAAATTTATTTTTCATTAAATAAATGTGTTACTTACATATGCAAAATGCTTACGTGTTACGAAGAAATAAGTATAGTGTCATGTTATAATAATAAAACTAACTTAAATTAAGTTTATTTGATAAGTTTAATGAGTGAAATAAATAATTTTTTAATAAATTATGATATATATACATAAATTTAATAAAAACATTAAATTGTCCGCATAATTTCAATTAACCGATTAATTGCTTGACGGTACCCCGTCCGTCCGACGACCACATACCGTTATTTACAACACTGGTTGGGACTACTTGAGACTTGGGTAGAGAAGCTGATGCTGATGCTGATGCTTTGGTCTTTCGGTGATTTTTGGCACCTGAGCTAACTGCCACCATCTCCACAAATCTACAATCCCCCTGTCCAAAAATGAAATATTATTATTATTTTCTATTTGCTGTTGTCACCGGAATTTGAGAGCCCAAGACTCACGAATTCTGTCTCTGGATTTCCATATTCATCACCATCTGGATTTCCATATTCAACCTCTTTATTTCGAAATAAACTCCTTGTCTGTTGACTGTTGACCTCCAACCTTTATTAAAAAAAACTACGAAATAAAGAGGTTGAATATGGAATGTAATTTCACCAGACTGTTTCTACTTTTATGAACCACAGTCAACAGTTGTCCTCTATACCGAGCTTTTTCAGAAATGATGTCATAGATATATATATTTTTTTCAATGCTACCGAAAAAAAAATCAACAGAACTTCGACCAACAATGCTTGAGATTAGGCTATTCCGAATAGTCTATTCGGTATTTGATGGGGTTAAAATATATAGAATAGTGAATCAAATTTTTTGTCTTATTAGAATAAACTATTCCTAAGAATTTTGAGATTTGACTACTCTAATAAGATAAACAATAGCTATTATTAATTTGACTATTCTTGCTATTTTTGTTTTGCATCCAAACATACCCGTGCAATCAATTATCCTCAGGATTCTAAATAGCTATTATTGTGTTATTGCATAAAGACTAAATAAAAAGTTATCGCGAATAGCGTCTATAGAGAAATCTATCCTACATAACGTTTGTTGTTTAAAAAATTATGTTTTATATTTCTACTAATTATCAACATTATTTAAAAACTCATATAGCGATAAGTAACACAAAATTGATTAAGGAATTAGAATATTCATATTGAACCAATACAAAGTCCAAATTGCTATTCAAAATATCTCTAATAATATCATAAGTTATCTATCTTTTTCATTCAAAATAATCTAAGCATCATGGTATAAACTATATATCTTTTTCTATTAAAAAAAGAGAAAATTGTGAAAATGCCACTCCAAACTTCATTAATTTGTAAAAATGCCACTCTAAATAATTAATGACTAAAATACCCTTGTCCATCCATCTCCGCCCCTGCCCCTCCGTCGCCTCCTTCCATACCCTCCGCCGACCCGACCCTCGTCCGTCGCAAGAGGCGCAAGAAGCAGTTTCCGGACATTATTCCCCTCGTCCGCCTTCACATTCATCGCAACCTCTCCTCCTCACAAGAAGGGTATTTTAGTCATTAATTATTTGGAGTGGCTTTTTTACAAATTAATGAGTTTGGAGTGGCATTTTGACAATTTCAAAGTTTGGAGTGGCATTTTCACAATTTGAAGGTTTTTGAGTGGCATTTTCACAATTTCCCCTAAAAAAAAAACCTAAGAATCATAGCATAAACTATCTATCATTTTCTATTTAAAATCAAAAGCAATTCGAACCTTGAAAAAAATTATTCTTAAAAAACAAAATTCAGTTTTGACCTTTAAATAAAAGCCTATGTAGCATAGCGTGTAGCGTAAATAATAGACCGATATTACTGCTATAGCGGTTGTAGCTGAAATAACACACTTT
The DNA here is from genome assembly GCA_024447775.1 of Carex cristatella. Lineage (NCBI taxonomy): Eukaryota > Viridiplantae > Streptophyta > Magnoliopsida > Poales > Cyperaceae > Carex > Carex cristatella. Next base: position 2,595,479 of record JAJHPF010000028.1, on the reverse strand, counting down.
TATCCCATAATTTAGCGTTTACAGTCAAAAAATACTACAGCACCGCTATTGCGTCGCTGTAGCGCATGTTTAGAACACTGATTATCCTTAATATACTCTTTCCTTAACTAAATGATTCTTCATGCTAATATTTGATTCTTTTTTCATCTTCATGTGTCATACCTGTGGAACGCACCAAGTGGCTGAGATGTATAATTTTAGAAGAGTAAATTAATCAATTTCATTTTATAATTTATATAGAAAAATGAAAAAGGTAATAAAAAAAAGTATACTAAGTTTATATGGAGAAATCTAAACTTTTTACGGGTACATAAGAAATTAAGTCTTCTATATGTGGAATATTGTCTTGAGTTCTAAAGTTATAATTTCTAGTTTCCATGATGTTTAAGTAATTGTTTATACAATCTAATCTTACAAACTTAAAGATAAATTTCTTTAACTTCTTTCAAATTAATTTAGTAATCCTATGATGTAAAACTTAAAACTAAAATTATATTTTACAAAATATGTAGTCAAAAAGAAAAATTATAAGGCACTACAGTATACCTTTTCTTATGGAGCACATCTTTTTCTGATATAGCTCGTTTTTTTCAATACTGGATTATCTGAAAGTAATGATTTACTACTTATTAAAAATAAAAAAAATTATAAAATTATAAAATTTGATCTCCATACGTGAAGATTTTGTTTAATCATTCAAATTTGACTGTTTAAATACCAACATTGTCATGACCCCGACATTGGGCCGGGAGTTGCAACAAGAAAGACACCCTCATATTCATCTATCGTCCCATCAACCTACGCCGCAAACAAAAAATAACAAACCGAAACAATACAGAGGTCAGCTACAAAGCTCAGTAACCGGTTATTTAATGATGCGCTTCTCTATAATTGGCTTAATTAAACAATAATTGAAATAGACTGGATTAATCCACATAGATTCACATCAAATTATTCCTACATATTTAACCGGTGATAGCATCTGAGTCTAGGTTATCGATAAAACAAGTCACACAATACTCATATCATTTCATTTTTCACAGTCATATCATTTCTCAAATTCTCAGAACACACAATCAGATCATTTCACAACCCAAGTCAAAAATTCAATTCAACCACACAAAACGAAAACACATATTATAGAGAAGTTTGGTTACTTGATAGCGATCAATTCAGAAATCTAATTCGAAATGCAATGACAGTTTAGAATCAACACGACGTAGTCGGAATTTCGATCGATTATAAAATCAAATATCATAATATTTATCAAAACATTTTTTTTCCCTCTCTGTTTCTTTTTATTTTCTTATGATTTCATTTGGATGTTAATGGAGAGATTAAATATATTTAAGGAATTTACTAAATGAAAGTCGGTTAAGAGGTGGAGGTGGAGGTGCATGGGGCCCACATGGCCAACAATGTCACGTCTCTTTTTTTGTTTAATAAAATAAGATGAAATTTTTATATTTGAAACCTTCATATTTTTCATAGTTATAAATAAGTGATAAAAATAAGTTTATAATAATTTATAAAAAATTACATAATTTTACAAATTCTCCCTTCAAAAAAATTGTCCTAAAAATTCGAACGGGCGATATTCAAATCAGATGACACATTATTAATAATAATCAAATCAAATTTACCAGATACATATCAATCGGACTAGCTAATCAGCTTGAATTAAATTAATTTGTTACCAAATTTAGTTACATTTAAATTAAATAGATATTGGTGTCATATTAGGGATCGGAATCCGCAGCTCGTCAAATTGGCAAGCAGGACCCTGCTTTTCCAAATCAAACAATTAATTTGTGTTGAGATTTGTGCATGAAAAAGTTCAACGGTTTAATTTGGAAAAGCAGGATCCTGTTTGCCAATTTAATTGGCAAGCAGTAGAGTGGGATCCTCATATCAGATCGACTAATTTGGTAATAATCAAATAATATCATGAAAAATAGATATATTGATTACCAAACGTGATTATCCAAACTAGACTAATTCAGTAATAATCAAATAATATCATGAAAAATAGAAACGGGATTACCCAAACTATTCGGATTGATCTCATAAATGAGGCATACGGAATATGAATTACAAATGAAACTTGGACCCAAACACAGTCCGAGAAACGAATACTCTCACATGTTTAATTTTCACAACAGACATGCAAAAAGAAATGGATGCGAAAATTAAACGGAATCCCTCATTTAAAAATAAAATAGGAGAAATTTATTAGTGGTGTGCAATGAAGTGCTCAAAGCAAATAAATTTAAAATTATAAAAAGGCTCATCTCTTGGGAGGTGACAGTAGACGAAGGTACAAGTAACCACCTGCCTAAATTGGTTTGAATTAGTTTGTTAAGCACAAAGGCAATGTTTCTTGACTTAGTTAATTAAGTCTCATTGCTTTACACCTCCTCATTTCCTTCTTAAAATAAATATGCATATCATATATTCAATTTGTGAAGGATATTTTCTGACATAAGCCATATCGGATACTTGCTAAATACGTGTGGGATGTGCCTGAGGGATCCGCTCACCCGGTTGTGCCATACCAACTTGCGCACAGTTTGGTGCGCCAATCCACCTCGCGAACCTAATAATCAGGTGCGCTAATTGGATCTGCGAGAGTGTCATGTTATGAGAAAAACAGATCAAATGTTATTGATTTAATTCTAATTTTTTAGGATGGTAGAAAAAAAAAATTCGGAGAATAGGCAAATTTCACCGAATAACACTAATTGTTATTATCTACTTGAGGTTTTAATGTGGCGACTCAATTTTGATTACTTGAACATTTTGTTTTGCTCATTTCAAATTAAAAATTACGTACTAACAACAAATTATTTTGTAATAAGGCAAAACTTTAAAGATCAATGCAAATGCTCAATCATATTTAGTTCCCTATGAATTAGAAAATTCTATTTTTTTTCTGTTAGATTTTAAAATGTTTGCAATTACAATTACTTGTTAGTCCTTCGTATTAAATTAAAATCATACTACATTAGTTACTAAACTCTGTAATTTCAATTTTCTGATTCTGCAATATACTCAATAATTTTTTTTTCTTATTAAAGGACTCTAATATTTTTTAAATGCTATTTTTGAAAATTTATGCACGTTTCTTCGAAGAAAAATGAGAACTCGTGTCACTGCACTAAGCATGTTGATCAGACCCAATGATGTTAGACATCAACTTAAAACCTGAATTAATTGTTGATCTAATTATAATTTGGAAGGAACAAATGAATGCAGCTCACATTAGATAGAGGCTAAATTGTTTGGAGTAAAAAAAACTAAAGCTACCAACTAAACTAGAACTAAGTACACACAAATAGTTGAACAACCATCCGTAAAGTTAAGCCATGACAAATTTAATTGCATCAATGAACTTTTGGAGAAATTTCATGTGTATTCCTCAAAATTTTGCAATCATCTATATTTTTTTTTCTAAAATTTATAATATCAAAATTTTCTTATTAAATTTTAAAAAATAGTAAAAATTGGTATTCTACATGTTCATTATATAACAATTTTACTGAGTTGCTTAAATCGAAGTTTGAAGTTTATACGATAGATTTTTTAGGTCGTAACACGTAAGGCTTTATGCTATCAATAACACCTAAGCCTTACTCTTCATTTATATTCCTCAAAATTTTGCAATCACGTATATTTTTTTTCTTCTAAAATTTATAATATCATATTTATCTTATTAAGTTTTAAATACTTACAAATTATTCAATTTATTGTATTTTATTATTAAAGTTTATTTTAAATTTATTCTTTATTAAGAATAAAAAATATACAGCAGCATGTAAGTGCTTTTTTTTTGTTCTTTTTATTGGTCTCTATCAATCAATTTCAGCCTCCGGACATTTAAAAGGCTAAAAGGATATCGGTTTCTCTTTTGTAAAGTGCAAATTTCTTTATTCGATATATCCTGTGTGTATCCTATATATTATGCTTTTCTTATTAAGATTCTTGTCGGTATTTTCTTAATAAAAATAAAATTATAAATGTATATTTTTTTTTGTACTATTTAATAAGGCATATAACAGATTGTTGGATTTACAGATTTGACATACTTTCAAAATTAGTTATTCATCACTAAACAAGTACTTTTTATTAAAATAAAATAACTCTAGAATTACCTCTACTATTAAAAAATCATGAAGTCTAACATCATTCCAAAAAGAGATGTCCACTCACCAAAACCTTACACATACCTAACTTAACAAATTAAGCTTATTTTCTAATGGCCTTCCTAAAAGGGAGGAGCCCCATTGGAACAAGCTTAAGGAGGAATACCATATTTTATTATAACAAGTTGCTTAATTTCATAATTCCTGACGTGAGGGTTCCTCAAATTTCCACTATCACTTACCTAATACAGACTGATTCGTTTGTATCTAGATTGATTACTTTCATTTCTCAAAAAAAAAAAAATTAGGACAAACTAGATTTCAGTTAATAAACAATTCTCTTGTGCATAGATTGGAGGGATCAGACTCTGCTGCTTTTCTCTAAGAAAATCAGAATCCTGCTTTTTCGATCCTAATCTTTTAAATTTGTTGAGATTTGTGTATGAAAAAGTTTTCTTATTGAGATATGCGAATGGAAAATTTTGAATGGTTGGAATTAGAAAAACAGGATCCTGCTTTTCTTAAAAAAAAAGCGGCAGAGTCGGATCCTAGATAGGAGTGGGTCTACTGTCAAAAACGAGAGATAAGGAGATGAGCGAAAGAAGGCATAAAGGAAAATGGGGAATCAAATCCGAATGTTGACTCAAATTTTAAGTTAATTCATCTCGGCTGTCTGATCAAGATCCAGATCAATCCGATCTAAGATGGAATGCACGGCCCATTAATATTCTTGCCAACACGGATCAGATGGTCCGGATTCATTATGCGCTAACTTGAATTTTGAATTAATGCAGAGGATGCGAATTCATCAAATCCATTTTCCTGTTTTTCTTCATCCCCAACAGTTCAAAACTTTTTCAGTAGTTCAAATTTGGTGTTCTTTTTTTGGAATATGAATATGCTGCTCTTTTAAGATCCGCACATTACAAATCTAGACTGCTGAAATCATTTGATTGATGAGGAGGATTCCAATACCTCATACTATATATCTTTATTTTCAAAGTACAAACTATCGATCCGAATCACTCAACATGATATCCATACTAAAATATACTTGGGGATGGAATTTTATATTTTTTTTAGATTTTTTTTACTATTTTTTAAGATAGATATAAAATTACTATTTCTGGACTGTTAAAAAATAATGATTTTCTACCCATTTGAAAAAATAGTAAAAAATTCCGAAAATTATAAAATTTTATCTCCAAGCATATTTTAGTATGAATATCATGTTCAGCAGTTCAGGTTGACATTTTGAACTTTAGAAATGAAAATACAAAATATGAGGTATGATTAGATATGGAAAATATGATACATTGGAACTCTTCTCTTGAATGACTGGGATGAGAAAAATCAAGAACTTGATTTTATGAGAGAAGAAGACATTCTCATTTAGAAAAATAGTGTTAAGCACTCCCTGTAAATTAAAAGTTTACACTTTTATCCTTTAAAAATTTAATTTTTGCAAAATTAATTACTAATAGTTTTCCTCATAAAATAAAATTAATTACATAATACTTATTCATCTAGTCCTTTCAATTTTAATTTTATAATTCCACCCCTACATAATTAGTCATAATCAAATTTTACAATCTGTTCGGATGATAAAAATTCACCTGTAATTTTAATTTTTTTCAGTCTAAGTCATATAATTAAATGTTCGGGAATACCATGATGTGGATAAGAGTATTGCAATTCCCTAAACCTTTCCTAGGCCTCATTCAAGAGTTCGTCAGATCTTTGTTTGAAACTGGTCAATTGGGTCCTAAACTTGACAGTTCTTTTATGAGGGAAAAATCTGGTCAAAAATAGTTTAGACAGTTCCCTCCAAGTGGTGATTGAATCCCTTGGTAATGACCCTAACCATTTCTTTGCCTTATCCCTAAGAGTGAAAGGAAACAAAGCAAGTCTAATATAATCATTTGTTGCGCCATTGATTTTAATGGTGGCACAACACTCAAGAAAGGTCTGGACAAGGGCATGCGGATCCTCGTGATCCATGCCATGAAAAGTGTTCTGCTGAACGATGTTGACAACGCCCGGATTGAAGTTGGGGTTGGTTGCCGGCAACCCTTGGCAATCAGATTGCTCTAACATCTCCAGCTCTCGGGACATTGAACTCTCGCAATGTCCTCGACACAAAGTCTGCTCCCTCGTCATCTGAGAGCTGCTCATTGACCTGCGGTCCTTGTTCGTTTTCATTCATGGTGCCTGTTTTTGGATCTGCTTCTCTGTTGTCGGGTTGTACGGTCCGTATAGATCTTGTACGGGCCGTACGCAGAGGTGACAGATGTGGTGGTGCTGGAACAACTGTGGTGGAAGTATGCTCTTTGCTTCTGAGATTGTAGTGGTTCTTGGGCTGTGGACCTTCCAGTATGTTCCTGAAAAGATGGAAAAAGAAAAAGAAAAATTAAAATCTAGAATTAAGCAAAAATAAGAAAAAGTCTACCAATTTTAGTTGCCGTCTCCGGCAACGGCGCCAAAAACTTGTTCGTCCACACAGGTGCACTCCTAAGTTTCAGTACAACGAGTTGTACCTTTTAAATTCGAGTTTACCTGTGGTCAAGACTGCAAGTGCACAGTCCTACCGTTGGTATAGTTGGGTATCGTATCCGCAGGGACGGTAAGAAAAGAACCAGACTCTACTTAAATCTACTAGATCCTAGAAATGAGAAAAGTTGATTGGTTGGTTGTTTCTAACAATTCTATTGATTGAAGTAATGATTAAAACAATGAAAAGAAGGTCGAAAGTTTGTTTTCAATTAATAAAAAGGGTTTCCAGAGTTTTGGACTTCGTTTCAGTTCAGCCCCAGGGTATACGGCCCGTATAGAATCTTATACGGTCCATATAGGCCCCCGAGTTAATACTGCAATTACTGATTCTGTGTTAGTGCTTTTGTCTAGGGTTTCTATCGACCGTATCTAGATTCCTAGCCTCAGCTGTTGCAATTTTGGCTTAGTAACCCGGTTATCGGACACAACTACTCCCCTCTTAGGTGCCTTAAACCTCAACTTTCGCTTTTTGGTCCAATTTACCTAAGTCACTTGTTGGTTTACTAAAGGTATCCTAGGACTTTCGTCTCAAGGAATGAATGTTTCGCCTTTCGGTACTCCTTGGTTCGTAAACCTACCTCATATACTTGGTTCAGTTGGATTGAATGTTATAGACTTGTAACCTATCGACTTAGACGTGCGCATTTGTCTAACGGGTTGACTATTCGATTCAAGTAAGCAAAAACCAAGCAATTAAAATACTACACAACAAGATGAAAACTAAGCATTCAGCACAAATCCAAGTAGCGTACAAGTAAAACCAAACGTCAACTACATCTTAACTCTAGAAATAGTAAATTTAGCTACTCATGTTCTCAAAACAAAGCACAATAAAAGATATGAAAGAGTTCATAGAAAAACAATTAGAAAATCCGAAGATCCGTTGCAAAACTTCTTCTTCTTCTCCAAGTTCTTTCTTGTCTCCCAAGCACCAAGAATGAGCAAAAGATGAGAATCAGATCTGGTATTCTCTGCCTTAATGCCCGAAATCGCGTATTGAAAGCCTTCCTTTTCGACCTCCCCAGCTGTCTCTGTTTCCAATTCCGGCCTGGGTTTCCGAAACAACTTGTACGGTCCGTATGAAATCCTATACGGACCGTATACTTGTCCTTGCCTTGGAGAATGGTTGTCTCTTGTTGTGGAACCTTCTGTGTGGTCGGGCTGATCTTGTACGGACCGTATGTAATCCTATACGGACCGTATAGAGAGTTGTCAGATCCAGAATTTCGCCCTTTCCTGCAAAATAAGAAACAAAACATAGCAGTACCACATTCTAATGATATTTAAACGAAAAGTCCACATTTTTAAGCTTTAAGGCACAAATTTTGGTATAAATCAGAGTCGCAATCCAGACAAAATAAGGAGCCATCATTAAAGAAATTAATGATCACATCGTAATTGGACATATCAGTACATTAGAATAATATTTGTATTTTTCAAATTATAAAAAATGTTGTTTTATTTATAGACTTGGCGTTTGCGTACAGGTCGTGCCTGGCAGCCTGGGCCGATTTTTTTTTTCTAGCACTCTGAAAAATCGATTTTAAATGAATAGCATCTAGATTTCTATTTTATCAAATTTGACACTCTCGCAGATTCAATCCGCACACCCAGAATGGTAGGTGCGCAGACTAAGTAGGGGCACCAACTGGTGCACGGAACCAGCGGACGAACCCGAGTGCGCTAATACAGCAGGTGGACCCGCGGGCACCAAATGGCTTTGGAACGGACACCGTCCAAAACCTTTAAAAATCATACGATTAAAGTCCGAACAGTCGATCTGAACCGGTCAACATGATTTACATATTAAAATGTGCTCAGAGACCAAATTTTATATTTTTTGGAAATTATTTACTATTATTTTAGATACGTACAACATCATTGTTTCTGAACGGTCCAAAAACAATGATTTTGTACGTATCTAAAAAAATAGTAAAAAATTTCCAAAAAATATAAAATTTGGTCTCTAAGCACATTTTAATATGAAAATCATCTTGAGTAGTTCGGATCGATTGTTCGAACTTTAATCGTACGATTTTTAGAGGTTTTGGACAGTGTCAGGTCCAAAGTCATTTGCACCAAACCTTATCCCTTTACAAATATAAACACGAATTTGATTTTAACACTCTGAAACATGAAATCTTAATCATATTTGTAATGGTAAAAAACCTACAAATTTAAACAGTGACATTACAAATATAAACACCAAAACATGCATATATTGGCCTCTATTTTTTGTTTTGGGAGCAGTAAAATCACTTTTTTTTTTTAATATATACATGATAAAAACTAATTGGAGGAGAAAACAAAAGACAGAGCTGAAATATTTTTAGCTGTCTTTAACTTATTTTACAACAAATATTAATTATAAACAACTTTTATTTTCATACTAAATGTATTAAGTGACATCATCATCCATAATACTTTGTTCATAAGTTTGTCCTGCTTTAAATTAATAAAGCATAAACTCCTATTTAAAAATTACAAATAGACGATTTTTTCATAAAACAATTAATTCGGTGGATGCCAGTGTCATATTTTAGACGCGTAATGATATTTATCACACTTGACACCTTCTATTACAATTTAATAAAATTTATTCATTAGACCCGAATATAGATCTCAAAACAAATTGCCATAACATCGCACTAGAAGTCATGATGATAACCTTCATTAAAAAATAGTATTTAAAGATTGTTAGTGGTTTAAAAGGAGAGCTCAGAAACAAACATAAAATTTAAATTTTATAAAGAAGCTTAATTATATTCTTGACTTTATCATTACATAGAATACCATTGAGATATATTTATAAGAGAAATTTAGATATATGTCTATTATAACTTGTTTAATTAGATATTTTTTCATTTTATGAACAACGATAAAATTTAGATTTTATAAAGAAGTTTAATTGTATAAACAGCGATAAAATTTAGATTTTATAAACAGTGTTAAAATTTAGATTTTATAAATAAGTTTAATTGTATTTTGACTTTATCATTACATAGAGTACCATTGAGATATATTTATAAGAGAAATTTAGATATATGCCCATTATAACTTGTTTAATTAGATATTTTCCCATTTCTTTTTCTTTTTTTTTGAAAAAAATGGGATTCCACTGATTTCCATTAAACTAGAAACTATTACAATATTCAAATCTGTACCACCTCTCTGGTACCAACAAAGACAAAAACATACAACTAAACGAAGGTATTACAAGCCAAATACCCAACTGAACACAACTAAACATAAAACCAAAAGATAACACGTGATCTGCCAAACCAGTAGTAATAATAAAAGTAACTAACAACACTTTCTTCATTCCTATGAACTACTCTTCATTTCCAGTGCTACCATTAACATGTTCTTCATATTGGATCATCTCTTGTCCATGCAAAAGAGTTATATCCTGTTCGGCCTCCTCAAAATTGATAAGAGAATCTCCTAGCAAGTTCTGTGTGTCACAGGGCCAAATACAAATCAAGTTAGCATTAGTATCATATGATTGATTTTTGCACCAAAACTTAACAAAAGAGATATTTTCCCATGAAATAGTTATGTTTTGACGGGGAAATAACTAATTTTGAATTTTGAATGGGAAAATATCTAATTCAGAAAGTTATATGGACATATATATCTAAATTTCTCTATTTAAAATAACATAAATATCTAAAAACAAAAACCTATAAATACTACCTCCTTAAATATCTTATACTAAATATTAAATTCTTCCACTATTTTTGACATCCTCATAAATCAAGCCTGATTTAAATATATGATAAGATTAAAGACATATACAACAAATATTTATTTTTTATACTTCAAATTTTCAAGTTCTTTATCTTTTACCAAAAAAAAAAAAAAAATCTAAATTTCAAATAGAAAAAATAAAAACAAACCTTTAGATTTGTGATCTATTTCAAAATTTTAAGTTATTATCTCCATCCTAATTATAAATGTTGATGTGAAGTGCAATTTCAATTATATATATGTAGTCTAACTGTTATTTACAAGGTTGTTAAATTGGCAATTTACCTAAAAATACCACATCATCTTACAATTTTCTTACAATATATAAATGAATTAATGTCAACTCAAAAATTGAAGACACAATGCAAATATGAAAACAAGATATGTGAACTCTGATTAAAAAAAATAACGACCTTAAAAGAATTGTAACAATAGATAGGTTTGTCTTTTGAGTAGAAATAGGGTATTTTTATGTTCACCAAACTCTTTGTTGTGCTTAATTCTAAAACTTATTAAATTGATTTCCAACAATGAATTCAAACTATCAGAACTGATCTATAACGTGCAAAATTTATATAATTTTTGGTATAATTTAATATGAAGTACGCCAAGCAAATTTTGATCAGATTTTGATATAATTTAATGTATTTTTTTCATCAGATTTTGATCGCTTGACTTTATACTAAATTAATTTTGAAAATTCACAAATTTTACATGTAAACACATTATTCGTGAAGTAGTTTGATTTCAACACTTTAAATTTATCGTTTGAAACTAATTATATAACTTTTAACATTAAGCTCATAAGAAAATCTAAATAAATTTAAAATCACACTAATTTTACTCTTGTATTTTACCAAATACGACAGTATCAACTATCATCAACCAGTCAATCACCAATCACTAGGGTGTTCAAATGGTTCAGTTTATTTGGTTTTAAACCGAACCGGATAATATCGGTTTAAATGGTTCAGTTTTTTGGTTTAAATGGTTCGGTTCAGTTAATTTTATGAAATAGTTCGGTTTTGAATTCTCAAAACTGAATAAACCAAACCGATCGATTTTATTAATAGTTTGAGACTTCGTGTATTATTTTAGTTCATTTTTGGTTTTGAATATACGTGTTTTGATTTTTTGAGATTGAATTCTTCTATTTGGTTCAACCGAACAAACCATTTATTTATTCCTTTATTCGGTTCAATCGAACAAACCGAAGTTTAAATCGGTTTAATCGGTTCGGTTTTAATTCGGTTTGCTATTTTAGTTCGGTCGGTTTGGTTGGATTTTTAAAAACCGAAAAAAATTTGATTTGGTTATTTTAGTTCTGTTTGGACCAAACCGACTGGTTGAACACCCCTACCAATCGCCATCTTTGTTGAACAATGGATGCCTCCAGTTGTTTGAAATGGAAAAGACATAAATCGAAATAATGCGATGAGAACGGGGAAGTGGGAAGACGTCAAATTATCCAACAGATATCAACAAACCCAAAATTCGTCGCTTACAGAAAAGGAAACAAAAAAAAGAGAATGGATAGATAAAAGAAATTAACAAAAGAAAGAAAAGAACTGCTGTGTACTTTTCAAGCAGAGAGAAGGCAAAGCTTTTTCTGGTTAGAAGAAACTTCTCCAAAAATCTCTTTCCCACTTTCATCATTTCTCAATCATCCTCGTGCTTACAAGACCCAGACACCCAGTACAGCCATGGCGTCTCTTCTACTCTAGGTAAGGTGTACTCTCTTTCACTTGCCTTTTATTATCTCTCTCTTGTTGTTATCCGTCTAGGCGCAGATACGGTATATCGTTAGTTCGATACTGCGATTCTTTTCCAGTTGGAACGAATCCGGATATGTCCCTTCACCGGTCAGGGGCGTTATATCGGTACTTCAGTTACTCGCTGCTGGTTCATGCCTGAGCTGACGTGTCAGTATTTAAGGGCTACGGGAATCTCTGGTTGAATTTTCGAATGGAGAGGATCGGCCCCGAAGTGCTCCATGAGAAAGAGACGATTAATAGAATTGGGGTAGGCATGCATATCGTTTACATGCAATTCATCTCATTTCTGGTATTTGGAATAGTTCTTTGAAATTTGAATGATTTTTGGTTGCTGTGTTTATTAATTTATTTTTAAGCAATGAGTGCCTCTGTCAATATCAGTAAATTACACAAGTAAGAAGAGAACTAGATAAGAGAGAATCAGAAAAAAAAAAAAAGGCTTAAAGAGTTTTAAACTTCTCTTTCATGGCCTGAGGGGTACCAGTGTTAGAGAATTAATACCAGGGTCCATGTGATTATTACCAATACTTAGTTGTCAATATGAAAAGGATACACCAAAAATCTCATATTCAATTCTTGAGAAGCATGAACCTGTGATACCTGGTAACATTATGTACCCATTCTTCCTTTTTATCAGTACTGTACAGTTAAGTATTTGGTAATTGAAGGTCATGGCATTTAATACAGGGAAAGAACTAGAAAATTTAGATTGGAGGGGCTAGAAAATCAAGTGTAGTATAATTTTATATTATAAGGGAGGCTAAAAAGCATTAATGCATACAAAAATTATAAAATTTTAATGGGCAAAATTACAAAATTTCAATTTATAGGGGTGGCTTTGTCCCCTTTTCAATGTGACTTACTATGACGATTTAAAGCTTATGAAAGTGGAATTTGCTTCCGTCACCACCATGGACCGTTTTTATATTTATTTTTTTCCTTATTGTTCTTTGCTATCAATTCTTCCCTCGGGAGTCACGATTTGCACTGTGCGAATTTATTGTCGAATATATATTTTTGCAAGAATGCAAATAGAAATTTTGGTTACATGAAAGACCAGTTTAATTGTTACTGTTATTGATTAAGGCAGTTAAAGATATGAGAAATTGCAAATTTACCATGTTATAAAAAAAAATTCAAAACTACACATATAAAAAAAGGAACTAATTCCTTTAGAAAAACTTAGTAGTAACGTGAAGTTTTCATAATGCAATTGATTGTCTGATTGTCAAAAGTATGGAAGGGCAAGATTCAATGCGAAATTTATTCTTAGCTTTATGTAATTGATGTAAGGAAAAGTAGTGTTGTGGGCTTCGATGCAAACAGAAATAAGTGTTACAGAGCATTAAAAATAATATGGTTTTGTGAAATGGGATTGTTGTACTGATGTGCTTAGCAGTATGGTTTTCAATGTGGTTTTACTTTTTAAATATGTTTGCAGCATTAAAGCAGAATACATGGTTATTTATTCAAGTACATACAAAATAGTTACAGGTCTTCTGGTTGTTTAACCAGAAATTTAGTGAATCTTTCGGGAGGGATTAAAATGTAATTTAAGAAAGGTTGTGGATGTATTTGGAAAATGCAAGGTTCGCGTGCATATTAAGCTTCCTTTCTATATATATGTTCTATCGTCTCTAGTGAAGTGAATATCATCTGAATACATTGAAATTCTACTAAAATAGTTTGAAATTTTTTTATTCGACTTGTTTATCCTGTTCTCCATGTTCTAGTTATGTAGGTAGATCTGTTGCTAGTCTTTCTCCGGTTATATGTTAAGTTTTTAATAGATTTATTGAAGTTTCTAACCAAATTATTGATTTTCTTTATTACTAGGTGCTTAATAATTGTAGATCTTCGATTTTGTTTTGGTCTTGCATGTGAATTTTTTCAATCCTCAAATATAATTTTCTTTCAAATCGTCAGAATTGTTCATGGATCTTTCAAATTTTCAGTTATACCTCAACATAGCACATCATCAAAACTCAGTTTTTTGGCATTCCCCAACAGCAAAATGGGGAATACAGCATGTGGTAGCAGGAGGCAAGTGGATGAGAGGTACACCAGGCCGCAAGGTTTGTATCCACATGGAAGCATAGATGAAAAGAAGCTCAGAAAATTAATCCTCGACTTCAAGCTTGCGCCTTGTTATCCTGGCGAAGATGAATTAGCAATGGATCTGGAAGAGTGCCCCATTTGTTTTTTGGTACAACTTTTTTTAATTTTACATAATATGTTATTTTTTTTTATATAACTTGTGATTTTAGTGTTCTGATCACTTGCAATTCGCCTTTTTTTTGTTTCCTGTCAAATACTGGTATAGATGAATAAGTTGATTGATTCGCCTAATATTAATGCATGTGTTAAGGAGTTTGTCCAATGAAATAGTCATATGATTCCCCAAAATTTCCCGAAAATTGACTCTAGCCTCACATAATGTTTCCATCTTAAGACAAGTTTGCATCTGATCTTGAGGAGTACCCATGTGCCTTTTGGTTCATGATTGTATAGTTATTACTAATTGCATTCAGTCAATTTCATATATTACTTTGTAATGAAGGTTAAAGGATGGATTTCTTGCATGTATGGTACTTGGTTCTTATAATTTTTTTTTCCTTATGCAGTATTATCCAAGTCTGAACCGCTCTAAATGTTGCGCCCAGAGCATATGTACAGGTACGATCTTTAGGTTATGTTTCAGTTTAGGGTATTCCCTCCACTTTATCCCTCTACAAGACATGGCATTGGTATGAATTGTAAAGATATGTCTGAAATTCTTTTCTATATTATAAACTGTAAGTACTTCTGCAATTTGCTTAAGCGTCTTTTCTGTAGATAGCATAAGAATTAATTTGATTTAGTCCCCTCCAGGGCACCAGTGTATTTGTCTACTTTCCTAGACTTGTATGGTGCTTATCTTTTTCTCCTGTTAGTAATGATGGTTAGCACACTCTTTTGAATTATGGGAATGTCTCTTATACCCTTCTTCCAGTTTACAACCCAGCATATACCAAAACTACCCCTCATACCTACCACATAATAAGAGAGAGGCAGTTCAAGAGTGAATTTGATTTTTTTTTTCTTTTTGTGTGTGTGGGGGATGGGGTGGTGTGGGGTGTCGGGGGTTGGGGGGGAGGGGGGAGCATGGATGTTTGTTGTTTATAATTCAAATAATGCTTTCTATGTTGTAAGAATTTTGTATTTGGTGTTTATTGCAGAGTGCTTTCTTCAGGTCAAGCCACACCAAACAACTCGGCACGTGCTGTATCCTTTGTTATTAATTATCTGAAAGGGTGCATGGAACTTGAAACTGTGGGTCTTATTTTAATTTATCTGAAAAAAATAGTTAATTACTTAACCTTGTTATAAAGATGCCCTTTTTGTAAAACTACAAGTTACACTGTGGAATACCGGGGGTTCAAGACAAGGGATGAGAAGCGCAAGGACCAGATTGTAAGTTACTTAGTTTTATTTTATTTAGTTTTATTTTATTTGGACTTTTTTGTGCACATTGGCCCTCAGAAATTTTGTTCTCTATCTTTTAAGTTCGGCATTCCATCCAATGCATCTCTTGGACCCTTGGTAGATTTGTGCCTGGTCTGAGCCTAAAATTTAGAAGTTGGTTTAAGGTGGTCCCACCTAGTACCAAATTTATACATGCACTTATGTATTAGCCTCTTCTAATATTCAATAGTGCAAGTCATGTTGCAGGTAATAGAATTAAATTATACTTTTGAACTCACTTTATGCAATTATGGCTCAGAAAAACTCAATTCAGGATCAATGACCCTATTGTGCTGAAGCTTTATTTAGCCCTTGAAACTGTTCATAAGAAGAAAAAAAAATAGAAATTTATCCAACACCTGCTGAAGCATTATTTTTTGTGCCCAATTTTACAACAGCTAGTTTTTTTTAATTTTTTTTAGGGTAGATTTCTTTAATTTCAAGACTTGAGTGCTCTTTAGTTGTTCCAATCTTTCCTTCTTTTCTTACTTTTTTTTTTTTGGATGTAGGAGGAGCAAAAGGTCATAGAGGCCCAGATAAGGCTAAGGCAGCAAGAAATCCTGGACGAAAATGAGAGATTGCAAAAGAGAAAGAATGCTACCACTTCAAGTGCCATTGCTGTTCCTACTGAAGAACAATTCCGTGATTTATGTGGTGTACCAAGTTCATGTATGGATTCCTTTTGTTTTTTTTTTTGGTGGAACATTTTCAGATGATTTATGTTTTCTTTCTGGTTTGGGGTTACAGTTGTAGACTGTATATCTGGAATTGACAGCTTGGACCCAGCCTGGTTAGATTAAGGGTACAACAAAGTAATTAGATAATCTGATGGGTCAGGTCAGGTTCAGAACAGCATTGTAACGAGAAAGTCTGACCCGCCCGACCTGTTTAGTATAACATTGAAGCACCTAATGTTGATCCTATCCGAACCCAACAGGTCCACTTGATCCTTCCAGGAATTATATGACCAGTATGTTGTGGATCCAGGTTAGAGCCCTTATGACCTGACCCATTTAATATTAGTTCAAAAAAAAAAAAAAAAAAAACCCAAGCACCCAATTAGTGTTTTTTTTTTTCATTCAGAGCATATTAAGAAAGAAAAAAAAAGTCCATCACATATTGAAAACACCTGTCCAAGAATACTTTTTTTTTTTGACAATTTACACCCTGTGCCAACCTGATCTGACGTCAACCTTGACATTAGACAACCTGATGGGTTACTCGGTGGGGTCCAGTAGGTCAGATCATGCTATATTTAATTGGTTTTTTCTTTGTCTTGTAAGTGCCGCGAAGAGCTGAAAGCAGCGATGGATATCTTTCTTCTCGCTCTGTGAGCCTCTCTTCCTCAAACACTAGGCCTTCTCCTACTACACAGGCTAGGTACAATGAAGGAAGCCTAACAAAAAATTTCAATTGTTTTTTTAGTTTTAATTTGTAGTTAACTTTGGTTTTCATTTCACACTATTTTTTTCTAGTGAGGGCTCCAACCTATGATCCTGTAGCCTATCTACCTTTTTTTTTATTTTCTGGTGAGAACGATGAATTAAGTTTTGACTATTCTTTAATTGAAGGAATGGAGACTATAATCTGGATTTGGAGGAAGTGATGCTTATGGAGGCAATGTGGCTCTCTCTTCAGGTGAATAACCAAACACTAATATTAGATGTTTGTTAAGAAGAAATTCCGCATTCGCATTGCAAAACCTCAAACATAATTTATAGTTGTATACCAGTTAATAATGAGATTGACTCAACGACTGAAGCAAAAAAAAAGAAAAAGAAAAAGAAATATAACTTGGTGGGGTAGGTCCGGTAGAGGTAGTTGAGCAGCTTTTGAAAGTAAATGGGAATATGAAATGGTACAGATAACATTTAAACTGTAATTTTGTAATCTAATCTTGAGAGGTATTCATGCAATTTATTATGCAATATGTATTACATATAAATGAATACCTCTTACTTCAGGAGCAAGAATCTCGAGCAAATGACAACAATGCCTCTCAAACCTTTGAGATGACGCCTTCCCCCAATTCCTCCACTGGACTTGTTTGTGCAGTTGCTGACCTGGCAGAACATCAGCACCGGCTTCCGGAAGCTCCGCCTTACTCCCATGCCAATCCAAGCCTTCTAGAAACTTCTAATAGTTCTCGTCCCATGACTAGCGAGGCAAATTCCCCAATAAGAGGGCTTGTGGCAAGAGAGGATCGGCAGTTTGACCACTGGTCAATAAATGCAGAGAGGGGGGCCAGTGCCAGTAGTAGTTACAGTGATGCTGGAATGATGAACTGGAATATACCAGAGGGTTTTGAGGAGCAGATGAGACTGGCTTTGGCAGTTTCTCTGGCTGAAGCACGGGCAAGGGCTAGGGTTTCGGGCTGATGCAGAAGCATTTCTTTTGATTGATATTCCTTTCTTTAAATTTTCTATTCCGCACGCGTGCGTCCATATGTGTGTGTGTGTGTGATATTTTTTCTTTGGGGGGTAAATTCAAATTGCGTTTATTGTAGGATTTAGTTGTGCATTATGGTATTGCTTAATTTTTATAGGGTTGTATAGGATATGGGGAAAAAAAAATACAGGACTTGGGTGGAAAGGAGGAATATTTTGGTATCTTTGCATCTCTGTTTGCGGTAGGGAGTACTGTCCAACATTGGTTGGAGTCATCTTAGGGTCTATCTAGTTGTTTCATTGAAGAAAGGAAAAAAAAAAAAAGATCTTTGAAATAGGGAATTGTAAATGAAATGGATATGTTGAAGAAATGTAATGGCAGTGGTAGCATAGCTTGCGGTGTAGTAAAATTTGTTATGATAGTTTGTCATGAGTTCCTCTAATGGCAGTGGTAGCATAGCTTGCAGTGTGGTAAAATTTGTTATGATAGTTTGTCATGAGTTCCTCAAGTTGCATATACTTTTCTTTCATAATACATGTAGTTCTCTCTTCACATGAAATTTTGGAGGTGGGTAATGACTTCATTTAGAGAAGGTAATTTGTCACGGCGTGATTAGTCACGTCACGTCACGTAATGTATATCGATTACGTGATGTGATTTGCGTGACACATGACGTGATCATTCGTGTAATATGATTGCATTTGAGCGAAAATTACATGTCACGTCATGCGAACCAGTCACGTCACGTCATGGTATAAAATATAAATATCAAACTTTTTTGGTATGTATAGAGTATTCAGAATTTTCTTTCAGTATAAGTTCAGTGATACTAGTACTTATGTTTTTCTCTAATTTAAACTAATGAAAATTTGTAATTTGAATTTTTAAAGTAATATCAGATGCCCAACAGTCTTTCCTAAAAAAAGATAATATTTGCAACATTATTTATTTATTTTAGAAATTTTCATATTTTTTATATTTTATTTTTTTCCTAAATTTTCAATAATTTAAATTTAAATAAAAAAATTGATGTGACTAATTTACATCACGACATGTCACGTATTTTCTTCTCTAACTTCATCCCGTTTGATCCCTTTTTACTTTTTTATTTTTTTTTGTTTGGAGTGAAATATTGGGATCAAGTCAACATAACTGTGCAACGAATGAGGAAGTTCACATATAGTTTACATCATGGGAGAATTTCATGTTTGTCCCTCAAAAACTTCAAATTTAGGTATTTCTTTCTCTAAAGTTTGAAATTCCATATTTTTCTCTCTAAATTTTAAAAACTCGCAAATTTATCCATTTAATTATTTTTTATATTAAAACTTGGCAACGACTTCTATGGACATAAGTACCTATTTGTAAAATGAACATATTTTTATTTTCAAAGTTCAAACAGTCGATCCGAACCGTTCATCTTGTTCTCCATATTAATATGTATTTGGAGACCAAATTTTATATTTTGCTGAATTTTTTTACTATTTATTAAGATGGGTACAAAATTCAATGGTCTGAATTTGATATTTTTTGTACCCATCTTAATAAATAGTAAAAAAATTCAGAAAAATGTAAAATTTGGTCTCCAAGCACATATTAATATGGAGAACAAGATGAACGGTTCGGATCGACTGTTTGAACTTTGAAAATAAAAATATGTTCATTTTACAAATAAGTCTTTATGTCCATAGAAGACACTCTCTTAAAACTTATTCTAAATTCCTAAAATATCTATTTTAACCTCTATTAAAAGCATATAAAGCCCACTAGACTCAAATTTGAATATGAAGAATTTTTCTACCGTCCGATCCATGTGCATCGCATTAAGATTTGTGCTAATTTGTTGTGCACGAATCTTAAAGCAATTCCGATCAGCACGCATTGCATTAAGATCTATGCATCTCGCTTCAACATGTGTGCATTTTTTGCATCAAGATTCATGCTGATTTTGCGTATACAAATCTAAAAGCAGTTCGAACAGTAGAGGGACTGTTCATATTCAAATTTGAATCCGATGAGATTTATTTTAATAAATGGTAAAATGGATATTTTATAAATTTAGAATGAATTTTAATATAAAAGACAATAAATGGGTAAATTTTTGAGTTTTGAAGTTTAGAGGGAATATGTGATTTTAAATTTTAGAGGGAGGAATACATAATTTTGAAGTTTCTGATAGGTACACGTGAAATTTCTCCCTACATAATAGGCAGCAAAATGCATGAGTAAACCAAGCCATTTGAGAAATATCTATAGATTTCTGTCACGAGAAGTCGACAACAAGGACCTCACACATTATTCCAACAATTTAACCACCGTGCATGAGTAGGGCTGCAAATGAATTGAACCGAATCGAACTGATAACGAGAGGTGAAAGTCATTTAGGATTTCAAAACAAAGAGCGAGAGTTACGACTTATGAGTTATGATGGCTGTGCGGTCTTATATTGTAACTTTTAAGTCATCAGCGAACATAAGTCATCAACGGAAATCAACTGTTCACGTTACTTTGAGATTTTAACTAGAATAGTCCGCGAACCTATTTCGAATGAACCAGGTCCAGTTGAGTTTAGTTTTAATTAATTTCGAGCTATTTCAAATCAAATTTTTTACAAACTTGCAGTGTACTTTTCAAAAGTTAATTAAGGCTTGAAAACACCACATGTTTCTTTGAAACCAAAAAGAATGAAAGAACAATACAAAATAACGACAGGCCGTACCGAATCGAGCTTGGATGTGGCCCAAACCGATCCACTTACCTTTCAGACCAATAATAGGTCGTGTTCGGAATCGTTCTCCGACTAGTTCATATGGGCCAGGTTCGCCCAAACCAACAAAAATATAAAAACAATACATTATTTTATTTGTGCTAACCGCAAGGTATATAGAGCATTAATTAACTGCATGCAACCTGAGAATCAGTTGTGGCATATGACAGTGCATACCTTCCTACCGAAATTTTTATTAATAATAATATAAATAAAAAAATATCGGTTTTGGAAAAGGTTTTGCGGAGAATTTGAAAAGTAGAAAAACCGTGATTGTTTAAAACGTCCTCTGGAAGTTCCCTCAGCAACCATTGAATTCAGGGCACAGCCCACAAACGCACCATCACTGAGCTCTGTCACCTATATTCTCAAAGGACAGATAAACACATATCAGGAAGAAATACAAATACAACTACACTATTATTGTAAAGTTGTAATAGCAAAAGGTAGAAATATTGTGTATATGACCTTTGTTTTTGTAAAAATTTAATTAGTGCTTGCATTTATAACCAACTACATACATGACATAGTTATTCCTGTCAAAATTAAAATAATTACCTTCAGCTCTCAGTATCACTGATTCGGATTTTTTAGAAAATAACCCCATTAACAGAATTAACCCCTAACTTGAACGACCCAATCTCTCATTGAGCTGATATCTACAATCAGCCTGGCATATATTAAATAATAAATATTGATAAGATTCATTCGATTCAAACATAAATAGTAGTTCGAAATAGTAGCTAATTTGAATTAGCACTATTCTCTGCCTCATCCAAACGTATCCTAAAGAAATATTTAGATCTTCTTTGTGTTGTGTAGTATTGTACAAATCACTTAAAAAAATCGAGTCAATCGATTTCCCCTACTATTTTATTCATAAAATTTCTATAATTTTTTTTTTTTTAAAATATGCCCTCCAAAATCCCCATCAATTAGCAACAGTACAGGACAATCAACACTATGATCGGAATGAAAGTTATACAATAGTTCAATTCATTTCAATAGAATAGAGTTGAACAAAAAAAAAGATTTAGAATTGAATTTTAATGATTGGAATAGTTAATTTTAAAGAAGAATTGATTTGGAGATATATTAAAAAAAGTTATAATTTTTACTATATTTACTTTACATGTCATTAGTATCACTTATCACGAGAAAGGACAGTATTGTATTTTTACTCAATCAATTCTGATTCTTGTCAAATCTTTACTATTTTTGCGAGATTTAAACAAATATCTTTTTTCCCATCAAATCCCGTCAATCGAAATCATCACGCCCTTTCTGATCAGCAAATTTCAAAACTTTTTTCAATTCTATTTGATTTTTGGACTTTTCCGATCATAGTGTAAGGCTTGAAAAGAGAACATGTTTTTTTTTGCAACCGACAACAATAAAAGGACAAAACAGATCACTTGCGTTTCAAAACAATTATTGGGCCGTGGCCCGTATCGTTTACCGATTACTTCATATGGGAGTCCAATTCCATTAATTTGTTGTTCTTTTCTTAAATGGAATATAGGCCGATTACTTCATATGGGATTCCAAATCCATGAAATTATTCTTCTTTCCTCAAATTAAATGTCTTAAAAAGGTCAGGTCGACTGTTCGGATCAAATTGATGCTAATCATTTTGGTTTTTTTTTTTAGCTGGACAGGTACGCAAATAGTTGAGGTACGAAATGGTTGTTTAAAGTCGCGACGAAAAAGATCAATTTATAGTACCCACGTGAACTTCCTTTTTCTTAATTTTGCGGTCCCCCTCAGCCGCAGACAAGGCCATCACTATTAGGAAACCGTATCCTCCATGTACCTTAAACAAATTACAAACGGACGGCCTATATTAACCTCTATATAAATCTAGGGGGAATTTCACGTATACCTCTCTCAAAAAGTTCAAAATTACATATTTCTCCTTCTAAAATTTGAAATTACATATTTTTCTCTCTAAACTTCAAAAACTCACAAATTTATCCATTTTATTGTCTTTTATATTAAAACTCATTTTAAATTTATAAAATACACATTTTACCCTTTATTAAAAATATATAAATCTCATCAGACTCATATTATTTGAATCTGCAGGGTTCCTCTACCGTCCGATCCGTGCGCATCGAATTTAGATTTGTGCGCGTCGCATCAATATTCGTGCTAATCTAACGTGCACGAATCTTAAAGCAATTTCGATTAGCACGTATCGCATTAAGATTTGTGCATGTTGCTTCAATATGTGTGCATTTTTGCATCAAGATTCGTGCTGATATTGTGTGCACAAATGTAAAAGCAATTCGGATGGTAGAGGAATCGTTCATATTGAAATTTGAGTATGATAAAATTTATATGTTTTTAATAAAGTGTAAAATGGGTATTTTATAAATTTAGAATAAGTTTTAATATAAAAGATAATAAAATTGGTAAATTTGTGAGTTTTTGAAGTTTGGAGGGGGAAATATGTAATTTTAAATTTTAGAGGGGGGAATACGTAATTTTGAAGTTTTTGAGGGGTATGTGTGAAATTCCCCCATAAATATAAGGGAAAATTAGTTATTTGTCACTCCAAAACCTTCAAATATGAAAAATACCATCACGAAACTATAAATCTGAAAAATGCCACTCTAAACTTAGTTAATCTTAAATTTGCCACAAATACACAATTTTAATACTTTTTATTTATTAAAAATTAGCTGAAAAATACAGTTTTGAGATACGTATAATGAGGGGTTTGAGGGGTATATAGAGAAATACAGAAATACGTATCTCAAAAATGTATTTTTCAATTAATTTTTAATAAAAAAAATATAAAAATTGTGTATTTGTGGCAAATTTAAGAATTAATCAAATTTAGAGTGGCATTTTTTTTTTTTCTGATTTATAGTTTTGTGATGACATTTTTCAAATTTGAAGATTTTGGAGTGACAAACAACCAATTTTCCCTAAATCTAAACCGGATCAAAGCTAATTCGGTTCGGCGGTGCCAGTGTTGTAAATAACGGTATACGGCCGTCGGACGGATGGAGTACCGCCAAGCGATTAATCGGTATGTGACCGATTAATCAGAATTATGTGGACAATTTTATGTTTTTATTAAATTTATGTGTGTGTGTGTATATATATATCATAATTTACTGAAAATAGTTTATTTAAATAATTAAATTTATTAAATAAACTTAACTTAACTTAGTTTTATTATTATAACATGACACTAACTACGCGTATTTCTTCTTAACACATAAGCATTTTTTATATGTGTAAGTAAAATATTTATTTAATGAAAAAAAAAATTTGAGAATTAAACTTTTTCAAATAGAATTGAATGGTCTGAAAGATAATAACTTAGATATGGCGCACAATTCTTAAAGCATATTAAACGGTGATTGATCCATTTAATTCAATGCTATTTGGACCTATCAATACATGAGATAGGAGTCTATCAATACATGAGATAGGAGTAGGTCCGATGGACATCGGACCTACTTTTAGATTCAATTAGCTCTAACACTGTACGATTAGCATTGAGATGTGTTTACACGGAAATTGAGACAAGTAGGTACGGATTTTAATTAGTTTACCCGAATCTTAATTGAGATTAAACCCATCGAACTAAATAGGTCCGACGGACATCGGACCTACTCTGA
This sequence comes from Carex cristatella, assembly GCA_024447775.1. Taxonomy (NCBI): domain Eukaryota; kingdom Viridiplantae; phylum Streptophyta; class Magnoliopsida; order Poales; family Cyperaceae; genus Carex; species Carex cristatella. Next base: position 2,570,965 of record JAJHPF010000028.1, on the reverse strand, counting down.
ATTCCCAATACATATATGGGAATACGTTCCGCACTTCTCTATCTGGCTTTCAATTATTTTCTGACATTATCAACTTCTCCGTCTCTCTCTCCCAGAACAAGTAGCTCTCGCGAGCGTTCTCTCTCGTATCTCGATCTAACACTAAAAAAAAAGAGTCAAGCTTTGGGACTCGCCTACAATCCAGCTTAAAAAATTCAATGGCATCTACATTCCCTACCGTTAGCACCATTAATACCTACCAAATTAAGTGCTCAGCAAATCCCCTTGCGCCTCGTCTGATCCAGTTCACACCATGGGAGCTAGCCTTGCTTAGTGTGAACTACATACAGAAAGGCCTCCTCTTTGCCAAACCTTCTCACCTCTCTTTCCTTCAAATCTTCGAGTTACTGAAGGATTCCTTGGAAGAAACCCTATATCACTTCTACCCTTTCTTAGGCCGCTTGAAAGTCACTTGCGATGGTGAGGCCACATTTATCGAATTAGAGCTAGTACAAGGATCGGATGGGGCGGTGATCATACAAGCTGTTGCAGAGCGTGTTACAGTTGCTGACGCGGCTTCATACGGTGACCGGGATTCGCCGGAGGTGCTGAACGAACTTTTCCCATTTGATGGAGCTATTAGCTTTGATGGCTGCAGGAAGCCGCTTCTCGCTGTACAGGTGCAAATTTGGGAAATTTTACCTTAATTTCATTTAAAAATGGTTCAACTTTTATATATGTAACTTTTAGGTTCCTGAACTCGCTTTTCTTTTCCCAAGCTGAGATACTGGCCTCATTTTAATTCTATGCTCGTTGATCGCCGTTTGTGCCCGCTAGCTCTAGCCGCCTACTGCTACTGGAACTGGTACATCTTAAATCTATTTTTAATTGGTTCAGAATCGGATTAGCGTGACTTGCAATTTACAATTATGATTTTATGGCTGCGGTTTTAGATTTGGAAATTGAGGTGGATGTATTATCAATTTCCAAATCTAAAACCGCAACCATAAAATCATAATTGTAAATTGCAAGTCACACTAATCCGATCCTGAACCAATTAAAAATAGATTTAAGATGTACCAGTTCCAGTAGCAGTAGGCGACAAGGGCTAGCGGGCACAGAAGGTGATCAACGGGCACAGGCGGTGAAGTGGTGGCGATCAGCGACGTTTCTTTCTCCTTCGCAGAGTAGTGATCATTTTTTTTTTTAGCGTATCGTGTGTAGGTTCTCAGCGGAGTGTTATTTTTTTTGATTGATCTCCTTTGTTGGGCTCTGGGCTGAGTCAAGGGATCCGCATCTGCTGCGATCCAAAGTAATGAATAGTACAATTCCTGCTTTTCCAAATCCAACTGTTGAATTGTTTTGAAATTTGTGTACAGAAAATAAGCTGTTTCGAGATACGTGCACAGAAAAAATTTAACGGCTGGATTTAGAAAAGTAGAAATTGTAGGAGCACTGTTCTTTAATTTTGGATCGCAGCAGATGTGAATCAAGCGTAGACAACTTATTTTTTAAGAGGTAGGCAAGCTAAAAAATATCCGTCAAAAAAAAAAAAAATTCTAAGAGTAAGCAAATGCTTACTCCTCTTTCACGTTGGCTTCACTTATGCTTACAGTCTAGTAAGTTTTCTTAAATAGAATAAACATGAAAGGTAAGGAATATAAGAGGAACACTGCAAGGACGATTAGCTTGGCAATCCTAGCAAAAAAAGTGTGCAAAGATTCAAGAGCAAAGCTAGACTTTTGAACTATATGGGTCAAATATGAATTTCACAGTATTCGTAACATTTTGATCTAAACTATACATAAAATTACATATACATTCATAAATTTTGAAAATAAATGAGAGTCAATCGACCTCCATTTGGTCTTACTACCTCTGCCCCTGCAAAGATCGATAACCAAAGATATGATTTATTCATATTTGGCATTTATATACGAGGAGCGATAAGACTTTACAATTTTTCTTATCTCAGTTGTCAAAGTCCAAATAATTGATTCAAACCGCTCAATATGTTCTTCATATGTGCTTAGACACCAAATTTTTTATATTTTTTTAAAAATTATTTTCTATTATTTTAAATAGGTACAAATTAATGTTTCTGGACCATCCAAAAACAGTGATTTTGCACTTATAAAAAATAGTAAAATATTTTCAAAAAAATATAATATTTAGTGTTCAAACATATTTTAATATGGATATCGTGTTGAGTGGTGGGACTGTCTGGACTTTGAAACTTTTTACACTTAATAGGTTTTTCAGGGGCAGTTGAAAGGAATCACATCCTCTGCGGAGCTTTTACTTGCGGAGTTCCTGCGGTTCTTTTAATCTGGTCCATTCGCTTTGATCGGACGGACTAAATAAGATTTTGGCACGAATCTCAAAGCAAAATTAATACTGCCCCTCCATCATCCAGAGCACTCACCAGCTGAGAGTAAATCTGAGCCGTCCGATCAGCTCCGCACTGCAAAACTCCGCAGAGGATACTGGTCTGAGTTGAAATGCCACAGTCATATATAAGTCTAAATTCTTAGAACCATTTTGTTTAATAAAATGGGAGAAGCATACGATCCCACGCACCTCTGTAATGTGTGCCTGTAGGGGATTGAACTGAACTTCATGGATTATCATCCAAATACCTTATCTCTTGACACAGGAAATCATTTGCCAATGTTAGTTGTTTATCATGTGAACTACAATGCTCAGGACTTCTAATCCTATCTGTCTGTCTAATGAATGACTCTCGTCTTTTCTAACACCTTTCACTTAATGCTAGGCTGAATGCAATTGCCCACTGAGAGGTATTGGTTCATGTCGGTTTCAGTTGGGTTGTTCAGGTTTGGAATTAATTCTGGTTTGTTAGGTTGTCATCTGAAAAGTAAAATCAGAGATACCACAATTCTTAAATATTCAGTAATTTATCTGTTGCATAGCAGAAGATGTAGTAGGGGTATCAATGGGTACGATACGGGTCGGATGGAGACATTTTCATATCCATACCCGTTATGATAACGAAAAAAAATCTTTATCCTTACTTGTCTTTTTGAATACAGTATGGATCGGATAAACGGGTAAAAAAATGTCATTGACATTAATTCAATTTGTGTTTTAGATAAGATATTATTCAAAACAAGAAAAACAAGACAAAAATAATAATGAATACAACTAATTGTATATGAAAATTTAATAAAATACAAAACTTTATTGTATCATATATGTATCATCTTCAATTCTTCGTACAAATATATATCTATATATAATTTTATTTTAAAAAATTATCTTATATGAAAACGGGTAAGGTAACAGAAAAAATTGTTACACTTACCCGTACCTGACAAGTTAGCGAAAAAAAATCTTACCCTTACTCGTATTTTTGAATATGATATGAGTCGAATAAACGGATAAAAGAGTGCCATTGACACCCTAGATATAGTGACACCTGGGTCAGCAGTAGTGGGATCGAGGTGAAACCAATTATTTCAATTATTGATGGGAGAAACCACATCTTAAATTTTCAGTAATTACATCTGCAACCATTAATTTGTAATTTGTTATGGATGCAAATATGCAATCACAAACAAAATTTTTACAAGAACAAAAGTCTTTTTGTTTTTTTTTGAGAATCTTGGCGGAGAGGCTATCGAGTGTTATAATAAATCAATAATTTAATAAAAACGTACAAAGAACATCAAAACCATCCATCCACTAATGCCAGATTATACAAAACAGTGGCAAATAATCAGAAAAACTTACAAAACCACATGCTGTATAACTAACACTTTGTCCATCTTGCACACTTCTTTCCCATAATCAGACTATCTCCTGTACCACCTGGTCTACATGTGTTGCATTGTCTTATATGCTTCACCCCAATAAAAAAACTATCTGTTGGCCCATTTTCATAAATCTCCTGCCATCAGTCTTCGCCCTTTTTTTCCTTGTTTTCCTAGCAATGCTGCACCCACAAAGCCACAACGAGCTTTCTTGTAGGATCACACTAGCCAAATAGGTTGGTCTCATCAGTTGCTTCTGAAAACCATCTTATTTCTCTGTTTCCATATAAACAAAGACGTGCATATTAGTCTACTGGCCCAATTCCTCTTGTCAATGACCCCCCTTCCACGCACCCTGTCCCATAAAGTGTCCCAGACTTGCTGAACGGCTTGGAACAAGAACAAAAGTCATATACACAATTCTACCTTCTGCTATTACTGTAGTTGCATATGTATTTGACTTGATCTGTGTTTATCTCTCCTTTGAGAATATAGGTGACAGAGCTCAGTGATGGTGTGTTTGTGGGCTGTGCTCTGAATGTAATGGTTGCTGATGGAACTTCAATCTGGCATTTCTGGAATTCATGGGCAGAGATTGCTCGTGCCAAAGCTGCCGGGATAGAGTATGTGCTTTCACGACCGCCGGTTCATGAAAAGTTCTTCATGGATGGATTTGGAAATCCTCCTATCAAGCTTCCTTTTTCGTCTCCAACCCAATTTATCGAGCGGTTTGTGCCTCCTCTAATACGGGAGAGGTTATTCCACTTCTCACCTGAGTCGATCTCCAGACTGAAGGCTAGAGCAAACCGAGAGTGTGGAGAAGGTACTAGCTCAAATTAAAGGCCTATTTGTAGGAACTTTGCATAGTAGTCTTTCTAAATAGGTACTTAATAAGGCAAATGAAATCAAGAATTCTGTTATCTTATTTTGGAGGATGCTTGTTTACCAATTGAATCTCAAATAATACTGAAATTCCCCTCAACGTCGGCTACCTTTTAGGGCAGTAGTTTCATATAATACTGCTCTATTTTTGAAAGCAATTGCACAAAAATATGGAATTAGATCTATCTAAGTATCTTTTAACTCTTAGAAGTTCTGTAGGCACTATTTCTTCTTTTCAAGCTCTAGCCTCTTTGGTGTGGCGATCTATTACTCGGTCCCGTCATCTGCCACCAGATGCTGAGACTGTCTGTCAGCTGGCAATTCAGAACCGCTCGAGACTGCAACCGCCTCTCTCGCCAAACTACTTTGGTAGCAGCATTTATGTGATAAAGGCTGTTGCATCCATGCAAGAACTTCTCAACCACGATCTCGGGTGGGCAGCATGGCTTGTAAATCGTGCCATTGCTGCACATAATGACTCCTCGATTAGAAACATGGTTTGTGCATGGATGACCAACCCGATGATTATTAGGCCAAGCGCTGTTTACAACCCACATGCTGTGTACATTGCCAACGGACCCCGATTTGAAATGTACGAGTGTGATTTTGGATGGGGGAAGCCAGTGTCAACAGGCAGTGGTACTGCAAATAAGGTAGACGGGAAGTTTTCGCTGTATCCTGGGTGGGAGGGTAAGGGAAGCATGGATTTGGAGGTGTGCTTGTTTCCCGACACCATGGCCGAGTTGTTGAAGGATCATGAGTTTATGAGCGCAGTTTCTGAGCCTGTTGATTTAAAGGTGCGGTTAGATGCTTGTATGACAAAGTAGATTTCATATGGTAAATTGGTAATTACGCCGAGAACTAACGATCGGAAGGGTGCATATGCATTGGCATGACAATTGTATTCTCGGGTAGCGTGTACTTGGATGCTCAAATGAAGTTCATGTTTTTCTGTTTGTGTCTGCTCTTTCAACAGGAAAACTTATTTGCATTCTACACTGTTGTTATTTTCTTTTGTTTCAAAATTTCAAAACATTTTAATATCTTTGATGAGAATTTCAGTTGGTTTTCAATATTTCGAAGAAAGTAGAACATATTACTATATTAGTCACCACTAGAATATGCTCAGCCATGCATTATTCTGTATTAAACTAAGAGATAATAAGAGGATTGTATTTCATTGATGTACTCTGTTTGTAATTACAGCTTGTATTTATAGAGAAGCCTAATCTCTATTCTAAATCTGATTACTAACAAGAGTTTGTTATGTCTAACAGATTTGTAACAACTTCCTAATAATATTATAGGCACTAACTTCCTAACTGCCTCTATTACCTAACTATCTCTATTATGCCCCCTCAAGCGAAGCATGGTGTGCAGTAGCAATGTTGAGCTTGCTCCGAAAATAAAAAGGTTGATGCCAAAATCTCAATGCTGTTCTTGCGATTTGAATTGTCATTTGGGTCTCCTTGAAGGTAGAAGAGAAGATAGAGAGAGGGATGAGCTCTTTTGGCTCAATAATGCTTCCACGTATTTGAGAGGCTCGGTTGTGTGCTCTAAAAATAAAGAAAAGAAGAAAGAAAATAAAATTGACAAACTCATAGTTTTGTGACAAAGACATGGATGCAAGCCATGCTGCCCATCCTATGCGGGTCCACTACTCTATGCAGGTCCACCTGTTCATTTGTCACGGGATGAAGACAATGATGAGAATCTACTTTTAAAATGTGAGAACCCATGGGTATGGATATGCACGGAATTATTTATGGGAATGTGTTGAAATTTGTGTTCGGTTGTATTGTAGAATTAATTGTGGTAAATTCTCTTTTTCCTTCTAAAATGCTTAATATCAATACAATCTTATTAATAATTAAATAAAAAGAAAAACATAACAATATTTACCGATTATTATTTTATAACAATGTTTTTGCTCGTGAACTTGTTATTCAATCACCGAAAAATAAATTAAATTTTAAATTAGTAAATTGATAATTAATTTTTTTTTTAGTTTGCTTGAAATAAAATAAAAAATATGTATATTTTAAATTTTACTTGAATTCTATTTTAGAAGGTTGGTTTTTACTATTTTACACTTAAATATTTTGTAAAAAATGTTATGCTAATATTAGAGGATGTGAGCATTCTATTTTTCTCGCGTCAATAAAAACTTTTTGTACCATACTGTAGGCATTCTGTATTGCTTTAATGAATGACTTGTTTTTAATGAATATATTACATTAGAATTTATTACAGGTATCACATTAGTAAAATAAAAATGAAATAGATTTGCATCAGTTTTAGCATACCAGAATCTAAAAAATGTATCGGTATCAATTACTAATTGATAACAGTGACAGAAATCATGATAAACAAATAAAGTAAGAAAGTTAGTATGATTTCTTATAAAAAAAAAAATTAAGATGGGGACAAGTTTCAGTGTTAGGATAAAAAAAAAATGGAGCTCAGAGAAGATCTTATTTTTCCCACTAGCGAGTAGCGACAACGCAAAAATGAAAAATTAGGCCTCCGAACGTCTCATGGGGAAGAGATAACCAAAACGTCAATTTTTCCACAAATTCCTGTGAGAATTTTCAACCGCACGCTCTGCTGCACTTTTCTTTTACAGCATCCTATTGCACTTTTAATCCGATCAAATCGGACGGACGAAATAAGATTTTAGCACGAATTTTAAAGCAAAATTAATACTGCCTCCTCCATCATCCGAGCACTCACCAGTTGAGATTAAATCTGAACCGTCCAAAAGTGCAGCAGAATTTTGTGAAATAAAAATGCAGCAGAGAATGGAGTTCGGTGAGAATTGCGTCTGCTGAACAATAATTGGGCCTTGTTCGGTATCGTTTACCAATTATTTCATATGGGAGTCCAAAATCCATTAATTTATTCTTCTTTCCTTAAATAGAATATAGGCCGAATGTGGGGTTCCCACCTCCAAATCCATTAAACTATTTCGTCCTGTTCAGTCGCTTCATTGTTTTCGCGGAAAAAGAAAAATTCAGTTCATTTTCCTCCTCACGTAAATAGTAATTTTTAGTTCAACTTCCGTGTTCATGTCCATTTTCAATGACCCGCCGAACATAACTTTATTCTTTTCTCAAAATAAATGTCTTAGGTCTACTGTTGGAATCAAATTGATGCTAATCATTTTTCTTTAATTTTTTTCCATCTCGACTAGTACGCAAATAGTTGAGATACGAAATGGCTTTTGAAAGTAGCGACAAAAGGATCAATTTATAATAAGTCCAGAAACTGGTTGAATATTCAGCCATGTGATTCAGGGTTGTAATCGGATCGGATATTATCCGATTTTGTCCGATCCAAATTTGGAAAATTACTTAAATTATTCGATTTGTATCTGTATCCGTATCCGAGACTATTTGTATCTGTATCTGAAAATTTTTATTAATTTACTACAACAAATATACTCTATGTTCTTAAATTAATTTATTAAATTGTATATACATACTAATGATTTATTAAACTGCATATACATATATTTTCCGATAAATAATATAACATTATTATATAATTAGTGACTAATGTTTTGATAATTTGATGTGTGTTTTGTAACCAACAAACTTATTATGACAAATGTGAGATCTGATTTATGAATGAAAAAAAAAATATTTAGATGTTATTCTTTACTAGAATGTACATTAGTAATTTATTTTTAATTATCCGAAGTATTTAAAGCAATTGATTAAAAAATAAAACATGGTATTAAGAAATAAACTGGGATGGTCCGAACTAAATTTATAAAAATAAAAGTTTAGTCGGTTCGGTTATTTCAGTTTTGAAAATTTTCAAACCAAACCAAACTAAAGTTATAATTCGATTTTAAAAAGCAAACCGAACCGAATCGAACTATTAAACTGAAAAAACCGAACCATTTAATCCAAACTAATTTGATTCAGTTCAAAACTGACTAAACCAGATCCAATGAGCATCCAGAACCAACTTTGCTCCTTTTCTTGAGAAAAAGAGGATCCTCCTTATCTTCCATCTGGATCGTTCAAAATTCATCGCACAGTCTTAATTACTTTATATTTTCAAATCAATTTAATATATTAAAACGATTCAGATTTAATTGAAGTTGTATAATGAATTTTAAACAATCCAGATTGAAAAAAAAAATGTTCATTTTCGGAAAAAAAAAAAGAGCAGATTTTGTTCCATAAACACCCCAAGTTATTGATTTCGTGGTTCCCCTCCTACATAATTCAGATCCTTTAGGGACGCTGGTACCGAAAAAGAGAATCTTTTAGAAACTTTGCAGGACTATTAAAGCACAATGATTCTTTCGTGAGAACAATCTCAACTCTCAAGCATGTGCTTTCAGTCTATATATGTTTCCCGTATCTGTATCATCAAATCAAATCCACCTTTGTGGATAAGATATACCGTATACACTCTTCACTCTCTCGCTTCCTCTCAAATCTTAATCAAACGCACAAACCAAGGTCCAACTTTCGGAGGTCGCCTATAATATATACAATACACTCCAACTTAAAAAAATCCAATGGCGTCTACAAATCATTCCGTTATAATCACTGATACCTACAAAATCAAATACTTAGGAAATCCCCTTGCGCCGCCGCGTCTGATCCAGTTCACCCCATGGGAGCTGGCCTTGCTCAATGCACAATACATACAAAAAGGCCTCTTATTTGCTAAACCTCCTCACCTCTCTTTCACAGAAATCTTTGAGTTGTTGAAAGATTCCTTAGAAGAAGCCCTACATCACTTCTACCCTTTCTCAGGCCGCCTGAAAGTCACTTGCGATGGTGAGGCCACATTTGTCGAATTAGAGCTAGTACCGGGATCGGATGGGGCAGAGATCATAAGAGCTGTTGCGGAACGAGTCACGATTGCTGACGTGGCATCATACTATGACAGGGATTCGCCGGAGGTGATAAAAGAGCTTTTCCCATTTGATGGAGCTGTTAGCTTTGACGGCTGCTGTAAACCGCTTCTCGTTGTACAGGTTTACATTTTTGGAAATATTTTGTTTGCACACTCTCTTTAAAATTCAGGGAGTATTCTTAATTAAAATGAAAAATATGAAAATGAAAGAGATATAATTAAGAGGAGCATGAAAAGGATGATTAATTAGCTTGGCAAAAATCTGCAAAAATGACCAAACGATATGATTTTATTCACATTTGGCATTTGTATGTTATAGTTTTAAAAATTGTTACTCTTTTTTTTTTTAGGAGAATTGTTACACTTAATAAGTACTTTTACAGTCGTTGAAAACTTGAAATGCAACAGCCAGATAAATACTATTACTTTTGGCATTTTTTTTTCCTTTTTCCGCTACAGCGAGGTATATACTCTTCTAATTATTTTTTACTACCTCTGCCCCTAGACCCTGGTGTAGCCGTGTAGGGGTGTAAACGGATCGGATGTTATCCAATAATATTCGGATCCGAATCCAAAAAATAACGAATTTGGATATTTGGATAGGGATATTTTTGGATACGGATCCGGATAATTTTTTGATGAATACGGATACAGTTTTGAATATAAAATTGGATACGGGTACAAATACGGATAATTATCCGTATCAGACATTTCGCTCTGATCCGGATATCCGAATTTGAATTACTTCGAGTTATGGCCCAACATGAGGTCCAGTCAAAATAAAAAAAATAGAAGTAGACAACAGCAAAGCTACGTTGGTTTACTACTCATGTACACTGACAGATGATGCATGGAGTAACCCCTTTGATTTTGTCTTGACCCTCTTATTTTGATAAATTTTCAGTTTTTTGTAATTTTCTTGTGTGGTTGTGTGATTTTTCTATCACTGACTACTTGAGGAGTGATGTCAGCTAAATCGTCACAATCTACACCTTCAATAGTATTTATCTTCTTGTTTCTGTTTTGTTAATGTAAACAAAAATAGACATGTTATTATTTATCTCTTGCACGTTGAGGGAAAAGAAATTAATTCATAAATTTTGAAAACTAAATTTATCTAAGTTTAGAAATTGAGTTGATTTTGAAAACCTGATATATATTTCTTGCATTCAGATATAATAAAAAAATGACATTCATCGGTAAATTCCTGTAACATTAGAGGCATATTTCTTCTACATAAAACAAAACAAGTGTCTTTTAATTATCCGAATTATATTTAGATTCACATCTGTATCTGAAACTATCCGTATTTGTATCTGGATCCGAAAAATTATAACGGATAACGATACGGTTTGACTACTATCCGATCCGTATCCGACCGTTGACACCCCTACCCTGGTGACACTTCCGTAGCGGTAGTGGGAGTTGCAGACAATTATTTCAATTTTGCTGGGAGAAATTAACCATATCTTGTAATTGGTTATAAAAGCTACCACTAATTAAAATTGTATAAGAACAAAGGTCATATGCATAATTTTACTTTTTACTATTACTGCAGTAGTGTAGTAACTGTAGTTGCATGATGATTGCATCTGTATTTATACCTGATATGTGTTTATTGTCCCTTGAGAATTAAATACAGGTCACAGAGCTCCATGATGGTGTGTTTCTGGGCTGTGCTCTGAATGTAATGGTTGCTGATGGAACTTCCATCTGGCATTTCTGGAATTCATGGGCAGAGATTGCTCGCGCCAAAGTTGCCGGGATAGAGTATGTGCTATCACGACCGGTGGTTCATGAAAAGTTCTTCTTTGATGGATTTGGAGATCCTCCTATCAAGCTTCCTATTTCTTCGCCAACCCAATTTATCAAGCGGCTTGTGTCTCCTCCAATATGGGAGAGGTTGTTCCACTTCTCTCCTGAGTCGATCGCCAGACTCAAGGCTAGGGCAAACCAAGAGTGTGGAGAAGGTAGGTACTAGCTCAAATCAAAGACCTATTTTTGGAACTTTGATAGAACTCTTTCTAAATAGATAATTAACTTAGTTGAGGGAAACGACATAAAGAGTTCTGTTATCTAATTTTGGTGGATGTTTGGTAATTGGTACCAATTAAAACTGACATAGTACTAAAATTCCCCTTCACTTTGGTTAACTTTTGGTGAAATCTGAATGTCTGATACAATTTTACCTGAGAAACCTCTTATTTTGTATGTCTATATACCTGTTGTCTGTTGAATCATAGCTAGAAAAATCATTTCCTTCAAGCAGTACAATTCCTGTCAAAAATAGAGCAAAATTAAATGAAACTACTGCTCTAAAACGATATATTATTAATTGGATTTAAGTAAATTAGATATATCTTGTAACTCTGTGTCTCTATAGGTACAATTTCTTCTTTTCAAGCCCTAGCCTCATTGGTGTGGCGATCTATCACTCGGGCCCATCATATGCCACCAGATGCGCATATGACCTTTCAGCTCGCAATTCAGAACCGCTCGAGACTGAAACCACCTCTCTCACCATACTACTTTGGTAGCAGCATTTATGTGACAAGGGCTGTTGCAAGTGTGTCAGAGATTCTAGACCACGATCTCGGTTGTGCAGCGTGGCTTGTGAACCGTGCCATTGCTGCACATGATGACTCCTCAATAAGAAACAAGGTACATGAATGGATGGCCGATCCAAAAATTCTCAAGCTAAGCTCTTTAAACCAAAATGCTGTGTACATTGGCAGCGGACCTCGGTTTGAAATGTACGAGTGTGATTTTGGGTGGGGGAAACCGGTGTCAACAGGCAGTGGTACTGCAAATAAGGTAGACGGGAAGTTCTCAAGTTCTCACTGTATCCTGGGTGGGAGGGTAGGGGAAGCATGGATTTGGAGGTGTGCTTATTTCCGGACGCCATGGCCGAATTGTTGAAGGATCATGAGTTTATGAGCGCAGTTTCTCCGCCTGTTGATTTAAAGGTGCGGTTGGATGCTTGTTTGACAAAGTAGATTTCATGTGGTAATTACGTCAAGAACTAAAGATAGGAAGGTATGCAATGGCATGCCAACTGTATTCTCTGGTTGCACGTACTTAGATGCTCTATGTTCATTTATGAGAATGTTATACGCGTTGCCCGTTTCCTGTTTGTTTCAAGTGTTCTACGAACAAAAATATTTTTTATGAGATCATTTTTCAAGTGTTCTACGAACAAAAATATTTTTTACATGATACAAATTTTAATTATTATTTATTGTAATAAAAAATAAAATTCTAACGACATTCATTTTGCTAGCCTCCTGAGGCAATAATCTATCACATATGTTTTGAGTGTATTTTTTTTGTCACCAATCTGCTTTGCACTGTTCTATGGTACCATCACTATTAAATTTGGTTTTGTATACCTATTTGCAATCAATGAGTTTTGTTTTTTTGATAATTGTTGATGCACCGAACACGAAATGCACAAAATTTCAGTATAATAAACTATGCATTTTAATCTTAATTTCATTTTCGATTTAGATTGCAAATATACAATCCTATCGTGAAATATAATCAGGGTATCGATCCACAAGAATAGTGTATTAGATTATAACAATTTTACTAGTCTAGGTCGGATTTGTTGTTAATTAGGATTTTGTATGTTCTTAAAATAATTAATTAATGTAAATTTAAAATACAATCGGAGTTGTAGCAATATTTAATGTGGTGGCGCTACAGGTGATCGGTAGAGTAATATAATGATCTGTTCAAGTTCCAATTTAACCCACATGCGATACTGTCACTACAACATGCGACCGAAAACTTTATCCGCAGGCAGCCTCATTGCTGAAAAAGCGACTGTTGCTTTTAATATTTGTAAAACTCGCTATGCTGTCGGGTTAGACTGCAAGAGTACAATCATATTGAGTAATATAATTGAGGTCGATCTACAGAGAGTGTTGGTTCAGAGTTTTGAGCGACCAAATCATAATTCTTCGAGAGGCGTAGACGAAATCTAAAAGTTAAGAGTTCGTGATCAATATGTATTTGACGAAAATTAAAAAGAAAATTTGACGAAAATTAAAAAGAAATAAAAAAGAAATAGAGATGTGAATTTCTAAAATTTTGACACAATGGTGCTTTTAATCTGATTCTTACTGTACCTGTTAACACACTAATTTTATGCTTTGACTTGTTGACAGACTCTCTCGGTCTCTTTCTCTCTTCCAGAACCAAGTGGCTCGCGCTGTATGTCTCGTATCTCAATCAAACACTAAAATCCAGCTTGAAAAATTCAATGGCATGTACGTTCGCTACCGTTAGCACCATTGCTAACTACCAAATTAAGTGCGCAGCAAATCCCCTTGCGCCACGTCTGATCCAGTTCACCCCATGGGAGCTGGCCTTGCTCAATATACAATACATACAAAAAGGCCTCCTCTTTGCTAAACCTCCTCACCTCTCTTTCAAAGAAATCTTTGAGGAGTTGAAAGATTCCTTAGAAGAAGCCCTACATCACTTCTACCCTTTCTCAGGCCGCCTGAAAGTCACTTGCGATGGTGAGGCCACGTTTGTCGAATTAGAGCTAATACCAGGATCGGATGGGGCGGAGATCATACAAGCTATTGCGGAGCAAGTCACGGTTGCTGACGTGGCATCATACGATAGCGGGGACTCGCCGGAGGTGATAAAAGAGCTTTTCCCACTTGATGGAGCTGTTAGCTTTGACGGCTGCTGTAAACCGCTTCTCTCTGTACAGGTTTACATTTGGGATTTTTTTTTTCTTCTTAATGATCGTTCAACTTTTAGGCCACTGAACTTTCGTTTCTTTTTCCAATACTAACCTAAATCGTACAAGCTAAAATTTGCACAAAAATTGCACTTTTTTCTATACTATAAAAAATTGTACAAAAATTAATAGAAAAATATACTAACCTAAATCGTACAAAACAGTAGTATGGATGATAAACGTGTAACTGTGTAAGCATAATTTCAATATGTTTATATAACCTTTACCACTCCACATAAGCTGTTTCAGAGAAAGAGCAAAAAAGAAAATGTCCTAAAAACTGTTTACCAATTCTAATCCAAAAGCTTAGAGTCGTATGATATTTTTCAAGTTCAAACATAAAAATTCCAAGTATTACTAACCATAAATACAAAAGATGGTGATCACATTACAACAACAAGACAATCAAACATCATCTTTCTTTTTGGTATTGTTTGGCATCACACGGCTTCGACATCTTACTCCGACATGCTTCTGGATTCTTTCCTCGTCTCCTAATTTAAAAGAGAACAGACTGCCAGCATTTAAAAACTGATATATGTTTGTTATGGTGTTTTGACTGTCTATTATGATGTAATTCATTATTTTGGTTGCATCAGATTTTGGTAAGGATTGTAACGTACAACATAGTACCAGTTGTTTGGTGCTTGTTGTTTTAACACTGATGATTTCAATTAAATTGGTGATGGTATACCCACTTTTATTAAAAACAAGGAAGTTAACTTGAGCATTGTCAAGGCTCCAATTTGATAACAATGATATGATAGTGTCTGAACGATTTTGATTCCAATCTTGCTGAGAAAAGTGGCAGACTCAATGTGCAATCCCATATAAGTGAGGGGGAGACAGATGCCGTATCGGAGAGGGGGTAGACTGAGATGCCAAACTTAAGGCAGTGGAACAAATTGCAATTGGGGGCCAGATGATGCCATATCATAGAGGAGCGAGACAGGGAGAAGAAAATTGTGGCGTGAGAGTCTGGAGCATTTGGTGGGCACTCAGACGGAGACGGAGAGAAAGGTTAAGGGTATAATGGTCTGAAGTAAATTTAAGAGTCTCAATTATTATTATTTAACTACTTTTAGATATATTTAATATATTGTAGAACTATAGTGGGTATATATGTGATTTTTTTTTGTTTTTTGTTTTATTTGGAGGACAAATATGAAATTAGAAACTTTTGACGGGGAAATATGTAATATTGAAGTTTTTGAGGGAGAGACATGAAATTACCCCAAAATTTTATAAGAACAAAGGTCAAATGCATAATTCTACCTTTTGCTATAACTGCAGTAGTGTTGTTGCATCTGTATTTGTACCTGATGTGTGTTTATCTTCCCTTTGAAAATATAGGTGACAGAGCTCAGTGATGGTGTGTTTGTGGGCTGTGCTCTGAACGTAATGGTTGCTGATGGAACTTCCATCTGGCATTTCTGGAATTCATGGGCAGAGATTGCTCGTGCCAAGGCTGCCGGGATAGAGTATGTGCTTTCACGACCGCCGGTTCATGAAAAGTTCTTCATGGATGGATTTGGAAATCCTCCTATCAAGCTTCCTATTTCTTCGCCAACCCAATTTATCGAGCGGCTTGTGTCTCCTCCAATACGTGAGAGGTTGTTCCACTTTTCTCCTGAGTCAATCGCCAACCTCAAGGCTAGAGCAAACCTAGAGTGTCGAGAAGGTACTAGCTCAAATTAAAGGCCTATTTATAGGAGCTTTGCATATTAGTCTTTCTCAATTGGTAATTAATTTAGTTAAGGGAAATGAAATCAAGAGTTTTTTTTATTTTGGCAGATCCTTGTAACCAACTGAATTTGAAAATAATACTGAAATTATCCTTAACTTTGGCTACCTTTTGGCGAAATCTGAATGTCTGATATAAATTCACCTGAGAACCCTCTGATTTTTCATGTCTAATACCTGTTGAATCATAGCTAGAATGATCGCATTCAATTTATTAATAATAGAGCAATATTATATGAGACTACTGCTGTAAAACAATTATTTTATTCAAGTTAATTAGATCTATCTCTTATCTCTTTGTGGTTCTGTAGGCACTATTTCTTCTTTTCAAGCTCTAGCCTCATTGGTGTGGCGATCTATTACTCGGGCCCGTCATCTGCCACCAGATGCTCAGATGGCCTGTCAGCTGGCAATTCAGAACCGCCCGAGACTGCAACCGCCTCTCTCACCATACTACTTTGGTAGCAGTATTTATGTGACAAAGGCTGTTGCAAGTGTGCGAGAGATTCTAGACCACGATCTTGGGTGGGCAGCATGGCAAGTGAACCGTGCCATTGCCGCACATGATGACTCCTCAATAAGAAACAAGGTACGTGCATGGATGGCCGATCCGACAATTCTCAAGCGGAGCTCTTACAACCAAAATGCTGTGCACATTGGCAGCGGACCCCGATTTGAAATGTACGAGTGTGATTTTGGGTGGGGGAAGCCAGTGTCAGCAGGCAGTGGTACTGCAAATAAGCAAGACGGGAAGTTGTCGCTGTATCCTGGGTGGGAGGGTAGGGGAAGCATGGATTTGGAGGTGTGCTTGTTTCCCGATGCCATGGCCGAGTTATTGAAGGATCATGAGTTTATGAGCGCAGTTTCTGAGCCGGTTCATTTGAAGATGCAGTTGGATGCTTGTTTGACAAAGTAGATTTCATAGGGTAACTACGTTGAGAACTAAAAATCGAAAGGTATGCTTAATGGCATGCCAACTGTATTCTCGGGTTGCACGTACTTAGATGCTCTATGTTCATTTATGAGAATGTTATATGTGTTGCCTGTTTCCTGTTTGTTTCACTGGTTAGCACAAATATAGATCTTATTTCGTTTTGTATTATTTTTTAAACTTTTTTGCACACATTTACAGCATCAGCATATTTATTACTACACATATTTATCACAGCTGTTGTCAAAGCACTTGTCCATCCATTGTCCACCATGCCAAGCAAAAATCACAGTTAATATAAAGATGGTTAGCAGAACTTATCATACAAGTTAATAAAAAGTGGGCACACATATGTTATCATCAGTTGATTGTTTTAATTGTTTCCTTGGTTGCTAGCTGGGATAACATATGCCCATCTAGAATTTATTGGGTTCTGTTAAACTAAAAGGAGGGGCCAGAGGGCATTAAAATTCTTGACATGATTATATTTACTTTGAGCAAAGGTTTGAATGCAAACATAAAAGATCTAATATGAGTCGTAAACCAAATGATCATTCATCTAATTTAGAATGATGTACTATGTTAGTTTGGGATCTGATGATGATTGATAAATATACTTTTTATTAATACTGCAGATTTGCTTCATAATTTATTTATTTATTTTGCCGTGATCTTTATTCACAAGTGGAATCATAGAGTTTCAGTTGAATTAAGTCAGTCTGGCTGTTGCACCTCATTTTTGTCTCCGTTGTCTTGCTGAATAGATTTGGTGTTTCTCTTTACTGGCAAAACAAGTCTGCTGTGCTGAAATGCTGATTCTGCTCCAAAGTTGATTTGTTTGGAATTTTAAGTTGCTTTTTTTCTTTCTTTCTTTTTTTTGTCTTTTCTTTCCACAGGAAAACTTATTTGTATTTTACATTTTCAATTGTTTGATTTTGGTCAATAGTGGTCTCACGGTAAATTAATATGATACAATTGGAATCCAAAAATAAGAAGTCTCGAGAGGCACTGATGCTAAAATAGAAAATGTCACTTGGGCCACTGTTGGTGTGACTCTCCTCGTGGCAACACACTTATGCCTAGCAAGAGGAGGCCAGAGTATCATAATTGTCGTCCACTGCATGATATCAGGTTAAGGCATCTACGTCCAAAATTCCTGCTGGTGAGAAGATCCAGCCTCATGGTCGTGCGCCCTAGGAGGTGGCCACTGTGCTGCTGGATATACGGCTGCCTCCCAGTATCGAGGATTTATCGGCATCGGCCACTGAGGGTGTGAGGGATCGGGTACATTGGGCTCATGATAAACCGGAAGAGGAGCGTCATGGCCGTGCGCCCTAGGAGGTGGCCACTGTGCTGCTGGATATACGGCTGCCTCCCAGTATCGAGGATTTATCGGCACCTGCCACTGAGGGTGCGAGGGATCCGGTACATTAGGCTCATAATAAACATGAAGAGGAGGCTCCTGTGTCACCTGAAATTCATTTAATTATTTCAAAATCATAATTTGAATTATATTTCTAAATGTTGTTAATACATGTCATGGATAAAATGTGAATATTTTGGAAGTAGAATGACAAATTCTGTGGGACTGGGATTCCTTTTATAGCAAACACTCCAGCAGGAAAAATCGATCTGAAAATACCCACATATTGGAGGTATTTTTTCAATTTTGTTTTTATTTTATATTTATCATCAATAAAAATTTCAGGAATTACAGAATAAAACAACAAAAGTCAAACATAAAAAGGCTAATGAGAGTCAAATTCGTTTCCCAAAATTTAAACCTCTTTGCAAATCCTTGTACTTTGTTTCCTTTTTCCAACTTTTAATTCCGCTTGGTACACAAATTGGAAAAGTTGGTTTATTAGAGAGAAAAAAAAAAACATACAAAACACATACCTTTTTATCTTCACTTGAAGTACTGTTAAAATCCCTGATGGAATTTTCCATCTCATGCAGCTCTTCTAAGCTCTCAATATTTTGTAGCTGGTTAAATTTTCTGGAATTACAAAACAACCTCGTCATCTAATGTTTAGATGAAACAATAAAAATATAAAGCAACTTAGACTTGCAGTCCAAATCATGGTATGCTTTAATTTTTTTTTTTTTAAAGTAAAACTTGGAAATCAAGCCACCTAACTATTTAATACCTTTGTTATTATAACAAAGAATTTCTCTCATCTGAATTTTGAACTCATGACCTCTAACATGGAGACCATGTGCCTTAATCACTAGACCAAAGGCTAGTTCTCGGTAGTCGGTATGCTCTAATTTTACACAGGTGCTGGTATATATAAATCTTTATGTTTACATAATAATTAAAGCTCGTCATTAATTCTAGTGTTATTCGAGAAAGTACAAATAATTTAAATAAGGTAAACTATTTATGAAATATCTTACTGTAGAGAGCGTAGACGATGTAGGCGACCTTCAATTTCTGCAACTTGTCGTTTTAAATTCTCCAGATACTTCTTTTGTTTTCACATAAACAATCATTATTTTGAGACCAAAAGTAAAATGAAATTAAATTTTGTAATCTCTTTAACAATAAAATTCAACAACTTACCGCATTGTTTTCTTCTCCGGTTGAATGCATGCTACAAAAATAAAGCTATATATAAATAAAATCTAGAAACTTATAAATTTGAAAAAGAAATTCGTACCATTTAAAACTTTGGGCCAAACCTGGCAGTAAAAGTGTAATTATTTCTACAATTAAAATATCATACTTCAGGACAATCTATATATGTCTTTTTTGATAATACTAATAGTGGCTGTCAGTTGCATATATATATAGAGAGAGAGTTACAACGAAGTTATAACAATGATTTTTTTCATTTTCAAAGTCCAAATCGTCGATCCAAACGTTCAACATGATTATCTAAATAAAATGTGTTTCCAAATCAAATTTTACATTTTTTTGAATTTTTTTACTATTTATTAAGTATTTTACAAAAACTAGTGAAATTCAGACCATTGAATTTTGTACCCATCTTAATAAATAGTAAAAAAATTCAAAAAAAATATATAAAATTTGATCTGGAAGCACATTTTATTTAGATAATCATGTTGAACGGTGTGGATCGATGATTTGGACTTTGAAAATGAAAAAAACTGTTGTTGTAACTTGATCCCTCCTCATATATATATATATATATATATTGGTTAAAAGTTAATCAGAGTTCAACCTTGCAGATCAATTTTGTTGCAGGTTGTCTAGTTTTTGGTTAATTAGTTCCTAAAAGTGAAAGTGAACAATAATATTTAAGACAATAAAGGCTAATCCAATATAGTGGATCAATAATTATGGGTGTACTAACATTAAGTCACTTGACCAGAGTAATATACAAAAATACACTATTGTGACGACACTAAAGATGTGATGCTATGAAAACGAAGAAGAATATTAAAGGGAGATTGGACATACGATTTTGCTTTGATTTCATTACTCTTGTTCAAATATTGCAGAATGAAATCACGGGAGCTTCTGAAAAATTATGAAAGAAAGAAACACATCACATTTTTACGAATATTTAATAACCATACATAATTAAGACTAACCATATATAGCACTTGCTGGAGAATATTGCATACTGAAAAAAGAACTAGATCGATCGGTTATTTTATATTCTCGATCACTAGTAACACGCATTAAGCCCAAAATTCTTCAACAAAGATTGCTAACAAATCACAATTATTATATAATTCAACGACTCAAGGGAAGGGAAGTAAAGAAAACTTATACCTATCCCCTTCAAAGCATGCATTATACAGTCCAGTGGTCTCAGCCTTCTTCGCAACAACAAGAACTGACACATCAGACATAATAGACAACTCCCTCACTTTCTTGCATATCCCCTTGTACCTGTTATGGTATGTAGTCTTTCTCTGAGTGGCTGACTCCAGCTTTTTAATCAGAATTTTGCGTCTTCCCATCTCTTCTGGTTTTAATTCAACACAAACTAAAAATAGCTTAAAAATCAATAGTGATGATCACAACAAGGTTCTAAATAATGATTATAGCTGTACAGCAGAGAGACAAAAAAAAAAAAAAAAAGCAAATAAAAGTATTACATATTATAATAGACAAAGACCAATTAATTTTATAAGTGAAATGAAGTTAGTATACCTATTTAAATATTTTATACATTATAATAATCAAAATCAGCTTTTAATGAAACAAACAACAATAATTTTAAAAATACAAGATGAAGAGCAAATAAAAGGAAGAATTAATATTTGAATATTTTCCGATATAGAATTAGATACTAAATCACAAATAAGAACAAAAACACATAGTTCGGTTTAGTATACTTATTATATTAGACCATATAGCATCAGAAATAGAAACAGAAGTACATAAGTTCATGTATATTTCAGAAAAAAAATCTCATGTATCATAATGATAGCAATAGCACTTAGCGCATAGCGGTAATAGCAGTTAGCTATTACAGTTATAGCAGTTGTAGCTGAAATAGCGCACTTTTATCTCATAGCGTAGCTTTTATGGTTCGAAAAAATTATATATAGCTAGCTATTTAGAATACTAGTCACAACTCACAAACCATATTATCAGGTCCTATTTAAATGCAGAGGCTATGTAGTTTGGTAATGAGAGAGAAATATTCCATTTTTTCCAGTCCACAAATTAACTAGCGGCCCCTGCTATATATCCTAAGTTTTATTCAAAGAAAATTTTTAATCTTAGAGAAGACCTGCCTACCTGAAGAGAAGAAGAAAACACACCTTGAAATTCTAAAACTGGAAGTGAAAGAGAGGAAGGAGAGAAGGGATATTATAAGGAGGCCGAACTCTAAGATAGCAGATAGAGAATTTTTGTTTAATTGCACCTGGCGTACGGAACATATATATCTGGTTCAGTTATTCTATTAGTGGGACTTACTATTAGATGGAACAGCTATATATGGTTCAATTATTCTATTAGTGGGGCTTGCTATAAGACGGAATAGCTATATCTGGTTCAGTTTGATATACTCTGGGACGAGTGGCCAGATTCTCTCTGGTTAAATATAGAGTAGGAAATTAGTGGCGTGATCAGTCACGTTCCGTATGTCGTTTACGTAACGTGATTCAGGTGACTCATAATGTGACTGTATTTTATGAAAATTATATGTCATATCACATCACATTATGTCACTTTAGAATATATATTATTTACTAATTAATTTTTAGTACGCATAGAGTATTCAGATTTTTTTTTTTAAGATTCACTGATAAAGATACTCATGTGGTATTGGCTTTTACTTTTTTAGTTTAGTCTAATGAATATTTATAATTTGAATATTTAACAACATGATTATTTACTCATTTTAGAATTTTTCATATTTTTTGTATGTTTTTATTGAATTTTTAACAATTTAGTTTATAATATAAAAAAGTTTGACATAACTAATTCACGTCATGTATGATCATGACGTGACTACGCGTGACGTAACTATCTGTCACTATTACTTTTAGTCACGCCACGTAAAAAAAAAATTGATCACGTCACGGTGTGTCACATATTTTCTTTTCTAGTGAAATAGTAAGTAAGCTAGGAGTTCCGCATGGTACTCGGGATATTCTGTGGACAGTAATAAAGCTTCCAACTGGATCGCAAGCAATGCTGTGCGCTTTTATTTGAAGCTTAATAGCAAATTATCAATCGATAAAATATTATATGGGGAGCACTATTGTATTGGTGCATGTATTGGTTTAATTAATTTTTATATATAATGTATTAATATGTCCTAGTGAAATAAATGCTTAAAATAGATCAGAAATGATAAAAATGTCCTAGTAGTAAAAAAAAAAATCAAATTAAAGTAATAATGTGGTAAATAAGTACAAAAATACAATAATATACACAAAATTCAAAATCGGACGAATAAGAATTATCATTTCTGTAATAAGTATCTTAAATGAGGCATGCATTGTTTTTGCAGTAGGTTTATAATTTAGTTTTTTAATATGATTTTTTTTTTCAAAAAACAGATTTACAAAGTGATAACTAATTATAGAATTTGAGATACAATTGAAATAGATTACTTCACCAATTAATTTGTCGTATCTAGCTATACCGTCTTACTAAGGAGTAATTTCATGTATGCCTCTCATAAGCATCGAAATTACATATTTTGCCTACTAAAATTTATAATATCATATTTATCCTTTTCAAATTGCAAAATGTCACAAATTTACTCAATTTATAGTCTTTTTTGTTCAAACTCATTATAAATTTATAAACATTCCATTTTATCCTTAATTAAATAATGCAAAAATATGTATTCCCCCTTAAGAAATGTTTAGTCTTCTAACTTCTAACCTGTGTGTGAAGACTAATAATTCATTTATTTACTTGTGTGTGAGGACTAATAATTAATTTATCCGGATTTCTGTTCTTCCTTTTTTTTTTATCTTTATTCTGATCACTTAGTTGCTTGGGCTGGTTTTTTTATTAGGACAGAGCCCATAACTTTCTTCAACATCTTTTTTCTTCTTTGGGCTTGGTCCACCTTCAAGCGGCCCAGAGTCATTTCAACACTTTTTCTTCCTTTTTTTTATTTGATTTCTCTTTTCTTTAATTTTTGTCTGGACTTGGTTGGGTGCGTATTCTCTGAGATATCTCAATTTTTGCGTGACCGACGTGTCCCGTGCCTATTCGGGGAAACGTAGGGGGGCAGTATTATTTGAGCTTTGAGATTCGTGCAGAACGTATTTGACCAATGATCCTGCACAATGAAATAATATACCACTTCATACCCTTCAAGTTTACAGCTAATTTTTCATTGATATAATTTCAAGGAAAGCAAGCAGTCCTATAGTTTTACTTAATTACTGTGGAAACTTCTTGTGTAAAATGAACAATTGATGACGCTTATTTGTATGGAGATACTACTGCTTCCAAATAATGAACTACATAACATACAAGTTGAAAATATAATTCTAATTAATATTTTCATTCTAAGAATTGTAAAAAGAAATTGTCCAATTAAAGAAACAATCTCCAGCGTCCGAGGATGATCACTGGGCGCAGATGAAATAAAATATTTCACCTGATTTAAAATTTCATAAATGTTTCCGTGATGTAAATTAAATTATTTTACAAGAAGTAAAGAGCATGATATAGATTTGTATTACTAATTATTTTAATTAATTTAGTTGGGTTAATTCGTTATGCCAGGAAAGATTACCAGTTAACGGGTTAATTCATTATGCCAGGAAAGATTACCAGTTAAATACTTGGCGGCCCAAATTAAGGAGTGAAACTAGAAAAAGGAAAAAATAAACATCAAGGAATAGAAAATCAAACATGTATAAATGACACAGAGATCTTCTGAAGTACCTAAAACACAATGCTAGCAGAATGAATTTAAAATTTTAATCAGAGGTCACACAGGAGATTCCGATGCTGCTGTCAAGACTGTCGACCGGCACATGGGGCAAGTTGAGTGCAACCTCAACCACTTGTCGATACACTCGATATGAAAGATATGTTTACAAGCCGGTAATTGCTTCACAATGTCCCCAATTTTCAATACACCGAGACAAATGGCGCATTGCGCCCATCTGTTGCTTGTACAGCTACTGCAATCGCTGCTAGCCTCACCAAACTCACTACCAGTGTTGTTTTCTCTTTCATACTCATATGTCGGAAGGGCTTCAATTGCTGAGTTGTCTAACCCTGCATCTATGATACCAAAATCACCAAAATTACCGAAATTAGCCGTGATTGAAGCCCTTCGTTGCCGCCTTAGCACACTGATGATACAACCAATGAGGAAGGTGATAACTAAGAAGAAGGCAAAGCTGAGAAACCAGCTGAGGCCACGGTAGAAGAAGATCATGATGAAGAAGAAGGAAAGAATAGGGGTGATGATTAAGCACATCATGCCATTACTGATTTCTCGTCTTCGGGGTATCACAGCGTGGTAATTGAATCCGGGTTGGTAATTGAATCCGGGTTGGTATAGCTTGGGGATGCAGTAATTAAGTTAATACACCTGATTTATATTGATGGAGCTATAATACAGTAACAGAAGCAATCATTAAGAATTTGTTCTAGATCTTTTATGTTGCATTGTATTGATCGAAGTTATTTTAATTTATGTCTGGCTTTTTTGTTGATTGCATTGTAATATCTTAAGAGCATCTGGTACTTATATATATACCTGTTTTAATTAAACTATTATAGATTATTTGTACAGTTTTTAAGTCCTTTGTCTTTTCAATAAATTATGGTTTAGACCATGTTATAGTGTATTTGTACAGCTTATAAAATAACTTATAAATTTTTTTTTTACCGCTTGACTTTATACTAAATGAAGTTAAAACTTCTGAAAAAAATTATGTATATACATCATTCATGAAGTATATGGATTTCAATGGTTTAATTGAATTTGCTATTTGAAAACAATCCAATATATTTTTAAAATTGTGCTTATCAATTCTTGTTGATGAGTACATCACACTCTAGCTTTTCTCCAGAGAGATGGTAAAAATATAGATCTCGTGATTATCTTCTTCTTTTCTTCTTTAACAAAAACAATTTCTTTGTGTCACTCTGAATAATAATTAAAATAGTAAGCTTATATATGGCAATTTAATGATTGTTTTTTCCACCAAAATGACTTGCCGTTAACGTTAATTTTTCATTGTGCATGTACTTTACTGACCAGAATTTTATTGGAGTGAAATGTCTTGTTTAACTTCTCAAAATGTTTCTACACAAATTAATTAATATTGTTTCTATTGATGCACTTAAAAAAGTGATTTTTTTTTTTTTAAAATAGAACTCATACAAAAAAAAAAATTAACCAAAGCAGCACTATATCTTTGAAAGCTATAAAAATAGCCTCCACCGATCCTGTGGACCGGTGTAGCTTGGAAGGGCCGAGCTCCACCGATCCACAAGACCGATAGAACCATTTTCTCATCATCTGTTACAATGGCTACACGCAATGTTACACAGCTCCACAAAACCGGTGGAGTTCCAAAAATGTCTCCACCGGTCCTATGACAAGGTGGAGCTATTCTACCTGATCAAGTTCAGTACAAAATTTCGGTGCGAAATTTCAAAAGCCCAGCTCCACCAGTCCTGTGGAGGCTTATGTGTGGATTTTCTATGGCTCTCGTCGCATCGGGCTATAAAATGGCTCCACCTCAAGCTACATCGGTCCACAGGACTAAGAGAGGCTAATTAATTTTATAGCTTCATTGCGAACAAGGCTGCTTTGGTTAATTTTTTTTTTTGTATGAATTATATTTATAAAAAAAATCTAAAAAAGTGTAGTCAACCATATCGCATAGTATTACTGATACTTATCAGAGGCAAAAGCTATACTGAACGAGTATCAATTTATTGGGTCTAGATTAATATAACATATATAGATGTACCGAAATTAACCCTATATATGTTCGAGAAGAATAGAAAAATGAGTCATCGAGCCACAAGGTTTGAGAATCAATTAACTTTACATACTTCATTTGAAAATCACATTATTAAAATTGAAGAAACTATTATAAATATATTTATTATTAGATAAAATTAATATTAATCATACTTGATATAAATTTAGATCTATATATATGGTCGTTGAGTAGATTACGATAAAACTAAAAAGAGGAGGAATCAAGTTACAACAATTTTGAGTTACCACAAAGTTACAACAACAGTTTTTTTCATTTTCAAAGTCCAAATCGTCGATCCAAACCACTCAACATGATTATCTATATAAAATGTGATTCGAGAACAAATTATATATTTTTTTGAATTTTTTTACTATTTATTAAGTGTTTTACAAAATCTAGTCAAATTCAAACCATTGAATTTTGTACTCATCTTAATAAATAGTAAACAAATTCAAAAAAAATGTAAAATTCGATCTGGAAGCAAATTTTATTTAGATAATCATGTTGAACGGTTTGGATCGACGATTTGAACTTTGAAAATGAAAAAAACCGTTGTTGTAACTTTGTGGTAACTCTAAATTATTGTAACTTGATCCCTCAACTAAAAATTAATGTTTTAATTAACTTGTTTCATGAGAATTAGTTTTTAATCTAGCAACAGCAAAGCTCTCCGTGTGGGAGGTCACAAGTTCGAAACTCGAAAGAAGTTATCATCTGTAGTTATTAAATAGTTTGGCAGCTTGACCTTCAATTTTTAATCAAAAAAATTAACTCGCTTGGATGACTAATTAATTTTGTACTTACTAAATTTCTATTGATTAGTAGTTAGTTCATAACAATAATTATGCAAATTATCGTAATGTTTTTTATATGGTGTATTTAATATGTAAGTCTATGAGGTCATTAGATGGAATTTGTTAATAACGCTAAAAAACTTTGAAGAAAAAAAGTAATTACGCTTTACATATATATGATAATGAGGCTCGTCTCTTAATAATAAAAGACAAATTTATTTTTTTTCAAAAAATGTACTGTGTAAAAAGAAACGAATGATGAAATTCTCTTATATAATAATAAAAAAATAAGAAGCTTCCAAATGTCCCTAACTTAATTTATAGTAAAAAGATATGATAAAACAATATATTATGTTATATAGGAGAACTTTCGTATTGGCGTCAACAATTTTTTTTTAATGAAATAAATAAAATAATCAAAGAACCATTGTTTATTTAAGCATAAAATTGACCAAAACCGATCAAAGATGACTTACTTTTATCAATTAACTATTGATGTCAATATCAAATTTTGTTACCAAAACTGATACGTCATCATATCATAATTTATAATAACACTTTGCAAATCTAAAAATTAAACCCAAAGTTGCAATGACTAATATATTATTTCCTCGAGAAAATTAATTTAATTGGATGGACTTGACCAAACTTTTAAATCGATCGTCCTTGATGGAACAAACAGTTCAAATCAGTTTGAGACCATCATTAATTAAAATTTACGAGAATCAATTTTTAATCTATTAATAAAAGATAATGTATTTTAATAACAAAAGATAATGATCTATTTTCAAATTATGTTATCCACTGTTCAAAACAAAATGTAAGGTTGGACATCAAACTTTCTATCATATGGGGCAGGATTATTCTAGGATTATTCTAGTTAAGACGGTACTTTCGTCAATGCCTTTGCACTATATACAAGTCTTGAAATTATCCGCTGGTGTCATCAAACACAGAGACAAATTGAGAAGGAATTTTCTATTGAAGGGTAACGAATCGTGCAAAGGAATACATTGTCTCGTAAATTGGAAAAAGGTGGGTGCTCTAAAAGAGAACAGGGGAGTAGGCATCATTGATTTGGCAGACCCATTAAGACTAGCAGGTAACTAAACAGTAGTGGGTGAATAACAAATAATACTAATAATCTATTCCATCAAATAAATTCAAAAATCTCAGCCTCAAGTGTTTTACAAATTCTATTTTACGAAATAAAACTATTACATACAATATTAGAGGGAGGGAGTCAAATTTTGAACAGGGTTGAAAGAAGAAGCTACATGCTTACAGCCATACAATATTCAAAATTGGTTCAAGACGAAGGAGGAAGATGATTGAATTAAAAAATTAAGTTGACAACAGAGAGAAAATTAAAGAAGAAACGAAATATCGTACATTATTTCTATTTTCATAATTAAGAAACAAGACAATAACGATGAATAAGGAAGTTTATTATCAGGGACGGAAGGCACGGAAGCAATTTGCCAAAGCTGTTGGCAATTTTTTTGTTTTTTTTTATTTGAATACAAAATCGAAATCATAGTTGACCAAAATTAACAGAGATCTTACTAACATTCTTTCAGAGCATTCAAAATGTATAACATGTATCACACTAACTAAACCACAACTGATTCAAAATTACCTTATAGGATGTACAAAAAGTCAAAAACCGAACACATGCAACAATCAATCCCCATGTAAATTAATTTTTTTAATTTTCAACTTTTTTTTTATCTCAGTAATATTGTTAATGTTGGAATAGTTTTCTTGTTAAAAAAATTCAATGCATTGTTTAATTAATTGCACCTTTCTTCTGCTATTCAACTGTTATCCTTGTCAACTATACTTGTGCTATGTCCAAATATTATTTTAGGAAGCTAGCCCACGTCTGAAAATAACTCATTTATTATGTTGTATGCTTCCATCACGCATATAATACTGCCAAAATAATACATAATAAAGAAAGAACAAATGTCATTTCTTCATCAATCCGAATTTCTCTCATGTTAATCAATGCGACCATTTTAAACTACTTTTATTTATCCTCACAAAAAAAAAATGTTAAGAAAGAAACAACAAAATAAAAAGGAACCCAACAACCATTAGCTGAACTTATTTGCTAGACGTCTCCAACAATACCCCCAACTCAACTGGTGGAGACACTACAGCTAAAAATTCTTCATCTCTCTCCAACGCAGACATGTATTCTGGTAACAAGCACACCTCCAAATCAACGCTCCCGTCTCCTTCCCATCCCGGGTAAGCCGAAACCTTTCCATCGAACTTATTTGCACTGCCGCTGCGTGCTGCCACAGCCTTGCCCCAACCAAAATCACAACCATACATGTCAAACCGTGGTGAACTGCCCATCATTACGCTATATATGTCAAACATATGCAAATTGTACACAATTGGTTTTTCCATGTACTTATGCACCATGTCTCTGATGGCAGAGTTGGTATGATTAGCAACGACTTGGTTTGCCAGCCATGCGGCCCAGCCGAGGTTGTGGTTAAGAAGCTCTCCTGCTGTTGTAGTTGTACTAGCAGCATATATAGAGTTCCCAAAATAGTTTGCCGAGAGCGGGGGTTGTAACCTCGCTCGGTTTTGGATTGCTAAACGACAACTTGTTTTCTGGTCAGGAGGGAAGCGTCGAGCACGTATGATGCATCGCCACATCAGTGCACTCAAAGCTTGAAAAGTAGATATAACACCTAAATGAAATATATAGTGTATAATTAAATCAAATATTTATGAATGTTTTTGTAATTCTTCATAATTAGCACGGTCATTTGATCTTCTTAAATATATAGCAGTTCTTAAGCACATTAAAGTATCTTGGAAGTCAATTTCATCAAATTACGAAATGTAAGAAAGAAAGAACACACACTGATTTGCCCAAAGAATAACATGCATAAGTTCTCTCAAATATTAAGAACATACCTTTATCACATTCTCGGTTCGCTCTCGCCTTCAACTTTGCAAGATTTTCACTCGAGAAGTGAAACATCCGCTCTCTAAGAGGCGGTGGAGTAAACCGTACGACAAATTCGGCAGGAGAAGAGTAGGGGAGCTTGATAGGAGGTTCTCCATAGCCTCCTATGAACCATTTGTCATGAACTGGAGGCTGGGATAACACGACCTCCTTTCCTGCTGCTTTGCATCGGGCTATCTCTGCCCATGCATTGAAGAACATCCAAAAAGAGGTGCCGTCGCCGATCGCGTGGTTGAAAGCGCAACCGATAAAGATTCCATCTATTAGCACTGTAACCTGTACTTGTTTAAATGATTCTAACCCTCAAAATGGACCATGGCATGCTTGTGCTACAAAAAATTATAAAAATGACCAAGCCTAGGAGGGAAAGCTGTCTCGACTTAATTAGATATATATATATATATATATATATATATATCAAACATTCTTCTTGGACATATATATTCGCTTTATAAAATGTTTTTAGCGTTTAAGTTTGTTATACTTCTTTTCTTGGCAACAATGCTGCTATATATATATATATCATTGTTGTATTACTTTATATAATTTTTTGTGAGCACCAAATTATAAAGCAAATTACAAATCGAACAAAGTATGCACTCGTGTGTGAAAGAATTTTACTCAAAAAAAGAAAATTCATAAAAGCATAATTAGAGATGAATTGTGCCTCTTAAGATTCCAATCAGTAAATTATATAATATGCGTGCAAGCCACTTGTTGCATTTTAATTGTTTTCCTAGAATTTAGGAAACAATTGAATAAAATAATGATTATCAACTTGATAGTATAAAATATTATTAAAATTTGATACGGAAACGTGATGGGTTGTGGAGAATAAAATCGCAGTCACATTTTTTTATTAATATCGCTATTTCAATTCCTTTATAAATTCACTATTCTATAATTTTACTAGATTAGCACTATTCTTGCACTAATCTTTTTTTTCCTTCCACATTTGAATCATTTACTGTTTTAAAATAGCATACTATTCTAAGAATAGGCCTGGGTCCAAGCAAAGGCCCAATTGGTGTTTACTTTAGCTTTTCAGTAATAGAAGTCATGTAGACAATGACGCAACACTTAACATTTTCCAATTAAAAAATTGTCAAGTGTCAACTGACCTGAACAGCGACGAGTGGGTTGGTCAACCCGTCAAAATTGACCGCCAGGTCAAGTGGGAAAAACTCTTTCAAAAACTCAGGTAGATCCTGACCGTCGACTCCCACCACATCAGCGATCCCAATGCCATCTGCCACGGCGTGCACAAACTCCGCCCCCTCTCCTTCGCACCCCACCTCCACGTGACAAGTGACACCACCCTCCTCGCACGTGACCACTCTAATCCGGCCTGACAATGGATAGTAGTGGAAAAGTGCCTCCTCTAGAGAACTCTTCAACCGTTCGACGATTTGCTCGACCGAGAGGTCGGATGGGTTTTTGAACAGGAGGCCCTTTTGGATGTAGTGTGGAGAGAGCATGGCTGTGTCCCATGCGCTTAGGTGTAGCTGACGTGGCGCTTGGGGATTGGGCCTTGGAGTTACTGCGTAGGTTTTGACGGTGTGCACAGTAGGAGGGCATGGAAGAGAAGGCATTTTGTGCGGAATGGAAGCGGAGAACACAGATTATTTGGGACTTAGGGAGCTGGTGCGATGCTGTGGCACTTGGCTTGTTGCCCTCTCGAGTGTGGATTTGTATTTGTAGAGATCCAAGAGGAGAGAAATTCTAAACTTCTTGTTGGTCAACATTTTGAAATGGTTAGATCAAGAGATTACTTTCTGCACAAAGAAACCTCGGTTTTTTATGCTAAATTAACAAAGGCCTGTGGGCCCCACGGGTCCTGAGGATCCGTATCCTCTCTATTACAGTATTACTTACTACAGTGCATCACTTTACGGTTTGAGATTAAATTTTGAGATTCGGGTGAAAATAGGGGGCACTATTATTAGACTTTGAGATTCATGCCAAGTTAAATGAACAGTCCAGATCTATTCAAAAGGAAATCATTCTAAAAGATTCATTTTTGCGGTACTACACTGGATACGAATTTCGGATCCGGATCTCCTAAAGTAACTCAATTTTTGGGTTTTGGATCGAGATCATCCGATTCAAATCCGTCGCTTAGAATTGTTTCACGATTCGAATTCTATCTCAGAATGTGTGCACTCCAAATTTGAATAAATCGTCTCGGATTCAAATCGGACAGTCTCAATTTAAAACCCAAAATTTAAGTTACTTCATTGGATCTGAATTCTAGGCCCCACTGCTTAATTTTCTACTATACTCCTCTAAATTGGACATGTTTTTTTTAAATTGAAGCTCGCCACTACATACGTAGGAAATATATGTTTTATATTATTTTATTGGTGTACTCCTTTTTTGCTCCTTCGAGGATAAACCGAGTAGAAAACATCAAATTGTTTAAGAATTGGCTGAATGTTGGTAACTTTATTCACATGCATAATTGGTAGGAAGGAAAGTTCAACGAGAAACTTAGATTTTATAGTTTGTCTTTTAAAAGTTATTTTGTGCTGAGGTAATGGTTTGATTGACAATACAAAGGAAAGTTCGACGAAATTGATGGAGCTCCAATGCATGTGGTAGGTTTGATATGTTCAATGCTTTACCAACCTTCTTTTTTTTTACAAAAAGTGTTTATATAGACTACAGTAATTATTGTCTTAACAATTTTAATAATCCCATTCAAAATCGAGCTAGAAAAATCTAAAATAAAATAATTAAAGAAGTAAATAAACATGTTCTAGACCAACATGTTTATCAAATTTTCAAGTAATTTTTGTATTTTTTTTTTAATATTTCATCCAAGCTGTCAATTATAGATTGTAAGTAGAAAATTAACCCTAATTTTTAAATCATTTCATAAATGATAAAATTTGCATTTAATTTTATCATTTTTTATTTCGTACAATATAATTATAGTGTAATCACTTTGTAAAGTCAGTTTGAAGATGTAAATTATTTTTTATGGTTCTCAAATTTGTTAAATTCATATATTGTCATTGAAATCAATTTCATTATATTTAGTCTTCTACTCTTATTTTACTCACAAATTAAGATAAACATCTCAATTATGTGGTATATAGATGTTAATTACAAATTATAAAACTCGCACTTTATTTATTTTCAAATAAATAAATTGCATAACTTCACTTGCTAAGGTGGACAAAAAAAATGCATAGGCAACGGTAAACTTACTTATTCTTAGTGATTTGTTTTCTTAAAAATTTCAAAGAAAGGTATTATTTGATGAATATATATATATATATATTTAATAAAGTTGGAGGTCAAGCCACCTAACTGTTTAATATCTTTGTTATGATAACAAATGAGTTCATCCATCTGAATTTCGAACTCATGAACTCTCACATAGAGACCATATGCATTAACTACTAGATCAAAAGTTAGTTTTATTTCTGCTTCTATATATTGGAGGAGTCAGCTTGCAACCTCGTTTTTTTAACCATTCACCCAAATTACTTGAGCTTTCTAAAATTATCAGAAAATATATAGTCCATTCGGGGTACGAAAAATTATTTATTTTGGATAGTGTGGAATTGGAAATTTGAAAAAGCAGTATTTCCATTTGAAACGGTAAACGTGCTACATAGCAGTAAAGTAGCAATTTTTTGACTGAACAATAGCTAGGCATGAACTTTACTGGATCTGGTCCACGGCAAAAAATGACACAATAACAACTCTTAGAATTGTTTACCACAAAAGGTTGAAAATAATCTAAAACTGTAAAAAAAAATGTTAATTATGAGATTTCAATACAAACAAAATATTGACCAGCTCGACTCAATAATTTGAAATATGAAATAGAGATAAAATTATAACTCGTTTAAAATTTTGTAAAATAAGAGTTGAAATAGTTCAGGGCTAAATAGCGATTATCGTGTCATTGCAGAGAGGCTTAAAAAAAAGCTATCACGAATAGCGTAATTGTAGCGGAAGCTATCATACATAGTATTTTTTTTTCAAAAATTATATTTTATATTTCTACTAATTATTAATATTATCAACATTGAAAAATTGAAATGACAACTAATCCAAATCTACATTTTGTTTTTAATCATGCAAATAAGAAAGAAAAAATAATATCTACAAAGTAACATTCTTTAATAATTCATATATACTTCATAGTATTATATATTACAATAAATTAATTTTATATGTGAAAGGAAGTTAATATCGATTTGATCATTTTACAAATTTTAATAATCGAAATCAACTTTAAATTAAAACGAAAGACAATAATTTACGAGTGAATACTAGACAAAGAGCAAGCAAATGGAATAACTAATATTGAATATTTCCAACATAGAAGAAGAGACTAAATCACAAATAAAAACAAAAATATAGAGTTCGGTTTATCGTATCTAGTGTAGCGGACCATATAGCATCACAAATAGAAACGGAAGCAGAAAAACATGTGTAAATTAAAAAAATAAAATAAAATCCCAGGTAGCATAGCTGTCAACAATAACACGTAGCACGTAGCAATAATAGCAGTCAGCTATTACAGTTATAACGGTCATAACTGAATTAGCGCATTTTTATTTCATAACTCAGTTTTTATTGTCCAAAAAAACTGTATAACGCAGTTATAACTAGCTATTCAGAAGACTCAAATAATTGCAATCTCTCATCTCTAAAAAAAAAAAAAAGTCGCATCTCTTTCTTCAAAATAAACATGTTAAGGTTTTTAAGGTGAACGCATGAAATCCTGCCTTTATTGACAAAGACCTGACTTACATGCATATATTTTTCTTTTGTTGGATGTTTACCAATGAATTAAATATGGTTCCACAATTCAATTCATGAGTAGGAAATTAAATATGGTTCCTCATGTCAAGGCTTGCCAGCTTGCAGTTCAATAAACCGTACCTAATACCTAAGTTCATTAATCTTAATTAATTGAGTAGAAGTAGGGTGTTCCTAAGTTCACCGATTTTTTTATAAACTCAACTCTAAAATCTATCAAATTAATTTTGAATAACAAATTTGAACTATTGAAACCCGTCCATCTTATGAGTGATGCATCTACATGCAAAAAATTTAAAATTTAAAATTAATTTTGTATAGAGTCAAGTTGTCAAAAAACGTTCAAAAAATGAATGCAATAAAATTAATTTATAAACCTTCTAATTTTGA
Organism: Carex cristatella; assembly: GCA_024447775.1. Classification (NCBI taxonomy): domain Eukaryota; kingdom Viridiplantae; phylum Streptophyta; class Magnoliopsida; order Poales; family Cyperaceae; genus Carex; species Carex cristatella. The sequence continues at coordinate 2,535,651 of JAJHPF010000028.1, read as the reverse complement.
TCACTTGAATTAATTCGAAAGTTTAAATATTTTTCATGTAGACACATATCACTCGTAAAATAGACAGATTTTAATAGTTCGGATTTGTCATGTAAAGTAAATTCAATAGATTTTAGAGTTGAATTCAAGGGCGGAGCCAGACTTTTAAGGTATGGGGGTGAACCATATAAATTTTTTGTACTGCGAATGGAGATCAATTTTATAGTTTTATAGCATTTTACTCTAAATTATACATAAATTTATTTTTAATCGTAAAAAATTTAAAAATAAATGGAGGTCAATTGACTCCATTATTTCTTACTGGATCCGCCTCTAGTTAAATTCACAAAGAATATTAGTTAACTTATATAAGAGCACCCTAGTTGTACCCTAATTAGTTAGTTAGCTACAACATATAATTAAAATAAAGTTGGTGGATACTTCAAATCTTTTATTCTTCTAATTCTATGGTAAACCATTCAAAGGGGCTTGAGAATTTTTTTTTTTTGAATGCTTGACTGATGCAGTCAAGAAGGGGCTTCAGAATTTTAGCGCTCAGCTTTCCAAGAATGAAATAGTACGGTTGTTGAAGTTTGACTACCTCCGTTTTAGTATTTTTTTTTTTAAGTAAAGTTAGAGATAACCCACCTAATACTTAGTACTTTTGTTATTATAACAAATGATTTTTCCATAATATTTTTTTAAAAATTATTTTGCCCACTGTTTTTTCTCTATTTATCTTAACTATATTATCCAGTCAAAATTTTCTTAATAACCATTAACTAGCTGAACTAGCGCTAACTATCGTAATTGACCCGTATATTTTTAAACTTTCCTATCTCCATCGAAATTTCCCCTTTTAATTTGAATCTTTTCTTTTCCCATGCTTCTAAAGAGCAATTCTGAGACGATTTTTTTGCCATCTCATGTATTCCACTTTTCCACTATTCCATGTATTTGCCGAACGGGCCCATTATATATAGAAGAAGTTTTTTATTTATCAAACAGTGAAAATAAATATTAGGAGATGTAGTTGTACTTTTTCCTTACAATATTTTTGAGAAAATCATCTACCAAATTATTTGATGTCTCAGGAATTTTATCTAATTTTCAATGATTTGAATTACAAATCACTTGACTTGTTCTTGAATTAGTTTTTTTGGCTTGTGACTAATGTATTAAATAAATGGAACTCATTTTATCCCAATTAGTATAAAAATTGTGATTGAGAGAAGTTGGGATTTAAGTTAATTACATAGCAAACATCGATCCTTAATTAATTGATCCTCCTAAATTTAGTGAGCTTTAAGTCCTATTTTGGTTGATTCAATTTCAAAATCTAAAACTTCAGCCTGGTTGATTCTTTTAGGGTGCATTTGGATGAATCAAGAATAGTGAGAGGATAGTAGCTATTCTAATTTTGAAGATAGTAGTTATTCCAACATTTTGTTAAATTAGTAGAATAGTGAGCTATCCCACAAAAGACAAACAAAGAATGGTGACTATTCGCTAATCCAATCACACCCAAACGTAGATTAGTTGCTCGGAATAGCGCTAATCCGGAATAATAGCTATTCTTCACCCATCCAAACGCACCCTTAAGGAATAAAACCTGATATTATTTTTCAGTTTTAAGGTCTGATTTTAGTTCAACAATTCTATGTTTGTTTCACGAAGAACACTTCAAACTGCATATTTGAACAATTTCGAAAATGCTTCGGCGAATTATCTAAAAACACGCCAAAAATGATTTGTTCTTTACCATTCTACATTTATGTGAATATTAGTTGATCTCATAATGATATTGTCAAACTACAAACTAAAGATAAAAATTAATATGCAATATGTCGTTGGATTAGAAGGTCCGGTCCACCAGTTCAAATTATGTGGGCTTTTTCCGACCATACTCGGCCCAAGGCCCTGTCGAAACACAATTTTGATTAGTGTGATGGAAAAAAAGAAGAAAGACAGCAGTCTGCCAGTAGTCTCTCCAGTAGAGTATGCAAAGGAGAAAGGAGAGCTAGCTCCGATTAACAATAATGAGGGGGCGCACATGTAACTCTGATCTTGTGATGTGATACGAATCTGCCCGAAATTTTTATTAATATACAAATTAATAAATTAATTTAACAATCTATACAATTTTTGTAAAGAATTTGAAAAGTATCCAAACCGATGACAGTGTAATCGGTTTCAGAAGATCAAACCGATCACAAACTCGTTGGTCACATAAAATTAAAACCGTTGACAATGTCACCCATTCCAGAACCGATGACAAAATCATCGGTTTCCGAAGCTAGAACCGATGATAATGTCATCGGTTTAAATTTAAAATAACTTTTCATTTAATTAATTAATTAATTAATTTTATTAAAATATTACAATTTTTTTATATTCTTTTTGAAATTAAATAGAATACCATGTAATTTGATTTATTAGAAAGACTTAAACAAATAATCCGGATCAATATTTTTCAGATCGGATTTTTTGTGGCTGTAAGAAAAATTAAAATATTTCTTTGTGTGTTATTGGAAAAAAAAATATTTTGAATCTGAATTATTGATTCCGGTTCAAAAGTCACTTCTAGGTAAATATATAAAATATTATGGTTTTTCTATTTTTGAAAAAATAAAAAAATAAAAAAAATTCTGCAACTTTGTAATCATTACAAAATGTTGTTTTAATCTGAGTCATTCGTTGTTTTAATCTGATATAATTCTCGCATCAAAAAGTGTGCATTCAACATCAAAAATCGTGCATAAATATATTATCCAAATTTTTTTGGCGGAATTTAGTTGAAACCGATGACAAGGATCATTGGTTATAATTTCTGAAACCGATAACAATGTCATCGGTTCTAGCTTCTGATACCGATGACAGTGTTATCGGTTTCAATAGATTTCGAATTTCATTAAAAAATTGTATAGATCATTAAATTTATTATTTCTTTTGTATATTAATAAAAATTTCGGCCAATCTGATATCGTTAAGATATTGAATGATGTCGCGTGTACATCTAACATTATTAAAGAAACATAAAGAATAAAGTCAACTCATCATATAGTTTAATTAATGAACAAATTTAACTCAACTCGAAAAGATAGACGTTAAAGGAATGACACTCAACTATGTTAAATTTTTTTTTGAGCTCTCTCTAGCTGTATTATATATATAAATAGGAGTAGAACTAGAGTGTTCTTAAGTTCAGTAAGTTATTTCGTGAACTCAACTTTAAAATTTATCTGATTGGTTTCAAACGATGAATCCAAACTGTTGAAATCTTTCTACTTACGAGTGATGCGCCTACATGTGAAAATTTTAAATTCCAAGTTAATTTATTAAAAAGTCTATTGGTCAAAATTAGAAAGTTTATAAATTAATTTTAATGCATTTATTTTTTGGTACCTTTTGACCTCTTGACTCTATACAATATTTATTTCAATTTTTTTTTTTGCATGTAGGCGCATCACTCGTAAGGTAGAATGATTTCACAGTTTGGATTAATTGTTTGAAGCCAATCAGATAAATTTTAGAGTTGAGTTCACAAAAGGGTTTTAGTGAACTTAGGAACACCCTAGTTCTACTCTATTTTTTAAGTTCACCAAGTTCTTTTGTGAACTTAACTGCAAAATTTATTAGGCTAGTTTCAAATAACAAGTTCAAACTATTGAAATCGATCTACCTAATGAGTAATGCATCTGCATACAAAAATTTAATTTTTAGAACTAACTTTGTATAAAATCAAGCAGTTAAAATTACAAGAGAGTCATGGGGAAGGGAATCGCCGCATGTTTGACAAAAGGGACCCACTGGCAGGACTACCTTGGCACCATCGTCTCAGCGGGAAATGGTTTTTTTTGGTAGAAAATAATGAAAAAGAAGAGAGACAAATAGAAAGAGTGCAGGAATTTTAATATTAATAGTAAGACCGGTACAAATTCTACCAATTATAATAGTCTCAATATTTAGAACGGTAAAAAATTTATCAGTTCTAACTTAGATTTTTTTTATTTTTTTATATTTTATGCAGAGATTTTTTTTAATTTTTTTTTATACATTGCTTATAAAATAATATTGTCTCTTTTGAAAAGTCAAAGGTAACATGTGACTTTGCGAATTGCGAGGGAACACCTAAAGAAGAGTAAAAAAATATATAATATAAGCAGGTAACACAATCTAAGAAAATATCGTGAGGTTTCTTTTTATCCAATTAAAGTTAGGATCGGTAGAGCTTTTGCCGTTCTAAATATTGAAACTATTAGATCGGTAAAATTTATACCGGTCTTACTATTAATATTAGAATTCATGTAGTTTTTTATTTCTCTCTTTTCTTTTTCATTATTTTCTACCAAAAACAATTTCCCTCTCAGAGCTCAACATTACCACTGCATGTTATATATCCAATTGACCAACTATGAACCTGTAAATTAATTTCATAAAAATTCCAAGTCTTTTTGATTGATTTGAGGAATATTGTTAATGCTCAAATAATTTTGTTGTCAAATGATACGATCAATTTAATTAATAGCACCTCTCTTCTGCTATTAGACTATTATTTGTCTACTATAGTTATGCTTTGGTTAAATATTATTGTAGCAATTATTGGTTTCATTCAATGGAACGGGCTTCGGCCTCTTTCAAAATATATATTATTGTAGGAAGCTAGTCTACATCCGAAAATATTTTCTTACTGTATTTTTAAAGAATTTTTTTATAAACCATAAATAGAAAAATTAAATTGAGGTTCCCATTTGAGTGTTTTAATATTTATAAAAACTATAAAGAATGAGTTAGCAACTCGTTTCCTATATTTTTTTTTTGGCAATAGAACGAGTTGCCAACTCATTTTTGGTCAATTTTTCAATTTTTTTGTGTGGCCTCTATATTGTCATAGAACGGACTCCCAACTCGTTCCCAACAAAAAAAAGAATCAGAGAACGGGCTCCCAAGTCATTCGCCGCGAAAAAAGAATGTATGCACGGAAATTGAAACATATATGCATGGATTTTAATAAGTAAGCACGAATCTTAATGCAGATTTGATGGTCACCACTAAATTCAATAAAACCCAAAGCCCAATCTGGACGCTGTCAGGGAATCTTTTACAATTAATTGATTTGGACTGTTCTTTTTAACTTGGCACGAATCTCAATGCCCAAAAATACTGCCCCTTGATCTGGACTGTTTTTTTTTAACTTGGCACGAATCTCCAAGCTCAAAAATACTGCTTTTGCTAGGAACGAGCTGGGAGCATGTTCTGGATATTTTTCAGATTTTCTATGACAATTGCTTTGGTGTGCCGGAACTCTAAATTTGATTTTTCCATTTATGATTTATTAAAAAACATTATTTTTAAATGGTCACCATTTGTTGACATTGTTCCCGTATATAAAATATATATCTAAATAGTACAAAGAAAGAGCTGTGGACACTTCGTCAGTCATCCGAATTTCTCGGAATGGGATTTGCTGCCATCGTAATTCCAAAATCTCTACCTTTTTTTTTTAATTCAGCCATTAAATAATTTATGTAAAATTTAGTCATTAAATAATTTATGTACAGATATTTCAAAATAGTTGATTTTTTTATTTACGAATTTCGAAACAATTCAGCAGTTGGATTTAAAAATATAAAAATTATAGAATACTGTTAATGGCTAAAGAATCACAGCAGATTCGGATCCGAATTTCTCTCAGGTCAATAAATACGAACATTAATTTTATACTATTTATATTTCTCCTCACAACAAATCTTATACAGTAAAGTTACTACAAAATAAAACGAAATACAACCACCATATATTAGCTGAACTTATGCACTAGACGTCTCCAATAATACCCCCAACTCAACTGGTGGAGACACCATGGCCAAGAATTCTTCATCTCTCTCCAGCGCAGCCATGTACTCTGGTAATAGGCACACCTCCAAATCAATGCTCCCACCCCCTTTCCACCCCGGGTATGCCGAAACCTTCCCATCAAACTTATTTGCACTTCCGCTACGTACTGCCACTGCCTTGCCCCAACCAAAATCACAACCATACATATCAAACCGCGGAGAACTGCCCATCATTATGCTATGTATATCAAACATTTGCAAGTTGACCACAAATGGCTTTGCCATATATTTATGCATTACGTCTCGGATGGTAGAGTCCGTATAATTGGCAACAGCTTGGTGTGTCAGCCATGCTGCCCAGCCGAGGTTGTTCTCTAGAAGCTCTCCTGCTGTTGTAGTTGTTCTAACAGCATAGACCGAGTTGCCAAAATAGTTTGCTGGGAGTGGGGGTTGTAACCTTGCTCTATTTTGGATTGCCAAACTACAACTTGTTTTCTGGTCAGGAAGGAAGCGTCGAGCACGAATGATGCAGCGCCACATCAGTGCACTCAAAGCTTGAAAAGTTGATATTGTACCTAAATAAAACATAAAATATACAATTATGATCAGTTTTTAAAATTTGGAGAGTACATAGTTTTTAAACTGTAAATCTCATTTTGGAAGTCAATTTCTTCAAAACTAGAAAATGTAACAAAGAATACATATATAAATTGCTTCAACCTAAAAATAACATACATATATATATCTCAAATTAAGGCTGTACCTTTTCCACATTCTTTGTTTGCTCTCGCCTTCAGCTTCGCGAGGGTTTCACTCGAGAAGTGAAACATCCGCTCTCTCAGAGGTGGCGGAGAAAATCGTACAACAAATTCAGCAGGAGAAGAATAGGGGAGCTTGATAGGAGATTCTCCATAGCCTCCTATGAACCACTTGTCATGAACCGGAAATTGGGAGAGCACGACCTCCTTTCCGCCAGCTTTGCATCGGGCTGTCTCTGCCCATCCATTGAAGAACATCCAGAAAGAGGTGCCATCGCCGATCGAGTGATTAAAAGCACAACCAATGAAGATTCCATCTTTTAGCTCTGTAACCTGTATATGTTTAAATGATTTTAACTCTCAAAATGACCATGCATGACATACATATAATAAAAAATTATCAAGTCTATTAAGGAAAACTTTCTGAAGTTAGCTAGAGAGGTGCATCTTAAAATTACTACACATTATTTTTGGACATATTATATCCTCTTTGCAAAAAATTTATCCTTTTCATTGCTTGCATGTGTAGTACTTGTTTTCTCATCACACAATTGCATTATTATATTGCAGTATTTATATTTTTTTTTCATCACCAAACTATAAATAAAATATCAAAACTATGTTCTCCTGTGTGAAAGAAATTTATTAGGGATCTAGAATTGTGCCTCTTAAGATTCCAATTAACACGTTATATTGTATGTGCAAGCCAAGAAAATGTTTCTTCTTTACATTATAGTGTTTACTTTAGCTATTAAGTAGTAAAAGTAATGTACATAATGACGCAATATATATTTTACCTTTCTGATTAAATATATTCTCACGTCTCAACTGACCTGAACAGCGAGGAGTGGATTGGTAGACCCGTCAAAATTGACCGCCAGGTTAAGTGGGAAAAATTCTTTCAAAAACACGGGTAAATCTTGACCGTCCGCTGCCACCACATCAGTGATCCCAATGCCATCCGCCACGGCGTGCACAAACTCCGCCCCCTCCCCCTCGCATCCCACCTCCACATGGCAAGTTACACCACCACCCTCACACGTGGCGGCTCTCATTCGGCCAGACAAGGGGTAGAAGTGGAAAAGTGCTTCCTCTAGAGAACTCCTCAGGTGTTCGATAATTTGCTCAACCGAGAGATACGGATGGGTTTTTGAACAGAAGGCCCTTTTGGATGTAGTGGGCAGAAAGCATGGTCGTGTCCCATGCGCTGAGGTGTAGCTGACGTGGCGCTTGGAGATTGGGCCTTGGAGTTACTGTGTAGCTTTTGACGGTGCGCACAGCTGGGGATGGAGAATGCATTTTGTGTGTGAATGAAAGCAGAGAACACTGATTTCTTGGGAACTGGTAAGCTGCTGCGATGGTGGGGATCTGTATTTATAGTCTCAAGAGGAGAGAAATTTTATGGTAAATTAAGAAAGGCCCCCAGGCCCCACTGATTAATTTTCTACTTCCATCAATTTCGGCCAGGTTTCTTGGAATTGTTGTTGGCCACTACATACGTAGGAAATAAATATTCTGTTGAATTTTCATAACTATTACTGGCTCGGGTAGATCTCTTTTGTTCCTCATCTAGTTTCTTGGAATGTGGTTAACATTGACATGCATAATTTGTACAAAGGAAAGTTCAACGTAGATTGACCGCACGTGGGTGTTTGTGAAGTACTCACCAGTTAGGGCCTGTTTGGCTGCAATCCCCGCGTGTTACTGTTCATGCAGGAAAAAAAAATTCAGTTCAACTGAATTTTTTTTTTCCCACATAAACGTAACCCGCTGTTTACTATTTACCTGTTTCTGTGCCCATTTCCGTTCCCGGACTGCAACCGAACAGGCCCTTAATGTTTCTAATCCAATCTTGATTTTCAAATTTTGAATAGTCAATTCTTTTGGTCCATTTACCCCCAATCTAAAATGTTAAAAAAAAATTATGACGTTTTGATATGCACATAATATTAAGCAGCTTCAATCAATCATATAAATTATAAAAAAGAAAAAAATTGAAGTCAAAGTACTAAACAATCTATGGATCATAGAAGGAAAAATCGGAATTGGACTTTTGGCCGGGGGATCCGAATCGGGTAAATCGGTCGGAATCGGCCGGATCGGATCAAACTCGGACTTTTTTGCCTAAAGCTCGTTTTATACTAGAAAAATAGAAAAAAAAATTGAAATAAAAATAATTTGTGAAGTTTAGACAAATAATTACAATTAAATAATCCACCAATATAATACAAGCATTACAATTAAAAACATTCTCTTTCACTGCCAGAAACTATGTCATACTGGCTGAATCATTTCATCGTTGTCTGTATTATCATAGAAAGGGTGGTATAATACTAATATGCTTTTTTTTTTCTCTATTAAAAACTACCTGTCATATCTCTATTAATTAACAAGAAATTAATAATTAACAAAATCACTAACAAAGAAGAAAAAAAAGTAAAATACTAATATTTTTTTTCTCAAGGAATGATTGATAATTACTTGAAAATTAGAGAATTGAGCAGTGAGAATTTCGTTGTAAATCCTTCAGGTTTCTTTGATGACTTCTGGAGTTTTGGTTGCTCAAAGAATGACTGATGGTTGCTTAATTTATATAAGCTAAAGTGATGGTTGCTCAAAGAATGATTGGTGGTGTCAAATTCATTTAATCATGGGTGGTTAAAGACAAAATATATAGCTCACTTTAAAATATAAGCACATGTCATCCATCACATTATTTTATTTTAGTCAAATCAGACTAAAAGACAACATATCCTTGATTGACTGCACTGTACAAATTTAAATTTACAATATCCGCTGCTGCAAAAGAAAAAAACAGTTTATAACTCAAATACAACATATACATGCCTTCAAGTAATAAGATATGCAATGGTCTAGTGGTAGTGTTGGTTGTTGGGAGAGGGGTGGCTTGGGTTTGAATCCCGCCGGCAAAAAAAAATTATTTTCTAAGTACAGTGCATTTCGTCTAATTTCACTGAAATTGGACTGTTCCATCCGAAATTTGACTGGAATCAATACTTACTAGATAACTCGGACTGAAATCGAATCGGCTCCAGCCAATTTCGTGCCAGAATGGCCGATTTTGCCTTCTATGCTATGGATTCCATAGAGAATCATCAAATCTTTAGAAACATTCTCTTTGTAAAACTAGTAAAAGTATAACTATTAGAATAAAGATTTATTTTCAATTGTTTTTCGAGAAATTTTGTATCTTAAAATGAATACTTGATATATTATATATTAACACTTATGTGCATAAGTATCTATATTTGTGTGCGCTAGTTGTAAAATTTATCAAATACTAGGCAGTCTCTTAAATAGTTAGTGGTTATTCAATTAGTGAGCAATTCCCCTAGACACTTAATGACCGAAAGATGAATGGAAGAAATAAATTGGGATAGTTAGATGCTCCCTATAACTATTGTACCCCCACAATTACTTAGCATGTTATGCTTGATTTAGTTTGTCCCGTATCTATTGTACTTTTCTTTTTTGAGTAAAGTTACATTATAATAAATTAATGTATATCTTTGAAATCAATTACCACGCTAGTGATAGTATATACGGGCAGGGTCCTATGTGATATATAACGGTACTTATTATGGGTATAATTGAACTGTTCAAGAATAATTCTAATTTTGGAAGAGGGTCGTTTAATCAAAGGTTTGAAATTGGCGAGGGATTAGGGATATTATGGTTACCCAATCTCTTCCAATATGCTCTGTACTATTCTAACTATACAATTTAAATAATATTTATAATATTTCGAATAGCTCAAATTAACATTATTTCAATACTATTTTGAAACACAAAGTTGAATAATATCTTTTCATTATTTTCCTTATGACCCAGCACTATATTTTAATCAAATATGATGAGGGATAACATAACTCTTTATTAAAATCACATACCTGTTGTTAATAAATTAACATCTATTCTTGTGATAAAAATATTTATTTATACATTCTTTTGGCTGTGTCTCTGTTTCCTAACCAAAAATTCGTGCCGTTCTTCAGAGCTTTAAGAAGCTCTACGCATTTTTCGAGGAATATTTCGAAATTTGAACATTTTCAAAATGCTTATTAAGAATGAGAACTCAAATTATAGTTTACATGCTTTTCACTTAAAATTATAACTCATTTAAAAGTAGTTAATTAAGAGTAGAAACAGTTACAGGTTCATCACTAATAATTTGATTGCATCTCTCTCCAGAAATGACATGCTAAAGTTTTTAAGGGGGAACGAATTAAATTGTACGTGCCTTTCATTGACAAAGAACAGACTTACATGCATTTATGTTTCTTTTTAACTGCGATTGGTCACAACCGAGCAATTTAGCCAGATGTTACTAGCTTACAACATATAAAATTAAAATAAACCTCAGCTTGGGCAACAAAAATCATCCTATCATGAGCAGTCCATTAGCATATATACTTCATTTGTAATTGTATCTTGTTCAGTGTTCCGCTCAGTAGATCTCATTCCCATGCATGCTAGCTTTGACGCGTATCCTCCCAAGTACCTGTTTAAACATAGGAAATTTATTTTGAAATTCGTGCCAAGTTTAAATTGGCGACTCAGAACTAAATGTACTCAGTCAGGTATTGCACTGGATATGAATCCTGCTAGCTTGGTGATGCTTTTTTATTTCCTATATATATTTTTGGTTGGAACCTGAAGGGAGCCGTTTTCAGGCAAACAGTTCAAAGGGGCTTCAGAATTTATAGCGCTCAGCTTCAGAATTTTCATTAGCTATCCAAACTTCTGTTAACAAACACTGTAAATTATTTTTATTTCTCCTCACAAAAAGGCTGACAAAGAAAACCCAACCAGAAAAAACGAAATCCGCCACCATTAGCTGAACTTAAAGGCCAGACGTTGACCCTAGTAATTCTCCCAACTCAACAGGTGGAGACACTACTGCCAAGAATTCTTCATCTCTCTCCAGCGCAGACATATAGTCTGGTAACAAACACACCTGTAAATCAATGCTCCCACACCCTTCCCATCCTGGGTATGCCGAAATCTTACCATCATATTTATTCGCACTGCCACTACGCACCGCCACTGCTTTGCCCCAACCAAAATCACAACCATACATGTTGAACCGCGGTGAACTGTCCATCATTATGCTTTGTATGTCAAACATATGTGTATTGTACACAAATGGATTTGCCATATACTTATGCATCATGTCTCTGATGGTAGAGTCGGTATAATTTGCAACAGCTTGGTGTGCCAGCCACGCAGCCCAGCCGAGGTTGTTCACTAGAAGCTCTCCCGCTGATGTAGTTGTGCTAATAGCATAGATTGAGTTGCCAAAATAGTTTTCTGGGAGCGGGGGTTGTAACCTCACTCGATTTTCAATTGCCAAACGACAACTAGTTTTTTGGTCAGAAAGATAGCATCGAGCACGTGTGATACAACGCCACATTAGCGCACTCAAAGCTTGAAAAGTCAATATTGTACCTAAATAAAACATATAATACACAGTTGTATCATATATTTTCAAATATATATTAACACTTTCATAATTCTTCATTAGGTCAAATGATCATTTTAAAATATAGAAACATCAAAGTAACTGGAAAGTCAATTTCATCAAAATTAGGAAAAAAGTATGAAATAATCCATAATTGCATGGATTTGAATCAAAGAATAACATGCATAATTTTTTTCAAATAATTATTGATGTACCTTTTCCACATTCTTGGTTCGCTCTTGCTTTCAGTTTTGTAAGGGTTTCACTGGAGAAGTGAAACATGCGCTCTCTCAGAGGCAGTGGAGCAAAACGTACAACAAAATCTGTAGGAGAAGAGTAAGAGAGCTTGATTGGGGGTTCTCCATAGCCTCCTATGAACCACCTGTCATGAACCGGAAGCCAGGAGAGCATGACTTCCTTCCCTGTTGCTTTGTAACGTGATATCTCTGCCCATGCATTGAAGAACATCCAGAAAGAGGTACCATCACCAATCACGTGGTTGAAAGCACAACTGATGAAAATTCCGTCGATTAACTCTGTAACCTGTACTACTTGTTTAAATGATTCTAACACTCAAAATTGCCATCACATGGTTGGGCTAAATTGTTAAATAAAAATTACACAATTTAAAAAAAAAAATAGAGATGCAGCAAAAATTTATCTGCTAGTTCACAATTTTTTTGGACATATTATTATTTATGTCCGCATTGTGAAAAATTTCTCACTTTAGGAGTGTGTAATACTTCTTTTATGGGGACGCAAACAACATTGCCATCACTAATCTGAATTAGCACTATTGCAACCCACTTGTTTCATTTTGATTTTTTTTTTCCCGAAATGCAACCCTTAAAATGTTTCTTCTTTTCTTTTCATTTTGGTGTTTACTTTATGTATTGAGCAGTAAAAGTAATGTACACAACACAAGAACAATTAACCTTTACCGATTAAAAATATTCTCAACCAACCTGAATAGCAAGCAGTGGATTGCTACACCCGTCGAAATTGACCGCCAGATCAAGGGGAAAAAACTCTTTCAAATACTCGGGTAAATCCTGACCGTCCGCTGCCACCACATCAGCGATCCCAATGCCCTCCGCCACGGCATGCACAAACTCCGGCCCCTCCCCCTCGGACCCCACCTCCACATGGCACGTGACACCACACCCCTCGCAAGTGATCGCCCTAATTCGGCCTAACAAGGGGTAGAAGTGGAATAGTGCATCTTCTAGAGAACTCCTCAGCTGTTCGATGATTTGCTCCAGCGAGAGGTCGGATGGGTTTTTGAACAGGAGGCCCTTTTGGATATAGTTGAAAGAGAGCATGGCCGTGTCCCATGCGCTGAGGTCAATCTGACGGGGCGCTTGGCGATTGGTCCTCGGAGTTACTGCGTAGGTTTTGACGGTGCGCACAACAAGGGATGGAGAAGGCATTCCGCGGGGAATAGAAGCAGAGAACACTGATCTATTGGGGATTTGGTAGCTGGTTCGATGGTGGGATCTTCGGTCGTGACCCGAGCAACCTTCTTCTGGAGTGAAGTGTGGATTTGTGTTTATAGTGCCAGCTCATGAGGAGGGAAATTCTTTATTTTTTATTTTTGCATTGCACCATAAACCCCCTCAAATATCATCTTCAGGGAAACAGCTTGAGTCCGATGACCATCGGATCCAAAGTGGTTCTAAGCTCACCGTCGGATCTGTTTTAGAATTCGTGCGCACGGATTTTAAAGCATACGTGAAATTGCGGATGCGAATTCTAAAGCAGATCCAACGGTGAACAAACCTGTTGGAACTAGTTTGGATCCTATGGCCATCGGACCCAAGCTGCTGTCCATTCGAGATTTACGTTTGAATATTACCCCAGGAAACAGAATATTTTTGTTTAGATCCGGACCGTCCGATCAGACCCCACACGATTATTAAAGAAACCTATGCATTTTACCTTGGGCTGTAATAGTTTAAATTCTGATCGGATGGTATGGATCTAACCATAAATATTCTGTCAAACTCAGAGGACATGGACGAAATTCTAATCGGTCACCATTTTAAAATGATTACATAAGAGGCTTCCTCATAAAGAAATATCAGTTTTTTATGGTGGAAAAGAATCTGCTGGGTTTCTAAAGGATCGCAGAGTGAATCTAAAAAAAAATCAATTTATGTATATAAAATTTAAAATATATGAACGGTTAGAATTGAAATAATAGAATCGCTGTGATCAGCAGCAGAGCTACAGTACCTCAGGGTCCCTGGAAAAAAAAAATTAGACTAGAATCTTTAATAGGTTTTGCCTACCCCTGAATTTGATTATGCTTACTTCTGGATTGAATTCGATGTAGATATTGCTAGTCAGAGATATGTGTGTGAGTCGTTTAATCAAATTAGAGAAGAAAGGTATTTTTAAATGTTTGTTCATTTCAAAACTGCGGATTGGTACCATTGCTGGTACTGATAGAGGTGGCGGAAGCGGGAAGGGATCTTATAGAGGTGATTCGAATCTGAACTCGTTTAGAAAAAAAAAAATCCGAACCCGATTTCTGCCTACTCCTGACTCAAATCCAGGCTACGCCACTGGCTGTGATCCTTTATAATCACGCAGATTTATTTTCTTTTATGGTAAACTAAGAAAGCCCACAAGCCCTACTACACAAGGAATTCAGATCCAGTGAAGTAATCCAATCTTTAGGTTTTAAATCGGGACCGTCCGATTCGAATCCGAGACAATTCATCCAGATCTGAAGTGCACGCATCCTAAGAACGAATTCGAATCCAAAGACAATTTTGAACGACGGATTCAAATCGGACGGTCTTAATCCAAAACCCAAAGATTGGGTTACTTTAGGGGATCCGGACTCCTGCAAAAGTAGGAGATTTATATTCCGTTAAATTTTTAAAGAACTGAATCTCTTGTTCTTGTCGCTGTTTTGTTCATATATTTTTTACAAATATTCACACTTGATGATAGAAATATTTATATAGTATATTGTTTGAAGTAAAAAGACTAGTTATGTGTTTACTTATTTGACAAAGTATTTTAATTTGAACTTTTGTATGGTTATTCAAAAGAAGAAAAACGGTCGACTCCTTGAAGATTTTTTTAAAAATATAATCATTTTTAAATATTTTAACAGAGCAAGCACCTTTAATTTAGTTTTTATAAAAAATAGCTCCACCAATCTACAGGATCAGTGGAGCTATTTACTATTGATTTTTGTGGCCAGATTATATAGATGGGTCATAAAATGGCTCTACTGATCGGTGGAGCAAGCTCTTTGTGTCTCAAGATCGGTGGATTAATTTTTCTAGAATCCAAATCTGTTTATTTTGTTAAAAATATTAAATTTGCACTATAGCAGAAAGAGTTGGCACCGGTCGCTGATAATCAATTGGTTCTATATATAAAAAAAAAATCCCTCCTTGGTTCTATGTAGTAAAATTACACGGTTCGGTAAAGTATATAAATATCTATCAATTGAGATAAGAAAATAATATGGAATTGAGTCAAGTTCAAAACCGATTGAACTTCTACATTTAAGATAGAGAAATGAAATGTGGGGGTGTAAATTAAAAAGAAAATCATACAATTCATTGCTGATCAGTTTTAATGCTTGAATTTCATTGTATTGAATTTATCAAGATAACCAATTTTAAATTTAGTGTATTGAAAATGTGGGAGTTTAAATGTTTGAAGAAATATTAAATTAACGATATATACATATCATATAAATATACATGATTATTAAATACATGTCCTTAATTTAATGAGACATAATGATACTTTTGATTAGAAAACAAAATGTGATTATATGAAATAAAAAATGCTCATTTAGTTGATCAAGAAAACTAATATGTATTTAATTATGATGTCATATTTAAAATAATTTAATGAGATGATATCGTAGTTATTGAGAATTGAAATGCTCATTAAAATATTTAACTCATGCTATAAGAAATATGTCATGATAATATACATGAATATACATAGCCAGATGCCATGATTAATTATTTATAAATGTTTTAACAAACTTTCAAAGATTGTTACTAATCGCCAATAAAGAAAGTAAATTTGCAGAATTGAGCAACAAATAATGATCCATTGGCATGAAAATATTGATGATGGACTATAATTAAAGTTTTTATATAAATTTCATTGAGAGGATGTGTGTTAATCCTAAAAGGTCTTCTTACGTGTTGGGTTTTCATGGTACTTAAGGCAGCGGAATTTCAAAATTTTTGACAAAAAAATACCAAAAGATCTTTATGTATGACTAAAATCAAACCAAAATCAATTTCCAAATCAATAAGCATCATACCTTTAGTTTCTTGTTTCCAAACAAGAAATGAAGATCCTTGAGATGTAGGGTTATAGCCTCCACCTCCTTGTTGATCGATACTAATGGTGGTTAATGCCTTCCAGCGCCCTGGTGGTTGATGTGTGTGTGACCTTGAACGCCTTGTACCAAGATGAGACTCCAAAGTAAAAGCCCTCCACGGTATCCACCAATAAATTAATTAGAAACCAAATTTTCCTCTTGCTAGAGAGTAGTAATTTGGCCGCTCCTTAATCCCTATCCTCCAAGAGAACAAAATCTTGATTCTAGGGTTTGTGGATTCTCAACACATGAGAGAAAAAACAAGAGAGAGAGAGAGAGTTTGGGCAGAACTTCAACCCTCAAAAACGAATTGCACTCAAAAGGAATGAGAGAGATACCGTGGAGGGCTTCTACTTTGGAGTCTCATCTTGGTACAAGGCGTTCAAGGTCACGCACACTCCAACCACCAAGGTGCTGCAAGACATCAACCACCATTAGAATCGATCAACAAGGAGGTGGAGGCTATAACCCTACATCTAAAGGACATTCCTTTCTTGTTTGGAGACAATAAACTAAAGGTATGATGCTTATTGATTTTGGAAATTGATTTTGGTTTGATTTTAGTCATACATAAAGATCTTTTGGTACTTTCTTGTCAAAAATTTTGAAATTCCGCTACCTTAAGTACTATGAAAACCCAACATTTTGTTCATGCTTATGTGTTTTATTATCACAATAATAAAACTCCCACTACAACTATAAAATTTAAGTCCAATTTTGTAGCAGGTCCAAGACCCTATTTTCACTAAGATAAGCCAGCGTCGGCATGAAACTTGAACTTAGTTATCTTAGGTAGACAACCTCTTGCCAATCACAACCGGGTGTTTCTTGGTGTTTATCCAAACATCTTATGTTTGAATAAACTATTCCCCAAGCCCCAAAACCGTTTTGGATTATCTTTGTCAAGTAAACCTCTCTCTATTTGATTCGACATGACCGTCATGCCCCATATCTCCTAAAGATAGAAAGCGATGCCTACTGAGTAGGTCCCATAAACTAACGATCGATAGTTTGATCTGGATAGAGAAGGAAGGGAATGACACTTAATTTTTCCGGACTTATTATTTAATTTTAGGTAGTCGTGATTCATACACCCATACCTATCCTATGACTCTCATAGAATTTATACAAACAATAAACATAAAACATATCACTTATGCTTTGTGAGTTTGTATGGCTCTTGCGAAAATGCTTTCCGCAATCGTCGCTCCTTCCACCATCTCCATGGCCGAAATCTTCTTTTGAGCAACTTAATTACCTATGCCCTCCCAAAATCTACTTAGAACTATTCTAATAGAAATTGAAATTACATTTAAAATTCTCAATCCTAAATGTAATAGACATGCAAGCCTTGAATAAATTACATGAGAAGCAAGTTAACATCCTTGCTTATTTAATTAATTAAATAAATTAATATCATGGAGCACCAAAGGCCGCGTTACAAGCATTCACACAAGCATTCATTACATCACACAAGGCATTGAAATCATGAGCCAAACAAACCCACTCTTCGCTGCAAAATAGAGTTAGCTTTTGTGCAACCATTGCACACATGCATAAACAATTCATGCATTATAATTAATCTGTCAATTTTCTTTTGTGCAACCATTACACACATGCACAAACAATCATGCATTCTTATTAATCGATTAATTCCCAACATTATAACTAAAATTTAATATTTTGGGATTTAATTGACAAACTTTATTTGGAAATTTGGCCAAAATCAGTCACACATAAACCCTATGCTCGATACCACTGTTGGGTTTTCATGGTACTTAAGGCAGCGAAATTTCAAAATTTTTGACAAAAAAGTACCAAAAGATCTTAATATATGACTAAAATCAAACCAAAATTAATTTCCAAATTAATAAGCATCATACCTTTAGTTTCTTGTCTCCAAACAAGAAATGAAGATCCTTGAGATGTAGGGTTGTAGCCTCCACCTCCTTGTTGATCGATGCTAATGGTGGTTGATGCTTTGCAGCACCCTGGTGGTTGATGTGTGCGTGACCTTGAACGCCTTGTACCAAGATAAGACTCTAAAGTAGAAGCACTCCACGGTATCCACCAAAAAATTAATTAGAAACCAAACTTTCCGCTTGCTGGAGAGTAGTAATTTGGTCGCTCCTTAATCCCTATCCTCAAAGAGAACAAGATCTTGATTCTAGGATTTGTGGGTTGTCAACACATGAGAGAAAAACAAGAAAGAGAGAGATTTTGGGCAGAACTTCAACCCTTAAAAACGAATTGCACTCAAAAGGAATTAGAGAGAGTGTATATATAGCAAATAAGGAATATGAAATTTTGTTTCCAAAATTAACTCCGTGTTATACCAAGTTTTTGACCATGATCTAATTCGAATTAGATCCTTCTCTATGAATAAAAGTTATAGATCTTTTTTTTACCTTTCTATCCATATGTGGGACGCCCAAAACAAACATCGTATGAGGGTGTTATGGTTAAAATACGAAACATGCGCAGCAGTTTCCAGAACATGGTAGTCTAAATTTAGCACCATGTTCTATCATGTTTTTGAGCCTGATATATTTCGAATTTGGTTTTCTTCCAGACATACAAAGTTCTAGAATTTTCTATTACCTTTCCAGAAAGATATAGAACGCTAAAAACAGATATTGTATTAGAAATATATGGCCCAAATAAGAAACATTGCGCAGCAGCTTTCAGAAAATGTGGTAAACTATTTTGAGCTAACTTTTAATTATGGAAACAATTTTTCAAATAAACATGAGTCATAATTAACAACAGCCATTAGGCTTTGTTTATTGGGCCAAGTTTCATATTCCTTATTTGAATTAATCAAATACAATTAATCTAATTAATTGTAGTATCATATATAATTATCCAAATAATTATATTTCTCATGTTTTAGTGGAGAAACCAATTTATTTGTCATGTCATACATGTCAAATAAATTGATGAGCCTTTCTAATTAATTTCTTATTGGTGTGACCCTGTGGGATCTATGTCATTCGGCAATAGAATCTGAAACTCTTTTCGATTCCATAAATTACAAGCGGCACCTAGCAATATGCATTGTAATTACCCAAATGACACAAATGATAAGTACCATACTGTATCACGATCCCTAAGCAACAATTGCCTCGTATCAATTCCATGTCTCATGATATCATGAATAGATCCAAGGTAGGAATGTGTCATCCTTGCAAATCTACTCGTTTCTTGATTCCGAAATAATTCAGTAATTATGATTAACTCCTTAATCATATGTACACATACTTGTATTATTTCATCAAGGGCCCAGTGATATCATCACTCATTATATGATAGACATTGGTATTCTTGATAATTACTATCCCTCCACATAAGAGATACATACTGAGATAAAATCTATATGATTGCCAGTTACGGACAACGTTGGATAATACCCACGAATATATATTCTCATGTGAGAGAAACAATCATCTCATACCTTAGAATTCCAGACACAAATAAAACATTAATGACACAAACACAATCCATATTAAATGTTTTATTTTGGTCACGTCCAATCTCCTGATCTCTATCAGGTATCCATTTGATTAGATTGACAACTCCTTGTCATATGATCTGCAGAACATGATTATCATCTAATCCAAATGCTAATCTTATACCGGTAATTAATGTCTCTTGTTAATTACCAAGACTATGGACACTTTAGAGTATTTATTAACACATATATAGAGTTCCACAATTCCAAGTCCTCAACTTGAATGATCTATAAGTAATAAAATAATCAAAGAACAAAATATTAAACATAATCATTCAATTACATAAACAAAACTTAGAAAACAATCATCGTATGATTGGCTTCTAGATCACAACACTAACATTGCGGTGGCAACCTAATCTCTAATAGGTGATCCCTTAATAGAGATTCAATGGGTAATAACTAGCAGATAAGTTGACGAAAAGAGCGCACTCTTTTAGGAGCATGGACTCCAACTCCATCCCTATGGTGAGTGTGCTCTTTGTAGATGATAGGATGATTAATTTAGCTTTTAATGAGAACCGAGACGGTATTTTCCGCAGGATATGCATCTACACATATCCTTGGTAGGAAACTCACCTATATGAGAATGTATGTATACGGCCGCAATGCGAGGCATGGGTAATCCTTTAAGACTCTCATGAAAAATCAAATACTTGCGTAAGGTCATTAATGCGTGTACCGTGATGAGAATCTGCAAATTGTGTGTGTGGTAATTGAATTTTGGATCAATGGAACGAGTTCAAGACATAGTTCACTTTGTTCCCTCCAAATTAAAGCTATCAATACTAGATAAAATTCAAAGTTTCTAAACTACTTCATCGATGCACAATAAAATGCCCAGCAATTTGTTTCCATAAAATCTTTCGTTTGATATTCTTAAATTTTGAGTTGTGTAAGGAATTGTTGGAACTTGAGTTCAAAAATCTCAAAATTCCCTCTTCAATAAATTTGCTTAAAAATTGCTATTTGTGGTATTTGAAATTTAGAGGGTTAAATTACTTATATATTTCTTTAATTAATAGTGAGTTATTTTTCTAATGACCAGTTATTATTTCGTTAATGAATTTTACTGTTACACCTCTTCATGGCACCTTTATATGCCATGGTACGTTTCTTTTTCATTTTAACTACATGAATCTCTTTCTGCTTAAAATGGAAAAATACTCATCCATTTCTTATTTTGATACTCATCTGATATACTCCCACGGAAAGCATCTTTCAATTTTCCATTTCCATTTTACTCCAATTAATGAAATTCTGATCCTCGTTGGATATTGCGGAGTTATCGTCAGTTGCTTTCATAGCGTGCCTAAAGAGCAATTTTTTTTTATAAACTTATATTTTAATTTGTATTATTAATTCAAAAATTTTAAATGTCGATTTTAAACATGTAATCATGTTAATATTCATGAGAGATACATGTACAATTTTTTTAAAATTTTAAGTTTATTTATTAATAATGTATCAAGTGGTAGAAAATGTACAAATCTAGTAAACAATGATTCATGAGTTAATTATTATAATTCATTTTTTTTTTATTACTTGATTTAGTTTTACATGAATTCTAAAAATCATTAATAAATTTCTTGTGTGTATCTCCTATAAAAAAATAAACAAGTTCAATGGATTGAATTTCACATATAAATTTAAATTTTAAAATATAAATAAATAAGTGAGCTGTTTATAATATTGTAGCACCAAATACTGATCCGTTGGTCATTTGAAGGTTTCGGATAGAAGCAGACACGAATAGTTGAATGGGTGCGTATCCTCCGAGATATCTCAATTTTTGCGTGACCGACGTGTCCGGTGTCTATTCGGGGAACCGTAGGGGGCTAGTATTATTTGAACTTTGAGATTCGTGTAGAATGTATTTGAACGATTGAGATATTTCAAAAAGTCACGCAAAGTTTGAGATATCTCAGAGGATGTGAATTCATAGTTGAATACCCTTGAGATAGGAGTAGGTCCGAAGGGAATCGTACCTACTTTTAGGTTCAATTAGCTCTAACACCGTACAATTAGTATTAAAATTTGTGCGTATGGAAATTAAAACAGATCTGAACAGACTTTAGTGTACTTAGCACGGATCTTCACCCATCAAACCAAAGTAGGTCCAATGGGCAGACCTACTCTGAATTATTTTTATAGACCCTACTGGAGTGGGGTGCGTATCCTCTGAGATATCTCAATTTTTGTGTGACCAACGTGTCCGGTGCCTATTCGGGGAATGTAGAGGGCCAGTATTATTTGAATTTTGAGATTCGTGCAGAACGTATTTGAACGATTGAGATAGTCCAAAAAGTCACGCAAAGTTTGAGATATCTCATAGGATGCGAATTCACTGGAGTGATATCGTGGAGGTCATTCCAGCATTCCACCAAACCAGGGTTGACCTATATAGAGACTAAATTGAGCGTGTATTACTATTTACCAGTATCAGAAAACAAAAGGAGCGGTTAACCCAATCAGTCTGCATCATCTAATCTCATGGAGATCATCTTTCTGACAAATATCTATAGGAGATTATCTAACTGAATTTCATCAATTTAATGGATAATTATTTTTACATTCTTCAACCTCTGTATTTGAGTGAATTTCTCAATCTTTTGAAATTCTGTATTCTTATCTGTTACTTGTCCTAATTCTCTTTTGTCTGTCATTTTTTTTTTTCAAAAAACTTGACTGATGCCTATAATGGATGTAACTTTTGAACAGCTCAAAAATTGGATGGACAAGAAAAACCTATTGGCAAAGCAACACTAAAATCATAACATCTTTTTAAATATTAGTTAAATATATAAATATCAACATCTCGTCAGTTCAGTCTTGTACTAACCGAAACTGACAGAGCCCTTAGTAAATGAAAAGAAAGAAAGACATCTTTCCAACATTGCTTTTGATACTCAACAATGGATATATTTGCAATTGTCAGTAGGGAAACAAATGAAAATGAAATCTAAAGAAATGACAATACCTTGTATATATGTACTATGTACAAAACATCAAATTTCAATCTCTATACAACATTATAACATAAATACTTAATTTCATGAATAAAAATAAAAACCTATTCAAAGCTCTTCAATTTAGACTGGAGATTGCACCTCAATATCCGACGACATGACCGTTGTGCGGCACATCGGACAGGTCGAGTGCGAGCTTAGCCACATGTCTACACACTCAACATGAAACAAGTGTTTACAAGCCGGTAAGTTCCTCACCATCTCCCCTATCTGCACATTCCCAATACAAATCGCGCATTGCACCCATCCATTGCCATCAATTCCATTGTTGCTATCCTTGGAAAACCTTTGGTACTGAAACGACGGCAGTGCTGCAATGGCTGATGCATCAAGCCCCGTATCTGTATCTGCCTCTACAGTTAAAAAGAAGGCACTAACTGGTATCATGTCTGATATTTGCCTCGATCGCCTTAACCAGTAAATGTACAAGGAAGAAAGAAATGCAGCCGCGCAGAGATATATAAGAGCCCAACCAGTACCAGCAAAGAACAACAAGAGGAAAAAACAGGAAAGAATTGAAATTGTAAAGAAACAAATTGTGACACAAATGCCTCCGTTTAGACATGGAGACCTCACCGCACGCCGTTGGGAGAATTGGAACATGGAATTCAACATTGCTGATATGTTCCTATGATAATGGGGTTTTAATTTGATTTTGGATTATTAGTGTGTGTGTGTATATATATATATATATATATATATTTGTGGTGTGAAGTAATGGTTAAATGACATAAGTCAACTAAAAAGAAAAGGGTTTGTTCATATATCTCTTTACGAAATAGTACAAGATAAAGGTTTGTTTTCTGTTTTCTTTTTCTTTTTATTAATTTGAGGACATTTTCATTTGCGATTGGGATTTTGTATATATATTTAGCTTTGCCCTTTCAGCCTTTCTCTTATAAGAAAGAGCAATGTATATTTAATGCTCTGATTTAAAATATATGTAATCTCTAATGATATTGTAGAAAAGTATTTCCAACAATAAATTATGAGAGGCTATATTTTAATTTTCTTAATGTCAATGTCTATCTTTATAAAAAGGGAAAATTGTGAAAATGCCACTTCAAAATCTTCAAATTGTGAAAATGTCACTTCAAACTTTGAAATTGTCAAAATACCACTCTAAACTTCATTAATTTGTCAAAATGCCACTTCTAATAATTAATGACTACAATACTCTCGCCCGTCCATCTCTTCCCTGCCGCCTCCTCCCGCACCCTCCGCCGACCTAACCCTCGCCAGTCGCAAGAGACGCAAGAAGCAGTTTCCGGACATGATTCCCCTCGCCCGCCTTCGCATTCTTCGCAACCCTTCTCCTCCGACAAGCACCAGTACCATCAAACCCTCCTCTACGACCCCCCTCCGCCACACTCAACCGTCATTCGGAACAAGAGAAGAAGAATAGGCAGGAGAAAGAAGAGGAGGCGAGCGTATTTTAGTCATTAATTATTTGGAGTGACATTTTTATAAATTAATGAAGTTTGGAGTGACATTTTGACAATTTCAAAATTTGAAGTGGCATTTTCACAATTTAAAGATTTTGGAGTGGCATTTTCACAATTTTTCCTTATAAAAAAATAAAATATTACCATAGGCCGATCCAATATATTTTATTTTGGGCCGATTTTCAACCTTTGAAATTTTAGAGCGAGCAAATTAAATCATGAATATTCCATATTCTTCGTTGAAGAAGCAAGCAATGAAAAAAAAATAATAATAAGTCCGGTAATATTTAGTCATTATTTTTTTTATTACAAATATTTAGTCATTAATACGTTAACATGATGTCGATTTCACTTCTCCAATCGATCATCAATATTGCATTTTGGCAAATCTCTCAAAATTAATTTCTCCGTCCATTTAAATTAATTGATGCTTTGTTTTATAAGCATATAGAATCGATCTTATTTCTTGTCAAATATATATCATTGCTCCTTACAATTGTCGTCTCAATAATTAAATTTAACTTGATTACTTAATTGAGAAGTACCCATTCTTGGTTTAGTCCACTAAAGACGTGCTAAACTTTGCTTATTTGTTATATTTATTCCGATTTTCTTATTGGAGTTGAGAAATTTTGGGGATTGCTGGATTCTTTGATGGGTTGACACATGGAAAATATAAAGGCTAAACATCCTGAAATAATTGCTCCGTATAATATCATTCTTTGCAAGCTTGCTTAAAGAATTATTTGTTGGTTATCTCAACATTTTTCCATTATCCATATCAATATAAGACATGCACAGAACAACCCATTTTTTCAGTACCACTTCACTCATAGACAGGTGAATTTATTCGGATAATTATTGTTTTAAAAATGGTTGGTAATATTCTTTTTTTTTTGCTGAAATATTATTTTCAGCAATTTTTAAAAAAATGGTTAGTAATTAAAAGAATTGGTTCGTAATATTTATTGTAAGTTGGTAATATATTTTTTTAGAAAATGATAGTTAATATTAATTTATAGTACCAGTCTCAGCACATCAATTGTGTGGTATACAAAATTTCAGCGTATCATACAATCTTACAGTATAATCAAATAACTAAATTAAAGCAACATAAAAATAATGTAAAGTGTTCATCAGTTTTTTTAAGGTAAAAATAAGCTCAAGTTATACACTATATCAAACAAGTGAACTTATAATTTTATTAGTTTTTATTTCTAATAATATAACACATAAAAAAATTTATCATCAAATTAAATACGTTTTGAAAAAAAATATATAAAAATATCTGAATTTCATGTTAAGGATGCTGGATGCAAATGAATGGATTGCAATTATCACTTGTCTCATACATATATAACAGAAGTCCTCAAATACAATTTTTCCAATTACAGTACTATTTCATGGATAGTAGGGACAAGTTTCTTTGTTTAGATTTCAACACTATATCACAATTTCTATGACATTAATTATTTTTCATTTAAGAGATATCATCTTCGAGGCTCAATACATGCCATTAGAAAATAATTTGAATACAATAGCCTCAATTTCTTTTGCTAACAATAAACAAAATCTTTGTCCGGACAAAGTCCAACTTACAAATATTTGATTGTGTCACAACTTGTGGTTAAGAACTCTATATAGAAAGGCATGTCTCAACTTACAAATATTTGATTGTTTCTTTCTAAGGATAAATTGAAGGTTTCTCTTTGCCCAAAATTAAAGCTGCACTCTATATAGAAAGGACAAATTGGGTGGAAACCTAAAAATATTTTTCTATTCCTGATTTTTTTATAACAGAAAAACCTAAAATTCCAATGATTTTTATTCCTGATTTTTTATTCCAAAACCTAAAGCTGCACCTTTACTCTTGCATGCATGTTTCAATTCAATTGTTTCTCACATTTTTATCTATGTTTTTAAAATTCAAACAATTGATCTGAACCGGTCAATGTGATATTCATATTAAATGTGCTTAGAGATAAAATTTTATATTTTGAACTTATTTTTACTATTTTTTCAACTAAAAAATCACTGTGTTTGGATGGTCCATAATCTTCTGCACAAAAAAAAAAAATGATTTTTTACGTATCTTAAAAAATAATAAAAAATTTCAAAAAATATAAATTTAATTTGGTCACCAAGCACATTTTAATATGAAGATCAAATTGAACGGTTCAGATCGATTATATAAAATTTGAAAACAGAGACAAATATTAGACAAGGTTGAAGTATGAAAGACATGAAATATTTAAACTCCACTCAAAAAAGAAATACTCTATAAAAATATCTCATCATATTCAATTGATCAATACATTGGCCCACTATTGTTGTACACACAAAACCAATACTTGAGAAACAGTTGTTATTATGCATACAAATCCTGACAATATTTCTTTTAGGGAAAATTGGTTATTTGCCACTTCAAAACCTTCAAATCTGAAAAATGCCATCACAAAACTATAAATCTGAAAAATATCATTTTAAACTTAGTTAATTCTTAAATTTGCCACAAATACACAATTTTTATACTTTTTTTTATTAAAAATTATTTGAAAACTAATTTTTTTAATTTTTAATAAAAAAAGTATAAAAATTGTGTATTTGTGGCAAATTTAAGAATTAACTAAGTTTAGAGTGGCATTTTTCAGATTTATAGTTTTGTGATGACATTTTTCATATTTGAAGATTTTGGAGTGGTAAATAACCAATTTTTTCTATTTTTTAATTTCCATTATACATTCAATTCAACATGAAGTTACTTCTTGGTAGATGTAGATGAAACAACTGCAGGAATTTGTAGGAAGACTTTTATATGCCTCGATGTCAGCAACAGGGGGTTGAGAGTGCATATTCTCTGAGATATCTCATATTTTGCGTGGCCGACGTGTCCGGTGCCTATTCGGGGATAGTGCAGGGGGCCAGTATTTTTGAGCTTTGAGATTCGTGCATAACGTATTTGACTGGTTGAGATTTTCCAATAAGTCATTTAAAATATGAGATATCTCAGAGGATGCGAATTTGTTGAGAAATAAACATGCTGCCGAACCTATAAGTCTATAACAAGCACTGTAACTAAGATCGATCTAAACACAAGTAACAGCGCTCAAGTTGAAGTTACTCTTGGCGAACAAAACGGATGCACAGAGAGCAGGTATAAAAATGAGATAAACGACGGTAAAGCGAGAGATCCGTTGTTGGTTCTTGTCCCCAGTGTGGATGGTATATGATTGAGAAATTATGGATGGATAGATACACAGAATATTTCTCTTAAATTGGCCGGGAGGATTGATATGATTTTAATAACAGATAATGGAAGAGAGAACACATATATGTACAAGTATATATGCATGCTATGATAGATCGATGTCCTATTTGAATCTAATGGGCTAAACCAGATTCTTATCAGGTAGTTTTTTAATGATTCAATTGAAGGTAGACAATTTCATTTAGGCATCCTTAAACTGTTCCAGCATCTAAATATTCCGTTATCTTTTTTCATAACCAAAATAATAAATAAAATAATATTAATAACCAGACCTCCAAAAAAATTTCATCCATAACCAAACCGCCTCCCGGGGGCGGTTTAGTCCCGCCCCCAACCCGCCCCCCGGGGACGGTTTAGTTAATATATACATTTTTTTAAATA
Organism: Carex cristatella; assembly: GCA_024447775.1. NCBI lineage: Eukaryota > Viridiplantae > Streptophyta > Magnoliopsida > Poales > Cyperaceae > Carex > Carex cristatella. The sequence continues at coordinate 2,507,592 of JAJHPF010000028.1, read as the reverse complement.
CCCTCCCTCTCCAAACCCCAACCCTACCTGCCCCCACAGCCCCCCTCCCCCCCCCCCAACCCGAACCACCCTCTCACCACCGGAAACCGCCCAAAAACCCTGTTTTTTCGCCCCGAACACGACATTTCGCACCTCTCAAGCGTTCCCGACCCCTCTCTCTCTCTACCGTCCTCTCCCTCTCTCTCTCTCTCTACCCGCCACCCTCTCTCCCTCTCTCTCTCCATCCGAGTTCGTAGTCGCCGCCGCGCCGTCGCTCCAATTTCATTTTCGGGTATGAAATTATTTCTTTAACTTGTTTATAAATTATTTGGATTTTTTATAAATTGTTTGGAATTTTGTATAAATTGTTCTAAATTGCGGGATTTATATGAAATTGTTAGAAATTGCGGGATTTGCTTGAAATTGTTGTTATTGAATTTAGTAGAAATTGATTTTAATTGTTTAGGGTTGTTAGAAATAGTTAGAAATGTTTGTAAATTGGTAGAAATTTTTCCAAATTGTTAGAAATTGGAATTGTTAGAAATTGTTACATTGGAATTGTTGGAAATTATTTGATTTGAATTGTTAGAAATTATTTGATTGGAATTGTTAGAAATTATTATATTGGAATTGTTAGAAATTATTTGATTGGAATTGTTAGAAATTATTTGATTGGAATTGTTAGAAATTAGTTGATTGGAATTGTTAGAAATTGTTATATTGGATTTGTTAGAAATTGTTCGAAATTATTTGTTTAACTTGTTTATAAATTATTTGTAATTTTTATAAATTGTTTGGAATTGTTTGGAGTTGTTAGAAATTAAGTACAAATTATTTGTTTGTGAATAGAAATTAGTTATGATTGAAATTAGGTGTTCGTGTCCACAGGTAGTGCACTCCTAAGTTTCAGTACAGCGAGCTGTACCTTTTAAAACTCGAGTTTACCTCTGGTCAAGACTGCAAGTGCACAGTCCTACCGTTGGTATAGTCGGGTATCGTATCCACAGAGACGGAAGAAAAATAGCCAGACTTAACTTAAATCTACTAAGATCCTAGAAGTGAGAAAAGTTGATTGGTTGGTTCTTAATTATACTTGATTGAAGCAATAATTAAAACAGTAAATGGAAGATTAAAAGTTTGTTTTCAGGTTATATAAAAAAAAGGATTTCCAGGGTTTCAGATTTCATTTTAGTTCAGCCCCAGGGTATACGGCCCGTATAGAATCCTATACGGTCCGTATAGGTCCCCGAATGAATATTGCAGCTACTGTTTCTGTGTTGGTGCTTTCGTTTAGGGTTTCTATCGACCGTACCTAGATTCCTAGCCTCAGCTGTCGCAATTTTAGCTTAATAACCCGGTTACCGGACTCAACTACTCCCCTCTTAGGTGCCTTAAACCTCAACTTTCGTTTTTTGGTCCAATTTACCTAAGTCATTTGTTGGTGTACTAAAGGTATCCTAGGACTTTCGCCTCAAGGAAAGTTTCGTCTTTTGGTACTCCCTGGTCCGTAAACCTACCTCATATACTTGGTTCAGTTGGATTGAATGTTATAGACTTGTAACCTATCGACTTAGACATGCGCATTCGTCTAACGGGTTGACTATTCAATTCAAGCAAGCAAAAATCAAGCAATTAAAATACTACACAATAAGATGAAAACTAAGCATTCAACACAAATTCAAGTAGCATACAAGCAGAACCAAACGTCAACTACATCTTAACCCTAGAAAAAGTAAATTTAGCTGCTCATGTTCACAAAACAAATCATAATAAAAGTTATGAAAGAGTTCATAGAAAAACAATAGAAAATCCGAAGATCCGTTGCAAAACTTCTTCTTCTTCTTCTCCCAGTTCTTCCTTGACTCCCAAGCACCAAGAATGAGCCAAAAGAGATCCAAATCAGATCTGGAATATCCTCTTTTAATGCCCAAAATCAAGTATTAAAGCCTTCCTATTTGGTCTCCACAGCTGGCGCCTGTTGCCAATTCCAGCCTGTTTTTCCGAATTTGCTCTGTTCGGCCCGTACAGAAATCCATACGGACCATATACCCATGCCTTTGTGAGGGAGAGAGGTAGCCTCCTATGTGGAACTTTCTGTGTGGTTGAGTAGATCTTGTACGGGCCGTACAGAAATCCATACGGGCCATATAGATAGGTGTCAGCTCCAGAATTTCGCCTGTTTCCTGCAAAATAAGAACAAAACATAGCAGTACCACATTCTATAGATATTTAAGTAAAATGTTCACACTTTTAGGCTTTTAGGCACGGGTTTTGGGTGTAAATCGGTGTTGGAATATAGGCAATATAGGGAGATATCATTAGGTTTTAAAAATTAGATGGAAATTTGAGAAAATAACGGGGTTGAAATTTAATTGAGTGGAATTAAGTTGTACAATCTCATAGGAATTTTTAAATAGAATTGTTAGAAATTGGTGTTATAATTTTTAAACTTGATATTTTCAAATGCAGCATGACTAGACCTCGACATGAGCGATCACGAGATACGTCGAAGACCGGCGAGAGTTCACAGGGTCACGCCGATCCCACTGCGGAGGGTGTCGATCCATGGGATGGCGCACTACATCGTGCAGATATGTTCAGTCCTCTCCTGTGGGTCCCTCACAGACTTCACCGTGTCTCACTTGCATCGATAGAGGTACGTTTCAAACAACAAATAGTTATTCAGTTCCACTGGTCTAAAACATTGATAAATGCAGGATGAGACCATGTTGACGGTGCGGCACCGCTCGCCGGAGGTACGGTATGTCACAAATCCACTGATGGATCGGTACCTCATTAATCTCGAGTTGTACCAGCTAGCCACAATGAAACAACCACGGCGGATTGACCAGGCACTCATGTGCGGTCTCGTGGAGAGATGACAACCTGAGACCCATTCATTCCATCTCCTGGTGGAGGAGATGATAGTGACCCTACAGGACGTGAGTGCCTTATGGGGTCTGCGGATCGATGGTGATCCAGTAGGGGGTGTCTCGGATCATCAGACACTCCCGACGTTGATCCCAGAGCTGTTGGGTGTGCATGTGGAGGGGGTGGCAAAGAAGCTAAAACAGAAAAATGAGGACGTTGATGAGAAGTTCTCCCAGTACTACATCAGTCTTAAGGCTCTCCGCCAATATACCGTCGAAATTGCCATTACCCCATTGACGTCTGACGTGGAGCATGTCAAGAGATAATTTCTAAGTCCATTACATTACATGCTTGACTTATGTGGTATGTTAGGGCATCCGTGCTTGACTTATGTTAGGTCCATCGCAGGCTACTCAGTATGATCCATGGCTCGATTCATACCGACGATCCACGGGCACAATGAAGGAGGACATGCATGTCGATCATTCTGATTACCAGGAGGACATCCATGCGGATCATTCTTATGAAGAGGATCCTCCCGAGCCACAGAGGAGGCGTGTGCATCGACAGAGGACGCGTGTGCAGCCGCCGAGAGCGTGCGAGCCGGCTCCCAGACTGTCACTGTTCGGTCCTCCTCGTCGTCGTCGTCGCTAGTTTTTTATATTTCATATTGTAGACTTGACAGTAGTATTTTTATATTTTTGTTTCTATATTTTATGTTGATTAGACGTTATTTGGTGATTTTATTCACTTTGTTTTCGTTTCTATATTTTATGTTGATCAAACGTTATTTGATTATTTTGTTCACTTATGTTTTAAACTATTCACAAATCATAAAATCCATCGTATTAAAAATATAAACAAATATTAACATAATATTACAAAATACATAAATTATAAATATAATTATAATTAATCCATCATCGTATTAAAAAATAAATAAGTAAACCGCCCCCCCCAGGGTCGGGTTGGTCAGGTGGTAAACCGCCCCACTGGAGGGCGGGTTGCTTGGGGACTAAACCGCCCTCCCGGGGGGGTTTGGTTATGGATGAAATTTGTTTGGGGGTCTGGTTATTAATATTATTTTATTTATTTTTTTGGTTATGAAAAAAAATGACGGCTAAATATTTGGTCGACCATGAATTTAGAATATAAAAAAAAAGTGAAACCCAGTGACTGAAAATAGAAATCACTCGTATTAAAAAAATATTCAGAAATGTATGCCTAACACACATATCCTCACCCACCCACTACTACTACAAAAAAAATAGATTGTACACGGACAAAAATGAAGGAGCAATACAGATTTTCTGCAGTGTACAATGTTAGGGTGTATAAATATGCAACCATTTAGTCACGGATAATTAACCGTGTACGATTATAATAATCTTACACGAATTATTTAATGGAGAGCCATGTACAAAACCTCCCACAATACATATCACCACAACCGAGCTACACAGATATTAACTAAATATCCGTGTAGGAATACTCTTCCTATGCGGATATTTAGTTAAAATTCGTGTAGCTCTCTTAACTTTTCTACATGGATATTAATTAAATAATCCTTGTTGGAAGATCCTACACGGATAATTACATAAAAATCCGTGTAGGATTGTTTCCTACACAGATTTTTATTTAATTATCAGTGTAGGAAGGTTGTAGATGGTTAATATTTTATGGTTACCACTTCCTACACGGATTTTCGTTAAATATCCGTGTAGTTCTCTAAACATTCATACATGGATATTTAATGAAAAATCCGTATACAATACCTTCATTTCCACAAGGTTTTTTTTCCCAAAAAATTGCACACTGATTCTTCAATAAGTATCCGTGTAGGATTATGAATTTATGACAGATACTTTGAGCTTTGGAAAAAACCTGTTTGGTACACGGTTTTTATATAAAATAGTCAAATCCGTGTACAATGTGCAGTGTAGGATGACTCTTTTTGTAGTAATACAAAACTAAACTTTCTTGCTTTAATTTATTTACTATTTGTCTTCCTTTGGTAATTAGATTACCTATTCTGCTTTATTATTATTTTGTAAAAACTTCCTTGCTTAGTTGCTTTAATATCATGCTTTAAGTATCATTATACATCAATGAATTCGTGAATACAAGGTGTTTGATGATTATTCTAATGTTGATACCTTCTTCTGATCATTATATACATTTTTATTTCATAATTTTATGTCAAGATTATGATAAGTAAATGATAAAAGAGGAGGGATCGAGTTACCACAATCTTTGAGTTACAACATTTTACACTATTTTTAGACCATTGGATCTGCTTTAAAAATAGTGCAGATCTATTGAAATTTTGTCGCTGAAAGTATACTTTCAACTACTGGACATATCCATTTAAATAAAAGCCCAAACCCAGATCTAAATGGAGGCGTCCAATAACAAAAGGACGAGAGCAAACTCGATGCTGCTCATGTCCCTATTATTGATCCACAAGTCTCGAAAACAAAAGGACGCCCAGAAGAGGTTTCAAGCAATTGAAAGTTGAAAGGTGGTTTCGAAATAGGTATGGCTCTTGCCAAAAAACAAAAAAGAAAATGTGGTATTCGTCATGAATTTGGTCACTATAGTACAACTTGCAAAAACGGATTAGATTCCTAGGATATTTAACTTTTTTTGTTTCCTATTTAGATTTTGAATGCACAGGAATATATTTTGTATGAATGCTAAAGTTAATCTATTTTGTTATGTTATTACTGTTGTACTTCTGTTGTTATTTTATTTTTCTGATTTGAGCATTACTTAAAAGGGCATGGAATTTTTCTAATTTAACTAGTCATCTGATACAAACATAAATTGAAAGGGCATCTAGAGATCCAATTTAGCCAAACTGTTTCACAGACTAATAGCAGACATCGCCATGAGTACATAGAAACAAGTTTCACATTTTTTGAATTTTTCTACAATTTTTGGTGAAGCTTCAAAGTTAAGCTTTTAAAAATACAAAAACTGGTACACAGAAAAAACCAAAACCAGGCATCAGTTGCAAACATAAATTCAAAGAGAATCTAGAGATCCAATTCAGCCAAACTGCTTCACAGGCTAACAGTGGACATCGCCATGAGTACACAGAAACAAGTTTCACATTTTTTGAATTTTTCTACAATTTTTGGTGAAGCTTCAAAGTTCAGCTTTTAAAAATACAAAAACTGGTATAGCTGGTTCAGAACTGGTACAGCTGGCACAAATGCATAAAAATGCAAAGATAAATACAACAATATAACACATTGTGATCGTACTGTGCAAAACATCAATTACATATCACTTTGTCATATATCTTTCAAAAATTAAAATAAGATTTTTCATCTATCTAATCTTCTTTTATGGAGATCCAATAAGCTGTTTCGAGAAGCTCTCCACTTTTGAGTTGAATCACTTCTTCTAGATATCTATCAAATAATCAAAAACCATTGATGAACTTAGATGGAAGATTTTTCTACATTAACAAACATATAAAATAAGCAAACTTATCACTGTAGTTATATGAAAACATACAAAATGTAACATTATAGTGTTTCATTTTCATTTTTTTTTCTCATATACTATCCCTAAAAAGCGAGATTTACTCTGGAGACTTTCTTATGCTTCACTAGTGTTTCATTCACTAGTGTTATGTGCAATTAATTATTTTCATAAAATAACTCAAACTTACTTCAAGGGCAGCTTTGACATGGGAATGTACAGGCTATTGAATGAAAATCCTAATTTTCAATAATATTTTGCTTGCTCGTCCATTGCTATAAGCTAGCTCCTTACAGAGTTGTACTAGTGTATAATGGACAACTAATATTTGAGAATTATAGCATAAAAAAATTAAACAAAAAGGTTACGCACAAGGATCAATACTAGTGTATTATATGAAGATTGTGAGTTTCTCTTCTCTTAACTTAAATTGCACAAGACAACATATTTGTCGCTTCAAAGTTCTCATGTTTGGATCCATCTGGTTATAGATATTAGCTAAAACTATGATTGGCCTCAGCGAAGGTAGCAAGTGTGCGATTGAGAGATCTCCGATGGAGCATCAGGTAAAACACAAATCTGAATAATAAAAAAAAAAAAAGTAATAATACCTTAGCAACATCGGTTTGAAATAAATAAAGTTATTTTTGTTCCAACCAAGAAATTTCCAACCGAAGTGTGTTTGAGATCTCCGACGACAGAGAGAGGCGAGGCGCGGAGGCGAAAGAAAAGCAAGCGACGATTTAGGACATTAGGGAGAAGTCGGGTGCGAGCGAGAGCGGCTCAGGAGAGAGGAGGGTTTGGTGCGGCGCCGAGAGAGGAGAGGCGAGGTCGTGGTGGAGAGGATGGGGTTTGGTGCGGCGCCAAGAGAGGCGTGGTCGTGGTGGAAAGGACTGGGCGACTTCTAGGTTTTCGCTGCTGGGGAATTTTCGCGAGAGAGATCGGGGTTCTTCTGTTTTAGTTATTGGACGCCTCCATTTATATCTGGGTTTGGGCTTTTATTTAAATGGACATGTCCAGTAGTTGAACGTATACTTTCAGCGACAAAATTTCAATAGATCTGCACTATTTTTAAAGCAGATCCAATGGTCTAAAAATAGTGTAAAATGTTGTAACTCATGGTAACTCGATCCCTCCTCATGATAAAATGAGCCCATATTTATTCTTTATTAATTAGTTAATCAACGGAAATACTAGTCTGCCCACTATATGTGTTTCAAGCCCAGCCCAGCCCAGTATTAAATTATTGCATAGCCCATGCATAGCCTTAGCCTACCATCTGTGTCCGTCTTCTTCTCCCCCTCCAACAAAACTGAACTGGACTTCTCCATTTCTCCATGGAAGAGGAGGTAGTCGGAGTCCCCATTGCTCACCAGCATCCAAACAAAAAACGACGAAGCAACAAAAAACGATCTAAAAAGAAGGAAGCATCACCTCCATTGGATCTCTCCTTCTCTGATGGAATTCCCTCTTTCGACGCCGGTCTCTTCCCCCTTCTACTGGCCTCCGCCTCTAGAGATGGCAGCAATCCTACGGCGCCGCCGCTCCTGCGCCGCCTCCTGCGACGCATTCGCCGTTGGCTTCTACGTTCTTCCCAGCCCGTGCCTCCTTCCCTTGTCTCGCTCTTCCCTCTTCTTTTTTCCTCCAGGTATATAATTGATCATGCTTAATGGCCTTTCTGCTAAGATCAAGTGAACAATTAACCTAATCTTTTTGTGGATAACTCCTACTTAATTCGTTTAGCTAACTCAATTGAGGTGTTGTGTGCAATATCCAAGTGATTCAGTGATTAAATTAATTAACGGTGTGATCTTACATAACATTACATTATCTCCTTAAAAGGTTCAGTATTTAGCCAAATCTTAGATAGACAGATGGTCTGGTTGAAATATTTAATGCTTCCCTGTTAACACTTTCTATGATAATTCATGGAAATTTAAAAAAAATGTCTTTTTGTTCTTGAAGTTGACATTTTGATTACTATGTAGTTCTGATTTTGTTGTTGCGCTGAGTGTTGAGCTGGTCGGTGTGGCCTCTTTAAAATCGGTGGACCAAAATAAAGCTATCACTTCAGACACTGCAGTTGTGAAGGCACTGATAAGGTTACTGACAAGTGGGACCCGGCAGACAGCAAGAGCAGTGTTAACTGCTCTCATGGACCTATCAGTTACTCCCTTCGCAAGGGACCGGATCAGAGAAGCTGATACTGTTCATAAGCTTCTGTAAGTATATTATCTCATGTTTATATATCTTCTCTAATAGAATTACTGTTAGTGATACCTATTCATATTAGTTGGTGCCATTTAGTTCTACGAGTGTGTACTGGCTACAGGGTAGTGTTACCCCAATCATGTAATGGTTTTTTTTTCTAAGAAATAAAGGTCTTGAGAAAATAAAATATGAAATATCGGTTGTTAAAAAAATTATATTGGGTAGTTTATGTACCATGCAGCAAGCCAATCTACTTGTCAGGAAACCATTAATTTTGAACTTTTGGTTTATTTGTAACCTTTGTCATTCTTAATTGAATTGTTTTTAATTATGCTTCTTGCTAACCTATCAACAGTTATATGCTTTGCCAGGAGATGTCTCAAGATTCAGAGCTGGATATGAGTCAAATAAATAAATTATTGGGTTTGATTCTCGACATGGCTGTACTGCTCATAAACACATCAAATATTGACTTCTCAGACAAAATTCCACAAGAATTAGTGCAAAAAGTTCTCCCATTATTGTCGAAAATCCAGAAAAGATGTTCTAGTTATAGAAAAATAAGTTACATGCAAAGTCAAGTTCATGAAGTATCAGAAACCATTTTCAGGATTTCAGTTAGCATACCTAGGCCAAATTTTAGTTCAGAGGAACTGAGATCGTATATTTTTGGTAGGAAAGAATCAGATTTTAAAGATTTTCTCCTCAATTTCTGGGAAAAGTCCCCCGTTCTTATTAAAAAGGGATCCAAGAATTTTCAGAAAGCTGATTCCATTTTTGGTTCCTTGGTCAACTATGTCAACCCAAAAACAACAGATTCTATAATTGATTCTATTTTACAATATTCAGTCAGTTGTCCTGCAATTGTATCTGATGAGTTAGATATAAATCAATTTCTGAATGAAATGAAAGGTTTTTTGGGTTCTCCCTTAATTTACAATCAAGATATAAGAATTGTAAAGACTGAGGGGCAGAGTAACAAAAAGGAGGAGCATTTCCCTTTTGTTGACAAGTGTAAGGAGGCATTTGATGATGGTTACTCCATTGCTTTGAAGGGAATGCAATTTCGATCTGACCAAATTGCACCTTTTAGTCTGGCCTTGTCTAAATTATTTGGTCTACCATCAATAGGAGTGAACTTGTACCTCTCGCCACATGCCGCACAGGGATTGGCAAGGCATTACGATGACCACTGCGTACTTGTGTGGCAAATTACTGGGTGCAAATCATGGAGCATTTTAAAAGACCCGAAACCTGTTATGCCAAGACTTTATGAGATCTTAGACAATACTTTTGCTAGTGAGAAAGCTAAAATAACAGAAATTGTGCTTGAAGAAGGGGATATTTTGTACATACCCAGAGGGTATTTTCATGAGGCTCGCACGGTAATAGATACAAGTAGGCCCCATACGACTGACTGTTCCCTCCATTTAACCTTTGCAATTGAAGTAGAGCGGCCTTTTGAGTAAGTTTTAACTTTGATTTTTTTTTTTTAATTGGTCATATGTTATATTTTCAGCTTATGTTGAGTTTGTTTATTGTGATTGCAGGTGGGAAGGATTTGTTCATGTGGCACTTCATTGCTGGAGAAAGAAGTTAAATCAACAATCAGATAATATATTTCCAAATTTAACACATACACTTCTTTTACATATTGCCATTAAATTAATCAGTAATCAAACTCCAGCATTCTGGGAGGCTTGTTTGGTCGCCTCAAATTTTAAAATAGATAACCAAAAGTCGACGTTTGATCAATTAATTAATATAATTAACGAGGAATCAAATTTCGTGGAGGCTTTTAATTGGATTAAATTAGTTGTTGAGAAAAGAGAAGAAGATTCGATACACTGTATGAGATGGCTACAGAATTTATATGATGACATTTGCTTTGATAATTTGATGGAAACCCTACAAAGTTATGTCGTTGTGGCTTGTAATGGCAAAAGTGAAGAAGCAATGGCTGAATTTTCTCTGTTTAAATCTAGTTTTTGCAAAGGTGCTGTCTACGAAGATGCATGTAGCAGCTTTGGGTTCCTTTTGGAGAAGTATAGAAAAGCTAGAAGACTCTATATGAATGGAATGCTATCTCTACATCGGAAATATTAATTATAAGTTTTTTATTTATTTATTTTGTTATTTCAAACTTTAAAGTGTTGTGCCAATTCATTCTGTGGTATCTTATTCTTTTGCACTCTTTTTGTGTGTGTTATTTGATCGAGGTACCAAGTATCTGTACCAGTCGGGTTGTGTTCATCCTGTCAGCACTATTGCTACTCTATATAGTCGAGTTTTGATTTACCCTTTCGGTGTTTGTTTGTAGATGGATAAATATACAAGTTATTCAGAATTCCAAACAATATCGTAAAAATACAGGTGCCATATCCATACCATATCGAAAATAGAGTAGAACTAGGGTGCTCCTAAGTTCACCCAATCTCTTGTGAACTTGACTCTAAAATATATCGAATCGACTTTAAACGATGAATCTAAACCGTTAAAATTCTTTTACTTAATGATTGATGCGTCTACATGTGAAAATTTTAAAGTTTCGAATTAATTTAATACAGAGTCAAGTGGTCAAAGGAGTCCAAAAAATGAATGCATTAAAATAAATTTATAAACCTTAAACTTTTGATCACTTGACTCTGTATTAAATTAATTCGAAACTTTAAAATTTTCACATGTAGATGCATCACTCATTAGACAGAAGGGTTTCAACGGTTTGGATTCATCGTTTAAAGTCAATTCAATATATTTTAGAGTTAAATTTACAAGAGGTTTGGTAAACTTAGGAGCACCCTAGTTCTACTGTCGAAAATATACTAATTTGAAATCTCAAGCAATTAGAACATCAGCGTAGCTTACTTATCTATTAAAATTTCCAACAAAATTAAGATGTTTTTAAATTTCCAGTAATGAACATCAACATAGCTTTATCTATTAAATTAAGTATTAAATTTTCCTAAAATGATGATTTAATTTTTTTTTTTTTCATGGATGATAAGTCAATGAGTTTCTAACATCCTGAGTTTTCATTCAAATTAATGGTTAAAAAGAAAGAGCGAGGGTTTGGGTTTTGAAATCGCCCAAAAAAATGGCTCTGGCAAAAAGAGCGAGGGTTCCATCGTCTCCTAAATTGCCACCTGCCCACCTCCCGTTTATTGCAAAAAAAAAAAAAAAAAAAGGATTGTAGTTACCTTATTGGTAATGAAAATGTGCAGTAAGCATCTGAGGGCAGTAAAATGCAAAGTTGCAAACAAACGGCCCATTCACCTCAGATTTATTCAAAGTGCCTCTAATTTTCTCTGTAATAGCAGTTACATGCACCCACCAAACCCCATGCTCTTTGTTTTCCGTTCCATTCTTTATCAGCGACCACCTCAGGAATGAGGATGCAACCACTTACAATATGTTTGTAGTTTCCTCCAGCACACGAGGTGCTCCAAGATAGAGAAGGAAATACGTGACACGCCGTGACGTGAAACACGCCGTGATTTGGTCACGTGAAATGATCAACAATTTTTTTTTTACGTGACGTGACCAAAATGGTGGCAGATGGTCACATCACGCGTGGTCACGCCTTGACCATATGTGACGTGTCGTGACGTAAATTAGTCATGTCAATTTTTTTTTATATTTTAATTTAAATTGTTGAAAATTTAGAAAAAAATATAAAAAATTCTAAAATAAGTAAATAATATTGTAAATATTATTATTTTAGGAAATGTTGCATCTGACATTACTTTAAAAATTCAAATTACAAACATTTATTAAACTAAACTAAAGAAAATAAAAATCAGTACTACATGAGTACCAATATCACTGAACTTACATTAAAATAAAAATCTGAATACTCTATACATATAAAAAAAGTTATATACTATATGTTTCATACGGTAACGTGACGTAACGTGACTGGTTCGCTTAACGTGATGTATATTTTCACTGGAATATAGTCACGTCACTCGAATGATCACGTCACGTGTCACGTGAGTCACGTCATGTAATCGACACACGTGACATGACGTGACGTGACATTAACGTTACGTGACATGATTAGTCACGCCGTAACAAATTTCCTCTCTACTCCACGATATACTCTTGATAGGATCTACACCGTACACCATCACCTTTTGCCTCCAAAAATGCATCTGGTCGAACGCCATGGACCAGGAACCAGGAGTCAGAATCAGAAATTCAGAACACAACCGCATCCGATTCTAAAGATAAAATAAAAATAGAAAGCTTTATATGCCTACTGGGCCATGGTACATTTCCGCGCTAAGATATGGCAGATTATTTGATGTTCTTGACAGTTTTTCCCCTTCTGACAGAAATAATGATGACAGTTTTTCTACTTTGCTCTGGATTAATATTTTTCTTCCATTAATGAAATGTACGTTGATATCTGTCTCTGCACCTCTGTCTTTGTACTGGATTAATATTTTTCTTCCATTAATGGTAATGGAAACAATACACGATTCTAAAAATATCAATATTGTTATAATTATAGGAGGAATCACAATACTTAATATATTTTTTTTATATATAACGTTGGATGACGTCTGAAAGTATAAATATCAAGTATTAAAAGTATTTATATCTATGCATTGAAGTATTTATATATATTATATAAAGTTTAATCTTTAGTATCAAAATATTAATATTTTATTTTGCAAGTATTGATATTTATGCATTCAAGTATTTATACCCATGAGGTCATTAAAAGGTTGATGCGGAGATATGAGGTTCTCACTACTTCATTAGAGTAAGTTTGACATGGAGACTATTGGGAGACTGAAAAAGAGAATCATCATATCAAATTACGCATGCAAGTATTAATATCTTACTTTACTTTACAAGTATTAATCTATTATTTTTCAAATATTTATACCTATAAAGGATGATGTGGGACAATTGCAGTGACTGGAAAAGAGGACTATATAATTCGTGGAGACGGAGGACCATAGTACAACTTTTCTCTATTGTAGTTGTAGGAAACTGAAGTACAGAGATAAATATAATTATTCTAATGAAATTAAGCACTGCCTTAGCAGCCTATGGTAAATTTTCAAAAAGAAAAATAAATCAAGCATTGATTTTGCGAGATCTGTTGTTAATTATTTGGTTCAAGGAGCATTAATGTAATACCCGGTAAATTTTTATATTTATTTTAATGTTGTTTTGGGCTTATTTGAAATATTTGAAAATTTGAAGGATTAAATTGCAAAATGTAAAATTTATAAAAAAAGAAGAAGAAGAAGACCAACGTGGCAATTAGTGCCACGCGGCCCAACAAGGGAGACCTCCCTCTCCCGTAAAAGAAAAGCAAAAAAATGAAATGAAAGAAAAAAGAAAAAAGAAAAGCACAAAAATGGAAAACCAAAGAGAACCGGAAAGGAAAAAGAAAGAGAGAGAAAGAGAAAGAAAGAGAGAAATATATGATATTGATAATCTGTCTGATTGGAATTCTAACTATATCGTGCTGATTTTGAATAGTTGTTGCAAATCGAATTGGATTTCTGAACTGATCGCTATCAGATAGGATTGACGATACAAAGGGTTCAGGAAGAAAAAATTGTTAGTGATCCTGCTTATTGCCCTACGATATCAGGTACGAGGTTATTGGATTAGTCTGAGATTCATGACTAGGAATTAAATCGTAACTCACTGTGCATTTTGACTATTTGATTGACTGCATTGATTGAGCTGTTGCATCATATGCATAGCCCAATACAATTGAAACTGAATTACAGGTGAGTCTATTGACTATCATGTTGATATTGTTTATCGATTGATTGATTGTTATTGCAAATGATTGATTGAGACCACAGTGACTGAATTGTGACTGAATTGATTGAATATTGAATATTATAATCCTTGAACCTCCATATAGTGGAGAAAAAAATATTAATATATTGTAAAGTCTAGCTAGATACTAGACTTTACTTCAAGACCGTTATGCGCATATAGTGAATGTCCCCAACTGAACCCAGTACCGGTTGGGTAGGGGATACTGAATAAAAATGAATTGTGACTGTAAGACTAATGAATTGTGGTAACTGTCTTATCAATGATTTTCTTTCCGATAATGACAGTACTGTGATATTGATTTCGTATTGTTTTTGTTAACCGATTGTCAGGACAGTTAGAACTGTCTTATCATCGATTTTCTTTCTGATACTGAAGGCATTGAGATATTGATTCTATATTTGTTTCCATTAACAAATTGTCAGGATGGATAGAACAGTATAAGCCCTAACACGATGGATACTTGTTATGGTATCTGTCAGTGTTACCAGATTATAAATTGTAAAGGTAAGAAACCAAGCGTTATCAGATTTTATGGTTTAAAAGATTTAGACCCAAACCATTTATTCTGATAAGATTCATTGAGTTCTAATTTATCTATGTAATTGTTGTTGTTCGATTGGATACTGATAGTGAGCATTTGCATTCGTCATTTTAAAATGAACTGTTAATTTCTCGTGCGGTGATTTCATTCTGAATATTGATTTCCTTCGAATCCAATAATCCGAGTGGCAATCAGCACTGAGAAATAATTTATTATTTCTCACTCGTTTCCCCTTGTGGGTTACAGGTTTATTAGACGAAGATCGAGAAACGCTTTTGGGATTGTAATTGACAGCAAGGCCACCTAAAGAATTGAGATTTGGAATTATTTTATCTGACATGGTGTAGAAAATTCATCTAGCATCATCCACTATAAATGGTCAGATAATTATTGTAAATTAATTGAGATGTGATAAAAATAATGGATGCTATTGGTAATGCATAAAAAGATCCATGCCTTGTGTTACATAAATTGAAATGGAAAACAGACGCAATAGGTCTGTCGCACCTCCGAGATCGGGAGTGTGACAATTAACTACTGAGATTTAAAGCTGACTCATTTCAAGCCTACATTTACTATAATTTGAGATTTCAACTGACAGTCTGAAAACACTAACACCTTGTTTGGATGGAGAGTAGAGGAAGGAAGGAGAGGTGGAGAATAAAAAAGAATGGAATGGAATAGAAAGGAAGATTAATATATTTAACTTTCCTTTCCTTCCTATTTCTTGTTTGGTTGATTAAAATTTAGAAGGTTAATGAGAAATTCGGTAGCTATTGTAAGTTTGTGATAAAAAAAATTTGTATGCAAATTATATATGTAAGATATAAAGTTGAGCATTTGTGTTATTTTTTCTAACAATATTTGCAGCAAAATTTATTTCCATCCGTTACACCTCAAATCGGGAGGGAAATCGATTATATTAATTATAATGATGCAAGGTTAAACATTTCACCTTCCGTACCCTTCACCTCTGACATAATTTTATCAACCAAACACGATTCGACGGAAAGTTTTCTTTTCTTTCCATTCCCTCCCTTCCTCTAATCTCCATCCAAACAAGGTGTAAATTGTAGGACACCAAATTTTAGGAACGCACACCAGTTACAAGTGTATTAAATCATATACCTATGCACAAAATTTAAATGAAAGCGATTCTTATGAGAAAATTTATTTTCCTGATAATACACGATTCCCCCCTATTTTGATGCCATTCATAGTTCCATACAAGGAAAAACCAGGCAAAACCTGTAGGATAAAGTATATTCTTACAGAGTAATATATCTTCTTACAAAAACACCTGGCAAAACCATAGTGTGAAAATTGGTGTTGACAAGTTTGTAATTGCCAAGGTCTAAAAATAACATGAAGCGCACATGTGCAAACACACCCACCCACCCACCCACACACACACACAAAAAGACAGATCTGAAGTGAGTCCATGACATAAATTACATGATCAGACCTGCCAAGTATCAATTATTTGTACACAAAAAATATATATATCGGATAGAAGAATTCATGGTACTGACAGAGGGCGGATCAGGATAGAAACAGGAAGGATATCATAAGTTGCTGAACTGATATTAACAGGTCTGCATAGGGAACCATACCAACTATCCAGCTGAAACAATCACAAAAGCAGCAGCGGCCAAGCCGCAATTTAACATACTAATCGGAAGTGCCGCCCATAACCCGAAGAAAAGAAGTATCAAAACCATGATGATAACAAATGCGCATGCCACAGAATAGCCGGTATTATTGGTATCAGGCACAAGCTCTGAATCAATCGGGTACCAAAATATGGGTTTGGCACTGTCCTGGTTAACAGGTTTCATTGTCATGGTGTTGATTGAGATGGATCTTGAATGGAACAAGATGATTTCTGAGATGAAAGATAAAGAGATGATGGAGATATATGACAAAATAAATTTGTTTATGACATCAGTGTAAGCCAGCTGGGGTCAACAAATCGAACCAATTAGTATATCCCATAAATCTCGAAAAAAAAAAGAGAAAATAAATGATGCTAATTTGCAAGTTGAAAAGATCCTGCCTTGACTAGAAATTTGATTTGGTTTTTATAGTTTAGTACGATAATTTCAATGTAATGAAATAGGAATTAAAATTATGTATTGGTTATCAGAAGGAAATATAAAAATGGGTTAATGAAATATAAAGATGAATGTGGACAATAAGGCTTACTTTGTTCATTCTTTTCTTCTACGGAAACGATAGAAGAAATAAATATTAGAACCAGTAATCCTATTTCACACTTATTTCATTTTCAGCCCATTTTCTTAGGCCCGATTAAATAGGATTTAGATCTGCTGCGATCCTAAAAAGATGAACAGTAATTCTAAAATTTCTGTTTTTCCAAATACAGCCGTCCAATAATTTCTGTGCACATATCTCAAAACAGCTGATTTTTTTTTGTACAAATTTTTGAATTTGGAAAAGTAAAAATAGAAGGATACTGTTCACGAGTAAAGAATCGCAGCAGATTTGGATCCGATTAAATAGACCTTTCTGTGTCGTTTGCCCGGGATTAGTGACTAGTGATTAGTGATTCGGTCAAATTTTTGCATTATCAATTAGTGCTGTAGTGCAGATAATTGATGAATTTGGTCAGCTTCTAAGAATTTTGAATAAGGGTATCTTTTGAAATGGAGGAAATCAAAGCATTTCTAGAAGAAAAGAACTAATAAAGGGAAGGGCGAGACTGTCCTTTAACTATAATATAAAAAAAATGAAATATAACATTGTTAAAATCTCATAAAATATCACTACCGCTAAATTTCAGCAGACAAAATAATCAACAGAAGCAAGTATGATGCCGGCATTTTTTTTCATAACCAATAAATAAAATAAAATAATATTAATAACCAATGTTTCAAAAAAAATTCACTCATAACCAAACCGCCCCCCCGGGGGGGGGTTTACCCTTCATACCAAACCGCCCCACCGTGGGGCGGTTTACTATTCATACCAAACCGCCCCCCGGGGGGTGGGTTGCTACAGTAACTTTTTTTTCTTCTTTTTTTTTAGAATTTGAATGTTTCAATCTAAATAATGAATGTATTTGTTTGAAAATACAGATATGAAATTAATGACTAAAAATAATATACGGAATGCTTGAATGTATTTGTTTGAATGAAATTGGTAACATTTAAAGTGAAATATTATTGTACATAACAAATTATAAGTTATTTGAAGTTAATTGTTATCAGATTGCCAATATCAAATTGGGTGATATAAATTATAAGTTGCTAGATTGAAAAATGAGTAAGCGAGCCCTACGGTATTATGAATCGAGTTAAACGAGTTGATTGATTGGAAAATATTCTTCCTTTCAGTTTGTTTTCTTTATCATATTTTAATATGTTTGTCATGGTTCGTTATTGAGATTGTTCTTCTTGACTTAGTTTGAAATCCTCTCGGAAGTATGAAGATTGTTAATTTGATTAAATTCTTGATTTTCAACTTAGAGCTCAAACTATAATCTTTACCTTACGGTACAGAGCTCAAATGATTTTGTATCAATGATACATCTTGTTCTTGTTATTTGATGCATCTAAAAGTAATTGAAGGGGGATTAAGTTATGTTAATAAATGTACCACATATATGTGAACTGCTACACGAATATGGTGCCAAGGTTAAGTGAAGATTCTAATTCTTTATCTCCTTCTGATTACTCTCATTGGCAAGAGTGCCAATCTAGTTTACATAGGCTTTATAAAGAGGAAGAAATTTCTTGACACCAACGATCTCGTTTACATAGGCTTTATAAAGAGGAATAAATTTCTTGTCATTAGTTATTGATGGTATTACTGTCTTTGATCCTGTGGTTTTTAAGCTTCATATAACCTCGTATTATAAGGATTTATTAGGCACAACTTCAACTAGATTACTCAGTTTACAACATGATATGTGGCCTCTTTCTGAACGTTTAACTCATTCTCAACAACTTTCTCTTGAACTTCTTTTCACTATTGATGAAATTAGGAAAACTATTTTTCCGTGTAATCCTGGTAAAGCTCCAGGTCCTGACGGTCTTTCTTTTCTTTTCTATCAATCATTTTGGGATCTGATTCATCCAGATATTTTCAAGTTATTTCAATCTTTTTATAATCAAACTTTAGATATTTCCAAACTGAATCTCGCTTCTATATGTTTGATTCTGATAGGGCCATATTGCACAGGTCCAAAATTACAACCAGGCTTAAATAACATCTGGGATTCGGACCATGTGATTAGCAAGCCATCCCAGAATACGACAAAATAAAGCCCAAATAAATACACGCCGACATACCGACAATGCCCAATACATGCGGGATAACCGCTACACGCCGGATAACCGCTAAACGACTTCATAACCGCTCCCGCGTTCTCTGAAAGAACCACGGAGGGACGGTTAGAAATGAGGATATAAAAAACCTCAAATTTCCTGAGAAGGGGATCGAATTTTCTACCAACAAAAATTATGCTAAGAGAGATATCGATAGGGAAGGGTAGAATATCTCACATCCTCTTTCCAATTCCTTCATCAAGTTGGTTTGCATCCCGCTGTAAGCCAACCCCAAGGCATCTCGACTTATGTAGCGAGATAAGGAGAGATCCGGCCTTCAGCATCATCTCGACCTATCGACCGAGATAAGGAGAAATTCGACACAACCAGTTCATTTCCAGCATAACGAGCTATCCACTCCAGATAGGCTGTATCAGATTCCTAAAAAGACAGATGTCTCAACTATTAAACAATTTATGCCCATTAGTCTTATTAATTGTAGCTTTAAGATGATTACTAAACTATTAACCAATAGACTTTCCTTAGTATTAGATCCCCTTATAGATGATTCTCAGGCAACTTTTCTCAAAGGTCGATTAATTCGAGATAATATAATTTGTGCTCATAAAGTATTACATCAAGTTTGATATTGTACTTTCCCTAATCTCTTTAGAATTACTATAGATCATTCCATTATTGTCTCTGCAGTTTGATATTGATGCTAGTTGGATATTTGTCTTTCTTTAGTTTAGAATAAATGAATTTTGGGTGCTATGCACAGTTTTGTAAGTTTTGTATAAACATTGTTTCGTAATGAAACCGGTGGATATTTCACTTTTGCAAAAAACAAAAAAGTGAAGAAATTTAACATCGGTTCGGTCTCAGTCAAGTGAAGGAATTACACCCTCTGACTTTGTCACAGCTTTGTTGAAGAAATTTGGGCAATCAAATAACCCCTTAAATGATGAAATTGAGAGTCCAGTCACTTTGAATTGGACCGATTTGGGGTATAGTGTTTCTCATGTCTTTATGGCGGACTCTGGATGCTGTACCATGTGAGAAATTTATCTGTTTATAGTGGTTAATATTTTTCCCTTCTATTTTTCATTTATCAATCAAAACATAAAAAAATTACAATATTTTTAAAATTTTGAGTATTTCTCAAATTTTTGCAATTGACACATCACCTGAGGTACGGTAACTGTTGGTTCCCAAGTGATTAAAGCTTGGAGATGGCACGGTTAGGGTACAATGCTTTAGATTATGAACTTTTGTATATTGGCATGTAATTTTGTAGATAATTGGTGTTTTTTGTAAATTTGAGCAATACTGAATTATTTATTGGAAGTACTGCAAATGTATGATTGTTGCAAAGCATTTTTTATACTGTGAGTCAATTTATTAGAATTCTTGTTATAAACAAGACATGTACTATTAAAGATGTCCTCTAGATACCATTGCATGTTTATGTGCAATTTTAAATTAAGTAAATCCCAGTCTGTGTTTCTGTGTTCTTTCTGATTATTTTTTTCCTAAAGGAATGTGCCAATGAACACTGAAGTGAAGCAAAGAAAGGTTGTGAATCAAAAGCGACGATCTAGTTGACCAAATAAAAGTACTTGCCCTGAGGAGGTACTAATAGATTACTGATCAGAGATGTTACTTCTCCTTTCTTTTAATTTCATATTATTTTTAGTCATTAATTTCATATTTGTAATTTCAAACAAATACATTCATTATTTAGATTGAAACATTCAAAAAAAAAAGTTAGTGTAGCAACCCACCCCCTCAGGGGCGGTTTGGTATGAATAGTAAACCGCCCCACGGTGGGACGGTTTGGTATGAAGGATAAACTGCCCTCCCGGGGGGCGGTTTGGTTATGAGTGAAATTTTTTTGAAACATTGGTTATTAATATTGTTTTATTTTATTTATTGGTAATGGAAAAAAATGCCGGAGTATAATGGGAGTGAGAATAAAGAGTAGAACTAGGGTGTTCCAAACTTCAACATTTTTTACGAATAGAAATTATAAAATTAAGATGTACAGAAACTGAAAAAGTATCTTGATTGCAACAAATATAGTAAGATTAGAAACAGGGACGACGATCCATCTATTTTTGAATCGGAGTCAATGACTAAGATTTATGTTTTTATGATAAAAACATAAAAAATGTACTCTTTCTGTTTCCCATTAGTAGTCTTTAATAGAAAAATAATAAAATCATGGATCTTAGTCATTGACTCTAATCCATAAATAGATAGATAGTCGTTTCTGCCTCTGATCTTACTATATTTGTTGCAATCAAGGTACTCTTTCTGTTTTCGTACATTTGATTTTTATAATTTCTATTGATAAAAAATTTCCTCCAAACTTCACTAAGTCTTTTGATTTAATTGAAACTTCACTAAGACTTTAAACGATGAATTTGAAACATTAAAACTCATCTACCTTACGAGTGATTCGTCTACATGTAAAAATTTTAAACTTTTGAATTAATTTAGTGTAAATCAAGCGGTGAAAATTAGAAGGTTCATAAAATAATTTTAATGCATTCATAAAAAATCGGCAAGGAATGGACTGACTTTTTTTTTTTTAAATCTTAGCAGATGCTGCTAATGAATGGATAGTCTAAAGTGGGGGAGTAGCTTGGGTCCGATGGGCTCCATCACCGTCCGATCTGCTTTAAGATCCGTGCACACCACTTTAATATCCACGTGCACACAAATCTTAAAGTAGATCGGACAATTTTGTAAGTAAACTTGAACTTACATCTTTTACGTAAAAATAGTGTTTAAATCAGCTAATTTTGACGTTGTTCACGACTTGTTGAAATTTTAGTAATTTTCTAAGAGGTGAGAGGCATCTTATACATTTCTGCTTTTTGACGAATAAAATGAAACAGAAAGTACTAGAGGAATACAGGGGTGGAGTCAGACTTTCAGACTATGAGGGTCAAACATGAATAGAGGTCAAGTATATAAAAATTTTCTATTACGAATGAGGATCAATTTCTTACTATCCATAGTATTTTCCTTTAAAATATATTAAAATAAGATATAAATATAAAAAAATTGAAATTGAATGGGGTCAATTGACCCATTCAAGGATTCGCCTCTGGAGGCATACGGTTATTATTTTTCATTTAATTATCTTATTAAACAATAAACACAGGCAAAACGGGTCAAGTGTCGACAAAGATATTTTCACTTCATGCAGCATACCAGTCATATACTTTTCCATATTATTATCTCTAATTTCTGTGTACTATGTCATTATCTTAATTCGGCAAGCAAAACCAATTATATAAACAAAGATGTGGCAAAGGATTTTCTCAATTGATTATGGGTGAAGTTAGATCATTGAAATGATAATTAATAGTAAATAAATCTGCTGTGATTCTTTAAAATGCCAGAGTTCTTGCTTTTTTAAATCTAACCATTTATTTTTTGAAATGCACAAATTTTAAAAACAGTTGATTTTTATGTACAAATCTCAAAACAAATAAATAGTTGAATTTGAAAAAAACAAGAATGCTGCAATTCTTTCTCTACATTCATATTTTTCAAAAAAAATCTGATATGGATTGTACCTATTTTGACTCAAATATTGGCAATCACAATAACAGTACTAGTAATTGAAAACCTTTGTTTGTTCAAAGGAGACTTCTAACCTGGCAAAAACCGGTCAAAAAGAAATGTCACCTTAAATAACTTTGACTGGTAAAAAAGCGAGAAAATTCCATGCAATATATAGTATCTAATAATAAATCGTAGCTGTCAATTTACCATTGCTTGAAAATAACGTGGCTGCAATTCATCCTGTAATAATAAATGTCATAGAAATTGTTCTATGAACCATTGCTTGAAAATAATTCTTTAGATTGCTTGAAAGTACATGGCTTGTTCCATTGGCTCTCGAGTCGACCTCGATCCGGCAAACCCTTGCACCGAAACCGACACAGCCGGCGGCATGTCCCCTGACATGAGACAATGGAAGAATTTGAATCATGATATCCTTGTATTCATCTTCTCCAAGCTTCAATTGCACGACCTCATCAATGGCAGCTCGAGAGTTTGCTCATCCTGGCGTGCTGCTGCCATGGACCCTGTTTGTTGGTGTCATATCCTCGGTGCCAACAGGTCTAAATTGCTGCACGACATTGCTGATTGCAGTAGTTTGACAGAATTCTGGCATTTTTTGTGTGGTCTTTACGGCGGTTGTTCTAGGGATCATAGTGAGATGGTTGATTTTATTATTAGGAGATAGATATAGATAATGCCATTAATTAATAAATTAGCTAATTAGCATGCTTTATTATTATTTGCTTATTTTACTTCTGTGTTTTTGTCGTTTTTCTTGCATTATTTAAATATGCTGTACATACAACAGTTAAGAATGCTATTTTATAATTGAATTTATTAGAAATACTGCGACAATTAATCAGGATTAATATTTTTTAAGCTAGATTTTTTACAGTTATAAAAAAAATTAAAATATTTCTTTGTGTATTATTAAAAAAAATATATTTTAAATCTGAATTATTTATTTATGGTTAGTGGCAAGTTGCCGTCAACAAATTTTATATAAAAAATAAAAGGTTATATTTACACAAAAAAAGAACATTTCTTAAGATACACATATGCTTGATGTGATCATAGTGGGATTCATGAGAATGGGTAAAAACAAAGCCCCAATTGTAAAAATGATTTTAAAATTTAATTAATGTCACCAGTCTCCACCCAACAAAACCAGAAAATTACAAATTTAGATTTTATTTGATTAATTAGATGAATCCAATTTAATTAATACAACAAATAGATGTTGGGTATGAATTTTAAAAACAGCATCGGATATACTACAGGTGAAATTATACCAAATGTTTCATTCAACATGAAATAAATTTATTATTTTTCATTATGAGGACCAAACCCATGTCTCAGCAAGACTTAGTCTAAACTAATCCCATTTGAACCTTTCTCAGCTTGGCAACAGGACCAAGACAAAGAGAATGGAAATAACCTCATTAACAAATTCTACAATACTGAGTTAACTCCGGCGATACCATGCCACACCCGATATTTTTTTATCTAACACCCGGATTAATTAAAATTAATTAAAAGACACCCCGATCGAAAAATTTCAAAAAATAACACTCCCGCAAGCTGAGTTCGCACACCAAAACTTCCAGAACTGCAAGGTAAGTTGGCGCATCACTGGGTGCGCGAGCTAGGATGGCGCACCATAGGTCCACAAGCTGAGTTTGCGAACCACTGGGTCCGCAGTTGAGTTGGCGCACCTACCTGGTTCCGCTAGCTGAGTTGGCACACCATCTTTTTGCTGCTATAAAAATTAGTTTTTAGCACTGTTATTCATTCCACAATCAGTAGACAACAGCTCAAGGGTAAGTATTTTTTTTTTTCTCTTTAGTCCGTTTTTTTAAATTATTATTTTATATTTTTAATTGACTGTAAATTTATTAAATTTATAATTGTTAGGTTTTGTTCTTTCAACCAATTATGATTGGAATTGCTTGTTATTTTGGTGGTGAAGTTTTAGTCGGGCCAAATGGTGCTTATTACAGTACCCAATCTTCGAAAATGTTCAATATCAACCCAGATTTAGATTTTAGAGGTATAACTAGAGAAGTGTATCAGCAAGTTGGTATTGACCCGAACTATTATGAACTGGTAATTTCTGCAAGAATCAATATTGGTCAAGGCAACCAAACCTAGTTCCAACAGCTACCAGTACAAGACGATAATAGCTGGGGGTTGTATACCCAAATGACAATGAATTTGACCACTCCTTTCAAGTTCCTAGAGTTATATGTTGTAGCTAACCCTAGACAGAATCCCAGACGTAACCCAAACCAGAACACCAGAGATAACCCCAGACAGAACACCAGAACTATGCCGCAAATGACCCAAGATCGGGTTCGTGAGCAATCTGTGACGGGTCCTGTCCGGGCCCTAACTTTAGGTAGTACTAGTCGGTCCTCATCTTTAGGGGCTGGACCTAGTCGTTCCCAACCTGACCGGGGACGTCCTCGAGTTCCATCTAGTAGCTCTAGACGGGCCCAAACTGATCAGAATCTATCTCCAACCCCGGAACTGCTTTATTATGCTGAAAATACAGATGAAGATCCCGAAGAGCGGGAGGCAGAGGAAAATTGGGATGCCAATGAAGGTGATGGGGCAACTGATTTTAGTGATGTGGATACAAATTTTCCTGTACTCGGTAAACGACAGTGGCGGGTATCGGGTGGTGCAGAAGGATACCCGTTTGAGCAATTTCATGACACATCAGGGTTTGAAGAAGCTGACAGCTCTTTTTTTTGCAAATTCTGAGGTGTGTTTCATTTTTAATTAATTTTTAAAAAATCATTTATAAATTATGAAATTTTTATATTTGTTAATTTTTAAATTTTTAAATTTTTAAATAGGATGAAAAACAACATGCATTGTCTGAGGGGATGACGTACTCCAACAAAGAGCAAATGCAAAAAAAATAGGCCATTGGCATATAAAGAAAAATATCGAGGTGAATCAGACACATAGCGACACAAGAAGGTTGAGGTTTAAGTGCAAGAGCGACCGTTGCTAGTGGGGGTTGGTTGCGATATATTGCAAGGAAGACCAGCAGGTCACCAGCCTAACAGAGCAACCCTGGAAAGGAATGCGAGAACGAGAAGGAATGCACGTGGCAATACTCAATAAGGATAGACTGAATATGCTGCATTGTGATATTTGTATTATTTATCAGCGAACAATAGTAAATTGTTTGTATGTTGTATTATTTGTTAGCGGACAATATTATGATGTTTGTATGTGTGAAATAAAATAAGTCTCAAACACGAAATAACAACATAAAATATGCATAACAGTCTCAAATATGCATAACTGTCCAAAATAAAATATGCATAACAGTCTCAAATATACATAACAGTCCACAAGAAAATATGCATAACAGTCCCAAACATAAAGTCTAAATAAAAGTTCCAACACAAACTAACAACTAAGATCGAAATATCAATGGGAGGATGGTGTGTAGGGAACCTTCTTCCTCTTAAGCCTCTTGACGCGTCCCTCCTCCTATATCTCCTCATGTACATCCTGAAACCCTCATGCACCGTCCGCCAGTTCTTCCCCTCGGTGCAATCTAGTGCCCTGTGTAACTGGTACCACTCATTTTTGCTTATCGAGGCCGGTACAGGAAAATGCTGAGACATGCCGAACTGTCTCATGACTCGTCCAGGATAATAATGCTCTACAACCTGAAAATAGATAAGCGGTACCTATAGAGGCCAAAAATATAAAATTTTAGGAATTATAAATTTTAGGAATTAATCTTTTACCTAAGAATACAAGTGATACCTGAGCAAACCAGACATGTCGCTCCTCCGAGCATATCGCAGGCAAGTCATACAAGAAAGAGTGGTAGCCATAATCATCGGGGTTTGGTACAAGCTCATCGTATGGGCGCCAACAAACTTGCTGATCTGGCCTCATCTGCTCGAACTGCGACCTGAAAAAAGCAACCCCAGTAGGTCGTCCGTGTGAGGTACCTTTGAAAGCTTTCCTCTTCGAGCACCATCTCTGAGCATAGGCAGGACATGTCTGCGGATTGGGCTCACCCCACTCTGGAGCCCAACCCTTCACTTTTGGCGATGGACGATCGAATGGAAACCTCGTCCATGACCAATGATGCAGAAGACCAATCGGACCGTACAATCTCTTCTTGTTCACTTGTTTTAATGTAAGTTGCGATTATTTTTATGCATAAAGCGCGGTATAGACATGCCAAGACCGTCGCACCCCAATTCATCTTTCGCGAGTTCTCTAAGTCCACCAGAAACTGTAATAGAGAGGCGGGAACAGTGCCCCCGGATGAATCTGGAAGCATCCAGCAGACGAACAACTCCATGATGTAAGCCCGGGTCCACCGTGCAACCTCAACGGGATCGGCGTCATCGGCTAGTTCTCCACTGTAAAATTACTTGTATACAATGTAAATGCCGCAATTAAATAATTTAAAAAGTTACATGCACACAATCAATTAAATTTAAAGTCACCTGAAACGCTCCCGCAAAACTGGTATACTGATGTCGTTCTTGGAGTCGATCAGGCCCCTCTTTCCCTTCCTCTGCTTCATCAACCCAGCACCTAGCAGATCGGTCACGACCTGATTAAAGTCTCCATACTCCACACCGGTCACAGCATCTCCAGTAATGGGCAGACCCCATAGACAACTCACGTCCTGGAGAGAGACCGTAATCTCTCAAACGGGTAGGTGGAATGAGTGTCTCCGGCCACCATCTCTCGACCAACGGAGATGTAAGTGCAGGATCTGTGGTTACAGGGGGCGAGCTGTGACACATGCCACAGCCCCATCCTCTGTAATGTTGGTGCATAGCGCACGTCATATTTTTATGCTCATGAGGTTATTCCTCACCTCCGTCATGTCATGCTCCTAAAATAAATTGCAAATGAAAATAAAAAAAACAATCGAGATATTTTTCCAAATAATTTTTTTTAATTTAAATTACTTGTCAAATGTAAACTTACATATGATAGGGAGATCTTGTGGCCCTTGATCGGGAACCAACAGATGGGGCTAATGTACTCAGCCGTCAAGTTTGGAAATATAGTAGAGATCAACTCCTGATTCCAATTAGTCTCATCCATTAGATTTGTGCCGCTCGTTGACGCCATACTAAAATGAATTAGACATTTTTGGTCAAATCTTAACATAATCTAGAGATCGAGTTTTCTAAGAAACTCCAGTAATTTTGGGCAACCAATGTAAAATAAAATGTATAATTTTGGTCCAATTGTGCATTTCTAATCTATTTTGGTATATGATACTAAAATTATCCAATTTTGCATTTCTAATCAATTCTGCAATTTTTAAACACTACCACTTTTGGTAATTTGAATGAATTTCTAAAATCAATTGTGGTCTACATACCCAATATTTCAAAAATGTTGGGTTCATTTTAATCAATGGTAGTCTCCAACCCAATACACTATCGATAAACTTGACAAAATTGGTACAAATTACTAATTTGAATAAAGATAATTTTGGATGACTACCGTTTCATTTTAAATTAAGATCAATTTGGTACAATTTTGGTCTTTATTCGGACTATTTCGAGTGGTTTAACAAAATCATAATTTATTTTGAACAACTAAATAAAAAATTAAACTAAACTACAATTAAATTACAACTAAATTATATATATATCTAAACTCAACTACAACTAAATTATCTATACTAAACAAACTGAATTACCTAAATTACTTAAACTAATTATCTAAACTAAATTACCTAAACTCTAAAATTAAAATAAATTAATTAATTAATTAAAAAAAAATTTACCTGTTACTGTGCGCTGCTGGGTGGGGTGGGGTAAAAAACTGGTGCGCAAGGGGGGTTATAGCACCAAAGTTAGGTGCGCGAGCTGGGTTGGCGGACCACTTGGTTCGCGAGCTGAATTGGCGGACCAACAGGTGCGCGATCTGGATTGGCGGACCGGTCTTTGCGCGAGCTGGGTTGGTGGACGTGGTGCGCCAAGTGGATTTGCGCCCGTACTGATGCGCGAAGTGAGTATGCGAGCTCAGGTGCACGACCTCAGTATGCGGGAGTGTCATTTTTTGAAAAATATGCATCTAAGGGTCGTTTAATTAATTTCAATTATTCCGGGTGTCAGATAAAAAAATTTCGGATCCCACACAAACATCAAAAAAAATTTTTTTTTTTTTTTTGTACTAAAGTACAATTTCACAAATTACTCGATTCCTTCTATTGCCACATTGCCTCCCTGCACATAATCCAGTACCAAACTGATACTATTGATGTTCTCTTCAGTCACTGCCCCTAAAATGCCATAATTCCATAAATATCTTCTGGAATAATTCGGTAAATCAACTGTATCCATGAAATAGGATTGACATAGATCTGGTACTAATGAATAGAAATTTTATAATTCGAATAATAAATCAAATAAAAGTATAGCTAACGAAAAAGGCTGCCGACAATATAGTACCAGTATTATGACAAGAACAAATTAAAAGATTGTACAGGACCTCCATATACAAGAATTAATCCGACAGTCAGTCATTATTTACAACTGGCTGTTTTTCCAATTATATCAAAAGCCATCATTATCTGTTCTTTCTTTTGCAGATATATATAACAAAATACAAACAAAGGTATCATCAAGGAAATTTTTTTTTTTCATAAAGATCATATTGCATTAAACTAAATGAACATGTAATGAACCCACTGGAGCCGATGTCTCTGTCGCCTCAAAAATTTGGCCTCCTTCAGCTTCCCGAAGATGTTTCGTCATGTCAACTTCTGATCGGCAAATCGGGCAACTCATGTGCAAAGGTAGCCATCTTGCAATGCACTCTGCATGAAATATGTGCTTACATTCTGGCAACCGCCTCACTGGTTCCCCTTCAAGCAACAAAGCTAGACACACTGAGCAGATGACCTGTCGCGGACTGGTACCACCACTGATTTCATCTCCGATATTTCTACTGTATGAGAATGGTGGTACAACTAAATCAATAGTTCTACTGATCTCAGCCGCGTCATGACGCATGCTCGAGGTTTGGCTCCAGGTCAGAGGGGTAAATGTGATAGGCAGTAAATAATCAGATTCATCTCGAGCGGGATGCCTAGGCCGACAGAAAAAGGACAAACAAATGTACAAGATCACTATGACAACACTAATCGCGATTCTTATGGCCGATGGTCTTTTAAGGATGTTGGAGGCTAAAATGAAAATTAGGAGAACTATGGCGATTGCTCCGACAAAAATCCAGTAGTACTTGGCCACCTTGTGGTAACTCATCGACAACTGATGATCCGGCCTGCGTGACGATGCTTCGCGTGAATAGTTGGATTCAAATTGCATCTTGGTGGAATTTTAGATGAAATTGTAGCCGCTTATTAATTGAGGAACAGCTGATGAGTCTTGTAATTAGAGAAGATATTTAGTAGATAGCTAGGTAAGAAATACCATTGGCAAAAACTATGACATTGTCTCATTCAGTAGTTGACAACATGCATTTCAGAGTATTTCTAAATACTTCTAAAAAGTAACAAGGATTTTGTCAATAATTAAAAATGTTTTAGTCCCTTGTTCAACCAAATACTGAAATATTTTTATTTCAAGATTAAGTTTTATAGTTATTAAAAATATATATATATTACGACGTACGTTTTATATGCATTATAGAAACGGTATAAGTGGGCTGTGAAGAAGTTTTATCTGGATACAATAATCTCAAGATCACCAAGTCAATTAGTTAGTGACGTTGTGTATAATTTTTTTTTTCAGAAATATTACCACTTATTTACAAATAGTTACCTTTTAAACACTAATTAATAAGAATATCCTACTTACAATATTTCTATTCGGTTGCAATCCGAATAGAAAATCTATATTCGGTCCGAATATGAAATTTAGAGCATATTTTACTGGTTTAGAGTATATTAATAGTGATAAAATACCGGTTTAAAGTATATTAACAGTGATTTATACCACATATTACTAGTTTAGAATATATTAACAGTGATAAAAATATCGGTTTAGAGTAGTGAGTCATACCAAATATTACCGTATACTTGTTTATATATACAAATTCTCATTAAAAATATACATATATAACTCCGAATAAAAATCCGCATATGTTGCCGCATACCGTATATGCGGTATGATGTAGAGAAGGAAATACGTGACACGCCGTGACGTGACAAACACGCTGTGATTTGGTCACGTGACGTGACGTGTCGTGACTAAAATGGTGGAGGATGGTCACGTCACGCGAATGGTCATGTCATGCATTGTCACGCCGTGACCATACGTGACGTGATCACACGTGATGTGACATGTCGTGACGTAATTTAGTCATGTTAATTTTTTTTATATTTTAATTTAGATTATTGAAAATTTAGAGAAAGATATAAAAAATTCTAAAATAAGTAAATAATGTTTTAAAGATTATTTTTTTAGAAAATGTTGCATATGACATTACTTTAAAAATTCAATTTACAAACATATATTAGACTAAACTAAAGAAAATAAAAATCAGTACTACATGAGTACCAATATCACTGAATTTACACTAAAATAAAAATCTGAATAATCTATACATATAAAAAATTTGGATACTCTATGTTTCATACCGTGACGTAACGTGACATGACTGGTTCGTGTGACGTGACGTGTATATTTTCACTGGAATATGGTCACGTCACGCGAATGATCACGTCACGCGTCACGCGAGTCACATCACGTAATCGA
The DNA here is from genome assembly GCA_024447775.1 of Carex cristatella. Taxonomy (NCBI): domain Eukaryota; kingdom Viridiplantae; phylum Streptophyta; class Magnoliopsida; order Poales; family Cyperaceae; genus Carex; species Carex cristatella. The sequence continues at coordinate 2,476,078 of JAJHPF010000028.1, read as the reverse complement.
CACACGTGACGTGATGTGACTAGCTAGTCACGCCATGATAAATTTCCTTCTCTAGTATGCGGTGGCCTTCCGCATACCGAATAAGAACCGAATTTCAAAACACTGAGTGACAAAGGCACATGGCTCTCATGTGAGAAGTCATGGGTTCGAAACCCACAAAGTAGGAAAGTCTTCTATAATATACATAGGACTTTGAAAGTGTGTTGGGTGACTTGGTCTCTAACTCATTATTTAAAAAAAACAAGTTAAAAAGCTTTTTTTTTTTGTAGAAAATTAAATATTACTTGCACATGTACGTTGAAAATAATTTTGTCTTAATTCGTTCAAAATATTGCAGTAGATGTGTGTGTATATATATAGCCGGTATTTTTTTCCATAACCAAAAAATTAAATAATATAATATTAATAACCAAATTTAAAAAAAAAATTTATCCATAACCAGACCGCCCAAATGTGGGGCGGTCCAAAACCCTATAAGACCGCCCCCCCACTGGGCGGTCCAGACCCCAAGCAGACCGCCGGGTGGAGGGGCGGTCTGCTTAATTTTTTTTTTTGTATTTTGTGTATAAAATGATTTTTCTCTCTCCAGAGTCACAATAATCCACTCACTCTTCTTCCAAACCGACTTCTGCTCTCAAACAGTGTTGCGAGGCGATTTTTTAGGCGATTCTGAGGCGATTGCGATCAACAGTGCGCTCAACAGTGACCGAGGTTTTTTTTTATATTTTTTTTTTAAATGTTAAAAATTTCATAAATAAACAAAATAACTAATATTGAACGACAAATTTGTTTTCTAATGTCAGAAAAAAAAACTAAAAAATGTTCATTGCATTGTACTTGGGTGGAAAAATCACGAAAGGAGAGTTCGGATGCCAATACTCGAAAGATGCGACTTACGGCTTCCAGGTGAATGCCAATACTTCAATTTATGAAGTAAAGGAAATAATAATGCAACAAACCGGTTGGAACCGTGTCCAATTTACCGTACAAATCAGTACCCGAATTAACAATCAACCCCCCGGTGCCAAACCTTACTATATAAAATATCCTATAGAAGAGGAGGATATATGGAAGGCTATGTACGGATTTTTTGAGTCCAATTTAATCCCGGTAATGGACCTATTTTGCAAAAAAGTTTCGATTCAACCAGTTGGTGTCCCGAGAGAACCTTCTACCCAGAACAACCTGGTTGGAGCTGGACCTTCTACCCAAAACAACCTGGATTATGATCACAACCTGGATTATGATCACAACCGGGATTATGATCACAACCGGGATGTGAACTCACCCCCTCGTGAGCCTATGAGACGAGATAGATATTTGCAAGTACCCGAGTATAGTGTTGTACCCCGGGCCGAAACTAGAAGACGGTCATGTGTTGGTCGGGTTGGATACCAATCGTACACGATCCATTACCTAACTACAGCCCCCGAACCTAGAAGACAGTCCACAATCGATCGAAATGATAGAGGCATTGATTTTGATGATATTGATGAGATACCGACAAAGGAAATTGATACTGGTGATGATTGGGATGGGGATTGGGGTTCAGACAGATTATCAGAGGGCGACGATGAGGAGATTATGCCTCCTCCAATTGAAGACAGATTTCCGATCAGGGGACGAGGAGACAAGCACCCGGTAAGGACATTCAATGACACTACTTCTTTTGAAGAAGCGGGACATTTCTTTTTTTTGGGAGACGCGTTGTATACAACGAAGAGATTAGCCTAGGGCCGCTTTACACCAACATAGAAGAACCGTCGACCAAAGTTAAGCGGTTCCATTTGAAGGGTAATTGGGAGTTTACAGTGGCCAGGCGGGAGAGGAACCAGTATGTTGTAATTTGCAAGGATACAAAGTGCAAATGGAAAATGTCTGCCACACCTAAAGGCAAGGGAGAGGCATGGATAATTAAGAAGGTCGAAGGACCACACACTTGCAAGAGTGCGTCAAGAAGATCAGATCATAGTGCGCTGACGGCAGCACTTATTGCCGATGTAATTATGACAGACATTAAGGAGGACCCTGCGATGAGCATTAAGGAGGTCGCTCGTGCGGTGAGACGAGTCTATGAACATGTAGTCCCACATTACAATAGGTTGTGGAAGGGTCGGGAACTTGCAGTATGCAGATGCTTCGGAACCTGGAAGGGGTCGTACAATCTCCTCGCACCATTGCCGATGGCCATAACAAGTACAAATCCGGGAACCGAGTTCGAGCAAAGGGCATGTACCAACCGATACACCAGGTGAGGTACAATTCAAGGGCATAGCATGGGCTTTCGGTCCATGTATTGAAGCATTTCAATATGTTAGACTCGTTATCGGCATCGATGCATGCTTCATGTCCGGCCGGTATGGTGGGGCTCTGCTTATAGCATGTGCATATGATACTGAAAACCAGCTGCTACCCATAGCTTTTGCCATTGTTCAACAGGAGGATGGTCCAAATTGGGGTTTTTTCATGTCATTCCTGAGAAGAGAGGTGATAGGGAACGAGGTTCGTCTGCGTGATATCGAGACCGAAGACAAGGGCATCAAGCATGTATTTGATAGCCTCAACTATGGGTGGAACACGAATACGGGAGAGTCTGTGCACAGGTACTGCATGCAACACATTTCAGAGAACTTGTGCAAAAATACCGGCAGCGGAGAATGGGTTGCTGACAGGTTCAAAATTGGCTGCAAGAGGAAAAAACCACGACGAATGGAAGAGATGTTTAGAGATTTTGCTAGAGTATGTATGCATTTTTTTTTTTTTTTACATTTGCACGACTTGTATCACTGAGGTATATTTCTATTTTTTGTAGACATTTCCAGAGGCAAATGCCTACTTAGCGAAGGCGGGCAAGAGACGTCCGCGCGATCCGATGGAGCCGTCAGCATATGAGAAGATATTTCAATCATGTGATGGAGGTTGGAGATGGGGAATTATGACCACTAATGGGTCAGAGTCTTTAAACAATGTCTTCAAACAGAGTCGTATGTTACCCGTGGTTTCACTGGTGGAGGATACATTTTACAAGTTAAATGCTTGGTTTGTTGAGAGGCATGCTAAAGCCACTGTATTAGCAAGTAGGGACCAACTGTTCTCAGATAGAGTAGAGGAGAAATTAAGAAAACACAGAGAAAAAGGTTCTGTCATGCAGGTTGTAGCATATGGCAGCACAGGTACGGAATATGAAGTGCAGGTTCCAAGTGAGATCATTCCACCGGTGGTGGGACAAAGTGGCATTATACAAACTCATGAACGCGCATGCAAATACAGAGTCGTTTTAGGCGCGAACAATCAAGTAACGTGCGAGTGTCAAGGCCCCCAGTTAGTTCGCATTCCGTGTTCTCATGTTATGGCGGTTTGTCGAAAATGGAATTTCCTTGAAGACGTCTTTGTTGACAACTATTATCGTACTGATTGCCTTCTGAACACCTGGGGAGCATCATTTCACAGCTACCCCAACCAATACCAGTGGCCATACTACCTTGGACCTACGGTGGTTCCTGATAAGAAATGGATCAGGAAGGGGAGGAGGAAACACAAGCGGCGCGTAATGGAAATGGACAGGATGCAAGGTCGGCGAGTGGGACATGAGGCTCACCGTTCGACTACTGAGAGGCAGATTAGAGGTATGTAGATGATCGTACACAACTTAAAAATGATTTGAAATTAAATTTAAATATTGATACTTAATGTTCAATGAAATGCATTGCAGAGGCAATAAACGAAGCCAACGAAAGAGAGAATGCTAGAGTGGTTGCCGATGCGGGACCTTCTGGAAGCAGGCGACCCAGTCAGGGAAGCCACTCAGGGAGTAGTCAGGGCTCTACAACTGCTAGTGTCGCGCCGTTGATATCTCGTTATTTTAGCTACATTTCCGACCTAATCTTGTACCAAAACCTGTGTCCAAAACTGTAAAATCATGTTTATTACATTGATTATCCGTAGAATATGGTATCGTCTTGCGCTTTTGTTTGTTTATTGTAGGAAACGGACGAAGAAAGGGTGAAATCCAACAATCTAGACTTCCTACACGGGCCGAGTCACAATCCACACGGACCGTGTCATACCCTACTCGACCCCCTACACAGGCGCTGCACGACCCGAACAAGAGACACAGTCACACGGTCCCGTACTGAAATGTCACACGGACCGTGTCGGACAAATCCGGCGGCTTAATCTAAATTTACGATTATTGCCTAATTAAAGATGGACGGTTATGGAGAATAAAAGAACGACCCCCAGGGGCCGAAGGCATGAAATTTCGTAGAGAACACAAATCAATTCAGACAGAAACCGATTCTAAGGGAGTTCGACAACAACCAACTTGGAGATGAAGTAGAGAGGAGGAAATCGAGAGAATTCCGACGATTCTTCTTCGTATTTTCGGTTTTTGCAATGAATTGTTTATCTTACTTTTGTTATTCTGTTTTAGAAACCATGCTTGAGTAATTTATTTAGTTTCTTGGGAACATGATGTAGTCGAATACTTTGTTTACTTGCTAGTTGTTTGATTATGCGTGATATTTCGTGTTTGCTTGTTTGTGTATGATTTTAATTGCTTTTCGTGTTGTTCGATTATTATTTGGTTCTTACCATTAGGCTTGGCCACGTCTAACAAGGTATCTTGCGTCCAATTTCATCTTTCAACCGGACCAAAGTATTTGAGGTAAGTCGATGAACCGAGAGGGAAGACTAATTAGTAGCCGAGAGGTGAACTTTTCAGCAATCGAGAGATGTTGAATACCTTTAGTAAACCAAACAAGTAACTTAGGCCATTCAAACCAATGAACGAGAGTTTAGGTTAGAACCCTAAGAGGATTGAATTGTATTTCCATTATCGAGTTTATTTAGCCAACAAACGAGAGTTGAGGTTTAGAAACATCGGGTATGGTCGGTTCATCCTACACGAATGTCGGCGCGAAAACCGGACAACTGCAGGTTTCACTCGAGTCGACACGGACCGCGTAGGAGACTACACGGGCCGTGTGACATGGGCCGTGTACGAGAGTACACGGGTCGTGTCGAGCAAGAGGCGAGTTGCGAGATGAAATCGAAACCCAGGAAACGCTTGTTTTAAATTAGTTTTGAATTCCAGTTTAGTTTATTTGCAACCTTATAATATTGTTAACCAAAATTTCAACCAACTCAAACCTTTTCAACACTTCTAGTTTGAAGATAAATTAAGTAAAAATCTAGTTAAGTTATTGAACCGTCCTGTGGATCGACACCCGATATTACCAACGATAGGACTGTACACTTGCAGTCTGAATCAGAAGTAGAATCGAGGTTTAAAAGGTACAGCTTGCTGTACTGAAACTTTGTAGTACACTTTTGTGCGAACAGCCGTCATCCACTTCCAGAACCCTAAGAAGTAGACTTGGTCTGTTCGGACGCAGGAAGAGTTAATTCAATAAATATTGTATTTATATTTGTAAGTTATTTTATTAACTTATGTTGTGAACCATTTTACTTAGAAATTGCGGACTTGGGCATATATTGTTATGTATCCATCATCGCATTAAAATTATTTCTGAGTTTTCAAAGCACCGCTCAGTTCAGTCCGGAGAAAATTATTTCTGAGAAGTCAATTATGCATGAAAATCATTTTGTCGACGGCCTAGATTAGTCAAGTTACCCATTTATTTCATATCTATAATTTCAAACAAAATACATTCAAATCCCAAAAAAAAAAAAATAATAATAATAATAATAATAATTGAGACCGCCCCACGGGGGGGCGGTTTGTCTTGGACACTGGACCGCCCCACATTTGGGCGGTCTGGTTATGGATAAAAAAAATTTTAAAATTTGGTTATTAATATTATATTATTTATTTTTTTGGTTATGGAAAAAAATGCCGGTATATATAGAGTTCGGCTAATATACCAACATTGGTATAGAGCAATTCGTTATATCAAGTGGATTTTGTGATTTTGAAGTCCAAATAGCTGATCCGAACCGCTCAACATGTTCTCCATATTGAAATATGCTTGGAGACCAAATTTTACATTTTTTTTGAATTTTTTTACTATTTATTAAGCCACTTTCAAAATCGTTGATCCAACGGTGGCTTCTGTTTTTACTGTTTGGTTAAGCCACCGTTGGATCAGCGATTTTCAAAGTGGCTTAATAAATAGTAAAAAAAATTCAAAAAATATAAAATTTGGTCTCCAAGCACATTTCAATATGGAGAACATGTTGAGCGGTTCGGATCGGCTATTTGGACTTCAAAATCACAAAATCAACTTGGTATAACGAACTGCTCTATACCAATGTTGGTATATTAGCCAAACTCTATATATATATAGGTTGGCTAATATCAAATCAGTTGTTCCTGAGCTCCTGTGCAACCAAGTGGTTTTTCAATTTTCGAAGTCCAAAACATCGATCCAAACCGTTAGATGTGTTCTCTATATTAAAATGTGCTTGGAGACCAAATTTTTTATATTTTTTTTTTGGAATTGTTTGCTATTTATTAAGCCACTTTGAAAATCGCTGATCCAACGGTGGCTTCTGTTTTTACTGTTTGGTTAAGCTACCGTTGGATCAGCGATTTTCAAAGTGGCTTAATAAATAGTAAAAAAATTCCAAAAAATGTAAAATTTGGTCTCCAGACACATTTTAATATAGAGAACACATCTAACGTTTGGATCGACGTTTTGGACTTCGAAAATTGAAAAACCACTTAGTTGCACGGGATCTCAGGAACAACTGATTTGATATTAGCCAACCTCTATATATATATATACCTAAATTCATTAATTATCTCACTGCCTAACATTCCTCAATTATCAATTATATATTCCTATGGGGAAATTCTGCCAAGCTAGAAAAAGAAATTAATGTACCATTTTTGGTGCAAACATAGCAGACTTGATAAACCACGATTCTTTTGGTGACTCGTTTGAAGCAAATATGTCGTCATTAATTGCTGCGGTTAGATGTATAAATCCCACCTGTATATCTTTTGGAGAATTCCACATTTGTGCATTGACGGTGACTTCAATTAACTATATTCTGTACCAGTCAACAGTGAAGCAGATGCCATCTTTATTGGATAAATGATGCGCCAGATTAAGGTATGCTTTGAATACTTCCAAGAAATTGTTTTATTAGTTCAAATTATTTTTTGAGAATTAGATTCAATATTAATCCGTATCAATGCCCCTCGTATAAAAATATACGAATGAGGACACGGTACTATGCATAGCACACATTAGTGGGTACTATAAATCTATATATTTATTTTTTTAAGTTCAAATAATCAATTTAATTCACATGCACAATGCTATCTACATCTGAAAATGGAGATAGGAGTAGGTCCGATAGACATCGGACCTACTTTTAGGTTCAATGAGCTCTAACACCGTACGATTATCATCGAGATTTGTGCGCACAGAAATTGAAAAATACTTGCGCAGATTTTAATGAGTTCACACGAATCTTGATGCAGATCGGATGACCATTTCACCCATCAAAAAAGGAAGGTCCGATGGGCATCGGACCTACTCTCAATTCCTGAAAATGTACTTAAAGATCAAATTTTATATATTTTAAATTATTTTACTATTTTTGTGAATAGGTAGAAAATCACTTGATTTAAATATTTTGGACTATCCATATTGATTTTCTAATAGTAAAAGAGTTCTAAAAAAAATATATATAATATTTGGTCTCCAAGTACATTTGCATAACGATATCATATTAAGCTGTTTGAATCGACCATTTAGTTTCCAAGTACATCTTCACATTTAAATTTGTTAGAATTCATATCCGAATCGTTATGAATCCGATTAATAATATGTTCATAAAAACAAATTTCCCTTTACTTTTTAGAGTTAATTTGGCACGTACTCTAAAAAAAATTTCAATTTCTTATTTACCTCTAAACACTTGAATATATCTAATTTGTCCTTAACTCTTAAAACTCTTTCTTCCTTATTGTATAATAATTATGATAATCATAGTTAATCTATAGTTAAACAAAAAAGACAAAAATATCTTTCTTGAGTTTAACAAAAATAAAAAATAACGGCAAAAATATCTTATTTGGCCTCCAAGTACATTTGCATAAAGAGATCATATTGAGTTGTAACAATGACAATTGTGGTTGTTAATTACAAGAACAATGGCAAATGAGGTTCCTAAGTACAAGAACAAATACAAATGAGATTGATAAGTACAAGAACAAGGGCAAATGAGGTTCCTAAGTATAAAAACAAATGCAAATTTGATTGATAAGCACAAAATCAAAAGCAAATAATGTTGCAAAGCACAAGAACAATGACAAATGAGATTGTTAAGCACAAGAACAATGACAAATGTGGTTGCTAAGCATAATAACAAATGCTAAAGGGGTAACTAAGTATATAAACAACGACAAATGAGGTTGCTAGGCATAAGAACCAGGGCAAAAGGGTTTATAAGCATACAAACTACGACAAATGAGGTTACTAAACAAAAAATAAGGAAAAATGATATTCTTAAGGACAAGAAGAAGGGCAAGTGAGATTCACAAAAACAACAACAAATGTAAATGATCTTGGTAAGCATAAGAACAAATGTAAATAGTGTTGCACAGCACAAGAACAAGGGAAAATGAGGTTGTTAAGTACAAGAACATGGGCATATGACATTTCTAAGCACAAGAACAAATGCAATGATGTAGCTAAGAACAAAAAAAAATAACAAAAGATGTTCATAAGCATAAGAACAAATGCAAATGATGTTGCTAAGAACAAGAATAAGCGCAAAAGAGGTTGATAAGCATATCAACAACGATAATTGACATTGTTAAGCACAAGAACAAGAGCAAATGAGGTTCCTAAGCACAAGAACAAATGCAAATGAGTTTGATAAGCACAACAACATGTGCAAATGATGTTCCAAAGCACAAGAACAATGACAAATGTAGTTGTTAAGCACAAGAACAAGAACAAATGAGGTTGGTAAGAATAAGAACAAGGGCAAATGATAGTTCTAAGCATAAGAACTAGTGCAATGATGTTGCTAAAAATAAGAACAATAGCAAAAGATGTTGATAAGCATAAGAACAAATGACAATGATGTTTCTAAGAATAAGAACTAGGGCACAAGATGTTGATAAGTGTAAAAACAAATGCAAATGATATTGCTAAGAACAAGAATAAGGGCAAAAGATGTTGATAAGCACATGAACATCGACAAATGGGGTTGTTAAGTACAAGAACAAGGACAAAAGGGGTTGATAAGTGTATAAATAATGACAAATGATGTTTCTAAGCACAAGAACAAGGGCAAGTGAGATTCCCAAATACAAGAACAAATACAACGATGTTGCTAACAATAAGAAGAAATGCAAAAGATGTTGATAGGCAAAAGAACAAATGCAAATGATATTGCTAAGAACAAGAACACCGGTAAACGAGGCTGATAAGTACTATAACAAGGGGAAATGAGGTTCCTATGCACAAGAACAAATGCAAATGAGGTTGATAAGCACAAGATCATGTGTAAATGATATTGTAAAGTACAAGAACAATGACAAATGTAGTTGTTAGGAACAAGAAAAAGGGCAAATTAGGTGCCTACGAACGAAAACAAAGACTAATGAGGTTGTCAAGCACCAGACCAAATGCAAATGATGTTGCCAAGCACAAGAACAAGAGCAAATGCGGTTGCTAGGTACAAGAACAAGGGTAAATGTGGTTGCTAAGCACAATAACAAAGGGTAAAGGGGTGATAAGCGTTTGAACAGGGGCAGAACTAAAAAAATTGAATAGAGGGGGTTAATTTATAAAATGAGGTTGATAAGCACAAGATTAAAGACAAATTATATTGCAAACCGCAAGAACAACGACAAATGAGGTTGTTAAGCACAAGAACAAGGGAAAAAGAAGTTAAGAAGCATATGAACAACGACAATTGAGGTTGTTAAGCAAACGAACAAGGACAAATGAGGTACCTAAGCACAAAAACAAATGCAAATGAGATTCATCAGCATAATATCAACGGCAAATGTGGTTGTTAAGCACACGAACAATGCCAAAAGAGGTTGTTAAGCACACAAACAAGGGAAAATGAGGTTCCTAAGCACAAGAACAAATGCTCATGAGATTTATAAGCACAAGATCAAGGGCAAATTAAGTTATAAATCCACAAGAACAACGACAAATGAGGTTGTTAAAGACAAGAACAAGTGTCAATGATGTTGCTAAGCACAAGAACAAGGGCAAAAGTGGTTATGAAGCATATGAACAACGACAATTGAGGTTGTTAAGCACAAGAAACAATGGCAAATGAGATCCCTAAGCACAAGAACAAATGCAAATTTGGTTCATAAGCATAATATCATGGGCAAAAGTGGTTGTTAAGCACACGAACAACACCAAAAGAGATTGTTAAGCACACAAACAAGGAAAAAGGAGGTTTCAAGCACAAGAACAAATGCTAATGAGATTTATAAGCACAAGATCAAGGTCAAATTAAGTTGCAAAGCGCAAGAACAACGACAAATGAGGTTGTTAAGCACAAGAACAAGTGTAAATGATATTGCTAAGCACAAGAACAAGGGCAAAAGTGTTAAGACGCATATGAACAACGACAGTTGAGGTTATTAAGCACATGAAGAAGGTCAAATGAGGTTCCTAAGCACATGAACAAATGCAAAAAAAGTTCATAAGCACAAGATCAAGGGCAAAAGAGGTTGTTAAGCACGTGAAGAACGCTAATTGAGGTTATTAGGCACATGAAAAAGGCCAAATGAGGTTCCTCAAAGACAAGAACAAATGCAAATCGGGTTCATGAGCATAAGATCAAAGGCAAATTATGTTGCAAACCGCAAGAACTACGACAAATGAGGTTGTTAATTAAGCATAAGAACAAGTGTAAATGATGTTGTTAAGCACAAGAATAAGGGAAAAAGTGGTTTATAAGCATATGAACAACGACAATTGAGGTTGTTAAGCACACGAACAAGAGCAAATGAGGTTCCTTAGCATAAGAACAAATGCAAATGAGGTTCATAAGCTCAAGATCAAGGGCAAAAGAGGTTGTGAAGCACACGAACAATGCTAATTGAGGTAGTTGTGCACACCAACAAGGGCAAATGAGGTTCCTAAGTACAAGAACAAATGCAAATGAGGTTCATAAGCACAAGATCAGCTGTAAATCATGTTCCAAAGTGCAAGAACAACGACAAATGAGGTTGTTAAGCACAAGAACAAGTATAAATGATTTTGCCAAGCAAAGGAACAAGGGCATAAGAGGTTGAAAAACATCTGAACAACGACAATTGAGGTTGTGAAGCACACGAACAAGAGCAAATCAGGTTCCTAAGCACAAAAACAACGACAAATGAGGTTGTGAAGTACAAGAACAAGGGTAGACGAGGTTAAGCAGCATAGGAACAACTACAATTGAGGTTGTTAAGCACACGAACAAGGGCAAATGAGGTTTTCAAGCACAAGAACAAATGCAAATGAGGTTGATAAGCACAAGATCAATGGCAAATTATGTTACAAAGCTCAAGAACAATGACAAATGAGGTTGTTAACCACAATAACAAGTGTAAATGATGTTGCTAAGCACAATAATAAGGGCAAAAGAGGTTAAGAAGCATATGAACAACAATTATTGAGGTTGTTAAGCACACAAACAAGGGCAGATGAGGTTCCTAACCACAATAACAAATGCAAATGAGGTTCATAAGCACAAGATCAAGGGCAAATTATGTTGCAAATGCAAGAACAATGACAAATGAGATTGTTAAGCACAAGAACAAGGGCAAACGAGGTTACGAAGCATAGGAACAACGACAATTTAGGTTTTTAAGTACACGAACAAGGGCAAATGACATTCCTAAGCACAAGAACAAATGCAAATGTGGTTCATAAGCAGAAAAACAAAGTCAAAAGAAGTTGTTAAGCACACCAACAAGGGCAAATGAGGTTCCTAAGCATAAGAACAAATGCAAATAAGGTTCATAAGCACCAGATCAAGGGCAAATTAGTTTGCAAAGCGCAAGAACAACGACAAATGAGATTGTTAAGCACAAGAACAAGTGTAAATGATGTTGCTAAGCACAGGAACAAGGGGAAAAATGTTAAGAATCATATGAACAACGACAACTGAGGTTGTTAACCACACGAAGAAGGTCAAATGAGGTTCCTAAGCACAAGAACAAATGCAAATAAGGTTCATCAGCACAAGATCAAGGGCAAATTATGTTGCAAAGCTCAAGAACAATGACAAATGAGGTTGTTGAGCATAATAACAAGTGTAAATGATGTTGCTAAGCAAAAGAACAAGGGCAAAAGAGGTTAAAAAGCATATGAACAAAGATTATTGAGGTTGTTAAGCACCCGATCAAGGGCAAATGAGGTTCCTAAGCACAAGAACAAATGCAAATGAAGTTTATAACAACAAGATCAAGGGCAAAAGAGGTTGTTAAGCACACGAACAACGCCAATTAAGGTTGTTAAGCACACAAACAAGGGCAAATGGGGTTCCTAAGCACAATAACAAATGCAAATGAGATTAATAAGCACACGAACAAGGGCAAATCAGGTTCCCAAACACAAGAAGAATGACAAATGAGATTGTTAAGTACAAGAACAGGGGCAAACGAGGTTAAGAAGCATAAGAACAACGACAATTGAGGTTGTTAAGCACACGAACAAGGGCAAATCAGGTTTCGGAGCAGAAGAACAAATGCAAATGAGGTTCATAAGCACAAGATCAAGGGCAAATTATGTTGCAGAGCTCAAGAACAAAGACAAATGAGGTTGTTGAGCACAATAACAAGTGTAAATGATGTTGCTAAGAATGAGAACAAAGGCAAAAGAGGTTAAGAAGCATATGAACAACGCCAATTAAGGTTGTTAAGCATACAACCAAGGGCATATGAGGTTCCTAAGCACAAGAACAAATTCAAATGAGGTTCATAAGCGCAAGATCAAGGAGAAAAAAGGTTGTTAAGCACACAAACAACGCCAATTAGGTTGATAAGCACACAAACAAGGGCAAATGAGGTTCGGAAGCACAATAACAATTGCAAATGAGGTTCATAAGCACAAGATCAAGGGCAAATTATGTTGCAAACGCAAGAACAACAACAAATGAGATTGTGAAGCACAAGAACTAGGGCAAACGAGGTAAAGAAGCATAGGAACAATAACAATTTAGGTTTTAAGCACTCGAAAAAGGGCAAATGAGGTTTCTAAGCACAAGAACAAATACAAATGAGGCTCATAAGCAGAAAAACAAGGTCAAAAGACGTTGTTAAGCACACCAACAATGGCAAATGAGGTTCCTAAGCACAAGAACAAATGCAAATGAGGTTCAGAAGAATAAGATCAAAGACAAATTATGTTGCAAACCGCAAGAACAACGACAAATGAGGTTGTTAAGCACAAGAATAAGGGTAAATGATGTTGCAAAGCACAAGAACAAGGGCAAAAGAAATTAAGAAGCATATGAACAACGACAATTAAGGTTGTTAAGCACAAGAAACAATGGCAAATGAGATCCCTAAGCACAAGAACAAATGCAAATTTGGTTCATAAGCATAATATCATGGGCAAAAGTGGTTGTTAAGCATACGAACAACACCAAAAGAGATTGTTAAGCACACAAACAAGGAAAAAGGAGGTTTCAAGCACAAGAACAAATGCTAATGAGATTTATAAGCACAAGATGAAGGTCAAATTAAGTTGCAAAGCGCAAGAACAACGACAAATGAGGTTGTTAAGCACAAGAACAAGTGTAAATGATATTGCTAAGCACAAGAACAAGGGCAAAAGTGTTAAGACGCATATGAACAACGACAGTTGAGGTTATTAAGCACATGAAGAAGGTCAAATGAGGTTCCTAAGCACATGAACAAATGCAAAAAAAGTTCATAAGCACAAGATCAAGGGCAAAAGAGGTTGTTAAGCACGTGAAGAACGCTAATTGAGGTTATTAGGCACATGAAAAAGGCCAAATGAGGTTCCTCAGCACAAGAACAAATGCAAATCAGGTTCATGAGCATAAGATCAAAGGCAAATTATGTTGCAAACCGCAAGAACTACGACAAATGAGGTTGTTAATTAAGCATAAGAACAAGTGTAAATGATGTTGTTAAGCACAAGAATAAGGGAAAAAGTGGTTTATAAGCATATGAACAACGACAATTGAGGTTGTTAAGCACACGAACAAGAGCAAATGAGGTTCCTTAGCACAAGAACAAATGCAAATGTGGTTCATAAGCATAATAGCAAGGGCAAAAGAGGCTATTAAGCACACGAACAACACCAAAAGAGGTTGTTAAGCACACAAACAAGGGAAAATGAGATTTCTAAGAGCAAGAACAAATGCTAAAGAGATTTATAAGCACAAGATCAAGGGAAAATTAAGTAGTAAAGCGCAAGAACAACGACAAATGAGGTTGTTAAGCACAAGATCAACAGTAAATGATGTTGCTAAGCGCAAGAACAAGGGCAAAAGTGTTAAGAAGCATATGAACAACGACAATTGAGGTTGTTAAGCACACAAATAAAGGCAAATGAGATTCCTAGGCACATGAACAAATGCAAATAAGGTTCATAAGCACAAGATCAAGAGCAAAAGATGTTGTTAAGCTCGCGAACAACGCTAATTGAGGTTGTTAAGCCCACGAAAAAGGGCAAATGAGATTCGTAAGCACAATATCAAGTACAAATGCAAATGAGATTCATAAGCACAAGATCATGGGCCAAAGGGGTTGTTAAGCACACCAACATTGCTAATTGAGCTGTTAAGCATACAAACAAGGACAAATGAAGTTGCTAGGCACATGAACAAAAGCAAATTAGGTTCATAAGCACAATATTAATGGCAAATTATGTTGCAAACCGTAAGAACAACGACAAATGAGGTTGTTCAGCACAAGAACATGTGTAAATGATGTTGTTAAGCATAAGAACAAGGTCAAAAGAAGTTAAGAAGTATATGAACAACGACAATTGAGATTGTTAAGCACATGAACAAAGGAAAATGAGGTATCTAAGAACAAAAACAAATGCAAGTGAGATTCATAAGCATAATATCAACGACAAATGTGGTTGTTAAGCACACGAACAACGCCAAAAGAGGTTGTTAAGCACACAAACAAGGGAAAATGAAGTTCCTAAGCACAAGAACAAATGCGAATGAGATTTATAAACACAAGATCAACGGCAAATTAAGTTATAGAGCGCAAGAACAACGACAAATGAGGTTCTTAAGGACAAGAACAAGTGTAAATGATGCACAACATCAAGGGCAAAAGTGGTTATGAAGCATATGAACAATGACAATTGAGGTTGAGCACACGAACGAAGGGGTAAATGACATTCCTAAGCACAAAAACAAATGCAAATTAGGTTCATAACCACAAGATCAAGGGCAAAAGAGGTTGTTAAGCACACAAACAATGCTAATTGAGGATGGTAAGCACACCAACAAGGGCAAATGAGGTTTCTACGCACAAGAACAAATACAAATGAGGTTCATAAGCACAAGATCAAGTGCAAATTATATTGCAAACCGCAAGAACAACGACAAATGTGGTTCTTAAGCACAAGAACTAGTGTAAATGATGTTGTTAAGCACAAGAACAAGGGCAAAAGTGGTTAAGAAGCATATGAAAAACGACAAATGAGGTTGTTAAGGACACAAATAAGGGCAAATGAGGTTCCTAAGCACAAGAACAAATCCAAATGAGGTTCATAAGCACAAGATCAAGAGCAAATTATGTTGCAAAGTGCAAGAACAATGACAAATGAGGTTGTTAAGCACAATAACGAGCGTAAATGATGTGGCTAAGCACAAGAACAAGGGCAAAAGAGGTTAGGAAGCATATGAACAACACCAATTAAAATTGTTAAGCACACAAACAAAGGCAAATGAGGTTCCTAAGCACAAGAACAAATGCAAATTACGTTCATAAGCACAAGATCAAGGGCAAAAGAGGTTGTGAAGCACACGAACAATGCCAATTAGGTTGTTAAGCACACAAGCAAGGGCAAATGAGGTTCTTAAGCACAATAACAAATGCAAATGAGGTTCATAAGCACAAGATCAAGGGCAAAAGAAGTTGTTAAGCACGTGAACAACGCTAATTTAGTTATTAAGCACACGAAAAAGGGCAAATGAGGTTCCTCAGCACAAGAACAAATGCAAATAAGGTTCTTAAGCATAAGATCAAAGGCAAATTATGTTGCAAACCGCAAGAACAACGACAAATGAGGTTGTTAAGCATAAGATCAAGTATAAATGATGTTGTTAAGTACAAGAATAAGGGCAAAAGTGGTTAAGAAACATAAGAACAACGACAATTGAGGTTGTTAAGCACACAAACAAGGGCAAATGAAGTTCCTAAGCACAAGAACAAATGAAAATGTGGTTTATCAGCACAAGATCAAAGACAAATTAAGTTGCAAACTGCAAAAACAACGACAAATGAGATTGTGAAGCACAAGAATAAGTGTAAATGATGTTGCTAAGCACAAGAATAAGGACAAAAGAAGTTAAGAAGCATATGAACAACGACAATTGAGGATGTTAAGCACACAAACAAAGGCAAATGATGTTTCTAAGCACAAGAGCAAAAATGCAAATTAGACTCATAACCACAAGATCAAGGGTAAAAGAGGTTGTTAAGCACACGAACACCGCCAATTCAGTTGTTAAGCACACAAACAAAGGCAAATGAGGTTCCTAAGCACAATAACAAATGCAAATGAGGTTCATAAGCACAAGATCAAAGGCAAATTATGTAGCAAAGCGCAAGAATAACGACAAATTAGATTGTTAAGCACAAGAACAAAGGGAAACGAGGTTAAGAAACAAAGAAACAACGATAATTGAGGTTGTTAAGCACACGAACAATGGAAAATGACGTTGCTAAGCACAAGAACAAATGCAAATGAGGTTCATAAGCACAAAAACAAGGCCAAAAGAAGTTGCTAAGCGCACGTACAATGACAAATGAGATTGTCATGCACACAAACAAGGGCAAATGAGGTTCCTAAGCACAAGAACAAATGCAAATGAGGTTCATAAGCATAATAAGATCAAAGGCAAATTATGTTGCAAACCGCATGAACACGACAAATGAGGTTGTTAAGCACAAGAAGAAGTGTAGATGATGTTGCTAAGCACATGAACAAGGGCAAAAGAAGTTAAGAAGTATATGAACAACGACAATTGAGGTTGTTAAGCACACGAACAAGGGCAAATGAGGTTCCTAAGCACAAGAACAAATGCAAATGAGATTCATAAGCACAAGATCAAGGGCAAATTATGTTGCAAAGCGCAAGAACAACAACAAATGAGATTGTTAAGCACAGGAACAAGGGCAAACGAGGTTAAGAAGCATACGAACAATGACAATTGAGATTGTTAAGCACACAAACAATGGCAAATAAGGTTCCTAAGCACGAGAACAAATGCAAATGAAGTTCATATGCAGAAAAACAAGGTCAAAAGAAGTTGCTAAGCGCACGTACAACGACAATTGAGGTTGTTAAGCACACCAACAAGGGAAAATGAGGTTCCTAAGCACAAGAATAGATGCAAATGAGATTCATAAGCATAAGAAAAAGGGCAAATTATGTTGTTACGCACAAGAATAAGTGTAAATGATATTGCTAAGCTCAAGAACAGGGGCAAAAGAAGTTAAGAAGTATATGAACCATGACAATTGAGGTTGTTAAGCACACGAACAAGGGCAAAATGAGGTTCCTAAGCACAAGAACAAATGCAAATGTGGTTCATAAGCGTAATATCAAGGGCAAAAGAAGTTGTTAAGCACACGAACAACGTCAATTAGGTTGTTTAGCACACAAACAAGGACAAATGAGGTTTCTAAGCACAAGAACAGATGCTAATTTGATTTATAAGCACAAGATCAGGGACAAATTATGTTGCAAAGCGCAAGAACAACGACAAATGAGGTTGTTAACCACAAGAACAAGTGTAAATGATGTTGTTAAGCACAAGACTAACGACAGTTGAGGTTGTTAAGCACACGAACAATGGCAAATGAGGTTCCTAGGCACAAGAACAACGACAAATGCGGCTGTTAAGTACAAGAACAAGGGCAAACGAGGTTAAGAAACATAAGAACAACGACAATTGAGGTTGTTAACCACACGAACAAGGGAAAATGTGGTTTCGAAGCATAAGAACAATTGCAAATGAGATTCATAAGCACAATATCAAGGGCAAATTATGTTACAAAGCGCAAGAACAACGACAAATGAGGTTGTTCAGCACAATAACAAGTGTAAATGATGTTGCTAAGCTCAAGAACAAGGGCAAAAGAGGTTAAGAAGCATATGAACAATGACAATTAAGGTTGTTACACACACAAACAAGGACAAATGAGGTTGTTAAGCACAATAACAAATGCATATGAGGTTCATAAGCACAAGATTACGGGCAAATCATGCAAAGCGCAAGAACAACAACAAATGAGGTTTTTAAGTACAAGAACAAATGTAAATGATGTTGTAAAGCACAAGAACAAGGGAAAAAGAAATTAAGAAGCATGTGAACAATGACAATTGAGGTTGTTAAGCACAGAAACAAGGGCAAATGATGTTCCTAAGTACAAGAACAAATACAAATGAGGTTCATAAGCAAAAGATCGAGGGCTAATTATGTTGCAAAGCGCAAGAACAATGACAAATTAGGTTGTTCAGCACAAGAACATGGGCAAATGGGTTAAGAAGCATAGGAACAATGACAATTGAGATTGTTAAGCATATGAACAAGGGCAAATGATATTCCTAAGCACAAGAACAAATACAAATGAGGTTCATAAGCATAATATTAAGGGCAAAAGAGGTTGTTAAGCACACGAACAACGCCAAAAGTGGTTGTTAAGCACACAAACAAGGGAAAATAAGATTCCTAAGCACAATAATAAATGCTAATGAGATTGTGAAGAACAAGAACAACGACAAATGAGATTGTGAAGAACAAGAACAAGTGTAAATGATATTGTTAAGCACAAGAACAAGGGTAAAAGTGGTTAAGAAGCATATGAACAACGACAATTTAGGTTGTTAAGCACATGAACAAAGGTAAATGAGGTTTCTAAGCACAAGAATAGATACAAATGAGGTTCATAAGCTCAAGATCACGGGCAACACAGGTTGTTAAGCACGCGAACAACGCTAATTGAGGTAGTTAAGCACACAAACAAGGGAAAATGAGGTTCCTAAGCACAAAAACAAATGCAAATGAGGTTCATAAGCACAAGATCAAAGGTAAATCATGTTGCAATGTACAAGAATAACGACAAACTTGGTTGTTAAGCACATGAACAAGTGTAAATGATGTTGCTAAGCATAAGAACAAGGGCATAAGAGGTTAAAAAGCATATGAACCACGACAATTGAGATTGTTAAGCACACGAACATGGGCAAATCAGATTTCTAACCATAAGAACAACGACAAATGAGGATGTTAAGTACAAGAACAAGGGCAAACGAGGTTAAGAAGCATAAGAATAACTACAATTGAGGCTGTTAAGCACAAGAACAAATGAAAATGAGGTTCATAAGCACAAGATCAATGGTAAATTTTGTTGCAAAACACAAGAACAATGACAAATGAGATTGTTCAGCATAATAACAAGTATAAATGATGTTGCTAAGCACATGAACACGGGCAAAAAAAGTTAAGAAGCATATGTACAACTACAATTGAAGTTATTAAGCAGACGACCATGGGCAAATGAGGTTCCTAAGCACAAGAACAAATGCAAATGAGGTTCATAAGCACAAGATCAAGGGCAAAAGAGGTTGTTAAGCACACGAACAACGCCAATTAAGGTTGTTAAGCACACAAACAAGGGCAAATGAGGTTCCTAATCACAAGATCACATGCAAATGAGGTTCATAAGCACAAGATCAAGGGTAAATCATGTTGCAAAGTCCAAGAACAACCACAAATGAGGTTGTTAAGTACAAGAACAAGTGTAAATGATGTTGTCAAGCATAAGAACAAGGGCATATCAGGTTCATAAGCACAAGAACAACGACAAATGCGGTTGATAAGTAAAAGAACAAGGACAAACGAGGTTAAGAAACAAAAGAATAACGACAATTGAGATTGTTAAGCACACAAACAAGGGCAAATGTTGTTTCGAAGCACAAGAACGAATGCAAATGAGGTTCATAAGCACAAGATGAGGGCAAATTATGTTGCAAAGCTCAAGAATAATGACAAATGAGGTTGTTGAGCACAATAACAAGTGTAAATGATGTTGCTAAGCACAAGAACAAGGGCAAAAAAGGTTAAGAAGCATAAGAACAACGACATCTGAGGTTGTGAACCACACGAACAAGGGAAAATGCGGTTCCTAAGCACATGATCAAATGCAAATAACGTTCATAAGCACATTATCAAGGGCAAAAGAGGTTGTTAAGCACACGAACACCGCCAATTATGTTGCAAAGCTCAAGAACAATGACAAATGAGGTTGTTAAGCACACAAACAAGGGCAAATGAGGTTCCTAAGCACAAGAACAAATGCAAATGAGGTTCATAAACACAAAATCACGGGTAAATCATGCTGCAAAGTGCAAGAACAACGACAAATAACGTTGGTAAGCACAAGAACAAGTGTAAATGATGTTGCTAAGCACAAGAACAAGGGTAAATCAGGTTCCTAAGCACAAGAACAACGACAAACGAGGTTAAGAAACATAACAATAACGACAATTGAGGTTGTTAAGCAAACAAACAAGGACAAATGTGGTTTCGAAGCACAAGAACGAATGCAAATGAGGTTCATAAGCACAAGATGAAGGGCAAATTATATTGCCAACCACAAGAACAACGACAAATGAGGTTCTTAAGCACAAAAACAAGTGTAAATGATGTTGCTAAGCACTAGAACAATGGCAAAAGTGGTTAAGAAGCATATGAGCAACAAAAATTGTAGTTGTTAAGCACACAAACAAGGGGAAATAAGGTCCCTAAGCACAAGAACAAATGCAAATGTGGTTCATAAGCACAAGATCAAGGGCAAAGGAGGTTCTTAATCACACGAACAACGCTAATTGAGGTTGTTAAGCACTGAAACAAGGGCAAATGAGCTTCCTAAGCACAATCACAGATGCATATGAGGTTGATAAGCACAAGATCAATGGAAAATTATGTTGCAAAGCGCAAGAATAAGGACAAATGAGGTTTTTAAGGACAAGAACAAGTGTAAATGATGTTGAAGCGTATGAACAGCGAATATTGTGGTTGTTAAACACACAAACAAGGGCAAATGAGGTCCCTAATCACAAGAACAAATGCAAATGAGGTTCATAAGCTCAAGATCAAGGGCAAAAGAGATTGTTAAGCACACAAACAAAGCTAATTGAGGATGTTAAACGCACAAACAAGTGTAAATAATGTTGCTAAGCACAAGAACAAGGGCAAAAGAGGTTAAGAAGCATATGAACAATGTTAATTGAGGTTGTGACCCACACGAACAAGGGCAAATGAGGTTCCTAAGCACAAGAACAACTATAAATGTGGTTCATAAGCACAAGATGAAGGAAAAATTATGTTGCAGAGCGCAATAACAACGACAAATGAGGTTGTTAAGCACAATAATAATTGTAAATGATGTTGCTAAGCACAAGAACAAGGGCAAAAGAGGTTAAGAAGCACATGAACAACGACAATTAAGGTTGTTAAGCACGCAACCAAGGGCAAATGAGGTTTTTAAGCACCAGAACAAATAGAAATGAGAGTCATAAGCACAAGATCAAGGGCAAAAGAGGTTGTTAAGCACACGAACAACGCCAATTAAGGTTGTTAAGCATGCAAACAAGGACAAATGAGGTTCCGATCCGCAATAACAAATGCAAATGAGGTTCCAACAAGAACAACGACAAACAAGGTTGTTAAGTGCAAGAACAAGGGCAAACGAGGTTAAGAGGCCCATGAACAATGACAATTGAGGTAGTTAAGCACACGAATAAAGGCAAATGAGATTCCTAAGCACAAGAACAAATGCAAATATGGTTCATAAGCATAAGATCGAGGGCTAATTATATTGCAAAGCGCAACAACAATGACAAATGAGGTTGTTAAGCACAAGAACAACGGCAACCAAGGTTAAGAAGTATAAGAAGAACGACAATTGAGGTTGTTAAGCGCACGAACAATGGCAAATGAGGTTCCTAATCACAAGAACAAATGCAAATGAGGTTCATAAGCACAAAAACAAGGTCAAAAGAAGTTGTTAAGTGCACGAACAACGACAATTGAGGTTGTTAAGCACACAAACAAGGAGAAATGAGGTTCCTAAGCACAAGAACAAATGCAAATGAGGTTCATAAGCACAAGATCAAAGGCAAATTATGTTGCAAACCGCAAGAACAACGACAAATGAGGTTGTTAAGAACAAGAATAAGTGTAAATGATGTGGCTAAGCACAAGAACAAGGGCAAGAGAACTTATGAAGCACACGAACAATACCAATTGAGGTTGTGAACCCCACGAACAAGGGCAAATGAGATTCCTCAGCACAAGAACAACTACAAATGAGGTTCCTAAGCACAAGATCAATGGCGAATTATGTTGCAGAGCGCAAGAACAACGACAAATGAGGTTGTCAAGCACAATAATAAGTGTAAATGATGTTGCTAAACACAAGAACAAAGGCAAAAGAGGTTAGGAAGCATATGAACAGCGACAATTGAGGTGATGAACCACACCAACAAGGGAAAATGTGGTTCCTAACCACAAGAACAAGTACAAATGAGGTTCATAAGCACAAGATCAAGAGCAAATTATATTGCAAAAAGCAATATCAATGAGAAATGAAGTTGTTCAGCACAATAACAAGTGTAAATGATGTTGCTAAGCACAAGAATAAACAAAAGAGGTTAAGAAGTACATGAACAACGACAATTAAGGTTGTTAAGCACACAAGCAGGGGCACATGAGATTTCTAAGCACAAGAACAAATGCAAATGAGGTTCATAAGCACAAGATCAAGGGCAAAAGAGGTTGTTAAGCACACGAACAACGCCAATTAAGGTTGTTAAGCACACAAACAACGACAAATGAGGTTCCGAACCTCGATAACAAATGCAAATGATGTTCATAAGCACAAGAAGAACGACAAATTTGGTTGTTAAGTACAAGAACAAGGGCAAATGAGGTTAAGAAGCACAAGAACAACGACAATTGAGGTAGTTAAGCACACGAATAAGGGCAAATGAGGTTCCTAAGCACAAGAACAACGACAATTGAGGTAGTTAAGCACACGAATAAGGGCAAATGAGGTTCCTAAGCACAAGAACAAATGCAAATGAGGTTCATAAGCACAAGATCGAGGGCTAATTATGTTGCACAGCGCAACAACAATGATAAATAAGGTTGTTAGGCACAAGAACAAGGGCAACCGAGGTTAAGAAGCATTAGAACAACGACAATTGAAGTTGTTAAGTACACAAACAATGGCAAATGAGGTTCCTAATCACAAGAACAAATTCAAATGAGGTTATAAGCACAAAAATAAGGTCAAAAGAAGTTGTTAAGTGCACGAACAACGACAATTGAGGTTGTTAAGCACACAAACAAGGACAAATGAGGTTGCTAAGCACAATAACAAATCCAAATGATGTTCATAAGAACATTGTCAAAGGCAAATTATGTTGCATACCGCAAGAAGAACGACAAATGAGGTTGTTAAGCACAAGAATAAGTGTAAATGTTGTTGCTAAGCACAATAACAAGGGCAAGAGAAGTTATGAAGCACACGCAAAACACCAATTGAGGTTGTTAAGCACACAAACAAGAGAAAATGAGGTTCCTAAGCACAAGAACAAATGTAAATGAGGTTCATAAGCACTTGATCAATGGCAAAAGAGGTTGTTAACGACACGAACAAAGCTAATTGAGGTTGCTAAGCACAAGAACAAGGGAAAAAGAGGTTAAAAGGCATATGAACAACGAAAATTGAGGTTGTTAAGCACACGAACAAGGGTAAATAAGGTTCCTAGGCACAAGAACAAATTCAAATGAGGTTCATAAGCACAAGATCAAAGTCAAATTATGTTTCAAACCGCAAGAACAACGACGAATGAAATTGTTCAGCACAAGAACAAGGGCAAATAAGGTTAAGCATAAGAACAACGACAATTGAGGTTGTTAAGCACGTGAACAATGGCAAATGAGGTTCATCAGCACAAGAACAAATGCAAATGAGGTTCATAAGCACGAAAACAAGGTGAAAAGAAGTTGTCAAGCGCACCAACAACGACAATTGAGGTTGTTAAGCACACAAATAAGGGCAAATGAGGTCCAGCACAACAACAAATGCAAATGAGGTTTATAAACTCAAGATCAAGGGAAAAAGAGATTGTTAAGCACAAGAACAAGGGCAAAAGAGGTTAAGAAGCATATGAACAACGATAATTGAGGTTGTGAACCACACGAACTAGGGCAAATGAGGTTCCTAAGCACAAGAACAAATATTAACCATTTTTGCCCTTATTCAAGTGCTTAGCAACATCATTTACACTTGTTCTTGTGCTTGAGAACCTCATTTGTCGTTGTTCTTGCGGTTTGCAACATAATTTACCCTTGATCTTGTTCTTATGAACCTCATTTGCATTTGTTCTTGTGCTTAGGAACTTTATTAGCCTTTGTTTGTGTGGTTAACAACCTCAATTAGCGTTGTTCGTGTGCTTAACAACCTCTTTTTCCCTTGATCATGTGCTTATGAACCTCATTTTTCCTTGTTTGTGTGGTTAACAACCTCAATTGGCATTGTTCGTGTGCTTCATAACTTCTTTTTCCCTTGTTGTTGTCCTTAGAAACATGATTTACACTTATTCTTGTGCTTAACAACCTCATTTATAATTGTTCTTGCGGTTTGGAACATAATTTGCCATTGATCTTGTGTGTATGAACTTCATTTGCATTTGTTCGTGCACTTAACAGCTACTTTTGACCCCGTTTTGGTGCTTATGAACCTCATTTGCATTTGTTCTTGTTTATATGCTTCTTAACCACTTTTGCCCTTGTTCTTGTGCCTAGCAACATCATTTACACTTGTTTCTACACTTAACAACCTCAGTTAGCGTTGTTCCTGTGATTAAGAACCTCTTTTGCCCTTGATCTTGTCCTTATGAGCCTCATTTGCATTTGTTCTTGTCCTTAGAAACCATATTTTCCCTTGATTGTGTGCTTAACAACCTCTATTGGCGTTGTTCTTGTGCTTCATAACTTCTTTTGCCCTTGTTCTTGTGCTTAGCAACATCATTTACACTTATTCTTGTGCTTAACAACCTCATTTGTCGTTGTTCTTACGGTTTGGAACATAATTTGTCTTATATCTTGTGCTTATTAATATCATTTGCATTTATTCTTGTACTTAGGAACCTCATTTGTTATTGTTCGTGTGCTTAACAACCTCAATTGTCGTTGTTCTTATACGTCTTAACCTCATGTGCCCTTGTTCTTGGGCTTAACAACCTCATTTGTCATTGTTCTTACACTTTGCAATATAATTAGCCCTTGATTTTGTGCTTATGAACCTCATTTGTATTTGTTCTTTTGCTTAAGAACCTCATTTTCCCTGTTCGTGTGCTCGACAAACTCAATTGTTGCTGTTCTTATGCTTGTCGTTGTTCTTGTGCTTAACACCCTCATTTGTCATTGTTCTTCCGCTTTGCAACATAATTAGCCCTTGATCTTGTGCTTATGAACCTCATTTGCATTTGTTCTTGTGTTTAGGAACCTTATTTGGTTTTGTTTGTGTGCTTAACAACCTTAATTGGCGTTGTTCGTGTGCTTAACAACCTTTCTTGCCCTTGTTCTTGTGCTAAGCAACATCATTTACACTTGTTATTGTGCTTAACAACCTCATTTGTAATTGTTCTTGAGCTTTGCAACATAATTTGCCCTTGATCTTATGCTTATGAACCTCATTTGCATTTGCTTTTGTGCTTGCGAACCTCATTTGCCTTTGTTTGTGTGCTTAACAACCTTAATTGGCATTGTTCATGTGCTGAACAACCTCTTTTGTCCTTGTACTTGTGCTTAGCAACATCAGTTACACTTGTTGTTGGACTTAACAACCTCATTTGTAATTGTTCTTGAGCTTTACAACATAATTTGCCCTTGATCTTGTGCTGATGAACATCATTTGCATTTGTTCTTGTGCTTAGGACCCTCATTTGGCATTGTTCGTGTGCTTAGCAACCTCAATTTTCGTTGTTCTTATGCTTCTTAACCTCGTTTGCCCTCGTTCTTGTGCTTAACAACCTCATTTGTCATTGTTCTTGTTCTTTGCAACATAATTAGCCCTCGATCTTGTGCTTATGAAGCTCATTTGCATTTGTTCTTGTGCTTAGGAGCCTCGTTTGCCCTTGTTCTTGTGCTTAACACCCTCATTTGTTATTGTTCTTGCGCTTTGCAACATAATTAGCCCTTGATCTTGTGCTTAACAACCTCAATTGTCGTTGTTCATATGCTTAGGAACCACTTTTGCCCTTGTTCTTGTGCTTAGCAACCTCAATTGCCATTGTTCATATGCTTCTTAATTTCTTTTTCGCTTGTTCTTGCGCTTAGCAACATCATTTACACTTGTTCTTGAGCTTAAGAACCTCATTTGTCGTTGTTCTTGCGCTTTCCAACATAATTTGTCCTTGGTCTTGTGCTTATGAACCTCATTTGTATATGTTCTTGTGCTTAGAAACCTCATTTGCCCTTGTCCGTATGGTTCACAGCCGCAATTGTCGTTGTTTATATGCTTCTTAACCTCTTTTACCCTTGTTCTTGTGCTGAGCAACATCATTTACACTTGTTTGTACGGTTAACAACCTCAATTAGCGTTGTTCATGTGCTTAAAAACCACTTTTGCCCTTGATCTTGAGCTTATGAACCACATTTGCATTTGTTCTTGTGCTTAGGGACCTCAGTTCCCCTTGTTTCTGTGCTTAACAACTACAATTTGCGTTCCTCATATGCTTCTTAACCACTTTTACCCTTGTTCTAGTGCTTAGCAACATCATTTACACTTGTTCTTGTGCTTAAGAACCTCATTTGTCGTTGTTCTTGCGGTTGGCAACATAATTTGCACTTTATTTTGTGCTTATGAACCTCATTTGCATTTGTTCTTGTGCTTAGGAACTTTATTTGCCCCCATTTGTGTGGTTAACAACCTCAATCAGCGTTGTTCGTGTGCTGAACAACCTCGTTTGCCCTTGATGTTGTGCTTATGAACCACATTTGCATTTGTTATTATGCTTAGGGACTTCATTTCCCTTGTTTGTGTGCTTAACAACTACATTTTTCGTTGCGTATATGCTTCTGAACCAATTTTGCCCTTGTTCTAGTGCTTAGCAACATCATTTACACTTGTTCTTGTGGTTAAGAACCTCATTTGTTGTTGTTCTTGCAGTTCGCAACATAATTTGCCCTTTATCTTGTGCTTATGAACCTCATTTGCATTTGTTCTTGTGCTTAGGAAGTTGATTTGCCCATGTTTGTGTGGTTAACAACATCAATTAAAATTGTTCGTGTGCTTAACAACCTCTTTTGCCCTTGATCTTGTGCTTATGAACCTCATTTGCATTTGTTCTTGTGCTTAGGCACCTTATTTTCCCTCGCTTGTGTGGTTAACAACCTCGATTGGCATTGTTCGTGTGCTTAACAACCTCATTTGCATTTGTTCTTGTGCTTAACCTTATTTTCCCTTGTTTGTGAGGTTAACAACCTCAAATAGCGTTGTTCGTGTGCTTAAGAACCTCTTTTCCCTTGATCTTGTGCTTATGAAACTCATTTGCATTTGTTCTTGTCCTTAGAAATCACATTTTCCCTTGTTTGCGTGCTTAACAACCTCTATTGGCGTTGTTCATGTGCTTCATAAATTCTTTGGCCCTTGTTCTTGTGCTTAGCAACATCATTTACCATTATTCTTGTGCTTAACAACCTCATTTGTCCTTATTCTTACGGTTTGGAACATAATTTGCCTTTGATCTTGTGCTTATGAATATCATTTGCATTTGTTCTTGTGCTTAAGAACCTCATTTGTCATTGTTCGTGTGTTTCACAACCTCAATTGTCGTTGTTCTTATGCTTCTTTACCTCATGTGCACTTGTTCTGGTGCTTAAGAATCTCATTTGTCATTGTTCTTACGCTTTGCAACATAATTAGCCCTTGATCTTGAGCTTATGAACCTCATTTTCCCTTGTTCGTGTGCTTAACAAACTCAATTGTTGTTGTTCTTATGCTTCTTAACCTCGTTTGCCCTTGTTCTTGTGCTTAACATCCTCATTTGTCGTTGTTCTTGCACTGTGCAACATAATTAGCCCTTGATCTTGTGCTTATGAACCTCATTTGCATTTGTTCTTGTGTTTAGGAACCTTATTTACCTTTGTTTGTATGCTTAACAACCTTAATTGGCGTTGTTCGTGTACTTAACAACCTTTCTTGCCCTTGTTCTTGTGCTAAGCAACATCATTTACACTTGTTATTGTGCTTAACAACCTCATTTGTAATTGTTCTTGAGCTTTGCAACATAATTTGCCCTTGATCTTATGCTTATGAACCTCATTTGCATTTGTTCTTGACCTTAGAAACCTCATTTACCTTTGTTTGTGTGCTTAACTACCTTAATTGGCATTGTTCGTGTGCTGAACAACCTCTTTTGCCCTTGTTCTTGTGCTTAGCAACATCATTTACATCTATTATTGTACTTAACAACCTCATTTGTAATTGTTCTTGAGCTGTACAACATTATTTGCCCTTGATCTTGTGCTTATGAACCTCATTTGCATTTGTTCTTGACCTTAGAAACCTCATTTTCCCTTGTTTGTGTGCTTAACAGCCTGAATTGGCGTTGTTCGTGTGCTTCATAACTTCTTTTGCCCTTGTTCTTGTGCTTAGCAACATCATTTACACATATGATTGTGCTTAACAATCTCATTTGTCGTTGTTCTTGCGCTTTGCAACATAATTTGAGCTTGATTTTGTGCTTATGAACCTCATTTGTATATGTTCTTGTGCTTAGGAACCTCATTTGCCCTTGTTCGTATGGTTCACAACCGCAATTACCATTGTTTATATGCTTCTTAACCTCTTTTGAGCTTGTTCTTGTGCTTAGCAACATCATTTACACTTGTTTGTACCCTTAACAACCTCAGTTAGCGTTGTTCGTGTGCTTAACAACCTCATTTGTATTTGTTCTTGTTCTTAGGGACCTCATTTCCCCTTGTTTCTGTGCTTAACAACTACAATTTTCGTTGCTCATATGCTTCTTCATCACTTTTGGCCTTGTTCTAGTTCTTAGGAACATCATTTACACTTGTTCCTGTACTTAAGAACCTCATTTGTCGTTGTTCTTGCGATTGCCAACATAATTTGCCCTTTATCTTGTGCTTATGAACCTCATTTGCATTTGTTCTTGTGCTTAGGAACCTCATTTTCCCTTGTTCGTGTGCTTAACAAACACAATTGTTGTTGTTCTTATGCTTCTTAACCTTGTTTGCTCTTGTTCTTGTGCTTAACACCCTCATTTGTCATTGTTCTTCCGCTTTGCAACATAATTAGCCCTTGATCTTGTGCTTATGAACCTCATTTGCATTTGTTCTTGTGTTTAGGAACCTTATTTGGTTTTGTTTGTGTGCTTAACAACCTTAATTGGCGTTGTTCGTGTGCTTAACAACCTTTCTTGCCCTTGTTCTTGTGCTAAGCAACATCATTTACACTTGTTATTGTGCTTAACAACCTCATTTGTAATTGTTCTTGAGCTTTGCAACATAATTTGCCCTTGATCTTATGCTTATGAACCTCATTTGCATTTGTTCTTGACCTTAGAAACCTCATTTACCTTTGTTTGTGTGCTTAACTACCTTAATTGGCATTGTTCGTGTGCTGAACAACCTCTTTTGCCTTGGTTCTTGTGCTTAGCAACATCATTTACACCTGTTATTGTACTTAACAATCTCATTTGTAATTGTTCTTGAGCTGTACAACATAATTTGCCCTTGATCTTGTGCTTACGAACCTCATTTGCATTTGTTCTTGACCTTAGAAACCTCATTTTCCCTTGTTTGTGTGCTTAACAGCCTGAATTGGCGTTGTTCGTGTGCTTCATAACTTCTTTTCCCTTGTTATTGTGCTTAGCAACATCATTTACACATATTCTTATGCTTAACAATCTTATTTGTCGTTGTTCTTGCGCTTTGCAATATAATTTGCGCTTGATCTTGTTCTTATGAACCTCATTTGTATATGTTCTTGTGCTTAGGAACCTCATTTGCCATTGTTTGTGTAGTTCACAACCGCAATTGCCGTTGTTTATATGCTTCTTAACCTCTTTTGCCCTTGTTCTTGTGCTTAGCAACATCATTTACACTTCTTTGTACGCTTAACAACCTCAATTAGCGTTGTTCGTGTGCTTAAAGAACCGCAATTGCCTTTGATCTTGAGTTTATGAACCACATTTGCATTTGTTATTGTGCTTAGGGACCTTATTTCCCCTTGTTTGTGTGCTTAACAACTACAATTTTTGTTGCTCATATGCTTCTTAACCACTTTTGTCATTGTTCTAGTGCTTAGCAACATCATTTACACTGTTTTTCGTGCTTAAGAACCTCATTTGTCGTTGTTCTTGCAGTTGCCAACATAATTTTCCCTTTATCTTGTGCTTATGAACCTCATTTGCATTTGTTCTTGTGCTTAGGAAGTTTATTTTCCCTTGTTTGTATGGTTAACAACCTCTTTTAGCCCTGATCTTGTGCTTATGAACCTCATTTGCATTTGTTCTTGTGCTTAGGAACCTTATTTTCCCTTGTTTGTGTGGTTAACAACCTCAATTAGTATTGTTCGTGTACTTAACAACCTCTTTTGCCCTTGATCTTGTGCTTATGAAACTCATTTGCATTTGTTCTTGTCCTTAGAAACTTCATTTTCCCATGTTTGTGTGCTTAGCAACCTCTATTGGCGTTGTTCGTGTGCTTCATAACTTCTTTTGCCCTTCTTGTGCTTAGCAATATCATTTACACTTTTTCTTGTGCTTAACAACCTCATTTGTTCTTGTGCTTAGGAACCTCATTTGTCATTGTTCGTGTGCTTAGGAAGTTTATTTACCCTTGTTTGTGTGGTTAACAACCTCAATTAACGTTGTTCGTGTGCTTAACAACCTCTTTTGCCCTTGATCTTGTGCTTATGAACCTCATTTGCATTTGTTCTTGTGCTTAGGAACCTTATTTTTCCTTGTTTGTGTGGACAACCTCAATTCGCATTGTTCGTGTGCTTATGAACCTCATTTGCATTTGTTTTTGTTGCTCATACGCTTCTTAACCACTTTTGCCCTTGTTCTAGTGCTTAGCAACATCATTTACACTTGTTCTTGTGCTTAAGAACCTCATTTGTCGTTGTTCTTGCGGTTGGCAACATAATTTGCCCTTTATTTTGTGCTTATGAACCTCATTTGCATTTGTTCTTGTGCTTAGAAACTTCATTTTCTCATGTTTGTGTGGTTGACAACCTCAATTAGCATTGTTCGTGTGCTTAACAACCTCTTTTGCCCTTGATCTTGTGCTTATGAAACTCATTTGCATTTGTTCTTGTCCTTAGAAACTTCATTTTCTCATGTTTGTGTTCTTAACAACCTCTATTGATGTTGTTCGTGTACTTCATAACTTCTTTTGCCCTTCTTGTGCTTAGTAACATCATTTACACTTTTTCTTGTGCTTACCAACTTCATTTGTTCTTGTGCTTAGGAACCTCATTTGTCATTGTTCGTGTGCTTAGGAAGTTTATTTACCCTTGTTTGTGTGGTTAACAACCTCAATTAGAGTTGTTCGTGTGCTTAACAACCTCTTTTGCCCTTGATCTTGTGCTTATGAACCTCACTTGCATTTGTTCTTGTGCTTAGGAACCTTATTTTCCCTTGTTTGTGTGGTTAACAACCTCAATTAGCATTGTTCGTGTGCTTATGAACCTCATTTGCATTTGTTTTTGTTGCTCATATGCTTCTTAACCACTTTTGTCCTTGTTCTAGTGCTTAGCAACATCATTTACACTTGTTCTTGTGCTTAAGAACCTCATTTACCGTTGTTCTTGCGGTTGGCAACATAATTTGCCCTTTATTTTGTGCTTATGAACCTCATTTGCATTTGTTCTTGTGCTTAGGAACTTTATTTACCCTTGTTTGTGTGGTTAACAACCTCAATTAGCGTTGTTCGTGTGCTTAACAACCTTTTTTGCCCTTGATCTTGTGCTTATGGACCACATTTGGATTAGTTATTGTGCTTAGGGACCTCATTTCCCCTTGTTTGTGTGCTTAACAACTACAATTTTCGTTGCTCACATGCTTCTTCACCACTTTTGCCCTTGTTCTAGTGCTTAGCAACATCATTTACACTTGTTTTTTTGCTTGAGAACCTCATTTGTCGTTGTTCTTGCGGTTGGCAACATAATTTGCCCTTTATTTTGTGCTTATGTACCTTATTCGCATTTGTTCTTGTGCTTAGGAACTTTATTTGCCCTTGTTTGTGTGGTTAACAACCACAATTAGCATTGTTCGTGTGCTTAACAACCTCTTTTGCCCTTGATCTTGTGCTTATGAACCTCTTTTGCATTTGTTCTTGTGCTTAGGAACCTTATTTTCCCTTGTTTGTGTGGTTAACAACCTCAATTAGCGTTGTTCGTGTGCTTAACAACTTCTTTTGCCCTTGATCTTGTGCTTATGAACCTCATTTGCATTTATTATTGTCCTTAGAAACCTCATTTTTCCTTGTTTGTGTGCTTAAAAACCTTAATTGGCGTTGTTCGTGTGCTTCATAACTTATTCTTGTGCCCTTGTCCTTGCTTAGCAACATCGTTTACACTTATTCTTGTGCTTAACAACCTCATTTGTTGTTGTTCTTACGGTTTGAAACATAATTTCCCTTTGATCTTGTGCTTGTGAACCTCATTTGCATTTGTTCTTGTGCTTTGGAACCTCATTTGTCATTGTTCGTGTGCTTAACAACCTTAATTGTCGTTGTTCTTATGCTTCTTAACCTCATTTGTCCTTGTTCTTGTGCTTAACAACCTCATTTTTCATTGTTCTTACACTTTGCAACTTAATTAGCCCTCGATCTTGTGCTTATGAACCTTATTTGTATTTGTTCTTGTGCTTAGGAACCTCATTTGCCCTTGTTCGTGTACTTAACAGACTCAATTTTTGCTGTTCTTATGCTTCTTAACCTCGTTTGACCTTGTTCTTGTGCTTAACATCCTCATTTGTCGTTGTTCTTGCGCTTTGAAACATAATTAGCCCTTGATCTTGTGCTCATGAACCTCATTTACATTTGTTCTTGTGCTTAGGAACCTCGTTTGTGTTTGTTTGTGTGCTGAACAACCTTAATTGGCATTGTCCGTGTGCTGAACAACCTCTTTTGCCCTTGTTCGTGTGCTTAGCAACATCATTTACACTTGTTATTGTGCTTAACAACCTCATTTGTCATTGTTCTTGAGCTTTGCAACATAATTTGCACTTAATCTTGTGCTTATGAACCTCATTTGCATTTGTTCTCGTACTTAGGACCCTCATTTGCCATTGTTCGTGTGCTTAACAACCTCAATTGTCATTATTCTTATGCTTCTTAACTTCGTTTGCCCTTATTCTTGTGCTTAACAACCTCCTTTGTCATTGTTCTTGCGCTTTGCAACATAATTAGCCCTCGATCTTGTGCTTATAAACCTCATTTTCATTTGTTCTTGTTCTTAGGAGCCTCGTTTGCCCTTGTTCTTGTGCTTAACACTCTCATTTGTCGTTGTTCTTGCGCTTTGCAACATAATTAGTCCTTGATCTTGTATTTATGAACCTCATTTGCATGTGTTCTTGTGCTTAGGAACCTTATTTATCTTTATTTGTGTGCTTAACAACTTTAATTGTCCTTGTTCTTGTGCTTAGCAACATCATTTACACTTGTTATTGTGCTTAACAACCTCATTTGTCATTGTTCTTCAGCTTTGCAACATAATTTGCCCTTGATCTTGTACTTATGAACCTTATTTGCATTTGTTCTTGTGCTTAGGAACCTCATTTGCCTTTGTTTGTGTGCTTAACAACCTTAATTGACGTTGTTCGTGTGCTTAACAACCTCTTTTGCCCTTGTTCTTATGCTAAGCATCATCATTTACACTTGTTATTGTGCTTATCAACATCATTTGTCATTGTTCTTGAGCTTTGCAACATAATCTGTCCTTAATCTTGCGCTTATCAAACTCATTTGCATTTGTTCTTGTGCTTAGGACCCTCATTTACCCTTGTTCGTGTGCTGAACAACCTCATTTGTCATTGTTCTTGCGCTTTGACACATAATTAGCCCTCGATCTTGTGCTTATGAACATCATTTGCTTTTGTTCTTGTGCTTAAGAGCCTCGTTTGCTATTGTTCTTGTGCTTAACACTCTCACTTCTCGTTGATCTCACGCTTTGCAACATAATTAGCCCTTGATCTTGTGCTTAAGAACCTTAATTGTCGTTGTTCATATGCTTTGGATCCACTTTTGCCCTTGTTCTTGTGCTTAGCAACCTCAATTGTCATTGTTCATATGCTTCTTAACTTCTTTTTCGTTTGTTCTTGCGCTTAGCAACATCATTTACACTTGTTTGTACGCTTAACAACCTCAATTAGCGTTGTTCTTGTGTTTAAGAACCTCTTTTGCACCTGATCTTGAGCTTATAGACCTCATTTGAATTTGTTCTTGTGCTTAGGGACCTCATTTGCCCTTGTTTGTGTGCTAAACAACTACAATTTTCGTTGTTCATATGCTTCTTAACCACTTTTGCCCTTGTTCTAGTGCTTAGCAACATCATTTACACTTGTTCTTGTGCTTAAGAACCTCAGTTGAATTTGTTTTTGTACTTAGGAACCTCATTTACCCTTTTTCATGTGCTTAACAACCTCAATTGGCGTTGTTCATAAGCTTCTTAATTTCTTTTTCGCTTGTTTTTGTGCTTAGCAACATCATTTACACTTGTTCTTGTGCTTAAGAACCTCATTTGTCGTTGTTCTTGCGCTTTCTAACATAATTTGCACTAGATCTTGTGCTTATGAACCTCATATGCATTTGTTATTGTGCTTAAGAAACTCATTTGCTCTTCTTTGTGTGCTTAACAATTTTAATTGGCGTTGTTCGTGTGCTTAACATCCTATTTTGGCCTTGATCTTGTGCATATGAACCTCATTTGCATTTGTTCTTGTGCACAGGAACCTCATTTGCCCTTGTTCGTGTGCTTAACAACCTCAATTGTCGTTGTTCATATGCTTCATAACATTTTTTTCCCTTGTTCTTGTGCTTAGCAAAATCATTACACTTGTTATTGTGCTTAACAACGTCATTTGTCGTTGTTCTTGCGCTTTGCAACGTAATTTGCGCTTGATGTTGTGCTTATGAACCTCATTTGTATATGTTCTTGTGCTTAGGAACCTCACTTGCCCTTGTTCGTGTGGTTCACAACCGGAATTTTCGTTGTTTATATGTTTTTAACCTATTTTGCCCCTGTTCTTGTGCTTAGCAACATCATTTACACTTTTTTGTACGCTTAACAACATCAATTAGCGTTGTTCGTGTGCTTAAGAACTTCTTTTGCCCTTAATCTTGAGCATATGAACTTCATTTGCATTTGTTCTTGTGCTTAGGGACCTCATTTCTCCTTTGTTTGTGTGCTTAACAACTACAATTTTCGTTGTTCATTTGCTTCTTAACCATTTTTGCCCTTCTTCTAGTGCTTAGCAACATCATTTACACTTGTTCTTGTGCTTAAGAACCTCTTTTGTTCGTGTGCTTCATAACTTCTTTTGCCCTTGTTCTTGTTCTTAGCAACATCATTTACACTTATTCTTGTGCTTCACAACCTCATTTGTCGTTGTTCTTACGGTTTGAAACATAATTTGCCTTTGATCTTGTGCTTATGAACATCATTTGCATTTGTTCTTGTGCTTTGGAACCTTATTTGTCATTGTTCGTGTGCTTAACAACCTCAATTGTCGTTGTTCTTATGCTCTTTAACCTCATTTGCCATTGTTCTTGTGCTTAACAAGCTCATTTGTCATTGTTCTTACGTTTTGCAACATAATTAGCCTTCGATCTTGTGCTTATGAAACTCATTTGTTCTTGTGCTTAGAAACCTCATTTGCCCTTATTTGTATGCTTAACAACCTCAATTGTTGTTGTTCTTATGCTTTTAACATTGTTTGCCCTTGTTCTTGTACTTAACACCCTCATTTGTCGTTGTTCTTGCGCTTTGCAACATAATTAGCCCTTGATCTTGTGCTTAGGAACCTTATTTGCCCTTGTTTGTGCGCTTGACAACCTCAATTGACGTTGTTCCTATGCTTAACAACATTTTTTGCCTGTGATCTTGTGCTTAGGAACCTCATTTACCCTATTTCGTGTGCTTAACAACCTCAATTGTCGTTGTTCATATGCTTCTTAATTTTTTTTTTCGTTGTTCTTGTGATTAGCAACATCATTTACAATTGTTCTTATGTTTAAGAACCTCATTTGTCATTGTTCTTGCACTTTCCAACATAATTTGCCTTTGATCTTGTGCATATGAACCTCATATGCATTTGTTATTGTGCTTAGGAAGGTCATTTGTCATTGTTTGTGTGCTTAACAACCTTAATTGGCGTTGTTCGTGAGCTTAACAACCTCTTTTACCCTTGATCTTGTGCTTATGAACATCATTTGCATTTGTTCTTGTGCTTAGGAACCACATTTGCCCTTGTTCGTGTGCTTAACAACCACAATTGTCGTTGTTCATATGCTTCTTAACCTTTTTTGTCATTGTTCTTATGCTTTGCAACATCATTTACACTTGTTATTGTGCTTAACAACCTCATTTGTCGTTGTTCTTGCGCTTTGCATCGTAATTTGCCCATGATCTTGTGGTTATGAACCTCATTTGTATTTGTTCATGTGCTTAAAAACTCTTTTGCCCTTGTTCGTGTGGTTCACAACCGCAATTGTCGTTGTTTATATGCTTCTTAACCTCTTTTGCCCTTATTCTTGTTCTTAGCAACATCATTTACACTTGTTTGTACGCTTAACAACCTCAATTAGCGTTGTTCTTGTGTTTAAGAACCTCTTTTGCACTTGTTCTTGAGCTTATAGACCTCATTTGAATTTGTTCTTGTGCTTAGGGACCTCATTTGCCATTGTTTGTGTGCTAAACAACTACAATTTTCGTTGTTCATATGCTTCTTAACCACTTTTGTCCTTGTTCTAGTGCTTAGCAACATCATTTACACATATGATTGTGCTTAACAACCTCATTTGTCGTTGTTCTTGCGGTTTGCAACATAATTTGTCCTTTATCTTATGCTTATGAACCTCATTTGCATTTGTTCTTGTGCTTAGGAACTTTATTTACCCTTGTTTGTGTGGTTAACAACCTCAATTAGCGTTGTTCGTGTGCTTAACAACCTCTTTTGCCCTTGATCTTGTGCTTATGAATCTAATTTGCATTTGTTCTTGTGCTAAGGAACCGTATTTTCCCTTGTTTGTGTGGTTAACAACCTCAATTAGCGTTGTTCGAGTGCTTAAAAACCTCTTTTGCCCTTGATCTTGTGCTTATGAACCTCATTTGCATTTGTTCTTGTGCTTAAGAACCTCATTTTCTCTTTTTGTGTGGTTAACAACCTCAATTGGCGTTGTTCGTGTGCTTCATAACTTCTTTTGCCCTTGTTCTTGTGCTTAGCAACATCATTTACACTTATTCTTGTGCTTAACAACCTCATTTGTCGTTGTTCTTACGGTTTGGAACATAATTTGTCTTTGATCTTGTGCTTATGAATTTCATTTGCATTTGTTCTTGTGCTTAGGAACCTCATTTGTCCTTGTTGGGTGCTTAACAACCTCAATTGTCGTTGTTCGTGCACTTAACAGCTTCTTTTAACCTTGTTTTGGTGCTTATGAACCTCATCGTATTTGTTCTTGTGCTTAGGAACCTCATTTGTTATTGTTCGTGTGCTTAACAATCTCAATTGTCGTTGTTCTTATGGTTTTTAACCTCGTTTGTCCTTGTTATTGTGCTTAACAACCTCATTTGTCATTGTTCTTGCGCTTTGCAACATAATTAGACCTCGATCTTGTGGTTATGAACCTCATTTGTATTTGTTCTTGTGCTTAGGAACCTCATTTGCCCTTGTTCGTGTGCTTAAAAACCTTAATTGTTGTTGTTCTTATGATTCTTAACCTCGTTTGCCCCTACCTATATCTAAAAGAGTAGTAAAAAGATTCTGAAAAAAGTGTAGAACTTAATCTTCGAGTAAATTTTTCATATGAAGATCATGTTAATATCAATTGTTCAAACTAGTGTAGTAAAATTCAGTCTATTCGGCCGAATATTCATATTTGGTTGCAATCCGAATAGAAAATCTATATTCTATCCGAATATGAAGTTTAGAGCATATTATCGGTTTAGAATATATTAATAGTGATAAAATACCGGTTTAAAGTATATTAACAGTGATTTATAGTATATTAACAGTGAGTCATAACACATATTACCATATGATTGTTTATATATACGAATTCTCATTTAAAATTCGCATATATAAATCCGAATAAAAATCTGCATATGCAGCCACATACACGGTATGCGGTATGTACCGCCTTCCGCATACCGAATGAGAACCGAATTTCAAAACACTGGTTCAAACTAATTAAAACTAAGATATGAATTCATAGTATGGGCCAATATGCGCTATGGATAATACCTTAGCCTCACTCAATTTTTATTGCATATAATAATATATAATTATAAACATATCATATTATACAGTTTTTTTTTTCAAATTAACGTGGCATGGAAGGCTAAGAAACCGAATGGAGCATTAAAAAAAAACATTTTTTTATTTCTGACTAAATATTTAATATATTTCTAAAAATAAAAATATTGTTGAGGACTGCCCAACATGATCAAACACAGGGGTTAATGGTACTAATATAAATCAGTTAAGAGTCTGATGGTACTCATAATTGCACGGTACTGCCTCTATATATATACCTCATGGTATAATTCCCAACTTTTCTAATCAAATCATCCATACGCTCAAACCAAATGGCTTGGGCATGGTTTGCATTCACCGATCTAATCCTATGTATTCCTTGGCTCCTATTTCTCTATTATTTGTACAACAATTTCTTAGTCTCCCATTCACCAGTAAACTTCCCCATAGTTCGTATGCTTAGCCAATGTCCAACAATTCCACGACTGGATAACCAACAGCCTGGTAAACGGCAATTTGTACTTCAGAGGTCCCTGGTTCTCTGGTATGGAATATTTTTTTACCAGTGATCCAGCAAATGTGCATCACATTCTTACCCAAAACTTTCAGAACTATCCTAAAGGGGGTGACTTTCTTGAGATCTTTGAGGTACTTGGCGATGGGATCTTTGACACAGATGGTGACTCATGGAGATTTTAGTGTGAAAAGCTTCAGCTAGCCATGTCACAGAAATCCTTCAGCACATTCATTGCCAAGACAACCCTGGATAAAATTGAGAATGCTCTCCTCCCATTCCTTTCACAAACAGTTGAGCATGACCGATTGATAGATTTGCAAGATATGATCTCAAGGCTGTCTTTTGACATGTCTTGTATTTTATCATTTGGAACTGATCCAAGCAGCCTATCAATGGATCTGCCTGTTGTTTCATTTGCAAGAGTTGTCGATGATACATCTGCCGCATTATTCTCCCACTTATCCAGTCCAGCGGCCTTGTGGAAGCTTTTGAAGTTGTTAGGAATTGGGCAAGAAAAAAAGTTGGCCAAAGCATGAGTTGTGGGAGATCGATCGGTTCCTAACAGAAGCAATTGAAAAGAGGAAACAGGAAATGAATGAGGGGAAACATGTATGCCCCGATATGCTGAGTTCATAACTTCATATTTGAGTAATGAAGATTTACCAAATTCAAATGAGTTCTTGAGGGACAACCTTAATAGTTTTCTGACAGCAGGCTGTGATACCACTAGCTCAGGCCTCTGTTGGTTCTTCTGGGCCCTTTCTCAAAATAAGCAAACCGAATAGAAAATCCTATGCGAACTGAGCTCCGCACGTCATAACATTACACCAAAAGGTCTAATAACTTTTGATACGGAAGAATTAGAGAATTTGGTCTACTTCAGGGCTGCTTTTATGGAATCCCTTAGACTTTTTCCGCCAATCCCTCATAATTTGAAGGCAGTGTTGAAGCCTGACCTACTACCATGTGGCTTCAGAGTAACTCCAGAGATGAATATCATTGTGTCAATATAATGGGAAGGATGCAAAAGATATGGGGGGAAAGATGATAGCAGCAACAATGGTGTATAATTTTTGTTTTGAAGTTGTGGAAGGGCATGTTGTAGAACCTGCATTGTCCATTACGCTCAACATGAAGAATGGTCTCAGGGTGCGCATTAGAAAGAGAACTAGCATTTGATAATTAATTTCCATGATTCGTTAAATTTATTCTTAATTAAATGTTTGTGCGCTCTGTGTGCAGCTAAATTAATGTTCACGTGATGCTAAATATTTATTGTGTTTTATTGTATGATCATGTATTATCAATTTATCATGCTATGGTTTGTATCTAGTTTAATTAATGTGGTCCGTTATACTTATAATTGTTTGGTCTTAATTGTGTGATTAGCATTTCGTTTTGTAAAAATTAAGTTGCTTGTAAATCTCTCAAATTAATCATTCTAATTTAGTTATTTTTTAAAGCTTGAATAGTCAAAGTAGTTCACATAAAAGTTTAATATCAAATTATTTCATTTACATGTATATTAAAAATTAAAGGATTTTAATTTCAGGTAAATAACCATTTAGGAGGGAAGATTTTGTTGGCATAATTTGACACCAAATGCTTTAAAATTAAATCCAGGGATAAACTATACATATTTTAGAAAAAAAAAATACAATTAGCACCATGACTATTTTTGTTTCAAAACTCGACGGATCACGAATATTCTTTTTTTAGATTTATGTTTAATGAATAGATATAAAAAGAAATGGCGCAGTTGAGCTGGTGGCGTGTTTTTTCTTTCAAGTCGAGAAATGGCGCAGTTGATATGTATGTCCAACATCAGTTGAATTTTATACCTCATTTGTGGAAAAAAAAAATATATATGTATTGTGTTTACTTGTATACTATTAGCATTGTGTTATAATATATTTTGTTGACCTTGCAACAGCACTCCAAATCCGTATCGTCTCATGTACAGGACTGACTGGAATTCGATGCCTACATAGACATAGGGGTCCTTTTTTGAGATTTGTACCACAGTTAAAGAACAGTCAGGATTTAGTAATTGTAGGTGCAGTACCACTGTACCAGTGATCCTAATGTTTGGATTTGTATATAATGTTTGTAATGTACGCAGTTAGAGTGATCTGTTCAGATGTATCTAGTGAAATTTTACTTGTGCCTCAAGATTGATCCTGTTAATTATCAGTTAAAGCTCATAAACCTTTCGAACAAAACCAAAACGCAAACCAGGAATCTCCAACACACCACACACTTGAAGTGCAATTATAATTCTGAAAAATAGTTCTTCAAACAAAAAATAAGTCCCTAAAGAGAACATTAAAAGTGGCATGTTTTACAGTTTTACCATCCTGTAGTAATTCTGAATAGATAAAAGAAAATGGTACGTACCTACTTTAAATTAGCAAAGATTAAGAATAAACCAATTCACTGATAAGAAAATACCTCAACTTCAGTATGGAAATATCATTTGTAATTCTTTATTGTTAGAAAAGAAAATACCGTTTCTTGACACAAAACAGAACGATCTGGCGGTAATTATTCATACACAGTTGACAAAAAGAAGCGGGGGCATTCAAAAGCAATACAGAAAACAGATGACCACCATTGTAATTCTCAACTACAAAAAAAAAAAATCATGCTACAGTATTTTACCTAATCCTATCTTTTACCCTAATTGTCTTTGGTGCAACTCTCTTGGATTATGGGCCCACATTGGTGCAGCCTATCATAAAGCAACAGGGCAAAATTTTGGTATGAGACCATGGTGCATCCTAAATGAAAATTTTATAATGAATAAACAAATTCAGATAATAAAAAATCATCTGAAAATTTAGTCCGCAGTCATGAATGGATCATTGTCGCCAAGGTCAGCAATTATGGGCTCCAATTTTTCCATTTCCTCTCCTTCTGGGATGAAGAAGGTTGGGAATGGTAGAAGAGATCTGTCTGGCTTCTTATAATGTGCATCCCTAATGAAAACAAAACTTCCTTCTGGACCGGGCACCTAACAAAATATTATGACTAGTTAATTTATTTGTGGTCATACATCAGCCCATGAACTATGTGGCAACCGGTCAATGCTAAATATATCTGTTTCAAGACCAAAAGGACCCAAATTTGAATATTTCGCAGAGTCACTCTTCTCTTGTAACAACAAAAAAGGAAATAAAAAGTCTAACCTTCTCTGCAACTTTTATGATTAATGAGGGGAACTTTTGCAGGCTTACTCAGAGAGGAACAGAACATAATAACCAAGTTATCACAAGGGATTTAAAATCTCTCATAAATAGGCTTCCTGATAGCAAACATTGAATAGGGCCTTTTCCTGAATTTAGTAATTAGTAAATAGCCAAAATAATAATAGCACAAAAACTAATTTTCTGCACCACCCTTTTGACAAAATTTGACTCAATGACCTTTCTCAATGTTCATATAAGTACAAAACAAAAACACAAAGTGAATAGACAATGCATATATTAGAAGAATACCTGGCCTTTGACCCACATCAAATTTCGAGCAGGCTCGATTTTATAGACCCACACATTCTTCACAGTAGTTTGCTCCCCTCCCATTCGCCCAGGCATCTTCTTCCCTTTGAATACCTATATTTAGCCGAAGTACATTAGCAATTGGACAATTACGTGTTCCTTTAGAAAGCAAATATCAGATACCAGTCCTCCAATAGTTTGAGCCTGCCTATGCTGTGCTAATGACTCACAATTTCTGACCCAAGTTGACCTGCTTAGGCAGACTCATTGGATCATCAATGTGTGAAATTTTTCGAGTAGGCCATGCATAGTAGTCATTTTTATTAAAATAAACAGGCTGAAGTCAGGCTAAATCAGACCCATTCAGGCAACCGGAAAAGGTAACAAGTCAGGCTAAGTGAGACCCAACTTGATAACAAGTCAGGCAACCGGATAAGGTAACAAGTCAGGACTTCAACCCCAAACAAACCCAGTAAATAATGGTACACCCTTGTGGGCACTTAAAGTGTAATAAAATGTAGTTTTATGCGGTGCATATGCGGCCGCATATGCGTATGCACCCTCCAACCGCATTAAAAATTCATATGCGGACCGCATACGCTCAAAACGGGTTTAAATTATTAATAACCCATTAACTGAGTCCACAGATCTGAAATGTCCAGAACCCATTATTTGAGTTCCGAATTCGGCTCCGTTAATATACCCAGTGCTCTCTCCGGCTTCTTTTATAGCGCTCCAGCGCTCTGGTAATATGTATTTGAAATTGTGGGACATTCAGAATGTACAAATTGGACTGGGGGCTACAGGTTTGGGGTGCTGGGCTTTACTGGACTTTGTTAAGTGGGCTGCGGATTAATACTTCTCACTGGTTTGCTGGGCTTTGTTAAGTAGTCCTTTGAATTGACACTCATTTAATAGCACTGCTTTGAACACATGAATTAAGTCAGAATTATTATTGAACTAATGTGTTTAAAATTAAACAAAGTATATCAAATACTTAAAAATCAAGATAGATTAATAAAAGTTCGTTACTAAACATAATATAATAGATAGACTGAACTTTTCTTTTTCTTTTTTCTTTTCTTTTCGTTACTAAAATCCACATATATACGTCCGCATAAAAATCTGCATATGCGGCTGCATATGGCATATGCGGTATGCGGTGGCCTTCCGCATACCGCATGAAAACCGCATTTAATAACACTGTGCACTTTTGAACCAGCTGGTACAGTTATCCTGGTTAATGTAGTTACCTTCCCAGGAGCATCTCTTTGACCAGTTGATCCAATGCTACGGTGTGAAAGTGATGCACCATGGGAAGCTGGCATGCCTTTAAAACCCCATCTCTTCATACCACCCTGCATTATAAAAAAATAAAAGCTTAGTATAATCAAGATGCAAAAGTCTAGAGCAACATGCATGGTACTAATATAATCCGCAAACATTCTGGGGATCAATATCTCTCTACTACAAAAAAGCAAGTGGAAGAACAGTACATGTAACCCAGCACCTGCCAGTGTATAAGTGATTTGTCATCTATTTCTATCTGTGCACAATATAATGTAAAGATAACTTGAGGGACTAGATACCCAGTTCTGCGCCCAGTTATCTCTTTAACAACAACAACAAAAAAGATAAAATAGTCCAACTGACTGCTTTACAAGTACTGGTAAGTTCTAATCCCATCAATGTGACTGGTCAGAGTACTACAAGATAGTTTGATAAGAAATAGCATGATAACAGGTAGGGGTGTAAGTCTAACTCGATTAGCC
This sequence comes from Carex cristatella, assembly GCA_024447775.1. Lineage (NCBI taxonomy): Eukaryota > Viridiplantae > Streptophyta > Magnoliopsida > Poales > Cyperaceae > Carex > Carex cristatella. The sequence continues at coordinate 2,431,542 of JAJHPF010000028.1, read as the reverse complement.
CGACCAACCTGGCCAACCCAACCCAAAAAAAATACAGATTTAGCATTTAATTGGTTAGTTATGAATTGGATTTTGATTAACCCGAGAACTAAAGTTTGAATATGGGTTTTGTAAAAGAAGTTGAGTAAAACCCGACCCGAAAATTGTACACTATTTCTTTAAGTAATTTGTTTGCATATAACTATAATAGTAATGTCATTCATAGAAATAATGCGATATTTTGTTGAATTTAATTTTTAATTTTAAACTTTCTCTACATTATTTTATGTTAAAATATGTTATATGTTTATATTTGTACCTTTTTCGATTAAAACTTATTATTACTTGTATTTTTATAAGTATTTTCCAAAGGGCTTTGGACAAAGCATTATCCAAAGTCTGGCCTAAACCGTCCGATTCTTGTCAAAACTAGCACATATGATTCATATTCACAGGACCATTTAAATTTATTAAGTTTTAAATCCATTTGCACAAATCTCAACGCAGATCAGACAACTTAGATCTGGCTATGGATAAATATTGTCCAAAGCCCTTTGGACCAAACCCAATTCCTTTTACAAGTAAAACCCGCCGAATCGGCAAAATTGGAGAGCATAACATAAATCTTGGATTGAATGGTTTTTTATTTTTGATTGATTAGTTACGGATTGAAAATGCTATTATCCAACTATATTAAATTGGATTCACAACCTAAGCTGACCAACCCGATCGCATACACTCATATTAAGAAGATGTACACACCTGGAAACCTTTGCCACGGGAGACGGCAGTGATGTCAACGTATTGGCCAGGGAGAAAATGACACACAGATATAGGCGTGCCGACAGGGAGGAGACCATCTTCAGTGACAGGAAACTCTCTGAGCTTTCGCTTCAACGGCACCCCGTGTGCCCTGAAGTGGCCCAACTCTGCTTTTGTCAGATGCTTCTCTTTCTTCTGCCCTGCTCCCACCTTCAGAGAAATGAAAAGGAAGGATTCATTTGCAATTTTCCAGATAAATCACGGAGGGTCCCGTCAGTTGTATGTAACAGATTAAGAACTGTTCAAGTGTTATTATATGTTGTTAAACATGTTCCAACATAGATGCTAAGGCTATGGATATCATCTCTGAATCAGTGTTCCTGTTCACATAGCAACAGATTAAAACTATTCAACTGTGTGTCAGTGTCTATGACTTGAAATCTAATATTTTAGTTTAAATACATTCACGCGTATTATAGAGAAATTACAGTCATCAATCTAGTAAGTACTTATTTGAAACCATATTCCTTCCTTTCAATTTAGAAAAATCAAAATGAAAATCACCAAACAAAATAGCAAAATGACAATAATATTTCTACGCATATTAATCGGTGTAAATTTATCATGTTGATAATAACTTTGAGGAAGCAAATTTAAAGCAGAGATTGACATTTTATTTGAAGAGATGTGAACAATACACCAAACAGCTTCACACATTAATACCATACAAGAAATTGTTACTAGTCACTGAAAATCAGTAACCAATGTTTTTTTCTGTGTCGTTTTCAACACTTACACTATGCTTATTTGGGTTTTGTAAAATGAAATGAGAGCATACACATAATATCTTCTCATCTCATTTCCAATAGAGTCCATAGCACCCAGCTATTTGGTAGACAAAACCTGTATCTCTTAATTTTCCTCGGAACAATTAGAAAATGATCGAGTAAAATACAATCCAAATAATTAATCTCCAAATATTTCACCTGAAGTGCGAAAATCCCTTCTTTTTCAACAGTTTTGACTTGCGTTACAACATTATCATCCAGCCAAAGCACCGAGACAGGAATTCTCTCGCCCCACTTGTCCCACAGCGCAGTCATGCCGCACTTGATCCCGATCGCACCAGTTCGTTTCGAATCAGGCGCCATCATGCGTGACTTCGCCTCTATAATCCGACTGGCGCCGTCTCCAGATTCCGATTCGCAATCTGGGAGGGGATCCGCGGAGAAGTTTCGAGAAGAGATGGTGAGAACGGGGCATTTGGGGCCTGGTTTGAGATAGAATTGGAAGAGGCGAGAGAGGTGGGTTCTGCCTCTGGAAGCGGCCGCCATTGGAGGAGAGGAGGCGAGGGTCAGTGAGCTGGTGGAGACGAAGGCATGAGACAACTACAAATTTGGGGGACGGCGAGGTGAGCGGAGTAGGGTTTAGCGACATCAGTCCAGGTTTTAGTCTTTGAGGACTACTTTGCAAAAAAAAAAGGGGGGGTATTTTTCTCACATATTTTAATTATTGTTTGCTCTCAAAATCATTATTTTCTCTGCAGATTGGGGAGAAAGGAAGAAAAAAAAATTCAAATATATATATATATATATTCGATACACAATATATGTTATGGGATGCTCCAGTTTTGAGTGAGGTTATGATAATGTGTTATAAATTTATTTATTTTTATTTTAAAAGTTTAAAAAGTCAATTCGAATTATTAAATGTAATTTTTACATAAAAATATATTTGAAAATTAACTTTCATATTTTAAAAAATTACTATTTAAAATTGATAGAAAATATTTGTTTTAAGATGTTTTAGAATTTTTAATTTTATGCTGCTTCGGCTCATTTTTTTTTCAAAATTTTGTGTTTATTTTCTTTTTAAGATAATGGCTTTAAATGCCTACAATTTAATTAATAAAAAAAAACATATTTACAGTCAGTCAAATTACTATAATTCCTAAATCTACTCTTTTATTCTTATGAAAATCTTTAAACTACTCTAATATTCTACTCTAATAATACATTAATCCTCATCTTGCTTCATGATCGAATCCGCTTCTACGACCGGCGCCACTCTCTGACAACGACCGGATCTACTCACCCCGCACTCCAGTTGAGATGTTGATCACCCTAACGCCATCTCGCTCTACGACCAGATCCGCTTCTTCAACCGCCGCTGCGCTCCAACAACGACAAGATCTACTCACCGTCGCGCTCTAATTGAAATGTTCATCACCCTAACGTCATCTTCCTCCATGACCGGATCCACTTTTTCGACCGCTACTGCGCTCCAACAACGATCGAGTCTATTCACTATTGCACTCTAATCGAGATAGAGACTACGCTACGAGTTCCGACGATACTGCACTCTTAGCTCCGCTCGGTCCGGGTTCCTCCTCTCTTCCTTATTCTCCCCTTTATTCGAGAAGATAAAACTGAAAAAAAAAAAAAAAAAAAAAAAAAGAGATGATGTATCAAATATAAAGACTACAATAAATAAATAAAAAATGGAGTTGAATGGGAAGAGGAGAGGAGCTATTTTGTGTTTAGATTAGTTAAGTTGTTGACGAAATTGGTTAATAAAATTTAAATATATGAGCCAGTTGAATAAGATAATGGTAAGGATTTAAAAAAAAGCATAGAACACAATTAAGTTCCGTACGGTATTTCAGAATGAAAATTCACAACAAAAATACGATTGCGTCGTGTACATATATTTTTTTTCTGTCAGAGGCTGTAAGGCCTTTTAACCTTAAAAGAAAATTACGATTTCGTACATTCTGTAATCTAGTAATATTTATTGTTCTTGTGATAGTTAACAATGTTATACTAAATGCATCACTAATACTTAAAATTAAAAAATAATTGTAATTAAAAAGTAAATAAACTAGTTTAGAGAAATTTGACACGCGCGGGTGTTAACGGAGTTCGGAAAAAATATCTACGTCTCCAGAACGTCGCAACCTCTTCTAGGCGCGCCTTTCTATTATCTAACGAGAAATGTTTACAACTTGTGAACCGGTGAACCCTTACAACTAACGGGAAGTCACACAGTTAACTCAAAAAGAGAACGAAATATCTAAGTCAATGTTCGCAAAAGAAACACTCAAAAACTCACTCTAGCCTAACCTAACTCAAAATTAGTGAAGTGGATTTGAAGGTGTTTGAGAGATTTGAAGTTCTAAGCTCTCGCAACAATTGATAAACTCAAGCTCACATAAAATATCTTTTTGAAAATTAAGAGTGGCTGAAAGCTACTTTAGAAAGAAGTTCAAATTTCTATTTATAGTGGCAGCTCTAGAAAGAGATTTATGTCTTAAAACGTTACAATGTTTGTCACAAACGTTGAAAACGTTTAGTTCAAATTATGGATTGGGTTTTCTTTTTTTTTGTGCAGCTTATGATAAATGTTACCAACATTTGTCTCTTGGAATTAATCAATCAAAAATAGACATTTTGGAGTTCTTAATTTATTTAAAGCATTACAACGTTTTCACAAACGCTGCCAACGTTTGTAGTTAATTTTTTCTTTGATCAATTAATTTCTTAGTGTTTTCTTACTGGTTCAAATCGTTATAACATTTGGCAAACGTTACCAACGTTTGTTCTCTGTAAACAACATCAAAAACACTTTACCAAGTTTATAATTTTTACAATTTAAATTCTTGATAAATGTCTTGATGATTTATTCGATTCAACCAATCTATATTGAAATTTCAATTGTCTTGAATCTACATAATTTCTAAAATAAAAAAATCGTAAAATTCAATAATTGCATGTTTTTCAAATTAGTCAAATAGACAAAAAAAAATTGCTTAAAACAATAAACAAATCAGTCATCAATTAGCTCAAAAAAAATGTCAACAATACATCTTGTTGCTGGAGGAATTATTTCTATAAAAACGTAAATAGAAAAAATCACAAAACAAATTGATTACTCACCAAATTACAAAAACCATCATAACCAAATAAAATTTAGTTGCCCCTTGTACAAATCGACACACCCCACAATACAACAAATTACAAAAAAAACAAAACAATTATGTAACCGAATAAAATTTATGGTTACCATTTTTTGTTTCTTTTACTCTCCGGTAATCAGAAATTATATACGGTTATCATTTTTTTACTCCCCGGTAACCGAAAATTATATACGGTTATCATTTTTTTACTCCCCGGCAACCGGAAATTATATACGATTATCATCTTTTTACTCCCGGTAACTGGAAATTATATACGGTTACCACTTTGTGGAATTTATGGTGTGACCTGACGTGTAACGTGTGGCAATAGAGTAATTGAAAGAAGAAAAAAAAATCGGTTACCCCATTGGGTAATCGGAAATTATTTTCGGTTGGGGTAACCAGAATGTTTTTTCATTTTTGATAATTTTTGTAATTTGAAGAGTAATCAACATATTTTCTTATTTGTTTTTTATTTACATTTTATAAAAAAAATTCTGTGGTGGTTGTTAAAGATTGTTATCAATATATCTTAGAGAAATTTAGATATATACCCATCATAACATCTTCAATTAGATATTTTCCCATCAAAACTTCAAAATTAGTTATTTCCATTCAAACTTCATATTACAAGAACTTTTTAAAGTTCTATCAAAATTGAGGAGCATTGATCCATTCAATATCAGTCTCTCGCATGCCATGGACCTGAGTAAAAATGCAGAGTTCGAATTAGATTTTTAATCTATACCTTTGTTAACATTAATTTTTTTTAGAAGTATTCCTAACCAGTAAATCTACAATTAAAAAAACAACAGATGTACTGCAAAATGAATTGTATTAGAGCTCCAAAACCTGACTCATCCATTTTCTGGTACATTTCCTTCATCATTTTCTAATTTGCGAATAACAAAATGAGGTAAGCCTCGATTGAGTTTAACTGGAAAATTTCAATTCTAATTCACAGCAATTTTGATCAGTCTGATACGAAAAAGAAAAAGTGCAAATAATTCAGAAGAAAAAAATGCAACTTACACAGATATACCGTCAAAAAATATTTAAGCAAAAATGAAAAAGTCATGAACCAAAATCCAGCGTAGAGGAGTTTCATAAATGTACCCAACAAACAAAATGGACCATAAAATGTGGTAATAAGGTCTATGACTGAGACCTGAAATCAAGCATAAAAGGCTCCAATACCTGCTTGAAGCTTGGTCTTGGCGCGGATCAGAGTTTCAGCGCAAGAGAGAATCACTGTTCTAGCCCTCGAGGATTTCTCCAACTCGTCTCAAGTAGGAACTGCATCTCCTGTAGAGGGACAAGAAAGGAGGGGGGGAGAGAGAAGGGTGTCAAAGCAGATTGAAAGGGAATGGACAAGGGATGGGCATAATTGTCTTTTTATTGTTTTTATTACTATTAATTATAGAAATGGGTATATTTAGAATATAGTTGTATTTAGTTGGGAAAATAACTAATTTTGATGTTTAGATGGAAAAATATCTAATTGAAGAAGTTTTGATGGGTATATATCTAAATTTCTCTATATCTTACTCCTTGACTTTTTTGGCTGATTTTTTTATGAAACACTTTTAGCTGATTTTACTTCCGTAAATTCTCTTTGCAACAATCGAAAGAGGAAATCTCTAAAAGAAAAAATAGCTCTTGATGCACAATATAAGAAATTCGGAATGATAAAATTTTTATATACATGTGCGAATAAGAAATGTATAATTAATATAACCAATCAATTACTTTTGTAATTTAAAATTTTAAAAATAATTGTTTGTGTTGTGTATGCCTCTCATCTCATCATATATTTTCATCAGGCTTGATTTAGCAGGATATCAGGATAGTAGGCTATATTAAGGAGGAAGAATTTAGTATTTAGTATAGAGTATTTTAGGACGTGTCATTTATAGGGTTATCTTTTTAGAGATTTATGTTGCTATAAATTATGTCATTTGTACTCTATGTAATTATGAATTTCAAAGAATACAATTAAGCTTTTTCATAAATATTTTTGTCTCTCTTGCTTCTAGCCTCTCCTTCCTCAAAATTCTAACAAATTGGTATTAGAGCCACCTCCGTCGCCGACAGCCGATCGATGATTTTAGGGTTCTTTATTCCGTTGCTGCTGTTGAGGGTTTTTCAGATTCATATTTGTATCGTGAGAGAAGCATTCAGGCGCTAGGTGTTTCCTCCGCACACTTGTTCTTCGCGTAAAGACCAAGCAATGAGGATGGTAGAACTGTAGAAGATACATCCGTTAAGGTTAATATTTCATACTATACTATATTTCTTATTGACATGGAGAGATTTGGTATCAAGATGGACAATGAGGATGGGAGACAAAAAAGGAGAGACAAAAAAGGAATGACTTGACTTCATCATTAACCTATTCGAGCTCTAAGCACAAGAATCTAATTTACAACTATTGCAGGAAGAAATGTCACATCAAGGCCAACTGTTTCAAGATCAATAATAAACAAAAGGCATATGAGAATGATACTTCTTTAGGCGATCATAATTTAGTTGAACTTTAACATAATTTAGTTGAACTTTAAGATAATTTTGTGTGTTTAGGAGCTAATTTTGGGTTTTGTTTCAGGATGAGATTTCAAGTCAAGAGGATGATTGTTGTGTATGCCTCTCATCTCATCATATATTTTCATCAAGCTTGATTTAGCAGGATGTCAGGATAGTATGCTATATTTGGCATGCTATATTAAGGAGGAAGAATTTAGTATTTAGTATAGAGTATTTTAGGACGTGTCATTTATAGAGTTATATTTTTAGAGATTTATGTTGCTATAAATTATATTATTTGTACTTTATGGAATTATGAAGTCAAGAATACAATTAAGTTTCTTCATAAAGATTTTGTCTCTCTTGCTTCTAGTCTCTCCTTCCTCAAAATCCTAACAGTTTGAGATATAATTTTACTGGTATTGATTTAACATTAAAATAAAATACACTAAATCCCTCCTCTAAAGAGTTTGTTACACATGAATAGTCGAACTTCTATGATAGAAAGTCTATGGGTTCTAGAGTGATATAAACGTGTCTTGCCGTGACTAATATGCTATGATTTGGATCTCGTGCCGTGTTATGATTAAGTGAATAATTACACGTGTCATGCCGTACTGTGACCAAAATATTGAGAGGTGGTCATGGCACGCGAATGATCATTGCACGCAAGTCACGCCGTGCCTAAATGTACCGTGTCCAAACGTGACTGATCACATTTGATGACATTTAACTATTTTTTTTTTTAATAATTTAGGTTAGTTTATTCAAGATTCATCATTTGATCGAGATCTAACGGTTCCAATTACACATGACTCGCGTGATCACGTGCCATGACCAGATCTTTCGCATGCCGTACTGTGCCAAATTTTCAAAAGATGACCACAGCACGTTAATAGTTATGATACGCAAGTCACGATATATAACAGCCACATGTTCCGTACTGTTATGTGCTGTAACCGAAACCAGCTTCGCTATGCCATTTTAGAGTGGGTACTCATCTGCATTCTCCGTTGAAAAGTACGATTTCCTATCCATCCAATTCCCCTCCATCTAATGTAAACCAGAAAGGAGATCATGCGTCACTTGATCTTGATGTCTATGATCTCCGTGAGATCATGCGTCACTTGATCTTGATGTCTGATAGAATTTTAGTCTGGATTATATATATTTCAACTGATTCAATATCCCGATCTAAACCGTAGGATCCACATCGGACTGTCCAAGCAACACTGCTATATATTTCTGTTATTTGCACTGGGAGAATATTAATGGATATAGGTTTGTGGCGTAGGAACACAACTGTCATTTGCATGTATTTCCCATTCACACTTGTCGACTCAGCTAATAAGATAAATATCATAATTAACAGCTAATTAAGGCCTACCTTGATTTTATTTTATTTACTCAAAGATCAACATCCGGTTTTATTTAGGGATATCAATGAGTTTTTTCTATCCATTTATTTCATTCATATCATATCGGACAAGATGAGCATGGATAAAGAAATTCGTTAACTTAATAAAATAAGTAAAGATACGGAGTAAAAAAACTTTTCATTAGTTTATTGGATAAAGGTACGATACAATTTATTTTGTATATATTACCCTATAAGATAATTGATAAATATTTTTCCCAAATTTTGATTAAATAGATTTCTATAATATTTTATACATTTTTTATATTTAATAATTGTTTGCAAAATTAGTTTATCCTACATTTTATATAAATTTTAATTTATAATTTATCGAAATTAATTTATATAATATTTTATATTATTCATAATTTAGATTTTTAACAATAATTTATATATTTTATTATATTACTTGTGTAATGTGTTTAATATTCTTTTATTCAATAATTATTCATTATTCATAGTTCATAATTTTGATCAAAGAATGCGGATCTATGCCATGAAATTTAATTAATCTGCACATAGGACTAGGTCTCTAGGAGCTTTCAATTTTTTGGTTAGTTGAAATAATGAATAATTATAAATAATCAGTAATATCAAATTCCCTAATTTGCCCCTAGTGCCTACAAATGACGTGTCCAAAAACTTGGTCTAGAATGGGTCAAAAATCATGACTTATTTACGTTGGATGATTGTTTGGAGATTATTTTCCCTTTTGTTGAGTTTAATTTTTGCTTTTTAAATAGTGATTAGAAGTAGAGTTAATGTTTTATTTATTTATTTATATATTTATACTTTTCTTCTATAATGAGAAACGAGGAAATGGATATACCTCTAAGGAGATAAATAAAGTTCATTGATATTTCTCTTTTTTTTTAAATAAGAAAATGGATATTTTATATTTTATGATGGGATTAATGAAGTAATAATATTTCGTTTTCCTCTATGAAGAAGTTGAAAGGATCTTTTTGTTCTTTCTGTTAATGTAAAAATGAAATTTGATGACAAAATTACATTGTAGGTGCATTTTATTTTATTAGAAAGTACAAATTGTAAAAATACGTAATAACCAGATGCGGACAAAAGTCAAAGGAATGGGGGTCAACTGACTCCATTTTTTTTTATTTTGTATTTACATATGATTTTTTAATATAATTTAGAGTAAAATGTTATGGTATAGTAAATTTGACCTTCATTTTTCGTAGGGAAATTTTATGTGATTGACTATCATTGTGTGTTTGACCTCCATAGTTCGAAAGTCTAGCTCCGCTCCTGGTAATAACAAAAGTATGTTACAAAGAACATAAAATTGTACATGATTGGTGTACGTGGTAACTGTTTGTCATCGTCTTCTTGTCAAATTTTCATTTGCTCAATATTATAAATAATGGAATACTTATAAACTATAATATCATCTAAAAGTATAATGAACTACTTGGTGCTTAATCATATTTGTCACTTAATAAAAAACTTATATTCAAATTCATGCCACTTATTAGTAGAATTATATATCATCTAGAATATATAAATTGATTTGTTAAGAAATCATTTTTTTTAAAAGGGTTAATATAAATTCATAGAACTAAAAAAATTGGAAAAATCCTTCCCTTATTTCATTTTTTTTTCAATGATTTCTCAAAAAAAAAAAAAAGTTTGAACAAATTAGCCAAACTTCTCCAACTAAAAAGTTTCTGGAAAATAATTTTAGAGAAACTAAGAAATCAATATTGGAAAAATCTATTATCCTTAAATATGAAAAAGAGGGAAATGACAAACTAGCTTGCCAGAATTTTTTATTTTTAGAGATTCATTAAATATTCTTTCAAAAAGGGGATAACCTTTTATTTTGGTCACAAAAGAAACCGTTTTATTAATTCAATAATATGTCACAAATAGCATTGTTTCACTACATAGCATTAGTTTTTCTTGTCTTTTTTAATGTTTCCTTTCACAGTTGCGAACTAACTAAAATTTAGGCAAGTAATAATTTAATTGATTGACCTCAGACTCAGAACAATTTTTAATCAAAAGAAAAAGTGCCTGATGAAAAATGGGGTTGAATTGCTTATCTAATACCGCATATTGAATCGGTTAAGTTTTAATCAAAACAATAATTTAAATATCAAATATCCTTATGCAAGTTTGCTGATATGGGTTGGCTAAGAATAAGATAACATACGATCCATTTTCATCCCTAGTTGCACTAAAAAAATGATTTGATAGTTTAATCTTATGTGGCAGTTTTAGACGCGACAAGTAACAAAAGATGAGAATAAACGAGAATATGTGATTGTTGCATTTTTGTACGTGTTTGTCAGCTTCCACCAAACCGTAAATAAATAAATAAAATGAGTAGTCTAAGGGAAGGCCAAAATGAGAAAGACAAAAAAGAGAAGGAGAGACCAAACCAAGAAGTAGTCAAGTGATGTGAAGGACCAAAATATAAAAGTGGAGGATCAAAATGGGAAGTCAAGGGAGAAATGTAGGGAGTGGGGGCAAATCCGTACCGTATTCAATAAATGTGATACAAATAATTTTTTTTTCTCGTTAATTTATCGGATATAAATATAAATAATAATTTTCTTTTATAAGCTAAATAATTAAGAATACAAGTAAAGATTATTTTGTATTTGTTATTTGTAGAATAATTATATAAAATATATATAGGATAATTTTTTAGCAATAATTAAAAATAGTAATATTTTATATGATAATGTTTGAATAATAATTCAGGACGTATTTTTTGAATTTAGTGTATGTTGTTGTTTTTTTATTTAGTGTGGCATACGGCAAATTTATTTAGCGTACGGTTCAATATTCCGTAGAAACAAGTTAACAAAAATATCGAAACAAGCTAACACGCGCCACGTGCCATAACAGCGTAGATTTTGCGCAAAACATGAACTAGAAAAGTTGGACCTGCGAGACAGGCCACCCAGAAAATTTCCAATGTAAATTGCATGCCTTTTTGTGTTCGTTCCGATCTAGGGGTGTAAACGGAGCGGATTTGGAGCGGATAATGCTAATACCATATTCGTATCTGTTTTTTAACAAACGGATACGGATATGGATACGGATAGTAAATGAATATCAAAATTGAAAACCATATCCGTTTTAAACGGATACGGATACGGAACAGATAATCCACGGATACTGATTCGAATACGAATATGGAGCGGATAATTGTCGGATATTGAGTAATTTTACTAAATTTTATAATTTTAAATTAGCTAATTTGATTATCTAAATTGACAAAAATTTAATAGTCTTTTTAAGTTTGCACAGTAATGATTATGCATGACTAATTGCTTATTGGTTCAAAGAACCAATCCATTATCCTAATAGATTATATAATTTTTCTACCAAGATTCTTGGACTTAAACGAATATGTATGTATTTTGAAAATTTCGCAAGAATGAAATGAATTGAAAGCTGCTGAAAGATTAAATTTCGGATCCGGATATATACGGATATCCGTTCCGTTTATATTCTCACGAAATTATCCGTATCCGTATCCGCATCATTTTTTCATATACTAAAATTATCCGTATCTGTATCCGCAAGTATCCATATCCGTTTAATCCGGATACGGATAATAAACGGATTCGGAGCGGATTATCCGCGGATAATCCGTATCCGTTTACAACCCTATTCCGATCTCCATTCTCCCGTAAATTAATCTACACCAGAGACGCATCGTCATCGACCGTCCTGGGTTGTGGCAATAATCAAAATCAAAATCAATAAATAAATAGTCAGTGATATATCTGTCCCCTAATTTGCCCTATGGACCATGCAGTGACGTGATCAGAAAGTTGGTTTAGAATATATCGGGGACTTATATACGTTCGATTATTGCTTAGAAATTTCATTTTAATTTTTTTTTAAAGTTAGTAGTTTAAAAACTTACTAACGATTTGATTTGATAAAAAAAAATATATTTGTAATTAGTCAAATAATTTTTTTTAAAAAAAAAATCTAAATTAATTTATTCTCGTAAAATCATCTAAACTACTATAATTGACTAATTCTACTTATTTAAACTCTTAAACACTCTATTACCTCATTTATCATCTCTCCATGACCGGATTAGTTTTTGTCTGATAGTTGCCGCACTCCAACAGTCAAATATGCTCACCGTCATGCTTCGATCGAGATGGAGTAGAAACTCTACGCTCTAAACTCCGATATACTGCGTTCTCGGTTCCCTCTCATCTCTCTCATTCTCCTATCCGTTCGAGGAGGTAGAGACAAGAGAAAATAGAGGATATTGTTGTGTCAAAAGTGAAAATAGAGGATATTGTTCTCGGTTCCCTCTCATCTCTCTCATTCTCCTCTCCGTTCGAGGAGGTAGAGACGAGAGAAAATAGAGGATATTGTTGTGTCAGAAGTGAAATCTAAAAATAATGAGAGAGGTGTGGTAAAATCAGCTAGAGTTTGTTGGATTCCTTATTTTTCATTTTATTGAGTTTAATAAATTTGTTCTTTCGTTTTTCTCAATTGATTAGAAGGCTTTTATCAATTAATTAGAAGGATAGATATTGTGTTTATTTATTTATACTTTTCTATAATGATAAACAAAGAATGGGATATTCTTTCAAGGAGAAATAAAATCCATTTATATTTCTCTCTTTTTGATTATGAAAAAGGGATTTTATATTTTGTGACGATGATAGTGAAGAAATTGAAAGAATCTTTTTGTTATTTTTCTTAATATACAAGAGAATTAAGAAATGAGGTATTTTTCATCAGAAAGTTAGTTTGTTAGTCAAACTTCTACAATTAAAAAATTTCAAGAAAATACTTTTCATGAAAGTGAAGAAATCAAATAGTGGAATAAGAAAGAACTATAAAAATAATCTATTATCCTTAATTATGAAAAAGAAAGAAATGACAAATTAATCTACACTCTATTGTATGAAAAGTTTTGACAATAAAAAACAACTATAAGTCTATAACATAAGTACATAACAATGAAATATGAGTTATGAGTAGAACTAGGGTGCTCCTAAGTTCACCCAACTTTTTGTGAACTTGACTCTAAAATATATTAAATCGACTTTAAACGATGAATCCAAATCGATGAAATTCTTCTATCTAATGATTGATGCGTCTACATATGAAAATTCTAAAGTTTCGAATTAATTTAATATAGAGTCAAGTGGTCAAATGAGTCCAAAAAATGAATGCATTAAAATTAATTTATAAACCTTAAACTTTTGACTACTTGACTCTATATTAAATTAATTTGAAATTTTAAATTTTTTACATGTAGACGCATTACTCATTAGATAGAAGAGTTTCAATAATTTGAATTCATCGTTTAAAGTCGATTCAATATATTTTAGAGTTAAGTTTACAAGAAGTTGAATGAACTTAGAGCACCCTACTTCTTACTCATGAAATATTATCAGAACATTAGGTGTTGATTGATGGGGACGGACCCCATAAATTCACGTTGAACATAAAATGATATTCGACAGACATTTTCATTGGTTGGTTGGTTCCTTGCAATTGGAAGTGGTTGGTTTGGAAGAGGAGATGGTCACAATTTCATCCGAGAGAAAATAAGAATATCGCGCATTTCTCAAATCAAAACAAAAAATAAGAATATCGCGCATTCACCGTACATAATTTCAGCCCAACTAAGTTTTTTTCGGGCATACACGGAAGTCTTTACGATTCGTGTCAGATGTGAGAAAGGAAACACGGTGTGAAAAGGGAAAAAGGAAGGATTAGATTTCTATAAAATGGACTTCCTCTTTTCCCTTTTATGACAACCCAAGTCAGCAGCAGTTAACACATCTTCCTCTCTCTCACTCCGCCGGGGGAGCGACAAAGGCCGCTTTCTATCGCAATACCGCCTCATCTCTCACCAAATTTCAAGCCGCTCGCGACCTACTAAGCCTTTTCAAATGGCAAGAAACGGGGAATCTTTTGGCCACCGCAGGGGCCGCCTCCCACTGGCTCTCGCCGGTCTCTTTCTCTCAACAGCTGGTTTTCTGCTCCAGGAGCCCTTGTTAACAATCTCCCAAAAATGTCCAGACAAAATATCCATCTTCTTCCCTGTCTATGGCTATCTATTCTTGCTACTTCCACTCTGTTTTTGCCTCAACATGCTCTTGCTGCTCCTACATGTCTGGGCATATGCCGATGCACCAGAAGCCCATTCCCCTGTTTTCCTCATGAGTCATTTGTCTCGAGCAGCTCATACCGTATCTTTCGCTACCCTCCTCTTAAGTGTACCTCTCTCATTTCATGTGGCAGTTGCCGAAGAGCACGTCGGTTCGGAAATTGGGGCCGCTTTGGTATGTCTTGCCTTGGTTATCATACTTACCTATGTTTTCAAGAAATTTTTAATTTCGAGTTTTCGTACCAGCCTTGTACCGGCCTTATTTGCCCTTTGCATTTCTACTGGATATCTCATCTCCTTTGATCCCCTCTTATCCTTCTCCGAGAAAAATCACTACGATCCCCTTACCCCCCAAATCCCAATCAATCTTGTGTTGTTGTTCATATGTTTCATCATATTCATGCTTGGTATCATACTGGTAATCCTGTGCATTAGTGCACCAGCTAATGGAGGACATGCCTCAATTTTTGCCGAGAATCTGGTCATTGCTTCTCTGAGTGTGTCATTTGCTGTTTTACTTGTTGGCGGGTACATAAAGTTTTACGGAGTAGTCACTGACATGGCGGCGGTTGTTGGTGAATCTATAAAGGTTGAGTTCATAAAACCGCCAGGTGTGTGAATTCATATCCTTTCGGGTAACGTTTTTTTTTTTTTGGGAATGCACGGGATTTCTTTTATATTTGTGCCAAAGCAGATCGGACAGTTTGGATCTAGGCAAATATTCTGTTATATAGAGATATAGAATTTGATAATTTAAGTTATGAAGTAATTACCATTAATTTGATGTTTTCTGATGTATCGTTTTCTTTCTAGAATATATATATACATGAGTTTGTGATTTGTGCTTATTTTTTGTCACGATGGAATCGTTGTTGTAGCGTTGCTTAAGTATACTTATATTGAAAGACATTTTTCTTTCAAATATTTTTATTTATCTAATTTGAATCAACAAATGAAACAGGATAAGGATTTTATTTTAGTCTATCCTAGTCCTTGGAATTATTAAAAGGAGTCAAAAGAGTTGTCTTGGGAAAACTTTTCCTAGATGTTGACATGTTGTTGTTATTGAGTTGTACATACGGACTCATGGAAAATGAAATTAATTTTTAATTCTTATAACAGTCCTGTAGGGAAAAAAGAAAAGTAATTTCTTATCTGGAGAGGTGAAGAGCTAACAAACAAATGACATTAATTAGGTTGCGTATTTTCTACTCAATCCACCACTGTCAGAAATCAACTGTTGCTAAAAACCACATAAGATAATCTCCGGGGAATGGCTACGTTGCTGTGGATTGCATGGAGAATCTCCGTAAAATGAGAGTTTTTAAAATTCTAATAACCGATTCGAATTCTTCAACATGTAATATGTAATATGTATTAAAATGTAATTGCAAACTAAATTTTATATTTTTAAAATTTTTTTTACTATTTATTAAGTATTTTATAAAACTGTTGTTTTTGAATAATTCTGGATCACTGAAAACAACAGTTTTGTAAAATACTTAATAAATAGTAAAAAAAATTCTAAAAAATATAAATTTTGATTTGCAAATACATTTTAGTACATATTACATGTTGAACAGTTCGGATCGATCATTAAGATTTTAAAAATTCAAATTTTGAGCCATTGCACGGAAGTCCTCTATGCTATCCATAGCGCCGTAGCCATTCCCCTTCATTATTAGGAAAAAAAGTCAAAAATAAAGATAAATATACTCAAGGTCATACAGTTAGAAACAGGCATCTTATTTTGACGACAATTCGACAATAAAATCGTAAGGACTAAGGAGAGCAAGCCAGGTCAACTGGCTAAACAATAATCATGTGCGTACAGCGTCATAATTTTAATTAATTATTGCATCATTCATACCATGTCATAATAGGCAATAACAGGAAAACATATCTCAAAATAGAAAAAAAGAAAAATGAAAAAAAATGAATTGGGTTTTGTCAAAACTAGTAATCAGGACAAATTTTATGCAAAGCCGAATTCAAACCGTCCAATTTGTGTTGAAATTTGCGCAAATATTTTTCAACTTAATAAATTCTAACGGTACAGTAAAATCTAAAATGTCAAATTTTGACGGCAATCTCCAAATTTTTATTAATATCCAAAATTATTAATTAATTTCAAAATTTACACATAAAATGACAAGAATTCGAAAAATACTCAAACCGGAAATTTATAAACATTTCTGTTTAGAATAGAGAATTAAATTTCCGGTTTTGCAAACTGAAAATTTATTCTCCAGTGTCGGACTATCTGGAACTAGAATTTTTTTTTTGTAGAAAGAGAGCTTGAAACTGGAAATTTAATTTCTGGTTTGGACACTTTTCGAATTTCATCACCCCAGGATGTAGATTTGTAAATTATTTCTTAATTTTGGATATTAATAAAAATTTCAGGCAATCGGATGGCTTAGTTCTGGTTTTATATATGGCTTTGTTCAAAATCGTTTGAACAAAAGTTCCACTAAAAAAAAGTTAACTATACAATACAACAAAAAATTATTACATGTTTCCTAAGATTGACAGATCAATCAGGGCCAGACTTTTGCGACTAACTTGACCACTTCGAAAGTTCTGTGGGTTCATACAAAAACCAAACCAGTCACCAAAAGGCAAGTGTCAGTCATATGTTATCTAGTCCATGTCTAGCCTAAAATAAATCCACACGACTATGATATCTGGACATCTCACTTAGTCCAGTTATGATAATCCATAAGTTCAGTCATGGATTATGGTTACTGGTACTAATACCTATACCTGCCAGTTAGAAAAGCGTTTGTTATCCACATTGCTGAGCTCTTACATTTTGGCATCCCCACATGCTCCTTTAGGAACAGAAAGGTTTAACCTCGCTGATGAAAGCTAGAGTGTAAGTGCAGTTTGCTGTCAAAGAGAACAGATATGGCAAGTCTAGTCACTGTGATAGCCCGCATGGTCTTCTTCAGCAATCTGGTTTCCCTGGTTCTTCAGGTAATCTGTGTGGAACCGGGGGGGGGGGTGGTGGTCCGATGCCCGGTATGAGCAGTTAGATGTGCTTTGAGATTCGTGTGGACAATTTATTGAAATCTGTTTCGTAAATTTCAATGGCTGCATGAAAGCGTATCTAACGATTATGATCGGGCGCATTGGACCGCTCCTTTTCCCAAACTGTGTTGCCTGAGTTGGCTCGGATCATATAAACAGGAACTGCAACAAGTCAGACATGTGGGCTGGCATGTTAGGGGAAGTTTTGAGTAACCATAGTTTGCAAAATTCTCTAATGCCATATCCAGAAAAAACTTGTCTTCCATAGCGGTGATCTTATAGGTCATTTCTTTTAGCATCTGCTCTTGCGAGTCTTTGCATCGGCCTTGTAGAGTTCTAGAATCAGAGTTAATAAGGGAAACAACATAAAAGCCATGACAAAACATGTGAAAAATCACACCAATGACAAATAGAGGGGTATTTTTGGTATGATTTAAATAACCGTTTGATGAGGCTGATGATTGTATTCATTGTGTTCTAGTGAGGCGTGCACTGTGTTCCTCATTTTCAGGTTTGTACATAATAATTTTAATTTTACAAGATATCACATTAAATAAACCTAAAAAGGTACAGTATAAAAGTGTAAGACCTGAAAATCATCATAATACATGCAGATACCAGTCATTTTACTGGAAAACATTACATTGCCTGATTAAGATGACCTGTATGACATTCTTTGGAAAATTGGATGTGTTAATAGTGGCCATCACTCAATTCAACTGGCTGACATATATGAAAATTAGTTAAATGATATCAGAAGTTTAAGAGAAGACTTGTCATTCTTTCTGAATTCTGACAATGTCTTCACCTCAAAGAAAGATGTAATAGACAAGTTACACACAAATTCCACTACTGCACTTTCAATTGTAATCAAGTATTGCAATCCTTCCATTACAATGAATTTTAGTAAGATCCCAGTGGCATAATTAAATGTAATTTAAAGTCAGATAAAATGTCAATTGACCCATAATTGTGCAAGCCTCATCAGTCTGAATTTGTAACTCCAAAGTCCCAAGTATACTCATCTCATCAGCCTATCATCGGTTTGAATTTTTATAGTTTTAACAGAACTTCTATTTATCTAGCAAAGAAGAATATGTTGGTCAAACCTACGTTGTCTGATCTTTAGATTTAAGTGCTTACTCTCTAGGAACAATTGTTCATCTTCACCAAGCTTCAGGGCCTTGTCTAAATTTCACTTTCTGGTATGCAGAATTGTCTGATCTCAGTTGAAAGTTACCATCTACAACCTCCGCTATCAATAATTTTCATGTTTTCTGAGTACCCACAACCTCTCAGAACCTCAAAATTTGGTTTAAGTTATTTGTACTAGACCTGATCAGTAAAAGTCTTAGTTTTATTTTTATACCAGTACAAACCGGCATTTATACCTCGAATTCCTCTAGCAATGAGGCAATTCAACAAATCAGGATCTGACATTGACAACAAATCAGGATCTGGCATGGCCAGTTTCGATATTGAATGATATCAGCAGTTATGACTCCGGGTCTCAAGAGAGTGTATATATAGCATTATAGCTGGTGGGTTTTCTGAATGTAGCATTGAATTTACATCTAGATGGAAAATTGCAAACAATGAACAAAATGACATAAATGATTTCTTCAAAATTTCAATCAGTGGTAAAGAACAATTATTTTACCTTCAGTTTGCTATTAAATTTAAACTTATAAACTGATTTTCATTGAAAAATAAAGAATGAACCACGAACACATTGATTCAAATAGACACGAAAATTTTCGGTTATCAATTGAAAAATCAAGGCTTAAAGAGGAATACCACCTTAGAGTTTCGTTTAAAAGAGTCTCAATTGCACAATTGGGTTATTGACGGGTGTCAATGACAAATTGAGAATCTCCATATCCCGCAGAACCTGACCCGACCCAATAAAACATCAACAATACGACCTGAAAAGACTCAATTTCAAATAAATAACAAAACAACAGCAGAAGCGGTGGAGCTATAGAGATCAAGTTCACAATCACCTGATGAATGTGAAAAGTCAGTAGAGAAGGAGGAGAAATCTTTGAATTCAAGATTCTGGTTTTATTCTTTTTATTATCTTTCAACAGTATAGTGTTACCCCTATTTATAGGGGAATGAATACAGGAGAGACATCTCTAATTAGAGTTACAATGACAGTTACAACTTCCTAACAGCCAATTACAAAGGTTGTTACCACTAACTAGAGTGGACAAAACGTGCCGTGCCGTGACTTTGGTCTCGTGCCGTACCGTGACCAAGTGAACAGTCACACGTGCCGTGCCGTGACTAAAATGTGGAAGGGTAGTCATGGCACGCGAGTCACCCCGTGACTCCCGTGCCATGACTATTCGCGTGCCGTGTCCAAATGTAACTGGTCACGTTTCTCACATTTAACTATTTTTTTCATAATTTAAGTTATTTTATTCAAAGATTCATCATTTGATTAAGACTTAATGTTCCTAATTACACGTGACTCGCGTGACCACATGCCGTGCTGTGCCGTGACTAGATCTTTCGCGTGACCTGCCGTGCCGTGTCAAATTTTCAAAAGATGGTTACG
This sequence comes from Carex cristatella, assembly GCA_024447775.1. NCBI lineage: Eukaryota > Viridiplantae > Streptophyta > Magnoliopsida > Poales > Cyperaceae > Carex > Carex cristatella. The sequence goes on along the minus strand of JAJHPF010000028.1, from coordinate 2,411,180 downwards.
GCATGCGAAGGTCACGACACGCGACACGCGAGTCACGGCACGCGAACAGTCACACGTGCCGTGCCTTAACTGTTCCGTGACGGAACAGGTTCTGCCGTGCCATTTTTTCCACTCTACCACTAACAACTTGTCTAACAGCTTCTTCTAACTTATTCCCTAACTAACTGTTGTTGAGTCAAATGAGCTGCTGTCCACTGTACTGTTATTAGAATGCGATTAGAGATATAGAATTTGATAGTTGAGGTATGTTGGTGCTTTAGTCAACTCAAACTTGTATAAGTAAACGGTTCGGAATTTGAATTTCAATGGCGGTACTAGGTTCTACGGTTTCGGCTAAGCCGGGGCAAGAGGAGAGGGCGGTCGGAGAATGGAGACCTGGAGATGTGAGTTAAGATTTTTTTTTTTTTTTCGGTTGTTACTTCTTTATCCGCTCGATCCAAAACAAAGTGAGAATGAACGGAGTATGAAAAGGAATTCAAAGTACAATTGAAGTACACGCCCGGTGGGACTCGAACCCACAATCGCCTGATTAGAAGTCAGACGCCTTATCCATTAGGCCACGGGCGCCTTATTGATTAATAGAACCAACAATAATAAATATACTTTTTAATATCAGTATCATCTAAATAAGAATCACATGAATATTTTGATAGGGGCGTACGGATGTTTTGCATCCGTTTGCCAAAGAATAGCGTCCGCTGCTGTAGTTGCTCTAAATCAGTATTGTAAATAACAGTATACGCTCGTCGGACGGACATGATACCGCTAAGTGATTAATTATAAATAATTGGTCATAATTAAAAAAAATTGAAAATAATCAACCGATTAGTCGAAAAAATCGGTGACCACTTGATTACCGCCAACGACTAATTAACCAATTAATCAATCTATACGACACGATGGCTTTTACAACATTGCTCTAGACTCTACAATCAGAAGCTGAGATGCTCCACCTCTTATTGTTTCTTTCATATATGATGGCATTGCGAAAAATGAATGATGCATTTAATACTTTAATGGGCTGCTTAACAATGCGTGAGATATTACTTTATTAATAAATAGATTATTATTTTTGAGTAAAAGGTGGAGATCAAACTATCTAACTATTTAATATCTTTATTATTACAACAAATTTTTTTTTTCATTTGAATTTCGAATCCATGACCTCTTACATAGAAACCACGTGCCTCAGCTACTAAATCAAATTCTAATTCTCGATAAATAGATTATTATGTTATGTGATCCTTTATCGAAATTCTTTTACACTATATATCATATATCATATGATGTTGTATCCAATTTGAGATCTGTCTCAATTTGAAGATTACAACTCTATTTTTAAGACAGTAAAAAAAAAAAAAATCACAAGATTTAAGAATTAACTATGTCATATCATCAATAAGCGCGGAGTAGGTCCGATGGTGTTGGACCTACTTTAGATTTAATGATCCTAGGACTGTCCGATCCACTTTAAGATTTGTATATTTCACTTTAATATTCGTGTTTGCTCACATTAATTTTTGTGCACATAAATTTTAAAACGAATCAGACAGTTTTGAAATCTAGTAGTTCCAAAAATAGATCTGATGCCCATCAGATCTACTTCGTTCTCTATCATCAATACCATCATCCATCCAATTTATATTCCCTCCTACTTATAATGATCAACGGCCTATATTTTCTCATACTCTATATCTTCTCGTTTAAAAGCGAACATATATTTATATTTCATTGCAAAATTTTTATTATTCGTAATATTATTTATTATATAATACACTAAAGTTTTAAAAATTATTTATTTATGTCCAAATTTTATTTGACTATAAGAATATTTTATACAAATTAGTATGAAATTTTAATTTATTCTGAAATATATATATATATAAAAATTTTTCAAAGCAAAGTTCAAAAGACAACACTAGTTTTATACAATTTGTAATGGTTTTATATAAATAATGGATCAGGCCCCCGAACTCTAAATATCAGCAAAAGAACTCCCACACAAAGTAATTTTAGATTGTCGAATTATTTTCGAATCACAAACTAATTGCTATGCACTATGCCCACTACATGCGGCAGCATTTTATGTTTCCTTTTAATTAATCGTTAATAAGACTACTTCCCGTCTAGAAAGAATCATTTATGTTTTAATTGCATTGATTTTGAGCAAAGCTTGTAATGTTATTTAAAAAAAATTATCCCTAGTAAACCTCTTACGGTCTTACCTCACTACGTACACCGGTCTCTTCCCAAAAACTTTGTCCAAGACTTGTCAAAAACAATAAAAAAAAAATGCCAACAACATTGCATTCTTACGGTACTATTTGAAAGAAAAGAAAAAAAAGAAACAACAATCTACCTTTTCAATTTACACTACACATGATCTTGACAAGTACCCACATCCCTTGTACTCTACGAGACCTGGCATTGTAAGCTCTTCTTCTTTCAAGCAAACGCACCGCTGGCTTATTTGTCCTGTTAGTTCTATGTCTCCGGGCCGCCTCATCAACCTAGGGTAACCCACATCACACCAAACCTAATTTCAAATGAAAAGACATAAAAAAAATAAAAATCAATTAGCTTGAATAGTTGCATTTCATAAAGAGTTTTTTATTTTTATTTTTTATGGAATAACGTTCAATGTTTGCAGTTAGTAATGTTTGCAGTTAGTAATATTTGCAAAATATTCCAATAGTACTAATATCACCCTGATCTTAATTCTTGCGGTCACATGAAATGTCTCAAAAAGATGTGTTGGGCCTTAGTAGCACAAATATGAATGTTATGCATCTGTTTGCTTATATGATAACACTATTAATGAATTGAAATGACAAGATAAGACCATTGGATGTGATAAAAATCAATTTCCCAACATGCATGTACAAGTTTGTAACATATTAGTTTTATTTCTACGGGCTTCGAGCTGTTTTAAAAATCCACTGATGTGGGCATTATAGTGCATTGTTTTGTAGTCCTGATGCCCATATGTGCATACAGAAAATTATGTTAGTGTTACCTAGGAAAAAAAATACAAGAATAATAACAATAAAAAAATCAACAAAAGATATTACCTCTCCTCCATCACTTTGGCTCCATTTGGAATTGCATCCTGGTATTTTAGACTCTTCGTTTTTCTGTTTCTCTAGTAGCTGGGCCCCCCTTTTGGCCTTGGTTTCTACTCCTTTCAAATATTTTGTAGGGTTTCCTTCTTGATCATAGTAACGACCCACAAGCTTACCAACATAACTACAGATATAAAGAATTAAAAACAAACTTTGGTATTTAATTACACAACTGAGGTAAATTAAGGCCATTTGGGTTAAATTGAGGACTAAGTGGGGGCTAACTGAGGCATAATTGCATATTAGGGAATTAAATTAGGGCAAATTTGTTTACATTGGCAATGCTAGAATAATCAAAACCATAAAAGAATCAGAACTACAAACTAATGTGAAAAAGATGGATAACAAAATGAAAATTACAAAGTGAAATCCTTACATGTATCTTTCTGTGTAGAATTTTCTCCAATTAACAACACTATTGACCTAAATATTGGCGTAAAGTATGAGCTCAGAATCAAGGGACAAATAAACATGAAGAAACTGTACAATATAATAATTGTCAGAACAGAAAATACAAAAGTAAAAGAAATGAAGTACTATGAATTGCAAATTTTAAATGGTCTGTTAAAATCAATAAGCTACCAAGGTAATTTATGGCATTTGATTTAGAATGTACAGAGTCAACAAAAAGGTATTAAATAATATTTTGTAATACCTGTTCACTTGTCAGGCCTTGCAACGAATCTGTTAAACCATCACCTACATATGATCATATATGTTAATAAACCCCCTTACAACTTAGGTTGAAGGAAAATATAAACTATCTTTCAAAACCTGTAAAGTTTCCAGAAGTAAATGCCCTTGAAGCATCTCTACAAAGAAAACAAGTGTCAAAAAGTAGACAAATAAATAGTGAATTCTTATTGAAAATGATTGAACTAAAGAAAAAAAAGAAACACACCGGCCAGAAAAGTGATGGTAACCACCTCCAGGGCCATAATGTGATTTCCCTTTTGTTACATCAAATACAGACCTGTGAGACCAGAAAAGAATTTTCATAAGATTGCTATTTTTCATGTACACATGGTCTTAATTATAAGGGTTGGGATCTATGAACAATAGATTGATTTGACAATTTTGACAATCATAAAAAAATGACTTCTAATTTTGAAATCTGACATTTAGAATGTGATCTATGCTCTTTGTATATCATGGACATCAAAAAATGATGAAAATTGATTGAAGTTTTAGAGTTAATACAACAACTTAACAATTGCAACAGCCAGTCCATATTTGGTTTTTGTGGGTCATCAAATGATACCAAAAATGCATAAAGTTTGACAAACAACTACTATATACTGAAAATTTTATGTTTCAACATTGTTAACTCAATTGTTAATATACCTCAACCCAATTAAATAGTAAAGAAAGAGTGCAATATTACCCAAGGATGGAGAGCAGTAGAGGCAAACCTTCGTCTGTGCCATTATAAAATGCCAACTCATCTGCTGTCCAAAGTCTCTAATCACAAAAAAATATTTTATAAAACAGAGGCATATTTGAAGATCCTTTTTGCAAATAGCACCAAACATTTATCATGTTGCACAGGGGGCGGAGCCAGACTATGGGGGTCAAACGTAAATGGAGGTCAAGCATATAAAATTTTCCTTTTGCGAATGGAGATCAATTTTACACTACCCGTGGCATATTACTCTAAACTATATAGAAAATAAGACATAAATAAAAAAATTGAAAATAAATGGGGGTCAATTGATTGACCCCCATTTCTTGAAGGTGGCTCCGCCTCTGATGTTGCACTAATGCCAAGTGTGTGGTATAGGTAGATTCCTGCCAAATTACTGACAGCTATTGCCTATTATTTTCTAGTAAGCTTCTTCTCCTCATTATTTAATTTTTTTGTTGCACTAGCTAAGCATAATCTGAAGCTAAAATCAGGCAAACAAATATAAATGGTTGCTTCCAAACTATATGAACTTGCTACAAATAAATTTTCTCGAGATAGACATCACAGATCAGGCATAAATCAATGTCTGCTAAACTTGTTTCTTATAATGGAATTTGCCATTCAGTATCCACAAATACACAAAATGCTGATTTTAGTTGCTATGTTTAAGTACAGTGTAGTATTGAATTTGATTTGCACAAAGCAGTATGATCGAAGTTAAAAAGGGTCTAATTAATAATACTGTGGTTATTAATCTTAGTATGTATAAAAGGTCAAGCCGAGTCAGATTTAATTTCTAGCAATTAGGTCCACCAAATTACCAGGTCTTACATTCTCTAAATTTGTTGTCTTTTGGTGATAAATACTTTTAACTCTTATAAAACCTGATGCATCAACATAACCTAACACAACAGTAGAAAAGAAAGTAAAAGAAATCAAATACTTATATTACAATATACTACAACCAGATTAAGCAACAAATGATTACTTACTATGTCCCACTGAATTACAAATCTGCCAATTAATCACAAATCAAATTAGAAAAAACACCAGGCAACTTCAGAAATCAAATTACCAGTACCAGACCTAATAGGTACAAGATAAAAAATTGGCCACCCGCGCGTCTCAACCCACAAGCACACATTGATTCATGCACAAATGCGCGGTCACGCAAAAAGGAAATCATAGATCAGAAACCTACCGGCTTGTGGGGGCGGGCCAAGGAGTACTGATAGAGGAGAGCAACCAAGGCGGAGACAAATCCCAACCCTAGGAGAAGAGACGAGATCGCTTTTAGTGATGTAGGAGACACCATTTCTCCCTTGGCGCTCCTTTACTCTTCTAATTGACTTGGAAGTTCCAAAGTAAGCTCTTTTTTATTCGCCGAGCAGCTGAGAATCGAGAGTAGACTCGGCTGTGTGAATTCACACTTCTGAAGTCTATGTTATACGAGTATCGTCGGATACGGCGATACGGTAATTTTTAAAAATTCCTAATATGCCTACTAAATATATTATTTTTATTATTTTAATTATATTATTAATTCAATAATTATATTATATAAATTAAAATATAATTTTTTATAACAATAAATATACATTAATAACGAAATTATATGTTAAATATAACACTGTGATGGGAATTTTTTTTAATGAGAATGAACTTCACTTCAATAGAAAAGAAATTATTAGAATAGATTTAGAATTGAATTTGGTTGATCGGAAGGTCTAAAATGCATAAAAGAATTCAATATTTAACTTTTAAAAAAAGTCTAAAAGTTTACTTTATTTACTAGTATGCAACTAAGTAAAAACTTCTCTTACAATGACACAACAGCAGTGTAAACAGACATTAATGAGAGCAACAGCGTAATTTCACCTCAGTGAAATCGTTTCTCGCCAAATATCTTTAACTTTGCCATGATTTTGTTGGAGGAATTTTCCCCTCTCAAATCCTGCCAAATCGTGTCATCTCCCTTGTGTATTTTCGTTCCGATCAAACGACGTAGAAGAATTTTATTTCTATTTCTTGTTTGAGCGTAAAATTTCTCATTCCGATCACAGCGTAATTGTTACTCAATTTTTACAACAAATTGAAGTTGGTGTAGTGGTAGAGCGGTAGTTTACCGCACCAATAGTTCCGGTTAGGGATGGCAATGGGCCGAGACCACGGGTATTTTACTAAGTCCATGCCTGGCTCACCTGCCCGGTCCAAACTAATGGGCTTGAAAATTTATGCCCGGCCTGTCCATGGGCCTTTCCCCCAAGCCCATGCCTACCCTTACCCGTGGGCCTTCCTGGCCCACCCCTACCCAGTGGCTCATTCATACCAATCTCACCAAATACAACAGCACATCAAACATAATTAAAAATTGATATAATTACATGGTACACATCAAACAACAAATAATTAACATATTGCATAGTTTCACAATCACATAATTTATAGTTTAATAAACTATAAATATATAGCATAGCTTAACAAACTAATTAACAACAAACAACAGCTATAAATAGTTTGACAAATTAATAATAACAAACAAAATAGTTCTAGGTTTGCATAGGTTAAATAATTAACAAACTACAGCTAACAGTTTACATAATTTAACAACAAAATAAAAAAATGGATTACACATCGAACATCTAAACGACATAGCAACAAAGGACTAACCTGCACAAACAAAACATAAAAAAATAATAATTACTTGTGTATAAATATGCTGGCTTTATTATCTACTTAGAAAGCTGGCTTTTTGGACGATTTTGCCTCTAGCATTTAAAATCTACATTACTCATTTGATATCACTACTATTATTTAGCATCAGGATATGTAAGAATTTAAATGCACACCAGGATCTGCTGTTGTTTGATTCCTGCGGAGCTCAAAAATACACACCAGAATTTAAATGCACACCAGTTCGATTTCTGCGGAGCGCAAAAATACAATGAATTTTAGCTTTTTGTCTGCGCGGTGCACGGATCTGAGATCTGGCGCAGGTGCATGCGCGGTGCACGACATGTCAGACATATCCAATGCGTATCCGGTCCACACAGAGCCGTATATCCTGCCGTTTCAAACCGTATCGACGACCTTATCAGAAATTAAAGATATGCCACCTCATCTGATACGCCAACTGGCGTATCCAATATGTATCGGTTCTGTATCGGGCACGTATCGGTATCGGATACATGTCCAATACGGGTACGAAACCTAATTCGGAATATCCGAGTAGCATAGTCTGAAGAGATTTTTTTTTTATAAACCATAAATAAAAAAATATTTTTAGGGTTCCAACATGATTGATTGGGTTTTTATAAAAACCATAAAAAACGAGTTGGCAGCCCGTTCTCTACAGTATTTTATCCCCCAGAACGAGTTGCCAACTCATTCTTGATTTTTTTTCTAGTTTTAACCGGGAAAACCGGTTTTTTTTAGTCCGGAACGAGCTGCCAATTCGTTCTCTACATTTTTATTTAGTTTACTTATAAAATAATCAGATATTTTGTTTGATTTTGTATATTAACAATAAGATTAATGGAACATTTGAAGAGATTTTTTTTTTGTGTATTTTGACTATTTTATCATTTTATCAAATCAATGGATTGGTTTTCTATATAAAAAAAATCAATGGATTGGTTTTCAAATGTACATATTATTTTTCTAAAATTTACTTTTTAATATTTTAAAAACAAACAAATTTAATCATCTAATTGTTATTTTTATTAAAACTCATTTTAATTTAAAAATTACTTATTTTTTTGTAAATATAGAAAATAAGTGTTTTATTTATGAAAAAATATGTTACTATTCTAATTGGTTGATTTTTTAAAATAATGATACATTGGTCTACTACATGGAGGATTTAGAAGTTTCTATAACTATAATTTTTGAAAAAAAATATAAATGGAGTCGATTTTGCCATAAGAGCCGTTAGATTATGAAAAATATGTCCATTAATCATTCATAGACATTATTTCCTAAAAAAAAGTATCCAGAGACACAAATTTTTAGTCTTATTATTGTATTTCACTTTTACATTTTTTTTTCTAATTTTCTTCACGGAAATATTTATTTATTTTTTTTATATAGAAAACCAATCCATTGATTTGATAAAATGATAAAATAGTTAAAATACACACAAAATTTCTTCAAATGTTCCATTAATCTTATTGTTAATATACCAAATCAAACAAAATATCTAATTTATTTAATAAGCAAACCCTAAAAAAAAATTAAAATACTGTAGAGGACGAATTGACAGCTACTTCCATCTTTAAAACCGTTTCATCTTTTGTTCTGTTGAGAACATATTTTATTTTGTTGCAAGATATATACGTGTGTTTTTCTAATAGTGGACAGGCTAGTCCACAACAATTTTGTCATGTATGACTGTTAGCAGTCTTCTAATAAAAATATGCAAATCTAAATGATTGCAACGTACATCCATCTAACATACATCAACCGAAGTACATTCATCTAACATACATCAACCGAAGGAAAGTTGATATATATGAGTGGAACTAGGTTGCTCCTAAGTTCACCAAATCTCTTGTAAACTTGACTCTAAAATATGTCGAATCGACTTTAAACGATGAATCCAAACCGTTGAAACCCTTCTACCGAATGAGTGATTACTAGTGGAAAAATCACTTTTTGTATCGGTTATTAACACACATCAGTATCAGACCTAGGGGCGACACTGATCCAGGCGACACAAATACCTAAAGTTTTCTGTGTCGGTTAAACAACCGATACTGAAAGTAAGAATCAGTATCGGTTCTTTACAATTAGGCGATACTAATAAGGACTATTTGTATCGGTTATTACAATTAGGCGATACAAATGGAGACTATTTGTATCGGTTTTTTCTAATTAACCGATACTAATGAATTGTATCGGCTGTTTAATAATAGGCGACACTAATTTTTAATTATCAGTATCGGGCCTTAACTAATAACCGACACTGATTCAATATATTAATAATTTTTTATATTAATAATTTTTATTAAAAAAAATTATAAACATTGGGACAATTTTACCAGGAGATCATAAATTTTACCAGGGTAAATACTTGTCAGTACAAGACTAATGGTATATATACATATATTTTATGTTCATTCTCTTTTACTCCCTCATTATACACTAACATACTTGTGTACTCAGAACTTCAATATTACAGAAATAGAAAAACAATTGTGAGGTTGATAAAGAAATTACCAGGAGATCATAAACTTCTAGCTATGTCAGAATTTCAGAATTTTCAGAATTTTCTAAAGCTTCTAGCTATGTCAGGATTTCAGTTTAGTGATGAACAGTTCTATACCGGCTTTAGCTCTGGACTCTGGTACCTGTCTTAGTAAACTTCAGAATATGAACTTTAGAAGGCTCTCAAATATTAATAGGCTTTCAAACAAAATAATTTCATTTAAAGCATCTAAGGTGATTTTTTTATAACTATGAGGTGAATGTTAACATTGGTGGTGAACCTTTTTGTTCATTTGTTGTTGACTTGTTGCTATGCATGAATATTAATAATTTATCAACATGAATTGGGGCAAGAAAGTTTATGACGACCATTTTTGGATGATACTTGAACCCTTAATCATTTCTCAACTTCGAAATAATATATCCTCTTTTCTTCCTCATGTAATTAATTAGCTAGGATACAGAAAATAAACTTGAGCTTGTATGAGCATGGATTTTCAGGGGCATATATGTGATGTTTGCAATCTTTGCAGGGGTAGGCTTGGAATTTTTTCTTTGCAGGGGCATATATATATGAGCCAGAAAGAAAATCAGCATACCTCTAGTTTTCTTTGTATGTTCTCTCTCACTATTGTGAACTCAATATTATCTTTCGGACTGCAAATGCGAAAACATTTACTAATCAATAACTTCATTTTCAGTGGTACGTGTGTAAAAGGCAAATTAAAACTAGAGAGAGAAAGCAAACCTGAAGAGCAAATCTTGACTGATATGAAGGTCTTCAAAATTTGTGAAACCTTGAGGCTGGGTGCCTGCCAAAGCCTCGCTTACAATGTTCAAGTTCTTGCGGTGAAATAGTTGCTCTGCCTATTCAGAAACCGGACCTTTATTTAGTACATCACAGTACAGTAATTTCCTTTCTCAAATTACTTAAAGTTTTGTTAATGTTCTCAAAATTATTGAAATAGAGGAGGATCATACATTATTCCCCACAAAAGCGGTGCATTAGGTGGCTGGATGCAGAACTGATATGCATTTTGACCCTCCACCTGTATCATTAATTGGAGATGGCATTATTTACCAGTATCATTGATTGCAATGAAAAGAAAAATATTTAGTAAAATAAATCATGTACCCTTAAACAAACGAGTAATTCAATCGGATCAATGCATATATCGGTGAGGTATCTACTGCATCTTGCTAAAACTACCTGGATAATGGAAAATCACCTTAACTAGATCAGAATCGCTGCCTCTAATTATTTGAAGAGCTTTCTTAACAGAGTTATCCCAACAAGGTTTCATTGGAATGTGACTTAGACTCGCGATATTTGTCCCAAGGCTTGACTCCTGGTTAATTTTTGTCAAGTATGGACATATCTGTTTAATTTCAAGAGAGTGAGCAATTAACGAATAAAATAATCAAACCTTCAAATTCAAAATTTTATGATGCATGATACCTTGTCAGTTTGGTATCAACCTCGTATCTTTGATACTCCTGGTATTACCGAGTATTGGGAACGTTCAGGTCCAATTTGACACTACCGGTGTCATTTTCACTATCAAGGGATAATTAGGATAGAGCCAATCATAGATCAGAAAACAATTAATTGAGTCAAGAGAGAGAAGTAATTGAACTTGTCTGATTTTTTTTTTTTTAATTGTAAATCGGCATGTGTGTCTCACTTTGATCGGAACAAAATCTTACAAAAATCCAAATGATTTCGAGTGAGCAAAAACGAAGACCTAGTCAGGTCGGAGCTCAGCTAGTCGCCGCGACACCTCTATCAATCCACCTCCGCCACCGTTGAGAGGCACGACGGTCCAGTCACCTCCGCCTACTTCCTTTTTCGCTGGATTTCACCACGGCCGCGCTGTATGAAATCTCTTTTCTCTCAAGCGCACAAATTGAGTATCCATTTATTGTTTGGCGGGTGGCGTAAGTATTTCGTCCTTACTGAGAGAGCGGAGAATGAGAGGGAGAGATGGAGAGCCCAAGATGGAGATAGAGAAATGGAGGCGGACGAAATGAGGAGTTGAGAGCGATAGTTTAATTTTGCTAAATTGAAAATGATAGACAGGTGACGCGTGCGAAATGAAAATAATAACTCTAGACAGCAGTGCGAAATATGAGGAAGGATCTGTATCGGTTATTTAAAAAAAATGACACTAAAAAAACATCTGTATTGGTTCCAATAAACAGTTGATACAAATATCAGATTTTTTGTGTCGGTTATATACTAATAACCGACACAAAAAGTCTGTGTCGGCTCTTTAGCTGTGAACCGACACAAATTGTTGGTTATTTGTATCGGCTGTTTGTTGGAACCGAAACAAAATGTATTTTGTATCGTTTATTTTCTATTAACCGATACAGAATGTATTTGTATCGCTTGTTTTAAGGAACCGATACTATTAGGATGATATTGAAAGTGTTTTTTCCACTAGTAGATGCGTCTACATGTGAAAATTTTAAAGTTTCGAATTAATTTTGTTAGAGTTTTCGAAGAAAGAAGAGGCTAGAAACAAGAGAATATTTTTATGAAGAAGCTTAATTGTATTCCTTGACTTCATTATTACATAGAGTACAAATGACATAATTTATAACAACATAAATCTGTAAAAAGATAACCCTATAAATGACACGTCCTAAAATACTCATATACAAAAATACTAAATTCTTCCTTCTTAATATAGCATGCTAAATGTAGGCTACTATCCTGACATTCTGTTAAATTAAGCCTGATGTAAATATATGATGAGATGAGAGGCATACACACCAATCCTCTCTTTGACTTGAAATCTCATCATGAATATAGTTTGCCAAATATAGCATACTATCCTGACATACTGCTAAATTAAGTCTGATGAAAATATATGATGAGATGAGAGGCATACATAACAATCCTCCCCTTGACTTGAAATCTCATCCTGAAACAAAACCCCAAAATAAACTCCTAAACACATAATTATCTTAAATTTCAACTAAATTAGAATTGCGTGAAGAAGTATCATTCTTGTATACCATCTGTTTATTCTTGATCTTAAAACAGTCGGCCTTTATGTGACCTTTCTTCCTGCAATAGTTGTAAAGTAGGTTCTTGTGCTTAGAGCTCGAATAGGTCGATGATGAAGCCAAGTTCTTTCCCTTTTGTCTCCCATCCTCATTGTCCACCTTCTACTATCTTGAAAGCATTGCACCTTTGCTTGCTTGGTCTTTACACGGAGCACGAATGCGCGGAGGAAACACCTAGCGCCTGAATGCTTCTCCCACGATATAAAGATGAATCTAAAAAACCCTCAACAGCAGCAGCGGAACAAAGAACCCTGAAATCGTCGATCGGCTGTCGGCGATGAAGGTGGCTCTGATACCAATTTGTTAGGGTTTTCGAAGAAAGAAGATGCTAGAAACAAGAGACAATATTTTTATGAAGAAGCTTAATTGTATTCCTTGACTTCATTATTACATAGAGTACAAATGACATAATTTATAACAACATAAATCTTTAAAAAGATAACCCTATAAATGACACGTCCTAAAATACTAATATACTAAAATACTAAATTCTTCCTCCTTAATATAGCTTGCTAAATGTAGCCTACTATCCTGACATCCTGCTAAATTAAGACTGATGTAAATATAAGATGAGATGAGAGACATACACACCAATCCTCCCCTTGACTTGAAATCTCATCCTGAATATAGTCTGTCAAATATAGCATACTATCCTGACATCCTGCTAAATTAAGTCTGATGAAAATATATGATGAGATGAGAGGCATACATAACAATCCTCCCCTTGACTTGAAATCTCATCCTGAAACAAAACCCCAAAATAAACTCCTAAACACATAATTATCTTAAATTTCAACTAAATTAGAATTGCCTGAAGAAGTATCATTCTCGTATGCCATCTGTTTATTCTTGATTTTGAAACAGTCGGCTTTGATGTGACATTTCTTCCTGCAATAGTTGTAAAGTAGGTTTTTGTGCTTAGAGTTCGAATAGGTCGATGATGAAGCCAAGTTCTTCCCCTTTTGTCTCCCATCCTCATTGTCCACCTTCTACCATCTTGAAAGCATCGCACCTTTGCTTGCTTGGTCTTTACACGGAGCACGAATGCGCGGAGGAAACACCTAGCGCCTGAATGCTTCTCCCACGATATAAAGACGAATCTAAAAAACCCTTAACAACAGCAGCGGAACAAAGAACCCTGAAATCGTCGATCGGCTGTCGGTGATGAAGGTGGCTCTGATACCAATTTGTTAGGGTTTTTGAAGAAAAAAGAGGTTAGAAACAAGAGGCAATATTTTTATGAGGAAGCTTAATTGTATTCCTTGACTTCATTATTACATAGAGTACAAATGACATAATTTATAGCAACATAAATCTTTAAAAAGATAATCCTATAAATAACATGTCCTAAAATACTCATATACTAAAATACTAAATTTTTCCTCCTTAATATAGCCTGCTAAATATAGCATACTATCCTGACATCCTGCTAAATTAAGCCTGATGTAAATATATGATGAGATGAGAGGCATACACAACAAATTTAATATAGAGTCAAGTAGTCAAAAGTTTAAGGTTTATAAATTAATTTTAATGCATTCATTTTTTCGACTCCTTTGACCACTTGACTATATGCTAAATTAATTCAAAACTTTAAAATTTTCACATGTAAACGCATCAATCATTAGGTAGAAGAATTTCAACAGTTTGGATTCATCGTTTAAAGTCGATTTGATATAATTTGGAGTCAAATTCACAAGAGGTTTGGTGAACTTAGGAGCACCCTAGTTCTACTCGATATATATATATATATATATAAAATTATATAATTGTTCGTATTATTTTTATATGCTTCATACAATATGCATGGATGCCTAGGTCATTTACAGCACTACTATTTATGTGTAGATAACCTCGTACTCGTAGGCTTAGGTTAACACTTAACACACAGAATCATTCATATATATATGCTGGCTAGTACAATACATTAATTAGATACAACAACAAAACAAGCGCAAATCTTGTACCAATATCAGCTAGCTAGCTTGAATTGCCTAGCTTTTTCCTCACCTAATTAATTAGGATACATCCTTCTACCACCAGAGCCTGACTCCCTCTGACAATTGAAGTATGTTGCAGAAACCGGTGAGCCAAGGTTGTACAGCTCCGCAAAGTCTCTAGTGTTGAAATTTGGGCGCCATCCTGGAGCATAGACTGTCTGCCTGCCAAGCTGTTGAAACAACACAAACGCAAAGCGATGGATCCCTGAGGTTGGTCTTGGGCTCTCGTAGCATATGATCTCTTGCCCTTTATATACAGATCCACAAGTAATAAATATGTTCGTTGCTTGTTTTTTTTTTAGGAAATTAAACAGAAGACTTCATATCATCACTTACTTTAGTTATTAGATGGGCAACTAAATTCTATAGTTGTTGATATATTTTGATACTTCAATATATGTTCATAATACGTTTGATCATTGATTCTGTACGTATAATGTTAATTTTTATGTGTTTACTTCAAGTACACTGGTTGGATCATGCATGATTTCTTAACTGAGAGAGACTTTGGCAGCCCTGCCAAGTTTTTCAAGAGAGAGAGAGAGGGGGGGGGTTTCTCAAAAAAAAAAAAAATTGGTAGCCACTGCTAAGTATTTTTCAAAAGAGAGGGTTTTCAGAGAGAGAGAGAGAGGTATCTATCTCTCACCAAAAGTTGCATTTGTGGTTCCGGGAATGTCGATGACCAACCTAAGCACATATAACACACAAGTTAAAAACTTGACACAAGGAACTCCATTTCTTCACCTTTGATCGATCATAACTTTAAATAATATAGCACAGAAGCTAAAGCAGTAACGGGAATACCATGGCCTTTGAATAAAGAAATGAGTAAAGAGTGTTATATATAATATATTGTTGTTACCAATGGAGGTATTCTCTAAGATGCGGATCACTTGGGCTTGGCGAATCTGGGTCCACCATCACCTGTATATATACCACAGGACCCATATCAGATCCCGATAAAAGAACTTAAAATTTTGATTTTACAAAAGAAAGAAATAAATTGATTCTTTTACATATATTATTTGTTATGTACCATATATACATATACGAAAAGAGTAGTAAACACACACATATATATTAAAATCAGCAATTTTAAAATTGAGTTAATAAATTGTAAGAAATTCTAAAAAAAAATGTAATATTTTAATATAAAGACCACATTTAACATTTTAGATCAACCATTTGAACTTTCAAAATCGAAAAACTAATTGGTTGCACCACGGTCCGGAACAAACATTTTGATCTTAGCCAATCTCTATATATATATAGTGAGAGGCTAATATCAAAATGTTTATTCCTATGATGTGGAACAAACGCTTCGTTTTTACATTTTCAATGTCCAAACAATCAATCCAAACCGTTCAACATTCAATCTATATTAAAATATCATTGGAGACCAATTTTTATTTTTTCAAAATTTTTATTATTTATTAAGCCATTTTTAAAATTATCATTTTCAATGATCCAATTTTTTCCATTATTTATTAAAATCAGCGATCTTAAAACTGAATAAATAATAAAAAAATCCCAAAAAAAATGTAAAATTTGGTTTGCAAGCACATTTTAATATAGAGATCACATCTCACAGTTTGGATCGACCGTTTGAGCTTTGAAAATAAAAAACCAATTGGTTGCACCACGGTTCCATAACAAATGTTTTGATCTTAGCCAACCTCTCTCTTTCTCTATATATACACACACAGAGAGAGTTGGGCTATGATGCATTGCAATGTATAGTTCCTTTTGTATATTGGACTATAAATTGTTGATTTTGATTTTCAAACAGACCGAGCCAAATCGTTCAATTTGATATCCATATTAAAATGTGCTTGGAGACCAAATTTTACATTTTTGGAAATTGTTTGCTATTTTTTTTTATAATTTTTGAAAATCACTGTTTTTCTAGGGTCCAGAAATTTCTAAACAATAGCAATTTTAAAAAATTCTAGAAAAATAGTAATTTTTTTTTCCAAAAAATATAAAATTTGGTCACCAAACACATTTTAAATGGATAACATGTTGAGCCCTTTAGATCGATTATTTGAACTTCGAATCTAACTACACACACATATCTTATATACACTATGTGCGAGGACCTCTATATATGATAAATTACAATGCACCAACTTCAATTATTATTATTATTATTATCATTATTATACGTTAAAAGCAAATAATTTACTATTAAAGAAAGCTCGTACTCAATGCATTCAAGACTGGAAACTAAAATTGACAATTGAGAAATGGACTCGTCAAATTTTCCAAAGACTAATAAAATGTGCACTTATAGTTTTCAGTAATTTAAAACTAATGAGGCTGATATGGTATCAACTTATCTTGCAATTAAAGATCTTAATAATTAAGGCCCTAGCTAGCTAGTTCTTGGTTATAATTATACACAAGTAAAACTATAGCATGCAATTGCTGACTAAGATGAGGTATATATATATATAGAAAAATGCTAATATGCTACGCGTAGCATAGAGGACATCTGTGCAACGGCTCAATATTTGAGTTTTTAAAATTCTAACAGTCGATCTGAATTGTTCAACATAATCTCCATATGAATATGTACTTGCAAACCAAATTTCACATTTTTAAATTTTTTTTTACTATTTTTTTAGATAGATAGAAAATCACTTGATCTGAAAATTCTGTACTTTTTAGATCAAGTGATTTTTTACCTATCTAAAAAAATAGTAAAAACATTCTAAAAAATGTGAAATTTGGTTTGCAAATAAATATTCAGATGGAAATTATGTTGAACGGTTCAGATCGATCGTTAGAATTTTGAAAACTCAAATATTGAGCTATTGCACAGAAAATCTCTATGCTACGCGTAGCAGCTTAGCCAATTCTTATATATATATATGATACTATTGCTAATTAAATAAACGCATATATATGAAAATCATTTCCCTACAAGAGTATATAAGGTCCTGAGATCAGCACCACCAACATTAACTCTAGGTTGTTGCACTACTTGTGATGGTTTGAGCTCACCACCACTCGTAACCTCTCTGGTGCCATACGCAACTCTCAGTGAGGTGCTTCTGACAAAGGGATCAACCACATCTCCTATCACTCTCCCAATAGCAAGTGGGTCCCCTCTTTGCCTACTCATCTTCCTGTCAAAATTGAACTCTAATTCTCACACACTATGTATCTAGGTATATTTTGCATCCACTTCAGTTTATGTTTGTGGATTACGGCTGCACCCCTTTATATACTTGTGAAGATACATAGCTTTTGAAGATGTTACTTTTCTAGATAAACATCCACAATCATCCGACATCTTTAGAATCTAATCTTCTTTTGCATGTTTACATTGATGACTTTAGGAATCTGACTAATATAAGGATTACCATTTTACGTATACATACATAGTTACGATAATAATGTACAGATCGACCTCCTAAATCTTGAAGTTAAGATTTGAACGCAAAGTATCGATACATTTATTTGCGGAAACTAAAAAGAAAAGTTAAACAATGCTTCTATTTTAATTTTTTTTCTAAGAAAAAAATAATATAATTAAGATTCAAAAAATATATAAAATTATGCGTCACCCTGAAATCAAATTTTACTCCCCCCCCTCCCCGATACCTACTAAAAATCTTTGATCCGTCTATGGTACACAATTATCTATAAATTTATATGCATGTGGCTCTACAAATATATAGATATATAAGATATATATTGTGTCCTGCCGTTGTTTAGTATAAAGAAATGGTAAATAAAATTTGACAGAAAAAATCATACTCATATATATTTTGTATGGCTAAATACTCAATTGATTTGTATTCCCTCTTTTTCTTTTCCTTTAATCCGAAATTAGTATAGACAAAATACTTACTATATATATATATATATATATATATATGCAACCTCGTACGAATTATTATAATATATATGTTTCTTATTTATGCCTTCTAACTCCAAATTATCCAGCTAGTTTTCCTTTTTTTTTTTTTTTTTTTTTCATTTTATCTGCTCCCACCTATATATAAGCGACGCCCCATCATGAGAAAAACAATATCCACCACAGAAGACTCGTACGTAGAACTCAAATTTCCTTTTACGAAGTTGATGTAGTGGAGTTAGTGTTTGGTAAATGCCACGGGGACTCAACTTGGACCGGTCTGTCCATGCCCGTGCCCGGACCGGACCGTGCCCGTGCCACGGGCATCCACGGGTACACGGGCACGGGTATTAAACAGGCCGGATCCGGTTTTTTGGAAAAATGCCCGTGAGAACCCAGACCCCCGTACTTGTAATCCGTACCCGTGACCGTGAGCCCGTGGCGCGATTTTTTTTTTTTTTACTTTTGGTCTAAAATTCAAAATTTAAACTCAAATTCCCCCCCCCCCCATTCAAAATTCAAATATACAACCATATCAAATGAATTTAAATTGGTATGAATTTGGATTTATAATTTATTGGTTTTCAAAGAAACAAAAAAAAAGAACAAAAAAACCGAAAAAAAAAACTGAAAAAAAAAAACGGTCCGGACCCGGACCGGACCGTCCTGCCTCTGAACCCGTGACGGGTACGGGCATTAAACGGGCAGGGCAGAATTTTTGAAAAAAAACCCGTGATGCCCGGCCCGTTGTGCCCGTGTGCCCGTGACGCCCGTGACCGTGGCTACCCGTGCCCGTGCACGGGTTTTGCCCGGACCTCCCGGCCCGGACCGTTTACCAATCACTAAGTGGAGTCATTATTTCTGTTGCATCGGTCGTTCCAAGATCAAGCTATATCATTATTTGCTCGAGGAATTATATATCTGTCTCATAAATATTCGAAAGGTACACAAAGAAATGGAAAGGAATTCGCAGTGTCATCTTTATATTGAAGAAACTTTTAAAATTCGCTTAGCTATTGCGACAGTGAATTGGTAGATATATTCGTTTTAACTTTGGAGTGTTGAAATTCGTTGCTATTTTCGCATGTAGTCTTACATAATGCATCTTATATGCAGTAGCGGTCTGGCGAAGCCGCGAAGCTTATAGTCATGTTTGGTGCGGCTTCTAGTCATGTTTGATTGTGGAGTAATTAAGTAGTGGAGTGAGTAGTGGAGTAAACTCTCTACTCCACTTTTAAAGAGCCAAACAAGAAGTAAATTTGAAGGAGTAAGATGGAGTAATATTTGAGTTAATCCGAATTAAGTTACTCCACCAGTGAGTTCCATAGTTAGAGTAACACAATGTTATAGTTTCTCTTTCTTCATTAGTTTACTCCACCAAACTCTAACTAAATATGATTATTTTAATCCCTCTTAACTCGAATAAGAAATTTAATCTGGAATAATTTTACTCCACAACCAAACATGACCATATAGGTGTAATTCGCGGGGATACTAGGTAGTTTTTAATTTGTTCTTAGATTTTGAAAATTATGCTTTCATATAGAAGTTAGACTGAATAATTGGGATGCAAGGACTAGTGAAAAAATAGTGCAATTGGAATTTGTAGATGAGAATAGAGAGGAAATAGTTATTATCATATTAGTGTAAAAATAGTGAGTAATGTGATATTATTCAGATTAATAAAAATGTTATTTAGATAATTGAATTGTATATTTTAGATTAGTTGTAACTCTTTTGCGAGTGAGATAGCAAAGAGCTAATGAATGTGAAAGAAGGCAAGCGTGATCTCAAACAAATTGTCATGACATGAAGATGGTAGAATCAACGTCAACTTTGTCAGATCAGGACTGTATATTTTTTTCTCTTCACACAAAGAAATATATAGTATCTATTCCAGCATTCAAAAGAAATAGCAGATTAGGAGCTATTCCAAATAGCAAAAAATGTTATATAATGCTCATAGCTATTTCGAATAGTAGATATTCCCGAATTAGCTGCTATTCCCATCAATCCAAACAATCTTTTTTATTGTCCATTTCCATCTTATCCCACTAGGCTATATAAAGTAGGAATTTCTTTCACAACAACGACTAACAAAATAACTACTGAATTAAGTTTAAACTCATAAAGGAGTTAAACTTTATGGAAGTCGTAGAGCTTAATTAATAGCTTCTACGGATCCTAGACTGGCAAGAAAAACAACATATAATTTTTTTTTCACACACCTAACTGGTTGTCTGGCAGTCTGGCTTTGTTCCTAATTAATGTAGATATAGGTTTGCACGAGTAAAATAAGGAAAATAACTGAAAAGGGTTCGCAAGAAATATTGGGTACGTATTTGATAATTTTTTTAAAGGATGTTAAGAGAGATGTACTACTGTCATATATTGAGAACAGCTTAATTATATAAGTGTTATTCTAAAATGCCTAATTAAATGCACGATCTATATATAACAGATTCATCATGATTATGGTACATATGTCCAATAATAGCCATTCTAAATCTTTCTGGAGATTTTAGATTAAAAACATCATAGACATTTTCGTGATATATTTAATCCTACTGAATTTACAAGCAAACGAGGAATGAACTTTTTCTTTTCTTTCCTTTATGTTCCTTTTCGCAGTGGTATCCGAGATGAGGATGATACCTCCTTTTTGCACGTACCGAATACGATACGGATTGAATATATAAATAAATAATTTAATTTAATTACTGCCGGTCCCTTATTAATTGGATGCATGTCTATTTTATCTAATTAAAATTCTTCATTTTTTAAAAGCCAACAAACAAATAACAAACAAAATACCCCCCTCATTATTTTTCAAACCAACAAACAAAGTACTCCTAATAAATTATTAACAGAATGCCCTTTCTCCCCTTCTCTTTCCCTCCCTCTCACTTCTCCTTGTTTACTTCTACAACTTTTTATTTGAAATGGAAGGTTAACACTATATGGAAATTTTGTAAACTTAGGACTGCATATATTTTATTTTATAATTTTCTTTTTGTGGATCTTGTAATCTAAAATTGACAATATAATATTAGCTAATATACAAAATATTTTTAACAAATGATTTCCTTTAATTGTCATTATATAATACATATAAGTCTAAATATTTGTGTCAGTCAAACATATTTTTAAATTAATTTACTTGAAATCAAATTTCCAAATAATTTTGAAAATTTAAAATTTTCAAATAGATATATAAGCTATACAAACACAATACTAAAGTATTTATATTATGTAAAATAAAATAAAATAAGCTAAAATTGACAACATAATATTACCTAATATACAAAATATTTTTAACAAATGATTTCCTTTAACCGTCATTATATAATATATATAAGTCTAAAAATTTGTGTCAGTCAAACATATTTTTAAATTAGTTTAATTGGAGTCAAATTTTCAAATAATTTGAAATTTTGAAATTTTCAAACAGATATATAAGCTATACACCTTTATTTTGATACTTAAAATGACTACAAATTTCCAAATAAATTTCTAATTTTGCAAGCCCAAGCTTCTAACTTATTTTATTTTATTTTACATAATATAAGTACTTCAGTACTGTGTTTGTTTTTGAAGGTTAGAAGCTTGGGGTTGCAAAATTAGAAACTTATTTGGAAAAATTTTAGTCATTTTAAGTATCATAATAAAGGCGTATAGCTTAATATACATGTTTGAAAATTTCAAAATTATTTTGAAATTTGACTTCAATTAAATTAATTTAAAATTTTGTTTTATTGACACAAATATTTAAACTTATATATATTCTATAATGATGGTTAAAAGAAATCATTTGTTAAAAATATTTTGTATATTAGCTAATATTATGTTGTCAATTTTACGGATATTTTTTTCCATAACCAAAAAAATAAATAAAATAATATTAATAACCAGATTTCCGAAAAAAATTTATCCATAACCAAACCGCCCCCCGGGCGGGGGGGCGGTTTACACCCCTACTAACCCGCCTCCCAGTGGGGCGGTTTAACCCCAGACCAACCCGCCCCCTGGGGGGGCGGTCTACATAATTTTTTTTTTTTTTGGAATCTGAATCTAAAAATAAGAAATATATAGATAAATTATAAAAAAAAATATACAGATAGATTGACAAACTGGTCATTTTTAAAAAAAATGAGAAATATATATTTTTAAGATTGATAAATTCTAAGAAAAGTAATAATCTAATATCTTCGCTAATCTAATCGGCCCAAATTCAAAGCTGCTGCAGGCGACTATGCAAATCGAATTACATTCGATTACTGTTTTCAACAGAATTTAACAAGCATTGGATGTAAACATATACAGATAGCAAACAAAACATTTTTGAGATACTAAACCGTCCCCCTACGTTTTTTGGCAATTCTAATTTTTGGGATACTAATATTTATTATTTTCTTTATGCACATACAAAACATTACAATAGCAAACAAAAATGTTCAATCTTACTTACTTATGTTCTCAAATTGTTTTTCAAGATCTTAAAATATATCATTTTTTTCAATCTTACTTAAAAATAATTTGAATTGAAAGTTATAAGACAATTGTTTTATTGTATGTATATATATTATATATATATATAGATTGACAAAAAATGGGCTGGAAGCATTGTTTTTTTTAAACTTTAAACGGTCATAACTTTTGCTAGGAAAGTCGGATTGACGCGTATGACCCCAATTCGGAAAGGGGAGGAGGAGACGGTGGCGACCGGCATCCAGGGGTGTAATCCCGGGTATTCAACAAATCAGAATCGCCAAAAAATATCGTTTAGTGCCTCAAAAATTAAGTTTAATATTTTTAGTGTCTCAACTGAATTTTCTTATGTTGAAAAATACTTTTTAGCACCGAGAAATGCATTAGCAGCAAGTGCAATTGCCACAGGAGAAGTCTTATACAAGTATTCCGGTTCGATTTCAAGGACTGGAAATAACTAAATTATATATTTTTCTATCCAATTTCAAAGAAACATATCAATTTTGTTGGTTATGAACATAATTATAATTAATCCATCATCGTATTAAAAAAAAAAAAGTAAACCGCCCCCCAGGGGGGCGGGTTGGTCTGAGGGTAGACCAAAAATAAATACCAAAATATACAAAAATATATAAAAAAATACAAACATATATACAAAAATACCAAATATACAATAAATACCAAAAATATTAAAAAAAATATTAAAAAAATATATATATGCAGACCGCCCTCCCTGGGGGCGGGTTGGTCTGAGGGTAGACCGCCCCACGGGGGGGCGGTTTGGTCTGCACAGTAGACCACCCCACGTGGGGGCGGTTTAGTTATGGGTAAATTTTTTTTTTAAAAATTGGTTATTAATATTATTTTAATTTATTTTTTGGTTATGGAAAAAAATGCCGGTCAATTTTAACTTATAAGGTGTACATTAAAAACAAAATTATACAATAAAATATATGCACTCCTAATCCTCTATTTCAAATAAAAAATTGCAGGAGTAAACAAGGAGAAGTGAGAGAAGGAAAAAGAAGGAGAAAATGGGGTTACGAGGACATTTTGTTAATAATTTATGAGAAGGGATATTTTGTTTGTTAGTTTAAAAAAAAAGGGCAACATTTCCCCCAATTAATTGGTTAATTGGTAAGATCCTTTAACACCCACCCAAAAAATAGAAGAAAAGGAAAATGTCGTAGATGTGTATGTGGTTTGAGAATCATACGCCAAGTTTGGCTTATTTGTACGATAACGTTAAGCCATACATATAATTTATATTTCTTCTAATAATAATAATTAATCTCGTGTCTTATAAACAAAGATACCGCAATCTCTTTGGCATATATCTTACCTGTCAGCCAGTAATGTTTGAAATTGTAGCATCTTATCTTATAACTTCCTGCATGTATTATTAAAGTTGGTCTGGCTATCTTAATTTGTTCAAGCAAGACATGCATATATGACGATGAATTGATGTTACCACTATTATATATGTTTTTCCGGGTATTGAAAGCAGCTTAGTTAGAAAGCTCTCTCTGGGTGTGTATAATAATTGGTATATTGTTCGGGTGGATTCATGCATAAATGTGTATAATAATTGGTATATTGTTCGGGTGGATTCATGCATGATTTATGTTAGGGACACTAATTGAGTACACAATTACAACTCAATCTCTATAACTATATTTATTATAAAATATGTTATAATCATAAAATTAATATACAAACATTAATACATTTTTTCTAAGCCAATTAAAAATTCATTTGGCGTATATAGTTCAAAATGAGACTATTCATAGCAATTAGCAAATTGAAATCAAAACTTAGATAAAAATTTAACCGACATATATGTATTGAATAATAAAGTCTCAAAAAGTTTAGTCCGACCATTTTCTTAGAATTATAATGATAGGTCTCATCGTTAGACCTTTATTGTTCTCTTCTTCTCATTCATTCTATTTACGAAATAGAGCATCCCATATCCGAAAAAAAAACAAAATATGAAGAATCAACTAAAGCTCAGAATGAATCGGTTCAAGAATCAGACTAATAACTCGGATAAAGAGTAGGCACTACATTGAACAATTAATTATTATTGGATTAAAAAAAACAATTTCAAACCTAGAGGAAGATATTTACCTACCCCGATTCCTTCATAGATCCGCCTGTAATTGTTTCCCTAATTAGACATGCAAATCCCCACCTCCCCTCTATTATGTCTCTATAATAATTAATTAAATTATAAGACTTGAGAGTGTGATATATATACTTATAAAAACGGACAGGAACTTATCCCTGTAGTATAGTTTAGGCTTTATCAAATTATTTTAATTACATGTCTGTTCAACTATTATGGAGATATGGATTAGAATCACAAACATTATTTTTTCTCACAATTTGTCATCGGATAAATATAAAGTTATCAGATTGTTCGTACCTATATAGTGTATATATATCTGTTTTGAGTATGAACATATGGGTCATCATCACCCAATTTAAAACTGTAGAAATTGGAATTGACTCTTATTTATAATTTTATTTTTAAGAAGATAATCAGGCTTTTGATTCAGTAGTTAAATATAATATTTTTTGTGTACAACCCGACTGCAAGATCCTTAATTTATAGATATATAATAATGATTTGGGTGGCTTAACCCTCTCTTTCCCCACTAAAAAAAATTATGTTTTAAAAAATGTAAATAAGTATGACCTTATATAATGCGGCTTGATGAAACCATTGTATTAGCTAGTGATTGAATCCGCTACTTTTCTTTCTAGGAAAATTCACTATAAACGTACCTGAGGCTAGTAGTAATTGTTAGGGTTGATATACTTACATCATGATATATCACAATTTAAAAAGGAAACTACCACGATATAGATTTTTATAAATAGAATTAACAATACTTTCATAATAATATATTTTGTATTGGAGTCTTTATTAGAAAAAAGAAGAAGAAAGAAATCACCCAATGAATTTAAACAATAGACACTGGAATTGGTTAATAAAAATGTAAGTACTTAATTAATCAAATAACCTCCAGTGTCATTTCCTTCAAATAAAGAAATCAAATATACTTTATTATGATCAATTATATACCATCGATCAGAATGATGCATATAACGCAACACAGCTGCACCGCGCGTATGTTCGTTCTACAATTACCATATAATTAAGACTATTATTATTTGATAGGAAAGTTAGACATGATATGATAGAAAAGTATCAAAATTCCTAACACGATAGAGGCATGTAAAGCTTTGGAATCCTTCCATTGTTTTGACTAGCTAAAAGTTTCTTTGTGCATGCCAGGCAAGAAGCTGTGGTTGTCATTGCCAATGGGGAAGAGCGCGCAGTGCAATTTTCATATCTATGAAAGGAAATTCGGATTCCTTCACATGGTATTGCCCGATGTTACTTTTCATTCACAAAAGTAAGCAATATCTAACACATGGCTTTTTATATTCGGTATCTTTTATCTATATTTGGAAAAAAAAAAGTTTAAAGTGCACGTTATTTATACTTAAATTCATAAATATTTACTTGTATTGTTGTGTGTTGCATTGCAACGAGACATATAATAAGAGAATTAAAAAGAATTCTCATACTAAATGATAGATTTTCATAAAAAAAAAATAGACTATTTAAAAAATAATTATTCAACAATTAATATCCATGAATGATACTAAGATTGAAATAAAATGAAGACATAACTAATCAATTATCAATCAATCCAAAAATTACTTAAATAACATTTAAAAACATGAAAAGAAATATATCAGAACCGATCTAAAAATTGAGTATAAAATAAGAGGGTTAATGAAAAATTTTGAAAAAAAAGGAAAAAAAGATGAAGCGTAGATTATGTGACATAGATAACATTGGAGAGGCATCGGTAAGTATGCATGGTGAATACATATCTAACTAAATTACTTCTACACTTGAAAACATCAAAAAGATGTCTAGAATAAAGAATAGATAGACTATTTGATCAGAAAGCTAATATTTAATCCAAAACATCATATTTAATCATAATTATTGTCAGATAAGAACATCTACATAATAAGATAATATATCAAGTGTTCATTACTTTTCTCTTTTCGTATTGATCACGAGAATGTTCAAATTAAATACTTTGTTGGATAAGTAAAAAAATATACAATTTTTTATTTTACTTTTTATTTCTAGCAATGCAATGTATATAGACTAGTGTTATAAATAACAATATGTGCTCATCGGACAAATAAGATATTGCTAAGTAATAAATCGATATGCGACGCGATTAATTGAGATTATGCTGATAATTTTGTATTTTCATTAAGTTATCCGGATGTATTTATAATTTATTAAAAATAATTAATCTAACTCATCAACATATTAAATAAACTTCATTGTTAATATTTGTAAAGTTAACCATTCAAAAAATATTCATATAAGAAAAATCAAAGCATGTTTAATTAGAAGAAGCTTGAACTAGACATCTCTATAACAACAAAATATGATGTCAAATAACTATGAGATTGATTTAAATTTATACAGTCATGGCATGAATTTGAGAGAGCTTGAACTAAAGTTACAATTTTACAATATATAAGAAGTTTTAAATAACGATGAAAACAATTTCAAATGATAAAAGTCAAGACAAAGATTATTCACTGGTACAGAAAACGCGATCATGCACAACATATCATACACGGATGCAAAAAAATTCAACATTAATAGTATGTAATGGGAGAAGTCACTCGCGTGAAAAAAAGCTCCAACATACAAACACAGTCTGAAAGTTTTAAACCGTGTCCATAAGTCATGTTTATTTGTACACGGTTTAATAATATCTAACCATGTACGTATACGATTGTACCACTTCATACAAGGTCTTTCCTAACCAAATTGTGTATGATATTTCTCAGTTTCCAAACATTGTTTTTAATATAAGCCGTGTATGGTTCATTCGCACTTCTTAACCACATCTTCACACATTTATATCATTTTAGTCTAGCCACCTCCCTTAATTTGTCTCTTCATTCTTTTTTCATTGCCCTTTCCTTCCCTCTAATTAGTGTAGATCGAGATATCGACTCTTCGTCCCTCATCTTCATTTCCCCCTTGTGTGAAATCTTGATTTTCTATCAAGGTTTAACACGATGATACTTAGAGGAACTATATATGGTGAGCTATAAGATTCGACTATCCCAATCAGACGGAGAAGAGAGGAAATCAATATTATTCAATAACTAGGAATTGTGTTTTCAATCATCAGAATATGATGACTTAATCACGCTTTTTATTAGCAGAGGAACTTTTGCATGGTTGTTAGACAAATTATGTCTATGGAGATGTTCCTCGATTGAGAAAAGTTGTGAATAACCTTCACAATCTTCATGAAATTGAAAGTAGCTGTTGGTTATATGCAATCTTCTAATACTTTGTTTAACTAAATTTACAAAACATACATTACTTTTATTTAACTATTTATATAATTGAGTGAGTTTGCCGGTTCAAAACGCTAATTGCAAGATCTACAATGAAGAACCAATGATAGATTCAGAGCTTTAATTATAAAATTTATAATGAAGAACCAATGTTCATGAAATGTTGAATTACAAGATTCTTTAGATGAACCAAAGAAGTCAACAAAACTTTACGAAGCTATAGATTTGTATAATAATCAAGTAGTTAAGTAAAGTATATTTGAGGCTTGTTGATTTTTGAAGCATCCGTATTAAGCAGACCAAATTGGATGGAACAAATTTAAACAAAATAAGACAGAGAGTTCCAGTTTGGTTTCGTTCAATACGAGTGACTTTCGTATGGCATGCTTATCAAATTTTGTGGGATAAATTGTACTAACTGTTCTGAACAGCCATATAAGCTCAGGATGGTTAATATCAATTTGAATTAAAATGCGAAAACTCTAACTTCAATATTTGTACAATCCATTGTAATAGATCTTTTCCGATTATAATGGATCTAGCAAATTTGAGTTCCCTACTATATCAAGAGTTAAACTATATCTCCAAGATGATAAATCGAGTGGATTATAAGAAAATATTTATACAAAAAATTAATTGAATATGTATAGCTTTTATAGGAACTAGTGAAAATTAATTAAATTTTTTTTTTAATCTAAGCAAACATGTAAGCACCCGAAATTTTTGCATTTTGGTCCCTGTCAGTTCTAGGTCTGGTAACAACATAGAAGGGGGCGAATATCTTTGCATTTTGGTTAGGTAGAAGTGGTGCTTAAGAGGACAGCACCGGCACCAGAACCCTAAGGGAGGGTGGCGAAGAGGATAACAACCAATAGTGGCAAAGAGGACAGCAACCAACCAAAACTCTAAGAAAAACAAATTTCTTCAATAACCCAACAATGGCAAAGACAAATATATATATACACATGACTAACCTTAGCAAGATAGAGATGAGAAATACAAACTTCGAAGATCTCAGATCCCTCATTGTGTGCATAAATCAAACCAACATTCAATACAGAGAGAGAGTAATATTGATCAAAACGGCGCTGGAAGAGAAACATTTTATGTCATTAAAACTCTACTAAGAATTTTCTACACGGATATTTAACTATAAATCTGTGTAGTTCTGTCAACATATCTACACGGCTATTTAAATAAAAAACTGTGTACAAAAGAACTTCTTACACGGATATTTAATAAAATATCCATGTAGCTCTCTCAAGAATCCTACACGAATATTTAATAAAAAATCCGTGTACAAAAGCTTCATTTCCACACGGTTTTTTCTCTACACATGTACACTGATTTTTTAATTAATATCCGTGTAAGATTCTTATATGTATTTTGAGAATTGGAAAAATCATATTTGTTACACGGTTTTTTATATAAATTAGAGAAATTTGTGTATAATGTACAGTGTACGTAGGAAGTATTCTTTTGTAGTAGTGGCCAAAAGAATTCACCGGTTAGAGCGTTTGTGCTCGCATATACTCATAGTTGTGTGACTTCCCGCTTTGTATTTCACAAATAACACCAAACATTTATCTTTTTTCCCTATTGTCTATTGTGGTGATATATATAGGTATATATATTCCTTTGAATTATTTACTGACAGCTATTGCCCATTACTCTCTAGTAAGCTTCTTCTTCTCCCTCGTCATATTTATCTTCTTATTTATTGACGGTTGCTTATCAAGCAAAACAAATTTATATAAATGGTTGCTTCCAAACTATATGAACTTGCTACAAATAAATTTTCTTGAGATAAACATCACAAAATCAAGCATAATTCATTATTTTCTGCTAAACTTGTTTCTAATATTGGATTGCTATTCAGTATCGACAAATCCACAAAATGCTGATTTTCATCGCTATGTCGTTGAAGTACAGTGTAGTATTGAATTTGATTTTGCACAAAGCACTACGTTTGAAGTTCAAAAGGGTCTAATTAATAATATTGTGGTTATTAATCTTAGTATGTATGAAAGGTCAAGCCGTGTCAGAATTAATGTCTAGCAACCAGGTTGACCGAATTACCATGTTTTCCCTTCTCTAATTATGTTGACTTTGGTAATATCTACGTTAACTCTTAACTAAGACCTGATGTATCATCTACAGGACTTAATCCAACAGTAGAGAAGATGATTATAGAGATTACACACTTAGAAATTGCAAAATAATATATAACAAGATTAATCAACAAATGATCAACTATGTCCCATTGAATTAGAAATCTGCCAATTAATCACAAATCAAATCAGACAGCAGGCAACTTCAGAAATCAATTACCAGTACCAGACTTAAAAGGTATGAGACCACAAACACACATTGACGCACAGATGTGCGGTCACACAACAAAGGAAATCATAGATCAGAAACCTACCGGCTTGGGGAAATTGGGTCAAGGAGTACGGATAGAGGAGATCGAGCAACCAAGGTGGAGAAATATGCTAACCCTAGGAAAAGAGACGAGATCGTTTTTAGTGATGGAGGACATGCCATTTCTCACTTACCGCTCCTTTCTTCACTCTTCTAAGCGCCTATTCGGCTTCATGGAAATTTTGTGGGTATGTTAATATTTATATGAGAATGGAAATATCAATCTGTGAATTTCCAAAGGTTTTTAATCCATAGAAAATTAATAATATAGGTGTTCGGCAACGTAGAAATTTTGTTAGGAAGGTAATTAATGAATATTAACTATATGCAATATATAACGTCATACGTACTATATTTAAATAATTAAACTGACACATATCAAACTGCCTTGAAAAGAAACCTATCTTTGTGCTCGGATTTAGTAATCGCAATTATGTCTTGTGTTATGACAGGATGAGACAGCCAAACATGTCAAACTTTAAGAATCAATTGTGAGAAATATACAAAACTAAAATTCTTGTTCTTGAGCACTTGGAACAAAGTTCTTCAGAAGTTTTTCAAAACCACTAGCATCACAGTCTTTATATTTTCTATTGCATGTTAAATTATCCTAATATTACCGGTACAGAGATTGAAATTCTTTGCCTTGATTTCATTTTGATATTTGTTTTACATTTTCCCCCTGTAGAAGCCTCATATGTTCAATAGATGAATGAATGGAAGATGGAGGTGAGCGGGCAGTGAGAATCGCTCAACCTCTAGAAGCGGCAATCTAGAGTTCCGACCTCTTTCTAAAAAGAACTGTTAAATCCTTATCGCCGCTCCGGACTTCAAGCAGATTAGTACGCGGGGGTTGTTTCGCGATTCTCAATTGCTGGGAGGCTAAAAAGTTTATGTTAATTTCTTTTGATCTTGGATAGTATGGTTCAAGACCTGAGAGAGAGGTTCCGGGGTCCGTTTTGCATGAGATATTTAAGGCTCAAACCCTGTCCAACTCAGTAATTTGGAAAGAATGTCCAATTCGGACTCGGCCCATATTTGAGGAGGAAAACGCCGGGTCCTTCCAAGCCCAATTTATGCCCAAACCAAATTCAGCTCGGAAATGTCCAAACTTTCAAACTGAGCTTTGACCTTTTTCGTTGCATTGCATGCATACATAACAAAGACATTGATGGTTGATGCATAAGAATTAAACTCCCATTGACGGTACACCAATTTTCTTAGTAGAACTATGATGTTCTGAAGCTCAACTTAGTTAGCTTACTTTCAAAACCTATCATGTTAATTTCAAACAATGATTCCAAACTTTTCAAATTGATCTTCACAAATTATACCTTCATATATTAAATTAAATGGTAAAAAAATAATGAAAAATGAATGAATTAAAATAAACTTATATATATCTTTTACCATATGATTTTATACTAAATTAAGTTGAATAATAATTTTAAATGTAAATATATAATTTGTGAAGTAAATCAGTTTCAACCTTTTGTATTTGTTGTTTAAAGTCATTCCAATAGATTTTGAAGTTAAAATTCACAAAAAATACTCGGTGAAGTAAGGAGCATCCCTAATTATATTCTGCATCATGGTCTTGTTTAATTAGAAAGTCGTATAAATTACCAAAGAGTTCCCAATAAGAAGAAAAACTTACAGAGGAAGCATTAGACACATGTACATAAACAAATTCTAACGAGTGTATTAATAACTATTATACTAACATTCCTCAAATATTCAAAATGACAAAAATACAAGATATCATTCTGAATGATGGTACTGCAATATAATACACAGGCAATTGAAGAAAACTTGCATATATAAAAATCATTAGAAACATGTAAAAAAAAATACTAACAAGTTCGTTAACTATTACAATATTAATTCCAATTACAAAATACCACTACTAAAAAAGTAAGCAATTCTAAGGGCAGGAATTGGCCTTTTCCGTGGGCTGACCCTTGGAAAAAGCCTTGAAATCGCTTTTTCCATGCACCACCCTTGGAAATAGTCTGTGGCAAAAGCCTTCGTTGGAAATAACCAGTATTTCCGTCGACGCCGTTGGAAATACGTTTTTTTGACTTTTTCCATGTGATTACCCTCGGAAATACCGCTCTCGGAAATACTTTGACATCAAAGCCATGGGCTTATTATTTCCAAGGGCAGAGTAGTGGGTCCCACCTTAGTTATCCAAGGCAAGCCAACATGGACCCCACAGAGTATTTCCAAGGGTAGCAACATGTGGGACCCACCATAGTATTTCCAAGGACAGCATATATGGATCCCCAATGATTATTTCCAAGGACATTATGTGGGACCCACTATAGTATTTCCAAGGGATGCATTTGTCGGACCCACCGTAGTATTTCCAAGGACAGCATATGTGGGACCCCCTGGTTTATTCCAAGCCCAATTTGTTATCTTTTTCCATGGACCTTCCGTTGGAAATAACTAGAATTACATTGTACATGTATGCTCTCATCTACAATCCTCCCTATACCAATCTGGTACAATCCACCCTGTACCAACCAGGTACTGTAATACATTCCCCATTAATTCCCATTGAAACAAATAAACAAAAACACATTCATATATAGATCTATGGAAAGCATTTAAGAAGCATTAACATAATATTGTTTTGATAAATTGTACCAAAATGTGCAAAACATATTACCAAAACAAAACTGTATTGCACTTGCAAGTATACCAAAAATATACCATATTGCACTTGTAACTACACAAAAATATACCCACCAACTAACCAAAATTAACAATATGTATATACCATATTGCACTTGTAACTACACAAAAATATACCCACCAACTAACCAAAATTAACAATATGATTTTACTCCAAGGTTGTTCATTTGTTAGAACTTCTAAAACCTAAATTAATCCCTAAAATGTGCACTTTATGCACAAGAAGGGATGGTTCCCATTGTAGATAGAATTCCCACACCATTGTCTCATTGCAGCTTTATTTGTCGGTACGTCATCTATTCCCACACCATTATCCCATTGCAGCTTCATGTGTAGATAGAATTTATGTAGAACTACTTACCTGGGAGCTGGCCATCTGCATCTGTAGAACTCTAATCACTCTAAATGTGTAATTTATGTTGTTCTCACTGCTGTAAAAATAAGAAAGTGACGTTAGTTTGTTTTACAGAGCATAGTTGATTATTTGATATTTGAATTTTTCAAGCATTGTTTCCATACTGTACAAAAAAAATTAACATGCATATTAGCAATAATGGAAAAAAAAAAGTACTGTTATACAAGGAAAAAAATACAGTGGCAATGCAATCTTGACTTGCTGTCTCAAACATTTCATAATACCGGTAAGTATCTAATGCAGCCAAAACCAAACCAGCTGGTCACTGACCAAAGAAAATAAACCTTATGCAACTAGAAATTGACTAAACAAATACTCCGTGAAAAAAGAGCAATGAGAAAGAAAATTATGGTTTCACACCTTTAGCAGTATTAACTTAATCAAAATATGGTGGCTGTCTTTGAATGGCTCACATCACGAAAATCAACATTCTTCCAACCAGCAAAATTAAAACATAATAACAATAGACAATTACCAATAAAAGTAGTTTAGTTTGTAAAATTACCTCCAAATGCCTCAACATGATTGGGGATGCTTGCACTTGTCAAGATGAACTAGCAAAGACAACTACAAACAATAGTTGAGAATTAATTAACCAATAAAATTATCACAGATTCATAGTAGTTAACTGCAGGCATTTTCTGTTTCGGTCTCAAAACTTTTAAATTTAACATTCTCTTCTTCATTTAAATGCAATTGAAAAAGCAAATGGAAACACAATACTTTCAAATTCTCAACGTCTGGAGAGTGAATAATTAAGTTTTTGTTGTTTTCATAGGGCAAACTAGAATAGTATTCCTGAAATTTAGCAGGACTTCTATTTGAGGTTTCAGGTCTAAAACGGAACATTTGCACTTCAATTACTATCAACAGCACAGTTTCTCCATAGAACATTCATTATGAACCTTATGATCATTTAAACCCTCTGACAGTAAAGCAGTCTCAAGAGAGAAAAAAAAAAAGATGTCAGCGAATAATCCCGTTTGGAACATGCAAAGTTAACTTTAAGGGACAAATTAACAAGTCTTAAATTTAGTTTCTTTACTTCTGGAAAAAACAAATCATGCTAACATTAAGGTCCAATACCTTGAGACATTGCCTTTTCATATCCTCAGTTGAAGCATTGAAGGGAAGTTTAAGATCATCAAAAGGATTTAACTTAAGGCAGCCAAGTATCCTAGATTAAAAATATATATTCAAGAATTAAATCATGTTGAAATGCGATTGATAAGTCTAAAGGATTTCATAGATCCAATCTAAGTAAAATAATTGAGAAATACAAAAGAAAGTCGATAAAGGCCTCCTCAGACCTAGAATCAGGGTCCTAGGTGGCACCACCGCCTACGGCCACCAGTCGCTGACACAAGGTGCAGAGAGGTGAGAGCGACTGGATTAACCTAATTCTTAATTTGCAGCTAACATAATTAGTGATTTAATCCAAGTTAACATGGGTGTTAATCAGCACTATTTAAATACTAGAACACTGAACCACAAGTTAATAAATAATATAATTGGAAAAGGGAATCACATTTTAATGAAATCAAAGTACCTACATGCGTAAAGTATCACCTGAATCAGTAAAGGGAATCAACCTGAGCACTTGCTGGAGAGTAATACCCAGTCACTAGAAATCACTTGATTGAGCTGTGTTTTTGCTTGAATTTTGTGTTTTCGATCTTTAATAAGCTTGTGCAGCTAGAGATGTAGGCAAAAGATGGACTAAGCGAACTGATCCTGAAAGGAAATATTTAGAAAATTACAGTTACAATGGGCATAAGTGTTAATTTTCTCTTCATATTTGTCAATTTGCATTTCTTTCCTTAAATTTTTTTTAGTAGAAGACGGGAGTTAAGACCCCAAATTTCATAAATGATCTGTTATCTTGTCTTCTTCTTATTTTTTAAAGTAACTGTCAGCAATTTGATATTAAACCTTTTATTTATTTAATAATTACAAAACCAAAAGTAGATTGAAACCAAGAGGGTCAATGATGCAAAAGGGTACAGTTGGCGCTATTTATAACAATTAGGTTTCGTCAAGTCTTCAGGCTACAATGCATAAATTGAAAAACTGATTTTATTCTATTTTATTTACCTTTTGTTTATAAAAGAAGGCTACTCAATCATGCCTTGCAAATTTGGAGAATAAAATCAGTTGTAAAAAGAGATATCAACACTAATTCCTGTTTGGATGATGAAGGCCCAGAGGCGCATTCTTATTATTATTATATGCCCACAAGAGTTCGTGATTCGATTCGAATTCGATTCGAAAAAGTTCATAAAAAATTCGATTCGAAATAGTTCAAAATTAATTCAAACCAAACTCAAACTGGATCTGGTTCGTTCGAAATAGGTTCGCAAACTATTCTAGTTCGAATCTCAAAGTAACGTGAACCGTTGATTTTCACTAATGACTTATATTTGCTGATGACTTAAAAGATAAAACATAAGGCTGCCCAGTCATAGGTCATAACTCGTAAGTTATTATCCTTGCTCTCAGTTTTGAAACTCTAAATGACTTTCAACTCTCACTCTCGGCAATTACGATCACTCTTCCTTGTCGTAAAAAAGTTCGTAAAAGATTCAAAATTGAGTTCGTAAAAAATTCGATTTGAAATTAATTCAAATCAAACTAATTTCGAAATTAATTCAAACCAAATTCAAACTAAGATAAGTTCAATTCGGTTCAATTCATTTACAGCCCTAGTCTAGAGATTGGATATCCTATACATAACTTTTGTATATGAAAATCATAAAAGATTTGCACGTTAAAAAGGAGGCATCTCAGTCCAGCTAAATCTGAACAAATGCTCAACCACCACAAATTCACACAAGAACTAGATTTCACAAAATAAAGTTCCAATCTTTCTCACTAGGGAAACCTGAACCCTAAACCCTAACGGGAATGTGTCGTCCGTTGGTCGATCGGAACCGTTGAAATGAAAGAGCACTGAATTTATTTTATCGTAGCAAATTTTGATAAAATTTTATTTTTATTTACGTATCCATCAAGTTGACGGAATAACGAAGCATCAAATGGTTATAAACACTTCATAATTTTTAGTTTGATTACGGTCAATTCTTTCCCCTGATCATTTCAAAATAAATTTGGAATCATTTTGCTGCAGATCGACCGTCGATTGCTCTTGTGAAAACAAACGGTCCGTAAATATTTGCTAAATTTGAAGGGGCAAATAATGATGAAAATCTTTAAAATTGATAATTATAAGTATGATTTGTCCACAGATGATGTAATTAATTTTAAAAAATAATTTTGAAACTTTTTCGTATTATTTGTTGTGCACGCATTACATAATTAGTAAATATCAAGCTCTAAGCCGTCTGATAAAGAATGAATGGTCCTGATATCTTTATTCAAGAGGTTGTGGGTAGAGGAGCCCCTCTTCTCTGAGGTAACATAATGTTCATGTTTAGATCTAACACAAGGTGATGCACAGACTCCTTTAATATTCGTGCACCCTAATAATCAGACTGTCCCAATTCAAGCACAAATATTTTGTTACCTCGGAGCATACGAATTCATAGATCTCCCTTCTATCTTTCCTCTCTGGACTTCGCATATTTTTTCTCTGAAATCCCACTTGAAAGGAGGCTTTTCTCTCCGGATTTTTTTTTATTTACCATTCAGAAAAATCGGAATAAATTAAAAACCACTCTATTTGAATTTCTATCACAAATACCACCCCGCACAAGCCTTGTGTGCACCCGTTAGGGTTTGGTGCACCTGAAGTGCGGGTCCACGGAAGAATTCGCGCACCGGGTCCGCGCAACAATTTGGTGCACCGATCGGATCCGCACAAGGGTTGTGCGCACCCGCCCTTGGCGCTATAAATCCCCTTGCGCATCCGATTTTACCCCATCCCGTCCGCGCCTCACCCGATTTTGTTATTTTGTGTTGGAACTTTTATTTAGATTTTATGTTTGTGACTGTTATGCATATTTTATTTGGGACTGTTACGCATATTTTATGTTATTATTTCGTGTTTGAGGCTTATTTTATTTAGCTAATAAATAAGCTAATAAATAACCTAAACATAAGCTAATAAATAATACAACATAAAAACATCATAATATTGTCTAATCTCATTCAGCTAATAACTAATACAACATACAAACATCATAAATAATACAAATATCACATTCAAACATCCTTATTGAGTATTGCCCCATGCATTCCTTCTCGTTCTCGCATTCCTTTCCAGGGTTTCTCTGTTGGGCTGGTTACCTGCTGGTCTTCCTTCCAATATATCCATCCACATTCGGATCCGATTATGTCGCCTCCTGCCCAATTTAATCATTCTCCGCTCCGGAACTAAGATTGGGCCTTCGTGCGTCGGCCAATCACTTTGATTGTCATACACGTGGAATTGACCACTCCATGTGGCGATTAATTGATCGATGTTGTAGTAGTAATTTACGAAAACATTTGGATCGAAGTTTCTACAATTTTACACAAATTATGTCAATTTTATCAAATTATTATACAATTGTTATGAAATTAGCATCAGAGATTGGTATCTTAAACGACACAGACATCACATGAATACATGGTATTCCACTTAGCTGGGGCTTTTGGCAGGTGCATTCCATGCGATTGTTGTCCTGAAGTACGACTCTATATGTGGCCCATTTGTGACAAGCTATCTCTTTGCATGTCATATGCGATTTTCTCACCATGGGAGGTCACCTGCCACTCGTTACAGCCAAATGTGACCGCGCTCATTTTTTGGGTCTTGCGAATGTGCTTATCCATCTTTTCATGGACACGAGTGGAAAAAAGTTGACCCTGCAATTGCAATTCCACCGCACGCTCTCTTCTTTCAACAAACCAGTCGACACACTTGGCAAACGTCTCCTCAACAATTGTGGCAACTGGTAACTTGTGAAAATTACAACATGCTATTAAGGGGGAATTACATGTATACCACTCAAAAACATTGAAATTACATATTTACCACACTAAATTCTATAATTACGTATTTACCATTCTAAATTCAAAGAACTCACATATTTATCCAATATAATTTTAGCAAATTCAAATATACCCAAAATTCATATTAATTATGATTCATATTCTATAAACTATAACTAATCAAAGATTAACTTAGCACCCTCTTCTTAGACTCGTTCTCCTGTACATGAGATATGATTCAGGCTATCAATAACTTGCGCAACTGCTTGAATCAAAGAATATATTAATAAAAAAAAATTTGATTATCATCAAAGTCCGCAGGTCATACCTTCATTAAATAAACCAAAATAACACATTTAAAGCCCATCATTCGTTGTTATCTCATCTATTTCCCTTACCGGCTAACCAATACCAGTATAACTTTTAGATTCTCTTTTCATCTGATACACTCCCCTAAGCACATGCATGCAATAATAAGATGTATTCTTCTTGAGCAGCCTCTATATTTGAAAATTTTCTTCATAAGCTCTCCAATCAGCGGTTACCAGTGAACCAAACATTGAATACCTTGCCATGATTGAATTGTCAGTGTAAAAAATGCACTCCCCAATCTTCTTTTGTATCATAGCTTGAATGGCTTCCAAAAGTGTCATTGCTTCTGCACTTATGGGGAAACATTTTTGTTTGCTGATTTAGGGAGCACCATACCGGTACATGTACCAATCTCCTGTCCAATCAAATTACTATGATTATATTATGCAAATCTCCTATGCATTATCTTGTATTGATTTTTATTAAATAATTATCCAATTACTATGACTCACACTATACATTGATTTACACTATACTAGTACATATCTCAGTTCGTTTTTTTTTTTTTTTTTTTTTGAGAAACAACCCTTAGGCATATATTACAAACCAGAGAAATAATACACTGCACATCTCTAGAGATGAAAGAACAATGCAATAAAAACAACACACATTTAACTCTAGAGAAATAAATAACTATTTAATTAACCAAATTAAACATTGTTTGCAGGTCCCATAACAAAATTCGATGAGATCTGACAAGCATATATAACTATCATGTTTAACAAAAATTAGTTACTGTGAATAACATCACCAAAAGAAGACCACAAGGAGACACCGCATGGTAACTTTGATATCAAATTTCAGAATTTAATTAGTACCTAGAAATCTTCATTTTTTTTTCCATCGACAACGCCGTTACTTGAGATTAAAAAAGTGAGAAATTTATTGATTTCAAAGAGAACAAAAACGGTATTGTACTGATGAAGCGAGACTCATGAGTTATTGATATCAAGATTAAGGAACTTACTCGTCGATTGGGGGTGATTCTACTCCGATCTCCCATCTTGGTCTCTCTTCCTCTTCCTTGTATATCATCTCTATAGACCGACTTATTATTAGAACTGTGTTAGAAAGACAAGAGGGAGAGATGAGGAGGTTTTAGCACACGGGAAGACAGAGGAAGGAAACTAATTAAGTTGTTAATTATATTTTATATAATATTATATGCAGTTAATCTCAGTTTTTGATTAATTGGATAAATATGTGAGTTCTTTGAATTTAGAATGGTAAATATGTAATTATAAAATTTAGAGTGGTAAATATGTAATTTCAATGTTTTTGAGTGGTAAATATGTAATTAAGAAAGATAAAACTGTCAAGAAATAATAAAATTTTCGTTGATTATAAAACACAAACCTTTGGGAAGTTTTGAAGACATTGTCGAGTGATTCAGAACCGTTGCTAGTCATGATTTCCCAACGAGCCCCGTTATCCATAGCTTGATACACCTTCCATGACTTAGACAATTCTGCCTCGTCATCAGGATTGTACTTTCCACATGTATCCAAGTATTTCAGCCATTCGGAATTTCTCCTTTCGATTGCATCGAGGCCTTCTACCATTCTTCTTGGTTTCTTCTTTTTCACCAATATTTTGAAAAAATTGGCAGCAACATTATCCTTGGAGTGTTTACCAAAATTCTCAAACACATGTTGAGAGCAGTACCGGTGAACACACTCCCCGTTCTCCTCAGACCAACCCAGATCATCCTGTATGAACACCTTTTTTATTCCCATGGCCCGGTCAGATATTACACACATGAATCTATTTGGACCAATTACAACTTGCCTCACCCACTTCATAAACCACCCCCAATTATCAAAATGCTCACTCTCTACCAGCCCAAATGCTAGCAGGATTAACTGGTTCTCCGCATCATATCCGGTTACAATCAACAATTTACCATTGCATCTACCTGATAGGAAACAAGCATCGATGCTGATGACTGGTCTGAGGTGACTCACTGCTTCAACACATGGCCCCCAAGTCCATGCTAATCTCATGAAATACCGGTACCCATCTCTTTTGGTTCGTTTTGAAACAAATTTATATTGGGTTTCCGAATTTGCCCTTTTGATTGCATCCAACAATAGGATAAGAAGCCCGTAAGACCCCTCCCAACTACCAAATGACCGAGCAATGACTAACTCCCTACCATGCCACAATTTGTTGTACTTAGGGACGATGCCCTCGTACCTTTCAGCAACCAGATCACTGATGGTGTTGATACTAATATCAGCATTTTTTTGTAATGACAAATTTATGCAGTTGGCGACCATTGCGGACGTCAACTGTGCATGATCTGACCTTGTTGCATCAGCATGGCATGTGTGAGGTCCCTTATATGTCGTGACTGCCCAGTCATCACCAAAACATGTAGCTCTCGCAGCCATCCTCTACTGGCAACGGTCGCTCTTGCACTTATACCTCAACCTTTTTGTATCACTGTGTGTCTGATTCACCTCGATATTTTTCTTTATATGCCAACGGTAAATTTTTTCTTGCATTTGCTCTTTGCTGGCGTACGTCATCCCCTCAGACAATTCATGTTGTTTTTCACCCTATTTAAAAAATTAAAAAATTAACAAATATAAATAAATGTTTTTTTAATTAATTAAAAATGAAACACACCTCAGAAGTTGCAAAAAAAGAGCTGTCAGCTTCTTCAAACCCCGATGTGTCATGAAATTGCTCGAACGACTGTCCTGATGCACCACCCGACACCTGCCACTGTCGTCTACCAAGTATAGGAAAATTTGTATCCACATCACTAAAATCAGTTGCCCCACCGCCGTCACTGGCATCCCAATTTTCCTCTGCCTCCCGCTCTTCAGGATCTTCATATGTATTTTCAGCATAATAAAGCGGTTCCGGGGTTGGAGATCGATTCCCATCAGTTTCGGCCCGGCTAGAACTTGTAGATGGAACCCGAGGACGTCCTCGGTTAGGTTGGGAACGACTAGGTCCAGCCCCTACAAATGAGGACCGACTAGCACTCCCTAAAGTTAGAGCTTGGACAGGACCTATCACAGATTGCTCACGAACCCGACCCTTGGTCATTTGCGGCATAGTTCTGGTGTTTTGGTTTGAGTTACGTCTGGGGTTCTGTCTAGGGTTAGCTACAACATATAATTCTAGAAACTTGAAAGGAGTGGTCAACTTCATTGTCATTTGAGTATACAACCTCCAGTTATTATCATCTTGTACCTAGTAGCTTTGGAACCATGTTTGGTTGCCTTGACCAATATTGATCCTTGCGGAAATTACCAGTTCATAATAATTCGGATCAATACCAACTTGCTGGTACACTTCTGTAGTTATACCTCTAAAATCTAAATCTGGCATGATATTGAACATTTTTGAAGGTTGAGTACTGTAATAAGCA
Source organism: Carex cristatella (assembly GCA_024447775.1). Classification (NCBI taxonomy): domain Eukaryota; kingdom Viridiplantae; phylum Streptophyta; class Magnoliopsida; order Poales; family Cyperaceae; genus Carex; species Carex cristatella. The sequence goes on along the minus strand of JAJHPF010000028.1, from coordinate 2,368,371 downwards.
CCATTTGGCACATTTAAAACTTCACCACCAAAATAACAAGCAATTCCAATCATAATTGAACAAACCTATCAATTAATAAATTTAATGTTATTTTTAAAAATAATGTAAAATAAATAATTTAAAAAAAAATAAAGAACTAGATTTACCTCTGCTGTCGCTTATGCCTCTCTGCTCCTTCGTAGTGTTGTGGAATGAACACAGTTTCCAGAAACTCCTTTTTATATATTTTTTTTGGGTGCGCCAAATAGCTGTGCGGACCCGGAGGTGCGCACAAGCACTAGGCGGATCCGGATCGGATGCGCACAAGGGTTGTGCGGATCCGCTTTTGTCGGGATCGGGTGCGCACAAGGGTTGTGTGGATCCAGTTTGGAGAGAATCGGGTGCGAACCTCTTCAGTTCTGTCGGGTGTGCCAAACCCTTGTGCGTGCCCGTTTTCCGGGTGCGCACAAGGCTTGTGCGGGGGTGGTATTTGTGATAAAAATTCAAATAGAGTGATTTTTAATTTATTCCGATTTTTCTGAGTGGTAAATAAAAAAAAATTCACTTTCTCTCCACTCTCACGATTATGCCAAAAGACTAAAATTTGCACGTTCCTCTTTTATTTCCCTCCAGAAATTTTTCCTCTCCCTCCTAAATTTTGATTCTCTCTATTACCGTAAAACTCTAAGAGTGTGCTCCACAAATTTAAGTAGAGGGGGAGGGGAGGGGAGGGGAGAGGAGGGGAGGGGAGGGGAGGGGCTGGAATGGGAGGTGAAATATTTAAGGCATTTACTTGCTCCAGAGAGGTAAACCAAGAAAGGAGAGGAACTGGATTCATGTTTTTAATTCAACTCATATGTTATCTAAAATGACTAATTTACCCTCACAGTAGCAAATTGTTTTCCATTGTGCAAATAAAGACAGAAAGAAAAGAACAGTTGAGAGTAATATAGATATATATCCACCTATTGAATCCTATTACATCCGTAAATCAATCCTATTACAAACAATGGATAAAGACTTTAATGTCTATTGATCTACAATTTTTTTACCAGCAGTTGTGTAGATCACCTCATAATAAGCCAAACAGTAAGTAAAAAAACTAATAGTAAAACAAAATATAACTTAATTAGCAAATATATTCATTTTAAGTATACAAAAGATACAAAAGCACATAAGTCAAAAGGCTAGCATAAAGAAAAAATAATAATTAATAAAACCAGAAGTACTAATTTGTCCAAAAGCATACATATCAAATTGCATCATATTATCTTCTTGCATAATTTGTCCACATGTTAAGTGTCATTTCCTCTCTCAAGGCTTCTCCTCTCCTTGAGTCTCTTTCTTCATCTCGATTAGTAGGCCGCTCAGGTCGATCAGGGACTCGATATTCAATCTCTGCATCAACTTCAGCAAGCATAGCTATGTCGACATCCTTATCTACTAGAAAATTATGCAATATGCAACAAACGCTAACAATTTTCTTCAATGAATCAGCAGAGTAATGTGGTTCAGTTGTGCTTCTGATAATAGGAAAGCGTTTCTTAAGGACACTGAAAGCCCGTTCGATCGCATTTCATAACGAAGCATGTCGAAAATTGAACAATTCACGAGAGGTTTGAGGCGGGTTCCTAGTTGAGTACTCTTTTAAGTGATATCGCTCTCCTCTAAATGGTGTAATTAATCCACTCTTTATCATAAATCCCGCATCAACCAAATAGTACTTTCCTATAAGAGTTTTTAGAAATATCCATTATAAACAGAAATTGGGTATCTCTTCAAATATACTTGTCTTACCAAATATTGCTACCTTGTGGTATTTTGAGAGGATACCACCTAGTTAATGCATTCCTCATCATTTTTGAGTCAGATACCGTCCCCTCCCAACCCACCAAGACATATGTAAATTTTAGATCAAAGATACACACAACTAGCACATTCATTGTCGGGAAGTCTTTTCTACCACGATATTTATGAGCCTCTTTAGAATCAACTCTCACCCTAACATGTGTACCATCAATAGCACCAACACAATCCTGTAATTAAATCATTACAAATTATTGAGCAACATGTTGCATGTTTGCTATGTTAAGATAATACATGTGTACCTTAAAATACAGATAAAACTTTTCATTGCCGGAGATTTCTTGAGGAATCCTTGATCCATCAGGTTGTATTAAGAAATCTTGTTCTAACTCTAATATTGCTTTCATAACTCTATGGAAATCACGACTCACTGTAGCTCTGCCATGCCACCAATAGAATGCCAATCGGCGGTGTTTTTCATTATGACCAACTGTGTAGAGAAATCTTGCAACAAGCTCATGAATGCCTACACGTCTTGTTGGCCTAAGACCACCTTTTTCTTCCAAAAGAAAACATAAATTGAGGAAAGAGCGAGCATCCATTCGAACTATGTCACGACATTTCCCACCATGAACCAACCTATACATCAATTTATCTCTCTCGCGATCACAATCTGCTTTCAACTCTCGTTGAACTTGATTAGCTTTCTCCTTCATCCGTTGAATCATTAATTGGAGGGCACGAAAACAAATGTCTCCGACTGCCAAATAAATCAATCTCCATCTATTGTTTCTTTGCTCATCTATCTAAGAAAAAGAAAGTATTATTGTTTGTAGTGTGACTGTTACCAAATCATAAAAAGAGTGTATTATTGTATGATAATGAATAAGGCTCAACTGTTATCAAATCATAACCTTGGCACGAATTAAATTGTATTATATTTAGCATGCTCCAGAGATATTTATTGAATAAGACCATAACTAGTTTTATCCATTTTTATTTGTTAAGTTAAATGTGTGCTGTTTTTTATCATTTTCTACAAAATTCAAATTTCATTTCTGGGCAAACTAATACACAGAATTTTGTGTGCTTTATATGAATTTAAAGAGGGAAGACTAACCTATTTACCTGCAAATTTTCATAATTTTTGAATTTTTGTTTCTGTATCAAACAATATGTACAATACAGGGACATTTCTGGAAAATGTGCAGAAAAAAAAGTATTTTTACAGTTTTCAGGTGTGAGATTCAAAAATAGCTAATAAATGGTATAAAAATGCTAAAAATTGAAAATCGAACTCTAACTTGTGTGTTTTTTAATGCTTTATCTAGCTGTGATATTAGATTTTCAGTTTGGATTTCAGATCAGCCTACACTGGCTTATTTACCAGCAAAGGTTTTTTTGAGCTTTTTTGGTACCAGTCAAGTACTTCTATTGATTTCATTGGTTCTTCTTGCTAGTATCAAATGTTAAATATGCAAAATATTAAACACTAAATTACTGAAACCAGATGACGATAGTTTCCACAAAATCACAAAACCAACAACCTTAACATAGTTTTGAAAAGAACTAGCAAGCAACCCCAATACACTTAGCCCAAATATAAGACAACTTAAGACAATTAACCCTAATACATAGCCCTAATACAAGATAAAAATTAACAAATTCATAGCTTATTGTTAGATTTTATATTTCCGGTTAAGTACTGCTAGATTTTATATTTCCAACTCTTGCAATTCATATTCCAAAGAAATTAGAGGAGAAAATTTAAATCTTCAATCAATTTGCTTACTATATGTTGGTATATTTCAAAGCTTGTCTCGTCAGACGCCATGAATGTGAAGCCAACCTATGAAGAAGCTACCTTTATCTATCTAGAAGCTACCTTCATCTATCTAGGTTATCCTCCTTCTTAACAAAATAGAATATGATGATCGATCCTAGCTGAGCCAATAGATCCTTTGTCTGTATAAACAAACGAAAGTACTGTACGAAAGTACTATTAATAAAGTCTCTTTGCTCAAAAATCCACGATTACAGATTGGAACTTACCCGGCGACAATGGAGATTTCTGAGAGAGAAAGCACCGCACCGCGCCAAGAGGGAGACAACAAAAGTGATTTGCGTTTGTGCTGGGAGGGAAAACGAAAGTGAAGGTCGACGGACGCGGGAAAAGGGTAAGATTGGTAGATCCACTGGTGGGCCCATTTTTCCCTCGTGTACACCCCGATTTGGGGGTGATGATTTTCAGTCGTCGAAGGTTAAACGCTAACTCTCTCATCGTGTCCCTCCCTCTCTTATTCATCTTATGGAGCAAGTAAAACTTAATAAATTCCCTCGCCCTCCGTTCCCTTCAACTGGAGCAGACCCTAAGTCTCTCTCCACAGCCGCTTTTGGTTCTTATTTTGTTCTTTCTTACCGCCCTTCCCTCCTCTATAAGAATATTATAAAAAAAAAAGGTACTCTAGAAAAATGAACTTATAGCAAATATGAAACGAGTACTATTTGAGTGAATCAGACAATGAGCAATCTCTTATGGGATGGGTACTATTTAAACTTGGTTCTAGATAGTTAATTCTATAAGAAGCCCTTTAATTTATTTGTTGCTACATTGATGATTTCTTGGTTTTCAGCTTAGCATGTGATTTGAACTAGGGGTGAGTAAATCGCTCATAACTCGTAACTCGCTCATAACTCGCTCACTAAAAACTCGTTAACAACTCGCTCATTAACAACTCGCTCATTAACGACTCGCTCATTAGCGCTCATTAACTAAATGAGCCGAGCATGAGCATACCCCAACTCGCTCATAACTCGCTCATTAAGAATCTGCCACATCTAATCCTGCCACATTTAATCCCAATTTTTTAAATTAATATTAAAACTGAATAAATAAAAAATTCCAAACCTACTTATTACGCTCCGGACTAAAGTTGAAATTAAAATTGCTCCAATGCCCAAAGTGAGTCTAAATTGCCTAAAGTCCAAATGACCCATTGTGTAATTAAAATTGGTAAATGAGTAAATGACGCTTCAGAGTTCAGTTCAGACTTCAGACTACAGAAGATAGCTCCGAGGATGTGACATGTGGGACCGTGAGACTGAGAACCGATAAGAAGATAGTTGTTTGATTTTGTTAAATTTGCTTATGGATAATTTTTGTTAAATTATATAATGTTTAATTAGATTGGATTATGACAATTTGTTAAATTAAAAATTAGGTTTTGAAAATTAGGTTTTGAATTCTTAAATTACTCATAATTCGTGACTCGCTCAGTTGCTCATAACTCGCTCATTAACAACCCGCTCATTAATAACTCGCTCATTAACAACTCGCTCATTAACAACTCGCTCATTAGCGCTCATTAACTAAATGAGCCGAGCATGAGCATACCCCAACTCGCTCATGCTCGCTCATTAATCAGCCCTAATTTGAACTTTGTTGTTCTAATTTTATTGCATTGGGCACTAGGAAAGGCTTGAAATTTTGTCCTAATTTGTTGCATGGATGCATGCATTTAAAGTGTTCGACGAAAAGCCCGAACCAAAATACTAGAATTTCATAGCTGAATTCTAGAATTTCTGTTATGTTACCTTCATCTGTAAATTAAATTTTGTTCCCTTATCTATAGCCTTTTACCAATTAAGGTTGTTTTTATATGTGCAGTGAAGAATTGCAACAAAATTATAGTGACATGATGGTAATATGTAGAAGTTCGGTGACTCAAGGCCATAAAATCAGAGTTGAGCCAATAATTCATGGCATAAGGTCACTAAGGTATAATTTAGTGATCTCCAAATGAAGTTTTACCAACTTGCAATGCCATGCTTCATGATTGTGTAACTTAAGAAATGCATAGTTCTTTGGGATATTTTACCAAACAGTTCATGTGCAAAATATGTAAATAGGACAAACAGTGCACTGGACAATTTTTTTAACTATGTATTATTTTTCATCTTAGGTTTAGTGACAAGGATGAGTATGTTGAGGTTACACTTGACCTTCATGATAACAATGGCCATCCATGGAGTGGAACATGCTCTTCCCTCTCCCACCACGTCTCTCTCTCGAGCCTCATGAAGAATTCTCCTTGTTGTTGCTGCTGCCGACATCGTGCCTCTCCTGCATCAGGTGGGTCTCAATCTCGATTTTTCCTGTATTATGTTGCCAGTTACCCAAGGAAATATAATATGCAATAGGATCACCGGAATAATTCCTAAGAAAATTGCAAAGAATTTAGTTAAATGAATAAAATAAAATAAAAAATCAGCCCCAGAATCTAGCTGTGCCAGTTTTAATTTAGATGAGCGGCCCGTTGAAAATTTCCTAAGAAAATTGAGTTGCATAAACCTACCAAATCGACCAAGCCCTGCGACTAAATTTTTTGATAATTTTTTGGTTGTATACTTAACGACCTAATAAGCATTTTGATACAAAGAAATAGAATTTCCATGTAGCCAATTGTTTGTAATGATTTTCGAAATTCTGGCTGTCAGTGAGGACAAAACAGTCAATAACTCAGATTTTGGTTCTATGCTCAGACGTTATTTTTGAGAATTAATGTAATTCATTAAATTTGGTTAGACAATTCAACATGACTTAGCTTTAGTTGCACCTTATGTTCTATTCGTATTACCATATATGGTAGCAATGAGAATCCAGTCAGAGCACTTCCTACTTAATGATAAAAGGTGTCAGGAAGCGAGAACAATGGGGGGGATGCAATGCAGTTCATTCCTCAGTAGTTTAATTAGGATAATAGTTGGGGTTTTTAGTTAGTTTCTAATTTTCTAGAACATCACTATGTTTGCTGGTAAGAGTAGAAGGGACTGTCAGGACAAAAGGAGAAAGTCACGAATATGCCCCTTGCCTTTTTCTACTTGCCAGGATGCAAAAGGAGGGTCGATGGGTGCCTTTTCTGTTTTAAATGAGAATTCATGGATGTTTTAAAGTAGGTGGTTGTTACTTATATGTTATTTTATGACTTTTTTTCTTTTGGCAATGTAATATTTAGACGGTTGAGATTAATATGTTCATTTTTCTCTTTTGGTTTATTTTTTCTATGAAAATATGTCATTTTTTATTATTTTTTCCTCTTATAATATATTTTGTTGTAAGGCACATGCATGATATACATAAGATAACTATTTTGATATAAGAGGTAGTGATAATAAATTTAATTTAAATTGTGTACTTCAGAATAATATCTCATGTAGATGAGAAAAAAGAAAAAAAATTATATGATATGATTTTTATATTGCTATTAAAAATGGAGGCACAAAAAATGGAAGCATTTAAACCCTCCTCTTAAACAAAATGTAGCTTATTATAAACTGTTATTATTCTTGTTGCTTTGATTTATTTTTGTTCAGCATTTATAGGGAGATCTCAAATAAACAAAAATGTTTTTATCTTTAGGAATAAAACTTTTTCAACGGTATCCTCACGAAAATAGTAAGTATAACTATAAAATAATATTAACTGAATCAATAAAACATTTCTAAAGGTATAGTTCCCCAGTATTTCCATGAAGATTCACCTTAAAATAATATAAACAAATTAAATAAAACATTTCTAAGAGTAGCTCATGGAAATAATATGTCTCTCTACTTAAAACTTATTTCCAAGGGAATGAGGCTAGGTATTTTCATGAACTTTCAATATAATACATTATTTTCTCTGTTTGACGGGTCATGGGTCATGCAAAAGTATTTCCAAGGGCAGATATGAAACATTTCCATGCACTGCCAGCAGGGATTTCCATGCGCTACTAGTTCTGTGGGACTGCCGTTGGAAATAGTTAGCTGTGTCAGAAAAGACGATTTTATTTCCAACAGCCTTTCCTTCCGTTGAAAATAACATGAGCTACTCTTGGAAATGACGGAAATTCTATACAAAATATCGATCGATCATTGTTGAGAATCAAAATGCAAAATCTAGACCGCAATCCTTACGAGCAATGCATCCGAAACTTAAAAAATTACTTGCAATTCAAACAATAGAAAATCCATATACTTCCAAAATAAAATTAGAAAACTTTCATATACATGCCTAAAGTGTATCATCATAGATATCATCATAAATATGAACTTCTGATTAAATATCATCCCAAACAATGAAACAAGGTCATAACTCATGATCATTAATCTAGTTGTCACTAGAATACCTGGTTAACAGACAATATAATTAAGAATTTTTATAACCCTTACAATAAACTCATTATATAATTATGAGTTTACTGTTGCATACGGAGATGAAACAGTAAATTAAGTTTACTGCTGTCACTAGATTACAAGATTAACAGACGTAATATAATTTAGCTTTCTATGACGAAAAAAATGAACTTTTAAAACATGCACACCGAGGATCTCTCAATAATTTGTGGAAAATAAACTCAAATAAAAACGGACAGATTTTGAGGCAGTTTTGAATGAGGAATTGAAGAGGCAATTCTAGATCATTCTGAGCAAATGAAGAGTCTATTTCGTGTGTTTTTAAGTATAGTTTTTAATGGTGAAGGTTTTAGGTCATTTGGAGTTACCTACAATAAGTTATGGCAGTTTTAGCAAGGAAAGGTCAGAATTTACTGTGCTGTTTTAATGTTGTTTTTTAATACGAATTTTAAGAGTTTTGTTTAGGTCTATAAATAGAGTAATATTCTGTTGTAATAGATGAGAAGAGAGAAATATAAAAGATAGTTTGAATAATAAAAGAGATTTTAAGAATTGTGTCTCTCTTCCCTCCACCGAAATATTTATCGAATACCAACAAATTGGTATTAGAGCCGATGGAAAATTCCGGGAGGATGTCGGTAGGAGGTATGCCACTGCCCCGACTTACCAAGTCAAACTATGAAAATTGGAGTATTCAGATGCGTGCATTGCTCGGTGCGCAAGATGCATGGGAGGTAGTCGAAAAGGGCTATGACGAGCAGACTGCAACGGGAAATCTTGATCGAATCGATAAAGGCGTTGAAAGAAACGCGTATGAAAGACAAGACGGCGCTCTATTTACTGTACCAAGCAGTGGATGAGTCGGGTTTCGAGAAAATTGCTGGTGCAGCAAATTCAAAGGAAGCGTGGGACACTTTGGAAAAGGTGTTCAAGGGTGCCGACCGAGTAAAGCAAGTAAGACTCCAAACTCTACGCGGCGAGTTGGAGAGTATGAAGATGAAGATGTCGGAAGGTGTATCCAACTACATCTCGCGTGTGCAAACAGTGGTGAATCAACTCAAACGAAATGGAGAAATTCTAACTGATGCAAGAGTGGTGGAGAAAATTTTGCGATCATTAACCGAGAATTTTGAGAATGTCGTTTGTGCAATTGAGGAGTCGAAAAATTTGGAAGAGATGACCATTGATGATCTCGCTGGTTCTCTTGAGGCGCATGAACAATGCAAGAAGAAGAAGAACGAGCCGCTTGAGGAGGTCTTACAAGCTAAGGCAACTATTAAGGAGGACAAAGCGATGTACGCGCATCAAAATCGAGGAAGAGGACGCGGCCGTGGAGGTCGTGGGTTTGGTTGCGGTGGAGGTCACAAACGTGGAAATAATTCTGAAGAAGAGGGTCAGCTGAGCCAACATAATTGGCATGGTCGAGGACGTGGTCGTGGAAGGGGTGGCCGGTCAAATTATTCAAATGTCGAGTGCTACAATTGCGGCAAGTATGGGCACTACACAAAAGAGTGCAAATCAAATATCGAGTGTTATAATTGTGGTAAGTATGGGCACTATGCAAAGGAGTGCTATTCTGAGAAAATGGTAGAAGAAAATGCGAATCTAGTCACGGAAGAAGAGACAAGAGAAGATGGTGTTCTCATGATGGCCTATAAAAATATCGTTCCCGACAGCGACATGGTGTGGTATCTCGATACCGGCGCTAGTAATCACATGTGCGGGCACAGACACCTTTTCGTGGAGATACAAGAGATAGAGGAAGGGCACGTGTCATTTGGAGATGCGTCGAAGGTTCAAGTAAAGGGCCAAGGTAAAATATATTTTTCTCAAAAAGATGGTAAAGAAGGCTTGATTGAGGATGTTTATTATGTTCTTGATTTGAAGAATAATATCTTTAGTATGGGGCAATTATTGGAGAAAGGATATTCGGTTATCATGAAAGACCGGATGTTGCACTTGAAGGACAAAAAAGGCCGGCTGCTTGCACATGTAGAGATGACCAAGAATCGAATGTTCAAACTGAAATTAAGAAATGTGCGAGAAAAGTGTTTGCAAGTCAACATGGAGAAGGATGAGCAGTTTTCTAGTTTGGTGGATGAATTGAAGGGAAAAGCAGAGGAACTGGAGATCCGACTTGAGGAGGTGCACAAATCAGAGAAGTGCAAGACAGAATCTCTTGCCTCAGCCATTCAGCAACTACAGGAGAAGGAGACACTGTTGCATAAGAGAGAAATTGAATTTCATGGCTTGAAAGAAAAAATAGAGATGCAAGCTGCGAAGGAGGAGAAGGAGCAGTTGCTGGAGAAGTTGCATCAAGCAGAGCTGCAAGTAAATGTGGCAAGTAAGGCAATGGAAGAGGCAAGAACAGAGAGCTTGCAATTGAAGGAGAGGTTGTTGGATAAGGAAAACGAATTGAAGAGTATATCACAAAAGAATGAAGAGCTATGGGTCCGTCAGTCAAAGATTGAAGAAAGGATAGATGAGTTAAGTTCTCAGTTCAAGGAGGTGATGACTGAAGAGAAAGCTAGAGAAATGCCTGAGGAAACAAATCCCGTGTTAGATGTAGAAATTGAGAAACCAAAAGTGGAGGAAGAAGAGTCTCTTTATAGGTGCAAAGAGAAAGAATCAAATGATAATATCGAACAAGAAGGGGAGAATGGAGATGCAAAGGAAGAAGAGGTGGAGAGTAAAATGGCAGAGAGTGAGTCTCCACATAAAGAAAATGGTGCAGAGGATAAGAAGATGAACTTGAAATCTGGTAATCGTAATCAGGTCGACAATGGATCAAGTTTGAATGACACGGGTAAAAAGGAGAATTTGATGAGCAAGAAAAAAATCACCTTTGAAGAAGAACGAGATGGAAGCGTGAAGTTGAATCATGTAGCGAGTCATGATCAAGTAGCCGACATGTTAACAAAACCGTTACCGACAGTTCTACTCGATAAATATAAGATGGCAGTAGGTATCCGAGATGGAAGAAATTTGAGTTAAAGGGAGGAATTTGTGGAAAATAAACTCAAATAAAAACGGACAGATTTTGAGGCAGTTTTGAATGAGGAATTGAAGAGGCAATTCTAGATCATTCTGAGCAAATGAAGAGTCTATTTCGTGTGTTTTTAAGTCTAGTTTTTAATGGTGAAGGTTTTAGGTCATTTGGAGTTACCTACAATAAGTTATGGCAGTTTTAGCAAGGAAAGGTCAGAATTTACTGTGCTGTTTTAATGTTGTTTTTTAATACGAATTTTAAGAGTTTTGTTTAGGTCTATAAATAGAGTAATATTCTGTTGTAATAGATGAGAAGAGAGAAATATAAAAGATAGTTTGAATAATAAAAGAGATTTTGAGAATTGTGTCTCTCTTCCCTCCACCGAAATATTTATCGAATACCAACATAATTTACGTCTTACGTACCACTGGTAAAGACCAGTACACATATACTCAAGAGTACCAGTATTTCTTCCCTCAAAAAGAGTACCAGTATTTGAAATATTCTGCAATTAAGAACCAATATAAAACCTCTATTAATTTAACGGTAAACAGTAAAAAACAAATATTCCCTCATGGACCTGAGAAGTGGCTTCGACAACCTTAAATAATTAAGAAAAAAATAACCATGACCAATTTTACGTATAATACTTATTGTTCAATTTTATTATTTCATTTTATGTAAATTTGTTTGGCAATATCGATCCATCCACACTATAACAATTTTTTTGCCCATCCACACTATAACAACCAATCAAGGAACTAGGTTTATATCTTGGATACATAACTTGTTGATTACAGGAAAGTCTTGTGTGAATATTAATGGAGAGCTAGGGGATTATTTTTCTTGTAAGCGTGGTTTAAGACAAGGTGACCCGTTATCGCCTTTTTTATTCAACTTAGTTGCTGATGTCTTAAATAAAATTTTGCAAAATGCTCAAAGAGCTGGAATTATAAAGGGTATAGGTAATATTCCTAATTTTGGGGAAGTATTGAACCTTCAATTTGCTGATGATACCTTGCTTTTTTTGGAAGCTGATAGGTCCATAATTAATGCTTTGAAGTGGATACTGCTTTGTTTTGAAAACTTATCAGGTTTGAAAGTTAATTTTAATAAAAGTGAGATGGTAGCATTAAATTTAACTGATCAAGTGGGGCTGATGCTAGCAAACCAATTAGGATGTAAATTGGTGAGTTTGCCTATTAAGTACTTAGGTGTACCTTTACATTGGAAAAAATTACCGATGATTTGCTGGTAAGAGTTAATTGAAAAAATTGAAAAACGGTTACAGGCTTGGAAAGACAAGCTACTGTCATTGGGAGGGAGACTGATATTAATAAATTCAGTCATATCGGCTATTCTCTTATATTGGTTATCTCTATATCATATGCTGGTTGGGATATGATATAAAATTGACCAACTTAGAAGAAGATTCCTGTGGTATGGGGGTAGGACAGTAAGAAAAAGATATGCTTTGATTAGTTGGAGTAAGGTATGTCGTAGTAAGCAATTAGGAGGGTTAGGTGTTCTAAATTTGTCCAACATGAATGAGGCATTATTATCTAAATGGCTTATTAGATTTTTGGACGATACTGTAGATGGTAATTGGATAAAAAATACTCATACAGAAGTATAGTGTTACAGGACTTTACGGTATCCTTTCACCTTTCTGAAAGGATACCATGAAAAGTAAGGAACTAATAGAGGTGAGTACTCATTGGAAAGTTGGCAATGGATATTCCATTCGTTTTTGGTTAGATAGATGGATAGGTACTTGTGCTTTGGCATCTGTATACCCTAAACTTTTTGATATTGCATATGACAAACAGATTTTAGTCCCGCAAGTGTTTAGTTCAGCAGGTATTAATTTGCAATTCTGTAGACAATTAGTTGGTCATTACCATACTGAATGGTGTGCCCTGTTAGACCAATTTCAGAATTTCCGTTTAGATAACACTAATGACCAAATAATATGGAGATGGACGAGTACAGGTCACTTTAGTGTACATTCGTTGTATACTTGGCTTTCTTTTGGTGGGATACCAAACTCTAATTTTCTAAATATTTGGAAGGCTCATTTGCCTCTCAAGATTAAGATATTTCTTTGGTTGGTTAAGTAAAATCGCATACTTACTAGAGACAACCTAAGTAAGAGAGGCTGGAATGGTAATACTACTTGTGTTTTTTGTTCCGAAAAGGAAAATGTTACTCATTTGTTTGTCCTGTGTCCCTTAGTACTTCAACTTTGGCAGTGGATAGCTAACTTTAATCATTTTAATTTTACATGTACTACTTGGAGGATTTGTGGGATATAGGCACTTGTATTTTTAAATGAAAGATAATAATGTGCTTATCATGATTATAGGTGCCGTCTTATGGACTGTGTGGCTAGAAAGGAATAGGTTAATTTTTAAGGGGGGGGGGTTTGCAAAATCTCCTCAATCAATAGGTATCCAAATATTGTCTTCTAGTGCTCCAACCAGAATTATAATGCTGCACAGGTACTAACCCATATGTTACCCTCCAATGCAAAGGCTTTAGCAGGAGGTTCAACAGTTATCCATTTGGAGGATATTCTGGGTACAACCCTTATGCTTGGGACAGGAAGAACTACGGAGGATGAGATGATAGAAGTGGTCTAAAGATGCTGAGAAGATACTTTTGAAGTCAATATTCTATAGTTTCATAGGATTTTTTTGCTTACTAGTTGATATAAACTTGTGTCAGGGCAGTTATTGGTAGCTTTATCTGTTCTAGGCTTGATGGTCGGCTGGTAGTACCTTGATACCAGGTGGCTTAGCTATTTTGATATCTTTTGTGTGTTGGTACAATGTGGATGGTACTGGTTCTCAATGTTTTGTAAGGTTTTCGTTGTTTAATGAAAATCGGTGGGCTTGATTCCACTTTTCTCAAAAAAAAAAAAACAACCAGTCAAGGATGTTGTTTTCATTTTTTTTTTGAGAGTCACAAAACATGATGAAAATAATATGATTTTCTTTTTGAACCCGTCAAATTAAAAAAAAAATTATATGAATTGTCCTTTTCAAGTTCCCTCAAAATTCCCACAACAAAACCACCTTTCTCTAATGATGTACTATGGTCCCACTAATTATATAGTCACCCCTTCCAGTCCTCGCGCTCATCCCTGTATCAACCTTCATACGTAACTTGATATATCCTCCTTTTCCAGTCCCTTAGTCGTCCCCGCATCAATCTTCCTCTAATAAAAATAGTAGGGACATTGTATCCCCGCATCAACATTCTCCAATTGTCATCCCGTCAATCTTCCTCTAAGTAAAATAGTTGACCTTATAGGTATAAATACTTCAGCGAATAGGTATAAATACTTTCAATAATTGATATTAATACTTTCTGATGTTTGATTTTGGCGATCTCTCATCTCTAATAAAAATAATTTACCGCATAGGTATAAATAGTTGGAATATAAGATAAAAATACTTGAAAAATAAGATATTAATACTTTGATGTGTAATTTAATATAACTTAATGCATGAAGATTAAACTTTGTACAGTGTGTGTGTGTTTGCAATACCTTATAATAATACTTTTAGATGTCATCTAGCGTCATATATAAAAATAAATAAAGTTTTGCAGTCTCCACAAATAGTTATGACAATATTATATGAATATTTTTATAAATGTGTATGGTTCCAATGAATTTATGTTGCAGGGACATCTGGAGATTTTATGGAAGGGATAATTATTTATGTAACAATTGTTTATCTCATAAGTTTAAATACTTCCGTGTATAGAATTAAATAGTTGTGAATGACAATATGAATATTTGTAGAAAAAAAGATTTCAGCGCTGAAGTTAAACGCGGTCCCTCTAGATAATTATGGTACGGAAAATTTAGTGTCGATATTGTTACAAGCTTCTATAAAAAAAATATTAACTTTTCCTACCCATAAACTTTGGCACGCATGGCAAGTAAATCACATCCTACTATGTGTACATGCATGTGGCTAGCATTGGAAACTCATAATATTCATTAATTGACTGTGACATTTAGAGAATATTCATTTTGCAAAACAAAAGTTTTTTGCTTCAAAAACGCCCTTAGGCAATTTCTATTCATACCAGAATTCAGAATTACAGAGATCATGAGATTACATTTTGAATAGAGGATAAGTGAAACCCAAATATGCTAATCTCTCCCTTCTATCTATACCCGCCAAATAATCTGCCAACTCACTGTGACATCTAGATATAAATACACATTTATAATTCGTGTGTGCTCTGAGTATTTTCCAAATTGTCATAATCTCCGTTGCTGCTCTCCAATCAGCTTCTACAGGTGGATTTGTTTGAGATACCACTTCTGCTAGGGTGCTACAATCAGTGCAAAAAGAACACTTCTCATAACCGTTCCCCACAACAAACCTTATCGCCTCGAGCAGGGCTTTAGCTTCTGCCTAAAAAGGATATGGCTGAGATGCAGTGATTGACCCCATACGCCACTAGTGAGTCCCCTGTCAGTAAAACAAAACCCAAACTCGCTTCCCAATTGTTGACCCATAAAGCGTCAGTAAAACAACATTGTGTGTTCTGCGATACCCCTCCTGTACCAATACCGATACCACTGCCCCCATACCCTTTAACTGTCTGAACCAGTGATGTTTCCTGTTTGATTTGTGCATAGAATCTCAAAAATTGGTCAAAAGATGGCTGTTCTCCCTGATAAGGCCCAGCATGCTCTCGCAAACGGGCATTTGAAAGCCATGTGTGCCCCATCCTCATCCGCTTGCGAGCATATCACACATAGTGGTGATAGAATGTCAATTTTGCTCACAATTGTCTTGGCCAGTGGTAGTGCTTTTCTGACCAACTTCCAGATAAACAATCTGAGACGGGGCTGTATACTGCCAAACTTCCAAATTTTTCTCCAAACTCCTTGATTACTCCCTGTTGGCTGCCTCTAGGAGTCGTTGAGTTCATGGTACATATGATTGACTGAGAACTTGTCATTTGCAGATGGATTGAAGACCATTATATCACTGCCATTATCATTACTCGGCGATGGAATGTTTGACAGTATATGAATTGACTTCTGATACCCAAATCTCTGCACCAGTTGGTCAACATCCCATCCCCCTTGCTCTAAGTCACCTAAGTCTCTGATAACTAGTCTCCTATCCTCCACGTGCCCCCTTCAAAATCCATGGCCCCTGGAAACCATGGCTGCCCGTAAACTCGACAGTCCCCCCCATCACCAATTTTCCAGGATAACAGAGGCATTAGCTTTGGTCTTAGAGCCATCAGGTTTCTCCAAAAAGTCGTGCAATTGTAAGTTCTTTTGGAGGTCCATAATTCCGATCGAGGCAAATACTTTGCTTTGACTATTTTCACCCACAATGGCTCCTCTCTTTTAGTCATCTGCCACAGGGCCTTGATTAGCATAGTCTCATTCATCCGATTGAGATCCCTAATGCCCAAAGCTCCAAGCTCTATTGGGGCAGTTATGGCATCCCATGCAATATATGCTAAGTAGCGTTCCCCCACTTCTTTTCTCCAAAAAAAACACCTTATGATAGAGGTGAGTTTGTGTAGGACTCCTTGAGGTAACTTCACTGTTCCAAAATAATATAGAGACACTGACTGTAGGGCTGATTTAATCATGACTAACCTTCCTGCCAATGATAGTTTCCTACCCTTCCAGGCTTGCAACTTGGACATAAATTTGTCGATTAGGAAATTGAAAGCACCAGCTGAGGTGGCAACCGGTGCCCCCAAATATTTACCAATGACCTGCTCACGCAACACCTCCAAGATTTGTGAGACCTCCTCTCTGACAGGTAATGAAGTGCAACGACTGAACCACACTTCACTTTTTCCAATTCCCACCTTTTGTTAGACATTTCAGAAAAAGCCCCTATTGCAGCCATTAAAGCGGTTGCCTCCTCTTTTGTTTCTTTGCCAAATAGTAACAGGTCATTGGCATATAGCGAGTTGGTATTGGGGGAGCCAAGTGAGCTAATTTGATGCCTTTTAGACAACCCAAGTCGATTAGGTGTAACAGCCCTCTAGACAGTAGATCCATACCCAATATGAAAATATAAGGTGATAATGCACATCCTTGGCGTAGTCCCGATTTTGGCTTTAAGAAGCCGTCTCCTCTTCCATTTACCACAATTGAAAATTCAGCTGATTTCACACATAGCATGATCCAGTCGCACACCTTCTTAGGGAAGCCATATAGGGGCAGTAAAGACTCAATATATGACCAATTCATCCTATCAAAAGCCTTAGATAAATCCAGTTTCAAATAAAAATCTCAATTTTTGTAACCCGAAGCCTTAAAAGAATGCAAAATTTCCCTTAATAAAATGACATTTTCAGAAATTTCCCTCCCCGGCACAAATGCACATTGATTTTCTGAAATACAAGCTGCAATATAAGGCTTGATTCGGGTTGCTAAAATTTTGGAAATTAATTTGTATATAACATTGCACACCGAGATAGGTCTGAAATCAGTAACCTTCGTTGGATTCTCACATTTCAAAACTAGGACTAGATTTGACCTTGCGATCGAAGAGGGAAGAAGGTCATCCTGAAAGAAATTGCTTACCTGACCCATTATGGCAGGTCTAAAACACCTCCCATTGCTGCTGAAGGAGTCGGGCATTTACGCCGTCTGGCCCCGGTGCCTTATCCAGGCCCAGAGATGCTAGCGATCGCATCACTTCTGCTTCTGAAGGTTGTGCTGACAGTGATTCATGTGCAAAGACAGGTATTTGAGGCAACTGTGCAAGAAGGGATGCCGGCATGACTTGATTGATTGGCTTGCAGACTGACCCTGCATAGATCTCTCTGAAATGGCTGAGGAACAGCTGACGGATGCCCCTCTCAGAGGATTCCCAATCCCCATCCTCTTTTTGAATTGCCCGAATCAAATTTCGCCTATGTCGGATTACTGCCGCTGTATAAAAGAAATTGGTGTTTCTATCCCCAAATTGTGCCCAGTTCACTCTTGATCTCTGATGCCAAAAGATTTCGAGCATCGTTAGGTACTCATTATGCTTCTTTTGCAACTCCCGTTCTTTTTCAATAGTTTCCTGTGTTTGTGGGAGTGAATTCAGTTCCAACATTTTTGACTCCACTTTGCCCAACAAAACCTGGGGCGATTCCTTTGCCGCATCCCACTTCTTAACCCCCTTCTTCAATGCATATCTTACCTCCTCCCATTCATTATTGCCTTGTTGGGCTGCCTGCTGACGTATTGCGTTAAAATCTTCTCTAGCCAACCACCAATTTTCAGTTTTAAAACCTCTTCGATTCCTAATCGGCTTCAGCTCTGTTCTAACTAGCATCGGCATATGGTCACTGTTGAACCTTGGTAGGTGAAATACAGCTAATTTAGGGTGTTTAAGTGACCAAGAGACGTTGCCTAGCGCTCTATCTAGTCTTTCAGATACGTTTGCTGCTGCTGGCCTTTTGTTTGTCCATGTAAAACAAGGCCCATGGTGCCCCAGATCTATTAACTCTGCTCCATTTATCCATTCACTAAACCTTCTATTCTGTGAATTCAATTGAGAACTACCACCTGACTTTTCTTCCAAGTCAACGATGGCATTGAAATCCAAAACAAAATAATTTAATTTGTTGAGACGAATAATGAGAAGGAGCTTTCCTAAGAAGACCAAAAGGAAAACTATGGGCCCCAAGGAATCGTTGATGCATTTACATGGCTCGTCAATAAATAGTTCACACTAAGAACAAATTGATGAAATTAATGCTTCTGATATAGAACCAATTTAGTCAGTCAATGTGTCATGACTCATGGACCTCTTTATGCAGAATAATTAAAATGGGGCCAAAAAAATTAAGAAAAAAGTAAATATTTGATTTTTGCTGCAAGAGATATACGTGTGTTAGCAATCTTCTAAAAAAAAAAAAAAAAAAATCTAAATTATGATTACAACATCCAACATACATCAAGCGAAGCGAAGGAAAGTTGATAAATCATAAATATATATAAAACTATATATTGTTCGTATTATTTTTGTATGCTTCATACAATATGCATGGATGCCTAGGACATTTACACCATAGATAACCTCGTATAGGCTAATTAGCTAACACACAGAATCATTCATATATAGACCGGAGGCTTTGAACTCCGTATGTACAACACAACTGGCTAGTACAACAACACATATTAATTAGATAAAACAACAAAGCAAAGCACAAATCTTGTACCAAGATCAGCTAGCTTGCCTCTTTCCTCGCCTAAGGATACATTCTTCTACCACCAGAGCCAGACTCCCTCTGACAATTGAAATACGCAGCAGCAACCGGTGAGCCAAGGTTGTATAGCTCAGCAAAGTCTCTAGTGTTGAAATTTTGGCGCCATCCCGGAGCATAGACTGTCTGCCGGCCAAGCTGTTGAAACAACACGAATACAAAGCGATGGATCCCTGAGGTTGGTCTTGGGCTCTCATAGGACATAATCTCTTGCCCTTATTATACAGACAGGTAATAAATATGTTAGCTTGTTGTTCTGTAGAGGAAAATAGAAGACTTTATATCAATTACTTAAGTTATTAGTTGGGCAACTAAATCCTATATATAGTTGTTGATATCTTTTGATACTTCAATATATGTTCATAATAAGTTTCATCATTGATTCCGTATGTATAATATTATTTTTTATGTGTTTATTTCAAGTACACTGGTTGGATCATGCATTATTTCTTAAATGAGAGAGAGATAATTAAAGAGAGGCATCTATCTCTCACCATAATTTTCTCCTGTGGATCCTGGAATGTCGATAACCAACCTAAACACACATAACAGTACAAGTTAAAAACTTGACACAAGGCCAAATCCATTTCTTCATCTTTATCAATCATAACTTAATTAATATATAGCACAGAAGCTAAAACAGTAATGGGAATAACTCTTTGAATAATTAAAGAGAAGAGTCAAGAGTGTTATATATTATTTTGTTACCAATGGAGGTATTCTCTAAGATGCGGATCACTTGGGCTTGGCGAATCTGGGTCCACCATCACCTGTATATATATATACCACGGGACCCATCTCAGATCCCCATAAAAGAACTTAAATTTAGATTTTACAAAAGAAAGAAATAAATTGATTATTTTGCAGATATTTTTTGTTCTGCATGTACTACATATACATATACGTACATATGCATACATATACGAAGAGAGTAGTAAACATATATCGATCTTATATATATTTACTGTGCGCGAGGACCTCTGTATATTGTAAATTGCAATGCACCAACTTTTTTTTTTTGAAATACCAATGCACCAACTTCAATTGTATCAAAAGAACAAGAGTCATAAGAAGAGTCCACAACTTAAATATTCATCTTGCATGCGTTCATATTTGGACGAACCAGTTCAAATTTATTAAACAGACGTCATATATATGTACTTTTAAACATTTAGATAATAGGTTTAATATAAAGCTAATTGATTTTAAGATATAATCATATATAGAATCTAAAATGAACTATTTTTAAGGAAAAAAATATTGTGTAATCATATAGAACATTTTCTAGTGTTTTTTTAAACATATATGTATATATAGTTACAATTAATTCTCAATATATACATGTTTGATGACGGTACGAAAGTCATATAGATGGTCCTCATTACACTTTCGTACCATCATCAGAAATGCCTTGAGAATGGTAATATATGCAGTTGTTGACTAAGATAAGGTATGCTGTTTTCCTATTTGATATGGCATGCAGGGATAAAATTATTGCTAATTAAATAACGCAAATGTAAATAATTTCCCTACAAGAGTATATAAGGTCCTGAGATCAGAACCACCAACATCAACTCTAGGTTGTTGCACTACTTGAGAAGGCTTGAACTCACAACCATTTGTAACCTCTCTGGTGCCATTACCATACACAACTCTTAGTGAGGTGCTTCTGACAAAGGGATCCACCACATCTCCTATCACTCTCCCAATAGCAAGTGGATCCCCTCTTTGCCTACTCATCTTCCTGTCAAAATTGAAATCTAATTTCACACACTCTTTGTACCTAGCTAGGTATATTTTGCATGAACTTCAGTTTATGTGATCTGTGGAATACGGCTGCACCCCTTTATATAATTGTGCATGGCTTTAATTGGAAATGGAACTTCATAACCATAATTAGATGCATCACTCATTAGGTAGAAGGGTTTCAACGGTTTGGATTCATCGTTTAAAATCGATTCGATATATTTTAGAGTCAAGTTCACAAGAGGTTTGGTGAACTTAGGAGCACCCTAGTTGTACTCTATATATATAAGAGGTTGACTAATATCAAATCAGTTGTTCTTGATGTCCCATGCAACCAAGTGGTTTTTCAATATTTGAATTCCAAAAAGTCGATCCAAACCGTTAAATGTGACATCTATATTAAAATGTGTTGGGAGACCAAATTTTACATTTTTTTGGATTTTTGTGTTTACTGTTTATTAAGTCACTTTGAAAATCGCTGATCGACGTTCTGAACTTTGAAATTGAAGATATAGACGTGAAGTAAAACATTCGCTTTCTTTCGCAAAGTACTGTAGCCCAACTCTCTCTCTCTGTGTATGTTTTTATATATGTATATATATGTATATATGTATATGATTCTATTTTTATTTTTTCTAAGAAAAAATGTAAAATATATATACTTAAGATTCAAAATATATATAAAATTATGAGTCACCCTGATATTTTTCTTCAATTTACTAAAAAAATATAAAAAATATACTTAATATTCAAAATAATTATAAAATTCATCTAATTATTTAATCTGTATCGATCGTATTCAGTACGCAGAAATAATAGTTAATTATGGAAAAGGAAAAATGAGATATCATCCTCATGACGAATGCCATTGCGAAAAGGAACAAAAAGAAAAGGAAAAAAAAAGAAAGGAATGCTAATGACGAATGCCATTCGTCATCGTATTCATGACGAATATGCCATTGCGAAAAGGAACAAAAAGAAAGGAAAAAGGAAAAAAAAAAAAAAAGTTTATTCCTCTCGTTTGCTTGTAAATTCAGTAGGGTTAATGTCGCGAAAAGGTCTAGATGTTTTAAAACTAAAATTTCCAGAAAGATTTAGAATGCCTATTATTGACATATTAGCATAACCATGCATGAAGAATCTGTTATATATAGATCGTGTATTTACGTACGGCACATGCAATTATTAATAAAAGTCAAGGCTTTATTAGAATCAAGCTTTTCAGCCATATATTTCTTGCGAACCCTTTTCAGTCATTTTCCTTATTTTACTCGTGCAAACCTATATCTATAAATATTAGGGGCGAAGCCAGACAATCCGTCAGGAGTGTGTAAAAAAAAAAAAAAAACTAACAGTAACAAAATATTTTTTTATGTTGTTTTTCTTGTCCGGAGAAGCTATTAATTCAGCTCTACGACTCTTCCATAAAGTCCAACTCCTTTATGAGTTTATATATCTCCCAGGTAGGATTAGGGCCGGGTGCTAAAAAAGTTCATTGGATTGATCGTGACTCGTATCTGATTTGTTCGCTAACTATTTGTTCATTAGTAGACTGAGTTATTAACGAGTCAGCTCGTCACTAGTTCGGTTCAAAATTAATGAGTTTGAGCTAATACCTAGCTTGATCACGAGCTGGTGAGATGCACATATTAATTTATGTGAATATGGTATGCATAAACTTATTTTGTGAACTATGTTTGTATGAATTTAGAAATTTGATATTTTTTATATGTGTGAATTTAGTTGCAAATTTAATTTATAATAGTTGACTTGATAATACATTTAGATTTTTGGCCCCTGAACTTTCATGAGTTGGCTCGGACTGATCTTAAGGTTGTCTAGCTCATGACTCACTCGTTGCCAAAACAAACGAGCCATGAGCTTGGTCTAGCTTGGACCAAGCCGGTTCATTGCCAGCCATAGGTAGGATATAAGATAGAAATGGACAATAAAAATAATATTTGGATTGATGAGAATAGTATCTAATTCGAGAATATATAAATATTATTTAGAATAGCTATGAGCATCAAAACAATATTTTTGTTATTCGGAATAATAGCTAATTTGTTATTTCTTGTGAATATAGGAATTACTATTTCCGTGTGTGAAGAAAGAGAATTTTTTTTTTTTTTTTTTTCAGATTTTCGTCAACACAGTCTCGATCTGACAAGGTTGGCGCCACTTCTGCAATCACCATATTGTGATAATTCATTTGAGACTCTGTTTGTCTTCTTTCATCTTCATTAGCTCTCTGCTATTTCGCTCATAAGATAGTTATAACTATTCACTATTCTAAATGTACAATCCAAATAACATTTCTACTAATCTTAATAACACCACATTACACACTATTTTCATATTAATCTGATAATCACTATTTATTCTCTATTTTTATCTACAAATTCTAGTTACAATTTTTACACTAATCCTTGCACCCCAATTATTCAGTCGACTTCTATATGAAAACATAATTTTCCAAATCTACGAACAAACAACTCCCTAGTATTACCGCGAGTGTATATATATACACACACAATTGGGGACAATATCCGCGAGAGTGAAAGTGTTTTTTACCGACGGTATCATTGCAGATATTTATGTTGGTAATATCAATACACTAAAAAATAACATGTTTAAGTCGGTGTACCATCGACAATGAATTTTTTTTTAAATAGAATTCATATTAAAAATTAACCAAAGCAGCACTGTACTTTGAAAAGCTATAAAAATAGCATCCACCGATCCCCCAAACCAGTGTAGATTGAAATGGCCTAGCTAGCCGGTCCCCCAAACCGGTGGAGCCATTTTCTCCTCTGCCACAGCGGCTACACACATGTTACACAAAACACTACTACAGAATAGCGCTTCCTACACTGTGTTGCACACGGATTTTCTCTGTTTTTTGTAAAATCGTGTACCAAATATGATTTTCCAATGATCAATGATATCTCTAAGAATCCCACACGGATATGTTATTCAAAAACAGTATTTCAAAAAAGGAATAACCGTGTAGGAATTCCACACGGATCTTTAGTTAAATATCCGTGTAGGAATTGTGACAGAACTACACGGATATCTAATTAAATATTCATGTAGGACAGCAATACTTCAAACGGATTTTTATTTAAACAGCCGTGTATATATGTTGATAGAGCTACACGGATTAATAGATAAATGTCCGTGTAGGAAAGGTCATCTAGGGTTCAGCTGATATAAAATACTTCTCTTCAAGCGCCGTTTTGATCACTCCCTCTACTTGGAGAGTTTAGGGACAATATGAGGCACATATGAGTTTAGGTCCTCGTGTAGCAGTGTGCGCCTGCATCTGTGTGTAGGAAAAAGATGTGCAACTTCATAAACCCTATACTCGCAGATGCAAGCGCACACAGCTACACGAGGACCTCCAATCCATGGCAGCGAGATGTGGGAGAGTCAGAGAGAGTCAACCAAGTGATTGCAATGTAAATCGACCAAATCAACCAAGTGAGAGAGTCAGAGAGATGTGGGCAAGATGGTTTATTTTATGTTTTGGGCAAAAAAAAAATTCTGATTTATATATAATTTAATGGAGGATAGCCAAAAACAAAAAAAAATTTATTTAAATATTTTATTACATTAAATATGATTTGAAAGTAAATATCTGTGTAGTTAAAAAAATTTCAGATTATTTTTTCCAATTTCATATTTTGTTATTATTTTTATATTTATAGATAATTTTTAAATATAACATAAACCCTAAACCGTAATATGAGATTTCTACACGGATAATAAGTTAAATATCCGTGTAGCTCTATTATCTTCCTACATGGATAATTAGTACAAATCCGTGTAGGAATGCTGTAAATTATATATTATCTGAAAATTAATCAAAGTACCCGATCGAGTTCTGTCTGGTCTCATCCCTCACTTCTCTGAATATATATATATATATATATATATATATATATATATATATATATATATATATATATATGTTGATATTTTATTATATTAAATATGCTTTGAAAGTTAATATCTGTGTAGTTCAAAAATTTCAGATTATTTTTTTCAATTTCATATTTTGTTATTATTTTTTATATTTACAGATAACATTAGTTAGATTATTCAAAAATATAAATATAAACATAAATTTAAATATAAAACTATACATCACAAAAAAAAACCTAGCTAGATAACTGAAATGAAAACACAAAATATAAAACCAACAAAATACAAAACATTTCGCACTAATTGCCGCGCCTTTTTTTCTTAGGAAAGTAGTTGATTCTCTTGCCTCCATCCTTGTTTACATTTTCTAAAATTCTCTTGCTTCTTCTAAAAGATAACCAAACATCCTCATCATCCATAGGACCTTCTGGACCGTAAGACTCATCATCAGAGAACTAGTAGTGATCAGATTGATCGGGGGATGATGTTAATTCAATTACGGGGGGGCGGGGCTAAATGACTCCACTCAACTATGAGAGGATTTTTTTCGGGGAACTGGTAGTGATCAGACGGACCACCAATTTTCGGGTAACCAGCAGGAAAAGGAACCGGTGGAGGAATTATGGGAGCCCAGTTGGAATCATCTTGGTGGTCTTCTGGCACGGGATTTTCCGTGGGGTTTTCAAATGAAGGATTTTCAGATGGAGTAGGATTCACGCTAGAGGGATTTTCTGCAGGATTTTGCACTGTGGCGAATTCTGGTTAACGCTAGGAGGACTCTCCATTTCATTTATTTTTTTTCTGATTTGTACTGTGTAGTGCAATTTTTCACTAAAATCAGTGGTGATTAAATAGAATTAAGGGAGAAGAGAGCGTTTGAACTCCCACGCGACGTTTGGACTAACCCTAAACCCTTCAGATTCATAACGAATTTTGAGCAGAAATCCGTGCAGAAAAGTTAATCCTACACGAATAATAAGTTAAATAGCCGTGTAGCTCTATTTATCATCCTACACGTATATTTAATTAAATATCCGTGTAGCTCTATTTCTCAGACGGTTTTTTATTTAAATAGCCGTGTATATATGTTGGGAGAGCTACACGGATTTATCACTAATTATCCGTGTAGGAAAGGTCATCTAGGGTTCAGCACTTAGAACTTCTCTTCCAGCACCGTTTTGATCACTCTCTCAGTCTCTCTCCTCTGGATTGGCTGGAATCTGATTTTTTCGCAGCTGGGATCTGAGATTGCTGGTTTAGTTGTGATTTGCTCCTCTTTTTCTTGCTAAGATTAGTAATATACTTCTCTGTTTGCTTCTTTTGTGGAATTATAATATTTCAGTTTCATACATGCGGATTTGAGTAAGAAAACAAAAGATACAAGATTATATGTTATCTGGTTTAATTAGAAGGGACTATTATATATATTCTTTCAATAATTTTCTGTTAATTACTTTTTATTGCTTATTTAGGGTTTAGGGTTTAGGGTTTAATTGATGCATGCATGGTTGTTTTGTTAATTAGTGTATTGTTGTCCAATAACCGACCTATTAATATGCTTGTAGGTCCATTCCCGTTCAAAATTAATCCAATAGGGATTAATTTTGGATAATCCCCGGTTTGGGACTGCTCTTTGAATATTGTGTCTCATTTAGGATGTGAACACAAGTTAGCGGGTTTAATTAGTATTTAAGAAAAGTTCGACAATATTTATCCTTATTGCTCCTACGAGTATGTGGTCTGTACGCATACTTGGGGAGTTAAGGGGAAATGCTGTCGAATTTTTCTTAAATATTTGTTCATGAATTGAGTGATTAATAAACTGTCATTTTGTTACCTCTCAATTATTGAATTTATAGATCATTCATTTATCTGAACTAGAGTCAATAGTTGGAATTGTGAAACACCATAATATTAAATGATATATATACTCTTAAAAGTCTCTAACCAAGGTAATTAGCAGGAACACTAATTTACCGTTACAAGGTTAGAATGTGGATTAAAAGATGGTCAAGTTTTACAGACCATTGACATGAGATGTCATTTTAATCACATAGATACATGTTCTAGGAACATGGTATTTGACAGATCTCGAATGAAACATTAAATGGAATTGTGTACGTGTCATTAATGTTTTCATTCAGTGTTAAGTTCTAAAGTATGAAGTATTCATCTTTCCTACTAAGAGATCCATATGTGTGATTGTTACCTAACGTTGTCGGTAAAACGCAGTCATGACGGTAGCTTTTCGGTATACATAGCTTAGCTGAGGTAGTGATGGTTTACCAAAAGTACTATTGTCCCTCGTATCTCTATACGAGTTACGGTATCACTGGGCCCCTTGATAGAGTAGGATTATCTGCATACAGTATAATTACAAAAGTAATTATATTTGATAATCTGCTTAATATCGAGAAAAGATTAACTTTGCAAGGATGACACACACCTACCTTGAAACTAATCTGATACTGCGAGACATAAGAATTAACACGACTAAAATAGTTTACTGGATCGTGGTATTGTATAGTACAGCATCATCTGTGTAATTGGATGGTCATAGTGCAGATGTCAGATGCCTCCTATGATTATAGAAGTTAAAATAGTTTTAATTTTATTTACCAACATAACACAGATCCTATTGGGTCACACCGTATAGGAGCTAGTCGGAGAATCTTACTGATTAATTATAAATTGATTATAATTAATATTAAGATGGTTATAATTAATTATACGTGATATAATTAAATTATAAATGTCATATAAGATGACAAGCAGAAACAACGGTTAATTTATAAGCGTACTCAATGCGTTGTATAAAATCGTACCGAAACCGAACCGAAACCGGACCCCGAGAAATATAATTGTTTAGAACAATTATATATATTTGATTTAGATTTTAAATATTAATTATGATTTTGAATATTGGAAAAATTAAAACCTTAATTAAATAAATTAAAAATCCAAATATATATATGATATATATATATATATATATATTAATCAAATGGTATTCTCAAATGGTATTTGATTTTACCATTTGACCAAACCACCATTAAGAATGGCATAATTGTAAATATGCCAAACTTTAAGGGTATTTCGGTAATCGGGCGAACCTCCTCATTTGCCTATAAATAGAGGGGTAGGGGTAGAGAGAAAATTACAAATTCACTCATATCTGATCTGATCAGTCTAATCGAATCGATAATTCTATTTTCTCTCTTTCTCGGTTACGGTTGTTTACGGGATTCAGAAATAATATATTTTTGCCAAAGTTGCGGTATTTCTATTCAATAACTGCGAGTCGTAAATATATTTATTTTGTCTTTTTCTCGGTGAATAGTTTTTTTGCAGAATTTCGCGGTTTATGGTATTTCTGGCAAAAGAAATAAACCGCTCTCTGGTTAGTCCTGGTGGATAACCAATAGAGGTATCAGACGTCTGATACTCCGAAGCGAGACGTTCCTCAGATTCGGTCTTCTCGGTCTGCTGCAATCAAATTGGAATTTGGATCAAGGTATAAATATGTTATATTAATCTATTTAATTTGTAGATAGATTAAAGTTTTAGAAATCAATTATGGAGTAGATCTGTAAAAAGATTAAATCGGGTTTTGATGCCAAAGAATACTGAAGGTGGATCCCCTTGGAAAGTATTCTTGACATACCTCGTTTAATTCTTAGCTTAATATAGAAGTAAAATTTTTGTTTTACGTTCTTTCCGCATATTAAGCTAATCAACGGTTTGGACGACCCGTAACCCAACACGAACGACCGTGTTTTGTACCGTAAAAGGTACGAGTCCATGCATGTATGTCCTAAATGCAGCGTTTCACGTTATAAACGTAAGGGCAAGGAAACTGACGATTGTAACGATGAAGAAAAAAAGGACTGGCCTCCGGCCTAGGTGCTGTGGTATCTACCGATAATACCGCTGTTTAAATGGTTATTTGCAAATTCCAAAGATGCGAAATTATTGCGCTGGCATGAAGAAGAGCGGAAAAAGGACGGTAAACTAAGACACCCGGCTGATTCTCCTCAATGGAGAAATATTGATAGACACTTAAAAGAATTTGGTTCCGACCCGAGAAACCTTAGGATTGTGGTGAGCACAGACGGAATGAGTCCCTTCGGAAGTATGAGCAGTTAACACAGTACTTGGCCAGTTCTATTATCCATCTACAATATTCCTCCTTGGTTGTGCATGAAACACAAGTATATAATGATGTCATTACTGATCCAAGGACCCAGACAACCCAGAAATGACATAGATGTATATCTCGCACCATTAATCGAGGACCTCCTAAAATTATGGAAGACTGGTGTCTGGGTATGGGATGCATACAGCAAAGATGTCTTCAAATTGCGGGCCATGGTATTTTGCACAGTAAATGATTTTCCCGCATACGGGAATTTGTCGGGTTACAGTACGAAAGGAGCAAAAGCGTGCCCTATCTGTGAAGATGACACGCAGGTGCTGAGGTTGAAATATTATAAGAAGAATGTTTTTATGGGGCATCGTAGGTTTATCTCCGTTAATCACCCATACCGTAGGAGAAAGAAGGCATTCAATGGGAAAAATGAGCTCGGAAACAAAGTTTCGTAATGGTCTGCCGAAGAAAAAACAAAGTTTCGTAATGGTCTCCTATCGGTGTTCCAAAATCCCGATACGAGTGAAAACTCCAAGGAGTAGGGACAATTGGTTTGAAAACCGTATTTGCTGACACCAATGAACTCGAAAAGACACATTTTATTGTACTACTGCACATGACAGACGTTGCTCCCTATGTGGATGAGCACATAACAATCCTTCGACAGCAAAACTACACGAGAAGTCAGAAGTGGTTGAATAACTAGCATAATCGTTCTTTTACAAGATGGCTTAAAGAAAGAGTAAAGGAACACCCCGAAAGGTCGCCCGTAGATGAAATTGTCAGGCTACTGAGCCAAGGACCCCAAATTGTTGTTAGAACATTCCAAGGATATGAGATTAATGGATATACATTTTACACTAAATTACAAAGTGATAAGAGTGCGACGCAAAATAGTGGGGTGACGTTGGTGGCGGCCTCCGAAGAATTCGGTAGATCCGGGGATGTCCGGGCTGTAATAGGATCAAAGTCATATTACGGTGTTATTGAAGAAATTTGGGAGCTCATTTACAGTCCTTGCTTCAATATTCCCTTGTTTCGGTGTCAATGGGTCGAACACCGGGGTGTTAAGGTTGATAACAACGAGTTCACATTCGTTGATTTCAATAAAGTCGGGTATGTCGATTATCCGTTCATACTAGCCATGCAAGCCACACAAATCTTTTATGTCACTGACCCGAGTGATGCTAGGTGGAGCATCGTCCTATCGGATAAAAGAAGGATTCTTGGGGTTGAAAATGTCGTGGACGAAGAAGAGTACGACCAGTTCGAAGAGATACCTCCATTTTGTATCGATGTGCCAACCGAGGTACCAATAGGTGAAGAACAAGAAGAAGCGAACTACATGAAATATGATCACAATGAGAAATTATGGGCCGATGTACAAAAAGTGAAAAAAAAAAAAAAAAAAATAAAAAGGCACTGTGTAATATTTTTTTAATTATGTAATATTTTTATGTAATATTTTGTTGATGTAATATTTTTTTAATTATGTAATATTTTTATTTTGCATTTTCTATTATGAATTTATAACAAAAATATACATCTCAGACATTAGTTACACTAAACACAAAATATACAAATAACCACATCTATATGATATATGATATATGATTATTAACCATAATATTTTCTATATGATAAATGATATAAAAATAACCTCATCTAATTAATTTTTGATATTCATACACGGATAATTAATTAAAAACCCGTGTATGAAAATATGAGAGTTACACAGATTTTAAGTTCAATATCCGTGTAGGATTCCCCACGGATATGAAATTTTATTGAATATGGTATAATATAAATATTTCATTATATTATTCATCTCCTACACGGATATTTAGTTAAATATCCGTGTAGGGTTCTTGGGAAATTTTATTTAATATGATATACTACAAATATTTTATTCCCCCAAAAATATGATATTCTTTCAATTTCATTTAGATATGAACTTTGTAAATATTAATTTCTTGCTAATTTATGTATTCATTCTTGTACACTATTTACAAATAAAAATATTCATCACTGGATTATAAATATTAAATATTAACAAATTTAAAATTGTACAACTAATACAGAAGAACAGAAATGTAAACAAGTAAACTTTCATATATTACTGGTAAAGAACTTCACAAAAGTCACTGATATAATAACTATTGCAAAAAACTGATATAATAGAACCAAAAAAAAAAAAAAAAAACTCATACAATAACCTAAAAAAAACTCTAAACAACATTAGCCTTCTTTGTCCTACGAATGTAGGGCTTCGATGGCGGATGGCCCCTGGGCTGCGACGTGGGCGAGTTCGTAATGGTGGCCATGGCCAACTTCTGGGATAACCTGGTGGTGCTCGTTCGTAACCGGGTGGGATTTCTGGCATGTTTTCTGGGATTTGTGGCACCAGGAGCTCAAGAGGTTCTTCTTTGACTTGAGCCATTTTTTCAATAAGAAGTATATAGATTCACAGTGGTGGTCAGGGCCATTTTTAAGGTTATATAAGGTTTAAGGCGACTCTTCATTTTTCTGTAATATTTAATATTTCGAATTCACAGTGATGAATTAGGGCACGCATTCCCGCTACTAATTTGGTCTTCACCAACGGATATTTAACTAAAAAACCGTGTATGAAAGTTTTGAGAGCTACACAGATATCTAATTAAATATCCGTGGGCAAAGGGTATCCTACACGGATTTTTAATTAATTATCCGTGTAGCTCTTCTGCTTTTCTTATACGGATATTTAATTACATATCCGTGTCGGGAAGTTCAACAGGCTTATTCCCTCGTCCTATACTCTAATTTTTGAAAAAATTTCTAAGTACCCGACTCTATCTTCCCTTAACTTCTCTGATTTTGAAAAACCTCGACTGATCCGCCGCTGCTCCTCCCTCCGCGCCGCCTCTCCTTGGTGCTCGTCAGGCTCCGTTGGTAATAAAAATAACCTCTATTCTCTCTCTATTTCCTCCTTCTTTGGGCATTTCTGATTTGAACCACCATTTAATTGTTGATTGTTTGTTCACCGTTTTGGTAGGGTTTTGAAATTAGGGTACTTAGTTAGGTTAGGGTGAGCATTCCGGGCACATTGCTATTATTTTTTGTAGAATCATGTCATATTCGGGTGAGTATTCCGGGCACTCCGAAGACGAAGAAGAGCAAGGTATAGCCAAGGAGGAATCACAAAAAAGGACGAGAGGTCCGACGATGTGCAAAACCACGTCAGAGAAAAACCAATTTCAAATCAAGTTCAAGAAGAACGGGTGTGCGACGGGGGAAAACAAGATGAATTACTCAAATTGGTGCAGCCATTTCGGGAAGAGGAAGGTTGACATCAAAATACCCTCTTGGAAGGCGATCAGCAAGGAGGAAAAACAAGAATGGTGGGAGATGGTGAAGGTAATCTCTACATTTCAATATTTATTTTGATTGCTACATGCATGAATTGAAATGACATTTGTTTTGTGTCAATCAGGGTCAATGTAACATCAAAAATGATACAGGGAAGAAAAAAACGTTGCAAATAATGAACGATGGGTGGAAGCAATTCAAGAGCACACTTGTGACCGAATGGATGAACAAAAGGAAGAGTCTGGTCGGACGCTGGAGAGGGTTGACTCAGGAAGTCTGGTATGACTTCGTAGTGATGAAGCAAACCCCCGAGTTCTAGGTAACTAAATTTATGAAATTGTAACTCTGTTTTTTGTCGATTGATCCTTTTTTCTGCCTTACACTAATTGATTGGCTTTGACTAATGAAGGCTGCAAGTGAAAGGGGCAGGAGAACTGTTGCCAAGAACAAGTACCCGCACCATTTAGGGTCAGGCAGGTACAAGGGTAAGTCGGAAGAATTTAAGAAGATACTGGAGGCAAACCAAGATTCCGACTCACCGGTTGTAAAGATCACCAACCCTAGGGGGGAGGATTGGTTCATGGCAAGATCTGAGATAACAGCTCACGGGAGGATTCGACTGCCTGAACAATTGCAGTCCATGGCTCAGAAAATGGTACTGAATTCTTGTTATAACTTGCGTCATTCAAACAAAGTTATAACTGCCTCCATTTAATTAGTCTTGTGTTTTATTCAATTTTTTTAACAGTTGGAGGTGGAGGAGGATGTCACTTCGGGTGCCTGCACAATCTCGACGCAGCATGACGCATTGTCTCAAACGCTGGAGCATCCGGGACACCCGGGTAGGGTTAGGGGTGTGGGGGTCCACGTGGGCTTCAAGTATGTCTTCGAAGGTTCAGAAAAAAGAGGAAAGCGTGAAAAACAGGATGAAAAGATGGAGCGGCTCCGTCATCAAATGCAAGAGGATTACGGCGCAAAGCTGGTGTTGATGGAATCAAGAATCTACAACCGCATAACCTCTCAGTTTACGCAGCCATCCGAGCACCATCCTCCCATCTCGCCGGGATTTCGGCGCAGCAGTCAAGAATCCGGCACCTGGGGAGACGCGTTCGATAATCTAAAGGTAATACTAGTTCATAATCACAATTAATTAATTACTACTTTTTTATTTGTTGTTAGGTAACATTTCCTCTTAAAATAACTACTTCATGATAATTGCAGAGCGCTGCCAAATGCCAGTTGGTCATTTGGGTCGGTACTGTGCCCGTCACCGTTGCTAAGGGCCTCATACATCCAACACCGACATATGTGGACCATGATCAGCTCGGTTTTGAAAATGCTTTGGTGCAGGTTGACTTAGTCATGCCGAGATGGACGCACATATCTCTTCCTGTCCCAAACGAAAAAATGCTCATTCTGGATGATGCCTGGATGTCATCTATCCCATGGCCCAAGAGTCAGATCATTTTGGATCAGGTAATATCTAAACAATCAATATCTTTTGTTACATTCAAATCAGCTCTTTTGAAATGCTGAAATTGATTTAAAATTTGATACAGGATCAGGAGAGTCATTTGTCACCGGTACACACGGAGAGAGAGATGGGTGTCACGACTGATGCGCCAGGATCATCACACCGCTCTCTGATGATTGCCCAAGGATTGTCGTCGCCTCCATGACAAATTGATCACGGCACTTGACGGCATGGTGGAAATCATGATCATCATCCCACCGGAGATGTTTCTTGCACGATTCATCTACTGTGATGATATCTTTGAAGGACTTTCAGGATATTTTTCATGCCTCGGGTAGTGATAAATGGCTCGATGTGTCTCACATCACCATTTTCGCCATGTAAGTGACCAAAATTTATTTATATCAGATGTGTAGCACTAAAATATATGTTCTAATTTAATATGATGATTTTTCAGGAAGCTGAACCGAACTGTTGAATCATGGCAGCTTGAAAATAAAAAGAACTGGAGTATATTTCTGGATCCCGGCAAACTCAATGCCACGATGGTGGAATTATATTTCAAGGAAACAGTCGACTACCTGCGTCGAGTAATGCACCATTGCGTCACGGTTGGAAAGAAATTCATTCTCGTGCCATACCACCAGTGGTTAATTAATTCTAACCTTCAATTTTTAAATTATGTATTATTTATATTTTAATTTAAATAATTACAAAAATGAATTAAATGTGATTATAATTGTGTTTATATTTCTCATGCCACAGCAAACACTGGTGTTTGCTCATCGTCGTCCCGACTGTAAATAGGTTCTATTGCATGGATTCTTCAAAGCCCGTAAAAAAAATCAAACTACAAACGGCCAAAAAGATCGTCAAACTTATTAAACAGTAAGGAATAATTTTCCCACTTGTTTGATTGTTTTTCAATTCTAATTAAATTGTGTATCAAAATTGCTAATTACAATCACTTAATTTTGTAAGGGCTTTTAACAAATATGTTAAAGAGGGAGGACAACAAACCCAAGAGTCAGATAAAAAGAATAAGATGACTTGTGGGTAGTTAACGGTGAGCCCTCTATAATTATTTTATTTCATGTCATGTTCAAAAAATTATTGTCATTCTAACATATATAGGCCGATCAATATAAATTTTCAGTGCCCGTGACAGAAGGAAACATGAGAGTGCGGTTATTACACGATGCTTTGCATGTTAAACTGGATCGAAAGAATACAATTCACATTTCCAAAAAACGTATGTAATTCATAATAATTTTCATTTTTTAATATCAATAATAAATCTTGCATTTACATTTTCTAGTTACTAATCACCAATTTATAATTGTAGTTTGAATGGACAGAGGACCCTTACTCCAGGGAGAAAATCGATGAAGTTAGAGATATGTGGGCAAGATTTTTTCATGCAGAATTTTGTAATGAACAATATGGATTTGTATAAATTAATTAGTGTATAAATAGTTTAATTAGTGCAATTTATAAATTACATTTTGGGAATCTAGTTTTTTTTTTTTTAAAAGCTGCATATTTTAATGGCTAGCAAAAGTGGAGGCTAGCCAAAAACCAAAATATATATATATATATATATATATATATATATATATATAATAATAATAATAATAATAATAATAATAATAAAATCCTACATGGATTTTTAATTGGAAATCCGTGTAGGTCTCTTCAAGAAATTTTTAAATAAATAAACGTACATTCTTACACGGTTTGTTAATTAAAAATCCTTTGGATTTGTACACGGATAAACCAGAATAGCCGTGTACAAATCTAACTGGAGCTACACGGATTTCTAATTAAAAAACCATGTAGGAATGTTGATTCTTTCACGGTTTTTTTATTTAGAAATCTGTATAGGAATGGATATACCTACACGGTTTGTTAATTAAAAATCCGTGTAGCTCCAGTCGGATTTGTACACGAATAAACCAGAACGGCCGTGTACAAATCCTACTGGAGCTACACGGATTTATAATGAAAACACCGTGTAGGAATGTTGATTCCTTCACGGTTTTTTATTTAGAAATCTGTATAAGAATGGATATTCCTACATGGTTTGTTAATTAAAAATCCGTGTAACTCGAGTTAGATATGTACATGGCTATTATGGTTTATCCATGTCGGTTTTATGATAATTGCACACGGATAAATATCTGTTTGCAAAAAATGGCCCTTTCCTACACCCTAACATCCTACACTATTGAAAATCCGTGTAGCTCTTCGTGATTTATCCATATACAATCAGGATATTCTGTAGTAGTGAAATTAACATACACCGAACCTCCAAACCGATGGAGCCATTTTAAATTAACCTACACCGAACTCCCATACCGGTGGAGACAATAATAAACCTTATCCTGATCACCATTCCCCTCTCTCCATTATAAATAACCGGATATATCCATTCTATGTTAAACAGTTAGTGGGTTGAAAATTGGATAATTGCAAACTGGAACCAAGCAGAAAATACGATCTTTTAACTCGGTCCAACGTTCCTAGGCCGACTAGCAAGCTAGATTAACATTTAGCTTCATTCAAAAACAAGGAAAGAAAAACTTTAGATATTTTTTATTCTCTGTTAAAAAAAAATCGGACAAAAAGTATCTTAGTGAAATTAGTCAGAGGAGGAGACAGAGACCCCGCGGAAAAAAAAAAAAATTCCAAGCTGATTTACCGGTTTGGGGGACTGGTAGAGACTGGTTTGTGGATTTTTTGTGGCCATGCCACAGCTTGGTGGTAAAATAGATCAGTTGAGTAAGAAATTGGCTCCACTGATTTGGAGGACTGGTATAGCTAGCTCCTTTCAAGTTACACCGGTTTGAAAAACCGGTAAAAGTTATTTTTATAGTTTTTCATAGTACAGTACTACTTTAGTTAATTTTTTTAAAGTAAATTTTATTTTAAAAAAATCAGTATTTTTTTCACTCTTGCAGATAATGTTCCATTCATGTATATGGCTTCGCCCCTTCAACAGACCGCCATTTCATACAACATGCATCATGAAAGATTACATACGACTGAAAACGAATTTCAACATTCAAAAGTTAAAACGAATATAACTACCAATTATTGATCACTGTCGCAATAGCCAAGCGAATTTTAAAAGCTTCTTCAATTTCAAATATGACACTGCGAATTCCTTTCCATTTCTTTGTGTACCTTTCGAATATTTATGAGACAGATATATATTCCTCGAGCAAACATTGATATAACTTGTACTTGGAAGAACCGATGCAACAGAAATAATGACTCCACTACATCAACCTCGTAAAAGGAAATTTGAGTTCTACGTACGATCGAGTCTTCTGTGGTGGATATTAGTTTTCTCATAATTAATGTGGTGTCGCTTATAGGTGGGACCATAGTAACAAATTAATTATTCATATTCGGTTCAGCGAAGTCAAAAATGTGTGATTCAGGAATAATTCGGGTATAATTCGGGAATAATTCGGTATTATTCGGATTAGAGATCTCAGTTTTGTAATGGAGCAAAAACAAAAAAAAATATCAAAAAATAAAATTATGGGAAAAATTCTGGGAAAAATTCTGGAAAAAATTCGGGAAAAATTCAGGAAAATTCGTGAAATTCGGAAATAATTCGTAAAATTCGCGAATTATTAGGAAATTATTTGGTCAAAGTTCGGTCAACCGAATAATTCAGTGTTTGGTTCGGTATCACCAAAAAACCCAATAATTCGCGAATAATTCGGGAATTATTTGCGGATCTTGTCACTATGGATGGGACCACCAATGCGTTTACTATTTTGAAAGAAAAAAAAATTGGAAACTAGATAGCTAGATATTTTGGAGTTAGGTGTGTCAATTAAAACTGTTTACTCATTTATTTTGTCCGTATTGTATTTGATATATAAGACAGGTATGGGTAAGATTTTTTTTCGTTAGCTTATTGGGTATGCGTATGGGTATGGGTAAGAAATTTTTTTCATTAACTAAATGGGTACGGGTACGGGTAAAGCCTATTTCGTACTTATTGGATAACGAGTAATTATATAAAATAAATTTCATATAGATATATAAATATTATATTCAATTTATTCAATTTTATGTTTCTCATATCACTGCATCAACGTTAATCCATGAGAAAATATATGCATTTTGTTGTAAGAAGAATAATATTGACCATATTACTTTTTTATTTGAATGTTTTGTTAACGAATTGAATTTTTAATTTGTTAGAAGAGTTTGTATTTTTCATTTTTTCTTTATAAAAAAATTGTTAGTCATAATTGATTGCATATTTGTATTTTGATTTTTATTAGTAATTGTGATTGCATATATGTATGACGTGATGAGTTTTGATGGTATATTTGTAAAAATAATAGAATCATTATATTAGTATTATTCGTTATTCACCTGCTACTGTTTCGTTACCCACTAATTTTAACGGGTATGGGTAAGGTAGGGTAAAAAAAATTCTTAATGGATAAGGGTAAAGTATGAGTAAGGTCCAACTCTTAGTGGATATGGGTATAAAAATACTTCTCCCTATCCGTATCGTAGACACCCTATTTGGAGTTTAAAGGCATAAATAACAAACATATATTATAATAATTCGTACGAGGTGCATATATAGTAGGCTCTTTGTCTATACTTATTTAAAGAAAAAAAAAAAAACAGAGGGTGACTGGTACATATGCCGCCGACTGTCACCCGTCCTAATTTTTTTGAATTTATCTACAAATTAATTGAATATTTAGCCATACAAATTATAGGAGTATGATTTTATTCTGCCAAATTTTATTTAATTAATTACCATTTCTTTATACTAATTGTGTGCTAAATATATAAATTGTATGGCTAAATATAAGATATCTATCTCATAATATTAATCTTGGATGTGGGTTACTGTTCACCTACAATAACTTCTTAATTTTTATGTGTTAGATCTCCATCCAACGATTCATTGTTTTTGCGTTCTCCTATTGATGCGTGTTCATCTGTTTCTCTCATAAGATATATGTTGTGTCATAATATATAAGATATATATTTGGCTCTACAAATTTATACACAATCTATATCTTATATCTGTGTGTGTGTACACACATATAAAAGTAGAACTAGGGTGCACCTAAGTTCACCCAACCTCCTGTGAACTTGACTTTAAAATATATCGAATCGACTTTAAACGATGAATTCAAACAGTTGAAATCCTTCTGCCTAATAATTGATACATCTACATGTGAAAATTTTAAAGTTTCGAATTAATTTAATATAAAGTCAAGTGGTCAAAGGAGTCCAAAAAATGAATGCATTAAAATTAATTTATAAATCTTAAACTTTTGACCACTTGACTCTATATTAAATTAATTCGAAACTTTAAAATTTTCACATGTAGACGCATCAATCATTAGGTGGAAGGCTTTCAACGGTTTGGATTCATTGTTTAAAGTCAATTCGATATATTTTAGAGTCAAGTTCACAAGAAGTTTGGTGATATATATATATAATTGTGTGCTATGATACTTTGTATATAATGTATCTAGGATGGATCACAGATTTACAGTAGGTATAGGGGGCACTAAAAATTTTGGGAGTGAGGCACAAATAATTTAATTTATTTAATTACTACCCCCATCTTTATCTAATAAGCTAGCTAGCTGCAAATTTCTGT
The DNA here is from genome assembly GCA_024447775.1 of Carex cristatella. NCBI lineage: Eukaryota > Viridiplantae > Streptophyta > Magnoliopsida > Poales > Cyperaceae > Carex > Carex cristatella. The sequence continues at coordinate 2,328,857 of JAJHPF010000028.1, read as the reverse complement.
TATAAAAGAAGGATTCTTAAAATTAAGTCTTCTCTTTTTCATAAATTACAATTAATTAAAATAAAATTTTAATTGGTGTCTCCTCGAAATAATACCTTAACTAGTCATCGTTATTTAATAATTAACTGCCGATATTTAATTTTTCAATGCGTATCACATATATTAATAATTAATTAATTAATTAATTGTTTGCATCCAGCTAATTAATTGGCTGCTAAGATCCCCTTTAACACCCAGCCAAAAAAACAAGAAGAAAATATATCGTAGATGCATATGCATGTGGTTGTGAGAATCATACTCCAAGTTTGGATTATTTATATGGAGACGTAATAACGTATACATATAATTTATATTTCTAATAATAATAACTAATCTCGTGTGTCTTATAAACAAAGATACCGCAATCTCTTTGGCATATATCATATCTGCATGCCAGCCAGTAATATTTGAACTTATAGCATCTTATCTTATAAACAAAGATACCGCAATATCTTTGGTCTAGCTATATATGTTTGTTCAAGCAAGACATGATGATGATGAATTGATACGTTTGGATGCACTCTAGAATAGCTACTATTTAGAATAGTAGATAAAAATAGTGAAAAATAGTGATTTTTATAATAATGTGAAAATGGTGCTATTCGGAATAGTAAAAATATTATTTAGATTGTACATTTAGAATAGTGAATAGCTGTAACTGATAAATAATAGTGTTAACAAGGTGTTTATTAAGAGAAAAGATAGGCAAGTGGGGTCTCAAATAAATTGTCACGATGTAGAGATAAAAGAAGTGGTGTCAATTTTGTTATTTCGGGATTGTGTTGACGGTAATAAATATTTTTTTTCTCTATTCACATTTTCTAATAATAGATATTCCAACATTTCTATGGAATAGAGAATAGCATCTATTCTCACTATTCCGAATAGCAAAAATATTGTTTGGATGCACATTGTTATTCCGAATAGCTCCTATTCTCGAATAGTCTCCTATTCTAGCTATTCCCATTTCAAGGAGCTTAATTAGAAAGCTCTCTCCGGTGCATGTGTACGTATTAATAATTGCTATATATATTGTTTCCCTAGCAAATTAGGCATGCAAGTCCCCACCTCCCCCCTATATATTATGTGGAGTAAATTTAGGGTGTGATATGCTCACCAAGAGAATTTGGTGAACGTAACTACAAAAGTATTTCAGACTAGCTTTAAATGACGTATACGTATCCAAACTGTTGAAATCTATGTACTTCATAAGTAATGCATGTACATGCAAAAATTTGAAAGCTTCGAATTCATTTGCTACAAAATCAAGCAGTCAAAGTAATGAATTAATATTTTAATAAGTTATTTTATAAGTTGTTTTATATATTTATTTTTCATCATTCCTTTGACCGCTTGAGCTTGTAGCAAATGAATTCGAAACTTTCAAAATTTTGCATGTAGATGCATCACTCATAAAGTACATAGATTTCAATGATTTGGATTCATCATTTGAGTCGATTTGATATATATGCTTTTGAAGTTATGCTCACCAAACTCTCGTGATGGACATCACACCCAAGCTTTCCTAATATTATGTCTTTATATATAATAATTAAATTATAAGACTTGCATGTGAGTGTGATACTTGTAAAAACGCACATGAATTTATCCCCTGTAGTTTAGGTTTACTCAAATTATTTGAATTACATGTTTTGTTCAACTAATAAGGAGATATGGAGAATCACAAACATTATACATTTTTTCTGTAAAAAGTTATACCTGATATAATACATATATTTGTTTTGGAGTATGAACATGGGTCATCATCACCCAATTTAAAACTGTAAAAATTGGAATAGGCTCTTATTAATAATTATATTTTTTTTTAAATCAGACTTTGACTTAGTAGTTAAAGAGAATGCTTTCTGTGCAGAAGACTATATATATATATATATGAGTAGAACTAGGGTGCTTGTTCGCACAAAAGTGTACTACAAAGTTTCAGTACAGCAAGCTGTACTTTTTAAATCTCGATTCTACTTCTGATTCAGACTGCAGGTGTACAGTCCTATCATTGGTAATATCGGGTATCGATCCACAGGACGGTTCAATAACTTAACTAGATTTTTACCTAATTTATCTTCAAACTAGAAGTGTTGAAAAGGTTTGAGTTGGTTGAAATTTTGGTTAAGTAACAATTAACAGAATTGAAAGTAAATTTAACTGGACTTTAAAGCTAATTTAAAACAAGCGTTTCCTGGGTTTCTGATTTCATCTGCAACTCTACCTCTCACCTGACACGACCCGTGTACTCTCGTACACGACCCATGTCACACAGTCCGTGTACTCTCATACACGGTCCGTGTAGGACTCGAGGGAAACTGTAGTTGTCTGGTTTCTGTGCTGATTGATTCTGTATAGGATGAACTGACCATACCTGATGTTCCTAAACCTCAACTCTCGTTTGTTGGCTTAATAAACTCGATAATGAAAATACAAATTCAATCCTCTTAGGGTTCTAACCTAAACTCTCGTTCATTGGTTGGAATAACCTAAGTTACTTGTTTGGTTTACTAAAGGTATTCACAATCTCTCGATTGCTAAAAAGTTCACCTCTCAGTTACTAATTAGTCTTCCCTCTCGGTTCATTGACTTACCTCAAACACTTGGTCTGGTTGAAAGATCAAATTGGACGCAGTACCTTGTTAGACGTGGCCAAGCCTAATTGTTACGTTACGAAACAAAATATTCTAATAGATTTATATATACATGTGTATATATATATTTCTAGACATAAAAATATACCTAAAGGGCTTATAGGTAAATTTTATATAATATGACATGAATTTATTTTTATTCAAAATGAATAGATATTGATGCTTTTGATATTTAGTCAAATAAATCATATATATATTATGCAAAAAGGGGTTTATTCTAATAAACCATATATTTATATAAGGGTTTATGTGCATATATTACATCCCTATGTAATATTAATTAAATTAAGGGGCTTATAGGCAAAATTACCAAGTTATTAACCTAACCTCTTCCTTCTTCCTTCTCCACCGTATCATTCTCTAAAGAAACCGTGTATTAGTGTGTGTGTGTGGGTGAGTGGCGCAAGAGGAGGAAGAAGTGAGAGAGAGATCAAAATTCCGCGAAATCGATCGATTCGATCTGAGATTCGAGATTCGAGCCAAGTAGATACTCTAATCCTCTTCTCATTTGGTAAATTTCCTTTCTTAAATTATCGAAAACCTAATTCTCGATTTAAATGTCGAATTTTCGGTTGAAGTTTGGAATTGGATTCGGGTTTTCGAATTATCGTTAAACTTCGGTTGCTTGAATCGAATTTCTAAATTGAATTTGATAGATATGGATGGATTATTGGATTTAGGGTTTTTGAATTGATTCTAGGGTTTTAGTGATTCAAAGAATACGGATCGATCGATTATTCGATCAAATTAAACCGTTAAGCCGAAATGAACGATCGATGGTTTCAAACCTAATACCGAATTTTATCGACCAAATTAGGAGTTATTTAACCTAATTTAAATTGGGTAAATGAATAAGTATTTATGGTTATATGGTATCGAATTAGGAAATGATGCCGCAATCGACCGTACCAATCCGGTACCAAAAACCTGAACTTAGGTATTATTGTTGCGGGCCGCAATAGGACCCATTACGGGCTGCAACCTGGTAACCCAAAATGGTAAGTTGAGTATTCTTAAGCCAAATCGAATGAGTACCGAACCGTAATCGCACTAGCCTTAGTTATACACCATTTATATAGTGTTAAATAACGATTATGCGTATCTTTTAAATAGACTTGGTAAGGTGTCCGGACCGTGCAGCGCCTGCGTAGGGGGTCGAGTAGGGTATGACACGGTCCGTGTGGATTGTGACTCGGCCCGTGTAGGAAGTCCAGATTGTAGAATCTATTAACGATCATCATACTCAGGTGCGGGGTTTCTGGACTTGTTTGATATTTTATTTTCAGAGTTAAACTGTTGTTTTATTTGTCATGTTGATTACTCTTTGTTGCATAAACTGAATTAAGCATTGCATTTGCATAATCAATCTATTTCAGTTTGAATTGCTGTAATCTGGGTGATTTGCATGCTGGTATGGTTTATTATTGTGTCGATCTAAGAGATCTGATCTGTAGTTGAAAGTCACCAGAATTTGATAAATAAACGGATACGTGTCACCGGCGAGTGACAGTCACCTAGTGTGACATTCGCAAAACCTGGATATCTGGTTTTGCAAGGATCTTAAAGCTTTAGGTCAGGCCTGGGTAAGTCCTCAGTACCGGTTGGGGCAGTGGCAATGCGATGTGATGATGGTTGTGGATATAGGTGACTAGTGTGAAACGTCTAAGGCGTTATCCGTTATGATAATGCGGTTGAAAAGTCTATTGATATTACGTTCTTGAATGATTTCAAATGAATTTTCTTGATATGATCTGAAACCGAGTTTAGGAAATGGTTAAGCCAAGCGATACAGATGGGTGTCACATAAAGGGTCCAGTGGGGTGGTCCATCTATAGGCGTCTGGAACCCTACAGGTGTCGACGGGCTAGTGAGTAGGGTGGAACATCTGTATTTGCTACCGGACGTGATAACATGAGTTAAACCGAATGTTGTGTTTATTTGAATTTCAGTTTGACAATTCCTCTATTGTGATTTCATTTGTTTACTGTGGTCGTATTGATGCACTTCTGTTTAATCATATATTGTTATATACATGTTAGGTAATTTGTTTATGGTTTATTTTTGAAAATAGAACTTGATTGCAAGTCCAGCAACTTATCTGTGGCAAATATTCGCACTGGCAATTTTATTCTCATCCCGTTTTGGGTAACTCTTTTCAGGTTCCGGGGCGGTTGATCAGGGAGAGGCACGACAGGTCTAGACTCCCGATTACCTGTTTTGTTTGGTATTTGACTAGAGATGTGTATTTATGTTTTTGGTTGTATATATCTATTCTCTATGTCATGAACCATGTCGTATCTGTATGTGATACCGTTCTGTTTATTATGATGTACCTGACTTTGATATCTGATCGGTTATGTATATTGTGCTTTTATGTGCTTGTTTGGGGGTTGGTTTTAATTTATATCGTAATTGCCTTGTAAGCATATGGGAAACTGTATGTTTACGGCAGGGATCCTGTCGCATTCTGTATCTGATGGCTACGGGGTGTGACACTAATGGTAATAACCAAATGATAATCAAATAACGCAGATAAGCAATAAATATCATACACAAACAAGCAAACACATAATATCAAACATAATCAAACAACTAACAGTAAACAAAGTATTCGACTACATCATATCCCAAGAAACTAAAGAAATTACTCAAACATAGTTTCTAAAACATAAAAATAAAGGAAAGAAAAACAATTCATGACGAAAACCGCAAATGCCAAGAAGATTCGTCGGAATTCTCTCGATTTCCTCCTCTCTTCTTCGTCTCCTAGTCGGTTGTTGTCAAACTCTCTTAGGATTTGTGTTCTGTCCCAATTGATGCCTTTCTGTCCCCAGGGGTCGTCCTTTTATTCTCCATAACCGTCATTCTTTAATTAGGCAATAATCTGTAAATTTAGATTAACTGCCGGATTTGTCTGACACGGTTCGTGTGAGATGTTGTACGGACCGTGTGCCTGTGTCTCTTGTCCGGGTCGTGTAGCGCCTGTGTAGGGGGTCGAGTAGGGTATGACACGGTCCGTGTGGATTGTGACTCGGCCCGTGTAGGAAGTCCAGATTGTTGGATTTCACCCTTTGTTCGCCCGTTTCCTACAATAAACAAACAAAAGCGCAGCAGTACCATATTCTACAGATAATCAATGTAATAAACATGATTTTACAGTTTTGGACACAGGTTTTGATACATGATTTGGTCGGAAATATAGCTAAAATAACGAGATATCAGTGCTCCTAAGTTCATCCAATTTCTTGTGAACTTGATTCTAAAATATATCGAATCGACTTTAAACGATGAATCCAAACCGTTGAAATCATTCTACCTAATGATTGATGCGTCTACATGTGAAAATTTTAAAGTTTCGAATTAATTTAATATAGAGTCAAGTGGTCAAAGGAGTCCAAAAAATGAATGTATTAAAATTAATTTATAAACCTTAAACTTTTGACCACTTGACTCTATATTAAATTAATTCAAAACTTTAAAATTTTCACATGTAGATGCATCACTCATTAGGTAGAAGGGTTTCAACGGTTTGGATTAATCGTTTAAAGTCGATTCAATATATTTTAGAGTCAAGTTCACAAGATGTTTGGTGAACTTAGGAGCACCCTAGTTCTACTCTATATATATATATACAGAGAGAGAGAGAGAGAGAAAGACGGGGAGAGGGTTCAAATACACCCAAATTTCTATGCTCCCAATCTTTTGTCTCCTTTATTTTCATTTTCAAAATCCGAATAGTCGATAATTTTATATAAAATTGGAAGCCCGACTATATAATCCCTTGTATCTTGGTAGCCACTATCAAGTTTTCAAAAAAAAACTACATAATTCCTTGTAGTTTGGGTGAGCCCTCCTCCCTTACTAAAAATAAATTTATGTTTTTTAAAATGTAAATAATATATAAGTAAGATTTTATATAAGGCGGCTTGATGAAACCATTTTATTAGGTGATTGAATCTGCTATTTTGTTTTGGAAAATTCATTATAAACGTACCTGAGGCCAGTAGTAATTGTTGGGGTTGATATAGCTATATACATCATGATATCACAATATGATATAAAACCACCACAATTGTAGTTTTTTTATAATAAGATTAATAATACTTTAGTAATAAATATATTTGTATTGGAGTCTTTATTAAAAAAAAAAAATCACCCAATTTCAGTAGTAATTAAAAATGTAAATAAGTAAGATCATAAAATGTGGCCACTCGATCAATCATTTCATACGTACGTTGTTCTTAATCAAATAATTAACCTCCAGTTTCATTCCTTCAAATAAAGAAAATATAGTTTATATGATCAAATTCCAATCAGAATGATGCATCTAACGTACGCAATCCAGGTGCATGCAAGGTATGTTCGTTCTACAATTACCACATAGACTATATTATTATTTGATAGGAGAGAGGTAGACAACACAGAATAGAGCACTACTACAGAATATCATGATTGTACACGGATAAATCACGAAAAGTTACACGGATTTCCAATAGTGTAGGATGTTAGGGTGTAAGAAAGAGCCATCTTTTGCAAACGGATATTTATCCGTGTGCAATTATCATAAAACCGACACAGATAAACCATAATAGCCGTGTACAAATCTAACTCAAGCTACACGGATTTTTAATTAACAAACCGTGTAGGAATATCCATTCCTATACAGATTTCTAAATAAAAAACCATGAAGGAATCAACATTCCTACACGGTGTTTTCATTATAAATCTGTGTAGCTCCAATAGAATTTGTACACGGCCGTTCTGATTTATTCGTGTACAAATCCGCCTGGAGCTACACGGATTTTTAATTAACAAACCGTGTAGGTATATCCATTCCTACACAAATTTCTAAATAAGAAAACCGTGAAGGAATCAACATTCCTACACGGTTTTTTAATTAGAAATCAGTGTAGCTCCAGTTAGATTTGTGCACGGCTATTCTGGTTTATCCATGTACAAATCCAAAGGATTTTTAATTAACAAACCGTGTACGAATGTACATTTATTTATTTAAAATTTCTTCAGGAGACCTACACGGATTTCCAATTAAAAATCCGTGTAGGATTGTATTATTATTATTTTTTTATTTTTTTTTTGTTTTGGCTAGCCTCCACTTTTGCTAGCCATTAAAATATGCAGCTTTTCTTAAAAAAAAAAAAAAACAGATTCCCAAAATGTAATTTATAAATTGCACTAATTAAACTATTTATACACTAATTAATTTATACAAAATGTAATTTATTATTGATATTAAAAAATGAAAAATTAATATGAATTACATACCTCTTTTGGAAATGTGAACTGTATTCTTTCGATCCAGTTTAACATGCAAAGCATCGTGTAATAACCGCACTCCCATGACTCCTTCTGTCGCGGGCACTGAAAATTTACATTGATCGGCCTATATATGTTAGAATGACAATAATTTTTTGAAAATGACATAAAATAAAAGAATTACAGAGGGCTCACCGTTAACCACCCGCAAGTCATCTTATTCTTTTCATCTGGCTCTCGGTTTTGTTGTCCTCTCTCTTTAACATATTTGTTAAAAGTCCTTACAAAATTAAGTGATTGTAATTAGCAATTTTGATACACAATTTAATTAGAATTGAAAAAAAAAATCAAACAAGTGGGAAAATTATTCCTTACAGTTTAATAAATTTGACGATCTTTTTGGCCGTTTGTAGTTGGATTTTTTCTACGGGCTTTGCAGAATCCATGCAATAGCACCTATTTGCAGTCGGGACAATGATGAGCAAACACCAGTGTTTGCTGTGGCATGAGAAATATAAACACAATTATAATCACATTTAATTCATTTTTGTAATTATTTAAATTAAAATATAAATAATACATAATTTGAAAATTGAAGGTTAGAATTAATTAACCTCTGCTAGTATGGCACGAGAATGAATTTCTTTCGAACCTCGACGCAATAGTGCATTGCTCGACGTAGGTAGTCGACTGTATCCTTGGAATATAATTCCACCATCGTGGCATTGAGTTTGCCGGGATTCAGAAATATACTCCAGTTCTTTTTATGTTCAAGCGGCTATGATTCAACAGTTCGGTTCAGCTTCCTGAAAAATCATCATATTAAATTAGAACATATATTTCAGTGCTACACATCTGATATAAATAAATTTTGGTCACTTACATGGCGAAAATGGTGATGTGAGACACATCGAGCCATTTATCGCTACCCGAGGCATGAAAAATATCTGGGAAGTCCTTCAAAGATATCATCACAGTAGATGAATCATGCAGAAACATCTCCGGTGGGAGGATGATCATGATTTCCACCATGCCGTCGGGTGCCGTGATCAATTTGTCATGGAGGCGACGACAATCCCTGGGCAAAAGGCTGTATTCTTGTGCGGTGATCAGAGAGCGGTGTGATGATCCTGGCGCATCAGTCGCGACGATCGCATCAGTTGCAACGATCGCATCAGTCGCGACGCCCATCTCTCTCTCTGTGTACCGGTGACAAATGGCAATCCTGATCAGCCTGTATCAAATTTTAAATCAATTTCAGCATTTCAAAAGAGCGGATTTGAATGTAACAAAAGATATTGATTGTTTAGATATTACCTGATCCAAAATGATTTGATTCTTGGGCAATGGGATAGTGGCCATCCGGACATCATCCAGAGTGTGCATCCGCTCGTTCGGGATAGGAAGAGGTATGTGCGTCTATTCCTTCATGACTAAGTCGACATGCACCAAAGTATTATTGGGACCGAGCTGATCAGGGTCCACATCTGTCGGTCTTAGCTCTACGAGGCCCTTACTAACAGTAACGGGCACAGTACCGACCCAAATAACCAGCTCGCATTTCTTAGCGCTCTGCAATTATCATGTAGTCATTTAAGAGGAAATGTTACCTAACAACAAATAAAAAAAGTAGCAATTAATTAATTGTGATTATGAACTAGTATTACCTTTAGATTATCGAACGCGTCTCCCCAGGTCCCGGAAGCTTGACTGCTACGCCGAAATCCCGGCGAAATGGGAAGTGGGTGCTCGGATTGCTGCCTAAACTGAGAGGACAAGCGTTCGAAGATTCTTGATTCCATCTCCACCATCTCTGCGTCATGCTCCTGTTTCATTTGCTGACGGAGCCACTCCATCTTGGCATCTTGCTTTTCACGCTTTCTTCGAGATTTTGATCCACCGAAGACATCCTTAAAGCCCACGTGAACCTCCACACCCCTAACCCGACCCGGGTGCTCCGGATTCTCCAGCGTTTGAGACAATGCGTCATGCTGCCTCGAGACTGTACGGGCACCCGAATTGACCTCCTCCTCCACCTTCAACTATTAAAAAAATTGAATAAAACACAAGACTAATTAAATGGAGGCAGTTATAATTTTATTTGAATGACGCAAGTTATAAAAAGAATTAAGTACCATTTTTTGAGCCAAGGGCCGCAATTCTTCATGCAGTCGAATCCTTCCGTCGGCTGTTATCTCAGATCTTGCCATGAACCAACAGCTCCCCCTAGGGTTGGTTATCTTTACAACCGGTGAGTCGGAATCTATGTTTGACTCCAGTATCTTCTTAAATTCGGACAACTTACCCTCGTACTCGCCTGACCCTAAATGGTGCGGGTACTTGTTCTTGGCAACAGTTCTCCTGCCCCTTTCACTTGCAGCCTTCATTAATCAAAGCCAATCAATTAGTGTAAGGCAGAAAAATGATCAATCCACAAAAAACAGAGTTACAATTTTATAAATTTAGTTACCTGGAACTCGGGGGTTTGCTTCATCTCTACGAAGCCATCCCAGATCTCCTTGGTCAACCCGTCAAAGTGTCCGACCGATTCTTCCCTTTGTTCATCCATTCGGTAACGAGTGTGCTCTTGTATTGCTTCCACCCATCGTTCATTTTCTTTAGAGTTTTCTTTTTCCCGGTATCATTTGTGATGTTCCATTGAGCCTGATTGACACAAAACAAATGTCATTTCAGTTCATGCATGTACAGCAATCAAAAGAAATACTGAAATGGTGACATTACCTTCACCATCTCCCACCATTCTTGTTTTGTCTCCTTGCTGAAGGCCTTCCAAGAGGCTGCACGGATGTCGGCTTTCCTCTTCGCGAAAAGGCTGCACCAATTTGAGTAATGCGCCCTGTTTTCCCCCGTTGGACATCCGTTCTTCTTGAACTCGATTTTAAATAGCTTTTTCCTGACATGGTTTTGCACGTCGTCGGACCTCTCGTCCTTCTTTGTGATTCCGACTGGGCTACACCTTGCTCTTCTTCGTCTTCGGGGTTTCCGTAATGCTCACCCGAATGTGACATGATTCTACAAAAACTAATAGCAATGTGTTCAAATTAGACAGACAAAAATGAACCAACTAAGGTCTCTAATTTACAATTTTGGTACAAATTAAATTTACAATAAGAACTCATTTCGGTCCAAACCAATACCTTTGCAATGGAGGCAGCAAGGCAACAAGGGAGGATCCCAAAGAAGGCCGACGAGCACCAGGGAGAACTCGACAAAACAATCAACAATTAACGACGACCAAAATCAGAAATGCCCAAATAAGGAGGAAATAGAGAGATAATAGAGATTGTTTTTATTACCAAGAGAGACCGACGAGGGAGGCGGCGTAGAGGGAGAGGCGGCGCAGAGGGAAGTTGAGGGAAGAGCAGCGGCGGATCACTCCAGGTTTTTCAAAATCAGAGAAGTTGAGGGAAGCTAGAGTCGGGTACTTAGAAATATTTACAAAAATTATAGTATAGTAAGAGGGGAACTTTCCACACGGATATCTAATTAAATGTCCGTGTGCAAATGGTATCCTACACGGATAATTAAATAAAAATCCGTGTAGGAAAAGTAAGAGTGACACAGATTTTTAATTAAATATCCCTGTAGGATACCCTTTGCACACGGACATTATATTATATATCCGTGTAGCTCTAAATATTTTCATACACGGGTTTTTATTTAAATATCCGTCGGTGAAGACCAATTTTTTAGCGGGAGATGCGCGCCAACTAATTTCATTAATTCATCACTGTGAATCACAAAATAAATATAGAAAAACGAAGAGTCGCCTTAAACCCTATATAAACCTCAAAAAATTCACTAAACCTATATATCCTTCTGTAGTGCCATCAATCCCATCCGGTTACGAACGACCACCACCAGGTTATCCCAGAAGATGGCCATGGCCGCAAACACTACCAACTCGCCCACATCGCAGTCCCAGGGGTCATCCGCCACCGAAGCCCTACATTCGTAGGGCAAAGAAGGAACCAGTTGTTTAGAGTTTCTTTTTTTTTGTTCTATTATCCCATCTTTTTTGGTAATCTGTTGTTTAGAGGTTTTTGGTAACTTTTGTGAAGTTATTTACCAGTAATACATCAAAGTTTACTCGTTTACATTTCTGTTTTTCTCTATTTATTTTTATGTATTAGTTGTACAATTATAAATTTGTTAATCTTTAATATTTCTAACACAGTGATGAATATTTTCATTTGTAAAATAGTGAACAAGAATGAATACATAAATTATAAAAAGAAATTTACAAAGTTCATATCTAAAGAAATTAATATTTACAAAGTTCATATCTAAATGAATTAATAAAATAAAATATTTATTGTATAAATTTCACAGCGTATCATACACGGATTTTAAATTAATATCCGTGTAGGAAGATGAATGATATAATAAATATTTATATTGTACCATATTTTACAAAATTTCAAATCCGTGGGGAATTCTACACGGATATTTTAATGATAATCTGTGTAGGAAGCTTAATAGACCTACATGAATATTTAAATAAAAATCCATGTACAAACTTTCATACACGGATTATTAATTAATTATCCGTGTATATTATATGAAAAAAATTTTCATATTCAATTATCATATTTTTGTTCTATAAATGTAACTTATTGTTAAGAAAAAAACAAAATCGTTGTTTTCGGACCATTGAAAAACAGCGATTTTGTAACCCTCTTGATAAATACAAAATATTACATAACAATCATGATTAAAAATACAAAATCATAATGGAAAATGCAAAATAACATTGTTACATGATTAAAAAATATTACATAATCAAAATATTACACAGTGCCCTTTTTTTTTCTTTTCCTCTTTTTTGGCACTTTTTGTACATCGGCCCATAATCCTTCGTTGTGATCAGATCTCATGTAGTTCGCTTCTTCTTCACTTATTGGTACCTCGATTGGCACATCGGTACAAAATGGAGGTATCTCGTCGAACTGGTCGTACTCTTCTTCGTCCACGACATTTTCAACTCCTAGAATCCTTCTTTTTCCCGATAGGACGATGCTCCACCTAGCATCACTCGGGACAGTGCATAAAAGACCTGTGTGGCTTGCTTGGCTAGTATGAACGGATCATCGACATACCCGACTTTGTTGAAATCAACGAGTGTGAACCCGTTGTTATCAACATTCACACCCCGGTTTTCGACCCATTGACATCGAAACAAGGGAATGTTGAGGCGAGGACTATAAATGAGCTCCCAAATTTCTTCAATAACACCTAATATGACTTTGATGCTATTACAGCCCGGGCATCCCCGGATCTACTGAATTCTTCGGAGGCCGCCACCAACGTCACCCCACTATTTTGCGTCTCACTCTTATTACTTTGTAATTTAGTGTAAAATGTATATCCATTAATCTCATATCATTGGAATGTTCTAACAACAACTTGGGGTCCTTCGCCCAGTAGCCTTACAATTTCATCTACGGGCGACCTTTCGACGTGTTCCTTCACTCATTCTTTAAGCCATCATGTAAAAGAACGATTATGCTCGTTATTCAATCACTTCTGACTTCTCGTGTAGTTCTGTTGTCGAAGGATTGTCATGTGCTCATCCACATAGGGAGCAACGTCTGCCATGTGCTGTAGTACAATAAAATGTGTCTTTTGTAGTTCATCTGTGTCAGCAAATACGGGTTTCAAACCAATTGTCCCTACTCCTTGGAGTCTTCCCTCGTATCGGGATTTTGGAACACCGATAGGAGACACACCGGTCAGGTAGTTAGTGCAAAACTCAACCGCCTCTTCTATTGAATACCCTTCTACAATGCTACCTTCGGGCCGATGCCGGTTCCTTACGTATTTTTTCAAAATACCCAGGTATCTCTCGAATGGATACATATACCGCAGGAATACAAGACCACAGATCTTAATTTCCCTCACGAGGTGGACAACAAGGTTAACCATAACATTGAAAAAAGAGGGAGGAAAATACATCTCAAGATGGCAAAGAGTAACGACGACCTCCGCTTGCAAAGCATCCAATTTGAGCAGGTCTAACACCTTGGAATTAATTGCATTGAAGAAAAAACAAAGCTTCGTAAGGGTCTGCCGAACGGCCTTTGGTAAAATTCTCCGAAATGCAACAGGAATCATCTATGTCATTAAAACATGACAGTCGTGGGATTTCATATCCTTCAATTTCATGTCCTTCATGGACACTAGCTTCTTAATATTCGAAGAATACCCTGACGGGACTTTAATACTTTGAAGGCATTTACAAAAGATTTTTTTCTCCTCCTTCGACATGGTGCACATTGCAGGGGGTAGGTATGCGCGCTTCCCTTTATCTTGCAGTGCAGGCTTTTGTCATATTCCTATTTCCACCATGTCTTTTCGAGCGTTAATACCGTCTTTAGTCAGGCGAGGAATGTTCAATAAGGTGCCGATTAAACTGTCGCATACATTTTTTTTCAACATGCATGACATCTAGGCAATGTCGCACCTCCAAATATTCCTTGTACGGTAGCTCCCAAAATATAGATTTTTTTTTCCAAATATTTTTGGGTGGTGCTTTGGCGCATTTTCCGAAAACAACATCAAGGTTTTTAACCCGCTTGAAGACACCCTTCCCATCCAATGGACGACGTGCCACTCCGAGCTCATTTTTCCCATTAAATGTCTTCTTTCTCCTACGATATGGGTGATTAACGGGGAGAAACCTGCGATGCCCCATAAAAACATTCTTCTTACAATATTTCAACCTCAGCACATGTGTGTCATCTTCACAGATAGGGCACGCTTTTGCTTCTTTCGTACTGTAACCCGATAAATTCCCGTATGCAGAAAAATCATTCACTGTGCAAAATACCATTGTCCTCAATTTAAAGACCTCTTTGCTGTACGCATCCCATACCCAAACACCAGTCTTCCATAATTTTTGGAGGTCCTCGATTAATGGTGCGACATATATATATGTGTCATTTCCAGGATGTCTGGGTCCTTGGATCAGTAATGACATCATAATATACTTGTGTTTCATGCACAACCAAGGAGGAAGATTGTAGATGGATAAAAGAACTGACCAAGTACTGTGCTGACTGCTCATACTTTCGAAGGGACTCATTCCATTTGTGCTCACCACAATCCTAAGGTTTCTCGGGTCAAAACCAAATTCTTTGAATTGTCTATCAATATTTCTCAATTGAGGAGAATCAGCTGGGTGTCTTAGTTTTCTGTCCTTTTTCCGCTCTTATTCATGTCAGCACAATAATTTCGCATCTTTGGAATTTGCAAATAACCGTTTAAACCTCGGTATTATCGGTAGATACCACAGCACCTTGGCCGAAGGCGGGTCTATTTTTTCTTCATCGTTACAATCGTCAGTTTTGTTGCCCTTACGCTTATAGCGTGAAACGCCGCATTTAGGACATACATGCATGGACTTGTACTCTTTACGATACAATACACAGTCATTAGGACATGCATGTATTCTTTCAATTTTCAATCCCACTGGACAGATCAACTTCTTTGCCTGATATATTGTACACGGTAACTCGTTGTTATTCGGGAGCATTTCTCGTAAAAGTTGTAGTAAGGACATGAAGCTCTTATCGCTCCAACCACTGTCTGCTTTTAAGTTCAATAATTTCAACACAGCTGACAGTTTGGTAAATGTGGTATACCCGGGATACAACGGCTTTTTGGATTCATCAGACAAATACTAAAATTTATCATAATTTTCACCACCAATTTCTCATTCCACATCACGTAACATGTCCTCTGGGTTTTCAGTAAACTCGTGTTCTACATTTACATCAATATTCATTGTCATCTCATCATCGTCGCAGCTATCGACTTCAACATTATTCAATTTTTCGAAATTCTCATAATCATCGTTGCAATCAAATTCAAAATTATCAGAAATTTGTTCACTCTCATTTATTTCATCACAAAATTTACCGGTATCACTACTTTCTCTAATTTTCTCACCATGCATGAACCAACATGTATATCTCTTCTTAAATCCCCGACAAATTAAATGAGTTCTAATTTCTTCAAAGTTCTCAAATCCTATACAATTTTTACAATCCCTACAAGGACACAAAATGTCGGCCTCCTTTTGCAAAACTCTATAACTCTCAGCAAATTGTAGAAACTCTTCAACTCGGACCAAATATTCTTCACTGTCACACTGCATTTTATACATCCAACTTCGATTCATCTGTAAATTAAATTCAAAAAAATGATTGCAATTAATCAGGCGTGGTGGATGGTCGACATATGTATAACCTACCGAATTCTTGGCTTACAAAGGGCCGGTTTACAATCCTAACCCACTCCTTGAATATTGTGCCTCATATGTGAATACATGTTAGCGTGATTTAATTAGTATTTGAGAAAAATTCAGCAGCATTTCCCCTTAACTCCCCAACTACGTGTACATACCACATACTTGTAGGAGCAATATAGAGAAATACTGTCGAATTTTTCTCAAATACTAATTAAACCCGCTAACATGTGTTCACATCCTAAATGAGACACAATATTCAAAGAGCAGTCCCAAATCGAGGACTATCCAAAATTAATCCCTATTGGATTAATTTTGAACGGGCATGGACCTACAAGCATATTAATAGGTCAGTTATTGGACAACAATACACTAATTATTTTACAACCATTCATACATTAATCAAAACCTAAACCCTAAATAAGCAATAAAAAGTAATTAACAGAAAATTATTGAAAGAAAATAGAAGTATTACTAACTTTAACAAGAAAAAGAGGAGCAAATCACAACTAAAAATCAGCAATCTCAGATGCCTGCTGCGCAAAAATCAGATTCCAGCCAATCCAGAGGAGAGAGAGTGATCAAAACGGCGCTGGAAGAAAAGTTTTGAGTCAGCTGAACCCTAAATGTCCTTTTCTACACGTATAATTAGTGATAAATCCGTTTAGCTCTCCCAACATATCTACACGGTTATTTAAATAAAAAACCGTGTGAGAATCACCATTCGTACACGGATATTTAATTAAATATCCGTGTAGGATGATAAATAGCTACACGGATATTTAATTTATTATCCGTGTAGGATTAACTTTTCTACACGGATTTCTGCTCAAAATTTGTTACGAATCTGAAGGGTTTAGGGTTTACTTAGGGTAGTCCAAACGTCGCGCGGGAGTTCAAACGCTCTCTTCTCCCTTAATTCTATTTAATCACTGATGTTCATACACGGTTATTTAATTATATATCCGTGTAGGATGATAAATAGCTACACGGATATTTAATTTATTATCTGTGTAGGATTAACTTTTCTACACGGATTTCTGGTCAAAATTCGTTACGAATCTGAAGGGTTTAGGGTTTACTTAGGGTAGTCCAAACGCCGCGCGGGAGTTCAAACGCTCTCTTCTCCCTTAATTCTATTTAATCACCGCTGATTTCAGTGAAAAATCGCACTACACAGACTTTGCCTCCTAGCGTTAACCAGAATTTGCCCACAGTGCAAAATCCTCCATCTGAAAATCCTCCGTCTGAAAATCCTACTCCATCTAAAAATCCCGCAGAAAATTCTACGGCCGAAGACCCCCAAGATGATCCCAACTGGGCTCCCATAATTCCTCCACCGCTTCCTATTCCCGCTGGTTACCCTCCTCTCGTTGGTCCATCTGAAACCTTCCAGTTCTCTAATCTACATCCAGACATAGTTGAGTGGAGTCATTTAGCCCTGCCCCCCGTAATTGAATTAACATCATCCCCCGATGAATCTGATCACTACCAGTTCTCTAATGATGAGCCTTACGGTCGAGAAGGTCCGATGGATGATGATGATGTTTGGTTATCTTTGAGAAGAAGCAAGAGAATTTGGGACAATGTAAACAAGGATGGAGGCAAGAGAATCAATTACTTCCCTAAGAAAAAAAGGCGCGGCAATTAGTGGGAAATGTTTTGTATTTTGTTGGTTTTATATTTTGTGTTTTCATTTCAGTTTTATATCTAGATAGTTTTTTTTCTGTGATATCTAGCTAGTTTATTTTTTTTCTGTGATGTATGGTGTAACACCGAACCAGTTTCTTACTAATGTTATTTTAATGTTTTCTTTTTCTGTGATGTATGGTTTTATATTTAAATTTTTATTTATATTTATATTTTTCAATAATCTAACTAATGTTATCTTTAAATATAAAAATAATAACAAAATATGAAATTGAAAAAAATAATTTGAAATTTTTCAACTACACAGATATTAACTTTCAAATCATATTTAATATAATAAAATATCAACATATATATTCAGGGAAGTTATGATACTTAGATAAATTTTCAGATACAGCATTCCTACATGGATTTTTACTAACTATCCGTGTACAAATTTTATCCTACACGGATATTTAACTGAATACCCGTGTAGGATTCACTTTTCTACATGGATTTCTGCCTCAAAATCCGTGATGAATCTCAGTTAATATTAGGGTTTAGAGTTTATGCTATATTTAAAAGTTATCTTCAAATATAAAATAATAACAAAATATGAAATTCAAAAAAATAATCTGAAATTTTTTTACTACACAGATATTTACTTTCAAATCATATTGAATATAATAAAATATTTAAATAAAAAACCTTTTTTTTTGGTAATTTTTTTGTTTTTGGCTAGTTTCCATCAAATTATATATAAATCAGAATTTTTTCTTTGCCCAAAAACAGATTTCCCAAAACATAATATAACAAATAAAATTGATAATTACACTAATTAATTTATACAAATCCATATTGTTCTTTACAAAATTCATCTCACTTGGTTGATTTGCAATTTTGCAGGTCCTCGTGTAGCAGTGTGCGGTTGCACCTATGGGTTTAGGAAGCCGCTAGTGATCTTTGAATTTCAGCGCACACAAATACATATTTTCTTTTCTCCTACGTACCCACAAATGCAAGCGCACACTGCTACAGAAGGACCTAAACTCATATGTGCCTCATAGAGAGAGTGATCAAAACGGCGCTGGAAGAGAAACTTTGAATTTCAGCTGAATTTTTCCTCCGTTGATTTTACTCTGAGATGGAGGATTCAATACCATTTCCTCCACCTCCAATAGGGAGGAAATACTTTGAATCCTCCATCTTAGAGTAAAATCAATGGATGAGAAACTTTGAATCCTATATCTCTGGTCGCACAAAAGTGTACTACAAAGTTTCAGTATAGCAAGCTGTACTTTTTAAACCTCGATTCTACTTCTGATTCAGACTGCAAGTGTACAGTCCTATCGTTGGTAATATCGGGTATCGATCCACAGGACGGTTCAATAACTTAACTAGATTTTTACTCAGATTATCTTAAGACTAGAAGTGTTTAAAATGGTTGAGTTGGTTGGAATTTAGGTTGACAATGATATAAGGTTGCAAATAAACTAAACTGGAATTAAAACTAATTTAAAACAAGCGTTTCCTGGGTTTCTGATTTCGTCTGCAACTCTGCCTCTCACCTGACACGACCCGTGTACTCTCGTACACGACCCCTGTCACACGGCCCGTGTAGTCTCCTACACAGTCCGTGTCGGACTCGAGTGAAACTGCAGTTGTCTGGTTTCTGTGCTGATTGGTTTCTGTATAGGACGAACTGACCATACCTGATGTTCCTAAACCTCAACTCTCGTTTGTGTTGGGTTACGGGCCGTCCAAACCGTTGATTAGCTTAATATGCGGAAAGAACGTAAAACAAAAATTTTACTTCTATATTAAGCCAAGGATTAAACGAGGTATGTCAGAATACTTTCCAAGGGGATCCACCTTCAGTATTCTTTGGCATCAAAACCCGATTTAATCCTTTTATAGATCTACTCCATAATTGATTTCTAAAACTTTAATCTATCTACAAATTAAATAGATTAATATAACATATTTATACCTTGATCCAAATTCCAATTGGATTGCAGCAGACTGAGAAGACCGAATCTGAGGAACGTCTCGCTTCGGAGTATCAGACGTCTGATACCTCTATTGGTTATCCACCAGGACTAACCAGAGAGCGGTTTATTTCTTTTGCCAGAAATACTGTAAACCGCGGAATTCTGCAAAAACACTATTCACCGAGAAAAAGACAAAATAAATATATTTACGACTCGCAGTTATTCAATAGAAATACCGCAACTTTCGCAAAAATATATTATTTCTGAATCCTGTAAACAACCGTAACCGAGAAAGAGAGAAAATAGATTTATTGATTCGATCAGACTGATCAGATCAGATATGAGTGAATTGGTTATTTTCTCTCTACCCCTACCCCTCTATTTATAGGCAAATGAGGAGGTTCGCCCGATTACCAAAATACCCTTAAAGTTTGGCATATTTACAATTATGCCATTCTTAATGGTGGTTTGGTAAAATGGTAAAATCAAATACCATTTGAGAATACCATTTAAGAATACCATTTGAGAATACCATTTGACAATACCATTTGAGAATACCATTTGATTAATATATATATCATATATATATATTTGGATTTTTAATTTATTTAATTAAGGTTTTAATTTTACCAATATTCAAAACCATAATTAATATTTAAAATCTAAATGAAATATATATAATTGTTCTAAACAATTATATTTCTCGGGTCCTAGGTTTCGGTACGATTTTATACAACGCATCGAGTACGCTTATAAATTAACCGTTGTTTCTGCTTGTCATCTTATATGACATTTATAATTTAATTATATCACGTATAATTAATTATAACCATCTTAATATTAATTATAATCAATTTATAATTAATCAGTAAGATTCTCCGACTAGCTCCTATACGGTGTGACCCAATAGGATCTGTGTTATGTTGGTAAATAGAATTAAAACCATTTTAACTTCTATAATCATAGGAGGCATCTGACATCTGCACTATGACCATCCAATTACACAGATGATGCTGTACTATACAATACCACGATCCAGTAAACTATTTTAGTCGTGTTAATTCTTATGTCTCGCAGTATCAGATCAGTTTCAAGGTGGGTGTGTGTCATCCTTGCAAACTTAATATTTTCCCGATCTTGAGCATATTATCAAATATAATTACTCTTGTAATTATACTGCATGCAGATAATCCTACTCTATCAAGGGGCCCAGTGATACCGTAACTCGTATAGAGATACGAGGGACAATAGTACTTTTGGTAAACCATCACTACCTCAGCTAAGCTATGTATACCGAAAAGCTACCGTTATGACTTCGTTTTACCGACAGCGTTAGGTAACAATCACACATACACATCTCTCAGTAGGAAAGATGAATACCTCATACTTTAGAACTTAACCCTGAATGAAAACATTAATGACACGTACACAATTCCATTTAATGTTTCATTCGAGGTCTGTCAAATACCATGTTCCTAGAACATGTATCTATGTGATTAAAATGACATCTCATGTCAATGGTCTGTAAAACTTGACCATCTTTTAATCCACATTCTAACCTTGTAACGATAAATTAGTGTTCCTGCTAATTACCTCGGTTAGAGACTTTTATGAGTATTTATCATCTATATTATGAAGCTCTACAATTTCAAGTCATGAACCCGAAATGATTCATAAATTCAATAATACTCAAGGAACAAAATGACAGTTTATTAATCACTCAATTCATGAACAAAGCTTTATGATAATTTATCATATTATTGACTTCTAGATTATTACAAACTAACAGTTTGTTGGCTTAATAAACTCGATAATGGAAATACAATTCAATCCTCTTAGGGTTCTAACCTAAACTCTCGTTCGTTGGTTTGAATGACCTAAGTTACTTGTTTGGTTTACTAAAGGTATTCAGAATCTCTCGATTTCTGAAAAGTTCACCTCTCTGCTACTAATTAGTCTTCCCTCTCGGTTCATTGACTTACCTCAAATACTTGGTCTGGTTGAAAGATCAAATTGGACGCAGTACCTTGTTAGATGTGGCCAAGCCTAATGGTAATAACCAAATGATAATCAAACAACGCAGATAAGCATTAAATATCATACACAAACAAACAAACACAGAATATCAAACATAATCAAACAACTAACAGTAAACAAAGTATTCGACTACATCATATCCCAAGAAACTAAAGAAATTACTCACACATGGTTTCTAAAACAGAAAAATAAAGAAAAGATAAACAATTCATGACAAAAAAACCGCAAATGCAAAGAAGATTCGTCGGAATTCTCTCGATTTCCTCCTCTCTTCTTCGTCTCCTAGTCGGTTGTTGTCAAACTCTCTTAGGATTTGTGTTCTGTCCGAATTGATGCCTTTCTTGGCCCCAGGGGTCGTCCTTTTATTCTCCATAACCGTCCATATTTAATTAGGCAATAATCTGTAAATTTAGATTAACTACCGGATTTGTCTGACACAGTCCGTGTGAGATTCTGTACGGACCGTGTGCCTGTGTCTTCTGTCCGGGTCGTGCAGCGCCTGTGTAGGGGGTCGAGTAGGGTATGACACGGTCCGTGTGGATTGTGACTCGGCCCGTGTAGGAAGTCTAGATTGTTGGATTTCACCCTTTCTTCGCCCGTTTCCTACAATAAACAAACAAAAGCGCAGCAGTATCATATTCTACAGATAATCAATGTAATAAACATGATTTTACAGTTTTGGACACAGGTTTTGGTACAAGATTTGGTCGGAAATGTAGCTAAAATAACGAGATATCAATCTCCTTAATCCGTGTAGAGAGAGTGATCTTTCCTAAACTCATATGTGCCCCGTAGAGTGATCAAAACGGCGCTGGAAGAGAAGCTTTTTATTTCAGCTGAAACCCTAGATGACCTTTCTACACGGCTATTTAGATATTAAACCGTGTAACTCTATCGACATATATACACAGCTATTTAAATAAAAATACGTGTACAAATAACTCTCCTAACACGGATATTTAAATAAATATCCATGTAGCTCTCGCACAATTCCTACACAGATATTTAACTAAATATCCGTGTAGGAAATGTAAACTTCAAACGGCTTTTTTGAAACACTGTTTTTCAATGAAATATCCGTGTGGGATTCTTAGAGATATCATTGATCATTAGAAAAATCCTATTTGGCACACGGTTTTACATAAAACAGAGAAAATCCGTGTACAACCACAGTGTAGGAAGCGTCATTATGTAGTAGTGGAGTCAAAAATTTTAACACAGTAGAGGCATGTAAAGCTATGGATGAGAACTCTTTTGTATTCGGATATCCCTTGTGGCTAAGGCTGCAAATGAATCGAACTGAATCGAAATTATTCTAGTTTGAGTTTGGTTTGAATTAATTTCGAATTGAATTTTTTACGAACTCAATTTCGAATTTTTTATGACAAGAAATAGTGATCGTAGTCACTGAGAACGAGAGCGAGAATTTCATAACTGAGAGCAAGGATTACAAATTACGAGTTATGACTTATGACTTGGCAGCCTTATGTTTTAACTTTTAAGTCATCAGTAAATATAAATTATCAACGGAAATCAATAGTTCATGTTATTTTGAGATTCGAACTAGAATAGTTCACGAACCTATTTCGAACGAACCAGGTCCAGTTTGAATTTGGTTTAAATTAATTTCGAACTTTTTACAAACTTTTTTAAATCAAACTCGAATCGAATCACAAACTACGAAATTTTTTTGTGCAGCCCTACTTTGACAAATATACAATTATCACACCATGTACATACTACATACCACATGCTTGCACGCCACAGATGTGATAGGTGTCTCGTATGATAAATATTGAACATCGGGATCCTTGCCGCATAATATATTCAGAGTGACAGGTAGTGTTCTAAAACGGACCGGACCGGGACGGACCGGGTTCAACCCGCCCGGGTTAACGGGTTGGCCGGGCACGGGTTCGGAGGGTTCACGGGTAGGCGGGTAGGCGGGTAGACGGGTCGAAATTTTGAAACTCTACCCTTACCCGCCCGTGGACCCTTACCCCCACGGGTTCGCGAACCGGGCGGACCGGGTTCACGGGTTGGACCGGGCGGACCGGGTTCACGGGTTGGTCCGGACCGGTTTTTTTTTTTCTGTTTTTTTTTTTTTCTGTTTTTTGTTTTCGGTTTTTTGAAAGAAAATATTTAAAAAATACGAATTATTTGACCGGACCGGGCGGGTACGGGTTCACGGACCGGACCGGGCGGGTACGGGTTCACGAACCGGACCGGTACGGGTTCACGGGTCACGGGTTAGGCGGGTTTTGATTTCAAAAATCAACCCTTACCCGGATTTTGACCCGGTCCGGCCAACCCCCGAACCCGTCCAACCCGTGCACGGACCGGACCGGACCGGTACACGAGTCACGGGCGGACCGGACCGGGTCACGGGTCAGGGGTTTTTTTTAAAACACTAGTGACAAGGTACAACATAATTTTTCATTTATAGAAATTCATTAAAGTTCAAATAAGAAAAACAGTGATTTTCAAAAATTATAAAAACAGCGGTTTTTCACTATTTTTATTTATTTTTTTGTTATGAAAAACAGTTATTTTCAAAATTTTCAAAAAAAATATAAAGTTGGTCTTTAAGTAAATTTTAATATGGAAAACATGTCAAGTCCTTCATGACTATTTGAATTTTGAATTGTAAAAACGAATTGATAGTACTAAAATCTTTATCATACCACTGTGACCCTAACCAATCTCAAATAAATATTTATATTTATTAGATAAATTAATTATTAGATTTGACCTAAGTCAACTTATTTCAAAAGAGAAAAAGGCATCACGGAAAGAATTTGACTCTACTATTTTTTTGGCAAGTCTCTGTTATGTGGTCGGAAAGATTGAAAGAAGAACAAATTCGTCTGTCAATCAAAATTTGCCAAAATTGGCGTTGCTTGTGCTTGAGTTCCATACCATAATTGGAAAAGGAGTTTGTAGATGTGTTATCTAGATAGAGAATTCTTCCATTTTATTGACTCAAAATTAAATTCTTTGTCATTGCCAATGGGGAACAACCGAACAACCCACTTTTTAGGGTAAAGACTTTGACAGATCAGTTTTCACTTCATGCAGCATAGGAACTATAGAATCAAAATCGCATTGCAGATGGTTTGTGCGCTGCATGAAGTTAAAAGCACTCTGTAACAATATTTATCCCACTTTTATATTTTTTTAAAAATTATTTTGTAGGAAGGACAGCGCAATTTTCATATCTATGAAAGGAAATTTGGATTCCTTCACATGGCAATCTGACGTTAACTGCCTCTATGTTAGTTTTCCTTTTGAAAAAGTAAAAAATATCTAACAAATTACTTTTATATTCTGTATCATTTATCTGTATTTGTTAAAAAAAAAAAACTTTTTAAAAATATTTATCCTTAGTATGTAAAATGTTAATTACTTCTTTTTTCGTATTGATCCCAGAATATTCAAATTAAATACTTTGTTGGATAAGTGAAAATACAATTTTTTAATTTCTTTGTATGAACCATTTTATTATTAAATATTAATATTTTTTGAAAATAAAATAAACATAGATTAATTTGAAATGTACGTAAGAAACACATTAAGTGCAGTTATTACTTCTCATAAAAATTTGACGAGCATATTTATTGCAAGAATGATATTTAGATGTACTCCTGATTTAGTACTCTTTTTTCACATTAGTACTACATTAACAAATAATTTAATTAAGTAATAAATGCTCTAAAAGTTTTAGTCGTACTCCTAAAAGTCTTACAAAAAATAATAGAGCGTTCAAATGCTTTTTATTTGTTGTGCCTTAATCATACTTTCATTTATAAATGTTAATAACTTAAAATTTAAAACTCAAATATATATATAAAAAAAAAGGTTGTTATATTTGATCTACATCATTTTCTCTATGCATATAAAAGATTGCAACATTTTGACATTGTTTTTAACGGTATCAAGAGTTTGTAAGAATATATCGATATGAATCAATTCTAGATATTGATTTTTTTAACTTATTGATTCATATAAAAACAAACTAAAAGATGATAATTATTTTGCATACATGTTGATAAAATAATATAGATCACATTTAACGGGTTTTTTATATAAAAGTTTTAAAATTTTATTATTAGAAAATTAAAAAGTGGAAGTATAATTGGAGGTTTAAGAAATGAAAATATTTGAACCCTCTTCGATATAATATTATATATTCAATTAGGCAAGAAAAGAAAATTTGTGGCATTTTGATTCTGAAATGGAAAATGAATAATTGAATACACATGATCATAAGCGCAACATGATGAACGTCTAAATGTGTAATCCATCATCAGTAAGGGAAATATATCAATATACAATTACCCCCACG
Source organism: Carex cristatella (assembly GCA_024447775.1). NCBI lineage: Eukaryota > Viridiplantae > Streptophyta > Magnoliopsida > Poales > Cyperaceae > Carex > Carex cristatella. Next base: position 2,302,616 of record JAJHPF010000028.1, on the reverse strand, counting down.
TCAAAAGAAAATGTTATCGCACCTAAGATATTTGAGTGAGGCTATGCTAATATGCATAGCACGTATTTGTCCGTCCTATGAGTCAATATATTTGTGTTTAAAATTTAAATAGTCGATTTGAACTGTTCGTTTCAACATGATATCTATATGAAAATATACTTGCAAATTAAAATTTATATTTTTTAGAATTTTTTATTATTCTTTTAGATAGATAGAAAATCACTACTTTTGATGAATTGTCTAGTATTTTTAGATTAAGTGAATATATACCAATTTAAAAAATAGTAAAGAAAATGTGAAACATATAAAATTTAATCTATATGGAGATAGTGTTGACGGGTTCATATTAACTCTTTAGACTTTCAAAATAAAAATATCAATTCATAATATAAACTAATAATACCATATATAGCCTCACTCAAGTAATTTACATAAATATCTCTCTCCCCCTCCCCCCCCCCCTCCTCCGATTTTTTTAGAAATACCCTCAACAATAAAAAAATCAGTGTTCTAAATAGCTAGTTAAAGATGTGTTATAACTTTTACAGAACATAAAAGCTAAGCTATGAAATAAAAGTGCATTAATTCAGCTACGACCGCTATTACCGCTACGCTCTATTGCTACCGCTATGCTACATGGTGTTTTTTTTTTGCTATTTACATAGGCTTTTGTGCTTCTGTTCGTATTTTTGATGCTACATGATCTGTTATGATAAATAAGCTAAACCGTACTTTGTGTTTTTGTTCCTATTTGTGATTTAGCCGAAATTTTTATAAATATACAAAAGTCTGTTTTAATTTAATAATCTATACAAAATTGCGGTGGAATTTTAAATCTACCCAAACCGGCAACAGAATTGCCGGTTTCAGAGGCAATAACCGACAGCATGATTGCCGGTTTCAACACCCCAGAACCGGCAACTATGTTGCAGATCCCAGAACCGGTAGCACAGTTGCCGGTTCCAAGCCCTGTATTCGGCACCCTAGCTGCCGGTTCTGGATTGCTATAAATTGCGCCGACCTCACTCCCACTTGTTGCTCTCCCGTCTTCCATCTTGCTGATCTGAGATAGGTAAGTTTTATTAATTGAAATTAGTTATATTAATTAACTTAGATTAATATTTAATTAATTATTTCAATTATTTTAATTCATTTTGAATAATTATTTTAATTAATTTTATTTTTATCGTTCAATTTTGATGTGAGTTATTTTATTTTTTGTTTGTACATTGTTTGTTAGTTAATTTTAATTCTAATTAATTTTGTAACGTTAATTTTTTTAAATGTTTGTTATCCAGATCAAACAAAAATCAAATATGATATGTGTGAAAGTTTTTGTTGGAGGGAACATCCAAGACAATGACGAAGGAGTCTTCTACGATACTCGACCCAAATACTCGTTCCGGTAACTATTAATCATAACTTCGATTATCTCCAAAATGAAATTTATAAACTGGTTGGGTTTACTGGCTAGTGAAGCAAATATGGAAATCCAAGCCAGATTTAATATGTCTAATGATGGTCAGCGGGACTACCAATTGGTACCGATAACAAACCAGGTATCGTTCGAAATGATTTTAGGAATTGTTGCGTCATTTCCCCAAAGGGTACCGGTTCTTGAGCTGTATGTAGAATTGGAACCGAATCATTCCGGTTTTAATTCTCAGTTGAATCTGAACAGTCAAGCCCATGTAAACAGACAGATCCCTGAATCGAGATCCCGGCCAAGTACGAGTCGCAACCCTGAACCTAGAATTGTTCAGACCCATAGGCCAGTAGAGGTACTTGATTATTCTCGTTTACCTGTCGATGCAATTAATGATGACAGTTTGGAAAGCGGGGATGAGATGATCTCAAATGAGTCAGCAGGGTCCGACGAAAACCTTTCACCGACTAGACAGACACAATCACATTCTGTGTCACAGTCCGGTAGACATTCTGTGTCACAGTCCCGCCAAGCACAATACTCGTTTCCTGGCCGAGAAAATATGACACATCCGGTAGACATTTTCAACGACACTTCGGGTTTTCGGGAAGCAGATGTCGATTTTTTCAACCGTACAACAAGAATTGTCGATAACCCAATAGCTGAAGGCCAAGTGTATGAGTCGAGAGAGGCTCTAAGAATAGCAGTTCAGGAGTTTCATATCCAAAATTTTTTTTGAGTTTAGGACTCAAAGAAGCGAACGTAGGCGTATGGTATGGATATGCAAAGATAAATTGTGCAAGTTCAAGTTATGTGCGAAACCTCAGGGTATCTCAGAATCTTGGATTATTTACAAACAAAAAATTCCTCATGGATGCAGAGTACCGGCAACACGTGACGATCATGACCAGTTCACGGCAGAGATGGTTGCACGCGCCATTGATGGCACAGTGAGAAGGGATGTGTGCGCGAGTATAAATCATATCCGAGATGTCGTGAAGGCAACGTACCAAAAAGTGACGCCCAAGTACAACAAATTATGGCGAGGACGTGAGCTCGCAATTGCAAACATTTATGGGAGTTGGGTGAACTCGTACAACCTGCTCATTCCGCTTTTGGAAGCTATAAAGAGAGGCACTCCCGGAACCAAGTATTGTGTGATCTCGACACCGATTGAGAATTCAAATGATAAACAATTCCTGTACGCGGCTTGGGCGTACGGGTCGTGTATTGCGGCAATACCTTTTATCAGACCAGTGATTAGTATTGATGAATGTTTCATGTCGGGACGGTACCAGGGACGGCTGCTGATTGCATGTGGGTATGATGCCGAAAACCAGTTGCTTCCGTTGGCTTTCGCGATTGTGGAAAAAGAACACTCAGATACTTGGGGATTTTTTATGAGATGGTTGCGGTTAGAAGTCATTCGAGATGGTCGATTCTTTTGTGTCATATCGGATAGACATTTGGCAATAAAATCCGTGTTCCAGGATCCACATCTCGGATGGTATGAGGATAGCGATCTATGTGTGCATCGATACTTGTGCTCATCATGTTGCCGAGAACCTCTACAAGCATGTGGGGCGGAAGAGAGAGGTCAGTGATCGGTTCAAAATTGGAGTGAACAAGAAGAAACCTAGAAGGTTACAGGAGATGTTTGAGGACTTTCAAATTCGTTGCCCAGACGCTGTTACGTACCTTAACAAGGTGGGTAGGAGAGACCCCGATGACGAGGACGAGCCTCCACGTCCAGAGAAGTTGTTTCAAGCATATGATGGAGGTCACCGTTGGGGAATAATGACAACAAATGGGTCAGAGTCACTAAATAATGTGTTCAAGACGAGTCGGCGGCTGCCGGTTTGTGCTCTCATGGAGGAGACATTCTACAAGTTAAATAGATGGTTTTTCCAACGACGGAACAAAGCCGAAATGATGCAACAAATGGGTCAGTTGTGGTCCGACAAGGTAAGCCTGCTTCTGCAAAAGCGTATCAACAAATCTCTTAACATGCATGTGATTCCTTTTAGCAGAAGGCATGGGACCTTTGAGGTCATGGTAAAGGGTGAAAAAAATCCTGCAAGGCGTAATCAGCAAAGGTTCGAGTATACCCGTAGAGATTTTGGGTATAAAGTTGTTGTTAAAGATAACAATAAGGTTGAATGTGCATGTCAAAAGCCTCAATTAACCGGCATACCATGTTCTCATTTCATGGCGGTGGTCCGAGAAATGAGATATGACGAAAATTTGTAAATTAATCCTCTTTATAGTGTGTCAATGTTGGTACAGACATGGGGTGCAGAATTCGGTCCGAAAGGCAACCAATGTGAGTGGCCTATATACGAAGGTCCGACGATCAAACCAAACCGTAAACTGATTAAGAAAGGGAGGAGAAGACACAATCGCATTGTTATGGAAATGGACCGAATGGAAGGTCGGAGACTCGGACATCAGGCTCATCGTGAGACCACTGATCGGCATGCCGCAGGTATAATTCAAAACACATGTATTTTTTTATTTATTTTTGGAACTACCTCATATTTCATATTTTGTTTGTTCTGTAGAACAAGCAGCACGACAAGTGGAAACTGGTTCATCGTCTTCTAGAAGATCGACAAGCAGGCGCTCAACCAGCGGGCGTTAGTCATTTTCTAGTTTATGTTTATTGTATTATATTGAAGTTTTCATATGTAATTTGTTTTTATGTGTTTTTTTTTTGAAAGCATACTTGATACGTTGCATGTGCAGAATAAAACATACGTAATAGAAATAAAAACATAATAAAAGATAAAACAGATCAACAATACATACATAATAAAAGTTCACAAATATAATAAAAGATAGATAGACTCCGAAGATAGGTCAATGTCCAGGATACTGCGAATGCGAGAAACGGTCTGGAGAGCGGACTTCACGCCGGACTCGTTGTGTGGGACGTCTGTATTCGTCATGCTGTATCACTTCTGGCTGAGTCTGCGTATTCAGTGGTGGTTGGGATGACGATGCCCCTGCATCCCCGAAATGCCAATTCCTACCGGGAGTCGACGGAACTTCACGCTGATATTCCTACTGCTGAAATTGCCACTCATATGCCTGCTGGGTCACCTAAAAAATAAACATATTTACTTTCAATAAGTAAGCGACGATCATTGAAATAACGTTAAACACATGTAACATACCTGTCCGGCGTCATATGCCGACCCATGCGGTCCACCGAACAGATTTTCAATAAAATCTGATGATGCTGTGCCCTGCTGCTGCGCCTGCACCTCTGGTGATATCTGAAAAGGTTCGTGTAATTTTGTAAATATTCGTTTGTGTCATAAACATACCTACTTCAAGTCATAAACATACCTGTCTAGGGTCTGTGTCATAACCTACTCCTGCCTGAGCCATGTAATTTCTCCATGCATATCCATCGTATAGCCAAGACTGTATTGGATCTGGTCCTTCGAATACTGGAGGAGGTGGGTATGGATTAACGCCAATTTCCGTGCTCTCGTTGGATGGGATCTCTTCCCAATTTTCTGGAACTCCAGCCTGATCCATCAGGGCACGCGCACGGTCTTCGACATCACAATCACAGCAAATACCCCATCCTCTTCTCATGTTATCCTTGCCCGGCCTACGCCACCCTTTGGTGAAGAATTGTTTCACGCCGTGCGCCAGCTCTCCTATCCCACTCAAGGACTTGGACACATAACGAGAATATAAGATATGACATTTAACACAAAATTACAATATTACAAATAAGAGTTAGAAATTACCAGTCGCACAATCGGCGGTCCGCTAGGAATGTATCATTTCTTGCCATGCTCGTCTCTGGAGATCCTACCTCCACGATCAAGCCCCTCCACATGATGCTCAAAAATATAAACAGATGCCATGCCGTTCATCTGATACCATTTGCGATAAACCGGAAGCTCATTATGGTCAAACGGTCGGACTTCTGCGTATATATTTTGCTCATACGTCTCTGCCTTCTCAACATAGATCGCATGCTTGTCGGCCCATGAAATATTCCTCTTTGACGCCATTTTAAGCCTATTATTCAGTTTATAACAACTTAACACGGAAAATTAACTAACATTAGTAAACAAAAAAAATTGAATGAGTCATACTTGTGCAAGTCGCTGTGCACATTCTTGTTCAAGGGAGGCGGCGGCGGAATATGTTGATATTTTCCGAATTGCCTCATGCACCGCTCAGGGTGATGGTACTCCACTATCCAGTAAAATATGAGAGGACCGCAATACAAGTAGTAAGGCTGAATTTTTTTTTTAAATTGTCAGTAGTAATTCGTATATATGATTAAAAACGAGTAAACAAATAATGTGAAAGAAGTACCTGTCCAGCCTGTGTTACTCTCGAAAGTTTCGCATAAATGCTGCCGTACGGCTCCCAATCCACCATGCCCTCGTCCAATCGCTGAAACTGACCGCGCGAAATTTTTGGACCGGCTATTTTATTGTGTGCAGAGTTATCGTACGCATGTTTCGTGCACCATTTGTCAGCAAAGGCCGGTCATGTCTCCAGGGTTGGCTGGCCCCATGAAGGTGTCCACTTTCTTGATCTTGGCATCGGCCGGTGAACTGGAAATCGGGTCCATGACCAGTGCTGAAGAAGCATAACCGGACCATGCATGGAAGTAACCGAGGGATCGGTCGTGAGGCATAAGTATCGATACAGATATGCGAGAACAGCTCTACCCCAATTGTATCCCACCGGCTGCTCCAAGTCTCCAATCATATCAAGATACCACAGCGGTATCCCGTCTCCGCTATTGTCATGGAACATAGTGCACAACAATAGCTCCAAAATAAATGCGCATACATACTTGCGTGATATCTTATGTAAGCACATGATTGAAAATTTAAAGAACAAACAATCTAATCAGTAGAAAATACTTACCACTGCACCGTTTGCTCGTCGGCGCCATCTGGAAGCTTCTTAAACCTCTGGCGGAGCATTTTCTTTGTCATTATCCAATCGGAATGAGCAGACCCCCTTTTCTTCATACAAAGATCCACTTCAACATCTCGGATCCCTAATAATTCGAACAGTCTGCTTCTAGCCCACACCCCATCCGACCTCCCGGTCACTGGGGCCCCCTTTATAGGCAAACCCCACAAACAGCTCACGTCTTCTAACGTAACTGTAATTAATTTAAATAAAAAAATATAAATAATATATTTATTTCACCAATCATTTTTTTATTTGAATCATTTCGCTAAATACCTGTCATTTCTCCAAATGGAAGATGAAACATGTGAGTTTATGAACGCCACCGCTCGACAAGTGCATGTATAAGTGACGCATCAATATTGATACCAGGTAACTTCGCAACCTGGTATAATCCCAACAATAGCAGATACGGGGCATATCGGTCGTGGTACAATATATTTCTCCGATAATTTCTCACGTTCAAATTAGAACAATTCTACATTACGAAAAAAATATCAAGCAATATACGATTTGATTTCTAATCGATTTATTAAGAAAAATCAGTAAATGCTAACCTCTTTCGAAGCCAAAGACACCCGATGATGACTGTGGGGTATCCACAACAATTCGCTGAACCTACCTTGCATTATCTGGGTCTCTCTCTCTGTCATTCTGAATTTCAAAAATCGTACCAATTTATTTTGTAAATTATTTCTTCTGAACCGTTCTACTATTTCTAACTAATTCTAAACCATTTCGAAAACAATTTTGGCCGAATTTTTCTACACAATTTTGGCCGAATTTTTGGTATTGTTTCTAAAACAATTTTGGTGATTTTCTGGTATTTTCTAACTAATTCTAAAAAATATTCTAAATAATTTTAAAGTTTTTCATAATATCACGAACCATTCTATAATATACCTAAATTTATTTTGGTATTTTCTAATTTAACTAAAATTATTTTAATATTTTCTATTTTTTCTAAAATTATTTTGGCATTTTCTAATTTACTTTAAATTATTTTGGTATTTTCTAATTATCTAAAATTATTTTGACATCTTCTAATTATCTAAATTTTTTTCGACATTTTCTAATTTTCTAAAAAAAATTAGACATTTTCTAATTATCTAATTTTTTTATACATTTTCTAATTATCTAAAAAAAATTATATATTAAACTAATTTTACTAATCTATCTTAAATTTAAACTAATCTTACTAATTTAAATAATTTAAATAAAAAAAAATATTAAAAAAAAAATTACCTGATGAAGAAGGGGAACGATGGAGAAGGGGGGAGGGAGAAAGGGACGGGTGGGGAGGGCTTTATAGCCGAATCCAGAACCGGCAACTAAATTGCCGAATCCAGGGGTTGGAACCGGCAACCGTGTCTGCTGGGTTACGGGATCTCGCAACACCGCCGCCGTTACAGGGTGTTGAAACCGCACCCCTGCCGCCCGGGTTATTGACTCAGGACCTAGGTAATCCTGTTGCCGGTTTGGGTAGATTTAAAAATACACCGCAATTTTGTATAGATTATTAAATTAAAATAAATTTTTGTATATTTTTAAAAATTTCGGGTGATTTAGTCTCTCATTTTTTATCAGAAAATATTCAAATATTAATTATTTCTTTTGCTTTCTCTTCATCTAATATGCACTTGTATAATTATTGCAGTTCATTTCATTAAAAGCTGATTTTGATTATTATAATATATAAAATTTTCAAATAGGTATGCTAACTTTATTTCAATTGTAAAATTAATTGCTCTTCGTCTATTATAAGCTGTAATATTATGAAGTATGAATTATTAAATAATGTTACTTTGTAGATCTTTTTTTTTTCATTTTTGTTGCATAATTGAAAAAAATATAGACTTAAATTAGTTGTCATTTAGTTGTTATCCAAATTCCCTAATATTCATCATATTAATCATTAGTAGAAATATAGAATATAAATTTTGAAAAGAAATAAAACGCCATGTATGGTAGCTTTCTCTATGGCTACGCTGCAAATAGTTTTTTTTTTTTTTTTGTCTCCCTACTATTCAATTATAATTACTATTTAGAACTTTAAAAAAATGAACAAAAAAAAACATTAATCTATGAGAATCCCATATTTACTTGGGCCGCAATGTGAAATGGCGAACCCATTCTTTGGGGCGGCGCCCTTTTTCGTTGCAGTCCTGCAAAAACCAAAATTCTAATTGTTTCGTTGAGTTTTTATTGTTTCTTTAATAATTTTCAAAAATAGAAAGAACAACTAATAATTTAAATATGTTAGGAAGAACTTCAAACAAAATATATTAAACATCTTATAATTTAGATAATTTAGATGTACTAGAAGGACTCTGAAATATTAAGAAATATCAAACCATTTTTTTTTCAAAAATAGATAAAGTATCTTATAATTTAAATGTACTAGAAGGATCACAATAATTTTTTTATTTACCTAGAAATGACTTTTGAACCGGAATCAATAATTCAGATCCAAATTATTTTTATTTTTTTCCAGTAACACGTCAAGAAATAATTTAATTTTTGTTACAGCCGGAAAAAATCCTGCCCAAAAAATATTTCAGAATCCTTCTAGTACACCTAAATTATAAGATGTTTTATCTATTTTGTTTGATATTCTTTCTAACATATTCAAATTATTAGTTGTTCTTTCTATTTTAAAAAAATATTAAACAATTCAGCATTTTGGTTTTTGCCCGGCAGCAATGAGGCCGCCATTTATCGTTGTGGCTCGGGTAAATATGGAATACTCACATATTAAAGGTCTTTTTTGTGCTGAAAATTTTGAATTTGACACCCATATGTTTATAAAGTGATATGTTTAGTAAATGAATATATAATTATCTATTGTATTATCAATTAATAAATAATTGACTCCAATGCAAAATCTCTAAATCCACCCTTACTGAGAAGAATATTCTCACTTAACCGGTGCAATCATTTCTATATTCTATTATCTCGTACTGTAAACTTAATACACTTGCAAATGAAGGAAGACATAATTCAAATTATGAAGCCACACATTGTGTTCTATTTGTTTTTCACTACAGCAGAACCAAGCATCAACTACAGAAATTCCGGTAGCTGATAATAAAAGCGCCGGTAGCTGATAGTCATTCCGGTCTCTGATGCCCTATTCCGGTCACTGATAGCCCGGTTGCTGAAACCCCCGTCGATGATGCTTTCCCGATGACGTCATCGGTCGCTGAATGACGTCATCCGGTCGCTGATACCCCAAAAACTGGTCACTGTTGGTTTTTTTTTTTTGCAAAATATAGGGTTTACATATTAATTTCACATTAATTCATATCACATTTAATTTTACATATTAATTTCACATTAATTCATATCACATTTAGGTAATAGAAATTACATATTAATTCCAGTGCGGCCGCATATGCGTTTGCAGTCGAAAACCGCATGAAAATTTTCATGCAGTCCTATATATGCGGTTTTGCATATACAGTAGTCCACATAAGCAACCGCATATTGCCATACAAACCAGTAGACCCCATTATACCATGTAGTCCGTACAAATATTTATTTTAATTAATTAAATAAATCCAAATTCTTGATAAAAAAAAGGATCGGATGTGCAGTAAAACCCGGACTCAATTTTTTGTACTCATCTGGACACAAATCCAGTTAAGTCAAGCTTCTCATAGTCCATGCGGCTTCTTTTATAAGCTTTTAAAAAGCTTCGTTCTTTTATTTTTAAGAGTTGGGACTAAAGAAGTGCAAATATACCAAACGCTTTGGGTGAAATTCACGTGAATTCAGTATTTATATTATTTTATTACTAATTTGGACTGAAGGATTTGAGCAGCTGAATTACAGCCCATTATTGGCGATTGGTTACAAAAGACTTCAAATTAAAGTAGCTGCTGGACATTTATTTATTATACTTGTGAACATGCGCTGGGCTTTCATGCGAATATATATGCTACATATAAAAAGCTCTATATATATATACTATAGATATATATTTAAGGGAAGTTTCTCATATACTACATATACATATACATGTAGTATAAAATGCACGCATATAAATATATATCTGAATTTTCATTTTAAAATCCGCATATATAGGTCCGCATGAAAATCTGCATATGCGGCCGCATACTGCATATGCGGTATGCAGTGGTCTTCGCATGCATGAACAAAACCGCATTAACAACATTGATTAATTCCACATTAATAATATCACATTTACATAATTCAAAATTTTACTAAATAACACAATAATTCAAAATTTACATAATTCAAGCTCATCCTTTCTAACTCTAACAAAGAATACCTAGCTGAACTTTCCAACCTTTTCTTTTATAAATTGATTCCACCATGTTTCTGTACCTTCTCTGCCGGTGGTGCAATGTTTTTTTCTTCAAGTTGTTTGATTGTACCTATTGCAATTCATAAATCAGTTCAACTTAGCATCAAAGCCACATGAAACTAAAACAAAAACCTAGCAAGGCACAAACATATGATATAATACCTGATTGTTCCTTACAAGTTGGTTCAAATTATATCATATAAAAACTGATAACCCAATTCAAATTGTCCCTGTTATAGGACATAATAGAAATAAATCAGATTTTTTTTGTGATTACGCCACTATGCATCCTTCTTGAGTTGAAATCCTAGATCCAATAACCCAGTACCTCTGTAAATTTTCTGTATAGTCCCTAGATTTTTAAAATGGGACAAATTTGGGTCCGCAAAGAGGCACAGATCACAAACAACAATAAATTAAAATAGGGGTGCTTTATAGTTACCCGAGAGAGGCAGATCGCAAAAAGGGCAACTCAAAGCTGGCCGGTACCGAGGCCTTCAAGCCTAGCTTCTCGGCCGTCCCGAAAACATCAAACACCAGCACAAGAGGCACCACCAAGAACCACCAGCACAAGGACAAAATTACAAATTCCATTATCAGAATTGACACTACCATAATACAATCACATCTAAGTAAATGACAATTTTATATAATCGTTCATAATCCAAAGCCATCTTGCTACAAGAACTTTTACTAAAGCACCCTCGTAATTTATCCTATCAGTCTCACAATTAATTTGAATATCAACCAGTAATAAAAATCTCTCCATTTTTAGATGCACACTTGTGGAATATGCACTTGAGACTGCACAGACCTTTCTGTATCAAGCATTAGGTAATCCAAATTTCAACAAATCAAAAATCTCAATATAAAATATTGAAGATAACTAGAGCTACAAAGCAAGAATTTTGGTACCAATGTTCCCAGTATAAAATATAAGACTGACCATATCAATTTGGGTAATCTGTTACCCAATTTTCAAAATCTCAAAACCTATAAATAAACAAAGCCAAACTTTTACTAATTACCCCCCAAAACGACTTGAGCACTGGCAAAACCGAACTGAAGCAACGTACTAACTAAAAAATCAGCAAAGAGAAATAAACAAAGTGGCATATAAGAATTTACCAAATTCAGTTCGATATTAGCAGCACAAATTATAAGATAATTACAGAATAATCTAGGAGGAATTTCATGTATATCCCTCGAAAACTTTAAAATTATGTATTTTTCTCTCCAAAGTTTAAAATTGGCAAAGACTTCTATGGACATAAGGATCTATTTGTAAAATGAACATATTTTTATTTTCAAAGTTCAAATAGTCGATCCGAACCGTTCATCTTGTTCTCCATATTAATATGTGCTTGGAGACAAAATTTTACATTTTTCTGAATTTTTTTACTATTTATTAAGATGGGTACAAAATTCAATGGTCTGAATTTGATATTTTTTGTACCCATCTTAATAAATAGTAAAAAAATTCATAAAAATGTAAAATTTGGTCTCCAAGCACATATTAATATGGAGAACAAGATGAACAATTCGGATCGACTGTTTGAACTTTGAAAATAAAAATATGTTCATTTTACAAAAAGGTCCTTATGTCCATAGAAGACACTCTCTTTAAAATTACGTATTTTTCCCTCTAAATTTTAAAAACTCACAAATTGATCCATTTTATTGTTTTTTACATTAATACTCATTCTAAAATTTTAAAATACCCATTTTACCCTTTATAAAAGCATATAAAGTTTATCGGACTCAAATTTGAATCTGAAGGGTTCCTCTTCCATCTGATACGTATGTATTGCATTAAGATTTGTGCATATCGCTTCAATATTCGTACTAATCTAACATGCACGGATCTTAAAGCAATTCTGATCAATGTGTATTGTATTGAGATTTGTGCATGTCGCTTCAATATACGTGCATTTTTGCATCAAGATTCGTGTTGATATTGCGTGCACAAATCTAAAAGCAGTTCAAACGGTAAAGGAACCATTCATATTCAAATTTGCGTCCGATGGGATTTATATGCTTTTAATAAAGTGCAAAATGGGTATTTTATAAATTTAGAATGAGTTTTAATATAAAAGACAATAAAATGAGTAAATTTGTAAATTGTGAGTTTTTGAAGTTTAGAGGAAGAAATACATAATTTTAAATTTTAGAGGGAAAAACATATAATTATGAAGTTTTTGAGGGGTACACGTGAAATTCCCCTAATAATCTAAAAATTGTTCGGTACGTAATCATTTTACTTTCAGTGGGACAATCCATGCAGAAATGACTCAAATTTTTGAAATGACAGTTATGATAAAATAAATTAATATGAAAAAGTAATTCTTGAACAACTAGATAATGATAAAAGTCATAACACATATTTTATTTTGATTCCACAAGTTCTCTGATACAAGGTACTTCAAATAAATTAGTCAAATATGCATTATATTTGCTTTGTTAACAAAGGATGTTTCTTTTCATTTGTTTTTCAATGTTTTCATATAAAATTGAGTAGGGGTACGGTGTTTCATGAAATAAACCAAGTGTTTTACTTCACACTCATATTTTATAATTTTAAAGTTCGAAATGTCGATCCGAACTGTTCAATTTGATCTCCATATTAAATTGTCCTTGGAGATCAAATTTTATTTTATTTTTTTAATTTATTACTATCGAATTTTTTAAAATCACTGATTATTTACGGTCCACAATTTTCTGAAAACAATGATTTTAAAAAATTCTTACAAATAGTAAAAAAAATTCTAAAAATTATCAAATTTGGTCTTCAAGAATGTTTTAATACGGAGATTATTTTGAATAGTTCATATTGACTTTTTAAACTTCAAAATTAAAGATATAACTATGAAGTAAAACATTTGTTTTACTTTATGAAGCACCGTAGCGTTGCGCTGTATAATTTTCGATATAGTTTGTAGAATAATTTCTATAAGTTCTTAGGCAAACATTACAAGCAGAAAAATATGATTTAAAAAGGAAACAAATTATATACTTCGATTCAATTCAGTACTTCAGTAGGCATAAAAATTTATATTAAATTGTATCATCATTGTTGTTGTTGTTATTATTTTATTTTATATTGGTTTGCGAGGGGGACTGCATCCTCTGCTGCAATTTTATAGTGCAGCATCCTGCTGCACTTTTGGATGGTCCAGATTTAATCTCAGCCGGTGAGTGCTCGGATGATGGAGGAGGCAGTATTAATTTTGCTTTAAAATTCATGCCAAAATCTTATTTCGTCCGTCCGATAAAAAACGAACGGACCAGATTAAAAGTGCAGTAGGATGCTGCACTTTAAAATTGCAGCAGAGGATGCGGATTTGGGAGTGTTGATTTCTGTGTATAACAAAAATACTCTGGTATTACTAATCACAAGGACATATGTACTCTTGTGGGAAAATAACCGAAATTTTATAAATATACAAAATCCTAAATTAATTTAACAATCTATACATTTTTTATATTAATTTCTAAATCTATCCAGAAGCCAGAACTATAAAAAATTAATTTAGAAATTAATTTAAAAAATGTATAAATTGTTAAATTAATTTGAGATTTTGTATATTTATAAAAATTTCGGAGAAAATAATATTGATCCTGTTGTGAAGTTTGTTGACCTTTAGGTAGTTTTGATTGATTCCAATGAATTGAAAATTCAAAGATAATAGATTTGAATAATTTTCTAATTGCGATTCACATGATCCAAGCTGGCTTTACAATCTTATCTAGAAAGTAGCATTTGGTTAGCTTGTTAGTAGGGGTGAAAACGGATCAGATTGTGATAAAATTATATTTGTTACAGATACGGATTGATAAAATTATGTTTGTATCTGTTTTTTTTAATAAAAATATATATTGAATATTAAATTGAATAGGGATTGAATTTCTATTTTTCAATACTGTTATATATTTAAAAAATATATAAAAATATTATTAAAAAATACAAGTTCATAATATTTATCTAATTATAATAATAAATAACATAATTTTTTTTATAATATACATTAAATTATTTGATATATATCTATTATTCAGATACAAATAATTAAAATTTAAAATCACATTTGAACCACTGTGACACTATCCACCTGAATATTCAAATATTATATATCTATATCTAATTTTTAAATATAAATTCGGATTCAATTAGATAATATTGGACCCGTTTTCACCCCTACTTGTTAGTGATACCAACCAATAAACTCCATTAATAATTTTAATATATACTTTTATTATTAAGTTTTAAATTAATAACATAATGCATGTATTACTCTTTATTTTTTTATTATTCACGAAATCCGCATTAATTGCAAAGCAAACTCCTTCATCATTGACTGTGTAACAAGAAACAAATTTACGAATAATTTACAAACACGGATCCAATCCCATTTTGGCACTCATCCTATCCTCTGACGTGTCTGCTAATTTTCTACGGTTACGTTACCTACAATGGTTCAATTTTTCTTACTTTAAATTATTCCTGTTGTGTCTGTGGAGTGCGTATCCTCTGAGATATCTCAATTTTTGCGTGACCGACGTGTCCGGTGTCTATTCGGGGCAGCGTAGGGGGTCAGTATTGTTTGAGCTTTGAGATTCGTGCAGAATGTATTTGAACGAATGCGATATTCCAAAATGTCACGCAAATTTTGAGATATCTCAGAGGAGGCGAATTCGTGTCTGTTGCTACTTGCTTTCCGTTCGTAGATCAGTCAACCCAATTTATCTCGTAAAGAGCTGCAGCCGGTTACAGGAGCGTGTAACGAGTCAATATTATTTTGGGAGTGCTCCCAGTCAGGGTTGTTTCCAATGGGGATCGGACCAAATTCCATCCCATATACGGTTTCAGACGTTCAATTGACATTATGATGCATGTATACTAAATAAAAATTGAATTACACAAATCTTAATGTAATTAAACGGTCTTTAAATTTTATGGACCGTATTTGGTCCGGTATCCCAATGTCCTCACCTCCTCCGCCTCCTCCATAGAGGTTTTAGAGAGGTGCATATCTTCTCTGAGATATCTCAATTTTTACGTGATCGACGTGTCCGGTGCCTATTCGGGAAAACGTAGGGGGCCAGTATTATTTGAGCTTTGAGATTCGTGTAGAACGTGTTTTAACGATTGAGATATTCCAAAAAGTCATGCAAAGTTTGAGATATCTCAGAGGATAGGAATTCGTTTTAGAGCAGCTAAACACCCGAACCCGTCAGGGAATTCGGATCACCCCGTACGGAGCAAACTTAAGAAATAGTCCAAGTCTCGCGGTGACCGGTCTTGCACGTCGTAACACCTTTCCTTCCTCCCTTTTATTCTCTCTCACCAGAAAGCAATACACCGGAGAAAGACAGAAAAGAGAGAGTAAAGAGGAAATCTGTGAAGAGAGATGAAGTACTTGGTGGAAATCGAACCGGCGATCCCAGGCGACGGCGAGAAGCCGTCGGTGGGGCCCGCTTACAGAAACGTCCTTGCCAAGGATGGATTCAAGGCCGTGCCAGAGAATGTTAACAGCTGCTGGGATTTTTTCCGGTGAGTCCCTAGTTTTTCCTTCATTTTAGTCCTTTAAATTTAAAAGTTTGATGGTAAGGTCCAGAAAACCGAATCTGAAGTTCTCGTGATGGTGATCCGTGTAAAGCTTTTTTATATTTCAGGTCAATTCTGGAATCTATATATTATAGTAAACGTCTCAACTTTATTTATTTTCTCCTTTTTTTAAGCTTTCTAGCTTGGCTTGTACTGTTATACATTTTGGAAAGTTATTACGATACCTTTGAAAAGGATAAAAACTTTATGTTTTTCTATTCTGGCTTATACTGTTGTACATTTTCTTTGTTTAGTCCTTATAAAGTTGTGAATTTTAGTGATGAGTTGGTAGTATTTACTTCAGCTTTCCGTTTAATATTAAGTTTTTTTCTTCCTCTTTCGAGGGGTTGAAAACTTGAAAATTGAAGTGCTGCATTTCTCATACATTTTAATTTTTCATTTAAGTCCAATGACTATGTAATCGAACGTTTTAGAAGATGATTTCTCTTGCCAGGAAAATTTGGCTTGAGGCTAAGAAGTGTAAATTACTAAATTATGTAAAGATTTAAATTTCTATAAGATCGACAGTATCAAGATAATTGGCACTGGGTTCGATTTTTAGCACACCTCTAACATTTTTACTTGATCATTTTACTATGCAGTTTGTCTGTTGAGAAATATCCAAATAACAGGATGCTGGGTCGTCGCCCCATAATAGATGGAAAGGTAAAATTCTAACAAGAGAATTCTTTTTTTTATTATTATTTTACTAGAAAAACTTAATATATATTTTTTGGTTGCTTTTATCCATCTATTTTATAGGCTGGGGATTATACATGGTTGACTTACAAGGAAGCTTACGACACTGCAATAAAAGTTGGGGCCTCTGTTAGGAGCAAAGGAATTGACAAGGTAATTTCTGTTTGCAATTTGTTATAACTCATTTCAATCAAATTATGCTTTCTTATTCCAATATACCAAAATTTTCTTATGAAAACCTGCATTGTAATTTCTTATGACACAGCCATAGGTACTCTTGTGTTTTATTTCCCATTGATATGGATCCTGTTGTGAAATTTGTTGAACTTTGGGTAGTTTTGACTGATTCCTATAAATTGAAAATTCAAAGATAATAGATTTGAATAATTTTCTAATTGCAATATCACATGATCCAAACTGGCTTTGTGGTCATATCTGCAAATAGCATTTGGTTAGGTTGTTAGTGATGCCAACAAATAAAGCCCATTAATATAATACCAATATTATGTTAGTTATTGAAGATAAGGTGATCTTTGACTATTTTTTATAGACTTGACTTTTGAAATTTACATAGACTGGTTGTGGGAATAAACAATAACACATAGGTGTAAACAAGGAGATATTTGTAGTTATGGAATAATTAAATAATAAACTCACTAGAGATTGCAATCAGTTGAAATTTTTGGTTTTGCTGATGGATTTTTTTTGTTCCAATCCCTTGGTTTTTTACTGTATTAAGTGCATCCTTTTTATCAACAAAAAGATAATAAAGAATCAGACAATGATTTTCTCAATATGAGTTCCTATTAGTTTATTAAACTTTGCTACTCAAATATTTCAATAGGCATCCCATACCACAGCCTGCTGGTGGTGCTGGATACTGACTTTTTATGTTGGATCTGTGAACTGTTAAATATCACCATATTGTAATTCTTATACGTTGTATATAACAAATTGTTACATTTTGCTTAGTTTTGTTAATGCCATTTTTTAATACTCTTATCTAATCAGAGTTCACAATATAACCTGTAGATTTGGTATATATTCATCTTTTCTTATGCCAAAACCTGTAAATTTTACATTATAAGGGATTAATTAAAGCAAACATTTTAATCCTTTGTCATTTGACTCACATTTCACAAATTTTTCATAATAAGTTAAGTGTTAGATGCCACCAACAGCAGTGGCATAGCAAGATTGCTCTATTTTTGTAACAATTTGTTCCTTCTTTGTATTTTTTAAAAATTGCAGGGTGAAAAGTCTGGTATATACGGTGCAAACTCTCCTGAATGGATCATCACTATGGAGGTACTTTTAGCTTTGTTATCCTTTTTATTCAGTTTTTTTTATTTCTTTCCCACCTTTGTCACTTTTTCTTGACAAAGGCACTATAAAGAATTGCAAAATTAGATAACGCTGGCAGTTTTCCTTGAGAAAGGTGCTATCAAGAAATATAGAATTAGGTACCTTTAGTACTGGTACTTGTACGAGCTAATTGGCTCATTTACCAGAAATTGTACTGGCTAACCCATAGTTACATAGGTTCTCATGTAAACCATATGCTCAAAAAAAAAAGAAGGCTGCTTTTCCAATATCTGACCTGACTCTAATTAAAATGGAGATGTACTTCATAAATTCGATCGGTTAATCTACAGGCTTGCAATGCTCATGGAATATATTGTGTTCCCTTGTATGACAGCCTTGGTATGTAAATCCTATGCTTTCAGCTCTTCATTTCTCATTTATATCTTTTGAATTTAATAGAAGTCCACACTCTTTGCAAATGACCCTGTGGCTGACATAGTCATTTAAATTTCATGGACTCATAAGCTTCAGGTTTAGCTAACAAAGATCTTAGTTTCTTAAGATAAATGAATAATTATGTTGAAGTATGAAAGCAAACTCTTTAGTACTTCGAGTATATAGAGGTAGTTATACTTGTGTAAAAGTCTTGCTATATAGAAGGATATGAGAAAATAATTGTTTAAAGAAGCTCATAAGCTTGAATTGATGCATTTTCTGGAACATTTATCACAATACCTTTTAAATTAAGGATTCATGTTTTTTTTTCCTTTTTTACCTTTTATAATAGGGGCCAATGCAATTGAGTTCATCATAAACCATGCTGAACTTCAAATTGTATTTGCTGAAGAAAAGAAGGTTGCTGAGGTATTGATTCTCTTCCCTATCTGATCGACAAGGATTCAAGTTTTTTTGTATTTTCCAGCATTCCATCAAGCTATCATCTGACCCTTTTTTTCATTTTTCCTTAGGTGATTAAAACCATTACTAACACATCGGAGTATTTGAAAAGTATGCCTTACCCTACAGAACCAACTTCAATTATGAAGAAATTTGTTATTTCTTTTCATATCCTGGGTTTAATTAATTTGTACAAACTTTCAGCTATTGTGAGTTTTGGCAAGGTGACGGAAGGCCAGAGAGAAGAAGTCGAGAAACATGGCTTGTCAATTTATTCTTGGGATGAGTTCCTGGTTTTGGTAATTCCTTTTTATATTTCTTTGTTATTTACTTTATTGAATTTGTACATCAAATTACTGCCATTTCAGATGATACAACTGTACATAATAGCTGGTGGTTTAGTTTGAATCAGAAATAAAGACCGGCACAAGATTGATTTTATTGTGTTTTATTCTTCTCTACTTTTATAGGGAGATGGCCACAATTATGAACTCCCAGAAGTACAGAAATCAGATTTATGTACTATAATGTACACAAGTGGTACAACTGGGGACCCAAAGGGTGTGATGTTAACTAATGAGAGCCTCATAACCATGATTTTAGGCATGGATGGTGTTGTTCAAACAGTAAATCAAGAGGTAAGTTGTGTGTTTCTCAAAAGTAATTTTTTTAACTATGTTAAATTACTAATATATGGCCCTCATATTGAACTTTTGGAAATTAGAAACAATAAAAATGACTCATTTGAGGAACAATCAAAGCTTTGATTGGATTGAAGTATGTGAGACTACGGTAGGTAAACATAGATTGTAAAATACAAAAAGCAGAATGTGGATGCATTATATTAACTCAAGTCCTAAACAAAAATATTATGTTAATTAATACCTGGTAGTTGGGTGCCTCAACTATAGAAAACACTGAATCTTATTAAACTACAAAATTTCAGACAAGCTTTTTACTTTAGTTACGCAAGTAAAATTCGTAACTACCTCACACTGACCCAGATGTCCTCAAAGAGTGAACGTTTTTTTTTATGGCAGCAGAGTTAATCAATAGTGGGTATGAGTTGGGAATTATTAAGTGGAATTAAAAATAGTGTTTGAGATTGGAAAGTTACTAGAAAGGCTATGAATGGTTCAGATACATCGTCTGGACAAACAGCTCTTTGGGCAAAACTGTCTCTTCACCTCTAGTTTGTGCTGTTTTTTTTTTCAATTCTTTGGTTCGTATAACTAATACTAAGTGTATGATGTTATCTTCTAAAGTTGACAGATAAGGATGTTTATCTTTCATATCTCCCCCTCGCGCATGCGTTCGATCGGATTTTTGAGGAGTGGTTCATTTCCCATGGCGCTGCCATTGGATTTTGGCGCGGGGTAAAATAACACACTTGTCTTCTTCCATTTATTTTTGCTCCAATAGATCATGCATTATTTATTTTAGCTTCATTGTAATTTCCATTAATCAGAGTTCAGACATATATGATATTTAACTCTAGAAAAGAAAAATAAGATTGATACTTTGCTCTGAAAGAGACAAGTATGTTTACAAATTTAACCCTATAAACACTTATTTTTCTCTTTTATAATGATCTGTAGGATGTTAAATTAATAGTTGAAGATCTTGGAGCATTGAAGCCGACTATTTTTTGTGCCGTTCCTCGTGTGTTGGATCGAATTTACTCAGGTATCTGCACTAAACACACAATTTTCTTTCATGAGATTGGTTGGGTTATGCAGTCAAGCCCAGTAAACATTCTAATTTATTTTCTCTTTGTATACAGGTCTCACGGCCAAGATATCTTCTGGTGGTCTATTAAAGAAAACTTTGTTCAATTTTTCTTTAAATCAGTACGTCTTATTCTATATACTGCATTCCATCTTCACTTTAATAAAGGGTGTAAATTAAATCTTATTCTATTTATCTTTATCTTTTGGTGCCTTTCAGCAAACTGGGGAGCATGAGATCGGGAGTTGGCCATGAGAAGGCTTCTCCATTTTTTGATAAATTGGTTTTCAGTAAGGTAATTTTGCTGTTGTTACCAAAGGAGGATACATTTCATTGTTTGGTCCCTTAAATGCTAATCACCGTACCACATAGTACTAACCTGCATCTACACAATGATAACAATCTCAGATAATAGTACTGTGATCATCTGCTTGTGTTCTTTTAGTATAATATCATTTTAATTATATTGTATTTTGTTTTGTTTTGTGTCTAAAATATAGGTTAAAGAAGGTTTAGGTGGCAAGGTGCGGTTCATTGTGTCAGGAGCTGCTCCTTTGGCTAAACATGTAGAAGAATTCCTTCGGGTTGTTTCATGTGCTTTTATGTTACAAGGCTATGGTAATTAATTATTCTCCTCTAATAAGCTTATCTGTCAACAACCAAGGATAATTTGAGCGTTCAGCTGGCAATGGTACAATACGATTACTGTTGTGTATGAAAAGTGGAATATTCTAAGTGAAGTTTACCCAAAAAAGCATCATATTGGCTACTGTACCTATAGGTGCTCTTATCAGCCAAAAAATTCACCAGATGCATCGTACACAATGACTTTGTTAAATTCTTGGGTAATTTGGTGGTTTTTATCTAAATTGGTTTCATAGTTTGTCAAGGTCATAAAGCATTAGTGCTCATTTTGTACCTTCATCTAGAACTTGTCTCAGCAGTATACTACGAGGACCTGCATCACAACTAATAGTGATAATTGGTTGTGAGAGATCTCGATGGAGAACACTTGGAGAAAGAAAAATGAAAAAAAACTCTCATACAGTTGACAAAAGTTGTATCAGTACCCTTACTCCGCTGAACCCATCTTGTTTTTTTCTTTAAATTTCTTTCAGGTCTGACGGAAACTTGTGCTGGCTCATTCATATCTATTCCCAATCAGATGCAGATGCTTGGGACAGTGGGCCCCCCTCTGCAGCACACTGAAGTCAGATTGGAATCTGTGCCAGAGATGGAGTACGATGCCCTAGGCAACACTCCACGTGGGGAAGTCTGCATAAGAGGAAAAACTCTCTTTTCAGGGTATTACAAGAGAGAGGACCTTTTGAAGGAAGTCATGATCGATGGTTGGTTTCACACAGGTATGTTATATTTCTTCTTAATTTCATTTCCTTTTCTTTCTTCTTTCTCTTCTTCAGCCGGAGAAAATGATCTTGTTTCAGAAGGAAAAAAAAAAACACTAAATGTGGTAGTAGTCAAAATCACCCATTTGACCTTTACTGAAATTGTCTTTTTTGTCCAACCAACTTTTGGATCCCAAGATAGTTCTACAGCTTTGCTTTTTCTAGCATAACTTTTAGATTGCCATTTTACTATGAGTAGTAGCTATTTAGATTGCCATTTTCCATGTCTTGTCAATATTGGTGGTAATCAGGTCTACCAATCAGTTGGCTGCTACTCATTTAACCTCTGTTTTTGTTTTGTCTGTGCATTATTACTTGTACTGGAAATGTACTAACTGGAGAATCAGCCAAAAAGTTTAATTTTATTGATTGACCCTTGGGGTATATATAGGCCTTACATCATTCGTTATAGTCCCTACATTTACTCTATATTCCTATTTCACAAATAGGCCCCTAAACTTATAACAAATACCAACACTCCCCCTCAAGATGAGCCTATGGACGAAAGATATCCACTAGACCCATCTTGTCACAAAACCTCGACAAATCTAACGAACTAAGCTCTTTAGTGAGACAGTCAGCTACTTGCTCACTAGTAGCTACATATCCCAACTCAAGTAGTCCGCTGTCCAATTTCTCCTTGATGAAGAACCTGTCGATCTCCACGTGCTTGGTCCGATCATGTTGCACGGGGTTATTGGCAATGCTAATGGCCAACTTGCTGTCGCACCACAGCTTCATTTTGCCCCCTTGGTCCATCTTGAGCTCCACCAGCAAAGCTCTCAACCACACCAATTCCGCTACACCCAATGCCATGGCTCTGTACTCTGCCTCGGTTGTGGACCTAGCAACCACCGACTGCTTCTTACTCTTCCAGGAAACCAAATTTCCTCCCACAAACATGCAATATCCAGACGTGGGTTTTCTATCATCGGCGCAACTAGCCCAGTCTGAATCACAGTAGCCCTCAATTTTCAAATGCCTGTTCTTCCGGAAGATTAACCCCTTCCCTGGTGCACTCTTCAGGTACCTCAAGATCTGGTACACGGCATCCAAGTGACCTTTCCTAGGGCTATGCATGTAGCGACTCACCACACTCACCGCAAAAGAGATGTCGGGGCGAGTGTGACTCAAGTAGATCAAGCGACCCACTAACTTTTAGTATCTCTCCTTGTCAACTGGCTCTCCTGCCTCGGCACTTAGCTTTGCCTTCTGATCAATGGGAGCAACCGCAGGCCTGCACCCTAGCATACCTGTCTCTGTAAGCAAATCTAGCACATACTTCCTCTGGGAGAGAACTATCCCCTCTGCACCACGAGCTATCTCAATCACAAGGAAATATCTAAGCTGTCCCAAATCTTTCACCTCAAACTCCTTACCCAATCTCTCTTTTAGCCGAGCAATCTCACCCTCATCATCTCCAGTGATAATCATGTCATCCACATACACCGCAAGCATCGTAATGTGGACTCCATGTCTCCTAAAGAACACTGTATGATCTGCATTGGTCTGTCGATATCCCATGCCTACCATAGCCCTCCTAAACCTGTCAAACCAGACTCGAGGAGATTGCTTCAACCCATAAAGAAATTTCATGAGTCTACACACCTTCCCCTCCGTCTGCTTTGTGCCAAAACCTAGTGGTACCTCCATATACACCTCTTCCAACAAATCACCATGAAGGAAGGCATTCTTCACATCAAGCTGGTGCAACTTCCACCCCCCATTCGCTGCTAAGGAAACAAGTGTTTTCACTGTGCTCATCTTCGCCACGGGTGCAAAGGTCTCATCATAGTCGATGCCATAAGTCTGACTGTACCCCTTCGCCACCAATCTGGCCTTGTAGCGCTCAACCTGACCCTCTGGGTTTTGCTTCACAGTAAAGACCTACTTGCATCCAACCGCCTTCTTGCCAGATGGTAGTGACACAAGCTTCCAAGTTTTATTTTTCACCAGAGCCTCAAGTTCCTCTATCATGGCAGCTTTCCATTTTGGGTCCTCCTTAGCAACCTGCCAACTCTTAGGAATAGAGACACTGTCCAAAGATGCAATGAATGCTCCATGTGCAGGTGATATGTGAGAGTAATAAACAAACTGAGCAATTTTATGTGGAAAACCATACCGATCAGGGGGAACTCTCGCATTGCTGCGAGCAGTCCTCCTTGTCGATAGAGGAGTGGGAGGAGTAGGGAGAGGAATCATATCACCTGTGTATTCTGAGTCTGTGGTGGATGTTGTAGGTGTCTCAGGAGTCGGGGAAGGCACAAACAAGGAACTTGGCACAAGCGGTGGCACTGTAGGCACGATTCTCTCATTCTGCTTCCTTCTCCTCGTGTACACCCTTAGCTCCCCCTGAGCCTGAGTTTCACCAATCTCAGAATCATTCCCCTTCTGTTCCTGTTCCTGTTCTGACACATGGCCGACTTCTCCACATCCACAACCGGACATGGGACATCCCCCACACTCACCATCCTCTCACTACCACCGCTACTCTCCCCCTCTCGCCTTGTACCCCCTGTATCGAGCGAGTCTCCAAATGGTGATGTGACATGAGAGGAGTAGTATGGCTCGTGCTCTCGAAATGTGACATCCATACTAACGAACAACCTCCTCTCCACAGGGCTCCAACACACATAGCCCTTCTAGGTAGCCGAGTATCCCACAAAGATACATTTGACCGCCCTCGGATCCAGTTTTCTCACATTTGGTCGATAGTCCTGCACAAAACA
Source organism: Carex cristatella (assembly GCA_024447775.1). NCBI lineage: Eukaryota > Viridiplantae > Streptophyta > Magnoliopsida > Poales > Cyperaceae > Carex > Carex cristatella. The sequence goes on along the minus strand of JAJHPF010000028.1, from coordinate 2,277,532 downwards.
CAACCAAATATCCTCAAAGGAAGAATATTACCATTCTCTCCTTTCAATACCTCAAATGGAGACTTTCACTCTAGCACCCGTGAGGGCATCCTATTGATCAATCTCGCAGCTGTCAGGACCGCTTGCCCCCACAAGTACTTTGGTACATTCATCGAGATCATCATACTTCTTGCTACCTCAAGGAGATGTCTGTTCTTTCTTTCCGCAACCCCATTCTGCTCTGGTGTGTACGGACACGTGGTTTGATGCTGGATTCTTTAAGATGACAAATACTCTCTGAACATCGTGTTCGTGTACTCTGTCCCATTATCAGACCTCAACACTTTCACTACTGCCTCATATTGAGTCTGAACCCCTTTGTAGAAATCTTTGAAACAAGCAAACACATTATTCTTGTTTTTCATCAAATAGATCCAAGTCACACGAGAGAAACAATTAATAAAAGACGCAAAATATCTAAACCCATTCACCGAAGTTGTGGAGCAAGGTCCCCATACATCAGAATGTACCAAATCAAAATGGCAGGAGCTCCTACTACCAGAACTAACATATGAACTCATAGTATGCTTGCCAAACTCACAAGCATCACAAACAAGTCTTTCTTTATCAGTCTTTTCCACCAAAGAGGGATACAATCGACCCAAGAGACTAAAGAAAGGATGGCCCATACGCCTGTGGTGAAGCAGCAACAAGTTCTCCACACTACTCCCAACTCCTCCAGATTTCTCTACTACGGATGAAAGGGCCGAGTCCAACCCCTCTATATCCAGGTACCATAAGCCGCTATGCCATGTGCCAGTCCCAAGCCTCCTGCTCGTCCCCTTCTCTTGGAAGATCACCTTGGGAATATCAAAGGAAACAACACATTTTAGTTAGAGAATGATAGCACTTATGGACAAGAGATTCACAGGACAAGGAGCGTGCAAAACATTGGACAATGTCAAAGAGTTGGTACATCGCACAGTACCCTTACCCACCACAGGCTGGGCCGTACCATCGGCTGTCTGAATACTCTCAGGATTTGCCAGGTGAGTATAGAAAGAGAACACCCCAGCAGTACCCGTCACATGTCTAGAATGAGCATAAGAAGCAAGAGCGTGAGTGTCACCAATACCTGCAGCTGAATGAGCATAAGAAGCAATGTTACCCAAAGTGGATACATCCTCTACTGTGCCTCTCTATCTCCTCCCAAGCACCTGCGAGTAGGATCTCAGGAGCTCCTGATTCTCTGCAGAAAGGTCCTCATCTCGCTCACCCTTTTCTTCCTCTTCCTCTGCTACCATCAGGTTTGCCCGGTAACCCCCTCTTCCACTTCCTCTGCAACCATGACTGCGACCACGATATCCAGACTGACCACGTATTTCTGATTTCTTCACCTTCGGTGGCTTAGTGTAAGCCGACTTCAAGTGACCTATCTCTCCACAGTTGTAGCACTCCCGGGTCTCAACCCTAGACCTGGAGTTGTCCAAATTGGAGAGAGCTAAGGCTGACTCCACCCCTAGAAGTCCCCTTGCCCCAGTCTGTCCGGGTCTCCTCCTGTATCATGGCTGACACATCAATCGGTTGAAGCTCCTCCCTCGGTAGCGGTGTCGGCTTCGACGCATTCTCACTCGAGGCAAAGCTGAATGCATGCATCAAACCTGCGATCTCATCACCACTCAACTTCCCAAATGCCTCCTAGATGGCGAAAACACTGTAGCAGCGGCGGAAGTAATGTAGCGGCTGTGTAGTTTTCGATGCAACCCTAGATGGCTCTGATACCAACTGGAGAATCAGCCAAAAAGTTCAATTTTATTGATTGACCCCTTGGGGTATATATAGGCCTTACATCATTCGTTATAGTCCCTACATTTACTCTATATTCCTATTTCACAAATAGGCCCCTAAACTTATAACAAATACCAACATACTAGGATGTTAATATGGTCGAATATTATGCGATTTGAAGAAATTGCTATAGTTGCATAATCAAATTCAATCTTTTATCCAAGGGCATGGAAAAATAGAAGCTCTTTGTTATTATTTTATATGAAGGGCATTCTGAAGAAATTGGGATTCTTCACAGGGGATATTGGAGAGTTGCAACCAGACGGTAGCTTGAAGATCATTGATAGAAAGAAAAACATATTCAAGCTTTCTCAGGGAGAATATGTGGCAGTTGAAAACCTGGAGAATATTTACGGACTCGTGCCTGACTTAGACATGGTAAAAATAATTTTGTTTCTTTCTTTTTCAAACTATCCACATTCAATTTCTAGCATAATGGTAATATTTGAGCGGGTTTGGGATTATCTGGTATGCAGAGATCACAACCCGGGTGTGGTTCTGCCACATCAGCAGCATAAAATAGATTAATGCTTGTATATGCCGTTGACCAGTTCTTCTGTTGTTTACATAGGCTGATTTATTTTTTGGGGTCAGATACTTATAATAGGAGCCTCCAATAGAAAACGGAACCCAAAAAGTAAATAGCAAATAAGTGGAAAAAAAAACATGGAATCAGGCAATGTTCTGTTATGAACCTTGTGGCTATGGTACACCAATGTTCAAACCTTCAACGGCGCTAGCATTTTGTTTCTAAAGCATGTTAAATTGGCATAATACCATGTTTACCTTTGTTATTTTCTCTACATTTATCTTGTATTATTTCATTTGTATTGCACAGATATGGGTGTATGGGAACAGCTTTGAGTCATGCCTGGTAGCAGTGGGGAACCCAAATGAACAGGCTCTTAAAAAGTGGGCTGGAAATAATGGGATTGATGGCCAGGATTTTGCGGCACTTTGTGCAAACCCTGAAGCAAAAAAGTATATCTTAGGCGAGCTCACTAAATTGGCTAAAGAAAAGAAGGTTTGTTTCAATCATTTTAAATATTATATTATTTTTCTGTAATATGCAGAAATTTTATAAATGAGAAAGCATATCAAGTGATTATTTTGCTTCTTGTTTACAACCACTTGCAAGTTTACCCCACAAAAAGAATAGAAATATCATTTAAACCCCTCTTTTGCTTTTCCTATAATTTTCTCATACTATCCTTTTCTTCACTGTCTTTTACATAGATAAATGGGACAGAAAGGAAAGTAGTTTGAGGAAATTTGTAAAAAATTTGGTGAGGATTACATAATTCTGTTGCATTTCCTGTGTATGAAGGGTATCTCCAATATGTCATTTGTGAGAGCAGAGGGATCCTTCTTAGGTTTTCTAGAGGCACACATGAGACTTTACCTCTATTTCACATTATTTTATTGTGCAAACTCATTTTTTATATATATATATTTCTTATATGGCAGTTGAAAGGATTTGAATTTATAAGGGCAGTGCACCTAGAGCCAGTACCATTTGACATGGAGAGGGACTTGCTCACCCCCACATATAAGAAGAAACGCCCCCAATTGCTCAAATATTACCAGGTGATTGATTTTGCATTTTGGATTTAATAAAATTTCCAGTATATTTTTTTCTTTATTTTTGTTTCCTCTAACATGTGGATTCTTTTCCATATTTGCAGACTGTTATAGATGACCTCTACAAGAGCACAAAATAAGAGATTCAATTATACTTTCTTTCTGTGGTGCACCTTTGTGGGTCATGAAGTTTCTTCATATGTTACATCCCTGATTTCTATTACTAGAGATTGTAAATGCTTTTATTTGTGATCCTTTGTGAGTCATGTAGTTTATTCATATGTTACATTCCTGATTTCTATTACTAAAGATTGTAAATACTTTTATTTGTGATACTTTTTTGTGCTTGGACATATTCGCCATGCATTTATATTGGTTGTACAGATGTTTTTTTGTGTGGTTAATCTGTGGTATTTAAGGGAAGTAAAAGGCCTATGTTTGTCTTTCATTCTTCATTTTACTTAATGAGGAAAAAGATGATGAAGATTTAAGACCCATGCTTCAGTGCTTTATTTAATTCTTCAATATTCTAGCAAGTAATTAGGATATCAACACCTCCGCATATTGGTTTTTTATGCTTTTAACAGAAATTTTATTCATCTTAATCGGAGTTAATATGAAACAGATGTGGTTAAAATATTAACAGGTGTCAATACTGTTTATGCGAATAGTTTTACCATCAATGTGTGGGAATTTATGAATATGTATAGACTATAGAACATGTCAGGGGATCGTCATCAATTTTATGATTTTCGAATTATAAATGTAATTCAAATTAATTAAAAATGTCAACACGTACACAACGCATTGTGAATGTTTTTTTTTAAATAAATTATTTATAATACTTAATGTATCTATATTATTTAGCACGTATAAAATCATACACATGTAAAATAACATATATTAGAGATTATCTGAAAGAATTCAATTCAGGACATGATTTTTTTTTTTTAAAAATTAAAATATATGCACATTTGATTTTGGCATGTGGTGAAAGAACTCACTTGTATTCTACCGTTACTTTTTGGCCCTTTAGTTCTTCAATAGATCGTGCAATTTTTATTTGAGGAATTAGATTACAACAAATTTGAGTTACAATAAAGTTACAACAACAGTTTTTTTTTTATTTTCAAAGTCTAAATCTTCGATTCAAACAGTTTAACATGATTATCTAAATAAAACGTGCTTCCAGATCAAATTTTATATTTTTTTGAATTTTTTACTATTTATTAAGATGGGTACAAAATTCAATGGTCTGAATTTGACTAGTTTTTGTAAAATACTTAATAAATAGTAAAAAAATTCAAAAAAAATATATAATTTGATCTGGAAGCACATTTTATTTAGATAATCATGTTGAATGGTTTGGATCGACAATTTGAACTTTGAAAATGAGAAAAATCGTGGTCGTAACTTTGTTGTAACTTGATCCCTCCTCTTTTTATTTTCAAATTTAAATATAAACATAATTAACTTCATTGTTATTTCATTCTTCATGGTCCAGACATACATGATATTTAACTCTGAAAAAGAAAGATAAGATTGATATTTAGCTCTGAAAGAGATAATTATCTTTACAAACTTAACCCTATATCATTGTAAAACGTTTTATGTTTATCTTTCATTTCTCTGTTCTTAAAAGGGAAAAAAAATTGTGAAGCATTATTCAGATAAAAACAGAAGAGTCATGCATGATTATGCTGCCTTAACTAAAATGAAGCTAAATAATAAATTTTATTATGGTTCAGCGGACTTCTTTGTAAACTCAACTATAAAACATATTAGATTGGTTTCAAATGATAAATTCAAACCGTTGAAACCCATTAACCTTACGAGTGATATATCTACATGCAAAAAATTTAAATGTTTGAATTAATTTTGTATAGAGTCAAGTGGTCAAAATTAGAAGATTCATATTTTTCTCAAAAAAACATAAATACATTTTACGTAACATAATCTTAAGGAATGCATTTACAACTTGTTGTATGCACTACTTCAAAAAAAAACTTGTTGTATGCATAATATACGTTTTTAATTCATTATGGATTCATTCCAAGTATTAAATCACCAAAAATGAGACTTGTACTCTAAGTATAACCTAGTATATGTACACATATTTATTAGATCAATTATAAATGTAGAAATATATATACACACAACATAACCTCAAGTAATACATTTACTGTTTGTTGATTGGATTCTACTATTCTAGACGTCCTTACTCATTTTTGGAGATTAAATCACCACAATGAGCATTTATACTCCAACTATTATCTAATACATGTACAAAATATTTATTAAATTTTGAAAAACACAAATACATTTTAACGCCCTTAATTTCGTTTTATCATTTTTAATTTAAAATTAAATTACTATTAATTTTCCCTAATAAAAACTAGTATTATCATGATGTGTCACCAAAAAGGTGGCGAATGAATTTTTGAGTAAAGTTGGAGGTCAAACCACCCAACTATTTAATACATTTGTTATATAACAAATGATTTTTTCCATCTGAATTTCAAACTCATGACATTTCACATAGAGACCATGTGCCTTAGCCACTAGACCAAAGGCTAGTTCTCAGGTGACGACTGAATTGATCTTATATTCTCATCAATACAGGAATACATTAAATATGCTACAGTGTTGCACTACTACAGCGTCCTAGAGGATCACTTTGATGTGGTGTTGGGGATAAGGTAGGAAATAAATATGCTGCTATTCTGATCTCAACCGTTCAAAAAATTTCATGTGCAAATCTCAACAAAGCGATTGGGATCAGAATAACAGGTTCATGTAGTATATTTATTTCAAGATAGAAAATAAATCTGGTGTTATTCATGTGCGAATCTCAACGAAAATTAACTGTTATGATCGGAATAACGAGTTCCTGTAACTAGGGCTGGCAAAACAACTCGTCACTCATGGATCGCTCGTGACTCGTTTCTGATTCGATCGCTAACATCCTATTCGATAGTGTGCCGAGTTGTTAACGAGCCAACTCACCAGTAGCTTGGTTTAGAATTAACAAGCTAATCAACTAGGACTTAGCTCGGACCAAGCCAGCTTAGCCCATTAACAAGCTAGAGAACCCTTCTCCGAGAATTAATTTCTCACTGTGTAGGTTTTAGGGTTTTAGTCAAAAACCACCTGCTTCATCTCTTCTCTCCAATCTCGCTAAGGTGTTCTATCTTTTGTTGCTCTAAAACTCTTCCAACTCCTAATTTTTGTACTCCATACTCGTCTCTCCATTTTATTTTCTCACTTACCGAGGTATTTTGATTGCAAGTATGAATACATGGAGTATAATTGTATCAATAAATTTTCAATTGTACCAATTCACTAGTAACAGCACGACAGGGGAACTCAAATTGTACACTTTTGACTAAGAACTTGTTGGTTGAGAAAACATTAAAGGTGCTTGCTTAGCTCGGTCCAGCTCGAGTTGGCTTGTCACAATTTCAAGCTGAGGTTTCAACTCGGCTGCCCTAAGTACAGCTCACTCAACAGTAGTTTGGTCCGAAATTAAGAAGCTGAGATAGAACCTAGCTCAGACCGAGCCAACTCGTTACCGCCCCTAGTAGCATATATATTTCCGGATAAGGTATGATCATAAGGTGGGCCCCCACCAGAAAGAGAGAGCAAAGCATGAAGGGAATTAGCTGCTTGAATTTAGTTATCTAACTAACAATTCTACTAAAAATAGTAGTTCTCTTTACACTGACTCAACTAACTTGAAAGACCAAAGAATAGGTACCGACACACAAAATAAAAAGATACACAGAAAAACAATAGATAGAAGTAAACAGGCACAGTTCAATCAATGAAGAGTGAAAATACCACACAATATAAATACACAAAATAAATCAAAATGAAGCTTAGCATCTTCTCCACCAATCTTGGCTAATTTCCGTCTTCTGAGCAAATCCTTCTCCATGCTTCATTATCCAAAACCTCTCTATTTCTTCGGGCTTCCGGCCCGGTATTCGGCCCGCAATCAAGGACCATCTAATAAAAATACACAATGTTAGACATTTAATTCTGTAAAATAATTTTGCAAAAAAGAAAAGCTGATGATTTGTGAATTTTGGGAAACATTCTACTTTTGAGGTCTCATGAATAATTGTATCCAAAAATAGCAATCTAAGTACATGAGTGGTCAATTACATGTGCCCACAAACCAATTTTACCTTGTAGTCCCCACATGATATTATATTTACCATTGGTGACAGATAGCATATATAGCACTTGATATTTATTTGAAATTAATCAATACAAGCTACTCAGATATGTCTAGCACTCTAGCTCAGAGTACTTGAGAAATTCGCTCTAGACTTTCTGATTAAATGCTGTCATAATTGAGTTTCTAATGGTCCAATCATGAAGTTTGGTTGCATTCAATAATAAGCACAAAAAGGCAATAGTTCTGTGAATTATTTGGGCCAGTAATAGCTTACATTTTTTTCCCTTAAAAAAAACAGAGATTGGGATTGACAATAAAAAAAGAGAAAATTGGTTATTTGCCACTTCAAAACTAATGCCATCATAAAACTATAAATCTGAAAAATGCTATTCTATAAACTTAGTTAATTCTTAAATTTGCCACAAATACAAAAATTTTATACTTTTTTTTTATTAAAAATTAACTGAAAATACAGTTTTGAGATACGTATAATGAGAGTTCTGAAGGGTAAAATTGTATTTTTCAGTTAATTTTTAATAAAAAAATATAAAATTTTTGTATTTGTAGAAAATTTAAGAATCAATTTAGTTTAGAGTGATATTTTTCAGATTTATAGTTTTGTGATGGCATTTTTCAAATTTGAAGGTTTTAGAGTGGCAAATAACCAATTTTCCCATAAAAAAAATTACATGTTTTTGCCCATTTTATGAAAATTTTATTGGGTGACTCGACTATTTTTTAAATGAATATATCAGTTATAAAATACTTCAAATCATTTTTTATTGACACGTGTGTAATGTATAACTTCTTTTGAATAGTTAATTACAAATTTGCTACAGAATCAACTATACTAATAAATTCTACTCTGTTCTGTTGACTAATACCAGTGTGCCAAATAAAAGCCATTTCAAAGTACCAGATTTATAAAGTGTATTTTGAACGGTCAATATAGTTTGGTATACACTTCCAGCCAATTTAGTGAAAGTTATTAATTAAAAGTATACTTTTTTAGTTTATATGAAAGAGGAAACATGCCTATTAAAGTATACTTTTTAGGCACATTCCTTCTCTTACCTCTTCTTATAAAAGACAAGAATATGTAATCATTAAAGTAATTAAAGGAAGAACATTTGTTTAACATCAAAATAATTAGAAAATCACCTTTTTTCAATAACTGGTAGATGGGATCAGCCAAGAATGTATAATTTCAAATTCAGTTTTATTTGTTGCAAATTAAGTACTGCATAGACAGCCTAAGTGAACATTATTCTTTGTAATGACCCAAATAACCCTATGTTTCTCTTAAGTGCTAAGAAACTTTCAAGTCAATTTATTTAACATAATCAAATTATTAAGCATTTGGATCAGGAATTCTTTTATAAAACGGAAAATTAAATAAGATATGCATCAATAAGATATTCTTTTAAAGCACGAGTGCTTGCATTGAGACGTGAAATTAGAATGGGCTTCGGCCTTTTTATCAAAAAAGAGATGTGAAATTAATAAATTAATGACCATAAAAAATTATAATTGATATATGACTTAAAAGAAGCAATTAATCGAAATTAAGGACCTTAATTTTTTTTTTTGTATATAAGAAAATTGAATACCTGTCTCCTACAAGCCTGTACATTCTATAAATGAGATCTTCTTCCTGATCCGTCATGTTGATCATCTCCCATTTTATACTGGTAACCTCTGCATATTATTCACCGTGAGAGATCAGTTAGGAATGATAAACAAAAATAGATGAATCCACGGTTCCACCTGTTTCATGTAAAACTAAAAAAAATTGATGTAACAAACCTTCAAAATCAGAGACTTTCGCCTTTTGCTGTTGCGCTTGCGGTTGATGTTGCCTCCTCCTTTTATACATCGTTTGAGATGGGAGAGAACTCAGAGAGAAAATATGTGTGTATGTATGTATGTATATACGCACAGTACATATACCACGAAGGGTTATAAAGGTTATTCACAAGACCGTAGTTTAGAGAAACACAAAGCAAGCGAGAGAGAGAGAAGGCGCCATTTGAAGGGAAAGTTAGAGCGGGAAGTTAAGAACGGCAGGTGAGGAACAATTTGTTCCCTGCACGTGTGTTTATAGACCTAATAAGAATGAATTGTGGGGTCCCGCTAGTAACATTTCCCCTGGTTTATGTTCGGTGCGTGATTCGAGGTACGGCCCAAGTATGGGATTCTGACTTCTGTGCAAGACCAGTTGTTTTGGGCTCTGCTCATCCCTAAAGTCTGGCAGGGTTTTGGATTATTCTGCAAATTTTGAATATGACAAGGGTTATTCGAAGATTATATGTGGCCGAGTTTTCTGACTTACTGTGTGCATCTTGAAAAAAATATATTTAAGGATGATCGCAAGTTCGCAACGAAAATAAATAAATAACCATAGGTAATATATATTAATATATATGTGTGTGTACTAAAATAAGAGTTAATAATATTTTTCGAGTTTGATTTGTGTGCGTGGATGATAATTTTTACATTATATGTTATTATATACTTAATTTATATTAATTCTTCATATGATATCTTAACTAAAATATGTTATTAAATATTTCAGGAGAAAGAGGAAGAGATGAAAAAATAAACTCTTCTTAAAATCCTTCCATTCCACTACTCTCACTCTCTTTCCTTTGTCTGTTTGGGAGTATATCTTGTCCTAATTTTTTTTTTTTATAAAAAAGTGTTAGATAAGTGAGAAAATGGAATAAATTGATGGAATGTGAGATAAGGAAATGTTACCCAAAAAGAGTTTAAATGGAATAAATTGATGGAATGTGAGATTAAGTAATGAAATGCAACTGGAAAAGAAATTAAAATAATAAATAATGGTAAAGAGGAAAACAATGATATTCAATTGAAAAAATAGAATAAAGAGCTGCTATAATAAAATGCAACTCAAAAACAGGAGTCAAAGAGGCTAGATTTAATGAAATGCCGCTGCGAAAAAAGTTAAAAGAAATAAAAAATAAGATAATGAAATGTGCCCAACAAACAGGTGATAAAATGCGGTCAAAAAAATATATTAAAGATGTAATGTAATAAAATTGGGAAATAAATTAGTTGTTATTCTTTTGGAATAACAGGAAACTGTTTTTTCTCATCCAACCGTTGATTTCACCAAAATATGTGCATGAAAAAATTTGAACGGTTGGATAAGAAAATGTAAATTCATGTTATTCTACAAGAATACCAACAAATTCGTACTAATAAAATTCAACCCAAAAAAAATGAGAGGTTATAGAAATAGATTCTTAAAATGCAACTTAAAAAGTGGTTCAAGTGATGAGGTAATGAAATGGAGTTAAGAAAAAGTTATATAGATAATATGATGAAATGCAACTGCTAGAGATGACTAAAAATGTGAAATAATAAAACACAATGAAAGATGTTGAACTGATATTCACACAATTAATATTTTATGTTATTAGCACAAGAATAATCCAATTTTATAATCAGTGGACAACTATATTCCTAATTAACCGTTTCTGAAATAACACATTCTCTCATTCTCTCTTTTTATTCTTTCATATAAAGAGTAAAGTTAAAATGGAGAATATTTCTTGGTAGAGATTCAATTTTTTATATTATCCTATATTAGATATTGATTTAATAATTTAGCCAAAATGACAATTTAAGCAAAACAATTTTTTACTAAGGTTATATTTCAGAAAAACCATATGTAGAGACAAGAAAGAGAAAGGAAGATTTTCCATCACGAACCAAAAAATCTTAAATTCTAAATTCTAAACTTTCCGGTTGTTAGCCCTACATTAGATTCGATAAGATTGTCCGACCCATTTTAATATTCATGTATACTCGCATCAATTTTCGTGTGCTTAAATTTTAAAACGGATCCAACGATCCTAAATTCTACCAAACTTACTCTATTTTATTCCCGGTTAAATTTGATCTCACATCGCGTTTTATATCACCTCCCCTCCCTTTATTTTATTCGTTGAACAGTGAAACGCACGAATTCGCATCCTCTGAGATATCTCAAACTTTGTGTGACTTTTTGGAATATCTCAATCGTTCAAATACGTTTTGCACGAATCTCAAAGCTCAAATAATACTGCCCTCCTACGTTTCCCCGAATAGGCACCGGACATGTCGGTCACGCAAAAATTGAGATATCTTAGAGGATACGCACCCGAAACACACCCGAAACTTGAGCATCAGAATATTATTTGGTAGAGTACGGATGTTTGTAAGGTGAAAACAAAGGATCCGCGTGGTAAGATGCCTCCTGTTTATTTTTGGTAGATGCACCCACGACCACGAGGACATAGCCAGCTACATTTAGACTCTGTTCTGTTCAAAGCTGACCTCCCAACAGTTTTTTTGTAGTTTGTACTGTATACCTCGGCCTCGTCCCTTCGACTCACTCCGATCAGTACCTCCATGTATGTTACCATCTTGAATTGTTGATGTAGCCATATTTTAGGGGAGAGGGGGTGTCCGATGCCCATCGGATCAAACTCGGTTCGTGATGGATGGTTTTTACTGTCCGATTTATTTTAAAATCTGTGCGCACGGATATTAAAGCAAACAACACAGATATTAAAGTGATGCGTGCAGATTTTTAATTGGATCGGATGATAGAAACCACCTATCGAATCGAATTTGGTCTGATGGGCATCGGACACCCTCCTCTCCCATATTTTAGACCTTTGTCTCTTGATTTTTGACTTTTTTCCCATTGAGACACTTTCCTTACACATCCTATTTATTAACACCTTGTTACCATCATGTATTCATGTTGAAACTTTTTAACACCTTGTTACCATCCAATTTAACACCTTGTTGACAGCCAACCGTCTTGATAACCTATAAGATAGCAATATCATCCAAAATTTAAAATGCATACTACACGGATATTATAAAATAATTTCGTAAAAGTTAACAATTAAGATAGACTAAATCAAGTAGTCTAAATTTTGTAGCTTGAATTATTTTCCCAGTATAAAGTTTAAACCCTTTAATTTGGGTCATTTCAGATGGACAGGTTAAACAAAACATGTACATCATTGGCAGAATCAAGATGCATGGCCGCATGGGCCATGGGCCAGGCCCCATAATGACAAATGTGATGCCTAATTTTCAGGTTGAGCAGTCTGACACTCTGACTTATATGGATGGATAAGATTCAAACCATCCGGTCAACGTATGATGAATTTTCAGAAAATTTATTATTTTTGCAAGTTGGGACCAACGGTACAATTCATGTAAGAACTCATTTTTGGATCCAAATTTGTTGAATTAACTTCAAAGATTCAAACGACGAATCAAATTTATTGAAATCCTTCTATTTCATGAGTGATGCATATTCATGCAAAATTTTAAAAGTTTCGAATTTATTTTGATAAGATTAAGCACTAAACTATTTTTTTTTTTATGAAAAATGAATACATAAAACAACTTATTTTTGTAATAATAAAATTAAAATTTCTAAATTTTGTTATGTACATGTATCACTCACTCATGAAGTAGATAGATTTCAATAATTTGAATTTATTATTTGAAGACAATCTGATAAATTTTTGAAGTTATGCTCACTAAATCTTGAAGCAGAGGTTTAGCCTTTATTGTTGTTTGATGACAATCTTGATATTTTTTTTATTCTAACGTGTTAAAAGAAACCTTAAATTTAAAATTTAATATTACAAATTAAACATGTTCTATGCTATGTATATATCATGGATATAAAAAATAAAAATATTTTCTGTATAATTCACCGTATATTATGTATCTTGAAATTCTTAACGTCTGACATAGACTTACATACATCCTTAAATATAACCGTTTTTTTTATTAATAGGAAAATAAATAAAAAATATCGACAATAGTGAATAATTTTGACGAAATTCGAAATCTAAGAAAATTGTAATGGTTATAAACCATAACGTCCAGATAATTTAAATTAATTAGTCACTAATTAGCAAAAACAAAAAAAAATGCAGGACGTTACCAATAGTAATGTTCAGATCATATATTATTCGGTGCTTATTCTAAGTCTGGAGACCCGATTTTTTTATTAATAACCAAAAAAAAATTATTATTATTAATAACCAGATCCTCCAATTATTTTCATCCGTACCCAAACCGCCCCTCCATGGGCGGTTTACCCCTCCCCCCCCAACCCGCCCCCGCAGGGAGCGGTTTACTAATTTTTTTTTTTTAATGCGATGATGTTTATAATTTATGTATTTTGTAATATATATTTGTTTATATTTTTAATACGATGGATTTTATAATTTGTAACTAGTTTAAAACATAAGTGAACAAAATAATCAAATAACGTCTAATCAACATAAAATATAGAAACGAAAACAAAGTGAATAAAATCAGCAAATAACGTCTAATCAACATACAATATAGAAACGGAAATATAAAAATACTACGTCAGGTCTACAATATGAAATATAAAAAACTAGCGACGACGACGAGAAGGACCGGACAGTGACAATCTGGGAGCCGGCCCGCACGCCCTCGGCGGCTGCACACGGGTCCTTTGTCGCTGCACACGCCTCCTCGTTATGAGTCAGATCCACATGCATGTCCTCCTCGTCATCAGAATCATCCATATGCATGTTCTCCTACATTGTGCCCGTGGATCGTCGGTATGAATCGGGCCATGGATCATATAGAGTAGCCTGTGATGGATCCGTCTTCCATGGATCCGTCTCCCATGGATCGGTCTCCCAGTCCCCAGTATATGTGCTCGGGGGCTGTGTCCCGAACATAGCAGTCTCCTAAGCATCAGTGGGCTGCTGTGCCCCACTGCCACTAGCCTCGTGGTCGTGCTGCCTGGGGGGTGGCATCGATGGTGTGGCTCCGGTGAGATCCTCTACACCAGTGGCGGTGAGGCCAAAGTCTGCCGGAGTGAAAGTGGGTTCGGCACACCATATAGGATGACCATCCTGCAGTTATATAATGTTAGTTTTTCTTTATGAAAATAACAAAAATTTAATTTATACAGAGACGAACCAGCTTACCTCGCCAAGCTGCACTGGCACATTATATTTATTGTAGTAGGCGTGCCATTTTTTGTTGTTGAGCACCCAATCGTGGACCGCCCAATCCGGGTTGTCTTCTGCAACATTTGAGTTGAAGTTGTTAAGAACACACTTTGAAAACAAAATTGATGTGTATTATAATTTCACTTATAATACCTTCGGAGGCTGGTGGTAGGTCATCATCGTATACGAGAACCCGTTCTTGATTTGGCTGGTTCGGAGCTTGTGAGTCTTTCTTGATCTCACGCCAGTTGATGTTCTCACCAGCGTCGTGCAACATGCCAATGAGGTGCCCATCGAACTGGGAATCCTCGACGATCGGAGCAGTGTGATGCAGCATAGTACACCCGAACGCCCGAAAACTTTTTTTCGCCATGCACACCAAGCTGTGTGCAACTCCTCGAATCCCCGTTAGTATCTAATCATAATGATTAGTTAGAAAATGAGTTGTATGAAAAAAATTAATACTACAAGTAATCTTTATTACTTACCGCTCGAGTACTGGTCGGGCCCTACGGCAAATGGGTCTTACTCTCGTCAACCATCATTCTCTGCCGAAGAGAATCATCGTAGTCGCCCTGTAAGTACACCGAATTCATGCACCACCGCTGGTACCAACCATATATCGCAATGCCCATGGTTCCGCTCCCAAACTGACGTCTGCCGGGTCAGGCGGGACCCACAAGTGGTTCTCAGGCGTGCAGGCAATCCTATAATGGCCTAAATGGCGGCCGCTCCAATCCACCTCTGGCTTCTTATGGAAGGTACTGCATTATAAGTTAGTTAGATACAATTTGTAAAATAATATCAATATTTGGGTGTGTATTACTTACTTGTGCAACTTCTCCGTCTCATCCTCACCAAGTATCGGGTCATCCGGGTTGAAGGCATCGAAGCTGAACTGACAAGGAACCCGATCAGGATAGTGATACTCAACTATCCAGTAACAAACGACCGGACCACGGTATAAACTGAGATCCCTCTGTTCCATCGTCAAGCGACAGAATATTCTAGCCCGGTACCACGCCTGATACGGGAACCAATTGATGTTTGTCTGCTGCAACAGTTGGAGCTGATTCCGGACGGACGAGATACCCGCCATCCCTCCCCTCGGCGTATTAAAATAGCAAAGGCTGCTACCTCATATGGCACCGTATGGAGGGCTTTTGTCGATGTCGGAGCCCCTTTGCCACTTCACGTTCGATGGAATTTCGGGTCGACAGACCGGTAGGTGCGACCAGGACCATTGTTGTAGTAGAAGGAGTGGCCCATTTAACTGTTGGCTGCCTCTCTGAAATTGTAGATGTGTATTTTTTATTATCTAATTAAAAAAAGAGAGTAAAAAACATTAATTGAAGAAGACTTACCAGACAAGCGTAACACAGTCTTCTGTACAAACATGCAGCCACGGCTCCACCCCAGTTCCACCGCGATGGCTTGTCGAGTAGCTCCAGCTGCTAGAGGAACCTAATCGGAACCGAGTCGCCACTAGAATCGACAAACATCATGATACCACATAAGTCAAGCACGAATGCCCTAACATACCTCTTGACAAGCTCCACGTCAGACGTCAATGGGGTAATGGCAATTTCGGCGGCATATTGGCGGAGAGCCTTAAGACTGATGCAGTACTGGGAGAACTTCTCATCATCGTTCTCATTCTTCCATTTTAGCTTCTTTGCCACCCCCTCCACATGCACACCCAACAGCTCTGGGATCAACGTCGGGAGTGTCTGATGATCCGAGACACCTCCTACCGGATCACCATCGATCCGCAGACCCCATAAGGCACTCACGTCCTGTAAGGTCACTGTCATCTCCCCCACCGGGAGATGGAATGAATGGGTCTCAGGTCGCCATCTCTCCACGAGACCGTACATAAGTGCCTGGTCAATCCGCCGTGGTTGTTTCATTGTGGCTAGCTGGTACAACCCGAGGTTAATGAGGTACCGATCCATCAGTGGATTTGCGACATACTGTATATCTGGCGAACGGTGCCGCACCGTAAACATGGTCTCATCCTGCATTTATCAATGTTTTAGACAAGTGGAATTGAATAACTATTTGTTATTTGAAACGTACCTCAATCGATGCAAGTGAGACACGGTGAAGTCTGTGAGGGACCCACAGGAGAGGACTAAACGTATCTGCACGATGTGGTGCGCCATCCCATGGATCGACACCCTCCGCAGTGGGATCGGCATGAGCCTGTGAACTCTCGCCGGTCTCTGACGTATCTCGTGGTCGCTCACGTCGAGGTCTAGTCATGCTGCATTTGAAACAATTTCTAACAATTTTATTTAACAATTCCTATGAGATTGTATAACTTAATTTCACTCAATTAAATTTCAACCCTGTTATTTTCTCAAATTTTCATCTAATTTTTAAAACCTAATTTCAATTATAACCAATTCCAATGTAACAATTTCTAACAATTCCAATCAAATAATTTCTAACAATTCCAATCAAATAATTTCTAACAATTCCAATATAATAATTTCTAACAATTTCAATCAAACAATTTCTAACAATTCCACTGAAATAATTTCTAACAATTCCAATCCAACAATTTCTAACAATTCCACTGAAATAATTTCTAACAATTCCAATCAAATAATTTCTAACAATTCCAATATAATAATTTCTAACAATTTGTACAAATTGCTACCATTTTTCAAACATTTCTAACTATTTCTAACAACCCTAAATAATTACAATCAATTTCTACTAAATTCAATAACAACAATTTCAACCACATCCCGCAATTTCTAACAATTTCATATAAAACCTGCAATTTCGAATAATTTATACAAAATTCCAAACAATTTATAAAAAATCTAAATAATTTATAAACAAGTTAAAGAAATAATTTCATACCCGAAAATGAAATCGGAGCGACGGCGCGGCGGCGACTACGCACTCGGATGGAGAGAGAGAGGGAGAGAGAGAGAATGGCGGGTAGAGAGAGGGAGAGAGGGAGAGGGCGGGAGAGAGAGAGAGGAGTCGAGAACGGTTGAGAGGTGCGAAATGTCGCGTCCGGAACGAAAAAACGAGCTTTTTTGGCCAAATCCGGCGGTTTGGGGGTGGTTTCGGGTGGGGGGCTATGGGGTGGGGGCGGGTAGGGTTTGGTTTGGAGAGGGAGGGTATTTAAAAAAAATAATAAAAAAAATTTAGTAAACCGCCCCCTAGGGGGGCGGGTTGGTGGAGGGGGGGGGGGAGGGGGGTAAACCGCCTCATGGGGAGGCGGTTTGGGTACGGATGAAAATAATTGAAGGATCTGATTATTAATAATATATATATATTTTTTTGTTATTAATAAAAAAAATCGGTCTGGAGACTATCGCTATAGCGCTTTGGAGACTAAAGCACTAAATTAAGAGGATGTCTAGACGTTATTGTTGATAACGTCCATTTTTTTTTTTTTTTTGTGTTTTGCCAGTTATAATTAATTGAGGGCCCGACTTATATTTTATGGATGAATAAGATTTCAAATCATCCGGTCAACGTATGAATAAATTTTCAGAAAATTAAAAAGTTTTGCTGGCTTTTTTTTTTTTACATGACCCGTGGGCCCATCTCAACTATCAAGCTTCCTGAGTACATTCTCTATAGTTTCAATTGGAGTTAAAAGCAAGAGGGAAAACAAAAGGCTATATCGCACACAAGTCAGGTTCTGTGCAGCCACCTTTATCCCAGCCAAACAGCCTGCCTTGAGTTGCCAGAATATGCGGCATTCTCATCTCCTGCTCCTCTCTATTGCAGTAGATTACTCTCATCTTCCCTTTAAATTTTGCCTGCAACAGTCATGCTTCCCAAATTTCTTCATAGGATCTCCAATCGTTTATCTCTGGCCTATCCTTTCCCAATGATTGCACAGTTTCTTTTGAATCAGACCTGACTTCTCCAGCCCCCTCCGTCCATTGCGCAATCATCTTGCACCCTTCCAATACTGCTCTTGCCTCTTCTTTTGCCGGTGACAACGCTTGGATATGCCTAGAGACCCATTGTATCACTCTTCCTTCTCTGACAAGTACTATCCCAATACCTGCGCTTCCCACTTCCATCCACGAGCCATCTACAAAACACTGGACATCGGGTTGGGGTGGACCTGCCCCTGAATCCGGACTTGATGTCAGATCCTGTACCCGGTTTGGTCCATTTTGTGAGGATAGTATTCTGACCTCACAACTTTGCCATTCTCTATTGTAGTATTGTGGGCATGTTTGCAGTGAGTAAGTTTTTGCACCCAAGACAGCGTCATTTCTCCCACGCCAGCATGCCCACATTGTGCAAACAAAAGAACATACCTGATGAGTATCCATAGCTTGAAACATCCCATCTATTATGTCTTTCATTGTTCCCCTTACTTCCCCTGCACATAGGCCTAACGGTGACCTCAACCAAGCAACCCTCGGCCCATCACAGTGAAAGAGCATGTGCAGAATTGTTTCATTGTCCCTTTGACACAACTTACAGGTTGGCAGAACAGTGGGAATTCTCACAGCAATGACAGCGTTTACCGGCAGGGCCCCCTTGATACATCGCCACAAGAAAATCTTCCGCTTTGGAAATAACCCGGGATTGCCCCAGACTCTTTTCCAGAACACCTTATCCGGCTCAGCCCCAGTATCGCCCTTTACCAACTGATAAGCCTTTTTAACAGAAAACGTTCCACTTTTTGCAGCTGTGAAGAGCAATCTGTCAGAGGCCGGTCTAGGGGTCGGTCTAATGGAGTCATCTGCTGCTATTAAGAGTGCTTGAGTGAAGCCAAAAGCTTGAAGCAGAGCTTGAAAATCCCACTGGTTGGACCCCGGTTCGATTAGCGACGATACGAGCTGCTGTCTCTGCTCACCATTGATTGCCCTGAAAAGCCTCCAGTTAGGGAACCACGGCTGCGAAAATACAAGTTTGTCTTCCCCAGTGCCGATTTTCCAGAGGTGTTCCTGGATGTCGGGTCTAAGGTTGACTACTTGTCTCCAGAATAAGGAACACGCATATCTCCTCTGAGTGTCCCAAAAAGCTCCACGCGGGAAGTACTTTGCTGTGATAGTTTTTACCCATGGCTTATCTGGTTGGGAGGCTATATGCTCCAGATGTTCTTCAACATGAGAGCCTTGTTTATATCAGCCAAGTCTCTTAGCCCCAAGCCCCCCATACCCTTTGGTTTTGTTACATCCTTCCATGCCACGTAAGCCATTTTCTGCTTGTCCTTTGTGCCACCCCATAAGAAGTTGCGGGATATTGCCGTCAACTTAGTAATGACCTTTTTAGGGATCATAATTGTACCCATGTCATAGACAGGGAGACTCTGAAAGACTGATTGTATTAGAATCAGCCTTCCTGCATGGCTGAGCGCTTTGGATTTCCAGAGGTTTAGCCGGGATTCAAATTTCTCAACTAAATAGTCAAAATCAGCAGGAGAGCTAACTGATACCGGGCATCCCAGGTATTTCTCTCCCCTTTGTGCTTCAACTATGTTAACCCTTCTTGTGAAATTTGCTTTGGACTGGTCAGAGGTGCTTTTACTGAACCACACTTTAGACTTTTCTTCATTAATCATGAGACCTGATGCCATGGCGAAGTTATGCACAATTGCAAGAAAGAGTGAGACTTCTCTATTATCTACCTTCCCCATTAAAAGTAAGTCATCCGTGAACATGGAACATGTCATTGACCTAGCTGATGGCGCCACCTTCAGCCCCCTTAGTTGACCTCTCGATTGGCTTACCTCCAACATTCTTGCTAATGGGTCCATTGCCAAAATAAAGAGATATGATGACATCGCGCACCCTTGACGCAGCCCCCTGCTTGGTGTGATAAAACCATCTCCGTTTCCATTGAGTATGATTGTAAACTTCGCCGATTTAACACATGCTCGGATCCAAGTACAAAAACGGTTTGGGAACCCATACCTTGGCAGCATGGCAGCAGAGCAAATAAATAGTCCTATCTAACTCTATCAAAAGCTTTAGCAAGGTCCGCCTTTAGCACAAACTGCTCATCTCCACTACGTTTCTGAAAACCATGTAGGATTTCGCGAAGTAGCATTATGTTCTCCGAGATTTCTCTCCCCGGGATGAAAGCCGTCTACGCTTGGGAAATCAGACTATTCATCCAAGGTTGCATGCGTGTTGCAATGACCTTTGAGATGACCTTGTATGTCAAGTTGCAGACACTAATCGGCCGGTATTGTGTTACCTTGGTTGGAGCCGGTACTTTGGGGATTAGAATCAAATTCGATCTAGCCACTGTCTTTCATTTCCGCTGTGGAGAAGAAGAGCTTTACTTCTCTTACAAGGACCGGGCCTAGGCTTTCCCAATTTTGCTGAAATAGGGCTGCAGTGAGTTCGTCCGGGCCTGGGCCCTTTGTCGGGCCCAGTGCAAATAAGGCTTTTTTTATCTCTACTTCGTCAGGGTCTTTTTGGAGTTCATCATGGACCTTAGGCGGGACTGGTCTACTCCAGCAGTGTAGTCCATTGGGATGTTAGGAGGCCCAGTCGCAGCCGCATTCTGGGGCAGCCCATAAATCCCTCTAAAGTGCTGCACAAACTCACGTCTAATTTCTTCCTCCGTCACTGCCCAGTCGCCATTTTCCTTCATGATTGCAGCTATTCTATTTCTCCTCCGCCTCATTTTGGTTGACAGGTGAAAAAAGTGAGTATTTTGATCACCCATCAAATTCCAATTTAGACGTGATCTTTGGAGCCAAAAGAGTTCCTGCGCCGCAATGAAAATCTGATAGTCTCGCTGTAATTTTTCAATCCTCAGCCTTATCGGACCTGTTTGAGGTTGTCTGACAAGATCCGCCATCTCTCGTTCTATCCTTTTAAGCTCCCAGTTTGGGTCTTTGGTGCCCAGTTCCCAACCTCTTATCTCCTTTTTCAGTGCCTGATATGTTTCCTCCCAAGTCCCACTTCCTTCTCCAACTGATCATGCGCACAGTTCTTTAAACTCACTTTGTTGCAGCCACGATTGTTCTATCCTGAACTTCTTCTCCCTGCTTCGGTGCTTCAGCTCTGTTCTCAATAATATTGGTAGATGGTCGCTGCTGTAATTGGGAAGATGGAAAACTTTCGAATTTGGATAGCAGCTTACCCAATCCGCGGTGGCGATTCCTCTATCCAATCTCTCAAGGATCAGATTTCTACCCCTTTGATTATTCGCCCATGTAAAGGACGGGCCTGAGTGGTCAAGGTCCACTTGACCTGATCTTTGCATGAATTCTCTAAACCGCCTGTGCTTGCCTTTTAGATTGGTAACTCCACCTTGCTTCTCTTTCTGGGATGAGATGCAATTGAAATCTCCAATTGAACACAGGGGTCGGTTGGTGGTTGTTATGTAGTGGTTGATGTGGTCCCATATGTACGTGTTGACCCGATCGTCACAGTCACCGTAGACTGCAAAGAGAGTCCATGGCTCAATCGAAGGACTGAACTGGACTTGTGCAACTATAAAAAAGAGAGAAGTTTCAATGATCTTCACTGAAACACTGTCTGACCATAGAAGCCAGAGGCCCCCAACCCTTCCTCTGGAGGGAATGATTTCGAAATTATTAAGGGGCAGACTTACTATTCGTCTCAAAGCATTACTTCTTCCACCCTTAGTCTCTGAAACAAATGCAATGTCGGCCATTGTGCTGCGGAGGTAGCGGCACAAAATCGGAACTGTCGAGAGCCCTCCGCTGCCTCGACAGTTCCAGGAAAGTATACTCATAAAGGGGTCAGCGGCAAAGTCTGTCTCGCCGCTTTTGATTTTCTTGTGAGCATCTCGCTGGAACTTTCTCCCTCTGACATCTCGCCATCTTCCTTATCCCTGTGCGAACCATCAGGTGCTGCAATGGAATTAGAGCGGGGAACCTGAGGTCCCAGGTTTGTCTCTTGCAAAGTTCTTTTGAGCCTAGAGTTCTTTGTTGTCTTGATCGGATCCTGCTGATTCTGACGCGCTGGGTTTGGGATGAGCATTGGGTCTGTAACCCAGGGTCCAATAGTCGGGTTGAGGATGTTCGCCATCTCAGGCCTGTTTTTGTTTTCCTCCTTGTTTCAGATTCTCGCCAACCTTGCTCTATCTGCACATGTACTGACCTCATGCCCCAGCTTTGCACAGAATACACAAGCTCTCCCCAGCCTTTCGTAGACAACATAGACTCGTACTTCTCCCATTGTTGGGTGGGATAGGTTTACTATGTCCTTCAGTGCCTCCTTAATTGGTACTGCCAGCTTAACTTTGAAAAATTGCTTCCCACCAATGTGCTCCAGGATCGGATCAGAGACAGCATTCCCAATTTGCCCTGTCAGGAGAGATATACCTTCATCATTCAAGGAATCCAGCGGTATATTATGGAACTGGACCCAGATTTCCCCTGTTTGGATGTCAGGATTTTGTGCAACCCGTTGCGAGTTACAGGGAGCAGTGACCACCAGGTCTTGTCTATAGGACCAAGGACCTTCATCCAATACTCACTGATATTCAGATCAGCTTGTTAGTTCCACTAGATAGGTGCCCCTGTCAAGCTGCTTGACATTGCTTCTGGTTGTATTCCCCAAGCCCTCCTCATCTGTTTTTCGAACTGGTCGGTGAATACGAGGCGGTCAGTGCATACCTTGGCGAGTACACACCATTCCCAGTTCCTTGTATTTGTGGCAGATGTTGGGAGTAAGATCGATGGCTGGCTCGAGCTCCCTTTTGTTTGCAATCCTGCAAACTTTCTTATTAGTTCTTCATCAGAGACATCCATGGGTGCTCTGCTCTGGTTGGATTTTGTGGGAGGGAGTTTTTGGATTTGAATATGTTTGTGCGTTTTCGATTTTGGAGGAGAATTAGAGGGGTGTTTCTATGTATAGTGGAGGGATGTGGCCCAAGAATGGACGGCAGGGTGATTTTGGTTGTGGCATTCTTGTATTTTGCTTTGGGGATTATTGGGCTGGGCTTTTGTTTTGTAATGGGTGGAAGCATGGAGGGGAAGGTTCTACTGTTATTCTTTTTGTCAGCGCAGACTGGAAAAGCAGCTTCTTGGCTGCCGATTTTTTTATTAATCAAAATAAAATTAAATAAATATCGAAAAAGACGATAGGATTCGGTGGATTTCGAAAACTAATAAGGACAGTGGAGAAATTAACGTCCATATAGACTGTGAATTAATCAACGTCCCTCCTAATCCTAATCAAGCCAGCTTAATCCAAAGACGCGAAGCAGAAAAAAAAAATGCGCACGGACAGTGAATTAATCAACGTCCATTAGAGACTGTGATTAACTGCGCATCCATGGACGTTAATTTTCAGTGAAAATCGGTTCATTGACCTCCTCGCTCTGAGAAGCTTGGCGAACACTGTCTCGTTCTCTCAGGTGAATCTCAGATTTCAGGTATTTCCTTCTAGATTATTTTATTAGTTTCTCTCCGTTCTCTAATTTCTCTTGCTTGTTGTTTATCTTTCTTTTGCTTCGTCTCTTTCTAATCTGTCATTTTGGTACAGCCTTTTGTCCTTTCTTTGTTTGTTTGAAGTCAAATTAATCAGAGGTATCTGTCGTTTACAAGTCTTCCAACAAAGAAAGGACAGACTCTTACAAGTCTGGGAGATGTACATGGACACGCAGTTAATCACAGTTCCTGAGGAATGTTAATTAATTAGGACTGTATTTTTTTTTTCTCCTTCGTGTCTTTGTATTAAGCGGGAAGATTAGAATTAAGAGGGACGTTGATTAATTCACAGTCCGTATGGACGTTAATTTCTTCAGCGTCCTTATTAGTTTTTGAAATCCACCGAATCCTATCCTCTTTTTCGATATTTATTTAATTTTATTTCGATTAATAAAAAAATCGGTCTTGGCTGGGTGTGAAAAGAATGGAGGTGACATGGATGTTGGGGCCGATTTTTTTTATTAATCAAAATAAAATTAAAAAAATATCGAAAAAAGAGTTAGATGCTGAGTTTTTTCGAAAAGTAATAAGGACATTAAATTTTTTAGCGTCCCTACGGATGTTAATTAAATTAACGTCCGTGCTAATCACAATCTCTCGAACTAATTTAAACTCTGAAAAAAAAAAAAATTTCAGGGACGTTGAATTTTTCAACGTCCGTGAACAGTTCAAATTAACGTCTTTGATTTAGGGTGAGTTAGGTTGGTTTGAATTTATTTCTAGCATCCTACCAAGAGTTCTGTAATTTTTGTTATCCAGATGAAAAGTAAGATTTCTGTCACGGTCACCATTGTATTCACTGAGTTGGAACTCTAAATTGATTTATGTGAAATGCAGAATGCTGTAATTATCGTTTAAAAAATTTAGTAGTAAGTCAGATATGAAAATAATGCAGTTGATGGGACTTTCGGAAGGAGATAAGGAGGCACTTGTTTACATTCTCAAAGCATCTGTGGTTATGGAGGGATTGTAATTACTGTTCACGGACGTTGAAAAATTCAACATCCCTGAAATTTTTTTTTTTTTTTTTCCAGAGTTTAGATTAGTTGAAGGGATTGTGATTAGCACGGACGTTAATTTAATTAACGTCCGTAGGGACGCTAAAAAATTTAACGTCCTTATTAGTTTTCAAAAAAACTCAGCATCTAACTCCTTTTTCGACATTTTTTTAATTTTATTTTGATTAATAAAAAAATCGGATGTTGGGGTGGCGTTTTCTCATTAGCGTTATGATTCCCTGTGGAGCGATGTTTTGACTGTCTGTGTGCTAGATCAGGTCTCCGATCGAATAGGTGATACAGAGTATAAAAATTAAAATTGATGAGGAAACATATATGTCCAAATCTCTTTTCTTTTACAATAGAATTTAAACAAAATTTTTTAGAAATTTAATTTGAGTAGGTATGTGAGCGGAGTGTGTATGAGTTTATGATCTTGCCGAAATTTTTTTAGTTACCATTTGAAAAAGAAAAAAAATACGAAGTTGACATGGGTTTGAGAAAAAAAATCAATTATATCCGTTAGACAAATATTATGAGTATCAGCGGTGGTGAATGTAGGATTTTTATCAAGGTAGGACAAGAAATTATCTAATCAGATTAAAACCAATTAGATTGAAACTAACTCTCACGGATCTTGATTAGCAATTGAATTCATTTTAAATTGCTAATTAAATCACGATTAAGTTTAAATTGAAATTAACTCTCAAATTGACAATCAACGTCCTGCGCTGATGGAGGAGGAGAGGAGGAGCACGGCCTGAGGTACTGCGTGGTTGGAGAGAAATTGCGGCTGTGGAGGAGGTAGAGCATCGTCAAGATGAATTTACCAGCTAAGCCTGGAGAAAGAAAATTGTGAGCAGAGCTAGGAGAAGAGTAAATAAATTACGCTAGTAGGTTGTGGGATTTTTTTTAGTTGCGCAAATTTTAAATATAATGAGTTGTGTCTTACTTCATTTCTAAACAAAACAGATTGCGTATACACAAAGTCTTTTATTTTTTTCAGAGCTACATCTGTCCCTGCTCAAGAATTGCCCTAATTTGCAGTATGCTGCATCTGTCCCTGCTCAAGGATGGCACACACATATTTTCTGTGCACCATCCAAAAATTTGATAATGCGTATATGTGTGTCACAAGAGTACTACTTTTGAATGGTGTGCAGATAATATCTGCGTGCCAATTTTGAATCGTACTCATACCAAGTGCAATAAATTCTTTTCAAACTCATATCAACTACTTTTGAATGGTGCGCGGATATTTGCAGATAATATCTGCATGTCAATTTTGAATTGTACTAAGATAATATCTGATAAATGTGAGGTTTGATTTCTTACTGTTTTTTTCTTCACATGTGAGGTTTGATTTCTTCGGAGCTCATACAAAATTAAATAATTTGACAGAAGCAATACAATATAATAGTCAGATATAAGTCCGAATTGATGTGACGAGTTGTAATGTAATAATAGATTTACTCTTAATATTAGAGCTAAAAAGCAGTTATTTGAATTTTTAATAAAAAGGGTTATGTTTGAAAATTCCATATTTTTAACGAAAAATTAAATGGGAGGTATTTGTATCTATTTAGAAAATATATAAAAATAATATTTATTTAGTTTAAAAATACAGAAGGTGTTTTGAGAAATATAGGATATCCTTCTCTCCAATTTTTTTTAAATACTTGAAATAAAATCACTATCATTTGTGAAAACACAAAGTATCTGTTGACAACTGAAAACACAAGATGCTTCCATGCTTGCGTTCAGAAATTGATCAGAATCGGCAAGGAAAGTAGTAGTAAAATTTCCTAGGAAACGCATTATGTAACCATCACAGGAGTAACCCAAATTTCCAGTTAACCAATAATATAAAATAAATCTGAACATAAGTGTGAATTAATTTAATTCCAGATTGTTGTCATTTTTCGCGGAAAAAACCGACCAAGGAAAGAATTCGCATCCACTGAGGTACCTCAAACTTTGCGTGACTTTTTGGAATATCTCAATCGTTCAAATACGTTCTGCACGAATCTCAAAGTAAAAATAATACTGGCCCCCTTACGCTGTCCCGAATAGGCACCGGACACGTCGGTCACGCAAAAATTGAGATATCTCAGAGGACACGCACTAACAAGGAAAGTCACTACGTCAGCAAAGATTTTGATGGTTGCATCACTGGTTCCTCTCTCTGATCTTCTCTAGAATTTCCCATGTAGAATTAGGTAAACGTTTTTTTTTTTTTTTTTACATTTAAGAGTGTAAATTGAGATTCATTTTTCTGTTATGTTTAAATCATCCAATCTACAATGAATAAATCAAACCAGCAAAAAAACATCAATAATATTTTTATTATATATGACCGATGCCGATTTTTCTTCTTCTTTAAACATAATGGCTCATACGTAAAAAGGACAATATTCATATTTCACCGAAGCAAAACAAAATATAATAAAAACGTGACAATACTAGACAATGACTTATTTTTGACAATTTTGAAAATATTTTTTTGAATTAATTTGATTTAAAAAAAACCGAGAAACAAAATTTTAGATATGTTGTTGGACATATATACAGAGAGTATCAATCAAACTTTAGTATTATTTGTTATGTATTTTTATGATTCACTAAATTCAAATGGTAGAAAAATTCAATCATTTGATGCATACACTAAATCTCGTTAGTTTTTATAGGTATAATATCCAACAATATAAATCATACTTATAATATTTTTCTTTCTTAGTGATAGTTAATAATCTCTCCAAAAATAGGGGAATGATTTCTCATCTTGATTTTACCTCCACACTATTCAGTACTATTCTAGAGGAAGCAACCTCCTTTAATCTGTAAATCAAGTCCAGATCCACTCTGTCCTTTCTCTGTAAACAATCAAATAAAGCATCACTGACTGCATGGTCCCTTTTCTTACATCGTTTCCTAGTAGGGTCCACGCGTCAGAACATTTATACATGCTTCATGTTCGTTATGTAAAACAGAGATCGTGATTCCT
Organism: Carex cristatella; assembly: GCA_024447775.1. Lineage (NCBI taxonomy): Eukaryota > Viridiplantae > Streptophyta > Magnoliopsida > Poales > Cyperaceae > Carex > Carex cristatella. The sequence continues at coordinate 2,249,490 of JAJHPF010000028.1, read as the reverse complement.
TTGACGCGGAGGTAGGTTTGAAAGTTCCTGGTCAATTCTCACTTCTTTCCTCTTTGACCTTCCTTTTGCGCATTTTCTTTTCTAAACCTGGTTTACTCCCCTCAATTTTGTACCAATAGAGCAGTTATCTTTTTCGTGTTTTGCATGTGAAATGAGTTTTCAAATAGACCCGGTTTTCTGTCAATTACTAGAACAATATTAATTATAAATTAAAAAAATAACTTAAAAATATATTGATTTCTGACAAAATAGTTGTAGAAACTAGATATTAATTATTATAGATATTTGTTCTTCTCTAAAATTAATTTCATTTTCGTTTTGTTGAAAAAGATTTTCATCACAATATTCAGTCATTATTTTTTTTCCAGAGGAAATAAATCATAAAATTGAAAATATATAAGGGGTTAATAATTTTTAAATAATTTTAGTAGAGAAATACAAAAGTAGTTAGGAAGCATTAGACTATAGAATAAAAAAAATGTACCATTCAAATTTCCAATCTTTTCTGTTTACTAAAAGTTCTCATTAAAAATTCAATGACATATACATCAGTATAACTTGATTTATTACATAAATAGTAGACAAAACAATCATACCTTACATTTATTTTTTTTGAAAAATAAGAATTCATGTGAAAATTAAATTGGAATTTCAACACGAGACTTATCAAAATCTATACTAATTTTCAGTTCACTATTTTGGCTAATTATCAAGCAACTATTATTAATTGCATAAAGATGTGAAATGGATCTCAACAACAAGCCATATATGAAGCTAGTAAAATGATAGCCCGGTGCATCTATTTATTGGTACACCAGGTACACGGAAAAATTACCCATGCATACTTAACGGTCAACGGATTTCTATCTCTTTTCCATTCTACTTCTAATATGACCAAAGACCGGTCTTATGGCTGACACATCAAGGGAACTAGTCGAAAAATCAATGGAACTTACTAACACAGGGATCGCACTTTTTCACATTTACCCACCTATCTTTTAGTATTTCATAAAGTAGAAATTCATACCTGAAATTAATCATTTTTTTTGAGAGAAAACCCGTAGGTGCATTCAGAGGCGGATTTAGTGTATAACAATGGTGGTCAATTGACCCCCATTTTTAATTTTTTTTTTTACTAATATGTAATTTTGTTACATTTTACAATAAAATATTATGAAATGGTAAAAATGACTTCCATTCTCCGTGAAATTTTTTATATTATTGACTCCCATAATTCGAAAATCTGACTCTGCAGTTTGCGCTTAGACATCAATATGAAGTGCTTTATATTATTGACCCCCAGAGTTCGAAAGTCAGGCTCTGCCCCTGGATGCATTGCATTTAAATAAATGTTCAAACATATTACTGTACACCAAATAGAAAATAACTGAGTAAGAAAACTACATGCTGCTGGAATTAAAAAACAAACCCTAAAAAATAAAGTTATTATGACTGGAAAAATTAACTAACCGATGCTTTTAACTACCACACCCGTTTTTTCAGTGTGCAAAAAAAAAAAAGGAGGGGGCGCTTTGTAACTTCACCATTTCTCTTCCAGGGACAGACATAAGTATAGTTAGGGGTGCTAAGCCACCCTAAGATTTGAAAAATTATATTACTAAGTATATAAAAATCATACTAACTTGTTTGTTTTACATGTATAAGCCCCCTTATAACAAATGATGTTTTATTTAGCCCACCCGATACTCAAAATCCTGGTTCCGCCCTTGTTCCCTTCTGATAAACTGAAATTAATCATTGAAGTCATGCACATTACCTAGTTTTGTTTCTATTTAGATTATTTTAGTGTTTAGAATGTCATAAATATATCTTAATTGTTCACCAAAATTCCTTTATTAGTTCATAGATGAAAATTACATATATCCTTTCTTATAATACAAAATAAGTAGTTTATAAAATATTTATTGCATACAGTGGTAGAGCTATATTGAAACAATTGTCTACTTCTGACTTTTAAAACCGAATATAAATTATACAATTGTGTTGTTGTTTATTTTTGAAGAAAATTTTATCTATTTCTGAACAGTTCACAATATGTTAGTTGTACAGATAGATTATTAATAAATATACCCTGTCTAGACTCCTGATTGCGTAGCATTGCTTGTATATATTGTACAGCTCTCATGATTAATATACCGAGATTTTGGTCATTTCAATCCATGTTTGGAATAAATAATTTTTAAAGTGCACAAGGGTACATGTGTAAAACCTACGGAATTCGAAACTTGTTTTTCTTTGGTCAACACTTAACAGAGTAAACACCTTGAAATATAGGTTAACCATGTATTATGCTATATTAACACCGCTTCTTTCATTCTCCCTCTCTTCTACCGCAAGCTCAAGCTCAAGCCCATTTCCGCTCATCTTTCTCTCTCTCTTTCACTCTCTACCTTTCGTCACATATACCAAGTTCACAGTTTGTCTATGTAATCCCCAGTTTAATCACACTATCATGCTGCTACCATGATATCATACGAAAGATTCATCATTTGAACTCGGACATAAGCTCTGTTTAAGCGGTTTTGCTCCTTCTCATCTTTTCTAAAACAGAGTCCTCTGTTTCTTATATCTCCATTTCTCACATTTCAGACATGAGCTCTGTTTACTAAGCTTTGCTTCTTCATCTCATAAATATAGAGCTTCAGTGCCTCTAATGCATTTTCATTGATTTCTATGCAGAAAATTAGTTCCCAATGTTGCAAGGTTTATTCTGTAAAATAGAGCACTCTGTTTTATCATACATGAATTTCCCATAATTCTCTCTTGCAAAACACAACTACTGCATCATTTCCTCTTTTGCACATTTCCAATTAATCACTGAAACTCATTCTGAAATTTCCTCTGAAAATAAAGACTTCTTCAAAGGCACATAAAAAACCACAGCACATTTTCTATATCTTTAAAAATGGAGAATGAAACCATGAACGATAACAAAAGCATGGACATGAGTTATCTCCTACAGATCTTATCAGAAGGGGAAGAAGAAATGAGGCGCCTATCTTTGAATCTGACTGAGCCGCTACAAGCCACTGCCATGCAAGTTCAAAACAAATTCAGCCAGGCTATTGACATTGTGAGTTCCATGGAGGTTACCGGCATGCAGCAGATGCTGGTGTCTGGTTCTCCGGGACAGTCTGGCAGTGGCAGTCCGAGGAGTGAGGGATCAGAGCGTTCAATTAAGAAGAGGTATGGTGATGATATATATTATTATTTATAGTTTGAATGTGTTACTTTTGCATTTATATATTGTTTAAATGTTGGTCTTGCCAAACTAGCTTGCTGAGACAATAAAATTTTGAAGTTTTCAACTTAACTATATTGAAGAGGAGGATTTTCCTTTGCAAATTGGCACCTATGTTTTATGCAACATGCAAATCAGATGAATAATTATCTTGATTGCAACACTTTTAGATATAATACATGTGCAATGGTATATGAGTATTTCTTTCAAGATTTCAGAAATTGCTTACTTTGGGCCATGTTTGGTTGTGGAGTAAAATTAATGAGAATTAAATTGCTTACTCCATGTTACTCCTCATATTTTACATATTGTTTGGTAGTTGGAGTCATGGCTTCAATTAATCTACTTGGTGGAATAAGATGTTGAAAAATGTGTTTTTTTTTTTATGACAGTGGACCATATAAGTGGAGTAAGTATAGAGTAAGTTAATTTAACTAAATAAGTGAAGTAAGTTACTCCGGATTAAGTCACCTCTTACTCCATCTTGCTTCTTCTATTTTACTTCTCATTTGGCTCCTTAAGTATGCACTAAGAGATTTACTCCACCTTACTCCACATGACCCAAAGGTTTAACCAATAATAAAATTGAGCCAGTTTTGGTTGGCTTACAATTGGATGATAAAGGTCCATAAGAGAATTTTTTAATATTTTGTAAACCATATTTTTGGAGCCTTATATTCCCTCACTTTCTTTTTCTCCTTTTCTCTCTTGTTTTTTACCATATCACATCACCTGCTGAAGAGGCAGGGAAATTCTTACCTTATTTTAACAATTTTACTTCAGAAAGGGAACGGTAAAGCGAACAATTAAAGTACAATGTACAGTTCCAAATAGTGGACCGTTGGATGCAGCCTCAGCGCCTGATGATGGATATAGCTGGAGGAAGTATGGACAGAAAAAAATCCTCAATGCAAAACATCCAAGGTATTATATTATTTTCTATTGTGGTTTTCTTCTATCAAAAGGAAAAAATGAAAAGAAAAATAGCAATTTCTATGTTTATTCTTTTCTCACCAATACAAATACAGTCTGTTTAGAAAATAATAAAAGAAAAAGATCATGAAAAGGCTCGCAAATAAATCAAATCACTACTGATATTAGAAAAAAAAAAAATCTAAAATTGATATTGTTTGTCATATAAACAACTATAGTTCTTAACAGCACATCAGTGGAAAAGGGTCTCTGAATAAACCAAGTTACTACTGTAATTCTTATGTTGACCCACAGGATTGACAAAGTGACAATTAGGCCAGAATCTTGTCACTGGTTCCATAAAATATTACAGTCATCACCAAAAGCAAAGGATTACTATTCTTACTGTGCTGGAAAACCACCATATTATGCTTTCTATATAGAACTGATCTTCTTTCTTTTTTAAATTACCTTCCTCGGGTATGGATAAGACCGAATCCATTCAGTTTTAGAAAGGATTCCATGACTGGATTCCATGACTGACCCTTCCAGTCCTTTCAACCTTGGTTCTGTAGAAGCAAGTAAGAAAGCTTGATAAATATAATTATATGATTTATATAAACTTAGTTACTGGTAAAGAAGGCAATGACAGAATCTGTTGCACCTTTTCTGTAGGATCTTTTAATTGCGAATCATAATCAGTAAGAATATAAAAAAAGCCACTTTGGTGATTTAATAGAATCTTTATTCATTAGTGATCCGTAATTCTCTCTGACTTTGACTGTTCTTTTATTTGTTTATTTGACATTTTGACCTGGAAATAAGTGACAGAATAAAGAAGGTCAAATATTTTAATTGTTGACTTTGACCTGTATGTTTGACACTATGGCAATAGTAAATAGTGACAGAATTTTGTTTATATTATAGGTCTTATTACCGTTGCACCTTTCAAAAGACCCAAAATTGTCAGGCTTTAAAGCAGGTGCAGCGCTCCGCTGAAGACCCAACAATCTTTGATGTCACATATCAAGGCGAGCACATTTGCACACAACATGCTGCTCAAACTAGCTTATCTCAGTCACTTGGACATCAACTAATCATTCCTACGCAAAATGGATCCGATAAACAATTCATGTTAGACTTCACCAACCCCAACCCTAGTTTCCCAATCGAGACTCACGAATCAGGTCACGATGAACAAGGCACCATCATCTCTCCTTCTTTCTCCATGTCTAGTAACCCTAATGTATTCTCTCCTTCCAGTACCAGTTTTGGAGGGGCATTTTCATCAGGATTTGGGTCTTCAGGTGCTTCTGACTCGAATTATTTTTCGGCATTTCCGAACGAATTTGGCAGTGACTTTGCAGGGGTTTCAAATTTTCATGGGTCAGATTTCGAGCTCAATGATGTAATACAGGTGCCTTGTTCTGGAACCTCGGGAACCAATGATTTCACTAATGAACAAGCTGCATATCCATTCAACTCACCACATGCCTTCAAGTAAGACCAAGAATACAAATTGATGCACCAGTAATTATAAAGCCAGATTGAGAGGGCTCTTCATTTCTCTCTTCTTTTCATTTCTTTTTTCTTTTTAGTCTCTCTATTGTACTGTATCATGATCTGTCTGCTGGCCAATATAGACAGATGTGGAGGACTGAGGTAGTAGTTTGATTTTAGTGTCTTACTTTAGATCCTGTAACGAGTAATTGCAATCAGAGTGGTTCTATTTCAATGGTCGTTTATTTCCTTTCTCCCAGTGTTAGTTTTTTTGAGGGTCTAACTCTTTGATCTTGCATGTTCAAAGAAGTTTGATACTTAAATGGGTTGGGTAGAAATATGGTCAACTGTTGGTTCCAGGCCCAACCTTTTCCCAAAATTACCTCAAGCCCAAAAAAGTTTAGGCCTAAGCGTTTTGACAATAAGTATCTTTTCTAATCTTAATAATTAAAAAAATCTTCTCCTTAATCTAATCTTTATCAAGTAAAATCAAATCATGCATAATGAGTATGATAGTATACAATCACACACTAATGCCATTACAGCAAGATTTGTGTGCATAACTATGGTGGTTCCATAAATATTAAATCAAATGGTTCAGATTTATTCCTCTAGAAAACAGGTACAATCCAATGCTGTCCACACATGCTGTTAAATTCCTTTCTCATTTGGGCTAGAATACTGGCAAGAGACCTCTCACAATGTCCTGTACCGGATCCTTTGGTACCAGGTTAGTACCACGACTGCACATGCTCAGTAGATATGGGATTCAAAAGGGTTGTTACCACTGGTACATACGTTTTTTGGAGATTTCTATACAATGCTTTACCCACATCCTAGGACATGCATGCAAGGATACCAGAAACCGGCATTTTCTAAGTTTTTAGGGAAAATGAATTCGTTACACACCTCCTCTTCTTTTGCACAGCAACATGGGCCACTTGGCATGCATCACCAGTCCCACTAAAGTGGATAATTACCCCTGAATGTTAAACAAGCTTTACAGGTTATTACCAATGATTAGTGGATAATTTTCCTTTTTGTATATGGATGTAATACTTGGGTGTTTCTAATAACCCAAATATGCGGTACCCTGTGTACCACTCCTTTTCTTTTTCTTTTTAAAAAAAGAAAGAAAGACAAAGTAAAATAGTAAAAAAGATAAGAGTCACTGTCTTCTTTAGCTGTACATTTGCAAGAATGCTAGGCAAGTGTTCTCTACACGATGTCCTGTACCGGATCCTTTGGTACCAGATAGGTTGATCTGGGTTAAATCTAAAAGAGGGACACACAACATCCATGGAATGAGTACCAGGTGCTTACCGTGACCTCCCATGCTCAGTATATAAGGGATTCAAAAGGGTTGTTAACACTGGTACATACCTTTTTCTGGAGATTTCTGTACAATGCTTTACCCACATCCTAGGACATGCATGCAAGGATACCAGAAACTGACCCGGGATGTTGTAGGTTTTTAGGGAAAATGAATTCGTTACACGCCTCTTCTTCTGCAGAGCAACACGGGCCGCTTAAAGTGGATAATTTTACCCCTTATGTTAAAAACAAGTTTTTACAGGTTTTTACCAAAGATTTGGATAATTTATTCTGGACTTTAAAGTAGATAATTTATTCCTTTTTAATAGTTTCTAATAACAGAAACTTGTAGTACCCTGTGTACCACTCTTTTTTCTTTTTTCAAAAAAGAATGAAAGAAAGCAAAAAGTAAAAAAAATAGTAGAGAAGACTTACTGTCTTCTCTAGCTGTACATTTGCAAGAAAGAAAACAGGAAGTTCTTATGACCAATGTGTTCTTGTTTGTTTATAAAACATGTATGATGAATATTTGCACGCATAAATTTTTTCTTATTTCTGCCTTTGAAGGTATTAATTAAAATGTGAGTGACAAGCACATGCCAATATTTGCAGTTCCTTTTTCCCGTGGGTCAAGAACTCAACAGTTGACTCACATAGTGAAAACTGCAAATTTGCAATCCTAGAAACCAATGAAACCATAGCCAAAAAAAAAATGGAACGAAAAAGGGAAGAAAAAGAAAGACAATATTAAGTCTAATAGGTCAAAAAACAAAAAGAAAATAGACTTGCAAGTAAAAAAGTATGTACTGGCATCACAGCAGCCAAGCCACTTAAAAATCCTGGTAAACTCAAAGAAGGGCATTCTGACAAAATCATGGTCCTCTGCATCTGGGTTTCTCAGGTGCTCTTTTATCTCAAGATTCACCATATTTTTTTTAAGGTCAAAGTTCAGCATCTTATCATGACATTGTCTTCCATTCACATGTAGAATTACAGTGAATCAAAATACAATCCTCAAAACAAAAGTATAAAATGTATCTACAAATATAATAGGTTCATGTTCCTAGTCATTTCTATTTCTGAGGAGTCAAAAGCATTTTTTTCTATATTGACCTATAGAAACATCGACAATGGTTTAATAGAGCCAATCATTAATTGCATCAAATTATAGACTACAGAAGAAATGAGAAATTTCTTCTCTGATATTTATAAAGCCATACAAGAAAACTGTAGGCACTGTTTCTTTGTTTACTTGTGCTACGGTGTACTTGGAGGGACATCTGATAATGGTCCTGATGTTTCAATTTTGTCCTAGACTTTTACTTGGTTCAGTTAAACCCATGTTACTTTTGGATTTTGTTTAATGAAACTAGTCTTTGGGATATATTTCTAAAGATACGGGCCAACTTAATTGTGGCCGTTCAATGCATGTCATGGAATCATTCCTTTCAGAAAATAATGCTGCTGTAATAAGTTAATTATACTTAAATAATAATTAGGTCAGCTCTAAGGTGGATGTTTGACTTCATTGATCTCCCTACTAACACTTATAGGTTTCAGTTACATCTCCCTTTTCTACAGTTTTTAACTTTTAACCAGTTACTGGTAGGGCTTGACTGTGCCGAATCCAAACATTGAAGGACTTATAAATTAATTTGATCCTAATAGAAGTTTGGGACCCTGATTAAACTGACACAAAAGGTTATCGGGTAAATTTCTGACTTGCATCAACTTTTGAATTGGATTTAACCTTTAAGGCTATCAAGACATTGTTTTACATACAGATACAAATCACATAAGCATTGTTATATTGGCCTTGTATAACTGAACATCAGTGGATCAATTGATCAACTTTTGTTTACAAAAGTGGACATAATACTGTAAAAAAGTAAGAAATTATTAGGCAAAAAGACTGAACAGAAGGGATAAGTGTTTTCTACCTAGTTGTAATAATGGTTTGAAGAGAGAAACGGGTGGCTCAACAGACGAATCGCAATCGTTTACAACAGCAGTCGAGAAACTTCTCTGAAGAGCGCAACTCAATTTATCCGAATCTAAAGAGGTAGGAGATGGCAGGAAAATGAAAAGAGGAATTAGAAACGAATAAGACGGGAGATTTCAACGGAGAAATACCAAAAAAATCTGCGAAGAACTAAAATTAAAGAAGATAGGAAAATTAATCTGCGAAGAACTAAGGCCCAAAATTTAAAATAAAAGGGCACAAAAAAGAAAGAAATGGAAATTAATCTGCGACGAACTAAAGCACAAAACTAAAGCAAAAAAGAAATATAAATTACCAAAAAAATCAGGGCACAAAATTAAGAAAGAAAGGCACAAAATTAAAAACAAAATTATCAAAACAAATAAAAAAAATAAAATTATCAAAACAAATAAAAAAAATAAAATTATCAAAACAAATAAAAAATATGTACGATGGAAGCCAACTCTGCATATCAGAGCCAGGTTTCGATCCTGGGACCTGTGGGTTATGGGCCCACCACGCTTCCGCTGCGCCACTCTGATTTGTTGATTAGTACACTTTGTTTTATTAGATAATCTAATTATTCTCAAAGTTAGAGATTAACCGCAAGTTTCTATCTGGCCCATTAGGCTTCCGTGAACCCCAATTTAACTCCTCGACCGTCACGCTTTTGTCAACTTCTACTGAGAGACTGAACTACATCCTCTGCTGTACTTTTTTATTGTGCAGCAGGATGCTGCACTTTTAATCTGGTCTGTTTGTTTTTTATCGGATGGACAAAATAAGATTTTAGCATGAATTTTAAAGTCAAATTAATACTGCTTCCTCCATTATCCGAGCACTCACCGGCTGAGATTAAATCTGGGCTGTCCAAAAGTGCAGCATCCTGTTGCACAATAAAAGTGCAGCAGAGGATGCGGTATTTCTATTTGAATAACTGTGGATCGTAAATATACTTATTTTGTTCTTTTCTCGTTTTTCGTGTTTCTGCATAAATTCCGTGGTTTACGGTATTTCTAACAAAAGAAATAAACCGCTCTCTGGTTAGTCCTGGTGGATAACTAATAGAGGTATCAGACGTCTGATACTCCGAAGTAAGACGTTCGTCAGATTCGATCTTCTCGGTCTGCCGCATTCCAATTAGAATTTGGAAACAAGGTATAAATATGTTATATTAATCTATTTAATTTGTAAATAGATTAAAGTTTTAGAAATCAATCATGAAGTAGATCTTAAAAAATGATTAAATATGGTTATGATGCCAAAGGAATACTGAAGGTGGACCGCCTTGGATAGTTTCCTGACATATCTCGTTTAATCCTTAGCTTAAGTTAGAAATAAAATTTTTGTTTTACGTTATTTCCGCATCTTAAGCAAACAAATGGGTTTGTACAGTCAAAACCCCAACAAACTTAATCAATGAGTTTGAACTGTCAGAACCCAACAGTGGTATCAGAGCTCAAGGCTCTCCCGCTGATTGATTTTCTAAAAGTTATAACTTATGCGAATTAGATGCATATACCGATTATCGGTTGAATTTTTAGATTTGCAGCTCAAAGTCTAAACCATATGAAATATGATCTCTTGGTCAGTTCTCCGACTAAGAAAGATAAAATGTGATTTTACGCTTTCTTTTCGCTTTCTTATGAAATGTGATTTCTTTGGTTGGACTACCGACCGGGAAAGATAAAATGTGATTTATTTATGCTTTCTTATGAAATGTTATGAAGGATGATGTGATAAAGCAATCAAGTACCCAAAGTAAGAACTGTTGCGCGTATGATGAGAAAGAAAAGTTCTGTCTAGGAAAGATTAGATTTAAAACGGTCCCTGGTGACCCTGATCTTTCCTGGGAACCCTTTTTATAATACGACAACTGGCCCAAAAGTGGGAACTTTGTCGCGTTACCAAATTGCTTTATGCTTTATAAACTGTTTTATTTTAATACATATAGATTGTTTATATGATTATTACAGTATGAATAAGAAAACATGCAAAGCTGCAAATTAAAGAATTAGGAACTGATAGCAGTATACGTGACTCGCTCACATATATATGTAAATTAGATTTAGTACTCTGATATAAAATGTGTAAATTAGATTTACCGCTTTATTAGAATCGCAAAACTACCTCTATAAAGATAAGTAGTAGCTAACGTCAGCATTACGGTCTGACTGCTTACTAAGTTATGCATAAACACAAACCCATAATTAAGTCAATTGCCCTTCCTACTCTATCCTCCTCACACCATTGTTCATTGGTTGATGGGTCCACTACTCAGTAGGCATCGCCTTTTACCTTTGGTGGTCGAGGGTTATGTCCGACATATCGAATCAAATAGAGTGAGGTTACTTATCAATGATTTCCAAAACAGTTTTGGACTTGGAGCAAAGTTTTCGTTAAAACACATGATGTTTAACGAAACCAAGAATCACATAAGATGCATGGGATGGATAAGAGCTTGCAGGAGCTCCAAGGGATGCTTAGGATCACAGATGGAGACATGAAGAAAAACTCTCATGTTCTCATGATCCAAGAAGGTGGTAGAAAGATTAAAAAACCAAAAGCGAAAAGGGCACCTAAGTACAAAGGCAAAGGGAAGTCGGTTCCAGTAGCGAACACTCCCAAGATAAAGGTTTCTGCTAACTCTGACTGCTATTATTGTAATAGCAAAGATCACTGGAAGAGAAACTGCCCGAAGTATTTGGCAGATCTGAAGTCTGGGAAAGTCTCAAAAGCTTCAGTCTCAGGTATTTTTATTATTGAAGTTAACATTGCGATCTCTATTAATGATTGGGTATTGGATACCGGATCATGTGCTCATATTTGTTCGAATATGTAGGCACTAAGAAATAGGAGGAAGCTACGTAACAAGGAAGTACAACTCCGAGTTGGAAATGGAGCAAATGTTGTAGCCGTAACAGTCGGTAGTATAGAGTTGTATTTACCCAGCGGGCTTGTTTTGGAATAAAAAAATGTTTATTTTGTTCCTAGCATTTTCAAGAATATCATATCAATCTCATGTCTAGAGATGAATGGTTTCTCTTTTGTTATAAAAGACAATCGTTGTTCTTTTTATAAAATCGAGGTATATTATGGATCTTCTTATATGATAGATGGTCTTTATATGCTGGAAATGAATAAACCTGTGTTTAACATCAATAACAAACGACTCAAAACGTCTCATGAGAGTACGACTTACATGTGGCACTGTCGCCTAGGTCATATAAATGAGAAACGCATCAAGAAGTTACAAGAAATTGGACTTCTTGGTAAATTTGATCTTGAATCAATTAACATGTGCGAATCTTGTTTACGTGGAAAAATGACCAAGGCACCTTTCACCAAGAAATGCGAAAGAGCAAGTGACTTCTTAAGTCTTATACATACCGATGTATGTGGACCAATGAGTATTTGTGCAAGAAACGGTTATTTCTACTTCATCACGTTTACTGATGATTTCAGTAGATACGGTTATGTCTACCTGATGAGACATAAGTTTGAATCCTTTGACAAGTTCAAGGAATTCAAAACTGAAGTAGAAAATCAACTGGACAAAAGGATCAAGACCTTACGATCAGATCGTGGAGGTGAATACTTGAGTCATGAGTTCAAAAAAACGTACTTAAAGGAATGTGGGATAGTCTCACAACTCACGCCTCCAAGAACACCGCAATGGAACGGTGTTTCCGAGAGAAGGAATCGAACCTTACTAGACATGGTTCGTTCTATGATGAGTAATGCCACCCTTCCAAAATCATTTTGGAGACACGCACTAGACACTGCTACACTAATGTTAAATAGAGTTCCATCTAAGTCAGTTGAAAAGACTTCGTACGAGTTATGGTTTGGAAAGGTTCCAAATATATCTTTTCTTAAAATTTGGGGTTACGAAGTATTTGTAAAACGCATGATGTCTGACAAACTAGAACCAAAATCTAATAAATGCTTTTTTGTAGGATATCCTAAGGAAACCAAATGATATTACTTCTATCACCAATCCAAGAATAAAATAGTTATTGCTCGACATGGTGTGTTTTTGGAGAAAGAGTTTCTTGCAAAAGGAAGTAGTGTGAGTAATATAATACTTGAAGAAGTTCAAGAAACACCACACGATATTGTATCGAATGATGATCATATAATCCCACCACTTGATACTTCGGCTGATGAGCGTTTGGAAGAACCAAATCCACAAACAGTTATGGAAGAGGTTCAAGTCCCGACCTCAGATGCTTCAACACAAATTGAAGTAGAACTAAACCCGCAAAATGTTGTGGATGAAGTTCAACAGCCGGAAGCGCAAGTCCTACGTAGGTCAATAAGGACAGTACATGCACCCGAGAGGTACATGGGACTGCATGAAGTCTCTGTGTTTGACACTGAAGATCCTCTGACTTATGCAGAAGCAATGGATAGGCCCGACTCTAATAAATGGCTTGAGCCCATGGAATCCAAGATACAATCCATGTATGACAACAGGGTCTGGAATCTAGTTATACCACTTGATGGGGTAAAACTCATAGCTAACAAGTGGGTTTTCAAAAAGAAAATAGACATGGATAGTAATCCGACTATTTACAAAGTACGGCTAGTAGCAAAATGTTTCAAACAAATTCTAGGCGTAGACTATGATGAAACTTTTTCGCCCGTGGCTATGTTTAAGTAAATACGGATACTTCTTGCAATTGCCGCATTTCATGATTATGAAATATGGCAAATGGATGTCAAAACCGCCTTCTTAAATGGAGGATTAGAAGAAGACGTGTATATGATGCAGCCTTCGGGTTTTGAAGATCCAAAGAATGGCTGGGAAGGTGTGCAAGCTTCTCAAATCCATTTATGGATTGAAGCAAGCATCACGAAATTGGAATATTCGATTTGATGAAGAAGTCAAAAAGTTTGACTTCGTCAAATGCGAAGATGAACCTTGTGTATACAAGAAAACTAGTGGGAGTGCGATCGCTTTTCTGGTCTTATACGTCGATGACATACTCCTAATCGGAAACGATATTCCTTTACTAGAATTAGCCAAGTCTTCATTAAAGAAAGTTTTTTCAATGAAGGACTTGGACGAGACTTCTATATACTAGGCATAAAGATCTACCGAGATAGATCGAAGAGACTCATAGGATTGAGTCAAAGCACATACATTGATAAAGTGTTGAATCGGTTCAGCATGCAGGATTCCAAGAAGGGATTCCTGCCAATGAATCATGGTATACAACTTAGCAAGACTCAGTGTCCTTCGACAACTGATGAACGAAGTATGATGGATAAAGTACCATACGCTTCGGCTATTGGATCTATCATGTATGCCATGTTGTGCACTCGCCCTGATGTCTCGTACGCTTTGAGTGTGACGAGCAGATATCAGGCTAATCCTGGCATGGAGCATTGGAATACTGTCAAGAATATCCTTAAGTACTTAAGAATGGCTAAGGATATTTTTCTCGTCTATGGCGGTGATTCTGAACTTGTTATAAATGGTTATACCGATGCAAGCTTCCAAACTGACCGAGACGATTCGAGATCACAGTCTGGATATGTATTCATACTCAACGACGGTGCTGTGAGCTGGAAGAGTTCGAAACAAGAGACCACAGCAGATTCAACCACCGAAGCTGAGTATATAGCTGCATCTGAGGTAGCTAAAGAGGGTTTCTGGATCAAGAAGTTCCTTAGCGAACTAGAAGTAGTTCCCAGTATTCAAAGTCCTATGGACCTCTACTGTGACAACAATGGAGCTATAGCTCAGGCGAAGGAACCCAAATCACACTCGAGATCCAAGCATGTTCTGCGACGTTATCACCTGATACGAGAAATTGTAAATAGAGGTGACGTAAAGATATGTAGAGTTGACGCAGTCAGCAACACAGCTGATCCACTAACAAAACCTCTTCCTCAAGCCAAGCACCAGTTGCATATAGCTTCTTTGGGTCTGAGACACATAGGAGATTAGCTGTGAGGCTTTTCTTTAGATCTACATGATTTTTTGGAAAATTAGAGATTTTTGTATAAGTGGGGCCTACGATGATTGGCTCCTAGCTTAAGTGGGAGATTGTTAGTTTGTAATAATCTAGAAGTCAATAATACAATAAATTATCATAAAGTTTTGTTCATGAATTGAGTGATTAATTATCATTTTGTTACCTTGAGTATTATTGAATTTATGGATCATTCCTTTATCTGACTAGAGTCAATAACTGGAATTGTGAAACTTCATAATATAGATGATATATACTCTTAAAAGTTTCTAACCAAGGTAATTAGCAGGAACACTAATTTACCGTTACAAGGTTAGTATGTGAATTAAAAGATGGTCAAGTTTTACAGACCACTGACAAAAGATGTCATTCTAATCACATAGATACATGTTCTAGGAACATGGTATTTGACAGATTCCAAATGAAATATTAAACGGAATTGTGTACGTGTCATTAATATTTTCATTCAGTGTTAAGTTCTAAAGTATGAGGTATTCATCTTTCCTACTAAGAAATGTATATGTGTGATTGTTATCTAACGCTGTCGATAAAACGCAGTTATAACGGTAGCTTTTCGGTATACATAGCTTAGCTGAGGTAGTGATGGTTTACCAAAAGTACTATTGTCCCTCGTATCTCTATGCGAGTTACAGTATCACTGGGCCCCTTGATAGAGTAAGATTATCTGCTAGCGGTATAATTATAAGAGTAATTATATTTGATAATTTGCTTAAGATCAAGAAAAGATTAAGTTTGCAAATGATGACACACACCTACCTTGAAACTGATCTGATACTGTGAGATATAAGAATTAACACGAGTAAAAAGTTTATTGGATCGTGATATTGTACAGTACAGTATCATCTGTGTAATTGGATGATCATAGTGCAGATGTCAGATACCTCCTATGATTATAGAAGTTAAAACAGTTTTAATTCTATTTACCAACATAACATAGATCCTATTGGGTCACACCATATAGGAGTTAGTCGGAGAATCTTACTGATTAATTATAAATTGGTTATAATTAATATTAAGATAGTTATAATTAATTATACATGGTATAATTAAATTATATATGTCATATGAGATGACAAGCAGAAACAACGGTTAATTTATAAGCGTACTCGATGCGTTGTATAAAACCATACCGAAACCGAACCGAAACTGAACCGTAAAAAAATATAATTGTTTAGAACAATTATATATATTTGATTTGGATTTTTTTTCCAAGGTTTTAATTTTAATAGTTTTAAAATTAAAAATTCAAAAAAAATAAAAAAAATCAAATAGAATGGCGGCTAACAATAAAAATATCAAATGGTTGTTTGATTTTGATATTTTTTAACCGACGTAAATGTTGATGGTTTTAATATTTTAAACCATCATAATTTGATGCTTTTTGATAGTTTTTGATGGTTTTAATATTTTGAACCGCCATAAAATGGCATACCATGTAAATATGTCAAAATACAGGGGCATTTTGGTAATCGGTCAAGCCTCGTTATTTGTCTATAAATAGAGGGATAAGGGTAAAGAAGAAATTGCCAATTCACTTGTATCGTATCTGATCTGACTGATCGAATCGATAAGTCTATTTTGTCTCTTTCTCGGTTACGCTTATATACGAGATTCGAAAATATTATATTTGCGAAAGTTGCGGTATTTCTATTTGAATAACTGCGGGTCGTAAATATACTTATTTTGTCCTTTTCTCGTTTTTCGTGTTTCTGCATAAATTCCGTGGTTTACGGTATTTCTGACAAAAGAAATAAACCGCTTTCTGGTTAGTCCTGGTGGATAACTAATAGAGGTATCAGACGTCTGATACTCCGAAGTAAGACGTTCGTCAGATTCGATCTTCTCGGTCTGCCGCATTCCAATTAGAATTTGGAAACAAGGTATAAATATGTTATATTAATCTATTTAATTTGTAAATAGATTAAAGTTTTAGAAATCAATCATGAAGTAGATCTTAAAAAATGATTAAATTTGGTTATGATGCCAAAGGAATACTGAAGGTGGACCGCCTTGGATAGTTTCCTGACATATCTCGTTTAATCCTTAGCTTAAGTTAGAAGTAAAATTTTTGTTTTACGTTCTTTCCGCATCTTAAGCAAACAAATGGGTTTGTACAGTCAAAACTCCAACAGACTTAATCAATGAGTTTGAACTGTCAGAACCCAACATTTTTTACACATCATGACATTGTTTTTTTTATAGTTTAATTTTGCGATTTCAAAATCCAAATAGTCAAAATTATGTCAAAAAAAAAGGTGTAACTTGATTTTGTTCGAGGCAATAAAAACACCAAGTACTTCAAAGGATGAAAATGCAGCAAAAATATTATTTTTTTATCTCAATTAATTACACGAAAAGATATAACTATAGAAGGATTCAAAGGCTGCCTAGTCTCTTACAACATTTCAAGGTCTCACTTAATACTTCATCCACACTATATTTGTACTTGAACCCCAAATCAACCAACTTATTTGAAGTAGCCTTCAAACTCTTCCCATTTCCTTCAAACCTGAAATATTATATTATTGTCACATAAATACCTTAATGATTAAATTTTGGAAAGGATTGAGAATTTTTATTAAATTTGGAAAAGAGAAACCATAGTTACAACAACATCAATGTCAGTGGTCTTACTCTTTGATCAGCTTGAGCTGTGGAAATTCTTTTGCAAAATAGTCCATAAAATGTTTCATTGTCAGATAATCAGTTGCACAGAAAAACCGGCCTGCCATGACCGGCAGCTCTATGCAAAATACATGGGCCTCGCAAACATCATCAACATGAACCAAAGGTATTGAGCCGAATAATGCGTGTAGAGCTTTCAATCCATTGTGGAAAACTTCTATTCCACTCAGTGGTGAAATTATCATATGCATACTCTCTGAAACATATGGAAGGATTGTATCACCACCTACTATGCCACAGGTTAGGCTCACTACATCAAATATTTTATTTCCTTCTTTGCTGTTGTAGATCAGAATTTCTTTCTCGGACAGGGTTTTGGACCTTACGTAAGCCTGAATGTAGGATATCACAAGTTAAAATGTATTTTTTTTGTGACAGATAATATTCAACAATTTTTAGAATACCACCTTGTATAGTTTATTTTATAAAATACAATAACAAAATGATATACCATTCAAGAGTTTCTGGAGCCAATTCAATCTCCAATAAAAACTTTACAAAACTAGCCATGTCATGTCATTGAATGCAATATTGCATAATCAATTACATTTTAGTTGGTTGTTTTTCTACAATAAAAGATTTCAAATTAAATCAAATTCCAAACACAATATTACAATAGAAAATCATTCTAACTGTTCAGCAATTTGGGTTTGGCATGCAATCTATTCAGTATTTTTCCACGTGAAATAGTTTTGGTACCTTGAAATTATCACTAAAGTATGGCGAGGAGACACCAGATGGGGTCCAGCAAGATTCATTGAAACAGTCGCTGTAGCTAAGGGAGTCTTCCTTCAATGGAGAGGCAGCTGAAATTGAACCGGTATACACTACACGCCTTACCGTACCAGATTGCTCACACAACCAAAGGATTGTACTTATCCCACCCAATGCTGCTTCTGTTATGTCTTTGTCCTGCTTAAATGATAAAAATTATCTTGAATTAGTTATACAATGCACAGATTGCATGGGATATGATTGATCATTGATTACAGAAGAATAGGTAGCTTAATGGCTCTTTCCTACTTATAGTTTTTCTCATTTAAAGTTGCTTAAAAAGCTGAATTTCATGGACACCCTTTAAAAGAAATTTAAATAACAACCTTTTATTTTTTTGAGAACTGTCTGCCACAACCTAATTATTTAAAATTGTAATATCATATTTTCTTTTGAAAACTCAAAACTCTCAAATTTATTCATTCAAAACTTGAATTATGAGGGTTCCCTACCATTAAATTCAAGTCTCAATTTAACAGAAACAATTAAATTGTTTAATTTTTTTAATTAAATGGACAATACTCCCAAGTCTCACATCCAACTTAAGCCTTTAAGGAATGATTAAGCATGAACAAATTTTGAGAGATTTTTAGATTTTGGATCTAGGGAGAGTACACATGAAACTCAACCTAGTTATGGTAAAACCTGGTGAAATGGTCCTTTGAAATGGCACAATTTGGTAAAATATAGATGAAAATTGCTTTTTGGTTATTTGATCCATCAACAATTGCCTTGATATTGTCTATAAACCGCGGTCTAGATCTGGTCTAAATTGTCTGATTTTCATCACAAAAGCTCTCATATTATACCTAAAGATAGTAGAGATGATAATCCATAGATAACTAATCAGTCTTTTATAATTTTTTTAAAATTCTGGAGGGTGACTTCCCATCTAAATGTAAATTATATTACAGAAAAGAAAAGGAATTTGCTGAAACTCTTCTTCAAAGGTACACAAGAGATGAATAAAAAATTTAACGACATGCAAATATCTATTTATTCCCCAAAATTCATTAGAAAAATTGCAAATACATCCATCTAAAACAATTTACAATCTCTGGCTCGGTGCTTCTTATTATTAGATGATATCTATTGTTTCATCTGGTCAAGTATCTGCCCTTTATTAGAAAACAGCCTACTAACCTTAGAGTTAAGAGGATCGTTATGGTACAGAGTGGCAACCAAAAAGACAAAATGACACCCTCTGATTGCGGGCCCAAACGTGCCAGAGTCGTAAATATTGGCTTCGAACAATGAAAGGCGTGAGTCTGCACCTGGTAAGGACTTAAGAAGACCTACCTTATCCTCATCTCCTACAATTTTTGCAACAAATAAATGTTTTGAATGAGGTCTGTCACTTGGTAAGGCATCCTTTTAGAAATTTTCCCAAACAAATTAGATATTTAAATGTTTCATTTTCACTGGTAAGAGCAGGGAATGCTCCCTTAATTAGAATGCTGTTAATTAGAGATTCCTTGGGCTGAAATGGCAGTATAAGGAATCCCTTGAGAATACTGGTAATAAGAAAACTGAACAAGTAGCAAAATATCTTCTTAATTTTTTCAAAGAAAAAATTGGGACTATCTTTTTGCCTAGATGAAATATAAGTTCGTTCTTCCTTAAATTACAATAATTTAAGAGGAAATTCAGTAGAAGTTAAACTGATTAGTGATAAAAGAGAAACAGTACCTAAGTTTCTAACTGTTGCATTCACTACATAGCCTTTCTCTAGGAGCTTTTTCACAAGCCATGAACCGATAAAACCTGAGGCTCCTGTCACACATACTCTAGCCTTCGCCTCCATCCCCGCTCTCTCTCTCTCTCTCTCTCTCTCTCTCTCAAGCAGACCACAAAGGTTTTTAATATATAATAATTTCAGATGTGATTTTCCGTAACTATAATTATGTGGACCTTTTGTGGCTGTCATGCCAACAGCCAGTTCACATAATTTATCAGTCAAGCATAGTGACAAATTAATTATTCGGGTTCGGTGAGGTCAAAAATTCGTGATTCGGAAGTGATTCGGGAATAATTCGGATATAATTCGATATTATTCGGATCAGATATCTCAGTTTTGTAAGAGAGCAAAAAAAAATAACCAAAAAATAAAATTCTAGGAAAAATTCGGGAATAATTCAGAAAAAATTCGGAAATTATTCGGTCAACCAAATAATTCGGTGTTCAATTTGGCATCACCAAAAAACCGAATAATTCGTGAATCTTGTCACTATGCAGTCAAGTACTCAAGTATAGTAAACTATTTCTATTAAGGGTTTTATATTGTCTTTGGAAAAAAAAAATTAACGCAAAAAGAAAAATACCAACTATCAACAGATAGCGATACACAAGATTATACAGCCAACATCACACAGTAAGCAAAATTGACTTTTCAACATTTAAAACAGACGTCAGTAATCTGGTGGTGTTCTCCCAAAATTGTTTATTTTTATCTACGTTATCATTCTGTTTATTTGAAAATTTAATGACCTGCAATATTGTTTTCATGATGAAACGGACTTGTAAGTCTTGTTTAAAAAAAATGTTCATTAAATTTGGTACAATTTATTAAAAATAGTTCAATAACCAATCAAGTATTGATAATGTTAAATTATTATTAACTAATCAATTTTCTAAGTTCCATCAAATTTGATGCACAATATATCAATTTCATGCTCAATTACTTGAAAGAACTAAAACAAATTAAAATGAAATCACAGGCCTCCAAGTCTCTTGGTGCATTCCACACTGGTACTCAGTATCTCCTCAACACTAAAATTGTACTTAAATCCCAAATCAATCAGCTTTTGTGAACAACCCTTTACTCTCTTTCCTTCTCCCTCCACCCTGAAAAATTATCAAAGTTAAATTAGACATTAAAACAATTACATATTACAATAATCCCAAAAATCCCAAAAATCTTACTCTTTGAACAGCTTGAGATCTGGAAATTTCTCTGCAAAATAATCCACAAAATCCTTCATCGTCGGACAGTCAACTGCACAGAGAAACCGGCCGGTCATGACCGACCTCTCTATGCAAAATATATGTGCCTCGCAAACATCATCAATGTGAACCAGCGGTACTGAACACAACAATCCTTGTAGGAATTTGAATGAAGTATGGTACAGTTCGATGCCGGTTAGCGGGGATACAATCAGAAGCACGCTATCAGGAGTGTACGGAAGGATTGTGTCCCCTCCAACAAGTGCACAATTGAGGCTCACCACCTCAAGTCCTCCTTCGCCTTCTTTGTTATATTTTAAGATTTCTTTCTCTGATAAAGTTTTTGAGCCTGTGTAACCCTGCAAAATCATTACAATCCTATTTTGTGTAAAATCATTATAATCCTATTTTGTGTATGAAGTTTTTTAAAAGTAGATTGAAAAACAAAAAGATATATTGGATCATTGGGGTTACACAAATTTGCTCTTGATCAATAGATTCGTGCATGTGATGTAAACAATATATCTGTACCAGAATCCTAAAGCTACATCTTTTTCAGTGATTATGAGGATCTATTATATATTATTTGATAATCACAATTCACATGCACACATCTTTTTTATTTTTTTTATATACCGCTTCATTCTTGAGAGTTGTGGGGCTAAATATCGAAATATACAAAATTTCATTAGTAAATTTTCTAAACCAGATCTATATATCAATGGAATTTTATCAAAATCCAGTAAAAACCACAAAATTGGTTCGGTTCCCTTTCTTTACCCATAGATGTTTTTCCTTAGAAATAAAGAAATATGATCTAATTCTGCATTTATTAAACTAACCCAAAGACAAAATACAATCAATCAAAAGTTCAAAATAGTAAAAGATGCAAAAGTAAATTAGCATACTAGATAAATGGAAATTTATTATAGAGCCTTAATTTTGGCCTAGCAAAAGTACTCTAATACAAAATGAAAAAAGAAGAAGAAAAAAACATACTTTCAAGTGGTGGGTATAATGTGGGTAAGGGAGATCAATTGTAGTCCAATTCGATTCAACAATGAAGTCCTTGTAGCCGGTGAAGTCTTCCTTCCACGGCGAGGTTGCAACCACCGAGCCGGTATAAACGACACGCCTAACGGTACCAGATTGCTCACAAAACTTTAGGATTGTATGTATCCCGTTTAATGAAGCCTCTGTTGTGTCTTTGAACTGTTCAAGATATGTAATAATTAAGCTTTAGCTTTCTAAATATCATACAATATTGTTAATTAAGAATCAAGATAAAATTAAGCCTGTGATGTCAATAAAAAATACAAGAAAAGGATTGTACTCTTTTTTGTTAATATCCATGAATATTACTTTGTGCAGTATATGTCTACATTTGGACTAAATTGACAAATTTTCGGTCCAGGTTACACAAAGGATTATATCATTTGTAATTTTTTTTATGAAAATTATGGCAAAACAACTTTTCAAGTAAAAGAGAGCTCAAGCTTTTTTTTTAATATTAAGAGTTGATAAAATGTTTAGATCTATTTTTTATTTTATTTTAAATCATAATGGACTTATTTAATTAATAGAAGTTGTTTCCTCAAACAATCTTCACTGATCAGCTGGCGGCTGCAGTAAGTGATCATGTGTAAACTATTTTCAGTCCCCATCACTTGAAAAGACGCATCTCTACACGAATTCAAATTGAATTGCCATTTCATAGTTATCCATTTCCCCCACTTGGTGCGCCTTTTCAGTCAACGCACTAGTTCAATTTGAATTTGTATTCAGTGGGGTACTCCAAAAGAAAATCTTTTAAAATGATTCTCTTTTTAGTGGATCCAGACCGTTCTTTTAACTTGGCACGAATCTCAAAGTCCAATAATATTGCCTCCTATTTTCCCTCAAATCTCAAACCGGCTGAGATTTAATCTCAAACCGTAAAGTGATGCGCATCCTCTGTAGTAATAGAGAGGATACGGATCCGTCCAATTTGATGTGTGGACTAGAGACATGTGAATAGTATTTTGTAAATTAAGTGGGATAGGATGGTATTTTTTTAGTTTATATTTAATGGGATGATAACTAAAAAAAATTTGGGCTCAAATTTGGTTTGTCAGACCAGTTTGCGCACGCACAAAAAATAATGCGCAAACTCAAACTGCGTGGATGGTAACTTTGAAATATTAAAAAAGTCATGATAATGTTCAAATTTTGAATATTTATGTTGGTAACTAATTAAATTAATAATTTAGAAAGTTAAATTTAAAGTTAAAACCTACGCTACATCGATCTACATGGTCCTTAATTACACAGTTTCCACACACACACACAGAGCCACTATCAGTCCTCTTGTCGAACGTTCAACTGGAGTGAAAGATTTTGGGGGGTTCTTTTGATTACTTTTTAATAGAATAAAATAGGGGAGCAAGCGCAATGATATATTTGATTATTTATCTGTGTTGATGTGCATGTGACGTTCCCGTGTTTGTTGGGGTTTGCATGATATAATCGATTGACATCGCACATTTTTCAGGAGATGCCAAAATACTTTAGTAATTCAGTAGACTAATTAATGAACATATATATTATTATTAGTTATAAACTTCTTCTCTCAACCAAAAAAAAAAAAAAAAAAAGGTAGATTATAAAAGCGGAGCAGTAGAGTAACCTTAGAGTTGAGAGGATCATGTTTCAAAGGCGTAGCAACTAAGAAGATGAATTCACACCCTTCGATCGCCGGCCGGAACGTGTCAGGATCGTAGATATCGGCCTCAAACAGAAACAGCCGCGTGTTGGCTCCTGGTAGGCCCTTTAGAATCCCCACCTTATAGTTAGATTCATCTCCTGCAATTTCAATTCACTCTCATTCATAGAATGAAAAATAATTAGAATCAGAATCGGTCTTTTGACTGTGGGATCCGAATTGAGTGAATCGGTCGGAATCGGCCGAACTGAATCAGAAATTTGGACTTTTTTTTGCCAGAAGCTCGTTTTTTACTAAAAAAAATTAGGAAAAAAATTTAGAAAAAAATGATTTGTCAATAATTTATGTTTAGACAAATGATTACACTCAAACAATTCACTAATACAATATAATACAAGTGAATAGTATTTGTACGGAACATTTGAATGTATTTGCTTTAATAAAATAGATAACATTTAACAAGGAAATAGTAATTTTCAAGACATGAAAAAAAAATTAGTTAATTTAAAATTAAACATGATAAACAGAATAATTGAATATCTATTAATTCAACTGAGATCCAAAGTAAAATATAGTGATTAATTTAGTACATTAAAGATTAGAGTTTGTTTAACAAAAATCAAGTGCAGAAAGAAATTTGCAATTTCCATGTTATTTAATACACAATAATTTTATTTTTGAGAATTGCTTCTGTATAATTATATTGCTTTTTAGTGGAGAAAAAATCGAAAACAATTTGAACATCCTATAAAATAAGGGAATTATGGAAAAATGGACTGATTTACAATATTTTAAATTTAAAGGTTGAAAATGTAAAAAGAAATGTTTTAAATGAGGCACGTGGGACCCGCATTATATATCTTCTTTCTTCTCCGAGGCTTCCCCTTCTCTCTCGAATTCGCATCCTCTGAGATATCTCAAACTTTGCGTGACTTTTTGGAATATCTCATTACCTTTTCCTGTTTGTCGGTTTTTTTTTTTTTTTTTTTCTGATTCTTTGTGTTTCTCCTTCAAACTCCACCTAGAGTTTGCGGAATCGATTTGAAACTTCGAGAAGAAGAAACGGTGAGTAATCGGTGAAAAATTGTATGACTCAGACCAGTTTGAACTTTTTTTTCACTCAAAAATTCCAAACCGAGGAACTCGGTCCAAAATCAGATCGCCGGCAGCCGATTCCGGTTCGAATCGGCCGATTTTTCCTTGTATGCTCCCATTTATATATGTTCTATGAAATTTGAAATAGGCTAAAATTCAAATACAAAACTTTTAATAAAACAAAGAAAAATGGAAATTTAAAGATGAAAAAAAATTGAGCTCGGTTTGGTCATTCAAAGGTCTTGTACATTTTTTTAGAAAGAAGAGAGGGATGTGTGTAGCCGTGTAGGTAGAGAGAGAGAGAGAGTACCAAGGTTTCTTAGTGTGGCATGCACCAAATAGCCCTTCTCTAGGAGCTTCTTCACAAGTGATGAACCAATAAAACCTGAGGCTCCCGTAACACACACTCGAGATTTCTTCTCCATCCCCTCACTCTCTCTCTCTCTCTCTCTCTCTCTTGCCGAGTAAGATTGCTCTAGGTGAGGAAGTATTATGGATGATAATGATATGTACTCGGGTTTAAATTTATATTATATATATCAATAGATTCCATGTTCTTCTTATATTCTATGGTCCTTGTGCTGGGTGACACCACGTGCAGAGGTGATGCAAGCAGCAAGCATACTAATAAGATTTTTGAATAATATTAGTTATTATACTTTTTCAATTTTTTTTTAATTTGTAAAAAAAATAATACATGGTTTAACATAATTTTTTTTTTCCATTTTGCGGCAACATGCAGAGGTTTTATTTAATAAAATTGTAAATTAAGATTTTTTTTTTTAAATAAAGAGCCATGCATTTTTTGAATATATTGAACAGGAATTAATATTTTTTTCTGTTCCAATACCTCTATTTTCCTCGTACAATTTTATTGAGAATCCTCACAATTTAATAACTTAAGAACGGACCTCTATCGGATCTTTATTGCGTACAAAAGATGAGGCAAAATTAAGCCGATTTTTTTATTAATCGAAATAAAATAAAAAAATATCGAAAAAGAAGATAGATCTTAGTTTTTTTTCGGAAAATAAAGAGGCCGGGATTAAAACCAACGTCTCTCTATAGACGAATGACCCAAAAAAAAATTTGGACGTTTTAATCAACGCGGTCCATGTTTGGACGGTGAATAGGTTCAAGTGCCAGAGGGTTATTACGCATTATAAGAACCTTGGGTGATATAAATTATATTATCCAGTTAAAGTTCTTATTATTATATAATAGTACAAGGACCAAACAGTCAACAAAGAATCTAGAAAGATTAACAGAAACATGGGAATAACAAATTGTGAAAGCTTGGGACTTCATTTTTATTTTGGGACCATACAGTCAACAAAGTTCTCATAGTGTAGTCTTGTAGCAGGAACGGTGTTGATTAAAACGTTCAAGCAGGGACGGATTGATCCTCATTATCCCTGGTTTATTTTTTTATTTTATTTTTTGAGTTACCGATGGATTGATTCTCACCGTCCCTGTTTAATTTATCTTCCTGATCCGTTTTGATTAGTTAGCATGGGATTAACAGGGACGCTGTAATTATTTCCGTCTATAGGGACGTTGGTTTTAACCCCGGCCTACTTATTTTTCGAAAAAAACTGAGAACTATTCTTTTTTTCGATATTTTATTTTATTTTATTTCGATTAATAAAAAAATCGGCAAAATTAAGGGGCAGGGTATGAGGTGACAAAGTCCGATTTTTTTTTTTCATCTATAACATCAAAAAGCAAATTATGATATCAAATCTCGAATATTAATTACGAGTTTAGATGCTGCATGTAGTATATGGCGTTTCATTTACGAAGATATGCTGTAGCATACATCTTTTTATATTGAAAAAAAGAGAGTATATATTAAAATGTGCTTGCAGCTGAAATTTTACATTGTTTTAATTTTTTTTACGATTTATTAAGATGCGTACAAAAATTCAATGATATGAAAACAACAATTTTGTAAAATACTTAATAAATAGTAAAAAAAAATCACAAAAATATAAAATTTGGTCTCTAAGCACAATTTAATATGGAGGTCATGTTGAACGGTTTGGATTTTAAAAATTTTAAAAATAGATAGTGTAATTTTGTGTCACCAAAAAGTGATGTAAGTGAATCCCTCCTCTTGAAATTTATTGTTTAAAATATTTTTATATAGTTCAAACACATTCTTATAAAATATTAAATGTGTACTTATAATTTAGTTATTATAATCTTAGTTTGTAATTGTAAATACTTATATAAATTTAATCTCATTATCACACTCATTTTACATTTTTAACATCCTCAAAAATGATTTTTTAAAATCCAGCTTGAGTACAAATACTTTACCTGAAACCTGTTTGCTAAAAATGGAATATTGAGCAATAGAGTGGCCGCCACGACAGGTTGCGGCAATGTTACTTATAAATAATGTTGCTGCAACATAATTTGGTAGCCGTAATTTGTCATTGCGTCCAAAATAAAAATGAAATTCCCATGAAATCCTAATTTATTGTTTTATCTTTTTTTAAATTTTGAATGCTAAATATAAAAGCTTCGGCTGACTAACTAATGGATAAGGAAATTAAATCTGCTGTGATTCTTAAAGAGATCGCAGGATCCTGCTTTTTCATATCTAACATTTACATTTTTTTCGAGATTCGTGCATGAAAATAAATTTTCTTAGAGATTTGTGCATTTCAAAAAAATGAAAGATTGAATGTGGAAAAACAGAATCCTGCGATCCCCAAGAATCACAGCAGATTTGTTTCCATGAACAAGACATCAAACACCAATCTGTATCCTCTGCATTAACTCAAATTTTGAGTTTAACATCTCGATTGTCCAATCTGAATTCGAGCCAATATGGCTCGAGGTGAAACACACAAAGCTCTTCAATTGTTTCCAAGTTATTGAAATAAAAATTGTGAATACTTTTTCAATAGTTTATATAAATTGTTCATTATATTCGGTACAACATAAAAATAGTTTAATTACCAATCAAGTATTGATAATGTTGAATTATTAACTAATCAATTTTCAATTTCTATCAAATTTGATACACAATATATCAGGTGTTCCATTGTTTGATATACAATAATATTCTGATGTCACAATTATTTCAAAGAACTATAACAAAGAAAAAAAAAAATAAGAAGATCAAATGGAATCAAAGGCCTCCAAGTCTCTTGGCGCATTCCACACTAGCACTCAGTATCTCCTCAACACCAAATTTGTACTCAAATCCCAAATTAACCAGCTTTTCTGAACAACCTTTTACTCTCTTTTCTTCTCCTTCCACCCTGAAAAATTAACAAAGTTAAATTAGACATTAAAACAATTTCAATTTACAAGGGTTTTTTTTTTTAAAAGTACCCTAATAAATACTGAAATAATTTCTAGAATCTTACTCTTTGACCAACTTGAGATCTGAAAATTTCTCTGCGAAATAATCCACAAAATCCTTCATTATCAAACAGTCAACTGTGCAAAGAAACCGGCCAGCCATGACCGATCTCTCTATACAAAATATATGTGCCTCACAAACATCATCAATGTGAACCAGTGGTACTGAACACAACAATCCTTGAAAGAATTTCAATACAATATGGCGCAGTCCATTGTTGGTTAGTGGCGATACAATCAGAAGTACGCTACTAGGAGTGTATGAGAGGATTGTGTCCCCTCCAATCGCCTTGTTTGTTGTATTTTAAGATTTCTTTCTCTGATAAAATTTTTGAGCTCGTGTAATCCTGAAAAAAACCATTACAATCCAATTTTGTCGATGAAGTTTTCTAAAAGTATTTTGAAAAGAGAAGGATATATTCAGTGTTTTGAAATTCAGTTCTTATTCGGTATGCGGAAGGCCACCACATAATTTTGGCCTAGCACAAAATTATTTTAGTTTTAATCAAAGGTTTAAATAGTGTTTATCACGTCATAACGGAGTGGCTAAAAAAACAGCGCTGGCGCTGTACTCAAATAGCGCTGCTATAGTGCCGATAGCGTCGTAGCTTTTATGGTCCGAAAACGCTATAGCACCGCTAAAGCGCTATTTAGAACCTTGGTTTTAATGACTAGCATAGATGGATATTCAAAATGAACAAATAAAAAAAAAAAAACATACTTTCAAGTGGTGGGTATAATATGAGTAAGGGAGATCAATTGTAATCCAATTCGATTCAACAATGAAGTCTTTGTAGCCGGTGAAGTCTTCCTTCCACGGCGAGGTTGCAACCACCGAGCCGGTATAAACAACACGCCTAACGGTACCAGATTGCTCACAAAACTTTAGGATTGTATGTATCCCGTTAATGAAGCCTCTGTTGTGTCTTTGAACTGTTCAAGATATGAGCTAAAAATTAGATTTCTAAACATCATCGAAATTCAGCCATCATTTGGGTTATTTGAAAAAAAAATTCTGAAAAAAAGTGCAACCTTAGTGATAGAGTTTAGAGGGTTATTTCGAATTTAGAGGCGGATCTAAGCATTGCTTAGGGAATTTTTTTTAATAATTATATAATAGGATTTAAGAAAAGAGATAAGTTATATTTAACTTGTGTATTAGAGTACAATAATATGATATTTATTTATAGACTTGATTAAAATACAATCTTAAACACATTAATTATTTCCTACCTACCACCACGTGGACTGTAATATTAATTATTTCCTTGCAATTGGCGGTTGCAAAACCATTAGCTGCTCCGCCGTGGACTGTAATATTATATGTAATTGCACTCCAGTTTTGAAGTCACTTAACACCTCCATTTCACTCCATTGTAATTTACGAGGGACAACCTGTCCTTTAAAATAATGGAGACGAAGTGAGCTCAGTTCAGTAGAATGGACAAAGTCAAGCTCGAGTTGGCAAATTTTAATTGGGAATTTGAAAAAAATATAATTATATGTCTTTTCAGGTAATTTTCTTCCTATGTTGGTTGCATAATTAAATAAAATGAGAATCACTTTGACAAATATTTCATTTTAATAATATTTTTTAAATTAAACTTAAGTTTTAATTTAGCATTAGTCATATACATATCATGTTTGTAAAAGTGATGAGATTTGATACATGATTTACGGTACATTCAATTATTTAAAACTTTTGTGGTCTGGAATTAACAATTCTTGATGTATTAAACAAATCTCAAATTACACAAAATTTTATTATTTGATTATCCATATGTTCAATAATACAAGAACTATGCATCTAACAAACTTTGTTAATTTTTTTTTAAAATTTAACAAAATTAAACTTCTTAACACATGATAAGTTCCTGAAAATAAACAGACAGCTTTTTTCTTTGTAAAATAGTTTCTGCAAAGGGAAGTTGAAGAATAGACTTAAGAAAAACAAACAAAACACTTAAAAATGGTAAAGAGATGTAAAAAAGATAAAACTAAAAGGCTTTACCATTTATGTCTTTTACCTCACAAATACTTCTCTTCTTTACTTATTTTTTTTATATATATTGTTTTGGAGCAAGACAGGAGATAGCTTTGGAATTGGGGAGTGGGTGGCTCGGCTTTATATAGGAGAGGAAAAAGAAGGGGTTTCCACACTTTGGAATTGGAAAGTGGGGAGTCTGGGTCTGATTTGTATTATAGAGCAGCCAAGAGAAGGGATGTGGGCCTACCACTGCATGTTAGGGAGAGATAATTTACAAACGTCCATATAATATAAAAAAATAATATAGTTACAAACGTCCATATTTGGTGAGATAATAGTGGTCTAAAGCCTTTATTCCGTTTTTAGTCCACAACCAGACATAAAGAAAAAGAGAGAATCCTTGGTATACCATTTTAAACATCCTAAAATATTTATTTTCCAATCAAAACACACTAATTTCTTATTTTCTCATTTTAAATTGAAAATTATTTTATTTCCCCTTATGTGTATTACATTTGAAAATTTAAAATTTAATTAATCATTTAGTTATATTTAATAGTTTTTTATGAGTTCTATTAAATACTTGCAGAGTTGCGTCACTCTATTCATTTCCATGTGATCAATTTAGTCAAATGAATGTCTCCATATAAATATAAGACAAAAAGAGATTTCAACTATTAAGTAGAATTATATAATTAATGTAATTAAAAAAAATCAGTTTTAATGAATAAAGTGGAAATAAAAACTTAAGTTTAATTTAAAAAAAATATTATTAAAATGAAATATTATTAAAATAAAAACTTAAGAAATAAAAGAAAAGAAGCAAAGAGAAAGAAGAAAATAAATAGGAGTACAAGAAGAAAGAAAAAAAAAATACAATACGTAAGAATAATCAAATTTACGTTACATCCTAAATTGTTTATGTATTGCTCTTTTATTGTAGAGTATGCATTCAAACATATTCATTTTAAACTCAATAATTTGCATTATCTCTGCTATTTTTCAAGTACACATTCAAGCAAGAAAGAGATAATTAATTTATTGGTTTTAGAGGTGGATCCTGGTTAGGGGTATTTTTTTAATAACAAAAATGTTATCTGAGCATTGGGTACCCCCTTCTATTTACCGAATAGGCTACTCGGTACTTTTAATTTTTTGTAAAAAAACCAAACAATTATGTTGGTTTAATAAATTTTATTTTTTAATTATAATATTAAAAAAAATCTGCTTTAGAGGTGGTTTACCCCTAGAGAAATTACAAATTACAGGTTTGTCCTTTACATTTTCAAAATTTTACATGTATTACCAAATAAAATTAACTACTGGATCTTATTTTAAGCTCCCAATCTCAATTTTCTAGTTATCCCTAATTTTGATTTACTATTTAATAAAATAAAATAGGAACCTTAGTACATAAGTTAATTGTTTCATGCTAATGATATGGACTTCTAAGCCTTTTTTTCAAAAAAAAAAAAAAAAATATATATATATATATATATATATATATATATATATATATATTCATTAAATTTGGTACAATTACAAAATAAGTTAATTAATTACCAAACAAGTATTGATAATGTTGAATTATTAACTTGAAAGAACAAAAACAAAGATAAAATGAAATCACAGGCCTCCAAGTCTCTTGGCACATTCCACACTAGCATTCAGTGTCTCTTCAACACCAAATTTGTACTTAAATCCCAAATCAACCAGTTTTTGTGAACAACCCTTTACTCTCTTTCCTTCTCCTTCCACCCTGAAAAATTAGCAATTTTTTTTGTTAACATTAAAACAATTACAATTTACAAGGGTTTATTCCTTTTAAGAAAGTACCCTAATAAAAAATCAGAATAATCCCTAAAATCTTACTCTTTGATCAGCTTGAGATCTGGAAATTTCTCCACAAAATAATCCACCAAATCCTTCATCGTCGGACATTCAACTGCACAGAGAAACCGGCCAGCCATGACCGGCCTCTCTATGCAAAATATATGTGCCTCACAAATATCATCAATGTGAACCAGTGGTACTGAACACAACAATCCTTGTAAGAATTTCAATGCAATATGGCACTGTTCATTGCCGATTAGCGGCGATACGATCACAAGAACGCTACTAGAAGCGTATGGGAGGATTGTGTCCCCTCCAACAAGTCCACAATTGAGGCTCACCACCTCAAGTCCTCCTTCACCTTCATTGTTGTATTTTAAGATTTCTTTTTCTGACAATGTTTTCGAGCTCGTGTAACCCTAAAAAGTAATGTAACAATAAAAATCTTGTTTCCAACCATAAAAAAAAAAAAAAATTTAACTATAAAAAGGAAATCTTGTTTCCAAATGTCACAACTTACAAATGCTACTATAAAAAATCATTACAATTCTATTTTGTCTGTGAAGTTTTCTCAAAGTAGATTGAAAAGAAAAGGTATATTTGATTCTTGGCTTTGCACACATTTGATATTCAATATCGACTATGGGATCAATTATATATTAATTGATAATCACATAAATTTTAATTATATATACCGCTGCTTCTTGAATTTATGGGACAAAATATTGAAAAAGTACAAAACTTCCAACAAAATTTTTGCTAAACAAGGTCTATCAATGAAATTTCAATTAAACCCAGTAAAAACCACTAAATTGGGAGGAAAAAGATAAGGTGAACTAAATTTCATTTTGGCATATATATTTGGTCTGATCCCCTGCTTTACCCAATGATGTACTTTTTCTTTGGGTTAAAGACATAACAAATTCAATCAAAGTAGTACCAGATACGAGATAAATTAGCATACTTTCAAGTCCATTTAAACTGAATCATTTAATCCGAACCTGACTCATTTAAACCGAAAAACCGAACCATTTAAACCGAACTTTTCCGGTTCGGTTAAAAACCAAATAAACTGAACCATTTGAACACCCCTATATATATTCACAATGAAAAAAAAAAAAAACATACTTTCAAGTGGTCATTATAATGTGGGTAAGGGAGATCAATTATAGTCCAATTCGATTCATCAATGAAGTCCTTGTATCCGGTGAAGTGTTCCTTCCACGGCGAGGTCGCAGTCACCGAACCGGTATAAATGACCCGCCTAACCGTACCAGACTGCTCACAGAACTTTAGGATTTTATGTATCCCTTGTAGTGAAGACTCTGTTGTGTCTTTGCACTGTTCAAGACATGTGCTAAAAATTAGCTTTCTAAATATCTAGGCATTTGTTCATGGGTGACTTAACCACCACTATAAATAAAAAAATTTACAGTTTTGGCCTTTTATATTTTGTAATTTATACAATTACTTGCACTTTTTAGTCTCTTATAAATAAAATTACACTGTAATATCTTATTAAGCCCCATCTCAATTTTTTAGTTACAGCCTTAATTTTGATTTGCGTTTTAATAAAATAAAATATGGGAGCGAGCGCAAATGATATATTGACTTGTTATAGATCGATATTGATGTACGTGCATGTGACTTTTCGCCGGATTTTTTTTTACCTCTCTCAAAAAGGATTTAAAAATAAAAACCATTCGGAGCAATTTTTTTATAAAAAATATCACTTTCACAGACTGAATCCGCGTATCTAAATTGATTGGATCCGCAGACTGAATTGGCAGAACCACGGATTTAGAGATTGAGTCCGCGTACCCAAGTTAAAAGGAGGGAATTGAGAAGGTGTCAGAGGATACGGATTTGTAATGGAGTGAACGGTTGAGATTCGTGCATGTCAGTTCTGTAAATAAGTTGAACGGTTGAGAGCATATAACAGCTCCGTGAGACCATGTAATGGAGTGAACGGTTGAGATCCGTGAGCAGTGTCAGAGGATACGGAATTGACCATGTCAGAGGATACCTCAATTTTTGGAACGGTTCAGAAGTATTATTTGAGTGTTGAGATTCGTGCATAAAATATTATTTGAGAGTTGAGATTCGTGCATAAAGATTTGAACGATTAATATATTCCAAAAAGAGACGCAAAGTTTGACTCAGAGAATGCGAATTCCCATAACGAGAAAATGAGGTGTCAGCAGGATGCGCTATTATTTGAGTGTTGAGATTCGTGCATAAAGTATTTGAACGATTGATATATTCCAAAAAGTCACGCAAAGTTTGCCTCAGAGTTTATGGCTGGGTGTGCGGACTCAATCCGCGAATCCGCGGATCCACATGCTAAGTTTGCGAATCCGGTCGATCTGGATACGCGGATTCAGTCCGCGGAAGTAGTATTTTTGATAAAAAAAATTGCTCTGGATGGTTTTTATTTTTAAATCCTTTTTGAGGGTGATACAAAATAAAAAATCCGACTTTTTCGTGTATGTTGGGGTTTGCATGATTAGATTAATTAATAATTCAATAGACTAATGGATTCAGATCTGCTGAAATCCAAATTATGAACAGTAATCCTGAAATCTCTGATCCAGCCGTTCGGTGCATGCATTTCGAAACAATTCAATAGTTGGATCTCAGATTTCAGGAATTTCAGGATTACTGTTAATGATCATGAATTTCAGCAGATTTGGATCCTAGACTAATAGACATTATTAATTATAAACTTCTCTCTCAACACAACAAAATAAGTAGGGTAACCTTAGTGTTGTGTGGCTCGTGTACCATAGGCGTGGCAACTAAGAAGACGAATTCACATCCTTTGATTGCCGGCCTGAACGTGTCGGGATCGTTGATATCGGCCTCAAACAGAAACAACCGTGTATCGGCTCCGGGTTGGCCCTTAAGAAGCCCCACCTTATAATTAGATTCATCTCCTATATTTTGAATTCACTCACTCTCATTTATATTCTATGAAATTTGAAATAGGCTAGAAACTCAAATACAAAACTTTTAATGAAACAAAGAAAAATGGTAATTTAAAGAGGAAAAAAAATGAGCTTTGTTTGGTCATTCAAAGGTCTTGTTTTTTTAGAAGGGAGAGATGTATGGAGGTAGAGAGAGAGAGAGAGAGAGAGAGAGAGTACCAAGGTTTCTTAGTGTGGCATGTACCAGATAGCCCTTCTCTAGGAGCTTCTTCACAAGTGATGAACCAATAAAACCTGAGGCTCCTGTAACACACACTCGAGATTTCTTCTCCATCCTTTCTCTCTCTTTCTATTCGAGCAAGATTAATTGCAATAGCTAGCTTAGGAAGTATTATATAGACGATATATATACACACACACACTCGGCTTTCTTAAATTTATATCATATATATATATGTAATAGATTCCATGTTCTTCTTATCTTCTATGGTAATATGTAGTACTTTACGGTGAGCCTATTAATTACTTTAAAGTTAGAGATTTATTCTCAGGCGTTTTGAGATTGAGGCTAGCGCAGGGGAAGTATTAATTATGTGGCCTTTAAAATTCGTACAAAGTTAAAAGAATAGTGCGGATTCACTAATTAGAAAATCATTCTAAAAAAATCGCTTGAGCGATACCATACTAGATATGAATTCCCTTAGCCAGGATCGATGACACACCACATAGTATGTGATACAGGAGAGCAGTTTGGGTCCGACGCCCATTGGACTCAAACTAAGTTCAATGGGCTCCATAACCGTCCAATCTGCTTTAAGATCCGTAGGCGTCGCTTCAATATCCGTACGAGTTTGCTTTAATATCCGTGTACAAAGATCTTGAAGCAGATCGGACGGTTATGAAGCCCATCGGACCCAAACTGCTCTCGTGATACAGAGGTGATGCAACCATAATACTAATATTTTTTTGAATTATTTTTGAATTTCTCAAAATGTACAACAAGTACAACACAATTTATTCGATATTAATGAAATCTGAACTTTAATTTTTTATTATATCACAAAATATTAATGTTTTAGTTTATTATTTGCATTATAATTAAAACAACAAATAATTTTCGAATTATATTCATATCATAACTAAATCACAAAACTTGTATCTCATTGAATTTCTTTTTCTGAAACACAAATTAATTTATCCTGTCAAAGCAAGAACCAATTTCCACCACAAAAAAGAAGTGAAAAAAATGAACACACCACAATTGTAAATTGCTTCCACTAATGCTCTAAGCCTCTAACTAACCAGTAATTAATTGACATGAAACCAATATATGGGGTGCGTCATAGAAAAACTTAAGTTCTTGGTAATGCAAACAAAAATATTGCATGGCCTGTGACCTCGGAAAAAAGAATGGTAATTAAAAGGTTGGAGCTAGCAAGCTATATCCACATGACTTGAATATTGTATCCAAAGAGTTCCCTAAATAGACGGAATTAGAAAATGATAGAACTATTTAATTACTTTTTGTCTTTAGATACTTCAATTGCTTGGTTGATATGTCTATTATCCTCTGTTGCACTTATGTGACTGTTATACTTTTTAGTTTTTTTGGTTGTGTTGCTATGTCAGCTTTACTGGAAAAATTGATTTTTGTACTTATCAATTTCAGTAATGAAATGAGCTCTGCCTTTTTCTTTTTTTTAAAAAGAAAATAAAAGAAAATGATAGAGCCATTTAATTACTTTTGGTCTTTAGATACTTCAATTGCTTGGTTGATATGTCTATTATCCTATGTTGCACTTATGTGACTGTTATACCTTTTAGTTTCTTTGGTTGTGTTGCTATGTCAGTTTTTCTGGAAAAATTGATTTTTGTAATTATCAATTTCAGTAATCAAATGAGCTCTGCCTTTTTTTTTTAAAAAAAAAAATAAAAGAAGATGATAGAGCCATTTAATTACTTTTGGTCTTTAGATACTTCAATTGCTTGGTTGATATGTCTATTATCATCTGTTGCACTTATGTGACTGTTATACCTTTTAGTTTCTTTGGTTGTGTTGCTATGTCAGCTTTACTGGAAAAATTGATTTTTGTAATTATCAATTTCAGTAATGAAATGAGCTCTGCCTTTTTAAAAAAAAAAAAGAAAATAAAAGAAAATGATAGAGTCATTTAATTACTTTTGGTCTTTAGATACTTCAATTGCTTGGTTGATATGTCTATTATTCTCTGTTGCACTTATGTGACTGTTATATCTTTTAGTTTCTTTGGTTGTGTTACTATGTCAGCTTTACTGGAAAAATTGATTTTTGTAATTATCAATTTCAGTAATGAAATGAGCTCTGCCTTTTTTTTTAAAAAAAAAAAGAAAATAAAAGAAAATGATAGAGCCATTTAATTACTTTTGGTCTTTAGATACTTCAATTGCTTGGTTGATATGTCTATTATCCTCTGTTGCACTTATGTGACTGTTATACCTTTTAGTTTCTTTGGTTGTGTTGCTATGTCAGCTTTACTGGAAAAATTGATTTTTGTACTTATCAATTTCAGTAATGAAATGAGCTCTGCCTTTTTTTTTAAAAAAAGAAAAGAAAATGTAACACTATACAAAATGCATATATAAAATTAGTATCTGAAAGTAATGTACGAAATGTTTGAATGTGTACGAGTAAAATAATTAAGTGAAACTAAAGTTAAATATGATAAATTGATTGTCTGGAAATCTATTTAACTGAGATAAAGTCTGTATAATGAAATACATCGAAACGAATTTTTGAAATTCAGAATTGACATGAAATAGATATAATAGAAAATTAATACATGATAATATTTTTAATCTTCTATTATGTAATTGGACTAATTTGCAAACTTTGATAACTTAAAGGGTAACTATGAGAAAATACAAAATTATGAAAAGAAAAGAAAAAAATGACTAACGTGGCATGAAGGCCACGCGTCCCTCACTGGTTCACACCCCACCTTAATACCCCTTAATTAATGGAACTCTATCTCTCTCTCTTTTAAAACTTTCCATTTTCATTTAATTTTTCTTTTCCTCTTTCCGTTAGGCAACAGAGATGAATATCTCTTGAAAAGAAACTATGTTATTAGATTGATATTTATTCTTTGTTTCTTCTTGGAAATTCAAGGTTGACACTATATAGGTATTTCATTTCTCTATATTGCTCTTCCTTAATCTAATTTAGACTTTTGACAGAATATGAAAATCAACAAGTTAAAGCTTGCTAAGAAAATTAAAAGGATTATTGGGTTATGATATTTGAAGAAATATTGGTTTAACATATTGAATAAGACAAGCTAAAATTTTGTGGGAATTTAATTGAAAATTTGTTTAATAAGTATTCTAAAGGATTTGCTTAAGGTTTCCCTTTTACCCCTGTGTTCCTCAATTGAATTTGAAAATGGAAAATTGTTATGGTGTTTATCTTTGTAACAATATTACTTTTAATTTAAGAACGAATCTTATATCAGATATTTCTTACGTACGGAAAATAAGGTGAAAACATTCGATTTTTTTTTTAGATATAAGATTAAAGAAAAAAATTATGATATCAAATCTCGAATATTAATGAATCTACACACTATAATATATAGCTTTTTAGTTCCGAAAACACGCTGTAGACTACATCTTTTAACGAATAAAAACAGTAAATATAGCGCTTCTTAGCATTTTTAGTCTGAACAAGAGCAGATCTTAATGCAAATCAAGTGATGCTTAACCACATCTATGGTTTTAAATTTTTTAATCATAAATATTGATATTTAACTAAAAAAATGTTTTAAATTATTTTTTATATTATTCAGCTAATTTTATAAAATAACAAATTTGTGCTTGTAGTTTCGAGATTAGAATTTTATTTTGTAATTATGAAGATATAAATTCATATATTAAGTTTTAACACCTCAGTTGTCTTAATTTAAATTTTGTAGTTTCGTTGTGAGTGCGACTAAGGGTATGTTTGGTTGTAAAACTAGAATAGCAAGAAAAGAAATTTTTTGACAAGATATTATTTGTGTTATTAGAATAGCCAAATCTCAAAACCCTTGGAAATAGTCTATTCTAATAAGACAAAAAAATTAGGTTCACTATTCTAGCTATTCTAATCCAATCAAATACCGAATAAACTATTCCGAATAGCCTAACCCTAAGAATAGCCTATTCTCCCTTAACCCTAAACCCTATAACCTGTTTGCTAAAAATGGATTACTGAGCGATGAAGAAAAGGAGGCAGGCCCCAATAAGCTTTAATCCGTTAGTCAACTATCATCGTCTCATTGATGATGATGTTGGTGTTAAGATTTGCAGAGTGATTCCAGTATTTCTTTTTCTTTTTCTTGACCAATCAAAAAGTAAATTTTGAGAATTCAACTACTACTAAGAAATGAATAAATAACATACAACAAAGGATTCAAGCTGCATTGCTACAAAAAAATTATATAATTTTGTATTACATGATAAAGATAAGGCATCCTGGAAGTTCATGTCAATCACATTCTTGGAGCTGCATAAAGATACAAATACATGCATTTAATCAATAATTGTTATCTGCTATATACTTCACAATATTTATTTTGCATAATCTTTGAAATAAAATTTCTCCACATCTCTTAAACTACCAAAAGAAGACAAGAAAAACAAATACCTCCACCCATGGTCGCTTCAGGAAGTCGTTCAATTGAGTACCTGTGCTGTGTGATATACATTATAGGTATCCCAGGTATCTGTCAAATGCATGAAAATAATTAGGATCCAATGATATGCTAACAATAAAGAAACCATACTAAAGGTTACTTTAACAAACTAAGTGCATAAGATGGTCTGTTTCAAGTGTACCTTGCGAATACGCCGCTTCAGGTCTCTGTCGCATGTGGCAACAATGTAGCACTTGTGCTGTATAATGAAGAATATTGTTACCAATTGCAAATAAGTAGCAGACATTTTTGTATATAAGACAAATAAACTTTTAAGTACTCCAAACCAAATATTTTTAATATTTACAATTAATAAACCATTATTCTATAGGTTAATAAGAATAATATACTGACCCATTGAACCAACATTATGTCAGAGCAAAATTTACATTAATATTGGCATCGCTTATTAAGTTTATCAAATTCATTCATAACACTTTCATAGTTTCTTATGAACTTGTTCAACATTGAAAATCATTTTTGCTCTACAATAGTTCAATTTGAGCATTAACAAAATAAACAAGGCTTAGTAAAAACCGGGGCAAATTTGACAACAATTACCAGATTTACTTATAATTCATACTAACCAGAAGTTTAGGTATAGACTACACATATGTTGGGTGTAAATATGAGAATATTCAGGAGTTTTTGTAAAGTATACTGCATAATGGAAGTTATTTGAAAAATAGTGAAATCAATGTGAACAAAATGAGAGCAGAAAGTGCCCTTTCTCAAAAAATTTCATGTACATCTATTATTTTTCATTAAAAAATAAATGCAGAGAATCAAATAGAGATAAATAATGCACCTGGGTAACACGTTCTACAATGCAATCATCAGCATAAGTT
Source organism: Carex cristatella (assembly GCA_024447775.1). NCBI lineage: Eukaryota > Viridiplantae > Streptophyta > Magnoliopsida > Poales > Cyperaceae > Carex > Carex cristatella. The sequence continues at coordinate 2,208,633 of JAJHPF010000028.1, read as the reverse complement.
CCCTTGTGCGTGCATGGTAACCTGTCAAATCTCGGGTCCTTTGCAATCCTGCAATAAGAAAACAATATAGTGAATATAAACACAAAAATAGTATACGTCATCAACAAAATATCAGCCTTTTCACATAAGGGGGGTTAGGACCTTCAATGATCTTCGCAACAATTCTAGGTCAAATTTCAAATTCAAAATCTAACATATTGGACATGATCAAACAAAGAGAGCAAAATTGCATCTAGTATCATTTTATGCAAAAGGTCTATACAACATTTGAATTCGATTGAAAGAGAGACTGCACTACATTTTACAATCAAAAGGAAGATCGGCATTTTTGGCAATAAGTCCATTCTGGTAAATAATTAAAGTAAACTGATACTAGTAGAATTATGTAAATATTGGGGATAAGTAATTCTTTTTTTTTCTTCTTTTATTAAATAGGTATTTTGTTTGCAAATTAGAAAATGTTTTGGATGTCGTGTGAAACATGGAAAAAATTGGCATATATGTGATGTCTTTTGAAAAACTCCAAAAATGTTCTCTCTTATCTCATATTGATGCTCATGCTGCTTATAAGCCTTAAAATTTTCAGACAGAACAATTTATTCACTATTTATATAAATTTAACAAGGGCAAAAGGATAACCTCAAAGCAACACGGTACTTTTGACCCAATTTCTCCAGTTCAGCCATGACACAATCAGTTATGCATGGTGTGCCTACAAAACACAAACAAGTATGTGTAATGAAATAAGAAACAAAATTAAACAAAAAGAAAACCAGATGAAATGTAAAAATAGATGTCAAAATAAAAAGAACATATAACTAATATACTTAGCACTAACATTTTGCATACAGACAATCCATCATTCCCTTTTCCAAATCCAACTGCATGAGATAAACAAAAAGAATACCGTTATAACAGAGGTAAGATCTCGAAGGAAGATTAAATCGGCAGCTTATTACATGATAAATTTTATTCTCATGTCATCAGGATTCTACACATAATGTTTTCATTTTAAATGGCCAGTACAATAATTATGCAACAAGGATATGGCTAATTACTTGCACTTAACAGCAGATACCTAATAAAAAGTCACAATTTCAGCTAATCCCTAATTCTAAAATAAGCTTATATCTAAAAGTATCACAAATAATTCTTATGATCCTCAAAGAATCCATAATGAAATTTAAAATAATTACAAATAGTTTCAGCACCTTATTCTGAATAGAGAAGTTGATAAAGTTGGTATCCACAATGACTCTGTAAGGTGGGCCCAGTGCAGTGTTATACTTGAAGAATAATGCTGAAGAAACTTGTGGCCTACACATCAAAATCCACAAAAGCGAAAAAAGATGAAGACCGTTTTTTAGGTAGAAAAAGGCTTTCATAGAAAAGGCTCAAATTTTGGTACGTGATAGATTTCAATATAATGTGAAAGTATCTCAGAAACAACTGAATTTTAATGAAGCCTGAGATCTAGTTGTCTGACCTGAACAGGAATTGGATTTTAAAAGTAATTTCTATCCAGAGTCAATCTGTACCTATAATCTAACACTACCTTCAGATCAGTTCACCCGAGCCCTCACAAAAGACCTGATATACTAGGCTATATACCAGTCTTGAGATTTCAGAAATCAAGCGCACAATTGGAGCACATTAACAAAATCTCATAATATAATTGATTAATTAAATTGGTTATTCAGTTTAGGAGGCAGCAATAGGTGGGAGCAAAACTTAGTTAATTAAAAATTAACTAACTAATGCTTCAATTCGCACAACAGTATCCTTTAAAATTGCGTATACAGCAGAAATTCTACAAAAAGACGCCCTCAGGCTCAACCACAGCTAGAGAGAGAGAGAGAGAGACTCACACATTACGAGGCAGCTTATCCTTCTCCAGATCCTTCTTTTTAGGGTTTAAGATCTCCTCCTTGTACTTCTTTATGGTTTTCGAGCTCACAATCTTTTTCACTGTGGCAAACTTCTTCGCCCCCTTCTTTGCCTTCCCCATAGCTGTTATTCTCAGCTAGAACCTCTCAAACAAAAGAGAAAGCGGGAAGATCGAGAGCGGCGCCGTAATATAATTGAAGCGGTCGGTGATGGATGGTGTGCAAAGGAAATGTTGCAGTCTAATACACATGTAGTCGTAGATATCATTAGAAATACAAACTGATAGCAATAGTTTTAACAGTTTGGGAATGGATGCAAATACTGCAGATACAAATGAATATAAAACAATGATACCATCGGAAATAAAGTACTAATTAAGTCTACATGACAGAGGGAGTTACAGAACAGTACCCAGGGTTTATTATGTGCTTATTATGTGCTTCTGTAAGCAAAGAACTACTCTACTATCGACTGCATGCACTCCTATCAAAATCTACCAGGGAAAGTCTTCATTCGTCGGGGTAACGATATAAAATTGAATGAATTTGACAACTTAATGCCTTGAGGACCTTTAAAATCTGTACCAGTACAACACGGAAGCAATGGTACCACTGACACAAGAGTTTAGAAAGCATAAGAAGACAAATGCATTCAACTCTCAGTTAACAACTCAAACAGAAGTTGAAAATTTTGAGGAAGGGGGGCATGGGGCTCAGTACCAACTGGTACCAATGAGGGAACTGAGATACAAAGCTCTTTTTAATTTTAACAGAAGATTACGCTACTCCTAGTGAAACTAATAAAAACTAAAGCATTGAAGAGAAAACTGGTAAAAATAAAAAGAGAAAGTAATGAAAATGAAAGTTTCAATTCATTCATTTATTGTCCTTTCTGACAATACAGCTTATAGTTCCTTATATCTACCCAAATCAAAATAAAAGCACAAACCCATAAATAGCTGATGGAGAGAGGAACCCAACCAGTAAGAGAAAAAAGCAGAGGCGGAGGCAGAGGCGCAGTCGGCTTTGCTAAAACCCTCGTCTTCGCTAAATTTTCTTCAAGTCGGAAGAAAAGGGGTAAAGATCGTAACAGAGCCGTTTTAGCTTCATGCAACATAACAATCTTATACAGCGTTGTTTCGATTCTATAGGCCGGGAGCTGCATGAAGCCAAAAATCCTCTGTTAATATATTTACCCAGAAAAGGGTTTGTGTTTTTATTTATTAATGTCTTGGGCTCATGGGCCACGAGTAATCTCTCGCTAGAAATCTGATTTGCAAAATGCTTTTACGAATATATACGGGCTGGTCTCCTTTTTACTTTTTATTTATGTTGTGTTATATCTGCTTTTTAAGGCCCAATAGCTAGAATATATAACCAGGAAAGCAATATCTGAGAGAGCAGAGAGAGCTACAATTAAAACAAGCCGAAATATATATATTTTCTAAAACAAAAGTAGCCACCCAATCTGAGTTGCCCGATTTATTAATTTTTTAGTCCAAAGACAGTTTAATTAATAGTGTCTTAATTTCATATACTTCAGTCTTCTAATAAAATATTAAATGTGTTAATGTGCTTGTAATTAATAGTTGTAAAATGTCTATTCAACATGGAAAAATTGTGGGAATGATAATTTTTAATATGAGAATATTAATTTGTGAATTCCCAAGATTTTTAACTCATGAAAAATTTAAATTATAGGTATTCAGTAAATACATGAGAAATTTGTTGGGAAGTGTTTTTTTTTTATGTAATGCTAACATCAAATATATTAAATGTGTTTATAATAATAACTAATTTAGATTAATATATATGTACATATCATTAAGAAACTTAACTCAAAATTAACTTAATCTATCTTAAATTAAGTGTCGCTAGTTTTATTACGCTTGTTTATCAATTTCTTGTGTTATTAAATTAAGTTGTATTGTTTGGTGTAATTATTTTTGTTCAGTTAATTATGTTTTCTTTAATTAAATCTGTTGTCTTTGTTTAATTATGTTTGATGTTACGTGTATGATAAAAAAAATTCCCATGAAGTATGTATAAAATTTTGTCACCGTTGATATATGATAAAAGATAACATGTATGTTAACTTTGTTTAATTAAAATTTTGGCAGCTTCATCATTTGAGAAAAAAAAAAAAACAGAAATGTAAGCTAATGGTTTTTTTTCATGAAATAGAAGGCAAAGAGTAGGAATAAAACCCATATAGAATTACAAATAAGAATTTATACTTAACCTCTGAACATTTCTCGTGAAAAAATATCTAAAATTCTAAATTTTCCAAAAATTCCAATGAGTACTACTCCTACGGGCCTAATTGTACTTTGTAATTTGTGAAGTATTAGAAAAAGAGGAGGTAGCACAGTTGGCTAGAAGAAAAGTTTTTGGATTGTCAATTACCCAAAGGTCAAGAGTTCGATTCTCCCTCACAACTTCGCAGTTTCTGTGAAGATTTTCAAAAAGAAAATTTGCGAATTATTGAGCTCAAATTCTAGCCATTAGTCATCATTTATTTCATGTTTCAGGGCATTGCTTACCTTTGTCATTAATGTTCTGACCAGCCACTCCTGTCGCCCCTGCAAGGGCCGACGCCACCTGAGGTGGAAAGTAAGGGCTTGCTCTTAATAATTTCTCTATCTCATTTTTTATCCAGGCATTCACCCAGACAAAATCAAACATCTATCTTCTTGTCGGTTTTCACGGTCATACATATCACATACTTACAGCTCCTTGTCAGATACCTACAAATTTGCATTATCAAAACAATAATAAAAATACATCTTTAAGAGATTGGATGTGGCAAGATTTATATAACTCAGTTCTTAATGAGCGAGTTGGAATATGCTCATTCTCAACTTACTAAGTTAGTGAACGATAATGAGCGAGTTGTTAATGAACGAGTTGCAGTAATAAAAAAATTGAGCGAGTATTTAGAAATGAGTCATGAGCAATTTTCTGACCTACATCCCGCAAACATCGAGACTTATCTTTGATTTGCATTACACTAACTCTCCAATTATTAAATAAATGGACTCTCCATTAAACTGAACTAACACAGCCCAAACTAGAAATTAAACACAGCCCAATAATAAAAAAAAAACAGCCCATATATTACTATTAAGTATTAACCTATGCTTCTCAATATTGACCCCACCGATCAGATTTATCTCCCTCTCACGGTAGAACCCAATTCCTTCAAATCGTGACAGAATGGCGGCAGCACTGAGATGGATGGTGCAGATGCACAGGGACGTACCGAGAGCCGCACGATTCTACGCGGACGGTCTTGATTTCACTGTCAATGTGTGTACTCTCCGCTGGGCCGAGCTCCAGTCCGGCCCCCTCAAACTCGCTCTCATGCACTCAGAGTACGACCCCCTCTCTCTGTGGAACTTTGAAAATTGAAAGGTTTCCTTTTTTATACATATATAAAGTTAAGTCGCCCACAAGTCAATTAAGGATTTGGAGCATGCGGAGAGGAAAGAACTTGCCTTTGCATTTTATTTCAATTTTATTTTCTGATTTTATATGCTATGTTTTGGATGTATTAGTTTTCTTGTTTTTTCTGGGTTTTAGTAGTAAACAGTAGGGTCCTTTCTATGACTGTCAGATATATCTCTTTTGTTGCATGACTGTGTTATGTTTAGTCTTTAGTTGATAGGTAGTTGCAGGTATTGTCTATATACCATGATAGGTTTCTCTTTTATTTTGATGTGCTTGTATTCAGTTTGTAGTTGGTACCAGAGAGGTGGTACTGGGTTCAAACAAAACAGTGTATTAGGCTTTCATGTTAAATGGAAATCGGTAGAAATCCCCACTTATTTAAAAAAAAAATAGGAAATGTGTATCACAAAAAGAGGTTTATCTTTTATTTTGTGTACTGATTCATTGTTTCCTAATGGTTTAAAGAATCAAATTCTGATGACTTAGCCCCATATCACCGGAATTGCTTCTCAGCATCTCCATTATTCTCTTGTTCTTTTTAACTGTGCATTCTCAATTGAAGATATTTATCAGCAATTGTCTTTATATAAGTCCTTTAGTTTTGTTGTTTTGTGTGTTGTAGTAAGCTGGAGAAACATAACTGTTATTCAACCATGCTATCCTTCACCGTTGCTGATTTAAATGGTACAATCACTAAGCTCATGAATTTAGGTGCTGAGTTGGATGGACCCATAAAATATGAGATACATGGAAAGGTTTGTAAATACCTTTCAGTACTGTACCAATTGGTACCATTCTATTTTGTCTATTATTCTGTATGTGCTGGGATATTTAATCTGTGTATTAGAACTGAAGATGAGCTCGACCCATGCTCTTGCATTACTTCTTTTCAGTATTACATGTTCCAAACCTAGTAGAGACTTCCAATGTGTGTATGGTCTTTTAATCCCAAAATTAGTGTCCAGTCTTTGAAACTAAAAGATTGAAACAAACTATAAACTGGTTCACTAAAATTGGAAAATTACTTATTCGAAGGATGATATTGTAGTATGATAATAGTTTGTGCTCTTGGTTGCACTAGGGTTTTCGGGAGCTAGAATATGTCTGAAATCATTTTTAAATTTTGATGTAGGTTGCAGCCATGAGATGCCAAGATGGGCATATGATAGGATTGTATGAACCAACTTGAGTAGAGAAAATTTTATGCAAATTTCACATTCTGGGCATTTTTTTTTTTGGAGATTTCTTTTGCTCTAGTTTTTTAGAAACATTTTAGCACATAAAAATGTAAATGGAAAACATTTTTTGTTCATTGAATGGCTACAGGCTACGTGATGGGTCAATGTATAATTTATTTTCTTAAGCAACAATTGAGCATCCATTGTATGCTAATTCATTCCCAATTAGTATTTTAATTGACAGTCCAAAGTTTCTAATCTTGTGTTATTATTATATTATATCAATCTTCCACCTTCCATTTCTCTAAAATCATTTTACAAGACTAGGAACCTTTTTTGGACTTCGTCTCTAGAAAGAAATTTATTACAAAAAACGTGATATGGTAAAATAATATATTATTAATAATAAATATTACACGTAGCTAATTTAAAAAAATATATATATTTTTTAAATATTAAAATTCTATATAATGGAAAACAATACAATTAGCCAGCTGAACAAAGTAACCACAAAAAGCTTGTATCACTTTATATATTGTATCATTTTATATATTCTATTACATCTTAGGTTCATCAAACAATTGATAATAACGTGACATGCTAAAAAAAAATTAAATTCAATTATTTTAGAGCATAGATGAGACATCATCACATCGGTGAGAATACCATTCTCCGAGAACTAACTACACTGGATTTAGATTCAGCAATGTTTCAAGTCCAGCTGTGTTGCTCCCGTCTCCAAAATCCTTTGCGCCTACCTGCCTCGCCATGATTACCTGCCTCCCCATGATTACGAGATCACTAAGTAGTTCGAGTTGCATTCTAGATGTTGCCATCAGCAGAGTGGGACCAGTATTCCTTGACAAGTTCCCGAAACATTGATCCCTCTGTATTCATCAGCTTCATCGGCTCATCATATTCTACTAGTTCACCTACATGAGAAAAAGCAGCTTGTTACTTGATATAATTTTTAGAAAGGCACGAGGGGAAAATGTTAGAGAACTCCAAAGAGGATACATAATCAAAGTGCAAACTCCCTGTGCCAAGCAGCATCCCCAAAACTACCCATTAAACCTTTTTATTTAGGGTTCTTGGAGGTGAGAGTTTGCTCTATTGAGCCTTATTAAGTTCCTAAATAGATAAACAAAAATACCAAAAGGAATAAAAATAAAAATAAATATATATAACAAGAATGGAATGGAAAAAAACCCAACTGTAGATAAGGACCTACTCGACCAGCCCTAAAGGCCAAAACCAATCTGGCCACCCATAAAATTTTGGAAGTCTAATAATGAACCTAAACTGAACCCAAGCAGAGAAATTTGAAAAGCAAGTGGGCTAAACCAATAAACCTGATTAGCCAGACAACCAAGCAATTTAAAATCAGAATCACTTAGATCCATTTACCACCACTTGAAATTATAACATCATAACACAATCAAGACTAAAATTAGGAAAATTAAATTATGTGCTACCATCACTAATGGCAAGAACCATGGTGCAATCCATGACAGTGGGGATGCGATGGGCAACTGTTATGACGGTACAGTCTACAAACTCAGATCGAATCGTTTTCTGAAGAATTGCATCTGTTGCATTGTCGATTGATGCAGTTGCTTCATCCAGCACCAGTATGCGGCTTCTTCTTAATAAAGCTCTGCCAAGGCAGAACAGCTGTCTCTGGCCCATGCTCCAGTTCGAGCCTTCTTCTACAACTGCACAACAGAAAAAATGCGCTTAGCTGAGAAAATAATATATAAATGCAACTTCACAGTAAACTTATAGATCATAACTTTACGGTCAATAGATTAATCATTACTTTTCCAAACCCCTCTTACAGTGGTGCTTAATCCCTAGTATGTTTTGATTAAGTGAGAATAGCACACTAACCCAGGTTAGCAGCTATTCTTTTCTCTATTCCGCATTTGGCTAACCCGGGTTAGTGAGCTATTCTTGCTGTTCTGGGTTAGCTCCGACTCCATCCAAACATAGAAGGAGACCACAGATCATGAGGAACTATAGAACCTCTTTTTGTTTTATGAATTTTGGGGATAAATGTTTCACATGAGGAACTATAGGTATTTCAGTTTTGTAAAAGCAAGTTATTGAACTTTATTTTAGAAAAACACATTGAAATATTATAGAATTAGCACCTAGTGAGTCCAAACCCTGATCCTTCTCCAGAACTGCTTCCCTAAGCTGGCATTTGTCAAGAACCTTCGAAAACAAAAACAGGAAATGAACACGTGTTAGTAAACATTTAAAATATAAGAAATAAAAGGGATCACCGAATTCAAACCAATTTATGCCTTTTCTTTTATTCTGAGAGAGAACCCGCTCCTAGCACTATTAATGGTTCAAAAACATAACAAGAAGATTCACAAATTTTTCGTTTTCAACACCTTCCAACAAATAGACAAATTAAATAGTTTTTACGAATTTTACAAGATTTTCTGAATTATTTGTGAATTTCGTGAAAACAAATGTATTAATATGCAGTATTTTGTTTTCATATTACTCGCAATATTTTGTTTTCATTCTAAAAACATCAATATTTTGGTATATCAATATGCAGTATAAAAATTAAATTATTGTGAAATTATATCAGTATTATGCCCATACAAGAGTTTTAGATCTCTCCAAATTATTCCCAAATTCCAAACTTGTTAGTATGCTCGATAACAAAGGTACAACAAACTTTAAATTTCACTGAAACTTACCTCCCATATTTCCTGATCGGTGAATTGACCTAATGGGTCCAAATTGTACCTAACAGACCCATGAAAAAGTGTCGGATCTTGTGGTATAATACCAAACCGAGATCTCAAGTCATGCAATCCTATCTTTGCAATATCCACTCCATCTATTACTATCTTTCCTCCTGCGGGCTCCACCAATCTAAACAAGGCACCAATTAAGGTTGTCTTTCCACTGCCAGTGCGGCCCACGATACCAATCTTGTGTCCGCCTTGGAAAGTACATGTTATGCCACGAAGCACTAGGGGTGTGTCAGGTCGGTACCTTATCTGTTGAATGAAGAAAAATCTTAACTCTTAAGAGACTGAAGTAGCATGGTAGGATATCAGCTTATAAAAAATTCATTTTGCAAAGAAATCTTATATCATGCATGTGTATTCTCTTTATTACGGGCTTAGAGATAACAATACCTTGGTTGGTATTGGTATAGGACTGGACTTGTGGTACTCATTACCCCAAATGGACAACACTATAAAACATAAATCAAAAGAAAATACTAACTTGTTCAGAACAAAACTGGTACAACTTTTGTGCTGGCCAATTAAATCTCATTGGAAGACTGATTTTAAAAATCCCAAACCTAGGTTGACAACTTGTACAATAGTCAGCGTAGATTATAAAAATTAAGAAATAAAATAACCTTTAATTCTTGGATCTTGACAGTACCAATGGCCGGCCAATTAGGAGGAGGTCGACTGTCCTCTATCACCTCTGGCGCCTCACTTTCTATGTTCATGTACTGGTTCAGCCTCTCAACTGATATAATTAAATTTGCAAGGTTGCATTGGTTTTGTATGGAGAAAACGAACGAATTATTCAGAGAGAGGCCATACGACAGTGCCATTCCCACGAACCCTGCATCCAAATCATTGCACATTAGTTTAAAATGGAACATATGCAAAGGTCAAGTGAGATATCTCTATTTATTTGTAAGAAAAGTTCGCAGAAAACAATAAGAATGGGCTTTTGGAAAAAGGAATGCTTATCTTTATTGCAGAAAACTCTAATAATTATTTTATATTTGCAAAAAGCACCCAATCTAAATGGACAAGGAATCTTACAGTATCCCTTTTCGTTTCTAAAATATTTACTGACATTGTAGCACAAACAACATTGCTTTATTTTTATTTTTATTACCATCTCATTCATCAACAATGCAACTTTTTGAAAATAATGTTTATTTCAATTTATTCACATACTGTTACCATCATGGGTTTAAGCAACAAAAGAAATAAGGACTAGAAGTTAGAAGGAGAAGAATTCAGTTCAGAGCAGAGACACTTTTGTTGGTCTCAATATCAGGTCGTGATGAATAATGTTAGTTTATTAAATATGGGCTAAGTGATCATTTTTAACATTTAATATGCTCATGTCTATGACTTTGTAATTTGAAATGACCACAAATCTCTGGTGACAAGAGTCCTTCACACATCTGCAAATTACATTAATGACAACAAGAAAGTAATATACCAGCGCCAAATGTTCCAGGAGGAAGCAGTGCCATGACAAGTGCTGATGAGGCCAAAATGGCAGCGCTCATGATCTCTAGCCGTTGGATCAGCCACTCTGTTGAGCTAAAATTATGCAGATAAGGGCTCGCATTTCTGTCTATTAGCTCAAGGTTTTTCGCAAAGAAACGGTCTTCCTCCTGAAACGCCCTTATAGTAATTGCACCAGCAATTGACTCTGATAAGTGGTTCGCCATGAGAGATTTTGTGGTACCATTTATTCGCATCAGTTCCTTTGCTGAAGCCAGGTAGTATCTCTTTATTTAAACAAAGTTAAAAGGGAATTAACCAGAGCATTTTATGAAGTAAGAATCTCAAATTCAACCAGTGAACAATGGCATACCCTCTAACAAGTCAATGATGGTTTGTCGGATCATAAAAATGGTGGAATGGTATAATTAGCAAGAATAAGAAGGAAAGTGACAGATAGTAGATCAAAAAATATACTAATAAAGAAAACAATAATTTTAAATGAAAAAAAATTGTGTATAATAGTGATGCAAATCTTTTGAGGCCAAATTTTTTTTTCATTTCACAACTTAAAAAATTGGGGAATTTAAAATAACTTTATTTGACCGTGTCTTTTAAGACCCAATATTGCTCTCAAGGAGCCTACGTTCACATCAGTTTAAAAAATAAAATAAACAAGCAAAATAAATTAGTTTAATTCAATAGCAATGTAATAGAACTCTGATCCTGCAATAACATACTCCAACCATGAAATTAATAACAAAGATCTTTTAGTAAAACACATGATATACAAAGAGTTTTTAAGATGTACCTGTATTCGAATGGCCAAAACAATCATCAATACTGAGACAAATAAAACTTGCCATGTAACAACAGCCAATACACCAAGATTGCTATATGCATTCAATGTAGCACCTGTGGCCCAAACAAAGGTAAATGGCACATCCAAATCTACAATAGTAAGGTCAGACGAAACCTGCACATCAAACAAATACTTCGGTTACAAATACAAAATCAATAGAATGACACCTGCTACATCAAATACTTGTTACTAAGTTTTGAGGAACTTCTCTTTTGGGTGTTTTATTGGCTATGCTGGAAATTTAAATCTCAAAAAAATATATACAACCATTAATAATTATAATAAGAACAAGACAATCAAAAAGATATTTTGTCTGACCCGGCTAAGAATTCTACCGATAGGGGTAGAGTCGTAAAATCCCATTGGTGCACGAAAGAGTGATTCAAGCAACTGGGAGAACAACGATTTGGATGCCTCTAATCCAAGGACAACCACAAAGAGAGACCTGAAGAACAATATGAAAATTGTCCCAAACCCAATTCCCAAATAAACCAAAATTAACTTCAGTGTGCCGACATTTGGGTTCTCAACATTTGCAGCCATCCATGTGTTTTGCGAAATTTGCCCTGTAACAAAAATTATATGTGCCAGAGCTGCAAGGGAATAATATAAATATCCCTTGTTCTGTCCCAAATATTGCATGTATGGTTTTAGACCTGTATTGCCCCTCTCTCTCTCCTCTTTCTTTATCAATTGATCTGATCCACCTTCCGGCAACTTTGCATTTTCTTTCTGGAGCACATTCTTTATGGTTCCGCCGTCAATTTTACTTATCTCAGGGCCATTGATGGTTTCATTTTTTTTATTTTGAACAACCATGTTGTTAAGTTTCTCTATTCCAACAGTCTCTTTGTGGGCATGGACTAGATCCTGGAACTCCTTGCATGACACAAATAACTCGTGAAAAGGGGCAGAACGTAAAATTTCTCCATCCGACATTAACTGCACGACAGACACTTGTTATAGTTGGTCTAATCTGTTTGATTAGAAAATACTTTAAATAATCATGAGAAGTAGCGAGTGATAATTACCATGACCCTATCAAATGTGGGTAAGAAATCAACTTGGTGAGTAACTAAAAGAACTGTCTTGTTTGCTAGAGCTCCCATTACATATTCCTGCAAAAGAATCAGAGAAAGCTTAATAAACAGAAATCAAAAGAAAATTCATGCCAATCCTATTAGTACAGAGGATAGAAAACCCAGTAAAATTTATTCCATGCTAGAAAGCACAGAGCAAATTGGAAAAATTCAACCATTGTCATTTAATGAAGGAACATGTAGATAAGAATGGCTTCTGGACGAATAATTGCTTAAATTGGGTTATAAACGCTTTTTTTTCAAAATGTTTACATTAAACAAACTGCTAGCAGTCTGTGCATCAACCGCACTAAAAGGATCATCAAGGAGGTATATATCTGCGTTCTGGTACAATGCACGAGCCAGCTGAACACGCTGCTTCTGACCCCCACTCAAATTGACGCCTCTTTCTCCTATTTGAGTTTGATCTCCAAAGGGTAGCATTTCTAGGTCTTTGACCAATGAGCACCTCTCTAGTGTTTCTTGGTACCTGTTGAAAATGAAATAAAATAAATTCTCTAGTGAAAGTTTTGGTGTTACTCATATAGGCTGATCTAGTATGGGATTCAAAGAAGATTATAATAATGTTGCCTTTGCTTATTCATGGGAGACCCGAAAAGGATGTTCTCTTGTACCGTTCCGGTTTGGATCCATGCATTCTGAGACACATAGGCTATATTTCCACAAACTTGGATCTACAGTTAGCAAATTCAATTATCAGTAAGGATGTAGATTAACTGTTTTAGTTATAGTTTTGTGTCTAATTCTGCCTCAACTCTCAACAAAATGGTTCCACTATCTAAAAACTCAAATGCAAACCAAACTTTTAGTATTATTTTAAAACAATGCTATATCCAATTTACTAATTAATGTACCTAAACAAGCAATGAAAGTAATTGACCTATCAAAGGAAATTCATACCATGCCGCTAGTCTTGGGGACTTCACCAAGAACAGCTGCCAGCAGAGTTGATTTTCCTGACCCAACCTCACCACAAATTGCCACCTTCTCCCCAGCTTTCACCACCAAGCTCACATTCCTCAAAGTGGGCCTTGAAAGATTCTCATCCCAAGAGAAATCACATGACTCCATCACTACTGGTTTATCCATACTCGCAAAAGCATCCTTCCTCATCTTTTCAGTTTGCAACTCAGGTGCTTCCAAGAACTTCTCAACCCGTGCAAATGCAACTTTTGCCTGGATCACAACCCCAATCACATCTGGTATCTGGCGTACTGGATCTTGTACGAGGCGAAGAGTCGCAACAAAGGTGAAGACATTACTTGGCTCTAGTGGTATTCCCAAAAGATAACATGCCAAGAATGTGGCGGCTGATACAAGTACAGGGGATGACCAAAAGAGAAAAGTGTTGTATGCCTTTCGCAATTGAACGGCCCTTAACCAAACATACTCCTTTTGCCTGAGTTTTTCAATCACCTTCTGAAAATGCCGCTCCCATGCATAGAGCTTTAGTACCTTCATGTTCGCCAAGGACTCTGACATGGCCTTTAGCCTCTCGTCTTGCGCCTCCATCAGCCTTGTTTGAAATTTGTGTTGTAAATTTGCCAACGGAGCATTACAAGCAACTGTTAGAATAATCACGACCATTGATGAAATAGTTGCTAGACCAACAGCTTCGTAAAGAATCACTAAAGCAATGCATAGTTGCAAGCTTGTGGTCCAAGTTTGGTGGAACCAATACGGGAACTCCCCAATTCGGTATGCATCAACCGTCACATAGTTCATAATTTCTCCTGGAGAATGGGTCAGTTTGGCTAAATTTGATAACCTCTGTTGCTTTTTATATATAGCAGCAGATACTAACGACCTAACTTGTAGACCTAGCCTTCTTGTCCTAAAGTACCATTGCCTTTGCGACAGTGACTCTGTGCATTTAGCAAAGAATAACCCCACAGCTAAAACATAACCTTCATATTTAAATGCCTCTTGACCCAAGGACACCTTAATAAATGCGTTTAGGATCATGGGACCCAAAGACAGAGTGAGAACCTTGAGCAATGCAAAAAAGCCAGAAACAAATATTTCTCTTTTATGGCACGAAACAATTGTCCAAAAGATTGATGGCAGAGAAGACTTTTGCCTGTTCATTTGCTTTTTATGGTTAAATTTCTCTAAGAAAATGGTGTGTTGGGTTCCTGCCCGGTCTATTTCACCTAGTTCAGGTATGTCTTTCTCTTCCAGAGGCTTCTCATATCCCTTCTTCATTAATGGGTTCAACCACCAAAAGGACATTATGCTAAAAAACCCAGCAGTTGAAAGAAGTGGCACATTTGACTTTTGGTCCAATGGAACTGAAATAATATCAGCATTGAGGGGCTTGTACAGATTTCCATTAATGCTTTCTTCTTCTTCATCCCTAGATTTGTAAACTGCACAAACAACCCAAAGAAGTGCACCCGGTAGAGACAGGATATCTAAAAACGCATCAGCAGTTAACTTCTTCTCTTTTAGAAGATAAGTGATCGAAGAGCCACATGTGAACCCGGCAAATATGGTCGGTAATATGGACCAAATTTTGAGATATCTAAACCTACAGGTGAAGAGCAAGCTCAAAAGGAGTTGGTACAAGCCCAGAGATAACATTGCAAGCCACCAGTGTGGTGCATAATAGGTTATATATCTCTTTGTAAAATTCTCTATCAACATGTAAGCTCCAAGGCCGAGATAAACAAATGCAAGACCGCCATTTAAGGTAGCAGAGAGTAAATGGATAGGTGAAGAGAGCCTAAAAAGCCTTCTAACTGGGACATTTGCTTTGCTTATTCTGAGAATTAGACTGATTAAAAGTAAAACAGAGAGCATAGAACTAGTTGATAGCACTATTATATGGTTTATGCAAGTAGAAGAGTCCAAAATTTCCGCGAGTACACATCCACTATTCCCATAGGCACAGATGGTAGTGCCACAGAAATCAGTGATCGAACCTAAAGAATAAAAAAATACTGATGAATTTTAGAAAATCATTAAAACAAAGATTCCAAAGATAAGTAACCTTTAATTTGGGTCTTACTTGCAAGGGAGACCATCTTGCCTGAATCCCGGATTAAGCGCTTGACATTGAATAGCTGTTTCCTTCAAATAAAGCAAGTGAAGAAGTAAAAAAAAATTCAAAACGGAGTACAATGAAAACTTAGACAGTGACCTACAGACTAATCATTGCAAAAAAAAAATAGATCATATCCATCTTTTGTCTTTTGTAGAGAGGTCATAACAACATGTCAAATATAATAGAGAAGTGCCCCCATAACACAGGGCAAAAGGGAGAAGGGTCTTTTCGTGTCCCAACTCCTAATGCCTACTTGAATCTCAATTTATTACGTGGGGTTACAACTTGCACCCCCCCCCCCACACCGCCAAACATAGTAATAGAAATATGCAATGAAGATACATGAATCTTGGAAGATGCCAAACAAATCCTAAACAAGACTTCTTTTCTTCACAAATTAGTTTAACCAGCCACATTATTTTAAAATATAAATTAAAAAGAGCTAGTAGTATATATAATATATATTATTTGGGAAGGAAAATTCCACATTATACGATACGAGAGCAGAGCATACTATCAGTAAGCAACAGTGAAGTAAAACAACATATAATAATACGATTTAGCAAGTAATCATCTTCTTTTGAAAAACAAATTGTTTAAACTAACCTTGCGCTTGCAATTATTCTGGAACTTGTGCGAAAAGACAAATTGTTTAAACTTGTGCGATTATTCTGGAACTCTGTAGAATGAAAAGATAATAAGGATAATAAAAAAAAAAAAACAAATTCGCTCTTTCGAACTTGTGCAAAATGTTCTGTCTCAGTTCTGAAAAACAGAAATAACATTATTCTGGAACTTTCACTTGCAATTGTTTGAACTAACCTTGCGCTTGCGAAGCTATCAGAGCAATCTTTCGCTTGTTCTCTCAATTTCTCGTTTTTTTCCCTCTTCTGAGAACAGTAATCTGATATTAATGAAGCGAAAACAAACTAAAAGAGCGCCACCATTGTAGGTAGAGCCGTAGAGGGTGATTTGGTAAATTTATGATTTATGCAGAGAGGAATGAGGATAGCGAGAGCGGTAGTCGGTTCGTCACGGCTCACGTCTTTGGACAAGTCCTTTCCAAGAAAAGACCGAATTCTCATCCTCTGAGATATCTCAAACTTTGCGTGACATTTTGGAATATTTTAAATACGTTCTGCACGAATCTCAAGGCTCAAATAATACTGGCCCCCTACATTCCCCCGAATAGGCACCGGACACGTCGGTTCACGCAAAAATTGAGATATCTCAGAGGAGACATCGGGAATCTCGATGGCATTTTTTTACAAGTGTCCCTCTCACAGTCTCGCGTTGACTGAATTGATTACTATTAAATTAATTAAAGGTATTCTATTTCCCTATTTCTTTTGGACTCTTATGCATGTTTCCATGCCTTTTTGGAAATTCGCATCCTTTCTCTGCATTAACACACCATTTGAGTTAATTCAGAATACCGTCCGATCAAAATCCGGACCAATCTGGCCCACACCAGTAGCGCACGGGGCCTTCAATTTTCGTGTGGATTTAACACCGGACCGTCTTTCTTTTAACTCAAACTTTGAGTTAAACTTTGAGTTAACTCAGAGAATATAAATTCGCTTTTTGGACTGTCGTTTTACTCTGTCCCTTTGTTTTTTCGGAGATTACACGGCCCGTGGGCCCATCTGTCCCTTTCCAAATGCAAAAGTCGAACTAAAAGTCCAACTAAATTCCTTGTTTACTGATTTTCCAAAACTGCTATAATTTAACAATCGTTTAATTATATCAGTAAAATTTAACGATAGTTTAATTATTTTTTTAAAACATATTAAAAATATCTTCCTCAATAATAGTTGTAAAAAAAATATATCAAAACATGCTGTCAGAGTTTATGACAGCACAGAATTGAGTAAAAATGTTGAGGGTCAAGGGAGATCAACGTAGTGGAAAAAGGATAATAAAAAATGGAAAAACAACAAAAGGATGTGTTACATACTACGGATCAATATTTTTGTTTCTAAAATTTAAATGTTTAATATAATCAAACTGCATAATCTAATTTAAAATATACTTGCAAATTAAATTTTATATATTTTGGAATTTGTAATTATTTTTTTTTAGATAGATAAAAAAATCACTACTTTTGAACAGTCTAAAAACTTTAGATCAAGTGATTTTGTACTTTTTTTAAAAATTATCTAAAAAATATAAACTTTGATCTACAAAAGTTCTAGACCATTCAAAAGTAGTGATTTTCTATCTATTTAAAAAAATAAAAAGCTTCTAAAAATATAAAATTTAATTTGCAAGTACCTTTTTTGTATGAAAATTGTGTTCAACAATTCATATTAACTGTTTATTTTTTAAAACCAAAATATTAATGGATTGCGCATACCACATTTCTTCTCCATCTCACTTTCATGTACCTTCAATTTCAAACCAAAATTCCACTACAAACTACAAAACAATGCTGCCAAACAAAACAATTCCTTATCAACCTTACAAATGGATTCTAATGATTGATTGATTTCAAAAATAGCGGGAACGGATTTGATAAGCTTTTTTTTTTCCTTTCCGTCCACAAGATCGAGAGGTGCAGGTGCTACCTAATTATTTATATATATATATATATATAAAAAAAAAAATCTTTCGCGAATTACACATACGGCATACGCACTCTCGATATAAAAAAAATTGCAACTAGTCATGTTAGGTTTTGATGATGAATATCAGATTAAATTCTAATGTTTTTTTTGGGACAATTTCACATATACACCTCAAAAACTTCAAAATTAAATATTTTCTCCTCTAAATTTTAAAATTACGTATTTTCCCCTCTAAATTTCAAAAACTCACATATTTACTCATTTTATTGTATTTTATATTAAAATACATTTTAAATTCATAAAATGCCCATTTTACACTTTTATTAAAAAACATAAAACATCCATCTCACTCCAATTTGAATCTGAAAGGTCCCTCTACCGTCCAAATTGCCTTAAGATCCGTGTGTGCTAGGTCAGCACGAATATTGAAGCAACATGCACAGATCTTAATGCGATGCACACTGATCAAATTGCTTTAAAATTCGTGCACACTAGATCAATATTTATCTTGGAGCGAATACGGACGGTAGAGGAACCCTTCAGATTCAAATTTGAGTTCGATGAAGCGTTTTATACTTTTAATAAAGGGTAAATGGGTATTTTATAAATTTAGAATGAATTTTATTACAAAAGACAATAAAATAGGTAAATATGTGAGTTATTGAAGTTTAGAGGGGAAAATATGTAATTTTAAAATTTAGAGGGAAAAATACATAATTTTGAAGTTTTTGAGGGGTATACCAGAAATTCCCCCTTTTTATATTAGGGGTGGGGAGGGGTGAAGTGTCTCAAACACTGGACAAGTAGTGAAGTATTTGTGAATGACAGAATATATTCCACATATTAGCAAGAAGATGTCAACCTGACAATGACTCAATTTAGAAACAATCATTGAGTGTTCATGTCACTAGTAATCAACCTAGTAAATGTTCGAAAATCGTTACCACAGCATTAATTAATATCAATTTTCGGCTTGTTAATTAACTAATCTAGTGTTTCCAAAAAAAAAAAAATTAAATTAAATTTTGCACCGGCTACCAATTAAAGTACTGTATCAAATAATTGATCTTTGAAAATGACAACTACTCAGTTCAATAATTGTTAGCTTTTCAGCGAAGTTACAAGTAATTGTGGTAGCTTTTAAATACTGACTTTGTTAATAGAGAAAATTGGCTATTTGTGACTTCAAAATTTTCAAATCTGAAAAATGTCATCACAAAATTATAAATCTAATAAATGTCACTCTAAACTTAGTTAATTCTTAAACTTGTCACAAATACACAATTTTTATACATTTTTTATTAAAAATTAACTGAAAAATATAGTTTTTAGATACATATTTTTATATTTTTCCTATATATCATTCAGACCCCTCATTATACGTATCTCAAAACTGTATTTTTCAATTAATTTTTAATAAAAAAAAATATATAAAAATTGTGTATTTGTGGCAAATTTAAGAATTAACTAAGTTTAAAGTGGCATTTTTCAGATTTGAAAGTTTTGGAGTGGCAAATAACCAATTTTCCCTTGTTAATATAGTATTGCATTCCTTATTAAGTTATTGTACATCTCTTAGCAAATCTCTTTTATGAAGAATCATACAAAAATTCAATTGAAAGACTTTGTTAAATAAATAAAGATATAGCTTACACAATTATTATTATTGTTAGTAACATGAGATATAAACACTATCAATAATTATAAATAATTAAAAAATTCATCTTAAATGCAAATAAAAAACAAATATGTCACACATTTGCCACTCTTCTTCTAATAATAGATTGCAAAAATTTTACAGGTAGATAAAAAAAAATTCAAAAGTAGACAAGAATATGATTATACATAATTACATACAGCTATATCTGATTTTCAAAATAGACAATTGTTTATTTAATGGCTCCCAAGATAATTTATTGTACTTTTTTTTTCAGAAAATAAATTATAAATCTATTAATTGTCAAAAGTCAAGAAGTATTGAGGATACTTCAAATTCTTCATGTGTTTAAACATTCTGAAAAAATGTTGAGTTTTTTTTTATGGATGGAATGGATTCTTAGTAGTTATGTAATGCAAATTTTATTGCGATATGCGAATTGCAAAGTACGTCATGGTCCGTTAGATGCGGTGCTAGTTTTGTTTTAATATCTGTACGCACATATTTTAAAGCAGATTGGACAGTTATGAAGCCCACAGGACTCAAATTTGATTCCAATGGGCATCGGACCCAAACTGCTCTCTTAAGTCTAATTTGAAATATTTTTTTATGGATGGAATGGATTCTTAGTAGTTCTGTAATGCAAATTTTAATGCGATACACGAATTGCAAAGCATATCATGGTCCGTTAGATGCGGCGCTGGTTTTGCTTTAATATTCATGTGCACGGATCTTAAAGCTGATCGTACGGTTATGAAGCCCTTCAGACCCGAACTTCTCTCTTAAGTCTGATTTGAAATATATTTTTTTAATAAACGAATTGTTCATTAGAAAGTACAAATAATATAGAACAATATCTAGTGATCGGTCAACCTAACATGACATGTGGAATTGTTTGATGAATAATTAAGAATTAATATTTTTGACCCATATATAGATCCAAGCTATATATTTTATCTGAATTGATCTACTTAATTTATTCGTCTTGTCAGGAGGAGGAAACAAAAGAGAATTTTTTCTGTAGAAAATATTAAAAAAAATAAGAATAAAAAACAGAGTACTAATAATTTTTTTATGGATTTGGGAATTCTATGAATCCAAGAGTTTGAATTGGATTCTTACCGGTTTTTACCGTTTTTTTAAATAGTTTCTCTATGAAATATATAAATAATTTAGAAAAATAGATGAAATTTCTTAAAATTTAGATGTATTAGAAGAATTGTATCTATTCTTCTGAAAAAAAAAATTTAATAGAGAAAACTAAAAAAATGTCTGGTTTGAATTTGTAGGTATTCAACCGATTTAAATTAATTCAAATTTTGAATCAATAAACTTCTTACTAATCTTTCTACTCATAAAAATCTATTGGTACCGTTTATATTTCTCTCTATTTTATAATATTTTTATTAACAAAAAATTATCAAAACAAAATGCTCCTTTTATTTTGGTGTGCTCGCAATAACTCCACTTTTACTTTAAAATATTTGATTTAAATAATTATTTATAAATTTTTCTTTTTTATTTTAACCTATTTAACTGTTTAAAAAAAACATAGACAGAAGAAAATAGTGGCCACAAAAAGATGCACGGAACTAATTATTGCGGCCGTGTTATTTTTCAACTTTTTTTTTCCGAAATGATGCCACCGATTTTACTTTTAATATTTTTAATTTCATCAATAAATAGTTTTCTGCATTGGGTTCTTTTCCTTTTTGCTTGTTTTCTTATTTGGAAATATTTTTTCTCAGTTTCTTTCTTTCTTTTTCTCTATGCAAGAAGCCAAGTTATAACCAAAATCCTATAAAGAGATTTCTACACGGATTTTTCACTATAAATCTGTGTAACTCTCTCAAGACTTTCTGCACTGCTATTTAAATAATAATCTGTCTAGCATTATCCTTATTACACGGATTTTTTTATGTAATAGCCGTGTAACTCTCTAACTATTCCTACACTGTTTTTTAATGAAATATTTGTGTACAATTCCTTCATTTCTACACCCTTTTTTTTTTCCAAACAATTCTATACTGATTCTTTAATAAATATCTGTGTAGGATTCCTATAGATATTTTTAACTTTAAAAAAATCTATTTGGTACACAGTTTTTATATAAAATTACTAAATTCGTGTACGATGTTCAGTGTTGGATAACCAGTGTTCCTAGTTGTAGGTCATATTGGCTGCTTGTTGGTTCGCCATTTATGGTTGTCCTGACCATTTGAGGTATTAAATTCTTTAATAAATGAAGGTTATGCATGTGGATTTGTTGCTGTAAATTTTAGAGCGCAGATCAGATGTCTGAAATTTCATCGTTATTCTCTTTATTATTAAGATTTGTGCTATCAAAAACCTCTCAGTAGATTCTAAGGTTGTGGATGTGTTGAACGTGATATGTTTCCAACATATTAATTGATCTTCTCAATTTCCTTATGATGTTATTACTTTATTATTATTATTATTATTTTAGTAAACTATTTAATATACACAGAAAAAAATATTTTTTACCAGATTTTGAACCTACTTCATTGTTATTATTTTGTCTTTTTTTTCGCTGGCTGTCAAAAACAGAGTCGAGTAAAATTAAAAAGTCAAATAAATTAGAGTACATATTTATTTTTTTGGACAAAAAATTATTTTACTAGAAAATAAAAATATAGAGACGAAAATCAAAAGTTTTAATGAATCTAAAAAGATAATTCTTGCAATTTCGCTTAGGGCCTTTCGGCAGAAGGTTAGACAGAGGAATGGACACAGAAAAAAAAAATTGAACTGATTTTTCAAAAAAAAAATCAGTCAAATTCAATTTTTTTTCCCACAACGTGAATTCACCGCCAAACAGATCCTAATTGGATTGAAACTTGACCTAACATTTCAACATGTCGGTAAGGAATTAATGATCAGACCCCTTGCATTAATTGTTGAATCAGATTTATGTTATGAATTTATTGTTCTCGTCTGCTATTGTTTATCGTCTTGTCAGTAAAAGATAATAGAAGTGATCTAAAAATAAAGCCACCAAATTTTTTTTTTATTTAAATAAAAAATTGACAATTAATCCAGACTGACAAAATCTCTCCATTTTTAGAAGTATAACAAAGATTGCATAGTCTTTATTTTGGTTAAATCCAACTCGACGAATATTAAAAAAATTGTTTTATTGAGTGAGGTTTTGTTATTATACAGTGCGAATTGGTCTCCACCAGTATTGTAAATAACGGTATGCGGTCGTCGGACGGATAAGGTGCCGTCAAGCGATTAATCGGTATGCGGCCGATTAATCGGAATTATGCATACAATTTAACGTTTTTATTAAATTTATGTATATATATCATAATTTATTAAAGATAATTTATTTAACTCATTAAATTTATCAAATAAACTTAATTTAAGTTAGTTTTATTATTATAACATGACACTATGCTTAATTTTTTCGTAACACATAAGCATTTTGCATATGTAAGTAACACATTTATTTAATGAAAAATAAATTTGAGAATTAAGTTTTTTCAAATACTAATAACATATTATTTGAAAGAAAGAAAACATTATAACATAAAATCACCAAATTTAATTTATAATAATAACATAATTTCATAAATAAATATGTCATACTAATTGAAAAAATTACATCAGTAAGTAAAAAAAATATATGGTATATAAATAATAGAAGAATTAATCAATTTCAAAATAAGTAAGAAGAAAAAAAAACATATGTAAAAAATATTGGATGTATATCCAAGCACAAATAAAACTACAATACATGATTTATAAACCTTATTATCACATACTATCATAGAAAAAAAAATAATGAATTTTCACTAGAATAAACAGAAAAAATGAGAATAAAACGAGAATAAACGGGAATAAACGGCCGATTAAACGTTCGAAACCGCAAACAGCCGTCCATTAACAGTGTGCGTAATGGTGTGGCCACCGTTTCCGTTTAAACGGCCATTAAGGACGTTTTTTACAACACTGGTCTGTACTACGGATTAATATTTTTGTTTTTAAAGTTCGAATAGTTGATCCTTTATCAAATTATCATCTTTTATATATATATATATATAAAGAGAGAGAGAGAGAGAGAGTAGAACTAGGGTGCTCTTAAGTTCACCAAATCTTTTGTGAACTTGACTCTAAAATATATCGAATCGACTTTAAATGATGAATCCAAACCATTGAAACCCTTCTAACTAATGAGTGATGCGACTACATGTGAAAATTTTAAAGTTTCGAATTAATTTAATATATAGTCAAGTGGTCAAAAATTTAAGGTTTATAAATTAATTTTAATGCATTCATTTTTTGGACTCTTTTGACCACTTGACTCTATATTAAATTAATTCAAAACTTTAAAATTTTCACATGTAGACGCATCAATCATTAGGTAGAAGGATTTCAACGGTTTAGATTCATGGTTTAAAGTCGATTAGATATATTTTAGAGTTAAGTTCACAAGAGATTGGATGAACTTAGGAGCACCCTAGTTCTACTCTATATATATAATATTCGGATGATATAGATCTTGTCTATAATTTTAAATTTTATTTGTCAAAATTGTGAAAATTATCTAACTCGTCCTCTCCCTATGCTATACTAAATTGTGAAAATTATATTTTGTAATGGGCGACAATTCAGATCTAGTGAAGTAACTCAAAAATTGAATTTTAGATTGTATTAATAAAAAAAAAGATTGTAACCATCCAATTCGAATCCAAGATCATCAATCCGGAAGTAAGCGCATGCATTTTGAGACACGAATTCGAATTCCGAGATAATTCCGAACGACGGATTTGAATCGGACAGTCTTGATCCAAAATTCAAAAATTGAGTTACTTTAGGGATCCGGACCCGATAAGGTCGGATCAACATCTCTTTTCTTTTAAAAAATTAATGGAAGATAAAATTGTCTATATAATAAAATATATAGATAATGTTGTGCTAAAAAATAATATTAATATTATTATCCCAAATACTTGGATCATTATAAAGGGGTGTGTCGTAAGCACACACCTCACCAACCACTTGCGCTTGGCCGATGTTTGCAACTTTTTTTTCAATGATGATTTGTTTTGCTTCAATTAAACAATTAATGTGAGCTCAAGTTTGGGTATTATAAAAATCTCTGTATTTCACAAGAAACATCAATGGTCAAGTTTATTTATTTTTAAAATCCGCATAGACAATCCAAACTGTTTACAAAATCAAATTTATTTTGCAATCTATGACGGTGGGGATGCGGTGTGCGACCGTTATGACTGTACAGTCTACAAACTCGGTTCGAATCGTCTTCTGAAGAATTGCATCTGTCGCATTGTCGATTGATGCAGTTGCTTCATCCAGCACCAGTATGCGGCTTCTTCTTAAAAGAACTCTGCCAAGGCAAAACAGCTGCTTCTGGCCCATGATCCAGTTTGAGCCTTCTTCTACAACTGCACAGAAGAAACATGCACTTAGCTGAGGAAATAATATATCAATGCAACTTCACAGTGAACTTACAGATCACAACTTTATGGCCTTCTTCTTTTCTATCGAAAATTATCGAAGATTTTGTGAAATCCTATCCCATTGTTTGTTGATATTTTTCTCCAATTAATAAAAAAAATTTATCGGTAAAAAACTAAAAAAATTGGTGGGTTTTCCACTTTTCCTTCATCTGGAGTGCGGCTTCACCGGAATTTTGTATAGTCGGGTTTTTTTTTCTAAAATTTTGAAACTAACATAAGTCTGCATATCACTCAGAATGACACTAAGTCTGCGCATTACCTAGAAGTATGTTGTTTAAGCATCGTTTCCTGATGAAAAGAAGCTGTAAGATTACTACATTACAACATATCAGAAACGCCAGTACGCTGGCAAAGCTTGACACAAACACTTGTACATGGCAAGTGATGGATTACTCTAGAAATTCCAGTCAAGAAATTTTAGTAACAACTATTCAGATTCATGTAATTCTCAAGAACGAACAGCACTAGTAAATCAACAACTTAACTGCACAGACAGTCCCTTGTGCGCCCCCTGATCACAACCATTTCCATGGATCAGTTAGTTACATGCTTGAAAAGCTTGGAAATAAATCAGATTAAACACAGCCAGTCATCTGTCTTTATGATACCAGAAAAATGACTTGAACAGCGAACACAAAAAAATACTGGATCCAAAGACTGGTGACTTAAAGAACACCATCCTTGCAAATTATAAAATGTATTTCTACTCAATTACAGCACAAATAGCAACAGAATACCTATAGGATTAGAAAGAAAGAACAAACCGAATATCTCTAGGTTTAGAATAAAAATAAAATACAACCCAACTATATACAGGAAAAAAGAAAATACAGGTAGCAAGTCTTTTAATTGTTAAGAAGATGGGCTAGGGCCTTGTCAGTGTCATTGTCATACATTGCCAAGACCTCTGCCACATTTTTAGACGTGAAACCCATTTCTTGAAGCTGATTATATCCCTTCACAAACTCCCGTACCTTCAAATAAACCAAGTGAAAAGAGAATTTATACTATAAATAAACTTCCCAAAATTTAATTTGCTAAAATGCAGCTGAACAAGCAAGCATACAAACAATCCTTTAGTAAATTCTACTTGGCAGAAAAATCAATTTATATTTGTTGGACCTTAATTTATAATTAAGATAGTGCATTATTGTAAATTTAAGTGAACATAAATGGCTAATGTAGAAAGAAACAATGTTAAAAATCACAGAAGCCTCTTTTCGAATTATCTGATAAAATGAAGTAGGGGATATTTGCTGCCTTCAATTATAATAATTTTCACACAAATTTCCTATTACCCGGTCTCCTTCAGTACTTCCTAAGTTGCTGATCGTAAATTTCAGATAGATTTCACAACTCTATTTGTTAAAACAAAGTTACCTTAACAGGGTTATCTCCAAAATTGAGTACTGCAAATGCAACAGCATCACGTGCCAGCCCAGTTGCAACATATTTCTCCACAACTGGATCCCCTGGAGGAGTCTACAAAAAAAAATGAGTGGGACAAATTACACCATGGAAATTAACCAAAATGCCCCTAAAATTAGTAACAGATGGCAAAGAGTTATAATTCCACCATTATATTCCGACAGTTATTCCGATAACATTGTTGATTTTTATTATTCCGACAGTTATCCTGCCCTTATGCGTCCCTTGTCCACCCTGTCCGAGGGGGTCAGTGGGTAGAGTGGGTCGGGCCTAGACCTAGGCCAGGTCGGGCATGGGCTTAGAATAAGGCCCGACCTTCCGGCCCTACCCCGCCATTTACATGTAATTATGTAATATTTTTCAAAATGTTTTGTATATTTCTTGCTTATTTTAAAACATAAACATTAGGGACTTATAATATAAAATTTCTCAATAAAGCAGGGGACTTCTGAATAAAATTTCCTAACAAAATGAGAGGTAGTTCTGCAACTTGTTGACAAAGCCAGAAAGAGTAAAATACTAGAGGAGAAGCTGTAGGGGCAGGGGGCCTTGCAGAAGAAGGCCGTTGGTGGCTTTCACCGACAAATTTGCTCCAATCTGGGTTCTCTTTCTCGGCCTCGGCAAGAATCCTCCTCTCAAATTCAAAATCAAATTTGAAAGTGCTTCTAGGGATATCTTGTACTGGGGGCGTCATTTGAGGCTGCAAATGGAAATCCAATGTTACCTTGTGGCAAGACAATTACGAGTTTGTGAAAAACAATCCTAGATCACCCACTTCTCTAAATGCATGCTAGATTCCTGCTAAACCTTTGTTTTAGAAAAATTACAGGCATGTACTATTAAAGGTCGCCAAGTTTTAGCCATGTTTAATAAATAAATAAAAACACAAACTACATGCACGCACACACAACTTACCGGAGGCGTGATCTGATATTCTGGTTTAATCATAACTCTGATGCCCAGCCCAGCTGTGTAAAAAAGTTACAATAATCAATCAAATTACAAACTGAAGCTTAGTAACGGCAATATGAATAGAAGATTATATAAATGAAAATTGAACTGGTAGAAAGCCCTATTAACAGGTTTAAACATGAAACTAATTTTGCATTGGTATCAAGCCATACAATTCACATATTTTCTTCCATCCATAAAGGTCCATTCAATTCTAAATACGGAGTCAACTAAATGGCTCCTTGACTCGGATATCTTGTAACTCTTTTTTTCTACTGAACCAATTCAGAAATTGGAAGAAAATCACAGGTTTAACCATCCAAATTGTGTAGTACAGTAGCGAAAATCCAAATCACCGCAAGGAAATAATTCAATGAAGTAGACAAATCGAAGACACAGACTCTAAAACCTAAATAGGCATATGCGGACATGGTAGTTTGATGAGAAATTAGAGAGAGAGAGAATACAGGAAGGAGGGGCTGCGCCGGCGGCGGAGGAGGAGGAGACGCGGTATGAAGCGCCAGCAGAGACCGACGGATGCGGCGGCATGGAAGCCACTCTCGGGTACATGGGTCCCGTCCGGTTTCTTAGATCGTAATCCATCAAGAGAGAGAGAGTCGACGGCGAGCTATGTGCAAATTGCGTGTTGAATATTTCGCACCGTGTTTATTTTTCACATATTTAGGGACCAATATCCTCCCAGGTACCGTAGAGGATGGGCCTCACTTTACGGTTTGATATTAACGGATGGGCCTCACTTTACGGTTTAATATTAAATCTCAACTGGTTTGAGATTCGGGGGAAAATGGGGGGCAGTATTATTGGGCTTTGAGATGCGTTCCAATCTAAAAAGAACGGTCCGGATCCACTAATGGTAAAAGATTCCCTTTTCAGGTAATGCACTGGATGTGAATTCCATATTTAGGGGGGTAATTATTTTAACAGAGCTGTTTCGGCTTCATGCATCGTACGGACTATAGAATTGGAACAGATCTGTATGTAGTTCTTGCGCTGTGTAGAGCTAAAACAACTCTGTTAAAACTTAACCAGTATTTAGTTTGCCTATTTCTTTATGAGAAATTTCGTGTTCCTCTTCGGAATGGTCAGGCTGACTCAGGCCCGCTAGTTGTCAAATATAGCGTTGAACTTGAAGATCGTAATTAAACACGTTGAAATGTTGGGTTCCTTTGCTACGTGAAGTTGATTTACTATGTCATGTTGATGAAACCGTTATATGATTTTTTGAGCAGAAAATTGTTTCAAAAATTCACTCGTCAAATAGTATTGTAAATAATAGCATACACTCATTAAACGAACATCTATCGTCAAGCAATTAATCAAATTGATTAATCGGAATTTTACGGATAATTTTGCATTTTCATTAAAGTTATGTGCATATACTTGTAATTATTAAAAAATAATTAATTTAGCCCATCAAACTAATCAAGTAAACTTATTTTAACTTAGTTTTACTATTAATTAATAAAATTGTATTAAATTATTATTTAGAAAAACTCAAATAAGATAAGACAAATTATAATATAGAAAAAATAATAAAAATGACGATAGAAAACAAACGATCCGTAACAGTTTGTTCACTACCAATAACTAATAGACCGATTAGTCGGGCTAAATGACCATTTTTACAACACTGTTTCAAATATCACACTCAACTCACTTTGGGTGAGGCTATAGTACTATACACAGTGATTATTTGTTTGTACTACAAATTAATATTTTTATTTTCAAATTTCAATAGTCAATTTGAACTGTTCAATGTAATTTTGTAATTTTCATACGAAAATGTACTTGCACGCTAAAATTAATATTTTTATAAATTTTCTTACTATCTTTTCTAATAGATAAGAATATCACTACATTTAAATGGTGGAATTTTAAAATCAAGTCATTTTCTATTTTTATTTTATTATTGAATGTATATTTTGCTACCAAATGTATAGTTGTTTTAGTTAACAAGTTGTTGTAAGCATAGTGATAAATTAATAGTTTGAATTTAGTTCGACACGATTAAAAATTCGTAATTCAGGTATAATTCGAGAATAATTCGGTACCACAATGATTTGCGTTTTTTTTTTTGCATTTTATTCGCGAATAATTCGTAATTCGCATTTTATAACGTATTATATATTTTTTTTTGCATTTTATTCATTGTTCAATTCGAAAACATTGAAAAATGAATTACTTCAAATTAAACTTAGTTTGAAATTAATTCAAACCAAACTCAAACTAGAGATAACAAAACTCTATTCATCAGAATCAGCCACAAAACTCATTCTCAAACCTATCTAAAATCGAAATTAGCATAGCATTGAACTTCTTTAAGGCAGTTTTGTTATCTCCAATATGAGTTTCGTTTGAATTAATTTCAAACTAAGTTTGGTTTGAACGACAAGGAAGAGTGACAGTAGTTGCTGAGAGCGAGAGATGAAAGTCTTAGAGGGTTTCAAAACTGAGAGCGAAGGTTACGACTTACGAATTATGACTTATGGCTGGGTGGCCTTATGTTTTAATTTTTAAGTCATCAGTGAACATCAGTCATTAGCGAAAATTAACGGTTCATGTTACTTTGAGATTCAAACTAGAATAGTTCGTGAACCTATTTCGAACGAACCAAGTCCAATTTGAGTTTGGTTTGAATTAATTTCGAACTATTTCGAATCGAATTTTTACAATTTTTTTTTAATCAAACTCGAATCAAATCACGAAGTAAGAATTTTTTGTGCACCCTAAGAATCATTATGTGGAATAATGTTTTACTATTTTTTTTCTAATAAAGTACCAACTTGAATAATTTATAATTCACTTTAGTAGAAAATACTTGTACTGATTTAAAATGTACACTTAAAAGAACTTAATTTCAAGAATAAATTCTAACCTGCCAATATTTTGAATATAATCCTGCACTGATTTTGATTATAAATTTTTTTTTGTTGATATGATAAGTGGTAGCATATTTGTAAAATATCAATTTGTATAACTCTATTATTTATTAAATAAATTTGTATACTACTTTTCTGAAAAAAAACATAGAAATAGAAGTATTTTTTGGGAATAATATTAGAGTGTGGCATAATTTTGTATTTTTCTCATCATAAGTATATTTTTCTAATTTTTCTAAAAAAAATCATATTAATTGAAACATATTTTTAATTTTTTTTATAATATAATATAAAATAAATTCCATTGTTTTTTATTGATTCCTATAAATAAATAAATAAAACTAAAGTAGACTATTGTTACTAATATATAATAAAAAAATTTGTAAGCTATATCTTTATTTATTTAAACACAATCTTTAAATTGAATTTTTATGTTCGTTTATAAAAGAGAAAGTGCTAAACTGTTTGTATATATACTAGATACAAACACTCACAAATTTAAATATAAATAGTTTGTATGTTAAATATAAACACTTTCAAAGAATAGGTAAGAGATACAAAATACAGAGTGCAAGAATATTTTTTCTAGTAAAAAGTTCCTTAAAATAATTTTAGTATTAAAATAATTCCTAAAATTTTGAAGTCGAATATAGAAGGTCAACAATTATTTATAATGTCACTAAAAAGTTACAAGAATTAGTGTTCTAAATAGCGTGCTATAGCGTTTTTGGACTTTAAACGCTAAACTATGAGAGAAAAGTGCGCTATTTTAGCTATGACCGCTATAGCAGTAATAGCAGTCTGCTATTGCGCTATGCTATATACACTTTTATTTAAATGTTCAAACTGAAACTTTTTTAAGGATCATTTTTTTCAAGATCCAGATTGTTTTTGCTTTTAAATAGAAAAAGATAGATAATTTATGTCATAATACTTATGTTTTTTTAATAGAAAAAAGATATATAGTCTATGTCATGATGCTTAGGTTATTTTGAACAGAAAATGTTAGACACTTTTTTTTTATATTATTAGAGATATATAGCAATTTGGACTTTATACTAATTCAATATGAATATTATAATTTCTTAATCAATTTTGCATTACTTATCACTATATGAACTATATTATGTTGATCATTAGTAGAATATAATATATATATTTTTAAACAAAACACGATATGTAGGATATCTTTTGCTATAGTCACGTTATTCGCGATAGCTTTTTATTTAACCTTTATGTGATGACACGATAATCACAATTAGAACCTTGACAAGAATTATTGAATTGAGTTATTGTCATTTTCAAAGATTAATTCTTAGAGGGTTTTAATACCTCATGTTTTTCATACTTCATAGTATACATCTTCAATTTTAAAGTCCAAACTATCGATTTGAACCAATCAACATGATATCCATACTAAAATATGCTTGTGATGAAATTTTTTTACTAACAAAATTATCATTTTTAGGCCGTTCAAAAGTAATAATTTTCTACCTATCTAAAAGAGTCATTGTTTGATGGACATTTTCAGCCTATGCTAGTATATTTATCAAAATGATCTCCAGAAAATTAATATGTAGAATATATTTTGCCAGTTAAAAGTAATTCATTATATATGTACCAATTACTTTTGGGACCCTTCATCCCAGAATAATGAAAATTAATCTGATGTTCATCATCAATATTCAATACCTAACATGATTAGTTGCATTTTTTTTTTTAATTTAGAGTGCGTATATCTGTATATGTCATTTGGATTCATAATTTTTGTCGTGAGTATAAATTAACTTGTTGTCTTGTTGATGTCTTATCTCGGTGTAATGCATCAAAGATGTGACCTGACGATTACTAACTTAATAAAAAAGAAGAAAAGTAAGTGGATATCAACCCAGTACACCACAACACCATTATATCCACCGAATATATAATTAATTTCCGTAAGAGTCATTCAAAATGATTGAACGCTGAAATCAGCAAAATATCTTATTTTAAAAGGAACAACAAATTTAAATCTTGTCCGAGGTCATGTATAATTAGGTTAATTCATATTATATGAGGCAACTCAAAATTTAAATTTGTAGTTTGAAATTAATCTGATAATTTTCTGCATCAATCTCTCTTTTCTTGACGAGCACATCAAATTCTAGCTCTCATAACATCATTATGCATAGCATCGAGACTTTCTATTTATAAAAATAAAATCCGTAAACGAGGATTTAATTCGACTTTCGCATGTCAGAAGGGACAAATGAAAGATGAAACCGATAGCCGAAAAAGCAAGGGTTACATTTACATGCATGCACAACATTCCAATAGAAATAAAATAAAACACCTTAAATCATGCGGTTAAGGTAGAGAGAGTGCGTATTCTCTGAGATATCTCAATTTTTGCGTGACCGACGTGTCCGGTGTCTATTCGGGAAAACGTAGGGGGTCAGTATTATTTTTGCTGTGAGATTCGTGCAAAACGTATTTGAACGATTGAGATATTCCAAAAAGTCACGCAAAGTTTGAGATATCTCATAGGATGTGAATTCGTTAAGGTGAGAGCCTGAGAGGACACTTGTAAAATAGCGCCATCACGCTGCCCTGTCCTCTTTGTCAGGAGAACCTGTTGCTAAAGGACAGGTCCA
This sequence comes from Carex cristatella, assembly GCA_024447775.1. Taxonomy (NCBI): domain Eukaryota; kingdom Viridiplantae; phylum Streptophyta; class Magnoliopsida; order Poales; family Cyperaceae; genus Carex; species Carex cristatella. The sequence goes on along the minus strand of JAJHPF010000028.1, from coordinate 2,175,233 downwards.
AAGACGTGAGCGGTGACGAATTTAGAATCACTCCAATCACTCTCTCTCTCGCGGCTCTCGGCTCTCTTTGCATAAATTATAAACTCTCCAAATCTCTGTCTACCCACAATCCTCTAAGGTAAAAGGATATTTCTGTTTAGATGTGAACCGTCTGATCAGAATCAGGACCAATCTGGTCCCTTTAATATTCGTGCTGACTCTGATCGAACAGTCTGAATCTAAATAGAAATATTCTGTTACCTCACAGGGAGAGAGAGGGAGTGGCACTCTGATATATAGCTTCGCAAGCGTAAGGTTAGTTCATAAATTATAATTTATAAATTGAGAGAGCGAGCGAGAGATGGAGAGAAGAGTGGCATTACTCTGATAGCTTCGCAAGCGTAAGGTTTTTTTTTTTTTTTTTTTTGAAAGATTCGCAAGCGTAAGGTTAGTTTATACAATTGCATTTGTAAATTCCAGAATTATGTTATATCTACTTTTCAGAACTGTGACAGTACATTTCTAAATCCTTTCTTAAGATTATGTTGTATTACTTGATTATTTACTTCACTGTTGATTACTGATAGTATGCTCTGATCCTGTATATGCGTATAATGTGGAATTTTCCTTCCCAAATCGTATATTATATATACTACGAGCTATTTAATTTTTCTTCTTCTAAATTCTTGTGGTTGCTTGAATTGATTGATTTTGTGAAGAAAAAAAGGTCTTAGAATTTGTTTGGCATCTTCCAAGATTATCATGATTCATGCATCTATATTGCATATTCATTTTGATTATCTTTCATCTGCTTGAAACTACTATATATTCTTTATTTCTTTTACTGTATGGGCAAATTTAGCCCCACACAATAAATTAAGATTCAAGTAGGCACTAAGACACAAAGAGGTTATTTTCCTTTTTTCCTGTGATATGAGGCAGTTCTCTTCTTGACATGTTGATATGGCTACAGCTAGCTTTTGTGCTAAGGCAGTGCTATGCTGTTTTGGCAAATTAACAATATGATGTGGGGGTTGTGGTGATCACACTGCAACAGATTTTGGATGTACATAAAACAGTCGGTTTCAGAAATGGAACAGGGTGCAAAGCCTTAGTTTCCAAAAAAATAAAAAAATGGATATGATCTAACTCTTAGTTTTTCTATTACTAAGTTTTCATTGTACCCCATTTGGGAACTTAATTTCTTACTTCTACTTGCATAATTTGAAGGAAGCAGCTATTCAATGTCAAGCGCATAATTCGGGGTTCAGGCAAGATGGTTTCTCTTGCAAGTAAGACCCAAATTAGAGTTTCTTATCTTTGGAGTTCTTTGTTTTAATATTTTTCTAAAATTCATCAATTTTTTTTATTATTTAGGTTCAGTTCCTGGTTCCTGTGGCACTACCATCTGTGCCTATGGGAATAGTGGATGTATTCTCGCAGAAATTTTGGACTCTTCTACTTGCATAAACCATATAGTAGTGCTGTCAATTAGTTCTATGATCTCTGTTTTGCTTCTAATCAATCTAATTCTCAGTATCAGCAAAGCAAATGTCCCAGTTAGAAGGTTTTTTAGGCTCTCTTCACCTATCCATTTACTCTCTGCTACCTTTAATGGTGTTCTTGCATTTGTTTATCTCGGTCTCGGAGTATACATGTTGGTAGAGAATTTTGCTAAGATATATATGACCTATTATGAGCCACACTGGTGGCTTGCAATGTTATCTTTGGGCTTGTACCAACTCCTTTTGAGCTTGCTCTTCACTTGTAGGTTTAGATATCGCAAAATGTGGTCCATATTACCAACCATATTTGCCGGGTTCATATGTGGTTCTTCGATCACCTATCTTCTAAAAGAAAAGAAGTTAACTGCTGATGCATTTTTAGATATCTTGTCTCTACCGGGTGCATTTCTTTGGGTTGTATGTGCAGTATGCACTTCTAGAGATGAAGAAGAAACCATTAATGGAAATCTGTACAAACCTCTCAATAGTGATACTATTTCAGTTCCGTTGGACCAAAAGTCAAATGTGACACTTCTTTCAACTGCTGGGTTTTTTAGCATAATGTCCTTTTGGTGGTTGAACCCATTAATGAAGAAGGGATATGAGAAGCCTTTGGAAGAGAAAGACATTCCTGATCTAGGTGAAATAGACCGGGCAGGAACCCAACACACAATTTTCTTAGATAAATTAAACCATAAAAAGCAAACAAGCAATCAAAAGTCTTCATCGCCATCGATCTTTTGGACAATTGTTTCGTGCCACAAAAGAGAAATATTTGTTTCTGGCTTTTTTGCATTGCTTAAGGTTCTCACTCTGTCTTCCGGTCCCATGATCCTAAATGCATTTATTAAGGTGTCAATGGGTCAAGAAGCATTTAAATATGAAGGTTATGTTTTAGCTGTGGGATTATTCTTTGCTAAATGCACTGAGTCACTTTCGCAAAGGCAATGGTACTTCAGGACAAGAAGGCAAGGTCTACAAGTTAGGTCTTTACTATCTGCTGCTATATATAAAAAGCAACAGAGGTTGTCCAATTTAGCCAAATTAACCCATTCGTCAGGAGAAATTATGAACTATGTGACAGTTGATGCATACCGAATAGGGGAGTTCCCGTATTGGTTCCACCAAACTTGGACCACAAGCTTGCAACTATGCATTGCTTTGGTGATCCTTTACAAAGCTGTTGGTCTAGCAACCATTTCGTCAATGGTCGTGATAATTCTAACGGTTGCTTGTAATACCCCTTTGGCAAAGTTACAACACAAATTTCAAACAAGGCTGATGGAGGCACAGGACAAGAGGCTAAAGGCCATGTCTGAGTCCTTGGCAAACATGAAGGTAATAAAGCTCTACGCATGGGAGGGGCTTTTTCGGAAGGTGATTGAAGAACTCAGGCAAAAGGAGTATGTTTGGATAAGGGCCTTTCAATTGCGTAAGGCATACAATATATTCCTCTTTTGGTCATCCCCTGTAATTGTCTCAGCCGCCACATTCTTGTCATGTTATCTTTTGGAGATACCACTAGAGCCGAGCAATGTCTTCACCTTTGTTGCGACTCTTCGCCTGGTACAAAATCCAATACGCCAAATACCAGAAGTGATTGGGGTTGTGATCCAGGCAAAAGTTGCATTTGCACGGATTGAGAAGTTCTTGGAGGCTCCTGAGTTGCAAACAGAAAAAATGAGAAATGATGCTTTTGAGAGTATGGAGAAACCGGTAATGATGGAGACATGTGATTTCTCTTGGGATGAGAATCTTTCAAGGCCCACTTTGAGGAATGTGAGCTTGGTGGTGAAGGCTGGGGAGAAGGTGGCAATTTGTGGTGAGGTTGGGTCAGGAAAATCAACTCTTCTGGCAGCTGTTCTTGGTGAAGTCCCCAAGACTCGCGGCACGGTATAAATTTCCTTTTATAGGTCAATTACTTGCATTTTGTTTTTGAGAGACTGAAACCATTTTGCTGAGAGTTGAGGCAGAATTAGACTCAAATCTATAATTAAAACAGTTAATCTACATCCTTACTGATAATTGGATAAATGTAGATCCAAGTTTGTGGAAAAATAGCATACGTGTCTCAGAATGCATGGATCCAAACTGGAGCGGTGCAAGAGAACATCCTTTTCGGGTCTCCCATGAATAAGCAAAGGCAGTATAATTATAAATTTATAATCATCTTCTTTGAATTCCATATTAGATGAGTGTATATGAGTAACACCAAAACTTTCACTGGAGAATTTATTTTATTTCATTTTCGACAGGTACCAAGAAACACTAGAGAGATGCTCATTGGTCAAAGACCTAGAAATGCTCCCCTTTGGAGACCAAACTCAAATAGGAGAAAGAGGCATCAATTTGAGTGGGGGTCAGAAGCAGCGTGTTCAGCTGGCTCGTGCATTGTACCAGAATGCAGATATATACCTCCTTGATGATCCATTTAGTGCGGTTGATGCACAGACTGCTAGCAGTTTGTTTAATGTAAGCATTTAGAAAAAAGTGTTTATAACCCAATTTAAGCAATTATTCGTCCAGAAGCCATTCTTATCTCATGTTCCTTTATGAAATGACTGTGGTTGAATATTTCCACTTTTCCTCTTTTGCTTTCTAGCATAGAATTTTACTGGATTCTCTATCCTCTGTACTAATGTGATTAGCATGAATTTCGGTTTTAATTTCTGTTTATTTAAATTTTTTCTAATTCTTTGCAGGAATATGTAATGGGAGCTCTAGCCAACAAGACAGTTCTTTTAGTTACTCACCAAGTTGATTTCTTACCCACATTTGATAGGGTCATGGTAATTATCACTCCCTACTTCTCATGATCATTTAAACTAGTTTCTAATCAATCATAGTTGACCAATTATAACAAGTATCTGTCTTGCAGTTAATGTCCGATGGAGAAATTTTACGCTCTGCCCCTTTTTGCGAGTTATTTGCATCATGCATGGAATTCCAGGATCTAGTTCATGCACACAAAGAGACTGCCGGAATAGAGAAACTTAACAACATGGTCCCTCGAAATAATAAAAATGAAACCATCCACAGCCATGAGATAAGTAAAATTGATGGTCGAACCATAAAGAATGTGCTCCAGAAAGAAAATGCAAAGTTGCCGGAAGGTGGATCTGATCAATTGATAAAGAAAGAGGAGAGAGAGAGGGGCAATACCGGTCTAAAACCATTCATGCAATATTTGGGACAGAATAAGGGATATTTATATTATTCCCTTCTAGTTCTGGCACATATAGTTTTTGTAACAGGGCAAATTTCACAAAACACATGGATGGCTGCGAATGTTCAGAACCCAAATGTCACCACACTGAAGTTAATTTTGGTTTATTTGGGAATTGGATTTGGGACAGTTTTCATATTGTTCTTCAGGTCTCTCTTGTTGGTTGTCCTTGGATTAGAGGCATCCAAGTCGTTGTTCTCCCAGTTGCTTGGATCACTCTTTTGTGCACCAATGGGATTTTACGACTCTACCCCTCTTGGTAGAATTCTTAGCCGGGTCAGACAAATATCCTTTTGATAGTCTTGTTCTTAATGGTTCTATATTGTTTGGTTGAGATTTGAATATGCAGAATTGCCAATAAAACACACAAAAGAGTAGTTCCTCAAAACTTAGTAATAGTTATTTGATGTAGCATACTAGCAGGTGTCATTCTATTGATTTTGTATTTGTAACCGAATTATTTTTTGATGTGTAGGTTTCGTCTGACCTTACTATTGTAGACTTGGATGTGCCAATTGCCTTTGTTTCGGCCACAAGTTCTACATTGAATGCATATAGCAATCTTGGTGTATTGGCTGTTGTTACATGGCAAGTTTTATTTGTCTCGGTATTTATGATTGTTTTGGCCATTCTAATACAGGTACATTATAAAATTCCTTTGTATATTACGTGTTTACTAAAAGGTACCGTCTTTGTTAGTACTTGCATTGGTGGAGTATTTCATTGCAAGATCAGTGTTATATTATATTGCATTTTCATTTATACTAATTCATTTTGCTCTTTGGTTAATTTTTTTAACTGATGCGAAAGTTGTCTCCTTCAGAGCATAATTGGGTATTAACATTAAGAAATGGTTAAATAAAATTTTGGTAAACCCCCCAAGTTTAAGTTATGAAATGAAAACATTTTTGGCCCCCAAAAGGTTGGCATCTATAATACACAAATAATTTCTTTATTTAGTATATTTTATTGATCTACTATCTATCATTACCTTCTTGTTAATTATACCATTCCACCATTTTTACTATCCATCAAACCATTGTTGACTTGTTAGAGGGCATGCCATTGTTCACTTGTTGAAATTGAGATCCTTGCTTCATACAATACTGGTCAATTTGTTTTTAACATTGGTTTACATGTAGAGATACCACCGAGCTTCGGCAAAGGAATTAATGCGAATAAACGGTACCACAAAATCTCTCGTGGCGAACCACTTATCAGAGTCAATTGCTGGTGCAATTACTATAAGGGCGTTTGAGGAAGAAGACCGTTTCTTTGCAAAATACCTTGAGCTAATAGACAAAAATGCAAGCCCTTATCTGTATAATTTTAGCTCATCAGAGTGGCTGATCCAACGGCTAGAGACAATGAGTGCTGCGATTTTGGCCTCATCAGCACTTGTCATGACATTGCTTCCTCCTGGAACATTTGGCGCTGGTATATTACTTTCTTGTTTTCTTTAATGTAATTTGCTGATGGGTGAAGGACATCATCGCCAGAGAGCTGTGGTGATTTTAAATTACAAAGTCACAAGACATGAGCATATTAAATATTAAAAATGACTGTCTAGCCCATATTCAATAAGCTAACATTTAATAATCAAGACATGATATTGAGACCAACAAAAGTGTTTCCCCTCTAAACTGAATTCTTCTCCTTCTAACTTGCTTCTGTTCCTAGAATTATTTTCTTATTGGTTTAAACCCCTGATGGTATCAGTATGTTAATAAATTGAACTAAACATAAAAATGATGCATCGTTGATGAATGAAATGATAATAAAAAAATATAGCAATGATGAAAGTGCTACAATGTCACCCAAAATTCTAGAAACCAAAAGGGATACTGTTAGATTCCTTATCCATTTATATTAGGTGCTTTTTGCAAATATAAAATAGTTATGCAAATTTTCTGCAATAAAGATAATCTTTTATTTTTCGAAAAACCCATTCTTGTTGTTTTCTTAGAACTTATGAGAATGAAAATGGAGATCTCCTACTTGACCTATTGCACCTGTTCCATTTTAAAATAATGTGCAAAAATTTGGATGCAGGGTTTGTGGGAATGGCACTGTCGTATGGCCTCTCTCTAAATAATTCGTTCGTTTCCTCCATACAAAACCAATGCAAACTTGAAAATTTAATTATATCAGTTGAGAGGCTGAACCAGTACATGAACATAGAAAGCGAGGCACCAGAGGTGATAGAGGACAGCCGGCCTCCTCCTAATTGGCCGGCCATTGGTACAGTCAAGATCCAAGGATTAAAGGTTATTTTTTTATTTGTGTTTGATAAAAATTGTGATTCTGATGCTGGCATGTGCCAGCGTATGCCGACTATTATGTATATGTGGCTAACATTTATGTCAGGTTGGTTTAAATCAGTTTGAGTCATTTCAGACTCAGTCAGGTCCCAAGTTGATCGAGTATTCTTTCAGGTTAGGGTGAGCCCGATGGGTCCTACTTACTTGGGGCCAGATTTTAACATGCCATGTCTCTGCATAATCTAGGTTCAGGATATGACTTGGTTAGTTACAATCAAGGATTTCAACCTAGGATCAGGATACTTTAAATCAGGCTTACAGTGAATTTTATTTGACCAGAACAAAAGATGTATCATTTTTGTACTAAACAAGTTGGTGTTTTCTTTTGATTTATGTTTTATAGTATTTGTCCATTTTGGGTAGTGAGTACCACAAGTCCAGTCCTGTACCAATACCAACCCGGGTATTGTTATCTCTAGGCCTGCACTAAAGCGAACTCACATGCATGGTATAAGATTTCTTTGCAAAAAATGAACTTCTCACAAGCTGATACCCTACCATGCTACTTCAGTCTCTTAAGAGTTGTTAAGATTTTTTCTTCATTCAACAGATAAGGTACCGATCTGACGCTCCTCTAGTGCTTCGCGGCATAACATGTACTTTTCAAGGCGGACACAAGATTGGTATTGTGGGCCGCACTGGCAGTGGAAAGACCACCTTAATAGGTGCCTTGTTTAGATTGGTGGAGCCTGCAGGAGGAAAGATAGTAATAGATGGTCTGGATATTACAAAGATAGGATTGCATGACTTGAGATCTCGGTTTGGTGTTATACCACAAGATCCGACCCTTTTTCATGGGTCAGTCAGGTACAATTTGGATCCATTAGGTCAATTCACCGATCAGCAAATATGGGAGGTAAGCTTCAGTGAAATTCTAGTTGGTGTAATTTTGTTAATGACAGAAATTTTGACTGGGCTCGTACTTTTGGGCATACTAACAAATTTGGAATTTGGGAATAATTTGAAGAGATCTAAAAGTCATGTATTGCATATAAATATACCCAAATACTAATGTTATTAGAAATAAAACAAAATGTTGCAAGAATATGGTAATATTAGCCACTAACCTAAAAAAAGTAATATGGTATTATTACGTTCATATTCATAAAATTTACAAATAATTTGTAAATTTCATAAAAACCATTTAATCCGTCTATTTATTGGGAAGGTGTTGAAAATGAATAATTCACGAATTATTTGTGAAACTTGTTACTATGCTTTTTTAGTCATCAATAGTGCTTGGAATGGGCTCTTTCTTAGAATAAAAAATGAGCATAAATTAATTTGTTTGAATTTGGTGATGGCTGTCACATCTTAAGTTTTTAAAATGTTTGTAACATATGTTTATTTACTGTTTTTGTTTTCATAGGTTCTTGACAAATGCCAGCTTAGGGAAGCAGTTCAGGAGAAGGAGCAAGGTTTGGACTCACTAGGTGCTAATTCTATAATATTTCAATGTGCTTTTCTAAATAAGGTTCAATGTCACTTACCACTTTTACAAAACTGAAATACCTATGGTTCCTCGTGTGAATTTGTCCCCAAATTGAATTTAAAAAAAAAACGGTTGTTGAGTTTCTCATGTTCAGTGGTCTCCTTGTAGGCTTAAGCAGCATGCACCAGAAACTTATGATTTATATGTTCGCAGTTGTAGAAGAAGGTTCGAACTGGAGCATGGGCCAGAGGCAGCTGTTTTGCCTTGGCAGAGCTCTTTTAAGAAGAAGCCGCATACTGGTATTGGATGAAGCAACTGCATCAATTGACAATGCGACAGATGCAATTCTTCAGAAGACGATTCGAACTGAGTTTGTAGACTGTACAGTCATAACAGTCGCACACCGCATCCCCACTGTCATGGATTGCAACATGGTCCTCGCCATTAGTGATGGCAAACTAGTAGAATATGATGAGCCGATGAAGCTGATGAATACAGAGGGATCAATGTTTCGGGAACTTGTCAAGGAATACTGGTACCACTCTGCTGATGGCAACATCTAGCATGTAACTTGAACTACATAAAACTACATAAAATTGATACTGTTACAATGTCGCTTTATTTTTAAATCACATTGTCTAAATCGGACAAAACAAAAGTTTCTCTTTCACAAACACAAATAATTTTGCAGCTTAGATCTGATTCAAGGGGTCACAATATTGAAACTTAATTTCTTAGACCATGTATATCAATAAAAAAAAATAATAGAAATTAACTCAGAGCATCTTTATTTTTAAATTTAATTAGAAATTAGAATTGAAAATCCAATGTAGAATTAGCAATAAACAATATTAACGAATAGGAATTCATAAATTTGTAAATATGAGAATTAGAAAGTAATATTTTTAAAATAAACTTGCTAATTATAAAATTTTTATACATTTCAGAAATTAAAGAAAAAATTGTCACCTTGAATTAAAAATTATAATGTAGATGTGAATTCTGGTTTCATTTACGCATGGCGGGAACATGACACATCGCATGTCCTGATTTGTTTAATTAAGAGCCGTAAATGCTAATTTAATTGCATGGACCACATCTCTTAATGACGGTAAAAATTGTCAGTCCGGGTACTTGGTAAAATATTTTGATGTAAAAAAGTAATTTTCACCAACGGTTGCCCCGAAAAACAAGAAAAAGTTAGCAGACAAAATGTCGGACCAGATAAATAAATAAATAAATAAAAATACATTTATGAAAAAAAAAAATTGGATTGAATAATATAACGTATCCAAATTATGCATTTTTCAAAATCTGTCCCGTTGAAAATTCAAATCATACACTCACTTTTTTTTTAAATTCTAAAAATACTTGGTTCGCGGGCTAATTTAACGGATCAGATCTGACTTTTGACCCGTTGGATAATTCAGCGGGTCATTTATATACTCAGTTTTTCTACAAAACGATCTGTAAACTGGCTCGTTGAATTATCCAGCAGATCTAAAATTCTTTCCAAATGAATATATAATTTGAATTTTCAACTGACTAGATGTTATAGATAAAAATTTCATTATTTTTCACAATGGATTGAAGAAGACAGTACAGTGCCCAATCCTCACAAGAAAAAAATGAAGAAATTTTTTGGTGATATACTGATATACCATATTACCATGGACTCGTTTACTATACAGGAAAATGAAAGAAAGTTGAGACTTCTCGTCTATGTTACTTTGATACTTCAGAATAGACTCCGTATTCATATCAGTGCATATCGGATCCATATTAGTGTGTATTTGTATCTGATACATCCCTGATACTTCAGCTGGCATATCGGATTAGTTAGTGTATCGCTTAATTTTCTGATATGAATGCATCAGCGCAAATATTTTTTTTGTTTTCTGTCGTCTGCATGAATCGAACTTGGAAAGTCTAGTTTTGTATCAAAACTTTTAACCACTACACCAGATGTCATATATATACAAAGTCTAGTTCAACATGACGAAATTTTACATTTTTAGAATTTTTTTTTACTATTTTTTTAGATATGTAGAAAATTACTTGATATAAAAATTATGTACCATTCAGATCAAGTAGTTTTTTACCTATCTAAAAATATTCTAAAAAATATAAAATTTAGTCATGTTGAATAGTTCGGATCGACCGTTAGAATTTTGAAAACTTAAATATTGAGCCATTGCATAGAAGACCTATTGCTAAGCGTAGCACCTTAGCCAACTCCTATATATACTTAATATGTGTGTACACACACACACACACATATATATACATACTAGTATCTATATTATTTAATATATACTTAAATTAAGCCTTTAATTTTTTTGTAAATAATAAAAAAATGACATATAATAGGGTATATTATGTTCTAGATTTTTTAAAATTGACATATTGTTGTATTTGTATTGCATCTGATACGATACCCATATATGTATCTACGCAACATAGCTTCTCGTCTGTGTCAAATTTGAGAAAACGGGTGTTTTTTTTATCAGAATTGGACCAAATTTAATTTAACATTCGGTTATATCATTTTTTTTTTAGAAAATCGGTTAGCTTTGAATTCGAGTCCCGTTGTGTATTTAAGTTGGGTACTTGTGTAGCATCATAGAGGGAGAACCTATTTAAGTGGTATTAAAATAAACTTTGAATTCGTGTGCACGATTATTAAAGTAAACTTGTACGGATATTAAAGCTCCGTGCACAAATTTTAAAGAAAATCGGACGATTATAGAATCTATCGAACTCAGTTTGAGTCCGATGGGCACCGGACCCAAACTGCTCTCCAATTTATGAACCAATGTTTTACATGGATACTTTTTATCCTTCGGGCGAAATACTTTTTATCATCAAACCAATGGGGAACGGTTTGATGATGAATATAGAATCAAATTCGGTTTGATTTCGGATAGATATATTTAATCTGGTAAAGATTTAGTGTAGACAATTTTTAAGATATGTGCTGATTAAGTGCGGAGAGACTTTAATACTAATCAGACAGTTTTCGATTGAGTATAACGAATTTGTGTTATTGCATGAAGATAAAAGAATGGGCCGAAACCCATTTTATATTTGTCGAAAGAATTTCCAAATAGAAGCGGTGTTGAAAATAATAAAGAATTGGAAGGTTGATCTCAACCATTCATCATCGATCAAGCGACCTAGGATCAATCATTAATAAAATAGTTGTTCTTTTTATTATGTTTAGAAATATGTATAAAGTAGATGAATAGGAATAGTACTGGTACAGTACCTTTGGTACAGTAACGGTAAAATAAACTAGCCGTTAGGATTTGTTATATAAATAAGATTTAGAGCTTGTAGAGAGAGAGAGAGATTCAATACAATAAAAACAGATAATCAATAAATCAATACTGCTCCGCAAGAATGCCTTTTCTCCTCAGACCCTTATAAAATTCAACAAGCGGTTTAGAAGTGGTTTTGCTTCAGGAATAGTCACAACTCACAAAGTCTCCATTGTGAAGTGTTTAATTCAAGCTATTTTCTTTTAAGATTTCCTCTCTTATTACGAGCGGATCTAAAAGTAGTCAGGAGCTATTCCAATAATTTCAAAATTTAATTGAATTTTTCTTTTTATAATTTTTTTTGTATATAATCTAGTTTCTAATAACATATCAAATATTTACTCATAGTCTAGTTGTGTTTTATTTCATTAGTGTGAAAACTTGAGTTCAAATTTCTCTTATCACATATTGTGTATTTTATAAATAGACATACACTACCAATGACATAGACAAGAACCACGATACTTGTAAAAACTTTGTGGCATGTCCCGCATTCTTCTAGTTGAGCATACTATTTTCGTGTCTTACGCTTTGTACTTGGAACCCACAAAGTGGAACGGTGAGAGATTGAAAATCTCTCAGTGCGGTATTTAGTTCCAGTCGAGTTACTCTTAGACCCAACCAACAGAAACCAAACAACACACTGAGTTCAAATAAAAGAAAACAACATTGATAATAAAAATTCAAGAATTGAACATATTGCAAAACTGAAATCAATTAAGTAGCATGCAAATAATAATTTGCCAAGAAATATGCATTAGTCTCAATGCTTTACTCTAACATTAGTTTCTATTATGAAATGCTCATGTATTATGTCAAATGCACCAATGTAGAAGCCATAAATATTGAACAAATCATGCAAACAGATGACCAATATTTTCAAAAAGTACAACTTAAATAGAAGTTCACATATCAAGTAACATAACGGAAATTCACATAATGCAATACTCAAAATCTAAAATATTATTTTCCTGACTACAGGTCATGCGCTACCACGAATACGGCGCCTACACAATTTCTTGTTATGGTCATAACCTGAAATTGTGCGCTTACCACGAATACGGTGCCTACATGACTGACCCACGCGCTACCACGAATACAGCGCCTACATGACCCCAGTCATGCGCTACCACGAAAAGACAGCGCCTACATGACCGGTCAGATTTGCAAGCATGATGTTCAATGCATAAATGTTCTTGTAAAATAATTCTTTTAAGATTTCTGTCATACACTCAAAATCTAAAAATTCTTTTTATGACTATGGGTCATGCGCTACCACGAATACGGCGCCTACACAATTTCATGTTATGGTTTACTCCACAACCAAACATGACCATAGTTCTATCGGCTAATCTCAAGAATTCGTATCCTCTGCATTAACGTACGCTTCGAGTCAAGATCTAGACCGTTTGATTTAAATCTGTACAAATATTAAAGGGTGGCGTGCGTTATGGGCGTGGAGCAGATTGGTGCGAAATTAGACCACAATGCCGAAAATATTAACTCAAACCGTTAGTTAATGCAGAGGATATGGATTCCTGATCTCAACAGCCAATTCAGATGAGTTGGAATTCGCATCCACTGAGATATCTCAAACTTTGCGTGACTTTTTGGAATATCTGAATCGTTCAAATACGTTCTGCACGAATCTCAAAGCTCAAATAATACTGCCTCCTACGCCCCCCGAATAGGCACCGGACACGTCGGTCACACAAAAATTGAGATATCTCAGAGAATACGCACCCGATGAATTGATCCCAATCCCAGGTACCGTAGAGGATGGGCCTCACTTTACGGTTTGAGATTAAATCTCAACCGGTTTGAGATTCGGGGAAATAGGGGGCAGTATTATTGAGCTTTGAGATTCGTGCCAAGCTAAAAAGAACGGTCCGGATCCACTAATGGTAAAAGATGCCCTTTTCAGGAGGTAATGCACTGGCTGTGAATTCCAGCAGCTCCTCCGTTTATGCAACTGATTAGTCCTTGTTCCTTGCCAGAACTGAAAATAATTACCAAATGCATTTTTTATTCATTAACTGCTCATGTCTGAGTCTGACGGCCTGACATAAGCTTAACTAAACCATTAATTTCATTCAATTAAATGCCTAAAATAATTGCAACAAATCGCGCCTAGCTTCTCTTTCGTATCGATTTCCACGCCATGCCTACTTCTCCCAAGCTCTTCTCTTCCTACTCTCACTCTCGCCGCTTCGCTAACCTCCGTCGCTTCATCCCTCTCTTTTGCTTCCTCTTTGGCCTAGCTGGTTTCCTTTTCGGATCCATCTCGTTCTTTTCCGCTAACCCGCGGACCCCCAAATGCGCAGGATCCAACCCGCTCTCCGTCTCCGTCTCGTGGAATCTGAATCCACAATCAGGCGATGGCGTTCTGGGAGCCAAGGAACGACACAAGGTGATGGGTTTTGTTGGAATCCAAACGGGTTTCGCATCTGCTAGGAGGAGGAAGGCACTCCGATCCACTTGGTTTCCTTCAGATCACCAAGGCCTTCTTAGGTTTTTCAGATATTAGATCTGTCTCAAATTTATTTATCCAATTTTTAAAGCACCTGTACTTTAACTTGAGGTTTAGTAATTATCTAGCTAAATATGATGTCATTTTTCTTTTTCACAGATTAGAAGAGTCAACAGGACTGACCTTTAGATTTGTGATTGGAAAAACTAAGGATAAATCAAAGATGGCTGCTCTTCAGAGGGAGATTGAAGAATATGATGATTTTATCCTTTTAGATATAGAGGAAGAGTATAGCAAGCTTCCTTTTAAAACGTAAGAACTAATTGTAATTTACTGGTTTTAGTCAAATTTATCCAGCATGTTATACAATCAGTTAAGAGTTCATAAAAGGAGATAGCTGATCTGATCTGGTGTTGTAGGTTAGCGTTCTTCAAGGCTGCATATGCATTGTATGATTCAGACTTTTATGTCAAAGCTGATGATGACATTTATCTCAGACCAGGTAATTTGTATTCTTAACTTTTAGTATTATTGTTTTTTATTTTTGGTTTATGTGGGATTTTGGTGAATGCTTAACTTATAGTAGCATTCTGTAGCTTATGTTGTTATGCACTATTTGTTACCGAGTGTTGATTTGGTACTAAAGAGCTTGAATTACTGACTCTGCCCAGAAAAGGGAAACCTGTATTAGGCCTATAGTGGTTTGATGTTCAGCTTGTAGTCAGTGTACTTCATTCCTCTGAGATCATTGTGCAATCCATAATTAACCTTTTTCTTTAAATGAAAAGATTTAAAGTGTAAATTACCCTAATACTGAAATCATCTAGAAACATTGAAGGAAAATATAAGGCCCAATCTGTTTCAGACCAAAAAATGTGACAAATGATTAATGCCAAGTTGCTTACCTGACCCAACTTAATTGATCCACTGTCAAGAAATCTTTGTTTTTGATTTTCGTTACTTCCATTAGCACGAGTGAAATCCATTGCTCTATTAGGGTCTCATTTCTGCACTTAATATAGGGGCACTAACAATTCTATAGCAAGATATAAACAAAATCGTGACTTTACTTTTCAGATCGTCTTTCATTACTCATAGCTAGAGAGAGGTCTCACTCTCAGACCTACATAGGATGCATGAAGAAGGGCCCTGTTTTTACTGATCCCAAGTTAAAATGGTTAGCATTTAATAATCTAGTAAATGTTCATGAACAGGAATTACCTTACTAGTCATTCAAACTTATGAAGTGCTTCCATAAACAAACAAGTCAGTTGGAATTCCCAAGTTAGTTTAAATCAGAAACTAAAAAAGGGAAAGTCGGTACAAAAAAAAAAGTAATACACTATTGTTACAAATACTGTGATGTACAATTAACCTGGCCCTTTAATATACTTCTAAAAACACAGGTATGAACCATTGTCACCCCTTCTTGGAAGTGAGTATTTTCTTCATGCATATGGGCCTATCTATGCACTTTCAGCAGATGTTGTTGCAAGCTTGGTCGCTCTTAGAAACAATAGGTAAGTTAAATAAAATTTGTATCTGTGCATTTACAAAACCTCAATACTATCATATATAACTCTGCTAAATAATACTCAGGCCTTTAATGTACACCACATCACTCTTTTCATAAATCACCACTTACCTAGCACGTATGGCTGTACTCTTGTAACTAATTCCAAATACCCAAGTTACCCCTTTTGTTAACTGTGTAGATTTAACGAAGGAGATATATATTTGGCATACTTCAAGGTAATTGAGGAGAATAAACACAGAATAAAAGTTCTCAGAAAGGGATAATATTGTAAAATTTCCCCTGGCAGAAATTGACCATTGCAAAGGGTATGGGCACTTTTAGTCTCCATAAAGCATGTATCTTTTCTCTTCTCTCAGTTTTCTCCTTAAAATCTTATGCAGCTTTAGGATGTTCAGCAATGAGGACGTGACTATCGGTGCGTGGATGCTAGCGATGAATGTGAATCATGAGAACGAGCTTTCACTCTGTTCGTCTGATTGCAGTTCCTCTTCTATTGCCGTCTGGGATATTCCGAAATGTTCAGGTCTGACCTTCTTTCAAATTTTGTGGCTGGTCCAAACCATATAAGCCTCACCTATAATGGTTAGCACACAGGGACTTGAACCTATGCTACTGATTTGTGTTTATTATATAACTCATCTTAACTGACATAAGTTTTTTGTATGGGCCTACCTGATCCAACCAGCTCCTCCTCTTTATGCCTAATTATGTTTAAAAGCACAATGGGTAAACTGTCTCTTTGAACCGATCACACTTCTTTAACAAAATTATGGTGGCGTGAGCCGCCTCCTTCTGCCAAACATACACCGAATATCTTTGGGCTATTGCACCAAACTGTTAAAAGTAAGGTTTATTAATCAAACTTCCTTGATATTTTTGTATTTTAATGAAGCCCACTTATAAATGGTTTTCTGGGAAATGTAGCCAACATCTCAAAACACTTTATTAAAATTCAATTTGAATTCCGAACATAAATATTGAGAGTATTTAGGGAGAAGATCTTTATTTACATTGGAGTTTCTTCCTCGTCATGCATGTTATACATGGATTGCATATATGACCCAAAAAATAGGAAGTCAGTTGCAGCTTTTAGTTTGACCTCAGTAATGTTGCTAAACATTTGGTGAGATAGCAGGGTGGGGGACAAATCAGATGTATGCTGTTCCAAAATTTGAGTATATTTTGAGTTGTTAATGGAACTGGAGAGGCCTTGGTTCGAGTGGTTATGATTTGCTGGATCCGACTGCAATTTGCATATTATAAAGTTGCACATGGAGAGTAAATTTTAAAATCTTTTCATTCAGGGCTGTGCCAACCTGAGATTAAAATGCTAGAGCTGCACAAAAGAGAAGAATGTCATGGTGGCCCTACCACTTCTGATAGGTGATCCTGTAAATGTATTCAGAGAATATTGCTATTCCAGGTTTCATCGTTCTTTTAGGTTTTTTATTCCCGAATTAGGCCTTTCTTTCGCGGCTTGATTTTTTTTGGGACATGATAGGTCAGAGATATTTTATTTCTTTAATTTCTTTTGTTTTCCTTTCCCTTTCCCCCTTTTTTTTTGCATGATATTGGGTAATTGTTTCGTGATGCAAATCTGTAGGCAAGTTAATGTGATTAATTGTTCTCTCACCAGTAGAGAAAATGAGAATTCTTCTCTGGAATAAAATGTTATTTAGAGAAGGTAAAATCCCTTCTCAGCATATTGTTTTAAGTTGACATGTGCACGATAAACTGAAGCTCTTGGGTTTGTAGCCAACTAAGAAAACTAGATAATTATCAAAACAAAATTGGGTGATCTAACTCCAAAAATAGCAAAAATACTGGACAATTGTGGCTACTTGGATTGCTGCTAGTAAATTCTTTTCCAAGATATTTCATTATTATTAAGTATTAACTTTACTGGTACGTGCAATAGTAAATAAAATAACAAGATATTCCAAACTAGAAACAACTACTTTCACGTGAACTTTGGAATTTCTACGAAAGATTTTGTGAATAAAATAACAAGATATTCTAAACTAGAAACAACTTTCACGTGAACTTTGGAATTTCTACGAAGGATTTTGTGACAGCCCAATTGTGAAATTCCTTTTTTTTTTTTCCACAATTTTAAAGGGATATGTAGTTTCTTGTTAATGCTACCAGACCCATTGCCTTAGGTTTTTTCCCACATCAAAATATAGCGCTTATGTATATATAGATCGATTGTTGAATGACAGAAACTTCATATAGGAAATATGTGCTGTCTATTGCATAGGAAACACGGTGGTAGTTTATCAGACCATCGATATCATAAAGTGTTTTCGAGGACTTTCCATCTGGCATTTCCGAACTTGCACGAGCGTAAGCCATTGAATTGGGCAGTACAATCAACACCATAGAATTATATCCATTATAGTACGGTCTGAAGAAGGTGCATAGTTGAAACGTTGAATTAAGAACCAACATTAAATTAATTCTCTCCAATTCTATAGTAGTAAAATAATATCAAACAATTAGATGGACTTGACCACCAGGATAAAACAATTCATTCAATCCTAACAATAGCATAATTCAAATCATCAACGAGCAAGTACTAACCTAAATACATAGTTGAAACAATAAAAATGTGCATAATTTGCATTTCTACCAAGGATTAGGGGAAAACCAGAGCGATCCATATATAGATTGACTGGTTATATTGTAGACAACCGTATGGGGATGGCCATCAATGACATCAGGGAAATAAATACAATTTCCTTTGGTCCCAGGATACAATGTTGATTCAACAGTCAACAGATAGACATCCATTGTCCCCAAGAAATATGCTTAATATACCTTCTTGTTAACTTGAAAATCTCGAAGTGCTTATTCGCTATTTCACATGTTACTAGCAACAACTCGCCTGATGATTCCACTAGAATTTAATTTCTAGACCATAGATGTAGAAGTACTCCAATAGGTCTTCCACACTAAAACGGGTTCCATATCAATGATATGCTACTTCATGGTAATTCTATAAAGATTGGAATGTGTATCAATTGCATAGAAAATTATGTTGGAACTTTAATTTGAAAACTCAAAATATAATTGCTTAAAATCTCCATTTGCGATATTCAAACATTTGAGGATTAAACTGAAAATGATATTTCCTTAATTATGGACAGTTTTGATAATTACTGTCATATTATTCCTCAATAAAGATTCATTTCCGTTTGTGATGAATTCTCATTATGGTCATTAAACTTCATAAACTATCGCACCATTTCTTTCATTATATATTGGACCATCTTCTTTCTTGTTAAAAGGTGAGAAAAAATAAAATTACAATCTCTCTCTTGATTTACTCCCTTGGAAAACCTCTTTGATTTTTTTTCCATTTCATTTTATTCCAATTAATATCAATTCTGATCGATGCTGGATATTGCGGAGTTATCGTTAGTTGCTTCTATGGCGTGCCTAAGGAGCAACAAACCCGGATTATCTTGGTTGTGGTTCCATCTTGCACGATGAGACGGAATACGCTTAAGGACAGTGCTTCGCACGATCCGGGTAACTCTATTTCAATTTGATTTATTTTAATTAATTTATAACTATCCGAATATTTTTGAAAATTTATACCAACAAATTAATACCATTATTGTTTATGAGATTCACAATTACTTGAGAATGTTTGAGGAAGTTCCATTTGTTATCTCCAATCATGCAACAGTATATATTCCAATTCATTGCTAGCAAACATCACCATACAACCGTCTTCATTGCCTATAGGGTTTGAAGAAACTACTTTGTTTATATGAACAAGCATTGATAATGAAGAAAACAACGGTAAGCATAACTTTCCTCCTGTTAAGTGGATTGGCTTCAAGAGTAGCACATATAGTCAGCCACAAACAACCAACCTCTCAATGAAACCCCCAATCAATTTGTTTTTTGTTTCAGACAATTTGAGTTCTTTTTCATTTTATTGATAATGCATAACATGAACATTGAAATTGACAAAGTTCTTTTCTATTTTGTTTTCTGACATACTGATAATTTCAATAACTTCTAAGTTCTAAGCCATTTGCCATCTGTATTATGAAATTAAATTTCGAGAATTGTATCAATATGGAAAATTCTTCATCTTCATGATGATGAATATTATGGACCCGTTCCTCATAATTAAAATAAAATCAGCATAAAAAAATATCATTTTACTGATTACTTTTGTCAGTAACTTCATTAGTACTTGTGCTTTTAGGATTGATTTTGTTATGCTCTGAGAATAGCTAGTTTGATTGAACTAAGTATTTAAGTTAATTCTTACCTTACTGGTATAGGTGTGGTACCATTCATTGTTTGAACTTGTAGTTTCTAATGAAGCTGGTGGATATCCAAAATTTCTCAAAAAAAAAAAAAAATGGTAGGGATATGAGTATCTAATTAAATTCAACGAAAATATATTACTTACATGGTTGGGATCTTGATTCGTGTTGGTAGGTGCCTTTCTCATAAAAATGAAAATTGTTAATGAATGTTTGCATCTTGTTTTCGACTTTTGTTAACAGATATATAACCTGATTATTATTTTCTTGAAAAATTCCAAGACCCGCATCTATACCTCTTATGTTTGGAAAGAGATCACCTGCCCTCCGAGGGGGCAGGAAAAATCCTGCCCCTAGTGCGACTAACACGTGGGTTCAGACGGGTTTAAACATTTAAATATTGGTTTTAGTTTTACTGCGGATCCACATGTCAGTGACTCAGGAGCAGGAAAATCCTACTCCCTGGAGGGCAAAGGATTCGGTTCCCTTATTTTTAGCGCTTTTCTTTCTTTCCCTATTTAAGGCCTCTCAATTTACTCTGTTTACTATTTTTATCATTTTTATTTTTAAATTTTTTCTGGGTATCCATCCAAACTTTCAAATTAATCAATCATTTTTCTCATGAATACATCATAATATTTAGGGAAAATTGATTATTTGCCACTCCAAAACTTTAAAATCTGAAAAATACCACTCTAAAATTTGAAATCATGCTAATGCCATTATAAACCTAGTTAACTCTTAAATTTGCCATCAATACATATTTACTCCTGTTAAAAAATAATAATAATAATAAAGACAAAAATACCCTTATCAGAAATACTAAAATCAGAAATCTGTCTCTCCACTAAACCTCTCCGCCAACCCTAAAGTCCGCCCAGCCAGTCACTCCGCCCTAAAGCCGGCCCAGTCATTCTGCCCAGCCAGATGACTCCCACTTCCGCCTAAAGCCGGTCCGCCTTTGGCTCCACTTCTGCCGCCACTCCACTGAATTTGTGAGTAGATAACATGGACAAGTCATGGATTCCTAGTGGTTAGGTGTATATTTTTTGCAGATTTTGTTTTTGGGTGTTTCAATCAAATCTGGATTGTTTCCAGATTTTGTTTTTTCCTGTTATTTGTTTTAAAAGCTCTCCCTGTATAGATTGTTTCCAGATTTTGTTTTTTTCCTGTTTTCTTGATTCCAATCAAATTAGCTAGTTACAAGCTTTTCTTGATTCCAATCATTTAGGTAAATTCGACATGTAATTACTATAGCACCGATTGTTTGAGAAACCAATATTTGTAATTTTTGTGGTTTCCGTGTTCTGCTGAATAGCTTGAATTTCGCGTCTCAGCCAATTTTGCACCCACATATTTTTCTGAATGAACTTGCGTTTTTTCCAATACTGTACAGCATCAGCTCCATTATTTCCTATATTCATGATGTTAATATCTGACCAAACAAAAGAAAGCTAACTAGGTAAGATAGTATGTATATAAACGTTTGAATTAACATTAACTAAACAAAAGAGTTTGGTACCAGTACAATTTTGTTCAGAGATGATTTTTTCATTGTTATACCAGCACAATCAGGCAATTAAGAAAGCTGCTCTTGAGCTGTTTTGTTTTCCACCAAATAATTGCTATGTGCAGGAGTCCAATTAGGGTACATGGATCTGAAGAGTATAAGGGGTCTAAAGGGTAAACATGGAAATACAAAAATACGTTTCTGAAAAATGTATTTTTCACCTAATTATTAATAATAAAAGTATAAAAATTATGTTTTAATGGCAAAATTAAGAGTTCACCCAATTTAGAGTGGTATTAACAGGATTTGTAAGTTTGAAGTGGCATTTTTCAGATTTGAAAATTTTGGAGTGACAAATAACCAAATTTTCCTACTATCTAATAGAATTGATTTTGTTATCCTCAAATAACAAATCATCTCTCTCTAATGACATATCCCTCAAACAACAAATCATCTCCTCTCATTTTTGTTTTTTAAGACTTTGGTTCAATTCTCCGTTTTCAATAATTTAATGGGTAAAGGTAGGATAGGATACGTAAGATTAATTTTTAATAGATAAGAGTAGAGTATGGATAGGATCACGTCTTAATCGATAGAGATATAATTAATCTACTGCTCTTCTTTTCTTTTTAAAATCTGAACGGTTAAAAATATATGAAGACTAATGAAAAAAGAAGATTCCTACTCTTCTTCTTCTTAAAAAATAAAAATAAATAAAATGTATATTCTCAACCCTTCCAAAAAGAAAAAAAACTGAAAAAATAATGATTACATTCTTGATTGAAACAACATTAATCTAAATTTATCTTTATTTCTAAAAATATCTAACACTTGATATTCCTTAACATTTATAATTTTTTTAATTTCGTAGCGTTTGTTCTTTCTTTTTTATTTTTATCCTCATTTTACGATTTATTATCGCTTTAAAGTATATTTTTGCGTATTCTTTCTTTTAACACTATCTGTAACTTTTAATTATTTTTAGAAGAGAGTATAATTTTTTTATTTTTAGATCTCCATAGTACCTTCATTTTTTGAAATTTAAAATTTTTAAATCTAAGTCTCAAATATTGATATGAACTGTTGTACGACATTTTCTAAGTGAAGATTATGACACTTTGGAAAAATTTAGTTATTGCATTTTCTGATGTGATATTGAACCTACTTTTTTTTTTTTAGTAAAATTAAGGGTCAAGCCCCTATTTATATATTGATTGGAAAAAGGTGATTTTGAACCTAGCTACTTGTTGACAATTTTGGACATAGTGGCTCCATTGAGATTCTCATAAAAGTGGCAGCCTCTGCCTAGAAATTTTCAAAAATAGATTCTCATTAAAGATATTATTGCACAATTTTGCTAACTTCTTTCACATCAAATGTTCACAAGTAGATGAAAAGGAGAGCAATTTGGGTCCGATGCTCATCGGACTCAAACTGAGTACGATGGGCTCCATAACCGTCCGATCCACTTTAAAATCCGTACACATTTGCTTTAATATCCGTGTGTACAGATTTTGAAGCGAATCGGACGGTTATGGATCTCATTGGACCCAAACTGCTCTCCATGAAAAGTGGAAAAGAAGCCGATCAATGTATTGTTAAATATATTAATTACTAGTTTCTCTAAAAAAATTGTTTAATTTGACTACTATTTCAAATGCATCAAACCACATAATTTAATTTGTTATAGGTATAATATAACACACTTTGTGGTATCAAGGAGGTTCCCCCGGCATGTGTATTACAATTTCGAGTTAAACCTTTTTTTTTTTTTGGTTCTAAAAAGTTCAACAAAATTGTATGAGTGAGGCTATGTACTGTGCATTGGATATATTGGCCTCTACTAGACTCAAATTTTTAATTTTAAAGTCTTAATAATCGATATATGAACCGTTTAATATAGTCTTCATGTGAGTATGTACTTGTAAACTAAAACAATGATTTGAAAATCACTTGATTTGAAAATTATGAACCATCCAAAAACAATGATTTCTACTCATTAAAAAATAGTAAACAAATTATAAAAAAAAATATAAAATTTAATTTACAAGTACATACTTATTTGGAAACTATGTTGAATGGTTCGGATCGGCCATTAGAATTTTAAAACAAAAAATATTGATCCGTAGTACAGAACAATCCATGCTATTGCATAACACCATAGCCTCACTCAAATTATACTATATTTTATTTTAGTTTGATAGTTATCAAAATTCTCTGGGAGAAAATATTATCAATAGATACTATAATACTAACCTTTTATATCTGAAATTAAAGATATGCATTGCAAAAAATGTTTAGCTATTAATAAAACTGTTAAAAAAAATAATTATTAAAAAATAGTAATAATAATAATTAAATAATAGTAATAATAATAATTAAATAATAGTAATAGTAATAATAATAATAATAATAATAAATGTTTCTTCGGAATTTTTTTTAGGCTGCCTCACTAAAAAAAATTCATCGAATTTTGTGTAAAATATCTAATAAAATGAATCTTGTTAATACATACGGCAGATGCCCATTGGTGGGAATTTGGAGACAAAATTGATTCAATTTTTGCTACATACATATAAATTTCCCTTTTTGAATCATGGCACTTGCAATAAACTTATAATAATTTGTTTCCTTACATAATTAAATTATGAACACTTGAACATCAATTACTCGTTACAAAACCAAACATAACTCCGAGAAATAAACCTTGAGATTTACTTTTACTCTCTTAGCTTATTAAGATAAAATCACTGCATTAACATAAAAATAATAACAAATTGGGTCACTGGAATTTATAGTTCATGTCGGTGTGGTGTTCTAGTTGTGCAGAATAGGAGGGCTGGCGTAGGGGCCTTTGAGCCATCCATTTGTGATCTGACGATAGGCAGCCTCTGTCAAGTGGATCCCATCCCAGCTGAGGTATTTTGAAGGATTAGAGCATGCACTGGCCCCAGCCATCCCACAACGCTTGCTGTTGTCATAGTTGTACTTGCCTCCTCCGGCCCCACAACATGCTTGCAACCCAGACACAAAACCTATAAAATACACATGCGGTCAAATCTTGTTACTTGTTACACAATTTCAAGGGCGTGGAACTTTCGTCCCAGCACAAAAAAAATATTGAATTGAATTTAAATCTATTAACTAATTGAATATTTTATAAAAATAATACTTTAACTTAAATTTTATAATATTCTGACTTATAACTATAATTATCAATCATAATTCAAGAAATTTATTTTAATTTTAACTATAAATTTAACTCGAATTATCAATTAAACATTCAGCGAGGGGCAAAATTTTTTTCAGTAGGAGCAAAGCCAGTTGGAACCGATAAATCTCCACTAAAACTCAAAATTCAGAGAGTTTACACTGGATCCGCCCCTGCACACATATGACTACATGGAAATCATTACACAATATTTTCCTTTTTATCTGCAACAAGGGTCAACCGAATCAATCTGGCCATCTAGGTTTGTAAATTAGGTACACAATAAATAGGGAAGTTGGGATATATGAAAATTGCAAAGTTGGAAACAACTATTTGTTCACGGATGACAACTGTTGGTTTGAACAGGGTTGGATGCGTCAAAACTGGATAGCTAAAATCAATCAACAATCTGAGACAATGACGTAGGACCAATTATATTTGGCATCATTATATATAGCTACACCGCAAGAGCATTTTTTTAGAAGGAAAGGAAATGAACAGGCTTGGATCCTGTCACTTTTAATTGTAAATTTTTACGTAGATTTTGTAATATATTTTATCGTTAATAATTATTTATTTTTATTTGAGAGAATTACATAATAGTTACATGCATATATAAACTGTACGTAAGAGGTGGACTCATGCATAAACCCTTTTATGATCTTATATATAACAAAGGATTATATGAAACTTTAGTTTATTAAATTATTAAAATGTATATATATTCAATTTTTTCATTATATCTTATTACAGGTGTAACATCATTTCAGCTGCATTTCAGGCAAATAAATGCTTGAAATGTTTAATAAAAACATATATAATTTGTTGTATAATTCAAAGGGAACAAGCATCTAATAGCTTATACGACAAGGTATTTTTTTTGGAAGGAAAGAAACAATTGCTCCAAATACATTCAGCATGTGTTATAAATAAGGATTTGGGTTTTGTCCAAAGGGCTTTGGATAAAGCTTCAACCAAAATCAAGTTCAAACGTCTGATTTGTATTGAGATTTGTGCAGACATATTCAAAACTCATTAAATTTGAAATGTTTGTACGAATTTCGATGCAGATCGGACAGTTTAGATGGAGCTTTGGATGAGACTTTTTCCAAAGCAATTTGGACAAAAGCCCCACCTATAAATAATTGAGGTGTGCTTCCTATCCTCTATCCAATTAACCATTATGTCCCCATATCCCTTATTTCAGCAAATTTCTTAATTTTGGCGTGTTTTATTTAAGGAAACTTTTGGGTGTGTTGAGATGTCTAGATATGTAAATGTCATAGGAGGTACTATCATGCAACCGTGCATGATTGAATTAGTTAGGTCCATCTCTCACCAATATCACTTTCATTCCATTTGGTAAGCAACCAAAATCATGCTTCTTTTACAAACCACCTATAGTGCATGTATATATATACATATATATACCACCAATCATATATATAGTCTAATTACACCAATGGACATTGCAAATCATTAGTGCCTTTCATTTTCTGATGTTCTAACCACTTTAACTTTTGAAAAGTCAGATACAGGCTAGGATATTACAAACCTATTTATGTATGCAACATATATGCAAAATTATGCCAATTAATTAATTATAAGTAAAATAAAATTATGAAAATTGTGATAAATATATATATATATATATATATATATATATATATATATATATAATGCAGAAAATATATACTTTGTGATTATTATATTATTTTGGTCTGGTATTAAATATAAAGTGAAATTACTGAATTAATACATATTATATATATATATATATATATGTAAACTCACCGTAGCTGGAAGGACTTTGCACCATGGAAATGACTTGGCTGTAGAAGTCGGCGTACATAATTCTGGTACCGGGATACTTGCTTTGGAGGCTGTTTATGGCGCTCTTGAGCCTTGAGTTGTGGTTCATGGCTAAGTTGTTGAACGACTTTAGGCAGCCAAGGCCGTCATAGTCGCCGGCATTCGAGCTCTGGTACAGTGACAGGTACACAGGGAAACACCCAATTGGAAGGACGGATGGTATCACAATATCCACTGCTCCCATGCTAATCAGTTTCTATTTAATGAAAACAAGAAATTAAATGGCTGCTTAATTGGCAAACAATTAAAAAATATCAATTGAGGGGGACAAAAATAATTAAATGGTTGCAGTTTCGGTGCGATGCCAATCGGACTCAAACTGAGTTCGATGGGTTCCATAACCGTCCGATCCGCTTTAAAAGCTGTTCGTGATACTTTAATATCTGTGCAAGTCCGCTTTAATATCCGTGCACACACATTTTAAAACGGATCGGACGGTTATGAAATCCATTAGACGCAATTTTAAGTCTGATGGGCATCGGACCCAAACTACTGTCGTACATCAATCACATTTTCCTTACTTTTCATTATTAATTTAATTTGGGGATTGATTGATGTGCCAAGTCAGTGTGTCATTAATATAACTAACTTTTCATAAGACCAACGATCGATCAAGAAATTTTAGGTAATATTTGACAAAATAAAAAGTTTAGTTTGTTGAACAAATTAATATTTGATAAAAAGGACAGTTTACCTACCGATACTAGACATTTGGAAATTAAAAAAGGAAGATAAAACTGTTTGAGTATAAAAAAAAAGAAAAAAAAAATCTCTACAAAAACGAAGGATTAATTATCATGTAATTTCTCATATCTTATAATATTCTGAAAAAAAAAAAAAAAAAAAGAATTCTACCTCAGCACCATTGGAAATGGCTTGAACGATTTGAGGGACATAAGAGCTTGTTTGCTCAGGGCTACGGCCCCCAAACAAGTTAGCATTGTAGTCGTTTCCTCCAAGTTCTCCAAGAACAAATAGAGAATTCTTTAAATATGCCTTGCAATCTAATTTCACAAATTAAAAAAAAAAACAAATTAGTCTCACTTTTATGTTGGACAGACTAATAATTGAACTCAAGATTTTTACACTATAGTTTCCTATTTTTTAAACAAAAAAAGACAAAAGGATTTGGAATAAACCCATCATTTTCTAGGGGCCCTACATATTCAATTGCATACTAGTTATGTACTATTCACTAGCTAACATATACTTCCTTTTTTAATATTTGAATTATAGAGAGATTATTAAATTCATTTATCATATCAATATTGGACAGCCTATCTAAGTTGGTGGGCATTCATTCTTCTATTTATATATCCTTATCTTATATTTGTTTTTATACGGCTTCCTTGCTTATATACAACTAGCTAGTATGAAACAAAACTTATACAACAAAAATAAAATCAAACAATTCAATAAACCTACTTGAGCCACAGACAGAAGAGGAGATTGATTGAAACCACTGGATTTGAGTATCCAAGGGTCCATTGTTCCATATGTTGCTTCCCACCCCAATTGAGTAGAAGAAATTCGAGGTTTGTGCCGTCGCACCTATGATTGCCATGTTCGCGCCCTTTTTGAAGTCGCTTCCTGATGCCTTTGATGGTGGTAGCAGGGGCAAACCAAAATACTGAGCTGTGAAATATAGAAAGTATAAAAGAAAAGTTAGTGTGGCGTAGTAATACAAGTCTATGTATAATGAGGTGTATTGGTTTAATTAGTAATAAGTATAAAATGTTTCTATATATGTTTTGAATACTAAAATCTTTAATTTATTGAAATACTACTGTTACTTCTTTCAATGAAATAGGTAGACATCTTACCTAACTTTTCAAATAATTAAGTTTCTTGAAATAGTAGGTAATAAATAAAGCAATTCATGTAGTTATACTAATAAAGGCTGTGAATCCAATATAGTAATTAATCAAATTTATCTGTTAA
Source organism: Carex cristatella (assembly GCA_024447775.1). Classification (NCBI taxonomy): domain Eukaryota; kingdom Viridiplantae; phylum Streptophyta; class Magnoliopsida; order Poales; family Cyperaceae; genus Carex; species Carex cristatella. The sequence goes on along the minus strand of JAJHPF010000028.1, from coordinate 2,146,620 downwards.
TTACCTATTTCTTTAAGGACTTGACATGGGTCAAAATATCAGCTTTAATTAATTAACTACTACATCACACATTATTTACTGGTAACTGGCTTAGTGCCAACTCAGTGCACATGCAAATATTCTCACTGAGGGTCATGTAGAACTTAAAATTAATATAACATTACCAAGGAAGTCTACAACAAGACGGCCGTCAGAGCAGCGGCATGTGACCTTGCCGAAATATGTCTCGCCGTAAGGTGGCTGAGCCAATGTGAGCGATGACGGTCTTCCATTCACGCACAAGTTTCCAGTGTCAGAGACTGAATCACCAAAACTGTAGATAGCATTGTACTTTTGAGAATAGGAGGTGTGAAGATAAGAGAGAAAGAAGAAGGAGATGAGAACCAATGTCTTCATTGTTTCTAAAAGGATGCTGTTTGATGTTTCTAGCCAATAGATACAAGTCTACTAGCTAGCAAGAGATGAGATATGCAGAAACTAATGGAGAGAAGCATATATATAGTGTTTACGTATATATATCTTGGCAGTTGCCATGTCCCTTTAGTTATTACTGAAACTTGACTTTAATATGAATGTGGAGGCCATCTCTCATAATAATTTCCTTCCTTTTTCCATTTTTTTTTATAATTTATTTGATACCCATGATGTTTGACCATGAAAATAGGTACGAACCTAACTGTCTGTATATGGATCAGGGTGAATATAAAACAATCCTTATCAACATATATTAATTCAAAATCATCACTAAAGTAACAGAGGTATGATTGAAATTTACTCTGAAAGACAGCATTATAACACTGTTGATTCAGTAATCAGATCGAAGTTTATCTTCTAATATATAATTCTTCATTTGTCTAACAAATTACAAGCTAGTCAACTTTTAATTAGACATTTCAAATGATTTGAGAATAATAACACGACTGTGTAACATATATACCAATAATAATTATGAAGAATGCAAACTCTAAATAGTTAATCGGAATCCGAATCTTGGTTTTATGCTGCTATATATGTACCAGAACACCAAAGTTGTCAATAGTGTAATTGATTACTGCCAGAACCTGATACACATAAATGTGAATTCAAAAAATAAATTTGATATTAATTGTTATAGATATTTTTTTTATACGACTTACCGATATTTGTTCTGGTACATATATAGAAGCATATATAAAACTTATTTGTTCTACACATAAATGTGAATTCAAAAAATTAATAAAATTTAATATTGATTGTTATAGATATTTTTTTATTGGATATATATGCTGTAAACTTAACTATCGCACATTTTGTTTGTTAGAGTATGGTAGATAATTGGCCACATGCATAGCTTTCATGCACTTGATAGCACCTTGTCCATTTGCACATAAAAATAAATGTTCTATCCCTTTTAAAACTTTTTTTGATTGAACATATATATCCTTTTTAATTAAAACTTAATCGAAGGATATAATTAGAAAGTGCCTATTCCAATATATCCCAACAACATAGTAATTAGCATATCATTGTTATGTAATAGCATATATCATGTATAAATTTGAAAAACTTTTAGACATCTAATCTCTTTATCAAATTTGGTAAATTAGTTGGTTGTTAGGTGTATTGCGGAAGTTGGCACTTCAATTTATGATAACTCCAAATAAAAGGGCTCCAACACACAAGATGTTCGTTAAGAGATAACAACATTCTATCATTAATACTGTATATTTCGTTCAATTTATATATATATATATGATAGCTCCCAATAACAGCCCCAACACGAGATATAATAATGTTCTATCAAGAAAATACGAGATCAGAAAGGTACTCTCAGCTACTAACATTAATAAAGGGGCCTAATTAATCTTTTGTTTGAGGGGTGATCAATTAGTGGCACTTCATTATTGTCTGAATCATCAGACAGATGCATACATATTGTGATAAATATATATCTATATATGGGTACTTAATTCAATATATGTATTGATGTATATATGTATGTTTGTATTAATTTGGTATTGTTAAAGTTTTAAAGACATTAATTCTTAAATAGTTGAATTAATTACATTAAAGTATTCTTAGTTTTTATCCTATTATTAATACTATGATCCTCACATCATAATTAAGTGTGTCAAGTGATGGGTCACATTAATGTTAATCGTGGCAAATTAATGTGGAATAAATATATATATCAATCGATGGAGGTGTCATTAATTTACCCCAAACTAAAGTTGTTAGTAGATCTTGTTAATTTAGAAAATGATATGTATTATTTTTAGTAGTGCACGTTATAGAAATAAAATATATATGAAATAACTAGCTCAACTAGCTAGGGTTTTATTGGAAATTCAACACCCAAATTAAACAATATTTGGTACGTCGTCGTTGCAAAATCCTTGCTTTTGAAGGTTCTCTAAATTGATGATTGCTTTTAAACCTATATATAATATCTTCATCTCATGATGATAAATTTTTATTTTTATTTTCTCCGTCAGTGACAATTAAACTCATGCAGATAACGTACGCCGACAAGGGCATGTAGCATGCAATTAAATAAATGGAACGACCAATCAACTACAACTCTACAAGTGGCCTTTGTTTTAAAAATGGTTCTTATTTATATATATTTGTTTAATCTAATTAGAATCAAATTGTTCTACGTGTAGTTGAGCTGGTCAAATACTCCAATTGACATCTTTTGACTAGTACTGGGCCAATTGATTGATTTCCCTTTCTTTCGGGAAATCTCTGGTCGTTTGAAATTATATAGAAAATATATATTATATATAGCTATATACTTTTTAAATTGTTTTTCATCCTTATCCTAAGAATTTTGATGATGCACTCTTGTACTCTTTTCAAATAAAAGTTTCCGATAATTAATTGATCACCTCTCGTTCTTAATTTGTTTAAATTAAAAAAAAAAACGAATTTAATTATTAGCTAATTTAAACGTAGGCCAAAATTTCCAGCCAATCACGCATATCTAGCTGTGTTAATTCCCTAAACCAATATCTATCCCCCAAATAAATTTCCAATATGTTAATATGTTAAGAGCATCTATATCTTTGAAACTATTAGAGTTTTTAATATGATATAACAGTTTCTAACACTACTACAGAATATCATGATTGTACATGGATAAATCATGAAGAGCTACACGGATTTCCAATAGTGTAGGATGTTAGGGTGTAGGAAAGGGTCATCTTTTGCAAACGGATATTTATCCGTGTGCAATTATCATAAAACCGACACGGATAAACTATAATAGCCGTGTACAAATCTAACTCGAGCTACACGGATTTTTACTTAATAAACCGTGTAGGAATATCCATTCCTATACGGATTTCTAAATAAAAAACCGTGAAGGAATCAACATTCCTACACGGTGTTTTCATTATAAATCCGTGTAGCTCCAGTAGGATTTGTACACGGCCGTTCTGGTTTATCCGTGTACAAATCCGACTGGAGCTAAACAGATTTTTAATTAACAAATCGTGTAGGTATATCCATTCCTACACAGATTTCTAAATAAGAAAACCGTGAAGGAATCAACATTCCTACACGGTTTTTTAATTAGAAATCCGTGTAGCTCCAGTTAGATTTGTACACGGCTATTCTGGTTTATCCGTGTACAAATTCAAAGGATTTTTTTTAACAAACCGTGTAGGAATGTACGTTTATTTATTTAAAAATTTCTTCAGGAGACCTACACGGATTTCTAATTAAAAATCCGTGTAGGATTTTATTATTATTATTTTTTTAATTTTTTGGGTTTTTGGCTAGCCTCCACTTTTGCTAGAATATGCAGCTTTTCTTAAAAAAAAAACCAGATTCCGAAAATATAATTAATAAATTGCACTAATTAATTTATACAAATCCATATTGTTCATTACAAAATTCTGCCCGAAAAAACCTTGCCCACATATCTCTAACTTCATCGATTTCCTCCTTGGAGTAAGGGTCCTGTCCATCGAAACTACAATTATAAATTGGTGATTAATTAGTAACTAGAAAATGTAGATGCAAGATTTATTATTGATATTAAAAAATGAAAAATTAATATGAATTACATACCTCTTTTGGAAATGTGAAATGTATTCTTTCGATCCAGTTTAACATGCAAAACATCGTGTAATAATCGCACTCCCATGTGTCCTTCTGTCGCGGGCACTGAAAATTTACATTGATCGGCCTATATATGTTAGAATGACAATAATTTTTTGAACATGACATAAAATAAAAGAATTATAGAGGGCTCACCGTTAACCACCCGCAAGTCATCTTATTCTTTTCATCTGGATCTTGGCTTTGTTGTCCTCCCTCTTTAACATATTTGTTAAAAGCCCTTACAAAATTAAGTGATTTTTGATACACAATTTAATTAAATTGAAAAAAAATCAAACAAGTGGGAAAATTATTTCTTACTGTCTAATAAGTTTGACGAGCTTTTTGGCCGTTTGTAGTTGGATTTTTTCTACGGTCCTTGCAGAATCCATGCAATAGCACCTATTTGCAGTCGGGACGATGATGAGCAAACACCAGTGTTTGCTGTGGCATGAGACATATAAACACAATTATAATTACATTTAATTCATTTTTGTAATTATTTAAATTAAAATATAAATAATAAATAATTTGAAAATTGAAGGTTAGAATTAATTAACCTCTGGTGGTATGGCACGAGAATGAATTTCTTTCGATCCTCGAAGCAACGGTGCATTGCTCGGCGCAGGTAGTCGATGGTATCCTTGGGATATAATTCCACCATCGTGGCATTGAGTTTGCCGGGATCCAAAAATATACTCCAGTTCTTCTTTTGTTGAAGCGGCCACGATTCAACACTTCGGTTCAGCTTCCTGAAAAATCATCATATTAAATTAGAACATATATTTCAGTGCTACACATCTGATATAAATAAATTTTGGTCACTTACATGGCGAAAATGGTGATGTGAGACACATCGAGCCATTTATCGCTACCTGAGGCATGAAAAATATCCAGAAAGTCCTTCAAAGATATCATCACAGTAGATGAATCGTGTAGAAACATCTCCGGTGGGATGATGATCATGATTTCTCGGGTTCTGTCGGGTGCCGCGATCAATTTGTCATGGAGGCAACGACAATCCCTGGGCAAAAGGCTGTATTCTTATGCGGTGATCAGAGAGCGGTGTGATGATCCTGGCACATCAGTCGCGACGATCGTATCAGTCGCGACGCCCATCTCTTTGATCTCCGTGTGTACCGGTGACAAATGACTGTCCTCATCAGCCTGTATAAAATTTTAAATCAATTTCAGCATTTCAAAAGAGCGGATTTGAATGTAACAAAAGATATTGATTGTTTAAATATTACTTGATCCAAAATGATCTGATTCTTGGGTCATGGGATAGTGGCCATCCGGACATCATCCAGAGTGTACATCTGCTCGTTCGGGACAGGAAGAGGTATGTGCGTCCATTCCTTCATGACTACCTCGACACGCACGAAAGTATTATCGGGACCGAGCTGATCAGGGTCCACATCTGTTGGTCTTGGCTCTACGACGCCCTTAGCAACAGTAACGAGCACAGTACCAACCCAAATAACCAGCTCGCATTTCTTAGCGCTCTGCAATTATCATGTAGTCATTTTAAGAGGAAATGTTACCTAACAACAAATAAAAAAGTAGCAATTAATTAATTGTGATTATGAACTAGTATTACCTTTAGATTATCGAACGCGTCTCCCCAGGTTCCGGAAGCTTGACTGCTACGCCGAAATCTCGGCGAAATGGGAGATGGGTGCTCGGATTGCTGCCTAAACTGAGAGGATAAGCATTCGAAGATTCTTGATTCCATCTCCACCATCTCTGCGGCATGCTCCTGTTTCATTTGCTGACGGAGCCGCTCCATCTTGGCATCCTGCTTTTCACGCTTTCTTCAAGATTTTGATCCACCGAAGACATCCTTGAAGCCCACGTGGACCCCCACACCCCTAACCCGACCCGGTTGCTCCGGATTCTCCAGCGTTTGAGACAATTCGTCATGCTGCCTCGAGACTGTACGGGCACCTGAATTGACCTCCTCCTCCACCTCCAACTGTTTAAAAAATTGAATAAAACACAAGACTAATTAAATGGAGGTAGTTATAATTTTGTTTGAATGACACAAGTTATAACAAGAATTAAGTACCATTTTCCGAGCCAAGGGCCGCAATTGTTCAGACAGTCGAATCCTTCCGTCGGCTGTTATCTCAGATCTTGCCATGAACCAACAGCTCCCCCGAGGGTTGGTTATCTTTACAACCGGTGAGTCGGAATCTATGTTTGACTCCAGTATCTTCTTAAATTCGGACGACTTACCCTCGTACCCACCTGACCCTAAATGGTGTGGGTATTTGTTCTTGGCAACAGTACTCCTGCCCCTTTCACTTGCAGCCTTCATTAATCAAAGCCAATCAATTAGTGTAAGGCAGAAAAATGATCAATCCACAAAAAACAAAATTACAATTTTATAAATTTAGTTACCTGGAACTCGGGAGTTTGCTTCATCGCTACGAAGTCATCCCAGATCTCCTGGGTCAACCCTTCAAAGTGTCTGACCGGATTCTTCCCTTTGTTCATCCATTCGGTCACGAGTATGCTCTTGTATTGCTTCCACCCATCGTTCATTTTCTTTAGAGTTTTCTTTTTCCCGGTATCATTTGTGATGTTCCATTGAGCCTGATTGACACAAAACAAATGTCATTTCAGTTCATGCATGTACAGTAATCAAAAGAAATACTGAAATGGTAACATTACCTTCACCATCTCCCACCATTCTTCGCGAAAAGGCTGCACCAATTTGAGTAATGCGCCATGTTTTCCCCCGTCGGACACCCGTCCTTCTTGAACTCGATTTTAAATAGCTTTTTTTCTGAGATGGTTTTGCACGTCGTCGGACCTCTCGTCCTTCTTTGTGATTCAGACTGGGCTACACCTTGCTCTTCTTCGTCTTGGGGGTTCACGTAATGCTCACCCGAATGTGACATGATTGTACAAAGAATAATAGCAAAGAAGGCCGACGAGCACCAGGGAGAACTCGACAAAACAATCAACAATTAACGACGACCAAATTAAATCAGAAATGTCCAAAAAAGGAGGAAATAGAGAGAGAATAGAGATTGTTTTTATTACCAAGAGAGGCCGACGAGGGAGGCGGCGTAGAGGGAGAGAAGTTGAGGGAAGTTGAGGGAAGAGCAACGGCGGATCACTCCAGGTTTTTCAAAATCAGAGAAGTTGAGGGAAGCTAGAGTCAGATACTTACAAATATTTACCAAAATTATAGTATAGCAAGATGGGAACTTACCACACGGATATCTAATTAAATGTCCGTGTGCAAAGGGTATCATACAAGGATAATTAATTAAAAATCCGTGTAGGAAAGGTAAGAGTGACACAGATTTTTAATTAAATATCCGTGTAGGATACCCTTTGCACACGGACATTATATTATATATCCGTGTAACTCTAAACATTTTCATACATGGGTTTTTATTTAAATATCCGTCGGTGAAGACCAAATTTTTAGCGGGAGATGCGCGCCAGCTAATTTCATTAATTCATCACTGTGAATTACAAAATAAATACAGAAAAACGAAGAGTCGCCTTAAACCCTATATAAACCTCAAAATATTTACTGAACCTATAAACTTGTTTACATTTATGTTTTTCTCTATTTATTTTTATGTATTAGTTGTACAGTTATAAATTTGTTAATCTTTAATATTTCTAACACAGTGATGAATATTTTCATTTGTAAAATAGTGAACAAGAATGAATACATAAATTACAAAAAGAAATTTACGAAGTTCATATCTAAATGAACTAATAAAATGAAATATTTATTGTATAAATTTCACAGCGTATCATACACGGATTTTAAATTAATATCCGTGTAGGAAGATGAATGATATAATAAATATTTATATTGTACCATATTTAATAAAAATCCGTCTACAAACTTTCATACACGGATTATTAATTAATTATCCGTGTATATTATATGAAAAATATTTTCATCTTCAATTATCATATTTTTGTTATATAAGTGTAACTCATTGTTAACAAAATACAAAATCGGTGTTTTCAGACCTTTGAAAAACAGCGATTTTGTAACCCTCTTAATAAATAGTTAAATACAAAATATTACATAAAAATCATAATTAAAAAAACAAAATGAAATGAAAAATACAAAATAACATTGTTACATGATTAAAAAATATTACATAATCAAAATATTACACAGTGCCCTTTTTCTTTCTTTTCCTTTTTTTTGGCACTTTTTGTACATCGGCCCATAATCCTTCGTTGTGATCAGATCTCATGTAGTTCGCTTCTTCTTCACTTACTGGTACCTCAATTGGCACGTCGGTGCAAAATGGAGGTATCTCGTCGAACTGGTCGTACTCTTCTTCGTCCACGACATTTTCAACCCCTAGAATCATTCTTTTTCCTGATAGGACGATGCTCCACCTAGCATCACTCGGGTCAATGACATAAAAGACCTGTGCGGCTTGCTTGGCTAGTATGAACGGATCATCGATATACCCGACTTTGTTGAAATCAACGAATGTGAACCCGTTGTTATCAACCTTCACACCCCGGTCTTCGACCCATTGACACCGAAACAAGGGAATGTTGAGGCGAGGACTGTAAATGAGCTCCCAAATTTCTTCAATAACACCGTAATATGACTTTGATGCTATTACAGCCCGGGCATCCCCGGATCGACTGAATTCTTCGGAGGCCGCCACCAACGTCACCCCACTATTTTGCGTCGCACTCTTATCACTTTGTAATTTAGTGTAAAATGTATATCCATTAATCTCATATTCTTGGAATGTTCTAACACCAACTTGGGGTCCTTCGCCCAGTAGCCTGACAATTTCATCTACGGGCAACCTTTTGGCGTGTTCATTCACTATTTCTTTAAACCATCATGTAAAAGAACGATTATGCTCGTTATTCAACCACTTCTGACTTCTCGTGTAGTTTTGTTGTCGAAGGATTGTCATGTGCTCATCCACATAGGGAGCAACGTCTGCCATGTGCTGTAGTACAATAAAATGTGCCTTTTGTAGTTCATCTGTGTCAGCAAATACGGGTTTCAAACCAATTGTCCCTACTCCTTGGAGTCTTCCCTCGTATCGGGATTTTGGAACACCGATAGGAGACACACCGGTCAGGTAGTTAGTGCAAAACTCAACCGCCTCTTCTGTTGAATACTCTTCTACAATGCTACCTTCGGGCCGATGGCGGTTCCTTACGTATTTTTTCAAAATACCCATGTATCTCTCGAATGGATACATATACCGCAGAAATACAGGACCACAAATCTTAATTTCCCTCACGGTGGACAACAAGGTAAACTATAACATCGAAAAAAGAGGGAGGAAAATACATCTCAAGATGGCAAAGAGTAATGACGACCTCCACTTGCAAAGCGTCCAATTTGAGCGGGTCTAACACCTTTGAATTAATTGCATTGAAGAAAAAACAAAGCTTCGTAAGGGTCTGCCGAACGACCTTTGGTAAAATTTCCTGAATTGCGACAGGAATCATCTGTGTCTTTAAAACATGACAGTCGTGGAATTTTATACCCTTCAATTTCATGTCCTTCATGGACACTAGCTTCTTAATATTCGAAGAATACCCTGACGGGACTTTGGATCAGTAATGACATCATTATATACTTGCGTTTCATGCACAACCAAGGAGGAAGATTGTAGATGGATAAAAGAACTGGCCAAGTACTGTGCTGACTGCTCATACTTCCGAAGGGACTCATTCCATCTGTGCTCACCACAATCCTAAGGTTTCTCGGGTCGGAACCAAATTCTTTGAATTGTCTATCAATATTTCTCCATTGAGGAGAATCAGCCGGGTGTCTTAGTTTTCCATCCTTTTTCCGCTCTTCTTCATGCTAGCGCAATAATTTCGCATCTTTGGAATTTGCAAATAACCGTTTAAACCTCGGTATTATCGGTAGATACCACAGCACCTTGGCCGGAGGCGGGTCCTTTTTTTCTTCATCGTTACAATCGTCAGTTTCGTTGCCCGATAGGACATACATGGATGGACTCGTACTCTTTACAGTACAATACACAGTCATTAGGACATGCATGTATTCTTTCAATCTTCAATTCCATTGGAAAGATCAACTTCTTTGCCTAATATATTGTACACGGTAACTCGTTGTTATTCGGGAGCATTTCTCGTAAAAGTCGTAGTAAGGACGTGAAACTCTTATCGCTCCAACTACTGTCTGCTTTTAAGTTCAATAATTTCAACACAGCTGACAGTTTGGTAAATGTGATACACCCGGGATACAACGGCTTTTTGGATTCATCTGACAAATACTGAAATTTATCATAATTTTCACCACCAATTTCACATTCCACATCACGTAACATGTCCTCTAGGTTTTCAGTAAACTCATGTTCTACATTTTCATCAATATTCATTGTCATCTCATCATCGTCGCAGCTATCGACTTCAACACTATTCAATTTTTCGAAATTCTTATAATCATCATTGCAATCAAATTCAAAATTATCAGAAATTTGATCACTCTCATTTATTTCATCACAAAATTTACCGGTACCACTACTTTCTCTAATTTTCTCACCATGCATGAACCAACATGTACATCTCTTCTTAAATCCCCGACAAATTAAATGAGTTCTAATTTCTTCGAATTCCTCAAATCCTATACAATTTTTACAATCCCTACAAGGACACAAAATGTTGGTCTCCTTTTGCAAAACTCTGTAACTCTCAGCAAACTTTAGAAACTCTTCAACTCGGACCAAATATTCTTCACTGTCACGCCGCATTTTATACATCCAACTTCGATCCATCTGTAAATTAATTTCCAAAAAATGATTGCAATTAATCAGGCGTGGTGGATGGTCGACATATGTATAACCTACCAAATTCTTGGCTTACAAAGGGCCGGTTTACAATCCTAATCCACTCCTTGAATATTGTGCCTCATATGTGAACACATGTTAGCGTGATTTAATTAGTATTTGAGAAAAATTCGGCAGCATTTCCCCTTAACTCCCCAAGTACGTGTACATACCACATACTCGTAGGAGCAATAAGGAGAAATGCTGTCGAATTTTTCTCAAATACTAATTAAACCCGCTAACATGTGTTGACATCCTAAATGAGACACAATATTCAAAGAGCAGTCCCAAACCGGGGACTATCCAAAATTAATCCCTATTGAATTAATTTTGAACGGGTATGAACCTACAAGCATATTAATAGGTCGGTTATTGGACAACAATACACTAATTATTTTACAACCATGCATGCATTAATCAAACCCTAAACCGTAAATAAGCAATAAAAACTAATTACATAAAATTATTGAAAGAAAAGAGAAGCATTACTAATCTTAACAAGGAAAAGAGGAGCAAATCACAACTAAAAATCAGCAATCTCAGATGCCTGCTGCGCAAAAATCAGATTCCAGCCATTCCAGAGGAGAGAGAGTGATCAAAACGGCGCTGGAAGAAAAGTTTTAAGTCAGTTGAACCCTAGATGACCTTTTCTACACGGATAATTAGCGATAAATCCGTTTAGCTCTTCCAACATATCTACACGGCTATTTAAATAAAAAACCGTGTGACAATCACCATTCCTACACTGATATTTAATTAAATATCCGTGTAGCTGTAGCTCTATAATATTCATCCACGGTTATTGAATTATATATCCCTGTAGGAAGATAAATAGCTACACGGATATTTAATTTATTATCCGTGTAGGATTAACTTTTCTACACAGATTTCTTCTCAAAATCCGTTACGAATCTGAAGGGTTTAGGGTTTAGTTAGGGTTGTCCAAACGTCACGCGGGAGTTCAAACGCTCTTCTCCCTTAATTCTATTTAATCACCGCTGATTTTAGTGAAAAATCGCACTGCACAGAATTTGCCTCGTAGCGTTAACCAGAATTTTACAAATCAGAAAAAAAAAACCAAATGGAGAGTCCTCCTAGCATTAACCAGAATTTGCCCACAGTGCAAAATCCTCCATCTGAAAATCCCGCAGAAAATCCTACGGCCGAAGACCCCCAAGATGATCCCAACTGGGCACCCATAATTCCTCCACCGCTTCCTATTCCCGCTGGTTACCCTCCTCTCGTTGGTCCATCTGAAACCTTCCAGTTCTCTGATCCACATCCAGACATAGTTGAGTGGAGTCATTTAGCTCCACCCCCCGTAATTGAATTAACATCATCCCCCGATGAATCTGATCACTACCAGTTCTCTGATGATGAGCCTTACGGTCCAGAAGGTCCTATGGATGATGACGATGTTTGGTTATCTTTGAGAAGAAGCAAGAGAATTTGGGACAATGTAAACAAGGATGGAGGCAAGAGAATCAACTACTTCCCTAAGAAAAAAAGGCGCGGCAATTAGTTGGAAATGTTTTGTATTTTGTTGGTTTTATATTTTGTATTTTCATTTTAGTTATATATCTAGATAGTTTTTTTTTTTTTTGTGATATCTAGCTAGTTTTTTTTTTTTTTTAATTTCTGTGATGTATGGTGTATGTTATTTTAATGTTTTCTATTTCTGTGATGTATGGTTTTATATTTAAATTTCTGTTTATATTTATATTTTTGAATAATCTAACTAGCTAATGTTATCTTTAAATATAAAAATAATAACAAAATATGAAATTGAAAAAAATAATTTGAAAATTTTGAACTACACAGATATTAACGTTCAAATCATATTTAATATAATAAAATATCAACATATATATTCAGAGAAGTTAGGGTACTTTGATAAATTTTCGGACATAGAAGAATTTCAAAATCAGAGGAGAAATAAGTGTGCAAGGATTCCTACACGGATTTTTATTACAAATTTGTGTGCAATAGATACCTACACGGATATTTAAGTACATATCCGTGTAGCTCTCCTCTTTTCCTACACGGTTTATAATGTAAATATCCGTGTATGAATACTTTTTCAACACGGATATTTACATAACTATCTGTGTAGGAAAATATGATATTTATTTCAAAGCATGCGTGCCCCATTTATTTCATGCATGTATTCATCACTGTGAATTAGAAATATTAAATATTAAAAAATTTAAAATTGAATATACAGAAAATAAACAAAGAAAAACGAAGAGTCGCCTTAAATCCTATATATCCTCGGAATCGGTTCCTCTTAAACCTATCTTTCTCTAAGTGAAAAAATGTCGTGTGTCACAGAAGAACAACCTATTGGGGCACCACCACCACCTGTTGAGGCACTACCACCACTTCCAGAGGATTTCATGCCAATGCCTTGGATCCCACTCGGGTACGAACGACCACCACCAGGTTATCCCAGAAGTCGGCCATGGCCACCATGACTGACACACCCACGTCGCAGCCCCAGGGGCCATCCGCCACCGAAGCCTTACATTCGCCGGACAAAGAAAAAATCTGTTGTTTAGAGTTTCTTTTTTTTTTAGTTTTATTATATCAAATTTTTGGAAACTTTTGTAATATTTACCAGTAGTAATATATGAAAGTTTACTTGTTTACATTTTTGTTCTTTTGTATTTATTTTTTGTATTAGTTGTACAATTTTAAATTTGTTAATATTTAATATTTCTAACATAGTGATGAATATTTTTATTTGTAAAATAGTGTACAAGAATGAATACATAAATTATAAAGAAATTAATATTTACAAAGTTCATATCTAAATGAATACATTTCTTAATATATAAGAATGAATATTTAAAGAGCTTCACAGCAATGAAAACATCTACATCTACATAAGTTCATTTTTATATTTAAATAATCAAAATATGAAATTTAAAAAAATAAAAAAAGGGAATCTTACACGGATATTTAACTACATATCCGTGTAGGAATATGAATAATATAATAAAATATTTATATTAATATCATATTTAATAAAATTTCACATCCGTGGGCTATCCTACACGGATATTTAACTGAATATCCGTGTAGGATGATAGACAGCTACACGGATTTCTGCACAAAATCCTTTTTGAATCTGAAGGGTTTAGGGTTTACTTAGGGTAGTCCAAACGTCGCGCGGGAGTTTAATCTATATTTTGTATAATTTATTACTTTCCATAAAAAAAGAACTTATCAAAATATTTATAATTCCTAAAAGGAACTCGTCAAAATATGACATAAAATGCAAAATGTAAAATTAATGCTCTCCATAAAAAATCACAAGAAACCATTCCGACATGGATATTTAATTAAATATCCGTGTAGGATTGTTCCTTTTTTCTTTTTTTTAGGTAGCCTCTATTTGGTTGATTTGGTTGATTTGCAATTTTGCAGGTCCTATTGTAGCAGTGTGCGGTTGCACCTGTGGGTTTAGGAAGCCGCGAGTGATCTTTGAATTTCAGCGCACACAAATGCATATTTTCTTTTCTCCTACGTACCCACAAATGCAAGCGCACACTGCTACATAAGGACCTAAACTCATTTGTGCCTCGTAGAGAGAGTGATCAAAACGGCGCTGGAAGAGAAACTTTGAATTTCAGCTGAATTTGTCCTCCGTTGATTTTACTCTGAGATGGAGGATTCAGTGTCATTTCCTCCACCTCCAATAGGGAGGAAAGACTTTGAATCCTCCATCTCAGAGTAAAATCAATAGAGGAGAAACTTTGAATCCTATATCTCCTTAATCCGTGTAGAGAGAGTGATCTTTCCTAAACTCATATGTACTTCGTAGAGAGAGTGATCAAAACGGCGCTGGAAGAGAAGCTTTTTATTTCAGCTAAAACCCTAGATGACCTTTCTACACGGCTATTTAGATATTAAACCGTGTAACTCTATCGACATATATGCACAGCTATTTAAATAAAAATACGTGTACAAATAACTCTCATAATACGGATATTTAAATAAATATCCGTGTAGCTCTCACACAATTCCTACACGGATATTTAACTAAATATCCGTGTAGGAAATGTAAACTTCAATTGGCTTTTTTGAAACACTGTTTTTCAATGAAATATCCGTGTGGGATTTTTAGAGATATCATTGATCATTGGGAAAATCCTATTTGGCACACGGTTTTATATAAAACAGAGAAAATCCGTGTACAACCACAGTGTAGGAAGCGCCATTCTGTAGTAGTGTAATTTAGTTTCAGGGATGTGGGATATTTTTTTATTTAGAAGCTATACAGTAAAGTTTCATATTATGAAACTGTTTTTAAATTCCATGCAGACCAAATAATTGGCTCAGATTAATTCTCTTTTTTAATTTATTGCTGGCGTAGCTTAATAAAAACTCTAAAATTAATTTTAGAAATGTGAGATTGAGTTAGAAACTTTAGAGAGTTTAATTTTAAAAAAATAGTTAACAGTTATTTAGAAACTCATTTTTGAGTTGCAGGAATGTAGATGCTAAGCCCTGAAAGGTTGAAACAAATTAATTAAATAAAATGTGTCTTTGTGTGACATCCATGCATTTCCTCAAATTAAATATATTCAGCATGTACGTACAGATGCCGGGTGCACCACAGAAAATCCAGTCGGTTTATATATAGAAGTCAACAATTGACCATTGTTTTTCTCTATTGGATTCCTGTACTTCAGAGATATATGATTTAAGAAATTAATTATAGATGCATATATAATATGTTACAGTTACATCATCTCACGGGATGGTTGGCTTCTAGTTGCTTTCTTTCTGCATTATTCCAAGTACTTTTCACGTTTTTGCCTCCATTGTGTCACGAATCTTTTATAAATAAATAAATAGTTATATAGTCACCGGGCTTTTGTCTAAATCAAGTGTTTTGACAAACTACACAAAAGTTTGGTGTTTCATAGATATATACCTCCACAATAATTTGTGTCCAATAATCGTGATGCTCGATCCGCTTTTAAAAAGTTGATAACAAAGTTCTAAAACACACACAAATCATAATATTAATATTAATATTTTTAATCATAAGATGAGGATAAAAAATGGATTCCGAATTTCAGACCTACAATTTTTCATACAAAGAATTATATTAATTTTTAAGGACCCGAAAAATTAATAAAAACTAAAAAATAGTAGAATTTGATTTTTTTTTTTTTATTCACAGACATGCAACAAAACATTTTTTTTTCTTGGATGATGTCATTTATGTGAAAATGCCAAAATATTCAGTGGCCAAACCACATGGCCTCATTTGCCACCTTATCTAAAATATTTTCGAAGATATATTTCTTTTATGAGTAAGTACCCATGGACAAAAAAAAGTTTTTTTTTTGTCAATTTCAGAATTTGCCTTCTTTAATTTATAATTATTTTTTTAGAAAAAAGTTACAAAAAAATACTTGCGTTTAAAATAATTATAAAATTATATCTTATTTTAAAAACATTTGTTCCATCTTAATTATCACACTTTCTGGCTCCCTTCCTGATAATATTTTCATCAAATGAGGATATAATAGAATACATAACAAAATAAAATTAACTAGAGGCATGATGGATATAAGAAAATAAAATAGACATTTGAACTTTTTTTTTGTGCAAGGAAATATTTCTATCCACCACCAACTCTCTTTTCTTCAGATTTATCACTATCTTCCATCTCTTCTTTCTGGCGTTGCTCACCGTTTTCTTTTTGGTGTCATAAACTCATAATGCGCCCCATCACAATTTCTCGTTATGGCAAACATCTTTAGAGTGTGTTCGGCTTCAGCCCAGAAGTTACGGTTCACGTGGGAAAAAAAATTCACTCAGAGTGATTTTTTTCCTCACGGAACAGTAAAAATCAGTTCAAAATATTTGCGTTTCTGTGCTCATTCTCCTGCCCACTATGCGGCCGAACACGCTCTTAATTTCTTCATCTTTGTCTTTTCGTTTTGATCAATTTCTCTCATCAGCATTAATTAATTTCTTTATCTAAAAGTTTTTTTTTTATATTCTATATATAATTAATATTACAAGATGTGATTTAAGTGCTGGACAAATTAACATGTCTATATATACATATGAAAGTAATGTTTTGCAAGTATAAACACGTACAATAATTGGTATTGATCACATGAAGAATAAAATTTTAACTACATGAGCAATGTTTTAAAAGATGCAATTTCAACACCGGCTTGTGCAAGTATATAAATATTAAAAGAAATTAATTTTAACACATTAAACATGAAATTTTAATCTCAAATAGTAGTAAGAATGTTAGATATATAAGTAATCTAAACACCAGTTTGTGCAAGTGTAAACATATTTGATCCTACCACCTAAAATATGTAAGTTTGAACATTAACATGCATAAAGTATAAAAAAAAAATAAAAAAAATCTGATTAACACATATTTATGTGGGCGTAATTGAGCGCGGATCGATGTTGATAAGAGGTGCGAAAATGGGCAAAGGAATGAGGTGTGAGCGGGATCGGACTCTGCTGCTTTTCTCTAAGAAAAGCAGGGTTCTGCTTTTCCGATCTCAGTCAACTATTCAAATTCGTTGAGATTTGTGTATGAAAAAAATTTCTTTATCGAGATACGTGAATGAAAACTTTTGAATGGTTGGAATCGGAAAAGTAGGATCCTGCTTTTCTTAGAAAAAAACAGCAGTGTCGGATCCGTGTCAGCGCGTGGATGCAAAGCGTTATAGGTTGTGCCACTAGCCTCTCTTTTCAATTTAGGCAATAAAAAAAATACTATTTTTGCTGTTTATGGTAAAATCATAAAATAAATAAAATAAAAATAAAAAAGAGGGAGTGGTAATGCTCATCTTGTGTAGTGATTGAATCTAAATTTATTTGATAAGTAACTTTCAATGAGTATATATATGTGTGGCCAGCGACGGATTTAGGGAGGGGGCCTAAAAAATTATAAATTCCATGTATTTTTTTTTTTAATAATTTTTGATAAAATTTTATATTCTATCCTCTCCATGTTAATGAAATATTTGTTTTGTAGTAATAAATGTGACCGAATTCTCTAACCTCCAGGGGACAGAATTTTCCTGCTCCTGAGTCAATGACACATAGATCCACATCAAAACTAAAAATCAATATTTAAATTTATAAACTCGTTTGGATCCACATGTCAATCTTACTGGAACAGAAAAATCATGGCCCTGGAGACAGGTGATCTCTTTCTGTAATAAATATATCTTGGTGAAAATTTTAGCAAAGACAGCTTTTATTGCAATAAATTTCTAGTTGCGTTTCCGTGTGTGACATTCTCTAATAATATAATAAGCAACTTCCCTTGGATATTTTGAGCGGCGATGATTAGCAGCCATTTCATTAAAAAAAAATATCATATAAAAAACTGTATATCCTTTTGCCACATATTGATGATGTACATTACCTTTTCATAATCCGTAGCCTTTTTTATTGATGAATTATTTGTTTGTTATTCCATTACATTTGGATTTTAGTGTGATGGACAAGGAAACCGACGGCCTAATTCGTCCCAGTTCTATTTCTTTTTTACTTTTTCTTCTCCTTCTTTCTCTTTCATCATTTTCTTTTTTACACCTTTTGTCGATTTTTTTGGTAGGTGCATCCATGTGCCTGGAGGTATTGATCTTGAATTTTTAGATGCCTCAAGTCTGCACACTGTATAGTCTGTAGCAGGGGCGGCAAAAAGAAAAAGAAAAAAAAAAAGGTCATAGTTTGTGACTTGTATTTGACTTGTTAGTTAATAGTTTGTTTATTTTTAGATTAAGTTGTTAACGAGTCACTTTGTCATTAGCTTTGTTCATAATTAACAAGTCAAGATGAGACTTAGCTTGCTCGCCAGCTCGCGAGATAGCTCGGCTAAATATTAATTTTTTAATTTATATGAATTTGTGTGCATTTTATACTATTTAGCTCGATTCAGCTCTGTCCAGCTCGATCTAAAAAATTTGTATAATTTACTTTCTTTTTAAATAAGAACTTAGACCCAGCAAGCTAGCTCGTCAGCTCACGAGCTAGCTCAGTCTAGCTTGTAATGATTTCAAAATAAGATTTTAACTTGGACCCCATAAATCAGCTTGCTCGTAACTCGAATGAACTAGCTCGTAACGACTTTAAGCTGAATCCATCTTGTGATGAGCCAACTTGTTATCAGCCCTAGTCTGTAGTCTGTATATAGTAGTATATTATTTAGATGAGTAGAACTAGGGTGCTACTAAGTTCATCCAACTTCTTGTGAATTTGACTCTAAAATATATTGAATCGACTTTAAACGATGAATCCAAACCGTTGAAATCCTTCTACTTAATGATTGATGCGTCTACATGTGAAAATTTTAAAGTTTCAAATTAATTTAATATAGAGTCAAGTGATCAAAGGAGTCCAAAAAATAAATGCATTAAAATTAATTTATAAACCTTAAACTTTTGACCACTTAACTCTATATTAAATTAATTCGAAACTTTAAAATTTTTATATGTAGACACATCACTCATTAGATAGAAGAGTTTCAACAATTTAAATTCATTGTTTAAAGTCGATTTGATATATTTTAGAATTAAGTTAACAAGAAATTTGATAAAGTTAGGGAGCACCCTAGTTCTACTCTATTTAGATTATCTGATTCGTTGTCTTTTATCGAATATATGCATTTTTCGAGGTTTAAATGGCCAGCTCATATGTAGGCGTAAAGATTCAATTGTAGTATATATGAATCCTTTTGACTAAAATTGGATGCCCAGTTGGTGACTATTAGTGTAGTACGGACAAAAGCTGATGATTGGTTCGGAAATCGGAACACAGGCTGCAGCTAGCGCGGTAACAAAATTGGATAAAACTAAATATTACTAGATTAGTGATAAATTCAAGTACAAATTAGTTTCCTTACTAGGAAGAAAACTTAAAAAGTACAAATTAAGTTGGACTATTTTAACCAATGTTATAAAATACAGTTTCTATGCAGTATACAGATAATATGCGGTATTATATTGTATTATGCGGCTGAATATATGGTATAGAATATGCGGTCGAATATGCGGACGCATATATATATTGACCGCATACAAATTTCTATGCAGATTGCAACAGCATATGTGGCCGCATAGACCGTATTTTATTACACTGATTTGAACATCTGACCAAAATCCATCCGAAACCAAGTCTAAACCGTCTGATCAGTGTCGATCTTCATGCATATGAAATTAGTGTAGATTTAAATCTGTTTGCATGAATCATACGTAATGCAAAATGAACAGTTTAGATCAGACATCAGATGATTTTCAGCATTATGCTCATCAAAAACCCTACTCATCAGAGGGCTAATTAAGATTAGTGATGAATTCAAGTACAAATTAGTTTCGAAAACTTTTAAGTACAAATTAAGTTGGGATATTGCATGCATGCATGCATATGTAATGCATGTTATTATGGTAAGAGGTTGGCTTCAATTGAATTAAACAACTAATTAATAATTATGCATGGGGGACCTGTGCATTTACTCTAACTAATAGCCAACTACATTAGCTTAGGGTGCTTAGCTAGCGTGGTTGGGTTGGATTTTTCCAAGTGGTTGCGTGCAATGTTTTATTTGTTAGGTGGTTTATATATTCGTATGGTTTGTTGTTCAGTGCTTCTTCTGTACTCTTTCTGATCAGCTCATAATTCTTCAGAACACATTTCGCTATCATTCTCATTTTTCCAACTGCTTTAGTTGTTGTTGTTCAAGCCATATACGGCTCTTTCAAAGAAAAATTAGTCCATAAAAGGTATTTTAACTTTTTTGTAGGGAAAAAAAAAAATTTCCGATTAAAAATACGTACATGATTGATGATTAGGTTATAATTTGGGATGCAAGATAGGAATAATTATATGAAGAATAATTAAGGTTGCCGTTTTACAAGATCTCGATGACATATTTGTTATTTACTTGCACTAATTTGTCATGACCATCATGCATGATAAGCTAAATAAATATATAAATTAGAGCAGAGTTCAAATGTCTGAGTTGAACTAGGGTGTTCTTAAGTTCATCAAGTCTATTTGTGAACTCAACTCTAAAATCTATTGAATATATAGGCTTTAAATGACGAATCCAAACCGTTGAAATTCTTCAACTTTATGAGTGATGCGTCTACATGTAAAAATTTAAAGTTTCAAATTTATTTAGTATAAAGTCAAGTGGTCAAAATTAGAAGGTTTATAAATTAATTTTAATGCATTCATTTTAGACGTCTTTTGATCACTTAATGTTATACAAAATTAATTGAAAATTTTAAAATTTTCGCATGTAGACACATCACTCGTAAGGTAGAAAGATTTCAACTGTTTTGATTTGTTTTTCGAAGCCAATCCCATAAGTTTTAGAGTTGAGCTCACAATAGGGCTTGGTGAACTTAGGAACACCCTAGTTCTACTCCAAATGTCTCATGTTGAAGTCTTAATCATGCTTCACATTCTTATTTTCATTTTCAAAGTTTAAACAATCGATCTGAACCGTTCAACGTGGTTTATTAAAATATATTTGGAGACTAAATTTATATATTTTTTGAAATTTTTTTACTAATTTCTGAATATTTTTACTATTTATATTTTTAAATATGTATAAAATCATTTTTTTTTGGATGGTACAAAATTGTAGAAAATTGTGAGAAAAAAATATAAAATTTATTCTCCAAGCACATTTTAATACGACGATCATGTTTATCAGTTCAAATCGATTGTTTAGACTTTGATAATGGTGATAGAGATGTAAGACACAATTAAGAAATTTAAACTCTACTCTATAAATTATCCTCATAATATTTTTTGATAGAATCTCTAGAGAATATTTGAAGATTAAATAAGATGGTGATCTGTAATAGTATCTCACAAGATTTAGGGCATTAATTTTTTAGATTCAGATTTATTATATACTTAACGCGAAATTCTAGCATTTATATAGAAATCTTTGGCTTCATTTTAATACAAGAAATGAATAAATAAAAGAGTTGTGATAATTACATCTCTAATGCATTCAGATGTATGTTTTTTTTTTTTTTTTTTTTAAATAAGGTGTTTATAAATTCTAGTAAAATTATTTATACTTTGCATTTTACGCAATTGACGAAGTATTTAACTTACTTTTTCTTATCTTCTTTTAGAAATTAATAATGGTCAACACTTTATATACTACGTATATATACACACTTGTAAATTTTTACAGAAACAACTTGCATGTTAAGTATGAATACAGAGTAGAACTAGAGTGCTTCTAGGAGTACCAAGCTCTTTTGTACTCTTAATTCTAAAATCTATCGGATTAATTTTGAACGACGAATCTAAACAGTTAAAATTCTTCTACTTTACGAGTGATGCGTCTACATGTGAAAATTTTAAAATTTTGAACTAATTTAGTATAAAGTCAAGTGGTCAAAAGACTTCAAAAAAATGAATGCATCAATTCGAAAGTTTAGAAACCTTATAATTTTAACAACTTGACTTTATATTAAATTAATTTGAAACTTTAAAATTTTCACATGTAGATGCATCGATCACTCGTAAGATAGAAGAATTTCAACAGTTTATATTTGTCATTCGAAGTTAATCCAATAAATTTTAGAGTTAATAGTATAAATGAGCTTGATACTCCTGGGATCATTCTACTCATGAATACATTGTAGATGTTGCACATGGGTGCAAATATAATGTTTCCAAATGAAATTGTTATTTAATTTGTTGATCCACTTATATTTTTCTTAGGAGTAAGAGTATAGATATTAATCGCAGTTATTAAAAAAGACAGGAACAACCGAACAACATCAATTAATTTTCTCCAACCACGTATACCTTCTGCTTTTCAACACAAATCTCAAAAATCTATATCCGGAAATTGACAGAAAGTTACACCTCAGTTCATAAAATAATTATTTGCACTTGTCATCGAAATTATATATGCCGACTAAATGGATCAAATATTCGACGTTTCACAAAATAATTTATAGTCAGTTCCCTCGTTTTTGGTTTTAATTTTTCTTCTTTTTTTGTGTATAAAACAGTATCTCTTTTTCTTAAAATTCTTGAAATTTTCTTCAAAAGAAGTTCTTGAAAGTTGAATTATACCTCTGCTATTGAAAGCAAGGACCAGTATCCTCTGTGGAGTTTTTACCTACGGAGCTGTGCGAAATTGATCGGACGGTCCAGATTTAATCTCAGTCGGTGATGTTCGAGATGATGGAGAGGGCCGTATTAATTTTGCTTTGAGATTCGTAGCATAATTTTATTTGGTCTTTCCGATCAAAACAAACGGACCAGATTAAAAAAACCGCACAACTTCACTGGTAAAAACTCCGAGGATAAGATTCCTTGAAAGCAATGGCTAAAATTAACTGTAGTTATTATAGTCGGCATTATTTTCTTTACTAAAATTCATTGTTCAGATGCTATCATGGCAAGTCATTTCATAGAGATTCCCAATAAATCAACAAAAAGCACTGAGCGAACAACTAAAGCAGCGCACTACCCCTATCTCTAACCCAACAAACAAAAGTAATATACCGGTATGAAATAAGTGCTAAAATAATATCATAATTTTGATTATATAATATAACGAGGAGGGTTCCAAATTTTCAATGCCTCAAGTATTTCATGTCTCATTATGTCTGATATTTTTTATCTTTATTTTCAGTCCAAGCAGTTGGTCTGAAGCAATCAAGGTGATCTCCATATTAAAATATAGGGTCTGCCTAGCTGTTTCCCATGAAACGTCATCTATCTATCATCCGGATAAAAACTGTTAAAACAGCTAAACGACAAACAAAAACGAGTAAAATTGCCCAGAAAACGTGTTAATCGCGCAAAAGAGACGCGGACCACCATTAGTATTCATTTGTAACACAAATGTATTCATCCTAAGACAAAAAAATATTCAACTAATGTCTGCACATTAAGACAAAAAAACTAAACATATCACTTATCATCTTTTACACGTTTTTAGAGGTGGTTTATTTTTTCTCCATTCAATCTAACCAATATTTCTGAAGATCTATAAGGAATTTTGCAAATCTAAAACCACGGGCGTCTTCTATATAATTTTCTCTTTCAAATGAGATCCATGATGACATACTTTCGAGTTGTCGGTTGCACAAGTATTCATCCTCGTCATGCAAGTATTTATCCTCATTGTGTAAGTATTCATCCATAGGATCTGCCTAACTGTCCCGCTAATCAATCTTCCATTTTGTTCTTTAGTTAATAACTATACGAGTAACTGTTAACTAACTGGGAGACCACTTAATATTTAGGGACAGCCTAATATTTGAAAGATTTTATAACTGTCGCACGCAAGTATTCATCTGTAATACATCAAGTATTCATCATAAGATATCAAGTATTTAAAAAAAATTGGATACATTACTCGCCTATCTTTTACACGTTTTTAGTTGTCGGTTGCTCAAGTATTCATCATCGTTATGCAAGTATTCATCATCGTTGTGTAAGTGTAAATATGTATCAAGAGTATTACAAGCATAGGGATTGATTAGCAGAACAGCTAGGTGGATCCTAAGGATGAATACTTACACAACCAGAATGAATACTTGATGTATTATGTAGGAATACTTGCATGACGAGGATGAATACTTGTGCAACCGACAACTCGAAAGTATGTCATTATGGATCTCATTTGAAAAAGAAAATTATTTAGAAGACGTTCGTGGTTTTAGATTTGAAAAATTCCTTACAGATCGTTATAAATATTGGTTTGATTAAACGAAGAAAAAACCATCCACCTCTAAAAACGTGTAAAAGATAGTGAGTGATGTGTCCAGTTTTTTTTATCTTATCATAGTTGAATACATTTATGTCTCTAGTTGAATACATATGTTTTTTGGAATGAATACTATTTGACGTTTTTACAGTCCGAAGCATTTTTCCGCGATTAACGCGTTTCAAAACCGTTTTATGCGTTTTTCTTTTGTCGTTTAGCGTGATTAACACATTTTTATCTGGGGACGGTTAAGTAGGAGAAATTAGAATTACCCTAAAATATAATTGCAGATCAAATTTTATATATTTTTAAAATATTTTTACTATTTTTTAGATAGATACAAAATCATTATTTATGAACCATCTAAAAACAATGATTGTGTACCTACCTAAAAAATAGTAATAAATTCAAAAAAAAAAAAATTTGGTTTCCAAGACATTGAACTAGTTCAGACCAACTTTTTGGACGTTGAAAATAAATATAAAAGATGTGAGGCACGATGAGGCATAAAATACACGAGATATTTGAATCTTCCACATAATAAAATTAACTTAATTATATTTATTATATCATGGCGTTAATCAGTCATTATGAAACACATTTTTTTTCTCATAAAAAGACCTGAGCCCATTTCATTGAAGATAACTTACACCTATAAATTGTTCATAGTATAATCAAAATAAAACAACTAAAATACAATTCATCAGCATAGCAATTGGACACACATAACCAAAAGTAAACAAGTTAATTACTAACAAACAGAACATAAACCATCAGCATAGCTAAAATACTGTTCATCTGTTGACTTGTACTTTTTTCATTATGTTGAATTCTGATACCCTTCATAATCCACCATCTAGTAGTCATCAAGATGCCGGCTGTCTAATGAGATTTCATCCAGATTCACTGGCAACCAAAGAGCAATGCATTCTTGTACCTGTTTTTTCACTACACATATCTAATTGATGGGGCCAAAACAAAGACACAGAATTTCAGTATAGAAGACTATACTTATTAACTCTGATTTCACTCTATGAGTCATATTGCAAGTGCACAATTTTATCATGTAGTACCATCGGGGTGTCGATACACAGGGATAGTGTATTCGATTATAACAATTTAAACTAAATCTAGGTCGGTTTGGTTGTTTAATTAGGAGTTTAGTATGATCTTTAATTAATTTTAATGTAAATTGATTGTATAACCGAAGTTATAGTGTTGTTTAATGCGGTATGTTACAGGTGACCGACAGAAATAATAAGGATTCTCTAGGGTACTGGTTTTCCTATGATTCCTAATATTAAGAATATTTGCTTATGGCTTTTGTCTATGTCGTATGTGACACTGTCACTGCTGTTTGCGGTATAAACTAGCCCGCAGACTACCCCGCATACAGCAGTGCCTGCAGCGCATCCTGGTGTTATGTTTTGAATTTTTGAAAGATTTTTTAATCTTTCGATCGGTTTTTCGGCTACCAAAACTAAAGTATTTTAAGTACGAAATTATATTCCTTCCTTATACTACCCCATTGTTGAAATATCTCAAATTCCCCACCTAATCAAGATGATTTTTATATTGTTCCGGCTAAGTTTGGATTACCCCAAACTTGACATATGATGATTTCTATTCTATCCCGCCAAGGAAGCTCCTTGAGTTATAACTCTAGTCTTTCAATCGCTGCCAAGCCTCGTTAGCTGAAGTTCCCCCTCTTACAATGCTATCATTCTCACACAAAGAATGCAACAGAATTTTCCTATCGGTATATGGAGGATCATTGATTGACATATAGTAGACGCAACTATGTATGCTCGAATAGTACAAAAAGATTAGAGTGCCATAGAAGTTCAATGCAAATAAAACATAAACAAATATCAAAATATTATTAATGGACTCATAGTTCAACCCTCACTCTAGAGATGAGTGGTTTAGTTTCTTAGAGCCATGGCAAAATAAAAGAAAAATAAAGAGAACATGGATTACAACCCTCTTGAAAAAGAAGAACCTTGCCTCCTTAGATGATGCCTCCTTGCCTTAACTTCTAAGAACTTTGCCTCTCTCCCTAGAACTCTAACCTAGCCTAACTTTCATGGTGAGGATTCGTAACTATTGTATATGACTTAATCACAAGTAAATACGCACACCAAATCCAATACAAGAGAGGAGGAGGGTATTTATAGTATTCCTAAAGAGTAGTGGGAGTAGTGAAGATCATGGTGGACATGGGGTCCACCTATGATCTAGCATGATTGGCTAAAAATAGCACTCCAAAAATAGCATTTTTGGTCACTTAATCTAAATATAGCATGGCAGGTCTAGAGGTCGGAACTTGTAGAAGACATCAATCTAAAACTGAGATCTGTCGATCTAACACTTCAGAAAAACAGTCAACAGATTGAGTCCATGGATCATGCGGCCTCTAGGCTATGCCGCATGCGGCATAGGTGTAACCCACACGGCTTCCAAACTTAACGAATTTTCATAAAATTTTGCCATTTTGAATGTTGTGCACTTCGTGTAGATTGTTACATACGCTATGTAATGTTCTGATTTGATGTCATCTTCAATAATCACCCAAATTAGACATCTTTGCTCTGTTTTTGACCTAAATACTCAATTTTCTCCAAAACCTACCAAAAATTACTCAAAAACATGTTGGCGGTAAATAAATCGGAAAATAGCTACTTTATATTCGTTTTTTTGTCATTTTTCATAAAAAAATATAGTGATTTACGCTATACGTTTGAGTGTCATTACACTCCCAAGCTTTAACTTTTGTTAACAAAATAAAGAAAAAACTTACAAATTAGGATGACTAATAATTCCCCTTTGAACAAGATTGAAAATCTAACAACATTGTATATATCAATTTATTTTACCAGCTCCACAAATTTTATTGACAATTTACTTAAAAAATATTTTAGCAATTAACATTTTTATCTTTATTTTTACAAAAGACATTATAGAAAATGAAATCATTATTTATATAAAATGATCATAAAAACTTACTGAGTGCAAATGATCACGAATACTGAGTGCAAATTATGTTTAACAAAATTAAAATAATAGTACAACTTAACACTACAATAAGAAATTTACATCAATCATGTTGCTAAAATTAATAAATTGTTTCACGAACAACAACAAAAATCATGACGATTTTCAAACTTCAAATTAAGAATTTTTTTTTTTCTAAATTTTCTTCCTGCTGATTAGGAGATTGTTTTTTCCATTATTAATAAATATAAATTAAATACAAAACATCAACAAAATTTTTGTCCTAACAATTTTAATTAAAATAGACATATAGATTATATGGATTATAAGTATCAAAATAAGAGAAAAAAAAATACAAATTAAACAATATATTTGATTTGGATGGTATTTTTATTTAATCGTGTGAATCATATTATAAAATTTCTTGAATAGATCTATTATAT
Organism: Carex cristatella; assembly: GCA_024447775.1. Taxonomy (NCBI): domain Eukaryota; kingdom Viridiplantae; phylum Streptophyta; class Magnoliopsida; order Poales; family Cyperaceae; genus Carex; species Carex cristatella. The sequence continues at coordinate 2,118,511 of JAJHPF010000028.1, read as the reverse complement.
TTTGGAAATTATGTAGCTCTATTTTTATGAGTTTAAATACATAGTTTAAAATGAACGAGAATTCATTCAAGTAAAATCAACTTTATTTTCTAAATTGGTTTTGTGTTTTTTTTATGCACAATACTAATTGCATTAAGAAAATCAGAAAAAAAAATATGAATAAATCAGAAAAAAAAAGTATCTAGCAATTATGGAAATAAAATAATTAATAAATAATCACAGTATTAATTAAATTATGGATAGTGTTAGTTGAAAAGATATAAAAAGGAGGTTAAAATTGTCCATACATTAATTTTTTTTTAAGATGTTGTGTTAATATAAAGATTTGTGGTGTCAATATGCCTACTGTTTTCAAATAGTCTAATATAATGCATTGAATACTAACAACATAACAGATCTGTGTAAGGTAACTGGTTAGCAAAATTTTTGAAACACATATAAGAACACAATAGTCTGACAAGGCACCAGATGTTATTTATAATTCAGTTAAATCCTGTTCGGCCGCTCCATTGTTTCCGCAGAAAAAGAAAAATTCAGTTCAACTAAATTTTTTTATTTCCCACGTGAATAGTAATTTTTAGTTCAATTCCCGCGCTTATGTCAATTCCCAATGGCCCGCCGAACAGGCCCTTATTGTGAGACATGCAGATGCCAAAATGATATCGGATATATACAGACATAATACTTGTCAAATACAGACTAATTAATTAAGTTTGTATTTAATTTGTGTTATAAAGATTGCGACCAGCAAGCAACGAACTTCAGTTTCAGCAAGCAACAAAAGAATATGGTGTGCCTTTTTCATTTCAGTTTCGTTGGTAAATTAATTGGTTTGCTATCTTATAAAGGAAGGAAAGGGGTATCCTAACAACCCAAGTTTGTTCTCACTGTTGGCTTTTATTTCTTGGAACGCATCTTCAATTCAATCACCAATTATTCACTTCTGTATTTAGAAAAATTAATTAATTACTATTTGTTTCTTTTATTATTATTTTTTTGTAACTAAGTTGAACAGCTCTCTCAGCAAAAGCAAAAAAAAAAAATAGGGAGAAGAAGAGAAAAGATGAATAATATATATCCAATTCATCTGGCCCAATTGGTGGCCCATTTATTATGAAGTAGTGAAAGGGCTGAAGAAAACTGGCCTGAGCTTCGAGACATTTTGGTAGACTTGCATCTTTTCTCTGATCTTGATCACTAAGATTTCTTAGACTGTGTTCTAGAAATTTTATCAGAAAGGAACTCTCCAAAAAATTCATCTTCTCTACACTCTGATTTAAAGGTTACAAAATTTCAATAATTTGTATATAGAATTTCTCTCATCTCCCGTCCTCTTTTTCTCAAAATTTAGTGTTCTGAAATAAGTCAATGGTGGCTGGTAAAGTCTGGTCATTCCTCATCTCCCCTTATGTATCCACTTCTTGAGAGAGAATTGGAGTCCTTTGCTGATTTATAATAGTGAGAACAATACCTAAGAAAACAGCTTATTTTTCTCCTTTTTTAGGACATCAATCTGAGTTCTTTTATTTTACTTGGCAATGCTTGCATGTAGAGATTTCCCCAATTTTTTTTATTAATACCCAAAAAAATAGCAAATATGTCCTCACCAGGAAATAAATTTATTACTACCCTAACTGCCCAAATGGAGGGCGGTCCACTCTCCCCACCAAACCGCCTAGTAGGGGGGCGGTCCAATCCCAAGCAAACTGCCCAATGAGGGGGTGGTTCACAATAAACCCTATATATAAGGGTGTTTTCTCTCTGTTGCCCACTCACAATTCATTCTACCATCTCCAAATCCGAACCAGCACCCCTTTAGCTCTCCAGAGACGATTCTAAGATTTTTTTTTACTTTTTAATTTTTTTTTATATTTTAAAAAATTATTAGGAATAGTTAAAAAATTATTTGATATTAGTATAAATTGTTTAATCCATCTTGCTCATTTGAAACTGTAGCTCTTACCATGACACCAAAGCCAGAACTTTGGAATGAAGAAAATCAGTCCAAATTCAACGCTCGCAAAATCGTAGCTACCAAATTTTGGACGAGCGACACCTGTATGGAGAGACATTTAACTCGTATAGGGTTTCCACCCAAAGATGTTAAAGACACCATGAACACTAACGATCCAGACCTCAGAAGCATTTTTTAGGATCTACACCACGTAGCTCCAATTTCACTAAGTAAAGGACGTTGTACAAATCAACGTCCAGAAAAAAAAAAAATTTGTTTTCAAAATGTCTGGACGTGATAGACCAAAATAGCTAGCATAAACTGCTAATTAGTAGTTAATGTGATTTTGCTAATCTGAACATTTTGATCTATAACGTTCTCTGGACGTTAGTGATAATCACATTTTTCTTGTATGTCAAATTTTTCCGAATCCCTTCCTTGATATTTTTTTTATTTATTCTCCTATTAATAATTCTTTTGGAAATATGACTGTGTTTTCCATTTATATTTTGCAAAGGAACTTGTGTAACCTCCTCCTATATGACCAATGGGATCCGGTTAAGGGATTTCGGCGAGATTTCCCTTTTCCCATTTTTAATTTTCTAAGACCACTTGCTTGGCTGTATTATTCAAGTTCTTCTTGATTACAAGTGTGCATATCAATACAAAAAAGCACTTGATATATATAGAAGAATATTCAAATGTTTCCACCATATTCTGTGTTTAAATTTTATATGAAGATTTACTCCCAATGAATATATTTGTTTTGTTATTAAGAAAGAAAATCTTCTAACTTGAATATTCACCCCCAAAAATCTTACATAATACATTAATCATATATGGACAGAGGCAGAGCCAGCATATCACAGGAGTAGGCAACTGCCTACTCCTGGATTTGAAAATTTGAATAGGACTCTGTATAAATTGCTACCTTTGTCTACTCCTAAATTGAAATTTGCCTACTCCTGTGCTCTTGACAGTCCAATTTCTAATTCATTCTTCTTCAGTTATTTAATTTTTAGATTGATTATTATCTCTTCATGTCATGTCCTTTTTTCTGCCTACTCCTGACAAAAATCCTGGCTACGCTAATATGGACCGAATATTGATTTTGTATGTATTTGTTTTTCTTGTTTGAATTGCTCCCTTGAATACCAATTTATATTATTTCTTAAAATTAGGAAAAACAAGTGCATCAGAGAACCCAACGAATTGCTGAGTTGATTTTGCTAATTATTTCCTATAGAATAGACTTGTATCATTTTATTCCTCAAATATGCTTTTCAATGCGAATCAGAATGATCAAATTTCACATTAAATTTTCCAATTTTGAAACGTGGAGTACTGGCAATTGCTTACTATTCCTACCAATCAGAGGATATGATGTGATCTTGTACTTCTAGAGCTTATAAATCGAAGATATTTAATAAAATTTGTACAATAATTCATACAAAGTGAGGCTACATTATTATAGATAGCACACGTTCATGTAATACCCGGTAAATATTTGTTTGGACTTATTTGAAATATATGAAAATTTGAAGGATTAAATTGCAAAATGTAAAATTTATAAAAAAAAATATATAAAACAAATGCCCAACGTGGCAACTAGTGCCACGCGGCCTATGCTGGATGACCACCCCATTTTAATATCCCTTCTTCTTTCTCCCGTGAAAGAAAAGGAGAAGAAAAATAAGAAGCAAGAAAAAAAAAGAGAGAGAACCAAATGAAACGGGAAAAAGAAAAGAGAAAATCCAAAGAAAATAAAGGAAATATTTTGGTGAATATATTGATAGTTGATTTCATGTCCGATTGGAATTCTGACTACATCGCACTGATTTTGAATAGTTGTTGCAAATCGAATTGGATTTCCGAACTGATCGCTATCAGATAAGATTGACGATACAAAGGATTCAGGGAGAAAAAACTGTTAGTGATCCTGCCTATTGCCCTACGTTATCAGGTGCGAGGTTATTGGATTAGTCTGAGATTCATGACTAGAAATTAAATCGTAACTCGCTATGCATTTTGAATATTTGATTGACTGCGTTGATTGAACTGTTGTATCATATGCATAGCCCAATACAATTGAAACTGAATTACAAGTGAGTCTATTGACTATCATGTTGATATTGTTTATCGATTGATTGATTGAGACTACAGTGACTGAATTGTGACTGAATTGATTGAATATTGAATACTGTAATCCTTGAACCTCCATATAGTGGAGAAAAAAGATTAATATATCGCAAAGTCTAGCTAGCTACTAGACTTTACTCCAGGACCCTTATGCGCATATGGTGATTAGCCCCAACTGAACCCAGTACCGGTTGGGTAGGGGATACTAAATAAAAATGAACTGTGACTATAAGACTAATGAACTGTGGTAACTGTCTTATCAATGAACAGTACTGTGATATTGATTTCGTATTGTTTCTGATAACCGATTGTCAAGATAGTTAGAACTGTCTTATCATTGATTTTTTTTTCTGATACTGATGACATTGAGATATTGATTCTATATTGTTTCCGTTAACAACTTGTCACGATGGATAGAACAGTATAAGCCCTAACACGATAGATATTTATTATGGTATATGTCAGTGTTACCAGATTAGAAATTTGTAAAGATAAGAAACCAAACGTTACTAGACTTTATGGTTTAAAAGATTTAGACCCAAACCATTTATTTTGATAAGTTTTATTGAGTTCTGATTCATATATGTAATTGTTGTTGTTCAATTGAATATTGTAATTGAGCATTTGCATTCGTCATTTTAAAATGAACTATTAATTTCTCGTGCGGTAATTTCATTCTGAATATGGATTTCCTTCGAATCCAATAATCTGAGTGGCAATCAGCACTGAGAAATAATTTATTATTTCTCACTCGTTTCCCCTTGTGGGTTACAGGTTTATTAGACGAAAATTGAGAAACGCTTTTGGGATTGTAATTGACAGCAGAGCCACCTGAAGGTATGGGATTTGGGATTATTTTATCTGACATGGTGCAGAAAATTCATCTAGAATCATCCACTGTAAAATGTCAGATAAATATTGTAAATAAATTGAAATGTGGAAAAATAATGGATGCTATTGGCAATGCATAAAAAGATTCATGCCTTGTGTGACGTGAATTGTTATGGAAAAATAGACGCGGTAGGTCTGTCGCACCTCCGGATCGGGGGTGTGATAGTTCATAGTATGAATTAATATCTTTATTTTCAAAATCTAAACAGTCGATCTGAATTAGTTAACAAAAACTCCATATGGAAATGTACTTTTTAATCAAATTTTCTTTTTTACTATTTTTTTAACTAGGTGAAAAATTACTTGATCTAAATATTCTACCATACAAAAGTAACGATTTCTACTTATCTAAACAAATAATAAAATGAATCTAATAATGTAATATTTAGTCTGCAATTTCATATAGAGATCATGCTGAATAGTTTAGATCAATTCATTTAGAGATCATGTTGAACTGACTCATAGTACAGACCAATGTACGCTATGCATAGTACCATGCATAGCCTCACTCATTTAACATAATGAAAATTTATTGAAAATTCAGACCTTTTAAATTTGAAAACATAATATTTACACGTCTCTTTTTAGATAGCAGACGAGCTAGGATAAGAAATATTTTCGAAAACAAAAAAAATATTTCTCTTAAAAAGATTTTAGCTACGTGAGGTCACTAAATCAAACAAAAGATTTGAAACTTTTGTAAGAGCCAGTTCTGGCATTGAAATTTAGCTTTTTATCAGTGGTTTTCAGGTGTCCTACTTTGGTAAAGAAACTTATCCTATTTTACTAATTAATCTAACTGACGTGATTTTTATTAATATCCAACATTAAATAAAAATTATCAAATGTAGTAAATTATCAAATGTGTCACAAAGTGCTGGATATTTATAAAAGTGTCCAAACTAGCTAATTATTAGTTGAATTCTATTTTTTTTTTCAAAACTAGCCAATAATTGGCCAGTCCATTTTTGTTTTTTAAAAAATGTTATAATTTATTTATTTATTGTATTAAAATATTAGAAATATTTTTTATATTTTTTGAAATTAGACAGAATACTATATAATTTGATTTTTTATAAAGACTGCAACAAATAACCAGATCAATGTTTTCTGGCCGGATTTTTCGTGGCTGTAAGAAAAATTATAATATTTCTTTGTGTGTTATTAGAAAAAAAAAATACTTTGAATATGAGTTATTGATCCCAGTTCAAAAGCAACTTCTAAGTAAATACATAAAATATCGTGGTCAATCTAGTACATTTAATTTTTAAGATTTTTTTACCTATTTTGAAAATATTTGTTATAAATTATTGCATTGACAAAAAGTTTTTGTCAATTTTAATTTTTTAAAAATAGAAAGACCACAATATTTTCTATATTTACTTAGAAGTGGCTTTTGAACAATGATTAATAACTCAAATTCAAAGCATTTTTACTTTTTTTTCCAATAACACACAAAAAATATTTTAATTTTTCTTACAACCGCAAAAAATCCGGCCTGAAAATATTGATCTGGGTTATTTGTTGTAGTCTCTCTAATAAATCAAATATATTGTATTATGAGCAAAGCTATAGTGTGATGTGCTCACTAAGAAAGTTTGGTGAGCACAACTCCAAAAGTATATCGGATCGGCTTCAAACAACGAATCTAAACTGTTGAAATCTATATACTTTAAGAGGGATGCATGTACAAGTGAAATTTTAAAAGTTTCGAATTCATTTGCTACAAGGTCAAGCGGTCAAAGAAATGAACATTTTATAAGTTGTTTTTAAGTTGTTTTATATATTCATTTTTTCATAACTTATTTAACCGCTTGACCTTGTAGCAAATGAATTCGAAACTTTCAAAATTTTGCATGTACAAGCATCACTCATGAAGTACATGGATTTCAACGGTTTGGATTTGTCGTTTGAAATCGATCCGATATACTTTTGAAGTTGCGCTTATCAATTTTTTTTGGTTAGCACATCACACCCTAGCTTTGCTCTAGTATTATATCTAATTTCAAACAAATATAAAATATATTTATAATATTTGAATACAAAAATAAATAAATTATAACATTTTCTAAAATAAGTAATAAATGATTACATTGACGATAAAAAAGTTAGATTAAATTTTTATTTTTTCAAAAATAGAAAGACAACAATATTTCTATATTTATCTAGAAGTGGCTTTTGAACCGGAATAAAAAACTTAGATTCAAAGTAATTTTATTTTTTTCAATATATATATAACACACAAAGAAATATTTTAATTTTTATTACAGCCACGAAAAATCCGGCCAGAAAATATTGATCCGGGTTATTTGTTGCAGTTTTTCTAATAAATCAAATTATATACTATTCTATCTAATTTCAAAGAAACATAAAAAATATTTCTAATATTTTAATACAAAAAATAAATATAAGATAACACTTATAAAAAAGAAAAGTTAATGACCGGTCAATTATTGGACGGTTTTGAAATAAAATTAGAAACCGATCAATAATTAACCGGTTTGGGTATTTTTATAAATATTCAGAGTACCTTAGCACATCTGTTATTTTCTATTTTAACGTTGGATATTAATAAAAATCCCGGTAACTGATGAATGGAAGTAAGATATGATTTCGTAAAGAACCAATGGCGCCAAAAGCACCTGTATATTGCTCATCAATTAAGTTAGTGTCAACTGCCAAATAACAAGTTGAAATTAATATATGCATGGTTTTTATTGCTTCTTCAAAAGTTCAAAGCAACATCAGTTGACAACACCATCATCATCATTTCCTCGTCATAAAATATGCTAAGTAGATATTGTCAAATCTGCTGATCAAAGTGTTTACTTAGGATATATCATATATGCATTGAGGTAGGTAGTTGGATATATGACCGTTAATAGGGCCCTGTGGAAGTAATGATAAATGACAAACTCTGCACTAGATTTTTTATACATGCACTGAATTAAGGCCGCAATATTTTTTCTTATTTATTTAGTGAAAGGTATCTTCCTTTTCCAGATTTTGGGTAACTAATCAGCTCTAATTATATTGCTCAATGTGTTCTTCGAAAGTTCTTTTTATTATAAAGGAGCCTACAAAAGTTCAAATAATGTTGCAAGAAGAAGAGAAAAAGATAAACAAATTAATTGAGCAACGGCCAACTTATTAGTGATTCATCCACTTCAGTTGGAATAAACCAAGGTTCTAAATAGCGATTATCGCGTCATTGCATAAAGATTAAACAAAAAAATTATTGCAAATAGCGTAGCTATAGCAGACGCTAGCACTGCTACAGCAGAAAAATAGATTGCACACGGACATAAATGGAGGAGCTACATGGATTTCCTGCTGTGTAGGATGTGAGAGTGTAGGAATTAGCAAATAATTACACACATATATTTACATGTATGCGATTATAATGAATCCTACACGGATTATTTTATAAACGGCCGTGTACGAACCACTCCCACGTCACTCTCCATATAACCAAGCTACACGGATATGTACAAAATATCCTTGTAGGGTTACTTTTTCTACATAGACATTTAGGTAAATATCTGTGTAGCTCTTTTAAACATCATACATGGATATTTAGCAAATAATCCATGTACGAAGAGCTTCCTACATAGATTCTTTGATAAATATCCATATAGGAAACAATCATACACGAACTTTTATCAAATTATCCGTGTAGGAAGGTTCTCGTATATTATTATTTTATGGTTATCTCTTCCTACACGGACTTTAATTAAATATCTGTGTAGAATTGTCCTATATTTTTTTTTCCTTATTTTTTTGGGGCTAGCCTCTAGTTTTGCTAGCCAGTATTTATATTTTTCAGATAGCCAAACATATAATTTCAAAAACAGAGCAAGCCATTTAAAATCCAGAGAATTCCAAAACAATTCCAAAACATAACTATTAAAAATTTATGTACACTAAGTTATATAAATCAAAATTGTTCGTTACAAAATTCTAATCGAAACCACCTTGTCCACATACTTCTGTCATCGTCAATCTACTCCATGGAGTAAGACGTGGTATTCTGTCATACTACAATTATAATTTAGTATTAGTTAGTAACAAGGAAAGGTAGATGTAAATCACTCGCAAATATCAATTGCTATTAATAAAATGAAAATTATAAGTAAGCACAATATCAAAATATCAATTGTTATTATATAGGAACAATTAAAATGAATTACGTATCCCTTGTGGAAATTGAAATTGTATTCTTTCGACAAAGTCAAACATGAAAATCATCAGGTAATAACTGCATTCCCAACCCTCTGTCTGTTGCGAGCATTAAAATTTACATTTATCGGCCTATGTTAGAATGATAATAATTTTTTGAATAAAATATGAAATTATAAAATTATAGTGTACTCACCATTAACCACGTCCAACTCAATTTATTTTTCAGGTTCTGGCGCATGCATTGCCGTCCTACCTCTTGAATATATTGGGTAAAAGCCCTTAAAAAATTGAGTGACTGCAATTATCAATTCCACAATTTGTTATAATTGAAAAAAAAAATCAAACCAAGTGAATATATCTTTGCACTTGTCAATTCCGATTCTTCCTTTCGGGTTTGAAGAATCCATGATAAATACCTTATTTTCAGTCGGCACAATGATAATCAAACACCAGTGTTTGCTATGGTAGGAGAAATATAAACACAATGATAATTATATTTATGTCATTTTCCTAATTCATTAATTAAAATATAAACAATACATAAGTTAAGGTTAGAAGTATCCTCTGGTGATATGGCATGAGAATAAATTTCTTCCCCTCCGCACAAGAATGCTTCATCACCTGGCACAAGTATTTGACAGACTGTTCACCCGAATATTTTAGCACCGTAGCATTTAGTTTGCCAAGGTCCATAAATGCACACGTCTTTTTGTTTACCATCTTTTCACAGTTTCGGACCAGCTTTTTGAAAAATCATCATATTACATTAGAATATATATTTGAGTGCTATACACATGATATAAATAATTTTTGGTCACTTACATGAGAAAAATTGTGATGAATGCCACATCGAGCCATTTATCGCTTGACAAGGCATGTAGAAAGTCTTTGAAAGACAGCACCACATCCCAACCTCCATGCAGAAACATCCCTGGTGGGACCGAGATGATGATAGCCTTCATGCCTTCGGGTGCGTCATAAAGCGGTCGTGGAGAGCCCGCAAATCATCAGGCAAACAGCTATATTCTTCTTCGGTGACTAGAGGGCAGTCTCTTGATTCTGCCGCACCGGTGACAAATGGCTCTCCTGCGCCTGTATCAAATTTTAAATTTTCAAGTATTTCAAAAGAGCGGTTTTGAATGTAACAAGAGATATTGATTATTTAGATATTACGTGATGCAAAATCAACTGACTCTTGGGCCATTGGATAAATGACGTCCGGGCATCATCAAGAGTGTGCATTTCTTCTTTCGGGACAGGAAGAGGTATGTGCACCCATCCCGGCATGACTAAGTTGACCTGTACGCCGACATTGTCGAGCCTTAGCTGAGCATTGTGTATATTTGCAGCTCCTAGATGTACAATGCCCTTAGCAATGGTTAGAGGCACATTACTGTTCCACAGGACGAGGTCGCATGCTGTGGCGTCCTGCAATTATCATCAAGTAGTCATTTTTAAGATGAATATTGCCTAGCAAGGTTATGAACAAGTAGTGATTACCTTTAGATTATCGAAATCATCTACTCAGGTCCCAGATGCCTGACTACTGTGCCGAATTCTTGAAAAAATCGGAGGTGGGAGCTCGGATGGTTGCGTAAGAGATGACATGTGGTTCAATAGTCTTGATTTCATCTCCGCTAGTTTTGCGTCATACTCCTGTTGAAATTCCTAACGTATCTGCGCAACTATCTCGTCTTTGTTGACTTTGGCTTTCGCTTTTCTTAGAGTACTTCTTGCATGGTTGTATCTCTATTTTACTTTCTTGTAAACATGCCGTTTCGCGGCTAAATTTATATTTCTAGGACTGGCATGTAACCCTTGTTATTCTTGATGTTTTAATATATAATTTTGTTTATCTTAGTTTAGTCATTGTTGTTTGATTACTTTTGCACTTTATGTTTGATATTTCTTGATTTTATTTTACTAGTCTAGAACGCCTTGTGATGACCACACACGGAAGTTAGTCACCATTAGGCTAGTCAGTTCAGGGTAAGAAAAGATAAAAATACTAGATCTTTAGTGGAGCTCTTAGCGGAAAAAATCTTAGATTGGAACAACCAAAGTAGACACGGAAGTCTTGGCATTCACAGAGAAATATCGTATTGTCTTGCCTTACCGTGGGGACATCCTATAGGATCAATCGAGGGACCTAATCAAGTGTAGGTTGTGACTTTGGGCTAATTACGTATCTTCTTGCACCAATCGAGTCAAGCCCCACGGGGGAAGTCTCGGTTAGTAGTGTGACTGTGAGGCGATAGCGGCAGACACTAAGTACAGATTAGAAACCCTCTTACAATAACTGAAAACCTACATCACACGGGTTATAACAATCAAAACGGATAGAAGTAACAATGGTATGCTAAACTCTAGGAATTCACTCAATTATCTATTTACTTACTTTTAATTTTCACTAAATACTTTTTATCATTGACCAGATCTCAATCTTCGAATTTTCAGATTTTATCTAGCCTTTTGAAATATTGTGATTTAATAGCTCAAAACTGTAGATCTTATTCCCTGTGGATCGTCACTTGATTATACTACTCGATAGGATTGTGTGTTTGTAATCCGACCCAATATAATACCGAGTTTATAAATATTAAAAGTAAATAGTCGCATTTTGGGCGATCAATGGGCGTATAATGTCGGTAATCAACACATTTCCTTTTATTAAAATAAAGTGTAGATAAAATTTAAGGGCAAATATGGCATAAGTCTAGTTTTTATGGTAATAGAGAAAATTTGAGCAATTAATTTCAACACATTTTCTGGTAGGCATTGCTCGTAGGCATTTCTTCTTCGAACTGAATCCGATTTTTCTGCCCTTGAGTCACTGACATGTGGACCCGCAGCAAAACTAAAATCAATATTTAAATTTTAAACCCGTCTGAATTCATGTGTCAGTCGCACTGGGGGCAGGAAAATCCTGACTTCCAGGAGGCAGGTGATCTCTTTCCTTTCTTCTTCAACTGTTACATCAATCAATATTAATAAATAGACAGAACTTGATAATGCAATAGACCTGTAAACTTTGCAAAAAAAGTTATAATTCTTGTACAATTAGAGGTACTAATGAATATCATTTAACCTCTTTAAGCATTTTTTTATATTTTCTTAGTCACTTAATTCTCTTGAATATCGAGTTTTCAATGTGAATGAAGATCACCTCTCTTTAGTTTTCTTTTATTCAAAATCTTAATCATTCTCTATGTGGATTGTAAAATACTTTTATTTTCAGAAATAAATTTTTTTAGCTTATGAAAATTAGTCTTTAATCTAATAGTAAAGAGACTATGTTTTCTGATATTGAAAGTCATGAGTTCGCAATCTGAACATGACAAATTTTTTTTTATAATAACAAAGATTTTAAAAAAAATATTAGATGGCTCGACTCCAACATTCTCATTCAAAAACGAGACCTTTATTGAATTGAAATTTTATTTTAATTTTGTTATAAAATGCCCCCACTACAGTTCCACTAAAACAACTTGTTAAGAATCTCAACTTAGATAAATATGGGAAGATCCACATCGAAAACAACCAGCAATTTTTGTCAACTAACAGCAACACTACAAACTACAAGCTAGAGCAAGGAAAGATCAATGGAGAATTTCAAGCAATTGATCCCAATCCGTTACATCCTTCTCTTCCTTTTAATCTCAAGCGCACAATCCCGCCCAATTGTTGAAGCTTCAAGAAATTCTCGATCTACGGTTGAAAATCTGACACGTCAACAGGCTCTAGTGGAAGCACCATCTGTTATAACTTCAGAGAATTTAAGGCACCAAGCAGGAATAGTAGCAGAAGCTTTCTATGAGGAATCCAAACGACAGAGCCCTGGTGGACCCGACCCACAACATCATTAACCTAAACGATCCATATAATATGAATTCACATCGAGTGCATTACCTTTTGAATCTTTTATAATTAGTAGATCCGCACCGTTCTTTTTATCTTGGCACGAATCTCAAAACCAAATAACACTGCCTCCTATTTTCTTCCGAATCTCAAACCGCAAAGTGAGGCGCATCCTCTACGGTACCTGGAAGGATATTGGTCCATATAATATGAAGGAGAAAAGTGTAGATCCGATGAGCTTTGGATTTATTTTTGAGTTCGATATATAGTGTGATTTTGAAAATTTTCATATTATGCGGGGTGTGAATTGTGAATTTTGCAATAATTAATTAATATTAGAAAGGTTCAAATATATCTATTTTTTGTCTCTATTGTACCTTAATTTTTATAACGTTAATAGTTTGAAATTTAAAAATTCAAATATCAAAATAAAACTGCTAGATGTGAGTTATATTATTCTCTCTACATGCGCATAAGAAATTTATTTCTTTTCGATTTTGTTTTTATATGAATAAATAAGTTGAAAAATCAACGTTAAGAATTTATCCATATCAATGTATTTTTGCAATCTCTTAGTACAGATCAAAACAAAATCAAAATGTGGTAATATTTAATATGGGTATAGATAAAATGATATAGATCGATACACCTAATTAATGTGGCTCGTAAGACAATACTCTACCTACATATATATATATACCTACTATAGATCGATACACCTAATTAATTAACTATACACACAATGCACAAAGCACAAAGTACGTACTAATAAAACAAGAGTTAGGTTGGGCTTACATTTGTTTGTATGCCGGATCGAGCGAGATAAAGAGATCGTTGCACCAAATTCCTCAATAAAGCCAATTATCTACAAAATTTTGATTTTTGCGGAAATTAACACAATGACATAATATACATAATTACAAAATTGATTAATAAACAATTTTCCAACAATATTATGGCATGCTTCCAATTCATTTCTTCTATACTCCCAATTATTTCAAGAATTTGGCTTTGAACCGAGCTAGAATGTAAATCAAAGAAATTTCAAGAAGATCAAGGACTTACATGCAAAATTACTTCAATCCTCCTCTCCTAAACAATGTTTCCTGCCTTAGATCAGAGAAAAACAAGTGGTTTCGCAAAGAGAGAACAGAGAGAGCTGCTCAAAGCTTCAGCCGTCGAAAACCTAGTTTTAATTCAGTCTGATGGGAGTTATAGGAAGGAAGGTACAATTTGTATCGGTTATTTAAAAATAAGCGATGCTAAAAAAAATTTTGTATCGGTTCCACAAAACAGGCAACACTAATAATAGATATTTTGTATCGGTTCATAGCTAAAGAGCCGACACAATTTAATTTGTATCGGTTCCAACAAAGAGCCGACACAAAAACTGTACCTTTTGTACGGTTATTATTAGGAAACCGATACAAATTAAATTGTGTCGGCTCTTTAGCTATGAACCGATACAAAATATCTATTATTAGTGTCGTCTGTTTTATGAAACCGATACAAAATATTTTATGTATCGTTTATTTGTTAATAATTGATACTATTTGGATTTTGTATTGCTTTATTCAAATAACCGATACTATTAGGGCGATACTGAAAGTGCTTTTTCCACTAGTGTCTAGCTTGTAGTTTGTAGTGTTGCTGTTAGTTGACAAAAATTGCTGGTTGTTTTCGATGTGGATCTTCCCATATTTATCTAAGTTGAGATTCTTAACAAGTTTTTTTTTTTTTTAGTAAAGGTTGGAGGTCAAGCCATCCAACTATTTAATATCCTTGTTGTAATTTCCCCATCTGGGTTTCGAACCCATGACCTCTCACATAGAGACCATGTGCCTTAACCACTAGACCAAAGGCTAGTTCTCAGATTCTTAACAAGTTGTTTTAGTGGAACTGTAGTGGGGGCATTTTATAACAAAATTAAAATAAAATTTCAATTCAATAAAGGTCTCGTTTTTGAATGAGAATGTTGGAGTCGAGCCATCTAATATTTTTTTTTTTAAATCTTTGTTATTATAAAAAAAAAATTGTCATGTTCAGATTGCGAACTCATGACTTTCAATATCAGAAAATGTAGTCTTTACTATTAGATTAAAGACTAATATTCATAAGCTAAGAAAATTTATTTCTGAAAATAAAAGTATTTTACAATCCACATTGAGAATGATTAAGATTTTGAATAAAAGAAAACTAAAGAGAGGTGATCTTCATTCACATTGAAAAATCGATATTCAAGAGAATTAAGTGACTAAGAAAATAAAAAAAATGCTTAAAGAGGTTAAATGATATTCATTAGTACCTCTAATTGTACAAGAATTATAACTTTTTTGCAAAGTTTACAGGTCTATTGCATTATCAAGTTCTGTCTATTTATTAATATTGATTGATGTAACAGTTGAAGAAGAAATGCCAACCAGAAAATGTGTTGAAATTAATTGCTCAAATTTTCTCTATTACCATAAAAACTAGACATATGTTATGATTGCCCTTAAATTTTAACTACAATTTATTTTAATAAAAGGAAATGTGTTGATTACTGACATTATACGCCCATTGATCGGGCAAAATGCGACTATTTACTTTTAATATTTATAAACTCGGTATTCTATCGGGTCGGACTACAAGCGCACAATCTTATCGAATAGTATAATCGAGTGTCGATCCACAGGGAATAAGATCTACAGTTTTAATAATTAAATCACAATCTGTCAAAATGCTAGATAAAATCTGAAAATTCGAAGATTGAGATATGATCAATGATCAAAAGTATTTAGCGAAAATTAAAAGTAAGTAAATAGATAATTGAGCGAATTCCTAAGGTTTAGCATACCGTTGTTACTTCTATCCGTTTTGATTGTTATATCCCGTGTGATGTACGTTTTCAGTTATTGTAAGAGGGTTTCTAATATGTGCTTAGTGTCTGCCGCTATCGCCTCACAGTTACACTACCAACCGAGACATCTCCCGTAAGGCTTGACTCGATTGGTGCAAGAAGATCTGTAATTAGCCCAAAGTCACAACCTACACTTGATTAAGTCTCTCGATTGATCCTATAAGGTGTCCCCACGGTAAGGCAAGACAATGCGACATTCATCTGTGAATGTCAAGTCTTTTATGTCTACTTTTGTTGTTCCAATCTAAGATTTTTTCCGCTAAGAGCTCCATTAAAGATCTAGTATTTTTATCCTTTCTTACCCTGACCCGACTAGCCTGATGGTGACTAACTTCCGTGTATGATCATCACAAGGTTGTTAGACTAGTAAAATAAAATCAAGAAAGATCGAACATAAAGTGCAAAAGTAATCAAACAAGAATGACTAAACTAAGATAACAAAATTATATATTAAAACATCAAGAATAACAAGGTTTACTTGCCATCCCTAGAAATATAAATTTAGCCGTGAAACGGCATGTTTACAATAAAATAAAATAGAGATACAACCATGCAAGAAGTACTCTAACTTGCTATTCTACCACTCCTCTCTTCTCCCTATATGAAAGAAAAATACTAAATGATCAAAGACATCTGCTCTCTCAGTCTAGGGAGCCTTATTGTCACACCCCGAAACAACCTGCAACATATTTCTATGTAAGGCGTAATCACATCACATACATTATAAATAAAAACATAATAAAGACACATTTTATTTCATAAGCAAAATAGTTTTAACAAATGATCATGGCAGACATGGCTAGTAATACAGACACTGCCATGTCTGCTCAATGTGTCACTTATTGAATCATAGAAATAAAAACTAAACAACATGTGGCAATTTATTAATCATGTCTTCCCGTTTAGTCTCACTCTTATCCTTCCTCAAATCCTTCTTTTTCGTTACTTGGAACCCACATAAAAGTGGAACGGGTGAGAGATCAAACCTTCTCTCAGTGCGGGATTGAGTTCCAACCTAGAGCTTATAAAACCTTTACATATTCTCACAAATATGAACATATACAATTAAAATGTGTATGCTCCTTCTAATGCAATGCATATCCTATCATCACTTATGATTTTCATTTACTTTCAAAATTTTGTTAATCCATTTCATGTCATTCCAATGGGAAGTCCAACCAACATTGGAATATCGCCAACCCACTAGGAAATCCAACCAACAGTGGGAGGCCGCCAACTCACTGGGAAGTCCAACCAACAGCGAGAGGCTGTCTCACTAGACGGGGAGTCCATCCTACGCTAGGTATTGACCCGTGACAGGACCGCTTTCGCCTACAATCATGTTATCGAGGGGTCCAGTCGAACACTAGACCCAATGTATACATCCCGATATGCAAGCATATCGGCTCCTGTTCACTTTCCATATTCGTTCATTTCGCGTACATTAATTCAATCACAAAAATTCATGCCATGCTCAACACATACAAGTCATGCAAGTCCATTGGTCAAAGTATGAATCATATCATTTCATGCAATCTATTGATGTTCTACTTGGTCATACAAATGGTTCGAAAATAACATACATAAATCTAACTAATGCAATGATAATAAACAGTTGAACGACAATAGACAAGTAAAATAGTTTTATAAAGTCTAGGAAACCCGCACCTGTTATTGTGGACAATTCACTGCTGTCTCTACGTCTCTCCTTCGACACTCAAACCTAGACCATGAAACATAGTTTCTAAATTAATATTCATGCATGTTTCTAATTAAACACAATCCGTTGATAAAATAATATTTGATAAGTTTATAATTTGAATATCATTAGTAAAATTCAATAATGCAATCATTGCTCTAAAATAAGGTAATTATATTTACAAATTATTTTCATGAAAATATAATTAACTTCTTGGTAAATGTTCATAATTAGACTTCTTTATAATAAAAATAATTGAAGGATCATCGGTGAATAAACTATTAGAGTCTTCGGTGAAAATTATCATTCAATAAACTAATAATTGTAATTCAAGAAACCTCGGACAATCAAAAATCATTCTTTTAAATCATAATACAATCAATTAAGGGAGATATAATAGATACTATTTTCGGGTAAAAGAAATTCTATATAAATACTTGTTCCTAATATGATATATTATTCCAACCGTTGTATATTTAGACAACACAACCATAATATATATGTTTTGATAAAATGTTCATATGAAAAATATCATTACTTGTACTTAGGATATCGTTGCATATCATAATTGATAATAAAAAAAATTATTTATGGTAATTTAAGATGCTTGCTTAACCCTGTATATGATTTAGAAAAATAAAGAATACATATATTTTGATTTGCAGAACCCACTCAATCAATATTACGGGTCTAATTTGCCGATCAGAACTTATCCATCATCCAATAGTTTGCTTAATATATAAAAATAGAAGAATTGGTCTTCATGAAATAAATTATGTTTATTGCAATTAATTAGTGAACCGGATGATGTCTACAGATGTACATGGGATTATATAAAGTAACATATATAAGACATCGTACGTATCAATAAAATAATTTTCATAAAGTCTTTATTAAAATTCTTATCCCATAAATAAATATAACCTAAAATATTATATCAAATATAATAATATAAGAATCTTAACAAATAGATAATCTTCAGAAAAATATAGTTATTGGAGTTTTTATCAGAATATAAAATATAAGAGATTGTTTAAATCTACTTAGCATAAATTAGATATAGAATTGGGGTACCTTACTCATTTCTGAACTTGATTGTGACGAGGATGGCACGGTTTGAGATCTACCATGGGGGTTATAATGAAAGAGGGAATAAAATATAGATTTTATTTTTACTTTCTGTGAAGGAGGCGAGAGAGAGAATTAATGGTACCCAATGAGCACTTTTAAACTTTAATACTATGAGTGGTTTTGTAAACAAGGTTTGCTAATTACAAGGGAAATAGACGCTATTTACGGGGTGGTTATTATGGAGAGTCTTCATTCTAATTAGTGACTAATTAATGCTATACAAATTATGGGCTGTCAAAATTAACCTACTAAATTAGGTCTTGTATTTTGTGGGTAACATATAGATTATAAAAATATACTATTCTAATTACTGATGCCTACAACAACTTCTATTCAAGATGCTTATTTTGCATAAAAATATCATTTTTATTGTACTACAAACATAAACAATAATCACTATATATATATATATATATATATATATATATATATATATATATATATATATATATATATATATATATATTTTTCAAGGTGTCACACTTATATAGGAGTGTAATGACGTCTGAGGATGAGTGCCAAGCAATCTGGTCTGACGATAGCTGTAGCAGTTATTCTCCAGGCGACGCCTCGGATACAGTCCATATTGGATCATACGGACCGTATTGCACTTGTGTCGCTCCCAGTTTAATGTGTATTAGGCTAAGTCCCAGATCCGTATTAGCCAATGTGGACCATACAGAGACTTAAAACCAATACTCTGTAATTTTGATCGACCAGATTCTTGCTCCATATGATGTAAAATAGTCCCAAAATATGGTTCCTGCATTAAAATACATAGTTGGGTCAATAGTAACATGTTTCTCGTAATAATTAAATATAAATGTGAAAATATAAGAGAAAATCTATGCCAAAACCTTACGTAATTCACTTAACTTTGAGTGTGATCACGTCTCCCAAGTTGTTTGTCATTTTCTTCTACTTGTCTTTCATCTTCTACTTGTTGTTTTTCATCTATTTCTAATTGTCTCTCATCTTGTACTTGTTGTCTTTCAAGTTTTACTAGTTATCTTTCATGTTTTACTAGTTGTATTCATCTACTATGAGATGTATTTAATTTTCTTCTTATTGTATTTCATTTTCTTCTAATTGTATTTCACCTTCTTATAGATGTTTTTCATTTTATTCTAGTTGTCTTTCATCTTGTACTGGTCGTCTTTTTAATGTTTTACTTTTTTATCCTTCATGTTCTACCAGTTGTCATTCATCTACTATTTGTTATATTTCAGCATTTTTTAGTTGTATTTTAATTTCTTTTAGTTGTCTTTCATCTTCTATTAGTTATTTTTCATCTTCTACTAATTATATTTCTAAGTAAATTTTTTTTTCACCGTGTAAACAGTAAAAATCAGTTTATAAAATATCAATTAAAACAATCAAATTATGTACTCATTTCCCTGTCTACTGTGAAGCCGAACACGTCCTACAAGAATTAGAGCAAAGTTTATTTGATATGATGTGCATCAATGTCCGGTGGATTCCACCACGAGATACCTCGTACAGGCGCATTCCTTTTGGGCTCATATATCTTAATTTCTCCGAAATTTCATTTCCAAAGGTTTCATATTGACTAATACAGTAGAAATAAGATGCCCAATCAGCTCCATTCTCCTTTCTTCTTTTTTTAAGTAATGCAAAATGCTTGTATTATTTATGAGGAAGATTAAAATGTTTTCATATTTTAATAAAAAAATAATTATATTAATATTAATGATGGATTTCTTATGAAAATAAGGCAACTTTTAAAATTGAAATAATTATGTACAATAATTTTTTGCTTATCCATTATGTAATGTTATATTTTATTTTAAATTTTTCGTTTTACCTTTAAAAAATATCATGAATGTTATATAAAAGGGAAAATTGTTTATTTGCCACTCCAAAATCTTTAATTCTGAAAAATGCCATCACGAAACTATAAATCTGAAAAATGCCACTCTAAACTTAGTTAATTCTTAAATTTGCCACAAATACACAATTTTTATACTCTTTTTTATTAAAAATTAACTGAAAAATACAGTTTTGAGATCTGTATTTCTGTATTTTCCTATATACCCTTCAAATCCCTCATTATATGTATCTCAAAACTGTATTTTCAGTTAATTTCTAATAAAAAAAAGTATAAAAAATGTGTATTTGTGGCAAATTTAAGAATTAACTAAGTTTAGAGTGGTATTTTTCAGATTTATAGTTTCGTGATGACATTTTTCAAATTTAAAAATTTTGGAGTGATAAATAACCAATTTTTCCTGTATAAAATTAGTCCTCCAAGGACTACCTATTCCAGCAGTGAAACAAGTAATATTCCCACTGATATTAAAAATTAAAATGGGGATTAATTAACCAATACCATTTTTAATTTGGCGGGGGGTATGGGTATCTTATTTGGATCCCTCAAGCTTTGCTCGGTTTGATTAAATAATGCACGCTTCACATCACGGTCACCCTTTCTTTTTCTCATAATATTGCAATATTTCTTCTACCTTTGGTCCTGCTTGACTCTTGAATTTCCTGAGCTCGAGTCATCTGTTGACACGTAATTATGACTAATTTAATCAATAGTTAGGAATTGTAACAAATGCTTGGAAAGTGTGTGGATGACTAGACCAACCCGGTTCAACGCCCTGTCACGAACCAGTCTACAACGGTTTTAAAATATTTATTTATCCAACCTAACCGACACTCAAATTGGCTCCTATCCTATGTGGTCATAGCGGCCGTGCACTATTTCTAGATTTCCAATAATTATATCATAGGTTTAAAATCATTTTCTTTTTTTAAGAAAGAGACTAATTGTACACAGCAACTTGTACTCAGTTTTTATTCAAACTAAATGTCATTTGACGAGTGCGAATATTGTAAAATTTAATATTCTATATACTGTATACATCAATAGCGAATTATATGTAGTATGTAATTAAAATTTCTAACAACAACAATTCTTGCAACTGTGAAACTTCTTGTACTTGTTATACTTTGTATTTTCACCACTACTTGTACTTGATATACTTTAACTGTGTCAACTTATATATTTTTCACCCTTCTAGAAGTTTTGAAAACGGAACTCCTCAAAAAATGCAAAATTAATTTTTTTTTTCAAAATTAATTTTTTTCCGAAATAAAAATTTGAATATTTTTTTAATTTTCTTTCAAAAAAAATTGAAATATTAACAAATAGTTTACAGTATAGAATATTAAATGTTCTTTCAAATATTAAATGTAATAACAAATAGTTTTCGAAGGAAAGTCGTTTCCAAGCACATTATTTGGAAATTTCCTTTCAACAATAGTTTGGATTTTCAATTTTTACACATGCTCTACAGCCGGATAATTATGATTTATTTTATTTTTTTTGCAGGATAATATTTCTAAGAAACGTCTCATTCCAATAAGGAAGCTATTGTTTCTAAGTAAAGTCATTTTTATTGAAACTTACGATCGTAGCACAATTGTTCAGCAGTGCACTTGTGTATTTGCACTACTGGAATCTTTCGTCGCCATTGGAGTGAGATGCCGCCTTTGTGACAGAGTTGGTCAGTCATGGGTCGAGGGATCGTCCGTCGCCATCAGAGCCAGAGATATATCGATCGGAGTAGGGTTAGGGTTTTGTTCGGACAATAATCAGTTCAATTTGAATATTTTAATTGCGAGAGAAGTGTGTGGAGGCGAGAACGAGAGAGGTTAATAAATTTTCTGGACTAGATCATTAGAAGCGCTGTTAGAGTTTGTTAGAAGGCTAACTTGAATATGTGTACAAATTGGGTACAAAAGACCAAGTATAAAAACCATTTCTTTTTTTTTTTTTAATGCTACGGATAAATAAATCATAAAAAAAAGATCAAATGGTACTGAGTTGATCTAGGGGATCGGATATAATTAAAATGACACCAAAACCCCATAATGCAAATTGGTTAATTTGGATATACTTTTATATCACTTCGTACGTAATTGGGACATCCATTGTGCAGTCCGAGATAAACTAAAATACAAAAAAAAAAAAAATTACCAACAAATCAACGAACAGAGCGAGAGAAAAAAAAAAGTGAAGCATTGACCGACGGGCACTAAGTTATAAAATTTAAGCTGGAAATTTAAATCAACAAAATGGGGACTGGTTACGCGTTAGATTCATCCAAGGGACAAAAGCAGAAAAAGTGTTTTTCCTCGTCATGTGACAGTCAATGGCACGTTGACATAGCCAATGAAAAATATTTTATATTTTAGTCCTGATTCTATAATACTTGACACAGCACTGTATTAAATGGAAGTATACACAGCTTGAAAGAGTAAGAATTTTGTGCGAAACACGCCAACAAGGCAATAACTCACAGGATTAAATGGAAGTATACACAGCTTGTTCAAACTATGGACCCTACAATTTAATAACTGGGGAATCGGTTCAAAGATACAACAATAAGTTCTCTGGACAATATGTTACAAATAGATGCTAACATCTAACATTAAAACATAACCAATTCAGAATGGCTTACAAAATTATGACTAAGCTATTAGCCACATTGGTACACAATGGTAGCACCTTCACTAGTCTGACATAGGTTTATGATCCCTTTGACCCAAAAATATTTTTCAGAAAAGAGAAAAAAAGATCGCCAAGAAAATCGATTCTGAACCTAACATTGCTACAGGATACTGATTCAGATGTTTATCCTCTTTACTCTTGGCCGGCGGTTTTATGGTGATTTGGAGTATAGCTAAACAACATGAATAAATTAACACATTTTCAACCTCTGTTGGGTGTGCGATGTAAACTCCATAAATCAATAGTTCTTCCATTCCTTTTTTCCCAATGACTAACAAATTCGTAAATGTTTTGTTGTGAAAAAAAAATCTCGAGAATTGTGTTCTCATTGTGATTCATTTAACATCTATGCAACATAATGTCATAACTACCCTTTACACGTATATACACTTGGTCTTCGAAGTAACTGATTACACAGTGACCTTATTGAACTAAACCCTCTGAAAAAAATACTTTTTCGGTATTGACCTTGTAAAAGTACCTGATTAGAATATAATGCAATTAAAGACCAAAGGAAACTTCACATTGAAGAATTAAATTAAATAATAAAGAAAAAATCGTACAAGTGCATAGGAAAATGAGCAATGCTAGTCCGGGAGAAGAGGCTGATTAGCAGCACCATTTTGTGATTCAAGTGTATCATTCTCTCCATTGTCACTTAAATCCCCAATTCCTTTGATAATTTCGTCAGTACCAGTGTCAAGTGGAAGAATCCTCAGACAGACATGGGGGTCCCGCCTGACAGTTTCCCACTTGAGCCGGAAGCTTTCAATCAGCTCTATCTGAGCAGAAATAATGGCTTGGGATCTCGGGAGCAACAGCATGCTCTCTCCTTTTGGAATAACAGTTCGTTGTATAGCCAATCTTGTTTCCTGGCAATTTAACATCAGGGTATATCCAAAAGGTGAATATTTAGGGATGGCCGCAATAGAAAAATGAACAGAATGCATTAATTACCAGCAAGATATTTTCTCTGTAAGAATTTTGAAATTCACTAGTCAATCTGATAGCAAACATGGAAACTAGTCACTTATTTTGTTCCTAATTTTTTTTCTGTTCAATATGGTCACAAACCATTGAACAAAACCTAAATAGTTCAAGGGCATATCAGACCTTCCTCTTACCCTTTTTTGCTTATGTTTACTTGGTTTTAATTTTTGGGGAAGGATGGGATCTTAACATAGTTACTTTTGACTGAGAACAGGAAAAACATATAACAGTAACTAGGTATTCTTGGGTGAAAAGAAAAAGGAAACACAATCAGTTGGTGAACTCTGCAAAACATAGTTTACAAAAGTAATAAGCACCTCTAAAGCATCAGCCATTTCGGAGGGGTTTACTTGCTCTTTTCCATCAAATGTGTCTGGTCCAATTACATACTGATTTACAAGAGCGCGTACTGCCTTCCTGACTTGTACCAACGTGTTTGTCTAGAAGTAAAGAAAAATTGGAAAACAAGATAAAATAACAGAACTGGCAGAATGAAATTTTGAAATATGAGAGGCATAACAAGTATAGAACACCTTACCAGTAAATAGGGGTGACCACAGTTGAGTAAAGTCAGGTTGGAAATTTTTAATCCATAGAAATTAAAGATAAGAAAGAGAGAAACAAAAAGAGTACATTATATTTTTAATTGATAGAAAGGTAGGATTTTTACCGATCCTAAAAATAAAAAAGTTTAGATAGGTAGGAATTCTACCGAGTTTGGTTTTTCTCCTTTTATTTTTTCTAGTTAAATATAAAAGATTTTACAAAAATAGATAAAGTATCTTAAAATTTAGATATAGCAGAAACATTTAATCTATTTTTTTGAAAAACTTTCCATATTTTACTAAAAAAAAATATGATGTACATTAGATTTAAGAGAAAAATTATCTCCATATATACATTAGATTTAAGAGAAAAAAAAAACTAAGTTTGGATCGGTAGAATTCCTACCGATCCAAACTTTTTACCAATAAAAAATATGATGTACTCTTTCTGTTTCTCGTTTTTTAAATTTCTACAGATAAAAATTTCCAATCAGGTTCACATAAATATTTTTCAAGAAAAAAAAAGGTATAATAGAATCTGGGAGTGGCCTGACAGAGATATTGGCTTGAAAACCCAACACAAACAAATCTGGTAAGAATTCAGATCAAAACTTGACAAGGTGTGCTGTTGACAGATCATTAAAATTTTATTGGTTTTGGTTCTGAAATTCTGGCAGAGTTAGTTCAAAGTCTCTAAGATTTCTTGATGAAAAATATGGTACAATTGGAATTTAGCCTCTGTTTGATAAAAAAAAAAACAATTTTAGAGCCAACGGGTGAAGTTGGCACCAAGACTAGCATGTTATCAAGAAGAAATCCTGAAATCAACTGGAGCCATAACTCAATCTGCATCAACTAGGTCCATTCTGGTAGGCTCATTTCAGCTGTGGTCAAACTGCGAGCCCAGACTAGTAATGTGATCCTCCACGAATTTAAAAATCAATATGCTTGTTTTTTTGTCACTTATTTTACTTTGGATTAGAATTTCAAGCAACCAAAATTTTCATGTCAGTTTCTACTAATGTGATTATTTTAGTTAGGACCTGGACCAGTGTATTTGCTATTATGCTGTGCTCTAATGGAGATTAATGGAGAAAAATGAGGTGAATCTTTGCTATTAATGTTTCCAAGTGTCATTCCCCCTCCAAATTCGGAGTTCAATTTTGTGTAACCGGGTGGTTTGTCTCTCCATTTCCCTCCCGTTTCTTCCCCTTCCAAACTTCGGAGCACACCCAATAGACTACATATCAGAAAGACCAAATAAAATAACCTTTGTTACAAAAATTGGGATTGCTCGAGACTTTGCAAGTTCTTCAATGTGTTGATTTTTCTTAATCTTTGCAGACAAAGCAAGCACTGCATCTGCCTCGCTGATGATATCAGTTGTTCTCATGACTTCATTCATTCCCAGCTGTGTGATTGCCTCTGAAACAGTCTTCTCCGAGATCTAGATAAAACTGTTCAACATATAACTTATTGCTTACAGGTGCTTGTTTTGTGTGATAAATGAATGTTGTGGGTTTTTTTGCATAGTGACCTCAAAGAACGGTTTCAGGCAAATGACAATCTCTCCAAGTTCAGCTATTTTAACCCTGAAACCCTTTCTTTTTCAATTGTGCCTTGTATGCTTCATGTCACAGACACATACTACGTAGCACATTTGGTGGTTTGACCAACCTAATATTCCTCAATTTTGCACAAAATTTCAGAAAAGGTATATATTAATTGGTGGTATGCAATTCTAATTAAGTAGATAAAACTTTGCCTGCACTACTACCAGAACATCTATTGGAAGGCATATATGCGCAATTTATGTCCCAAAAGAAGCTTTAAAAATCTTCTATGAACAGAAGATGTTATTACCCCATAAGCATACACGAGAAATCCTTCATCATGAGATCTCTCCTTTCTTAGAGGAAACTCATGCTTTAATGGAGCACCGTTTCCAATATATTTGTTTGAAACTTCTTTTTCAGAACTATTATTCCATAGTTTCTCTTTTTCTGGGATTTCAATTATTGGCCCGTCTGAACCCAGCTTACGAACTTCATAATATGGAGCTCTACCTGAGGAAGGAGACATGATCAATACAATATAGACTAGTAGAAGAATTATCACAGATAAACACCTGATTTCTGTACGGTTTCTTTTAGGTTATTAGTTGAAAAAAAGGTGAGAGTAGAGCTATGTTGCATCAATACTTCAGTAGTAAAAATACTCTTATTGGACACCTATCCAATAAAGTATACATCCTACATGTATATGCGTATCTGACAAACCATGTCACATATTTAATTATTTTGTTAAATCTCACTCGTCCAATTATAGCCATGATTTGTCGGGAAAAACAACTTGGATACGGTACAAGGACTGCAAAGAATCTCAATCATTGGTTCCTTTCATACAACAATACTGTGGTGTCCACTTTGTTTCCTATCCTTTCACCACCACCTTCATGATAAAAGATTAAAGTTTTTCATTCATTCCTGAAATTTTACTAATTGCCCTTTATTATTGCAAGTTCTTTCTTATTGTTTGAAAACAAAAGGCTTTGGTATGTTTATATTGCTATGTTCTTCTTTTGAAACTAGATCTGATATTTAATAGTTCGATCATATATGCCCTGATGTACAAAAACTAATAGAGGGACATACATATAAAAGAAATATCATATCCTGAGATTTTGAACAAAACAGTATTGCAGTATCAATGAAGCATAGGAGTTCAGTGAACTAAACTGGTTCCAAACTGAGGCTCAGTTACTGAAATTGGCACCCGAGCTATGGTTTAGATTCTGTTGGACTGAATTGAGAATAACTCCATTACTTAAGGAATTATTATATATATCAGACCTGCTTAAGATTTCATTTGACGTCAACCTAAGATTAATTTGGTTAAACTGAGTACTAATTGCAAAACCTAGGGTTGAACTTGGGAGTCAAGATTACCTCAAAGGAACTTGAGAGTCAAATTGAACAATTCATGGGTGAATTGGAAAAATGGAGGCTTCCTTGAACAAGTGGGACTAAAATTAACACTTTGCTTGCACAAATTGACATATATTAATGCTAAATTGATTATACTGATGTCAAACTTAGCAGTCAACAGGATATTTAGGTGTTAATTCTACATGGAAAAATCCATACCAGAGTGTTATTATCTAACAGCAACCTACTTTCTTAGCAAGAGGCCAAGAGCAGTTCATGGATGAAGTTTTGTTTTTCCCAACAATAAGCATGCAGCCACAAATTTCGTTTATCCTTTTCCATATTATTTTTAAACAAAGTTTTGCAGTAAACAACACAGAGAAATGACAGAAAAGAAGTAAATATAGAACCTAAAAGAAGAGCATCCACTGTTGTTTCCAAGCTAGGATGGACCCACAATTCAGTCTTAGAAACTATTTCCACCCCACAAGTGAAGGTAGAAGGGCCCCGTCTTTCTAGTACAGTCTTTTGTACACCTCTTCTAGTCGCTTCTTCATCACCTAGTGTAACACTCTTCAAAAGGTATCACCATCAAAAAATCATAAATTCCTTTGACCAGGGCAAATAGCAAGTAAATAGTCTTTTTCAAAGAGGTCCAATACTTTGTTTGCAATATATGACTGAACATTTCCCACACCCGCAAACAACATACTTTGAGATATTTTGCAAATAATATTTTTCTGTGCTGTTTGCAGACAACACCCATCCTGACAATTAGTTTGGTGGAGAAAGTATATTCTGTAATATGGCATAACAGTAGCAAGTCCTTATCTCTTTTTCTCAATCACAAAGAAGAAGACCTCTCCAAGAGGATGTAGGCAACACATGCAAGTTAATAGGAAACAATTATTAGTCTATTGAGAGGCAATTAACAACATAGGAGATAAATGCCGGATGTTATTTTCTAAAAGCCCTTAATACTATGATTTAAGCAAAATACTAAAACCAAAAAATAACCGATATACAAAAAATACCACTCGAAGCACACTGCATAAAGACCTCGTAATAAAAATAGTAATCAAATACAAACAATTTCTTTCTTTTTTGTTTGCTTTGAAAAAAACAAAAAGAATATCTATTACCTGTACACCACCAACAAGAGTCTCAAGTGAAGGGTTCATAACAAGGTTTTCAATTGTGACTCCATGGGCCGTCGCCACAAGCTGAATGCCACGCTGTGCAATTGTACTCGCAGCCATGGCCTCAAGCTTGGTTCCAATTTCATCTATCACTATTACTTGTGGCATATGATTTTCCACTGCCTCTATCAACACCTGTTATGACATTTGCTCAGTATCACTAATTTGACATCGCTCTTGAATTTGTTAGGTATTTGCAAAATCTGTTCACTAAATTAAGAATTTAGTGAAGAGTAGACCACAATATCTAACTTAATAATACTCTATTCAACAATTAATTGCATAGTCCTTTACTAGGCTAAATTATGTTATTACTTGTTGCAGCTTTTTATGTAGTAAAACAATAAAGAATTTTACTATTATGTAATTTGATTATTATTTCATATGAAAAAATTTATAGAATCATTTCTATGAATTATATTTAGCTTCCTCATATCGAAATCCTGGTTCCGCCACTGCTGAAATCCAAATTTCAAATGCACTTGTTACCATTAGATGAGGTTTGAGTTCATCTGAAAATATTAGGGGTATATTTAGTCCACTTGTTGGACTTGACCTTGTCTAAGAGTTAGGTACTGTGAATAAATCAAAATTTGAATAGGTGGTGATTGAAAATATGAGATATGTTGGATGTAATCTTTGAAAATAAAATAAACTATCAGCTTCTTTTGGGAATCAAATAAATATGCATACATAAATCGACTGCAAAGTTAATGCCACTGCCTAACACTGAATTTATTAACTATATAAAAGCATTAAACAAAGTCATAATGAGGCACAAAGTATTGTTAATGAAAATTTGCATGAGAACTGACAGAAATTGCCAAAAAGAGAATAGTGGAAAGGAAAATAACAGACATGCCTTGTGTTGCATATCAGAATTAGGCACTTGCAACCTACGGGCACCACCAATACCCGGGTGCGGTATATCACCATCCCCTCCAATCTCATTTGATGTATCAACTATCATAACTCTCTTTTTATAATCATCTGCCAAAATCCGTGCTATTTCTCTGCAACAACAGAAAATATATGCACTAATTTGATAAACCTTAGTTATACATCAGAAATTTCAGGAAGAAAATGACGGGTCAAAAAGAAGAACCTTATGATGGTAGTCTTTCCGACACCAGGGGGACCAATTAGCAAGAGTGAAGCACCTTCTTTGACCATGTCATGCAATAAAATTGCACTTCCTGTTACTGCCCGGCCAACCCGGCATGTGAGGCCAATTATTGTTCCCTTGCGGTTCCTTATAGCACTTATTCTATGGAGAGTTCGGCTGATGCCAGCTCGATTGTCTGCCCCAAAATCACCGACCTAACATAAACCTTGTCACATTTTATCAATTTTTCTGGAACCTACTTGTGTACTATTGCTAGCATACCAGTAACTAGTAGGTTCAGTCTATACTGGAGCCAACAAAATATGACAAACCTACAATGCCTATTCAAATCTGCAACTAAACCAGAAGAGTCCTATATTTTAATATGTCTATAAACAAAAACCACGATTGAACCGAGCCTGAACGAACCCGGTCCTGACAAGCAATCAATGAACTAAAGCAACCTGAACTTGGAAACCTGAGTGACAACTTAGAATCCATTATACATGCAACTGAAAAATTATTCAACTTGATTTTTTTGTGATAATAACCCAGCATGAAGCAAAGCTTGGTCCTAAATTTCATCCAATCTCAAAATGATCCACACCAACTGACATGAAATACAAATTGACATAAACACCAAATTAGAGACCTAGCTTGCTCATCTGCCTCTTCCAGTCCAATCTAACAAGTTTCGTATTAATTGCTACAGTAGTAATATATCAGAAAATGTTCCACTAATAGATTGTACCACTGGAGATTGCATACCTACCTGTAAATCCAGAGTATAAAATAGATACCTGAGAGGTAGCATGGAGGATGTCTTGAGCAGAGATGGGCCGGTCAGAGAGGGAGAAATCGCCAGAGGGGAAACGGGCCACGGGTTTTCGGCCCAAGTCCATAACAATCTCCACCAGTTCGTTTCTCTCTGGGTGACCCGCCACATGCTGCCGCATCTCGATTGGTAGCAGCTCCAACAATCTCCCTATGTCATCGGAATCATCATGTCCTCCTGCAAAGCTCGAATGGGGAGATGGGGAGGTGGGGCCCCGTGGCAGAGGAACGCAGCGGAGGGTTTGGGCGTAGAGGTGAGGAGAGGAGAAAGAGAGGAGGGGAGACGAGGGGAGGCGGGAGGAGAGGAGAGATGGTGAAGGTGGGAGGAGAGAAAAGGAGAGGCGGAGGAGAAGCATTGGATGGAGGGAACGAAAGAGGAGGTTTGGATTTTTTTTTTTTTATGTTTTATACCTACGTCATATTTCTATTTTTAAATTTGTTATAAAAAATGAAATAATTTAATAAAAATTTAGATTTTATCAATATTATTTGTTACATAGGTATAAAAATTATAAATTATGAATTTTATAGTTAGGATCAGGAAAATAAAAACTATTTTTTCAAAAATTGTCTACATTAATTAGTGAATTTTATAAGTTCTTGGTATCAGTCAAGAAAAGTCTATATGTTGTATTTTTTTTTTTATGAATACGTAGATAAAGTGATATACACTACACAATCGATAGTTTTTATTTTAATATTTCAGATTTAAATTATGTATTATTAATTCTTTAAATGAAAATATAAAAAATGTTGGCATTGAGCTCATTGTAATAGTATAATATTGGTAAAATGCAATCCAAAATTAGTATAATTTTCGAAATTAATATAACTCTTAAAGGAATGGATATTTGAAGAAAAACTCTACTTGCAATAGGAGAGTGTTACAACAATATGAAATGAAGGCGGATGGTATCTTTTGGCTACAGGGGCGGACCCAAGTGCAACCAGGGAGGCAGCTGTCTTTCTGAATTTTGCATTTTAGTAGAAGTCAGGACGTTTCGATCGACTCTGTCCTTTTTGGAAAAAAATTTGCTCCCCGCTAGATGTTTAATTTGTAGTTTGAGTCAAATTTAGGAATAAAATTAAAGTAAATTTCTTCAATTATGATTAATAATTACAATTATAGATTAAAATATCAGAAATTACAAGTCAGAGTATTGAAAAGTATAAATTAAAGCATTATTTTTTATTAAGTATTTAATTAGTTAATGGATTTGAACCCGATTAACTATTTAAATCCAATTCGATATTTTTTTGTCCCCCTGACAAAAATTCTAGGTCCGCCCTGATTCGCTTCTAAAAGGATTTTTACGAATTCGTCACGTACCGTGGTTGAGATATTTAGCTCATCGTAACAAAACTTTTGAATATATTGGTATTTTATTTGAGTTTTTTTGTTAAAACTGTTGTTTTCAAATTTCACAAATTATAAGGACAACAAGAATATTAGTCCGAATTTTTCATAAAATTAATGTTTAAATATTTTATTTACACTAACAAAATTTCGAATTTGTCGCCATAATTTAGCTGGGTCAATTTTTTTGCCTTCGTTTAGATATTTTCCAGTGTCGTTCGCTGCATATGATGCAGTCCATTTGTGCTGCTTTGGACAGCGCAAAATACAAATCATGGCGACGACTGTATTAAAGCGTTATTTCACTTGGAATATTTGTATACGGGCTAGAGCCCATAAGCCCAAAACAATGGATACGCGGCGACTGTATTAAAGCCCGGTTAGAAAAACCACACGAGCACAGTTCAGAGCCAGAACATATCAGCAGAGGAACGAGCTGGGCATCGGACTCAAAGTAGGTCCGATAGGTTCCATCACCGTCCGATTCGCTTTCAGATCCGTACGCACGAATATTAAAACAAAAATACATGTATATTTAAGCAGAGTGATATTAAAACAAACGCGCACGCTTGAAATATAAACTCTTTAGAGAATCATGTAAACTGCAATATGAAATATTGTAAAATCATTCCTCGTACTTCTTAGGCCGCTCGTTCAGTAGCGGAAAACAGTTGTTGTAGATTCCACCTCTGGCGAGGAGAAGAATACGATCTCCTTACCGCTCCTCAGGCAATACTGCATCGCCACCTGGCCGACCTTCTTGACCAGAATCACCTTGAAAAGGCCCAGATCCATAACTCCTTTGAGTTCATATTGCCTCTCAAATATCGTCTCATCCTATCTCCTTCATATCGTCTTTCTCTCATCTCTCTCCTCCAGACCGTCACAAGATGGATACTGTAAAATCACAAAATGCATATTGTAAAACCATAAGGTGAATACTGTAAAACAACAAAGTTAATACTCCAGATCCCCTCTCTCTCATCTCTCTCCTCGAGATCGCCTCTCTCAGATCATTTCCTCATATCTCCTCCAGATCGCCTCTCTCTCATCTGTCTCCTCCAGATCGCTTCTCTCAGATCGTCTCTTTCTATCTCCGTGGTCGGAGCAGCGGCTAGGCCGATGACAGGAGAAGAGAAGAGAACATAGTAGATTCACCTGAGATCTCAGTTAGGGTTCCAATGGCAAGGCCTTCGGCGAAGAGGCAGGAGAGAAACAGGAAACCATGAGAGAAAGGTTTGGGTTTTGGTAAAGGGAGGTGAGATCAAGAATTAAAACAGAGAGATCGAGAATGAAAGTTGAGTACAATAAGAGTAGTTAAGAAGTGAGTAGTTAGACAGTGGACCATTTTAGATAAAAACTGAGTAAAAAGGTTTGGATAAAGAAATCTTTTCTCTACAAAAAATTGAACCATCTTCGTAAATTTGTATGTCTTACTCGTATATCAAACAGACTCGAGAAATTAGAATTTATCACATAAAACAAAATCAACAGTTTGAATGTATCATTTTGATTTGATTGGATAATTTTCTAAAACTAAATTACAAATATTCTTGGTGAATTTATAGTAATCTTACTCCAATTTATTTTGCATATTGTCAATCCCATCATTTCCCTTACTCGAATTTATTTTGCATATTGATCATCTCATATTTCCCTGATCAGAAAGCTTCTACTCTCGGTCTAACATCCAAATTATAGTCCTGGTTCACATAAATTTATCCTTTTTTTCAAACCTTGCATACGTGGTGGCCGTCCTTCCACATCTGTTTTTCTCAAAAATCCTCCACCAGCTCCGACCACCAACTACCTTCCCCTCCAACTTCAATTCCTACATTTCCCAAATGCAAAAGAAAAGACTTCATTTCATAGGATTTAGATCTGCTGAAATCCAAAATTCATAAACAGTAATTCTGAAATTTCTGAAATTCTAGATCCAGCTGTCCAACTTTTTTTGTGCACGCATCTCAAAATAGCTGATTTTTCTGTGTGCATATCTCGAAATAATTCAATAGCGGATTTTGAATTTCAGAAATTTCAGAGTTACTTTTCATGATCATGGATTTCAGTAGATTTGGATCCCATTTCATAATTTCCCTATAAATGGAAAACAAACACAAACCAAAATCAAATCACAAACTTATTTCATTACATACATGGAAGTTCAAATCCTGGAAAGATTATCCATTTCTCCATCTCCTCCCCCTTCTCTCCCCTCTCTCACTCTCCCTCTGTCTCACCTTGACACTGATCGAAACCTCCATGTCACATTTCGCACTCTGCGTCTTTACTCCAAATCTGCTAACTCACTGGACAAGGACCCGTTCCAAGCAATCTCACCTGCGGCTATTTCGGCCGCACTGTCTCTGTTTTTTCCACTAACTGGATTCCTCCATTGCAGGGAATCTGATTCCCGGCTTGAGATACAGTGCACTACTTCTGACTCCATTCCGCTAATCCGTGCTGTAAGTCATATTCAACTGAGTGAGGTACTGTCATGCCGGCCTGATTCGCCATTTCTAAATCAGCTGGTACCTGATTTAGACCAGACAAACAAGCTAGATATAGCAAAACCCCTGCTTGCTCTCCAGGTTAGTAGTTAGAACCCAATTGTATTGATATAGAAAGATCTGAGTTCTAGGTATTGTCCTGAATTCGACTAATCTGAAATAAACGGCCATCTTACCGAAATTTGACTTGTTATCATAAATCAATTGAGAATTTCCATTATTTATTCCAATTACCTCATCAATTTATAGCAGACTATTCAATGATACCTAGGAATTGTTCTAAAGTTTTAGTTCAATGTAGCAAAGATCACCCTGAAATGTTTCAAATTTTTACCTGCACCTTTTCTATTTAATTGTTGTATTGAAATATCTAACAACCTAAAAAGTAAAATTATTGGTGAACAATAAGAATTAAGAAGCCCTATATATTATCTGAAAAAAACAATAACCTTTAGATTTTCAAACGACCAGCTTTAAAATTTATACTTTTTAAAGAAAGTCAGTCATGCATATCTAACCTAATCTTTCCATTTTAAGATAACCCGATTCTCATGCTATGGGTTTGCATTTGGGATGTGTGTACACCATGCATTGTGTGACGGGGCCGGTGCAAACCAATTCTTAGCTAGCATTGCGCGCTTTGCACGTGGTGAAGGCCCACCAGTTATTCAACCACTGTGGAACCGGGCTGAGTTACTGGGGTCCCGGAACCCACCACATGTCAATGTGCCATTCGATAGGACCATTACAATAGATGCAGATGTCGTGAAGCACGGGACATACTGGAAGCAGGAAAAAGGTACCGGGGGTTGCCCCTTAGTAAAAGAGTGGTTCGATGTCAGTGACAAGTGTGTTGAACAGTTTAGGGACCGGCTGAAGGAGGAGGCCGGATTTGGCGTCAATTTCACAACATTTGAAGCACTGAGTGCATTCATATGGCGTGCCAGGTTCCAACTTTTCAATCCAATATTTTAAACCATATTTATATATCATATATAAGATTACATGAGTTACTAAATGCACGAGGATTGAAAATTTTCGCTCCATGATCACGACAAACTTATTGTCGTCTTTACCGTTGTTTATGGTTTGATTAAATTACAACAGGATTAAAGCCTCTCAACGAAACACAGATGAAGTTGTCAAGATGGTATACTCTATGAATATCAGCAAAATACTAAACCCACCCCTACCTACCGGCTACTGGGGCAATGTGTGTGTACCAGTATATGTCACTCTCACTGCACATGAGCTAACAACCCAACCTCTTTGGAAAACCACAGCTCTGATCAGAGACAGCAAAAGATGTATAAATGATGAGTATGTCAGATCCTACATCGACTTTCAGGAGCTGCACTTTACAAAAGGCATTAGTGCAGGTGAAAGAGTAACTGCATTTACTGACTGGAGGCGTCTGGGTCACTCAGAGGTGGATTTTGGGTGGGGCCCACCAGTCAGTGTGATGCCTCTGTCGTGGAAGTTGCTCGGTAGTGTTGACCCATGCTTTTTCTTGCCATATCATGCCCTTGAAGATAGAAAGGAGAAAATTGGTTTCAAGATTTTGGTTAGTTTAGATGAGAAGAGTCTGGAGTCATTTAAAAAGGATATGCAAATTTTCTCAGAATGATCCTCTTTCAAATCAAAATAACATAAGTTACAGAATGCTTGATTTCAAGAACATTTGTAATGAATTGTTGATGAGTTTGAATAGCGGCCACCAGGAAGCTCTTGAATGTACTTCTTTGATTAAAATATTAACAAAGAGCTCTGCTTTATTTCCTAAAGTATATGCTCAAAATATTATTCATTAGAAAAGTAATAGGATATATCAAATATAATCAACAATTTAAAGTTCACAAAAGAACACAAGAGCTGAAGCCAACCAAGTAATTTCTCTCCTAGAGAGCACACCTCAATCATATTACAAAAGCAAACAAAAAAGAAAACAACTTTCCTGATCAAGCTCATCAAAGAGTATAATTACTGTATTTTAGTTCTCTCTTTTTTATTCTTTTCCTCTTCTAATTGTAAAATGCCATCATAAAATGAGAAAGCCGCGCAACCATTCTAATTATTAAGATTATCTATCTGCAATATAATTTCCACCTTTTTCCATCAATTGGATCCTTTCCTCTTGTGAGATGTTGTTTGTAAATTTCATATTTACCCTCTGAAAAATGACAAGCTAAAAACAAGATATTGGACAGTTTGAAGTTTCACATATAATGAAACATCAATTTATTTCAAATGAGCTCACTGAAGTGGAACATGTCCAAATACTTGTTTTTATGATGCATTGATTGGACATTTCGACAATTTCCACAAAGGGCAAACATAAAATTTTTGAAATTTACAAGATGGAGGTAATTAATTTGTATTAGAAACAAACTAAAAACACAATAACCAAACTATTCCTTGTTCACCTTCACACTCTTAGGTTTTGGCTTCAATGAACGGACTTCATTTGTTTTTGGATCCCTTTGTCCGATTTTCTCTACAGATTGCCGTGGCATGGTCTTAATTTTTGACTGTTTTGCATCATTTGGGGATGTATTATTGGAACGGACTTCTTTTGTTTTTGGCTCCTTTTGTCCCTTTTTCTCTTCGGATTGTTGTGGCGAGGTCTTAGGTTTTGACTCTTTTGCATCATTTGGGGTAGTAGTATTATTCGACGTCGATGCTTGTGGAATTGCAGGGATTGCATTGTTACCAACTTTGCTTGATATCTTTGGTAGCTTCTTTTTTGGGTCCATAGGATTAAATGAAACCCTAGGTTCCCAGGGCCGGGCAGCAATCCAACGGTCAATCCAGCTCCATCCCCAGCCATTCTTTCCTGCTCCATAGACAAATGGCCCGAGATTGACTCCTGGCCTAGCTCTCCACTAGAGGTTCAAAGCATTGTACATAGGTTAAATGCAACAAGTGTTGGATAACTTCTCTATTTTTAACATAAACTGAGAAAAGAATAAAATCAATCAATCATCGGTTTGACTGAAGAATGGGGAAAGAGACTATACTATAATCAGTAAATCACCCGCAGAAAATATACCTATATCTATGTAAAAATCTGGCCATTATCAACAGAATGTTCTAATGAATGCAAAATAATAACAACAATAATAATATAGGGATCAAATCCCCACACCTTATATGTACCAAGTTATTTCCGCCTTATCAAAAATACAATCCAAAAACATTGTTTTTGGATATGGAGGTCACAAAGCAAACTCTTTCATTCTAATTAATCCAGTGTATTTTGTTTCCATCACTTGATCATTATAAATAATGAACTATATAGTTTTCAATAGAATGCATCAGTCTTAATGAATAAATGAAAAATAGACATGGGAAGGCACCAAGAAAGTGGGCATTTGATACTATTATGGTGTACAGAAAAGATAAAATGTGAAAATAAAATAAAGTTTCTTTTCAGTTTTGTATTTCTTCATTAAGAAAAAAAAAGAACAAACCTGATGTAAATATGCATATGCCATGCTCCTTTCACGCTTCACAGCCGCTTCTTCCCTTTGTTGAACCCTTGATAGAATTACCTCCATGCTATCTGACCCCCCACACCAATCAACCTTTAAAAGACAAGTTCAAATTACAAAAAAATTAGGAAATCAATCCTCAGTAGGATACAAATTTATCTGGTCAATAAAAAATATAGTACAATAGAATGTTTCTAAAATAATAATCCCCAAATTAAAAAAAAAAAAAAGGAACGTGAAACAGTCTCCTTGCATTACTTTTCTTTTCTTTCCTTTTTTGCGTTAAGTCTTTTTATATTCTGGAAGTTCAGGCATATGCAAAATTTGCCGCTAGGCTCCAAAATAAAAATTGCTTGACAGAGAGCTTTTATAGAGCAACTTGTTTAGTCAGTAATAGTTCTAATAATAAGCTTACATGTAAATGAACCTTGATTAATCTCTTTTTTTAATCAATATCGTCAGCAACGCTGACCGACCATCAAAAAAAAAATTCTAAGAATATTTTTTTATGTGTTTAATTTTTTT
Source organism: Carex cristatella (assembly GCA_024447775.1). NCBI lineage: Eukaryota > Viridiplantae > Streptophyta > Magnoliopsida > Poales > Cyperaceae > Carex > Carex cristatella. The sequence goes on along the minus strand of JAJHPF010000028.1, from coordinate 2,079,735 downwards.
TCCTCGAGTTAACTATACATGTATGTGTACATTTAACAAAAGACTGCGAAGCCCCATGTTTGGTTGTGGACTAAAGCTAAGGAAGTCTAAATTGATTATTCCAACTTAGGCTGGACTAAATTATTCATGTTTGGTTGAGGTCTAAAGTTATATCATGGTTTAAGTTATTTCTTGTTTGGTTAGAATTGGTGAACTAAAGTTTTAGAAGCCTAAATTAGTTAATATTAAAGTATTAATAATAACTATAATATATTATAATGGCAACGACTTCTATGGACAAAGGACCTATTTGTAAAATGAACATATTTTTATTTTCAAAGTTCAAACAGTCGATCCGAACCGTTCATCTTGTTCTCCATATTAATATGTGCTTGGAGACCAAATTTTATATTTTTCTGAATTTGTTTACTATTTATTAAGATGGGTACAAAATTCAATGGTCTAAATTTGATATTTTTTGTACCCATCTTAATAAATAGTAAAAAAATTCAGAAAAATGTAAAATTTGGTCTCCAAGCACATATTAATATGGAGAACAAGATGAACGGTTCGGATCGACTGTTTGAACTTTGAAAATAAACATATGTTCATTTTACAAATAGGTCCTTATGTCCATAGAAGACACTCTCTATTATAATTATTATTTAATATATTAAAAATATAAGATATTAATTATATAATTATCTATTAATAATAAGAAACTAATTATATAATATTATATATTATTAATAACTATAAGATATTAATTTTATTATAATAATTATTTAATATGTTACATTAATTATATAATTATATATTAATAATAAGATACTCATTATATAATATTAATATATTAATAATAACTATAATATATTATAATATAATAATAATAATATTAAGTTAATATATTAATAGTATAAGATATTACTTATATAATTATATATTTTTAATAATTATTAGTAACAAGATACTAAATAGATAATAATAGTATAATAATTATTTAATATATTAACAATATAAAATATTATTTATATAATTATATTAATAATAATGATAATAAGATGTTAATTATATAATATTAATATATTAATAACTATACTATATTATAATATTATTATAATAATTATTTAATATATTAAACATATAACATATTAATTATATATTATATATTATATATTATATATTATATATTAATAATAACTATAATATATTATAATATTATTATAATAATTATTTAATATATTATCAATATAACATATTAATTATATAATAATATATTAATAAAAATATACTAATTATATAATAATATTACAGAAAATATTTAATATATTAAAAATATGAGATATTAATTATGTAATGATATATTAATAATAGTTATTGATAATAAGATACTAATTATATAATATTATTATATTAATAATAATTACATATATTATAATGAGTTGGGCTACGGTACTTGGCGAAGTAAAATGAGTGTTTTACTTCGTGCCTATATCTTCAATTTCAAAGTTCAAAATATTGATCCAAACCGTTCAAGTTGATCTCCATATTAAATTGTGCTTGGAGACCAAATTTTACAATTTTTAGAAATTTTTTACTATTTTTTTGGATTTTTTTAAAATCATTGATTTTGATGGTCCACGATTTTCTGAAAAACAGTGATTTTAAAAAATTCTAAAAAAATAGTAAAAATTTTCTAAAAATTGTAAAATTTGGTCTCCAAGCACAATTTAATATGGAGATCAACTTGAACAGTTTGGATCAACGTTTTGAACTTTGAAATTGAAGATATAAACGCAAAGTAAACACTCGTTTTACTTCGCAAAGTACCGTAGCCCAACTCATATTATAATATATTATAATTATTATTTAATATATTAATTATATAATTATAAATGAATAATAATTATTAATAAAAAATACTATTTATATAATAGTATTATAATAATTATTTGATATATTAACAATATAAGATATTAATTAAATAATTATATACTAATAATAATAATAATTAATAATATAACTAATTATATACTAATAATATATTATTATAATCAATAGAGTTAGGCCACGATGTGGAATAAAATTAAACCACCATGTGAGGTAGTTTAATTTAGGTCGGCCTAAAGATCGGCTTATTCCATCTTAGTTGTACTCAATTAATGCTCGTTTGGTGGAATAATGAGGCCTAAACCCCTTGTTCCCCTCAATTAATGGACAAAAGGGAATGTCCACTATGTCAAATTGGTACCTTCTTTGCACATAAACCCCAAGCATTACCACTTGCATATAAACACAAATATCTTCATATTTGCAGTATTAGACGTTTTCTGAATACCCAAACCCTATATTCTAGGTAAACATTTTCTAAATACCACAACACTGTATTCTGGAAACAGTATCTCCTCTTATAGAAGTAATTTGGTCATTTAACCATTGCCTTACGAATATTTACAGTATGGCACTTATTGTAAATAACCCAACAGAATTTGGTCATTAACCAATATCAAAGAACCCAGCAAATTTGATAATTTTTACCTCTATGTCATGAAGCTTAGCATCGAGTTTTTGCTGGTTATCTTGTTTTTTCTGCTTATTTCGGGCTTCAGTCACCATATATACACGTCGATTTCTGACCTCAGTCTGAATCCGGTTCCATGATTGGATATATTCCAGTGCACCTGATGCTTGCTTGTTTACTGGGTTTCTTAGAATAACCCTGTTCAATCTTTTTATCCCTCTTAAGCATCGCAGAGTTTTTCTTGCCTAAGAAACATAAAAATGGAAAGAAATTCAACAGCTTTACCAGTATAGTAAAAGTACTACTTTTCCAAAGCAACCCCTATTCTGTATTCTCCTTTTGACATCAATTAAGGCAAAACTTTCAATCAAGACTTTGTTCAATCTCATGAATCAATTACCGTCACTTATGCAAACTGCCTCAGTTTAGACTCAATTTTAACTCCAATTCCACCACACTTTGCCCCTAAATTTTGCCTTTTGCAATCATACACAAGATGCCCAATGAAAGACCAAAGTAGGATAAGACTTGAAAAATGGTACCAACAAAAATGTAAAAAGATAAAGATAATCTTTGCATTATGAAGAGGTAAAAAATTCAAGTTTGAATTATAAAAAGAAACATTTATGGTACCTTATACCTACGATAAGCAGTTTGAATTCGAACTGCAGCCAACTCCTCGATGTTTATACCGGAACCAGTGCTGTTACTTTTCAAAAACTTGAAATTCTTTGGCTTGATCCCATTAATATTTTGACTGTCAGAGACCTGTGAGAACAGTCTATTAACATTACTAGGATAAACAATTCCCTGAATCTCAGTCCAATATTTCACAGTGAAATTCAAGTTTGCTGACACTTATAATTTAGATGAATGTTTGGCGATCAAAATTACCAGAATACTTTGCTGATATTCATCACTTGGTTACAATTCCTTAGATGTGTTATTGCCATTCTAAAATTCTCACAGTAAGTTTTGGAGGAAAAAATTACCTTTAATTTTGATTTCTTCTTTCTAACAAGACTCTTAAGCCAATCACCAGATCCCATTTTCTCACTTCTTGTATAGCGTGTATCTCCTCCTTCAAACCAAACCAAAGATGGATCAATTTGCCAATCTCAAAATACAGTGGTCCTATTCTTTCCTGCATAAATACAAATGATGATTTATAATAACACATTATAACCTGATTAACTATTACTTCAAATTCTAATTTAATGTTAGAGCGGCTAATTAATATGCTAATATATTAAAAAAATGAGACATATAGTTATTAGTGCTTTGCATGTATGTTGAGAACCTGAAATCACGTAATTAATTACAATAAGTGCGATATTCGATCAATTAACAATTCCAGACAGGCATGTAAACAGTGGAACACTAAATATTATATAATAAAATAATAAAATAAGATGAAAGATTGAAAAATATAGACAATAATAAAACAATTGAAGCGCCGACTGATATTAGCAAATACGATTCTTGGGTAAGAACAAAAATTGGAAGCATTAAATGTAGAACCAAAACAAACACAAAAAAGAAAACCCACCAACATGAAAAGGTCAATTATACTTATAAAAAGGAACCTCCATGTTAGTCAAAGCAACTCCTATGCTTTTTGAATAAGGACCACTTCTCTGTTTGGATCACAGCATATATCATAGATTGTTGAGAGCACAAAAACATGACCAAGAATTGTTTTACTACTGATTGAAGAACACACAGAGAAAAAGCGCTATGAACAACTTGCAAAGTATAGTAGGAATAAAAAGAGGTGAGCGGATGGAGAAAATACCTGGTAGGGAGGTAGGGAAGCAGAGAGAGAAAGAGAGAGAGATTAGAAGTGACTTTCAGGAGAGGAAGAGTCTACTTGTCAGAAAACAAAAGGAAACCATCCGATGGAAGCAAGATGCGCCTTTTTAATTAGTAGAGAGAGGAGATTTGAAAAAAGAGATGAGAACTTGAGAAGAGAGAGAGAGGTGGGGGAGAAAAGGTGCAAGTTGGACTTGACCTATGGTGGGGCCCTTAGACTGACAGCACTCCTTCTTGGAAGGATCCAATGTGGCAATATAAATATTCCTCAGATCTATTATTTCTTTATGGTTATACTTAATATCTTGTTATTTACCATTTGAGGAACAGAGAACATGTCTCCAACTCCATTGTATTTTGTGGTAAAGATTTTAACAGAGCAGTTTAGCTTCATGCGGAGCATTAACTATAATTTCAAAACAGCACTGTTTTAGGGTCCATGTGCTGCATGAAGCCAAACTACTCTGTTAAAGAATTTACCCTTATTTTGATGCATTAATAATTAACATATTGGCCTCAATTGAGAAAGCGCTCCTCTTTATTAACATCACATTCACATCTTTCTCCGGGCATTTTATTGAATGAAAGACAAACATTAATAAAAGATCTTTGCTTTCGAAGTTAAGTACACGAAGCCTTTTCAAATTTTGAAAAGTACATTGTCAATTATCAAAAAAAAAAAAAAAAAAAAAACCGTTTCAACACATCTCACTCAACAATTTAATTCTTTAATTACCGTTACACATCACATTAGTTGAAGTACCTAAACAGTATTCCATCTATAGATTCAATTATTCAAGTAATGGTACTTTATACTACGTCACTTATTTGAAATAATTTCATTCCAATATCAAAATCTAGGTGGTTATTTTATTTGTTATTTCAGAGATATATGATAATTTTATAAGAATAAGGTTAGCGTGTTACCTGTAGCATAGTGACATATCGTGCTACTTCTTCAAATATCTATTGAATAAACGTCAAACGACAAATCTAAACAGTTGAAACCGATCTACTTCACAAGTTATGTATTTACATATAAATTTACAAATTTTTACATTCATTTAATATAAGGTCAAACGGTCAAAAAATAATGAAAATGAATATATTAAAATTAACTTATAATTCTTATTTTTTTGACCGCTTGACTTTATACCAAATGAATTCAAAACATTATAATTTTGACATGTAAATACATCACTTATGTAGTATATTGGTTTCAACAGTTTGGATTTGTCGTTTGACGTTTATTCAATAGAATTTTGAAGAGGTAATACGACATGTCACTATGCGACAGGTAGCACGCTAGCCTTGTTCATTTTATAAATAGAAAAAAAAATAGTGAAATTATTTTCAAAACATCATGTTGGTAAAAATACTAATTCCTATTTGCTCATCCATCTCAGAAATTAATTTTCGGAATGCATATTTTTTTGGCAATCAAAATTATTTACATGAATACAATGTTTTTAAATTAAATTTAAATTTATTTTAGTTATTTATAAGCGTGTCAACATTTTTTTAAAGTTTTATAGTTATACACAGAGCCACATTTACCGCTACAAATCAGAAGATCATTGCTAATTCATGTTTACTAGTGACGTCACGGCTGTGAATCTCATTCGGGATTTATCGGCTTAAAGATGGTCTTAGTACACCAAGGTACAGTGGAAACGGTACACCAAACGGGTGTATGTAGACCGGACATGAGAATAACTTCTTTTAATTTATTTTGGAACATGATAACTTCTTTAGTGCCTCGTTTGAATCAAGAGTAAAACGAAGATCTCCAGGTCGAAAATATCTATTTGGACCCGGAACTTATGTAAATGCATGAATTGTTCAAGAGATCTCTAACAATAAATGTATCCAAAGACTGGATACACATCTATTTTTTTTGTTCGGGTTGTATACAAAAAACTTTTCATTTGCCTAACCGGCGGCTCCGCTGCACTCATGTGGGAAGAGGTTTTACAACTGGAGATCTTCATTAAATAAACATACTGGAGATCTTATCTATCAGGTTCATTGTGCCCTCAATCCTGTGATCCAATTGAAATACATTTTTCAATTGTTCCGGCCTTCCGGGACCCTAGTATTCAGCATGGTGACAAATTAAAAGTTCAGGTTCAGTTTGGCGGGGTAAAAAATTCGTGATTCGGATATAATTCCGATATAATTTGGAAATGATTCGGTACAAAGGAAAAAAAATTCTGAAAAAAAAATCCTTAAAAAAATGTTGGCGTTTTTTTTTCGCATTTTTATCGCGAATAATTTGTGATTCGCGTTTTATTCGTGAATTATTCGGTCAACATTTTATACGCAGTTTGGTGCGGCAAATAAAAAAAAACGTTATATACCTGAATAAAATACGTTTAATACACATACCCTGTCACTATGGTACGTATTCAATCATTTTAATACGTGTACCACTTGACTTTATACTAAATTAATTCGAAACTTTAAAATTTTCACATGTTAACGCATCACTCCTAAGATAGAAGAATTCCAACAGTTTGAATTCGTCATTCGAAATTAATCTGAAAAATTTTAGAGTTAAGAGTACAAAAAAGCTTGGTACTTCTAGGAGCACCCTACTTCTACTCCTTAAAAACATCCTAGTTCTACTTCCAGAAAATAAAGCACCGTTTGCTAGTTACAATTACCTTTGCAATGAATACTTTATCTGTCTATTTTTCTTTTTCTCACGTCATTTTTTGCTTAAATGTTTTTTAGTAACATGGAGCCCAACTTGCAATATAAGTATCATTTTTATATACGTGCGTTTCCATTTCTGTGCTTTCATGTATGTATAAGTTCCATTTCTATATCCATGCTTTTCCATTTATATATAAGTTTCATCCTCTCATCTCATGTATATATATGAGAATGGTTAGTATGGTATAGAGCATTTCGTTATATCAAATGGATTTTGTGATTTTGAAATTTAAATTATCGATTTGAAGTACTCCACATGTATGAAATGTGTTTGTAGACCAAATTTTAAAAAAAAAATTAGAAATGTTTTTATTATTTTTTACAGATTTTTGAAAATTCTAGTTTTCATATAATTTTTTTATTATTTTTTTTACCATATTAAACGGTGATTTTCAAAAATCCAAAAAAATAGTAAATTTTTTTCCAAAAATATAAAATTTGGTCTCCAAGTACATTTCAATATGGAGAATATAGTAATTTTGTTTGAATTTTTAAAATGAAAATATAGTGTCATAGAGTAAAAACTTGTTTTACTCTATAGAGTACCATAGTCCAATATATATATATATATATATCTTGAAGTTGGAATAACTAATGTGAAATTTGAGAACTACTTCTGAAATCTCTCACATCAAATAGAAAATTATGCACGGGAAGAACTTTTCATGGCAAAATCTCCTTATTGATGATTATTGAGAAAGGCGGAGAAGGTATAACTCGTTTTGGTCAATTTCACACCTTATTTTGTCTACATATAATTACTGCCATATCTATTCTATTTAATGAAGTTTTTGATGCTTTTATTATACTGTTGTTGTTGGTACTACTTTTGGTTCCGGGTTTGTAAACATTGTAATTTGATTTTTGTTTATGATGAAAATCGGTGGGTCAATACCCACTTCTCTAAAAAAAGAAAAATTAAAGAATAACATAACGAACCATAATTATCTTAGAATTCATATCACCAAGGTATCTCAACCTTTGAGTTTGAATTCGATCCGTTCGTTAAATATTAGAACGAATCTTAAAGAATCTGTACACTGCACGCTTGGGCCAGATTGGTTTAAATTCTAATCGGAATATGGCCGAGATTTTTACCAGGGACTAAAAGAATTTACATGTATGGTTAGCAGGTAGTAGACTGCCGTCAATTAACTAATTTAGAATGTGGACGGTCTAGAAGAAGATAAAACAATCTAATCATACATAGACTTCAAGGTCAAGTAACAATATACATAGATCTATTCGATTTTAAGATCCAAGAGCATCTGATTATACATAGATCAATCCAAGCTGGTTCAATGTTGCTCCACCACCGCAACAGTTCAAATTTAAACTCAAACAATGAGGTAATGCAGATAAGCCAGGCACAATTACCTTATCCGGGCCATAGTGACAAAATTCGCAAATTATTCAGTTTTTTAGCGATGCCGAACCGAACGTCGAATTACTCGGTTGACCGAATAATTCCCGAATAATTCCCGAATTTTACGAATTTTTCTCAGAATTTTTTTTTTGCTCCCTTACAAAACTGAGATCTCTTATCCGAATAATACTGAATCATTCCCGAATTATATATGAATTATTTCCGAATCACAAATTTTTGACCTCGTCGAACCGAATCCGAATAATTGATTTGTCACTATGATCCGGACACAATTACCTTATCCGGGCTGGCTGTAGTGCAGAGATTGTTTCACACAGGTGAAGGCACAAATAATCAAGGCTCATGTTACATCTACTGATCTACATCCATACTGCCACACGGTCACGAGAAATTTGGTGCACGAGTTGCTTTCTGTTGGGACCACAGCTAGCCTAGGCAAACAGCGACCCAAGAGCTAATCATCCAATCACCCAATCGATTACAAAAGAAATTCGACTGCCCCCAAATTTTTATACACACGCACTAAACGGAGCAGATTCGGAGTGGATAATGCTAATACCATATCCGTATCCGTTTTTCAACAAGCGGATACGGATACGGATAGTAAACGGATATCAAAATTGAAAACCATATCTGTCTTAAACGGATATGGAACGGATAATTCATGGATACGGATTCGAATACAAATACAGAGCGGGTAATTGTCGGATATTGAGTAATTCTACTAAATTTTATAATTTTAAATTACCTAAATTGACAAAATTTTAATAGACTTTTTAAGTTTGCACAATGATGATTATGCATGACTAATTGCTTATTGGTTCAGAGATTTAATTCATTATTCTAATAGATTATATGATTTTTCTACTAAGATTTTTGGACTTAAACGAATATGTATATTTTTTGAGAATTTCGCAAGAGTGAAATAAATTGAAAGCTACTGAAATATTAAATTTCGGATCCGGATATATACGGATATCCGCTCCGTTTATATCCTCACGGAATTATCTGTATCCGTATCCGCATTATTTTTCATATACTAAAATTATCCGTATCCGTATCCGCAAGTATCCGTATCCGTTTAATCCGGATACGGATAATAAGCGGATTATCCGCGGATAATCCGTATCCGTTTACACCCCTACACGCATCTGATCCTGATGTCGATTGATTTGTTTTCCTTCACTGCACATTTATCCACACAGCACAATCATTTCTCCTACCACACTTGATTTCACCGCTGTGCCGTGTTTTCTCCGACTCCGCATTTTCTATGCTGCGTAGCAATTTTTCTTAACCTACCTTTTAAAAAGCATTTTGACGCGCATGCTCCAAAAAAGGGAAAGTTACCAGATTATAAATATTTAATTATGTATAATCCGTAGCGAGGGGGGGGTGTTTAATGAGCATCAAATTAAATTAAGTAAAATTCGATCTGGACCGTTCAATCAAAGTTGAATTTTGTATGTTTGATTTAGATTCAAGAGGCAGTTTATAATTTTAATTTTTCGTTCAAATCTCAACGAATTCAGAGTAGGTCCCATGCCCATCGGACCTATTTTGCTGTGATGGGTGAAAAAATTATTCGATTGCATCAAAATCCGTACTAAGTGTATTAAAATCCGTGCAGTTCTATTTCAATTTCCATGAGCACCAATCTTAATGCTAATTGTACTCGGACCTACTCCTATTTCAATCTCAACACATATAAAAAAGTCCCAACTAAACATCAGACCGATTTGGTCTGATAAACCATAAAAAATCTACCGCTAGCCTATAATCTGTCTTTTATGTGTTAGGTTATATTCATAAATATATTTTCAAACATTCGTTGCTCATATGCATTTTCCATTCCGTACAAGAATGGGACGATTTCTCAGTGACTCGCTACACGATCTGCCTTATATACTTTTAACTTAGTGTCATATATGTGTGGCCCAAAAATGTTAATAATATGTCCAATATGCCTGCCTAATAACTCCAACTTCATTATTCTTTGCCCCCTTCCTACAACGCTGGATGTGCCGTTATTTTTATTTATATCTAAAAATAAATATAAATTGTCAAATATGTCCAAAAAATTAGAAAATTTTAAACATATTCAAAACGCCAGGCGGTCTCCTTTTTTATTAGAAAACGTCTAATAAATAGACAGTTTCTATTTTTATTAGAAAATGTTTAATAAGTAGGCAGTTCCTAATTTTTATTAGAAAATACCTAATAATTAGGCGGTTCTTAGATTTTTTTTTTTTAATTTGGATAGTTGATGCCTAGAGTTTTGTGACTAAATTTGTAAATATTAAAACAATAGAGAAAATATAAAAATATTTAAATATAGTTTTGATATATCTATCTTACGAATTGTTTGAAATTCCTTTTTTTAAGATGATTATTTGAGAAAATTTGTTTATTGATTTATTATGATTTAGTTTTTTCGACTAAATTTATTATGATTTATTAGTATGGTTTATATTTGACATTTATAAGTATGATATAGCAATGATATAAGAGAAAGACGATATGCAAACATAAAGTAGGAAATATAAATAAACAGAGATAATGCAAGCATAAAATGACAAATACAGTAGACCAAATGTAAATCATACAAAACAATAAAAATAAAACTATCGTCTAACCAGAGGGGGACCATCACTTCGCTGGGTGTCCTATGGTAGTCCTGTCGAGCATATATCATACTTATAACTGACTATATCATAATTTATGTTTGCATATCGTTTTTTCTCTTATATCATGACTATATCATACTGATAAATATAAAAAAATAAATCATACTAATAAATCATAATAAATTTAGTCAAAAAAATCGAATCTTAATAAATCAATCAACAAATTTTGTCAAATAATCGTCTTTAAAACAAAATTTTCAAACAATTCGTAAGATAGATACATCAAAACTATATTTAAATGTTTATATCTTCTCCATTGTTTTGATACTTAAAATTTTTGTCAAAAAACTATAGGCATCAACTATTCAAATTTAAAAAAAAAAAAAAAAAAAAACTAAGAACCGCCTAATTATTAGATGTTTTCTAATCAAAATAGGAACCGCTTACTTATTAGGCGTTTTTTAATAAAAAAAAGGGATTGCTTAATTATAGGCATTTTGAGTATGCTTAAAATTTTCTGACTTTCGCAAGCATATTTTGAAAATTTATATTTATTTTTGGATATAAATAAAAATGGCGGCTGGATATGGATCAGTGGTGGTTCCGTGCCTCTTTCATTTTTCTTTGCTCCCGACAAGGAAAGTAACCTTTTGTACCATTAATGTAAAATAAGCCAAAAGTTTAAGAATTTTTCTTCAAAGCGAAATATGTGAAGTCAAAAGATATCAACGCAACGACGCGGTATTAACTATTAGAAAGAAAAAAAAAATCATTAATATTTTGATACAAAAGAAAGAAAGATAATTATTGTATGTTGGCCAGTTGGCCTAACAAAAAATAGATAACATAACAATTGCAACCAAGATGATTGTGTGCATCCCAACAGAAGGATCTGCTACCTTACTGGATATATATAAAATTCCCATAAAATAAAATTTAATAATATTCCAGTCATTTACTAACCCTTTTTTTTTGCAGAGAAAGATCATCAACAGCACACAAAAATGCATGCATATGGTTGGTACCATAGTGACAAGATTCGCGAATAATTCCCGAATTATTCGCGAATTATTCAGTTTTTTGGTGATGCCGAACCGAACGCCGAATTATTCGGTTGAGCGAACTTTGACCGAATAATTCTCGAATAATTTGTGAATTTTACGAATTTTTCCCAAATTATTTCCGAATTTTTCTCATAATTTTTTTTTTTTTGGTTTTTTTTTTTTGCTCTCTTTACAGAACTGAGATCTCTGATCCGAATAATACCGAATCATTTCCGAATTCTACTCGAATTATTTCCGAATTATGAATTTTTGATCTCGTCGAACCAAATCCGAATAATTAATTTGTCATTGTCACTATGGTTGGTACTAACAAATAAGAGCCTATCTGTTGATATGTGTTGAGCGAATTATTATATATTTGAACTCAAGTGCAAGCATGCAAAATATAAATTTATAGCAAATGAATTATTTTACTCACTTTCAATTATATTTTTGGTGTACATTGTTTTCTGGGCCGGTAGAAGATGTCATTCACAAAGGCCCACAAAACAAAAATAAAAAAAATAGTACTCAATTATCAATATTTATCCAACCGAGGATTAATGCAAAAACATATTTCCCACCGGCCAATAATATTTTTTATGTTATCTTTTAATTTAAAATAACCAATTTTTTGAATGTTTCATTTAAGTTTGATTACAAAAAATCATCAACTTAGACATTAATATAACAATGATTGGATATAAAATTATTAGTATCATCCTAACCGAAAATTGTTGCTACCTGACTAAACATAAAAAAAAAAATTTAATACAAGAATAACAATATAATTATGTTTGAGATATTTTGACTCTTAATTCACGGGGAAGAAGAAAGAAAAGCAGAAAAAGATGCACAGCTATATATTGAAAATAACATAAACAAAGTTGGTTGCATTGAAGTATTAGAAAGCTGATATGTTGATGCGCAGCAAAACTAATCATTATTTTGCAACTTTTTTGCGTGAATGAAAATGAAGTATAACAATTAAGACCTGCTGCCAACAAAATATAACAAGCATACTAGAATCTAGAAATCTGACAGGTATTACATTTTAACAAAACAAACCCTAGAAACTTCTGAATTTGCATCAAGTCTTTTGTCAACATCTTCAATAGAACTAATCCTTGTATCAAGATACAAGCATAAAGATTGTATCCTGCACAACATCCATATCCATAAGAAGTAAATTTCCTAACAGATCCTTTGCATCAGAAGGAAACATACAAGTTAGATTAGCAATTGCATTATATTTCTGGTTCCTACACCAAAATTGTGCTACTGCTATATGATCTGAGTACCTAAGGTTGGAACACCCTTTCTAACTTCACCCCTGAAAATAAGCCTATTTCTTTCAAGTCACAATGACCATATTACTGCATCCCTAATTAGCTCTACCAAATTTTAGAGTCTTTTATAGAAATACATGTACCTATATCCCACAGCTCATTCATAGTAGTACATTCAAAAAGAAAACTTTAATTATTAAAAAGATAAATATGTGAATAGTAGTGAAAGCATATATTATACTTTTATCCATATATAAATTGAATTTTTTGGTGTAATTCTATACCTATACCGACGACTCATATATATAAATGGGAAAGTATCGCGAGAGTAAATAGTAACTATCCGCGAGGGTATACTGACAGAAAGGTGCTTTTTCTATTAGCGACAGTAGTATCTGCGAGGGTATACCGACAGAATTTCTCGCGAATAATGCACTACAAGAATGTTAATTATATGATATTAACAATGTAGCCGTCGCTCAAAGATGCCAAGTTTATGATCAAATAATGCATTTAGGACATACCTTGAATAATTGAAGATTCAATATTTTTATTAATATAATATCAGCTATTATAATTGTGAAAATTTGTAACATTACATTCTTGTTATTATGATATCAAGTTATCAACTATTATAACTGTAGGTATTTGTATTTTGTTTGGCGATTCTATAAACTCAATTATGCATGGGGGCACAGAATGGTCTAATTTCTATTTTCCAAAATGAAAAATATATATATCTCAAGCCGACGGATGTTTAATTGTATATTGTGCAGAAAAATGACAATGAAACACTAGCTGACCTTCAAATAAGAATACAGTTAAGGAAGCAGCTTGGGTCTGATGGGTTCCATAACCATTCGATCCGCTTTAAGATTCGTGCACACGGAAACTAATGCGAATACACACAGATATTAAAACGATGCGTACATATCTTAAAACAGATCGGACGGTTATGGAACCCATCGGACCCAGTTTAAGTCCGATAGACATCAGACCCAAGCTGCTTCCTACAATTAAAGGATAGTTGGTACAAGAAATGCAGTATATATAGCACTTATTAATTGTGATCTTAGCACGAGAATTGTGTGATGCACGTACGGTTTTAAATTTGTCCAGGCATGTTTTTCACCTAACTAATTAAAACATGAAATTTCTATGAGAACTCTTTTTTTTTTTTTTTTGAATTTTTTTGGTAGAGGCTACCAATGATTACAACATCCATGATCTGTTCATAATCTCAGGTTAATTACAATCTATAATGAGTTACCTCATCTTATCATCTATCCTATCCCTTCTCTAATTGCTGATCCTGTACAGTATTAAATCATCCAAAGCTGCAAGAAATTTCTATGAGAACTCGAGCACCAATAATAATATCCTCACGAAGAAAATGCTGGTACAGTTAGCTTTGAAAAGAAAAATATTTTAAATTTCTCTTGTTTTCAATTTGGTCAGTCATATTTTTTTATTTTATTTGTACGTTATACCTGTAGAGCTGATATTGTGATTGATCATTCAAATGCTGTTAAGTTGGGCACCTATATATGTACGACATTTACTGTAGAGTTAAAGCAGATCAGATTAAGACTAATTTTCTATTGACAAGAATCGGTCAGAACTGGTAGATAAAGGTCTGATATACTGTATAAAATCAATATTGATCTGAACCGTTAAATCTAAAATTCAATATAATTCACATAATTAAAGGTCTGATATACAGCATCCCCTGAACATATTATTTCCCCATTAAAATTGAAGTTACATTTTTTAGCCTTATATCTTCCTTTAGTCTATTGATTATTATTTTTTATTAGAAATTGAATTGATAATTATTTTTCTTGTAAAATAAAGGTCTTAATTATTCGGAACGTTTAATGCTAAGTCTGCCTTAAACACAAACACACACACACACAAATATTAGAATGATGTCAAAAATTAAACCAAGTCTGCCTTAAACATATCAAATAAGGAGAGGATAATCAATGGATAATTATTAAATATTAATAAAAAAAATATGCACATATTAAAAAAAATCCAAAACAATAAAAGAATAATATAGTAAAAATTTTATATACTAGTTAATGTTCATGGTAGATAACCAGTATATAAAATATGACGATAGTTCAACAAAATGAAAAAAAAAATGAAATTGAAAGAGAACAGATGAAGCTTTGTAAACAAATTGATAAATATGTATGATAGATCTATATGAAAGTACCTTTTATGTTTTTTTCATGTATGTTTCATATTCTTTTAATACTTTAAAAATAGTGCAATATGCTCTAATGTTTTAACAAGACAGAATCCGAACTTAATCATCGAGGCTTATAATATCGGCACCACGTACACTCATCAGAAGCCCTGCCGATAAAATAAGATATATTATCAGTAATTATTTTCATCATTGACTAGTACACAAATAACCAATTCTATTATAAAGCAAAATGATAGTAACCTCAACAAACATCATACACACTGATTATTCGGCATATCTACGGCCTTTTGAGTCTACTTAATTAAAACATACTTTATCATATCTAAACAACTAGAGGTGAAAATGGAACGGATAGTATTTAATCCTTATTTAAAAATTATATACATCGATATATATCCAATATTTTAATATCATTATTTAACAATAGTACTAAATAAATAAATATATTTTGAAATATGGGTTGGAGTCAAGTTATCCAACACATTTCAAACATGTATGTATTAACATAGGGAATCGGTGTAGGTTCGATGCCCATCGGACCTAGTTTGGTTTCGATGGGCACATCCACCGTTGAATCTTATCAACTTTAATCAAAGGGTGGCTCAACTTAACAGGTATTTTTAAAACGAATTTCATTTATTTCGAATGGTAAACCCGTTAAGCATCAAAATATCAGAGTCGCTCTCTCTCTCTCGTGCTCTGTCCCAATTCTCGCATAGGCGACGGAGGCCCCTCTCTCTCTCGCACTTTCCCAACTCTCGCACGGGGCGTCGCGTCCTCCTCCTCCCGCACGGAACTTCGCCGGCTATCTCGCTCACAGGTGCGTGCTACTTCTCTCTCTTGTACCACGCACTCTGTCCCAATTCTCGTACCGGTGACGGAGGCTCCGCTCTCTCGCTCTTTCCCAACTCTAGCACGACGTCGCCTCCATCAGTTCTCTCCCTCTTTCCCACACTGTGTCGACCTAGTTTGGTTCTTCGCAAGCGACTGACAGTGTTCAAGAGAAGGCCGTAGCAGCAACGGAGCATGCTACTCAGGCCGTCGAATCTTTACTCAGGTAAGGTCTCTCTCTCTCTTACAGCCACCCATTTGTATTTCTGCTTTATTTTAACTTAATATGGTTCAATTTAGCTAAGAAATGGAGTTGAATTAGGTACATAGAATGAATAATCTGAATGTTTGCTTCCAAATTAGGTTGATATTAGATGTGATTTGCAAAGAAGAAAATAAAATGATCGTTATTTTTTTTTTTGGAGTTTAAAAGTAGGGTCAAGTTCTTACTTGGATTTATTGATGGTTAATAAACAATTCAGGTTTTGAATAACTGGTACAAAACACAGAAAAATTGAAGAAAATTTTAGTACCTTATTACAAAAAAGGAATAAAAGCAAATTAGAAACCAAATATTTGTAAGCCACCTTTAATTAGAACTAGTACCAAGTGACCACGACATTGGAGATCTAATTTTTTTGTTCTTGAGATCTTACTTCATCATAACTAGTACCTGAAAAAAAAGAAAACAAAAAAACTGAAGAAATGGCTTGTTCTTGAGATTTGATACATGCTTGTTTTATTTTAACTTATCTCCATGTTACTTTTAACTGCTGTTTCTAATGAGATCAGATTCCTTTTTATTTACCTAATAGTTGTATTTGTTATATTTTCTTAGAGGTACACCCAAGCAAGATACTTGAAGGAAGCAATGTAGTCACTAATGAAGAACATCTCTAAACCGTACTGACAGGACTAGGTGCCGACAGAGATTAGGGAGACAATAGGAGATCATGGTTTAAACTTTATTGTAGTTTGGTGAGAGTTTGTCGAAGTTAACTATGTAATTAGTTTGTGAATTGTAAAAGTTTCATAGTTAGTGATATGATAGCTTGTTTAATGAAGTTTGGATATTTTTTAAATAAATATATTATATTGATAATAAGAAGAACAATAAAATATTATTATTTAATAATAGTAATAAATAAATATATAATATTAACAAAAAATTCATTATTTAATAATAGTAACAAATAAATAAATATGGAATATTGATGATGATGATGACGACGACGACAACAACAACATATTATTTTTTAATGATAATAACAAATATATAAATGGTTACTCCTATTAATTATTTTAAGCATACTTCATTTTTTATGTAAAGTAGCAAATCATACTAATTATGAGTAATAAAAAAATTTGATGGCGAGAGTGGAATTTGAACTCACACCATTTCGGATCAAAACTTTAATCTGGCGTCTTATACCAACTCGGCCATCTCACCAGCAGCTGTAAGACGTCTCCATATAACAAATATTATACCAATAATAATAAATTTAGTAATTATAGTTTTAGATAAATAAATATATAATATTGGTGATATTTTAGTATCCTCCAATATATTAGTGATCATTCCACAAATGATATTTTATCAGTCGATCCGATAAACTCAATTTTGCATTAGGCAAACAAATCATCTAATTTTATATTTTTCAAAATAAAAATATATCGCAATTCGACGGATGTTAGTACATTGTGTGGAACGATAACAATTAAACGCTAGCTTGCCTTCAAATAAGAATACAATTAAATGATAGATGGTACAAGAAATGCATTAGAGCATTTATTAATTACGATCTTAATAAGAGAATAGTATTTAGTCACAGCATTTATATTTATATATTTAGGCTTGATTTTTCTCCTAACTAGAAACATGAAATTTCTGTGAGAACTCACACCAATTATATCCTCACGAAGAAAATGTTGGCAATGTTAGCTCCGACGGAAAAATATTTTAAGATTTTCTTTTTTAATTTCAGCGAAATATTTTATTATTTTTATTTTATACATGAGGTCAGATATAGTATTGTATACGATCAATATTGATCTGAACCGTTAAATCTGAAATTCAACAAAATTCGCATAATTAAATAGGAGACCAATCCACCGAACTAATTAACCGTATCGGCTTAACATAAATATTTTTTTCATTGAACATTTTACTCGTATTATTGGACCAAAAAATTGATCAACTAATTAAAGTTAGAAAAACACTCTAAAAATAATAAATTTGTCATAGATACTTGTTATTGCATTCAACAAAACATTCAATGTTTTCAAATTTTGCATCAAAATATCTAAATATATTATTTACCCATTAAAATTAAAGTTCATTTTTTATCCCTTTTTCTTCCTTTAGTCTATTATTATACTTTTATTAGAAATTGAATTGATAAATTTATCTTTCTTGTAAAATGAAGGTATCATAATTATTCGTAACGGTTAATTAATGCGAAAACCACATCCACATGTGTGTTTCATTAAGCGGATATATATACAAATATTAGACAGACATCAAAATTTAAAATCAAATCTATCTTAAACATATCGGATGAGGAGCAGATAATCGATGGATAATCATTGAATATTACCAGCATATATGCACATATTAATTTTTTTTTCTTCTAAAACTGGCATTTGATTTGATTTTGTTATTCTGAGTAGAGATTTGGTTGTGTTCTGAGATCTCTATTTGGTAGTACATCTTTTTTTTTTTTTTTATCAAGTTAATTTTTTTCCTTGAAAAATTTGATGTTAATTTACTGGCAAATTCTGGAACAGATCAAAAAAAATTTGGACCGTCCATTTAGTTACGATCAAACAGTTCACATATTTTGTAAGTACCAAAACTCTCAGTTAAATTTAACGGAAAAAAATTTCGGAAGGATAAAATAGTCATGAAAGTATAACAGCGAATCGCTTGTTCTCTTTTTGCTCTTCTTTGGCTCTTTCTTGAGGATTTAGATCTGCTTAAATCCAAAATTCATGAACTGTAATTCTGAAATCTCTAAAATCCGAGATCTAGCCATCCAATTTTTTCTGTATGCGCATCTCAAAATAGCTGATTTTTCTATGCACGCATCTCGAAACAATTCAATAGCTGAATCTTGAATTTCAGAAATTTCAGAATTACTGATCATAATCATGGATTTCAGCAGATTTGGATCCCTTTCTTGAATATATTCGCACCTCCACGGCTCCGCCTCATTTCCAAGCCACGCGGCTACTTCCACGGAAAATTCCTCCACAGCTCCACCAACACTTCGTTTCTCCGTCAAGGGCCTCCAGAAAAAGCGAAATCTCCACTACAAGAAAAATATCATTTCCCGGCGCTAATCCAGCCGGCGTTAGAAAACATACCAGCATATAACGTAGGTGGATTCGATCACGCAAGTAAACGCCGGCCTTTCTCGCTGAAAGTAAAAAAACGCGATTTCTTTGGTGCCAGACCCAATTTTATGGCAAAACCCTGACCTTTCCACTCTCTCGTCTTCGCCAGACCTTTCAATTTTCTATATATATATATATACATTAGAGGTGCTGTGCAACGAACAGTAGTCAATTTTGGGTTACCGTTGGGGAGCGGAATTTAAATCAGGAAGACAAAGGATCGGGCAAAAGGGGCAAAGGCGAAGGGCAGGATTCATTACACATTATATAGCCTCTGCAGGTGGGTCCTCATCAGCTAAGGAAATAGAAGTTGGGGCGTTGAGAGCTTGTTTCTCTGACAGGAGGGGCTTGGCCAATCAGTAAGGGAGAAGAACTGGAGTCACGAATGGAGAGGAGCAAAGTCCGACACCTCCAGTATTCTGTTAGGTTGTTTCACTAATTTCTAATATGGCGGGACAATCTTCAATCAGCTATTTTTCTGTATCCGTATTATTTACTTTTTCTTACAAATTAGATCGCCTATATAAGGCCAGTACTTCTGTGGATTTAGTTTATGCAATTTTGTTATGAATTAGGAGAATGGCTGCTTGTCAGAAACTTCTTCTTTGGAATTTATACAAATTACACCTTGTTTCTTCTCTATTTCTATTCAATCTCTTGTCTACTTCTCTTATATCTCTTTTATACTATTTTAGCGATCTAAGGTTGTTGCATGCTGTATGATGCCCTCTTGCTTATATTGCAATATCCTTGTTACTAACCTCATTTTAATTTGTGTGTATCTCTTTGTTGTGATTGAATATGTGTTCACTGAGTGCTGGGTTTTTGAGGGGCTTCAAAAGGATTGCAGCACAAAGAAGTTCACTTGGTAATTAATTTTCCCATTTCCAGAAAAGTTAATTCAATTGTTATAGTATTCTTACTCATTTGGTTCTCAAGTATGAGAAATGTATTATCTGATATTTTGAATAAAGTATTCAGTACCAATTTATTTCTTAGTTAAATATGGTCCACAGCCCACAGGCTTTAGGTTATCTGATTTTTTAATGTATGCAAATCTCAGTACAAAATCTATTGCATGCAATTACTCAACCTCATCATTCAATGAATTCCCAGAGATTAATAACTTGTTAATATATATGAATGTATTAAATTTATCTTATCAGAAGAACTAAATTGCAAAAAGGCTTGAGCCTTTCAGTTGTCTGGAGATCAAATAAAAACTAAATTGCATGTATACTTAAGTTTAAGCCAAATTTTGCTTGAATTGACCTCAATTGTGCAATCAAACTGTATTGAGATATAGATTTCTAATGGCAACAGACATAACCTGAGTGTGTTCTGTTTCTAAAATTTGAATTATTTTTCCTGACAGGGAGCTGATTGGCAAGGGTGCTTTTGGGTCAGTTTACTTGGGAAGACTTTCTGATGGAAAACTCGTTGCAGTAAAAGTGTGTTCTAACGAAGCACAACTTGGTGCCGATTCATTTGTTATTGTTAATGATGTCAGTTAGAGTATTGGTATAAAACTAGCAATTCTGCCTAGCATTTTGTTTTGTGTATGTTCCTTGTTTATTAGGCCGTTGTGCTCATGGTCTAATAGATAGTCCATTATTTTGCTTGCTTATTATTTTAGGGGAGGATTTTATCTTCAGATTAGGCATCAAAATCTACTAGCTCTATAAGGTTTTCATTATGAGTAAAATAAAACAAATCTTGGTGAATGAGTACTTGCATTAGCATGGTGGACCATTGGTTGAAATTTTTGTATAGTAGGCTGGTTATTCAAATTTGTAAATTTTGAACTTATTATGATGAAGTGGCATATCATTTTTTAAAACTAGTGATTATTAAATAGATGTGTGATACTTCGGATGAAAAAATAGTTGTTTTTCTTCTCTGAGGCAAAGTAGCAAACACTTATTATGCAAAGGATTTAAAATTCATATGTAAGATCAAGGGATTAAATAGTGATTATCGTGTCATTGTGGAAAGACTAAGAACACTATATAAGATAGACGGTCATTAAATTGAGACGTCCATTGATAATCATGACAACACATTACCTATCGGATGACTCAGATTTATATATGTACAAATTAGGTAATGCATGTACAATAAATAGTATGAACCTTGCAGTTTGTGTACTTGAAAAGCTAAATTGGCATTCTTTGTTTATTCAGGACCGATCCAAGTTACATTTATTACAGTACAGGATCCATTGTACACCGAATGTTGAGTGTGATTTTATCTGCAACAGTACCCGGATTTGCTTGGTGTATATCAAAATATTTCTCTCCTGAGACTGGGACTGATACATACTGGTACTGGACCTGGCCTACACTGAATTAAGCTACTCAGCTAACCAACCCTATTTCTTAAATATTTATGTTGTAACTTGTAGATATGTACTTTTTATCTTTCAGTGAAATCTAGCGTCTCTGAGGATCATTTTTTTTTTCTCTTGAAAAAATAACAATGAACTGGTACCATAACTGGAATTATTCAGTACTGCTTGGCTGATACCAATACCATAGTGTTCTAAAAAAATAGTGAATGCCATTTTGCATCTTGCGCAAATGTTACTAACTCTGATATTTTACACCTTTGACAACTTATTATGTTTGGAAGGCGTATTCCTTGCTTAGATTCTTACTTTGACAAGGCCAGAACTTGGCATTCATTTTTTGACTTCTTGTATTGGTTGTCTTTCTTTCTATTGCAATTGTTGGTATAATTTTTTTTGTTCTTGGTTTGTCATCATTAATTTCCAGTGAAAATTGCTAGATTGAGAATTTAGGCTATTACTTGCAAATATGGTAATTATTGGGTATAGTTTGGAAAAATTATGCCAAAGATGGATTTGGAATGCAATGTCAAAAGTTTACCTCGGTTCAACGAATGCCCAATTTCTAGAACTGGTTATATATTAGGTTGCGATAGATGACCATATATAAGCAATATCTAGTTCTTGCCATTTATGGTTGGCATATTTTCTATATCTATTGACTATTTTTGTTTATGTTTTATAGCTTGATCTAAACCTTGAGAGATTGAGAATGGCAATTGAGGATCTACTAGGAGAGTTAGCCAAATTATTTTTAAAGCCCAAGTCCCAGACCATTTTATTTCCTCTATAGCAAATGGCATACGACTCAAAGCTGATACGGATACCTGACATGCGGTTGTTGGATCCGGATTAGTGCTTAACGTGTCTATTAATGGGTCTGTTATGGATGCTGGTTGCATTTGTAATTCTTCTGTTTTTTATTTTGGTTTTAATTTCCTCTTTATGGATATCCTAGTTGTAGTTTATTTCTGTTTTTTGGAGGTTGTTTTTGGAGAGGTCCAGTGCAATGCTACTGGTTGGGGGTGAACAGTGGTACTGGAAAAAGATACGAGTCTGAGCCTCTGAGGCATGGTTCTCAGTGTTGGTTTTACTTTGCAAGGCCTCAAAATAGAAGGAACTATATTGAGATAAGCTGATGCATATCAAATGAAAGTGTCAAAACTTGTTACTACCATCCTTTGTCAAACTTATGAAAAAAACTGCACATAGTTCTATGACTTGTTATAGAAAAAGAAAATTGTAGAACAGTGGTACTAGACAGTGGTACCGGAAAAGAGATGAGTCTGAGGCATGGTTCTCAGTGTTGGTTTGATAGGCGTGAGTTTACTGGTATTGTTACTGGTATAAGACATAGTATTTGGTGTTGTAATATTAATTTTCTTGTACTCAGTTTTTATCTTAATATATTTGAAATTTCTCTCTACAGTGTAAAGAACAGTTTAGAGCATGCATAAAACTGAGTAAACTAAGTACACTTCATCTCCATTGGTTTTATTGTTACAAAGTGTAAAGGACGGCTCCTGCCAATTTTTTCAAAAAAGATATGAATGGAGACAAACGAATTCTTCAAACAGTAAATATAAAATAGCATTTAACAGTGCAATATAGCATTTAACAGTAAATATAAAATAACTAAAGTATAAAGAAATTCGTCAAAACAACAATCACATTTGTAAAAAAATATGACAATCATTTATACTCTTCTGGACTAAGTATCATATCCCAAATGTCTTTTTGGACCTTCACCAGTGTATTTTTCTCATTAATTATTAGTTGGTAGACTAATTGCTTTCAAAATAATTCAGCATTCTCATCATCTACCTGTATGTTTAATATATGAATAAATTATTATAACAAAACTAAAAAATAAATCTATATTTCATAAATGAAATACCTACTTTCAAAGATACGCTGAACTCATTGTAGGTCATCATTTTCTGTGGAACCTCAATCACAACCACATGCCATTTGGTTATATCTATGTTTGAGTACTTGGTCCAGAGGAGATTGTCAGTGTCGAGTGCAAGAGATATCAAAAATTGAATGCCATTGCACTACAATTTTATAGTTATGTTAATAATTGCAAAAAAAAAAAAAAAAATACACACTGTTATATGAAGCATATAACTCACAAGCACTTACTAGATTGAGCATCAACTTGGGATAGCAGCTCGGATGCTTATGTGAAGAGTCCAATACTTGAAACATTTTTTTTTTTAAATTCAACACACCTACGTACCAATGCATACCACTATAATTGAAAGGGAAAAAGACCCACAAATTAATTTCATTAAACTAGTCAATATATTAACGTAGAAATTATGAAAAAAAAATATTACAATTTACATGTACGTACCAAATCATTTTTCAAAAATTCTTTGCCCGTTTCTTCCCACCTCCGGAACAAACGGTTTAGTTTCCAATTTTAAAAGTCTAAACAGTCAATCCAAACCGTTAGATATTCAATCTATATTAAAATGTGCTTGGATACCCAATTTTTCATTTTTTGGAACTTTTTTACTATTTATAAAGATATTTTGAAAATCGCTGATTTGATAAAACTTCTGCACCATTAAATTATTTTCTTAAAATAAAATATGAAATTTATAAAAATTTAAACATGTACATGGTTCACATTTTTTGTCTGTTGCACGCTCAAATGGTGTGAACTATTGCTGACAAGCCGAGAATAAATTTATCTGGCAAACTAAGTTATTTCTCTAAGTTCACTTCAATAAACAAACACATTATGTTTTTCATTGAAAATTATTTTTGATATGGAAATAAATTATTCATTTAGATTAGGAACGAACCTGGCCTCGGATGTTAAAAAGGAACTACTGATTAAAAAAAATAAAAAAGAGCAAGCTGATTGCTTTTATCAGTTTATGACATTAATAGAACTAACAACAAAACTAACTTTTGTCATGTAATACAAGTCCTTTAAAAGGTGCAAATTCCACAATTTGCAATTTCTACTTATCTTTCATGTAGTCCATTAATTTAGGTGTAAATTTAATTTTTTAAAAAGTATCTAATTTATATATTTGTGTGGATTTTCATTAAGCATAATAATATATCTGATAATATGTCTATTGTTTTTATCTGTATCATCAGCAATCCAGCCAATGCTTACAGAAGAAATGAAGAAGAATCAATCCATATTCTTTGTAAGTGGGGAAAAAAATAAAACCAAAGTCCGAGATCTTATCAGAAAAAGAACCATTGTCTCCAATCCATAGTTAATGGGAGCAGCTTGGGCGGATTTTTTTTTGGTACCACCTTCAAAAAGAATTTAAAAATAAAAATCCGGAAACAATTTTTTATCAAAAATATTACTTCTGCGGATTAAATCCGCATATTCAAATCGACCGAATCCGTAGATTGAGTAGGCGGATCTGGATCCGCGGACTGAATCAGCGGAACCGCGGATTCACGGATTGAGTCCGCGTACCCAATTTTTTTGCAGTATGCGAATTTTGGAGTGCATAAAGTATGCGAATTTGAACGATTGAGATATTATTTGAGTGTTGAGATTCCTGCAAAATGTATTATTTGAGAGTTGAGATTCGTGCATAAAGTATTTCAACGATTGAGATATTCCAAAACGTCTCGATATTCTAAAAAGTAACGCAAAGTTTGACTCAGAGGATGCGAATTCCCAGAAAGTAATTGAACGATTGAGATATTCCAAAACTTGAGATATTTGAACGTTTGAGATATTTAAAATGTTTGAGATTTGAGATTCGTGCATAAAGTATTTGAACGATTGAGATATTCCAAAACGTCTCAATCTTACGAAAAGTCACGCAAAGTTTGACTCAGAGGATGCGAATTCCTAGAAAGTAATTGAACGATTGAGATATTTAAACGTTTGAGATATTTAAAATGTTTGAGATTTGAGATTCGTGCATAAAGTATTTGGACGATTGAGATATTCCAAAACGTCTCGATCTTACAAAAAGTCATGCAAAGTTTGACTCAGAGATGCGAATTCCCAGAACGTAACGTAATTGAGAGGGTAAAAAGAAAAGAAATTCATGGCTGGGTGCGCGGATCCGCAGACTCAATCTGCGGATCCGCGTCATCACTCTGCGAATTGGCGGATCCGCATATTCAGTTTGCGGATCTGGATTCGCCTGCTCAGTTCGCGGATCTGATCGATTTGGATACGTGGATTCAGTCTGCGGGAGTGATATTTTTGATAAAAAATTACTCCGGATGATTTTTATTTTTAAATCTTTTTTGAAGATGGTACAAAAAAAAATCCGCCACTTGGGTCTGATGCCCATCGGACTCAAACTGGATCTGATGGGTTCATCACTATCCGTTGCTTTAAGATTCGTGCGCTCTACTTTAATATCTGTGCGCACTCGATATAATACACGTGTGCACGATCTTAAAGCAAATCTGAGTCCGATGGACATCGGATCCAAGCTTGTCACATAGGTAATGAACTGCGCAGAAGCAATCAATGAAGCAAACAAAACAAAAGCCACTAACCCTAGGGGTGTTCATCGGTTCGGTTCGGTTCAAACATTTGTGCGTTCGAATAATTCGCGAATTTTACAAATTTTTTTCCGAATTATTCCCGATTTTTTCCATAATTTTATTTTTTTGGTTTTTTTTTTCTCCCTTATAGAACTGAGATATCTGATCCAAATAATACCAAATAATTACCAAATTATACCTGAATTATTTCCGAATCACGAATTTTTGACCTCGCTGAACTGAACCCGAATAATTGATTTGTCACTATGTTTGTGCTTGTGGATCATTCACGAAGGTCGACCCCATGCAAAATCATTCGCAGAAAGGCCATATAAGATCAGCCACGCGGTTGGCCAGAGTGTTTTTGAGCGAATGCTTCTAAGTTCTAACTAGAAAATTTTCTATGCAAAAAAATTAAAATAAAAAAGAATCCGATTGACATTTATTTATATATGGTCAACCCTGAGAATATGTAGATACAAATAATTGATGATAAAATTCAAATTAATTTGCAAGGAGATTTATTAATTTCTGCTGACGTCAAGACACTGACCCAATTATAATTTACTCCAACAAACTAAAAGAAAATACCAAATTCATATCATCCCCTTTCCCCCTTTCTTGAAACTGTCATTTCTAAAACTATGTCAACTCATAACCTCTCTATGGAACCAACACCAAATCACCATGTCAAAACATGTTGCGACATTGCGGGGACTTTGCAAATCGTCGCAATAGCCCTATGCGCGTTTGCTATCTTGTACGCAATCGTCTCTTCCGCACGATGTCTTTGTTGCCGTGATCACGTCGAAAGTGATAACATGCCAAGCCCTCCTGAACCGTCTGGTTTGGACCCAACATTAATCGCATCTCTCCCGATGTATCAATACACGTGCCAAGGTAAAGGAGACGAGCCGGCATCCGATTGCACAATTTGTCTAAATGAGTTAGATGAAGGGGATGCTGTGAGGTTGCTGCATGTTTGCATGCACTTGTTTCACAGAGATTGCATTGATTTGTGGCTTGAGAAGAACAATACATGTCCTGTGTGCCGCTCCGGGGTCATACGCAGTACCGGAGAGGATATAGAGCTGCAATAGAGTTTCTTTTTATTTCTTTTCTTCTTTTACTGAATTAATTTATACAAGCTGACTTGTTAAATTGCTTTGTTGTTGTAAAATAACATTTATAAAGTTTATAAACTTTTACAATAATTTTTATTATCACCATTATTTTTTAAATTGTGGTAGTTAAATATAATCTGCTAATTTCATCATACTCAACATCAATGTTGAAGCTTTTTCTTAAGAAGGTCTAATGTTGAAGCGTTCAAGAGTTGAATTTGAAGTTATGAAAAATAACCTGAATAATTCTAGAATGATGAAAGTAAGCTCAAAGATGCACTGTTATGGAGGGAGAAATCGAATGTAGTTTTGATTTTATTATTTTTTTGCTGGTTTTATTTTTTTACTGTTATATAGATTTGAGAGGCTATATCTGTTTTAAACATATTTATTTTTTGTAAACTTGATAGTCACTACTAAGCAATTTAAAAAAAAGAGAGATAGAAGTAAGCTCAAGAAAATAATAAACCAAAACCTTACTCAAGCCTGAAAATATAACTATAGAATCTAGTTACAACCCATATCAGCATTTTTTTTTTCCATTTACATGAAAAAAAGAAAAGAAAACTAATGATATAAAACCAATTCACAAAGTATCAAAGAATTAAGACATTCTTGTCAACAACCTCACTCCTGATTAGTTTTCTTAAGGACTTTACAATCGAACAAGCCAAAAAATTGCTACAATATTAAAAAATAGTACTTGAAAAAGAACATCCAAGGATTAATTGTTTTCACATGACAATATTCATTGGTTTAATATAAATCCTCAATTAGGATGGTGATCCTTTGTACAGTTCCGGAGTAAAATGACGGATAATTTTTTCTAATTTTTCACCAACTATTGTAAAAAAAAAAATTATAAATATATCTGTTGTCAGCTACGCCCGCCAACCTACAAAAATGTAAATCTACATTAGGGTTCTTTTTCAAAATCCTTTGAACAATTGTAACTAATTGGGGTCAATAAAATAGAAACTTGAATTCTATTTCTTACTTAAAAAACATTCATTGGTTTAATAGACATGCTTTATACCTTTTATGGTTGAATATGTGACTGACACTTGGCTATAATACATTAAATTAAAAGCTTGAGATTTCATTTTCACATTTTTTAGTTGATTTAATTTATTATTTATCTCATATATAAGAAATCCAAGAATTGTTATTCTTAGACCGACATTTTCATTTCTCTCTTAATTGTCTTTTATCAGGGTGCAATATCATATTATATTTTAAGAATTCAATATAACTGTCAAAATCTTATTAATTGTAAGATAGTTAATTACTAAAAATTAGGAGTTGGGCTGACATAAATATACTTGTATTTCAACTGAAAGACAAACTGTCCAAAATTTGTTTTTTTTCCCAAACAGTCTGATGGAAATCCAACACAAAAAATCAGTATATTTTTTTTATAAACAATTGAACAGTATAATTTTACAAATATTTTTCCCTTCACCAAATACACATTAATAAATGGATATCCGTGCTTGCGGTACATTCACAGTTCTATGAATGTCGACCACATGCAAAATCATAAGCTGAAAGGCCATATATATATATATATATATATATATATATATATTGTTTGATAAAAAGGTCTAAGTCCATTTCTTTGCAGAAACCCGAATAACTTACAGTGTTTTAACTAGCGATATCTCACATCAAAATGATATCCTTGACACCTAGCAAATAATAATAATAATAATAATAGAGTTGGGCTACAGTACTTCGCGAAGTAAAGCGAGTGCTTTACTTCGTATCTATATCTTCAATTTCAAAGTTCAAAACGTCGATCCAAACCGTTCAAGTTGATCTCCAAATTAAATTGTACTTGGAGATCAAACTTTACAATTTTTAGAAATTTTTTACTATTTTTTTGGATTTTTTTAAAATCACTGTTTTTCAGAAAATCGTGGACCATCAAAATCAGTGATTTTAAAAAATTCCAAAAAAATAGTAAAAAATTTCTAAAAATTGTAAAATTTGGTCTCCAAGCACAATTTAATATGGAGATCAACTTGAACCGTTTGGATCGACGTTTTGAACTTTGAAATTGAAGATATAGATGCGAAGTAAAACACTCACTTTACTTCGCGAAGTACCGTAGCCCAACTCATAATAATAATAATAATAATAATAATAATCTAATTGACATTGAGAATGCTTCTAACTGGAAATTTTTCTTGCAAAAAATAATAATAATAATAAACATAATCCAATTGACATTGAGAATGGATTCTCTGGCTTGAATTGCTTCTAAATACGCTTCCTACACTACTTTTATCAATTCAATCTTAAATCCTTGACATTTATTTATATATATATGTACGGTCAACCCTGAGAATATGTCGATACAACAATTGATAAAAATTCAAATTTGTACGGATGAGAATGGAACGCATGTAGATTTATTAATTTCTGCTGACATCAAGACACTGACCCAGTTGAAATTTACTCCAACAAACAAATTAAAGGAAAATACATACATATCATCTCCTTTCTTGAAACTGCCATTGCTAAACAATGTCAACTCATAACCACTCTTTGGCACCACCACCACCAAAACGCCATGTCAAAAGCGACACGGCGGGTACTTTGCAAAAAATCGCTATATCACTATGCGCGTTTGTTATCTTGTACGCAGTCATCACTTGCATACAACGCATTTGTCGCCACCGCATAGAAAGTTATAACATGTCAAGCCCTCCTAAACATCCTGGTTTGGAGCCGACAGTAATCGCATCTCTCCCGACGTATCAATACACGCGCCAAGGTAAAGGAGACGAGCCGGCTCCCGATTGCACAATTTGTCTAAATGAGGTAGATGAAGGGGATGCAGTGAGGGTGTTGCCTGTTTGCTTGCACTTGTTTCACAAAGATTGCATATGTTTGTGGCTTAAGAAGAACAATACATGTCCGGTGTGCCGCACCGGGATTATACATGGTACCGGAGAGGATATAGAGATGCAATAAAGCCATTTTTTTTTTAATTCCTTTAATGAATTTATACAAGGCGATTTGTTAAATTGTTTTGTTATTGTATATAAACATTGTAAAGTATAAAAAAAAATTGTCAGTATTTTTTATAATGACCAATATTTTTTTTTGAAATTGTGGGAGTTGAGTATAATCTATTTTTCATCATACTCAATATCAATATTGAAGTTTGCAAGAGATGAATTTGAAGTTGAGAAACTAACCTGACTAATTTTAGAATGATATAACTCAGAATACCCCGTCCAAGATGCCACTTGTTTTAAAAAGAAAGTGTATTAACTACGGATTGATTGATTTGGTATTGAAATGTCTGCAGTTACCACTTTTGCCCAGGATTGACCGTTTTCTCAAAATTATGAATATCTTAGTATTGTAAATAGCATATACAATCAGTCATGACTCATGAGTTGGCGGTGATGGTGGCTGTGGAGCAGTTCTTTGTTCTTGCCACAAAACCCAAGCTTGCTATGGAGAAGATCCGGACAGAGACACCAAGGGAGCGAGAGGGTGCCTGGGGCTTCGTCGGGAGATGGGTTGGGGACAGTAAAACGAAGAGAAAGAAGGGTCCACAGTGAACCGGAGAGAACTGAAGACTCTGATCCAGGCATCCAGTGCTCTGATCTGCTCGAATCTTGACGCTAATCATAGGGCTCAGATGTTGGGAAAAATAAAAAAATAACGCTCAGATCCAGCGCTCTGATTTGCACGGATCTTGACGCTAATCTAAGGCTAAGATATTGGGAGAAATAAAAAAAAATAATGCTCCGATCCAGCGCTCTGATTTGCACGAATCTTGACGCAAATCTAAGGCTAACATATTGAGAGAAATTAAAAAAAAGAATGCTCAGATCCAGCGCTCTGATTTACACGGATCTTGACGCAAATCTAAGACTAAGATATTGGGAGAGATAAAAAAAAATTATTGAGAAAGAAAAAAAAGAATGCTCAGATCCAGCGCTCTGATTTGCACACATCTTGACGCAAATCTAAGGCTAAGATATTGGGAGAAATAAAAAAAGGGTCCACAGTGAACCGGGGAGTACTGAGGACTCGGATCTAGGCATCCAGCGCTCTGATTTGCACGAATCTTGACGGGAATCATAAGGCTCAGATGTCGGGGGAAATAAAAAAATTAATGGCGAGAGTGGGATTTGAACCCACGCCCTTTCGGACCAGAACCTTAATCTGGCGCCTTAGACCAACTCGGCCATCTCACCATTTTGTTGACAATAAATACACCCAATTTATTATATTTAATTTACGTTAGGCCCACTTACAGTAAACTCGAATTGTTGGAAACTTGGAGCCTATATTTAAAACCTTTTCGACCCAGAACCATGCGGGCCTAAGTCTAAGAACTCTGTTATACCGTGGGCCGAAAAACGTCCATAAGAATTATTTTTTCAACAAATTCAATGTTTTATTCAAGCAGAATAGTAGTTAAAAATATTTTGTGAATATTTTGGTCCGGTGGGCCCTCTCTGCACCTTTCCCTTGTTCTCTTGAGAGCAATTTGGGTCGATGCCCATCGGACTCAAACTCATGAGAGCAATTTGAGTTTGATGGGCTCCATAGCCGTCCGATCTGCTTCAAGATCCATGCATATTCTTTAATACCCGCACACACAGATCCTAAAAGAGATTGAACGGTTATGAAGCCTATCGGACACAAATTTGAGTTCGATGGGCATCGGACCCAAACTGCTCTCTGTTCTCTGATAGTAATTCTTATGGAACTAAAGATGTGGACCGACTATTGAGACCTCAAATTTCAATCAAATAAAAGGTGATACTGATACAAATATACCATTTTGGATCGACAATGTCACGGTTTGGTAGTTGAGCTTAATATGTGAAAATGTACGGTATAAATAGATATGTTTGCGTAATCACCAATTACGGCATGTTCGGCTTTCAAAATTTCATAGGAAATTTCATGGGTTGGGATCAAATAGAATTGTTTTCCTTTTCAGCGTTCGGCAGACCAAAATTTTCCTCAAAATTTCTCATAGGCGTACCCAATATGTTCCCATTTCAGTACAAATTTTGAGGTTCAAAAACCCGGTCTCAGACCTTATTTTTTTGTTCCCAACCAATCTCATTTCTGTCCTTTTCTACTTTTTGTTTGAAGACGTGGCAAAACTGCCAGCTTTTATCCACCTCCACTATTCACCATCTCCAATCTCTCTTTCTCTCTCTCCAATAACTGTAAGGCTTTCAATAGGTTATATATAAAGTGATCAATATTTATTCATTTCAAAGTGTGGGACTAAGATAAACCAACGATCCGGACGGAGCCCATTTTTTCAAAGGTAACAGATGCTGATAACTAGCTTAACAAAGTATTCTTAAAGACAAATTATTCTTGAAAATTCAATTTACATACATAAATAGTTTGTTTATAAATGTTATTTTTTGGTAAATGTTTTCAATTATTGTTTACTTATTTTTTTATTTATTAATATTTTTATTTTATTTGTATAATTTTAGCAGTAATTATTAGTAGAAATATTTCATCTATTTAATCAATTTTATATTAATTGCATTATTATAAGTTTATTAATAAAAATAATTGTATAATTAAAAATATCAAATGAAAATTTCTATATTAATCTATTTTCTTAATTTATTTGTATCCATTTATAAATATAAAATATAAAATATTTAAAAATATAAAATATCATCTATTTAATCAATTTTATAATTTAAAAATATCAAAATATCAAATATCAATTTTCTTAATTTATTTGTATCCATTTTCTTATTTAATTTAATTATAAAAATATTTATATTTTTTAAAATAATAATTAGTAATTTATTTATAATATTTATATTTTATGTTATTTTTAATCTATTTTATTTATTTATAATATTATTAATTTTATTAATAAAAATGATTGTATAATATTAATTATTTTTGAAAGAAAATAAGATTTTCCACAACTAATTCCACGGTACACCCGAACACTCATTTCAACACATTCTCATAATTAATCCCTTACATACCCATAACTACGGGTTCCCACATTTTCAAAAGTAAATTCCCGTCCCAATCAAATTCCATCCGAATCCCGTGACAAATGAACAAGCTCTTAAGGAATAGGAACAAATTTTCTATTATGGGTATAATAAATTCACAGCCCCAGCGTTCAACAAGTGACTGACACCTCACAAGAGCAAGAGTCCAAAAATGCCCTAAATAAAACAGCTGTCTATTTTAAAAACATATATACTTCACTACTAATTTTGTCCGAATCGCCTCTTGATTTTATGAAAATGCACCAGAATTTGAATTACCAGGTACGTATGGAAAAGAAAATTAAACAAAATATTTAGCTATTTGTGTATTTGAGACGTTAATTAACCTAAAATCGATTAAAAGACATTTTAGTATTTTAGAAACTAGAGATATCTATTTAATTATGATAATCAATTGTTTAGGGATTGAATTTGACTGTTATAAAATTATAAATAAGTATTTTATAATATAGGAGGGTTCAAATGCACCATCATTTTGTGCTCCAATATGCTCCATATTATTTATTTCTGTTTTCAAAATCCGACAGTCAATCCGAACCACTCAAGATGATTTTCATAATAAAATATGCTTGGAGATCAAATGTAATATTTTTTAAAATTTTTTTACTATTTTTTCCCTTAGGTACAATATCACTTTATCGGATGATTCAAAATCTTCTTAAAACAGTGATTTTGTACCTATCTAAAAAATATATAAAATTTGGTCTCCAAGCATATTTTATTATGAAGATCATGTTGAGCGGTTCAGATCGACTGTTAGGACTTTGAAAATAGAGATAAAGAGTGTGGAGCATATTGGAGTACAAAAAAATGTTGCATTTGAGAATTGAGAGTAGGTCCGATGCCCATTGGACCTACTTTGGTTCGATGGGTGAAATGACCATCAGATCTAAATCAAGATTTGTGTAAACTCATTAAAATTCATGTATGTATTTTTCAATTTTCATGCGCACAAATTTCGATGATAATTGTATGGTGTTAGAGCTAATTGAACTTAAAAGTAGGTCCGATGCTCCTGTCTAAAAAAAACCCTCCTCTTTATAATATTATATAAACAATGATTAATATAATTCATCATCGTGTTCATAATAATTTACGGTCTCTCCTAACATCTAATTTAACTCCGCTATTTATTATGATAGTCAATTTAAGTCGAAAATTCTTTTGACTTTTTAGAAAGATTAACAAATAAAAACTATTAACTAAGAATTAAGTGGGTTTGGTGTGAAAATTGTTATAAGCAATCAAAATGCCCATCAATTGAATTTTTTTTTCTGTAAAAGATTAACAGATTAATTAAATTACTACAAGAAAAACATAATAAAATGATGATTATGCAACGATGAGATACAATGCCGTCGTATTGGTAATAATGACGGCTAAAGCAACAAATGTTGATGATAGCTGCAAGGGCAGTTTTTTTTTTTTAAAAAAGAAAGTAAATCAAGTCTTTTATTTCACTCGATGCAAGAAATGCGAAGTCATCCTTATGATTTGAATTTTTTTAATTACATATATTAAAATTAAATTGATTTAAAAAATAAAATAGTAATATATGTATATGTATATGTGTATGTATGTATGTATGTATAGTCTGGCAAATGTCATAACGTTATAATTTCAATTTAAGTTATAACAAGTTAGTTTTATGATTTCAAAGTCTAAACGGTCGATCTGAACCACTCAAGATAATCTCCATATTAAAATGAGCTTGAAGACCAAATTTTGTTTTTTGAAAGATTTTTACTATTTTTTGGAATATTTTTACTATTTTTTTAGATAGGTACAAAATTACTATTTTGATGGAGTCCAGCTAATGTCATAATGTCATAATTTCAGTCTAAGTTATAACGAGTCAGTTTTGCAATTTCAAAGTCCAAATAATCGATCCGAACAGCTCAACATGATCTTCATATTAAAATGGGCTTGGAGACCAGATTATATATTTTTTGGAACTTTTTACTCTATATATATATGGTTTATATGGTTTAGTACTTTCATAAAATGTTAAATGTATGTTTGTAGCTTAGTGGTTAGAATTTCATTGTGTAGTTGTAGAAGTTTAGGTTTAAATTTTACTATTATGCATTATGCATTTTATATTTTGAGGAGGGTTCCAATGCACTATTATTTTTGTGCTTCAATATGCTCCACATTCTTTATTTCCATTTTTAAAATCCGAACAGTTGATCCGAACCGCTCAATATGATATTCATAATAAAATATGTTTGGAGACCAAATTTTATATTTCTTAGAATTTTTTACTATTTTTTACATATATACAATATCAATTTATCGGATGGTCCATAATCTCCTTAAAACAATGATTTTGTATCTATTTAAAAAATAGTTAAAAAATTCTAAGAAATATAAGACTTGGTCTCAAAGATGTGGAGCATATTGGAGTACAAAATAATGGTGCATTTGAACCCTCCTCTTGTATTTTAGTTCCTCCAATATAAGTTTTCTAATTTGGTCTTTGCTCATATATGGGGTTGAAATTTTAAAACTACATCACGTCTAGGCGATGTCAATGACCGTCTTAGCAATAATTAGAGGTGCTACTTTTACTTGATTATTCGAATATGATTCGGAACCGAACTGGATTCGACTCGGATCCGGTTAATTTGGATAGGATATGATTTAAAAAAATTATGTATACTGTTACAAAATTAATAATTTAATATCCAATTCAGATCCAAATCGGAACTGATATTGTAATGGATAGGATATGGGTTTGATTTAGTTATCCGACCCATAATCGAATCCGACCCGATACCCATATAAATACATGATAAAATATATATATTAATAACTATGAAAATATAATTTTGCATATAATCAAATCAACAAATGTCACGCCAGTAATAATATAAAATATTTTATATATTAGTTTTTTTAATAAAATTTATTACTCTGAATATATTTTTCATTATTTATCTTGTATATCCTACGCATAATTATGAAAATTTATGCTCTCATTGATATGTCCTTCACAATGAATCTCATTAAAATCAAATATCAGTCAAAAAGTATCCTTTTTGATCTCTTTTCCTATCAATATATTACATTATAAAAATATCTTTCATCTTCAATATTTTACTTTCTAAAAATTTATATCTCTTCTTCAATATTTTGATTTTCAAAAGTTATTTCTCTCCAGCCTCCTGAATTCAAAAGCTATTAACAAAAAACTAAAAACTAAAAACTTTCTAACTCTTTTCATTACACCATGAGTACTCCAAATAATCAACAATCAAATTCTGAAAATACTATCCAATAATATAAGAAATTATAATTATATTTAAATATAAATGATTTCTAAATGCTTGAGAGTTGTGACATACCTGCTCCGGATCCGGAACCGGACCCAATAATCCATAAACAAATTATGTATATCTATCTATCCAGAATTAAAAGACTAGATTCGAAATATCTACAAGTAGATAGATATCTGAATCCAGACCCGACCCGATAGCACCCCTAGCCATGATAAATGGTCATTTTTTTTTTGGGGGGGGAGGCACTTCAACTCTCCTTTTAATCAAAACTCTAGTTGAAGTTGGGCATCTCAATGATAATTGACTCCGACATCCTCTCCAGTTGCACGGGACTGAACTGAACAGACAGTACATAGCAGATCTGAGCCTTCCATTCCTTACCTATGACTCGCCACACAATTAGGGAGTCCATGCCACAGCAGAGAATCCAGATTATATCCAACACGATACCTATAACCTATTACAAGTTCACAACACTACAGTCTACTAGTCCCCCCATCCCCTCCCTCTCTCTTGACCACCTCAAAATCACATGAAAGCTTTCTCTCTCCATCTCCTCCTACTCACCCTGGTCTTACTGAGTCCATCAAATTACAGAGTGGAGGCCAAATGTAACTTCCCGGCCATATTCAACTTTGGTGACTCGAATTCTGACACCGGCGGCTTCTGGGCTGCTTTCCCTGTGCAGAACGGTCCATTCGGCATGACCTACTTTGGTCACCCTGCTGGTCGAGCCTCCGATGGACGGCTCGTCGTTGATTTCCTAAGTAACGTGGCCTGAATTTCTCTATATATATAATATATGAGTAGAGATCAAGTTACAATAATATTTTTTTTCATTTTAAAGTCTAAATTGTCGATCCAAACTGTTCAACATGATTATTTAAATAAAATGTGCTTCCAGAACAAATTTTACATTTTTTTGAATTTTTTTACTATTTATTAAGATGGGTACAAAATTCAATGGTCTGAATTTGACTAGTTTTTGTAAAATACTTAATAAATAGTAACAAAATTCAAAAAAAATATAAAATTTGATTGGGAATCATATTTTATTTAGATAATCATATTGAACGGTTTGGATCGATGATTTGAACTTTGAAAATGAAAAAAACTGTTGTTGTAACTTGATCCCTCCTCATATATATTTTATCTCCGAGTAAATTATATATTTTACTTTAATTTCCGATTAGATAAAAAAATGCTATGTTATATCATTTATAGTACCAAGTGATCACTGATCAGTGCTGTGTGATGGCACTTGAGAGTTGAGACTGATGTACTATAAGTAATTCTCAATTTCTGGTCTTGCTTTTTAAGCGTGTTTATTTATCCTTTAGTTCGTTTCATGTTATATGTTTAATCATTATTATTAGTAGAAGTATTGTTTGATAAGGATAAGGTTAAAGGGAAATGCGTTTTCTTTTTCGTTTCCTTTTATTTTTATTTATTTTTTTTTTCTTTTGTTAATTTTATCAAAGAAATTAGTTGAGATGAAATATAAAGATTAAGGAATTTTTAGTGTCTGAGGGCGTGTTCGGTCACTCCACTGTTTTCACGGAAAAAAAAAAAAAATTCAGCAACTGAATTTTTTTTCCTCACGTGAACAGTAATTTTTAGTTCAATTTCCGTATCCATGCTTATTCTCAATGGCCCGCCGAACAGGCCCTAATTAGATCAGGAGATATGACTGATGCATTTTATTTGGACTCTACTATTTCAAATAGAAGTGCGATTATTTATTTATTGTGTCCTTTTTTCCTTAATAATTTAGATACTCAAATCTTCATTTATGATTTATTTTGTTTTTTCCAATTTGGAATTAATGCAGCTCAAGCCCTTGGGCTTCCTTTTCTGAGCCCATATCTCCAGTCAATTGGGCCTGATTTTAGGCATGGGGCCAATTTTGCAACACTCGCATCAACGGTTTTATTGCCCCAAACATCACTTTTTGTATCAGGAATAAGCCCTTTTTCTTTGGGGATCCAGCTTAATCAAATGAAATATTTGAAGGCTAAATCCCTCAGCCTAAGTGGTATGTATCTTACATCCCTTATTTAATATGTTTCTTTTTCATGTATTAACTTGGAATTAGCACTAGCATTTCTTTCTCATGAAAGGGGAAAAAAAAATTAAAATAAGAAAAAGTTTGCAGAGACGTCGAAATTCAAATTTTGTGTCGTATTAAAAAAAATATATTAAAATTGCAGGGCTTCCTCTTCCTTCTTCCGATGTATTCGCTCGAGCATTGTACACTATTGATATAGGTCAGAATGATTTCACCTCAAATCTTAAATCCATTGGAGTTGCTGGAGTCAAGCAATTCCTCCCTTCAGTTGTCAATCAGATATCTTGGACAGTTAAGGTGAGCAGATCAAAAAACAATACCTAATTTTTTGCAAAAGAAAATTGTCAAACAAAATATTAAAATCAGATTTTGAAATAGTATATTTCACCCTTTTGAATGTAGTGATGAAAATCTAGAAATATTGTTGGATGTATATTCTCCATTTCCCCTGGATATACACACACACACACACACATACTACATTACTGAACTTAGCACAAAACTCTTCTCCTTTTCTTGTCAAGACTTCAAATTTTAGGTAAGATATTAATATAAGTGACTCAATAAGATACTATATTAATAATTTTCCTATTGAAGCACTTAATAAGAAAAACAATTTGCAGGAGCTATATGACTTGGGGGGACGGAATTTCATCGTATCCAACTTGGCACCTATCGGGTGCTACCCGGCATTCATTAGACAATCGCCCCATAATGCCTCCGACATGGATCGGTACGGATGCGTGGTTTCATACAATAAAGCAGTAACGCACTACAACAGATTGTTGCTTCAATCCTTGAATAATATTCGAGGTGTTGTTCCAGGAGCAAATGTTGTTTATTTTGACAAGCATGCAGTGTTGCTGGAATTATTCCAGAATCCAAAAGCACACAGTAAGTTTCACTGATCAAAATCATTATATATTCATTCAAGGTGCCAAACTAAATTTGAATTTGTCACAAAACTTCTTGTTTATGGCACAACAGGCCAGTAAAAATCCAATAGGAGAGATTCAACTTGTTAACAGCCATACTAAATAATAACTCAGCAATTAATAAGATGATCTGATATATAAAACTTTTACAGGAATGGGAACTTTATTTGCAAAATCTAACGGACACTAAAAATTAATGTTTTTCTTGAATTAGGTTTTTACTACGGTACAAAAGCATGCTGTGGGTATGGTGGCGGGGCGCAGAATTACGATCCAGCCGTATACTGTGGTAACAGTAAGGTGATCAATGGCCAAAATGTCACGGCAACTGCTTGTGGGGATCCACAGAACTATGTCAGCTGGGACGGAATCCATGCAACAGAGGCAGCAAACAAAGTTATAGCCTCGGTTCTGCTCAACGGGTCCCGCTCCAACCCTGCTTTCGTTTTCTCTAAGTTTTGTGACTTGAATCCCATAGGATGAGTTACCATTTCTTAGTATCTGCATTTCTGTTTATTCTGATATTGTACTGGCTTAATTGTTTACAAATATTGTGAACGATCAACTTATCGGACAAGCTTCAGTGAATAATAATAAGAGCTAATATTTCAAAACTCGTGCTGGGTAAATTCCATATTTTTTTTTCCTTCAGAAATTGAATCAAGGAATAGAGCAAGAATAGAGCTAATCTCAAGATTGAAAACAGTAGTTAATCCAACATTTTATTGGGTTAGTAAAATAGTAAGAAAATCCACAAAAAACAAACAAAGAATAGTTCATATTTGCTAATTCAAACACACCCAAATGTAAAATAGAACTTGGAATAGTGCTAAACCGGATTAATGGCTAACTTATGATCATTCATATCTACTCTGTGGTCAGGCCTTCCGTCACCAGTAGTGTCATACCTATAAGTTAACTATAACAAAATCTCAAGTGAAACATGTTACTAAGAGCATATATGTTCCACAACTAGCTGTGTTAACGAAAAGGGATGAACAAAGATGGAGTTTACCTCCTCTACATCCCGAATTGATGAACAAAATCACTAAAGGGACGTTTAGATGAATCAAGTAAGAATAGAGCTAATCTCAAGATTGATAATAGTAGCTAATCCAACATTCTGTTGGATTAGTAAAATAATGAGAAAATCCACAAAAGATCAATAAATAATAGTCCATATTTGCTGAAAATTGTTGAAATTGTTGAAAATTAAGTAAATAATGTTGAAAATTGAGAAAACCCACAAACGTCATTTTTTTATACTTTAATTTAAATTGTTGAAAAATTAAAAAATAATATATGAAAAATATAAAAAAAATTTAAAATAAGTAAATAATGTTGCAAAAATTATTTTTTAGAAAAAGTTATTGGTCATCTGAAATTAGTTGAAAAATTCAAATTATAAACATTCATTAGACTAAACTAGAGAAAATAAAAATCAGTACTACATGAGTACCAGTATCACTGAACCTATGCTAAAAGAAAAATCTGCATATTCTATACATACCAAAAAAAGTTGGATACTCTATGTTTCATATCGTGACGTGACGTGATTGGTTCGCATGATGTGACGTGACGTGCAATTTTCGCTCGGATGCGGTCACGTCACATGACACGCGAGTCACATTACGTAATTGACACACGTGACGTGACGGGACATGACTAGTCACGACATGACAAATTTCCTTCTCTACTCACAGACGAATTTTACTGTTCTTATGGACTGGATTTTTTTTTTTACGTGAACAGTATGTTGGCAGAACAGGACCTAAGATTGATGACTTGATTGGACAGCACATTAATTAAAATTAAAATTCTATCTTGAACTTAATTTAGTTCAGGCTTTCCGTCAAACACTCACGATTACCATAACACCGCTTTAATAGTGGATTTTTTTTGTGCCACTCGGGTTTAAAAATAAAAAGCACTCGGAGCAACTTTTTATCAAAAATACCACTCCCGTGTACTGAATCTGCGTATCCAGATCGATCTGGATCCGTGGCCTGAATCCGCGGAGCCGCGGATTCGTGGATTGAGTACGCGTACCCAATTTTGATGAAATGACGGAAGCAAAGATTAAACTATGCGAATTTGAACGATTGAGAAGTATTATTTGAGTGTTGAGATTCGTGCATAAAGTATTATTTGAGAGTTGAAATTCGTGCATAAAGTATTTGAACGATTGATATATTCCAAAAAGTCACGCAAGTTTGACTCAGAGGACTCAATCCGCACGGACTCAATTTATGGCTGGGTGTGCGGACTCAATCCGTGAATCCACAGGTCCGCATCCTCAGTCCGCGAATCCAGATCCGCATGCTCAGTCCGTGAATCCAGTTGATCTGAATGTGCAGATTCAGTCGACGGGAGTGATATTTTTGATAAAAAAAGTTGCTCCGGATAGTTTTTATTTTGAAATCTTTTTTGAGGGTGGTACAAAAAAAAATCCGCTTTAATAGCAAATCAACTGCAGAGCATAATTCTTGAAATTTCAACGAAATCACCATTAAACATCCGATGTGATTGTGAACAAATTAACAATATTAACTGAGTCGTAATACGCACAATCCAATTTAACGAATGATTGGGAAACATCCCAAATAGCGCCCGGCCCAAAAGCACAAACACCAACATTGAAAAGTACATAAATTTTGCAACTCAGTGGCATATATAACAGGATAAACACCAACATACTAGAATTAGCCTAAATTCTGATAAGACAACATCAAACCATCACATGGGACTTGAAAATTAAAATCACTGTTCTACTGAACTAAATCTTAATAATAATTAGTTGAACTATTCCATTCTTAACGGCTAAACAAAACTCGGCTGGAACCATATAGCTGGTCCGGGCACAGAAGTTGACAGCTCACAAAGGCCAAGCACCACCAACTCAGGCTTGCCATCATCCAGCTTGGAAAAACAGATGTCTTTCAAAACTCGACCAAGTTTTTTGCCAGAAGGTGGCACCCAACGACTGCACTGCATGTACATACAACCTCCATGAAGTGAGTCCCACTCATCAGCACAGACAGCCAGGTAGTTGTGCTTACGCCCGTGGAAAATGATGGCTTGGCTTGTGTCAGCAATCCGCTTCAGCTCCATGGGCTGCTCTTGGACCTGGTAGAGCTCAATTTTTTGACCACGAACACGAACATTCTTACGTTGTTTAGTGTAACGTACAGCAACAACGTAAAGCCCAGCTTTCCCCTCCAAAAAGAAGAATTCAGTTTTATCTGGTGATAACTCTGGCTTGAAAATGTATGTAGCCTGCAACTTTTGTTGGTTAAGGTCGCAAATTAAAATCGCTCCATCATAGAGTAAATAAAAATTTCCATTGTTGTACGCCGCATCTTTTAAATGTGGATTCAGCACCGAATAGGCGTCTTCACCACCCACCACATTCATCAGGTTATCCGTCCAATAATGGTCCCCGACATGACAGAAGAAGATCTCCCGGTGGTCATCGAGGAGCACCATGATGAGGCAGTTCAGGTCAGTTGGATCCGCAGAGAAAGTCATCTTGGTGATGTCAAAATCTTCCAGAGAACAGTTTATGGAAATCTTGTGAGCCCCGGGAATTTTAAACGGAGGGAGCTCCACACGAGCCCGGGTTAATGGGTTTAGTAAGAAAAGCTCTATACCTTCAGGAGCCACAAGCAGGAGCCAGCCACGGTAG
The DNA here is from genome assembly GCA_024447775.1 of Carex cristatella. NCBI lineage: Eukaryota > Viridiplantae > Streptophyta > Magnoliopsida > Poales > Cyperaceae > Carex > Carex cristatella. The sequence goes on along the minus strand of JAJHPF010000028.1, from coordinate 2,035,939 downwards.
GAGGCGCAGCACATCTTGCCGATGGTCTCCGGGAGGTGAATCTTGTGCATCTTGTCTTCCCAAAGGTCGTAGAATAGACGGATTCCATCATCCGCATCGGGGTCGTACGGAATCATCAGCCATGGAAGCTGATGAGGGAGGTGGCGCGGCTTCTCAAGAGATGCAGAGCGCCATGGAGCACAAACGGCCCTGAATCGAACATAGTCGGCAATGGATTTGACCTTTTGTGAAATCAATTCCAGCGCTGGTGAAGGGAGATTGGCCCAATCTGGAAATGCTGATACCAAACTTTCCATTTTGGAGGCTTTGTATTTACTCAATTGGTTTGCTTTTCTTAATTCGAAAAGAGGGTCAGTGAAGAAGAAGCTGGAGCGGGAAGGGTTTTAGCAGAGACTTATAAAAAGGGTTGAGAGGAGATTTAATATTTTAATATAAAAATCCTTACCTCAGGTCAGGTGTCTTGGAAACCCAAACTCCCATAGCTACTTCATATTTAGTTCAATTTTATGTTGCCCTGTACAACTACAGTACAAGGGATCTCAAAACGAATCCAGTGATGGGATCACACACATTTGGATTTTAGATTGGCACCGTTCGAATCTATCTCGTGAAATACGAATCCAGTGATGGGACCACACACATTTGGGTTTTTATTTTGGCACCGTTCGAATTTATCTCTTGAAATATGTGCGCTTCATTTTTGGATGAATCGTTTCAGATTCAGAGAATCAGATGGTACCGATTTAATACTCAGTTGTTGAATTACTTCGCTGGATCCGAATTCCATAATAACACTAAGAAATAACAAAATGTACCTTTTGTTATAAATAAAATAGAGAATCGCTACGGTGCTATGAATAGCATAGAGGATCTCCGTGCAACGGTTCAAAATTTGTGTTTTTAAAATTCTAACGGCTGATCCGAACCGTTTAACATATAATATGTACTAAAATGTACTTCCAAACCAAACTTTATATTTTTTAGAATTTTTTTATTATTTATTAAGTATTTTACAAAACTGCCGTTTTCAGTGATCCAAAATTTTTCAAATTAGCAATTTTGTAAAATTCTTAGTAAATAGTAAAAAAATTTCTTAAAAATGTAAAATTTGGTTTGCAAGTACATTTTAGTACAGATTACATGTTGAACGGTTCGGATCGGCTGTTAGGATTTTGAAAACTCAAATTTTGAACCATTACACAGAGGTCCTCTATGCTATCCATAGCACCGTAGCCATTCCCAATAAAATATTAATGTAGATGTTCATCTATTTGCAACTCTTCAATTTTATAACTCCCAATATTAATCACCTCAATTCATTCCCCACTACTATTGGAATTCATTTTCTCATTTATTATTGGATTAATTTAGATGGCTTGTCATTTATAATTTGTAGCCTATAAATAGAGGCTTTGTAATATTGTATTGAATATATGTAACACACATGAGAAATATATGAATAAAGAAATTGTCATTTTTTTATATGTTCTCTCTCTTGTTAATTGTTTATTTATCTTTATTTTATAACACCTTTCAGAAAATATAAAATAATAACAAAATAACAAAGACATACATAGAGTTATGAACTCGTAATTTATGTATCCAAATTGCAACTCGTGCTGGTAAGAAACATGTAATTTGTGAAATGCTATCTATTTTCACTTTTTACTTAATTTCTATTGGAAGAATCTTATTTTTTTTTTATGCTTCAATGTTTGTTAAATTATTTATTTTTGAAATGCTTGTAATTAGTGTCAACATTTACAATCAATTGAATATAATTTTGTCAATTTGTCATTTTATCTGCACTTGTAGTAGTACAAATATGGAATTACAATTTTGATATATGTTTTAGCATTACTTAATTGCTGTTTTATAAATAACGTCAAAATTATTTTTTTAATAATGTTACATTATCTATATTTCAACGTTAGATTTGTTTTTTTTTCTCACTATTTAATTGAATAACTTTAAACTATTTTAAATTTTCCTCGTTTGAAATGTATTTGATTTCAAACGTGTAATATAACTCTTAAAACAATATATTATTAGAAATTCTGAATTATTTATTTATTTATTATTATTATTATTATTATTATTATTATTATTATTATTATTATTATTATTATAATAACAATAGAAATTTAAAACTTTTTAGAACATGATAAGCACCGGAACAAAGTTTATAAACCATGATTTGGTTTTAGGTCAGGAGAAGTAAATTGGGAAAGAATAATCCTTTCCTAACTTCCAAAAAAAAGGTCATTAGTAACCTAAAAGAAATCTGGTTTGAACAATCTAATTCATATGATTCTTAATCGATCCAACAGAATTGGATTATTTATAATGATTTCTTCAGTAATTTACCTTTTCAATATATTTTTAGCTCATACTAATATAATAATTAATATTTTTGTTATTGTATTTTTTTTTCATGTTCAGCAAACTTCAAAGGTGGGGAGTTTTTGATGAACTTGACATTAATTGCATTTTGATAATTCTCAAGTTGATGACTTACACTCTGATCGGAAACCTCTCCTCTTTCACTAAACGCGATTCGGAATCGGATTTGAAAGAAATTTGCTGATCGGAAGAGAGCAACGAATGAGACTTGAGTCCATTCCATGCGATTTGAGAGGGTTGAAATCGCGCTCTGAAATCCAACCCAAAAGCAAGAGATTTGGCGAGAAATGGCTTGTCGCTCGTGAAAGCTCCTCTCTGGCCTTTCTTCCCTTTGTGTTGCCGTCAGATATCGAGATAGTGAACCAACAAATTCGGCTATCAATCGGTGCCGATCAAGTTAGCTTCTTCTTCGTTTTCTGCGACAGGTGAGTTTATTCAACAGAAGCTCTGATTTTCTTCATCTGTGCTTTCGTTTTTCTAACCCTAATTTTTAGGGTATAATGGCATAATCAGTAAATTAGATGAATTTGAAAGTTAGTTTTAAGAAGATTAATACTGAATTGTTTTCTTCAATTTAAAGTTTTCGATCATCAAACTTCAATTCACAATCTTCTCTTTTTATCTCAGTTCTTCCGAATTGAACTCAAACTTCAATTCACAATCTTCTCTTTTCATCTCATTTCTTCTGAATTGAACTAAATTTTTGTTCATCATCGTTCCGATCAGAGTGTTAATGTATTAGTTAAGTTCGTAACTTAATTTGCATGAATTCGGTCGGATTTGAAGTGAGTCAAACTTGTAATTATGCCTCTCTCTTTTTGAAAGGGTAATCTATCCTATCAGAATTAATGCAAGTCAGAGAGAATGGCTGTTGTGTTATACAGCAAATTCGCATCCTCTGAGAATGGCGGGCAACCGTTCCAATACTTTATGCAAGAATCTCATAGGGCCGTTCGGCAACAAAAGATTGAGAGCTTAAGGAACGCTAAGAAACCGATATTCGGTTGTCTTAATCCACAGGTAAAGGATTAAGTGCTTAAGGAGGAGGTATATGTACCTTAAAGTTCAGGCAGGGGATTAAGATCCGGGCCAAAGAAGACTAAAGGAGGTAATATTAATCCGTGCTAAGAAATTGGTATTCGGGGAGATTAAGCAGCTAAGGAACTTAAAAAAAGCGGATTAAGTCTTAAGGATGCTTAATCCACGCTTGCCGAACAGCCCCATAGGCTGTAGTCACACGTCAGTCTATCAACTTTAGTCTTTATTATCTCTTTTATTCAAAAGTGCCCACTTAGATTTTCAAAGCACAAAATTTATCTTAGATGATACCACGGAACACACACTCTCTCTCTCTCTCTCTCTTCATCTGCTTGATCTCTTTGTCATCTAGGATAGAGAAAGAAATACGTGACACGTCATAACGTGACGTGACAAACACGTTGTGATTTGGTCACGTGACGTGATCAACTTTTTTTTTCACGTGACATGATCAAAATAATGGCGGATGGTCACGTCACGCGTAGTGTGACTATATGTGATATGATCACACGTGACATGACATGTCGCGACGTAAATTAGTCACGTCAGTTTTTTTATACTTTAATTTAAATTGTTGAAAATTTAGAAAATATATGAAAAATATAAAAAATTCTAATATAAGTAAATAATGTTGCAAAGATTATTTTTTAGGAAAAATTATTGGACATCTGAAATTAGTTGAAAAATTCAAATTATAAACATTCATTAGACTAAACTAGAGAAAATAAAAACCAGTACTACATCAGTACCAGTATCACTGAACCTACGCTAAAAGAAAAATCTGAATATTTTATACATACCAAAAAAGTTGGATACTCTATGTTTCATACCGTGACATGACGTGACGTGTAATTTTTGCTCGAATGCAGTCACGTCATGCGACACGCGAGTCACGTCACGTAATCGACACATGTAACGCGACGTGACTAGTCACGCTGTAACAAATTTTCTTCTCTAGCCGCCATGTGTAGAGATTTTTTATTGCAGGGGCTTTAAAATCCGTGTAGATCTCTTTAATAATCGTGCTAGAATAGATTGGATAGTTTGGATCTAAAATTCAAATTAAAGTTACGCTAAAACTGTTGGTGCACGCCCTCAGTCCGCGAATCCGCGGGTCCGCTACCTCAGTCCGCGCACCAGGGTTCGCCTCCTCAGTTCGCGCACCTGGTACTAATGGATGCGCGGATTGAGTTCGTGAGAGTGTCATTTTTGACAAAATAAAGGTTCGGGTGCTATTTATTTTAAAACAATTTTCTGGAGTGCTGGATAAAAAAAATCCGGTTGTAGACTGTTAGCGTCCGTGATGGTATTGGATTGGACAAAAGCTAATTATACAAGTTTAATAACATAGAATTAGAGATTCTTGACAGCACTTTTTTTTTAACATAATTCAGATGAATAAAGTTACACTGAAATTTCTATATTTGTTTATCGGTCTATCAAACTCTTCTGAAAGACAACCTCACTGCGGCGGCAGTGCTATCAAAATCGAACTGGACTGGCGATTTAACCGAAAAAAATCAAACTTGGCAAGGTTCTGAATAGCAATTATCGCGTCATCACGGAAATGCTAAATAAAAAGCTATCGCAAATAGTGTAGCTATAGCGAAAGCTATCCTACATAGCATTTTTGTTTAAAAAATATGTTTTATATTTCTACTCATTATCAACGTTATTTAAAGTACCATATAGCAGTAAGTAACACAAAATTGATTAAGAAATTATAATATTCATATTAAATCAGTACAAATTCAAATTGTAATTCAAAATATTCCTAATAATATCATAAATTATCTATCTTTTTCCATTAAAAAAAACCTAAACATAATGGCATAAAATATCTATCTTTTTTTATTTAAACTCAAAAGCAATTCGGATCTTGAAAAAAAATTCAGTTTAGACCTTTAAATAAAAGCTTATGTAGCATGCAGCTCAAACAGCGGTCGTAACTGAAGTAGCGCATTTTTATTTCATAGTTTATTATTTAAGGTCCGAAAATATTATAGCGTTGAACACTGAGACCCAGATATCATTACAGTACTCGTACCAAATATCTGGTACCATCTTACTGCCTAAACTAACTAACAAACAATAGCACCGAAAGTTATGAATGTGATACAAAACCAATTAGCAACAAAAGCAGATACAGAGACGAACAAAAATATTACAACTTAATATGAAAAGTTCAATAAAACTTAATTTCTTCCTGGCCTTGTCCTGACTTAAGCATTTATACCGGTACTTTTCTTCATTGTCTGTAACCTGAGAAGGAAGATCCTCAACATCATATAAGGCATAATTAGAAGAAAAAAAAATTAACATATGAATTATCACATCTACTTTTACACTAATAAGAAACTAATGAAATAATTTTTGAACCAATAGATTTTAAAGATTTTACACAAGCACCTTTAAAACAAACATTATTTTTTCTAACCAAATTACCCAAATTATTATTCCTCTAATTAATTCAACAATCAATGTTTCCTTAAGATAAATTTTAGTACTATACCATGCACAAATCAGATATTGTAAGACAATCAAATTGAAAATCATTAAACGATGCAATCCAACTCCAAACTGGAATTAACAAATTTCATTTAACAACATAAGAATATGTTTGGTTGCAAAATAAAATAGTTAGAATATCTCTTTTGCGAGTTGTCTTATTATAATAGTTAAATCTCACTTTTTATAAATATACTATTATAATATGACAAGTTGAATTTCATATTCTAGTTATTTAAACTCAACCAAATACATAATAGACTGTTCTGAATAATCTAGCTTAAAAAATTATATATTCTCAACCCAACCAAACATATATTGGTGGGATATAATTTCCCCTTTTTCTTTCCTTTTTTGAAAATCTTCACAAAAGTTGTGAAGTTATGAGATGGAATCAAACTCTCGACTTTTAAATACAACAGTCCTAGAATTTTTTTCTAACCAACTATACTACCTCCCCTTTCCTACAATTTCCCCTATTTCGAAATCAATATTTCATTTAACCGATAGTATGCCTACGAAAGTAAATGTAGTTATCCTTCATTCATGGTTATAAATAATAACAATAACACTAATATAAAGTTGTATGAAACAAAAATTAATGACCAAAAATAATGTCCGTTTTAACTTGGATTTAATTTATCTAGTTAGAAAAACATTGACCGTAATCATTTGTCAACTCAAAAATATTTATATGTTTTAGTTTCCACCAACATATTAATTACTATATTAATTGTCACAACTAATGGTTAAAAAATTCGAATTTTATGTAGCAAAATAACCCTAGCTATCTTCCATGTATAGGAACATCATGTATAATCCTATATATGCGCAATCTCGTGAAAAAAAAAAAAAAAATTTATGCCAAAGGCTTCAACAAAAATTATGTGACGAGACCAACTATTTTTGGTCATATAACTTGAGTTTTCTACCTAATTAATTAGAAGCATGAAGTTCCTGTGATGATTCCATTTAGGGCCTCTGTTCAGCAAGCCATTGGGAACATAGTGACAAGATTCGCAAATAATATCCGAATTATTCGCGAATTATTCGGTTTTTTGGTGATGCCACCGAACGCCGAATTATTCGGTTGACCGAACTTTGACGGAATAATTCCCGAATGATTCGCGAATTTTACGAATTTTTTCTAGAATTTTATTTTTTTTGTTTTTGCTCCCTTGCAGAACTGAGATTTCTGATCCGAATAATACCGAATTATTTCCAAATTATACCCTAATTATACCCAAATTATTCCCGAATTATGAATTTTTGATCTCGCCGAACAGAACCCGAATAATTGATTTGTCACTATGATTGGGAATGAGCATAGGTACAGGAATTGAAATTGAAAAGTACTGTTTATGTGGAGAAAAAAGTTCAGTTGAATTTTTTTTTCTCACGAAAATATTGAGGTGGCCGAACAGCCCACTAAATTGATATCTCAAAACTAGAGGTTCAAATCCTATGTGGAGAAGTGGATGTAACTAAGCTGCATTGTTGGATCATGACTCAGACAATATACATGATACAACATTGAGTTTAGAAATATAAATTGTAATTAAGAATAAGATAAATGAAATGAATATTAATAACAAATTTTATCAATAAAAAATATTTGTAATAGAAAATAATAAGATTAAATGATTATTTATCTTATTCTTAATTACAATTGTTATTTCTAAACTCATGTTCCATCATGTATGGCATACCCAGATTTATGGCATGTATCTTTTGCCTCCTTTTCTTTTGTATCTCGTTTCTTTGGTTGGGATGAGTCATAGCGGTCCATAATTTTTCTTTTTCTTTTTTCTTTTTTCCCGGTTTTGAGTGTATTTTTTTGCGTTTTATCCCGGTTTTGAGATTGCCATGGCGTTCTACAGGGACGCCATGACTCATTCCTGATTTTCTATTTTTGAATTTTCCCCACAACATTTCCTATTTTTTATTTTTTATTTTCCTATGAATAAAAATTTCGGTAGGATTTGACATGTTAATATGGAAGATAATTATTCTACTGAATAAAATACGGAACTTTTAATCATTAGTTGGACAATTAAGATAGTACTATGCTGGAGGAAACTAAAAATTATAAATAATTTTTAGGTGATAAATGATTTAGATTATTTTTTTTTCTAACTAGATGAATTAAATCTTAGTTAAACCAGGCATGCAAAATCCCCGAAGTATCGGCGGATTATGTTTCTTTTGAAGGGCACATCCATGAGAGAATTGTTATATATAGGACTCCATCAATATCCTACATAATAATAATATAGAAAATACATTGAAGAGTTGCGAGCTCAGGCGTTGCTTGTCAGTTACCCATGGATCTTACTTGGTGACTTTAACCTTGTAAGGTGGTTAGTGGATCGCTCAGGTGACTTGAGGGAGTTGGGGTTGATGGATCAATTCAATGAGTTCATATCGGATGAGGCGCTAATGGATGTCCCTCTACAAAATAGGGCATTCACTTGGTCGAATAAACGGCCTATTCCGACCTTCTCGCGGTTGGATCGTATCTTTCTGTCAGGAGATTGGTCTCTTTACTATTCGCACATAAGCCTGACAGCATTGGAAACTATTGTTTCTGATCATGCTCCAATGTTACTGACATGTAAGCATTTGCAGTCAACACCGAAATGCTATAAATTTGAGAAGATGTGGATGAGGTATTGGGATACCAAGCAAATTGTTCAGGAGGCCTGGCAACCTGCAACTCAGCCGATTAGTGGTGAATTGCTACAGGCAAAAATTGATCAAATGCAGAGCCGATTGCGGAGGTGGCACTTGCAATATTTAGGAAGAATTGAACAAGAACTGGCAAAGAACAAGCATCATATTCTCAACCTTGATAAATTAGAGGAAACAAGACCTCTTAATCAATCTGAATTTCTGTTTCGCCAGGGGTGCAGAGAGAATGCTTATCGTCTCTCTAACTTGATTGAGGTGAGATGGGCACAAATGGCTAGATGCCGTTGGCTTACTGAGGGAGATAACAATACCAATTTTTTTCATTCTTATGCCTCTGGAAGAATGAGAAGGAACATGGTTCAGTCACTACAAACAAGTGGAGGTTTGATTACAAATGAAACTCTCATACAGAGGGCTCTCTTTAATCACATGAAGGGTATTTTGGGTATCCGAACTGCAGTAATCCCTTTTAACCCAGGAGTGTTATATGATCAGGGCCCTGACCTTTGTTCATTACAGGAACCTATCACTGAAAAAGAGATTGAAGAGACAGTATTCAGTCTAGCTAGCAATAGGGCATCGGGCCCGATGGTTTGCCTAATGAGTTTGCTAAAGTATATTGGGAGGATATAAAATCAGAAATTGCGACACTTATTCAAGGTTTCTCAAGAAGGCACAGTGAGTATTGAGGCTCTTAATATAGCAAATATTGTCATGATCCCAAAAAAGAAAGAGGCCGTGCACCTCAAGGAATTTCGCCCTATCAGTATTATCAGTCTGATCCCAAAGATAATTTCCAAGTTGTTGGCAACAAGACTATCTAGATTTCTCCCTGATTTAATTTCTGTTAATCAGACTGCTTTTGTTCGGGGTAGACAGATTTATGAAAATTTTGTGGCTTGCGAGAAACACTGCAACACTTATATCAATCTAGAGACTGTGCGATTTTCTTTAAAATAGATTTTGCAAAGGCGTTTGATTCAGTAAATTGGGAATTCCTGTTCAAAGTTCTTCAAGCAAGGGGGTTTCCAGATAAATGGCTAGGGTGGGTTCAAGTTCTGTTGAGCACATCTACTTCCAGAATAGTGCTAAATAGACAAACTTCTGGTTTTTTCAGCACCAACAGGGCCTCCATCAAGGAGACCCTCTGTCTCCAATGTTGTTTATCCTGGCTGCAGATGTTCTTCAGAAAATGTTGGAGAAGGCCGGAAATTGTCTCTCTTCCAAAATTTCAAGAAAAATCACAATCCCGATCTTGCCCTTTCAATATACAGATGATACTGCGATTGTTGCAGTAACCGATATAACAACAGTGGTGACAGTTAAGTTGGTTTTGCGGTTATTTGCACAAGTGTCGGGGCTGCAAATTAACTTTGATAAAAGTTCGTTTCTCCCGCTAAATTTATCATTTCAGAATATCAAAAGGGTTGCAATTGTATTGGGTTGTTCTCAAGCAACGCTGCCGGTTTCTTATCTTGGCATGCCCCTGTCATTGACAAAACCAAGTAGACAAGCTTTTCTCCCTCTACTAGACAAGGTGAGGAGGAGAATTGAAGGCTGGAGAGGTAGGTTGGCTGTCTAGAGGAGGTCGTATTCAACTCATTAAATCTGTGCTGTCTAGTGTGCCCATTTACGTGATGACTGCCTTCTTTGTTTCGAAGTGGGTTATTGACAAAATTGATCGAATGTGCCGTGATTTCCTCTGGGGCAAAATGGACGGCCAAGGAAGGGGAGTTCATCTTCTGAATTGGGAGACATGTTGTTTGCCTAGAAAATATGGGGGCTTGGGTTTGCCGAATTTGTCTGTTAGAAATACATCTCTTCTAATGCGCTGGTGGTGGAAACTTTACTCTGAAAAACAGGGTCTGGCGGGGGTCCTCTGATTTGGATGGCTAACGGGTCCTTTTTCTGGAATCAGCTAATCCGCATTAAAACTCTATTTCATTGGAGTGCTGTCTGGACTGTAGGAAGCGGCAGCACTCTCTTATTGGTATGATTCTTGGGGGGAGCAACAGTCAATTAGATCAATTAAGGATGGTAAACCAAGACCACCTAGACAGTGTATTTCGGTTAGAAATATGCTGACTAAATGGCCGGTTTTGTTGTCACATGCGGTGGATGAAATTCCGGACCTAGCTGGTGATTCTGATGAGCTCGTGTGGAGATGGAGTTCTACTGGTGCTTACACTTCTGCCTCCCTCTATAATATTATTTTAACAGGGGGTCGGCTGCAATGGGAACATGCTCACCTGTGGCGTGCGTATGCTCCATCAAAGGTGAAATTCTTCATTTGCATGCTACTGCACGGTAGACTACTCACTCATGATGTTTTGCTCAATAGAGGGATCATATGTGAGGCTAGATGCATTATGTGCTCAACTTGCCCTTTAGAGACTACTTATCATTTGTTTTTTGCCTGTACTTATGCAAAGAAGGTCTGGGCTTGTTTTGGGAACCTAGTGCACATAATGAATGAGGAGCAAGGGGATGTGGGATGTTTCATGGCGCAGATACAGAGCTACAATTGCTGAACCCAAGCGCATTTGGATGACCCGTGTGATGGCGGTGCTGTGGGGCTTATGGAAACAGAGGAATGCTTGTGTGTTTGCCCGAAAGTTTAAACCTTATGTAGTGCTTGTTAGAGATATAAAGGAAGAGATGGAGCTGTGGCTTAAATGTTGTACACAATCTCAGGTTAGGGAGGTGTATCATGTAATTGGGAGGGTGTAGTTTAATTCCTGTGTTGATTTAGTTTGGTTGTATTAAACACATTTTATTTTGCACACCTGGTAGCTTCTACCTGGTTTTCAAAAAAAAAATAATAATATAGAAAATAATTTTGTTTTGCGTGTGGAGTAGGGCTGCAAACAAATCGAACTATTTCAGTTTGAGTTTGCCTTGAATTAATTTCGAACTAGGTTTGGTTTGAATTAATTTCAAACCGAATTTTTTATGAATTCAATTTCGAATTTTTTACAAACTTTTTTACGACAAAGAATAGTGATCGTAGTCGCCGAGAGTGAGAGGTGAAAGTCGTCTAGGGTTTCAGAACTGAGAGTGAAGGTTACGACTTATGAGTTATGACTTATGGCTGGACGGCCTTATATTTTAACTTTTAAGTCATCAGCAGAAATCAACAGTTCACGTTACTTTGAGATTCGAACTAGAATAGTTCGCGAATCATTTCGAACAAACCAGATCCAGTTTGAATTTAATTTGAATTAATTTTGAACTATTTTAAATCAAACTCGAATCGAATCACGAACTACGATTTTTTTGTAAGTCCTAGTGTGAAGGTATGAGAGGAGAGAACCGAATCTTCTTTCCACATTTGATTATCTTTATATGTAAGTTTGGTGATATTTATTTTAGTTTCCTAATTAAGTAACACGAAAATGGTGATGATGTAAATTATAATGATGCTTAAAGATGACCGTAATATTACTGTTTTATTGAGTTATGGCCATGCATTTAATAAAATAAAATGAAGGAATTGTGCATGATAAATAGAATATTTAAAAGGAGATGTTACAAAATAATAAACTATTATGTAATTACTTGGAAATAGTTGCATACTATTTTTTATTAAATTTCAAATTTAACTACAGCAGCATGTCTTTACTCTCCTAAATTGGGAAAAATGTCACGGCGGAGCCAATTCCGTCACGGAACGGTACAGTACACTTACGGCACGACACATGTGACTTTTCCGTGCTGTGACTCGCGTGCCGTGATCATCTTTTCAAAATTTGACACGACACAGCACGTTACGCTAAAAATCTATCACGGCATGGCACGTGGTCACACGAGTCACGTGTAATTAGGATCGTTAAGTCTTGATCAAATAGTGAATTTTGAATACACTAATCTAAATTATGAAAAAATAGTTAAATGTGAGAAACATGACTAGTTACGTTTGGACACGGCACGTGAGTCACGCCATGACCACCCCTCCACATTTTAGTCACGGCACGGCACAAGACCAAAATCACGGCATGTTAGCCATGGCACGTTTTTTCCACTATTATCTCCTAACAAAAACTTTGGTTTTATGTTTTAGCTTTAGGGACAGAGATTACAAATATAATCAATTCATAAGAATTTGTAGACTGTTAGCGTCCGTGATGGTATTGGATTGGACAAAAGCTAATTATCAAGCACAAGTAGTTATATTCGCGGTGGGCCCCTGGTTAATTCTACCAAATATTACGGTCCTTGTCTGCATATCTAGCAAGGTGGGCCTCTTAACAATTCTAGGCTGTAAATGGGCTGTAAATATGGCAACGACTCATAAACTCGACCATTAAACAAAACCTCTAGTACATAAAAACTGTTTCTACGCAGCGGAAACAAAATCTCTGGATCAGAACGGACCAGAAATGATCACCACACAGTACAGCTGTCACATCTTTAAAATAGTACAGAAGTTCTATATACGTCAGTCAGGTCGTATATATGAACAATTTAAAGAAACTTGGATTTTTAATGCTAGCAGCACCAAAAGTCCAAAACACACTAGACTACTGGTGCTGATACCAGTAAAAAAAGGCTCTTAAGCACCTTCAATCAGAAGATTATCATGTTAATAATAAAAAAATTGGAAGTATAGCAACAAAATTCAGGTGTGCACCTGTGCCACAATCCCCTTAAACGCCATTAGCCACTCTAGCAGCTTCAGTGAGTAAAATAAGGTTATTATTCTTTACATCCTCATTTGAAGTAACATCTCTCGAATTGCACATTCTGTATCATTTTTATTCGGTTGTCACTACCACATGCTAAAATCTCTAGAATGAATCCTAAAACTGAGGTTTCTTACCGTGAAGCATTGACATTAACTGATCAAAGACATGGGACCCACTATCTCTAAGACCAGAATGCATGTACTCGTTGGTCACCCATAACCTAATCCCAGATACTTTCGAGGCAGTCTCCATCGCCAATTTGAAGTTTACATACATGTCCTCGTAATAAACTGCAGCTGCAACTGGAACCTGAGATGGAAATAATTTTCCGATAATATTAGGGTCACTAGTATCTACTGGTAAAGAAGAAACAAAACCATAATATATGCATTCTGAATAAAGTAATATAAAACCATGCAAACGAAGAACAAGACATTTAGCCATTCACAGATAATATTAAAATTATATAGAAAGAAGAATAAGGCATTTTACCACTTAAGAGTACCTGGTTATAATTTAGGGAGTCGATATCATACAAAGGAGGCCAATCCTCTGCTTCATGTAACAAATGAGCTACTTCCTTCAATGGTCGCAGTGCATATATTTCATCAAACATCCAAGGAAATATCATCTGCATTTAATATTCACATCAAGAAATTCTGTGTTCTTAGTGGGGGGCTTTTGAGAAAATAACATCCAACATTTCTCAAATTTCAGACTAAGATCCAAAAATTTTAGATTCTTGCATTTAATCAGTTGCTTCTGTTTGGTACAGGTATACATTCAATAAACATAGGCTACTTTTTTTACTGAATCCCTTTTAAGCCAGAATCAAACTAAGCAAAATGATCTTCAATGTTGAACATATCTGGCCATGAATTTAGTCATTTTTGCTTGACCTAAAGTTGATTTTTAACTGTTGTTGTTTGCAAATGCAAGAAATGGTGGGGACATGTTGCAAAAATAAACCCTTCTTATTACCTTCTGAAAATATACAAACAAAGAATTGGAGAAAACAAAGGTTTTGCAACAGCGAGTAATGAAATTTAACAAAAGTTATTGCTTATTACCTCGCCAGTGAAGTATACAGGCCGATTTTCCTTTACTGCTCTAACAGGATCAAACAAGCCCTCATATTTTGGTTCGTTTCTAACCTTATGTGCTGACCACTTTGATGATGCACCCTTCCGAAATAAAAATATCATAAACATGTGCTTTAATATAAACAAAAACAATATTAAATTTAAATATTATAGAAAAAGCTAAAATAGCCACCTGGCAGTATATGGATTCATGTAATAGGGCATAGAGAGGATTCGAATCGAACTCCATCCAGCTCTCAAACTACAAAAGAAGTAGAAAGTAATATAACTGTGATGACAAATCAAAGGCTTAAGTCTTTCATTATCTACAATTTAGTCCCTGACATCACCAAGTCTCTTTCTATCAAACTTACAAATAATTTGCACTTATTTTCTTTTCCTAACTACTCAACATTTCAAGAACTGAATCAAAGTTGACCATAGTCCCAACTAAAAAACAAAGAAGCAAAAAGCAAACAAGGAGGCTTACAGCTTTCAAGAAAGAGAAACTTATTTTCTTCTTTGCACCTGGCACAAGAATAGGATCCCATATCCGCTCAAGCCTGTCATGGATTCACTTTTATTCACCCCTGAAATATAGGAATCGGTAGAAATGAAAAAAATAGAGAAAGGTAATTAAGTATTTTGCCTCTTACATATAATGAAGTCTTTCAAACCCACCGCCTGAGCCTAAGCCAACCAGTCCAAGGCATTGCAACCCTTTAGGTGACAAAATGCCTCCTGATGGAAGAGGCACCTATAGAGAAGGAGAAAGATACTATTTTAAAACTTATTATACATATTCATCATTTATCATTATTATTATAACATGAATGGTACATTGCAATATATGGTTACATGTGAATTTGTAATTCCAATCTACAAATATAAAAAAGCTATTGCAGACTAGCAAGTTTAATTCTGTGGTTTGTCATTATTAAAATTGATAATTCAAGCTTGCTTTTGTTGTTATGGTAATAATAAAGCCATCATCTTATTCAACGCAAATCAGATAAAAACAATGTATTAAGTTATTTCATACAAACTAAATACTTTTGAACACCAAAAAAAAAAGTCAGGTAAAATCAAGATTGAAGAACTAACCCCTCCACCTTCAATTTCACTCAGAAATTTAACCAAGCCATGAACAACTTCAATATCTTCAGGAAACCGCTTGTAGTACTTCTCATTCTGGCTCGCCACTTGTTCAAAACATGCTCTATATACTGAGTCTGCAGTGCACCCATTTCCTATTGGTGGTAACCCTCCGGTCAAAAGGACATGCTTCAGGCCTTGTGGGAAGAAGCTTAAATAGTTAACAGCGCAAAACCCACCATAGCTCTAAAGGGGAAATGTTACAGGGAGAAAAGAATACATATTTGTAAATTATTCATTGATCAATATAAACAGCACAAACTGTGGTTACACCCTGGAAGTTGCAAAAAAAAAAGACCCTTATGCGAAGGCCAAAGAGAGTTAAAAAACAGTAAAACCAATCTGTTACAACTTTCTTGTGAACTGAAATAGTATAAAATTCCCGCAACAAAGTTTCGACCTTCTGCTTCTTGGCAAAAACAGATATTAAAATTCTGAAGAATCAAGGGTCTTCTTTTAGAAATGTTCAACAGCGGAGGAACTTCTGTGCAATTTAAGGATAGTGCATGGGATTTAACAAAGTACTTAGGTGAATATGAATGATTTCGTGTTTCCTGTTGTATTGGTGTCCCCTCTTCTGATTTTTAATTTCTTTCGCCCCATCTTTCTAAAAACTGTTATTAAAAGCAGACAGGCTGGTGATCACAAACTGAGCAGGTACAGGCTGGCACCCAACCTTATCAGTGCAGATCACCTAGGAAAAGTACCGGGCTTTAGTAACTTCTTATGATGCTTATTGTTTAGTAGTGATACAGTAATTGACAAAATGGCACGTAAATCTCAGAAAGCAAGAGAAATTAAAATGAATAAAGTGGCATGTAAAAAGAGAGAGGCCATACTTGTCCCAGCACAGTCCAAGGCCAGGAATCCAAACACTCACGAATAAACTCTGCATCTCTGACAATGTTGTCGGCACGAAAATGCTTAAGGTACTTCACTGTCTTTGATGAAGTTTCAAATTGGGATAGGGATGATACTGTCAAAGGAGTTGACAAACCCGTTCCTCTCTAATTGACAGAGATAAATGATACAAGTACAAAAATTAGCAGATAATTCATGAAACCAAACAATTTATAATTGCTATCCAATTTTGTGCTGTGGCCCACTTAACCCTTAATTACAAATTGATGTCGAGTAGTCCAATTGAGCATTCATTGATCCGATTTATTTTTAATATAGTAGCATGCAATTGCCTACTAATATTTCATTAAATGGAAGAAAAATAATTACAAGATTCCTTGATTCAATTTGACATGACAGTTCACTGTAATTGCATAATTTACAATAATAAAACCAAACAAAAGATTGTAGAAACTTGTAAGAAATTCTGGGGTCAGATTGTTTATTAAACTTCTTGTATCTGTGCAACAAACCAAGCTTCATCAAAGATTAAAAATGAAATTAAGACTAGATACAACATAACATGTACCTGATCAAGTAAAATAACACGATATCCTTCACAAGCTTTCTTTAACCATCCACTGGCTTCTACTGGCCTTGGGCTTTCAAATCCAGGTCCACCTTGCAAAAAAAGCAAGTACGGCAATCCAAGCTCCTCCTTTCCAACTATTAAAAAAAACACATAATTTGACGCTGGAATGTAATGTCTACATACTATCGAAGTAATTATAAGAAAAAAATTATGGGTCAAATGCGAAATTACCTCCCACAACCTCTCGCGCAAAAACGGTGATCGTATCCTCTCTCGCAGTGTAATCTAAGGGAACTATGAAGCGATGTTCTCGGAGCCTGAGGTCGGGAACGGAGTACCACTCACCGGTGGTGTGCAGATCCGAGAATGGTGCCTCGGTCGATGACATTACGGCGATCGAACTAATGGTGCGGTGCTTCGCGGTGAGGGGGCGGGCAAGGCGAAGAAATGGATTGAAGCCTTGAAGGAGGTGACTAAAAGAGCACGCATGGGGTCGGTGCAGGAAGCGCCGAGTACTGGTTCCAAGAACCTGCCACGTAACGGACTGGTAGACTGACATTCTGACAATGATTGAAGGGGGTGCGTATTCTCTGAGATATCTCTTTTTTTGCGTGACCGACGTGTCCGGTGCCTATTCGGGGAACCGTAGGGGGGCAGTATTATTTGAGCTTTGATATTCGTGTGGAATGTAATTGAACGATTCAGATATTCCAAAAAATCACGCAAAGTTTGAGATATCTCAGAGGATGCGAATTCGATTGAAGGGGGAAGTGAAAAAAAGAAATCGGATAAACATATTGACGAAGACTTCTTAACTTCGTGCAGCGCATGATCAATAAGATAAGATGAAACAATATATAATTAGTGTGCTGCATGAAGTTAAGTTAGTTCTGTCCATATATTTATCCAAAAGCCTCCGCTCAGTTTCCGGAAGTATATTGGAGAAGATTGCCCGCCAGCTACGCCGTCCGATTAAACATCTGGGGATAAAGTTTGGTCCAAATGGCTTTGGATCCGACACCGTCCAAAGCCTCTAAAAATTGTATGATTAAAGTCCGAACAATCAATCCGAGTCGCTCAACATGATTTTCATATTAAAATGTGCTCACAAACCAAATTTTATATTTTTTGAAAAAAAATTACTATTTTTTTTTAGATACGTACAAAATCATTGTTTTTGAACGGTCCAAAAACAGTGATTTTGTACATATCTAAAAAAAATAGTAAATAATTTTCAAAAAATATAAAATTTGGTCTCTGAGCACATTTTAATATGGAAATCATATTGAGCGGTTCAGATCGACTATTCGGACTTTAATCGTGTGATTTTTAGAGGCTTTGGACGGTGTCCGGTCCAAAGCCATTTGTACCAAATCTTATTCCAAACATCTGACAGTAGAATAAGTTCGAATAAGAGAATTATATCACCATAATATTTCTGTTTAAATTCGGACCGTTCCATTAAAATATGCACGAATATAAAAAAGAAGTCATACATTCGATTTTGGATCGGATTGATCCGAATTTTGATCGGACTTTCGGATTTAAACGGAAATATTTTGTCACCTCAGATGATATGAACTTCAAGTAAGATTAGCTTTTTGGCAAACATTAGGAAAATTATAAAATGCCGTTAATGTTCCCGTCTTCTGCCCCTCAACATAAAAAAGGCATAGCAATATTAATGGTGTCCATTCAAAATCGTCCGATTCGTTTTTATGATTTATGTATTTTTTTTTTTGTACGAATATTATTGAAGTGGTGCGCACAAATTATCAATAATAGAATAAGAATAGAGTTAATCTCAATTTTGAGAATAGTAGTTATTCTAATATTTTGTAGGATTAGTAAAATAGTGAAGGAATCCACAAAAGACAAACAAAGAATATTGACTATCTGCTAATCCAAATACACTCAAACGTAGAATAGTAACTCAGAATAGTGCTAATCCGGATTAGTGACTATTATTCACCCATCCAAAAGCAAGAGAATAGGACAATTCTAAACAGACATTGAACTGATTTGCGTCCAATGTTCATCGGACACGCTCTGCTTCTTCTTTTTTCAAGTATTTGCATGAGTATCAATGTGCACCATAAAAGTTATGTGTACCAATTCAATTTGTTGAAAAGGATGAATTATGTAAAAAATATAATTCATCTTTTCTAACACATTAAAATTTTATGATGTTGGCTACTCTACTAATATAAACATATGAGAAACTTTTTTTAAAGAAACTTTTTCATGTACAAATCTCAACAAATTTGAATGATTAGGATCGAAAAAGTAGGACCCTGCAGCAGAGTCTGATTCTTTCTTTTCTCTCGTTGCTTCTTCCGATACTTGATATTTAACAATAACTTATTTGCAAGGCAGACAGCTTGCAAATAATACCAACATCTTCTCTCTCCGCCTTTGAGATAAATATTAGGATAAACATGTGTATACATAGAGAGAGAGCTGGGCTATGATGCTTCATGGAGTAAAACAAGTTTTTATTTCATGACACTATATTTTCATTTTCAAAGTTCAAATACCCGATTTGACCCGCTCAATATGTTCTCCATATTGAAATGTGCTTGGAGACCAAATTTTACATTTTTTTGGAATTTTTTTTACTATTTATTAAGCCACTTTGAAAAGTTCTGATTCGATAGTCCATAAATTTTTACTGTTTTTTACTGTTCACAGTGGATCAACCATTTTCAAAGTAGCTTAATAAATAGTAAAAAAAATAAAAAAAAAATGTAAAATTTGGTCTCCAAACACATTTCAATATGGAGAACATGTTGAGCGGTTCGAATCGGCTATTTAAACTTTAAAAATAAAAATATAGCGTGGAGTACAAACGTATTTTACTTCATGTCTCACCGTAATCGGACTCACTCTCTCTTTCTCTGTATACATAGTTCTTCTCATGATTTATAGAAAGATTGTTTCTATGGAAATTACTTTATTAATGATTGTTGTCTTTTGTCGTTCATGATATGTAGGTAGGGTATTTTATTCATGATTAATTGCTGTCTCTTTCCAACTCATAATAAAACATTATCTTCATGAGAAAAAAAAACTAATAATGATTTATTTTATAGAAAGTTGTCATTAGGGGTTAGAATGGTCTCCTAATGCTCATCTAAGAAAAAGAACACAATTTTCTCCGATTACCGTAATTAAGATTTCAGCTAGCACTGATCAATAGTAACCGTACCAAACACCAATAGTCCAATACGGATATTTCAAAACTGGAGGAATTTCATATATATCTCTCAAAAATTTCAAAATTATGTATTTCTCCCTCTAAAGTTTAAAATTATGTATTCCCCCTCTAAATTTTAAAAACTCACAAACTTACTCATTTTATTGTTTTTTATAATAAAACTCATTCTAAATTTTTAAAATACTCATTTTGCCATTTATTAAAAGCATATAAAGCCCATCAGACTCAAATTTGAATCTTGAAAGGTTCCTCTACTGTCTGATGCAAGCGCATCGCTTCAATATTTGTGTTAATCTAACGTGCACAAATCTTAAAGCAATTCTGATCAGCGTGTACCGTATTAAAATCTATGCATGTCACTTCAGCATGTGTGCATTCTTGCATCAAGATTCGTGTTGATCTTGCGTGCACAAATCTAAAAACAGTTCGGACGGAAGAGGAACTGTTCATATTCAAATTTGAATCAATGGAATTTACATGCTTCTAATAAAGGGTAAAATGGGTATTTGATAAATTTAGAATGAGGGGGCAATACGTGATTTCAAACTTTAGAGGGGGGAATATGTAAATTTGAAGTTTTTGAGGGGTACACGTGAAATTTCGCCTTTAAAATTAGGATCCATAAAAAACACTAATCTGCAATAAGTGCTTAATTAAGCAGATGCGGCCAATTATTGAAGGAAAGAATATTCTCCATGCTCATGAATCGTGATGTGTACAATCATAAAGTAAATAAAATCACTAATTGTCTGATCAATCAGCAACACAATTTTTTTAATAGGGGACATAATTGTCCATTGAACTTTTTTATTTTTATTAAACTGTATTTTTATTGGTTAATTTAATAGATGGACATATGAGTAAAAACTAAAAAGGTTGAATGTAAACGTAGAAACAAATTTATATTTAAATTGAATATTGGAGAGATATCTAAATTATATATTTATGATGGGCATATATCTAAATTTCCCTTTTGAAAGTATGCACATGGTCTTTAATAGATGGGTGTACAAAAAATTTAAGATAATTCAATAACTAATTATCTGATGTGTTTTTCTAATTTTTAGTATGTTACTGTGTGATCATCGGAGCATCCCTTCAATTTTTTTAAACTCTAAGGCATGTCCGACTGTAGTCCGGGAATAGGAATGGGCACATGAACAAGTGCACAGTAAATTGAGCTTTACTGAATTTTTTTTCTTCCACGTGAACGGTAAAATACGGACTGGCAGCCCAACAGGCCCTAAATCAAGTTATTCTATCATCTAAATCTCATTTAATAATGTTGCCGATGCATCTAATAATGTTGTCAATAATAGTAGGGGCCATTTTATTTGAAAAATGATACTTTTCAATGGTCATTAAATCAAATTCGATCATGTCCGGTAAAAAATATTAGATTTACATCCAAATTTACATATTCATTTAGATTACATAATAAATTGTATCTGTGAATTTTAAAATGAATTGAATGACTTTGACTGGATATCGAACCAAATTTGATCCTATGTGTATTGGACACTCTCGGTTCCACTTTCTTTACGACCTCTTACAACATAACCAAATTTGAATTTTCATTGAGTAATTTTATACCACTGTAATGTAATACGCATATTATATAGTGGTCCGCGCTATGAAATTATATTTTTATTTTAAAGTTCAATCAGTTAATTTGAACTGTTCAATATAATCTTCATATGAAAAATATAATTACAAATAAAATTGTATATTATTTTTAGAATTTTTTTACTATTTTATATAGATAGAATATCACTTAATGAAAATTCTGAATCATTCAAAAGCAGTGATATTCTTTTCATTTAAAAAAATAAAAGAATTTAAAATATATAATTTAGTCTGAACAATTATGTTTTTATATGAAGATTACGTTTGAAAATTTATCAAAAGACTCACTCTTTTAAAAATATAAATATAAATTCATAATACAATCTAATCAATAATATATTACCACAAACTCACTCTTTTAAATTTATCAAACAAATGAGAAAATTCAGTCGCACAAATACGAATCCGCATCCTCTGAGATATCTCAGCATGTGCATGACTTTTTGAATAATCTCAACCGTTCAAATACGTTCTGCACGAATCTCAAAGCTCAAATAATACTGCCCCGTGCTCTCTCCGTACACGTCAGTCACGCACATACTCAGATATCTTAGAGGATACCCACTTCACAAATACAGTTAAAGAAAGAAATACTTGACACGCCGTGACGTGACGTGACATACACGTTATGATTTGATGACGTGATGAATTTTTTTTTTCACGTAACGTGATGTGATGTGACCAAAATAGTGACAGATGGTCACATCACGCGTAGTCACGCCGTGACCATACATTACGTGATCACACATGACGTGACGTATCGTGATGTAAATTAGTAACGTCAATTTTTTTTTTATATTTTAATTTAAATTGTTGAAAATTTAGAAAAAAAAATATAAAAAATATGAATTTTTTTAAAATAAGTAAATAATGTTGCAAATATAATTTTTTTTATGAAAGACGGTTAGACATCTGACATCACTTTAAAAATTCAAATTATAAACATTCATTGGACTAAACTAGAGAAAATAAAAATCAATATTACATAAGTATCAGTATCACTGAACTTACACTAAGAGAAAAATCTGAATATTATATACATAAAAAAATGGATACTATATGTTTCATACCGTAACGTGGCGTATAATTTTCGCTCGAATGCAATCACATCACACGACACGTGAGTCACGTCACATAATTACACACGTAACGTAACTAATATGTGTAAAAGATTGAAGAGTATCATCTCCCATATGTGTAAAAGATTCTCTTTCCTTTACGGTTTGAGATTTATTATCAGCCACTTTGATTCGGGCTATTACTTTTGAAATTTGTACAAAGTTAAAAGAACGATTCAGATCCACTAATTATAAAAAATTCAAAAATTCCCTTTGACAGAGAAGATGTCAGATTATCCATGATTAAAGGTTCCTTTTAATGAAATATGGGAGTTGTACGGCTCTCTGACTCTAAGCCGCCTTATTTCCCGGAATTTTATTAATCGAAATAAAATAAAAAATATATAGAAAAAAAATAGAATCTAATTTTTTTCGAAAAATAATAAGACCGAAACAAATTATCTCGTTCCTACGGACGGGACAAACTACCACATTCCTGCTAATGATAATCCCGCACCAGTCTAACCACTAACTAACCCAAAATCTGAAGAAAAAAAAATTATCACAGACATGATGGATAATTCTGTCCCTGTTAATTTTTTTTTTTTTCTGAATTTTGAGTTAGTTAGTGGTTAAATTGGTGCAGGATTATCATTAGTAGGGATGTGGTAGTTTGTCCCGTCCATAGAGACGGAATAATTTGTTCCGATCTTATTATTTTTCAAAAAAACTAGATTCTATTCTTTTTTTCGATATATATATTTTTTTTTCGATTAATAAAAAAATCGGCCTTATTTCATAACGGCCCTGTAAATTATGGCACGGGGTATATTATTTTATAACCTTACTATTGTTGTAATTTTACTAATTATTGTTTCGAGGTTGTTAAATCTGCTGGTTTCTGTTTCCAAGCATAAATATATCCCGACCTTGACATTTTGAGATTCCAAGCATATGAAAATTTACTCATTTGCAAAATTTGAGAGAGAGAGAGAGAGAGCGCGCAGGAAAGGGGAAGTGGATTTTATATGGAGACAAACTTTAATGAAATTGCTTAAGTTTAGATCACTTAAATTTTTAATGAATTGTTGCTTAAAAATATGGTAAAAGTAAGACATTGTAGTTAATTGATATTATGTTGATTTACAAAATTAAAATATCTTTCTGAGTTGTATTTGAAAGATTAATTAGCGGGATCTGACTCCGTTGCTCTCCTAAATAGGAGAGCATGACCCTGTTATTTTAAATCTAACCGTTTATCAGTGTTGAGATTCATGTATAAAAAAATTCAACGGTTAGAATTGAAATAACAGAGTCCTGCTCTCCTATTCAATGCCTTTGCAAACTTAATTTGAGGATAAAATTGCAAAGGTATTAAGAGATAGAAGCAGGAGGTGACTTGAAAAAAGATGTACAGCCTTTTTTTTTTTTTGGAAAGAAAAAGGAATATGGTTTGCATTTTCTTTGGAGCAAATTATTAGAAATTAAGAGGACAATATGAAAATATGGAAGGTTAATGTTCTCAAATCTTTCTAACACAGATATTTTAATTGCAAAGATATTGGAAAAAAAAAAAAGGTTTGGCTGGAAAAATTTATTTACGAGTCTTTTTAATTAATATTCACAGCATGAATTTTGTCAAAAAAAAATGGTAGTTTGATTATTGTTGTAATTATCAATAATTAATTGAGGGGGCAACATGTGAGGTTATTCTTCTTTTTAGAAAGAAAAAAAAAACTTTGTTCCAGCCTTCCAGGACGAATCTTCTGTTTAGCAATAGTTTTTCTTATAGAGCGTGTTCAGCTGTCAGGCAGGAACGGGAATAGGTTCGAGTTCGGGTCCAATTTGAATAGCCGAAGCACTGTTCCCGTGGAAAAAAAAAATCACTCATGAGGACCTGTTCGGACGTCGCGGGATTACACGGGATAGAATTTGACAGGAATGAGAACTCACTTTTGAAATGATGGGAACCCACATGTATGGGTACATACGGGATAGATTATGGGAATGTGTTGAATTGAGTGTTCAGATGTACCATGGAATTAGTTGTGGGGAATTTTATTTGTCTTTTTAAAATATTTGATATTATATAATTTTCTCTATCAATACAATTACCAATAATGCAATAAGTGTGTGTGTGTGTATATGTTACATAATTACATAATATTTCTTATTATTTATTATTTTATAAAATATAAATAATTTTTATAATTAAATAAGAAATTTATAATAAAATGAACATGTAGTCCCTTTGCATTCAATACTCTAAGTTGCATATATGAAAATTGAGTAGTTTCAAGAAAAAAACACACTTGGTCTATTATTTACATTGCAAGAAAGAGATAGTCGCAGTCAGCGCAATTAGGAAAATAATTGAGTTAGACTCAATTTTCATTTTTCCACAATTTTACATTGCATAGGAAAGAATCTAGAAAAAATGGGAGGAATAGATTGGAAAAAAATCAAGCATCCGAACGGGTCTGGGTATTAGAAACCCAATTACCTCAAAACCCACCCATTCCTATTTTGAACCCCAACATCCGAACACGTCTTGAGAGTGATTTTTTTTTCCCACGAGAACAGTGACAGCCAAACACGTACTTATTGTGAGGATTTTATAGGATTTAGTGTTATACTGTTTTTGTATTAAAAAAATATTAGAACTTGTAAGCAATCCCAAGAAAAGACCACATTTTATGAAGGAATAGTGATAGAATATTAATAGTTGAAAAAAAAATATATAATAAAATAGTGCATTCGAAATAACATTTAGTGTCTTTGGCAACAAAAAATAAAATAACACAGGGAGTGAGGGAGGAGTATTATTTTTCTTTTTCCTTTTCTTCCACAATTAATCCAATCATTTCTTGAAATAACAAAAGATTCTAACACTGTTTCAAATAATATTCTTTGACAACAACTTTTGTACGAAATAGCACTGCTATTTAGAATAATGCTATAATATATAGTTGTCAAACAATTCTAATGTATAGTCAACGCCAACAACGAGTAAAGAAATATTTTATAAGAAATTAATTTTTAAACGAGTTTCAGTAATATCAGAAATTGTTTTGCATCATTTAATTCATGATGAAAAAATTTATGAAAGAAAAAAAAAGGGAAAAGGCTACCAACTTAAATTCAGAAAATAATTTAAATGTGAGGCTTGATACAGTATTAAGTAGAGTGGAAAAAACATGCCATGTCGTGACTAATATACCGTAATTTTGGTCTCGTGCCATGTCGTGCTGTGACCAAGTGAATAGTTACACGTACCGTGCCGTGTCGTGATTGTTCGCGTGCCGTATCCAAACATAACTAGTCACGTTTCTCATATTTAACTATTTTTTCATAATTTAGATTAGTTTACTTAAGATTCACTATTTGATCAAGACTTAACGGTCCTAATTATATGTGACCACCTGCCGTACCGTGCCATGGCCGGATTTTTAGCATGACGTACCGTGCCGTGTCAAATTTTTAAAAGATGGTCACAGCACGTGAATAGTCACGGCACGAAAAAATCACACATGCCGTGCCGTTCCGTGCCGTAACCATACCGTTTTGTAACGGAACTGACTCCGCCATGCCATTTTTCCACTCTAATATTAAGTACAAAGTCAAATATTTTAGCTCATACAATTTATGAAAGCGAGCAAAAAAGAATCAATTCATGAAGTTCTATATTCTCAGGACAGGAATGAATAAAAGAAACTGACAAAAAAATAATGTCATTGTCATGTTTGAAAATGAGACACTCCAGAACATGTTGCGTTTAAAAAAATAGAGCGAAGACTAAGTTTTAATTTATAAAATACATTTAAATTCCAGAATAGAAATAGGATGTTCTTTGAGCTCACCAAAGAATCACTAAACTTAGATTCTAAAATTTATCAAAATGATTTCAAATGGTTAATTCAAATTGTCGAAGTTGATTTACTCCATGAGTTATGTATTAAATGTCAATTTATAAATTTCAAATTAATTTAGTATAAAGTGAAGCAACAAAAAAAAACCATGAAAAATGAACGTATTAAAATAAACTTATAAACCTTTTTTTTGTTTTTACCATTTTACTTTGTACTAAATTAATTCAAAAATATATAAATTTGACATGTATACGCATGACTTGCGAAATAAATCGATTTCAACGTTTAAATTCATCGTTAAATTACACTTGATGTTAAATGTTGTTAAGCAACTTTTAAAAATTGGTGAAGACCAATTAAAAATTTATTAAAGTGATAATAAATTTCCTGATCATTTTTAAATAAAACACAAAATATTTTAAAAATAGGGTGAAAAAATATGGTATGCATGCTGATAGTTTTGTAAATTGAATGTGTATTAAATCACACACAATTCTAGTATCATTTAATATTCATCAAATTTCATTAAACATAGTTATTTTAATTTCAAGTCAGTTGCCCGGTATGCATAATATGTCTTCATCATTAAAAATATTCTAGTCATTCGATAATTGATATAATCTTTACCAATTATTATTTATTTATTATATGATATACATATGGAGTACATTTCAATTTCCAATCTAAAAATTAAAAATTATTTTCTTATTATTGAAACCACTATGCGTGTGAATTTGTCAATGCAGGTATATGGTGGAGAGTGAAAAAAAATGTGCCGTGCTGTGTCGTGCCGTGACTAAAATATGGAGAGGTGGTCACGGCACGCAAGTCACGCCGTGACTCACGTACCGTGACCGTTCAGATACCTGTCCAAACGTAACTAGTCACGTTTCTCATATTTAACTATTTTTTCACAATTTAGATTAATTTATTCAAGATTCACTATTTGATCAAGACTTAACGGTCCTAATTACACGCGACTCACGTGACCACGTGCCATGCCGTGACTGGATTTTTAGTGTGACATGCCATGCCGTGTTAAATTTTCAAAAGATGATCACAGCACGCGACACGCGAATCACGGTACGGAAAAATTACACGTGCCGTACCGTAACCGTACTATTCCGTAAAACCGGTTCCACCATGCTATTTTTCCACTTTAATGGCGGCTTGGTCAATTTTTTTTATTCTTTGCTGAAATGAATAGTCCAAATCCAGCTATCAATTCACATGGCAAGTGGCAAGTGGCAAGTGGCAAGTGGGCAACTCATCAGTTCTCCGTAAATGCTGCTTTGACTCTTTAACAGAGCTGTTTTGGTTTTATGTAGCACATAAACCACATGCAATGTTCTTTTGATTCTACAATCTGTGCATTGCACAAAGCAAAAACTGATCTGTTAAATACTTACCCGTCAATCATTAATCCTACTGCAGATAGATGCATATTTGGCTTTAGTGCTCTATGAAAGGTTACTTCGAAAATTTTAATGCATTCTATTCTACATAATATATTCCAAAGTCAGAAACATCAATTGTGAAATGCAAAAAAAAAAAAAAAAAAACAAATTCAATTGTCCCTTACCCCTGCTTTGCTGTAAGCCTGTAACTAGTTGCTTAAGGATATGTTCGGCTGACACAAAGGATTGAGTGTAGCTACACACAGAGAATTGAGTGTAGCTACAGGAATTGAACTGTAAAATACTATTCATGTAGAAAAAAAAAAGAATATTTAAAAATCATAGTTTTGGATGGTCCAGAATTATTTGAAAAATATCGATTTTCAAAAATTCTAAGAAAATAGTAAAAAAATTTCAAAAATTGTAAAATTTAGTATCCAAGCATAATTTAATATGGAGATCAACTTGAGCGGTTTGGATCGACATTTTGAACTTTGAAATTAAAGATATAAATGTGAAGTAAAACACTCATTTTATTTCGCGAAGTACTACATCCAACTCTCTCTCTCTATATATATATATATTTCATTTTTCTTGCATGCATAGTGAGATTTAGATATATACCTATGCGTATATTATGAGTATTTAGGTTACATATTTTTATTTTTTTTAATAAAGAATAATATAGATAATTTATAAATTTAAAATAAGTTTTAAATATGATACTATGAATATTAGAGGGAGAATACGTAATTTTGAGGGGTATACATGAAATTCCTTTTTAGAATATAGATTTTAAAAGTGCTTTGCATTTAACTAGTTTATAGTATTAGTAACGTTGCTTTTAAATAAATTACACGGCCTTCGCAAAGTATTAATTTGTTGTGCTTACTTACTTGTGTCTGAGAAAATAAAATCGATAGAAAATTCAAAATTGTTTGTAAGAAAGTTAGTTTTATCTTAGCCATTGATTGTTATTATTTATCCTATTAGAGAGTTAGGTTCTGTTCGACCGCTCAACTGAATTTTTTTATCCCACGTGAACAACAATTTTTAGTTCAATTTCTGTGTCCATGTCCATTCCCAATGACCCCCCGAATAGGCTCTTAGATTATTGTGCATACGATCTTGGGTGTTATTTTTAGCACGTCTCTTTTAAAATTTGTCATAACTAATTTTAGAAGATTAATTTGCAATTATTTTTGAATAATTTTTTTTTCTAGAACAGTGAGCTATTTAGAATAGAAATCCATGAGTTTTACATGTAGTGATATTTGTTAAAAACGAACTTTTTTAAAATTGACAAACCCCAATTATAATGTTAAAAGCCTAATTATCACTAAATAGAAATTACTAAAGAAAGGTTTTAAAATACTCATACATTTATAAAAATTGGCAAACCCTAATTATCACTAAATAGAAATTAGCAAGCCTAATTTAAAAAAAAAGAAAAGGCAGAGTCCATTTTTATTGATATGAAAATATAATTATAGGGACCAAGAGTAGCATATCCTCTCTAAAAACACAAAACAACCTAATTAGCAAGCCTAATTACATTACTTCCTTAGATAGAATATATAACCTGGAATGTTAAAAGCGAACAATAGATAATAAAAGCACAAACAATTTTCCACATATTGCATCGTTTGGATGAATAAAAAATAGTGCAAGGGTAGAACTAATCTCAATTTTGAGGATATAGCTATTTCAACAATTTGTAAAATTAGTAAAATAGTGAGAAATCTCACAAAATACAAATAAAGAAAAATGATTATTCGCTAATTCAAACACACTCAAATGTAGAATAGTAGCTCAGAATAGTGCTAATCCAGAATAGTAGCTATTATTCACCCATCCAAACTCATCTATTTTTTTTTTTTAGCAAACTATTTTTTTTTTCCACGTATAGTCCTTAGTATAACCGAATCCACTTACGGTAAAAAAATTGGAGCATTCGGAGCGGTTTCGGTGATATCTGCGAGCGTTGACTGAACCCGACCCGAATCGACCCCGTCTTCTCCTCTTCCTAAAAATAAAAATTTATTTCCATTTTTACATCTCTAAAATCTCCATCTCCTAATCTTGTCTACTCCTTTAGAAATTAGAACTCTCTGGAACCTCTCACGACTCGATCCTTTGAGTCTTCCCTTCGTCTCAAGCCTTTTATTATTTATACTCCCACTTTCTTCTTTCTCTGTCTCTTTTGCCTCAAATCTCATCTCCGCTCTCTCTCTCTCTCTCGCTCCTGTTTTCGGACAAATAATGGCGTCGGATCTGGAGAAGAAGGCCAAGGAGGCGTTTGTCGACGATGATTTCGAGTTGGCTGTGGATCTGTACACGCAGGCGCTGGAACTTGACCCTAACAACGCTCTTCTATATGCCGATCGTGCGCAAGCGTACATCAAGCTTGATAGCTTTACTGGTTAGATTACTTTTTTTTTTTAATTTTCTTGATATTACTTCCTTTGATATTGCAAAGCGATAAGACCAGTCTACTATACGTATCTGTGTAAACATGTTTGTTGTCTACGCGCAAGTCGTTGTTGCAGTTGTATTGAGGCACACGGTGCGTGAGAATTTTGTGTAGATAATTAGGTTTATTCTGTCTTCACATTTGCTGAGGGTTTAACTTGGCGGCAATCTTGTTTTGATTTGGTCTGCTATCTATAAGAAATTTGACAATTGCTAAAGTTAGAATTTCCGGTAATATAATCAATATTGTTTTAGCAAGGAGTGAGTCTCAATTTAGCCATGATCGTAGGCAACAGGTAGTAGTAAACTAAGAGAAATTATAAAAGAGCAATTATAAAATTTGATCTTCAAAACAAAAGTAATCGTAAAGCTGATATATCTGATTGATTTATAAATGTTTACTTGGGTTCTACTAAGACTATAATAAGAATGCTTAATGTTTGATTGATATATTTTCCTTTGCCCTTACAACATGCTTCTGTATGTATGTTCTTGCAGAAGCTGTTGCTGATGCGACCAAAGCAATACAGCTGGATCCTTCCATGTCAAAAGCTTATTTCCGCAAAGGGTCAGTACAGTGATGTTTTACCTTTTCCCACCTTTGTCATATTGCATATCTGTTAACTGGCTTAATTCTTGTACAGGCAGCTTTTGCAGAAAATGGTACTAAAACACAATTCTACCACATAGTTTTTTATTATTCCTGTTTAGGCTGATCTTTTTTTCCAAAACTTCTTTTGAAATACTTGTGATATGCAGAACTGCTTGCATGAAGCTGGAAGAGTACCAGACTGCAAAGGCAGCACTAGAAGCAGGTTCAGCACTGGTACCTGGTGATAACAGATTCACCAAGCTGATTAAGGAATGTGATGAGCGGATTGCAGGTTCTCTTCGTTTTTAATTTTAATTTAACTTTATTTTTTAAATAAAATATATATAGTTGGATTACAATTCATGAACATAATTGATTGGGTCGAGCTGAGGATTATCACTTCAGGTTTTGTGCTATACTGGTCTATTCTGAATTGGAAAGAACCACTTGGGATTTCAAATTCAATTCATCACCCTCCCTTTCATTAAAGGGGAAGGGGTTTGTCTCCTTTTGGGCAGCAAATGTTGGTGTCTGGTCTCACCTAGTGGTTTTTAGTTGGTAGGTTTCCTTAGGTCAAGCTTACGTCTTTTTGGGCCATGAATCTCCTCAGTTTTTGGATCATTTAGAGTTTGCATTTTTTTCAGGTGTCATGTTTGAACCGGGGTAAATTTCGGTAATTTCACTATTTCAGATTCTCTGGTTGGGCTCAGCCTTTTAGTAATAATCATTACTAATTTTCCACCCACACACCAAATTATCTTGCTTGTCACTGCACGCTCCTCTTCTTTGCAAAATGATAATTTTTGGCTTTTTGGTTGGGTTTCAGTGAAATCCTTCTGATCAGGTGGATGTTTTTCAAATCAAATTCCCCAGAAAATTTTGGAAGTGCTGTTCCAATCTTGCTTGCTAATTGTTTCAACCTGTAACAACATCTAATTAAGTAACTCGAACTGGCACACTGGAGCAATATATACCTAACTGTATTTGCATTTTGTTGTGCAGAGGAAGAAATGGAGATACCACAAGCAACTACAAGACCTGTCACAGTTGCTATACGTACCACCACCATTTCGCCCCCCCCTTCTGAATCTTCACCCAATGCAAACGTCTCAGACTCTCAGGCCTCGAGCGATTCAATTGGTCAATCTTCTGTTCCGGTTAAACCCAGGTTCAGGTAAATTGTTATTCGTGGAAAATGTAACTTGGGTTTGATGATTACACATTGAGATTGTGTGCTTACTGTAGTTGTTCAAGTAGAAAAAGGTAATTTAATTTACTTCAAATGGCAATATGAATTAATAGTGCTGCATTTTTTTTTACAATTGCTGGAATTTGCAATTCATCCTTGTCCAAATCAGATAAGCCATTCTAATATGAATAATAGCTAAAATTAGATGCTCGAATGATAGTTAAAATGTTGGCTTGTTATGATAGCAAATTGTGCCTTGTCATCCTTTTCTGGGCAAGTTTTACTAACATAAGTCCTTTTAGTTGCAGAAAGTGAAAATACTATGTGATTGTTTATTTATTTTGTGGTTTTTCTTTGGATTCAGGCATGATTACTATAATTCGGCCACCGAAGTAGTGCTGACTATTTTTGCCAAGGGCATCCCTAAAGACAATGTCTCTGTGGAATTTGGGGAGCAAATTGTATGCACCTACTTTCACTAGTTCAATAAATTAGTAAATGAGTTCTACACAATTGACTTGACATAATTTCTCTTTTGGCTTTCAGTTGAGTGTTGTGGTTGATGTACCTGGTGAGGAGCCGTACCACTATCAGCCTCGCTTGTTTGGCAAGGTAATTTACTTTGCTTGATGTTTTCTTACAAAACTACTTTTATTCTTTTTGTAGGACACTTTGCCTTAATATGCGTGTCAGTCCAGAGTTAAAATGTACCACCAGTGTTGTTGTATAAAGATTTGTATACCTACTTACCAATTGTGATTCAAGTCGTTGGAATCTTTTATAAGAATCAACAGTGTTAGTTCTTTCTGGTTCTTCCTTTGTATATTGTTGTATTCTTAAGACTAACTTAAAAGGTTCTTTGATGCATATATTGTAGATTGTACCAGAGAAGTGCAAATATATCGTCTTGTCTACAAAAATAGAAATTAGGCTTTTTAAAGCAGAGACGATTCATTGGACCTCGTTGGAGTTTAGTGATAAGAAAGCTCTTCCTCAGAAGGTTAATACACCAGGTACTGTTAATCAATTTAAGGTGGAACATCTGGTGTAGTTTGCTTCAAAAGCTCAACTCAAAATATCATGCATGCCCTTAAAGCATTAATTGAAAATATTCAAGTTAATGTTATTAATTTTGAAAATGTGCAGCTTCAGCATCTCAGAGGCCAACATATCCCTCTTCAAAATCGAAAGTTGACTGGGACAAGCTTGAGGCCGAAGTTAAAAAGGAGGTGCGACAAGTTTTCTTATGTTGTATTTTTTCTACTCCATGCTGCATTTTCATTTTTTTATTCTTTCTTTTCTTCACCTTCAATTTCTTTTAATAGGAGAAAGATGAGAAGTTAGATGGTGATGCAGCATTGAACAAGTTTTTCAGAGACATTTATAAAGATGCTGATGAAGACACAAGACGCGCCATGAGCAAATCATTTGTATGGCTTCCTTTCTTATTAAAGAACTTTCTTTTTAATTCTTTAATAACTCTGGTTCTTGAATTATATAGTTTTGAGCTTAGTATAAGTGCATAAGTCCATTAAGTTCAGAAAATATTAGCAAGTGAAATACCAATTATAATATTACCCTGAGAAGAATGGAAATATCGTGTGGCCTCTGAACATAGCAAATGTTCTCTAGGGTTCATCACTTCAGAATTCTCTGAAAATGTGCAAATTGCTTCCTGGATGATGGTCCCATAGTTGGGTCCGGATCCCCTAATGTAACCCAATTTTTGGGTTTTGGATCGAGACCGTCCGATTAGAATCTGACGTTCCATCTCACACGATCCATCTCGCACGATCCATCTCGGGATGTGTGCTCCATCTGGAATCCGGCGCTCCATCTCGTGAGCTCATCTCGAATCGGATGGTCCCGATTTAATACCCAAAAATTGGGTTACATTACCGAATCTCGATTCCCCATAGTTTGGGGATGTCTTTTTGAAGAGATTGGAAGTCACCATGGTATTGACACGATAATCTCCCAGTTTTGCTGTCCATAAATATCTTTTTATTAGGGTAGGCCCCTGATTTTTAGATTTTATATGGGGGTCACCTTATAGAATTGCAGGACCACATCTAACAGATGCAATGAATGATTGTTGAAATGCAATTTCAGGTGGAGTCGAATGGTACGGTGCTGTCCACGAACTGGAAGGATGTTGGGCAAAAGAAGGTGGAGGGGACCCCACCTGACGGCATGGAGCTCAAAAAATGGGAAATGTGATCCCAAGTAATGCAAAAGCATTTGCTTGAGTGTACTCTGTTGTGTACATTTCAATGCTGAATTAAGCTTTATTTACAGTAGATCAGTTGATTATGGGTGTGCAAGGTTCTGGTCTTGTGTAAGCTTTTGTTGAATGTTGACATGGGATTACTTTTAGATTTTATCTTTTGCACCTCTTGTTGAACTTTAGATCGAGTTTTGACTGGTGTATTTTTGTTAAGAAAAAGTTGCTTTGTACGTAACAATTGCATTATGGTTGTGCGAGATTTTGTTTCCCTTTTTTGGGTAGCAGTTATTCCAGATTTGAAGTTGTTGGTTACTGCATTTTCTGTGGAACTGCACTATTGGTTCTTCCATTGATAACTAATGTTTAGCGGTTGGACAAAGCTAGTTAGCAACATTACCAAGCACTAACACAAGATGCTACTAAGCAGTTACGCTAACTAGCATTACAGATGAAACCGTATATGTTTTTTTTGAGAGAATCAACAGAGGTCAAAGCCCCTGTTTTTCATTAACCGAAATTGGTTACAATTTTTTGGGTTTCTGAGTAGAAACCCGGTTTTACAAAAAGCAGAAATAAAAAGACAAAAAGTAAATTAAATAAAACATGAAAATAATGCTAATGTCTCTAATTTTGAAATCTATGTTTTACTGCAATGCTTCAACCGTAGATGAAACCGTATATGTTCCTACTCTTTAATTGGTCATGAACAGACTGAATTTTTGAACAAGTATGTTTTAAACATGTCATGCTTAGGAAACTAGCTTTTCCTTGAAAATATTGCGAGGACAATAGAACAATTGAATTTCTATAGAAAAGCTTTAACCGCGGGTGTTCACCTTTTGACTAAAACTTTAATTAATATAGCATGCTGTTGCATAGATATGAGGGTTAAAGGTACCTTTGAAGTGTTGTTAGACGTGGATTAGGGGTGTTCATTGGGTCCGAACTGTGAAAATTTGATTTAAACAGTTTGGTTCATTTTATTTTTTTATAACCGGTTTAATAGCTCGGTTTGGTTCAATTTAGAAATTTTAAAACTCATCTCCTTCCTAACTAAATATTAAAAAAAATGAAAAATTACGGCATGATGGTATGTTGCTTGGTATGTTGCTTGTTTCGGTTTAAAACCGATTAAATTGAACCAAACAATTTTTTTTACAAACATCTTTAAAAAAAAAAATAAAAGAATCAACAAAAAGGATTTATTTTTATGATTAATATCTATCCTAATTTGGTTCAACTAAACAAACCGAAATTTATTTCGGTTTGTTCAGTTCGGTTCTTATTCTATTTTGGTTCAGTTCTGTTTGAATTTTGAAAACCAAATAAATAAGACTTTGGTTTGCCAATTTTAATTCGGTTTGGACTGAACCGAACCGATGAACACCTCTACAGGTGGATTCCTATTAGTCAAAAGCAGGTAATTTCGCATTTAACCATTTCAAATCATTACCTGCCTCATTGGCTATTATTTAATAAATTTGTTAGTTGGCAATTCGCCATCTGACCTTTAAAAAAGACCATCGATTCAGATGGGGTCATATTTGATGTTACAGAAAGTAGATAGCTAGTGGGGCGCTCGTAATCAGGCGACATTTCATTGTGATCAAATTGATTTTCTTATATTCGGTTAATTAATTTATATGGCGCATCAAACTAGGCCCTGCGAGAAGGATACACGTATTTTGCCTTATTGAATGAAACAGTATTTTACAACCATATAATCAACCGATCAAACATTGACTTTTAGTAGTTTTGACAATGTTGTCTAACTTGGGATGATACTTCATGAGTGATTTAGCATAAATTAGTGGTGCCCCATCCAAAAATGAAAAGAATTGAACTTGTGCGAGATCGGAAGCATATGAGAATTTGTTCAAATGTACTCTTCCTCTTCCTTGCTATGTTTTGTGACATTTCCATTTTTACATATTATCCTATAAAAATGCAGCCTACGAAAACGTCAATTACTTTTTTTTGACTTAACTAGCTACGCTACAACATGCTAATATATCCACAAAATGGAGCTAGCCAGAAAGACAAAAGAGGCTAAGCACAATAACTAACTTTCTACTATAATTCTGATCTAAGAGTTCTACACGTAAACCATAAATACTAAGACACAAGAACTGTGCCCACTATACAAAAAGGGCACACCTAACTAAAACTGTTTCCATGATCCTCCGCAAGACAACCCAAAATTAACTTCGACACAATACTAATACCAGCGCCTACCTGCTTGGCTGAGATTTGACTGAAGATTACTACCACCAGTGGTAGGTATCGGATTGGGACTAGGGTTAGTGTTATTGTTAGGGTTTTGTGAATTAGGCAGAACTGAGTACTGGTTTAGTGCAGCTGAGTAAGCCTCTCCGGTGAGACTCCCCCTCATGCGCCCTGTTGGCCTCCAGTCTTCCTCAGGTGGCATTTCAGGCAGCCCAGATGCTGACGCAGTCTGGTGCACTTGCCCCAATCCATTCTCTTGCATTGGTGCTGAGGATAGTGGTTGGGTATGTGTCCGAAGACTAGCATGCATTGAAGTAGGGATGTGCACTGGCGGGAAGAGAGGCGGTTGGTGGGGCGGTACAGATGCCGAGATATTGTTGGAGGATGAATTCATGGGGTGGAGGTTGGAAGTCGGGATTCTAAAAGGATTTTGGACTCTCTGAGTGGAAGATCTAGGAGCAACGGGCCTCTGTGCCGATACGCTCATAGTTGGCTGGTATGGCCTGTTTGCTGGAGTCTGATTCCGAGATAGGTTCTGTGATTATTGTTGTCAAGATACCAGTTAGTTAATTATATCACATGACAGATCAGCAAGGTGTTAATAAGGATTGGTTAAAAAATAAGCCATAAACTTTACCATGGAATCCAGGTAAAAAGAACAAAACATAAACAATAAAAGATGATAATTATGCATGGACCAGCAGGCATTACACTTTTCTGAGCATATAGCAAACAAACCATATTGGTAGAAGAGTAACAGGACCAGTACCTGTATTTAACAAGGAGACACCTAAATGCAAGATCACAATCTTGCATCCCAGCTAATGCCACATTAGATTGGTACCAGTGTCTTTGTTATGTACCCCTATGGTGTAATGACCTTTAGAACCAAACTGTCTCTGAATATATACATCAAGTACCTGTGGCGCCACAAAATTGCCATTTGCAGCAACTGTAACTGCCGCGGGAGATGGGAGGTGAAGGCCTGCTCCAGACCCATTGGCATAGTTCATGGTGTTCAGCATACCACCGCTGATCCTTCTAGAAAGGTTTTCTGGTGGGGTCGGATGTGTTTGCATGGACCCAGGCATCTGCATTGTGTTTCTAGGGATCGATGGCATGCGCAACGCATTGCCATCATGCTGAAGGTGCGGTTGGAGATGCGAAGAAGAGGAACCAGTAGTAAATGGGGTGCGGAGGGAATCTGGCAAGAGCGATTCCAAAGTACCATACACAGGAGAGAATGTGTTCCTTAGCCATGCATTATCTTCAGCTGTAAAATTTTATTTCACTTATTAGTTGGCTTTCACTAGTATGCATAGAAAAATGAGTGAGGCTATGGTACTATGCATAGAGCAGATTGGTCCATACAATGGATCAATATCTCTGTTTCCAAGGTCCAAACAGTTGATCTGAACCGTTCAACATGATTCCAATATGAAAATGTACTTGTAGATCAAATTTTATGTTTTTTAGAATTTTTTAGATAGGTAGAAAGACACTTGATCTAAAAATTCTAGACCATTCAAAAGCAGTGATTTTCTACCAAAAAAATAGTAAACAAAACTCTATAAAATGTAAAATCTACTTTGCAAGTACATTGTCATACAAAGATCATGTTGAACGGTTCAGATCGACCATTTAAACTTTGAAAATGAAGATATTGATCCATAGTACAGACCAATCCGCGTTATGCATAGTACCATAGCCTCACTCTAGAAAAATTATATACTATTTTAATTTCTCTTGTCAGATGGCTTTTTTAGTTAACAGTATCTGATTTTTTATTTTTTGGATAGTTCTGTAGGGTACTAATCACGGTAATAGTACAAAGGAGAAGATTTCAGTTCAAGCATGCTTGAATAAAGGACTATCAAACATGGTCCTGATTTTGGACAGTAACATGGGTTACTAAACCAGTATATACCATCTGGTATTCTGGTTGGTATTGGTATATGATTTAGTATTACTAAAGGTCTTTTAGTCAATACTCAACTGATGACAAATTCAGGCAATAATGGATTAAACTATGGCTATTTGAACAACTGAACATAACATAACGCAACATTTGTTCAAATTAATGATTAAAAATAAAAACTACACATAGTCGTCTATTAGTCAGGTGTCAACTTGATTAGTTATTATACAACTGAGGTAAATTGAGACTCGACTGGGCAACTTGAATTAAAAAAAAGAAAGGCGTAATAACACACTTGCATGGATTAAGGCTCAAATTAAAAATATAAATTTCATTGGGATGAATCAGCCGAAACATAGGATTAAATTAAATATTTTACTTGGTCATAGAGAAACAACAATACCATTAAAGGTTCAATACCATATGTAACAGTACTTCTACAGAATTAAACTAAAGAAGCTAACCTGCATGGAAAAAACTTGTGTGAGGGTGTGGAGATTGTCGAGTATTCACTTGCGGCATGGTCGAAGAAACTAGGTCATCCAAGGTAGGCTTGGTATCTTCTACCTCTATCGGCTCGTTTGCATCATTCTCTTCAGATGTCAAATCAATGACGTCATGAGATGCGCCACCCATGGAATCATTGTTTTTATCTTTTTTCTGGCTTAGTGGGCCATTGCCCTGTTGATTTTCTTCATGTTCTTCAACCTTTTTCCATGATCCATCAGATAACATAGTGATGTGTGAGGCACTGTTACCTACCGCTTTCAGTATCTGAGGAAAAGAAGTATAAGGGTTTGTCAGCTAAACCATAAGACGCGAAAAGGAAATGATAGAATAAAATGGCGACCACAGAAAAATCTAGCCAAAAGGTCCAGTTTATAATATTGAGGCTGATCCTATCTCTGTTTATGTTTAGCCAATTAAAAACCAAGCCCTAAAAAAACAAATTAATTTTAATCACACAAATTATATCACCCTAAATTGTATATTCTGAAACTATACATTTCATTTCAGGTGTAATGCTCTTGTACAGGAGACACAACAGAAAACAGAAGCCACAAAATAAAAAAATAAAAAACTGGAGGACAAGGGAGATAGTACATGCCTTGACCATTTTTTGGTCGAGCCGGATGTCAAGAGCACAAGCAGGTCTATTACAAAGGGGACAACGCCAAGCGGGCTTTTTCGAGTTGATTTCCATGTAGTTATCATAGTCAAAGCACTGCATCATTAATTAATATAATATTTTAGTAAATATTCAACTAATCAGAATTAACACTGTCCCCCCACCCCACAGAACCTTCTTGTGGACTACAACAATTATAAAAAGAATGAAAAATATCATCATTCTTCGGTTGGTTTGTTAAAGACCTGAAAAATGCTCATTGGGTTTTCCAGAGTAACGAACATGAACAAAAAAGAAGCTGAATTCACTTGCAGTTTTCTTTTTTTGCTCCAGAATTTAATCCATCTATGGCAGGAAACTGCTGTATTGTTCTTATTCCCTAACTGTGCATGACAATAGGAGGAGAGACCAAAAGTACTGAACCTGAGGGTGTCTGCATTGATAGCCCTTTACAGGAGTCTTGATTCGAACAAAACTGCAAAAGAAATACACAGCTATTATTAACTAAAGAAAGCTATGAGAAAGATTAATTCTCATGCAACGATGCTATCATCTCAATACCTTATGGGGCAATTCAGAGAAATAGTCGATGGCCCCTCAATTATCTCCGAATCTGGAAAATCACAACAAATGAGTCTTTTCTATTAGAAGTCTGATGTGCAACTAAGTACAAAGTTATGATGGTTCTGTTACTGAGGCTAGAACTTATCTCTTTCCTTTTTATTAGCAAATTTAGCTGAGAAAGGTACAATTGAAAGATATTAGCTCGGACTATCAATTGTGATGGGACTATAGGGCACAGCTGTCTTTTCTTTGGTTTATAGTTTGTTTAATGTTTTTCTGTATCTTGTTCAATACTTCAATGTTTCAATGGGTTTATTGTTGTCAGCCATAGTGCGGTGATTCAGGGTTATAAACTCGAAATCGTAAAAGCTAAAGGTTATTTCAATAAATTAAAGAGGCGGTACAATGCATCATTTTTCCAAAGAAAAAAAAAAATAAAGGCACAAGAATCCTATTACAGCTCACGGAGATTAATAAAAGTCATTGATGAATAAGCTAAGCCTTTTGTCCTTCATGCCTTACCAGATTCAATCTCAGCACTTGGTTCAGTGTAATCTTCAAGGATTGGATTGGCCATACTCAATTTTGATGTAAAAGCTATCGCTACTATATAATCACCTAAATAATTTGAAGTTCAAAAACAATATAAATTAATAAAAGGGCTGAAATGCCAACAAATATAAAAAACTCAATAGTTGAGAAGAAAAGGAAAAATAAAATATCATACCACTAAAATATCCAGCAGCTTGAATGATGTTGGTACCATACTTCAGCATCTTGGTAATATCAGTTGGCACTTGAGGCCCAGTTTCCTGTTTATTACATAATTTAAGTTGAAAAAATAACTAATACATAAACAAAAGTGTGCTTAGAATATTGAAAGACAGAATTATTTACAAGAAGCATGCCTACCATTGCCACATTGTTTCTCCTTTCTACACCCTTGCCATTAACTAAAAAGCTGAAACAAAGAAATTTTTAAGAAACAAGAAAATGCCATAGGAGCCATTTGACATATGCACTAAAAAGCTTCAAATTTTGCACCCCCCCTT
Organism: Carex cristatella; assembly: GCA_024447775.1. Taxonomy (NCBI): domain Eukaryota; kingdom Viridiplantae; phylum Streptophyta; class Magnoliopsida; order Poales; family Cyperaceae; genus Carex; species Carex cristatella. The sequence goes on along the minus strand of JAJHPF010000028.1, from coordinate 1,994,409 downwards.
ACTCTCTAAATTCAGGAAGTACGATATAAAACATACCTTACGAGCGGGGGCTGAGCTATACAAGAAGATGTCTCCAAATTACCTCGTTGAATCACATATAGCCTCTACACGAGAAATTGAGTTAAGGATTCAGAGCTACAGTTCTTTATTAATAAATAAGCTAAAGGTAATAAATAGGAAATAAACTGGAGTGAAGATTAGTTCTGACAAGAATTGATGGTTCATAAATAAACTTACAATTTTCTCATTTGCAGGCATATTTCTCTCAATGAAGAAATCTGACATGAGAATATCATAACCAGGCTGCAAGTAAAAAAGAAATACAATAAACAAACAATTTTTACTCCAGTGATGAAATAGAATCAAGAACAGGACAAACTTGCAGCACCACTGATATGTTAAATATAGCATAATTATTGAAGTGGAAATAAGGAAGCCTAAACAAACCTTTGCTTCAAAGGAGACGATTAATCTAGTCAGTATAATTTGCGGTAAGAACCTACAAAGAAACAATAATCAAATGTATAAGTCAATTCATCAATTCATGAGATATGTAAAAGCTTATGCATGAAATCAGGGTCAATCAAAGCTTAACACTATAGCCTACAACCCTCAAATAATGCTTGATTCATTTTAGCCATCAAACCCTAATGAACATAAATCAGACCCCCAAAAAATTAAATAAAATATAAAGAAAAACTGTATCAATACAACACTAGCAAGAATTCAGTCCCAATTGAACTGATAACAAATCAGTGTAAAGAATATCTTGCTAAACTCACCTCCAATAACATATCAGGACAACCATTAAGACCAGTTAAAACAACAACCCTTCATAATATTCTATAAAAGAGAGAGTGAAGCATACCGAGGTGTTATTTCATTGATGGCAGCAATAGCATTGATGGCATCAGGATTTAGACCTACTGACAAGCAGAAGCTGCTTGAGAGCTATGTACCAAAATTTTCATTAATTAGAAACACTGCCACATAGGTCAAGGAAAACACAGAGAAATTGGAACCATGAAAACACTGCCACATACCTCATTTGCCATAGCCAAGATCTCCTTTTTGTCGTCCTCTTGAAACCAACCATTGTTACAAGCATTCTGCAAGTAGTAAAAAGGTAAAAATAAAGGATAATTACAAAAACTGTTATTGAATTACTATATTAAAGGTATGAGGTCAGTGAGACCACAACTAGAGAGAACCATATTTATTAGTCAGTAAATAGTCCAGAGCCACATTCGAGAAAGAGAGAGAGAGGAAGAGTACCTTCGCTGAAATTATCAAGACCATCAGGGCTGCATGAAGTGCCGGCTCATTCCTATGGTGAAATGCCTATTCAAGAATAGTATTAAAAAAAAATCAATAAGAGAAACAAATACAAAAAGTAAACAAAAACATAAAATTGATTGAAACTTAAATCATAATAACAAGTGAGTATTATTCAATTATTACTGGGTAAAACCTCACTTTGTTAGACCACATCTTCAGAAAAATGCTCCTCAGATTTTTCTAATATTTACCAAAATTAAATGGACTTGCCTTTTTTACTAGTACTGGAATGGACTGTGCAACCCGAGGAACATCACTGCTTGACAGAGCATAATCAATTCCCCTGCAAAATGATAGAAAGCAGAATGAGAGAAAAGAAATGCTTTAGCCATCTCACGATTAATTTGCAGAACAAAAGCATGTTCAAAGCTCACATGCCAAAAATATAGAACAAATAAATTCTTAATAACGCGGCATGTCCAAAAGGTAAAAAAGAACATTTCTGGTACTACTAATTAAAAGAAATGCAATATAAAGGAGCATCCGGTCATTTTTAGCATAATTTTCTCATTAAGTTCTTCTATTTATTTTTCTAGTTTAAATTCATCTTATGATTATCATTTGAAATCAAACCTAATGGAAGGCATCATCTTAACAGATTAAAGAACCAGTCTACAAGGGACTCAATTGAAAATGGACCCTTCCAAAGGGTGCCACTAGGGGTGTCAATGACACCCTTTTATCCATTTATCCGATCCGAACCATATTCGATAAGACGGGTACGGGTAAGTGTAAAGACTATTCCTTACCCGTTATCCTCCGGTTGGGTTTCATTTCTAGCCTACCCCAACTTGTTTGGCACTAAAGGCTTTGTTGTTGTATATATTAGATATATATTTATATGGAGATGATGAATGATATGACATAGTCTTATTCATGGCTCATATATATATATATTTATATATATATATATAGAGAGAGAGAGAGAGAGAGAGAGGTTGGCTAAGATCCAAGTGGTATGACCAAGGCCTTGGTGCTACCAATTCATTTTTGCAATTTTAAAGTTCAAATAGTTGATTTGAAGTGCTCAACGTGTTCTCCATATTAAAATGTGCTTGGGGAACAAATTTTACATTTTTTGGAATTGTTTTACTGTTTTTTTATGGATTTTTGAAAATCACTGTTTTTAATAATAAAAAAAACTGAAAAACAGTGATTTTTAAAAATCCATAAAAGATAGTAATTTTTTTTTCCAAAAATGAAAAAAAAAAAATTGGTCTCCAAGCACATTTTTAATATGGAGAACATGTTGAGTACTTCAGATCAACTATTTGAACTTTGAAAATCACAAAAATGAATTGGTAATACCAAGGCCTTGGTCATACCACTTTGATCTTAGCCAATTTCTCTGTGTGTGTATTATATATTCAATGGCACCCTTTTACCCATTTACTCGAACCGTACCGTATTTGATAAGACGGATATAGGTAAGATTTTTTTTCATATAACTTATCGGGTACGGGTAAGGGTAAATTTTTTTCCCGTTAACATAAAGGGTAAGGGTATGAAAATGGTTCCACCCGACCCGTTTTGTACCGTTGACACCCCTAGGTGCCACAAGAATTTGTTAAGTTCATCAAAAGAAGAATAGGAGGAAAAGAAAACCAATGTACGAATATTAGCTTTTTCTTTCCTGGACATATCAACCCAAGAGAGGTATTTTTTGCAAGGTTAAAAGTACAAGAAGAAAAGGTATAAACAGATAAACAAACCTAGCAATGGCATAGCAAAGATCTATGATCTCTGATATATGGCCATCAATAGATCGATCAAGAAGACAAGCTAATCTATCCTTCATGGCCGCAAATACACTTGATGTATTGATGCCATCAAGAAAATTCATTTTGAACAATTTTATTCAGGGAAAATTGAAAGAGCAAGAGAAATTAGGGATTTTGGAGTAAGGGTCTTAGAATTAGGTTTTCAAAGGGGGTAAGAGATGAGGGAGAAAGAAGGATAAGGATCCAATTTATCATTATCTGATTTCTACGATTTGGATAATGAATTCTGGGAACATACAGAAGGGTCTGATTGGAGAACCACGGCTTGGGAATTAAGGAGGCGGCTTCCGAAGAGAGAGGGCATTAGGTGATTAGAGTTTCAATAGAAAACAAATGATTACAGAAGATAAAATATTAGAAGACATTTATTATTTGGATCTTTCCTACACGTACTTATGGAAGTATCACTTTAATTCAGGATTCTGTATATGTCACCCAAAACTTTACATTCTTTCAAAATTGCCTTTGTATAAATTTTTTGTTTTAGTCTCTGTTAGATTAAATTAGATTTGAACCAGAAACCCATTTTTATAATTTGAAGAATACGACTTCATCAAAAAGTTATTTAAAAGAAATGAATTAATTGTCTCTTAACAACAGAACCAAAATAGTGTTGGTCTGTGAGTACCAATGCATCAACAAAATTGGGAACAATAAAATATTAGACCATTACATACTGCTACATCTACGAAATTGGTATATAGAAGGTATGGATGAATATCAGCATTAGATACTAATAAATCAATGAAATTCTTACATACCTACACGAAGTTGGTACAAAAAGGTACGGTCAAAGGAATTCAGATACCTATTAGGATCTTCATCGCCAATATGGCAATCATGGACATTAATAACAAGTGGTGTATTTCTTAATAATATTTTAATCTTTAGTAAAAATAAAACAAGGATTCTGGTTAGATAATAAACTGAGAGGATCACATAGAGATAAAGGCAAACATATGATTAGGAGGTTAGCAGTCCATATGTAAAACCAAAGTCACAGATGGCATACACGTGAAAAGAAAATACTCTTCTTTTATCGTGGAATATATCAATTTACAATTTTACGCAATTGATTTACAGAAGATTTAAGGTGAAAAATTATCACAAGGACCAGAGGATAAAATAGGTAGTTTTAGATGTGAAAGGGATAGATATCAAGGATTGAAACAAGATTAGGGTTTTTTTTTCTGAAGAAGACTGGACTAGAGATTTTAATGATTACTACAATTGTATATATCATATATAACAATTTTGGTATCTTATAAAGAAGCTGCATTGATCATAACCTACCAGTATAACCAACATAACAAATTACCATACAAGATATTTTAGAAGCCCAATTACTGACCATATGCACTCCCCCCCCACATCCCCAGGCCAAACATAAAAAGAACCGATATCCCTGGAACATGGTGTTTCTTCTCTTTATAGGCAAAAAAGAACATACAAGCGCAGTGTAATTTCAAAATTTTAGGGTTTGCAGAGGGGAAATATACCAAGAAGAGAGGTTTGAAAAGAAAAAGGTGAGGTCAATTAGCAAGAGATATAAACAAAAGCCTAATTGCTCCAGTACTCAAAAGCAAAGAAATAAAAGCCTCAAGAAACTCTAAAGAATTATGTCAAAAGGCCTAAAAGAAATGCAGGAGCAAATTGCAATTTCAGATCCTGATAATTATATGAAAAAGATAAAGTACAAAAGAAGCTCAAATGATGGAGAGTGCAGAAGGACAATAAGAAAAAATATTAGATTTATAAACTGCCTAAACAAGCTCAGATTAGAAGTCATTGAGCACTGGCATTTCAATCTCTCTATCCCCTCTCAAAATTTGGTCCTCATTCCTTATGAAAACAAGAACAGATGCACGAGAAAAGTGCTATTGAATTATTACCAATGCCCGAACAAAAAGAAAATAAAAGGAAGGAAGGATGAAGTTGTTACATTGAAATGGCGTGACAGAGTTTGGATGTCTCTTGTGGAAACCCCAATACATTGCCTTCTAGGAGGGAATGCAATATCCCTATCCTGGATAACATAGCTACTTCGAAGCCAGAAATCACCATTTTTTTAAATTGTTTGGGAGACATTGAGAAAGAGAAATTTGATAATGGAATAAATTTATAGAGACAGCATTAGACAATGGAGTCCTTGAGTTTATTTTGTTTTACCAAGTAACTAACAAGAACCTATATAAATGCGATAAGTCTCTCATAACTGCTGTAACAAACCAGTGCATCATAATAGTCACAACTCAAGCTGCAAATAATAACTGCCTCAATAACCATAACTGCTGTACAAACATGTAGCTGATACAGTTATAACCGCATAATGAAATAACCACCTAAACATCATACAATATATTATAATGTGAGAAAAGTAGAAAGCAAGCAAAAATGTATCTGTAGTTAATTTTGGTCTAAGCGCCCCACAATTGAAGTTAATTTTGGGAAATAGACTTCAACCTCAACTACTTTCTCACGAAGTCCTGACCAAACCTACTTTCCCCAAAATAAAACAAAAAAAAAATGAAAAGAAAGGCAAGGAACTAAATATTAGAAATCAAGCAAACATGTATTTCGGTAGGATTAATCCAAATAAGGGCACCGAATTATGGAATAGGATACAACAAAACCTAAAAAAAAAGGTACCAGTGCGGGAGTTGCTACGAGTGCATGTGAAAAAAAGAGAGAGGAACGACATTATGGAGCTAAATTTGTAAGACATAATAGAAAATTTTTGTTTCAAATGGTTTTGATCAAACGATTACACACGGTGGGGCAAAAAAAAAAATCCTAAACGCCGAAAAGGAAAATGAGGGGAGAAGAGAAAAAGGTACGAGAGCATACCTCGCGAGAGCATAGCAGAGTTGGAATAACTCGGTTGTCGTGAGAGTGACAGAGCCATGGAAATGGGAAGCGAGTTTCTCTGCCACCGCCGTCAGCCGTATCCCGTTCGTCACCACCGCTGTCGTCGACTGCGAAGTGGATACCGGATTTGGCGGAGCCGACTGCGATGTGGGTGTCGACATCCGACTCTCCTCTACCTCCCTCCCTCCCTCCCTCTCTCTCGCGAGTTCCCAAACCGTCTTAGCAAGCGACAGGTGGGAAGTGTGAGAACTGAGAAGGGGCAAAATCGGAAAATGATCTTCAATTTCCACCCTACATAAGAAAACTTCAAAACTATCGGTATCTGAAATTATGAATGGTAACTTGGTAAGAGAATTATTTTAAAAATTCCAGTTTTAAAAGAGCTTTTAAATACTTGTAAGTTATAACAGGATTAACAGGATCTCAAAATGTAATTTTTTCTTTAGTTTTTTTTTTTCTCTTATAAACTAACTTCTGTTACTAGATGTCAGTCGCAATTGAATCACTATAATTTGTGTAAAATTTCAGATTTTTTTATTCGCTGCAGTTTAAAAAATAAAAAATTTGAAAGCAGCACGCAGACTGAAAAAATCGATATTTTTAGTAGAAATGTAGATTATAGGTAGAAACGCATAGCATTTCATTTCTTTTTTTTTATTTACTTTCCCAACTTCGATTACATACTTGAGAGTTGGAGGCTATGATATTGTGCCTAAAGCAAATTGGAATGTCCTACGGATCAATACAATTGTTTTGAAAGTTCAAATACTCAAAAAACGAAAAAATAATTCGCTTCGCAAATTGTTAATATATTTGTTTTGTACGCGCTTCCCCACTAGCAAGGTTAATCAAATGTTGAGGGTTTGAGTCTCTCTTGTGATTTTGCAATTTCTGCAAAGCTTTAAAAAAAGTTTAAATAGTTGATTTAAAACGTTCAATATAATTATTATATGAAAATATATTTGTAATTTAAATTTTATAATTTTTATAATTTCATTACTATTTTTAGATAGCTATAAATCATTACTTTTGAATGGTCTAGAATCTTTACATCAAGTGATTTTCTAATTTTTTTTTATTAACTAAGTACATTTTCATATATATAGAGACCGTGTTGAACAATAGATCAATTGTTTAGCGTTCTAACTGTAAATATAAAATGCAGATCTATTGTAGTAGACCAATTGGAGATCAACTAAACCATGTATTATACATGCATATCTATTGTAGATCAAAATTAGACATTTGTAAACCAATTTTAGCATAGATGTAGATCTATTGTAAACTAATTGGAGATCAAAATTAGACTAAACCATGTATTATACATGCATATCTATGGTAGATCAAAATTAGACATTTGTAAACCAATTTTAGCATAGATGTAGATCTATTGTAAACTAATTGTAGATCAAAACTAGACTAAATTTTGACCAATTGTAGATTTAGAACTACATAAAGCTCATCAAGATTTTAGTGGCAAAACTTACCGGAATGACTTCAAACGACGAATCAATACTTGTTGAAACCGCTCTGATGCATTGACATGCAAAATTTATGTCATTTGTTTATCACTTGATTTTACATCTGTCTATTTTTGGTGGTGGTGTGGGGTTGGAGGGGGACAACGTGTTGGAAAACTACATGAGCAAGCAAAAACAAATTCAAATTTTTTATTACATCTCAAGTAAAGATCTATCACAAAAATGATCTATAAAAACATACAAGAAACTATAATTAGTGTCTATACCTCTCCAATACTTGAAAGGAGCGAAGGGGTTGCTTGCACCACAATTCTTCAAGAATTCATCCTCCTCCAAATTTCCAAGGTAGAAAGCCACCACAAGTAATCCACCAATACTTGATGGAGAAAGAACTCAATTTCTATTGCTAGAGAGGTAATCTACAAGTTCTACTATTCAAATCAAAGCTTTAAATTTCTTCAATCAAGTCCAACTCAAATGGTTCCAAGGTGAAGCAAAAACTGAACACATGAGCAAGAGAGACCAAAAGAATAGTAGTAGATTGGCTTAGGTAAGTGTTCAATGTATAGGCTTTTAAATACCTAGTTCTACTCAAAATAGTTGCAACCGTACAACAGAAGTTGAGTATAACTGGATGTCAAATCCACAGGAACGGTGAAAAAATGATTTTGTTTTCAAACTACTAATTAATAACAATATTTAAAACAATAGAAATGATTTTTAAATTTGTTTTAAATGGATAAAAAGGGTTTCCACGATTTCTGACTTCATCTCAGCTTAGCCTCAAGGTGTACGGCCTGTGTACTTTCATACACGGTCCGCATGGCACCCCAAGTTGATACAACATCTGTGTTGATTCTTTTGTTTAGGATTTCTATTGACTGTACCTAAATTCGTAAAACTCATCTATCGCGGTGTTGGCTTAACAATTCGATACAAAACTCAAATACTTCCCTCTTAGGTTCTTTAAATCTCAACCATCATTTGTTGGCTTAACTATCCTAAGTTACTTATCGGTTTACTAAAGATATCCAAGGTCTTTCGGCATGAGGAAAGTTTCGCCTTTCAGGTACTTCTTAGTTTCACCTTTCGACTCACAAATCCTATCTCATGTACTTAGTTTGGTTGATTAAATGTCAAAGTTTTGTAACCTAACATCTAGATGTGCGCAATCATCTAATGGGTTGACCAATCAATTCAAGCAAATACAAATCAAGCAATTAAAATACTACTCAACAAGTAAAAACATAAGCATTTAACACATATTCAAGTAGCTAGCAAGTAAAACTAAGCGTTTGACTACATCAAAACCCTATAAACAAAGTATTTTAGCCTAGCATGTTCAAAAGACAAATAAAACAAAAGGTTATCAAGAAGTTCATGACAAAACTCCAAGAATAATGAAGATCCATCGCAAAACTCTCATTTTTCTCCTCTCTTCTTCTTCTCCAAGTCAAGCATTTTCTTCCAAAAGCCATGAATGCCTTCTTAGATCCAGAATTCCCTCTTTAATGCCAAAATTCCGTCTTTAAACCCTTCCTTTTCGGCCTCCCCAACTGGCGTCTGTTTCCATCTCCAGTCTGGGTTTCCAGAAGTGTTGTGTATGGTTCGTGTGTGCAGGGTGTACGGACCGTATGCCTGTGCCTTTGTGGTGTAAAGATTGAGCATCATGCGTGAAACCTTCTGTGTGGTTGGACAGTTAGTGTACAGTCTGTACACAGATGTACACTCCAGAATGTACACAGATGAAGGTGTGTAGACTCCATAATTTTCCTTGTTTTCGTCCGTTTCCTGCAAAATAATAAACAAAACATAGCAATACCACATTCTATTGATATTCAATGAAATGTTCACACTTTTAGACTTTTAGACACATATTTTAATGTAAATTCAGGTCGGAATAGAGGCAAAACAGAGAGACATCAGTAAGAGGTGGTGACAACTAGGGTGGCCGGCGGTCTCGGGTAGCTCTTGGCCAAGAGGAATATAGGGAGGCCAGAAGAGGAGAGGAGATTTCAGCTAAGGATATGTAGTGAAGAGAGAGAATGTGTGACTTAGAATGAAGTTGAGTCTCAATGAGTGCGGTTTAAATAACATTACTCCATTTGGCCAATTATATAATTACCCTCAATTAATTGTACATAAGAGGTTATCTAATAGACAAAGGGTCAATATAAGAAATTCATAAGGTAAGATTTCATCTATAAACTATCTTGGTCCTCACATTTGACCTCATCCACACAACCTTCTACAAGTTTCATATAAGGCTGAAAATTCTCGTGGTCAGAATCGCACTAGACGGAATTTGATTGGGCTCTAAGCCCAAGTACTTAATTTCTTCCAATTTTCTCCTCTCATTTGATTTACAAAACATAACCAATATTTAATACTCATGCTAACCTTATAATAGTTAATTAATGTTCGATGTATATTACCAATTATGGAGTTTCATAATTCCAAACCAACAATTCAAATGATCTATAAAATGTTATAACTCAATGAACAAAATGATATAAATCATCAAATGCATGAACACAACTTATAATACAATTATCCAATGATTGAATTCTAGGTCATAACAATAACATGACATACCTTTGGATCCATCATGATAGTCTTCGCTCTATTCGGTATGGATACGATACACACAAAGGAGATTAACCTAGTCCGAGAAGATGTGGATACGGGGTGTTCAAATGGTCGGTTCGATGAAAACTAAATTAAAGTAGTCAAACCAAAATTTTATTCAGTTTTCAAAAATCTAACCGAACCAACCAAATTAAACTTGTCAACTAATAACAACTGAAAAAAATAATTCCTAAGAGTTTTATGACTTGACTATTCTAATAAGATAAACAATAGTTATTTTTGTTGGATCATTAATCCAATGTTGGACTAATATGCAAAATAATTTTGTATTGTATACTGTCAATTTTATGCTATATTAAAAGTGCTCATATGCGTTATATAATTTATTAAGCATTAATGTGTCATATAGAATGTGGGCATTTAATGTGTAGAGCTTAAGATGTAATATTCAATTTAATTATAGGCTGAATTGAATAATTGCCATAATAGGACATCCAAAGATTTTCTTAGGCTATATATAAAGATTTGGTCCTCCAAAATACAAGGTAATCCTAAATTCATCTCTTATTATCTCATTAGATGAGAATGTAAAAAACATTAGAGAAAATAGAACTAAATGATACTCTCTAAAAGGCCTTGTTATTCTGGAAGAACCTAATCGGTGGCGCTCTCTTGCACAAGACAACATAGATTAAGGTACGCTTCCACTATTCAGTTTTACATTTAACACAGATGGTCCTGTGATGGCCAGCGATGGTTTTTGTCAATCCAATAAGTTGTATCAGAGCCTCTCTATGTTGAAATTCGGATTTAAGAAATTTAGGGTTAGAAACACCGTTGTATCCGGTTGTATCCGATCAATACCGTTGGTATTTGGTGTGATGGTTTTTAAGGTATCGCTGATAAATTGGATGGTCCAAAGTGCGACGATTTTCAAATACAATTTGATTGTCCAAAGTTGCGTCGATTTTTCATGTCTGTTTAAAGTTAGGCAGTACACCATTTGTTTTTGGACGTGGACCGCGTATGGACCAAGTCCAATCGATATATGATCCATCTAATGTATAGTTATGATAAACCGCGCATACACCGATGTCTTTTTCAATTAGCCTGTAAATTGTTGTACACCGCGCATGAACCGCTCAAATCAGCGCGCGTAAAAAGTTAATTTACAAAGGCTCAAGCGAATTATTCGGTTAAGTTAATATACATCAAAACTTTGCCAAATCAAATTTATAGATATGGCAGTATGCGAATTTCATAATAAATGAAACTTTGAGGTTTAAGCTTTCAGTTTTAGTATTAACTTTGAGGTTTAAGTATAGTTTAATTAAGTTCATGATTTATGTACATATAATCAAGCCATTGGTTATAAAGCTTTTGATACGCACAGAGACCAGTTTAAGCTTTTGATTTTTGTTTCTTAAATATGGTTTAAGTTAATGCTAAGATAATTATGATTAATCTAAATTCACATAGAAATTGAGAATCAAAATAAGAAAAAATTGTATTTGGTTCTTAATAAAATTGAGATGAATTTAGATTTTGAATTATATCATGGTAAAATATACATTTATGAGTGGAACAGAGACTAACCCAGCAAAAGGAAATATAATTGGATTGAGATGCATCTTTATTGGTGATAAGACGTAAAAATTCAAGTACGTTGTGAAATGAGGTACCACTGCATATATGCAGGGGCGGATCCATAAATATCCAGAAGTATAGGTAAATATCTATTTTTGGATTTGAATTTTTTTTTTAAGGTCCAGCATATTTCGGCCTGTGTGCCTACCCCTGGAGGATTATTGTGCCTACCTCTGACCTAATAACAAAGGCCTGGCCCGTACTCCACTGAAATAATAGCAGGCTCTGCTTCGTACTTCGTTCGCTAGAGAGAAACCCAATAAAAATAAAAAATGACGTCGCTAGATGTCTGATTGTTGCTGTGACCTGTGAGTCACGGAGAAAATAAAAATAAAAAGACTTTGCTAATTCCTACTGCCGCTTCGCTTCGCTAGCGAGATCCGGCAAACGAAAAAGAATTCTTTCGCAGTTTCGCTAATCCCTACGTGCGAGTCAGAGAAAAATAATTCTTTCGCTGTTTTACGCTACTCACTGGAATCAGAGAGCAAATATACTAGGTAGGTGTTGGTAATTTGGTTCTGGTGTTATTTGAATAAATTCTAGGTCAAATATGATTCATACAAGATCTCAGATTAAGCAAAAATACAAGGGCCGTTTTGCTAATTTCACAATTCATACTGTGGAGGAAAAGAAGGCTAAGTTTTTTACAGAATCTGACCAGGAGATAGAAGTCCTGCTTGAAGAAGTTTTGGAGCAGTTCAAACTCACGCAATTACCAGCATATCAGTAGTGTGATGGGTACTCCTGATTTGATATTTTGCTTCATTTACTTCAACTCTTTTGCTTCATTTAATCAATGGTTAGCATCATTTTCGGCTTACAAATTTGTGGCATTTTTTTAGACATTGCAACTGAGCTATTCAACTAATACTTGAATTCCGGTAACCTTTGAGTTTATGAAAGACCAGTACACTGTGCAATATTTGATTGGTTAATGGGTTTGAACCCGATAACTATTTGAATCCAATTAGTGCCCTATCCTGACGGAAATCCTGGATCCACCCCTGCATATATGTATATTTTCAGTATACTATAATAATCAAGTTAATTACGATTGGACTAAATCCACATGGCAATCGAGAATCAAAAGATGAAATATATAATTGATTCTTAATAAATTAAGGATGGATTTAGATTTATATTTTAACCATAAATTCAGAATTTGAATATAATTTTAAGTTCAACTAAAAGGTATTGAGGTTATATATTTTAAAATAGATTAGTTTCAATCGCACTTCGCCAAAGTGAGCTCTCCTTTTGAAATTAATTTATTTTAAAATATAAAAGTTTTATTGTGTGCATGTAATAAATGTAAATATCCGTCGACCCAAAGGAAGACCAATATTTATTAAAGTTGCATGTGCGCCTTGTGGTAATAAGTGCAGATGATTTGGTTATTTTCACGTGTGATCAATTTAATCGGCCCAAAGGAAGATTAATTGATCGACATGTTACTTAATTATCAGTGCTTGATTATTGCGTCAAGATACCATAAGAAGTTAATATTTTAGTCCAAAGACAACTTATTGATGGAAGCCAGTCTTTTGAGGTAATGGGGTTTACCTTTATTTAAATTTATTATTGTATATGGATATTTAATGAGTATGTAGTGTTTGTTTATTGTTCTAATTTTAGTTAATATCAATTCTAGCATCAAATTTAAGGGAATGAAAATAGAACTTATTGTTAATTCTCATAATTATGAATTTTGACATTGCGTTAAGGATTGATTCTCCAATACATAGTTATGACTACCTCTGATTTTAAGAGGAAGAGAAAAAGTAGGAGAATTCAAATTGCACGTGTCATATAATTATAATAAAATATCATTCCAAAAGCATTCAGAGGCATTATTTTAGATAATTTAGTTCAGACTTGTGAATTCCTTTTGACCATTGAAAATATATTTCTTAAGAACGAAAAGGTTCAAGTTGATACGATCTTGACATATCAAATTTCAATAAGGTATAAGGTCAAATGAATACATATAAGGAAAGAATATGGTAGCTACATATAAAAGTATAAGGAAAAATAATTAAGTACTCTTTAATTAACTATTAATTTAGTGTAGAAGTATTATGCTCAACACATGAGCAAAATAGTGGGTGAAAATGGTTGCATCTCTCAAATCTCCTTTTATTCTTTTGTAGCCTTCAAGAGAGCAAGAAAGATAAAGTGAAAGATGTGAATTAAAAGTTAGGGTTTGAGAAGAGAAAAGTGTGGTATTTACAATGTTTGTCTAGAGTTTGCTTTAAACATCTTAATCACAATGGAGGGCTAGAATGAAGCATGAGCATAAAACAATATTATAAAGTTATTTTTGTTATCAAATAGACATCTCTATTAGATACTTTCCTCTTCCAAATTTATTTTCAAGTCTACGTCAAATGGACTCTTCCATTTAATGTTAGAATTATAAATTCAAATAGGCTTGGGCCCTTTCTCACTTTGCAAATTCATTTTTGTTATTTATGCCAATTTTTTGCCCACCCAACAATTATCATAATTAATTGTCTTTGCTCAATTCTTGTTGGAAAATAAATTTATATATCATATCCAACATATAATAAATATATTTTAAGATCAAGGTAGTTATCTCTATGACACTTTTATTTGTTTCATTTTCTCTCTTGGGTGTGACTTCGTAGGATGTATATCGTATTGACAATAAAATCAAAACTCAATTTTAATTCTATAAATTATAAGAGTTATCTAGCAATATATATTATAATTACTCAACCGATAAAGATAATATGAATCAATCAATATCACGATTCTAAAGTAATATTTAATTGCTTGTATCAATTTACGTGTCACATAATGTCATGAATAAATTCAAAATAGGGAGTGTCATCCTTGAAATTTTTTTTTTCTTGATTCCAAGTAATCATTAAATAATGATCAATTACTTGATTATAATTGCATGCATACTTTATTATTCTTAAGAGGGCCACATATATCATCACTCATATATAAAATATGGGAGACACTGATATTCTTGATAAATATATTTTTCTCCGCACAAGAAATATATATTGAGATATCTATTGGATACTTAAATCTCTTGTAGAAAAATACTAAACCCTAAATCCTAAATACCTACAGATGCTTAAATATCATGTAGAAAAAATAATTATCTCATACCTAAAAATTCAAGACCACAAATGCCGATATATATGATGCAGATCAACCTTTTTGCTACCAAAATGGGTAATCAGAAAAATAGACCAAATAAGAAGAAAGTTTCTATGGCACGGACACAAGGATCAACAGGCGAGATACATGAGCCTGCCGCATGGGCACTGGTTACAGAACCAAAAAGGTTGGGAGGGTTGGGATCGAGTACAAAATCTGCAAATAATGAACACTGCATTATTGGCAAAGATAATGTGGCATTGGTTGCAAGTGCATAAGCCGGGATGGATGGACCTTGTCCAACTTTAGAAAACAGTAACCAGACCATGGGATTTGGTCAACACAACGCCATTCTGGTAAAATTTAAGGGTTATCAGGGTATTCATGGATTTCTCAGTGCAATACCAAAGGGGGCAAGGTGCACACAGATGCTTAATTTTGGGAAGATTGTTGGTTGCAGAGACCACTCAAGAGCACATACCTGACAATGTACGTATACATTTGTACATCACCGAATGTTCCAATCAGCACAATGATTGGTAGAGAGCAATGGCAAATATTAGTAAGCTATGTCTCAGCTAGCATGGCAAGAATACCACGCACTCGTGGCAAAGCTGAACCGCATTCACACACTAACCCAACAGGAAGATGATAAATTAGTATGGAACTGGACAACAAATAGTACATTAACGGTAAAATCATGCTATAGGATGACGGCGGAAGGAGCACAAATACACTTGCAACTTAAGAACATATGGGTACTCAAAACTCTAACAAGAATATTGATATTTGGATGGCTCATGCTGCTAAATAAAATACTCACAATCGACAATTTAATTGGAAAGGGATGGGTCATACCAAACAGATGCATAATGTGTAAACGGGAAGCTGAGACAGTTCAACACCTGTTCAATGGGTGTCAATCAGTATGTTAGATAAGGCATGAGCTACAGAGACAGAAACCGCAATTGCAAAGATGTCAGTATTTTCACCAAGGGGACTATAAGCAAGCAATTCTAGCCTCAACTCAGAAGGAAGTAAGAAGAAGAATGCAGCTCACAATGAACTTTGTTATATGAAGAGAAAGATGTTGAAGAATCTTCAGAGAGGAAGAAAAAACGGTCAATATGATTGCAATGGAAATAATGGAAGAATTCAAAAGCTGGTTTTAGCAATATTTACAAAATTGCGCTATGCTGAATACAAAGAATTCCAAGTTTGATGCTCCTTAATTCTTTTGCCTTCCTTGTTTTTGGTTTTTGATTATATGCCCATAAATCTAGTGTACGTCTTGATCAATGAAACATAGAGGCTAGACCTCTATTTTTCTCCTTAAAAAAACACTGTAGTATTTTTTTTTCTTCACAGCTAAGATTTGCCTAACCATCAAGATATATGTTTGGAGTTCTTTGCGCAGACTTCATAAAAGCTAAACAACGTATTTCAAAATAAATAAAAGTGATACCAATGATCAAAACAAGGAAAACCATGAGTAGACAGTCTTTGCAATTAAGCTGAAGTGAGGGAACAAAAGAGACACCATAAGAAATAATTACTAACTACCAAGTATTAATTATAACTAGAATCGATCGGTAGCCAATATTAAGTCTTCCACCAAAATAATATGATCGTTGCAAAATAAACACTAGATTTATGGGCCCAATTACCTATGGCTAAGTGGGCTAATTAATAATAATGATTAATAAGGCAGCACCAAACACAAGTCAGCAGCTAGCAACAGACACAAGTCAAGGCAGTTAGAGGGCTGTTGTTAGTTAAGAGGCTGTTAGCAAGTTGTTAGACAATTAGTTAGGCAGTAATTGGCTGTTAGAACTGTGGTTAAGAAAGCAAACCATAGTTATTCAAGAGTAGCCATTCTCTATAAAAAGGCTATGTATCTTAGACTCTGTAACAAGAAATGAATACAATTCTTTGATTCAAAAACTCTCTATCTTCTCTATTAATCTTTTTTTTTTTTGATAACCAGGTAGAAGTTACCAGGAGTACAAATAAAATATATGTTTACAACTCCAAAATTAAATTCTAAAACACACAAAACAACAACTCAAATTTTCAAAATCAAACAATAAACTACCCACCAACTCTCTTACAGCATCTTAACCACATCTCTGTTTCTTCTTTAATCTCCTTTGCTAGTAGCCACGCCGGCTTTGTCTTTCGTCCAAAAATTATGGCATTTCGCTGCTTCCACACTCCCCGAAGAACTCCAATAATCCTTGTAAGCCATATCCGCTTAGATTCGTTCACTGTAAGCCTGTACCTACTCCATGATTCATCCCATGTAGAGTCCAGTGATGTACCGACCTGTACCAGCTGCTGCCCCATATTGGACCATACCTGTACTGAATATGTGCATTGAAAGAACAAGTGAAAAATCGACTCCAAAACACAATCCGAGCACAGGACACACTCTGGTTCACAATGAAGGCCTCTTCGTAGCATAACTTCATGTGTAAGTATCTTCCCATGCATAAGCATACATGCAAAGAACTTAACTTTGGATGGTGCAAAGCTTCGCCATAAACTAGCATATTTCCATTGCTCCCTGCCACCCGTTAGAATAGACTTGTATACAGAGGAAGAAGTATAAGAGCCGCTGCTATCCCACTTCCAAATCAAAACATCCTCTGTATCGTTAAAATCCGGAATTTCATCCATTGTATGTGATAAAATTATAGGCCAACGAGTAATCATCTCTCTTACTGACACTGTCTGTTTAATCGGCCTAGATTTGCTGTCTTTGATTGCTCTCAAAGGTGGAGGTCCCCAAGCATCATACCAGTAGGAAACCAATTTGCCATTACCAATTTTCCAAATTGCACAGCAATGAAATAGAGGCTTAAGCTTTATTAACTGTTGCCAAAAAAAGGAACCATTTGCCATCCAAACCGCAGGTCTTGAGCTAGCATGTAACCCTCTTATCGGTGTAGCAATAGTCGACCAAAGATTGTGCTTCTCAGAATACAATTTCCACCACCATCGCAACAAGAGCGATATATTTCTAACAGCCAAATTCGGGACACCCAAGCCTCCATATTTGATGGGCATGCAGCAAGTTTCCCAGTTTAAGAGATGAACTCCTTTACCTTGACCTTCTGTTTTTCCCCATAAAAAATTCCGACACATTTGCTCAATTTGAACAATTACCCACTTCGGGATAAGAAGAGTCGTCTTTTTTTTTGAAAATACTAACAGCGGCTGTCAGGGGTGCAAGTGTCCTAAATTAAAAAATGACAAAGAAATACATCATATAACACAACACAACAACAGATTTGATATTCTAACATAATCTCAGCCATAATTTGGACTCTTGCCAGATGTGTTCCACCATCACCTCTCCTGGAATTACTTGTCCTTCGAAAATCTTCTTATTCCGCAGCTTCCAGATTGCCCAGCAGGTTGAGACGAAGTATACGTGCCACTGCCTCATCCCCATTCCTGCTGTAGCTGCTCTAGAAGTTGAGATTCGCCATGTTTCCGTACTGACCTATCCCTGTGCAAAAGAGGCACTCCAAGAATAGATGCCATCCTTTCCCATAATCTTACCGATGTTGGACATTGAAAAAACAGATGGAAAGATGACTCAATTGCTCCAATGTTACATGATTCACAGTCCAATGACACCTCAAAACCCCTTCTAACCATCAGCTCATGAGTGAGCAGTCTATCTTTGAGCAGCAAATGAACGAAAATGCGTACACTTGGGGGAATCTTATAACTCCAAATCTTTTCAAAATGCCATCTTATCTTACCACCTCCTGCTAACAATGAATAAGCTGATTTTGCTGAGTATACTCCATTTGAACCCCATACCCACAATAGCTGATAATCACTGCCTCTCTTAATGGACATATTAAACAGAGGACTGATTGAATGTAACGTGGCCCAAAAGAATGAACCTGTGCAAACCCACCTTTTTGTGCCATCTTGAGCATCTGGTTTTTTCTTTAAAGCCACAATTTTTTTCAGTCCATAAACAGTTCACATTAGTGTACAATCTCCACCATCACCGTAAGAGAAGTGAGATATTTCTTAACCTCAAATTAGAAACTCCCATTCCTCCCCATTCTTTCGGTAAGCAAACAGAGTCCCAATTAATTAAAGAGATTCCCACTCTGTTATCCTCATTCTTTCCCCATAAAAATGAACGCCTAATTCGGTCCAATCGCTGAATTAACCAGTTGAATCCTTCCAACCCTAGATAGAATCTTTCAATGATGGCAAATCAACTTTAGGATGGATAAAACAATTGTCAATGGAAACTATTTTTTTTTTATGGTTGTCAATGAAAACTATTAATGGGGCTATCTGTGTCAAGATCCGGATGCATCTTGATGTCCTCCCGTCAATCTTTCCATATTATTTCACCGTCGTCAATCCCTATTTTGTTCAAGTATAAACTCAATAGCATCACATTTAAATGATTTAAAAATTGGAAAAGAAAAAAATTCAGAGCAATGAATAGCCAAAACTATAAAGTATAGGCAGTAATGGATTCCTAAATTTCGATGTGCCAGTGAAGCTAGGTATAGTTAAATTGAGATTCAATTGTCATTAGGCAAAACAAAAAAAAATGCTACAGTAATGAACGTTATAAACCATCACATTTAGAATTTTTTTTAGTTAATTAGCAAGCAGGGGTTAACCGTAGATTAGTTGCACATGCATGATGGTTTATAATATCCAGTGGACGTGATAAACCATCACCACGTTCTTCCTATATTTTGAGATTTCATGAAATCCTACCTATATTTCCATATTTTTCTTTTTTCTTTTTTCTTATTAGAAAAACCGGTTGCTCTCTCGGGCAAGGCTATTTCCTTCAAGAAACAAGATTTAACGTAACTCTTTTTTTTTTTAAAGGCCAGGTGCCAAGTTGCCTTGTGACATTGTATTAGAATAAAAAAGTTTCTACAATCTAGCTCCTGTACATTTGTGTAATTCCTACTGTTTATCTATTGGTACACAAACCAGTAAATAGTAAATACCCAGATTTACATTACATTAAAATAAACTAGGTTCTCCCTCAATAAATACCTAGATTTACATTACAGTAAACAGTAAATAGTGTTAACAAGATTTAACTCATAACAGAAAGTCAGAAGCCCAACGATTCTCACTCAAGAACTTTGTTAAACCTACACCTACACCCTGTCTCATATATAAACCCAACAATTGGGAATAGTATAAATTGTACTTAGACCAGGTTTAATTCCTCTACGGACAGATTATACTTAATTAGTTGAACAACATTAGAAAGCACTTAGTTTAGGTGCAGTTTTTGGGATATTTCAACTACGTACGGAGTACTATAGGAAAAAAAAAATACTTTCGTACCTAAAAAACTTTAGCCTTGGTAGCCCAAAAGCCGATCAAAAGATCGGAAAACCTTTCAAATCACATAAATAATCACTCAGTTCACTGTGCGGGTAGTGACAGTACCGTACGCGAGGTACTTGGTGACAATCTATACCGTATGCGGTAGTGACAGTATTGCATACGGCCTAGATAAATGTCGAAACTTGTATTTTACATGATTAAGAAGGATAGAAAACCTGAACCCTAGAGGCTCTCTATCTGTTATTTGACCTTACTTAGTTATAATATCTTGATTGCATTTGTCACCACCAACTCTTTTATTAAAAATCTCATAACCTAGACTAGTAAAAAATATTTAAACTTAATACACTATCCATGTGAATTGACACCCCAATCAATACCACATGCACTTATGATCTGAGCGTAAGTTGAAATTAGAGTTTAAAAATATTTGAAAGTAATAGTTCATTTTGGACTCGTCATTAACATATAGAATAAGAATTCTTACTAAAGACAAGTAAGAAATGTTGGGTTGGAGATACAAAATGCAAATTATGTAATCAAACTAAAACAGCTGATCAATTGTTTTTGAAATGCACTCTAGCTCAACAAGTATGGTTTTATCTCCAATAATAGCTAGTCTTCTCTAAATGATATAGTGCTATTTGCAAAAACATTGGCCAAATTAACATCAGAAACAAGCTTTTCTAATAATTTTTAGTGGCATATGTTGGATCATTTGGAAACATCGTACCTCGTATGTACTACGTAATGAGAGCAGAATGATGCAACTGATGAGTAATTGTAAAGGCCTTTTGATCCACAGCATGTCATGAACGGTAACTGAAACCTACACAAAAAAAGTGGCATGAATAAGTAGCTTAAAATACACATGTGAAGGATGTTATATTTTAGTATAATGAATTAGTGATTTAATAATTGAATAAATTAAACTATATCACCATGCATATACAAATTACTTTAGTGAATATAATTAGTGCACACGATAAATAGAAGAACACTTTTCTAAAATATTTCTTATCTGCTTTAAAACTAATGCTTATGCAATAAATAAATAAATAAGAGAATTGATAGCTCAGCAAAAAGAATCATGAAGTAATTAATGAATATATTATTTTTTTTCTTTTGCGGAATAGGTAATAAGGATCATTTAAGAAGAATAATATTTTTGGTTCTATTTTGCGATCAAGTTGAAGGACCACAACAGTGGACATACAATAATCATTATTGATATCAGATAAATAAGATTTTGGTGGCTTGTTGAATGTATGACTTGCTGATTTTAATTGCCAAATGTTACGTAACTTCATCGGATTGCGAAAGAGGTTCATGGAAACTTTATAATAATCTGCATAGATAATAGTTGCATCAGGATAGAGAAGCTGAAGCTTTGCAAGCTCCTCCGAAAGCATTGCATTGTAATATTCTGCAAACAATGTAAGATATATATATATATACACTGGGACACATCATATCGGAAAATATTTGAAACCAATAATGTTTTTGATAGGGTTCCTATATAATTGTACATTAATTAAGATCGAATGATGTTTTGGCGCATGATGCATGGCATGAGTCCCAATTACATGTTTAGCTAGCATTGGCATGTTCCTGTGCATGTGACCGTCTTAGAAATACATAGATGCAGAGCCACGAGGCAGATTAATTAAGTGAATCAAGCATGTTAACATGAAGAAGTACAGTTAAGTTGAAACAAATTAAAAAACTTTTGCTGATGTAGAGGCCAGGGTGCAACAGATAAGCGCATGTGCCCGAGTTGCATGTTTAATAATTAATAACAACCTCAATGGGTTGAAAGTTGAAACTATGCCATTGATGCTTATTATTGCCGAAATTTTTATTAATACTATTCTCTGCAAAAACCCACATTTTTTGGGAAATTCAAAATATACCAGGGCTGCAATGATACTTGGCTGCTCAATTTTCGGGGGCTGCCATTTCTCGTTGCGGCCTCATATATTTTACTATAGAGTCCGGCTAGTATAACATCAGTGTCATTTTAGCCTATATAACACAAACTCCAAAATCTACCGAATCGACTTTCAACAGTGAATCCAAACCGTTCAAACCGACCTACTTCATTAGTTGTGCGTTACAAGTAAATTTTATAATTTTTCAAATTTATTTAGTATCAAATCAAACGGTCAAATTTGTGAGTTTTTAAATTAATTTTAATGCATTCATTTTTCAACATTTTTGACCGCTTGATTTGATACTAAAATAATTCGAAAATATAAAAAAATTGCATGTAAATGCATCATTCATAAATAAATCGGTTTGAACGGTTCGGATTAGTCGTTTGAACTATATCCAATCAATTTTGGAGTTGGTGTCATATGACACCAATGTCATACTAGCCAGACTCTTTACTATAAATTCGGATAAGAGCTCTTCTCATCTGTAAGTTTTTTCTTTTCAATTTTATTTTTATTTTCAATAGGTTAATAATTAATTTAGTTAATTTTTAATTTTAGGTTTGTGTGTAATTGATTCAAAACGAATCATATGGTACTTATTTACACCAATGGTGATTTTTTACAAGGTTCTAATGGGATTTATTATAGTCTCAGGCCTGTTACTATGATCCCAGTAATGCCGGGTATTGATTATGTGGGAATTAAGACTGTTATTTGTCAAAATTTGAGATTGGATCAGGGTCAGTATAACATTAATATTCAGACCAAAATTAGTATGTCTACTAGTTCAGCACAAACTTGGTTCAAACTATTTCCAATTCAAAATAATGGAGTCTAGCAGGTACTGTACAACAAAACAATGAGTTTTTCTGGGGGTGGGTACAAGGTAATTGACCTATATGTGGAAGTTATCCTAGTCTGGCATACCAACCCAGCTATGAGGTTAATCCAGGTCGTAGTCGGGTTAACTCATCTGTCTCAAGTAGGGCCCCTCTACAAATTGACCAACTGTCTAGTTATTAGGTTCCAATTCAGAAGGACCGACCTTCTAGTAGTTGGGCCCCCAATCGAGCCCCAAGTCAGGCCCAATGTTTTGATCCGAATGCTACCGATGATATAATGGATCCAAAATTACATGAGGTAGAGGAAAATTGGGGTGATGTCGACCTTGAGGGTATGAGCAATCAGAGTGATGAGAAAGATATCAGGCTTGTGCTTGGACAGAGATTTGTAATAATGAATCGCAGGTTAGAGCACCTGGTTAGAGCTTTCAATCACATCAGGATTTCAAGAAGCTAATGTCGTTTTTTTTGGAAGGGCAGCAGAGTATGATGATGAATTATTAGAAGGACAAACCTATGACTTAAAAGACCAAATGAAGAGCGTAATTGTTAGGTTTCACATTCAGTGCAACAAAGAGATTAAGAATACACACAGTGACAAGACCAAGAATTAGGTTCAAGTGCAAGAACAGTAGATGTGGCTGGTACATATCTGCTATTGCCACTTGTTATGGTGAAGGCGTGTCTCTAGATTTTCAATAAAACATTCATGTCATGCCGATACGACAAGAATAGATCATGCACAATTCTCGGCTGCTATGGTCGCCGATTACATATCGTTTCACATGAGATGCGATGTTGATTTGAGTATTCAAGATTTCAGGTTCACTGTCATTGTAAGATACAATTGTTAGATATCGGCGTACAATAAACTGTGGCGTGGACTGGAGTTGGCAATTGCCCGCCAATTTGGTAGTTGAGAGGGGCCATACGCGCTTATAACTCCGTTGTTGCAGGTAATCCAGAGAAAAAATTCAGGTACTATATTGTTACTTCTATTTTTATGGCATTGTAAAAAAAAAAATAATTTCACTTATTTTTTTTAATTAATCACAGGTACATTGTTTGATGTGACCTCATTTCCCACTAGTAAGGATGGACCATACAAGTATTTTTATAGGACGACTTTGACATTTGGATTGTGCATAGCTGCATTTCTACACCTCAGACCGGTCATCACCGTTGAAGCATGTTTCGTGTCAGGCCGATACAAAGGTAATTAATTTAATTTATTTGATTAATTTAATTGAAATAATTTAGTTTGTTTAATTTATTTGATTGATTTATTGTTTAATAAGGTAAGTTGTTGATTGCAACAGGGTATGATGCAAAAAACCAGCTTCTCTCATTGGCTTTTGTATTAGTTAAGATAGAGAGCTTTGAAGATTGTGCATGGTTCATGTAATAGTTGCGGTTCAATGTAATTCGCTCCAGATTCGTGTATATCATCACTGATAGGGGAAATGGTTTCAAGAAGGTGTTTAGACAAAATGATCTGAGTTGGAATGAGGAGGATGAGGATGACTGCGTTCACCGTCTTTGTGCTACTCGCATAGCTGAGAACATGAAGAAGAACCATTGCAGTGATGAGGCCCTGGTATATGTCATTGCGGTCCTGGTATATTTCGGATTCCCCAAAAATTGTGGGTTTTTTTTTAGAGAATGCTATTAATAAATAACAATTTCGTTATAATTGGGGGCACATGCGCTTATGCGTTAAGCATTGACCTCCGCATCAGCAAAAACTTTTTAATTTGTTTTATATGGCTGAAACTATATATGCCATCGAAGCTTATTATTATTAATCTGTAATTGGGGCACATGCGACTTATATATAACCCATTGGCCTCTGCATCAGCCAAAATCTTTTAATTTGTTTTATATTGCTTAATACTTCTTCATGCTAACATGCTTGATTGATTTTTGATTAAAACACGGGGTACTTTTTTTTGTGATTAGTCTCTAGTTTTTTTTTTTTATTAAAAGTCTCTAGTTCTTCTATCTGTGGTCATGATGTGCTTTAATTTGATCAATTTTTTTGTATTGGGTATTAAGCAAAATACTTTCAGTGCACCCATGAGCCACAAATGAACATAAACAAGAGGTTTCATTCGGATAATTTCTTGAACCACTCAAGCTGATCGCTAAGCGAGTAATCCATCCGGGACATCTTGATTCCCTTAGATTCAAAGTAGGAATTGTTCAGTGCCAAGGGACCAGCAATCGCAAAATTTGGCCCGTGCAGGAGGTCTTTCTGTGCTCTTTCCTGAGAGATTTGGTGGGATTAATGGCAACCCGTATGCTTCCGGTAATCCATGATATAAGCGAGTATCTCTTTGTTAAAACAGATCCTACTAAAATTTTAATTTTTACCGATTTAACAAAATTTCGAGCAATTTTCTTGAGAAGTATTCCCGTGATTCTATTGTTAAGGGCCTGTTTGGCAGCTTCAGTTCCCATAGTTTTTTTTATAGGAAAAATAACTTCATCAACTTTTTTGTGCTACTTCCGTTTGGCAACATAGTTTTTTTTTCCCATTTCAGTTCCCTAGAAAGGTTTATTACCCAACCAGCCTCAATTTATACAGGGAAAAAAAACATCAGGTCAGAGGTCCGTTTTTTTTTCCAACAAAGAGGCGCTGAGTTTTTTGCTTCATTAATCTTATTAAATTTACGAATTTGAACCCAATTGGCAGAGCTAATCTCATATAGGCATTCATGTCTCAATTGAGAGTCCAGTCAATCCTTATTAAAAAGGAAAACAAATAAAAGAGGCTAATAATCAAAATAAAACTAATTAACCATAATTGAGAGTCCAAATAAATCATTTATATACCAACTTAATTAAATGTAAAAATCAAGGACAATAATAAAAATTAAATGCATTTCAATAGTACTATAATAATTGATCAATATATTGGTCAATTCACTCATTTAAACTTTTTTAGAATCTGATATATACAATATATTGATCATAATCAGTGATTAGAATTAATACATTTAATACAATTTAATTATAGTATTACATGATCTTCTATAAAAAGAAAAACAATCCAACATCCTAACAAATTTCTCATGCATTTGCCGAACACCTATATTTTAAAATTTTTTGTGGGTTAAATAATTTTGGTTTTGAGAAATTGAAATTCTCATTTTCATATTAAAAATTCTTATTCCCACAAAAATTCCATGCTGCTGAACAAGCCCTAAATGTCTTCACACAAATTTCCTTGGGTAGCTGGTAACTGTTTCATTTCATGAGGCACTCATTTGTTTTTGTACTAATTTTATTCCCAAATTTATAAGAAACAACTTTGTACAGAAGGAAAAAAATCTACAAGTACAGTGCACTAACCCTTGAAATCAGGAATTATCCGTTCATCACAGAATCAGCCAGTACGGAGTGTGTGTACCACGTTGGTGTGACAGGTAATGTTCAACCAGTTCTGGGTAATGTGACAGCTTGTACCACATTGGTGGGACCCACGTGGTATATTGCCATATTGGGTTTTAATGCATTAATTAAACATGTGTTTTGAAAGTTTGTTGGTGATTATTGAATTTCTAAGATGGAACAGCTATTTATTAATATGCATGATGTCTTTTTAATTCCTTTTCTAATATTGACCTTCTTCTTCTTTTCTCTTTTTCAGGATTGTTTTGGCATGAGTTACAATAAGGAGCAGCTTGCTAGTCTTTAATCATATATTCAATTAGACATTTAGACCTCTACTTTTTTTTTATTAAAGGTTAGTGGTTTTAATACCTACTAACAAATTGATTGATAAAAAATATATTTATAACAAGTTAAGTGACTCAAATTTCTAGATCTAGTCTTTTATTCTCACAAGATTTTCTAAATTACTCAAAATTACTCTGATCACCCTTTAAATTACTAGATATACTCTTTTAATCTTACTTATACACCCTCATGATCACTGCTTTTTCGACCGCCGCCATGCTCTAACGACAAACGGATCTACTCACCGTTGTGATCCGATCGAGATGAAAACTCTATATTTCGAGCTCTAACGATACCGCGCTCTCGATTTCAATAGGCTCCGCTCGGCTCCGTTCCTTCCCCTCTCCCTCATTCTCCTCTCCGCTCGAGAAGGTAGAACCGAGAGAGGAAGATATTGTTGTTGGATGTAAGGTTTAGAAGAGATGAAGGGAGTGGAATAGAGGGGTGAAAGGTGGAGGAGGGGGTGGTGGCTGCTCTAGGTTAAGTTATGCCTCCTTAATAATCGCTTTTTCTAAAAGAGCTAAAGATGGGAATAATGTCTTTGGACGTTTATTTTTATGCAATAACTGATAGCAATAGAGATAGAAATCAGATCCCTAAAGATTTTCCCTAAATAAAATTTGCATGAAGCTTTCTGATTTATAGTTTGTTTTTTGTGCAGGTATATAGTAGATATTAATGACGACTAGGTCATTACAAGAGCGGATGAGTAGCTGCAAAAAATTAAACAGTTAGAAGGCATTTCTTGTAGCCTCGTGTAAGCCCGATTACGAGAAAATTAAACTGGGCAAATTGGCAAATGGTTTGTAGACCAAAAAAGAAGAGTGGATTAGGTATTATGGATCTCGATCGGCATGTTCAACCAATCACTTCTTATGAAATGGTTGTGGCAGTGGGTGGAACCTAAACAACATCTATATATGGAAGTCAATATATATTCAAGATTACAAATGGCCTAAAACAACATCTTTACTCAAATGCTTATTTTTTTCAACAAAATCTTGAAGGTGGCAGAACCAATGTTCAACATATCAGTCGTCATAATTCTTGGTGAGGGTAGTAATATACAATTCTGGATAGACAATTGGAGTTTAGGAAGACTGGGCTATGCTGCCTATGCATACCCAAATTTATACACATATGCTATAGATGGAGAAGCAAGTTTAAGGGAGGTTCTGCAATCAGATTCAATTCAAAGATGCTTCCGAAACAACTCATCAAGAAGAGGCAGCAAATGAAATGGTAAAATTTGAAAGACAAATTGCTCTACATTCGATACAATTATCATCGAAAATCTTACCGTGAAGTCGGCTTATCAGGCATTGATGGACAGTCCAAGAATTGAAAAATCAGTTAGAAGAATTTGGAAATTGAAAGTATGCCGCGAAGATTTAAAATCTTCAAATGATTTATATCATTTAACAAGATTCTTACAGTGGATATTTTAAGCAAGCGTGGATGGAGCCTAACAAATAGATGTATCATATGCAAGATGCAATATGAATCAGTATCTCACTTATTTAATGAGTGTATACACTATACAGACCAGGCTGTTGTACATAACAATAGAAATCAAGATGAACGTCAATATACCGGGAGGATTATCACACGAAAATGAAGACACAATAAAAAAATATGAAGGAACAGAAGTTTGGCAAGAAAGAGAGAGCAATCTTGCTAATTACGAAATTTATTATTTGGAGAGAAAGATGCACCAGTAACCTTCATAGAAGAAGTATGTAATCTGATGCAATTAGCGAAGCAGGTGACAAAACAAAGTGGAGATACAACTCAATAATAGATGCTTAAGAAAAATTGAAAGTTTACAAATAAAAAACTTAATAAGTCTGTTGTTTTCTTTTCTACGTCTATCTTAAATTTTCTTTATCAATTACTTTATTTTTTTTGTTTTTTTATGCTCAAATGTTTTGAGAATAATTGTGTTTTTAATTTTAGTTACAAACCCCTTGTAACTACAAAATAATTAATGAAAAAAGGACTTGACCCTGTTTTCTTTGTCAAAAACTCTTATAAAAACGAAATATTTTTAAATTACCACTCAATTAAATCCATATAATTAAACACCACCCATTTAAGTGCATCCCGCCAAGTCCTAAAAAGCAAGTATTTAAGTGCATCTACCGCAAAATTGACTGATACAATATCTCTCATGGCTCCAGCGCATTTCCTTTTCTCTCTTCATATCCCTACCCTCACAATCCTTTTACTTCTATCAAAATCTGGAAATTGTTGTTTCACCCACATTTTCGGTTTCGGCGACTCGAACAGCGACACTGGAAACTATCTGAAGCATATCGGCGACAGCTACCACCCCATGCGTTACCTGCCATATGGGGAGACTTATTTCGGCCACCCTACTGGCCGGTACAGTGATGGACGGATAATTCCTGATTTCATTGGTTAGTGCACTGTACTTGTAGATTTCTTCATTCTATACTAAGTTGTACTTTCTTATAAATTTGGGAATAAAATTAGTATAACAACAAACAAGTACCTCATGAAATGAATTCAGTTACCAGGTACCCAAGGAAATGTGATGTGTAGATATTTAACAATAGGATCACGGAATAATTCTCAAGAAAATTGCACGAAATTTTGTTACATCAATAAAATTTTAGTAGGATCTGTTTTATCAAAGTAAGAGATTGACTGGCTTATATTTCATTGATTAGCGGAAGAATACGGGCTGCCATTTCTCCCGCCACATCTCTTGGTAAATAGCACAGAGGACCTCCTGCATGGGGTGAATTTTGCGATCGCTGGTTCCTTGGTACTGAACAATTCCTACTTTGAATCAAGGGGAATCAAGATGTCCCGGAAGGATTACTCGCTTATCGATCAGCTTGAGTGGTTCAAGACACTGCTACCTTCAATTGGTGAAGAACTAGGTACTATCCGAATAAAACCTCTTGTTTATATATGTTCATTTGAGGTTCATGGGTGCAAATCATGTAATTTGCTTAGTACCAATACAACAATAATTGATTACATTAAAGCACTAGGTACTTTTTTTTGTGATGAGTCATCTCTAGTGTTTTTTTTTTTTTTTTATTAACTAGTTCTTCTATCTGTGACGGCATGACCCATGATAATTTGAAAATTTATCCCTGCTCCTTCATAACAATGACAGCTATATATTATTTCTTTCTCATTAACCACCAGTTAATTAAGCCCAAATTCCATCACAGCAGTACTAAACCGTTCAACTTTAACCCGAGGTACTGCTCGGACTGTTTATTACTGCTGAACTTTATAGACCACTATCTCAAGAAAAGAATTACAAGTTCTGTAGATCATTTAACGGGATAATATTTTGTCAAAGAAAATGGGAAGGTGATCAATAGCAAACAAAAGCACGTACCCAAAAGACCAGGAAAGGGGAAAAAATGAAGAAAATGGAAGAAGTCAGACAATTGTTGATCACCGATACATGTACAGAAAAGCAAAAATTATTCACAAATTAATAAATTGAACTGTGCAGGATGCGGCAGGTCTATTATGAGCCGTGCTCTGTTTGTCGTAGGTGAGATAGGAGGAAACGACTACAACCATCCATTGGTTGATGGGGCAACCCTAAATGAACTCCAAACCTTTGTCCCTGATGTAATCAGAACCATGAGTTTAACCATCCATGTAAGTATTTGTTTTTGACTTTTTTTTCTCTTCTGATCTTAGCATAGTTTCAACTTTGAAGCCATTGATGCTTATTATTATTAAACATGCAATTGGGGCACATGTGCTTATGCATTACCCACTGGCCTCTGCATCAGCAAAAAAAAAAAAAAAAGTTTTATACTGCTTAAACTGTGTACTACTTCTTCATGTTAGCATGTAATAATTATTTGATATAATTAGATGTGGGGGTGGGGGGTTCAAAATTTCACATGAACAGGAATATGCCAATGCTAAACTAATGTATGATCTTAATTAATATACAATTATACAGGAATTAATCAGTCATGGTGCCAAAACATTATTGGTTCCAACTATTTTTCCGATAGGATGTGTCCCGATGTATCTTACGCTGTTCCAAAGCCAGAGAAAGGAAGACTATGACCCAAAAACAGGATGCATTAAGCGCTTAAATGAGTTTGCAGAATACCACAATGCAATGCTTTCCGAGGAGCTCGCAAAGCTTCGGCTTCTCTATCCTGATGTGACTATTATCTATGCCGATTACTATGGCGCTTCCATTAACATTTTTCGCAATCCAAAGAAGTCAGGTAAGAGTTATACATTCAACAAGGCACCAAAATCTCAGTTGTCTGTTGACAATAATAATTATTGTATGTCACTGTGGCCCTTACAACTTGATATCAACTTTTTAGAATTCAAATAACATAATTGCAAACTACTTCATGATTCTTTTTGCTGAGCTAAACATTCTCTTATATTTTTTTAATAAGCATTTCTTTTCAAGCAGATGAGAAATATTTTAAAAGGGTGTTATTCTATATATCTTGTGCACCAATTATATTCACTAAAGTTATTGTATATTCAAGGTAATATATTTGAATTTGTTCCAATATTAGATCATTATGCTAAAATGTAACATCCTTCTCATGTGTATTTTTAAGTTAGTTATATATTCAAGTTATTTTTTTGTGTGTAGGTTTCAGTTATCCTCTAATGGCATGTTGTGGGGCCAAAGGCCCTTACAATTACTCCTCAACTGCAGCATGCGGATACCAAGGTTCTACGGTTTGTTCGGACCCATCAAAGTATGTATCATGGGATGGGCTCCACATGACAGAGGCTGCTTACAAGGCGATTGCACATGGAGTGCTACGTGGCTCATACTCTTCACCTCCCATAAGTAACACTTGCTCTAATATCATGCATGATTCGGCAAGCCTTCGTCTCCCTCCAACCAGTGACGTAGCAAGGATTTAAGCTAGAGTAGACAGAAATCAAATTCATATTCTTTTTTTAAATGAGTTCGGGTTCAAAACTGTAACATCCTGTAATTTTTAACCGTTCCTGATTATTAATATCAGTATCGCCTGGGTTGGTATCGTCTCTAAGCTCGTCCCTGATGTGCATAAATGACCGTCCGTCTCTGATACCTGTTTTTCCATGTGAATGAATTTAAAGTTCGCAACACATTGATAAAATTACGCATGTGTGCAATGAGTGGTGCGCAACATTCCCGCTAACATAAAACATGTTACCAAAAATAAAACATTATAATTTATTATCATTGTGCTGGCAACTTTAATTTTTTTTTTAAATGCTATCTAAAAGAAAGTTCGGGTCAAGAAACTTAATTGTACGCTAATTGTGCGAATTTTGGAACTTATGAACAAAAAAGAAAGCGAGCAAAAGAAGAAAGAATGCATTTTTTTTTTTTTCTAATTTTATACTTATATTTTCTTTATAATGTAAAATAAAATATTATGGTACAGTAAAATTATTATTTTTATTTATATAATTGATTTTCAACATATCTTTGACCTCAAAATTTAAAAGTCTAGCTCACGAGAGAACGCAAATCTTTTTTTTTTAATAAAGTTAGAGGACAAGCCACCCAATAACTATTTAATACCTTTGTTATTATAACGAAAATTTTTCCTATATGGATTTCGAACTTATGACTTTTTACATAGAGATCATGTACCTTAGTCACTAGATCAAAAGCTAGTTCTGAGAGAACGTAAATCTCAATTTGAGTAACAATAAATTCAACAAATCAATCAATAAGAGGTCTACTGGAGGAAATCGGACCTACTTTGGTACGATGGGTGAAATGACCGATTGCATTAAGATCCGTGCTACGTGCATTAAAATCCGTGCAGTTCTGATTAAATTTCCGTACATCGTACTGTATTAGAGCTAATTGAACCTAAAAGTAGGACCGATGCCCATCGGAGCTACTCTTATCCCCTACTGGGGAAAGCAATAGCAAAGCTCAGATAAGAAAGTAACACACACATGCATGCGTTGCTCTCCTACATTAGAGACATCCACTTTCCATCGAGTCTGATCCTCTCCATTCACATATTCACGGAGACATCCTCCCTATATAAAAATGAAGTGACAACACTAGAGAAACCTCTCCAGTGACCATTTTTCTACTCTCCTTAAAATGCCCCCTAAAATAAACTTGAAAATTGGGAAAACAAAAAGACTATTTCCTTCAAGAAACAAGATTTAACTCTCTTTTTTTAAGGTCATGTGCCAAGTTGCCTTCTGACATTGTATTAGATATAAAATAGTTTTTACAATCTAGTCCCTGTACATTAGTGTAATTCCTACTACTGATTTGCTGGTAGACAAACCAGTAAATAATAAATACCCAGATTTACATGACATTAAATAAACTAAATTCTCACTCAAGAAATACCCATATTTACATGACTCATGACTGTAAATAGAAAATAGTAAATAGTGTAAACAAGATTTAACTCTTAACAGAAAGTCAGAAGCCCAACAATTCTCACTCAAGAACTTCGTTAAACCCATAGAAGGAAAAAACCGGCCGTTCTGGTGTGGAATCGGCTGTTCCAAACCAGAATCAGCCTATACCGATCTAATTTCAGTCCGAGTTACACGGTATGTGTTGATTCCAGTCAAATTTTGACCAAAACGGTTCAATTTCATTCACCTTTCGGCCGAAACAGTTCCATGTAAGTCAAATTTCGGCCGAAACGTTAAGATTCCAATTAAAATTTGGCCGAAACGCACTAATCTCGCCAATTAAATTTTTTTTTGCACCGTGCATGATTCGAACCTGAGAAGGGTTGCATACCATCCAACACAACTACCACTACACCATACCATAGTGACAAATCAAAAGTTCGGGTTTAGTTCGGTGGGATGCAAAATTTGTGATTCGGGTATAATTCGGGAATGATTTGGTACAACAAGAAAGCAAAAAAAAAATTCCAAAAAAACCCCTCAAAAACAGAAAAATAAAATAAAAAAAATTTGGCATTTTTTTCGCATTTTTATCGCGAATAATTCGCCGATTCGCGTTTTATTCGTGAATAAAACATATTATACGTTTTTACACGTTTTATTCAGAGTTCAGTTCGGATATGTCAAAAAATCGAATTAATCGTGAATTATGTGACTATATACCATACAACCTTTTATTATTATAAAATATAACTGCATATGTGTGTGTGTGTGTTGTAATTTGTACGATATCCAATCCATACAATACATGTATATATATGTTGTTATGCTTGTATTATATTGTATTAGTGGATTATTTAATTATAATTATTTGTCTAAAGTCTAAACATAAATTATTGACAAATTATTTTTTTATCAATTTTTTTCCAAATTTTTTAGTATAAAATGAACTTCTGGCAAAAAAAAGTCCGAGTTTCCAATTCGATTCTGACCAATTCATCCAATCCCGATTCTACGACCGATTCCGATTCTGATTTTTCCTTCTATGGTTAAACCTACACCAACACCCCATCTCATATATAAACCGATACAACCTATATGATCCTGTAAACCAAATTACCATCTCTAGTTCTCTACTCGAACTAATCATGGAATTTTACATAAGAAAAGTCTATGATATGTACATGGCTGCTTTAACATCCTTCGGGCTGAGTTCAAATCTGTCAGTAGCCCCTGTACTGAAGCTTGATCGAAGCATGTAACCACATACCGAGAAGCATCCATGAGATGACGAACAGATCAGGGTGGCAGAGATGCTCAAGACAAGGTCACTGTCCTGGTGACAGAGGAATGCAACAAGGATGTGTCACCGGCATTGTCTTGTTGTGATCTCAATTGGTCCGGGCTCAAAGAGACGGTACAGCAAAACACGCGCTCTGCTCCTCTGCAGCTTGAGAAAATGAAGCCTGACATTAGAGAATTCTATTCACAATGGATGCTTTAACAGACATATGGGACGGGTATGAATTAGCCAGCTGGCAATGCAGTGCAGCCACTGACTTGGCTGTGAAGAAATTCAAACAAGAGCACGAGATCATCATCTCGGCGTTTAACAACATAGAGAAATTCACCTGTGAGATAACCCAACAGTTGGTTAAGCCGGCCCCTTTCAGATCGGCTGATGCTGAGCCAAGGGAATGCTTGTAGTCTGATGCCCCAAGTTGGTTGTGGGGCCCATCTGACAGAGTAGTGCAACACGGCTACACCACCAGCTTCTCCTGACCACGATATGACTTTGCCAGTAGAGTGTAAAGCGCATCACAGATACTATGAATATCGATGAGTGTCTGATCTAAATTTCAGTAGGTGTGCTTGAATAAGCATTTTAAATTTTGTATATATGATTTTTGCCCCTTTTGTAAGAACATGAAAAAACATCTGATCCTTTCAAAAGAAAAAATTTGAAAAAACGTCTGGCGGTGCATGACGGTCCAAAAGGAGCTGGTTTTGTGTCTGTTGATTTGTATTTTTCTCTTTTCTTGTTTTCTTGGTGGTGGACTTTTACTTTTGGTTTATGGAGAAGCAATATTACTGAGATGTGTTTACAGTGGAACAATTTTTTTTTGTTTTTGGAATATATTTTCTCAGTCGATTAGAATCCAGAGAACTGCTTTTTGAGGATTCTAATGCGTATTCCGTTTAGGCGTACTGATATAATGTTTCCTGACGTACTGGGAGTTCACCATAAATTGACATATGTACCACTTGTACAAGAATTAAAACAACGAAATTTAGTATGTAAAGCACTGCCTGGAGCGTTCACAAGTTAATTAATGAATTCATATGATTTCAAATCTAATTGAACCAAGATTCATTTACAATTGGAGAAGTGCTTAACTATATTATCAGTTATTAACTTACTGCTTAAACACGCTATAGATAGGGATGCTAATTGAACAGGGTTGTTCATGAACAAAGCGGGCTAAACAACAATTGAACAGAAATTAAACAGATTTTTATATGAACCAGACTCGAAGTTCAATTCAATTCAGTTAATATCAAACCAACCGAGTCGAGTCTGAACGGGCTTTGAACGATCTGTGTCTAATCAATTACTGTTCGAATTTAACCCTATGGAGCAATCATTGTCCGAACATAACCCTATCGAACCGATTCGAACGTAACCTATCGAAACGACGAAATCCCTTTCACTTTCTCTCACTCTCACGCTCACGCGGCGCCTGAGCCGCTGAGCGCCTCCCCTCTCCGACTCTCCGTCGCGCCACCCCCTCTCCATCTCTCTGTCGCGCCTCTGGTCTTCTCTCCGTCGCGCCACCCCTATCCATCTCTCCTCTTTGGCGCCGCCTCTCTCCTCTCTCCTCTCTCCCAGACAACTTTGGCAACGAGTCGACGACCCCTCTTCCCGACCTCTCCTCTCTCCGACCTCTCCTCTCTCCATTCTTGGTAAGTGCTCCCTTCCTTCCTCTCCCGCGTTCTCTTTGATGGGTTAACGGGTCGTGGGTCTGAGTTAATTGAACTGACCTGACCTGACCTGACCTCTCCTCTCCCTTCCATTCTTGGTAAGTCACTGCTTTTGTATTTTCCCGACTGGTATTATAACAGTATGGCATGTATATGAGATGCGCGGTATTATCAATTTGACTGTAATGTATTATACGGCTGAATAATCTTCCTTTCTTCTGTTAAGGGTGGTCTTATAACAGTATGGTTGTAAGATACTGTTGACTGAACTGACCTGACCTGATCAGTGAAATTATCAGACAGTTGGACTTATAAGAGAATTTGTGCTTTTATCTGTAGGTCTTGACAGCTATTTACGCATATGGGATACAAACAAAATGCAACTTCTTTCTAAGGTATTCATACTACCAACTAATGGCACATGGTTTGACAAAAATGATTGCTACCAATTAAAATCAGTACTGGTAAATTGCAAGGTATTAAAAGCATGTCACCATATGCTGTGTCGTAAGTATTATCAGTACAGAATTTAAATGAGTTTGTTTGGCAATATGTCACCATAAGGGGTCCATTGCAACTATTGTAAAGCAATCTCCTTCGTTGATTCATTTAACACCATTTAATGTTGAAATTAGTTTTTACAGTTTCCTCTCAGTATATCCTATCCCATTTAACTTTGGTAGTTTGGCTAACAGAAATTTATCAGAAAAAAAACTCCAGAGTTTGGAGTTGTTCTTTGTCAGCCATATACTGAAAATACAAAAGTTTTTACAGTTTTTAGGTGATTAAATATAATTTAATGATTAGCCTGTTTTGTATCCTAAACAATGAGGTAACAAACCTTGAGAAAATTGTTCAAATATATGCTGTGTATTTTTGTTATTCTCAACTAATATTGGAATTGTATTTTTTTTCTGACAGATTGGGCCTGGTAAACACTGTCAAGGTACAAAAACTTTGTCATTTTTCTTTTAATAAAACTTGGTCATGCATACTCCTTGTGTGTGTTTATTAATTTGTTTATTAATTTTTCTTTTAATAACACTTGGTCATGCATACTCATATATACCAGAAAATTTCTACTGTTCTACTGGTATATAGCAGTTGAACTGTCAAGTTGTCTCTAATTCTGATGTTGCTGTCGAGTCTCTTTTGCTGTTAAGAAAATAAATTTGAGTTCTCTTTTGCTGTTGATAAACTGGTACAGCAAAAGCAATTGTATGCAAGTTTGATATTCAAAGCACTGTACTGGTACTGAATTTAATAGACCTTTTTTTTAGTACTGAATTTAGGCTTATATGTACCAGTTTTAATATCAGCTGCAGCTGATGGTACTGTTATGATGGTGTGTAATGTTCATATCATTTATTTTGAAATTTCTAATGGAGTTTAATTAACATATAAATGCTGACTTTGTAATGTACTCTTTTTTTTTTGTTTTTCAGAGTATGTAGGCTGCAAGTGATGAACTCAAATTTTTCTTTTTGTTGGATCAAAGTGATGTACTCTGATTGTTCAACTAGACTTAGCTCAAGATTATATATATATCTATGCTTTTGTTTTTCTTTAAGACAAACAAAACCTCCATTAATTATGGTTGGCTATGTTAAAACTTTGTATTTTATGTTAAACTTGCTTAACTGATTCTAGCTAGAAGGAGATGCATGTACGAATATCCAGCTGGTATCATACCTGGTCATCAGTCGGTTTAATGTATGATATTATTTTAGTCTGAAGTATACAAATGCATGGTTTGTTATATAGGTTGCTGCTATATTCTGTTCAAGAGTTGAAGAATTAACCTCTTTATCTTACTTACTGTGTCGCTGTTTGTATGGGACCTACACTGGTAATTATGCTCAGTATCAGCACATAATACATGGTACTTGTTAATAAACGACATGCTTAATGATTGGCTTCTCTTCTGCTACGTTCTTAGGCTCGCTGTTTGTATGACCAGGAATGAAATTTGACTTTTTTGTTTATTTATAACTAGGCCCAGTTGGTTGTTCATAACTAGAATTGCTTGGTTGTCCATTGTTCGGCCCGATTCATTGAAACGGGCTTGATTCGAACCGAACTCAATTCTGAACAAAACTAAGTTTTGAACAATATTGAACGGGCTGATCTTGAGCATGGACAATTTGATTTCGGGACGATCATGAACGGGCTTTATAAATTTCAAGATTGATCTGGGCCCGATCCTGAACAGGGCTTCTATATATTAGCAGCACAAGTTTAATAATGAATTTAAAATAATTTCGAATAAATTGAACAGTGTTAATTTTCAATTCTGGATAATAGCTGAACTGTAAAATCAGCACGATTTACATGAAAAGATCAGAAACATAAAACAAAGAACTTCAACGTAACACATTACAGCAAATAAAAAATATTTTATTTATGTCTAACTAAATTTAATTAAATATCAAAATAGACCTCAATCATCTCAATTCCCTGTCCTTCCCTGATATCAACCAACCAGGGGTTGCTCCAATTACAAACAAATTATTTTCTGCTATCAGCCCTTTTAACCAAAACCTTTACCTTACCTCTAGTGCGACACTCATCAGAAACCTCCCGGGCATCATCACATTTCCCCCCTTTTTGCACAAAGGACTTCTAAATATGTTTTATAATCAGGCAGCTCATAAATCCACGATGTGTCCTTAAAGCATATCAATGCAACACAATATCAAGTGCTTTGATGATTATGCCGGCACTATAGAATTAACAAAAATTAGCAGGAAAAAAATAACATAGTTTTACAAGAACAGATGACATATTTTCCATTATTCCAACAGTTAATAAATAACAGGAAATTTTATCCCACAAACAGTCAACATGTCCACATGTTACTAATTTATCTTACATAATGTCAATCCAGAGGCACCACAGAATGTCAATCTAAAACTATTTTGAAAGGAGAATAAATAACTGATCTCAGCACCATTTAGAGCTATTCCAGTTATTAGTTGGCTGTTAACATCTAGCCAGGTTGTGCTAGATTTGTGTTGCTTTAGTTTGAACATTTTAGTTAGTTTTTGCACAAGTTGAACACTGGATGATTGTGGTATTATAACACTGGATGATTGTGGTACTGAACCCTAATACTGATACAAACTGAGTAAGACTTCAAATACATTTTTTTGGGGAAAAATACAAACAATAAAGCCAATGTCAGTTATAAGAGAAATTCTTATCTCACCTCTTGTAGAAATGATGTGACTAGATGACAAGGGAGCAATAGGTAGTACAGGTACAGCTGCCGTGCTTGTAGAGCATCCAGGATCCCTGCATGAAACCATAATCATTATTCGTATTTCAAACCTTTATTAGGCTCATGTTTTAGTGTTTGGCTACACTGGCACAGAACCCTAATGTCAGTATAAATTGGTTGATAGTGGTCGATAGAAAAGGAAAAGCAATTGGCAGGTTCTTTAGCACCAAATGTACCAGCAATCATATAAGATCTCCAATTTGGCTTTGTATTTATACCTTTTATTCTTAGTTGCAGCTATTGGACGATTTCAAATTGAAAGGTTGTTTCCATGTGTCAGGTTTTATTTACTGTTATTTTTCAATTTTTTTGGCCAAAAGATGATCATAATACATCATCTAAGTAAGAACCACAAGTAAAAAGTTTCTAATATACCCCTCATAGGATGTAGGGAGATGGTGATGACTGTTTTTCTGTTTCTCTAGCAAGAGTGCCTAAAAGAGTTAGGTAAAAGAAAATTAGCAAACTTCAACATTTTGTAACAGGTACACACCAATGTACGGTTCTCTAAATGATATTTGCTGAAATGAGAAACTAAACCCCAATTTGCCCAAGAGTTTAAGAATTGCAATTCATTTGTAGTTTAACCCAAACATCTTTTCTCAAATTAAACCTTAAATTTTACTAGTGCTTCCCTTTTTAAGTTACTTCTCCAATTTTTTAACACATGCAGGTACATAAATAAAGAGAGAACGAATTTTACATTATCAGAAAAATCATAAAAGATGTACCTTTTTTCTTTCATTTAAAGAGAATAATTCTGTCAAAGATTTTTCAAAACCCTCTAGCTGATCAATCTATTGATTTTCTCTAGTCCACCAATACATCTGAAATTACATAACAAGCTCATCATCACGTCTTTAGATTATAAAGAAAGAAAAAAGTTAGTTAGACACT
Organism: Carex cristatella; assembly: GCA_024447775.1. Classification (NCBI taxonomy): domain Eukaryota; kingdom Viridiplantae; phylum Streptophyta; class Magnoliopsida; order Poales; family Cyperaceae; genus Carex; species Carex cristatella. The sequence continues at coordinate 1,954,152 of JAJHPF010000028.1, read as the reverse complement.
ACTAGTCCAAAATTTTCTTTTGTTCTTTTTATCAAATTTCCACTTCACTACTACTATGCTGAGGCAACCATTTCCACCTTTGAGAATTGAGATCAAAAATTCTAATTGAGATAGAAGAATGCCGCTGAAGAAATTAAGATAATTATTTTTAGTTGGATATATTACCGTAGTTGGCATAGATGGTCTTCAATTTTAGCAATTTCTTCCTCTATCATCTCAAGTTCTTTCTTTCCCTGTTAAGAAATAAGCAATATTTTGAGTTTATAAAATGTAAGATGGAACTAAAAACTATATTGTTCAATTAATAATAAAATGCAACTTACCTCAAAAGTTTCATCCCCTTTGGCTTGATGAATGCTGTGAAAAAATTATAAATAAAATTAACAAACAAGAGATAGAAATACTTCCAAAATAATTATTAACCGGCCTACCATGCAAGTATTAGAAGCTTAGAACCACTAAATGTCACACTGTGCAATTGGTAAAATGTTACATGTTGAGTAACCAGCCTACCAACTTAATTCACTATCTGGGCAATTGGTAAAATGTTACCTAGATTGGTATGTATCAAAGAACAAACAAGGTACAAAATATGAGGTACTAGATCCCCTTCAGCCAATTGAGGTTAAAAAAATTGAAAGGCAAACAACAAAATAAATATAAAACAGACCCATTATACATTAGACTTCTCACATCCACTACATGGTTATCCTCCTTATAAGTTATAAGCTCTTTCAAGTACCTGCAACAGATATAAAATTTGTAAGACAGATATCATCTTAATAGACTATTAATATGAAGAAAAGGTGAATTACATGGTGTGTGTAGTCCCTATTTCTGAATAAACCCTCCAATCCTCACTCCTCAGTAATTGGCAATTTTGGTAAAGAGATAGATTTGAAAAATACCTGTGAGTAGGTGTAAAAGCAACATGTTTGGTGGTTTAATTCCAGTACCGACCGAATACCTGTTAGCAAAGCTAATGCCTCCATATGATAAGCAGAGAAAGCTCGAGATGCAGAAGCACCAAAACGAAGGAGAGTTGTACAGGCCTTAATGACAAATGCAAAACCACCCTTGGCAGGAAAAGAAAAGGAACTATCTACCCAACACTCGACAGGCGATGCAGGAACTGGTATTGGTAATCTGACAGGGGGTGTTGTACCTGAATCATTCCTGCTAATTTGCATCTCTCTTTCTCAGAGGACTCGCCTCTGAAGGGTTATTATAAAACCTCGAGTAAAAGCTAGAGGAGACCCCAAATTTTACTTTCTCTTGTAAGAAATTCAAATAAAAAATAAATAAAAAATTATATATTGTTGACTGAAAAAAGAAAACAATATATGAAAGTAATTAATTAAAATCCATTCAGTAAGAACCATCCACCGAGTTTGAACTGCTAAAGACACTGTCAAGACAAGCACACGATATTAGAAAAAACTAGACAATTTAAAGATATTACCAACGCTACCCATTTTCTCTTGTTGAATAACTAGACAATTACTCTTAGAAAAAGTAAAAGTAGACAGCCTATATCCTCGATCTTTGTTCCCATTTAGCAGAACCACTATCCTTCTTTCCAGTGACACATCAAATGGAACCAAACAAAACCAAATCAGAGTCGTCCTAGCTCTTTTGAAAGCCGGCAAAACTCGCCAGATCATCAGTTGTTGGAATGACATCAGAACTATTTAAACCATGCAGAGGCATATCATTTCCACCATTGGCAGGAGCACCGTATGTTAGGAAAGGCTGAATTGGAATAGAGTTCAAAGCACCTGGGCCAAACACCCATTGATCTGATCCATAAACCGATAGCTCATTTTGATAACTCCAGAGACCAGGAAAAGTACACCAAGGAAAAAGTTGTGCTTGTGCTGCCATGGACATTGATAGACCAGATCCATAAACAAACGGAACCAAATGTGGTGATGTGGATCCTGATGGACACCCTGGCCCATTGACCAATAAACCTGGCTTATAGGCCAAATGGTTCCCAGGTGCATCTGCTATTCTAACAGCTATCACCTTTCCTTCAACCAGAGATCGGTTCATGACCTTGATGGCCTCAACTGCATGGCCTGCATCAGAAAATCTGACAAAACCAGAGCATTTGCTGATTCCAGTAATCTTATCCTTAATCACCTTGGCTTGCACAACTGGCCCAAACCGTTCAAACAATTTTACAAGACCAGATGTCTCCAAACTAACCGGTATGTTTGAAATATACAGGTTAGCCTCATCTCTCTGTTTCAACCCCTCTGTGGTTATTTGTGTGGTCGTGTTTAGGGCATGTTCTGGCACAACACCAGCTACTCTGACACATATTGTCTTCTCCTCTATGGTGAGCCCATTCATACGTGCCACAGCCTTGGCCGCATGGGCAGGGTCTGCAAATCTGACAAAGCCATAGCCTTTGCTTACACCAGTGGCCTCATCCATAACCACCTTTGCTTCAACAATTGGTCCGAACCGTTCAAAGAGATTGCAAAGACTTTTTTTGTTTATATAAAGCGGGAGGAACCCAACATAGAGATTAGCCTCGTCAATCTGTTTCCCAAACCTAGCTATGCTAACACACAACTCTTTTCCCTCAAGTACATAACCATTCATGTTTTTCATGGCGTCGGCTGCATGAGCCACATCAGCAAACTTGACAAGACCATAACCTCTACTCAACCCAGTGGTTTTATCCATGACCACTGTAGCCTTTTCAATTGACCCAAAACGTAAAAAGAGCTGAATCAACCCATCTGTCTTCAAATTTTGTGGAAGGTTACCAACATAGAGGTTAGCCATGTCGATCCCTTTTGATGCCTCTGTAGTGCATTGTGGACCAGGTCTTGGATCAGGGGAAGTGCCAAACACTCTGACATGTAGAATATGTCCATCAACCATGCATCCATCCATGTTTGCTACAGCTTGTGCTGCATCATTTGCATCTGAGAATTTCACAAATCCAAAACCCTTTTTTACCACAGAATCAGTAACATGGCCGAAGGGTGAAAACATCTTAGCCAGTCTACAAGCATCCACTCCAGGGGGGAGATCTTCCACAATTAGGTTACCCTCATCTAACTCTTTCATTTTGACAGATATGATGTGGCTTCCAATTTTGTAGCCATTCATGCATGCCACAGCCTTGGCTGCATGAGCAGGGTCCGCAAAGCAGACAAACCCATACCCTTTGCTGAGACTCGTTTCTTTATCAATTATCACCTTGGCATTACTGATGCGCCCAAATGGCTGAAACAGCTCTACGAGGCTTGAGGTATCCATGGAAAGTGGAAGGTACCTGGCAAATAGAGTAGTCGCATCCACCGCTTTCGGTACCAAAATGCCAGGTTCCAAAATAGATGATCCAGCTGAAGAGTCGGCAGCACTGCCAACCAGGTCCACGCTCCATCTAGCACGTTTTCGTTTTTTACTGTTCACTGCTGTGGAATCAACCTGCTTTGGCTCGGTATTGCCTTGTACAATCTCTTCGAGGGGCTCTTCCTCTATTGGTTCTTCTTCAAGGAACTCTTCTTTTATGGGATTATCTTCAAAGGGCTCTTGATCTATGGGTTCTTCTTCGAGAAGAGGCTCTTCTTCTATGGGTTCTTCTTCAAGAGGCTCTTCTTCTATTGGTTCTTCTTCAAGAGGCTCTTCTTCTACTGGTTCTTCTTCAAGAGGCTCTTCTTCTACTGGTTCTTCTTCAAGAGGCTCTTCTTCTATTGGTTGTTCTTCTTCTTCTTCTATTGGTTCTTCATCGAAGAGTTCTTCTTCATATGTTTCTTCTCTTTGTTCTTCCTGGGAAGGTTTTGATCGGTTTTGCTCCATGGCTGAGCTTTGGTAGACTAGCTTGAGTGCCCTGAAACAGTGATTTCACACCATACATTAAAAATTGATTTAATAGTAACTGAATTTATGAAACATGAGAAAAAGTAACACACAGGACATAAGGTCGGCACCAATTTTTTGGACAGTGTACCAATTCAATAATGGGCTTACACAACTGCAATTATTGGATTGACAAGCCTTGGGTAAAAATAGAAGAAAAATGAACCCCAAATAATCCAAGCACCTAGCACTCATCAAGTACACTAAAACGCCAATTGGCAAGTAGTAGCATGACCAGCACAGCAATGGTATAACAAATAGCATTCTCAAACAGAGTGGTAAAATAGAGAGCATATAATGCAAGAATGGGCTTATACATCTGCAATTGCTTGATTGACAGGCCTCGAGTAAAAATAGAAGAAAAATGAACCCCAAAATAATCCAAGCACATAGCACTCATCAAGTACACGAAAACGCATAATTGACAGGGAAAGGAGTAGCATAACCAGCACAGTAATGGTATAAGAAATAACATTCTCAAACAAAGTGGTAAAATAGATAGCATATTATGGCTGGTAGAGTGCACATATATTATTCCCAATCCTTGATGTATTCAACTTCAGCAAATATGAAAATTGAAAGAACTCAACCTCTCTTTGTTCCATAACTACCACTACTTATGCAAGAGTGCAAGTTTATACATCAAGTGCGATGTTCCACATGGAACCAGCGCTCCAATAAAATCGAAATCGATCAAAAGAATACCAGGATTCAAGACTAAAACCGAGATGCACAGATCTCTAGTTCTCTACTAATAATGCAAAGTTTTTTTTTTTTCCTAAAATGGCAATTTTCATCCCCAAAATTGCATGAATACAAGAGTGCACTCACTAATAAGCGATCAGAAGATGTTAGATCAATGCATAGGAGAAAGGAAGCACGACGAGAAAAGAGGAGTGGCTATTGAGATGCTTTACCTCTTTCGATTTTTGGAGAAGGAGAGCGGAGAACTAGTCCGATTTTTTACGCGAAAAGACTGGAGCTCGGGAAGAGGAGAGCAGGAGACTGGGGCACTGTAAAGACTGAAGAGTGAAGAGTGCGCCAAATCACAAATTCGCATTCCCTAAAGTAACTCAAATTTTGAGTTTAGATCTGGACCGTTCGATTAGCTTTGGTCCCGTGCATTCTCCGGGCCTAATTGGGCAGATTCTGATCCGACGATCTGAATCTAAACTGAAATATGTAATTATAGAAATTTAGATGGTAAATACGTAATTTTACAGTTTTTGAGTGATATATAGGAATTTCCTTTTTTATTTTTACTAATTTAATAAGTTAACCAACACTTATTATTTTTTTAATTGATGTTAACTAGAGTTTTCATTTTTTTTTTGAATATTCAGTGGTAATTGGCTCTATTAAGATTATATAAAAAAAATCTTTAATTGTAAATATGGTACTTCTAGGAAAACATGTTTGTAGTTTATAGCAAAGCAATTTGTACCGGTTAATAATTGTCACCACATTTTTTCATTAATTGGCTTTAACAATTGTTCGCTATTAAATAAATTTGGGAAAATGTTTACATAGCTTTTATATATTTTGTTTGCTTTATTTTAACTTTTATGCAAAAAATTATAAAAGGACTATGCTAACAAGTACTGTATATATAAAGGCAAAATTATATTGCCAGATGGGATTATTTATGGTAATAATATTGTTCAACTCTAATGTTTTCTTTATTTGTCACGTGGATTATACCGATTTTTTTATTAATCGAAATTAAATAAAAAAAATATATTGGAAAAGAGGAGAGATTCCAGAAAATTTCGAAATATAAGTAGAACGGGTTAAATAATCCTGTCCTGTGGGACGGGTTAAATTATCTCATTCCACTTAATCACTCGGTCTACTAATTAAACGAACTAAACAGTAAAAAAAAAATCTAAGATGGGTTAAACCAACCCTCCGGCACCCCAAAAAAAAAGAAAAAAAAGAAAAAAAGAGTAGTATGTATACTGAAAGAAGTGCAATATCTTTCTGGATATAAGTAGTCCGTATTTTTTTTTGGGTGCCGGATGGGATAGTTTAATCCGTCCGGACTTTTTTTTTTCTTTTACTGTTTAGTTCGTTTGGTTAATAAACCGAGTTATTAAGAGGGAGGGACGGAATAATTTAACCCGTCCCGTGGGACGGGATATAACCCGTTCTACTTATATTTTGATTTTTTTTTTTTTTTGGAATCTCTCCTCTTTTCCGATATTTTTTTATTTAATTTTGATTAATACAAATTTTTGGTGGATTATAGATTTCAATTTCACTAATCCATGATTAAATAACATATAATAGTCTTTTTAATTCTAGTAAAGTAATTCATCGAATACTTTGAAAAAAATATTATGGTACAAAAATATTTTCAAACTATCTTATTTCAATATTTATTTTTGTACATTCTTTATTGTTAGACGTGCATAAACAACATCAAATAAGAAAAAAAAAAAATCAATTAAAAAGTAATTACATATTTAAAGGAAAAATTTCTCACTGATCTTAATAATTTATTTATTGTTTTCAAAATAACATCTCAATCTCACAAAGAGTATATTGTGACAAATGAATATTTGTTCGTTCCCGATTCAAATAGTAAAACAAACTTTTTCCAAAACAGAAAGTGTACAGAAATTGGACTGTAGCCTGTACAGATGAAGACAAGATAATCCGGGAGCATTGCAAGCGCCAAAACAGAGAGATGGTGGTTCCAGGTTTCTTAGTCTTACCGAAATTTTTATTTATACCATATTAAAAAAATAATAAATCAAAACACCATTTTTTTTCTTCTTCTGAGAATTACGAAATCTGTCATGTCCCGTCAAATAAAACAGCAAACAAAAATGAGCAAGTCCGCATTTTTCATTGGCAGACACTAGATTGGATTCGTTAATTAAAACTGCAGACAAACTTTTTTTCTTTTACTAAAAACGTTTTTTTAATATAAAACCAATCATGATATTTTGTCTTTACTCAAAAACTGCGGTCAATTATTTTCCTTTGACGTAGTGTTTTAAAATAAACCCGTGACCCGTGATCCAGTCCGGTCCGCCCGTGACCCGGGTACCGTCCGGTCCGGTCCGTGTATGGGTTCGGAGGGTTCGGCGGACCGGGTAAAAATCCGGATAAGAGTTGATTTTTGAAACCAAAACCCGTCTAACCCGTGACCCGTGAACCCGTACCCGTCCGGTCCGTGAACCCGGACCCGCCGGTCCGGTCCGTGAACCCGTACCCGTCCGGTCCGGTCCGTGAAAAAATTGCATTTTAAAATACATTTTAAAAGTTAATAAATAAAAAAGATTATCTTTAGTTAGCATTCCTATATGACAAAATTACATGATATTAAAATAATGACAAAAATCATATTTATTTGCAATAACCAAAAGCATTCTTTCAAATAATTCAGTTTTATAAAACATTACATTTCAAACATCTAAATTGTTTTCTTTTAATCAAATAATTTATTTTTGTTATCAAATATTTTCGTTTAAAAAACTAAAAAAAAAAGAAAAAAAAAGAAAAACAGAAAAACCAGAAGAAGAAAAAACTCCGGTCCGGACCGACCCGTGAACTCGGTCCGCCCGGACCGCCAACCCGTAGGAGTAAGGGTCCATGGGCGGGTAAGGCTAGACTTTAAAAATTTTTACCCGCCGAACCCGTACCCAGCCAACCCGTGAACCCGAACAAGTTGGACCCGGTCCGGCCCGTTTTAGAACACTACTTTGACCCTGTCGTTTTTTTTATTGTTTTTTTTTGTTAGCTGTAGCAGATGGAGCAAAAAAAACAGAGAGATTGTCCGGAGTTTTAATTTGGCGGATTCAATATGGTGTCCACCAATTAAAATTGCGGACTTGCCTATTTTTGTTCGCCGTTTTGTTTGACAGACATGGCAGATTTCGTAATTCTTAGAAAAAGTGGCCTGTTCGGCTATTCGGCTGTCAAGCGGGAACTTTGAAATTAGTTCAATTCAATCCTCTAATTAGTTAGTTGATAGTTTTCAATAGTATTTGCAGTTGATGCATTTTCTTGCAAGTAATCTAAGGTTTATACAGTAAGGGCGTGTTCGGCTGTCAAGCGGGAACGGGAATGGGCTTGAGTTCGGGTCCAATTTTAATGGGCGAAACATTGTTTCCGTGAAAAAATATTCACTGTGAGGGCGTGTTCGGTTGTCAAGCGGGAACGGAAATGGGTTTGGGTTCGGATCCAATTTGAATGGCGAGACACTATTCCCCGTGGGAAAAAAAAAATCACTCTGAGTGAATTTTTTTTTTCACACGGGAACAGCGGCAGCCGAACATGTCCTGAGTGAATTTTTTTTCTCACGGGAATAGTAACAGCCGAACACGCCCTAATTAAGTCTTAGCTGATGATATTGTAACTATTAATTGGAATAAAATGGACGAATGTATAATGGAGTCAATACAAAAAAAATTGTGAGGTTAATTAAACCAAGTAAAACAGGGTGTTTTTAAGCTCATCAAACTTTTTTGAGCTTAACTTTAAAATCTATCGAATTGATTTTAAATGACAAATTCAAATCATTGAAATCTATCTATTTCACAAGAGATGCTTTTCACATGTCAAATTTATAAAATTCTAAATCAATTTAGTATAAAATCAAGCTATAAAAATGAATAAAAAATGAATCCATTAAAATTATCTTATTAATTTTTTTTTCACTGCTTGACTTTAGATTAAATTAAGTCAAGAATTTATTTATTTAACATGTAAACATATCACTCGTGAAGTACATCGATTTCAATTGCAACTTCACGATTTCAATTGCATGAATTTGTTGTTTGAAATTCTTCTGATAGGTTTTGTATAAACATAACTAAAAAGTTTAGTTCCAATCTATTTAAACTAAAAGGGACTTCAAGAGATAAAAAAAAAAAAAGTTAACATATATTTTCTCTTGGAGGAAAGTTGGAGGTGGGGGTTTCATGTATGAGATAGAGGAGAGCAGTTTTGGTCGGATGCCCATCGAACTCAAACTGAGTTCAATGGGTTCTGTAGCCGTCTGATCCGCTTTAAGATATGTGCACATAGTTTTAATATCCGTGTGCGTCCGCTTAAATATCTATGTGCACAGATATTTAAGCAGATCAGATAGTTATGGAACCCATCAGATCCAAATTTATGTCCGATGAGCATCAGACCCAAATTTGTTCCAAGATAGAGACTGTTTATTTACATCCAACTAATTTTTAAGATAAAGATTGAAAACAAAATTTTAAGATAAATAACTCTATTATGATCAATTTTGAACATGTGACCTTCTACAGTTCTACATAGATCTTTAACAACTAGATCAGAGATTAGTTCTTAAAAAAATTGACATATTTGATTTAATCAAGTGCATTTATATTAAGGTCAAATTTGACATATTTGCACTATGACGTATTAAAATTTGCAAGTTGCAACATTTGTGAGGTCGCTCCACTGTTTCCGTGGAAAAAAAAATTCAGGTCAATTTAATTTTTTTTTTCCACTTGAATAATAATTTTTAATTCAATTTTCATGCCCATGTTCATTCCCGATAGCCCGCGAACATGCCCTAATTAGTCATACAAATTATAAAAGAGCGCAAGTTAAAAGAAACAATTCAAAATCATTGATGTGCGAATACGTAGGTATTTTAATTTAAAACACCTACACTTTTTTTTTTTTTTTTTTCAAAAAGCACCATACTACAACTCCACACACAAATACATATTTATTGTATTCACAAGCAAAAACTTGATAAATTATGAATATAAGAGGAGGGTTTGAATGTTATCAGATTTTCTGTGACGAAAAACCTCACTTCTCCATTTATGTTTTTAATTTTTTAAATATCGACCCCAAACCGTTATGTAATTTTTTTATGATTTTTGGAATTATACTAGATCGAGTTGTAGAAAACTAAATAAATTTAGTTAATTATATTAACTTATTTTAAACGTTTAATTTTTTAACACTTAATATAGTATAAAATGAACTCTAAAGAATTATAATTTACATACATGCATATCTAAAGAAAATAAAATAAGATCAACGGTTTGATATTCCACATTTAAATTTTGAATTAGAAACTAGAAATATAAATTTGTCAAAGTAAAAATTTGTGACATTAGACCCTCCAAGAAAGACATTTATAATATCTATCACACAGTGCTACTGCTACACCAAACAGTGTAATGTTTTTACTAAGAGAGTTTGGTGAGCACAACTTCAAAAATATATCAGATCGGCTTCAAACGATGAATTCAAACTGTTAAAATTCATGTACTTCATGAGTGATGCATGTACAAGCAAAATTTTGAAAGTTTAGAATTCATTTGCTACAAAGTCAAGTGGTCAAAGTAATGAATATTTACATAAGTTATTTTATAAGTTGTTTTATATATTTATTTTTCATCATTTCTTTGACCACTTGACTTTGTAGCAAATAAATTCGAAACTTTTAAATTTTGCATGTACATGCATCACTCATGAAGTACACAGATTTTAACGGTTTAGATTCGTCATTTGAAATCAATCCGATATACTTTTGAAGTTGTGCTCACCAAACTCTTTTGGTGAGCACATCACACCCTAGCTTCGCTCTAAATTAATACTATTGCAAAACTTTTAATTAATATGAAAATTTCAGAAGACATGTTACTAATTATTTCACTTTTAAAATTATACATCTTCTATAAATTTGTCTTTGTATAGTCGAATAATCTGAATTACGAATCCGTATCACACAATCCGGACCGCTCTTTAATTTGTAACGACTCTCAAAGCAAATTCCTTGTAATCAGATTGAGTTTGATCCATCTAGAATTAATCTGGACCGTCTGTTTTTCTAAATACCAGAGGGACATGGACTCCTGAATTACATGGGCTCACCACTATACAAATGTGTAAGATAAATACGGACTCCTGCTAATGGGATCCACACAAGAAAGAATCGGGGTAGAAGGTGAATTCATATTACCTAAGATAACCCAAATTTTATATTTAGCTCCGGACCGTCAGATTTTCTTTTCGGATGAATATCTCAATTTTTATATAATGCACGTAGTTGTTCTGATTCGTCAACGGCTAAGATTGAAAGATGAATTTTCAGATTTAATATCAGCCCTCCAATCACATAATCTGTCTTCTTTTGATTAAATACATCTATTTTATGTGTAGGAGTCTAAATTTAGTTAAAAATATACTCGCCATACATACTGCTATATAGTTTGCCACAATTAAGAATGAATCTCTAGCGATATGTTTCTTTATTCCTTCTTAAATCTATTTTTGATTCATGTAATTAAATTATTTTCTTATTTCTTCATTTTTCTCTTATTCATGCATTTATAGCATATCTTATAAAATAAATGAATTCATTGAACTTGCAAGTTCTAAAAATATTTTACAGAGAATGAAAATTTTCAAGAAAAAATATATATGATTTTATGAAACATGCATATAGTAGAGTGTTCATAAATATGATAGGATATAAGAAATATTGTATCTTTTTATTATTAGTTAAGAGGATATAGGAAATATCGACTTTCTAGTTTAGAAAAAATGCAGCTTAATTAATTATTTTTTTAGCAGGTTAACTAAATTCGTTTATTATTTTAAATAAAAAATATCAACTTTTTGTCGAATTCTTGCCCTCTTTAGTTATTATATGATTTGAGTAATATTCCAACAACATAATTATTTGGCAGATTTTTTTTTTAAAGACAGAGAGGCTACCATTCTTTCAGATTTTTTTTATCCAGCATCTCAGAAAATCGTTTTAAAATAAATAGCACCCGGACTACTATTTTGTCAAAAATGACACTCCTGCGGACTCAATCTGCGCATCCATCAGTACCAGGTGTGTAAACTGAGGAGGCGGACCCTGGTACGCGGACTGAGGGCGCAAACCCACGGATTTGCGAAGTGAGGATGCGAAACTGCGGATTCGCGGACTGAGAGCGCGCACCCACAGTTTTAGGCGTAACTTTAATTTGAATTTTAGATCCAAACCGTCAAATCTATTCTATTCTAGCACGATTATTAAAGAATCTGCACAGATTTTAATGCCCCTGAGATTCGTGTGGACCGTATTGAATGGTTTGAGATATGCAGGTAACTTTGACTTTGATTGTTTTTCAACCATGCCATAAAATTGTGACACATGCCCCCTGCCAGCCGATATTCTTTAATAATCGTGGTAGAAAAGATTGGACGGTTCCGATCTAAATGTCAAATTAAAGTGATGGGTGCGCCGTCCGTTTGTAGCACCAAAATCGGATGCACCGGCTCAATCCGCGGACTCATGGGTTCGCCCATTCAATCCGCGCATCCGGGTCTGCCTTCTCAGTTTGCGCACCTGATACCAATGAATGTGCAGATTGAGTCTCCGGGAGTGTTATTTTTAACAAAATAGTGGTCCGAGTGCTATTTATTTTAAAACAATTTTTTGGGATGCTACATAAAAAAAAATCCGCCATTCTTTGGTTGGTTAAAAGTAAGAAAATATTCTATGCTTGCTGTTTTAATGTGTGCATTTTCATATATATTGTTGATTTTTATAAATATTACACTATATTGAAGATGATCGCACTGACAATAATATTTCAAGAACTTTTTTCATGTTATATTTGATCTATTTTTTATTTTTTATTTCTTTTATTGTTATTTATTATTTGAATTTATATTTTTTTCGTGTGTGCCTTTTATTTTCATTTAATATTTTTTTGTTAATTTTGTGTGAATGTCAAATAAAAAGATATCTTCATATTATATTCAATTTTATAATATATTTCTGTTGCAACGCACGGTCATAATACTAGTTAACATATATGAGTAGGTCCGATGGGTATCGGCCTATTTAGCTCTAGCACCGTACGATTAGCATTAAGATATGTGTACACAGAAATTGAAACAAATTTGCATGGATTTTAATAGTTTATACAAATCTTGATGCAGATCGAATGATCATTATAGTCATTGAACCAAAGTAGGTAAGATGGGCATCGGACAAACTCTGATTAAAGACTTTCGAGCTGAATTGATTCTTGATTGAGATTCTAATCGGACGGTCCAGATCTAAGCTCACAATTTGGGTGGGTTACCTCAGAGAATCTGGATTCAGCAGGTAGTTGGGGAATTCGAATCCTCTGCGATATCTCAAAATTTGCGTTACTTTAGGGAAAATCGTAACCGTTTAAATATTTTTGCACGAATCTCAAGTTACAAATAGGACTGGACCCCCGCGCTATCCCCGAATAGGCACGGAACACGTCAGTCACGCAAAAATTGACATATCTCAGAGTATACGTACTCGTAGTTGGGCGGGCACATTGAAGGATACACGCGCGATGCACATGCGCGTCGTTCAAAATTTTGAAATATATATGAGAACAGAATAAGACAAACGAGTCCGACGTGTTGGAGCTATTTTATTTTTTATGACTCGAAAAATTAGAGAAAAGTCTAATAATGTCAATCATGAACTATTAAATTTTGTTCAAATCCTAATCTTACATTTTAATTCAATAAAAGCCCATAAAGGCCACGGTTTAGTAACACAAGTTTAGGGGCTTGATTGAGTTAAAAAGAAAGTTAATGGATTTGATTGAATAATTGAACAGAAATTTAATAGTTCAGGGTTAAAAGCAGACTTTTCCCAATAAAATTATTACGAGGACCATTCACAAAAAATTGTCTATTTCTGGCCGACTAGACTTTGTTGATATCTTTGACCTAGGGTTTTATGTAATTTCTTTCCTAGTCGCTGAGAAACTTCTACTTTAATTTTCTCTCTCTTTTCTTCTGCCTGAACAGAGAAAGAGGTCGGGTTTAGGTTTATTCGAGGGCCGAAGTGTAAAAGTCTTGTTGAAACATGGACGCGGCTGCGCTTGATGATATCATAAGGAAGCTATTAGAGGCGAAGAAAGGAAGAACAGTGAAGCAAGTACAGTTGTCAGACCCCGAAATAAGACAGCTGTGCGCCGCGGCTAGGTAAATTTTGTATTTCTAATTTCTTCGCGAACCTCCCCTCTCCGTTCTCATCGTTTTAATTTGCATTATCATGTAATCCACAGTGATTTTTCTAGGGTTTAAACGGCGTGAATTTGAATTTGTTGCGACTGGATGGTGAAATGTTTTTTCTGAGGACTAGTATACTGGGTCAATGCTAATTCACCTAAATAATTTTGTATATATTTGTGAATATATGTATTGCATATGTTCTGTGATCACTTAATATTTCAACCAAATACTGGTCAGCTTTACTGGAGTAAACAAATTTGGGGGATTTTTTATGGTTCGTTGAAAGAAATTAAATTTCCTCAGGTTCTATATGGATATGTTAGGAGTTTGGGTTGTACCTGGGATCACTTTAGAATTTAGATTGAAATATTTGTATGTTACTGTGAAATAAGGTAACATATTTTCTTGTAAATGTATTGCAATTTTTTGACAACTTAATGAAGAACCCTTTAATCTTAGTTGATAATTTAAAATTTCACTGATCTCTAAATCAAGAATCTCTAATGCAATTTCAGGGAGGTATTTCTTTCGCAGCCAAATCTTGTTGAGCTTGAGGCCCCGATTAAGATTTGTGGTACTCTATTTTTCCTTCCTTCCATCCTGATTACTAGTAATTATTTTGTTGTATGTTGATCTTTCCTTTTCCTTGTGCTTGAATAGAGATTGATAAGTCAACCATTAAAAAAAGGGGAAGAAGAACCATCAAAATCTTTATAAAATGCAACTTCCTTGAAAAGTTGAGAAAATCTCTAAACAAAAAGAAACAAGGTGCATTAGACCAAAACAAGGAGGTATATAATAAATAAACTGTATGCTAGCCGAAAAAATGCTGCATAAGCTAAAAATTATTTGGTATGTTAGATATAAATTGACATAGTAAATATGTTGAAATTTGTGAATGCTTCTGCTCTTTGAGAATAAGGAAATTCTTTTAGTTGATAGAAGTACCGTTCTCTAGTAAAATAGCAATCTCTCTTTGCAATCTTTCTTAACTTCCAAATATCAGGCGACATTCATGGACAATATTCGGATCTTCTTCGCCTCTTTGAGTATGGCGGGTTGCCACCTGAAGCCAACTATCTATTCCTTGGCGATTATGTAGACCGAGGGAAACAATCAATTGAGACGATATGCCTCCTCCTTGCATACAAAGCAAGGTATCCTGAGAACTTCTTCCTCTTGCGCGGGAATCATGAATGTGCCTCTATTAACCGCATCTATGGATTCTTTGATGAGTGCAAACGCCGCTATAATGTTCGCCTCTGGAAGGTCAAGTAAATCTGTATTTTTTTTTGGCTTTTTAGTAATTTTGCTTGCATGCGGAGATAGCGGCTTATAATTTTTTTTTGTGAGGTTGTGTGAAGCTGGAGATGAATTATCTCTAGGGTACAGTGTTCCTACAGACTAGTTGGTAAATTTGTCGAGCCGTGTTGAAGTCAAGGATTGGATACTGATGAGACATTAGTAATATTCAGGACATGACTTTTTTATTTATTTTCTTTCACTGAAATAGCAGCGAAGTTTGAAGACTTTAGGCTTAATATCATTTGTTTATTTCTCATCTTATATGCAATCATGAGGGCAATCCAAGAATGTCAATCTTTCTTTCACTTATAATTGATGGAGGTATATCGATTGTGGTTTTGGTAATGTATTTGTTCTGGCCAGCAGTAATAAATCCTTGATTAAATTCTGAATAATGTTAAATTTCTTATTATTATAACATTTATGCATGTTTATAGGCAATTTGGTTGTTTTTAGCAATTCACTTTGGTATAATAGATGGTGTCTTCCAATCGATGCGAGGTTGCACCATGGGTAACCATTATAAGTGTACATATGTGCACTTCTGTAAGGTTATGCAACCAGCTAATTTGTGAATTCTTGAGAGCTGTGATGGTTTTGAAATTGGTTATCGAATTAGTTTTGTTATTAGTATGTAATATCTATTTCCTTGTTTATATAAATTTGAGATTATTTAGTTGTCGCTTAGGTGTTGTAGTACTTGGTAAGTGTTTCTTAAGCAGGAGCTGGTGATAATGTAAAGTGATTTTGACATTTTAGAATTGGAAAAACTCCTATAAATGAGAACACTAAAGATTCAAAAAGTATGTAAGGAAGAGTAAGTGACTTATTGTAAAAACAAGTACAATTTTGTTGCGGTTGTATGGTTAAGAATAGCGATATTTCTGGGTTAGCGCTAACCTGGATTTCCTATTGTGTTTTGACATGTTTCCCAATGCAATATCTCGCTTGGGTTAGAGGCTATTCTGTTATTCCAACAAAATGTTGGTTTAGCGACCTTGGGTTAGCTGCTAACCTGACTATTCCACCTTTTCATCCAAGCATTTAATAAGAAGAAAAATGTAAAATGATGCTGATGTGGAAATTTTTTAGAAACACCAAAATGAATTGTATAGCACCTAACAGGCAACTCTAAAAAAAAATGTGCAAGAAACCAGCATAACTGATACATACTAACCCAATTTGCTTCTCTTGCTTCAGGTCTTCATCGAGTGCTTCAACTGTCTTCCAGTGGCAGCATTGATAGATGAAAAGATTCTGTGCATGCATGGGGGTATATCACCTGATCTGAGGAGCCTGGACCAGATAAGGAGGATTGAGCGGCCACTTGACGTGCCTGAGAATGGTCTACTATGTGACTTGCTATGGTCTGACCCTGACAAAGATATTGATGGATGGGGGGAGAATGACAGGGGTGTATCCTACACCTTTGGCCCTGACCGAGTTGAGGAGTTCTTGCAAAAGCATGATCTTGATCTTATCTGCCGGGCTCACCAGGTAATTTACTAGGCATGCTTGCTGATCCACAGGGAAGGGTTGTTATGATACTTGCTGTTATATTGCTCTTTATATAATATATATGCAATCATTTTGGACCAAATTGGCATTAGCAGGGTGCAAGGTTGGTGTTTTTTTTTAGTATGTTTAGATGTTAATCCTCAGTTAAGAGCCTTGATCCATGCATATAGAACAGACTTAGAATAAAGAGGTATTGGAAGGGCCCAATTTAGAAAGAACATCCAAATATTTTTGAAGTATGGTGCTGAATTGATGTTATCAGCATTATTTCAATATATAAAAAATGGACGGGTATTTCTTCCATCCCAGCAACTGACTGATATAGCATCAAAATCGAGGAATGTAATTTCTAACTGTTGGTTTAAGCCGACAGATGATTTCCAATGGTGTTGTCTTTTTACCAGTCTTCCACTTTATTATTGTTTTCTTCACAGTTAATGTTCTTGTTGTCTTTTCGGCAGGTGGTTGAAGATGGGTATGAATTTTTTGCAAATAGACAGTTGGTGACTATATTTTCGGCCCCGAATTATTGTGGTGAATTTGACAATGCTGGGGCAATGATGAGTGTCGACGACTCTCTAACATGTTCTTTTCAGATTATCAAGCCATCGGATAAGAAAGGAAAATTTGGAATGGGTACTAGCATGTTGAATCCAGGCACTCCACCAAAAAAGGTACAATTTTAAAGGAGTTGCAAATATACTTGATATTCGTTATTATGTATGTACTATGTAGATTTTATTATTTTTGGCTGTCTACTTTTCTTAGGGTGTAATTATGCTAGCAGTATCTTTACTATGATTGGCATGTAATTTACAGGAAAAACAACATAGAAGACAAGTTAGATAGTCTATAAGAAGTGATGATAATTACCACAAAGTAATAAGGCCCATACTTATTAGGGATATTTAATGAAAAAAAAAAAAAAAACAGTTCACATGGATAGATGGACAATGCAGATTCAAGTTGCTCAATTGGTGAAATGCTCTCTAATTTGCAAAAGTAAACTTTAACTATACTTGTATGTTTTCCCTTTGTTCTGTTTGTGACCATGATTTCAGGGTGGGAAAGGATAACAGGAAGTACATAATGAAGTTTTAAGTTGTAATATGGTTGGTTGATCTCCATTATATAGTAATCAGGAGACAAGTGCTAAAGATGCAAGCTGAAGGAACTAAGGCGAAGCGAGATTGGGACAACATCATGCAATTTTGCCATGTAATTTCCAAAAATGTATTAAAAAGGCAATATTTAAATTTATTAGGTCAGGTGTCAGAAGAATATGGATTAGCTATGGTGTTTTGATAATTAAATCACTATAGATGAACTATGATGTAGTATTTTTTTTTTTTTGGTTTGTATTGCATTTCATGGAGCTTATTTTTCCTGGATATTAATTAATTTTGTGGGTCGTAATGTGTGCGTATTTTGCTGGAAATACAAATTACTATAATTTGATCATTGGGACATGTAATCACAAAAATCCAATGAACAATACTAGACAGGCTATTACCATCATCAAGCTTTGTTAGAATGAGCTGGCCTTTTTTCTTAGGATCTGATGAAACCTATTATTAGGCTGAAATTGGAAGGTCAAGAAACATAGAACAGAGAAAAGAGAGCTGAATTGCACATACTTTTGCGAACTATACTGTCATAATCCAATATGTACTAGGGTACTATTGAGTGACGTCGATTTAATCAAAGACTCACTGTAAATAAATATATATAAATATATATATATATATATATATAGAATGACTAATATGATTTTAGTAGCATATGGGCCGAAGTGTTTACGGTCCAAATTTGAAATTTCAAAATCCAAAAAGTTGATCTGAACCGTTAGATGTGTTTTCCATATTGAAATGTGTTTGGAGACCAAATTTTACATTTTTTTGGAATTTTTTTGATATTTATTAAGCCACTTTGAAAATCGCTGATCCAACGGTGGCTTAACCCAATAGTGCCACCGTTGGATCAGTGATTTTCAAAGTGGCTTAATAAATAGCAAAAAAATTCCAAAAAATGTAAAATTTGGTCTCCAAGCACATTTCAATATGGAGAACACATCTAACGATTCAGATCGACTTTTTAGATTTTGAAATTTCAAATTTGGACCGTAAACACTTCGGTCCATATGCTACTGAAATCATATTAGTCATTCTCTCTCTCTATATATATACGCGTAGCATAGGGGACTTCCGTGCAACGGCTCAAAATTTGAGTTTTCAAAATCCTAATGGTCGATCCGAACCGTTAAACATGTAATATGTACTAAAATGTACTTGCAAACCAAATTTTACATTTTTTAGAATATTTTTACTATTTATTAAGTATTTTACAAAACTGTTGTTTTTGAATAATTCTGAATCACTGAAAAACAACAGTTTTGTAAAATACTTAATAAATACTAAAAAAATTCTAAAAATTGTAAATTTTGGTTTTCAAGTACATGTTAGTACATATTACATTTTGAACGGTTTGGATCGATTGCTAAAATTTTAAAAACTCAAATTTTGAGCCGTTGTACGGAGATCCTCTATGCTACGCGTAGCACCGTAGACATGAGAGTATAAATTTGAGTTAAGAAATGAGCTAAATGTAAGAAAAGAAAGGAATAAATAATTGAGGGTATGACATGGAGGACCCATGTGTCGTGAAGGGCTCTCCTTTCTTCTCCAACACACTACAGACTTTTTTGTTTTGTTTTTCGTTATCTCTTGATCACTCTCATGAAACCCAAATCTTAGGGTTCCTTATCTCCTCCCAAATCAAGAGTTCTTTCTCTCCCTCTCTTCCCCCTCTGTTGGTGATGTGCAACCTAGGAAGATGAGGAAGATGAGGGTTGTCCAAAAATAACCCTCTTTAGAGCTTGTAAATTGTTAAAGGGGTCAAATTAAGGTATTGGCAAAATTTGAGGGGGTCATATATGGCCATCCAAATTGGCATACCAGTAGCTGGTTCGGACAGCATAGGGTCAAAATTTTGATGTAATTCAACATGGCGTGACTAATCCTTCCAAAGAGTCACCATAGTGAAGCATTTTGAGTATTCTTAGAGATAGTAGTAATAGATTACTTATGTTGATACTAAGAAATCTAAATCGATTCTCAAATTGTCTTAAGAGAAAAAAAAAACTAGGAAGCGAGCGACATATTAGCAAGGTGATTGGAACATGATGTGGAAGTCCTAACAACAAGTCAGTTAACAGTCAGGTGTGGGTTCCAACATATGTTGAGCGTATGCTGGAATTATAAATTAGCGACTAGTACCAGTTATGATGTAGCTAGTTTATTCTCTGGATATTAATAGTATTCTTTGTATATGTATATGATTACCTACACGTTTGAGTATTAGGACTTACTTTCAGTCAACATTGTAAGCACTTACTTTCATAGTGAATTGCATACTTGCATAGAATTTTGATGATAAGCATGCATGCTTGGCTGAGGGCGGATGGGAATTAGAGTCCCCATCCGGGAAAATATAATATTGTATTGTGAGGCTCGGGGGACAGGTTCCTTCACCTTAATTTAGGCATGAGCCTGAGGGTGGGCGAGCTATAGAGGCTCGCTCGGGGAAACACACTGCAAGGATTGCAAGGCTTGGGGGAAAAGGTCCCTTACCTCAGTTATGACGCGAGCTCACGATTGATTGACAATTTGGTTGATATCCTGTTAGGTCAGGACTTGTATTTTGGATGTGAAAGACATGTATATAGGACGTGGTGGGAGGTGGCTGGAACTAGAGATTCGGAAACACAATAAACTAGGATTATGTGGCTCGGGAGACTGGGTCCTTAACTCCCATTGAGGCATCATTCGTCGTGTCTTCTTGGTTTGAACAAGTGATTAGAGTAACCCTTATTATAGATCGAGAAAGAGAGTGCATCTACTCATGTCTAGTTGATATTATTATACCCTTTTCTTATTATGCATAATGTATGTTATATATGTACTTATTATTTTATATATTGTGTGTTTATTTTCTCTCCTGAATTGGTACTAGTTCCACTAGCTAGATCTGATTTGGATATGTCGGCCTCACTCCGCTCCACTATTTGTGGGAGACAGTCAAGGGTAGGGTTGGAGGTAGTCTGGGAGGTGACTGCATCATTTTGTGTATGAGCGTACTTGTTATATTTCTATTGCTCTCTTTTTTTCTTTTGGCTCTAGTGTCGTTTATCAGGAATTTGCATTGAGATCATCTTTTTTTGGTACTTGATAAGATACTTGGCAATGTTATTCCTTTTGTATTTTGGTATACCTCATGATGAAGATAATGATGATAAGATGTTGTTATATGATCAGAATCCGGTTATATTGTTATACTTTGTTATTGTGTTGGATATAAGAATGAGTTAATATTCATACCCTTGCGTCTCCTCCATAATAGAGGAGGCAGGCAGTCTCATCTTGAGTTCGTGGGTGTGACATAAACTAATGTTGCATTTTTTATTTCACTTGCCCCCTTAAAGAGTGGAATGTCAACATAACTAGCAAGATCCGCTTATATCAAAACAAAATAGCATTAAATAAATATGGCAGTGACATGGTTGTCACACTAATGCCATTTATGTTTGCATATGTATTGGAGCCTAATAATAGCTTCAGACATGAAAGGCCTACCTATTTGATGAACGTAAATATAATTAAACCACTGAGCACAAGAGACCAGATGGTGACCCGAGACGGAACTCTCCCAGTGTCTCGCCGGTATAGAATCCCTTCAATTAAAGGAAGACTCAGCAACAATATAAAGCATGAGAGGGAAAACTGTGCAAATAAATTGTTTATTGCATTGAACTTGATCATTTGCCAAACTCCTCCTATGAGTGCCCCCATGTTTAGTAGGCTAAGTGTTGTTGCAGGAAGAAGCATCAAAGAGCATCCCTCGAAGTCAAATACTCCATTTTCATACCTATTATAATAAAAAAATTAATGCCATGTTGTGCAAAAATAATAGACACAGTACACTTATTGGGAAATATTGATAGGTGCTCCTTTTTGATTTTGATTTTGATTTTTTTGGCATCATAACTGCATATAATGCAAATGTTAAAATTTTTTTTTGACAGAAAGCTATTGTAACAAAATTAGTTAATTCTTTTACTGCACCTGTTTGTTATGAGAGCAGGTTGGGTCCGATGCCCATCGGACTGAAACTGATGGGCTCCATAACCATACATTTCACTTTAAGATCCGTGCACATTGCTTTAATATCCGTGCATATTTGCTTTAATATCCGTGCACACAGATCTTAGAGTTAATCGTATGGTTATGGAACCCATGGACCCAAACTGCTCTCGTTTGTTATACAGGCCAGGTATGCTAATGTGATTATGGTCTATGGTATCATTAATTGCATTGGTCTATCTTGATCTGAACCATCACAATTTTTTTTTTTTTTTGAGAATTACCACATCAATTCAAACTGATAATTAATTTGTACCTCTTAATTTGGGCCTCATTGGTCGTCTTATCTGTGAGGTCAAAGTTAACAGCACTGATGCCGACGAGCTTTAGAAAAACATTGACAGCTGCAAACAGCTGTCCTGTTAGCCCAATTATCATCGAAAATTGGTATTCATTGCACCAAGTGGTGAAGTTATGTCCGGAGAGAAAAACTTCCCTTAGGTGTTGTATGCAAGAGGAGAAGAAAACAAAGGCAAATACACCAAACCATGGGCTTGTGACCTGAACAAGTATTATCAATGTCAACAAAACAAAATATTTAACCTCTCTAGCTCCAGTGGGGTGTTGGCTGTATTATAATATTAGAAATTTATGTTTTTTTTTTTAATTGGCTTCGTCTTTTAAGATAATTTTTACTTCGCTACATTATATTTATCTGAAACAAAAATGGTATACATGACCGAATATGGATTAATTTCTAGCCTAGGAAAGTAAATTAAATAAGAAAAATAAAGAGCATAGCTAGAATTTATTGCCAAGAGTAAAATTGTCAAACCAGTGTTTATTTATTAATTTTGTTGACAAACCTCAGGGAACAAGGATATCCCATTCAAGAAGCAAAGCTGTGGCAAAGTTCCATAACATAACAGGGGAAATGAATACACCGGCCAAAATGAGAGCCACGCATAGGTCATGTTTTGAAGAACTGAAATGAAGTTTTTCGACATTCCAAAAACAAGAGGGCAATACTTTGAAAGTGCCACCTCGAACAATCCTGTGCCCCATCTCTTGTTTTGAACTAATGCGTCATTGAAATTTATCGGGACTTTACCGCGAAATGCAGGTTTTGACGGGAAACAATAGGTTGAGATCCAACCACGGCAATGCAGGTGGAATCCGGTGAAGTAATCTTCTACCACCGAGCCATACAAAAAGCCTATCTGGAAGAAGTAAATATAACATGAAAGAATGAGCACTTAATAGGTACAAATAATCAAAGCAATTTTGTATTGGACCTATTTTGGTTCGGCATTTCAGACTTAATCACTCAACCTAACATTCCTCAAGATTAAGAAAATTTGTTTTGTGTACATACTAATTGAACTTGCCTGTTTTCCCCATTGTGTGTCATCTTCATAATGGCATGATGCGAGGATGAGCGTATCCTCCTTCTGAGAATTAACATATGTTGTGATTCTCTCATCAAAATCATAACTGTTCTTTTCAACCAATGACAAGCATAATTCATTGGAGCTGCCAAATTTATCCTTGAGTCTTGAGATCTCTCCAGCATTAAACTCTGCTAAAATTATAACCTTTTTGTAGTTCAGGAGTGGTAAAAAGTGTCAAGTTATAAATATAAACTAGTGGCTTATTACCTTCTTTGTTTGATGGGTCCCCTGGTTTGGCACCGTATAGTGCACGCCTTTTGATAAAAAAGTTTGTGCCAGTGAGGATAGGCCCTCGGAGGCCATCTAAACCAACCCAAACAGTCTAAAAGAAAAACCAAATGAAATCACATACAATAGGTTACACAACATCAAAATGAAAAAAAAAAAAAAAATTGGTCGGGCTTATAGCATTACCTTGAATATCTGTCGTAGTTCAGAACAGTATATGTCATTCTTGCTTATGTTGTAGAACTCTTGTGGGAATTGAACAAAGGCCAAGTAAGGAGATAATTTTGAGTCGAGATGAAAACACATTGCCTGCCTTGTTGAGCTTGGGTCATTTGAGTACATGTCGCAGTCTAATACTAGAATATACGGTGAGTTGGTTATAACACTAGAGACCCGGAGCTGAAAAAAAAATCAGGCAATTGTAAAATTAATGACCGATGCAAAAAAAATATGCAGCTAATGTAATCTTCTTCCAATTACTTCTGAACCAAAACGTTCTCTGAAGTATTACATCACAATTAATGGCCAGTATCTCTACTGGTACAATTAGTGAGCCGTATCTGTAAGTATTTGATTCAGCCAGTGACTCCATGTGGAAATCTTCCTTATGGTGAACAAAACATTACATCTTTTTTTTTCTAATGATATGTGTATATATGTAGATGATGTTTCAGTTATTACAAATGACTCACGGGTCACGGCTGGTAACTAATTGTATGTCGCTCAAGTATAAAGAAGAGAGTATCTTAGAGCTTACAAGAACATTAAGAGCACCGGCCTTGAAGCGGTGAGGTACACCTTTTTTCTTTTCTCTTGAGACGTAAACTAGAGAAGGGATGGTTAAATCTTCTCTGCTGGTAGAATCTCTGATGATCTTATCACCAACACATGCCGAACACAAATTCAAAAGATATTTTCAGTAAAATAAACAACAACAGAATTTTCGGACCATTTTCCTATTTTGTCCTTCTGTTTACAGACTATCTCTTGAACAAATAATAGCGTGAAAAGTAAAATTTAACAGTGTATAGACTAAATGGTCAGGAAATACTAGAACTGAGAAAGTAATCCTTTCTAAGCAAGCTACCTCAAAACCAGTACCTCAATTTCTGAAGGATGCTCAAGGAGTGTCTTTTGAAATCCTTTAGTACTATCTTTACTCTCTTTAAGCTTCATGACCTTCTCCTTAAATGTGTCATACATCACCTGCGCAGTTTGCATGCCATGAGTCTTCAGGTAATTAAATACTAATAATTAAATGTTGTTTGCATATTTTATTGTAACACTACAGCTTCATATTTTTTATACTAGTTACTTGGGCCTCACGTATTGACTTTTATTTTTCCAACTAAGAGTGAGTGGTCTAGCTAGCTAGTTACAAAATAAAAAACAAGCACCTTTATCTTTTGTTTTTCATGAACAAACTCCTTGTTGTTCTCTTGCCCATCATTCTCCAACTGATCAAAGAACACTTCCGGGCACCTAACGCTGACCGCAAATCGTCTGCAAAATGGCACCCAAAATCTCCCAAAAGAGTATGCTTCCTTGGCCGCATGTAATGTCACATCAGCTCCCGCATCGTCAGACAGATAGATATGCAATTTCTCGGGCGGATAGTCGAGTGCCATCACCGACAAAACTGTGTTCATGACCGTGATCGTCGGCTCCCTATTGGGATCAGCTGTCATAATGAAAATATCTACTGGCGGAAGCAGATCATCTTCAGGTAATCTTTCGGGAAAAATTGACCTGGATACGGGGCGGTACCGGAATCCCTGGCTCAGGACCCACATGAAAAAGAGCGCGACATCTGCTAAGAAGATGAACACAAGCGAGACCGAAGTTAGAGAGATTGGATTGAGATGAACAGTGACAAAAAGGCGAGAAACATGATAGTATAGCACAGCTGATGCGGCACATAAGTGGAGAAGGATTTGAAGGCGGTTGATGGTGGTTGCCGGCTCAATTACACGGCAAGTGTGAAGAGGAAGATGGTTATTTTCTCTCATTGTATTGAGCCTGTTAGTATTAACTACTGGAGGTATTTTTCTTTGTGAGTGTATGGGAAGAAAAGGAACTGACTATATAATATGAGATATGCATCGATTCGAACGCGTATCCTCGGCATTAACTCAAAAACGAATGCGTATCGGCATTAACTCAAAAAAGAATCTTTTGAGTTAATTAATCTCAACTGTTTGATTTTAAACGGAGCCAATCCGGCTCCTGCTTATGACATAGGGAACTTTTCAATATTAGTGCAGATTTAGTTTGCATGAATCTTGAAACAAATCGGACGGTTAAGATTTATTAATTCAAAAGATTCCCTTTTGAGTTAATGCAGAGGATACACGTTGCATCGATTCGGGGAGAAGATCACACAATGGGAAAATTTTGTCAATCTTCTAATAAAAATTGAGGCCAACGAATAGTGCGTAGGGGAGCTTCCTGCCGCAAAGAGGAATAAGTCAAAGAGTGAGGGACTGAGGGTACGGTTCTGTAGAGTGGACTTTAATTAGATCCGCACTTTACGTGAACTACAAATTTAGATCTTTATTTTAATAATATTTAATACTCAATCCGAATCGTTCATCAATAATTTATATTAAAAATATATCTGGATGCTATAGTTTATAGTTTTCAGAAAATTATTACTATTTTTTAAATAGATTCAAAACCACTTGATTTAAAAATTTAGATATTCAAAGATAGTGATTTTGTATCTATTTAAAAAAAAGAAGCAAATTCTAAACTGTCATTTTTATTCATGCCCAAATAATTATAAAATTCGCCAACTCTGCCCACCAAACTCAGATTCTATCAAAACTACCCAAATCGGCTATTTAATAGCCGGTTCCTAATAAAAATTAAGAACCGGCTATTAAAATAGCCGGTTTCTATGAAAAAAATAGTTTTTTTTTTTTGTATTTTTAAAGATCTGGACAGTTGATGTATAATTTTTGAGTAATTTGTAAGTATCCAATTCACTCTGAATATTTAAAATATAATTTTGATATATATGTTACGAATCGTTTGAAATTTTTGTTTTTAAGACTATTAATTAATAAAATTTGTTGATTGATTTATTACAATTTGGTATTTTTGAACTAAATTTGGTATCAAATTTGCAAAAAGTACTGCATAAATTGTTGGTAATTAAAAGTACATCACAATCGCAAAATAATTATTACAGACATGAAATAATACTACTTCTCAGAACCCGTACGGAAGGTACAAGGAACAAAATTATCGTCTGAGCCTGGTTCAGTCGCAGCAGGCGAAGAGCTAGTCTTACCTGTATTTTTTTTTGTTTTGACCTCGCCGGTAAGAGTCGCACGAGGCGAAGAGATAGTCCTACCTGCATTTTTCTTTGAAAACATTGGTTTTATTTTTATGTAAATGCTTTCGGCAAAATCATCATCATCATTGACTTAGTTTTTACTAAACAACTTATGAAATTTCTCTTTTCCACCACCTGACGATTGATTTGGTGTATTTTTGCTCATCGTTTTCGCCTAAAAAAAACAACATAATAAACCAAAGATAATATAAATGAAGTTCTAAAAAAAATTACAAGTTCATATAATAAGTTCTCAAAACATACAAAATAATAGTTCACAGTCACTCTTATGTTCAACTATTTTTTTGAAACGAAATCCCTTAAACAGATGAGACCCAAATGATGGCTTCTTTGATGCCTTTGGTTGCGTATCAGATGGCGCTGCCTGGCTACTAGATGCCCTTGGCTGCCTAAAAGACGAGCTCCTTGTTTGTTGTACAGGAGCACTACTTGGCTCTACCTGCGCTCCAGATGGTGCTGCTTGGCTAACATATGCCCTTTCTATCCTGAGAGATGATCGCCTTGGTTGCTCTACATGAGCAGCAAATGGATCTGCTGTAGTCCTAGACGACCCCGGCTAGCTAAAAGATGCTCTTGGCAGCCTGAGAGATGACCTCCTTGGTTGGGTAACGGACGGCTCTGCATAGCTACCAGTGGCCTCTCCTGGCACTGAGAAGACATCTCCCATTGCCTCGGCATACATAATGGATGCATCCAAGAAACTTGTGGCTGTGCTACGCCTTGACCTAGATGACCCCCCTAACCTGTAAGAATTCGCTCATTTTCTTCTGCAGCTGCTGCATTTTTTGCCTCTGTATTTCATATATGTGTCAGTTAAATCATGAAATTGTAATGATATATAAGATTTTGTGAGTGTTACGTACCTGTCCTAGGTCAGTCGGTAATTGAACGGCGAGCAGTATGCCCCTTTGGGCGGCCACTTAACTCATCCATAGTCATGACAAGTCGGGTGTGTTTTCTTCTGCCCTTTCTAATCCATTTCTTGTTAGGTATTATTCTAGGTCCATCGTAAAATGGCCATTCATCTGCATTTCCATAAGGGTGAAACATACCATTCCAAGTACTGAGAAGATAGTTGACATTATACCAATCAGCAATAAACTGGTTCTCGTTCTAATTTCGTTTTCGACAAACTGCTAACACATGGACACACGGAATAGATGTTAATTAGATACCTCTACATTGCACTCCATATTTCTACTGGGCCCACGAGTTACAGTGTACTGGAACTCCCTATGAATAATGTCCATGGTGCAATCAGGGCGCTTGCAGACCGGAACATACTCATTAGGAGAGGAGACTTGGTATCTTCCTTCACCCTGCGTAAACGGGACCAAAGTCATCCTTGTAGCTTTCTCCCATCTTTTTCTGAGCTTTTTTTCCACCCGTTCAGACCATTGTACTTACCACAGCGAATTCTTCGAACATCTCCTTCAACCTCCTCGGCTTCTTCTTCTTGGCTCCTCGTCTGAACCTCTGGCCGTACCACTTCTCTCCTCCACAATTCGAAACCAGGTTGGCTGCAATATGCTGTGTACAGAATATGTGTTTAAAAAGTTCTTCCGACCATCCGTATTCTGGGGTAAGCGCAGCTCTAATTCCTAACTGTTGATCCAATATAACACATACAAACGTGTTAACTCCAATCACTTCCTTCCGTAGCCACTGCAAAAAAAACCCCATGTTGGACCAGACTCCTTCTCCACAATTGCAAATGCTAGAGGCAGCAACTGGTTCTCGGCGTCATATACAACTCCTTCTCCAAGTGGTCCGAATCCCATTCTCCTTCATATTCATCCGCGTTTCCAGTGTATATTCTGGAATTTCATTCATGTTTTCAAAATCCGACCCGGCACGCTCATCTGCTGGTATTGGTAATGGTCTGGGGTGAGGTGGTGATTTTCTTAGTGGTGATTGGGGTAATGGCAATGGAATTGTGTTATAGATTGGTGGTTCGGGGGTTGGCTCGAAATATGGACCAACGGGGGTGCATGGTTCGGCATATGCAGTAACGGAGTTGTATGGGTCTATGTCTGGTGTTGAGTGTGGTTGGAAACTTGGACCAGCTGCGGTGTATGGGTCCATAACTGGTGCTGGGTGTGGTTGGAAACTTGGACCAGTAGTGTTGTATTGTTCTATGACTCGTTATTGTCCATAGTTTGGCGCCATCGAATTTTGTCCCGAACTACTCCCACCTTCGTCCTTTTTAATTCTCTTCACGTACAGTTCCATAAAAAAAAACTCCTGCTCCTTAAACTTGTTGCATAATTGACTCCAAAAAGTATCATTATCTATCGGAACTTGGATATACATTAGTCCATTCATGACTCGGGTTGACAGCTTTAAGTCACATCGATTCGGGTTAAAACCCACACAATCATAAATTTGAGACTTCAAGCCCGAAAGGGAGGTACCATCTTGAACCATAAAAGAATGCAATGGTGGTTTGGAGTAATAAGCTTCTTCTAGACCTTGCAAAAACTTTCCATTATAATGTAATATAACAAACAACGCCATGACCAACAAACTACATTGTGCTAAATGATAAACATCTATCAAGTAATCTATTTTTTATTCATAATCCACTTATAAATAATAATAAAAAAAATAAAACGTTACTGTACAAGGTTTACTGTACAAAAATTACTATAGGAAGATTACTGTACATATTAATGTAGAAATTACTGTACATATGTACTGCACAAAATACTACACGTACTGTACGTACTGTTAAAAAAAAATACTGTAGACCACTGTAGCTTCATTTCCTCTCGCCGTCTCTCCTCTTTCTCTTCCTCTTTTCTCCTTCTCTAAAAATGACACTACTGTATGTTTGGAGAGAAAACACGTCTCTATAAGCCTCTGCCTGAATAAAACCTGGAAACTGGCTATTTAATAGCCGGTTCCTAATTTTTATTAGGAACCGGCGGCTTAATGGCCGATTTCTAATAAAAATTAGGAACCGGCTATTAAATAGCCGGTTTGGGTAGGTTTGATAGAATCTGAGTTTGGTGGGCAGAGTTGGCGAATTTTATGATTGTTTGGGCATGAATAAAAATGACGGAATTCTAAAAATTGTAAAATTTAATTTGCATGTACATTTTTATATGGAGATCATGATGAACAGTAGAGAAGAAAATTTGTCACGGCGTAACGAGTCACGTCACGTATGTCGATCACATGACGTGACTGCATTCTATGAAAATTATACGTCACGTCACGTCACGTAAACCAATCATGTCACATCACGTCACGTCACGTGGTTACGAAGATTATGGATACAATATGTACAATCAGGGTTGGGATTATTAATTTAGCTTAATGAATATTTATAATTTGAATTTTTAACAACATTATTTACTCGTTTCAGATTTTTTTTTATTTTTATTTTCTGAATTTTTAACAATATAAATTAAAATATAAAAAAAGTTTGATGTGATTAATTTACGTTATGTCACGTCACGTGTGATCAAGGCGTGACTACGTGTGATGTGATCGTCTGTCGCTATTTTCGTCATGTCACATGACCAAATCACGGCGTGTCACGTTTTTCCTTCTCTAATGAAAAGTTCACATCATATGAACTATTTAGATTGAAGTGTGCTATACTTATAGTCACCGATGACTTCAAATTTATTTTTATTATAAAGAAGCATATATATATAGAGGTTGGCTAATATACAAACGTTTGTTCCTGAGCTTAGGAACAAACGGTTCGGTTCTCTGATTTTCAAAGTCCAAACGGTCGATCCAAATCGACAAATGTTTAATCTATATTAAAATGTGCTTGGAGACCAAATTTTACATTTTTTGTAATTTTTTTACTATTTATTAAGATGGTTTGAAAATCGCTGTTTTCAGTGGTGTAGAATTTTAATAAACAGCGATTTTTAAACCATCTTAATAAATAGTAAAAAAATTCCAAAAAATGTAAAATTTGGTCTCCAAGCACATTTTAATATAGATTAAACATCTGTCGGTTTGGATCGACCGTTTGGACTTTGAAAATCGGAGAACCGAACCGTTTGTTCCTGAGCCCAGGAACAAACGTTTGTATATTAGCCAACCTCTCTCTCTCTCTCTCTCTCTCTCTATATATATATATAGTTCGGCTAAATTGCTGCCAGTAGTATTTCACCGAAGTGCTACTGGGGCATATTTTAGTATTTGATGTTCAAACAACAAATCTAAACCGAAGTGCTTGGAGACCAAATTTTACATTTTTAGGAATTATTTTGCTATTTATTAAGCTGGTTTGAAAACTGCTGTTTTCAATGCTCCAGAAATTCAATAAAAATAGCGGTTTTCAAACGAATCTTAATAAATATAATTTGTATATAAGAAATGTGTATAGATATTAATATAGAAATCATGTTTCGTGGTTTAGATCCGAGTGGCGAAGTAAGGAGAGACGTAAAGACAATAGTGAACTGCCCCACGACAACAAGTATGGATTTCCTGGACATTGTCAAATTGTTACTTGCATTTTGTGTGCATTTTATTTATTTATTTATGGAATTGTGCATGTTGAATCGAACGATCCCTTTGGCTTGTTTAGGAATTCAATAGGATTATTCAAATCGATCATGAGACTTGTAAGTAGGATGTTTTGAGCATGACATCGCGTAGTGTTAAGTGAAACAAACGTGGAATATAACGTATAAGTTAAAGGAAAAGAGCCAACGTGTGTTGAAGTACGCGTGTTGGAATGTATACATTGGGTCTGGGTTCGACTAGAGCCCTCGTTAATGTGGCGTTGGTTGGATTTTCCATCACGGGTCAAGATCTAGTATAGGGTGGATTCCTCGTCTAGTGCGACAACCAATATCTAGCGTAGGGTAGATTTCTCGTCTAGTGAGACAGCCTCCCGTTGTTGGATGGATTTTCCAGCAGGTTGGCAATCTTCTAGTGTTGGTTGGATTTCCCATTGGATTGACAAATAAATGGATAATTAAATAAGTGTGTGTGTGTGTGTGTGTGTGTGTGTGTGTTTGTACACGTTTTAAATATGCATTGCATGTGTGGATATAGTTTTAATATCATGTTTGTGTTAATATGTGAATTTGATAAATTCCGGGAGTTGAACTAAATCTTGTACTGAGAGAATGTTCGATCTCTCACCCGTTTCACTTTTACGTGGGTTCCAGGAAATGATGAGATCGAAATTGGGCATGAATTGAAGGGACGTGGATTAGGAGGTCAACGAGTGGAGGTAACGAAGAAGGGTCGCCTAAGCAAAAATCATGAGTAAGAGCAGGTGGAAGGATCCATATTTTGATTAAATGCCACTTATGTTCATTTTTAATTTTACATGTTTATTTTCCAGTAAATTTTATACACTCAAACATGCATAGTTCTTGCTGTATTTCCAACCATATCTGTCAAAATCATTGTTGTAAGTTTTTTATATTATGAAATTACTATAACATTTATGGAGGTTATTGATAATGTATGTGATGTGCACATGTCTTACGTGTAAATACATGACGTGGCGGGTCGTCTTGAAGTGTGATAAAATTAATATTTGAACCGTCCGTCTTTTTAAATTACATCTCAACTACCAGGTGGACACAGACTCTTGCCTAATTTGGTGGAAAATAAATTTGCTAGGAATCTTTTTGAAAATAAATTTGTTGGAATCTGTTGTTATTTCAACTGTTGAAAAATTTTCATTTGTAAATCTCAACGAACTAAGTTTTTTTATGCTCGTATTTCACCGAAGACCAACGATTGGGATAGAAATAACAGGTTCTTTATATTCCTTAAAAAAATAACATCAAAGTTATTTCTAATTTGGTGTTGACGCAAAAGCTGACGCACTGACTAGGGGCAGAATTAAGCACGAATATAATTAGCTATTAATTGTTTAATTGAGCCGAGATGCGCTTATTGGAATGGAAATAAATCTGTAGGTTCTTTATTTTTTCAAATTCAACCATTCATTTGTTTCGAGATTCGTTCATAAAAATTAATTATTTTTGAGATTCGTGCATTTAAAAAAAATGAATATTTAGATTTGAAAAAGCAGAAACAATGGATTTCATTGAGGGTCGTCTGAAGGATTTGAACGAAAGTATTGTTGATCCTTTCGGAGCTGTTCGGCACGCATGGATTAAGACTCCTTAAGACTTAATCCGCTTCCTTTAGCTTCCTTAGATGCTTAATTCTGTCAAACACTAATTCCTTAGCGCGAATTAATAACACCTCCTTTAGCCTCCTTTTGTCCGGATCATAATTTCTTGCCCGGACCTTAAGACACCTATATCCCCTCCTTAAGCGCTTAATCCTTCATCCACGAATTAAGACAACCAAACATCAGTTCCTTAGCACTCCTTAAGTTTTTAATCCTTCACTTTTAATTCTTTGTTGCCGAACGGCCCCTTCGAGTTTGTAGATGCCGGGACGTCAGATAATCCCGATGCCCACTCGGAAGGAAGAAAATGACTTGCTTCCGATCCGGAGCTTGCACCTTTCTCAAAAAGAGTTTCTCAATTCTGTTTTTTTCTCGATCCTTTCCATTGGGTGACATGGGAAAGATGCTTTAGCCACTGGAGGATAACCTGAGATTCTAAAGAATTGCAGCAGATTTCATTCCTACTGGAGCAGTAGCTGTAATCATAAATTATAATAATAATTTGAGAAACTTTTGTTGAGTGTTTGGATTGCTCAATTTAGGGGTGTTCAAATTGTTCGGTTTATTTGGTTTATTAACCGAACCAGAAAAGTTCCGTTTAAATGGTTCGGTTTTTCCGTTTAAATAGATTAGTTCGGTTGAATTTTTGAATAAGTTCAGTTTAAATGGATCGGTTTGATTTAGATTTCTCAAAACCGACTAAATCGAACTGACTGGTTTACTATGGTTTAATTTTGAAATTGGTTCAGGCGCTCAAGTCTTTTTCATATAGAGTTAATAATGGTACCAATAGATGGAATAAATGGCACCAATATGTGATTTCATATATACAGTATGTCATTTACAATTGGTTTAGTTCGGTATTAACCGAATAAACCGAAATTTAATTCAGTTTGTTCGTTTAGTTTTTAATTGGTTGATAGATTTAATCAGTTCTGTTTTAATTTTGAAAACCGAAAAAAAAATTTGGTTTGCCTTTTTAGCTTCGGTTTCAACCGAACCGACTGTTTGAACACCCCTAGCTCTACTAATATTCCAGATTATTATTAAAACTTATACGTGTTACAAATATAATA
Source organism: Carex cristatella (assembly GCA_024447775.1). Taxonomy (NCBI): domain Eukaryota; kingdom Viridiplantae; phylum Streptophyta; class Magnoliopsida; order Poales; family Cyperaceae; genus Carex; species Carex cristatella. The sequence goes on along the minus strand of JAJHPF010000028.1, from coordinate 1,920,064 downwards.
ATATTTTGAATCCATCTCTCTTTCATTTTTTATCTCCATTTTTTCTTTCATTTCTTTATCGTATTAATTGCTCAACTATATATAGATTGAATGCGAATGGTCTTGATGGCGACGATTCATCTGCACTAGTATTTTTATTATTACTTGAGTGAGACTGGTTATGATAGTATGCATATTAAACAGTTCATTTCACCATCAAAATAATTTCATATGAAAATGTACTCGTAAAATAAATTTTATATTTATTAAAAACTTTTTACTATTTTTTTCAAATCAGTAACGTTTTACCTATCTACAAGTACATTTTCATATATAGATCATGTTGAACTATTTAAATCGACTATTTGAACTTTAAAAACAGAGATGTGAGTGTACATACAATTGTGTAATATGCATATTACAATATCCTCACTCTTATTATTATTATTGTTGTTATTATTATTATTATTATTATTATTATTATTATTATTATTATTATTATTATTATTATTATTATAGTGAATGATGTAAGAACTATAATAAATATTTTTTAATGTAAAATCTCAATTCACTAACTTTTGTTAGAACCATCATTTGCTTCAAGACATCAACCGAGACCTCATTATGAACTATATAGGTTTTGTTAGTTAACGATAATGAATAGTTCAATGAGCTGATCAATTTTAGATCAGTTTTAGGTAGGGGTGCAAACGTATCGGATAGTGCTCAACTCATATCCGTATTCGTATTTTTTTTTCAGATACGGATACGGATCGGATATTTTCGGATATAATTCAAATTTTTAATTTAAAATATATGTCTAATTAACTTGTTACGCTGTTACAAAATATATATCTAACTAAAATGAGAGAGGAGTAGGTCTGATGAGCATCGAACCAACTTTTAGGTTCAATTAGCTCTAGAACTGTACGATTAGAATTAATATTGGTGCATGATGTGTATTTTAGGTATATAATTAAACGGTCTATTTCGTACACTATTGCTTTAAATTTATAAGAACCCTAAATACGCAAAGTAGATTGAGTTGCAAGCGCACAATCTATCATTGTATTAATTATGGGTGTCGATCCAAAGACTAAGAGAATTATAATTTTTACTAAATTAATTAATCCTAAATTAAGGGCAAATAAGTAAATTGGGGGGGGGGGGTGTTGTTGCAAATCACACAATTGTTGGGTTCAATACCCAGGAGGAGTTGGTTTGTAACAAGAACTAAATTAAGAATCAAAATAAGAAAAAAAGTTGTGATCAAATTTAACGAAGTCTAGGGGCACTTGGTCCACAATCCCTTGATTAGTTTAACACTTAGTTTATTCTCTTGATTTATGCTTTGTTTTGATGGGTGTTCCAACTAAGTTGGCCTATTTCTACTTAGAATCAATACTTTTCATGTTTCAAGCATATCATGTTAATGTACCTCGTCTTAGGGTTGTCACTACTTAATAGAGTTATTTAATTGAAGGCTAAATACTCCATTAATTCATACCGATTACTAAATATACTATAAGTATTCCAATTGCGAAGTACTCGTAAATTGGTTTCCCACAACTTTCCATGTCCAATCTTTAGTTCTTATGGTTAGGGGTAGACTCGATTTGTCCATCTAATCTATTGTCCCTAAGGTTATTTGTGTACAAGACTCAGTTTTATCAATGACTTAAACATCCTTGAAGACAAGAGAGCTGTCACTACCTCCGCAAGATGTGGTTTCAAAAACACAAATCATGCATAACTCACAAATATATAATAAGAACTAAACATCAATTCAAAGCAATCATCATACAAGAAAATATTCCAAGTAATTAAACTAACTCAAGTTCATGATCACGACCTAGGCCCCCTAAAAGAGGGATTAGCCGCTCATGGTTGCACAAATAAAATCATTCATGATGTAAAATTCAATTAACTAAGCAATTTAAACTAAGTAAATAATAGGGAAATAGAATGCACCAATTCCCAAGCTATGCTTCAGTTCTTCCTTGCCAAGCGTCCCTAAATAATCCTCTAATCCACTTCATCGCCTTTGAACACTTCAGAGATGATGGAGAATTGAATTAGAATTGAGAGAGAGATAATGAATTGTGATCTGTGGCGGCTTGATGATCTTCTCCTGGTGTCCCTTGCCTATTTTATAATCAATTTCATGACTTAGGAAATAATTAGGCGGGATTTGGAAATAAATATGGCGAAAATTACGTCATTAAAGCTGGATTCCTACTGTTTTTGGGCATTGGTGCGGCCAAGTATGCGGCCAGAGATGGGAGCACAAAATTCCTGTGTTATGAATTCTTGGTTTGTGCGGCCTAGGGGGGCCGCACGTCAGGTCGCAAATTCTCTCTGACTCTGCTGATTCTCTTCTTTGTGTTGTGCGACCAGGTGTGCGTGCTAAGGGGGCTGCACCAATCAAAATTGGATCATTTGAGGATTGTGCGGTCTAGGGAGGCCGCACGCCAGGTAGCACAGAGGCTCTGAGTTGCAAATTCTTCAGTAGGATCAATGTCGGGACTTCAAGGGTAGTTGTGCGGCTGCACATAGTGCCCCAAAGACCGCACAAGAGGTTGAAAAGCTTCAAAACTGAAATCAAAATAAACTAGAAGCAGGAACTCAGTTCTTTGGCACAATTCTAATTGAATTAAACTAAAATACAAAGGAATTGGTTATGAAAGCAGAGTAAACCCATGCTAAAAATGTATATAATTGAGGCTTATTAGTGTGCACATAAATTAAAACAGACGTGCACGAATTATAATGTACATAGTCCGAATCTTGATGCAATCGAATGATCATCTCAGCAATCGAATCAAAATAGATCTGAAGGCCTACTCTGAATTCAATTAAAATATATCCGATCCGTACCATCACTTTAATCAAAATACACTTCTTACTAAATATATATAATTATAATATTCACTTTTGACTTTTGGCACAATTTCCTATCAAATTATTCTATTGATTAAGAATTAAAAAAAAAACACTTATTTAGCCCATAACTAACCACTGCCACACAAAAATCCCATGACTAAAATAACCAAATTCCTATGCTAGCTGGTTCCTTTATCAACATGAAATTAAAGACACCATAGTTCGAACCAGCGGTTCGTTCCTTTGGGTGCCGAACTCTGGTGTGATCCACCGTATGTTTCTGAGTTTTGGTGTGGCAATTAAAAAAATCGCACTAGTGGCTCGGTTGTTTCTATTATATCAAATTCATCGCAATTCAATCATATAATATCTTATACTTTTTATATAATTATAAAAATAAAGAATCCTGCTCCATGCTAGTGCAATTGTCCTTTTTACACTAGGGTACGTTTAGATCGTGCAAGGATTAATACAAGAATAGTGATTTTTGGATTAGTAGTTGAGAATAGTGCTAACCCAAATTGTTGAGAATAGTGCTAATTTGGACTGTTCTGGATTAGTAGAAATGTTGTTTGGATTGTATATTTGAAATAGTAATGGAGGGAAGGAATAAAATAATTATTTATTTGTATATTTCACTAATTCAAGCTGTCCCAAATTTGCTAATCCATCTTTTAGTGAGAATAGTAGAATAGCGCTGTTCCCGTGCTGTTCTCATTTCTTGTTTTACGTTTGAATCACAATTTTTTAAAAATAGCTCCTCTATTTTGGAGTTAGAGTTATTCTAGCTCAATCCAAACGCTAGCTATGTGATCAGTCGATCTGTCCCTATTATTTATTAATTTTATTATGGTCTCTGAGTCTGTGGTCATTATTTTGGTGACACAGTCCTGATATATTTTTTTTAATTCTCCGACGAAAATTCAAACAGTCTTTTAAGTTTGAAATAGTTATCTTGATTCTATTGGTATGTAAAGTTTTAATCTGATACGAATAATTCAATTACAGCAAACCATACTGGCAAATAATGTTCGGTTATTAATAGAGTGAGGCTATATATGATACTATGCATAGTGCGGATTGGTTCATACAATGAATCAATATCTCTGTTCTTAAAGTTCAAAAAGTTGATTGTAACTGTTCAATATGATCCCCATATGTAGGGGTGAGCAAATTACTCATAACTCGTGACTTGCTCGTTAAAAGCTCGTTAATAATTCGCTCATTATCAATTCGCTATATGGGAGGTCATGGGCTAGAAATCCAGATGATCAGAGAAATCTTTTGTTATAATAACAATAATATTAAATAGTTGAGTGGCTTGGGCTCCAACTTTATTAAAAAAAAATATCGCTAGTAACTTGTTCGTTAACTTAATAAACTGAGTACGAGTATACCCCCAACTCGCTCATAACTCACTCATTAAAAACTGAGTTACACAAAATATGCCACTCCAATCACAACCGGGTCAAACCCAAATCCAATTTTTTTTATTAAATTATGTATTTTTTAAGCAGGTTGGATTATGACAATTTGTTTAATTCTATCAATGTTAATTAGTTTTTTAATGATGCATCTGAAACAAAAAAAAAAAAAACTCAAATCAAAATTCAAATTGCCTACACACTTGATTTCTTAACGAGCACGAGTCAACTCGAACATTTAACAAACCGGGCATGAGCACAGCTGTCAACTTGGTATTGTCTTCTCAATTCGAGTCAACTCGCTTATTAACCTAATGAACTGAGCATGAGTATACTCCAACTCGCTCAAGCTCGCTCACTAATCACCCCTACCCATATGAAAGTATACATGTAAATTAAATTTTACATTTGTTAGAATTTTTTTACTATATTTTTTAAATACATAGACAATCACATTTGATCTAAAGATTCTAGACTATGTACTGGAACCAAATAATAGTTTCAGGCATGAAAGGCTTAACTGGACATGTATATAATTAAACCACTGATCACAAGAGACCAGATGGTGACCCGAGATGGGACTCTCCCTGTGTCTCGCCGGTATAGAATCCCTTCAATTAAAGGAAGACTCAGCAACAATATAAAGCATGAAAGGAAAAACTGTGCAAATAAATTGTTAATTGCATCAAACTTGATCATTTGCCTGGCACCACCTATCAGTGCCCCCATGTTTAGTAGGCTAAGGGTTGTTGCAGGAAGAAGCATCAAAGAGCATCCCTCGAAGTCAAATGCTCCATTTTCATACCTATTATAATAAAAAAATTAATGCCATGTTGTGGAAAAATAATAGACACAGTACACTTATTGGGAAATATTGATAGGTGCTCCTTTTTTATTTTGATTTTTTTTTTTTTTGGTATCATAACTGCATATAATGCAAATGTTAAAAGTTAGCTTCCCCTGTTTGAGCCTATCATCTTGAGAGCTGCCTACGTACTAGGCATCATTAAAAGATCCAAGCATTACAACATGGTCTTGATAATTTTAAAGGTTGGTATTTATTTTTTTGGGTATCATAGTTGCATATAACAGGCATGATAACAATTTTATTTTTTGACAGAAGGCTAAGATAACAAAATTAATTTTGATTAATTCTGTGATGAATTTGAAGTTCACTTTATGATTGAACTGACGCACTCGCAATAATGTTATGTAGTCTAAAGAAAATGAATGAAGAACATTATAGATGCACCTGGTCTATAGCACCATTAATTGCAATGGTATATCTTTATCTGAACCATCTCAAATTCTCAATATCTTTGTTTTTTTTTGTGAATTACTACATCAATTTAAACTGAGAATTAATGTGTACCTCTTTATTTGGACCTCATTGGCCGTCTTATCTGTGAGGTCGAAGTTGACAGCACCAATGCCGACGAGCTTTAGAAAAACATTGATGGCCGCAAACAGCTGCCCTGTCAGCCCGATTATCATCCAAAATCGCTGCTCATTGCACCATGTGATGAAGTTATGTCCGGAGAGAAAAACTTCCCTCAGGTGTTGTAAGCAAACTGATAAGAAAACAAAGGCAAATGCACCAAACCATGGGCTTGTGACCTGGAGAAGTATTATCAATGTCAACGAAACTAAAATTTTAACTTCTCTAGCTCCAGTAGGGTGTTGGCTGTGTAACGACATTAGAAATTTGATGTTTTTTTTTATTCAGTTTCTCGAGCATAGTCTGTTAAGATAATTTTACTGGGGTAAATTATATTTATCTGAGACCAAAATGGTGGACATGACCGAAAAATATGACCCCAGTAGCACTTCGATCAAAATGTTCAAACAACAAATCCAAACAATTTGTGGAACAAGGATATCCCATTCAAAAAAAATATTTTTTTTTGTTTTGTTTTTTGACAAACCTCAGGGAACAAGGATATCCCATTCAAGAAGCACAGTTGTGGAAAAGTTCCATAACACAACAGGGGAAATGAATACACCGGCCAAAATGCAAGAAAGGCATAACACATGCTTTGAAGAACTGAAATGAAGTTTTTCGACGTTCCAAAAGTAAGAGGGCAATGCTTTGAAAGTGCCACCTCGAACAATCCTGTACTCCATCTCTTGTTTTGAACAATTGTGTCACTGAAATTTATCGGGACGTTACCGCGAAATGCAGGTTTTGACGGGAAACAATAGGTTGAGATCCAACCACGGCAATGCAGGTGGAATCCGGTGAAGTAATCTTCTACCACCGAGCCATACAAAAAGCCTATCTGGAAGAAGTAAATATAACATGAAAGAATGAGCACTTAATAGGTACAAATGATCAAAGCAATTTTGTATTGAACCTATTTTGGTTCGGCATTTCCGACTTAATCACTCAACCTAACATTCCTGATCAAGATTAAGAAAAATTGTTTTCTGTACATACTAATTGAACTTGCCTGTTTTCCCCATTGTGTGTCATCTTCATAATCGCATGATGCGAGGATGAGCATATTCTCCTTCTGAGAATTAACATATGTTGTGATTCTCTCAGCAAAATCATAACTGTTCTTCTCAAACAATGACAAGCATAATTCATTGGAGCTGCCAAATTTATCCTTGAGTCTTGAGATCTCTCCAGCATTAAACTCTGCTAAATTAAATTATAGCCTTTTTTTTTAGTTTAAGAGTGGTGAAAATTGCCAAGCCATAAATCTAAACAAATTAATGGCTTATTACCTCCCCTTTTTGATGGGTCCCCTGGTTTGGCACCGTATAGTGCATGCCTTTTGACAAAAAAGTTGGAGCCAGAGAGGATCGGCCCTCGGAGGCCATCTAAACCAACCCAATAATTCTAAAAGAAAAATCAAATGACAAACCAAAAATCATAGGCAACACAACACCAAAAAGAAAAATAATTGGTTGTCGTAGTTCAGCACAGTATATCTTTACCTTGAATACTTGTCGTAGTTCAGCACAGTATATGTCATTCTTGCTTATGTTGTAGAACTCTTGTGGGAATTGAACAAAGGCCAAGTAAGGAGATAATTTTGAGTCGAGATGAAAACACATTGCTTGCCTTGTTGAGCTTGGGTCATTTGAGTACATGTCGCAGTCTAATACTAGAATATACGGTGAGTTGGTTATAACACTAGAGACCCGGAGCTGAAAAAAAAATCAGGTAATTGTAAAATTAATGACCGATGCAAAAAAAATATGCAGCTAATGTAATCTTCTTCCAATTACTTCTGAACCAAAACGTTCTCTGATGTATTACAGCACAATTAATGGCCAGTATCTCTACTGGTACAATTAGCGACCCGTATCTGTAAGTATTTGATTCAGCCAGTGACTCCATGTGGCAATCTTTTCCTTATGGTGAACAAAACATTACATCTTTCTTTTCTAATGATATGTGTGTATATACAAATGACTCATGGCTGGTAACTAATTGTATGTCGCACAAGTATAAAGAAGAGAGTATCTTAGAGCTTACAAGAACATTAAGTGCACCGGCCTTGAAGTGGTGAGGTACACCTTTTTTCTTTTCTCTTGAGACATAAACTAGAGAAGGAATGGTCAAATCTTCTCTGCTGGTAGAATCTCTGATGATCTTATCACCAACACATGCCAAACACAAATTCAAAAGATATTTTTCAAATAAAATAAACAACAACAGAATTTTCGGACCATTTTCCTATTTTGTCCTTCTGTTTACAGACTATAAGTGAGAAAGTAATCCTTTCTGAGCAAGCTACCTCAAAACCAGTACCTCAATTTCTGAAGGATGCTCAAGGCGTGTCTTTTGAAATCCTTTAGTACTATCTTTACTCTCTTTAAGCTTCATGACCTTCTCCTTAAATGTGTCATACATCACCTGCGCAGTTTGCATGCCATGAGTCTTCAGGTAATTAAATACTAATAATTAAATGTTGTTTGCATATTTTATTGTAATACTACAGCTTCATATCTTTTATACTAGTCACTTGGGCCTCACGTCGGAAAGCCCAAAATAAAACACAAACATTGGGCCTACAAGACGAAATCATAGTGGCAATAACTTTACAACAGCACCACAGACTAGAACTTGTCGTGTGATGGGACCTATATATAATAAATATACATGCCGGTGTCGCAACCTGCCATATTAAAATGAGATAATAATTCATGACTATTATAGGATTTTTTTGTTTCTTTGCCTTAAAATCAGGGGCCATTCCATATTAAGTGATTGAGATCAATTAAGGACATCATTTCCATTTTTTTTTTTTTTTATAATTTTCAGTATAATTTAGAGTAAAATATTATAAGTAAATATAAATATCATAAAATATATGTAAAATTAATCTCAATATGAAATTTTTACATGATTGCCTCATTCCATGTCATGTTAAAACTAGAAAAAGTTGTTGCAAAACTTCCACATCTTTGGTGAAAAGAATCCGGACTATGTACTGACCTTTATTTTTTCAACTAAGAGTGAGTGGTCTAGCTAGCTAGTTACAAAATAAAAACAAGCACCTTTATCTTTTGCTTTTCATGAACAAACTCCTTGTTGTTCTCTTGCCCATCATTCTCTAAGTGATCGAAGAACACTTCCGGGCACCTAACGCTGACCGCAAATCGTCTGCAAAATGGCACCCAAAATCTCCCAAAAGAGTATGCTTCCTTGGCCACACGTAATGTCACATCAGCTCCCGCATCGTCAGACAGATAGATATGCAATTTCTCGGGCGGATAGTCGAGTGCCATCACCGACAAAACTGTGTTCATGACCGTGATCGTTGGCTCCTTATTGGGGTCAGCTGTCATAATAAAAATATCTACTGGCGGAAGCAGGTCGTCTTCAGGCAGTCTTTCGGGAAAAGTTGACCTGGATACGGGGCGGTACCGGAATCCCTGGCTCAGGAACCACATGAAAAAGAGTGCGACATCTGCTAAGAAGATGAACACTAGCGAGACTGAAGTCAGAGAAATTGGATTGAGATGAACAGTGACAAAAAGGCGAGAAGCATGATAGTATAGCACAGCAGATGCGGCACATAAGTGGAGAAGGATTTGAAGGCGGTTGATGGTGGCTGCCGGCTCATTTACACGGCAAGTGTGAAGAGGAAGATGGTTATTTTCTCTCATTGTACTGAGGCTGTTAGTATTAACTACTGGAGGTATGTTAATTTCTTTACGAGTGTTTGGGAAGAAAAGGAAGTGAATATATAATATGAGATATGCATCGATTGAGGGACAAGACACAACGGAAAATTTTGTCAATTTTCTAATAAAAATTGTGGCCAACCATTCTTTTATTAATAAAAAAAATATCACAATCGATTATTCTGTCTTACGAGACGGGAATTTTTATTCGTCTCACAAAACTTAAAAAAAATAGAAAATAAAAAATAATAACAGGACGGTAAATTCCGTCCCATCCAACTGCAAAAAAAAACAAAAAATCACCGATGGTTAAACTTTCGGGTGCGTATCCTCTGAGATATCTCAATTTTTGTGTGACCGACGTGTCCAGTGCTTGTTCGGGAGAAAGTAGGAGGCAATATTATTTGAACTTTGAAATTCGTGCAGAACGTATTTTAACAATTGAGATATTCCAAAAAGTCACGCAAAGTTTGATATATCTCAAGAGGATGCGAATTCCAAACTTTCTTTGTTTTTTTTTTTTGGCAGGAGTGTTCCCAGAAAATTGCGTATTGCCAGTCCACATCTAAAACATGGCTGCATGTACAAGTCAAAATTAACAGCACAATTTTTAATTGACATTTCTTATTACCACATGAGTATCAAATCCACGTAGCAGCAATTCCTTTTCCTTTCTGGGACACTCTCGAAAGAAAAAAAAAAAAAAAAAAAGAAAAAAACAAAGAAAGTTTGACCACCGGTGATATTTTGTTTTGGACCGGATAACTATTTCTACAGCGTCATCCCCTCATTCCCGCACTAAATGACAAACAGAATTAGATACCGCCCCTTTCAATATCCAGATACTTTATTCAGTATTTAACTTCAATGATTAGTGTATTTAAGATACTTCGATCAAATATTTAACCATATTCATTTGGGTATTAAACTATCCACGATCAACAGCGGCGGAATCTATCCCCGCAAAAAATTACAAAATTTGACCCCGCGTCCCTGTTCGCACAGAAAAGTGTACTCCTAAGTTTTAGTATAGCAAGCTGTACCTTTTAAACTCGAGTCTACCTCTGGTTAAGACTGTAAGTGCACAGTCCTACAGTTGGTATAGTCGGGTATCGTATTCACAGGGACGGTAAGAAAATAACCAGACTCTACTTAAATTAACTAAGATTCTAGAAGTGAGAAAAAGTTGGTTTGGTTTTATTCTAACAATTCTACTAATCAATAACAATATTAAAGACAATGAAAGAAGATTAAAAGTTGTTTTTAATTAATAAAAATTGTTTCCAGGGTTTCAGATTTCATTTCTGTTTTAGCCCCGAGGTATACGGCCTGTATAGAACCCTATACGGTCCGTATGGACCACCGAGTTAATCTGCAGTTACTGTTTCTGTGTTGATACTAATGTTTACGGTTTCCATCGACCAGATCTAAGTTTTTTACCTCAGTTGTCGCAATTTTGGCTTAAAACCCCATTACCGGACTCAACTACTCCCCTCTTAGGTGCCTTAAACCTCAACTTTCGCTTTTTGGCCTAATTTACCTAAGTCACTTGTTGGTTTACTAAAGGTATCCAAGAACTTTCGCCTCAAGGAAAGTTTCGCCTCAAGGAACGTTTCGCCTTTCGGTACTCCTTGGTCCGTAAACCTACCTGATATACTTGGTTCGGTTGGATTGAATATCATAGACTTGGGTCATAACAATTAGACGTGCACATTCATCTAACGGGATGACTAACCAAATTCAAGCAAACATAAATAAAGCAATCGAAATACTACTCAACAAAGTAAAAACAAAGCATTCAACACATAATCGAAGTATCATGTACGCAAAACTAAATTAGAAACTACATCTTAACTCTATAAACTGTAAATTTAGCTACTCATGTTCACAAAACAAAGCACAATAAAAGTTATGAGAGAGTTCATGGCAAAACAATAGAAAATCCAAAGAATTGTCGTCAAACTCGTGTTTTTCCTCCTCCTCTTCTTCTCCAAGCTAAGCCTTGTCTCTCAAGCACCAGAGATGTCTTCTCAGATATAGAATATTCCCTTTAATGCCCAAAATCCCGAATTAAAGGCTTCCTATTCGGTTTGCACAGCTGGCGCTTGTTGCCAATTCCAGCCTGTTTTTCCGAATTTGCTTGTACGGGCCGTATAGAAATCCATACGGACCGTATACCCATGCCTTTGTGTGGGAGAGAGGTAGCCTCCTATGTGGAACTTTTTGTGTGGTTGGGCAGATCTTATACGGGCCGTACAGAAATCCATACGGGCCGTATAGAAAGGTGTCAGCTCCAGAATTTCGCCTGTTTCCTGCAAAATAAGAACAAAACATAGCAGTACCATATTCTACAGATATTTAAGGAAAATGTTCACACTTTTAGGCTTTTAGGCACGTGTTTTAGTGTAAATCGGTATCGAAATATAGGCAAAATAGAGAGATATCAAATTCCCCCAAGCTTGAACTTTGCTTGACCTCAAGCAAAAATCCCAACTTAGGTATATGTCTGGTCCTTAGATTTACCTAAATGCAAGTTAAACTACTAAGAGAAAAATTTTCATGATCTTGCATTTGTTAGAGACCTATGAGAATCTTTTTGGATAATAATTTGGTATTCCTTTGGTCAATTTTGATTCACCTCACAATTCAATCAATTAAACTCCATTTTCAAGAAAGTATTGCTATTTGTAGGAACTCAATAACCAAATGCATCAATAGTTCATTTATCTTCCAAATTCATGCCCTCATTTGTGGTGATTTGTATCTCCTTAAGTTTCCCCCAAGCTTGGAACAAGCTTAGGTCAGAAAGTGGTAGACCTCGTGTGTTGGTATCATGCAAAATTTACCTTTGATTGTTGCATTTTTGTGACACTTTTATTCTTTATCCTTAGTACAAATTCGGCTAGTTATAGGTGGTGAATCATACCCAACCGATTTAATTCAAAAGTGCATTTGCGTGCTCTTGGTTCGACCCTTCCATGACACAAGCTCAGACTTTTGATATAAACTCGGCCACTTTATCGGGTGAACTAGCAGAGCAGAGTGTCAAAGACTCATTACCATAAGTACATCATGACGCCGTAACATAGGCAAGCGAAGTAATAATTTTTTTCAAAAAAAATTCAATTTTACTCATTTTTCAACTGTTTTTGCAAAGATACCATGATTACACACATTCAAAGGTATTCTTTCATAATAGTGAATATTCCAATCTTTCTATCGATTTCAAATCTCATTTCCCTATTTCAAAGGACACAATTTGGTTTCAAAATGCTTTCTTGGTGCAATTCAATTTTAAGTCTCCCAAAGTTCCAAAATAATCTATCTTATGTGGTTCTTTCAATTAAATATGAGATTATTTCCAATTTCACAAATTCATCCAGAACACAACAAAAAATTTTCAAATTGGTCCCTAATTCTTGCAATCACACAAATTTATCTACAAAACGCAAGAAACAAAAACAAACATGCAAACAAACTACATGCAAACAACTATCACCCCCAAGCTTAGTCTGAGCATTGTCCTCAATGCTTCAAGACGTGCAAGTAAAGCAACTAAAGTAAAAGATAAAAGCTGGGGTAGTGAAAACAAACATGATCAGTAGTCGGTAAACGGGTCGGTGTGGTCTGTGGGGTGAGTCTTTTAAAAGGGAGAGGGCTGACTGAAGGGACGCGACCCTTCAAATCACGCTTGTTGGTTTTTGTACGGTCCGTATGCCAATGTGTGCGGACCGTATGCCCCAAGGATTTTTCGAAAATGTTCTCTAGATAGAGAATGAGTTAAGATGTGGCCCGTATGAAAATGTGTGCGGACCGTACGACCTCCAAAAACATGTATTCCTCCTATCTAATCAGAACTAAAATGCAAAATGAAAATTGAAAAACGTAGATTAACTAAAATAAAACCTAAATATGCAAAATAAATAAATTTTTTTTATAAATTGAAAAAGAAAAATTAAAAAGTGCTTGGGTTGCCTCCCAAGAAGCGCTCGTTTTAGGTCTTGAGCTCGACCACCTTTTGTCTACTTCTCTAAGATCCATCCTTCGCATTTGCCAATGTCGAATGTGCCGAAGGGATACACCATTCTTTCCTCATACAGGTCCAACCATCTTTTCTTTCCATCGCACCAAAGGACAAAATGTACAGACCGGGTTGCTAGCGTACGACCCGTATGCTAGTTTGCATAGGCTGTGTACTTGTGGCCATCTGCTGGTGAGGTCCTATGCATGCATGTGGCTGGGTTCATGCCAGTCGGTTTCTCGATCAAGTCCTCGATCATAGTTTGCTGAGTTTTCAAATCCTCCAAGAGTCTAGCAGTGCGATTCGGGTCGAGGTTGGCTGTGAGAGGTTTGAGTTCATGTTTGGCCTGCTCTGACTGGGCTTGCGTACGGGCTGTGTGCATGGGTGTACGGGCCGCACACATGGGTGTATGGGCCGTGTGCTGGTTCCACTAGGCTGTTTGCCAACATTTCTGCTGCACACGCCTTCTATTGAACATCTTTTTTCTCCTGCAATTCAAACAAATAATCAAGGGAATTTGTAAACGACCTACAGTATTGCTCACGAAGTTGTCCTTTAGCCAATTGATCAACAACATCGACCACGCAGCATGTTTCTGGTTCAGATGGGTACTTCATAGATTTGTTGAGATTAACCTGAACTTTCTCATCTCCAATCCGCAGGGTCAGAGTCCCCTCCTTCACATCCATCAGTGCCCCTGCTGTTCTGAGAAATGGCCGTCCAATATGATTGGTACTTTCTTGTTCTCTTTCATTTCCATCACCACAAAGTCTACTGGAACAAAGAATTTACCGACTTGAATTGGCACATCTTCGATCACTCCGAGCAGCAAACGAACAGAGGAATCTGCAAGTTGCAAGGTCATGCGTATGGGTTTAAGCTCGCCAATACCGATGCGGTCATAGACTGTCCGTAGCATGAGACTCACGCTAGCACCCAAATCACATAAGGCTTTTTTGATGCTAGCTTTCCTGATCGTGCAAGGTATGGAGAACTTGCCAGGATCATCCAACTTTGGTGGGAGCTCATTCTTTAATATGACACTGCACTGCTCGGTGAGCCTCACTATCTCATTTCCCCCCAAGCTTCGCTTGTTCGAGAGAATGTCTTTGAGAAACTTGACATAAGTTGGCATTTGGGTCAAGGCTTCGGTGAACGGAATGGTGATGTGCAACTGTTTGAGAACTTGAATGAATTTGGCAAATTGCTCATGGAGTCTATGCTTAGCTAGTCTCTGTGGAAATGGCACAGGTGGTCGGTAGGGCGGTGGTTTCTCGGTCACCTTCTTTTTCTGCTTCTCAGCTTCCTTTTGTACGGGCCGTACGGATTTTGTACGGTCCGTATGGTCAGTCTTCTCATACACAATCTCAGGCTGAACATTTTCAGGTTGCTTTAGAATCACAGGTGGTGGAACTTGTACGGGCCGTACAGATTCTGTACGGATCGTATACTTGGTCTCTGGCTCGACAGGCATGGCTGGTCTTGGTAATGAGTTCCGCTCCGCAATGTTATTGCTTTGACCTCTCCTCTGGGGTTGATTTCTGGTTGGCTGGGCAACTTTCCAGATTGTTGTTGGCTAGAGGTGGCTAGGCAACTCATTTGCATCTCCATCATCTTGTTTTGAGCAACTAAATCGGCCAACTGAGCACTAATTGCTTGCATTTGCTCGAAAATCATCTGATTTATCTTCCCTTCCTCGTGCATGAAATCGCTCACAGCGGGAGCAATATACGGCTCGGGTGGACCAGATTGAGGTGCATGGTTGTTCGAGTTGTGGAAAGAAGCATTGTCGTAGAAATTACGGTTGTTGTTGCTGCTGCTAGAAAGGTTGTTATTGAAGGATGTGGGGTTGTTTTGCTTCCACCTCCAATTCTGTTGCTCAATCGGGTCCTTGGAGTAGGATCGGTTGAAAGGAGGTTTCAGAAAGTAGGATGGCTCATTGTTGAGAGAGTTGACTTGCTCTGGTTCCTCATCCCTTTGCGCGAGTGGAAAATGCTCATACATGTGCCCTTCGTCTCCATACATATCACAAGATTGTGGCTGCCGATTGCCTAGTACCTTGACACTCATCTTGTCGAAAGCCTTCTGCATAGCATCCAACTTGGCAGTGAGAGTAGCGATTTGATCGACCTCAAGTCGGCCGCCTCCAGTTGCTCGAGTGCTTGGTCGCCATGTTGTCAATCAAGTTTATTGCCTCGGTAGTCTCTCGGTCTAAGAGAGCTCCACCTGCAACTGCATCAACAGAAGTACGAGTACTATCCGTCAAACCAGCATAAAAAGACTGAATAAGTGACCAGTCGGGAATACCATGATGTGGACAAGAGTATTACAATTCCCTAAACCTTTCCCAGGCCTCATTCAATAGTTCATCAGGCATTTGCTTAAAACTGGTCAGTTGGGTCCTAACCTTGACAGTTCTTTTGTGAGGGAAAAATCTGGTTAAAAACAGTTTGGACAGTTCCCTCCAAGTGGTAATAGAATCCCTAGGTAATGACCCTAACCATTTATTTGCCTCATCCTTAAGAGTGAAAGGAAATAAAGTAAGTCTAATATAATCAGCTGTTGCGCCATTGATTTTAATGGTGGCACAACACTCGAGAAAGGTCTGAAAATGGGCATGTGGATCCTCATGATCCATGTCATGGAAAGTGTTCTGCTGAACGATGTTGACAATGCCCGGATTGAAGTAGGGTTGGTTGCCGGCAACCCTTGGCAGTCTGATTGCCCCTCTGACATCTCCAGCTCTCGGGATATTGAACTCTCGCAATGTCAATGGCACAAATTCTGCCCCCTCATCATCTGAGAATTGATCATTGGGTGGATCAATGATGGGTGGGTCGACTCCGTTGTTGTTATTCATTGTGCCTGATTCAATCTCTGTCTAGCCTCTGTTATCGGCTTGTACGGTCCATATGGATCATGTACGGGCCGTATGCAGAGGTGACAGATGTGATGGTGCTGGAACAAATGTGGTGGAAGTCTGCCCCTTGCTTCTGAGATTGTAGTGGTTCTTGGGTTGTAAACCTTCCAGTATGTTCCTGAAAAGATGGAAAAAGAAAAGTAAAAATTAAAATCTAGAATTAAGTAAAAATAAGAAAAAGTCTAGCAATTTTCGTTGTTGTCCCCGGCAACGGCGCTAAAAACTTGTTCATATAGAAAAGTGTACTCCTAAGTTTCAGTACAGCAAGTTGTACCTTTTAAACTCGAGTCTACCTCTGGTTAAGACTGTAAGTGCACAGTCCTACTGTTGGTATAGTCGGGTATCGTATCCACAGGGACGGTAAGAAAATAACCACACTCTACTTAAATTAACTAAGATTTTAGAAGTGAGAAAAAGTTGGTTTGGTCTTGTTCTAACAATTCTACTAATCAATAACAATATTAAAGACAATGAAAGAAGATTAAAAGTTGATTTTAATTAATAAAAAGTGTTTCCAGGGTTTCATATTTCATTTCTGTTTTAGCCCCGAGGTATATGGCCCGTATAAAACCCTATACGGTCTGTATGGACCACCGAGTTAATGCTGCAGTTACTGTTTTCTGTGTTGATACTAATGTTGACAGTTTCCATTGACCAGATCTAAGTTTCTTACCTCAGCTGTCGCAATTTTGGCTTAAAACCCGATTACCGGACTCAACTACTCCCCTCTTAGGTGCCTTAAACCTCAACTTTCGCTTTTTGGCCTAATTTACCTAAGTCACTTGTTGGTTTACTAAAGGTATCCAAGAACTCTCGCCTCAAGGAAAATTTCGTCTTTCGGTACTCCTTGGTCCGTAAACCTACCTCATATACTTGGTTCGGTTGGATTGAATATCATAGATTTGGCTCCTAACAATTAAACGTGCGCAGTAATCTAACGGGATGACTAATCAAATTCAAGTAAGCATAAACAAAGCAATCAAAATACTACTCAACAAAGTAAAAACAAAGCATTCAACACATAATCCAAGTAACATCGAAGCAAAACTAAATTAGAAACTACATCTTAACCCTAGAAACTGTAAATTTAGCTACTCATGTTCACAAAACAAAGCACAATAAAAGTTATGAGAGAGTTCATGGCAAAACAATAGAAAATCCGAAGAATCGTCGTCAAACTCGTGTTTTTCCTCCTCTTCTTCTTCTCCAAGCTAAGCCTTGTCTCTCAAGCACCAGAGATGTCTTCTCAGATCTAGAATATCCACTTTAGTGCCCAAAATCCTGAATTAAAGGCTTCCTATTCGATTTGCACAGCTGGCGCTTGTTGCTAATTCCAGCGTGTTTTTCCGAATTTGCCTTGTACGGGCCGTATAGAAATCCATACGGACCGTATACCCATGCCTTTGTGTGGGAGAAAGGTAGCCTCCTATGTGGAACTTTCTGTGTGGTTGGGCAGATCTTATACGGGCCGTACAGAAATCCATACGGGCCGTATAGAAAGGTGTCAGCTCTAGAATTTCGCCCGTTTCCTGCAAAATAAGAACAAAACATAGCAGTACCACATTCTACAGATATTTAAGTAAAATGTTCACACTTTTAGGCTTTTAGGCACGTGTTTTAGTGTAAATCGGTGTCGAAATATAGGCAAAATAGAGAGATATCAGTCCCCGCACATCCTCCATAACTTATTGGGCCAATATTTTGAACTTCATGAGCCGAAATCTATGGGCCGAACAATTTCGAAAGTTGCATAACAATTCTGAGATTTGTGCATTCGTTGATTCGTGTAATTCAAAACGGTTAATCGGAAAGGCGCGGAAAATGAACAGACGCTTCTAATGCTACAAAAGGACATTAATGAGAGCAGTATTTAACCTACTAAAATCATGTATTTTTCTATAAGGCATTGCAGTTGTTAATCTTAATTTATGTACGTATTTAACCTATTGTGTACAGTAAATCAAATATTTTATAATAGAGTATTTAACTTAATGCATTGAGGTATTTTTCTTCATACCACTAAAGTATTTACCATAAAAAAAATTTGGTATTTTACCCTTAAGTGTTCACAATATCAAAAATATTATTCTATAATATTTCACCTAATAAATTCAGGTATTTTACTTAAACCTCTAGCAGTATTTAGCATTAATACATTTAGGTATTTTACCTCTAAAGTTTTAACTAAATCAATTTTTTTATTGTATAATATTTAACCTAAAACATTCAGGTACTTAACTTAAACGCCAACTGTATTTAACATTAACACATTTGTGTATGTAACCTCTTGTGTGTTCATTAAATCAATTTTTTTATTGTATAATATTTAACCTAATATATATAGGTATTTAACTTAAAACTCCAATTGTATTTAACATAAATACATTTAGATATTTAACGTCTTGAGTGTTCAATAAGTCAAATTTTTTATTGTATAATATTTAACCTAATATATGTAGGTATTTAACTTAAAACTCCAACTGTATTTAACATAAATACATTTAGATATTTAACCTCTTAAGTTTTCACAACATAAAAAAGTTATTCTAGAGTATTTAACCAAATACATTCAAGTATTTTACTTAATACATTACAGTATGTAACCTTGAAACATTTAGGTATTTAACATCTTACGAGATCATTGAAGTGATCAACCATACGCAATATATGATTTTACTTTAGTCAAATAAAGTATTTAACATTAATACAATACAGTATTTAACCTGAACAAATTGTAATTTTCAACACTTTTCCTTCCCGAGTACATCAAACAAGAATAATGTAGTTCATTGGTACCCCTCTTCTTGTGCCGTGATCTTCATCAACATTGTCAATTTCATCTTCTACATCTCCTTCGCCTCCTGCAATGGACTAAGGGTTGCGTAGGAATCACATATCATCTTCACAAACGTAAAAAATCAAAAATAATAAATAAAAATAATGGAACTTGTTGTCCAAATAAATGAAATCAAAATAAAAAAAATTAATCAAATATGCAGACCTAATGATACAGCGAGAAGACGAATTCAACCTTCAACCGCCCGATCTGATGGTAGCGATGGAGAGTAATGATCGCTAGACGATCGTCGGAAATGATCGCATGACCTGATCGCCTGAACCAATCGCTAGACGATAGTCGGAAATGATCGCAACGATGGAGAGTAATGATCGTCGGAAATGGCAGAGGGAGAAATCCGTGGACTGATCGCAACAGAGGGATTTCGCGTAGGAAATTGCTTGGTAATGGCGGAGCCGCGGAGGTCGCCAATTCAAAAGAGGAAATCACGCCGATTAAATTAATTTTGAAATTTAAAATGGTAACGACGATTCGCTATCGTTGAAAATTTAAAAAGAAAAGGTTTGTTAATTTAGTTAGTTAGTCCGGTAATTTTTTTTTTTGACACTGCGGGGATAAAGGGGGGATGGGAATAGGGAGTTACATATAATAATTCTTTTGTTTTTTACTGTCCAATTAGTATTATTATTTTTTAAATTTGATTAGCGGGTGAATTAGTAGAACAAGATAAAATAAACCAATTCGGTTTATCTAGATATCCAATTTCACTCAAATGAATGCTCCTTCGATATATTTTTTAATTTATTTTTGATTAATAAAAAAATCATACGAATAGTGCGTAGTGGAGGTTCTCTCCGTAAAGAGCGAACTGACTCTGCTCCTTTTCTTGAGAAAAGGAGGGTTCTCATTTTCTTCTATCTGGATTGTTTAAATTCTATCACACGGTCTCAATCACTTTCTATTTCCAAATCAATTTAATCGATCTATTAAAATAATTCAGATTTAATTGAAACCATACGATAGATTTTGAACAATCCAAATAGAAGAAAATGAGGGTGCTCCTTTTCTCAAGAAAAGAAGCAGATTTTGATCCCGCAAAGAGGAATAAGTCAAAGAGTGAGGGTATGGTTCTGTGCATAGCGCACTATAAACTACTAATTTATATCTTTATTTTAATAAGATTTAATACTCAATCCGAATCGTTCATCAAATGATTCATATTAAAAATATATCTGGATGATATAGTTTATATTTTTCATAAAATTATTACTATTGTTTAAATAGATTCAAAATCACTTGGCCTAAAAATTATAGATCATTCAAAAGCAGTGATTTTGTATCTATTAAAGAAAAATAATAAGCAAATTTTAAAAAATGTAAAATTTAATTTGCATGTATATTTTTATATGGAAATCATGATGAACAGTTTACATCGACTATTTAGATTGAAGTGTGCTAAGTATATTACTGTAGCCTTACTCTTAAGTCAATGTAGTGCAAGTGATAAATTCGGACCGATTTGAAAATGCAGGACCTGCGATTTCAAAGAATTGCAGCAGATTTCATTCCTACTGGAACAGTAGTTGTAATCATAGAATATAATGATAATTTGAGAAACTTTTGTTGAGTGTTTGGATTGCTCTGCTAATATTCCAAATTATTATTTAAAGTTACATGTGTGACAAATATAATAATATTTTGAAGGGTAATTCTAATTTCCTCCGCTTAACCGTCTCCTAGATAAAAACGCGTTAATCACGCTAAATGACAAAAAAAAACGCGTTAATCGCATAAAAAAGATGCAGACCATAAAACCGTCCGATAGTATTCATTCTAAACACAAAATGTATTCATCCTAAAACAAAAAAGTATTCAACTAAGGTCTGCACATTAAGACAAAAAAAAACTGGACACATCATTCATATTCTTTTACACGTTTTTAGAGGTGGGTGGTTTTTTTTTCGTTTAATCAAACCAATATTTCTGACGATCTGTAATGAATTTTTCAAATCTAAAACCACGAACGTCTTCTAAATAATTTTCTCTTTCAAATAAGATCCATGATGTCATACTTTCGAGTTGTCGGTTGCAAGTATTCATCATTGTCATGCAAGTATTCATCTTGGTTGTGTAAGTGTTTATCCTTAGGATCCGCCTAGTTGTCATGCTAATCAATCCCTATGCTTGTAATACTCTTGATACATATTTACACTTACATGGCGATGATGAATACTTGCTCCATGAGAGATGAGTACTTCCATAACGAGGATGAATACTTGTGCAACCGACAAGTAAAAACGTGTAAAAGATAGATGAGTGATGTGTCCAGTTTTTTTTTATTTAAATACTTGATATCTTATAATGAATATTTGATGTATTACAGATAAATACTAGATGTATAATAGATAAATAATTGCGTGTGACCGTTGATTAGCGGGACAGTTAGGCAGATCCTAAGAATGAATACTTACACAACTAGGATGAATACTTGATATATTATGTATGAATATTTGCATGACAATGATGAATACTTGTGCAACTGACAACTCGAAAGTATGTCATCATGGATCTCATTTGAAAGAGAAAATTATGTAGAAGACGCTCGTGGTTTTAGATTTGCAAAATTCCTTATAGATCGTCAAGAAATATTGGTTAGATTGAACGGAGAAAAAACAAACCACTTCTAAAAACGTATAAAAGATGGTGAATGATGTGTCCAGTTTTTTTTGTCTTAATGTGCAGATATTAGTTGAATACTTTTTTTTTTCTTAGGATGAATACATTTGTGTTACAAATGAATACTAATCGTGGTCCGCGTCTCTTTTGCGCGATTAACGCGTTTTCTGGGCGGTTTTACGCGTTTTTGTTTGTCGTTTAGCTGTTTTAACGGTTTTTATCCGGGAGACAGATAGGGGACGTTTTACAGGAGACAGCTAGGCGGACCCTATTTTGAATCCATCTCTCTTTCATTTTTTATCTCCATTTTTTCTTTCATTTCTTTAATTAGCGTATTAATTGCTCCACTATATATAGATTGAATGCAAATGGTCTTGATGGCGACGATTCATCTGCACTAGTATTTTTATTATTACTTGAGTGAGACTATGGTTATGATAATATGCATTTTCAACAGGTGATTTCACCATCAAAATAATTTTGATAACAAAATAATTTCATATCAAAATGTACTCGTAAAATAAAATTTATATTTTTTTAGAAATTTTTTACTATTTTTTTTCAAATCAGTAACTTTTTACCTATTTAAAAAAAATATAAAATATGGTCTACAAGTACATTTTCATATATCGATCATGTTGAACAGTTTAGATTGACTATTTGAACTTTAAAAACAGATATGTGAGTGTATAGGCAATTGTGTAATATGCATATTACAATATCATCACTCTTATTATTATTATTATTATTATTATTATTATTATTATTATTATTATTATAGTGAATGATGTAAGAACTATGATAAATATTTTTTAATGTAAAATCTCATTTCACTAACTTTTGTTAGAACCATCATTTGCTTCAAGACATCAACCGAGACCTCATTATGAACTAGGTTTTGTTAGTTAACGATAATGAATAGTTCAATGAGCTGATCAATTTTAGAGTTTTAGGGGGTTAAAAAATTAAAGATCCAGGGTTCAAATTTTTAACTGAAAATAGTCATCGATTAATCACTGATACATCATTACAAATAGATAACTGGAGGAATAACATTTAGTGAGAATTAATCCAACAAAGGTTGGGTTGGGAGTCTATTAGCTCCTTTGTACAGGAGGGGGAGTTGGTAAAGGAAATTCAAAACTTTGTAAATATATTTTTTTAATCAATATATTTGTTGTCGACAACAACCATAAAAAAAAATAATAATAAAAAATAAATAAATAAAAAAAAACTGAGCTGTCAAAGCTTGATTCCACTCCAACACCTACCTATAAGCAGTTAGCTCCATGCCCAGAAATTTTTTTATCTTTAGAAATTATATAAAATAATATATGATATTAGATGATTTGAGATTAAATTTTGATGGAATAGAAATAACCGAACGTATGATTTACTTCCTTTAGCTAAGTATAGCCCATAACTAACAAATTCACATCCTCTCTCTTACTGCACGATAGGAAATCTTTTACAATTATTGAATCTGAACCATTCATTTTAACTTGGTATGAATCTTAAAGCTAAATAATACTGCTCTCTATTTCCCTCCGAATCTCAAACCGGCTGAGATTTAATCTCAAACCATAAAGTGATGCGCATCCTCTGTAGTAATAGAGAGAATACGGATCCCATGACTAACTACTGCCACAGAGAGAATCTGGAACATTCATTTTAACTTGGCACGAATCTTAAAGCTAAATAATACTGCCCCCTATTTCCCCCCGAATAAATTGGGTGAGATTTAATCGCTCAATTATAAGTCGTAAGTTGTAACTCTCACTCTCAGTTTTGAAATCCTAGACGACTTTCATCTCTCGCTCTCGGCGACTACGATTATTTCTCCTTGTCATAAAAAGGTTCGTAAAAGATTTAAAATTAAGTTCGTAAAAAATTCGATTCGAAATTATTTCAAACCAAATTTAGTTCGAAATTAATTCAAGCCAAACTTAGTTCGAAATTAATTCAAATCAAACTCAATCTGAAGTAAGTTTGATTCGTTTACGGCCCTACTTGTTTACTGAATTGTTAAACTAAGTTCAAGAGAGTGAGCAGTTACTTTTAGACGCTGCTTCAAGCAAAAAGTCCATTGGGGCTGGCCCAAAAAGGACTTCATCTGGATTGAATCAGCCGACAACAGATCCTGAGGTCACATGCTTTTCAAGTAATTCAATCTTAGAGTTCTTCTTTATCTGTATATGGTCTGTGTTTTTCTGTCACTCTGTGTCTGTGGTCATTATTTTGGTGACAGAGTCCTGATATTATTATTTTTTTTTAGAATTCTCCGACGAAAATTCAAACAGTCTTTAAAGTTTGGAATAGTTATCTTGATTCTATTGGTATATATGTAAGTTTTAATATGATACGAATAATTCAATTACAGCAAATCATACTGGCAAATAATGTTCAGGTTATTAATAGAGTGAGGCTATATATGATACTATGCATAGTGCAGATTGGTTCATACAGTGAATCAATATCTCTGTTCTCAAAGTTCAAAAAGCTAATTCTAACTGTTCAATATAATCTCCATATGTAGGAGTGAGTAAATTACCCATAACTTGTGACTTGCTCGTTAAAAGCTGGCTAATAATTCGCTCATTATCAATTCGCTATATGGGAGGTCATGGGTTTGAAATCCAGATGAGAAAAATCATTTGTTATAATAACAATAGTATTAAATAGTTGGGTGAATTGATCTCCAACTTTACTAAAAAAAATTCGCTAACAACTTGCTCGTTAATTTAATGAACCGAGTATGAGTATACCCCAACTTGCTCATAACTCATTCATTAAGAACTGAGCTACATGAAATCATGCCACTCCAATCACAATTGGATCAAACCGAAATCCATTTTTTTATATTAAATTATGTACTGTTTAAGCAGATTGGATTACGACAATTCTATCAATGTTAATTAGTTTTTGAATGATGTATCTGAAACAAAAAAAACTCAAATCAAAATTCAAATTGCCTACACGCTTGATTTCTTAACGAGTTGCTTAACGAGCTCGAGTCAACTCGAACATTTAACGAATTGAGCACAAGCACAGCTATCAACTCGGTATTGTCTTCTCCAATCGAGTCAACTCGCTTATTATCCTAATGAACTGAGCACGAGTATATATACTCCAACTCGCTCAAGTTTGCTCATTAATCACCCCTACCCATATGAAATTATACATGTAAATCAAATTTTACATTTATTATAAATTTTTTACTATATTTTTTAGATACATAGACATTCACACTTGATCTAAAAATTCTAGACTATGTATTGGAACCAAATAATAGTTTCAGACATGAAAGGCCTAACTGAACATTTATATAATTAAGAAAAAGTCTTCTATGGACATAAGGACCTATTTGTAAAATGAACATACTTTTATTTTCAAAGTTCAAACAGTCGATCCGAACCGTTCATCTTGTTCTTCATATTAATTTGTGCTTGGAGACCAAATTTTACGTTTTTCTGAATTTTTTTACTATTTATTAAGATGGGTACAAAATTCAATGGTCTGAATTTGATATTTTTTGTACCCATCTTAATAAATAGTAAAAAAATTTAGAAAAATGTAAAATTTGGTCTCCAAGCACATATTAATATGAAGAACAAGATGAACGGTTCGGATCGACTGTTTGAACTTTGAAAATAAAAATATGTTCATTTTACAAATAGGTCCTTATGTCCATAGGAGACACTCTCTATAATTAAACCACTGAGCACAAGAGACCAGATGGTGACCCGAGATGGGACTCTCCCTACCGAAATTTTTATAAATATACAAAATCAGAAATTAATTTAACAATCTATACCGATGACAAAATAATCGGTTACAGATCCCAAAACCGATGACCTGCTCATCGGTTTCAAAAAGCTTGAACTGATGACATTGTCATCGGTTTTAGTCCAGCACAGTTTTTAATGCTTTCTGCACACTTTTTGAAACAACAAACGACTCAGATTAAAATACTGTTTGTAATCATTACAATCTGTGCAAAATTTTCTTGAACCGATGACATTTCCATCTGTTTTAATTTAAAATAATTATTATTTTTATTTAATTAGAAAATGTTATAATTTATTTATTTTTTTATTAAAATATTATAAATTTTTTTATATTTTTTTTGAAATTAGATAGAATACCATATAATTTTATTTATTAGAAAGACTTAAACAAATAACCCGGATCAATATTTTTCAGAACAGATTTTTTATGGCTGTAAGGAAAATTAAAATATTTCTTTGTGTGTTATTAGAAAAAAATTAAAATACTTTGAATATGAATTATTGATCCCGGTTCAAAAGTCATTTCTAGGTAAATACAGAAAATATTATTGTCTTTCTATTTTTGAAAAAAAAATCAAAATTTGAGAAAATTTTGCCGCAATGACGTTTGAGAAAAATGGAATCAAATTTGAGAAAAAGTCAATAGTTGCGGCAAAATTTTCTCAAATTTTGATTTTTTTCAAAAATAGAAAGACAATAATATTTTCTGTATTTACTTAGAAATAACTTTTGAACCGGAATTAATAATTCAAATTCAAAGTATTTTTATTTTTTTTCTAATAACACATAAAGAAATATTTTAATTTTCCTTACAGCCATGAAAAATCCATTTTGAAAAATATTGATTGGAGTTATTTGTTTAAGTTTTTCTAATAAATCAAATTATATGGTATTCTATCTAATTTCAAAAAAATATAATATTTTTATAATATTTTAATATAAAATAAATAATTATAACATTTTCTAATTAAATAAAAAAAATGAAAAATTATTTTAAATTAAAACTGATGGAAATGTCATCGATTCAAAAAAAATTTTGCGCTGATTGTAATGATTACAAACAGTATTTTAATCTGAGTCGTTCGTTGTTTCAAAAAGTGTGCAGAAAACATCAAAAACCGTGCTGGACTAAAACCGATGACACTGTCATCAGTTCAAACTTTCTGAAACCGATGAGCAGGTCATCGGTTTTGGACTCTGTAACCGATTATTTTGTCATCGGTATAGACAGTTTTTGTATTCTGTTAAAAAAATATATAGATTGTTAAATTAATTTCTGATTTTGTATATTTATAAAAATTTCGGCTCTCCCTGTGTGTCGACGGTATATAATCCCTTCAATTAAAGGAAGACTCAGCAACAATATAAAGCATGAAAGGAAAAACTGTGCAAATAAATTGTTTATTGCATCGAACTTGATCATTTGCCAGGCACCACCTATCAGTACCCCCATGTTTAGTAGGCTAAGGGTTGTTGCAGGAAGAAGCATCAAAGAGCATCTCTCGAAATCAAATACTCCGTTTTCATACCTATTATAGTCAAAATTTAGCTAATTAGCTGTGTGCAATACCATGTTGTGGAAAAATAATAGACACAGTACACTTATTGGGAAATATGGATAGCTTCCCCTGTTTTAGCCTATCATCTTGAGAGCTGCCTACGTACTAGGCATCATTAAAAGATCCAAGCATTACGACATGGTCTTGATAATTTTAAAGGTAAGTATTTTTTTTTTTTGGATTGTAGTTGCATATAACACGCATGATAACAATTTTCTTTTTTGACAGAAGGCTATGATAACAAAATTAATTTTGATTAATTCTGTGATGAATTTGAAGTTCATTTTATGATTAAACTGACGCACTCGCAATTATAAAGTTATTCAGTCTAAAGAAAAGAAATGAAGAACATTATAGATGCTTTACTCTGGTACTGCACCTGTTGGTGTTATACAGGTAAAGTTTGCTAATGTAATGCTGGTCTATGGCATCATTAATTGCAATGGTATATCTTGATCTGAACCATCTCAAATTCTCAATATATATATATATATTTTTTTTTTTTTGTGTGAATTACCACATCAATTTAAACTGAGAATTAATGTGTACCTCTTTATTTGGACCTCATTGGCCGTCTTATCTGTGAGGTCGAAGTTGACAGCACCAATGGTGACGAGCTTTAGAAAAACATTGATTGCCACAAACAGCTGCCCTGTGAGCCCGATTATCATCCAAAATCGCTGTTCATTGCACCATGTGATGAAGTCATGTCCGGAGAGAAAAACTTCCCTCAGGTGTTGTGACCTGGAGAAGAAAACATGGGCTTGTGACCTGGAGAAGTATTATCAATGTCAACGAAACTAAAATTTTAACTTCTCGAGCTCCATGGTAGGGTGTTGGCTGTGTAACGACATTAGAAATTTGATGTTTTTTTTTATTCGCCTTCTCTAACATAGTCTGTTAAGATAATTTTACTTGGGTAAATTATATTTATCTGAAACCAAAATGGTAGACATATATATATATATTGCGAAGACTAAAATTTTCAAATCAGTATCTTGTTAGATTTTTTATTTTTTTTTGACAAACCTCAGGGAACAAGGATATCCCATTCAAGAAGCAAAGCTGTGGCAAAGTTCCATAACACAACAGGGGAAATGAATACACCGGGCAAAATGCGAGAAATGCATGGCACATGCTTTGAAGAACTGAACTGAAGTTTTTCGACATTCCAAAAGTAAGAGGGCAATGCTTTGAAAGTGCCACCTCGAACAATCATGTATTCCATCTCTTGTTTTGTATTAACGTGTCATTGAAATTTATTGAGACATTACCACTAAATGCAGGTTTTGACGGGAAACAATAGGTTGAGATCCAACCACGGCAATGCAGGTGGAATCCGGTGAAGTAATCTTCTACCACCGAGCCATATAAAAACCCTATCTGGAAGAAGTAGATATAACATGAAAGAATGAGCACTTAATAGGTACAATAATCAAAGCAATTTTGTATTGGACCTATGGGCGGAGCCAAACTTACAAACTATGGGGGTCAATTATGTAAAATTCATACTTCAAAATGGAGTCAATTTTACAGTACCCATAACATTTTACTCTAAACTATATATAAAATCATGTATAACAGTATTAGTACATAAGTTTTGAAAATAAATAAGGATAAATTAACCATCATTTCTTGAACTTCTCTCCGGCTCTGATTAATTGGGCCTATTCTGGTTCAGCATTTCAGACTCAATCACTCAACCTAGCTGCTTTATTTTCTGTACAGACTAATTGAACTTGCCTGTTCTCCCCATTGTGTGTTATTTTCATATTCGCACGATGCGAGGCTGAGTATATTGTCTTTCTGGGAATTAACATATGTTGCAATCCTCTCGGCAAAATCGTAGTTGTTCTTCTCAACCAATGACAAGCAAAATTCATTGGAGTTGCCAAATTTATCCTTGAGTTTTGAGATCTCCCCAGCATTGAACTCTGCTAAATTAAATTATAGTCCTTTTTTTTTAGTTTAAGAGTGGTGAAAATTGTCAAGCCATAAATCTAAACAAATGGCTCATTACCTCCTCTTTTTGATGGGTCCCCTGGCTTGGCACCGTATAGTGCACGCCTTTTGACAAAAAAGTTGGAGCCAGAGAGGAACGGCCCTCGGAGGCCATCTAACCCAACCCAAAAATTCTAAAAGAAAAATCAAATGACATCATTCACAAACCAAAAATCATAGGTAACACAACACCGAAAAGAAAAATAATTGGTTGTCGTAGACTCGTAGTTCAGCACAGTATATCTTTACATCCTTGTCGTAGTTCAGCACAGTATATATCATTCTTGCTTATGTTGTAGAACTCTTGTGGGAATTGAACAAAGGCCAAGTTAGGAGATAATTTTGAGTCGAGATGAAAACACATTGCTTGCCTTGTCGAGCTCGGGTCATTTGAGCACATGTCACAGTCTAATACTAGTATATATGGTGAGTTGGTTATAACACTAGAGACCCGGAGCTAAAAAAAACAGGGTAATTGTAAAAACCATGAACAATGCAAAAAATCATGCAGCTAATGATATCTTCTTCCAGTTACAAAACCTACTCTTGAAGTATTACAACCCAATGGCCAGTACCACGTACTAGTACAATTAATGATACCGATCTACAAGTATTTGATCAAGTCAGTCCATGTGGAAAACTGGAAATCCTCCTTATGGTGAACAAAAACATTACTTTTCTTCTCATAAGATGTGTATCAATATATGTAGATGAAGTTTCAATAATTACTAAAGAAGAGAATATCTTAGAGCTTACAAGAACATTAAGTGCACCGGACTTGAAATGATGAGGTACACCTTCTCTTTTTTCCCTTGAGACGTAAACTAGAGAAGGGATATTCAAATCTTCTCTGCTGGTAGAACCTCCTTCTACAGTATCTCCGACGATCTTATCACCAACACATGACAAAAAATAGAAAAATAAAAAAATCAATGGATATATTCAATAAAAGAAACAATAACAGAAACTAATTTTGGTTCATTTTCGTATTTTGTCCTTCTGTTTACAGACTATCTCTTGTGTGCAAATAATAGTGTGAAAAGTAAAAATTTAACAACAGTTTGATCTGTGTTGAGATTTGAGCAAACGGATTTCAAGCTTAATAATTTTAAATTGCCCCATAAATCTAAATCATCCACGCAAATTTTAGTATGAATTAGATGGATTTGTCCGAAGTCCTTTGAACAAGAACCCCACCCTTCAGGAAATATATACTAGCAAGTGAGAAAGTAAAATTTAATTAAGAAGTAATCCTTTCTGTGCAAGCTACCTCAATTTCTGAAGGATGCTCAAGGCGTGTCTTTTGAAATCCTTTAGTACTATCTTTAACCTCTTTAAACATCATAACCTTCTCCTTAAATGTGTCATATATCACCTGCGCAGTTTGCATTCCATGAGTCTCCAGGGAATGTAAATACTATAAATTAATGTTTTTTTTTTTGCATAATTTATTGTAATAGAGCTTCATAGTACAAATTTTTTTTTTTATACTAGTCACTTAGGCCTCACGTGTGCAAGCCCAAAATAAAACACAAACATTGGGCCCAAAAGACAAAATCATAGTAAGCAGCATCCGACGGCGATTGATTTATGTCCTTTTTTTCGCGACAGAGAAAAATTCAAAACAGCCAACTAGGTAATCATGATCTTAGTTTAATGGTACCTAGATAATCATTGGACCTTCACAACAGAACCACACATTAGAACTTGTCATTTAATGCTACCTAGATAATCATGCCTATGCCAAGTGCCAACTCCAATAGCCAACGCTATTTCAGCCTTTCAGGTCTATTATTGGATTGTTATACTTTACCTTACTCCACCTTACTCCATGCTTAAGGAGTCCAATGAGAAATCCAGATTAAGTTAATTCACATCTCTAGGTGAATCAACTTATTCTAAGCTTAATTTATCTAAAGAGCCCACTATCATAGACTTGAATTTATTTTCTAATATATTATTTTTTTTATATGAATTAATTTAATCCATTATATAAACTATCAAACAAAATGTAAAATATGAGGAGTAAGATGAAATAAACAATTTAATTCTCGTTAACTTTATTCCACAACCAAACATGACTTAAACTACACAAATTGTTAAAAAAGTTCCACATCGTTGGTGAAAAGAATCCGGGCTATGTATTAACTTATATTTTCCAAGTAAGAATGAGTAGTCTAGCTAATTACAAAATTCAAACATGCACCTTTATTCTTTGTTTTTCTTGAACGAACTCCTCATACCAATTTAAATTCATTTGACATAGTTGTAACTCGATAATTTTTGTTATAATAAAATATAAATTAAAAATTTCTTAAATCAATTATTTTAAAAATAATTAAGCTCTTATTTTAAAACAATAGATTAAAAAAAAAAGTTACCCTCCTCTTTTATTTCGGGCTTGGGACCGGCTATGTAAAATAACATAGGCAAGAGTTCTAACTTTTTTTTTGTTAGTAATTTTTCGTTAAAATGAATAATTTAAAAACTAATTGAAATGTTTAGAATTTTATAATTTAAAAAATAACCATAAAGATTAAAGATGTTAGAAATATATACCGACACTATTTATCTAGAAGTTCGCATTCCTGTACCATTGTTTGCTCTCTTCCGCACCATCTGAATCTGAATTAGCCTCGCCAGTACCGCTCTCTTCAGTGTTGGCTTCGGGTGATGATTGTTGTTGAGACAGATGTTGCGTGCGCTCTTCAGCATCAATCCAGTCTTTTAAGCACACAAGTCTATCAAAGACATGTGGATCCAACTTACGCATTTATCGGAGAGGATCCTGTTCGCCGAACTAAAACAACTTTTGGAAGGGACGGTTGACACCGGCACGGCAAATACATCACGGGCCATCATCGCCAGGATTGGATAGATCCTTGCATGCCTCCTCCACCACCCAACGACGTCAACATTTTCAGGTTCATTGAGCATCGCCATATAGCTCAATATCTCGTTTGTGGGTGAGTGCGGTTGGCTCTCCGACTGAAAATCTGCTAACAATCCACCTGTGCTAGTGCTCCTAGAAGTGGAATTATTAAAAAATAAAAATAAAAATTAGCGGACAAATAATGTACATATTATAAATAATAAATATTAAAAATACATGTATATTTTTATTTATACCTAGGGCCCACATGGGACAAAGACAAGTTCTGATTGCCACTCATTCTTGAGGTGTATATGTTAAACATCTCATCGAATTTCGAATCCACGTATGCCTCCACCCCGGTGCTGTCTAAATGTAGATAATCTTTGTACCTTTCAATAAATTTGATCGTGTAATACTTCTTGTATGCCGGGTTGAGGCAGTTTGCGATAACGGCCAGGAGGGGTACATCTTCCCAATATTTTAGAAATTTTTGTTTCATGGCATCTACGATCAGTGTGAAAGATTTATCATTGATTTCAGCTTGTTCAAATTCATTATATACCTTGGAGATGTAATAGAGATGTTCGAACAACTTAAACGACGTTGGTGAGTACGAGCAGGATAGTTGAACGGTTGCTGTAAAGAAGGTTTTTAGGAACTCTTTAACCCTTTCTAGTTGCTCCCATTCTCCGTTGGTGAGTTCTAATGCCAATCCCTCGGGGATTGAGCCTCTCAAAGCCTCCTCTATGACAGCTTTGTAAGGAAGACATCGGTGTAACATCCTATAGGTAGAGTTCCAACGGGTATCTATATCCCAAGGTACTTTCAACTTGCTCATATTATAGTGGACACATAATCTCGCAAACCGTTGTTTTCTTTCTTGGTTCGAAACAATGTGGTTGAGAGCATCTTTAAATTTATTTATCAATAGCTTTACGGCTTCTGTTTTAAGACCCGCCTTCACGACGAGATTAAGTATGTGGCAAGCACACTTTTGATGAAATATTTCACCGTTCATAATCGGGTTTAGTGACCATTTAAAAATTTCAATGGAAGCTATGTTGTTGCTAGCATTATCGAATGAGATAGAAAAAACCTTATTATCCATATTCCTCTTAAGGTTATACTCTTCTAAAACGCTAATAATTGATTTAAAAATTACATTTGCAGTGTGTGGGGATTTCAACACTCGAAAACTTAATATCCTCTTTTGTAATACCCAATTATCATCCATCTAATGCCCGGTAATACAAGAGTACCCGAGTCCATGTTTACCAGCAGTCCCTATATCGGAGGTAATTGACACCTTATTGTTTTGGTATGCAAATATAGCTTTCAGATCATTTTGTCTGCTGGTAAACTGGTTTTTTATTTCACCACTCATTTTGTTATGACGAATCCTCTTGTACATTGGTTGAGCACACCCCCGAATGACCAACCGGGCAAAACTTAGGCAACCACCCATACTTATTGGTTGTTCTTTATGGGTAATGTACCGAGCCAATTCACTAAGTATTTTTTATTCATTGAATTTTTGGTTGGTTCTTGTACCATCCGCGTTCAATAGAGTTTGGATTTGTCTCGATCCAACATTTTTACTTGGTTGTTCACCTTTTTTTTCGTGCATTTTGGCATGTCTCTTAAAGCTATTCATACCGTGGGCTTTTTTATACACAACGGTCATGGTACATTTGTTTACCTTACATTGTAGATATTGCATAGTGCCCTCCGCATCTCTTGTCCAATCATAGTATTTCCACCACGGTTTATTGTATTCGGGCCATTTTTTAGCCTTCTTTCATGCTGGTTGTTGCGGGGGCACTTCTTCTGTCGACGGAGGGACATCTTCTTCTTAAATTTCAATGACACTTGTCGAAGGAGTACCTCCTACAGGGACAGTGTCCGTGAATTGACTCGATGCTACAGAAGAAGTGTCCCCATATGCATACGGTGGTATCGGTTCATGTGCTTCTTGTGGAATAAACATGTTTGGATCATTTGAAGTATAATACGGTGTGGTCATTTGAGGGGGATGTTGACAATTTAAATCTAGCATTTGGTCCTTTCTTTGATAATTTTGTGGATAATTAGGTGGATAATTAGATGGTGGCATTTGGGAGGAACTTGGTTGATAATTGGGTTGATAATTGGATTGATAATTGGGTTGATAATTGGATGGATTGATAACAGGGCCAAAAAGATCCGTCGACAATATTTCGATTTGTTCTTCCACCGATTCGCGATGAGGAGTTGTCATTTTTTAAATCTATTCAAAAAAAAAAAATCCGAAATTTATATTCAAAACAAATAAATCCAATTACTTCACATTTCAAAAAAACAAATCGAACCTATTTTTTTGAACCTATTAAAAATAAATCCGAATTTGAAAATAAAATATAACATATTCTAAAATAAATCTAATTACTTCACATTTCAAAATAACAAATCTAACCTATTTTTTTGACCTATTAAAAATAAATCTGAATTTCAAAATGAAATATAACATTTCTAAAATAAATCTAATTATCACATTTCAAAAAAACAAATCTAACCTATTATTTTGACCTATTAAAAATATATCCGAATTTCAAAATAAAATATAACATATTCTAAAATAAATCTAATTACTTC
Source organism: Carex cristatella (assembly GCA_024447775.1). Classification (NCBI taxonomy): domain Eukaryota; kingdom Viridiplantae; phylum Streptophyta; class Magnoliopsida; order Poales; family Cyperaceae; genus Carex; species Carex cristatella. The sequence goes on along the minus strand of JAJHPF010000028.1, from coordinate 1,885,368 downwards.
ACATTTCAAAAAAATAAATCTAACCTATTTTTTTGACCTATTAAAAATAAATCCGAATTTCAAAATAAAATATAACATATTCTAAAATAAATCTAATTACTTCACATTTTAAAAAAAATTTAACCTATTTTTTGACCTATTAAAAATAAATTCGAATTTCAAAATAAAATATAACATATTCTAAAATAAATCTAATTACTTCACATTTCAAAAAAACAAATCTAACCTATTTTTTGACCTATTAAAAATAAATCCGAATTTCAAAATAAATTATAACATATTCTATAATAAATCTAATTACTTCACATTTCAAAAAAACAAATCTAACCTATTTTTTTGACCTATTAAAAATAAATCCGAATTTCAAAATAAAATATAACATATTCTAAAATAAATCTAATTACTTCACATTTCAAAAAAAATAAATCTAACTTATTTTTTTGAAACTATTAAAAATAAATCCGAATTTCAAAAGAAAATATAACATATTCTAAAATAAATCTAATTACTTACATTTCAAAAAAACAAATCTAACATATTTTTTTGACATATTAAAAATAAATCCGAATTTCAAAATAAAATATAATATATTCTAAAATAAATCTAATTACTTCACATTTCAAAAAAACAAATCTAACCTATTTTTTTGAACCTATTAAAAATAAATCCGAATTTTAATCTAACAAAAATTAATGTTACCTTTTTAATTTCGCGGGAAAATCTTTGAGAATACCTTCATAATTCCGTTTGCGTGTTTGCGTTTGCGTATTTGTTAAACAACTATATTTTTTTAACAATAAAATTAAAATTGGAGAATAATAAAAATATTGAGATTGAGATTGAGAGAATGAGAGATGAAAATATTTAGAGAGATGTGAAAATTTGTAAGGAATGGGTGTATATTTATAGAATTTTGTTTGGAGGGATTAAAATTTGAATTTAAAAAAAAATTTTAAAAATGCAGAGGTGGGGTCCGGCTGTGGGGGAAGGGGTGGCTGGGCATGGGGGGCGGGCGGGGGGGGGTATGGGGATTGGGGGGAAATTTGATTTGAAATTTTGAATTTTTGAATTTTCGGAAAAAAAAAAGGGCTCACGGGCAAGGGGCACGGGCACGGGCACGGGCAAGGGCACGAGCACGAGCGCACGGGCGCACGGGCACGGGCATGAGCGCACGGGCGCACGGGCACGGGCACGGGCACGGGCGCACGGGCACGGGCGCACGGGCACGGGCGCACGGGCACGGGCGCACGGGCGCACGGGCACGGGCACGGGCACGGGCGCACGGGCGCACGGGCGCACGGCGCACGGGCACGGGCACGGGCACGGGCGCACGGGCGCACGGGCACGGGCACGGGCACGGGCGCACGGGCACGGGCACGGGCACGGGCGCACGGGCGCACGGGCACGGGCACGGGCACGGGCGCGCACGGGCGCACGGGCACGGGCACGGGCACGGACGCCACGGGCACGGACGCCACGGGCACGGGCGCAGGCGCACGGACGGGCACGGGCGCACGCGCGCACGGGCACGGGCCACGGGCACGGCGGACCGGGCACTCACGGGCAGGGTTCCAAAAAACCGGATCCAGCCTGTTTAACGCTCGTACCCGTGTGTCCGTGGATGCCCGTGGCACAGGCACGGGCAGGGCACGGGCAGGGCACGGGCAGGTCGGGCCCCCGGGGGCAAAATTCGAACTATATGTCCGCATAGGCTAATTTTGTACGGTTGTAGGCTGCATATAGCTGGATATGCAATACACTGGTATTTATATTATTATTTGAGTGAAGCTACGACAATATGCATATTACAGGATTGATTTGTGTATATTATGAAATTATATTTATTTTTAATTTTTAAAATATCGTTTTTGAATTATTAAAATAATTTTCATATTACTCATATTAAATTGTACTTGTTGACCAAAATTTATATTTATTTTTGAATTATTTGCTATTCTTTAAAGAGGTAGAAATTTGTTGTTTTTTGGATGGTCCAAAATTTTCAAATCAATAATTTTCTAGCTATTTAAAAAATACTAAAAAAATATATAAAATATGGTCTATAGCACGTGTTATTGTGTAATATGCTTGTCATGTCTTCACTCTTATTATAATTTTTGTTGTACTATGAATGATCTAAGAACTATAAAAGATTTTGTTAGAACCATAATTTGCTTTGTACGGTGTCAAGCCATCAACCGAGACCTCATTATGAACTATATTAGGGGTTAGGGGTGTAAACGGATCCGGATTATCTGATGAATATCCACTCTGAATCCACTTATAATCTAAATATTTGGATATATACAAATAATTTTGGATAAGAATTCGGATATTTTTGCATGGAGACAATCCGTAGGATACAGATGTATATAGATCCGAAATTTTGATACTGTTGTTTTCAGTTTCATATCCGACTTTGGTTTTTAAAGGTCAGGATGGAAGTTGAATTTCAGTTTCAGATCTAACTTTGGTCTTCAAAGCTCTGGATGGAAGTAGAATACGGATACGAAGAATTCCTTGAGAATGTTAATGGAAATAGAACAGGTATATATCCGTATTGAAATTTGATACTGCCATTCTCAAAGGCTGGAGAGGTAGTTTTCAAATTTAATTTCTTCACTTGTTTTATCTATTTTGTTTTATTTTCAGATATTTACAAACCCATCTTTACCCACTTCACAGAGAGCGAAGATGAGAAAGCAAAGGAAGCAGTAAAGGAAGTATATAGCATGGGAAGAATTAGACGAAGAACAAATTCTCATGGAATATTTATGTTTTTTATACTCTATGTTATGAATTGATGGAGTTTTATGAAGTGTTTGTGATTTGAAATTTTGTTAATTAATATATTTTACAATAAAATAATTTATGAAACAAATATTGCGTTGATAAATTCAAAATTGTAGCCAAATGGAAAAAAAAATACATTTTAAATGGACAAGTCATATTATATTGCATGGGTATATTTGTATTTGCATTGGTACTAAATGAATTACAGGGGTTCTCATTTGGATGGGCCGCATTTTTTTTAACCCATGCAAAAGAGTTTTGCGCACCCATGCAATTGATCAACTGCATGAGCCCCTTGCAGATAAGAGTCATTACCATCGAAGTCAATTGTATGAACTCAATTGCATGAGATACCCATACAATTGGCATCAATTACATAGGAATTTCATGCAAATAAGTATTTTTTGTCCCATGTGAATAATCTAAATTCTAGTAGCGTAACAACTAACTTAATTACATTCAATATTATAAATAGTCAAGTGTTTAAATGTCTAAACATATCTGATTAAAAAATTAGGTAATGGACATGTATACTTGGAAATAGACATTTAGGTGAACATTTAAAGATGTATTCAAGAGATTTCCGTATCATATCAAGGTAGAATATGACTCTATTAAAGATGGGCGACAGCAATACCTATCGGAATATGACACACATAAGAACGAGGATAACTTTTATTTTTAAATCTACTGTTTTAAAATAATTCATAATATTTTTTAAAGTAATTGATCTCACAAATTTTTATTTTTATTTTATTGTTTTAAAGTAATTGATTTTAGTAATATTATTTTAAAATAATTCTTAATTTTGATTTATATTTTATTATAGCAAAAATTATTGAGTTTAAATATACAATCATGTCAAATTAATTTTAGTTTAAATGAATTTTGATTTATATTTTATTAGTTTAAAAAGAAAAAAGAAACAAGAAAAACAGAAAAATGAAAAAAAAACAGAAAAATAAATAAAAAAAAAACGGTCCGGACTGGACCAGACCCGTATCCGCCTAAACCAGATCCAAACCGAGCAACCCGTGGACCCATGCTACTCGGACCGACCCGTGTCTGTGCCAACCCCGCCCGTACGGGTATGACCCGGACGCCCGGTCCGACCCATTTTCAATACACTAGGTACAACTCATATCAATCTTTTTTTTTTTTTTTTTTTTGGATTAAAAACTCATATCAATCAACACCGCAAAAAAATATCATAAAAGAACCAAACTCCTGTGTTGGTTTCTTTATCAACCCAAAATACACCATACGGAAGACACCATAGTCCGAACCAGTGGTTTGTTATTTTTAGGGACCGAACTTTAATATGGTCTACCATATGGGACAAATTTCGGTCGGATGCCCATCGGACTCAAATTTGAGTCTGATCGTCCCATAACCGTCTGATTTGCTTTAAAAATCATGCGCACAGATATTAAAGCAAATACGCACGTATAATAAAGTAACACACACAGATTTTAAAGCAGATTGAACGGTTATGGAGCCCATCGGACCCAAGCTACTCTCCTACCATATATGGTTACCAGTTTTGGTACAGCACTTAAATGAATCGCATTAGTTATTCGATTCCTGCTAAGGTTCTAAATAGCGACTATAACGGGGAGACCAAAAAAAAAAGCCATAGCGAATAGCACAGCTATAGTGGAAACTTTCATACATAGTGTTTTTTTAATTTTCAAAATTTATAATTTATATTTTTACTAATTATCAACATGATCAATATTAGAGAATTGATGTAATAACTAAATAATAACTGATTTAAGTCAATTTTTTTTTTCCAATCATGCAAATAAGAAAAAAAAAAAAAACATACAAGATAACATTATTTAATATTTCATACTTCATAGTATTACATATTATAATAGACGGATAAAAATTAATTTTATAAGTGAAATAAAGTTAGTATACCTATTTGAATATTTTATATATTGTAATAATCAAAATCAGTTTTCAATGAAGCGAACGGCGATAATTTTAAAGGTGAATACTAGATGAAGAAAAAAAAATGAAGAATTAATATTTGAATATTTTCCGATATAGAATGAGAGACCGTGTAGTATCGAAAATATGAACAGAAGTATAGAAGCTCATATAAATTGCAAAAATACCCATGTAGCATAGCAGTAACAATAGCACGTAGTGCGTAGCGGTAAAAACTGTCAACTATTACAGCTATAGCAGTCATAGCTGAAATAATACACTTTTATCTCATAGCGTAGCTTTTATGATCTGAAAAATCTATAATTAGCTATTTAGAACACTGATTCTTTATATTATTTTTATGCAATTTCTAAGAACAAAAAATTCTGCTTCGTGGCAATGTAATTGTACATCATGTGATATTGTGATCAGTCAATCTGTCCCCTATTATTTATTGATTTATTACGACCTCTGTGTCATTATTTTGGTGACAGGTTGATATTATTTGTTTTGAGAATTTTCCGACGAAAATTCAAACAGTCTTTAAGTAATTAGAATCGATATCTTGATTCTATTTAGTAGGTCAAGTTTTAATCTGATACGATTATACGAATCATTCAATTACAGGCTACAGCAAACTATACTGACATATGATGTTCAATTAATCAATAAAGTGAGAAATGGGTATTTTCAGGTCATATCCATAACACTTGTTATGGATTGGTTGGTACTATTAATAAATATTTTCATTTTTAAAATTTAAGAAGTCAACTCAAACTGTTCAATATTATCGCTATATGAATATGTATTTGTAAATCAAATTTACATTTGTTAAAAATCTATTACTATTTGTTGAAATAGAAGGAAAATCACTTTTACATATCTAATAAAATATATAGCAAAAAGTTCCTAAAAAATATAAAATTTGTATGCAAGTATATTTTTCTTGAAATCATGTTAAAAAGTTTAGATTAATTGTTTGAATTCTGAAAACAGAGATATTAATTCATAGTACAGATTAATCTGCAGTAGGCACAATATTATACCCTCACCCTCATTAATATACATATTTACTGGAAGTTATTTTTTAGAAGTTGCTAATGGTGCCATATTTAAATGGGAGAACTTTTAGTGTGTCTGTACAAACTTAAAAAAAAAAAAAAAATCATGATAACATCATAGTATTGACAAAACTAAATAAGATGCTAATGGTGTCATATTTTAAAGGGAGAATATTTAGTGTGTCTATACAAACTTTTAAAATAATTATTTTTTCATAATAACATCATAATATTGACAAAAAATTTAACAAATTATTTAAAAAGATATTATTTTCATAAAAAATTCCATCCTTTTATTTATTTAATATTTTGTTTAGTTATTTTAAAAAGTAAACCAAAAAAATATTCCGTTTCATTTCAAAATCTTGTTTCCTATTTCTCCTTCGTTGTATACACAAATCGAGGGATTAATTTTTAAATAGAATCAAATTTAATATTTTCAACTGAATAAGTATCATTGAGTTGTGTTTTTTTTTTCTTTTATTATAAAAAACAGCTCCACTGATCCGCATGATTGGTGGAGGCAGAATTACATTTGCTCCACCGATCATGTGGATCGGTGGAGCCATTTTATGATCCCTCCATACAACTTAATCACGTAAAACAATAGCAAATGGCTGTGGATCGGTGGAGCAAATGAGTTTCTGTCTTCGCTTATCTTGCGAATCGATGGAGCTGTTTTTTATAAAAACCAAATCAACTATGCTTGTTTGATTAAAATATTTAAATCCGGTTCTATTTTAAAAAAAAAAAATCCAAATTGAGACAACTTGGAGACATGAAGAAAAGGTAAGCATGTCCAGGACTAAAGATGATTTTGACACAAGAAAGAGATTGTTAATTATTTTATTATTATCTTTTATTGTCATTCTATGCATGAGCTTGATATATTATGCACACGAGGTTGTGATTTTCTTGTTTATATTTTTTTTTCCTCCTTATGTTGACTTAAAGGCCTTATACACACACATACACACACACGTGAACACTGCTATTTGCTGCACAGTAAAAAGAGGTTATTTGAGATGGACTAATTTTATGTTTAGATATTCAATTTTTTATTTATTTGAGATTGGCTTAAGCTTCTGAATCACAGTAGTGAAATAAATTTCTCCAAAAAAAAAAAAATTTCTCCAAAAATAACACTCGTGAAATAAATATGATGGTTGAAAGAAGCAGGAGAAATAGACACTTATCAAAACAGGGTCCTGAAAATTAATTAAATAAAGCGAAGGAGATAGGAGGAGTTTGCTTATCCAAGCTTAATGACAACTTTTTTTTTTGGTTGAAAGCCGGCGATATTTTATTAATCAGTAGCAAACCAGTTACACATTAATTCATATCAGTACATACACATCTGTACCAGTACTTAAATATTACAACTGAATCTCTTAACAAAAGTAGATAAGAAAAATTCAGAAAAAATAGCAGAATCAAAAGTTACTAGATTAGTAGATAGTGAACATGTAGGATTTTTCTATGCCGTGCTCAGATTGGTAGGTTGTGAGCCTGCATAATTTTTTGTCATTAGCACAAAACAATACTATTGTAATCAAGGCAAGATAAGGGTATCCAAAGGAGCCTTCGTGCTCATATGAGATTTGTGCATGAGTTATTTAAAAGGAAATATAGAGGAAGGAGAAGAAGAGAGGAAGGAGAAGAAGAGAGGAAGGAAGAGGAGGAAAGGGATCACCGTCAGTGCATATCATCATCATTAACCATAAACATACCTTATTATACGTAGATATAGTAGATACTATAGTAGAGGTGAAACGAATTTACAACACTCTCAGTCAAACCCGGAGAGTCGAGATGAAACGAAAAGCAGTGGCCGGATCCATTAATGACAATTTTTCAATAAGGAGAGAGAAGGTTTCTAAAAATGAAAGGGTATTAATTTGTCAGTTCAAGGACCATTTTGTTGGTGGGAATGGTGGGGCATGAAGTCGATATTGAAAAACCACCGAGAGAAAAATTGTGAATCTTAATTGGTGCAGGCAATTTGAATTTTGTTTTGAAATTTTTTTGTTTTAGATACATCATTTAAAAACTAATTAACATGGATAGAATTAAACAAATTGTCGTAATCCAAACTACTTAAAACAATACATAATTTAATAAAAAAAAAATTGGATTTGGATTTGTTCCAGTTGTGATTGGAGTGGCATGATTTCATGTAATTCAGTTTTTAATGAGTGAGTTATGAGCGAGTTGGGGATATACTCGTACTCAGTTCATTAAGTTAACGAGCAAGTTGCTAGCAAATTTTTTTTTAAAATAAAGTTGGAGGTCAAACTACCAAACTATTTAATACATTTGTTATTATAACAAATAATTCACCCCATCTGGGTTTCGAACCCATGAACTTCCACATAGCAAATTGATAATGAGCGAGTTATTAGCAAGCTTTTAACGAGCGAGTCACGAATTATGAGTAATTTATTTATCCCATATGACCCCTACATATGGGATCATATTGGACTGTTAGGATCAATTTTTTGAACTTTGAAAATAAAAATATTAATTTATTATTTGAACCAATCCACACTCTGCATTGCATCATATATAGCCTCACTCTATTAATAACCTGAACATTATTTTCCAGTATGGTTTGCTGTAATTGAATTGTTCGTATCAGATTAAAACTTTACATACCAATAGAATCAAGATAACTATTCCAAACTTAAAAGACTGTTTGAATTTTCGTCCGAGAATTAAAAAAAATAATAATATCAGGACGTGTCACCAAAATAATGGAATTTTTTTTTTATTTAGAACTCAAAACCAAAAAATTAACCAAACCAGCCAATTACAGAAAAAAGATACAAAAATAGCATCCACCGGATTCCTAAACCGGTGTCGCTTAAAAGAGCTTTGCTACACCGGATCCCCAAACCGGTGGAGCATTTTTATTACCCGGATGATCCATTTTTCCACCAGACTGTGGACGTGCCACAGAAAATCAACAGACAATACTCCACCGGTTTGGAAAACCGGTGGATGCTTGTTTTATTTGTTTTATTTGTATTAGGCGGTATTGTTCAAGCCTAATATGAGCCTAATATTGTTCACCAAATTGTTTTGTTTCTCTGTTGTATGATGAGCAGGGATCCAGTGTTCTTAACTTATTTTAATTGAATGTGTGAATTTTCTTTTCCCTATATTTTGGTTAATCTGTCGGCTCATATTAGGTTTTGTGATTCGCTCAAGTTCAGGTTGCCGAAATTTTAATTAATATACAAAAGAAATAATAAATTTAACAATCTATACAATGTTCTGATAAAATTCAAAATTTACCGAAACCGATGACATTCAGAAGCTAGAACAGATGTCTTTGTCATCGGTTTCAAAATCTAGAACCAATGACATTGTTATCGGTTTCATACTTCCAATCGCATCAAAAAGTGTGCATAAATATATTATGCAAAGTTATCTCCGAAACCGATGACATTGCCATCGGTTCTAGCTTCTGAAACCGATAACTTTGTCATCGGTTCTAGTTTCTGAAACCGATGACAATGCCATCGGTTTCAATAGATTTCGAATTTCATCATAATATTGTATAGATTGTTAAATTTATTATTTCTTTTGTATATTAATAAAAATTTCGGTTCAGATTGTATTACTCGATACATAGCAGCCCTTAGTAGTGTTCAAATTAGGTACTAATAATTGCATTAAAAAAGGAAAAAAGAAAAATAAATTATATATAGGTGAGTGGTTGTTTACATAGTTAAATCAGGTCCTAACAATTGCAAATATTAGATGGTAGTTCTACTTTTGTCATTTTATTAAATCAGGCTCATATTAGTTATTAGGCTTGAACAGTACCGCCTAATACAAAACAAATAAAACAAGCTTCCACCGGTTCCCAAACCAGTGGAGCATTGTTTGTTGATTTTCTGTGGCGCCGCTACAGTCTGGTGGAAAAATGGATCATCCGGGTAATAAAAATGCTCCACCGGTTTGGAAATCCGGTGTAAAAAAGCTCTTTTAAGCCACACCGGTTTGGAAACCCGGTGGAGGCTATTTTTGTAGTTTTTTTTCGTAATTGGCTGGTTTGGTTAATTTTTGGGTTTTGAGTTCTAAATAAAAAAAAAAAATCAAAATAATGACCACAGACTCAGAGACCGTAATAAAATTAATAAATAATAGGGACAGATCGATTGATCACATTAATGTAAAAAGGACAATTACAATGGCATGGAGCAGTATTCTTTATTTTTAGAAATTATATAAAAAATAAGATATTAGAGGACGGTTTCAATGCCTCATCTTCTCATACCTCATCCATGTCTCGTATCTTATATTTTCATTTTTAAAATTTAAATAGTTGATCCAAACCGCTTAATATGATATCCATGTTAAAATGTGCTTGGAAACCAAATTTTACATTTTTTGAAAATATTTTACTATTTTTTTTAGATTTATTGAAAATCGCTGTTTTTTATGGTCCATATTTGTTTGAAAAACAGTGATTTTCAATAAATCTAAAAAAAATAGTAAAATATTTTCAAAAAATGTAAAATTTGGTTTCCAAGCACATTTTAACATAGAGATCATATTGAGTTGTTCAGATCGACTGTTTGGACTTTAAAAATGAAGATATGAGATATGAGACATGAACGAGATATGAGAAGATGATGCATTGAAACCCTCCTCAAGATATTATATGAATTGCGATGAATTTGATATAATAGAAACAACCAAGCCACTAGTGCGATTTTTTAATTGCCACACCAAAACTATCTGAACCATACGGTAGACCACATGCACCAGAGTTCGGCACCTAAAGGAATGAACCACTGGTTTGAACTATGGTGTCTTAGGACCTGTTCATCGGGCCATTGGAAATGAGTATGGGCACAGAACTTGAACTAAAAATTACTGTTCACGTTTTTCCGCGGGAACAGTAGAGCAGCCGAACACGCCTTTAATGTCTTTCATGTTGATAAAGGAACCAGCTAGCGTAGGAATTTGGTTCCTTTAGTTATGAGATTTTGTGTGGCAGTGGTTAGTTATGGGATCCTTATGGACCGTATCCTCTATATTATTACAAAGGATGCGCATCACTTTACGGTTTGAGATTCGGAGAGAAATAGGGGTAGTATTATTTAGCTTTAAGATTCGTGTCAAGTTAAAATGAATGGTCCAGATTCAATAATTGTAAAAGATTTCCTATTGTGCATTAAGAGAGAGGATGTTAATTCGTTAGTTATGGGCTATACTTAGCTAAAGGAAGTAAATCATACATTCGGTTCTTTCTATTGCATCAAAATTTAATCTCAATTAATCTAATATCATATATTATTTTATATAATTTCTAAAGATGAAAAAAAATTCTGGGCATGGAGCTAACTGTTTATAGGTAGGTGTTGGAGTGGAATCAAGCTTTGACAGCTCAGTGAAAAATTTGAACCCTGGATCTTTAATTTTTTAACCCCCTAAAACTCTAAAATTGATCAGCTCATTCAACTATTCATTATCGTTAACTAACAAAACCTATACAGTTCATAATGAGGTCTCGAGTGTGGCTAGCTAATGGATCATACTTGTGGAACCAATTGCACCACATGAGGAAAAAATTTCACTGGTGCACGGAGTGGGAGATTGGCAATGGAAGTACAATATCCTATTGGTTTGATAACTGGCTTGGAACACCTAGAGCTGAGGACCCCGATGTAATAATCACAAGAAGGAATATTTCACTGCAGCATGCTATGCTGATACAACACACACTGGAACCTAACCGGTCAATTGAATCAGACATCATCTTCACGCAAGAGGAGGACGCACTAACATGGAAATGGGATCACAGGGGCATCTACACGGCTAGATCGGCATATAAGGTTTTAACAGGGGGTGGAATGATTAAATGGCGTTTTGCCAAGATTTGGAAGTGTAAAACTCCACCAACAGTCAAAATTTTTGCCTACCTCATGTTACAAGGAAAGACGGTGACAAGAGATGTTCTGAGACGAAGAGGCATCAATCTGGAGATCAAGTGTTTTATGTGTTCAACTGCCCAGTAGAATCCACCTTACATGCATCTATTTTACCTATGCCCGTATGCAGTAGAAGTTTGGTTTCATATATCAACAATTTTAAAGTTTAAACTTATGAAGCCGGGCTTGACAGTAGAGTTGATCTGGGATGCTTCTTGGGAGATGGTGAAAGGGCGGGGCAGGAGTCATGAAGAATAAGGAATGGATGGCAAGATTTATCTGTGTTACATGGTTAATTTGGAAGCAAAGAAACCTCATGATCTTTGAAAATGAAAGAATACCACCTAAACTTCTAGCTGTCAGATGTATTAGGGAGATGAAGTTATTGTTGAAATACTGTTGAAATAGGTAGTCTTAATTCATAATTGTACTGTGCAATGTTTGTTAGGTGTGCAGCTGGGCACTTGCGCCCAGTGAAACAGATAATATTGTAATCTTTTGCCTTTAATACAAATTCACCTGGCAGCTGCTGCTAGGCCTTCAAAAAAAAAAAAAAAAAGGTCTCGGTTGATGTCTTGAAGCAAATGATGGTTCCAACAAAAGCTAGTGAATTGAGATTTTACATTAAAAAATATTTATTTTATAGTTCTTAGATCATTCACTCACTAGTACTACAAAAAAAATAAAAATAAGCGTGAAGATATTGTAATATGCATATTATATGTACACTCACATCTCTGTTTTTGGTACGTTTGGATACACTCTAGAATAGTTAGAATAGCTACTATTTAGAATAGTAAATAAAAATAGTTAAAAAATAGTAATTTTCATAATAGTGTGAAAATGGTGTTATTCGGATTAGTAAAAATACTGTTTGGATTGTATATTCCATGAATAGTTATAACTGATAAATAATAGTGTTAACAAGATGTTTATTAAGAGAAAAAATAGATAAGTTGGGTCTTAAATGAATTGTCACAACGTATTATTTAAAGTTATTCTTGAATAGCAGCTATTCTTGAATAGCTTCCTATTCTAGCCATTCTCACTAGCTATTATTTAAAGTTCAAATAGTCGATCTAAACTATTCAATATGATATATATATGAAAATATACTTGTAGACCATATTTTATATTTTTTTTAGATAGGTAAAAAGTTACTGATTTGAAAAAAAATAGTAAAAAGCTTCTAAAAAATATAAAATTTATTTTACGAGTACATTTTAATATGAAATTATTTTGATGGTGAAATCAACTGTTTAATATGCATATTATCATAACGATAGTCTCACTCAAGTAATAATAAAAGGACTCAGATAACTGTCCCCGCACCCCCATCCCTCCTATATCCCCGCACTAAAAGACAAAAAATCTGGTTCCAACAGTTTGGGTATTTAAATTTCTATCTGTATTTAACATCTATCTGTAATGTATTTACAGTGCATCGAACAAGTATTTAACTCTATTTAATGGAGTATTAACCGTCTGTCCAAGAGCGAAGCAAACTCTGTCCTCGCAAAAAATTAATATATTTGTCTCGCGTCCCCACACTAAAAGACAAAAAAAATTAGGTTCCGACATTTGATGGTTTAAATTTCCTGCAGTATTTAACTTCAATATTTAGTGTATTAATAATGCATCGAAGAAGTATTTAACTCTATTAATTGGAGTATTAACTGTCCGCGTCCAACAGCAACACAATATGTCCCCGCAAAAAATGACAAACTAATTTGGTATCGTCCCCACGTCCCGCACATTAGTATTTAACTTTAAGAGTGCTAGTATTTAACATTATGAATGTTAGTATTTATCTTTAAAGTCAAAAGTATTAATATCTAAAATTATAAATAAGTTGCATGGATTCTATTTAGCATCATATATCTTAGTATTTAACTTTATACACATCAGTATTTAACTTTAGTAATGTTACTATTTAACTTTAGGCGAGTTAGTATTTGGGGGGGGGGATGTGAATGAGGAGCTCTATATAATTATTCTTAACAATTAGAGATAGTGGTAATAATGTCTAACGTATATTGGTATCAATCAGTAAATATTGTCCCTGCACCACCACCCCCTACTAAAAGACAAAAAAACTAGTTACCGACAATTTGATGGTTTAAATTTCCTGCAGTATTTAACTTCAGTCTTTAGTATATTTATCGTGCATCGATCTAGTATTTAACTTCGTTCATTGTAGTATTAATCATTGGCGTCCAACAGCAAAAAATGTTATCCCCGCATATCCCCCACTAAAAGATAAAAAAAAAATTAGATTCGTTGACGACTTTCCTTTTAGGAGGCTGCGGGGATGAATGGGGATGAGAATGTGTGGGGTTTTATATAATTATTCATAATAAAAATACTAGTGCAGATGAATCGTGACCATCATGACCATCGCATTCAATCTATATATAGTTGAGCAATTAGTACGATAAAGAAATGAAAGAAAAAATGGAGATAAAAAACGAAAGAGAGATGGATTCAAAATATTATTATATTTGTGACATGTATAAGTTTAAATAATAATCTGAAATATTACTAGAGCAATCCAAACGCTCAACAAAGTTTCTGAAATTATTATTATAATTTATGATTACAACTGCTTTTTCAAATTCAACTATTAATTTTTTAATGCACGAATCTCAAAGATAGTTAATTTTTATGCACGAATCTCAAAATAAATGAATGCTTAGATTTGGAAATAACTCTGCTATTATTTTTAAGGAATAAAAAGAACCTGTTATTTCTATCTCAATCGTTGGTTTTCGGTGAGATATGTGCATAAAAAACTTAGTTCGTTAAAATTAATTTACACATGAATTTTTTTAAACAGTTGAAATCGGAATAATAGATTCAAATTTATTATCAAAAAGATTCTCACCAAATTTATTTTCCACCAAATTAGGCAAGAGTCTGTGTCCACCTGATAGTTGAGGGGTAATGAAAGGGGAGGTATCACAGTTGGCTAGGAGAAAAGTCTTAGGATTGTTGGTTATCCAAAGATCGAGAGTTCGATTCTCCTTCACGACTTCGCAGCTTCTGCGAAAATTAAAAAAAAAAAAGATAGTTGAGGGGTAATTTGAAAAAACAGACGGTTCAAATATTAACCGGACCAAAATCAATTTAGTGATTATTAAAACTATAGAGTGTCTGCTTTGAGATTTGTGTCAAGTTAAAAAGACGGTCCAGATTTATCACTTGCACCTAGGGCTGTCCAAAAAGCTCGTAGCTCGTGGCTCGCTCGCGACTCACATCTGGCTCGATTAGTAACAGCTCGTTCGATAGTGGACCGAGCTGTTAACGAGCTGGCTCGCTAACAGCTCGGACCAAAATTAACGAGCTGAGCTTTTGCCCAGCTCGGCTAGGCATCAATTAGTGAATTTGTATGAATTTGTGTGTATTTTATACTGTCAAGCTCGGTCCAGCTCGGTTCAGCTTGATCTAGCTCGGTCCAAAAATGCTTGTAAAATTTATTTTCTTCTTAAAAAAAGGTCCAACCAAACGCAGGGAGCCAGCTCGTGGCTCGCGAGCCACTCGTGAGCTGGCTCGTCACGAGTTTGAGCTGAGATTTTAGCTCGCGGGCTGTTAACGAGCTGACTCGCTAATAGCTCGATCCAGAATTAACGAGCTGAGCTTTTGCCCAGCTCATTTACGACCCTACTTGCACCTCGAGTACTTGAGGTGATACAGGTTATTTAGAGAACCTGTCAAGTGTACATTGACTTACGAGTAAGGCTACGGTAATACACTTAGCGCACTTCAATCTAAATAGTCAATGTGAACTGTTCATCATGATCTCCATATAAAAATGTACATGCAAATTAAATTTTACAATTTTAGAATTTGTTTAATATTTTTTTAGAATAGATACAAAATCACTACTTTTGAATGATTTATAATTTTTGTAATTTTTAGATCGAGTGATTTTGAATCTATTTAAAAAATAGTAATAATTTTCTGAAAAATATAAACTATAGCATCCACATGTATTTTTAATATAAATCATTGATGAACGATTCGGATTGAGTATTAAATCTTATTAAAATAAAGATATAAATTTGTAGTTCATATAGGGTGGATGAAGAATAGCTACTATTTCGGATTAGCACTATTCGGAGCTACTAATCTACGTTTGAGTGTGTTTGGATTAGCGAATAGCCACTATTCTTTGTTTGTCTTTTGTGAGATTGCTCACTATTCTACTAATCCTATTAAATATTAAAATAACTATTATTCTCAAAATTAAAATAGCTACTATTCTTGCACTATTCTTGATTCATCCAAATGCAAGCACAGAACCGTACCCTCACTCTTTGACTTATTCCTATTTGCAGAGGGAAGCCCCACTACGCATTATTCGTCTGATTTTTTTATTAATCGAAAATAAATTAAAAAAATATCGAAAGAGCATTGATTTGGGTGAAATTTAATATTTAGATAAACCGAGTTAGTTTATTCTGTTCTACATAACGGTACTTTTTATCTCGTTCTACTAATTCACCCGCTAATCAAACTTTAAAAAAATAATAATAATTGAACGGTAAAAAAACAAAATATCACCCATGGTCAAACTTTCCTCTCTTTTTTGTGGCGGGTGTGTCCCAGAAAGGAAAAGGAATTGCTGCTAATTAATGTTGAGTGATACGTGGATTTGATACTCATGTGGTAATAAGAAATGTCAATTAAAAATTGTGCTGATAATTTTGACTTGTATATATATGCAGCCATGTTTCAGATGTGGACCAGCAATACGCAATTTTCTGGGAACACTCCTGCCAAAAAAAAAAACAATTTACCGTCCTGTTATTATTTTTTATTGTTTTTAAGTTATCGTGGGACTGAATAAAAAGTCCCCTCCCGTAAGACAGGATAAACCAGTCCGTTTTATCTGAATATCGAATTTCTTTCAAATCGATTTTCTTTTGCGATATTTTTTTTTATTAATAAATTAAAGAACGGTTGGTCACAATTTTTATTAGAAATTAAATTGACAAAATTTTCCGTTGTCTTGTCCCCGAATCGATGCATATCTCATATTATATATTCACTTCCTTTTCTTCCCAAACACTCGCAAAGAAACATACCTCCAGCAGTTAATACTAACAACCTCAATACAATGAGAGAAAATAACCATCTTCTTCTTCACACTTGCCATGTAATTGAGCCAGCAGCCACCATCAACCGCCTTCAAATCCTTCTCCACTTGTGTGCCGCATCAGCTGTGCTATACTACCATGCTTCCCGCCTTTTTATCACTGTTCATCTCAATCCAATCTCTCTAACTTCAGTCTCGCTTGTGTTCATCTTCTTAGCAGATGTCGCACTCTTTTTCATGTGGTTCCTGAGCCAGGGATTCCGGTACCGCCCCATATCCAGGTCAACTTTTCCCGAAAGACTGCCTGAAGACGACCTGCTTCCGCCAGTAGATATTTTCATTATGACAGCTGACCCCAATAAGGAGCCAACGATCACGGTCATGAACACAGCTTTGTCGGTGATGGCACTTGATTATCCGCCTGAGAAATTGCATATCTATCTGTCTGACGATGCGGGAGCTGATGTGACGCTACGTGCGGCCAAGGAAGCATACTCTTTCGGGAGATCTTGGGTGCCATTTTGCAGACGATTTGCGGTCGGCGTGAGGTGCCCGGAAGTGTTCTTCAATGATGACTCAGAGATTGATAGGCAAGAGAGCAAAAGGGAGTTCGTTCAAGAAAAACAAAGGATAAAGGTGCTTGTTTGAATTTTGTAATTAGCTAGACTACTCATTCTTACTTGGAAAATATAAGTTAATACATAACCCGGATTCTTTAATTTCACCAACGATGAGGAACTTTTTTAACAATTTTTGTAGTTTTAGGTCATGTCTGGTTGTGGAATAAAGTTAATGAGACTTAAATTGCTTATTTCATCTTACTCCTCATATTTTATATTTTGTTTGGTAGTTTATGTCATGAATTAAATTAATTCATATGAATGAATAAGATATTAAAAAATGAATTCAAATCTATGATAGTGGACTCTTTAAGTGAATTAAGTGTGGAATAAGTTAATCCATCTGAAGAGATAGAGAAACTTAATTCAGATTAGTTCACCTTTTAGTACTCTATCTTACTTTTTGTAAATATTTTACTTCTCATTTGACTCCTTAAGCGTGGAGTAAGACCAAATATAATACCTGAAATAGCGTTGGCTGTTGGAGTTGGCACTTGGCATAGGCATGATTAATTATCTAGGTTCCATTAAATGACAAGTTCTAATTAATGTGTGGTTCTGTTGTGAAGGTCCTGCCTAATTTGAATTTTTCTCTGTCGCAAAAGAAAAGGACATAAACCTCTTTTGGGCGCAATGCTTGTGTTTTATTTTGGGCTTGCACACGTGAGGCCGAAGTGACTAGTATAAAAAAAAAAAAAAAATTGAACTATGAAGCTCTGTTACAATAAAATATGCAAAAATAACATTAATTTATAGTATTTACATTCCCTGGAGACTCATGGAATGCAAACTGCGCAGGTGATATATGACACATTTAAGGAGAAGGTTATGAAGATTAAAGAGGTTAAAGATAGTACTAAAGGGTATCAAAAGACACGCCTTGAGCATCCTTCAGAAATTGAGGTAGCTTGCACAGAAAGGATTACTTCTTAAATTTTACTTTCTCACTTGCTAGTATTTCCTGATGGGTGGGGTTCAAAGGACTTCGGACAAAGTCTTATACAAAGCATGGTCTAAACCGTTTAATTCATACTAAAATTTGCGTGGATTATTTAGATTTATGGGGCAATTTAAAATTATTAAGCTTGAAATCCGTTTGCACAAATCTCAACACAGATCAAACTGTTGTTAAATTTTTAATTTTCACACTATTATTTGCACACAAGAGATAGTCTGTAAACAGAAGGACAAAATACGAAAATGGTCCAAAATTAGTTTCTGTTATTGAATATATCCATTAATTTTTTTTTTTTTTTTGTCATGTGTTGGTGATAAGATCATCGGAGATACTGTAGAAGGAGGTTCTACCAGCAGAGAAGATTTGAATATCCCTTCTCTAGTTTACGTCTCAAGGGAAAAAAGAGAAGGTGTACCTCATCATTTCAAGGCCGGTGCACTTAATGTTCTTGTAAGCTCTAAGATATTCTCTTCTTTATACTTGTGCAACATAAAATTAGTTACCATCTGTGACTGTGAGTCATTAATAATTACTGAAACTTTATCTGCATATATTGATACACATCTCATGAGAAGAAAAGTAATGTTTTTGTTCACCATAAGGAGGATTTCCACATGGACTGACTTGATCAAATACTTGTAGATCGGTATCATTAATTGTACCAGTAGTATGTGGTACTGGCCATTGGGTTGTAATACTTCAAGAGTAGGTTTTGCTTCAGAAGTAACTGGAAGAAGAAATCATTAGCTGCATGATTTTTTTGCATTAATTGTTCATGGTTTTTACAATTACCCTGTTTTTTTCAGCTCCGGGTCTCTAGTGTTATAACCAACTCACCATATATACTAGTATTAGACTGTGACATGTCCTCAAATGACCCGAGCTCGATTAGGCAAGCAATGTGTTTTCATCTCGACTCAAAATTATCTCCTTACTTGGCCTTTGTTCAATTCCCACAAGAGTTCTACAACATAAGCAAGAATGACATATACTGTGCTGAACTACGACAAGGATTCAAGGTAAAGATATACTGTGCTGAACTACGACAACCAATTATTTTTCTTTTTGGTGTTGTGTTACCTATGATTTTTGGTTTGTGATTGATCTCATTTGATTTTTCTTTTAGAATTTTTGGGTTGGTTTAGATGGCCTCCGAGGGCCGTTCCTCTCTGGCTCCAACTTTTTTGTCAAAAGGCGTGCACTATATGGTGCCAAACCAGGGGACCCATCAAAAAGAGGAGGTAATAAGCCATTTGTTTAGATTTATGGCTTGACAATTTTCACCACTCTTAAACTAAAAAAGGGCTATAATTTAATTTAGCAGAGTTTAATGCTGGGGAGATCTCAAAACTCAAGGATAAATTTGGCAACTCCAATGAATTCTGCTTGTCATTGGTTGAGAAGAACAGTTACAATTTTGACGAGAGGATTGCAACATATGTTAATTCCCAGAAAGACAATATACTCAGCCTCGCATCCTGTGAATATGAAAATGACACACAATGGGGAGAACAGGCAAGTTCAATTACTATGTACAGAAAATAAATTTTCTTAATCTTGAGGAATGTTAGGTTTAGTGATTAAGTCTGAAATGCCGAACCAAAATAGGTCCAATACAAAATTGCTTTGATTATTTGCACCTATATATTAAGTGCTCATTCTTTCATGTTATATTTACTTCTTCCAGATAGGCTTTTTATATGGCTCGGTGGCAGAAGATTACTTCACCGGATTCCACCTGCATTGCCGTGGTTGGATCTCGACCTATTGTTTCCCGTCAAAACCTGCATTTCGTGGTAATGCCCCAATAAATTTCAATGACACGTTAATACAAAACAAGAGATGGAATACAGGATTGTTCGAGGTGGCACTTTCAAAGTATTGCCCTCTTATTTTTGGAATGTCGAAAAACTTCAATTCAGTTCTTCAAAGCATGTGCTATGCGTGGCTCGCATTTTGGCCGGTGTATTCATTTCCCCTGTTATGTTATGGAACTTTGCCACAGCTTTGCTTCTTGAATGGGATATCCTTGTTCCCTGAGGTTTGTCAAAAAAATTAATAAATTAATAAATACTTGACAATTTTAGTCTTGGCAATAAATTCTATGCTCTTTATTTTTCTTATTTTACTTTCCTAGGCTAGAAATTAATCCAGATTCGGTCATGCATACCATTTTTGTTTCAGATAAATATAATGTAGCGAAGTAAAAATTATCTTAAAAGACGAAGCCAATTAAAAAAAAAAAACATAAATTTCTAATGTTATAATACAGCCAACACCACACTGGAGCTAGAGAGGTTAAATATTCTGTTTTGTTGACATTGATAATACTTCTCCAGGTCACAAGCCCATGGTTTGGTGCATTTGCCTTTGTTTTCTTCTCAGTTTGCTTACAACACCTGAGGGAAGTTTTTTTCTCCGGACATAACTTCATCACATGGTGCAATGAACAGCGATTTTGGATGATAATCGGGCTGACAGGGCAGCTGTTTGCGGTCATCAATGTTTTTCTAAAGCTCGTCGGCATTGGTGCTGTCAACTTCGACCTCACAGTTAAGACGGCCAATGAGGTCCAAATAAAGAGGTACACATTAATTCTCAGTTTAAATTGATGTAGTAATTCACAAAAAAAAAACAAAGATATTGAGAATTTGAGATGGTTCAGATAAAGATATACCATTGCAATTAATGGTGCTATAGACCAGGTGCATCTATAATGTTCTTCATTCATTTTCTTTAGACTACATAACATTATTGCGAGTGCGTCAGTTCAATCATAAAGTGAACTTCAAATTCATCACAGAATTAATCAAAATTAATTTTGTTATCATAGATTTCTGTCAAAAAAGAAAATTTTATCATGCGTGTTATATGCAACTTTGATAACCAAAAAAAAAATACCAATCTCTAAAATTATCAAGACGATGTTGTAATGCTTGGATCTTTTAATGATGCCTAGTACGTAGGCAGCTCTCATGATGATAGGCTCAAACAGGGGAAGCTATCCATATTTCCCAATAAGTGCTGTGTCTATTATTTTTCCACAACATGGCATTAATTTTTTACTATAATAGGTATGAAAATGGAGTATTTGATTTCGAGGGATGCTCTTTGATGCTTCTTCCTGCAACAACCCTTAGCCTACTAAACATGGGGGTACTGATAGGTGGTGCCAGGCAAATGATCAAGTTTGATGCAATTAACAATTTATTTGCACAGTTTTTCCTTTCATGCTTTATATTGTTGCTGAGTCTTCCTTTAATTGAAGGGATTCTATACCGGCGAGACACAGGGAGAGTCCCATCTCAGGTCACCATCTGGTCTCTTGTGCTCAGTGGTTTAATTATATACACGTTCAGTTAGGCCTTTCATGTCTGAAACTATTATTTGGTTCCAATACATAGTCTAGAATCTTTAGATCAAGTGTGATTGTCTATGTATCTACAAAAAATAGTAAAAAAAAATTCTAATAAATGTAAAATTTGATTTACATGTATAATTTCATATGAGTAGGAGTGATTAATGAGCGAGTTGGAGTATATTCGTGCTCAGCGTGTTCAATTGTTTTTTTGGAGTTTTACAATTGATGGCTAAAAGTTAACCAGACACAGCTTGCGTCATGATCAAGGGAAATTGGAAGCTGGACTTCCACTTTTTTCTTGTCAAAATTAAAAATGGCTACAAGTTTGCATCCTTTTCCATCATTATGAGTATTTCTCAATGGAAATTGGAGCATTTCTCATTCAACTTTGCATCCTTTTCCATCATTATGAGTAGCAACAACAACTAGGGCTGCTAATGAGTCGAGCTGGCTCGCGAATCTATGAGTTGAGTGGCTTAATATTTCATAACAAATCGGACTTGAAACTAAAAAAAACCCAAACTCGAATCGGCTCGCTTTTGAAGGAAAAAAACTCGGCTCGGCTCGCCAGCTCGTGATAAACTAACTATATCATGTAAATAACATTCATATTAAACATAGAATACAATAGATATTTTTTTTTACCGATTTCAAATTTCAAATTTTTTCAAATTTTTTCGAATTTCAAATTTTTTCAAATTTCAATTTTTTTTAATTTCAATTTTTCCCAGTTTCAAATTTTTTCAAATTTCAAATTTCAAACTTTTCCAAATTTCAAATTTTTTCAAATTTTAGTTTTTTGCAAATTTCAAAATTAAATTTTTTGCAAAAAAATTTTCAAATTTCAAATTTGAGAAAAATTGAAATTTGAAGTAAATGTGCACGGATATTAAAGCAATACGCACATATTTTAAAGCAATTCGGACGGTTTTGGAACCCATCGCACTCAGTTTGAGTCCGATGGGCATCGGACCCAAGTTTGTCCCCTGAAATTGAGCATTGGGCGAGTCTTTCAGATAATGGGCTTGTTAACAGTGTCATTTTTCTTGATACAGTGCGCAATTAAAAAATATATATATATTGTATAAACAAAATTACATTATACTTGCTCATATAAAGAAAGTAATGCACCGCACTTTCCTTGAGGCAGCATATTTTGACTTTAAATATAATTTATCTCCATAATTTACAATTACACAGTATTGTTGTAATAAAATATTTAGATCATATAAAAAATGTCAAATTATATTATAACTACTTTGTTGGGCTTGGCTCGCGAGCCGAGCCAAGTATTTATATGGGCCAAGCCGAGCTTTTTATTTCCAAATCGAGCCGAGTCAGGCCGAGCCAAGTATACTTATCTTAATGAGTCGAGCCGAATCTGAGCCAAACCTAGTTCATTAGCACCCCTAACAACAACCAACAACCTTTTCACCATAACATCCAAACCCTTACCGGTTAATATCTTACTCTAGCAAATTAAAATTAACTTGATCTTACTATATATTTCTGGATATAGAATTTTCCGACACACATGGGCCCATTCATAATTACAAAACAAAGCGAACTTTCACAACAAAATATATATCTTATCTTTCTTTTTTGTTTTGGGCCAGTAGCCCGAAGGCCTATATATATAGGAAATCGCATCCTCTGCCGAGTTTTTACTTGCAGAGCTGTGCGGTTCTTTTAATTTGATCCGTTCGTTTTTTATTGGACGGACGAAATAAGATTTTAGCACAAATTTTAAAGCAAAATTAATATTGCCCCCTCCATCATCCAAGCACTCACCGGCTGAAATAAAATCAGAGCCATCCGACCAGCTCCGCAGGGGAGAACTCTGCAGAGAATACTGGTCCATATATATAGCATATCTGTTTTAAAATTACTCGATGGCAGGGTCGCTTTTGTTGGGTTTGAATTTTTTTTTTTTTTTAGTTAATGTTGGGATTGAGCGGGAATTCAGTCAATTCATATCCTCTCGGCCTCGGGTACCTGATAGGTAATCTTTTACGATTAGTGAATCTGGACTGTTCTTTTTAACTTTTTACGAATCTCAAAGTCCCATAGCACTGCCCCTGAGCAGGCTGCGCTAGTCTGAATCTCAAAACGTCTTAGAGTTAATATCAAACCGTAAAGTGAGAGATATCATCTACGGTAGTAGGATACGGATCCATGCGATGGTAGCTAGGTTGGTTCCCAATTCCTTCTCCAACAGTAGTTTAAATTAACCGGATCTACGATATTATAGACATGAAAAACTGCGTACCAAATTACGAGATAATAAGTTAATAACAGCATGCATGGACTGTATGTGTCCAACTCATCGTACCATGTCACTAATAGTGTACCCCACATGCAGAGCGGATTCAGAATTTCTGTCAGGATAGAGCACTGATCGGATTCAAACTCATTTAATTTATCGGATAGACAATAACAACT
The DNA here is from genome assembly GCA_024447775.1 of Carex cristatella. NCBI lineage: Eukaryota > Viridiplantae > Streptophyta > Magnoliopsida > Poales > Cyperaceae > Carex > Carex cristatella. The sequence goes on along the minus strand of JAJHPF010000028.1, from coordinate 1,861,155 downwards.
CAATTCCTATATCTATGTTTATTAGAAAAAAAAATATTATAATCATAAAATTGATTGACACAGTATTGAAATATTTTAGTAAGCTAATTAAAAATTTGTTTGTCACAATTCAAAGTGGAGCTGTTTTTAGCCAATTAATTGAAGTTAAAGTTTAGATAAAAATTTAACCGAAATATAAGTGTTGGATAATAAAAGGCACAAAAGTTCGGCTAGCCTATTTCTTAAAATTGTAATAATAGGTCTGTAAGATATTTCTTGTTCTCTTATTCTTTTTCATTATATTTGCGAAATAGAGTATCTGAAAAGAAAAATAAACAAAATACACATAATCGATCAGAACTCAGAAAGAATCAGACTAACTCGAACCAGGGGTATGCACTACATTGGACCAAGGATAAGCACATTGAACAATTAGTATTGGATCGAAATAAAAAATTCAAATTCAGAGTTAGACACTTACCTATCCCAATTTGTATATGGGTCCGCCAATGGGCACATGCAACCATAGGTTAGATTAGTTTTTATTGTTTTCTATGTTTAATGATATTGGACTTACTTGAGAGTAGGTCCGATGGACATCGGACCTACCTTGGTTCGACGGGTTCAATCACCATTCAATATGTTTTAAAATCCGTGCTCAATGCTTTTTTAATTTTGTGCGCATATGCTTCATATTCATGCGCACATATCTTAAAATAAATCAGACATCTATACGTACAGATATTAAAGCGACACGCACAGATTTTAAAGCGGATTGGACGGTTATGGAACCCATCGGACCCAAGCTGCTCCCTTTACCAACATCTGACGACCAAAAATCTGAAATAGATCTGAAGGGGGGCGTGTCCAATGGACATCATATTCAAATTGGTCTGATGGTTGTTCATATTGGAAAAGTATCATTTGCAGAGCTTTAAGGTGCGGAGTTCTGCAAAGCTGATCGGACGGCCCAGATTTACTCTCAGCTGGTGATTACTCGGGATGATGGAGGGGCCATTATTAATTTTGCTTTGAGATTTGTGCCAAATTCTAATTTGGTCCGTCTGATCAAAACGAACGGACCAGATTAGAAGCTCCGCAGCAACTCTGCAGAGGATACCATTTTTGTTCGTATTTGCTTCATGTTTCATGCATGCTTGATCTACACGAATATTAAAGCGGAGCGTGTTTAAAGCAACGCCCCTATTATCATAGAAAGAAAAAATGAACCTGTTTCTTTGGGCCTGAGCCCACAATGAGTCATGAGCATATGTCATTCACCTTTTAAGACCTGAAGCATACAAGCCTTCATTACTTGTTATTCCTTCTATTTTTTTTCTTTCTGGTTTTGAGCCTGAAAATGGGCCGAGGCTGGAGCTAAAGCCCTGTTCTTCAATGTATCTTTATTGTTTGTTCTAATATTTCAATTTATATATACAAAAACTTCCTAATCTGTCTACATGCAATTATATGCATGGATGTCCTCCAATGTATGTTCATTGTTTGTTGTAATATTTCAAAAAAGAATGTTGGTTCGAGGAAACTAATTAAAAAAATATGCTAAAGAATTACATTAATTAGTGTATCAAAAAAGATACACTATACAAATAATTGCTCCGGTTGGCGCCATGGCAAACCCTATGATCTCAATCTTGAACTATAAATACGCAACAGGGGAGCATGCAGCTTATAATTAATCATCAAAGTTTAATACAACAAACTTGAAAAAAGAAAAAAAATATATATCAATAGTGTGAGCAATGGATCCCGTTGAAATGCATGAAGATTCAGTCGACAGCAGTGAGAGGACCGTATCCGATGAAATGCATGAAGATTCAGGAGAGAGCAGTGAAAGGACCCAGAGCAGTGGTAAGGCTGAATGCCTGATATTCTTTTCTTTTTATATAATCTTGTTATTGTTTCATTCTGAATCTAAAGTAATGGTTAATTAGTTTGGTTGTCAAAAACCTCTGCAAAATCAATCTTCTTGGTAATGAATTATTGCAAATTTAGAATTTGTAGCATACATTTGGAATGAGAGTTAGAAATAGTAAATATAACGGCGTCCAAAAAGAAGTTTTCCTATTTGATATTCATTACAGTCTTCGACTGTATCATTTTCCGATGTTTTCGGGCTTGCATGAGAAGTCTCGCAAACTTTGTCGGCGATGCAAGTAAAAAAAAAGAAAAAAAATCTTTTTTGACTGATTTTTTTTCCTTAAAAAAATTATATTTGGTAAACAAAAGGACTGACATATGCTTAGTTCTGTTCAATTCAACTACTAGCATGCTATGTTTGCCCGGGATTGTAATAGAAGTCCCGCAAATTTCATCCACGCGGCAAAAAAAAAGATATAATTTGGCCTGAATTTGTTTCTTTTTTCCTTCAAAATTTTACATTTGGTAAAGAAAGGATTCACCCGTGCTTCGTTCAGTTCAATCCAACCACTGGCATGTGATGATTGCCGGGACTGTAATAGTCCTTCAAATTTCATTAACGCGAAAAAAAGAAATCATTTCCTTGATTTTTTTATTTTTCTCCTTAATAATTTTATATTTGGTGAAGAAATTGATTGACCTAGGTTAATTTCGTCTTGTTCAATCAAACCATTCCTCATCAAGAATAATCATTTCCTAAGAATAAGCAATTTAAAGTATTTGCTGTGATATAACATATTACTACTATTCACAGCTGGTTCAAGTGCTGACAGGGAAGTTGATCAGGAAGAATGGATGCAGCAGCAGAAGCAGCGTAAGCCGTGTTTGTCACCAACAAGGGTCGTGAATGTCATGGAGTCGATTACTAAACCAGCTGATTACATGATATCAAATGATGCTAAGAAGTTTATGTACGACTGCACTGCGAAGTTCGTGAAGGTCGTTTTTGAGGAGGCCAAAGCAATACGCAGACAACGGGGTGATAATATTTTCACAGGAGATCACCTTGTTGAAGCCATAGGAAACATGGGACTTTTTAATCAGTATGGATATTTATCTGCATTCATCCAAGTTTACCGGTATAGCGAGAATGACCATTGCAGAGCCATGCTTAATAATGCAAACGCTCAAACTGACCAGCCGCAGTTGATAGGTACAGCATTGATGGAACCACAAGGTAATAATTCTGTTCACCCCGATCCCTATCTCGTGGACCAAGTCCACGGAGCAATGGGAATTGGAAACACCCAAATTGACCAGCCACTGCCGATGGGACCAATAGGTACTGTTCTGATGGAACCACAGGGCAATAATCCTGGTCCCTCTGATCCGTATCTCGCTGACCACTTCCAGAGAGCCCTGGTCAATGGAAATGCTCCAATTGACCGGCCGCAACCTATAGGCCCACTAGACAATAATCTTGTTCACCACCATACCTATCTCATGGACCATGTCCACAGAGCTATGATGCTTAATGCAAATGCTCAAATTGAGCATCCGCAGCCAGTAGGCGAAGCACTTATAGAACAGCATGGCAATAATCTCGGTCACCCCAATCCCCATCTCTTTTACCCGGGAGTACACATGCAGTTGCCTCAGCCAGTTCCACCAATGCCTCAGCCTGTCCTATCCTGTTCGTTTGTACATGACTCAAGAGTTGTTTTCTCCGTCAACAACTCTGTCCCATTGTTAGTGCCACAACAAACACCACCAGCAGTCCCGCATATGCTACTGCTGAATGCTTTAGGTGCTGGTGCTGTCCCCTTTGAACAACCGGAAGAAGAAGAAGAAGAAGAAGAAGTCCCTGATCTAATAATGTATGAAGAGGAGGATGATGAAGATTGCACTTCAGACATTTCAGAAGTGGAGTAGCAGCTCCAAATGTGTTATTTTTAAAGAGTTATCTATGGTAGAATTGGGCTGGTTTATGTTGGTTTAAAATTATTTTTTCTAGCAATTTGTGTTAGTTTGGTCTTGATTGATGCTCTTCGGGTTTAGGTTGGGTACTTTAAGTTGTGTTTGTTTTCATGGTTTAGGTTGAGTACTTAGGTCTGTGTCAGGTTTAAGCTATTTTTATTAGGTTTTAATAATTGATTTCAAGTTTGAGTTAGAGTTGCTTTCTTTGTTATGTTTGCTTGTTTCCTTTTATTATTGAGAAACTTTCCTTGTTCTTATATTTGCTTAATAACGTTTAATTCTCTGTTTTAGCAACTGCATCTTTGTGTTGTTCTAGCGAGCTTAGAATATTTCCCCTGAGATGGCAAACCAGGTTAATTATTTGATTGGAAATTTAGAAACAAAGCATTTTTTTTAAAAGGATATTTCCAGACCATATGATTAAGATCATATTTGCCATAATGATTTAAAAAAAAAAAAAAAACTTAGTAGGATAAAGTTACTGGTAAGTTACTTTGAGATCGCACAAGAATCTAAGCAATCTAATCCACGGTTTAGATTAATCCTTATCTGAACTCATTTTCTCATCCCAAAATCGGTAAGTCCTCACCAGCATTAAAGAGTAGGATTAGAAAATATAAAAATATTATATAGTATTTATTTCTAACATTGTATCTGAATGTATTGTTTGTGTTTGTTATTGTTGCATTCTAGAGTTCAGGTAAACATCCTTACGGAATGAGCTCAATTTTTTTTTAATAAACGAATATCTTAATTATATAGCTTGAAATTTGAAATTCCGATTCTAACCTTTTTTTTTTTTTTACCAAAACAAAAAAATATATATAATGGCCATCAGTTGATTATCTAGTCCTAATAAGAAAGATCAAACTTTAAATCCCGTCCTAAAAATTTAGAGAGCAGTTTGGGTCCGATGGGCTGCCCATCGGACTCAAATTTGGGTCCGTTGGGCTCCATAACCGTCCAATCCGCTTTAAGATATGTGTGCACGGATATTAAAGTAACACGCACGGATCTTAAAGCGGATCGGATGGTTATGGAGCCCATCGACTCAGTTTGAGTCCGATAGGCATCGGACCCAAACTGCTCTCAAAAATTTAATGACCGTCAGATGACCTTAAATTGCTGGACTTTAAAATCAGGCCCATAATTTTTTAATTACTTTCCTTTTCTTTTCAACTGAAAAGGTATATGAACCAGAAATTCCGCCTTTTATAAATCCCAAATTCTTGTTTGGATGTAGAACCGGCGCCTAAAGCATTCAGCAGTAGCATATGCGGGAGTGCTGGCGGTTGTGTTCGCTATTGCAGAAGCAAGCACAACCAGCAGTCCTGCATATGGTACTGCTGATGCTTTAGGTACCGGTGCTCTCCCCTTTGAACAACAGGAAGAAGTCCCTGACCTGATCATGTATGAAGAGGAGGAGGATGAAGATTGCTCTTCAGGCATTTCAGAAGTGGAGTAGTCACAGTGTGCACGGAAATTGAAACAGATCTGCACGGATTTTAATGTACTTAGCATGGATTTTGATGCAATCGAATGGTCATTTCACTCATCGGACCTACTCTGAATTCCATTCTTAAAGAGTTCTCTTTGGTAGAATTGGGCTGGGTTTATGTTGGTTTAAAAAAAAAATTCTGGCAATTTGTGTTACTTTGGTCTTTTTATGGTTTTTGGATTTGGTCGTATGAGTTATGGTTGTATTTGTTTTCATGGCTTAGCTTCGGTATGTGTCAGGTTTTTTTAAGTTATTTTCATTAGGATTAATTATTGGTTTCAGGTTTGAGTCAGAGGTTGCTTTTTAGTCATAATCTAGCTCCGTTTGGCTTCTGCTAATTGGATGGAGATTGGTTAGTTATATATCTTTGTGAGTTTTCATGTTGTGTCAAATTTAAATTCAGATTGCTTACATGTTCAAGCATGATTGTGTTGTAATTTGATATGACATGAAGTTATTTGAAGTTTATTTGTGGAAACTTTAATTCTCTGTGATGTTTGCTTTTTCCTTTTATTATTAAGAAACTTTCCGTGTACTTATTTTTGCTTAATAATGTTTAATATTCTCTGTTTTGCTTAATAATGTTTAATATTCTCTGTTTAGCAATTGCTTAACATGAGACCTAGTTTTCTCTGAGATGGCAAACCAGTTTAACTGGCACGCCGGGTTATACAGAGTATATCACTATATCAGTAATGTGGTAGGTAAATTTACTTGGATAATATCAACACATTATTTTGTACAATCCAATCACAACTAATGATTTGATTGGAAATTTAGAAACAAAGCATTTTTTTTTTTTTTTTATAAAAGATGTCTCCAGAGTCCAGACCATATGATTAAGATCAGATTGCCATAATGATTTTAAAAAAATCATCCTTAAATAGATGAAAATATATATCAGTATATGGGATGATGCAAGCTAATCCACGGTTTAGATTAATCCTTATCTGAACTCATATTCACATCCCTGAACTGGTAAGTCCTTGCCAGCAATGAAGAGTAGGATTAGAAAATATAGAAGGTATTGAATAGTAAATATTTCTAACATTGTATCTGAACATATGTTATGCGTATAAGATTGATGCATTCCAGAGTACAGGTGAACGAGAGCAGTTTGGGTCCGATGCCCATCGGACTCAAATTTGGATCTGATGGGCTCCAAAACAATACGATCTGCTTTATGATCGGTGTGCACGATTATCAAAGCTAACACGCACGGATATTAAAGTAATGCGCACATATCTTAAAGTAGATCGGACAGTTATGGAGTCCATCGAACTCGGTTTGAGTCCGATTGGCATCACATCCTTACGCAAGGAGCAGAATTTTTAGTTTAATAAATATAAAATTTCAAAATAAATTTTTCGAAAAACATTTAGCGAATATATTAATTTAATAGGTTGAAATTTGAGACTCCGATTCTAACCATTCTTTTTTATTCCAAAACATTTTTTTTTATAATGGCTGTCAGTTTAATTCTCTGGTCCTCAGAAAGATCGAATATTTACATCCGTCCTAATCTTAGTTTATTTTATTAAATATAAAGGCCCAAATTTAAAATCATGACATTGAATTGCTGTATATTTAAATCAGGCCCATATATACTTCTTTTCTTTTCTTTTTCTTTTCAACTGAAAAGGTATATGAACCAGAAATTCCGCCTTTACTAAATCCCAAATTCTTGTCATATAGAAGGAGTTTTAATTTAAAATTTAACATTTAATAAAAATAAAAATAAGTTAGTGAGAATATGCGTAATATTTTTTTTAAAAGTTCATACTATTCATTTATTTCTTCGCGTTTGGATGGTTCAAAATAGTGCTATTTTTTAGTTAACACTAATCCGGATTCTCTATTATGTGTTTCGACATGTTTCCCAATACAACCTCTCTCATGGGTTGCGACTATTCCACCATTTTAACAAAATGCTGAGATAATATTGAATTAGCGGATTTAAATTAGCTGCTAACCCGACTATATATTATGAGTTTTCATCTAAACACATTTTAGTGTATATCCTTAAAATCTATTATAGTACTAGATGTTCTCTGTTTCTTTTTCACAGGATAGATCATCATTTTCTTTTCTATTTGTTTTCCTTTCAATAAAGGTCTAGTAAAGTTCACATATATATATAGAGTAGAACTAGGGTGGTCCTAAGTTCACTCAATCTCTTGTGAATTTGACTCTAAAATATATCGAATTGACTTTAAACGATGAATCAAAACCGTTGAAATCCTTCTACCTAATGATTGATGCGTCTACATGTGAAAATTTAAAAGTTTCGAATTAATTTAATATAGAATCAAGTAGTCAAAGGAGTACAAAAAATGAATGTATTAAAATTAATTTATAAATCTTAAACTTTTGACCGCTTGACTTTATATTAAATTAATTCGAAATTTTAAAATTTTCACATGTAGACGCATCACTCATTAGGTAGAAGGGTTTCAACAGTTTGGATTCATCGTTTAAAATCGATTCGATATGTTTTAGAGTCAAGTTCACAAGAGGTTTGATGAATTTAGGAGCACCCTAGTTCTACTCTCTCTCTCTCTCTCTCTCTATATATATATATATAGAGAGAGAGAGAGAGAGATGGGCTAACTTGCTTTGAGAAGTAAAAGGGCTGTTTTACTTCCCGCTCGTATCTCCATTTCAAAGTTCAAATAGTCGATCTGAACCTTCCAACGTGTTCTCCATATTGAAATGTGCTTGGAGACCAAATTTTATATTTTTTGAATTTTTTTTACTTTTATTAAACCACTTTGAAAATCTAAAAATTCGGATGAACAGTAAAAAATTCTGGACCACCGGGTCAGCAATTTTTTTCAATATGTTGCTAACTTTGTATTTTATTTATTTTAAATGATAAATAAAAAAAATTCGGAAATAAGCACGACCTTAATAGTTACTACTATCATAAATTCATAATATCATTTCCCCTCGTTTTTAGTTTTATATGACAATTTTTGAAGCATGACCTCAACACTATCATGAACCGGTCCAAAAATCAAGCTTATGAGAACATGATGCCTCTTATCGTCATATTATTATTTTTTTCTTTTAATGCGCAATCGAATTCTTCAGATCCCTTGACACAAGAATTTGCTGTATTTACCAAGAATTCCTATCCTCTGTATTAATTCAGAAGAGAATATTTTGAGTTTAATACATGTCAGCCGTCTGATCAAAATTGGTGCCAATTCGGTTCTGCCTATGACACACTTAGCCCTTTAATAATAGTGTGGATCTGAATCAGACGATTCAGATCTACTAACATACTGTGAGTTAATGTAGAGGGTAGGGATTTTTGGCACCAACGAACCATTAAATTGATCGAATTGATGACACATGTGCAATGCTTATTATAACAAATAATTTCGTCATATATTACTAAACTTTATCATTTGTCACGAATTAACTACTTAACTTTGATTTGTACTTCTATAGTCATTGATTTTTTAATATATTACAATCAAGTTACTCTATAACTTTTTCATTCAAAAAAATAATAAATATAACTTTTTCATTAGCTTTTTTTGCAGGATTAACATATTCCGTAAAAACTTTAGACGAAATGAGCATATTATGTTATTATTTTGAATGAAAAAGTTATAAAATGACTTGATTAGAATAAATGAAAAGTTCAATAGCTACAAAAAACAAATTAAATTTGAATAGCTAATTCATAACAAAAAAAAATATTTAGTGACCTCTTATGAAATTTATCCTTTAACAAATCATGGACAAGTATAAGAAAATTGTTGTTTTCGTCTTTCGAAATCAGTGAATTGAACCAAAGATTTTATTGCTTGTTGTCTATTTAATTTGCAATAAATAGTTAAATTTAAACTAATATATAATTCATACATAACAAAAAATGTTGAAAGTTTATACTCACTTTTATCTGTTAATTTATACATTAATGACATGTGTGTCTTTCTGCACGTTAAAATTCATGTCGACGCGTCTAAATTTGTTATGTACATCAAAATTGTACTTTGGGGCATGTTTGGTTGGATTGAGAACAGACTATTTTTTAGATTAGGTTATTCAGAATATTCGAAATAGCTTATTCGGTATTTGGTTGATTTAGAATAGTGAATCAAAACTTTTTGTCTTATTAGAATAGGCTATTCCTAAGAATTTGGGTGCGTTTGGGGGGGGGGGTGAAGAATAGCTACTATTCTGGATTAGTACTATTCCGAACTACTAATCTACGTTTGGGTGTGTTTAGATTAGCAAATAGCCACTATTCTTTGTTTATCTTTTGTGGGATTACTCACTATTCTACTAATTCTATAAAATATTGGAATAGCTACTATTCTCAAATTAGAATAGCTACTAATCTTGCACTATTCTTGATTCATCCAAACGCACCCGAAATTTGGCTATTCTAATGAGACAAACAATAGTTATTCTTGATTTGGCTATTCTTATTTTTCTTATTTTGCAACCAAACAATGAATAGACAGTGAAAACAGGTAAATGATCTTTCTTCTAAAATTTGTTTTAAGTCAAGGAATTAACAGTGCTAATATAAGTGTCACCAATTACACAAAAATAAAAAAGCAAGCCAATTATTATGTGAAATTTTATATTTGGTTAGGGTTTTATTAAATTTAAAACATTGAGCATAAAAACTAGAAGTTTTGAAATTTTAGCACGATGCAAGCACAAACTAATGTTAGCATGTGGGTACAAACTTTCAACTTATAGAGATCAAACATGCAATGAAAATCAATCATATATATCTTTTTACAAAAAAAAAAAATAGAGATAAATTTCATATACGGATCAAACACGCAATGAAAATCTTTTGGACTAGATAGGGTGCAGACAGATCATATACGGATAAGCATATTTGTATTTATTTTTTATTTTTCAGAGAATATAGATACATATTAAATATTTATTTTTCAATACTATTATTAATTAAAATATATACAAATATTATTAAAAAATGAAAGTTGATTATATTTATTATTATAAGAATAACATGTATTTTTTTCAGAATGTATATTATACTCTAAAATATATGCCTATTATTTAGATACAGATAATTAAAATTTAAAATTATATTTGTATCGGTATCAAAATATACAAATCGGATTTAAATGCACAATCTCCATGTCTCCAATCCTTTTTCATCCCTCCTTTTGGCAGGCTGAGGGAAACAGTTTTTCCGAGAAAAAAAATGATATATTTTCTTAGTATTTTGTTAATTTATTTAAGATTTCTATTGACCAATTTTATTTCATCCATACAAAAATGATAGATTGGTGAAAATTATCTCCTTTTCTTTTCTAATATTCTCGAAGGTCTGCCGAGGAAGAAAATATAACAAAGAAAAACAGCTGTATTATATTTGAGGGGAAATTTTCTGTGTACTCATTTAAAATTTAAAAATAGCCAATTTCTCCATCAAAATACCATAATATCAAATTTGCCCATAAAAATTTAAAATTCTTTTCTTTATCCCCTTCTATTTACTTTTCTTTTTATTTAATTATTTTAAAATTTAAGTGGACCATTATACCCTTTTGATTGTAAATGGATATGTCCATTAAAATTTCAACATGATTGAATTTTACAAATGGATTGAAGAAAGAAAAGGAAAGACGCTTCCTCTTCTTAATCTGGTGTGATCTTTCCGCCTAATATTTTCTTCTGTCTATCGTAATCTTCCCTTCCTTTCTTCGCTAGAAAATCTGATCTTGAGAATTTAGTTGAAATCGGTGAGCCTAATTTTGAGGATTAAGTTGAGCCTAAAATTTCTAATTTGGAGGTTAGTTCTTCTGTTACTAGTAATTCAAATAATTTGTATTTCTCAAAAAATTCAAATAATCTAGTGATCTTTCTCATTGATTCCTTCTTTTTCTTGATTTACGTGTGAAATGAGAAAATAGAAAAAAAAATCATGTAAGTGATGGTTAAACGAATACTGATGATGGCCATGATTCTTTACCCTTGGCAGAGGTCTTTAACCTTTTTATTTGATTTTTCCACCTAAAATTTTGTCTCTGTTATACAGTAATCTTTCTAAGAACTCAGATTAATTAAGAAACAAAGAAGTCACCAAGACATGAAAACTAATCAAAGATTTCACTAAAATGCATCATATCACATGAGAGGCCATTCTATTACCTGCTTCAAATCAAGTGAATGCAAGGTGAGGTGTCTTTACTTGTTTGATGTGTATCTGTCCCCTTTCCTATGTAAAGTCAAAGCTCATTTGTATTTTAGATCTAAGTTACTATGCTCTGGGAGCAAGCATTGATGTATTTCTTTCTAGAATCTTCTATTGCTCTACCCATGTACAGACACAGTTTCTTATACTTGCAATCGTTGTTCACTTCTAACAGTAAATCTATATGTACACAATGGAAAATCTTCATGCATACATACTCTATCTGAGCATGTCTTTGTGCTTCAATCATAAACAATTCAAGTACTGCAGTACTGTTATGCTAACAGTAGTATTGACTTCTTGAGGTTTCTTGTATGCTATTAGTATGAGAAACTAAATACGTCATTAATCAATGTTGACCGTTCAATTAAAACTGGACGATATAGGTGAAAACTTTTAAATAACAGTAGTATATACTTGCTGATTCATTTTCTAATATAAGGGTAAAATTGTCATTGAAACTTATTTTCCAAAGGTAAAATTTATAATTTAAATTACGTATTATTAAGGGTCTTGATGGATTCGAACCATCACCCCCCTAAAGATTCAGGGACTATGTCCAAATATTTGAGCTAAAGATCCATTTCACCATAAATTATGTGCTCAGATCATCTCAACTTTTTTTTTGACCAAATCAAATGATCTCATCTAACTTGAATTGAAACAAATTTTTGCATTTTATATACTGCTATGGTCTAATTTTGGTTAATTTTAAGTGCTTTACTGGCCATGGTGATACTGAGTTCCTTAAAATTTAGACGAATAAACCTCACTTATGGTCTAAAATTTAGAATTAACCATAATCATGCATCAATTTACCTCAGCTGTGCAGACACGTGCTGAAAACTACAAGACAAAGTGTTCTTTGATCAACACTAAGAGATGCATCAGTTTAAAGGACTATGCTGATGAAAAAAAGAAATAAAGACAAAATTGATATGATTAGGCAACTAAGAGCTTGAAAGTGGGACCACAATTACTTTTATGGTTCAATTGAAAAGAAGCTGAGACTTGATTATTAGAAAGGGTAGAAGCTGAGACTTGATTATTAGAAAGGGTAAAGCAAAGAACAAGTACTCTATTAATTGCAATATTTTTCTTTTCAGTTTCTGCATTGACAGAGAGGGGTGATCAGGGAAGAGACGGAGAAAAGAATCAATAATACAAAAAGCAACAACAAGAGAGAACTTACCTCGGAGAAGTGTTAGACACTGGCGGAGGATCGTCAGATGGCTTCGGTCCGCCAAAATGAGGGGGTCAGCACAGGAGGGACGGCATTGTTACACGGCATGGGGTGGTCGCTGGTGATTTGCGATTTGAGGATATAGCTGGTGTACGAAGAAGAAGACAATTAGGCGGGAAGATTACGCCAGATTAAGAAGACACATCGTCTTACACTCTTACCTTTTCTTCTTGAACTCTTTTGTAAAATTCAATTCTGTTGAAACATTAATGGACATATCCATTTACAATTAAAGAGTATAATGGTCCACGTAAATTTTAAAATAATTAAATAAAAAGAAAAGTAAATAAAATGGATAAAAGAAATAATTTTAAATTTTATGGGGAAAGTGGATATTATGATATTTTGATGGAAAAATTGGCTATTTTAAAATTTTAGATGGGTCCACAGGAAATTTTCCCTATATTTTAAATTAGAATGGAAAGATTTTGAAAATAAAAATGAAGAATTCTTTCAATTTCCCTTCCTTGCATCGGAACTCGCATCCTCCGAGATTTCTCATATTTTTTTGGAAAATCTCAACCGTTCAAAGACGTTCTGCACAAATATCAAAGCTCAAATAATACTGCTCCTGCGCTGTCCTCGAATAGGCACCGGACACGTCGGTCACGCAAAATATGAGATATCTCAGAGGAATTCAGAGTAGGTCTGATGCCCATCGGACCTACTTTGTTTCGATGAGTGAAATGACCATTCAATTTCATCAAGATCCGTGATAAGCAAGTCAGTTTCAATTTCCGTGCGCACTAATCTTGGTTCTAATCATACGGTATTAGAGCTAATTGAACCCAAAAGTAGGTCCGATGCCCATCGGACCTACTCCTATCTCATCTCCAGAGGATACGCACTCCGGGTGCGTATCGTCTGAGATATCTCAATTTTTGCGTGTCCGACGTGTCCGGTGCCTATTCGGGAAAACTTAGGGGCCCAGTATTATTTGAGATTTGAGATTCGTGCAGAATGTATTTGAACGATTGAGATATTCTAAAAAGTCACGCAAAATTTGAGATATCTCAGAGGATGCGAATTCCTCCTCAATTCCCTTCCCCACTCACTTCTCGGGAGCGCTCCCTGAATCTCAGTTTCTCCCTCCTCCGGGCTCGCGTTCTCCTTCTTTCATGGAGATCGCCCAAATCGCCCATCAATGAACCAAAAGCCCCCTTTTATCGCCTCCATTTCTCTCCATTTCATATTTTTACTTCTTACCTTCCTCTTCCCCCCAGCCTTGAGCCACAAACCCGACGATCACAACTACATCGTGCGTTTTCTCGACTATCGCAACGCGGAGGTGCACCGCTCTTACCTCGAGGAGTCTTTAATCTTTCCGACGGACACGTGGCGGTGGATCGATCGTAGCAACGCTGCTGCGTCTTTCCCGACTGATTTCGGACTTCTTGAAATTGGTGAGTCCCATCGGACGGGTGTAATCGCTGCGATCCAGGGGCTAGATCGAATCAGAGACGTTCACGTGGACTCTACGTATAAGAGGGAGTTGTTTGAGGCGGATCAGGATGGGGGAAGCCAGTTCAAATTTGGATCCGAGAGAAGACCGGGGAAGCTATTTACTAGAATGTCTTTTGAGGAAGATAGAGAGGAAAGGGGTAGTGAGGCTGTTTGGAGTGCCCACAGTAATAGTTCGTTAAGTTGGAAGAGAAAGCTTATGATGCAGGTAAGGTTTTCAGAGAAGGAAACGTTGTTTCCAAATGGGTTGCAATCAACATACTGAGGTTAAATTTGTGTAGCTCTTGTATTTATATGTTTATTTAGGATTTTACTGTAATTATATGCTAGAGTTTCAGTTGAGCATAGTTTGACCATAAATCGAACTGAACAGTCCAAATCACAGTTGTGCTGCTTGTAAGAGGTGGTATCTACCAAAGCAGTCATAGTCAGTACAGCACAGAGATCTGAGTTTAATTCAGTCAAAGACTAATATGGCTTTAGGCTATTTAAATTTCACCTTTTAACATAACAGTGAGCTTAATTGACATGCAACAATGCACATAAAATCAGCAGCTGCCTTTTAAGTTATTATTTTTTCTCTTAACAGAGGTCACAGGTAACATCTCTTTTTGGAGCTGAACAACTATGGGCAAGAGGTTTCACTGGTTCAAAAGTGAAAATGGCTATTTTTGACACCGGGATTAGAGCTGATCATCCCCATTTTAGGAACATCAAGGTACTACTTTTCAAATTAAAAATCTGTGCTGTATTGAAATTCAAAGACCTACCTTCTCTTTTTCTAAGCTTTCTATGAAAGCTGATTACCTACTTTGTTTAGTAAAGGAACACTATAAACCTGGAACATGTATAACCTAGCAACCATAGTAATGTAATTTTGTAGTATTGACATGACACAGAAGTATATAGGATAACTCGTAATGCAATTATAAGACCGAATATCAGTATTAACTTATTGGAATCTTTTGTCCAGGAACGAACAAATTGGACAAATGAGGACACATTAAATGATAATTTGGGACATGGCACCTTTGTTGCTGGGGTTATTGCAGGTCAAGATACTGAATGCCTGGGTTTTGCACCTGACACTGAGATTTATGCTTACCGAGTTTTCACTGATGCACAGGTAATGACAGTATATCACTTTTCTTCGGTAATTCTCATTATTATTTTATTATTATTTTTTCCAAAAATGGCGCACCATGTTGTGGTACATTTGCAAAAGACAACTGAGATTTCGAATATTCGGGGTAATAGTTGTTTGAATAACTGCGGATAATGTACTGACTTTAGATTAGTTTGGTCAGATGCATCTTCTGATGAAATGTTGGCAATTAAGCCCTTAGCTAAACAATCTTTAGCCATTCAGATATAGAAGGTGGTTTGGGGGTTTGTATGAAGTGGTTATGGAGTAAGAAACTACCTGTTCTTTTTGTAGGTTGACTTTTTGTTTGCAAAAGTGCAAAGATGTTGGATGTTAGCTGCAAATACAACACATGCTATTTGGAAAAAAATAAAATCAAAACTAAAATGCTTGGTATAATTGGCACACATTTTGAAATTGGTGTTGTGCACAGCTTGTTTCAATTGGGCCATTGCAACATAATGGATGTGTTTGACCTCATCTATAGCATGTAATTAACATAAATTTTGAGAATACTTTGTTAACTCAGTGCAGATATCTTATACCTCTTGGTTCCTGGATGCATTCAATTATGCCATTGCAACAGAAATGGATGTGTTGAATCTTAGCATTGGTGGTCCTGACTACCTAGATCTCCCTTTTGTGGAAAAGGTACTTTGACATCTTTTAAATTTCCATTTTTGCTTATATTTTAAATTTTGTAGGTTTTATGAATTTTCTTGCAGCTGTTCTCTGAGCTCCATATCATGGACAAGCACACACTAATTAGGAGGTTGACTGGAACAATGAATTTAACCCGGACCAAAACCAAGTGGGACAGTTGATATTTTTCTTATTATCTTTTGTCAAGCTAAGTTCAAAATTTACTGGTCTTTCTAGGTTTGGGAGCTGACAGCAAATAATGTTATAATGATATCAGCTATTGGAAATGATGGACCTTTATATGGTACATTAAATAACCCAGCTGATCAGAGTGATGTGATAGGAGTAGGCGGTATTGATTATAACAATCATATTGCTTCCTTCTCCTCACGTGGTATGACCACATGGGAGCTTCCTCATGGGTAGGTGTATGTTCCTCTATTTGTTTCTTGGTGTGCATGTATCAGTTTGTGTGTGTAATGGATACTCAGTTCTTTCTGTGTGGTCAATTGGTTCTGTCCTCCTATACCTCTACCTTCTTCACAAAATTAATTTGTACATGTCATTTTGGTTTCATCGTCTGCCTTGCTGTTCATCTTAAAATATGTATGTACTGGTCCTGAACATGATAGCTATCATTTGTTTTTTAGGTTTTAATGATTAGGACCGTATTATGTCTTGAGTCATTCAAAAGACAAATCTATACAAAATTCCCACTCACATGCACCACAAGTAAAAGTTAAAATTGAAAATTAAAGCTTTGTTTTCAATTTGTCCTTGTTTTTGTTTGTCCGGCACTCAAAAATGCCAGTTCATTCTGACCTGAAATATGACAATTGTATTATTAAAATCGTTCGCCTTTATATTTTGTATACATTTGTAATATTTTACGGTTTTCCACCCCTTCCCTTTAAATGAGTTTGGAGACTTGACTTGTTGACATGTGCACTGAAAATAATCATGGTCTTTTGATCATTACTGAACATAATGTAACTGTAGATATGGCCGAGTGAAGCCAGACGTGGTGGCATACAGTCGTGAGATTGTGGGCTCTAAAATCAGCACAGGTTGCAAAACCCTCTCTGGCACCAGCGTTGCAAGTCCAGTCGTTGCAGGTGCAGTATGTTTACTTGTAAGTGTAATTCCAGAAAAACAGCGGAAGTTAGTACTTAATCCAGCAAGTATGAAGCAGGCTCTGGTGGAAGGGGCCACCAAGCTTGCTGGGCCCAACATATTTGAGCAAGGTGCTGGCCGTCTCAACCTGTAAGTTGACATGCATGGTTTCTATTTACTTGATTTTTAAGATTGGTGCATGTCGAAATAATTGTGGTGGCATTTTTCTCATGTAATGACAGCAGTATCAGCATTGTTTTCAGAATACATTGTTATGACAGCAGTAGGGACATGATCATATCTTTTGTGTTATTTCATTTAACTTGCTATTCTCTTATTGTTGTGCAGTCTAGATTTTAAATAAGTTGTAGCAGCCCATACAAATTGTGTGTCTATCTTATTTTAGAGTGTACTTTGTTTGGAGGTCATTAAATTATACTCCTTTTATATGTTAATAACTTACCTCATGCTGTACCCACTGAATTTACTGAACTCTCATTTTGTCCCAACAATCACCCTGTCTCCTTTTTGGCAAAGAAGCTAATGTAATGAACTTTCTCTGGTTTTTTCCTCATTCCTCTCTTGTTCTCACTTCCTCTGTACTTTTTATTTCTTTCTCTTCTCTTTCAACCTGTAACGGGTAAGTGGGAATGAGGAGAGAAATTAAGGTGTGGATTGAATGGTTAGAGAATTGATATCTTTGCTTATGTGACGGTAGAGGACAGTGAGAAATAAAAGTTCAGTCACTTGAGGGGATAATTCAAAGCGTCATGAGACACCTTATCATTTTTAATCTCTTCTTTCCTTGCTCAATGATTCTAAGTTTTGTGCCTTAACCACTTGTATCTTATAAGCTCAAATTAACCTTATCTTATAAGCTCACCTTACATAATTTAAACAAAATTATCTATTCAGCCAACTGCATAGTTTTATCCCACCCTTCAACCCATAAAAAAAAAAAAAAATCTGCAAAACACTCTCTTTACTCATTTTACTCTACATTTTCCAGCTGGGACTCCTACCAGTTCCTAAAGACATACCAACCGTGTGCAAGCCTCTTCCCAAGCGTTCTTGACTTCACAGATTGCCCCTACATGTGGCCATTCTGCCGCCAGCCGCTCTATGCTGGTGCCATGCCTGTGATTTTCAATGCAACCATCCTTAATGGCATGGGTGTGGTTGGTTATGTCGAGGAGCCACCTACGTGGCACCCTTCTGACGATATGGGAAATCTCCTCAATATCCGCTTCAGCTATTCCAGTATTATCTGGCCGTGGACTGGCTACCTTGCTCTCCATATGCAGATCAAAGATGAAGGATCCCAATTTGAAGGAATTATTGAAGGAAACATTACAGTAAAAGTTTACAGCCCAGGCCAGGCTGGTGCGCGCAAGAGCAGTGTATGTGTGCTCCAGCTGAAGCTGAAGGTTGTCCCCGCCCCTCCTAGGGCTAGGAGGATATTGTGGGACCAGTTTCACAATATCAAGTACCCCCCAGGGTATATACCAAGAGATTCACTCGATGTACATAATGATTTACTGGATTGGCATGGGGACCACCTTCATACAAACTTTCATATATTGTATAACATGTTGAGGGATGCTGGGTATTATATCGAGATGCTTGGGTCGCCTCTTACTTGTTTTGATGCTACCAAGTATGGGACGCTTCTCATGGTCGACCTTGAGGAAGAGTATTTCCCTGAAGAGATTGCAAAATTAAGAGACGATGTGGTAAACAAGGGTTTAGGGCTAGCGGTCTTTGCGGAGTGGTACCACACTGACACCATGGTAAAAATGACTTTCTTTGATGAGAATACAAGGAGTTGGTGGACCCCGATCACAGGTGGTGCAAATGTGCCGGCAATTAATGGGCTTCTGGGCACATTTGGGATTGCTTTAGGAGGAAAGGTTTTGAATGGTGATTTTTCTATGAATGGTGAACATAGCCATTATGCCTCTGGGACTGATATTGTAAGATTTCCAGCTGGTGGATTTTTGCATGCTTTTGAGTTTCAGGATAACTCTGAGGATGGTTCTACGCAAGGCACACTACAGACATCTTCATCGATGAAGGTATTTCTTGCGGTCCTTTTACCTATTTGTGATTTTTTTCAATTTTGATTATCAAGTTCTGGTTTTATGGGATTGGGCAGTTAATGGATCATGCATTTTAGTGTTAAAAGTGTCCATTATTCTCATGCTTTCTTCCATCATTTGGAAAAGCATTAGGTGCTAGTTGGCATGATTACTGTGACTTCCTACATAAAATAAATGCTGTCCAAAGGACTTGATCAATTGTACTGCTGTGCAAATTCCTACTTGCATGGTGAGGAGGATTTAAATGCCTCCATTTTAGTGTTCCTTCACTATAATACCTGTATTTCTAAAGTCTTAATAACTTGAAATTTTTAAATGAGATATCAAAATAAAATTATTATATTTAATCTATGTTACTTTCCTATGCGTGTATAAAACATATGAAATTTCAACTCTATTTTACACATCAAGAGTATGAAAAAATTCACTTAAGACAATTTCTATATGTTGTTGTTTTTTCATTCATTTTGATTCTCATCCGAATGAAAGTCAAATTTTGTAAAAAAATTCTGCATATAGAAAGAATAATGAGATCTCATGGTTTCATTTTGTTGTTTGCATTTTAGATTTTATTTTAGACTTTGTGAAAATGGAGTCGCAATGGAAGCTCAAAATATGGAGGCATTTGAATGCCCTTCACTTAGAATGATATTAGTGACTAGATTTTCTTTAACTGCAGGCATTTAAATTTAATCCTTTCATTTTCTTTTTGAATTATTTTAATGTCTAAAGTATTGGTGCAGCTCTTTTCCATACTTGGTCTGACAAAAGTTGGGCGGGGCCGTGTGTCAGTGTATGGTGACTCAAACTGCCTGGACAGTAGTCACATGGTCACCAACTGCTACTGGCTTCTTAAGAAAATTCTTGATTTTACAACAAGAAATATCAGGGACCCAGTTTTATTTGCTGAAACTGCAAGAATCAAATCCCCACTCGAGAACTCCACTTTATTACCAAGTCGCAGAACAGATGTTAATTTCTCAATTTATTCTGGAGTAATTGGGAAGGATTTGGTTTGTCAAAAGGATGCAAGGTTCGATGTGTGGCAAAAAAAGGGACACGACTTTGATGTTCAAGTTGTTGGGGGGAGGAATCGAAAATTACCAGGATATTCAATTCCTGACATGGAGATTGGTACCAAGTCAAATGATACCCTGACAAGGCAGGATATTGGTTTAGATAATAAAAATGAAGCGAGAAGGCTCAGTGGTGGCAGTTCAAGGGACAACACTGATTTTTTGGGTTTACTTTCTCGTGATGAGGTATGAATGATAAGTTTTGTTTTATTGTAGTTTCCTATTCATTGTTATCTACCTGGTTTACAATTGTGTCCATTTCAGTATACAGTTGGGCTAGATCAGCTCAGTACTCTATTTGCTGCCTACATATATTAATCTGGCAATTGATTTTATTGATACTATCAGGTCGATGTACCGTTTATACTGATAAGTCAGTGGATCATACCGCTATCTATTGCTGCTTTTTGTAAGTAATTTATTTGCTCAGTATGACTTTGTTCAAATTTTTGCTTTTGCTTGTAATAATCATCATGTATGAATTATTTTTCAGGTCTTTTGATATTCTTTAGTTGGAGAATGCAACAAAAGAGGAGGAGAAGAAAGAAAGGGTCTGTATCGACTCGTCTTGCAAATTTGGCATGACATAATTTTTCATTTTCAGGAAATCACTGTTGCAGATAAGATATTTTAGATGCCATCATTAAAGCAATATAAGCTTTACTTTAGATAATATAGGGTAGGGTGATAGGTGATACTGGGTTAAAAAAGAAAATAGTGCATTGTTAGGAGGTTTTACATTTTCATTCAATTTTTTTTTCTTCAAGTAATAAGCGGTTAGAGAAAGTTTTGAAGGCATGTAGCCTTTGCAGTTGAGGTTAATTTCTGTCATAATCCTCGGACCAGATATGCATAGGCAATCAAATATGAGAAATAATTAACTAATGAATACAGGATGCTTCATAGAAAAAGGCCAACAATTACAGCAACAGATTAGCATTATATGGCCCACAATTGCAGCAGCAGAGAGTAACAATGAAACTATAAAAACAGTAATGCAATTCAATAATAACTCGCTGACTTGAGATTTTATAATTACTCAAGAAAATCTCTCGTCTCGTTTCCATTGCTTTGTAGGTAGCCCGTAGCCCACAATTAGGGGTGTTCATCAGTTCTGTTCAAACCGAACTGAACTAGGCAAACCAAAGTTTTAGTTCGGTTTCAAAAATAGAATTGAACTGAACCGAATTAGCATTGCAACCGAACTGAACCGAACCAAAGTTTTATTTCGGTTTGTTCTGTTTGTTCGGTTTAAACTGAAATATATCATTTTTTTAATTTAAAGCAATTGTTTTGTAATAAACCGAAGTATATTAAGAAATAAATTGGAGTATTAAGAAATAAATCGGAATATTAAGAAATAAATCGAAGTATTTAAAGTAATTGATTAAGAAATAAGCCGAAATATTAAGAAATAAACCGAGGTGTTCCGGACCAAATTCATAATATATAAAAGTTTGGTCGGTTCGGTTATTTTGGTTTTGAAAATTTCAAACCGAACCGAACCGAAGTTATAATTCGGTTTTAAAAAGTAAACCGAAAAAACCGAACCGTTTGAATTGATCTAATTCGGTTCGGTCCAAAACCGATTAAACCGGACCCAATGAACACCCCTACCCACAATTGGTCGAGGTGAAACCGAGTGGAACGCTTACCAAATTAAGGGTTAACAACTGATTCATAAAAAATGACTCTTACAAAGCCGGATGTAAACCTATAATATGACCTTTTTTTTATTGATAAACAAGTTACAAACAAATTAAAAAATATATAGAGAACTAAATGAAAGTACTAACAAAAAAGGCCATTATTCTTTTTAAATTGTTCTGCACGTAAAAGAAAATTGAAATAAGCGTTATTCAACCATGAACTAGAGAAGTTTATAAAAAGCCTAGGGGTGGACATTAAACCGGATTGGTTGGTTGTCTATATTTTTCATAGTTGCCGGCTTAACACATTTTTCAATCTATAGCCAATCACCATCACTTAAAAATACATTGAAATTATTCTTTCTTTCAAGGTTGTGCAGGTTTCACTGAAAAAATAATAATAATAATATGTATATAAAGCCATAACTAATTATTCATTAATAATTAAAAATACAAATATCAAATTATCTTACAAATAATAAAAGAAATATAGTTTAAAAAAAATCTAAGAATAACAATATATATGCAATCAGTACAGTGGTATTACTCAATACCAAACTGCTATATTGTATGGTTTTCTTGTTAATAGAAAATTGGTGGTTTATACCACTACTTTAAAAAAAAAAAACAATATAAATGCAATAGCATTCTATATATTACAAGATTCTAAATAGCGATTATAGTGACATAGCAGTGAGACAAAAAAAATAAAATATTACGAATAGCGTAGCTATAGCGGAAGCTATCATACATAGTATTTTTTATAGCGTAGCGTAGCTATAACGCAGCTATCTATTTATAACAGTAATATATTATAATTTAAAATATTTTAACTAATTATAAAATCATCTAGCCAATAAGAAATAAGCAATTATTTTAAACAACAAAAAGATAAAAAAAAAAAGTTCAACATGCATTACCATAATTTATTTTAAAAAAAAATACGTTGATTCAATACATAATTAAAAGCTCTTCAAAAAATTTTTTTGAAAGAGGTATAAATTCAATTATATTATTAAGTTGGATCAAATTTTAAAGTATATTATTAATATGTATTTGACTGGTTGAATAAAATTTAATCCATTTATAGTTGAAATAATCGGATCATCCGGTTTATTGGGTGGGTCCCAACGTGATCTGAATTGATTTCTTATGAGTAAACAAGTCGCTCTATACATTAAGAATTATTTTTATAGAAATTAATTAAAGAGAATGAGAAATAGAAAAGGTAAATGTGATTTTTTATTAGTAGAAATATTGGTTGGAGACACCGATAAAAAAAAATAATATTAGAATCGGTATTAATTTTACCGATTCTAACTCAATTTTTATTTTTATTTCTTAAAATATTCTATCTATTTTTAAATATTTGTATGTTTTAATAGAGGAAAAAAACTAAGTTAGAATCGGTGGAATTAGTACTGGTTTAAACATTGGGTTTTCTTTTATATCAGTGAGACTAGTACCGATTTTAATATTAAATTTTTTTTATTGATAAAATCAATACTAATCTTTCTACCAATGAAAAACAGCGGGTACTTTTTTATTTATCTTTCTTCATTTTTATTGTTTTTATAGAAAAATTATTCTCCTATGCATCCGATCCTTCAGTACTTTTAGATTTGATTGAATGCGCCTAAGGGCTTTCACTAAAAAAAAACGAATTGATTGAATGGTCTAAAATTTTCCTTGTAGTGTAATGCTAGCAAACTTACCAAACATCCCAACTTCTGAACTGTGACCCATGACTTGGAAAAAAGCTTGTAGCTCATGGCTCGATCGTGACTCGTATCTGTCTCACTCGCTAACAGCTCGCTCATTATTGGACTAAACTGTTAACGAGCCAGTTCGCTACTAGCTTGATTCATAATTAACGAGTTTGAGCTGGGGCCTGGCTTGCTTGCTAGCTCGCGAGCTAGCTCGGCTAGGCATCAATTTGTGAATTTGTATGAATTTGTGTGCATTTAATACTGTCAAGCTCGGTCCAGCTCAGTTCAACTCGGTTCAAAAATATTTGTAAAATTTATTTATCTTCTTAAAACAAGGTCTAGTTAGACCCAGTGAGCCAGCCCGTCAGCTCGCGAGCTAGCTCGACTGGCTCATCACGAGTTTGAGCCAGACTCGGTCCATAATTAACAAGATGAGCTAAGACCCAGCTCGTTTACAGCCCTACCAGTGACCTACAAAAATTTTAGAATGTTAATTTGAGATGTGCATGTGCTCTGCAACCACTACCTACAGAAAGGAGGTGCTGAACGCCCAAAGGGCTTTTCATCAAAAAGAAGAAGAAAGGAGGTGCTGTGACTGGTAAGGAATCAGGTCCCCTACTTTAATTTTCGGATCAACTTTAGTATTTTACCTTTTTCAGCGGTTGGATTGTACACAAATGTTGGTTCTGTTGGTACATCAGTTCTGATTAGAACAATTTCTTCTATGTCAGATGAGTTTGTAAGAACAACAAACCAAGGTGAGAAATTCAAAAAATAAGCTTCCTTTTTTCTTTATGTTTTACAAATATGAGATGTCTCCACCTAATAAGTGGAAATATTTTTGTTATAGGGAATTTACTTGACTGATATTCAAAAGAAATATTTTTCAAAAACAAAAATTAAAAGAAAGATTAGACATTTTTGAAAATTTAAATTCCGTCTAATAGATATACTTTACACAACTCTCAAATATCACCCCCAAATGATACATGAAACATATTTTACAGCATTGCAATAAATAATTTAAAAGGCTATATATATAAGTTTAAACCAAACTCCTATAATTTGCACAACAAAATCTCACTCATAGGCACATGAATCCTTCGAGAACTTGATTGCCTTCGACTTCTTTGAATCGATTGTCAAATGACATGACACATGTTTTTTGTGTGTCACCTTGACTAACTCCCCAACTACATACCCGCGCGAGATGATCGTAAAATTTATAGTTAGCGGGACCGAGCCTCCAGTGCTAGAAAGCGTCAATCCAGCCCCTGCTCCATACAGAGGAACCTTTTCGCCATGTAGATTTATACTCACTGTTCGATGGCTGTTCCTCGGTTGGTAGTACTTCTTTAACTGATGGCATAATTAAGGTAAAACACAAGAGTGATAGCCTTAGAATTATAGTTAATGCAACAAATTGAAAGAAAATGCAAGCTCTGGTATTAGCAGGGTTAAAATGCCTCATTGTTTTTGTGCCCAAATCATGCCTCAAATTCTTATCTCTTATGTCAAAGTTCAAACGGTCAATTCGAACTGCTCAACGTGATATCTCCATATTAAAATGTGCTTGGAGACCAATTTTTTTTTTTTTGGATAGGTACAAAATCATTGATTTTGGATGATCTAGAATTTTTTTGAAAATCAATGATTTTGTACTTATCTAAAAATATAGTAGAAAATTTTCCAAAAATATAAAATTTGGTCTATAAGCACATTTTTACTATGAAAATCATGTTGAACAGTTCGGATCGACTGTTCCTAAAATTGGAAATAAGAATGTGAGGCATAAACATAATTGAGGCATTTTAATCCCCCTCTGGAATATATTCTAATAGCAAAGAAATGAAGAAACAAGAGGTGCAACTAAAAGAGCAGTACCTCGCCGGTAGCAATGGCAATCTCTGAAAAGGCGAGGTTAACAGGGCTAGACCTGACATGAATACCAGACATTCCTGATGGGTTGTACACATTTATTAATAAAGAACAGTTAACTGTCATCATCTTGGTGGGGACACCAGAGTTATCGGTGCCTTCTCCCGCATAAAAGTTATTAACAGCCAGGCTCTGCAATCGATTAACAAAGAAAGTTGCATAGTTCAAGAACATATACATTTGACATTGTTTATTAATTAATCCAACTTTTGTAGTTATTACTAGTAGAATACCAAGAGTACCCGATTTTCATGTTTTTTTTTATTATTAGTAGAATATGGAGAGTACCCAATTTTCATGATTTTTATTTTTCACTAAGTTTGGAACAGGACTTCATATTAGACCATCAATTGAGCCAGGTACCTTACATAAACGGTTGTTTCAAGTGAATAAATAAAACTGAAAAAAAAAAGAATAAACACGCAATAATTAACTAAGCAAAGAAATATACACCATATGAAATACAAAATATACCCTATATTGTAATCCATGTGTTTGGTAGCAATACACGAAAAAATCATATCATAACTCGATACATTGAAATTGGTATACTATTAAGTTAAAAAAAAAATGGTATTGATGAATGAAGCACATAAATCCTAGTAATATACAATAAAGAACACAAGAAACAAATTACCTTGACAATAACATCGGCTTTGTATGGCCGAGCAGCACCCCAAAGGATAAGGCACAAGCATGCAAAGAACAAGATAAAAGCAATGAAAAAGAGAAAAATACGGCAGCGTGTGCTGAGTTTGCCGTCTCCATCAAGCTCGTCATATGATCCCTCCTCCTCAATCACGTTACATTCGGGCCATCCTTTCTCATTCACTGTCTCCTTTCGACCACCACCTTTCCGGAGGTTTCCGGAAAATCGGCTTAGAGATGAAGTCCTGCACACAAAATAAATTTTGTTATTAACTTCTATTAATTAATTATTCATAGATACCAAAACACTCAATGCAGGCAGCAGGTCAGATATCACTATCCATTTATAAATATATATATATATATATATATATCACTATCCAGGCATGTGTGAGCAGTGAGCTTGTCATTTGTGACCTGGAATCTGGGTACTGTATGAATTAATTTCTTTGTAAGTTTTTCTAATTTTCTGCTAGCAGTTTGCCTTATAGCTTTATTTTTTTTTATTTTTACCTAAATATTAATTATTAATATTATTTACATTTTTTATTTTTTGTTTATTATTATTTTCTATATTTTATTGGGGGTTGGGCGTTATTAATCTAATTAAATAGTGTCTCAAATTAAGGTTATAACTTAATAAGGTATGTCCTACCTATAGGCTATATATAGCTGGATTAACTATAATACTGTTAATTAATAAATTCGTCTAAGTAGCAAAAATTCTATTTTAAATTCACAATCTATTTAAGCCGAGTATACAACAGAATAGGAAAAATAAAAAATAATTGGCCTTCACCTTATTATTTTTCAAAACAGGGCAAAGGATTCGTACCGGGAGTGGGGCCCGAAGGACGAAGGATGTGTCGGCGACTCGTTCGGGCTATTGAAAACCGGTGTATCTTGCATTGACGAAGACTTATAGCCTCCACCATCGTGCGAATCACGGGATGGGCTCTGCACATAGTAAGCCTGTGACCGTTTTGGCGATCGAGGCGACGAGGGTGCCAGACTTGTGACATCAGACTCTGACTTGGCATGCATGATTTTCGCTTTTATTGACTGTGATTAATGGTTACTGGTTACAGAGAGGGTTTATCTGCAAAAAAATTGCTTATCAAAATAAAAATTCAGCAATTGGAAGACCTTTATCTTGAAATTATTTTGATAATTAAATTGTAGACCTATAACAAATTTGGCAAATTAAAATTATACATTTAACTTGAACTATACTATAAGGTACTAGATAACAAATTGCACCAAATTTCAGCATTCCTGTATATATGAATTATAAATTAACATGAACAGCTAAATTATTCTCCAGAATTCAAAGAGTAACAGACAAATTGTAAACATATGAGAAAATAAACCCACCGTTTCAACAATTTGCTACTGGAAACAGAGTGTAGAACAGGATTTCTGCATTAGGGGAATTCAATTGAAACAAAAACGCACCAATTAGAGAAGAAGTCCAGCTCTTAAATTTGCACTTCTTTATGGGGGAACAAAATTGAATTGGTGTATTCAAAATTGGGGATAGAATTATAGAGTAGCAGCGAGGGTGGAAGAGAAAGAGAGAGAGAGAGTGTGCTCCTAGTAAAAGAGAAAGCATGGAGAGAAGAAAGGAAAAAGGTGGAAACGCAAGAAACAAAGTCTTGATCTTCTGTGGTACGTAGCAGTAGTGGAAATGATGCTGTCATTGTACTTTGCTACTTTTGATATATATATATGAAGTACGGCTAACATGTTTCCTCTAGCATATTGACAATATGCTTCCGGTCTCTAAAACCTATCGAATCGGCTTCAAACGATAAATCCAAACCGTTCAAACCAATCTTCTCAATGAAAACTTTGTTTACATATAATTTATTTTTAATTTTCGAATTTATTACCATCAAGTCAAGTGGTCAAAATATGAAGGATTTTGTGGGAATTTTAATGCATTATATCCTTCATTTTTTGACCGCTTGACTTGATAGTAAATAAGTTTGAAAATTATTATTTTTTATATAGAAACGAAGCTCTCGTAAAGGAGATTGGTTTGAACGGTTTAGATTTGTCGTTTGAGGCCGATTCGATAGGTTTTAGAGGCTGGAAGTATATCATCGATATGCTAGAGGAAGCGTGTTAGCCGTACTCATATATATATATTTGTCTATTGAATGACAACAATGTTTCTTTTTGGTTACTGACAATATATTTTTGTTTTTAATTATTTGGCAACTTTATATTGTTTAAGAAATATATTATAAACAAAGATATTATTTTCATTCTTTGAGAAAAAATTGTAATAGACATCACTAGTTTTCATGGTATCATTTATATTATTTATATGTTTACAATAATACTGCATTTGAAATAACAAATCGGAATTTGAAAATAATTCCACAAACTTTTAAATTCATATTTGGAATATAATACAGTTAACTTAAAAGGAATTTGTTTTGGTGATGTAAATAATGTATCATATTACTAGAAAACAAACAAAATATTTGAGAAATTTATGAATGATAGAAATATAAATTGTGTATTATATGTAAATTTATAAACTTTCAAACTATATATCTATATATCTAACGAGTTATTCATCAATGATCTTTTAATGATCATTATTTAATATCCACGAAAATTTTTATTATTTGGATTTTGAATCTGCAATCTCTTACACAGAGGACATTGTTTTTGTCACTGTATCAAATACTGATTCTCAAAAGTAAAATATTATTTGAAAATGAACATAAGGAAAAAAAAAATGAATGCGAGGTTCGATAAAAACAATACTTAGTTTATAAATAAACTACAAATTTTACAAAATTTATGATAAACTAATTAAATTGAGATTGCAATCTACATTCTAAGAACCGGAAATTTATGAACATAATCTTGCTATTTCATAGAGGGAGCTAGTTACATACAACAACACCAAAGAATATAAACAGAGAGAATCAATTAAAACAAAGTGCGTCAACCTTTCTATAAGATCTGCTATGGGAAACAAAACAACCAACATGAAACTTTTGGCGGTGTATCTAACATGGATGGAAAAAAACGGCTAGGAAAATCCTGTATTGCTGTTTCGTGTTCTTTATGATGCAGGTGATGGTTTGGTTTTTTTGTCGCTGTCTACCGGAAAGAATTTGAGATAATGAAGGAACCATGAAAAAAAAAGTTTGTTTTTGCATGGACCTGGTTTAAGAGAATTCGAGCAAACACTTCAAACAGTCGTGATAAAAATAAGTTGGTTCACAAGTAGATACATGATCCAAGAGCAAATATCATTCTTATGGCATGAAGGAGCACGAACTGTCGGTCGAGTGCTCTCTCTTCTTTAGATTTTTAATATTGATATTAATTACTGGTTGCTCCTTGTTTAAATTCGATTAAATTTTTGCTACAGGTAGAAGAATATGCTTTAAATAAAATAATCAATCAATTGCACGACGATAATATTGTAGAATCTTTCGAAGTATTTGAAAATTTGGCTATTGGCATGCAAACGAAGTTTGGTTGCGATGGGCTCCATAACTGTCTGATCTGCTTTAAGAGCTGTGTGCACGGATATTAAAGTAATACACAAATATTAAAGCAGATCGGACGGTTATGGAATCCATAGAACTTATTTTGAGTCCAATGTACATCGAGCCCAAACTGCTCTCGCAAATGAAATGCATTTTACAAGTAGGCTAGCTGCTTGTGTTTGCTGAATAAAATTAAAAAATAATCACGCGATATTGCAGATAAATATGTAAATTTTTTAATAAGAAAATGATATTATTTTGTTGTAAATATGAGACAAAATAATGGCAGAGTCGGACTTTTAAATTATGAGAGAGTTAAACGTAAATGACGATTAATTATATAAAATTTTCATATTGTGTATGACTCTAAACTATATAGAAAATCATGCACCACAATTTACGATAATAAATGAGAATTAATTGAACTTCATTTACTATGTATGGATTCGCCTCTAAGACCCAACAATGTGTTGTAAAAACATAAATATAATTGAGGTTAAAATACAACAATAACAATATTAACAACCACCACCAAGCCAGCCTTAATTAGTCCCTAACAAGATATTTTAGGTTAAAATAAAAGAAAAAAATTACAAAACTTGGCCATTTTAAATTCCACATTTTACTTTCTTAAATTTAACATTTAACTATCACGGTCATGGTTTGTGATCGTTTGAACTTCTTCATCTGATTAATGAAAGTTGAGGATTTAATTCTCATTTTTATTAAAAGAAAAAAAATTGAATAATGTTAGTCTACATGTGTGATGCGTCCATTTATTATTTGATGGTTAAATAATAACATCATTAATATTGTCCAGATAATCAAAATTAATAGTGTGTTGATGCGCCATTAATGATTTAATGATATTGCATGTATATATTGATCCTATTTGGTCATCCATCAAAATTCTGTTAAAACTCAACCGTTGAAAGTTCCCATCATATGATGAAAAGTTAAACAAATTCCAAATAAATTTGGTGTGTGTGTGTCTATATATATATATAGTAAAAAAATTACAAAAAATGTAAAATTTGGTCTCTAAGCACATTTCAATATGGAGAACATTTTGAGCGATTCGGATCGACCATTTGAACTTTGGAAATGAAGATATGGCGTGGAGTACAAACACGTTTTACACCATGTCTCACCCTAGTCAATCTCATATCAGTAAAAATTTCTGGACCATCGGATCAGCGATTTTCAAAATGGCTTAATAAATAGTAAAAATTTCCAAAAAATGTAAAATTTGGTCTCCAAGCACATTTCAATATGGAGAACATTTTGAGCGGTTCAGATCGGCTATTTGAACTTTGGAAATGAAGATATGACGTGGAGTACAAACACGTTTTACACCATGGCTCACCCTAATCAATATCTCTCTCGCTCTCTCTCTCTATATATATGTATATATATAAAGAGAGAGGGAGAGGGGGACCCACTTACACCATTTTTTGGTGACACTCAATTACACTCTGTATTTTTAAAATTCAAACCGTTCAACATGACAACATGATGGATATATTAAAATGTGTTTGTAGATCAAATTTTGTATTTTTTTGAACAATATTACCTTAGTTTGAACAAAAATAATAAAATAATTAGAATTTATTTCCTTAGTTTGAACAATATTACCAAATTTAAAGATATATTCAATAAGAAACTGTTTATATATATGTATGTGTCATTGTACTTAATTCTGTACGAGGATTTCTGTAGCCTAAACCCCTTCCAAAATTAAAGGAAAAAAATAACAATTCATCAAAAGGAACTAATCACATAAAAAAGAAAGAACATCAGATCAGTTAATCAGTTAATTGACAAATGAATATTGCTAATTGCAGTTGTCGGCAACAAAACACTATATATGTTGGTGATTAATTTTCATGCAGATCTGATATATATCATTAGTGAAATATTTTGTTGGTTAACCTCATGTTATGGGGCCATAAAAAAAAATATTGAAAGAGACATGACAACAATAGTGCATGTCTGTTTTCTCCTATTAATTTCTATAATAGTTTTTCCCCTCCCCACAAGATATTGTTGTTTCAACTGACGATTACTTGTACTATCCAAAGTCCATGCAAGTTGGTATTATTGGCAAATCAAAATTGTAGAGATATTATAATTGTGGAGTTTGACACATAGCCTACTATGGACTTAAAACACAGGAATATGACATTATAACTACTTCAATAATTAAACGCCCTTATACTATGATAATTTATAATAATTAACCTTACCGCAACTGCTATATATTTCCATTCGTATATTAAGTACATGCATGTCTTGATCTGCTAACGGTTTTGATTAAAATATGGAATTTCAGATTGAACATTAATTCTCCAATTAAATATTCTGATTCTATACATTTTTTTTATGTCTTTTTACGTGTAGAAATATAAATTTATTTAGACAAATACTGATCTTCACATGCAAATTGTATCGTCTTTTTAATTAGTTATGATTTTTTTTCTATTTTTTAAATGACATTTAAGAAATTTTTGAATTGATTGATCATGTCTTCATATCTTTATATTTTTTTATTATCATTTAAGTAATATTGAAGATGTCATTTTGTTTGAGATTTTCTTTTATAAAAATATGTCAAATAGATCAAAAAAATATATGTCACTTAATATGTCATATTTTATTTATGTGTAGATGTCATTTAATATGTCATTTAAGAAATATCATTTGTCCTTTAGTCTAATTTTTTTTTTTTATAAAGATATGTTATTATGTATAAGTTTTTTTTGTTCTCTTATAATATGTTCCTATTGCAATACACGGACACAATACTAGTATATATTAAACAAATGTTTATTGTCTTTCTTTGTAAACAAGTATGAGTCACATATATAAGTGTGGATTTACAATCAAGTAGGAAAAGACGTAATTATTTCTATAATTTTAGTTTTTTAATTATGTATACTAAAATTTAATTAGTTTTTTCTAAAAGTTTTTATATAGTCAGTTCCACGTAAAATACTAAATATATATTTTTATTTTGTAGTTGTAAAAATTTGAGTTCAAATTATATAATTACACATTATGTATTTTATATTTTAGTCTTCACTAATTTAAATTTTTTAGTTCCGCTTCTTTCCATATATTTCAAGTCAAACTACACAACCAGGAACTGAATTTAATTTACCCTATATTATATCTCAAAAAAAAAAAAATACCCTATATTGCTTTTCTTAAGGTTGGCTTTAGCCAAAAATATATTAATAAGAAAAAAAAAAGTATATTTACAAAACACTATTCACAGTAAAAAAAAAAAGTAAATACAAAATAGGTAAATAAATAGAAGACTATTCAAATGGTAGATAAAACCGCAACATATGTGCTCCCGCATAGTCTATCCCATCTCTCCGTCGTTTTTCATTGGATAGTGCACAACCACTAAATGATATATTGTAATAGAAGGAGAGATCAAGTTACAACAAATTTGAGTTATAATAAAATTACAACAATGATTTTTTTTTATTTTTAAAGTCCAAATCGTCGATCCAAACCTTTCAACATAATTATCTAAATAAAATATGTCTGAGATCAAATTTTACATTTATTTATTTATTTTTACTATTTATTAAGACAAGTACAAAATTCAATAGTCTGATGTTGTACTGGGTGAACATGCCCTCCAAATTTGTGGTACATTTGGCACCCGAATGGCACCGTGCATCTTCTCACGTATAGTATTTGAGTCAGAATTTTGTTTTCAAGCATCAACCGGATGAATACCCGAACCTTTAGCAGACCTTCATACCCTATATATTGTTAGTTTGTTGTTACACGGAGAAATTTTTCATCACATAATTTGACAAAAAAGAATGAAAAACTTGTGGAGTTAGAAAACATCAGCAACTCTGTACCTAAATTTCCTAAAAGAAATATATATTTTTGTCAATGGCTCTACAGAAGAAAAAAAAAAATCCCAGTTAAACAAAAATGAACCCAAACAGTTAGAGCGTGTTCAGCTGCTCTATTGTTCCTGTGGGAAAAAATAATTCAGTTCAATTGATTTTTTTTTTCTCGCGTAAACAGTAATGTTTAGTTCAATTCCCGTCCCCATTTTCATTTTCAATGGCCCCGCCAAACAAGCTCTTAATGTACAAATCCATAAGATTGTACGTTAATTTCATGTAATTATAGGTGGCCCACTAGATTAAAATCCAAGGCTCCAACTTACATATGGGTTGGTATTTAGTTAGGCTTAAATTTGTTTGGGTCCAGTGGTTTAATTTTGTGGGTTGAAATTCAGTTTACTCGTTTGGTGGGTTGACTGTTTTATTATTATTTTTTTTCCATGGTGGAAATATATGGGAAGGGATGTTGAGCATAAACTCATAGAGCATTTACTGAATTTTTTTAAATTTGTTGTATTAAAAATAAATAAATTTAAATTTGTAACATTAAATTAATAATTCTCAGAATATAGTACAAATGCTGTTTGAGACCGCGGAGTTAAAAGGTGCGGAGTTCTGCGGTTCTTTTAATCTGGTTCGTTTGTTTTGATCGGACGGACCAGATCAAATCTTGTCTGAATTGAAAAAAAAAATTCCCAAAATTCCCAAAATTTGATCTGGTCCGTCCGATCAAAACGAACAGACTAGATTAAAAAAACTGCAGAACTCTACACCTTTTAACTCTGCAGAGAATACGATTCCACCGCGTTTTATCTCCAATGAAAAATGCTGCCCCAAGTTGCATTTTTTCTTTTGGAGAGAAACGTGGTCCTAGCTAGGATGTGTTTTATTTTGTATATTTATTGGTGTGGGGAGCATAAATTCGGCCGTGCACTATTTTGTACTATTTTTTTTACTGTTTGACCTCCTCTCTTTCTCTCTGATTTTTATTGTGTTGTTCTTCTTGTCAACTAGATTATATTTTTATTTTCAATTTTGCTTTCCAAATTTAAATTATTTAGACAAAATATGGATTAAATTTATGATATGTAATTTATAAATTAATAATATTGTAGTTAATACAGGTCAAATCTACTTAAGGTTTACATATGTGTATATTGTAACCTAGGCTAATTATAATGGATGCACATCAAATTAAAATTGTCTTTTAGTGAATTGTGGCATATCAATTAGTGAAAATGTAGATTTTACAACCGTTAATTAAAAGGTGAAGGAAGCACAATGCAGGTGCTTCTTTTTCCCCCAAAATCATATTTGGGCCAAGAAAACAGCCCAGTAACTTTGGGCCGAAATTCTGTGCGCTGTGGTTGGCATCTTTGTTCAATTACATTCGCCCAAGAGACATATTGACTTTCACTAGACTACCTTTTTTCCTTACAAAAGTTTGGACTTGATAGTCTTTTACTCTTTTTTGAAGATTGCTGTAATTTTTTTTTTAAGTTGGTAGAGAATTAATTATCTACAAATTAAATATATATAATATAAATTAATACAAAGTACGTTAATGAAACAACACAAATCTCAATAGAATTAAAATAGAAGAAAACGAATTTAACAGATATGAATACAAATACTAACAAAAAGAAAAGAGAAAAAAGTACAAAGTAAATTAACATAGCATTCTTTCAATTAACTGCATTTATTATACACTTTCTTAGGATCCAAATATGCTGCGATTCTTCATTGTGAACAGTGTTCCTAAAATTCCTACTTTTTCAAATTCAATTGTTGAATTGTTTTGAGATTTGTGCATAGAAAAATAAGCTGTTTCGAAATACGTGCACAAAAAATATTGGACAACTGGATTTGAAAAACAGAGATTTTAGGAACACTGTTCCTCAACTTTGGATCGCAGCAGATGTGAATCCCACTTTCTTAGTGTTTGCATGAAATATAAAGGTTTTTTAATTGCCAATGACAATGCTTGCTGTAAAAATGATAGAAATGATTGCATATATTAATTAAACAGATAAAAAAAATGATAGAAATGATTGCATATATTAATTAAACAGATTAAAAAAAATGATAGATGTGCATGATTGTTGATATTTAACAAGTATTAAAATTAAATTAAATTACTTCTCATGCTTGCCAACAATATCTTTTACATATATTCAGACATTCTTCTCAAAACCTTTCTACATTGTCAAAAGAACAACGAATTATATATGAGAAGATTACAATTTAATTGAATATTCGAATCTTATTTGTAATGTAACCATTCATATATATATATATATATATGTAATATAAAAAGAATACATAAACTGAATACAAAATACACTCAATTAAGATGCATAGCTACACATCCCGTATCGGCAAACGCCGTGCTTCTTGCACTTGTTTCTGCACGAACCGCAATTGCTCCGATCATACATCACACTGACACACTTCCCGCTACAGCAAACCCAGCCGAACTTGCACTTGTTCCCGCATTTGCCGCAGTTCAAGTTGTCGGTTTTCACATGAACACATCTCTTGTTGCAGCAGTCATGCCCAGGGCTTCCTTTCAGATGGCACATTTTCGGGTACTTGTTGCATGTCAGAGGACTTCTAGGGTTGTAGTAGTTTGCCAGAAAGCGATGATTTTGTGTGATTTCAGATTCAGGATTATCTGCTTTCAGTACTGTTTTGGCATCTGATACTAATATATGGGATACGAGAAGGAAAAATGCTAGTACAAAAGTGATGATTTCTTTTGGCATTATATATAGTGTGTTAAGTTGTACGTACATGAACAAAAAAAGATGCAAGGAAATGGTGCCAGAGATACAACTGACAAGGTAATTAGGATATATATATAGAGAAGCTAGCTAGAGAGCTTGAATACAAAACAGTTGACCTAAAAGTTTGGTATGGATCGAGTTGAATTTCTACAGATATTTATAATCATTTTTCCTTTTATTCTCTGAGAAACTGACAAATTTATTCTTCTGGCACAAGGAAAGTTAGGCCTGCCAACGAATATGTCCGTATGCATTGAATTTTGTGAAATATATTTACATTTTTTTTTGAGAGAACATTTAGAGTAATTTTGGTAAACTAAATTAAATATATATTTATATATGCTCGGTTTGATACATTATGGTTTAGTACTGGCTTTTTTTGGCCATTAATTGTAAATCCCGTGGGTTTTATCTGATTCTTCTTCTTTTTTCATTATATTCTTCTATTAATATCGCCTTTTCAGTTATTTGACATTTTATTTCATACAGTGCCATCTCCAAAATTTCATCATATTTACCTGAAATTTGCAAAAATAAAAATTCAATGATATATTTATCGGTAAAATTCGGATATATATAATGATAGGAGAAGGCTCCGAAAAAAAAAATTCAACAATATTATATTTAGTTTGTAGTTCATCCATCCCTTATTTCAGAAATAATTTCCAGATTTGAAGTGTGATAATTTTCTAAGGAGCGGCATCTTAATACCCATAGAAATGCTCACATACCATGGCTTTGACTTTTGACGATACAAGACAGCAGTCTAATCTACAGAAGGAAATTTGTCATGGCGTGACTAGTTACGGAATATCACGTTATGTTAACGTCACGTCACGTGTTTTGATTACGTGACGTGACTCGCGTGTCGCGTGACTTGACCGCATTCGAACGAAAATTACATGTCACGCAAACCAATCACGTCATGTCATGTCACGGTATGAAACATAGAGTATCCAACTTTTTTGGTATGTATAGAGTATTTAGATTTTCCTTTTAGTGTAGGTTCAGTGATACTGGTACTCATATAGTACTGATTTTTATTTTCTCTAGTTTAGTCTAATACATGTTTGTAATTTGAAATTTTAAAGTAATGTCAGATGCCTAACAGTTTTTTCTAAA
Source organism: Carex cristatella (assembly GCA_024447775.1). Classification (NCBI taxonomy): domain Eukaryota; kingdom Viridiplantae; phylum Streptophyta; class Magnoliopsida; order Poales; family Cyperaceae; genus Carex; species Carex cristatella. Next base: position 1,823,601 of record JAJHPF010000028.1, on the reverse strand, counting down.
AAAAATAATTTTTGCACCATTATTTACTTATTTAGAATTTTCCATATTTTTTATTTTATTTTTCTAAATTTTCAACAATTTTAATTAAAATATAAACAAAATTGACATGACTAATTTACGTCACGACACGTCATTTGACCAAATCACGCCATGTTTGTCACGTCACGTATTTCCTCCTACTACGCTCATTTTCTACAAAACACTGTTGAAGAAATTTGTATTATGTTATTAATTAAAATGCTTATTCAGTGATGTGATGAAGTAAATTTAATAATTTATAAATTTTTGCCTATGTCTTCACTGAAATTTAATTTATAATTTACATGAAATCGTTTGAGTAACTTGGGATCTCATTCCTGAATGTGCCAAGTCAAAACCTCAAAGGGGCTAGGTACCTTAATTAGGTGATATAAATACAGGTGAGGGTAGAGAAGAAAATACATGATACGCCGTGACGTGATCAACTTTTTTTTTCACGTGACATGACTGAAAAGATGGCGGATGGTCATGTCACGCGTAGTCACGCTGTAATCATACGTGACGTGATACGCCGTGACGTGATCAACTTTTTTTTTCATGTGACATGACTGAAAAGATGGCGGATGGTCACGTCACGCGTAGTCACGCTGTAATCATACGTGACGTGCCGTAAATTAGTCATGTCAATTTTTTTTTATATTCTAATTTAAATTATTGAAAATTTAGAAAAAAAAATATGAAAAATTCTAAAATAAGTAAATAATGCTGTAAATATTTTTTTATGAAAGGCCGTTGAGCATCTGACATAATTTTAAAATTTTAAGTTACAAACATTCATTAGAATAAACTAGAGAAAATAAAAATCAGTACTACATGAGTACTAGTATCACTGAATCTACACTAAAAGAAAAATTTGAATACTCTATACATATAAAAAAAATTAGATACTCTATGTTTCATACTGTGACGTGACGTGATGTGACTGGTTCGTGACGTGACGTATAATTTTTGCTTAAAAGAGGTCACGTCACGTAATCGACTCACGTGACGTGACGTGACTAGTCATTTGGTGACAAATTTTCTTCTCTAGATGAGAGTCAGGGATGTGTTCGTATGTCATAAAAGATCTCTAAGCAGACAAGGGGGCAAACTCACATGTAACCAAAAATCAGTACTCTTTCTAAATTTCGAGTTTTAATAGAAATATATCGGTCGCCCCTGTCTAAGAGATAGATTAGATGTCCAAATGTCATACTAAGGAGATGGGAGTCATGGAGCCCACGGTCTAGAATCCAGAGAAAACACTGGAGTGGAGAAAATACTAGGGCTGGATATCCATAATTTGAAACCGGATGAATGAATTTAATATTGATTTTAAATATTTTAAATAATTTTTGTAAGTAAATATTAAATATCAAATCAACCAACTATATAATATTCACAAGAGATTTTATTATCATGATTTCAAACTAAATATTTTTAATAATTAATCCATTGAATGTGTTTTTTGAATCTTGAAAGAATACCAACTTAATTTTTTGGATTCATATTTGTTTTTTTTTTTTTGCAGGTAATCTAATTCATTATGAATCCCATAAATAATATGGATAAAGAATTTTTCATAGGTTTTTTTATTTAGTAATGACTAACGAGATATACATCTATCATTTTAATTTTATCTATATTATCTACTGTTTAATAGAAAATAATTTTATGTCATATATTTAATTAATTATAAGTACGTTCTCAAATTTTAATTTTTAATGGAAAATTATTACAATATTCATTCAAATTATGAGATTATATTGCTATTTTAATTAAAAAATAATTCCAATCCGAATATCTGCTAATTAAGATGGTGGATGTGCATTCACATTGATATTCTCTTATTCTAATTGAATATAGATTTACTAGTATCGTGCCCGTACATTGTAACGGAAACATATTATAAGAACAGTAAAAAAAAATAATAATATTTGGTTCTGTGTATATAGGGAGATATTGTTTGTGAAAGAAAGAAGCATTAGAAAGAACCCCACTGTATGTACCGCTCCATCATAGAGATTACCAAATAATCCCGTTGAGCTGTCCTAAAGTTGATTTTTATTTATTTCTTCTTTTGTCATATACTCGTATTAGAATAAAAAAAAAACATTTAAAGAATTTTTAATAAAGATCACGCAGATGGCATATCCGAGTATCCGACAGCAAGAACCTTAGTGGTGTATGGTTAGATTCCATTTTCTTGTAATATAGAAGCCTAAATTTGTATGTTTTCTTCATCTTTTTATTATACAATGGGTAGTTGAAGATTTAAATTCCTATACCAGAAATACTCAACTTATACAAGAGCCTAAGATACACAAAGATTTAAATTCCTATACCACATTCATTTAAGGCAAATGCTTCTATGGACATTGTAGTTACAAAGATTGTATCTATAGATTAAGAAAATGTAATTCACTCAAAACAGTTGAGCTGAAAAATAAGAAACAAGAGAATAAAAAGGAAAATGAAAATAAAGGGACAAAAAAAAAAAAGAGAACAAAAGGAAAAATTGCATGCATGTCCCTCAGCATATCTTTTTGAGCTCTGGTGCAATATTTATATTGTAACCAGATCAATACTAATTATATAGGAAGAAATTTTCTTTAAATTTATATAAAAGAAGGAAACAATATAGTCAAATCTTCAAAGCACTTGATCCATTTGGCAAAAAAAAAGAGCTCACTAGAGTCAAGGGCAAAATTGTCATGACTCAAGAATAAACTTCTACCCTCATAGTCTCATACAATGTGCTAAGCAATTGATGGTTGTAAATATGAGAACTGTTCGGTGTTGTTTGTAAATAAGAAAACACACTGTGTAAATTACATAGGAGAAAAGGACCACGTACCACCAAACACGAGCGGCACTGAAAATACCCTTGCCATCATAAACAATGATGCCATCCTTGTTATATATGCCATGTGCCGACATAGCTGCTGAAAATGCTTCTTCTGATGGCAACATGCATGTGTGGGAGCTATTTAAGAAGAAGGTAACATGTGAGAAGTAAACAAATATTAACTACAAAACCTTTCTTTCTTCCAACATGTAAAAAAACTTTGTAAACAGGTATTTCTAGCAGTGCTAGCTTCGCTACTTTTGACCAACTTGTGCAGATCTTTATTTTTCTCTACTTGCCTAATTATTGTTTCTCATAAGTTGATGGTTTAGAATAAAGACAATCGAGGCCAATGAAGAGTGAAATGAGGCAAAACTAAGATAAACTGAGGCTAAATTCAGGGTACAATGAGATACACTTGTATCATGCCAGAATCTAATAACGTATCATAAGATCACCTACCAGTATCAGCCTCATAAATCAACCTATGCTGCTGCACTAATCATCTTAGCTTAATTAAGGCAAATGCAAAGCTCAGTTTCAAATGAGAATAAGCCAGGTTAAATTAAACTGAGAATAAACTAAGATAAATTTTGGTCTGATTGAAGAACTTAGATAATTGGTCTCAATTATTTTTTAAGTTGGCCCATAATAAACACCAGAATCAACTACTTCTGTTTTTATGTTCTTCCTCTTTTGTGTAACTTAAGTGAAAAAGAGTACTAATCGTGAGTTCTAAGTTCTTCAACTTCATAAAGAATATGGAGCTGAAACAGAAAAAAGAGAACAAAAGGAAAAATTGCATGCATGTCCCTCAGCAAACACACACACACACACACACACACACACACACACACAACTATGCAGTCCTTAGAATCGCGTGGACTACATAACTCCATTTTGACCTACCGCTGATAGTTCTATAGTCGTAAACATCAGCAAAAGCACTGGCTGATATGAATACTGGTACCTAAAGGGTGCCTATGTTGGATATTCTACAGACTTAAGTGCATAACTCTGACAGAAAACCTCAATACCTTAACCTATAGCCACATACAATTCTATAGCCAAATAGTATGGCCAACAAACAAAAGGTAATATATGTGTCAAATTCGATATGGTCTTTCCTCATGTCACTGATAAACTTACAATTGTAACCCAGAAAATGCAAAAAAAGTGTATGGTAATAGTTTCACTACCTTCAGTTACATTTCCAAAGTTGTTGAATGCTTCCTTAAGGGATTGATCATCAGTGTCACATGACGGGTCTGTTTAAAGAATGCACATGAAGACATCATTGAATACATGCATAGAATACAGTTAGATTGTGATAAACTAAGATTTGAGATGTAGTGCCAATTCTGGTTTGATGTTTATTTAATATAAGATATCAGGCAGCAATTCTGCCAAGACTCATCAAAAAAAAAAATCTGATTGAGAAATGCACAATTGAATTGAGAATACCCCCAGACATCTTTATTTTGAGAAAGTACTAAACAATTGACTTGAGAAAATACTCTCAAAATTTAATTAAGAAGATTAAGGGACATCGGACCTCAAATTTCACAAGGAGATGACAATGCTTGATCGACTACATTCTCCTTTTTGAACAAAACCACTACCGAGAAAGAGGAGGACGAATTAGAGAAACCAGATCTTGCATAGTCCATATCCATTAAGACTCGTGGGTATGAACCTATTGCCGCCCTGCATAGTTGAACCCCCAATAAAAAATAAATCAAATGAATCAACCGTATTCAATCTAAAATTGACAAGAAGATTAAAAATTTCTAGAACAAGCATTTACCACTTGGCTATTGAATTTTGATTGACATGAGTTTTCACGAGAAAGAATTCGGAGACGGAGAGGAGAGACGTGGAGGCGGAGGGCTCTACCGTCAGCGGCTGCTGCTTGTTTTTCCACCCATGGAAGATCTGCCATGCCGAGCACTGTGAGCATATCTATCGTCTCTTTGTCGACCAAGCGCTCATGAACCGGTGATCATTGTTGCGCAAGTGCTTAGAAGAGGAAGGAACTTTTCATGGGTGCGATTGGAGAAGAGAAGGAACCGAAGAGATCTGATAGTGGAGTACTATTGTGGGCTGATTTTTCTGTGGTCTTATGTGTAGCGAATTTGTCTGTGACTAAATTTAGATTTCTACACGAAAAACAGACGCATTTAATTAAAAGAAGCCAGATATTTAATTGAAGGGTTCAGATTCAATCCGATTTTAGATCCATCAATCACAGTCGTTGCAGGACAGGGACTCCAAGATGCTTAATATATAATGGAGATATATATTGGGATTTAAAAACTTTAAACAGACTTCATTTGTTTCATTTTAGAATTCAAAACGAATTCGATTCCTTCAAATCCTAAATTTTTAAAATTCCGATTTCTTAAATTTGTATTTTCATTTTATCACAATTAGAAAGGAAATTTGGAAAATAATTCACTAAACTTTCCATTTACATAAAATACTAGTGGCAAATACAAGAGATGATAGGGTTAGGCTTGGTAGGGTCGCACCACGTGAACATTTAGGTTCGGGTCAGGTCAAATTTGAGTTTGACTCAGTGTGTCATTTCATGTCACAACCTTTACAGAAATGGATCATCTTGAGATTTGGAATCTATGAGATTTGGAATCTAGTTAGATTTATAATCAAATCGAGTGTACAGGCACTCAGGCAGGAAATTTTTTATCTATATAAATTATAAAATTCTGATAAACACAAATAGAAAGAGTATTTTGATTGCAACAAATGTAGTAAGATCAGAATTAGTAATGCTGATCCATGATTTCCTTTTAGTTTTTTTTTTTCTGCACAGAGAATTTGCAAAAAAAAAAATATGGATCATGAACAGTGATTCTGATTCATAAAAAAATTGATTTTCAGCGGCACAAAACTCTTGTATCTATAAAAAAAACAATAGTTATAGAGAGTTTTGTGCCGCAGAAAATCAATCTATTTATGGATCGGAATCACTATTTACAATCCATAATTTTTTTTTTTTTTTGCAAATTTTTTGTGAAGTTAAAAAAAATTAAAAAAAATTCATAGATTGAAATCACTGACTCCGATCATACTATATTTGTTGTAATCAAGGTATTCTTTCTATTTGTGTTGACCAGAATTTTATAATTTCTACAGATAAAAAATTTCCATACAGGGATACCATAGGATATTTAAAATTTACAAAAAAATAAGAGTGAGACTACGATACTATGATTTCCATATGAAACTTGGGGATTAAATTTTACTTATTTTATTGTCTTTTACTATTTTTTTTACATAGATAAATATCACTTATTTCGAACGCTTCCAAATTTTTAGATCGAGTCATTTTCTACCTATCTAAAATAATAGTAAAACAATTAAGAAAAAAATATTTGATTTTCAAGTATATTCTCTCATATAGAGATAATCCAAATGTGATGTGATTGAGAAGTTTTGACTTGGTCCTTGTTTTGTAAAAAGAATGACTTTGATGTTGAAACAAATTAATCATGACATTAGTGAGAAAGAGGTCAAATATAATTATATAGAGATTATGTGGATCAATTTAGATAAATTATTTGAATTTTGAAAACAAAAATATGAAGTCATAGTACAGACCAAACGTACGCTATATATAGCACCGTAGTCTCACAAAAAACACATAAAATTATAATATCAACAACGTTGGGAAAATTTTATAAAATATCTCTCCTTTAAATTTATTAACAAAATATTTATGTAGAACTCAATTGAATTATGATATAATAATGTTATTTTGTAATTATAACACAATAAAAGTACGAAAAACTGAAAAACTGAAAACAATGATTTTAAGAAAATCTGAAAATTGTAACAGTGATTTAAAAATAGTGCTTTTTATTAAATAAAAAATAGTAAAAAATTCTAAAAAACTATGATTTTTAAAGAGTAATTTTTTTCATAAAAATGCAAAATTTGGTGTCCAAGTACATTTAATATGGAGATCATATTGAAAGGTACAGATCGACTGTTTGTACTTTGAAATTGAAATATTTTAGTAGAAAGTAAAACAACCTCTTTACTTACCAAAATACCGTAGCCCCACTCAGAATATAATATTATTATAAATTTATAATAAAAGCCTTCTTTTATTAGTTAATTTATGTTTTATCTACCAAGTTTCATTAGATTTAATTCCTTAAATTTTATGTAACAATATTATTAACGGTGGTACATATTTAGTAACCTCAGAGCTAGAACTTGACTTCATGACTAATTAATTTTCTCCAGTCTTACTGTAGCTTTACTGTTGCTTAACAATCCTAGAGCTTCTTCGTTACTTTATATATCAACAATGTAAAAGCTCTGGTAAAATTTCTCTTTTAGCCTTTTTTTTTTCTCTAATTTCGATGTAGTTCCTTGCACATGAATGGACTTTACTATTTTACCGCAATGGGAATGCGTATCAAGTGCATAGAAGCCTGTACAGGTACCACCGGTACACCGATGACATTTACTGCGCATTTACATCATTTTTGCCATGGAGTTAAATATCTCAATTAATGGCTTCATAGGTCTCAACTACCAACGACCTAGATATATATCTAACCGCTAAATGTTTTAAAAGTTATTAATTATCCTTAATTTGCACGCGGGCCTCTATGTTGTGACTTTTCAGTAAACCAAAGGGACAAAAGTGTAAATGATTGTTTGTATTTTCATCGCTGAAATTGGGTTCGAATTTGAAAATTTGTAGCAGACATGTTTTTTCATGAAAATTGGTGTAACAGAGCAATACAAAATATATACATATTTTATCTTCACTGATAGCTATAAATAGTCTACATATGAATTAAATAATTTCTTGATTACACAAAGTTTTGTTTGTAGTTTCTTCATTTACAATACAACAAATAGATGTATGTAATTAACTTATGAACTATCAAGCACAAATATCCCTACCAATTTTCTTACTCTATCATACCCAAACAATGCGACCTAATGCATGTTCTATGAAGGATCCGAATTTGATGAAAGCCGAGATGAATGAACAGAATTCCTGAAATTCCTGTAATCCGGATCCAGCTGTCGAACTGTTCCGAGATACGTGCACAGAAAAAGTTGAACGGCTGGAATCTCGAATTTCAGCCGATTTAAATTCGTTCTATGAAAGCATAGTCCAGACCAGTTCACATTTTCTCTGTCCTATTTTTTAAAAAAGGCACTTCACAATGGGTTTCATTTCATGCAGCGAACTCAGATATTTACACAGAAAATCTCACAGTGAACTTGGATTCAACAAACCCCACATTTAATACCTCCTTCAAATATATCAAACCCAAAGCCCAGTAGCTCCAAGACAGTTCAATCTAGTGATTTGGTAAGATGGAGGTGGCAAGTGCAATGCTTTTAGTCTTCTTCATTACATTACACATGCATACTGGACAAGCTTCCCCGGCTTCTCTGAAGGTGGGGTTGAAGGAGACACCAAGTATGCTTGTCTTCGGTGACTCGACAGTTGACCCGGGAAACAATAACAAGCTTAGAACGAGTGCTAAGGCGAATTTTGCACCATATGGGATGAACTTCTTTGGTGGTCAGCCTACTGGGAGGTTCTGTGATGGAAGATTGGCAACTGATATCCTAGGTAATTGTATAAGCATACCAATCGGCCGGTATGGTTCAAGCCCGGTACCATATAAACACTAAATCCCATAGTACTGTTTGCATATAAAACATCACCCTGAGTATACTGGTCTGGTTATATATTTTTGTCTAGTTTATTTTAGTTTTAGTTTTAGAAGTATTTATTTCTTCTTTATGTTTGTTACTTCTTGTATTTTGGCTGCGCAGCTGACAAATTGGGAATTGCGAAAAGCATTCCGGCTTTCTTGGACAAAAATTTGACCCTAGAGGAGGCCAGGTCTGGTGTTAGTTTTGCATCAGCTTCCTCTGGATATGATGAATCCACTGCCACAACTTCAGTATGTATATTTGTTAATTATAAAAGGAAAATTCTTTTACATACATTTGTTTAACTTATGCTTTCAATTGTCCTCTGAAACTCGAATTAATAATGTATTGTTTAATTTCTTCATATACCAGTACCAGTACCAGCATTAACTGGTAACTATTCCTGGGTAGTTAAAGATAGATGCTCCCCGAAACTCAATTAATACTTTATTATTTTAAGAAAGAAGTAAAATAAGACATATTAAATAAAAATTTAAACAGCACTTTTGCTGAGCACAATCTACAAAATACACTAATTTCAGTATAACAATCATTCGGCGTTGGTTAAACTAATTCAACTTGTTCCTCCTTACAACTTCCTTGTAGAAAGTTCTACCATTCTCTAAGCAAATAGAGTATCTGAGGCATTACAAGCTCCATCTGAGAAAAATGGTGGGACCCTCAGAAGCAGAGAAAATTCTAAACACTGCAATTTTTATTGTGAGTGCTGGTTCAAATGACCTCATGAAAATTGCCATTGCAAAACAATCGACCAATGTCAGCATCCCAGAGTACAAGAGTTACTTGATGACTTCCATGGTCAAATACTTAAAGGTTATCTCAGAGAATCTTTTTTTTTTTTTAATTTAGATCAGATAATTTTCTTACTGACATTGTTGCAAAGATTTTTTACACTGCTGTTTAACAATAGGATAAATAGGCAATCCCAGATATGCTTTTAAAGTTCAGAATGATTATATCTCGGTTAATTAAGTATAACTCTGTCAAATAATGATGAATAAATTATAAGAAACTATGATTTTTTGTAAAAGCATGAAATAAGTATAAAAAATTTTAAAGTTAAAAAATAATACCTTACCATGCATAACTTTTTAATTTTGAAATAATCAATTTGATTTTACTACAATGGATCCAGGATATGCATAGACTTGGTGGCAGGAGATTTGCTCTTGTTGGTGTTCCTCCAGTCGGTTGCCTTCCGATTGTCAGAACTCTTTCTGGAGCAGATAAATGTGTTGATGCATTAAATGATTTGGCCGATTCATTCAACTCACAGCTAATTGCACAGCTTGGAGTTCTCAAGAAGAATCTTGGAGTCAAGACTGCTTATTTGGATGTCTATACTGTCATGAGCGAGGCAGCCAAATATCCTGAAAAATTCGGTACCCGTTTAATGATTATTTTAGTTTCAGATTTGCACCATCTTATTCAACATTCAAATTTGGTATAAATACTTACCAGTTGCACAGGAAAGGTGGTTCAGTTCACAGTAAATAGGAGGGGGATTGTATTGTACTTCAATTAATGGTTAATGCTTTAATAAATTTTGATAAAATATTTTTTATTTGAATTGAAGGTTTGATTGAATCATCCAAGGGATGTTGTGGGACTGGTATGATAGAGGTAGGAGAATCATGCAAAGGGCAGAGCACATGCAAGGATCCAAGCAAGTATATGTTTTGGGATGCTGTTCATCCAACGGAGAAAATGTATCAGATTATTATCAACAATGTTACCATGGGATTATACAGAGATATCCTGAATTAGATTAGAGTATTTATCATATCTCGCCTCTATGTAAACCTTCCAATTATAATAACTAACTGGTTGCAGTGAGTCTTGCATTTGCATATACAAAAGTAGATCATTAGTTGAGATCATCCATTTAAATTATATGTTTTCTTTATTGGGCATTTCCAATTCTATCGGGTTCTCTGCTATCTATCGGGTTGTCTGTCTGACCCGTTTGCTGCTTCCAAAGCTGTGAATATAGTACCATAATTTAGTAATCCCATAGTACATAGAAATTTATATAATTATTTTTAATATATATCTGATAATTTATTGAGTTTGAATATGATCTTAACAAAAAATTCGTCTTATTAAAATCTTATTTAGATATTAGACTATTCGAATTTGAAATCCGTTAAATATGTAATAGATAATGTTATTTTAATATATTGTGAGTATTTTTTTAAATAAATATATCACATATGTATAAATATTAAATTATAACTAGTCATATATACTGTGAGAATGCGTCTTTCTAAATTCTAATATCGGAGCAAGCAAAAAAAATTATTTGATTATATTCAGCTTATACAGCCACTTGCAAGCAATGGTGGAGAATGCAAATTGTGTTTAGTTGAGGAGAGCAGTTTGGGTCCGATGAGCTCCATAACCGTCCAATCCGCTTTAAGATCCGTGCACACGGATATTGAAGCAAATCCACACGGATCTTAAAGTGGATTGGGTCCGATGGGCATCGGACCCAAACTGCTCTTTTAGTTGAGATTGGAACTTAACACTTTGCTCCAGTATCGATTTACTGTTGAAAAGCAACTTGTTGATTGTTTAGTCAAGAAAGCTGATATATATGTAATTGCTGAGATCAGAATTTTTACTGGTTTCAATATGGATGCGAATAGTAATAGAAATAATCGAAGATTAAATAGGATTTTGTAATTTACAGTTTCATGTCGCAATGAAACGGATATATATGTCTTTTTTTTTAAATAACATAAAATATGAACTCTATTACCTATTATGGATTTCAAGTAGGGGTGAAAATGGTATGGATAATATCCGATCCGCATTCGATCTATATTTGAAAATTTAAATGTGGATATCGATATCCGAATATCCGTGTGGATAAGAATACTAATATGATTTTACAGTTCAATTATCCGTATTCAAATAGTAGATATATACCATATATTTTAATATATATTATGAAAATTTTATGTTATTCACTATATATTATAATTATATAAGAGTAGAACTAGGGTGCTCTTAGGAGTACCAAACTCCTTTGTACTCTTAACTCTAAAACTTATCGGATTGACTTCGAACAACGAATCCAAACCGTTGAAATTCTTCTACCTTGCGAGTGATTCATCTACATGTGAAAATTTTAAAGTTTCGAATTAATTTAGTATAAAGTCAATGGTCAAAAGGCTTCTAAAAAATGGATGCATTAAAATTAATTTAGAAACCTTCTAATTTTGACCACTTGACTTTATACTAACTTAATTTGAAACTTTAAAATTTTCACTTGTAGATGCATCACTCGTAAGGCAGAAGGATTTCAACGGTTTAGATTCGTCATTCGAAGTTAATCCGATAGATTTTAGAGTTAAAAGTACAAAGGAGCTTGTACTCCTAGGAGCACCCTAGTTCTACTCATTAGATAAATATTATGAACTTTAATATTTTTTATATTATTTTAATAAATATTTGATCTAGTCCGGATTTGTATCCGTATTCGTCCGATGTGTCTGATATCCGCTCCATATCCGTATTAGGAAAATAAAAAAAATATGGATATAATTTTACCACTATCTGCTCCGTATCCACTCCGTTTTCACCCCCAATTTCAAGCCCTAATTTTAGACTTTGGGCCATTTTCTAGAGTCCAAGAGAAAATTGCGGTAGGCGGTAATATGCAAATTTTAAAATGAGATTATTTTTTTATATATATAAACAAGTATGCGATAATATGTGATAATGTGTGGTAACTGCGGTAGGCGGTAATATGCGGTAATGTGCGGTAGGCGGTAAAATGCGGTAATGTGCGGTATGCAGTAATATACGGTAATATGCGGTATCATAAAAACAAGTATGCGGTAATATGCAGCCGAATATATGATAATAATAATATGCGGTAGAATATATGATAATAATAATATGCGGTAGTACGTAATATGCGAAACGGCCTATATTGACCGAATACAAATTTCTGTACGAATTACAATCGAATACATATGCAGTACCATAGACCGCATTTTACTGCACTGAAATATATGTTATAGACATACTAACCGGCACCGCGCAATGCAGGTTACTATTGCAAATTTCAAACTATACAAAATAACAATATACACAGCGGTATAAATAGATCAAGAAGTTATTTTCCTGCTTATGGTAAGCTTTCAGATCATAGTGATAAATTTTAAATTTCAGCTAAATTCATTCATTATAATACTTTAGCACCTCATATATATATAAGCTTGTTTTAATTGCAATTATGGGTACATGAGATAACAAAATAAGTGAGAATTTAGGTGTATTCTGGTGTCCGGAGAACTCACTAATTTGAATAGCTGTATGATACATACAACAAAGAACTTTAGTTTAAACTTCATTGATTTCCAAGAGCACTCTCTGGATTTAGTAAATCTCAAGAATTATAAAAATAGATGTGAATACAAAACCCCGAAGAAAATTTTCATAAACTATAGATAATTCAAGAAGAAGTGATCTCAAATACAAGTGAAACAATTAGCCCAACCTAATAACGTAAATTTGCACATTTTCATGTTACATATAGTAGTATAGTACGGTACTGATAAATTATTCCAGAATCAATTACATATTACCAGCACAATAGCAAGAGAATTAAATACACAACAACCAGGTTCAATTCAATAGTCAGCTTCGTATCACTGGAGAATACGATATCAGGGTACTGATCAAAGTATAGCGTGGACTGGTCAACATCAAAGATCATTTGTCGATCGAGTTGTGCCATGCTGCCTATCACCGAAAACCCTTGTGATGAGGTTGGGAAAATTGCTACACATTCTAAGCCAGCATCATCATCTGTTACAACATAGTTTTCTTTTCTCAAAACCATTTGAGCATATCCAGAATATCCAGAAGGTGCAGAGAAGGACAGAGTCAGATTGGGCCAGTGCATGGAGTTGCCATAGCACATGTCGAAGCTGTTACTTGGATTGGCTACTGGTTGCCCTATCTGAGACATTATCTCGCTCTTGACTTTCTCATAAGCCGGTTCTGCCAGTAGTGTTACTGGAATAATTGTATCCAGGATCACACCATTAGCGAAATCTGTTTCTGGATATATTGCGACATACTTGTTTCCAAATGATATTTGGGTCAGTTCAACAAAATACAAGTGCGTATAGTAATTTGGATACCCAATTAGCTGTGCAGCCTGGAGACCATTTCTTGATACTGAGGAAACGCTGTCGCCTAATAAGATGGAGCTTTTTCTGGTACTGTTGTATGAAAAGAAATATGAGAATTTCATAGTCCGAAGATTGCTTACAATAGAGTACGAGCTCAAACTGAAGCTTATAATGCCTATGGGACTTGCCGAGTCACTTGCCCCCTTCGATGACCCCTCGAAATAACTATCCAGATAGCCAATATTTGAGAATGTGAATCTGTCTGACACAAGGTAGTAGCCCTGATAACTGTTCCAAAAGATAATAATTACAAGTTATTGTTTGTATTGATGGACATCTAATTGCTTTGTTTTCCATCTTTTAGTCTTATTTTTGGAAGAAAGGGTAACTGGAGATGGATATATAAAAATTGGTGGTACAAAATTGAAGGGATAAAAGGGTTAATTTTTGGGCGATAATAGAGACAGAGTATCTTTATTATTAATAAAGTACATTTATTTTATGATATATACACATAAATTTTCTGGCAACTGTTGTCAGCGATGTTCAAATACAAAGACATTAAATTTATAAATTTGTCCTCCATAATTTGGAGATGCTATATACCAATTTGATCCAATTTGAAACTTGTTTATGCATGCAGTCATCAAAATATCCACTAAATTTTAATTTTAATTTGTTTCAATACGGATGGCAAAACAATTTTCTAATTGGATCAAATTGGATACACACTCTTCAATATGATGGACAATGCCTCTGTGATGAATGAATAATTTAAAAAAAAAGAAAGAAAGAAAAAAATAATATGTCCAAAAATCCAATGATATATATTTAGGAGTCTAGCTAGTATGATATTAGTGTCATTTTAGCCTATATAACACCAACTTCAAAACCTACCGAATCAACTTCAAACAGTGAATCTAAACCGTTCAAACCGATCTACTTCATTAGTTATGCGTTTACATGCAAATTCTATAATTTTTCGAATTTATTTAGTATTAAGTCAAGCAGACAAATCTGTGAGTTTTTAAGTTAATTTTAATGCATTCCATTTTCAACCTTTTGGACCGCTTGATTTGGTACTAAAATAATTCAAAAATATAAAAAATTTACATGTAAACACATCACTCATAAAGTAAATCGGTTTGAACGGTTTGAATTAGTCTTTTAAAGTTTATTCAATCAATTTTGAAGTCATACTAGCCGGACTCTATATTTAGCTGTAAAAGAATGAACCAAATTAAAAGTCATGCAATTTATTTGGCATTATAAGGCACCTTTGGCATGTGGCTCCGCATTCAGCACAGCATATACCATTGTCGTCTGTGAATCCACAGCAGCTTACGTTTATACTAAGCTGGTATCTGCTTATCCATGTGAGTAGACTGCTAATGCTCAGCAACCCAGTGGCAGTGACCTCTTGAGGCGGGACGCCGACACTGAATTCGAAAGCAAACATGCCTTCATCGATATCATCAAGACTCAAGGCCTTCTCCGAATCGGGAGATGTCACTACTCCTAGATTCTGGAATAAATCCTCGACTTTTTTGGATCTATCGTACCATTTTATTCCAGAGTTAACACCCTTAAGAAAGGATTTTGATCTTGGGGTTATCATCCCAATGGTTCCTCCTGGTATTCGAGCAGAGAAGGTTGGACGAAAAGGAAGGAAAACCAGGAAAGCAAGGACTCGAACTAACCTCTCTGTTGTCATTTTCTTTAAATTTGATAGTTTTAGAGCTCCAGTTGATGAGACTTGAGAGCCCCGCTATTTTGGATACTTGGGTTCACTATGGTTCAGCCCTATTTATAACAAAAACAATAGAGTGAGACTGTGGTACTATGCATAGCACAGATGAGTTCGTACTATGGATCAATATTTTTGTTTTCAAAATTTAACGGTTTATCCGAACCAAAGGCGGATTTATTGACCCCTATTTTTTTAATTTTTTTTACTAATATATAATTTTGCATATATTTTACAATAAAATATTATGAAATGGTATAAATGACCTCCATTCTCCACGAATAATTTTATATGATTGACCCTCGTAGTTCGAAATTATGCCTCCACAGGAAAATTTTATATATTTGATCTCCATAGTTCGAAAATCTGGCTCTGCTCCTGATCCTAACTGCTTATATGGTCTTCATATGAATATATATTTGTAAACTAAATTTTATAATTTTTTACTAATTTTTCAAATAGGTAGAAAATCATTATATTTATATGATCTAGAATTTTCAAATGAAGTGATTTTTTATCTATATCTAAAATAACAGTAATTTTTTTAAAAAAAATATAAAATTTTATAGTATTCTCATCTCTTGCAGATCGAATTCAAGTACGTGTATACTTACAAATAAATAAAGAATGTTTCTGAACTCTTGCAGATTATTTTTCCGAAAACTGATGGTAAGTTAGATTTTTTTTTTTTTTTTTTTTTTGTGGTGACGGTCTAATTCAATTTTCTTTTTTATTAACTAATCGATTAAAATGAAATTGAATGTATGTTATGATTCCGTGTTCAATAGTGTAGTAGCCGTGTCATGCCGTGTTGCGGCTATAGTACTAATGTACTATTGAATGTAATTTCTTTTCTCCCAGTGTTTTTAAGTACAATTCGCGGTCATGACATATTAGGGATGTCAATAGTGTAGCCGTGTGTCATGCGTGTTTTGGCGTGTAATTCGCGGTGTCAAGAAATTTAGTGCAAAAAATAGCAAAAAATTATCTAGTCAAGGAGATGTAACTTGATAGAATATAAAACATGTATTTTATAACAAGTAAGAGTGTTCAAGATAAATGTTAAACATAAATTATTTTATAGTTTAAATTTAGATAACAAAACTAGGAGTGTTCAAGATAAATGTTAAACATAAATTATTTTATAATTTAAATTCAGATAACAAAATATGTACATAATTATTATTTTCTATCGGTTTGGACTTTGGACCAATATTATGCTATAAAAACCTTACTCCTTTTGAAATTTGGCTAAGTATCTGAACCTTGTTATATCGGTAACATGTGTACAACCACTAAAAGAATACTCTGATCAAGTTGGCTAAGTACCTTTCCCTTTCTAGCGGTTCTGTCTAATTTTCAATTTTGACCGTTCGATTAAGATCTAATGGTCTGTTCCAAATCGTATCTTGCATAACTGCATTCTCTAACCGTTTTATGACGTGTTTCATGTCATGTTGTGCTGTGACCGGAGTGATTCATGTGTCGTGCCGTATTATTTTATTTTTGCCGACAAATGGTCGTGACACAAACGATCACACACGGGACACGCAAAGTCACAACACATAATCGACACGCGTATCATGCTATTTCGCAACATAGCCATTCCGTTCTGTGAAAGAATCAACTCCAACATGCCAATATTTTTTCTCTCAAAAATTATAGTTCATAAGAACATGTACTTTATTTTGAAAAAAAAAATCCGGAGCTTAATTAATTTATATAATTTCGCACTTGCTACTGTTTTAATAATCAAGTTTTCCAATAATATTTATATTATTTGTACTGTATTTTATTAACAAAAAATTCAAAATGTGACCAATTGTATGATCAATGTACTATTTAATTACATATATCCCGAGAAAATTACGAAATATTTTTTTTCCTAAAAGTATCAGTATTTTGACGAAAATACGTGACGTGACGATTTTTTTTTTCTGATTAATACCCGTGTCTTAATGCAGAAGTTGTTGTTTCCTTGAACGAAAATAACAAATTTATCAAGTTTATATTTCACCTGCCAAGTTTAGCTCAAAATCGTGATGATCTGGTCTGAGTTAGCTCGCGGGTTGATGTAATGGCTCACTGGGTCTGGCTGTACCTTGTTTTAAGAAGAAAATAAATTATACAAATTTTTTGGACCAAGTTGAACCGAGCTGGACCGAACTTAACGGTATAAAATACACACAAATTTTTACAAATTCACAAATTAATACCAAACCGAACTGGATCACGAGCTGGCGAGAAAACTAGACTCCAACTTGAATTCGTTAATTATGGACCAAACTAGTAGCGAGCTGACTCGTTAACAGCTCGGTCCAGTAACGAGCGAGTCACGATTGAGCTACGAACTTTTTTGCCACCCCCTAGTTGTGAACTTGTGGTTCCTTTAATTTAGTCAACTTTCAAACAGAAGAATTAATGAAGGCAACATTTTAATCTTCCAAGATGGATGTCGGCATTTCGCTTTTCCAAGGGAAGACTTGAATTGCAGCGGTTGTCGCACGAGAAGACTCCTCAAGTCAACAAAACGAAGTCTTCTCTTGATTTGAGTCCACGTAACATAACCGTCCGATCTACTTTAAGATCCGTGTACACGATTATTAAAGCAAAGTGCACGGATATTAAAGCCATACACACAGATTTAAAAGCGAATCGGACGATTACAGAACCCATGGAACTCAGTTTGAGTCCGATGGGCATTGGACCCAAATTGCTCTCATTTTCAGGTCCCATCCGATGAGAGTAGGGCTGTCCAAAAAGCTTCTAGCTCGTGGCTCACTCATGACTCACATCTAGCTCGATCGGTAACAGCTCGTTCAATAGTGGACCGAGCTGTTAACGAGCTGGCTCGCTAACAACTCGGGTCAAAATTAATGAGCTGAGCTAAGACCTAGCTCGCTCACCAGCTTATGAGCTAGCTCGACTAGAGATCAATTTGTGAATTTGTATGAATTTGTGTGTATTTTATACTGTCAAGCTTGGTCTAGCTCAGTTCAGCTCGGTCCAGCTCGGTCCAAAAAAGTTTGTAAAATTTATTTTCTTTTTAAAACAAGGTTCAACCAAACCCAGTGACTCATCACGAGTTTGAGCTGAGATTTTAGCTCGTGAACTGTTAATGAGCTGGCTCACTAACAACTCGAGCCAGAATTAATGAGCTGAGCTAAGGCCCAGCTCGACCCGAATCAGCTCATTTACAGCCCTAGATGAGAGTACGGCTTTAGGCTTTAAGAAATAATTTTTTATTTGCAGTAAATATTATAAATATGATAGAAAGAAACGAATATCTTGTTTTTTTTTTTCAATGGACAGAAGGATTGTATATTTTTTATCGATTCAAATTTTGAATTGATAAAAATTATATCGATCCAAACTACTTTTAGTTTTTTTTATGGATAGGTGGAACTGAATATTCATTCACCTTTTTAAAAAAAAAATGAGATGGTGGAGATCTAATGTGGACCGAAATTTTTACTTTTACTATTTAAAAAATAAATAATCACTTTTTTTAAAGATTTTACAAATTTACTTAGTTAGCAGGTTTAAACTGCGGAATCATAAATACAATTCTTGCAGCTTAAACTTTATTTGAAGGTTAGTGGCTTTAATGCCTACTAACAATTCGATTAATAAAAAAAGGTATTTACAATGAATCAAGTGACTATAATTTCGAAATATATTCCTTTATTTTCACGAAATCGTCTAAATTACTCAAAATTAATCTAAATTCACTTCTAGTCACCCTCTAAATTCTTAGATCTAATTTTAACTAAATCTACTCTTCTAATGTTACTTATATACACTCATAATCACTCTAATATCTTAATTCCCATTTCGTTCCATGACCGGATCCGCTCTTCTGACCGCCGTCGCGCTTCATCTACTCACCTTTAAGAGCAGTATAGTCGGAGTTCGAAACATAGAGTTCCTATCTCGATCGAAGTCTGCAGTTTAAACTTGCGAATCCAGCATGGTTCTGCTGAATCATAGCTGGGAATTGTGTGATTTGCCACCAGTCAGATGTTGGTTGATTTTAAAATGCGGAACCACTTTTTTTTAATTTAGGTACCTAAACCTGCGAAAGTAATTAAAATTCCATCTTTTTATTCATAGTTCATAGCATGAGTAAATTTCAAAGTTGTCCAAAATATGTTTTGGCAGTGCAAAAATCAACGACAAAAGATATCCTGTTTGAAATTAAGATGGTTTTGTCCTGTTCGTCCTATTCAACGATAAAAAAAAAAACGAGGAAAAAATGAACGAAATCAACGATATATATATTTTTCTTTTTCACTGGTTAAATTTGCCAAATGAATCTGATTTCGCAAATTTAAACTACAAACTTATCTTTTTAATTCCGCAGTTTAAATCTTCAAACATATTATAAATTAAAAATTTGAAAAACAGTAGTTAAATGATTCTCTTAAAAAAAAAAGTTTCTGCTATGTGCAACATTAACTGATAAATATTTTTAATTAATTAATTAATTATTCTTAATCATTTCTGATTAATTACTTGACGTACAAGCACATCCAATTACTTACAACATATTTTTTTAATATTAATAAAAATTTCGGCTCAAATAGTCACTGTACATGTTGGTCACGTACTCACGTAAAAGTTGAGATATCTCAAAGGATACGCACCCAGGTCCTGGTACCAGTCTCAAGTTGGATCTGGCACAGTTTTTATGAGTTAACAGAACAATTTGAAATAATTCTGGTACAGTTTGCTCTGCTCATCGGGATTAAAACAAAGCGAATACAAAGCGGATAGTGGTAAAACTATATTCATATCTTTTTTTCGAATACAAATATGAAGCGAATATCAGATATATTAGACGGATACAAATATGGATCCGAATCAGTTCAGATATTTATTAAAATAATATAAAAATATTAAAGTTTATAATATTTATCTAATTATAATAGGGAATAACATAATTTTTTCATAATATATATTAAAATATATGGTATATATTTACTATTTGGATACGGATAATTGAATAATTGAAACGTAAAACCATATCAGCATCCTTCTCCATATGAATATTCACATCTAAGTTTTCGAATACGGATTGAATACGAATCGGATATTATCCATACCGTTTTCACCCCTATCTGCACATCTTATGCATTTTTTTTTATTTCCGAGCAACATTTTTAATTCCTAAATAAGTATTTTTAATTTATGAGTTGAAGTAACAACCTCCAATCAAAGATTAAAAATTTAATCTTTCTTAATTAAAGCAAGCAACTTCATTCTTCTTAATTCCAAACAAATAAGCTCTTAGCTAAAAAATCATTCTTCAAATTAGCAGCGCTAATTTTTTTTATTTAACAAAAAAAAAAAATTCAAAATTTCTATTGAACAGACAAACTTGCTCCTATTGTTACTTTCTTCATACTAAAGGCTATTTAATATTTGTTTTATTTTTATAACTGAAATGTCTCTTTAAACATTTCAAAGAGCATAAACAAGTTTAAAAAAAAAAAGACCTGCTGTTTACTGATGAGAAATCATTCTATCAAACAAGTTCTCTAAAGATGGAAGGCCTACTCTTATTGTTGTATTGGATTATTTTATTAAATCCATTAATCTCTGTTTAAGTGATATATATTTATGTTTGGATAATTATAACTTATCAATCTTTGTAAATAGGAAAATATTTGAATACAATGTTTTATTTAAAATAGGCAGAAAATAAAAAAGGACCTAGATGAATTGGTATCAAGAATTTGTAAAAATATTAAATAAACTTCATTAAATAATAATTTAATTTGTACATATAAGAAAATAATGTAGATCAAATCTAACAGTTTTATTTTGACATATAAATTAAAAAATAGAGGTATGATAGAGATCTGTAAAATGAAGGCATTTGAACCTTCTCGTTACAAAAATAAAAATAATTATATTTAGTTATTTCACCTGCCAAGTTTGTCTGAAAACAAGAGTAAAGTATTCAAAAATTTTGTTTATAACTGGCGTTTAATTGGAATTTAAATGACGATATAACATTAATTTTTATTAAAATTATTATCTTCATTGGCGGGGTTGTGGTTCATTTAAATTAGTTAACTTCACATACAACACTTACAAGTGGAGAATTGTAGCACGCAAAGACTCTTAAGTAGGACTGTAAACAAGCTGATTTGGGTCGAGCTAGGTCTTAACTCAGCTCGTTAATTTTAGACTGACTAGGACTTCCGAGCTAAAACCTCAGCTCAAACTCGTGACGACACTGACGAGCCAGTTCGAGCTAGCTCACGAGCTGATGAGCTGGCTCACTGGGTCTTGCTGGACTTTATTTTAAGAAGAAAATAAATTTTACAAACCTTTTTGGACCGAGTTGGACCGAGCTTAACAGTATAAAATACACACAAATTCATACAAATTCACAAATTGATGTCTAGCCAAACTAGGCCCAAGATATATAATTACCAGCACAATAGCAACAGAATTAAATACACAACAACCAGGTTTAATTCAATAGTCAGCTTTGCATCACCGGAGAATACGATATCAGGGTACTGATCAAAGTATAGCGTGGACTGGTCAACATCAAGGATCCGAATCTGCTGCAATTCTTCGCCCATGAACAGTAACCTACGATCTCTGCTTTTCCAAATACAGCTGTTGAATTGTTTCGAGATTCGTGCAAGTAAAAATCAGCTGCTTTGAGATACGTGCACGAAATTATTGGACGGACAGATTTGGAAAAGCAGGAATTTTAGGGGTACTGTTCACCCTTTTAGGATCGCAGCAGATGTGAATCCCAACATCAAAGATCATTTGTCGATCGAGTTGTGCCATGCTGCCTATCACTGAAAACCCTTGCGATGAGGTTGGGAAAATTGCTACACATTCTAAGCCAGCATCATCATCTGTTACAACGTAGTTTTCTTTTCTCAAAACCATTTGAGCATATCCAGAAGGTGCAGAGAAGGACAGAGTCAGATAGGGTTTTGGGCGGTTGGGTTTTTAAAGAGAGGGGAGGGGCGGTCCTGTTGTTGATGAATAAACTTAATTTTTCATTAAATTCGTGATTGCATAGTGGACAGATTTTGAGGCTGATTAATGAGCGAATTTGGAAGGGTAATTCTAGATCATTCTGAGCAAATGAGGAGTCTATTTTATGTGTCTTGGAGTCTAGTTTCTGATGGTTCAAGTTTCAAGTCATTTGGAGTTTCCAATAATTAGTTATGACTGTTTTAGTAACCAAGGGTCAGAATTTACTGTTCTGCGTTTTGAGTTGTTTTAAATTATGTTTTGTTTTTAATTACTGTACGAATTTTAAGAGTCATGTCTAAGGCTATAAATAGAGTTGTATCTCAGTTGCAATGTAAGAGAAGAAAATTTGTTTAAGAGTTAATAAAAAAGATATTGTGTTCTCTTGTTCTCTCTTCCTCCACAAAAGCACTATGTTTTTTATCAGGTCCATGGTTTTATTAACAAAAAAGTTCTAACCAAACCGCCCAGTGGTTGGGTGGTCTGCTATTGGGAGGAGACCGCCCAGCCTTGAGGCGGTTTGGTACTGGGAGTGGACCGCCCAGTGCTTGCTATTTAGTTTTTTTGGAGGGTATTAATAAAAAAAAGGGTAAATTTACTTTTATATCCTTGTCATTTGTAGAAAAAAATTCTCAATAACATAATATGTCCATTGGATCAAATGATTATAAACTTTCAAACAAAAACTCAGTGCACTTTAACAATTTTCTTATAATATATAATAATTTACCCGCATGGAATGAACATTACACAATCCATAACATATCTACTATGTATAATAGCCTCATGGAAACATAATATCACACAATCAAAACCCATAAAATGATACGAACAACACAACCAGTATGCTGACAATATTTCACTATTACAGTAGACGGCTGTGATATTAGCCCATAACAACCATGACAACAAAGAAGGTTGCAACCAAACTGATGCGGTGAACTATTTGAACACCATGAATAACCGATACATCTGTAGCAGAAGAGACAGACAACTCGCCACAGTCGGTTTGCTCAAACGATAATGTTGATTCATCAACATCAAATGTCATGAGATGATTTACCTGCATCATGGTGCCCATAACTGATACATCTTGCGACGGTATTATTGCCAGACATTCCAATCCTGTGTCATGATCCTTCACCACGTAATTTTCTCTTGACAGCGTCATGGTAGCAGCCGGGAAGAATTTCAAGGCCAATTGCGGCCAAAATGTTGGGTTACTGAAGCAGAGATCTAACCCAAGAGATGAACTAGGTGCATTGGCGACCTTCATTTGGCTCATTTGATATAGAAATTCTTGTTTCACCGACTCGTATGCCTCTCTTTTAAGAAGCGTTACCGGGGTAACAGAGTCTAAAATCATGTTAACAGGCCCATTTTCTTGAAAAGATAATGCATCGACAGGAACGTCTGTATTCCCAACAGATACTCCAGATAAATTAACAGAATAAGCAAAAGGAAAATTGTTGTTCTGAACTAATTGCGCAAGCTGGCGCTCCCAGTCTTTTGTTAATGTAAAATCAGAGCCAAGAAGAACGGCACTGCTTTGTGAACTGTTAGGAGCAAAACAGTAAGAGAAATTTGAATATCCTAGCTGCCTTAGAAGAGAGCATGGATTGTTACTGAAGCCGAACACTGCCAAGATGCCATCTGAGCCATCGTTAATTTTCATTGCTTTTTCATCATATACGAACTTAATGTTTGAGACTGATGGAGGAAATACGAAGGCGGCAACATAGGAAGCACCTGATCCCCTGACAATTTGTACAGTAAACATCCGTTCCATTAAATTCCAATCAATTATTAGCAACTCATGCTGTTGAATTGATAGATATATATATTTAAAAGAAAATAAACCCTTTTTAGCAAGCATAAACTATTATGGAAGATTAATATATTTAATCTATTTTCAATCAAGAATTGCAAGAATGTTACGTACTTCGAATAATCAGAAGGACGGCAGGACGAATTCATGGGATAATTCGATGCCAAACTCAGAGGAGTGGTTCCCTGCATCCAAACAAAGGGACTGCTTATGTCCACAATAGCTGTGACTGATTTTTCCTCGTCATTCATACGACCCGTTGTGTTTCCTTGGCCTGATCGATGAATGTCGGAATTGGATTTGATTGAGAGTTTAGTTCGATATGTTGGAAAAGACGGATACTGATTCTGACCCGTCTTGTTCTTTTCACCAACAGCATTTTCAGTTAAATATTCTATGCCGCGCGCAAATGTATCTACTGTTTTCTTTGGATATGATACTGAGTGTTTGCTGAAGGGTTTATCAATAGCATCCAGAGAAATCGATATGGGATTCTCTGCAGCATGTAAAGGAGGGAAAATTGAGAGAATGAGAAGGAATTGCATGGCAACATATATGTTTCTTGCTAACATTATTAGATAATTTGAGAGCTTGAGAATTGAATGTAAAGAGCTAGTCTACCAAAGCCATGCAAAAGCACGGTTCAATTTATAGGGCAAGCTAGCCTGACAACTGCGATAATATAACAAACAAACCTCTGTTTTATTATTGTTAATTAACATTTCAAAACAGAGGACACATTTCAAAACAGAGTAATAGAAGCTGGACCCCCCACGCTAATTTTTACATTATTAGCATAAAATTGAAGATAATACTAATTTTGATTTTAGGTATGATCTATTATTATTATTATTATTATTATTAATTAACATGTAGAAACAGAGAAAATTATTGTTTTTAATATTCTGCTCAAGGACAGAAAAAAAAAATATGTATTACTGTACAGTGTTTATTTGTATATTAATTTATCCTGTTCATAATTACGTACCTTCCCATATTTTATTAGAAATTTCAAACATTTGCATATGATATTCGATATAAACACACAATATCAATTACATAAACACTTTAATTAATATACAAATTTCAATCACTGAACAATACAAATTTATATATTTAATTTGTGTATCACGTCATAGTCATATGTGTGATCGCTATAACATAATTACCGTTCAAGTAAAATTATATTTCAATTTTATGCATAATAGAAGTGCTTAACAATTCTCATAATTAAAAACAAATAGTCTCGTATATTTAAATTTAATTGAACTTTTAAAAAGCAAAACTTTATATAGATTCGTCCCTAGTGACTAGACTTTCACTTAGTGGGGGTGCCTTATAGAAGATTTTTTTAAATAGAATTCATTTTAAAAAAATTAACCAAAGCAGCATTGTACTCTGAAAAGTTATAAAAATAGTCTCCACCGGTCTTGGAGACCGGTGTAGCTTGGAACGGCCCAACTCCACCGATTATGGAGTTCAGTGGAGTCATTTTTCCACCCGGTTGATCCATTTTTCCACTAGACTGTGACATTGCCACAAAAGATCCACAAACAGATACAATAACCAATCTCGTGCATTTCCACAGGCTCCACCTTGTTGCAGGATCGGTGGAGGCTTTTTTTGGAGGTCCACCAGTTCACAGAACCGGTGTAGGTTGTGAAGACTAATATAGTTCAAATCTCAGCTAATATTTTAGGTTTCAGCACCCCTCTCCAAATTTAATGTTCCTAGTTCTATACATTTATGGTATGAAGAGAGGATATAGGCATATCAGTACTAAAATATTATCATCCCATGCAATTCTGCTATATATGCATTCAACAAAATGAATATCAGACAACCTAATCATCACATCTTCGCCGCTAGTACGTACGTAACTCTTCTTCTAAGCTGTCCTTCTCACAAACAAGACTAGCAAGGGCCCTCTCGCATGTGGTTGCCAAGATTTGACAAAGCCTCATGCATAATATGACCATATCTAGCATAAAGTTAGTATTCTTTCAATACCTCTG
Organism: Carex cristatella; assembly: GCA_024447775.1. Taxonomy (NCBI): domain Eukaryota; kingdom Viridiplantae; phylum Streptophyta; class Magnoliopsida; order Poales; family Cyperaceae; genus Carex; species Carex cristatella. The sequence continues at coordinate 1,797,248 of JAJHPF010000028.1, read as the reverse complement.
CTTTCTTTAATGCACTTCTATATATTTAATCATATGTCCGCTTGTCCTGTTCTATTGGGAGTATTTTCATGGATGTATTTGTGATAATTGTGTATAAGAAGGAAAGGCGGTGATGTTTCTTGAAAGGTTAATATTTTGCTCCGGATGTGTGTGTCATAATTTTCAAAAGCATGGATTGCTAGATTTTTTTTTTTTTTTTTGGGAAAATTAGTTATTTGTCACTCCAAAATCTTCAAATTTGAAAAAAAAACCATCACAAAACTATAAATTTTAAAAATGCCACTCTAAACTTAGTTAATTCTTAATTTTGCCACTAATACACAATTTTTATTTAAAATTAACTGAAAAATACAGTTTTTAGATACATAGCGGAGGGGTATAATGAGGGGTTTGAAGGGTGTATAGGAAAATACAGAAATACGTATCTCAAAACTGTATTTTTCAGTTAATTTTTAATAAAAAAAGTATAAAAATTGTGTAATAGTGGCAAAATTAAGAATTAACTAAGTTTAAAGTGACATTTTTTAGATTTATAGTTTTGTGATGATATTTTTCAGATTTGGAAGTTTTTGGAAGTTTTGAAGTGGCAAATAACCAATTCACCCCCCCCTTTTAAGGATAAATCACTCACCCTTGTGTTATTGATGGAGAGTAGACAAGGATAATTAAATTCATATTTTGATATTTCAATCTAAAATTTCACTTTACAAACTTTTGGTAAAATTCTACGACAATTATTCACTTTTCAAAATTCACTGACTAAAATATAGCTTACCTTAAATTTCCTTTGGGAGTATTGGACATATTGGATCAGAACCGGAAAAATTGTGCTTTATTGTTAAAATGGTGGTGGAGAGTTCATGACTCTTCTTACCAAAAATCTTTGAAAAAACAATGATTAACTTGAATTATTGCAATCCCCAAACTGCTATACTTACTCAGCTTTTTGAAAGTCATTACTGCCCTTGCTCCTGTTGCTCGGATGAGTCATGAGTGTTTCTTTAACCCCAGGTCTTAATGATCATGTGAATTTTTTTAGTCATGCCTATCCCCAATTATTTGCTATTTGTCTACTAGTACTGAGATCTCTGTGCAAGAGGCAGTAGCCTCAAAAGGAAGTGTTTAGATTTAGTAGAAGTCTGACAGGAATGGTCGACATCTATTTTAAATATTATTAGTACAGTTTCTTTCACCCATGACTCTGATACTATTGCTTGGAGGTAGGGGTGGCAAAAAAAAGCTTGTAGCTCGTGGCTCGATTGTGACTCATATCTGGCTCGCTCGCTAACAGCTCGCTCGTTACTGGACCGAGCTGTTAACGAGCCAGCTCGCTACTAGTTCAGTCCAGAATTAATGAGTTCAAGTTGGGGCCTAGCTTGCTCGCAGGCTAGCTCGGCTAGGCATTAATTTGTGAATTTGTATGAATTTGTGTGCATTTTATACTGTCAAGCTCGATCCAGCTCGGTTTAGCTCGGTCTAATTCGGTCCAAAAAGTTTTTAAAATTTATTTTCTTCTTAAAATAAGGTCCAACTAAATCCAGTGAGCTAGCTCATCACGATATTGAGCTAAAATTTTAGCTTAGAAGCTCTAGGTCCAGCTCGCTCGGCTGTAACTTAGTCCAGAATTAACAAGTTGAGCCAAGGTCTAGCTTCGACCGAGCCAGCTCGTTGACTCCCCTACTTGGAGGTGGGCCAAATCTGGAGTATTTACTGCTAGAACTATGTATGAATTTCTGAATTTTAGAGGGATTCAACTTGTGAAACCTATATGCTCTGATGGAAACTGCATGTTCCTTCTAAAATAAGAGCTTTCATGTGGTTGGTTAGTAAACATAAAATTCTTACCAAAGTCAATGGGGTTGGTTAGGGGATGTTACGTGACTCTAATCACCTCTTTTTTGGTTGCTACTTTGCTAAGCACCAAAACCAAAAGCTGCAGTCACCTAATATATTTTTATTTTATTTGATATTTTTATTGAGAGGATTATGGCCTTTTCCTTATTGTTATTAATTTCTTGATACTAAGAAGAAGAAGAAGAAGAAGAGAAGAAAAACAAGGTTTTAAATAGGAAAGAAATTCAACAACTTTTTGGACCTTAAAATTAGTATTATAAGTCCCGTGGTGTATTGGGCTTGGTTTGGGCCTACTATGGTGACATCTCTTTATTGCAATAACCAGTTATGATTGCCACAATGCCACATGAGCGATGAATCACATGATAATAAACTAACAAGGAAAGAATAGTTGCCTCTCTTTGTATAATTACCAAATCACAACACGTCAATACTTAGTTTAGTTTTTTATGTAAGTGCAACGGTGTATTTTATTTTTATTTTCTCTAAAGTGATTCTAAATAGCAAATTGTCATTAAAAGTTTGTGATTTCCTCCTATGATTAAGGTGGATTAAGAAATTGGGGTAGAGAGAGAGAGAGAGAGAGAGTGGAAACTGATGCAAAAAAATGGCTGGAATCCTTATCCAGGATGAAACCCAATTATGACCGTTTCTCCTCTGTTTCTCTTTCAGGAATCAATGTCCTCTCTGCCGATCATGGCTGTGTCGTCTGTTCTTTTCGCATACCGTCATATCTCACTGTACATCTTTTTGTTTTCTCTCAATTTCTCTTTTCTTTTCCTATCATTTATTTTTCATTTTTATTGGTACATTTTATCTCTAATCCAACACCCTCATATAAAAAATCTTCAAATGAAAATCAGACCAATATAAAGTTTTATAGAGATTGTCTCAATGGCATTATGGGGACCAGTTGGAGGTCCTAAAAAGGGTTCTTGACATGTTTGTAATTTTATAAATTTAAAGGATGCTGAAGGATACTGGCAACCGGGTGCTATAGCAACGCTGATGGATGTAGTTGGAGTTGTTGCGATCATGTCGATCGAGAATACTATGAAGGTTACCGTGGATTTAGCTATATCGTTCTTCTCCCAGGCCAATCTTCATGTATATATATATATGCATGACAAATTTATATTTGACCATTTGAGCTTTATATATAATTAATTAGAACATGTCGACCTAAGCAATTCCTAATAAATTTCTATGAATGCATATTCACTGTTCAGACTTTATGTCACAGTTATAACTTATAATAATAAATTTCATTCAAACAAAAATACCCTGCAGGAAGAAGTAGAGATAGAGGCACACACAGTTGAACAGAAAGGAAAATTAACAAATGGCGGTGGTAGAGATTAGAAAGAAAGGAAGCAAGCAATTGGTTGCTGTTGGAAGGCAATGGATGACCTTTTCCTCTGCTCTACCTTTTGAAAGCAAACTCTAGATTTGTTAGACTGTGAGTAATTAGATGATAATCTGTATATATATGCAGCTTTTTTTAATTTTCTTTTCATCAGTTTTCTGAGACCTGTTTCTTTGTTTTTTTTATTTTATTTTGTTGAGGATTTCTTAGTTTTCCACCAATAGCCTCAGGGGCAGACGGCGGATCCAGCGTAAACAAGGGAGAGTTTTAGTAGAAATTTATCAGTTTCAACTGGCTTTGCCTCCTCTGAAATTTTTTTTGCCCTTCTCTGAATGTTTAATTGGTAATTCGGGTTAAATTTATAGTTAAAATTAAAATAAATTTTTTGAAATATAATTGGTAATTATAATTATAAGTCAGGATATCATAAATTACAAGTCAGAGCATTATATAGTATAAGTTAAAACATTATTTTTTTATCAAATACTCAATTGGTTAATGAGTTTAAATCCGATTAGCTATTTAAACCTGATTCAATATTTTTTTGCCCCACCTGACGAAAATTCTAAATCCAGAATAACGCTGGTTGAAAGTTACAAGTTTGTTTTGAAAAACTTTTTAATTGTAGTTTATCAGATTTGAAAAGGTACGAAAATCACACATAGAAACTCCTTTATCCAATCTTGCAAAACATTTTAAAATAAAAATAAAATCGAAAACAAATAATTTCATGATTCAGAGAAATACTTGGACTGACAGGAGCTTTTGGAGTCACTTGGTCAAACATGAAGTTAAGCCTCCTTACAGCAGAAAACATGAACAAATTAACACAAATTACGAAATCATTGAGCCACATGAATAAATAAAAAGCTGTGGCAAAAGCAACAGAGCAACACAAATTCAACGAGTTCTAAAAATGTAACTAGTTGGTTGTCATAGTCCTCAAATTGATTGATTTGAGCACAAAGACAGCGTGCTGATATGACAAAAGGTCTCTGTACGGTCAATCGGTCATCATCACAGTGAGAGAAGCAAATACTTATTTTTATTTTTTACTGTTTTTAGAAAAGCTCACTGTCGGTTGCACAGTGACAAATTAATTATTCAGATTTAGTTCGGTGAGATCAAAAATTCGTGATTCGGAAATAATTTATATATAATTCGGAAATGATTCGGTATTATTCGGATCAAATATCTAAATTCTGTAAGGAAACAAAAACAAAAAATAACCAAAAAATAAAATTATGAGAAACATTGGGAAAAAATTCGGAAAAAAATTTATAAAATTCGCGAATTATTCAGAAATTATTCGGTCAACTGAATAATTCGCGAATCTTGTCACTATAGTCAGTCCAACAAAATTTTTAAAACTGAATGTGTTCAGAAGTATTGTTTAGACATTATAATTCTCCAAAAACACAAAATTCTGAGCTTGTGCGTGAAAATTTTGAACGCTCTATGTTTTTTAAGTACAGACTTTTGAACTAGTGACAAAAGATAATATTTTTTATGTAAAGGTCACAATTTCAAAATCTAGATAGAAGATTCCTTACGTGAATACAGTAAGATAACTTGCTGTTTGCATCTTCTAAAAAATTTTGCTACATATTTTTAGAAGAATGCTGGTTAGACAATAAATTTCTGGTTTAGCACTCTTGAACAGACAAACCAATTCCCCAACCCCAAGACTATTTTTACTTTTTTATAGTAGACAAACATGAAGTAAATAAATGGTTGAGCGATGTGCTTAATAAAGAAAATTCTACAGCTATATATTTATAGAATAACATCTATATTTTGGATATCAGCAATTCAATAAAATTGTATCCGCAATGCTAGTTCAACCACTCTGGTTGAACACATACATTAATTAGAGATACGGATTTACGAAAAAAATAGCTGACTACTACAAACCTTATCAACTTAAATTTCTTCCAATAATACGTCAGGCATCTCATGCTCAACACAGTTGAATGCTTTGTTGATTAATAGAAATCGATCAAACCAATCACTGGCTTCCTTCACCATGGTCGATGTCATTTGATGTGCAATTCCTGGCTCTGCAATCAACTAAATATCCAAAAGCAGCCAAACTTATTAATTATGATATTTCATTTACAAGTTTCCAACTATTTCTCTTCTAGTCTAATTTCATGTTATTTCACAGTTAAATTCTGTTTGCCATGCAATTTTTTTTTTTTAGTTTTCTTGTAAATTAACTAGTGAATTCAATGAGAAAAAAGAAGAACAGTCATTTTCAATTACACAAATGCACTCATGCCTTTTAGTTTCAAAATAATTTTAGCTAACCCAAGTAGGCAAGTACTATTAATAAAGCATTTCATTGTGCAATAAATCACGTCATTGGTTCTGGGTTCTGAAATTCTTTTCAGAAGCAAAATATCATAAAGTGAGAGCTTTCAGATAAGAAAAAAAACTTTATATTTTCCATGAATTATACCTTAAATTTCTCTGCAGAACCAGAATTTGTGTATGCCTTTGCAGTACTTTCCTCAAGAGCTTTCAGCCCAGGAAGAGGGCAACAGGGGTCATCAGCACCTATATATGGTAAAATTTAATTCTAATTCATTGGGTAATCATTAAAGGCAGATTGTATTTCAGTTGCAAATAGTATGCTAACTCTGATGAAGTTTACATTGTTTTGGCCAAGTAAACATTTATTTATACAACATACCTTTCACTTTCTGAAATTGGTGATTGTGTATATTTTCAATATACCTGTAAATAAAGTAGAATATCGCTAAAAGAAACCTGATGCAACAAAAAATAATTAAGAGAACACTATGGTTGTAATTTTTATCAACTACGGAAATATACCATTTAAAATAAGAAGAGGACGAGGCGCAATAGCTGGGACGGAGTAAGGTGCATCAAATTTTGAATCCAAACCGGGTGCAATTCTATCCCAAACCTGATATATTGAAATAAAATAATTATAATTATTTTATAAATATATGCAACCACATGTGGCGCATATTATAATTAGTATGTTGCAAACCTTGTGGTTAGTATACAAAGTCAGAGAAAAATCCAGTACAATTCCATAAAATAACAATAACTAAAAATTATGCAATGCTGACCTTTTCAACCACCTCTTTATCTATTGAACTCTTCCCAAGATCAATCCTTGCAGCTAGAGTTGCAAATATGAACATTTTTTAGGTCAATAGTCCTTGAAAAAAAAAGGGCAGAGTAACGCCCTAATTCATTGGTAGCTTCCTTTATTTATATTTTAATGGGTTCATGTTTTTAAGGGTTTTATATTTCTACTAAAGACTTGATTTAAGAAAAGTCATAATTTATGTTCTCAAGTCTCAAAGGTTTGCAAGCTAAAATTCTGTTATGGTGATACCATTTTGTCTATAATTTTCACACAAAAATCAGCACTGGAATCGACTCACTAAACTGAAAAAGAAAAAATAGAAAACAAAGAAAAATAACCTTCAAAAAAAGGCTCAATAGTGTCAACTCTAGCTTGCCATTTATCATTATCTATGGCCCATCGAAAGCCCTATTAATAAAGATGCATATGTTTGATCACTATATTTTAATATTAAGAGTGAAAACTATGGAAATTCTCAGACCTGAACACCGATTATTGGAACAGCTACAGAATAGCGTACATCAGCTGCTGCAGCAAACCATGCATGCATCCCTGAACAAAAGTGTAACTACTAATGAGATCCAAAAGTTTTGAGCACTAAATTAGCTGTTATTTACTGTGTTTATTTATAATCAAATTTCAACTTGTACCAAAAAAGACTCATAAAAAAAATAGCTGGCAGTTGAAACTCAAATGTTAAGGAGTTGGACCCAGCGAAAAAAAAACCACAAGTAGTTTTCGCTCTTTCCCTCCCAGCAAAAAGAACAAACCTAGCTGACCAGCAAACAATAAACATGAAGTGAAACAGAACAACCTAGAGTCCTAGACCTGAGGTGCATTCAATTACAAGGACATAGAGCTGTTAGGCCATTTGACTAAACCTGAATTTACCAAACCAGAGATGGCCTGAACCAAACAATCTCAGACCAAACTTTTGGCCAAAGACCGAGCCCTGATTTGATCCAGTCAGAATCAGACCCACTAATTGTCACCTTTACATAGGATTTGTTATTCATAAAAGATTTGAATTTAGTTTAAAGTTACAAGTTATAATATTACCCCCAAGTGATATTCCAGTTATGCCAATTCGAGCCGGGTCAACATCATCCCTCTCAACAAGATAATCAGCCAGCTTTATCAAATCCCAAACCTACTAATAATACCAATTAGTATTTTTCAAATAAAGTAAGCATTCCATATATCAAATAAATTCGAAGTTGCATGTATTCATTCAATACGGAAATTACATTTACCTAAACATTTTTTTAATTCATTGTGTCCTTCCAATTCTACTTTGTTTTATCCAAGATCAATGTATCGGATATAATAACATGCAAGTCTGGTCAGGTAGACAACTCGTGCAATAGCACCTGTATTGTTGTTTGGACAAAAGCTGCTCCAAATTTTATACAATTACTAGAGCAATAGATAATCTCAACAAAAAAACTACCACAATAAAAAATGAAAAACATAATTTACCGTGTCAAATATGAATGGCATAGTGTCACCTTTTCTCCAAGCGGAAACAAGTGCCTATTGATGTGACAACAAACAATATAAGAACAAAAAGATACTTCTATTGGATAATGCGACAAAGAACTTAATTTAGATTGTTATTAAGTTATTACATCAACGTAAGTTGTATTTGTGTGTGCTCTTTCACCGTGATAACGAGAATCAATTGCAATGGAGATATAGCCCCTCGATGCATATGCCTAAGTAAAAATAATAACAATAATAGTATCATTAGCGTTAAAAGAATGAAAAGAGGACAAAACATCAGCCTCATAATATATATATTACACTTGCACCCTCACTTTTTAAGTAATCAGGCTGTTATATGCATCAAACTAGCTTTTGGATTATTATAAAACTAACTGTACAAAGAGGAGGTCTCTTTACCTCAAGCAAGGGACGCAACCACTCCTTGTTCGCATATGAGGCATGTAGAAATACAATTGCTGGCTTCCTCTTATGAGTCTCATCCTTCAAGCTAAGTATTAGTACTGGTACACGCCCTTGCTCCCCCTCCTTTAGCCAAAAGAATATGTAACACAATAAATTGAATATTCTACATATTTGTCTGGTATACTCATTAATACTACTCACAGAAGTAAGAATACATTGAAGGATTTTAATTTTCAGGGTAAACAGAAGTTGACAATGTTTTTTTTAACTGTACTGCTCCTCAATGAATGGTATGATGGTAACCACTTTTGCTACCAGTTATCCCGTAATAACCCTCAGTTGGAGCAATTAAGCCTAACTAATATAAAATTACTGCAATAAGGCTCCAACTAACCTAAATATAGCAATTTTAGCCCAATCAAGTTTCAAAATTTCAATTTACCCAAGATTATACAGCTAACAACAAACATGCTAATTATCAGAAAAATATTCAAACTTGTTAGCCAAATTGCTACACATCCTATTGGCTCTTTATGAGGTAGTTGACCCTTCAGAATTTGTACTGGCAGGTACAGAAAACTTGGTAAGGTGCAAGAGCAAAGTATAATCAAAATGATCAGAACAAGTACCCAGCATGATACACACCAAGTTTTAAGTACCACTATTCAGTTCTTAAACTACCACAATTTAAAAAATATTAGAAAAATAATTCCACCTCAGTAGTCAAATACAAATTTTCTTCAACTAGTTTCTCTTGAAACTCCTCAATCTCCTTCCTGGGACAAGTCTCCATTGCCTGAAAGATAAAATAATTGAATATGAAATCCTTTTGTCATGACATAAAGAAAAACAAATCAGAGTATTCAGATTTCTGAATTCTTGAAATTTTTTATCTAACCCTTTTAAAACACAAAGGTGGATCCTTCTGGTACAATGGATGCTCAATTGGCTTCCCATGCTCCACCAAAAGAGCAGCTGAAAGAAACAATATCAAAGGAATTAAGCAATTACCATCATCACCTCTGTACTTAGTGAAATATTAATAACTTACCCAATCAAGACCTGATTGGTCTTTAGATCATAGATCTGGTCAAAATTAATATCAAATGCAGCTATAACAATAGCTTAGCTGCTTAATGTCACCTTTTGTGTGGTGTTGCACCAAGCAACAAACAGAAAGAAAATTACTGAAAAGTCAATGGTAGCAAACAACTAAAAATCAAGCTGGAGTTTACAAATTCTTAAGAGTCCTTCGCCTATTTTTTAATCAATGATCATTGTTTGTTAATCGATTGACTTAACATTCGCTATCAATCCAATTAAAGTAAGGTTATTCCGCGACCTGATCATCTAGAGACGAAGGAACACGCATAGAATTCAACCCCTTTACACAGAACTGTTATAGTATACTACCAAAAACAGAAAAACAGAAAAGAAAAAAAAAAAAAAAAAGCAGGGTGAAGAAGATAGAAAACACTAAATTTTAAATGAGATTCTCTAGCAAGAAAAAGAACCTTCAGCAACTTTTCGTCGGCTTCGCAAAACTCGATCGAAGTCCGTACGGAACTCGGCTGAGCAATCTGCCATTTTCTTCACAGTAGTCTCCTATTGAGTGTTTGACGACTAAGATATGATGAAAAGAGCGGTTAGTAAAGCATTGTGGGGTCACATGGGAAGAAACGCCGCCACAGATGACCGATTTTTTTTTTTATTAATATCCATAATTGAATAAAAAAAAAAATGGGTTATTTGTCGCTCCAAATTTCAAAACCTTCAAATCTGAAAAATACCACTCTAAATTTAATTCTTAAATTTGCTACAAATACAAACTTTTTATATTTTTTTTATTAAAAATTAACTGAAAAATACAGTTTTGAGATACGTATAATGAGAGGTCTGAAGGATATATAGAGAATACAGAAATACGTATCTCAAAACTGTATTTTTCAATTAATTTTTAATAAAAAAAAGTATCAAAATTTTGTACTTGTGCAAATTTAAGAATTAACTAAGTTTATAGTGGCATTTTTCAGATTTATAGTTTTGTGCAAATTTAAAAATTAACTAAGTTTATAGTGGCATTTTTCAGATTTATAGTTTTGTGATGGCATTTTTTTATTGTGGTAGTTTTTATATATTTACAAAAATACACAAACTGTCGAAAAATCTGACGATTCTTTTCTTTTTATAACCGTCACGAATTATGACAATCCTGGGATTTTTTTTTTTTTTTTGGCAATCAGACTATATAAGATTGTTTTATCTCTTCTTCCACTTGCAATTCACTCAAAACCAACTAAAACGAGAAAGAAAAAGAGAAAGAGAATAGGTGATTTATGAAGTGATTTTTCTTAATTTTTTATTTAACTATATAAATTAGTAATTTATTTTTATATTTAGTAGATTACTTATAAAGGTTTATCATTTGATAAATGTAATTTGTTAGTAAAAAATGTTCATTACACTATATTGTAATGAAAAGTTTAAGAAAGTTACATATAGGTCATATTTACCAAAAATGCAAAATATAAGGGAAAATTAGTTATTTGTCACTCTAAAATTTTCAAATCTGAAAAATGCTATCACAAAACTATAAATTTGAAAAATGCTACTGTAAACTTAGTTAATTCTTAAATTTGCCACAAATATACAATTTGTATACTTTTTTATTAAAAATTAACTGAAAAATACAGTTTTGAGATACGTATTTCTGTATTTCCCTATATATACTTCAGACCCCTCATTATACGTATCTCAAAACTGTATTTTTCAGTTAATTTTTAATAAAAAAAAGTATAAAAATTGTGTATTTCTAGCAAATTTAAGAATTAACTAAGTTTAGAGTGGCATTTTTCAGATTTATAGTTTTGTGATGGCATTTTTCAGATTTGAAGGTTTTGAAGTGACAAATAACCAATTTTTCCAAAATATAAATTCAGAGTTACTGATAAAACTACATTTGACAAACTGAAGTACTTGATTTGCAGTGAGATTGTTTATGACTAGATCAGTTTGACTTAGAATTGTGTATCCGGATAGACGTAGGAAAGGGTTCCAAATGTTACTTGTCATTGCTTTCGATACAATCATAGGGGCATGGCAAGTCGCTTATGGGACGTTAAAAGCAGCTAAAACTATGATGATGGAACTCTACATAAAAAGAGTTTCGATTCATCTTGGAGTTGGAAGTTCTAGTCAAAATTCAGTTTATCAAAATTATGTACGAGACCTACAACCTTATTCTGAAACTGCTCCCGATTTTACCCCCGAACCTGTTTAATTCATTCCACCACCACTCTGACCACGACCTGAATCCAGAATCGATCTAACCTAGACATGTGCATGTGCCTCCTCTATCCTTACCTAAACCAATACCTTACCATATGCTGGTAAGGGGGATGAATCAGGACCTGAGATTGATGATGTTCCCATTGATGTCATTCCTGATCAGGAGTTAGAAACTGCTGAATATGAGAGAAGAAATTGGAAATCTGATCACCTAGAGGATGGTGATGCAGATGCAGAAGTAATGCCCCCTTTTCAGAAAAAAAAAAAACACATTTTCGATTAGAGGTTGGACTAGTAAACATCTGGTCCAGAGTTTCAATGTGATATATGTTTTCGAAGAAGCGAATGTTGCTTACTTTGGAAGACATATTACATACAATAGTGAGCTTGCGAGAGAATAATTTTTTTAAGAATAAAGCAGGATTGGTAAGAAGAGATAAAAGAGTCCATATTAAAGACAATTAAGAGTGTAGATTTAAGAAAAACGACGCAACTCGAATTCGGGTGGTTGTAAGGACTCAAGTTGCGACTACGAACTAAAGGAAAAAAGCAACGAAGAAGGGAGATATATGAATTATAAAGAAGCAAGATAAGCTGTATACATGCAAGTCTGCATATCAAAGACAGGGGAGCAAGTTGGGTCCGATGCCCATCAGACTCAAACTAGATCCGGCTCCATCACCGTCCGATTCACATTAAGATCCATGAGTATTATTTAATATTCGTGCACGATCACTTTAATATACGTGCGCACAAATTTTAAAGTGAATCTAGTCCATAAGTGAGTCCGATGGGCATCGGACCCAAGCTCGTCCCCAAAGACAGACGTACACAGCTGTCGGTATCAATCATTGCTCCTGTCCAGATGAGGAAAGGAAAAGAGAGAAAATAAAAAGGACGGCATAAAGAATTTATTCTTCTACATTCTGATTTTGGAATTACAAAATTTAAATAATTTACATAATTAACTAAATAGGAAAAAAAATTAAAGGTTCAAACAATTCTGTTCGGAAAAACAAATCTAGACAAAATAGTTTGCTTCAGGTTTTAAATAAATTTTAGGTTAAATTTTTAGTTCTACCAGACTGTATCACAAATGAGTGTAATTGCATAATTAAAAATAACTCATCAGATAGCCTATTAATTGTTGGTACAATGTTACCTATATTCTTGTAGTAACTTACAAACCAGCAATTTATTAGTCTATTAAAAAACGATAATTTTGTTTCGGATAATTCTTGCACATTCAAGTTTTTATGTATATCTTGTCTTAATATTTATTTTTAAGTTTTTTTTTTCCTTCAGTTTGCTCGTTAGGTAAAAATTAGTTTGCATTAAATGTGCAATTCCCTTTTTTTTTTTGTATGAATAGACTATTATAATAATACACATAAGTTGGAATCTCTATTCTAACTATTTAAATTCAACTAAACACATAATAGGCTATTTGTAATAGTTTAACCACAAAAACAGTTGAGTGAGTCTGTGGTACTATGCATATCACGGATTGATCCGTAATACGGATCAATATTTTTAAAATGTACTTGGTAGAAAATAACGGTCAATCCGAACTGTTCAATATGATTCTCATATGAATATGTACTTGGTAGAAAATAACTTGATCTAAAAATTCAGGACCATCCAAAAACAGTGATTTTCTACCTATTTTAGAAAATAGTAAAAAAAAAATTTCAAAATATAAAATTCGGTCTGCAAGTAGATATTCATATGAAAATTATTTTGAACAGTTCGGATCAACCATTAGAATATCAAAAACAAAAATATTGATCCGTATTACAACTAAATCATGATATGCATAGTACCATAAACTCACTCAAAATAGTTTATTCTCAATCCTTCCAAACATATTGTGGCACAGTTCTTCTACACAAAATATACTCAATGTTATATATTATTAGAATTTAATTTTCTATCTATTAAAAATTATAATTATTCTAGTATACATGTAACTATTATGGTACTTCAGTTGATATATAAAAAAAATATTTTTTTTTAGATTATTAAGGTGTGTAACGAATTTTAGTTAATTTAGAATTTGATTGATCATCTAACACAAAATCATTAAAACTCAGCTACTTAAATTTTAAATTTATTTAATACTTCGCTATTTAAAATCTAAAATTAGTTATTGAAAGAATAAACAAGTTTCAAATTAGTCAAAATTTGATACATGCAGTGTTTAAAATATCAAAGGATACATTGACTGTTCCAATTTTTCTATTTAGTCACTATTTAAGATATCAAATGAACATATAATATATATATATATATATATATATATATATATATATATATATATATATATATATATATATATATATTTGGATTACGCTAGAACTATTTAAAAAAATAACAGTCAAATTGTAGTACAACTGCAACACCTTCTATATATTTTAAAATGTAGATCACATTAATAAAATCTGGACGTTACAAACTATTTCGTTCAGAATTTTTTTTTTTGCATGGGTCTAAAATCTAAACAAAATGGTTTTTCGTATATTGCATGGACATGATAATTTATTTCGTCCGGCGGACAGAAATTTCTATCTTATTCTTTCTATAAATCGAGATTTCATAGAAACATATTTCTATTTTGATATTTTTTTTTCCTATTAATAAAAAAACAGTAAAATACATCTCCTTTTCTCTTCTTTTATCTTTTTTTATTTTATTTTTATTTCAAAATTTAGTGTTTTCAAGCAAGTAAATAAAAACGAGTCACACATCCAGCCATCATTCTCTTCTCGAATCGAGATCCAGTAATGTAACCCAATTTTTTGGTTTTAAATTGGGACCGTCCGATTCGAGATTAGCACGCGAGATGGAGTGCTGGATTCGAGATGGAGCACACATTTCGAGATGGATCGTGCGAGATGGAACGTCAGATTCTAATTAGACGGTCTCGATTCAAAACCCAAAAATTGGGTTACATTAGGGTCTCGATTCAAGACAAGACTACAATTTCCTTCTTCATCTTATCATAGAAATAGAAAAATCAAAATCCTTATCATGATTTTTCAAAATAGTCAAATTAACAACTCTTAGATGTGATGTAGATAATTTTCTTACTTAATAATGGTTGATGGGTACAAACCCTACCAACCTTAATAAAAAAACAACTCATAAACTGATGTTTCATTACAGCCTATATATGGACCGTAATAATTCATTGTGCTCATGTAGTTTATGAACCACAATAATTCATTACGGTAAAGAATTGGAGCATAAATAACCCAATATAATTGAGAATAGGATCCGCTGAAATTCTTCACGAATGAACAGTATTTTTGGAATCTCTGTCTTCTCGAATTCAGACATCTAACTTTTTCATGCACAAATCTCAAAGCATTTAGTTTTACCGATAGTTGATGACAATAATGTAACAGGGTTCGAATCTCAAAACAGTTGAACTGCTGTTTACGATTGAAAATTTCAGCAGATTTGTATCCATATAATTGAGCTCATTGCTTGGGAGTAGGGCTGTCAAAAAAGCTCGTGGCTCGTGGCTTGCTCGTGACTCACATCTGGCTCGATCGGTAACAGCTCGTTCAATAGTGGACCGAGCTGTTAACGAGCTGGCTCGCTAACAGCTCGGGCCAAAATTAACGAGCTGAGCTAAGGCCTAGCTCGGCTAAGCGTCAATTTGTGAATTTGTATGAATTTGTGTGTATTTTATACTGTCAAGTTTGGTCCAGCTCGGTCCAAAAAGATTTGTAAAATTTATTTTCTTCTTAAAACAGGGTCCAACCAAACCCAGTGAGCCAGCTCGTGGCTCATGAGTTGGCTCGTCACGAGTTTGAGCTGAGATTTTATCTCGCGAGCTGTTAACGAGCTGGCTCGCTAACAGCTCAGTCCAGAATTAACGAGCTGAGCTAAGACCCAGGTCAGCCCGAACCAGCTCATTTACAGCCCTACTTGGGAGTCGTGATGCCACGATCATTGTGACTTTGTTCTACATATTCTATCGTGTTTTTATTTTCTTAAGCTATCAATAAAAAAAATTCAGTGTGACTTGGTAAAGAATTTTCATGTCAATTTAACTAAAACAACAGTGTAGAACTAGGGTGCTCTTAAGTTCATCAAATCTATTTGTGAACTCAATTTTAAAACCTATCGGAATATTGATTTCAAATAATGAATTCGAAATGTTGAAGCTCTTCTATCTTATGAGTGATGTATCTACATACAAAAAAATTTAACTTTCGAATTAATTTAGTATTAAATCAAGCGGTCAAAAGTAGAAGATTTATAAATTAATTTTAATGCATTCATTTTTTGAACAATTTTTTACTATTTGACTCTATACATAATTAATTCAAAATTTTAAATTTTTTGCATGTAGATGTATCACTCATAAGTACAAGGGTTTCAACTATTTGGATTTTTCATTTGAAATCAATCCAATAGATTTTAGAATTAAGTTTACAAAGAGGCTTGGTGAACTTAAGAGCATTCTAGTTTTACTCAAAACAGAATCCAATATGCAATTAACATGTATACTTTTTTTTTTGCCTGTTTCTATAAAGAGGTCACTGTCAGTCTTACAAAATTTTCCAACTAACCGGAATTTATCAAAAAAGAAAAAGAAAAAAACAATTCCAGTATTTAAAAAAAATTTCAATACTGAATATGTGTTCAGAAGTACTATTGTTTAGACATTATAAATCTCAAAAGCACAAAAATACTGAACTTGTGTTTCTAAAATTTGAACGCTTATGTCCAATGTTTTTCAGAATGCCTGTTTTTAATTTCAAACATATCTTTACAATTTTCCGAGAACAGAGATACTATTGCTATGCTTTAATTTTTTTAGAACCGGCTTTTGAACTAGCTGAAGAAGACAATGTTTTTGATGTGAGAGGTCACATGTTGAAAATCCAAATAGAAGATTCTCATGTGGGTATTAGATAGTTAAATTTAAATGACTTGAAGTCTTACTTCTCAAAAAAAATTGCTATATATTTTTTAAAAATAATGCTGGTTAGAAAATAAATTTTTGGTTAAAAAAATTGATATATAGTTAAAAAAAACTACTATTGCTCCCCCCCCCCCCACCCCACACACACCCCCAACAATAATATTCATAGAATAACGCTGATGTTTCGGATATCGACAATTTAATAAAATTATATCCACGATGCTAGTTCAACAACTCTGGTTTAACACATACATTTATAGAGAACGGATTTATGAAAAATGTAGCTGACCAATACAAACCTTAGTAACTTAAAAAGTAATCTTTTAAGGGGCTTCTTCCAACAATACGTCAGGCATCTCATGCTCAACACAGTTGAATGCTTTGTTGATTAATAGAAATCGATCAAACCAATCACTGGCTTCCTTCACCATGGTCGATGTCATTTGATGTGCAATTCCTGGCTCTGCAATCAACTAAATATCCAAAAGCAGCCAAACTTATTAATTATGATATTTCATTTACAAGTTTCCAACTATTTCTCTTCTTTGGTCAATTTTTTGTCAAGCCACCTAACTATTTAATATCCACAAAGGATTGTCCCTTCCGGTTTTCGAAATTGCGACCTCCCACACGGAGAACATTGCTTTTTCCACTAGACCAAAGGCTGGTTCTCTAATTATTTCATAGTTAAATTATGTTTACCATTCAATTTTTTTAGTTTTTGTGTAAATTAACTAGTGAGTATTCAATGAGAAAATAGAAGAACTATCATTTTAGATTACACAAATGCACCAAGAAATTTAATAAACTGTAAAAAAAAATCTTATAAAGAAAAATCATGCCTTTGAGTTTCAAAATAATCTCAGCTAACCAAGTTCTATTAATAAAGCATTTCATTGTGTAATAAATCAGTCACTGAATTCTGAAATTCTTTTCAGACAAGAAAAAGCTTTATATTTTCATAAATTATACCTTAAATTTCTCTGCAAAACCAGAATTTTTGTATGCCTCTGCAGTACTTCCCTCAGGAGCTTTCAGCCCAGGAAGAGGGCAACGGGGGTCATCAGCACCTATATATAGTAAAATATAATTCTACTTCATTGGGTAAACATTAAACGCAGAATGTATTTCAGTTGCAAATAGTATGCTACCTCTGTTAAAGGCCTAGTATCCATTTATTTATTCAACATACCTTTCACTTTCTGAAATTGGTGATTGCGTATATTTTCAATAGGCTACCAATTAATAAAGTAAAATATCGCTAAAAGACACCTGATGACCAGACACAACAAAAAATAATTAAGAGACAACACTATGATTGCAATTTTTATCAAGTCCAGCAATATACCATTTAGAATAAGAAGAGAGCGAGGCACAATAACTGGCAAGGAGTAGGGTGCATCAAATTTTGAATCCAAACCTGGTGCAATTCTATCCCAAACCTGATATATTGAAATAAAATAATAAAGTATTTTAAAATATAGGCAACCAAATGCGGTGCCTATTATAATTAGATGTTGCAAACCTGTTGCAGTTTTTACTTTTAGTACGCAAAGTCAGAGAAAATCCAGTACAATTTCATTAAATAACAATAAATAAAATTATGCCATGCTGACCTTTTCAACCACCTCTTTATCTACTGAACTCTTCCCAAGATCAATCCTTGCAGCTAGAATTGCAAATATGAGCATTTTTAGGCCAATAGTCCTTGAACAAAAAAGGATAGAGTAACCCCCTAATTCGCTGGTAGCTTCCTTTACTTATTTATTTTTAATGTGGATTCTCCTATATGTACTAAAGACTTGATTTCATAGAAGTTATCATCAGTATTTTCAAGTCTCATAGATTTGCATGCTTTATGGTGATACCATTTTGCCTATAGTTTTCCCAAAATAAAATAAACACAGTTACTCAGCATTGGAATCAACCTACTAAATTGAACAAAAAAAAATATAAAATGAAGCAATATAAACCTTCAAATAGAGGCTTGATACTGTTAGCTCTAGCTTGCCATTTATCATTGTCTATGGCCCATCGAAAGCCCTATAACCAAAACAGCATAAATTTGATCACTGAATTTCAATTTTAAGAATGAAAACTATGTGTGAGACTGCATGGGTCAACTCATAAACATATCTGACTCAACCCTGATGACTTGGGAAGGGTCATGGTTTGTGTACTGGCAGGTGGTGCAGGAGAGTAAGCGAATATGGGTGATTAGGGTCATGGAATATTGTGGGGGCTCTGGAAGCAAAGGAATGAATGCATATTTGGACAGAAACGGATGCCTCCCTGTTTGTTAGCACAACACATCAAGGATGAAACAGAACTCTGGCTAAAGTATTATAGAAGAAGTCAGGTTGTGAGGATGGATGGTGTGCCTAATAACTCTGGTATAGAGTTGTTGAGTACAGTAGTTTAGTTTTAGCTTGGAAGTTGTAAACATCGAAATTTTCTGTACACCTGGTAGCCTCTACCATGAATTTCTAAAAAAAAAAGAATGAAAACTATGGCAATTATCAGACCTGAACACCGATTATTGGAACAGCTACAGAATAGCGTGCATCAGCTGCTGCAGCAAACCATGCATGCATCCCTGCACAAAAGTGTAACTGATGATGAGATCCAAAAGTTTTGAGCACTAAATTAGTTTTTTTTTTTTACTGTGCTTAATTTATAATCAAATTTCAACTTGTACAAAAGAAGACTCATTAAAAACATATCCAATGGCAGTTGAAACTCAAAAATGAACTGAAACTGAACAGCCTAGACCTGAGGTGCGTTCAATATAGAGCTGTTAGGCCATTTGACTAAACCTGAATTTACCAAACCAGAAATAGCCTGAACCAAACAATCTCAGACCAAACTTCGGCCAAAGACCGAGCCCCGGTTTGATCCAGTCAGAATCAGGCCCACTAAATGCCACCTTTACATAGGATTTGTTATTCATAAAAGACTTGGAAGTTATAAGTTATAATATTACCTCCAAGTGATTCCCCAGTTATGCCAATTCGAGCCGGGTCAACATCATCCCTCTCAACAAGATAATCAGCCAGCTTTATCAAATCCCAAACCTACAAATAATACCAATTAGTTTATTTCTTTGAGTTTTTTTTTCAAATAAAGTAAGCATTCCATATATCAAATAAATTGGAAGTTTCATGTATTCACTCAATACGGAAATTACATTTACATCAACATTTTTTTAATTCATTGTGTCCTCCCAACTCTACTCTGCTTTATCCAAGACCAATGTACCGGATATAATAACATGTAAGTCTGGTGTGCAATAGCACCTCTATTTTGTTGTTTGGACAAAAGCTGCTTGGAATTTTATACAATTACTAGAGCAATAGATAGGAGTGAAAACAGAGCAGATAGTGGTAAAACTATATCCATATCTCTTTTTTCATTTTCCGGATACGAATACGGATCCATATCAGATCGGGTGTTTATTAAAATATATTAAAAAATATTAAATATATTAAAATTCATAATATTTATCTAATTAAAATAGTGAATAACATAAATTTTTCATAATATATATGAAAATATATAGTATATATCTACTATTCGGATACGGATAATTGAAACGTAAAACCATATCAGTATCCTTATCCACACGGATATCGGATACCAAATCTAAGTTTTCGAATGCGGATCAAATATGGATCAAATATTATCCATACCGTTTTCACCCCTAGCAATAGATGATCTCACCAAAAAAATTTAACACAACAAAAAATGAAAACTATCATTTACCGTGTCAAAAATGAATGGCATAGTGTCACCCTTTCTCCAAGCGGAAACAAGTGCCTATTGATGTGACAACAAAAAATATAAGAACAAATAGCTACTTCCATTTGATAATGCGACAAAGAACTTATTTTGGATTGTTAAAGTTATTACATCAATATAAGTCGTATTTGTGTGTGCTCTTTCTCCGTGATAACGAGAATCGATTGCAATGGAGATATAACCCCTTGATGCATATGCCTATTAAAAACAAATTACAAATTACGGATAAAATAATAACAATAATATTATCAATAGCATTAAAAGAATGAACAGAGGACAAAACGTCAAATAGCCCCATACAGTTATACACCCCCTTTTCAATCAGCCTGTTATGCATCAAGTTAGCTTTTGGATTATTATAAAACTAACTGTACAAAGAGGACTCTCTACCTCAAGCAAAGGACGCAACCACTCCTTGCACACATATGAGCTATGTAGAAATACAATTGCTGGCTTCTTCTTATGAGCCTCATCCTTCAAGCTAAGTATCAGTACTGGTAAACGCCCTTGCTCCCCCTCCTTTGTCCAAAAGAATATGTAACACAATAAATTATATATTCTACAAAATTTTTCTAGTTCAGCCTTTAGTACTACTCATAAAATTACGAATACACTTTAGGATTTTAATTTTCAGAGGTAAACAGACGCTGACAGTGTTTTTTTACCTATACTGCTGCTCAATGAATGGTATGATGGTAATCACTTTTGCTACCAGCTATCCCGTAATAACTATCAGTTGGAGCAATTAAGCATAATTAATATAAAATTACTACATAAATAGAGCAATTTTAGTCCGATGAAATTTCACGATTCAAAAAATTACCCAGCATTATACAGCTAACAACAAATTGCTACAGCCTATTGACTCTTATGAGGTAGCTGGCCGTTCTGAACTTGTACTAACAGGTACAGAAAATTTGGGACAGGTGCCAGAGCAAAGTATAATTAAAATGATCAGAACAAGTACCCAGAATGATACAAGCCAAGGTTTTAAATACAGCTATTCAGTCTAACTACACCAATATGAAGAATAATAAGAAAATAACTCCACCTCAGTTGTCAAATATAAATTTTCTTGAACTAGATTCTCTTGAAACCCCTCAATCTCCTTCCTGGGACAAGTCTCCATTGCCTGAAAGACAAAATAATTGAATATAAAATCCTTTGGTCATGGCACAAAGAAAACCAAATCAGAGTACTCAGATTTCCTAAAACTTGTTAAATTATATCTAACCTCTTTTGAGAGCAGAGGTGGATCCTTCTGGTACAATGGATGCTCAATTGGCTTCCCATGCTCCACCAAGGGAGCATCTGAAACAATATCAAGGAATTAAGCAATTACCATCATCACCTCTGTACTTATTTATTTAGATCATAGATCTGGTCAAAATTCATATCAAAGGCAGCTATAACATTACTACATTAGCTTAGCAGCTTAATGTCACCTTTTGCCCGTTGTTGCACCAAACAACAACCAGAAAGAAATATTATTGAAAAGTCAACGGTAGCAAACAACTACAAATCAAGCTGGAGTTTACAAAATTCTCAACGAGTTATTCGCCTCTTTTTTTTCTTCTTAATCAATGATCATCGTTAGTTGATCGATTGACTCAAAATTTGCTATCAATCCAATTAAACTAAGGTTACTCCGACCTGATCATCTAGAGAAGGGGAACACGCACAAAATTCATCCCCTTTACACAGAACTATTATTGTATACTACCAAAAACATAAAGACAAAGAAAAAAAAAAAAGCAGGGTGAAGAAGAAGACAACAATGAAATTTGGAAAAGAGAATCTCTAGCGAGAAAAAGAACCTTCAGCAACTTTTCGTCGGCTTTGAAGAAGTCGAAGGAAGTCCGTCCGGAACTCGGCTGAGCAATCTGCCATTTTCTTCACAGTAGTCTCCCTGTTGGACGCTAAAATATGATGAGAAGAGCAGTTAGCCAAGCATCGTGGGGTCACATGGGACAAGGACCTGCCCCACGTTACCTGTGGGGTCCACGCCAGCATCAGCTCTAATCCCATGAGGGAAGTGGCGTGACGGTGCGTGGGGGAACGCCGCGCCAGATGACACTGCTCTTCATTCATATTTTATTTATTTTCAATTTTTTAATTGCCGCTCTACTGCGTTTGGTGAATTGAACATTTTAGGAAAGCGAGAATTCGTAACCTCTGCATTAACTCAAAAGATTCTCTTTTGAGAATCTTTTGAGTTAATACATCTGGACTATCCGATTTTCTTTAAGATCCGTGTGCACAATATCCGCACTAATTTTAAAGAATCTGTGTTAAAATCATACGGACAAGATGCATTAACTCAAAAATTCCCTTTTGAGTTAACGCAGTGGATATGTGTTCGGAAAGCGACGGGGCCGCGGGGATAGGCCATAGGGGCTAAGATTTTCAAGGGCCTTGTGTTGCCGAATTTTTTTTATCAATAATAAATAAAAACAATAAGAAAGGTTAATTAGTATTTAAAAAAAATAAGAAAGTAAGGTTAATATGTCTTATTGTTTTCTATCTCAACCATATCTCATATTATTATTTCTGTATTCAAAGTTTAAACATAATCTACATATTTTAAAAATATATTTATAGACCAAAATTTATAGATTTTTTCAAATTTTTTACTATATTTTTAAAACAGGTACACAATTATTGTTTTTAAGAATATTATGTTTTTAGTGATTTATACTTTTATGAAAAAAATTTAAAAATATAAAGTTTGGTCGACATGCACATTTTAATATATAGATCAGGTTGCAGTTTGAATTGGCTGCTTGGATTTTAAAAATAGACATAAAGATGTGAGCATGATCGGGACATGAAAACAATGGCACTTAACCCTGCTCTAAAAATAAAATAAGATGAAAAATAAAAAATAATGTTAAAGAAAGGAACTAATAAAAATTAAAATGTATGCAAGTTTTTTATGTTTTATTTTAAAGGTAACTCAGTAACAAATCGTCATAATGTTATTTATGAATAAATATTATTTACATTTTTATTCAAAATTTTCATGGTCTCAATTAGACTGTATTTCAGAAGCTGCGTGAGTAGGAGACAGAAAGGAAAAGATTTGATTCACTCTCTTTAGTCTTTACACCTCAAATCAGAGGTGACAGATTTTGAAACTTTGTATACAGAGTTTCTCTTAGTACAATGCCACTTTCTTTCCTCTCCTCTCTTATTTCCTTGTTTCTGGAGCGAATGAAGATCGCGAGCAATTCTGATTTGAGCACGTTTCACCTCTCGTCCCTTTCCTTTCCTTTAATAATTTAATTCTCAAACACAGCCTTAAAATCATTTTTATTCCCCTCCGTTTGTTCTCCAATTCCATCTCCCACTTTCATCATTTCCTTTTGACTTCTGACTCCATGTCCTCCCTCGTTTCTTATTAACCTTTCCACCAAACAAGCTATTATATCAACTTTTTTACCACTTTTCTCTTTTGACAAATGTATTCCCATTAACATTTATTTCTTACTTCTTTTAGAGCATATAAAAAAACATATTCGGCGGGTCATTGAAAATGAACATGGACATGAAAATTGAATTAAACATTGCTGATTACGTGAGAGAAAAAAATTCAGTCGATCCGCAGAAACAGTGGAACGGTCGAACAGGCCTTAGCATTTTCTTGGAATCAATATTGGTGTAGTAAATATTTAAATGTCTAAAATATATTTTAGCAAGTGAAAACACAAAAACAAAATCTAGTTTTAACACCTGAACTTAAAATCATAACCGCAGTTTGTGTGCAAGTATAAATACAAAACAAAAAGAACTTTGTCTTAACACTTAAAATTAGTGGCGGAATAACTAGGAATGAAAATTAGAGAGTGCCAATGGGCTGAGGGTGCAACGGACTGAGAGTGTCAAGGGCCCATAAATAATTTAGGAGATGCCAAGAGTCCATAACTCAACTGTTATATATAAAAATTTTCTAGGCCAAGGGGGGAGCCAGGACCCAGGCTGGCCCAGGCGCTGGTTCCGCCCCTGCTTAAAATATAATATCTCAGTCACATTCACCAATAGTTAGAAACAATAAGTTTTAACACTAGTTTGTACAAGTATAAAAGCTAAAATATATTACAAAATATTTTTCTAAACCTAGGTTTACTCTTTCAATCTTTTAATATTTTCATTGAAGTTATGGTATCAATAATACTCTCTGTTATCAAGTGTTTTCTTTTTCCATTTTCAGAAGAAAAATTTATTGGCATCGCTAATGTGTACGTATAGGTAAAACTTAAAATTTCAAATTACCTTCCGATGTTTCAACCTACCGATATTCGTTTATGAAACAATATTTGTTTATCAAGTATTAATTTGACTTGTGATTATTTAAGGCTAATTTTGTAAAAAGATAATTCAAGATAATATTAATCTCAATTTGCAGATTAAAACTCGAAGTTTGAGATATCTCAGATGATGCGAATTCGAGTGAGCGGTGGATTTTAGGAACTCGTATCCTCTGCATTAACATAACGTGCGTTAATAGATATGGACGGTTTGATTGAGATCCGTACTAATATTAAAGGACTCCATACGTCATAGGTGTGGACCAAATATTAAACTCAAAAGATATTCTTTTGGGTTAATGCAGAAGATCTGCGGACTCAGATTTTTGACATATATAGGATCAAATTTATTGGATTTGCATCAAAATTTACGAATGGTTTATAATTATTCCATAAATTTAAACTGGTTATACAAATTGAATCTTAACACGGACAAGCAATTTATACCTAAAATTGAATGAACCACTTACAATGGACCAATGGATGAACCATATTTCGCACCATCTGAGCTAAACTTGCCACTTAAATGGTCTATATGAGGTGTAAATGAAACAGGATCAAGCAAAGGAGGAGGAAGGACCCCATGGACTCTTAAGATGTGCTTCAGAGAGAGGGAAAAACCATTCATTAAAGAGAACGAACGGGAACAAAAGGGAACGGCCCGCACGTCCATGTTGCCCAGGCCGTTCACCCGCTTTAGAAGAGGATAATCAGAGAGCAAAAGGATGGAACGAACGCCTTCACATACTTTCCAAATTCGTATCTCAAATCGGAATGTAGATTTCACTGTAACGAGGGAAACGGAGCATCGCGCTTTCCTTTCTTTTCCTTCCCCTTTCTCTCTATGATGGTGTTGAGGAGCACAGTCTTAGTGGATGCAAATCACTCCAGCCACACGATCCTGCTATTCAAACAGAAAGCTCAGATCTACGCAAACTCTCCAATGACTTACAGAGAAAATCAGACAAACCAAGTAAGAATTCGGATCCCCAGTAACTGATATGCTATTTATATAGATAAATGGCTCAAATTAATCTCAGTCAGGTCAAATTCAACCTTAAGTTATTCTCAATTTAATTTTTTTTGTATTAAATGATGTAAAATCAAACTGCTTTTATTGGGTATATAGGAGAAAATCTCCTCACCCACTCTACCTTCCCCTCTCTACGAATAAGTATCATTTCAGATATTAGATAGTGTGGCCCACTAGTTTATGATTTCGGATTAACTAAAAATAGTGTTTATTATTTTTTGTTTGGTATTCAAACAGCCCGTAAGCCAATTACATTAGATTTCGACTACACCAATTGCTGAATTTGAAATACAGGATTTGTATTACCCGTTTTATCCCAGCTATAAATTCTATCCTGGTTTGCCAAAGTATGTGCTATCTTCAAACCCTCTTCATTTCTACTACAGTGCATAGTTTTTAGACCAGTCATAGCATCTGCTTGAAGTCTCCAGATACTCCAGATCTCTTCATACGACCTCCAATCATATAAAATAGGGAGCCCACTCCTTAATGATGCCACTGTTTCTTCAGAGTCAGATAATACAATGCCACTGTTCCTTAAAAATAGTGTTTATTCGGAATGTGAGGACATTATTATTTGTGCTTTCAGAATTCAGATTCATACAAAGTTATAAGAACAGTCTACATCCACTAATTGTAAAAGGTACGGTACCTCACGGATACATATTCCCCTCTCTACTCCCTCTTGGTTTCGTCGGAATCAATTCTGATCAATTGGCTTATCATTTTGACCATAACAGTAAAATTATACGTACAAAATTAGATTCAATAAAAAATAATATATTATCAATCTAGCCATTCAAAAAAAATATGTTCAATTTTATCAACACTGTATCATTAACCAAACCATCGCCAAATTACACCTAATGTCATACACTGATACACAACATTTCCAAACATGAACGTATCCATAAATTTGATTTTTTTTTTTCAATCTCAATAATAATTTTTTTTTTCAGTTTAGCATTTATTATGAATATATTTGTCCATACATCCATTTCCAGAATTAAAAACCTTATCTTGCATTGTGTAGTTTAATTATTCTATTGAGTTAAAATATGTCGAGCAGGGTGTTAAGTTCATCAAGCTCCTTTGTGAACTCAACTAAAAATTTATTGAATTGCTTTCAAACGACGAATCTGAACCGTTAAAACTCATATATTTTAGAAGTGATGTGTCTCCATGTAAAATTTTAAATTTTAGAATTAATTTTATATAGAGTCAAGTGGTGAAAAACATTGAAAAAATGAATGCATTAAAATTAATTTATGAACTTTCTAATTTTAACCGCTTGACTTTATACTAAATTAATTCGAAAGTTTAACATTTTTGCATGTAGACGCATCACTATGGGTTTCAACTATCTGGATTCGTGGTTTAAAGTCAATTTGATAAATTTTAGAGCTGAGTTCAAAAAAGAAATTGGTGAACTCATCTAGAAAGCGATGTAAAATATTATTATTGTAATTTGTTCAATTAATTTTGTTTGTTCAGTCATGATCAATTCTTCATTTTCAAATTTAATTGAATGCCTTGTATATTGAGAATTATTACTAAGGTTGAAGGAAAAGTAGGATTAAATTTTAATCTACACTAAAGAAGAGTTCATATTCAGTTGTCTTAATACGTAGATAAACACTAAGAAGATTTAATTCAGAAGTAAAGGTTCTTTAAAATTGAGACGTAGATTAAGATTTGGAGTAAAAAGAGATTAAAAGAGAGGTTCTTATTTCTTGCTAAGAAATCAATGTTTAAAAGAAATGAAATGAAGCTTAACTATTAATACAACTTACTATTTCAACAACATCGAATATGATATATATAAATAATTACAATAAATCCTATGTTGAACAATAAATCATCTTGGAACATTAATTTCTTCAATAATTTTTCAACTGCTTGATTTTATATAAAATTAATTCGAGTTACAAAATTAGAGCATATATATTTTGCTTGAGAATGTAATTAATCAGGTTCAATAATTTAAATTTATCATTTGAAATTGATACATTTTAAGGTTAAGCTAATAATCTTCTTAACAAGCTTAAATGCCATATTATATTTATTTAATAACGTCTATTGAAAATTATGTATGAATGCCCTTATTTAAAAGCTAAATCTCAAAAGTTAAATCTTCTCTTATGTTTTTAGATTTGCAAGCTACGAATTGAAGCATAAAAATTATCCTCTTAATTTACAACTTATCTACAACCTTCACATCCATATTATTAACAAATCATCAAATTACTAGTTGTTGATACAAGCTACATAGTAAAGGTTAATGTAATTTATTGGCAAGTATCACAGTAATTTTTTTAGCTTCTAGTTTTTATTCTATTTTATTTTATTATAAAGGTCAGGAGACCCGTTCCATTAAGGAATCAAAATAATTACAAGAAAAACAGTTATGGCAGGGAACAGACCGTGGCTAGTTGAAAGCAAAAAAGAAAACAATATAGCAACCACAGAAGCAACATAACATTTTTTAGCTTCTAGTAGCAAAGGCAATTATGTTTTCTGTGTGGCATCCATATCCCCTCCAGGTATCTGACTGAGGACGATTAATTCCAATTAAGTACTAGCTGAGTGATTGGAATTTAGTGTCCATTTATAAATAGGGGTCCGTTTTGATATTTGTATTAGATTAAAACTGACGACTCAAATCTAATTGTAGTCAGTCAAGTATTGCACTGATCTGAATATTTTTTGTATGGAAGATCACATATTTTAAATTTAGATAAATAAAGTTTTATGAATATTATACCTCTAACCTTTTTAAAAAAAAATAAAAAAAACTAGTCAATACACAAACCCAAACTGTATCGATGAAAGGGATGGCATATAGTTCAATTATAATAAACATTGAGCCCTTGAGAGATACAGGGTGCGCTTGGATGAATCAAGAATAGTAGTAAGGATAGAGCTATCCTCAATTTTAAGATAGTAGTTATTTCAACATTTTGTAGGAATAGTAGAATAGTGGGCTATCTCACAAAAGACAAATAAAAGAATAGTGACTATTCGCTAATCTAAACACACCCAAATGCCGGATAGTAGCTCAGAATAGTGCTAATCCAGAATAGTAGCTATTCTTCACCAATCCAAACGCACCCATATTGTCTTCAGTTGAGAGTGCCTCCATTAATATGCAAATGAAGATGCCAGAATATTATATAAACATGGATTTGGCATCCCTTTAGAAAAGAAAAGTTTAAAACATTATTTTACATTAATATAACAAATGCATTCGGATGCTGATTTTCAGAATTGTGTTAGAGAAAAAAAAAGATACATGGGGTCCGATTATTTGGGAGTAGCTTGGGTCTGATGGGTTCTATGTTCGATCTGCTTTAATATCCGTGCGTGTCGTTTTAATATCCATGTGCACGGATTTTAAAGTGGATCGGATGGTTATGAAACCCATCTGATCTAGTTTGAGTCCGATGAGCATCGGACCCAAGCTGCTTCCGTTAGCGGAACTAATTTAATGCATTTAGCTGTGGAATTTATTTATTATTTTATAAAAAGCCTATTCCATTATAAAAATTTAAATAGTGACCCATAACCTAAAATGCGAATAATATTTTCGCCCTTAAACGATGACTATAATATCCACCCTTTAAAATCGGTTTAAATGACTGTTTAAAATACGTCCATATTATTCTGGTCCTTAAGATAATTTTGTAAAAAAGAAAAAAAAATCAGAAAAAAATGGTTTCTCAAAAAAAAAAAAAAAAAAAAAATCTGATCGCCTATTTTAGGCCATCTATAAAAAAAGTTTAACTTTAGACCATTTTACGATCATCTATAAAAATAAGTTTAATTTTAGATCATTAGTATAGATTTTTTAAGTGGGTCGGGTCATTTATAAAAAAAAAAAAAAAATCATAGCTGTGTCTGTGTACTTTTGTCCCTGCAGTCAATTAATTGAGGCAAAAGCTGATCTAATGAATTCCATCCAACAAATTTTAATGTCTAATAACAACTAAGATTCTATTAAATTTGTTCATTTAATCTAATTTTTAATGAATTCCATCAGGGCACTACTATGCGACTCGCGACTCCGCGTCCAAATATCTTAGAAATGGAGAGGAACTTTAAATCTTGGAAATGGAGAAGGAACGGACGTTAAATGTACTTGGCTTCAGATCTTTTCAAAATGTGGGGCATCTTATCCGCATGATAAAAGCGGAACAACAAAGTCAAGGTATTAATCCCACAAGCTCTATTCTACAAGAGAGAGCAGGACCCCCTCTTATATAAACCCACGCGCTTAGTCTTAGCAAATTACGCAGCTGCGTGGTGAGCACAAAGCGAACTATTCTTTCGCCTTTTACTAAAGAATACCGTGTGCTCGCCACTTTTAAGCAGCATACGCCAATTTTTGAAGGGGCTGTTCCTTGAGGAATACCCCAACAATTCTTAATTTAAATTTTTAATTTTTAATAATCCTTAATATAATTTTGGCAAATTCTTTGGTGCATACAAGGACTTATTTGTAAAATAAACATATTTTTATTTTCAAAGTTCAAACAGTCGATCCGAACTGTTTATCTTGTTCTCCATATTAATATGTGCTTGGATACGAAATTTTATATTTTTCTAAATTTTTCTACTATTTATTAAGATGGGTACAAAAAATATCAAATTCAGACCATTGAATTTTGTACCCATCTTAATAAATAGTAAAAAAATTCAGAAAAATGTAAAATTTGGTCTCTAAGCACATATTAATATGGAGAACAAGATGAACGGTTCGGATCGACTGTTTGAACTTTGAAAATAAAAATATGTTTATTTTACAAATAGGTCCAAATTTTATATTTTTCTGAATTTTTTTACTATTTATTAAGATGGGTACAAAAAATATCAAATTCAGACCATTGAATTTTGTACCCATCTTAATAAATAGTAAAAAAATTCAGAAAAATGTAAAATTTGGTCTCTAAGCACATATTAATATGGAGAACAAGATGAACGGTTCGGATCGACTGTTTGAACTTTGAAAATAAAAATATGTTTATTTTACAAATAGGTCCTTGTATGCACCGAAGCATCACTCTATAATTTTTGTCTGAAATTTGTCTTTGTGCGAAAATCTCTTTTGGGCTTTCAAACGAGAGGTTAGTTAAAATTGGGCTCTATGAGAGCCCGTTAATAATTCGATGTCAATTTAATTTGTTTGGGAGCTTTAACTTTAATGAGATCCAGTTCAAATGAGCTGAGCTCTTTCAGGCCCCTGGACCTATACATGAAACAATCTGCTTTCTTAAATTTCCTCTTTCAAATGAGCTTTAACTTTAATTCTTTCAGGCCCGTTAAATTTCTTAAATTTAACATGTGCTTCTGCTACACTTCCTGTCCTGCCAAAGGAAAGAAAAACATAGAAAACCAAATAAACTCTTGGTCATATTTTTTTTCCTCAAATAAATAAAAAAAATCAACAACATAAATTATATATAACCAAAAAAGGAAAAATACATTGCCCTCAAAGTAAGGGGCAAAATAGAAGTATATATATATGTGTGTGTGTGTGTGCAAAACTGGAACGTATACATAAAGAAATGTAAACATGTACATGAGAAATAAATATTAAGAAGAACAATCATGCATAATGTTTATATGATAGCATAACTCCATCAGTAGTAAGGAGGAAGGTAGCACTCTTGAGGCATGGCCCCATTAAACCTCTTTGTATCGGTGCAGTAGTTGTAGATCATGTAATTGTTCCTTACTTCATTCATTTTGTTGATTTGGGATTGTGACAGTTGCCTGAACTCTGGTGCAGTGTACCAATTCTCAGGGGTTTCGGCACTGCAGTCTTGGATGCTGTTTGAACAAGTCCATGGGCAAACTGAATCCTCGTAGTTGAGGTACCTGGCAATGAATGGCGCGTGGGTCCAGTTTGTTTTGACCTGGCCACCCTGGCAGGCCCAGTCATCAGCGTTCCAGATGCTAGAGTAAACTGTCATCGCTCTTGTTTTAGGAAATGGAATGCCTTTGTCTTCGTTGTTTTTAAATACTCTGAGCACCACGCCATCAATGGACCACCTGCCACAATTGGAAACTTTTAGTAAATTCATAGTCATATAGGAAATGCCATATAATTAAAGTATGAATACTAGTTTGAAGTCTGTTAATTAGGAAGCAGTTTGTACTATGTACAAGCTAGCTTTCAGGTTATAGCAGACATAACATTGATTCTCATACCAGCAGCGTTAGACCTGAGCTGATTCTTTAAATCAGGAGGTAGCAATTGATGATTTATAGGCAGTCGGCAGACTTAGATTTCTAGATGCACTTACTGAACAATGTAAGGAGTCCAGAAGATGGTGTAATTGTGGTAATCTGAAGTCGGGTCGAACCAGGGCTTGAATTGCTCCTCTCTGTTTCCAGCTCCGTTTACAAAGATGTTTGTATGGATGGTGTAGGGTTCGCAAGTAGCATTACCGAGAAATTCAAAATCAATCTCATCATGATAGTCATTGTCCTTTGTCATGGGTGAAGATATCTGCAATATACAAATATACAATTAATGTATTTTCCAAATTAGGAAAACTACTTCCACAATTGAAATAATTAATTAACATGTAAAATGAAATTAATTGTACTACTCACATAGTAAGTAGTAACGACAGCTGCGGATTCGTCAGGAACAAGTTTGATTCGCATGTTGATGTATCCAAAGAGAAACTCTTTCGTGCCTTTTACCGAAGCTCCTGAAAAAAATGACATCACTATAAATATAAGCTTGCATAAATTGGACATATAATGTATGTGAACTTGTCATCATAAATTGATTGTTCAAGAATAATTAAGACATGACAAATTAAGCTAACTTTATTGGGATAAACTGTATACTAGGTTTTTAGCTTTTGTCATACTACCTGACCACTGGTTGAGAATGAGCGTGAGGCTATTGTCGTTGATCTGGCAGTTGTCATCGCCCCAAACACATGCCGTGTCGGTATCAAATGTTGCAAGGACCAGAGCTTGCTCCAGCACCACTAGTGAAATTAGTGCAAATAAGAAAACCTGAGGAATGGCCATTGTTGAAATTAAAGTAGTAATTGTTAGAATACTTGCTACTTTTTGCTGATATCTTAATTAGAAGAGAGGACAAGAGTATATATATATAGGGTCACCAAAAAGACAGCAGCTGGCCTTCCTATATTATTTAATTTTTTCCCTGAAGGTTCTTATATGATTTAATTAATAATTAGTTGCTTCAATTTTGTAGGATTAATTATTATATATGGTCATACTTTGACCAAAATGTGTTCAAAAGTTTAGTTGGTGCATGCCCACTACATCCAAAGAGTAAATCCGGTTAGTTACGTTGCTTGTTCCATTATATGATAACTAAAAATAATATATATATATATGATTTATTTAAATCCATGCAATTAGTGTACGCATGCAATTGAGGGTTATGACACTAATGATTTGCAAAAGTAGTGCAAGTGCACGAACAAATATGTTTTCGTGTCTGAAATATATATGCGATGGTAGACATAGTGTTGTACCATTTATTTCTCATAACATGCATGTGTGCTTGTTGGAAATTGGCGTGTCGGTGGTGTTGTACGGCTATATGCCTTCAGCCTTCCTAATTTATAAATGATTAACCGTACCTTTGTTGTTTTGAAGATTTAACCGTACCTATGTTATTCAATATGTATAACTCAAATCAAATTCGATCTGGTGACGTTTATTTAATTATTATTCATTTGCACCGAGGTTCTAAATAACAATTATAGCAGCATAGCTGGAAGGCAAAACAAAAAAATTATTGTGAATAACGTAGTTATAGCAATCATACGTAGTTTTTTTTTTTTTTCAAAATTTATATTCTATATTTATACTAATTATCAACATGACCGTGTTGAAGAATTAGAATAACAACTAAATGACAATTTATCTAAGTATATATTTTTTTCACTAATATATAAGGTAACATTATTTAATTGTTCATATTTCATAGTATTACATATTATAATAAATGAAGCTATTTACAACACTGATTTTCACAATCAACTTTAATTGATGGTAATTCCTTTTGGGAGGTTGCTTTGTGTAATAAGAAAACTGCTGCCTCTAATTTATTTTTTGGCTACGTACTTTAACTCTCAATTGAACACAATTAAGTTGCCGCATCATCTCTTCACATCTAATAAAGTGTTAATTTCGCTGCTCATATATAGCAGCTAGTAAGTCCAGAAGAGGTTACACGAGGGGAAGGAAAAGGATCGGAGGGAGCTCAACCCGGATTGCACTCTCTGATCTTTTCGGTTAGGAAAAATTGAACTCTCGATTTTTTGGTACAACAATTTTAGAATAATTTTTTTCTAGCCAACTGTGCTACTTTTCTTTTTTCCGGTTACTTTAGAACGGTAAAATAAAAAAGATAGCGAACATTTTTAGAGCTACTTTCAATTTTCAATTAGAGCTACAAAGATAGCGAACATAATGAAAAGGGAGAAGAAATGAAATCGCTGTGTATATATATCTTCGATGTTTTGTCTCACCGATTCTCACCCTCAAATTGGGGTGCACAGAAGGTGACTTATATATATATTTTTTTTCTTCGTATTCTATTTCCTTTCTTCGTAAATGTGTTAACAAATTATTGGCCAAATCAGTAAAGAATGTTGCCATCTAAGCACGAAATATCCAAATCAGCACTGCTTAGTTTTATTTTTCCTTTTTGTTTTTTTTTCCCTTTTCTTTTTATTGGAAACCCGTAGGTGTTTGTTATTCCGTGTTAAGTTGATTAGAGAGGTATATCAATGTCATAATTTTAACATTTAAAAAACTTGAGCGACTTTCGTTCAAGGGCGAATTGAAAAATACGACTGTACCCAAAAAAAAATGATAATAAGGTTCGAAACCCAGATCAGGGAATTCTTTGTTATAATAACAAATGTATTAAATAGTTCGGTGGCTTGACCTCCAACTTTACTCAAAAACCAGAAACCAGGTCAAT
Organism: Carex cristatella; assembly: GCA_024447775.1. Lineage (NCBI taxonomy): Eukaryota > Viridiplantae > Streptophyta > Magnoliopsida > Poales > Cyperaceae > Carex > Carex cristatella. Next base: position 1,762,645 of record JAJHPF010000028.1, on the reverse strand, counting down.
CCGACAGAGTGGAATGCATGGGCTCCTTTAGTATATATGCCAGATCAGACCGATACGGCGGGGTGTTCATTGGGTCCGGTTTAATTGGTTTTGGACCGAACCGAATTAGATCGGCTCAAACAGTTCGGTTTTTTCGGTTTAATAGTTTGGTTCAGTTTATTTTTTAAAACTGAATTATAACTTCGGTTCGATTCGGTTTGAAATTTTCAAAACCGAAATAACCAAACCGACCGAACTTTTATATATTATGGAATTTGGTCCGAACCGCTCCGGTTTATTTCTTAATTAATTACTTTAAATACTTCGATTTATTTTTTAATATTCCGATTTATTTCTTAATACTCCAATTTATTTCTTAATATACTTTGGTTTATTACAAAATAATTGCTTTAAATTAAAAAAATTAATATATTTTGGTTTGAACCGAACAAACTGGACAAACTGAAATAAAATTTTGGTTTGGTTCGGTTTGATTGCAATGCTAATTCGGTTCGGTTGGATTCTATTTTTGAAACCTAATTAAAACTTTGGTTTGCGTTCGGTTTGAACCGATGAACACCCCACCATAACGCAGCAACTCTACGGGCTCTCTAAGTCTCAATTCGCTTCTTCCACACACGCTAACTCTGACATCGCCAAACTTGACACATGGGACCGATGTTTCACACTCCACAGTCCCTCATCTTTGTTCAATGCTATACTTTACCGAGCCGGGTCGTCGCGGATGATTCAGTAATACAAGTGGGGCCCGGTACCAGAAAATTGAATCATGAGTACTGCGTGCAGCCTGATCTGTTTGAGTCTTTAATGGGGGTATGTTCTTTACTTGGCATCTCTAACAAACAAATTAACTGTGTGTGGATCTAAAGCCTAAATGTCCTTACCATTGGTAAATGTATGCATATGATGTGTTTGTGGAAATTCCTCAGAGATTTTACTTGACTTCACTTTGGATTGCTATTTGGTTGCATTCTTTGCCAAGTCGCTCCATTCTTAATGGTTTCTCTCATTTCAAAGGGAGCCGTCAGTTGCCTTCTAATTAGTGTAAGAAATGTTGAGTGACTTCTACATATGCATAATATATGATAGTTATTTTGTTGTTAGGTCATTATCATTTACTAAAATCAGATGTGGTCAAGCTTAATTTCATGTTCCAGTCAGTTGAGCTACAAATTGCTTCGGTTTGTTAGGCCATTTGGGTTCTGGTGACCATCTAATGGCAGGTTTATTACTGTTCTGGTCGGTTCTCCTACTTTTCGGGAAACTCAGTCAGGTCATGTGGGTAGGTCTATGCAAACTATCTTTATCAGGCAATTGAAAAAGAAAATTTAGACTGTAAAACCGGAATCTTAAAATTTTAAAATAAAGAATGTGGTGACCATTGATCAAGTTCCATTTTTTGTTTTTGTTTTTGTTTTGTTTCTATTGTAATTAATTTTGTGATTGATGGTCATTAACCATGCCATGCCAAATTGGAGAACCTCTCTATCTGTTTTGCCAATGCCATGACCCAATCACCAAAAACAACTCCATATCCACTGTCAAATTAATGCAAGTTGGATTCTGATATTTATCAGCACAGCAACAACTCGCAAATCCACATTCTATTTGGATCATTGACCAATGTTAGTGGTCTCCTAGTTCTCAATGTTTCAAAATATTGTTCTACTGTTTAACTATTTGTTTTTATATTATCGAATAAAAAAAGGTTTGGTCTGCTGTAGCTTGCATACTTATCGCAAGTACTGCTGCTTTTGTTGTGTTAATATTAGTTCCTAATTTGTCAAGTAATTCCGGGTTTTTCAGTTTTCACTGTTAATATAGATACTGAACAGTGATCAATGCATCAACTCCATAGTAGATTAAAAGGGCTGTTCAAATTAAGACCTAGGAACAAGGAATAGATGAGTACCCCACCTAAACTCCACCTTTTAGTATTATTTGTTGTAATGCTTTTATGATTTTAGTCCATTAGCTGTAATAATTTATTGTGATTTTATGCGTATTCTACAATAATGGAGGAAAGGATTGTGATCAGCTGTTTACTAAAGGAAATAAAAGGGAGCAGTATAAGAGGTTAAAGTGCTGTTGCCCTGATATAAACAGTGGTGATTCCATCTTGTTGTGTTTACTTTCATTTTTAACGTCAACAGATATATTTTTAATGTTTATATACTCTATAGTCAAATGGCCAAATGCCGAGTTAGATTTTCTACCCCAAAATCATAATTTAATTTGATCTGAGTTGTTTTTTTGTTCAGGGGCCTCACAACTACAATTTTCAGAGCAATGTCTGAGTGCTGTCAAGAACATGAGGGAACCAGAGAGATTGATAGGCAGCATTGGATTATGCCAAGAGCACCTCTATTGATTTTGCAGTAATCAGGTCAGGTAGACAAAATCAAACTGATTCAAAACAGTAATTCTTCCTTCCCTACAGGCAATTGAAGTTTCTAGGTTGAACTTGGGTAACCATAACTTAGAAAAGGTTGAAGACCTGAGGGAGATAATTTAAGAGTAGAGGTGGCAGATAGGTGGGACAATTTGGTTAGGTTTTGGATCATCTCAGGTCTAATTTGTGTTGCGGTCTCTGGGCATTCAGAATGGGGATATCCCCTTTTGTGTTTTGGGTTCATGATCACCAGACTGGTTCTTTTGACTTTGGGTCCGTTTTGATCTTACATCATGGTATATATCCTCACAAAAGTTGTTATTGTGTTGCATTTTTGTTGTCTGCCAGATTGGGTTATACAGTCAGAATTGGTTCATTGTTGGGTTAGGATGTATCGGATTAGACTTTATGAATCAGTCAAGATTTGGTTCGTTTGTAAATTTGGGTCATGGTATATTGCTTTATATGTCACGTCCTAGTACATTCTAGATTATATGTAAGTTTACTTCACTGTTTCTGGTTGTTGGCAGGCAATAAGATATTTATTTCAAACAACCTTTTTTGGTATGTAGACCCCAAAACAAGCAAATAATTAGTAAATTTTTTAACTTATTTTAATTTTGGAAAAAGAAATATCATGCAGCAATAGACAATTATTTTTCATTTCCTCATTACTTGAAAATTTTCCATACGTTTCCTGCTTTTATCAAAAATCTAAAGTTTACCTTATCTTGTCATCCTAAGCTCTATCCAAGCGAGTTGCGACAAAAACCTCACCAAAGCACTTGCTTGGTTACAATTTGAAGTGTAATAACAGTCTATTTTTCCTTTCTTTCAGTCCCACTTGTTCTGATTTTATATTTTTCATCTTCCTTGAATTCTCGCTACCCTCAACTCTCTCTCTCTCTCTCTGTCACCCACCATTTCTCCTCCCTCCTCAAAAGCTACACAAAAACCACCCAAAATCACTCCAAAAGCCATCTCCATGGCTCTCCTTTCGCAATCCCTCCTCTTGCGGCCGTGCTCACTCCCCTTCTTTCCTGTAAAACGTCTAACACCTCTTGTGCAGCCTCTCGTCCACACCACTCACACAAAGGGACATGACCTTTCCATCTGCCATGCCTCCTCTGAGGCATCCCATTCCATCCCAGATTTAGTTGAACTCCCCATATATCCATTGCCTGTGGTTCTCTTTCCTGGCGCGGTGTTGCCTTTGCAGCTATCGGAGTTTAGGTACCGAATTATGATGCACACCTTGCTCCAGACAGATCTTAAGTTTGGGGTTTTGTTCTCTAACCCTATGCTTTCTGGCACAGAGCATTATTCACATCAGGTTGGATGTGTTGCTGAAGTGGTGAAGCACCATAGGTTGTTGGACGATCGTTTTTCTATCATATGCAAAGGACTGGTGTGTGATTAATTTCCTTTGTTAGGATATGAAATTACAATTGGAATTCAGTGGGTTGGGAAGAGGAATTGGTGGTTACTTTAAAAGAATAAGAATTCCACTTCAGGATGGAAAATAAGTAAAGATCCCAATTGATGAGAAAGGGTTATATAATATTTTTAATTTTTTGGAAAGATTTAATATTCGTGGTTAGAAAAAAAAATGACCAAGTGGATTCTGGCTCTTAATTGATCTACAGAAATAGAGTAGTCACCATGAATACAAAAGGTTGTTCTTTCAAGAGGTTAGAAATTGTAGTTTCTCGATTTGTTCTCAGAATATGTGTTCTATCTGAAACAGAACTGATTACCACTAGCGATGTTGCAAAAACAAACACTTCCACACATATTATACTTAAAAAATATTGGATGCCAAGTGAGAATTGTTTATTTGATGAAAATTCATATCAATAGAAAATCGGTAGTGTTAAACATTGTGCTTTTGCAAGACTTAAGCCACTGACATTATCACCTATAACCATCTTTTTCTGATATCAGGAACGGTTTTGCATTGCCCGTATTCAACGCACAAAGCCGTACATGGTAGCAACAGTGACATGGCTGGAAGACCGGCCTCCAGGCCCAGCACAAGGTGACAACTTGGAAAATCTGGCATCAGAAGTGGAAGGTTACATGAAGGATGTTATAAGGCTAGCAAACCGCCTTGAAGGAAAAAATCAAGATAACCAAAACGATGATATTGAATTCAGAAGGGGGCAGTTGCCCACTCCTTTCTCCTTCTTTGTGGCGAGTAATTTTGAAGGGGTGTCAAGCGAGCAACAGGTTCGTAATTATACCATGTAACTATATCATTGAATAGACACGGCAATAAAAGAAATATGAAGATGGCCATAACATTTTTTTTTAATCATTAAATAACTGGAAAAGCAACAGAATAATGTCAATTTGTTCTCTGCTTTGATAGTAGTGATAAAGTATGGTAAAATCTGTAGTGCTGTTTCCTGTTGATGGATACTTGAAAAATATGATTAAGGATGCTAGTCTAGCTACAGGACAATAGGCTACCAGTTAAATTCTGGTAAAAATCATGCATGTACCGTAAAAGGGCCAGTTTGGGTACTTTTGGCACCTAATGGCTCTTTGATGAGATGCTCGCTTGTGTATCTGTTTTGTCTTTGTTTGTTTGGTACCTTACCAGTAAATCAGGAGGGTTTACTAGTGTTCTAAGTTTGTACATTGAATGCTGGTTAGAATTCGTACTGGTATAAACATCAATCCTTGGAACAATTTATGACAAAAGTACCACGTTAGGAGACTTATATGATTACCTTTTTAAAGCAATTGTTGGCATTCTTTTGCACAGGAATTACTTGAGATGGATGATACAGCTGCCAGGCTCGAGAGAGAAATAGAAATGTTGAAGATCACCATTAATTACATCATTGCTGCGTTAGCTGTGAAAGATGCCTTTTCGTCGTCCCCATAGCCTCTTAAAAATAGCTTCTGGTTTCTCATCTTATGTTAACTCATGGAAACTACCAAAAAAAGTGCCTTTTATTAGATGAGATATTATCAGAATAGTAATTAAAAATAAATAAATAAAAGGATTGACAGGGGTTTTAAGTAACTTGATAATTTCAGTTGGAATTGTTATGCAGGATAAAAGTTGTAAGTTTTATTTTCTGTGTGGTTATCATGAACTATAGCTGCTCTTTATTTTATTTATTTCCTTTAAATTTTTGGCTTGTGATTCTGCTGCTATTTTTGGTTTATTGTTTCTCATAGCTTGATAATGGAAGAATGTTTTAATTTGAGATGTCTGCTAGTCAGAATAAAATGAAACCCTTCGTTTGGTTTGACCCTCTTATTATCTTACTGGTATTTGTCAATATGTGAAATTATATAATTTTAGTCAGATACATTGTGACTAAGTGCACGTATGGTCTAACATGATCTGCAAAAGAATTGGTTTACAAACACAGAACTGATTAAAGTTGTTGTTCCAAGCACAGAATAATTGTAGTTGAGAAGTTCTAAAACTGATATCTGGTATCCGTTAGCTTACAGATTGAAAAATTATTGAAGGATTTTTTTTTAGTTGGTGTGAAAAGCATCTAATAGAAAAATAAAATACAGATTGAAAATTTATTAAAGGGTTTTTTTTTTCCAATAGATAATTGTAAATGAATCAAAATAAAAAAAATTCATGTCAAAGGGAATGGTCAAACTGAGTATATGGGCAAGATTTTCTCATATATAGTAAAAAAAAAATCACTAATTGAACACCCCCCCCCACACCCAAAAAAAAAAAAAATGAATCAAAAATAAAATAAAAATAAGATAAAAAAATAAAGCATAAACTGAATAAGATGAAGATCCTAAACAAATCAAACATAAAAATAAAATAAAACAGACGACATTCTTTCTGGACAACGAAATATGTAGGCACAGTTCAGTACTTCACTCAAGTTAAAAAGAAAAAAAAGTAGAAGATACGTTATTAAGCAAATCTAATATGGCCCGAAATTTTTCATTAATATTAAACACATATATAAATTAACATACTGCATTTAAACTAAGAAAAATTCAAAATCTGCCCAATTTGAAGAATAATTTTCCGGATCCAAATCTTCTTTCCGGAAAATTATTCTCCGGATCCGAGAGCACCTTGATTAACGTGGATCCAAAGAATAATTTTCTAGATATATATATTTTTAATTAAAATAGAAAATATTGTGATTTATTTATTTTTTATATTAAAATATTAGAAATATCTTTTATATTTCTTTGAAATTAGATAAAATACTATATAATTTAATTAATTAGAAATATTGTGACAAATAACCCAGATTAACATTTTCAGCCGGATATTTCACGACTATAAGACAAATTAAAATATTTCATTGTGTGTTATTGGAAAAAAAATAAAAATATTTGGATTTGAGTTATTGATCCCGGTTCAAAACTCACTTATAGTTAAATACAAAAAATATTGTAGTCATTTTATTTTCGAAAAAATAACAATTATCTCTGACAAAAGTCAGACGAAATTATTTCTCATCAATTTTTTTTTTCAAAATTGATACAATATCTTAGTTAAATGTACTAGAAGGACCACAATATTTTCTTTATTTACTTAGAAGTGACATTTGAATCGAAATAAATAACTAAGATCCAAAATATTTTTATTTTTTTTCCAATAACATAAAAAAATATTTTAATTTTTTTTCCAATAACATAAAAAAATATTTTAATTTTTCTTACAACTATAAAAAAAATCTAGCCTGAAAAATATTGATCCGGATTATTTATCGCAGTATTTCTAATAAATTAAATTATATAATATTCTATCTATTTTGAAAGAAATATAAAATATGTTTCTAATATTTTAATATAAAAATAAATAAATCATAACATTTTCTATTTTAATTAAAAAATAAAATAAGATAAAAAAATACAAATCTGGGAGAATTATTTTCTGAAAACCCAAATCTCTTTCTGGAGAATAATTTTTCAGAAAGAAGGCCTATACTCGGAGAATTATTCTCTGAACTTGACAAATTTTGAATTTTCGGACTTTGAATGCAGAATGTTAAAGTTTATAATTTTGTTAATATTAATAAATATTTCGGAATTTAAGATCGTTAAGGAGATTACGAGCTCAACCTTCAAAATTATTGCATCAATTTCAAATGACAAATTAAATTTTCTAAAGCAAATCGTATACACAATACACTCCATTTTTTAACTTTCGAGTTCATTTTAAATAAAATCAAGCAATTGTAAAATAAATGCTTCAAATAATTTATTGTTCAACATATGGCTTTTACCAAAAAAATAAAGTTGAATAATTAAAATTTTAAACATTAAAGCTAGATTATAAAGTAGATCAGAATCAACGAAACAAAATGTTTTTTGAAAGACTTGATAACGCTATCAAGTAATAATAAAAAAGTTCACAATTCCCTCCTACTGATTTACAAACAATCAAATTACTTCCTCTTCCATCTTCTCTGCTACTCTGTTTCTCTTGCAGCATCTAAGTCATGAGAGCAGTTTGGGTCCGATGCCCATCGGACTCAAGCTAAGTTCAATGGGCTTCATAACCGTCCGATCGGCTTTAAGATCCGTGTGAGTCTTTAATATCCGTGCACATTTGCTTTAATATCAGTGGGCACGTATATTAAAGCAATTGCACACGGATATTAAAGCGACTCACACGGATCTTAAAGCCGATCAGACAGTTATGAAACCCATCGAACTCAAATTTGGGTCCGAATTCTACATAGTACACCCATAAACTGAGTTGTCCATATCCTTTTACTTTCTTGTGAGTTTGGCCTGTATTGAAACCATGACCTATCCTAAGTTACCAGTATCGTATCAGACTTGTAAATTAGCTGTCTCATACAGTCTCAAACTTGACTCGCATACTGACATCGGATTAAAACGTGAAATCTCGTCTCCAATGAATACTCAGAACACATAGCACACTCAGCTTCAAAATGTTATCGTTTAAAATAGAATGGACAATTTTCGAGATATTAAACTCAACCTACATACCTTAACTTTGTTTCTCTTTAAATAAATAAAAAAAAGGATGTCCCTTTTACTACCCCGACTGCCATTTTGATGATTCTATCAACAATGAATTCAGAGTAGGTCCGATGGGTGAAATGACCATTCAATTGCATCAAGATACGTGCTAAGTGTATTAAAACCCATGCAGTTATGTTTCAATTTCCGCGTACACTAATCTTAATGCTAATCGTACGGTGTTAGAGCTAATTGAACCTAAAAGTAGGTCCGATGCCCAGGACCTACTATCTCATCAACAAAACCATACCTCAAGCGTCGTCATCATAGTTTTATGTTTTATTTTACAAGTCGTTTAAAATAGTAATAAGACTCAGCGGTTCGATATTGTAATAAAAGCTGGGAATAGTGAACTTATTTCTTTTGTATGTGGCTATCTTCAGACAATCTTTTGTTTAATGAGTCTTTTATATATGCATTCTAATTGTGTTTTCTTTTGACTTTGACTTAATGCGCCTAATGAGTAATGACTAAGTTATGATCGTGTCTATGTTATAAATTACAAATTTTGGGCCAACCAATTTCAAGTCCATGTAATGTTAAATGGGTCGCATGTCAATTGCACAGGACCTGAGTTAACTCGTCTTTTTTCCTCTCTTAATTTGCATCTTTTTTATGGACAAGAATCACTCATTTGCCAAAAAGTCTTTTAAGAGGAAATTAAAATGTTCAAACTTGTATATTGTTGGGTAAAACAACATTAATATTTTTGGGTAAAAAAATATTAATAGGTGACATCTCTGTAAGAAAAGTTGGGTAAAACAACATTAATATTTTTGCATCACAATTTTCATGTTGAATATCATGTCTTTTTCCCCCTAAATAAAGAAATTCACACCGTTTACATTGAATGCTTACGCGGCTTGAGTCGTAATAGAAATTTACTCTTGCTATTTAATCAGACTGAAAATTTGCATCTTTATGCAATTACTCATCATTAATTTTAATTTTTTTTTCTTTTATGAAATTTTATCTTTATATATATATATATATATATATATATATAAATTTCTGTGGGTAGAACAACGTGTCTAAGATATTGAAGCAAACTAAGTAGTAAGTAGTATCTTCAACACATGCTCATTACAAAATTATAATGATATTAAAAAATAATAGTACCAACAACAACAACAATAATAATAATAACAATAGAGCCTAATTAAATTTAAATTAGCAAAATATTCAATTAAGGCACATTCCTGAATTTGTATTAGAAAAAATAAAAAAATTTATAAATATAGAAACAATTCACCCATAATTCAAATTTGTAATTTCAAAAGCAAAAATTAACATTTTTCTCTAACATAAACACTAGACAAGAAATTTTAATACAATGTTACTCATACAATGTCAACTCTAAATCTCTAATGTTACTCATACTTTCATTCACCGATTTACTTGATGTCAGATTTTTTTACTTTTTAATTCATTTTATGATTTTTTTACCGTTATTGAAGCTTGTCAATTCTAATTTTTTCTATTGAAACATACAGGCTCATTAGGAAATCCATTCATTTCTCTCTGGAACATTCTCTCTAAGAAGATTAAAATGAACTAGTAACTACTAATTTCTTCTTCTTCCCCTTCCCGTTCCACTTCTGATCTTCATGAGTTTAGCGAGAAAGAATTTGATCCATTTAATTCAGATTCATGAGTTTAGCAAGAAAGAATTTGATCCATTTGATTCAGATTTATGAGTTTAGCGAGAAAGAATTTGATCCATTTGATTCAGATAGACTATAGTGGTGTAATAGTTAATCGAGATGGAAAGTAAGAAGGGAGATGCCTCAATCGATTATTTGTTTGGTTGCCAGGAGACTAAAAAGCCCTCATCTGGCTCTAGTTATTTCAATTTTGTGTTCTCTACTTCCCCTAATTTGGTATTGTTCTATTTTCTGATTCCTTATTTGTTCGTTGTGTTGTCAATTTAGTCATAAAGGTCGAAATTGAGATATTGATAAGTAGATTGCATGGATGGATTTGATGACTTGTTTGTTTTTAAATTTTTAAGATCTGAACTATTACTAACAATAATTTGATTCTAATATCAGTAATCAGACCTATTTGGTTTCACATCTAAGTTCCTTTATAATATAAAGCAAAATTATGAAATGCATGTGTATCTCGTTTCTTCAAATAACCCACTGATTCAAATATTTAATTTTATTTCATTGTTACACAAGTCAATTGTTGTTTATTTAGAAATAAATATATTTTTTAGATGTTTGTTTATTATTGTCTCTCTCTAAATAGCTATGTTCTATGCAAGTTTAGATTTAGAAAAGATGAGGAGTGATATAGCCTTTCTGTGGATACAAAATAAACAATGTAGCAGGAAGGATTACAGATTTACCAATCCCAATTTGAACAAGTAAATAATATCATAGGAAAACAATGTTGTTGTGATGTAACCAGAATAGGTTGTGATTACACTAATACAAAGTTTTATAAAGAGAATTAATTTGACCTCTACTTCAAGGAAGACGAGGTACTTTGGGGTTTATTTTTGCTTGTAATATATGACAATTTAGATACAAGATAAGTGTTCATAATTTGTTGTTCTAAACATAATAAAGAATTTCCAGTACGAATTCTCATATCTTTGTTCATTTCATACCAAACCTGTACAAAAACGAGGAATGGAATGAGGGAATGAAGCGCACTGTTGCCAAAGCTTGGACTTGATTTTCGACTAGTAAAATTATAGATTCTCTTATAGAACTTCTTTTAATTTGGAAAAAGATGAAGGATATGTAGTACAATTCACGCACATTTTGTTCCTAATTGATAGTTTAAATAGTTTTTTGTTTTAGGGTTATTATAATATCTCCCTCTTAACTGTCCCCTAAACATCTCCTATATTTCTTATCCTTACTAACAACTTAATTAATTTCTTCATTTACCTTCTCCCTTTCCTCTCCATTTCTTTCTCCCTTCCTTCCTCTTTTTCTTTTTCTTTCTCATTCACTGACAACTCAAATAGACGACTATGATCCTTCCAATCTCTCCTCCTCCGACCACCACGTGTTCGATCTCTTCTCTGACCTCACCTGCGATTTGTTCTCCGTCTGTCTCTAACCTAGACCCAAAGGCTCCTCGACGGAGAGCAATAGATCTGAAAGAACAAGGTGTATAAGTGGCACAAGTTTGAGTTCTTCGAGAAGTCCAGTGGGAAGGCCGTGAGTCTTATTGAGATCACCGGAAGGATCCAATGATGCTCTAGCAGTAGAGGTAATGCGACAGTTCTCTAGCCGAGACGTCGAGACGGCGGACGGTGCCGACGATCTGTCCGATGACGTCGAGATGACGATCTCCTCCAAACCCTAGCTCCACGCTACACTTTCTCTCTATCTCTGTCGTTTATTCCTTTGCCATGGCGATTCAGTCTAGAGCTATTTCCTTATGCCATTAGTTATCAAGTTTATCTAAAAGTCTTGATTTAGTAATCAGTTGCCAGTTGGTGTTTCTCTCTGTGCTAAGATGTCATCCTTGAACCCATTCGATCTGCTCGAAGATGTTGAGAGCGACGATCCGTCGCACCTGATCGCGGCCACAGAGAAGAAGATTGCCGCTAAGAAGGCCGCTGCCCCAGTGGCGGCGCCGGCACCGACATCTGGTGCGAGGCTTCCCACAAAGCCTCTCCCTCCCGCTCAGGCTGGTAAGATTAGAATAAATGTTTCTTTTGTTGATTATAGTTGCGCAGTCTAATTGTGAGCTGAATGTTAGCCTAGTTTTTTTTTTAATATTGGTTATAAAACAGAGTTCAGAAGTTCACTCAATGATTGCCTTGAAATTTACTGAATGTTATAAGATTTGGTGCTATTGTGTGGAAAGTGGGATGAATTTAATTTCAGTTTCATAGCACTTTAGTAATGTTGGAACTCTGTTTAGAACTCAGTTTCATAGCACTTTACTGAATAATCTGTTAAAAAAAACGTCGAGACAGCGGATGATACCGGCGATCTGGCCGAGCCTAAATACCGACAAGTTATGCACTTAGTTAGGTTCTTTCCAGCCCCTCTTTCTGCTTTATTAATTTATGCAGAGATTAGTTTTGGGTTAGATACAAATTCTATTTTAGATTATCATCTCATTCTTAATCTAATTATCTATCAATTTCAATTTGTCATTTGTCCTATATTCAGTACTGCAAATGAACAATTTGGGATTCTTTAGGTGCGCACATCAGCTGCTTGATAAAATGTCCCAAACAAACATTATAGTATGGAGGTATGAATTTTAATTTATTTAAGAATGTTTATTAGTATTTTTGTCATGACATTCCTTTAAATGAATACTTTAGCTGATGTTTATGAATACCTTAGCTTATAAATGAACACTTTATCTGATGTTGATGAATATCTTAAGTTAAATCAATACTTTAGGCTATGTTGATGAATACCTTAGCATATATCTCTCGCAATGCAGTGTTGGACTTCAACCAGGTATTGTGAATGAATTATTTTGTATAACATACATGATGATAGTCCATACCAAGTATTGTGAATATCTTACTTTTTAGGCATGAATACTCTATCTGTACTCGTTGAATACCTTAGCAGTCTTGTAGGAATACTTATGGTTGTCAATACCAAGTTGTCTGAATGGTGATAGAATACTTTATATAATCTGGATAAATACTTACATGTTAGAGTTGAATACTTACATGTTGACAGAATGAGATGAATATTTGTATGTTAATAATGATTTCTTTATTTTAAAATTTGACAGTATATGAAACTGACTCTTTTTTATTTGTGAAATTTTTTAGCGAATGATCAGCGTTGAACGTGTCCTGTTAGCATTTAGGATGCTTATAGATGAAAGGAATGATCTGAAGTTTGAAGTTGTTTGAAGTTAGCATTGTCGAAAACTGGATTTGTATTTGCTTATTTTAATTGTAGTTTTGTTATTTGGAATTGTTTGAGTCTTAACTTGTTATTTGAATTGTAGTTTCTGATTGTACTTGATTAACATGTTATGCTTGTATTTACTTTTTTAAGGGTAATTTTTACTAAGTAACATGTTATACTAAAAAAGGTGAATACTTTGTCCATTATAGTTGAATACTGTAAGATTAAAGATGAATAGTTTATGTGAATAATTTACTTGTACATTACAGTTGAATATTTAAGTGTTTTGTGTTGAATATATCAGTTGTAAAGTATTTTCATGTGCAGTTAGTTTTAATTCACACATGAAAAATATTTGTAAAGTGTGATTTTTTTGCTGAATGAGTATTTTCTGGTAAATACTTATCAAGTGAATACTGTATGTTTTATGTTGAATACTTTGGCGAAAACAGATGAATACTTTTCTGATAAGTGTTTTCTGACAGTTAAAAGGTGAATATTTTGTCCATTACAGTTGAATACTTTAAGGTTAAAGATTAATAGCTTATGTGAATAATTTATTATGATCATATGAGAAGTGTTTTCTGTTGAATACTTCTTTGTTGTTGTTGAATATGTCAGTTGAATATTTTTTTAAAATGTGCATTACCTTCCATGTCGCTTTCAAAGGACGTTAATGGTCCCCACAGTTAAGTACAGTATTGATGTGGACGTTTGCGTTCTCCCCAGGTTGTCGTTGGAATGAATTTTGCCGTTCTTAATGTGCAGACCATGGTTGAATACTTCTTGGCAGTAGAATGAATAAATTTATATTGATGGTTGAATACTTGTTGCGTCCGATTGTCTTTTGCCGGATTAACGCTTTTCTGGATGGTTTTCCGCGTTTTTTTGTTTTTATGCGGGGGACAGATAGGGGACGTTTCATGGGGAACAGCTAGGTGGACCCTTTGTTTTATTATAACAAGAAGGATGTTTTTGAGCGGTATCATACCTTGAAATTTTTTGTCAAATATCTGTAGTTTTATTGCTATATGTTAGAGAAATATTGTGGATGTAGTTTTCAAATACATCTCTTTTATTAACACAGCTATTGTGGCAAGAGCATGTTTTCTTTTTTTAAGTAGCAAAACACCAATTTTGAATAGGTCATTCCTTGTAAAATATGATCAAGAGTTTATTTGGTTTTCTATGTTTTTTCTTCCCTTTGGCAGGACAGGAAGTGTAGCATAACTATATATAAAGGGAAAATTAAGTATTATTTCCCCCCTTTGGTTTTCTATCTTTTCTCTTCCCTTGTAACATTGTAAATTAATATATATGTGCAGAACTATCCATAAAGTAATGTAAATTAAACATGTCACATGTGCATAAGAAATATATATTAAAAAAAAAATTATGCATATTAATGTGTTTATAAGATAGCAAGATTTTATCAGTAAGAAGGAAGGTAGCACTCTTGAGGCATAGCCCCATTAAACCTCTTCGTGTCAGTACAGTAGTTGTATATCATGTAATTGCCTCTTATGTCATTCATTGAGTCAACTTGTGATCGTGTCAGCTGCCTGAATTCTGGTGCAGTGTACCAATTCTCAGGGGTTTCTGCACTACAGTCCTGGATGCTATTTTAACCGGTCATGTACGCAAACTGAATCCTTGTAGTTGAGGTACCTGGGAGTGAATGGCTCGTCCGTCCAGTTTGTTTTGATCCGGCCACCCTGGAAGACCCAGTCGTCAGCGTTCCAAATGCTAAACTGTCATCACTCTTGTTTTAGGAAATGGAATGCATTTGTTTTCGTCGTTTTTAAATACTCTGAGCACCACACCATCAATGGACCACCTGCCACAAATGCAAACTTTTTGTAAATTATATCTTTTGTTTAGATTTAAATCAGGAGGTGGAGATGATTTATATGCAGACTTAGTTTTCTTGATACACTTACTGAACAATATAAGGAGTCCAGAAGATGGTGTAGCTGAATTGCTCCTCTCAGTTTCCAACTCTATTTACAAAGACGTTTGTATGTATAGTGTAGGGTTCACCAGTAGCATTACCGAGATATTCAAAATCAATCTCATCATGCCAGTCATTGCCCTTTGTTGCGAAGATATCTGTAATATACAATGTATTTTCAAAATTAGGAGAACCACTTCCACAATTGAAATAACATGTAAAATGAAATTATACTACTCACATAATAAGTAATGACGACAGCTGTGGAGTCGTAGGGAACAAGTTTGATTCGCATGTTGATGTATCCAAAGAGAGATTTCATGCCTTTTACCGAAGCTCCTGAAAAAATGACATCACTATAAACACATAAGCTTGCATAAATTGGACACATAATGCATGTGAACTTGCCATCATAAATTTATTGTCAAGAAGAAATAAAACATGATTTTTTTTTTAATAAAGTGGGTATCTCCACCAATTTCAAATAAAAGAAACCTACAGAGTTATGGGAGCCGGTACCAAACCACTGGTACCAACCCCTTTAAGTACAAACTGTTTTGCCATTAGTAGTATATATATCATCACATCCTACACCTTACTACACACAGCCAAAAAGACATTTGCAAATACTAAAAAAAGCTACTCAAAACCACAAAAACTGCAATCCGGAACAAATAACATTACAACCAAGTTCTAGTTCTAAACAAAAACCCTGATCACCTAATACCAGTATCCCTACCCCCTTGCCCCAGCTTCATATTTCACTGATGTCTATGCCATTTATAGGCAAAAGTGCCCTGTCCACTTGCTCCATGCCATCCACTACCTCCTATAAAATCAAATTGTCACAGTGCACTGGAATTTTTAAAACATCACAAGGTAACATAAGGGATAATTTTAAAACAGACCCTAAAGCTTTAGACTTAACCCGAAAGTTAGCTTAAGATAAGATTTGAGTTCCTACTAATCTGGTATTAGCTTGCACACCTTCAAAACATAGATTATTTCTTGCTAACAAGACTGACCATAGCACAGCCCCTCTTATTAATTCAACTAATAGTCTACCCTTCAAGGGATTAGGGCATCTAACCACCATAACTCTTCAATAGATGAACATTCAAATGTAAAATTATTAAATTTCAGCTAACCAATTCCAAATTGATCTAGTAAAAGAACATTGAACAAAAAGATTATCAACAATTTCTGGTTCACCACAGAATGAACAAGCTACATCCCCCTTACCATCCTTTTTTTCTTAAATTAACCCTAGTCAACTCTCTTCTTTGTTTAACTTACCAAAGGAATATTCTAATATAGAAAGGGATTTTAGCTTTCCATATTGTATCAAATTCATTATTGTTTATTCCCCCAAATTCAATTCAATTGTATAAAGAATTCACTGAAAACTTGCCATTAGAAGCCCATCTCCATTGTAAAATATCTAGTTTGTTCCTAAATAACTGCACTGAACTAATCAGACCCACTAAATGTTCCAATTATACCCTTGCATCCCATATTTTGACACACAATTTTTTTTTCCACTCGCCTGTCAAAATGGGATCACAAAATCTGAACCACCATTTGACCAAAAGAGCAATATTAATAGTATTCAAATTAAGCAACCCTAATCCCCCTTTCTCTCTATCTGCACACACTACCTTCTAAGAAAACTAAGGACAACAAATTTCTGACTGAACTGCCCCCATACCTTTAAGAACCTCCTCCTCAATTTATCTATATTATTCCTAATTAATTCCAGCAGGCATTTTATATAATGCTAACCAATACAAGGATTTGTTCTCCTTAATTTATCTATATTATTTCTCTTCCGTCTTATAATTTGTTAACCTGCGGATATATATCTTTGAAAATGAATTATTCTCTTTATTTCTACGCAATGCAAGTATCTGGTGGTTTATAATGTAAACAAAAAAAAAATCAATTTATATCAGAAAAGTTCCTAATTTGTTCTTTTAAAAAAAGTGGTTCACAATGGTACTACTAATTTTTTTCATAAATTGAATTTTATTTTATGATCACTCAATTCACATTGCAGATAGAAATGTAGTAGAATTAATTAAAGTTGGCATTATTTGTATTATTTCAGAACAATAACCAAGCCATGCACGTACGTAACCTACATAATGGATTAGAAGGTTTGCATGGTTGAGGATAAAAAATGAATGCATAGATATATAAATAAATAAGTAATTAACCATAAAATAATTAATAATCTAAATGCAGTTCACTGATTTCCAACATATGATAAATGGTTTTTGAAACCTTGTAATTAAAAGGCCATTTTAGTTGGTCAAATTAGCTCCGCCCCCAAAAGAATGTAAAATACCTTTGGTCAATATATACATATCATAAATTAAATTAACTTGGACTTGTTTTTAATAAAGTAAGAGTAAATATTGGATCGTGGTGAGCCACTACAATCTATTGCAACGTACATTAATTCCTTCATCCTCCGCCGACATTTTTGGTTGGTGTTTGACTAAATTAGCTTTAGAGATTTTATAACAGGCCAGGTATTAGTCAACTGGTTAAGCAACGGAAGTATCACAAATTAATGTTGAACAAAGGAGAATTGAACACTGCACTACATTATCTGTATTCTTTTATAGATATGTACATTATCTGTATTCTTTTATTGCTGAAGTTAAATAAATATACATAGAGAGCGAAAAAAAATAAATAATAAGCATTAGGTCAGCCGTGCAGCCTCCAATCTCGAGGCATTTTTATAAACCATAATTAAAAAAAAAAAAAAAGTTCGGATTTCAGCATGATTAGCTGAGTTTTTACAAAAACCATAAGAACCGGACTGCCAAACCGGTCTTGTCAGTTTACCCTCCAGAACCGAGTTGCCAAACCGGTTTCATTATTATTATTATTATTTTTTTTTTTTAGAGATTTTTTATAAAATAAATCAGATTTTTTGTTTGATTTTGTATATTAACAATAAGATTAATCGAACAATTAGAATATATTTTTTTTGTGTATTTTGACCATTTTATCATTTTAACAAATCAATTGATTGATTTTTATATAAAAAAAATCAATAAATATATAAAAATCAATGAATTGGTTTTCAAATGTACGTATTATTTTTTTAAAATTTACTTTTTTATATTTTAAAAACAAACAAATTTAATTATTTAATTGTTATTTTTATTAAAGCTCATTTTAATTTAAAAAGTACTTATTTTTTTGTAAAAATATAAAATAAGTGTTTTATTTATGAAAAAATATGTCAGTATTCTAATTGGTCGATTTTTGAAAATAATGATACATTGGTCTACTACATGGAGGATTTAGAAGTTTCTGTAAAAAAAAATTAAAATAGAGTCGATTTTTGCCATAAAAGATATTAGATTATGAAAAATATGTCCATTAATCATTCAGAGACATTATTTTTTAGAAAAAAGTATCCAGAGATACAAATTTTTAGTATTGTTATTGTAATTCACCTTTATACTTTTTTTAACTTCACGAAAATATTTATTGATTTTTTTTATATAAAAATCAATCAATTAATTTGTTAAAATGATAAAATGGTCAAAATACACAAAAAAATATATATTCTAATTGTTCGATTAATCTTATTGTTAATATACAAAATCAAACAAAAAATCTGATTTATTTTATAAAAAATCTGTAAAAAAAAAAATAATAATAAAAAAATGAAACCGGTTTGGCAACTCGGTTCTGGAGGGTTTTAGACCGGTTTGGCAGTCCGGTTCTTATGGTTTTTGTAAAACCTCGGCTAATCATGCTGAAATCCGAACTTTTTTTTTTAATTATGGTTTATAAAAATATCTCTCCAATCTCCACCCCCTCTCCCATCTCTCTACTCTTTTTACTTCTTGTAGATCTCATTCTCGACACAACATCTTCCATCTCTCTCGGTACCTCCTCGAGCAAAGAGGAGAATGAGAGAGAGGGAAGGAACCGGAGCCGAAAATACAGTATCGTCGGAGCTTAGAACGTAGAGTCTCATCTCGGTCGGAGTGCCGGTGGTGAGTAGATCCGGTTGTCGTCGGTGCACTGCAGCGATTGAAGAAGCAGATCCGATTGTGGATCGAGAGAAAAGTAATTAGTGCCGAGCGGAGCCGATTGGAACCGAGAATGCAGTAATGTCGAAGCTCGGAGTGTCGAGTTTTCATCTCGATTGGAGCGCGACGTTGACCGGATCCGATCGTTGTCCGGAGCGCGGCGGTGATCGAAAAAGCGGATCCGGTCGTGAAACGAGATTGAAATAAATTTTAAAATTGAGTATGAATGTAAATATTTATTTTAATGTTATATGAGGCAATAGAACTTAGGATTTTGTAACTTTTTCTTATCAGTATATTTGTTAGTAGTAATTTTAACTACTAACCATCAAATTTTTTTAAGGGAAGTGTTCAAATGTCTTCATTTTTTGTTCTTTCATAATACCTCAATTTTATGAACTACAATAATTTGAAATTTAAAAATTAATTTGTCTTTTTTTTATTGAAAAAATATTTAAATGTCAAAAATAAAACTGTTATATATGATATATGTTATTTCCTCTAAGCATACATAAAAGATCATGACATTTCAATTTTATTTATTTATTATAGTATCAAAATCTTGTAAAAATATACAAATTTGGATAAATTCTTAACGTTAATTTTTCAACTTATTGAATCATATAATCCGAAATGTGATATTTTTTTATGTGATGTAAAGGAAGTAATATAGATCACATCTAACAATTTTGTTTTGACATAAATTTTAGAATTTTTGTTATTAGAAAAATAAAAATATGGAGACATGATGTAGACACAAAAATGTAGGCATTTGAACCTTCCTCATTTTTTGAAAGTTTTTATGCTGAATTACTGGTAAAATTATTTATTCATTATATTACCAGGAATAAGAACTGTATATGAATGTTGTATATTTCGCTTATTTGAAAAAAGAAAAAAAAAACTGTTTCATTTGAACTTCCTCATGATTATTTAAAATGATGAACACTTATACTAAGTATAAGCACTTGTTAATTATTAGTTCAGATATAAATATATAACTTGTATGTTGAATATTTTCTTTGGATGTAAATAAGGGATTAAAAAAAGCATAGTGCAAACTTAATTTTATTGGCACCATCTTAGGGTTTACAGGATTTTTCGAACTCTTGGAAAGAAAAAGGTATTTTCATGCAGATTTAACCGAAGAAATTTGCATTGCTTGCGTTATTTTTTTTTGTTATGAGCATATGACAGAGAAAAATGTCTATAGATCAGATCCTAATATTTTTCTAAAATTCAGTGAACCTATAATAGTTTGGTACGCTTTTTTTTTTTTAGGTTCAAGCATGCATAAAAAATAGCAAAGTCAAAAGAAGAGGCCTGTGTATGTCTAGAACAGACAAGAGATACTGTAATTAAAAAAGAGATTTTCATGAATTTATTTTATGTATAGCTAGCATATTTCAAGTATTATATTTTATCATCTACATTAATATAAATTTTCTCAATTACTTGATATATACTATGTATGAATACTGTACGGTTAATCATTTATAAATTAGGATTCAGGATACAGCACCGCCGACACACCAATATATTTCAATGGCAGATTCAGAATTTAAACCCAACTAATTGGATATTTGATTAAAAAAATATTTTAATTTATACTTTATAATGTTCTGACTTGTAATTTTTGATATTCTGACTTATAATTTTAATTACCAATCATAATTCAAAAAAATTATTTTAATTTTAACTATAAATTTAACCCGAATCACTAATTAAACATTCAGAGGGGGGGCAAAAAAGTTTTCAGGAGGAGGCAAAACCAGTCGGAACCGATAAATCTCCACTAAAACTCAAAATCCAGAGCGAGCAGCTGCTCCCCTGATCTACACTACTCAAAATCAGGTATGCATAGGGGCAAATTCAGAATTTTCTTCAAGGAGAAAAAAATATCGAATCGAGTTTAAATAGCTAATCGAATTTAAATCCATTAACTAATTGGGTATTTGATAAAAAAATAATGCTTTAACTTATACTTTATAATACTTTGACTTGTAATTTATAATATTCTGACTTATAATTTTAATTATTAATCATAATTCAAGAAATTTATTTTAGTTTTAACTATAAATAAAACCCGAATTACTAACTAAACATTCAAAGGGGGACAAAAAAAAATTCAGAGAGAGACAAAGCCAGTTGGAATCGATAAATCTCTACTAAAATTCAAAATCCAGAGTGAGCAACTGCCCCCTGATCTACACTGGGTCTGCCCTGGGTATGCATGCATGTTAAGAGGAATAAATGGCACTACACCTGTACACCATCATCCCTATTTCAGACACGGTAACATATTTGTTCGTGCACTTGCACTACTTTGCAAATCATAATGTCATAACCCACAATTGCGTACACTAATTGCATGGATTAAGCAAATAAACCATACTCTTTTTTTTTTTCAGTTATATAGAACAAACAACGTACCAAACAGAACTCTTAGGATGTAGTGGGGACCAACTAAACTTTTAATTGAACACATTTTGGTCAAAGTATGACCATATATAATAATTAATCCTACAAAATTGAAGCAACTAATTATTAATTAAATCATATAAGAACCTTCAGGGAAAAAATTAAATAATATAGGAAGGCCAGCTGCTGTCTTTTTGGTGACCCTATATATATATACTCTTGTCCTCTCTTCTAATTAAGATATCAGCAAAAAGTAGCAAGTATTCTAACAATTACTACTTTAATTTCAACAATGGCCATTCCTCAGGTTTTCTTATTTGCACTAATTTCACTGGTTGTGCTGGAGCAAGCTCTGGTCCTTGCAACATTTGATACCGACACGGCATGTGTTTGGGGCGATGACAACTGCCAGATCAACGACGATAGCCTCACGCTCATTCTCAACCAGTGGTCAGGTAGTGTGACAAAAGCTAAAAACCTAGTATACAGTTTATCCCAATAAAGTTAGCTTAATTTGTCATGTCTTAATTATTCTTGAACAATCAATTTATGATGACAAGTTCACATACATTATATGTCCAATTTATGCAAGCTTATATTTATAGTGATGTCATTTTTTTCAGGAGCTTCGGTAAAAGGCACGAAAGAGTTTCTCTTTGGATACATCAACATGCGAATCAAACTTGTTCCTGACGACACCGCAGCTGTCGTTACTACTTACTATGTGAGTAGTATAATTAATTTCATTTTACATGTTAATTAATTATTTCAATTGTGGAAGTAGTTTTCCTAATTTGGAAAATACATTAATTGTATATTGCAGATATCTTCACCCATGACAAAGGACAATGACTATCATGATGAGATTGATTTTGAATTTCTCGGTAATGCTACTGGCGAACCCTACACCATCCATACAAACATCTTTGTAAATGGAGTTGGAAACAGAGAGGAGCAATTCAAGCCCTGGTTCGACCCAACTTCAGATTACCACAATTACACCATCTTCTGGACTCCTTACATTGTTCAGTAAGTGCATCTAGAAATCTAAGTCTGCCGACTGCCTATAAATCATCAATTGCTACCTCCTGATTTAAAGAATCAGCTCAGGTCTAACGCTGCTGGTATGAGAATCAATGTTATGTCTGCTATAACCTGAAAGCTAGCTTGTACATAGTACAAACTGCTTCCTAATTAACAGACTTCAAACTAGTATTCATACTTTAATACCCTGGCATTTCCTATATGACTATGAATTTCCTAAAAGTTTCCAATTGTGGCAGGTGGTCCATTGATGGCGTGGTGCTCAGAGTATTTAAAAACAACGAAGACAAAGGCATTCCATTTCCTAAAACAAGAGCGATGACAGTATACTCTAGCATCTGGAACGCTGACGACTGGGCCTGCCAGGGTGGCCAGGTCAAAACAAACTGGACCCACGCGCCATTCATTGCCAGGTACCTCAACTACGAGGATTCAGTTTGCCCATGGACTGGTTCAAACAGCATCCAGGGCTGCAGTGCAGAAACCCCTGAGAATTGGTACACTGCACCAGAGTTCAAGCAACTGTCACAATCCCAAATCGACAAAATGAATGAAGTAAGGAGCAATTACATGATCTACAACTATTGCACCGATACAAAGAGGTTTAATGGGGCCATGCCTCAAGAATGCTACCTTCCTCCTTACTAATGGAGTCGTGCTATCATATAAATATTATGCATGATTGTTCTCCTTGATATATTTCTTATATATGTACATGTTTATATTTATTGTGTATACATTCTAGTTTTGCACATATATATTTCCAGGGTTGTTTTGTTCAATTTTTGCCCTCATTAATTTTGTAGGAAAAATATTTTTTGTTTGTTGTTTTTTAAATTTATAAAAGGAATAAAATTTGAAGAACAGTATATTTGGTTTTCCATTTTTATCTTCCATTCGATTTGATCAGCATAGGAAGAAAATATTCCCTTCTCATATGACAGGAAGTGTAGGAGATGCACCTTGTCCAGCATGTTTAACGTTCCCCTGCATAATTTTAATTTAATTTTCATATCATTCTTCTAAGCACGCAAAATTACTATTTGAAATGTATATTATTTTTCACCTAAGAAATCAGATTGCTTCATCTATATGTCCATGGGCTTAGAAATACCGAAAAAGCTTAGCACCATTCAACTAATTAAAGGCCCAGAGAATAAAAAAAATATTTTTGTTTTCGAAACTAGTTTAAGAAATAATATTAGTGCACATAGAAATTTCGTTAAGATTTAAATTATTATTTGTTGGGGTATTCCACAAGGAACAGCCCCTTCAAAAATAGGCGTATGCTACTTAAAAGTGGGGAGCACACGGTATTCTTTAGTAAAAGGCGAAAGAATAGTTCGCTTTGTGCTCCCCACGCAGCTGCGTGATTTGCAAAACGGAAGCCGGTTGGTTATATAAGAAGGGAGAATGCTCTCATTCTTCTTAGGATAAACTTGTGGGACTAAACCCATTGACGCTGTTCCGCTTTTGTCATACGGATAAGATGAGGACATATCTGACCAACCATACATTTCACATCCATGCTTTCTCCATTTCCACGATATCACTTCCTCTCCATTTATCAAATTTTGACTTCTTAATATAAACTTCAGTTGTTTTTTCTCCAAGGGAAATTTGGATACGGAATTATAGAGTCCTAATGGAATTCATTAAATATTAGAGTAAAATTTTGTCCCCACCATTTGGTTCTCTAAATGTCCCCCTAACTAACTTATTTATAAAGTACAATGAGAACCACTAACTAATTGGGGAAACACAATAATTACTTGGGAGACCACTTAAATTTGAAAAAATTTACAAATGATGCGCACATGTATGAACACTTATGTGCGCAAGTATTCCTATATAATATATCAAGTATTTATACCTAAGATATTAAGTGTTAAAAAAAAAAAAATAGATATCAACTTTTTTTTCTCCATAGTCACACATCCATCTTTTACATGTTTTTAGAAGTGGGTTTTTTTTTCTCCGTTTAATCTAATCAATATTTCTAACAATCCACAATGAATTTTGCAAATCTAAAACCACGATTGTTTTCTACGTAATCTTCTCTTTCAAATGAGATCCATGATGAAGTACTTTCAGGTTCTTCGTCGTTCAAGTACTCATACGTCGGCATGCAAGTATTCATACCTCGTTTAACAAATATTCATACATTGTAGTGTGAATACTTTCAATCTTATAGTGTGAATACTTACATTATTTTAGTAAGATTAATTTTATTGATTTTGTTATGTATACTTCCAATGTTCTAGTATGAATATTTTATAGTAATGATACTTTGAAAATTATATTATGAATACTTTATATGTTTTAGTATGAATACTTTTTAAGTTTTAGTATGAATATTTTTTAAAATTTATTCATTTGTGTATTATTTTGTAGGACATTAGACCTACTCTTTTATGAAATTATTTCTTGCATAGGCAAGTTTGTTCTTTAAACAATTTGAAATAGCATAATTGCTCTTTATTGAGTAAGTATTAATACTTGACAAAGTATGAATACTTGATCGTTGAGGTATGAATACTTGCATACCGACATATGAGTACTTGAACAACGAAAAACCTGAAAGTACTTCATTATGAATCTCATTTGAAAGATAAAATTACGTAGAAAATATTCGTGGTTTTAGATTTGAAAAATTTCTCGCGGGTCGTTAGAAATATTGATTAGATTAAACGGAGGAAAAAAAAACACACATTTCTAAAAACATGTAAAAGGTGTGTGACTAGAGAGAAAAGAAAGTTGATGTCCAGTTTTTTGTTTAAATACTTAATATCTTAGGTATGAATACTTGCGCGCATAAGTGTTCATACATGTGTCCGCCAGTTGTAATTTTTTTTTCTTCAAATTTAAGTGGTTTCCCAAGTAATTAATTCTCCTCCCAATTAGTTAGTGGTCCCCATTATACTTTTTTATGAATAAGTTAGTTAGGAGGACATTTAGAGAATAGAATGGAGGGGACTATTAGTCACCCCCTAAATATTATATTATGTTAATAGACTTAATATTCTTACTTTTTATTAGACATCCAAATACGTGGGATGGAATTCATTAGACCAGCTTTTGACTCCATTGAATGCGGGGACAAAAGCACAAAGTTTTGATATTTTTTTATAAGAGGGTTCATTATCATGCCTCTATTTTTAAAAAATGTTAATAAATTAAAATTATAATTATAATTATAAACGTCAAAATAAAACTATTAAATGTGATCTATATTATTTTCTTTATATGTTTATAAAAATAAATATAACATTTCCATTTTTTTTTATGTGAATCATTCATTTGAAAATCAACATCTTGAAATTATCCACATTAGTATATTTTTATAGACTCTTGATGACAACCAAAACAAAGTTGAAATGT
The DNA here is from genome assembly GCA_024447775.1 of Carex cristatella. NCBI lineage: Eukaryota > Viridiplantae > Streptophyta > Magnoliopsida > Poales > Cyperaceae > Carex > Carex cristatella. Next base: position 1,736,539 of record JAJHPF010000028.1, on the reverse strand, counting down.
TACAATTTTTTACATGTGTATAAATAAAATGATGTAGATTATATCTAATGGTTTTATTTTGATTTTTAAGTTTTAAATTTTAAGTATTAAAATTCATAAAAATAGAGATATGGAGGCACAAAACATGAAAACATTTGAACCCTTCTCTTTTTACAATGACCCGACCAACAAAAAAAAAATCTATACTAATAATCTAAAATCAATTCTTTTTACAGGTATATCGCCTAAAAAGGATGAAACCTTCAAAACCTTGCAATTTGATCTTTTTACAAAATTGTTGCACTGAAACATCTCCATGCTATTATTAAGCACGTTGGGTGTCCGATCCACCAACAGCTACGATTAAAAGATATAATTTCATATTTAATCACAACCATCCAATCAAATAATTTCTCTCCTTTTGATTAAATGTATCTTTATTGTGTATAAAAGTTCAAATTTAGTTAGATACGTACTCGCCACACATATTGTCACGCGATATGTAACAATAAAATTGAATACACTCCTGACTTTTGGAATGTCAATCATATTTTTTATCTCCCACTAAATCTAGGAGGTTAAGGTTAATTTCATCATTTATGGAAACAATTCAAACAAAATTTAATATGATTATTATGATATCTTAGGAGGTTAAAGGTTGATTTGATCATCTATGGAAACAATTCAAAACAAAATTTAGTATGATTATTCGGATATCTTAATTAACCATGCCGAGTTGGAATGGCAATTTCGCAAGAATTCTCTGTTGATTTAAACAATTTCTAAACAAACAATCAAAACCAAATAAAATTGTATACATATTTGATTTTTTTTGTGATGTAAGAAAAAGATATAATATTATCATTAAGAAAATAATTCCTTGATTTATATTATTATTATGTGCACAATATTTTTTTTAATTAAAACTAGAGATCTCGTCATAAATCATTACTTGAAGGACAGTCAAAAATATGGTAAAATAATCTTAAAAGTTGAATGAATAGAAATTATTATGTATATGTAAAAAAAAAATTCAGATAATGAGATATATATATATATATAACGAAAAAGAGCATGATGAATGAAAATGGAAATTCATTTTAAGTAGTGCATGTACGGTGCTACTTTTATGAGGATCGTTATGATATTTGCAAGTGAAGTATTATAATGTACAAAGTTAAAAAACTATATTTGCTTAGGATAATAATTATACAATGAGACTTTAAATGTTTTCATTTTTTATTTCTTTATTATATCTTTATTTAATTTTTTCTAATAAATTTTTTTTAACTCATATGTTAAAATAAAATCGTTAGACGTGAGATGTATTATACTCTCTATATGAACATAAATAATTATAAATTTTTAACTTTCTTTTTATATGAATTAGCAAGTATTAAAATCAACGTATATAAGTTATCAGTATCAGTGTATTTTTGCAAGTTTTTTATAACAATCAAAATAATATTATAAAATAGTAAAATAACAAATTGTAGAATTTTATTGTAATAGAAAATACCACACAAAACCAATGTACTTATGAATTAAAAATCCTTCAAACTTATTTTCTATGAAATAATGAATTTTGAACATATCTGCTCCCTCATAATCTGTCTCTGTTCCAATCTATTTAGATATCATTCATAAATTTTATTGAATAATTATTCTTTTTATTTATCTATTTTATATGAAAATATGTAATTTTCTATGAAATTTTTTCTTCTTCTTTTATAATATATTCCATTGCAACGCACGGCCATGATACTAGTATATATTTAAGAATGCACACATTATTTGCCCCCTTTGATGTTTTTCTTCTACCATCCAAAAAAGAAAGGGGTGCCTCTTTCGTTTCCACCAAAAAAAAAAAAAGCATCTGAAAGGCTAGAATAATATTCTTGCTCTTTAAAAGATGAGTTCTTTCAAAACGGTATCTAAAGGTTTTAATAGATGTGCTCTTATAATAATTTTTACTATATATATTTTGTATAACAATATTCTCATTCTTCAATAGATGCACTTAAAAAATTATTTTTGCAGATTTAAAGGACGATCGAGAATAATATTGTCGTCCTTGAAAAAACAAATTTTGTTTACTTACACCTGTTTGGATGGAGAGTAGAGGAAGGTTAATGAAAAATTTGGTTGATTAAAATTTAGAAGGTTAATAAAAAATTTGGTAGTTATTGTAAGTTTGCGACAAAAAACTTGTATGAGAATTATATAAGTAAGATATAGAATTGGACATTTGAGTTATATTTTTTTTATTTTGCAACTAAATTTCTTTTCATCAATTACTTTTCAAATTAGAAAGAAACCGGATTCTATTAATTATAATGATACAAGATTAAACCTTTCATCTTCTGTCATTCTTCACCTCCGATATAATTTTGTCAACTAAATACAATTCGGAAAAAAAAAAAATTTCTTTTCATTCTCTCCCTTCCTCTACTCTCCATCCAAACAAAGTGAGTAAAGCTCATGGAACTAATTATGTTGACGTTGCTCCAGCTCCGCTCTTTCCATCCGGATAAAAGATGTAAGAGCATCTCCAACGTTTATTGTTTTCTGATTTGCAATCTGATGTGACTATTGTTTTCTGGTTTGCTGGATTGTGAGATAGTTTGTAAATTAACAAATTTTCTTTAAAAACAAACATTTGCTTATTGCCAGCGCAGCGAATTGATTGGCTCAGATTCTTTATGAGTCTTTTTAATTGTAATTGCTGAAATGGAGTGATATAGAAATTATGAGTCTCTTTAATTGCTAAATTTAGTGACGTGGCCAATTTTAATTACTAAACGTTTGTTAGAACGGAGATGCTCTAAACATCCGAAAAAATCTGAAACACATGCATCCAACCGTTCATTTACGCTCGTGTCTTCTCTCCATTTCTACAATTTAGGTTCCTCTCCATTTCTTCCTGCACAACTAAATGCTGAAACAAAGATAGGGCTACGGTCATTCCATTAACAGATTTAATATATTCATATACTTTTTTTAACTAGGCAGTAAATCCGTTAATCGGACGGAATTCATTAGACCAAACTTTTACTCGATTGGATGCATTGAATTGGGTTCAGCTAAAACCCTTTCAAATGATTCAGATCATATTTTTTTTTTTTTTGTTAAAAGTCCTGTTAAGAATTCCCAAAACGAACCCAAAAATTGTTAATTTACTTTTCGCAACTGACCCTCTTAAATACAATTATGAATTTGTAAAATTGATGTAAGAATATATCTTCCTAAACTTTTCTTTTATATTACTTGATAGCTACTATCAAGCTTTCAAAAAAAAAAAAAAAAAACTTTTCTTTTATAAACGGATGTCAGAATCAGATCCCTATCTAGCTAGGAACATGTTTTGTCATCTCCATTTATCCATTTGCACATTCAAAAAATGCACCATGTCTCATATTTCTTTCATTATGTCACAAAAACTCACATTCAGATGATGTCATTTGATCGACCAGCTTGCTATGAAAATGATTGAAAAGGCTGGAAAAAAAGGATAGTAAAAAAAAAAAGATAAGCTCCTCTCAATGGCTTAATTTTCATCGAATTTAAATTTCAGTTCTTAATTGATATAAGAACTAAGATATGTGACATGGTCTTGTCAAAAAGATATGTGACATGGAATTCACATCCTCTGTGGAGTTTTTACCTGCGGAGCTGTGCGGTGCTTTTAATCTGGTCCGTTTGTTTGTATCAGATGGACCAAATAAGATTTTGACATGAATCTCAAAGCAAAATTAATACTACTCCCTCCATCATCTCGAGCACTCACCGGCTGAGAGTAAATCTAGGCCGTCCGATCAGCTCCGCAGAGGATACTGGTCCATGTGACATGAAGATATTAATTGTAATTTTGTAACCCCAATAATCTTCTTTCTTTAGTGATATGGGTAAAAAAAAGTACTGCACTAATACATGCAAATAAGTATAGTAGTATCTTTTCTTTATTGGAAGACATTTTTCATAATTCTCAGTGCATTTTTTCAGCAAACTTAATATGAAATTTAAGCTCAACAAGGAGATTCTGTGCTCAACCGTAGTAACCATTGCAAAAGCATTGAACGGATACAATTTTTTTATGATGCCACACTCGCCAAGCAAAGGGGCATTGGATTGGCCTGATTCAGTGTATCTGGTACTCCTTTTCTGATTCTCAGCACGTCATGTCAGACTTCAATTCTCTGTGCAAAAAGTACAGAGATACAAGGAGCACTGGATTGTCCAGTGAATTGGGAGAGCTTCCAGGAGAAGAACATTACTTGAATTGGGAAGAGAAAAATCAGGTATCTAACAATCTCAGACATGATTTTCAGATAATGCTGAGATCTTGTCAGTAGTGCTAGTAACCCTGGATCTGAGCACGGAGAAGAGAAATTGGGGAGGAAGATTAATATCGTTCGCATAGATCATGATTAATGGACGATATCAATGAAGAAATGGATAGAAAGAGGAAGTAAAAAAGAGAGGTCCGGAAGCAACTCTGTTATCAGAGCCAGGTTTCGATCCTGGGACCTGTGGGTTATGGGCCCACCACGCTTCCGCTGCGCCACTCTGATTGTTATGTTAAGTCTTATGCTTTTCAATTTAGATCTAATTATTCTTATAATTATTCTTTTGAGGCCCAATGCTGTATTTATTTGGGCCGCGCAGCAATTAACACCATCAGAGTGAGAGGAGACGGAAGTCCCGGAACAATAAATAACACCAGGCGGCGAAATAATTAATTCTCTCTCCTGATTTGAGGGCTTAATTGCAAGATTCTTGGTATTTTTTTTCCCGAGTAATAGGATGTAATTAAACAAAATAAATATGAATGCGGCAGTTTGAAACTTCATTTGCCATGCCGAAAACTTGATATAATGAGAGAGAGAGAGAGAGAGAGAGAGTAAAACCCAGTTCCAAAAATATTCCAAAAAGAATTTGACATAATGAGTTCGAGAAAAATAATGAGTGACATATATTTATACTATTCATTGGGTCCTCATATATGTATCAAAACCAGTAATTCAAATTGTACAAGAGGCCATTTTGATTTATTTATTTTATTTGTCAGAATTTATTTGAATATTCAATAACCTATTTATACCACACCAAGTTTTCTTTTTCAAAGTATAATGATATGCGTCAGAAATTTCTAGGAAAAGTTTATGAATAAGTAAGAAAGGTGTAATTTTGTTAAATGGATATGACATATGAGTTTATTAATAATGTGGCATGTGGCATCTAAGGACACGTTTGGATGAAAACTTGTGTTAGTGAGAATATTGAGCTAACTTAAAATTGAGAATAGTTACTAATTTAATTTTTAATTGAGTTAGTAAAATAGTATGCTAACTCCACAAAACATAAATAAATAATAGTTCTAGTTACGCATTTAAATATAAAATAGTAGTTAGAAATAATTACTAATTCGAATTAACACTATTATTTAGTAAGTAAAAAGAGAGCAGCAGCAGCTTAAATAAAATAATGTTACCAGTATAACATGAGTGACAACATAAATTAAGAGCAGTCAAGCTACACAGCAGTCAATGATACAATTGCCTTAGTGAAGGCTAGATGTTTTTTTTTCGGCCGAAAATACCCACAGGCCTTCATTAAAACATCAGAAATTATAATTTGCTGTGATTCCAAGGAATAACGGGAGCCTGCAATTCCAAATCCACCCATTCACTTAGTTTCGAAAATTGTGCATAAAAACTATCTCGTTTTGAGATTTGTGCATGAAGATCCTTGTTATTCCTTAGAATCACTGGGAGTGTTCGGCAATCTTTCTTAAAAATTAAGGATTAATATTTTAATTCTTGTTAAAGAACACTTGTTCAATAAATAGTAAGATTAAGAATGAAAACTTAGTATGAATAAAATATATTTTTTAATATGTAAAGACCAAAATACCCTTGCATTGTTGTTGCTGTGCAATTTAATTAAGAAGACTCATTAGATTATAACATAGTGTAAATAATTATATTTAACTAAAATTTAAGGCACTCTAAAAATTAAGCAGAATGCTAACACAAAATCTAAAAACTATAAACAAAAAGAAAATGAATATTACATCAATTGGTTTGACCTACTACAAATTGCTGAAGGTTCTCAAACTAACTACATGAAAAACAAAATACAGTTATTAGCTTGATTTGCCCTACTACAAATTGGCTTGTACCAATATAAAAAAAGGGAGTAGACATATTTATAAATAAACTGAAATTGAGAAATCAACCAACAGTCAATCCCTGTCTGTCCAGTGCCTAAGTATCCTTATTTAAAAAAAGACCCAGATAACTGTCCCTACACCCCCATTCTCCATATCCCCGCACTAAAAGACAAAAAATCTGGTTCCAACAGTTTGGGTATTTAAATTTTCACAAGTATTTAACATCTATATGTAATGTATTTACGGTGCATCGAACAAGTATTTAACTCTATTAATTGGAGTATTAACTGTCTGTCCAACAAAAAACAATCTCTGTCCCTGCAAAAAATTAACATATCTATCCCCGCGTCCCCACACTAAAAGACAAAAAAATAGGTTCCGACATTTGATGGTTTAAATTTCTTGTAGTATTTAACTTCAATTTTTAGTGTATTAATAGTGCATCAAAGAAATATTTAACTCTATCCATTAGAGTATTAACCGTTCGCGTCCAACAGCGACACAATCTGTCTCCGCAAAAATGACAAACTAATTTGGTATCGTCCCCGCGTCCAGCACATCAGTATTTAACTTTAAGAATGTTAGTATTTAACATTATGAACGTTAATATTTATCTTTAAAGTCAAAAGTATTAATCTCTAAAATTATAAATAAGTTGCATGGATTCTATTTAGCATCCTATATCTTAGTATTTAGCTTTATACACATCAGTATTTAACTTTAGGAATGTTAGTATTTAACTTTATGAGAGTTATTATTTAAGGAGGGATGATAATGGGGGGTTCTATATAATTATTCTTAACAATTAGAGATAGTGGTAATAATGTCTAACATATATTAATATCAATCTGTAAATATTGTCCCCACATCACCATCCCTCCATATCCTCCTACTAAAAGGCAAAAAAAAATTAGTTACTGACAATTTGATGATTTAAATTTCTTGCAGTATTTAATTTCAATCTTTAGTATATTTACCGTTCATCAATCTAGTATTTAATTTTGTCAATTGTAGTATTAACCATTGGCGTCCAACAGCGAAAAATATTGTCCCTCATATACCCCCACTAAAAGACAACAAAAAAATAGTTAACGACTTTTCTTTTTTGAAGGAGGGATAGGAATGGGAGGTTCTATATAATTATTTTTAAAAAAACTTGACTTTACTAATTCTTGATCACTTTGTTCAACGAGAAAAGAAAAAAAGTATTTCATCCACCAAATAAATACATGAAATTATTATTCATAATGAAATCTTATGTTCTAAGATACACGATCTCTTCTTACGAATAACTTAATTTTGAGAAAACATTAAGAAAAACTAGAATAATTTGATGGAATTCGAAAGTTAAAGCTCACCGTCTATCGGATTGTAATGACATTTTATAAAAAGAGAGCAAAAACTCATAAAAAGGATGTCTATAGAAAGAGCATCACGAGGGAAAGCTATGTATGGTGCTAGATTCACAAGTTTGTTGTTGGAGAACCGACAATGTCGAGTAGAGATGGGAAGATGTTTTTGTTTTGCTGCCTCGGACTCTGTGCTATCATTTGGAGAAGAAAGACTAAAGAAATTGTTTTTGTAAATCATAAATAGAAAAATCAATTTTAGAGAACTAATATGATTGCGTTGGAATTTAGAAAAACTATAAAAACCGTGAAAGAATCTCGGTCTGGAATTTTTTTTTCCCAGACCCAAAAAGAATTTCGGTTTCGCCAACTTTTTTTTTCATTTGTTTCTTTGATCATGTGGGCCATTGTGTAGCATCACAAACTAATAAATTACTAAAATTACATTATACAATTACTAAAATTACACTAAAAATTACTAAATCAATCTACAATTTAGTTATACTACATGCAAAACACTAACAAACTAATAAATTTTACAATTACTAAAATTAAACTAAAATACCTAAATTACACAAAAAAATCTAAATCATTGTACAATTTATTTACACTACATGCAAAGCACTAACAAACTAATAAATTCTACAATTACTAAAATTAAACTAAAATACCTAAATTACACAAAAAAAAAACTAAATCATTCTACAATTTATTTATACTACATGCAAAGCACTAACAAATTAATAAATTCTACAATTACTAAAATTAAACTAAAATACTTAAATTACACTAAAAAACTAAATTATTCTACAAATTATTTATACTACATGCAAAAAGCTAAATTACTAAATCATTCTACAATTATTAAAATTACACTAAAATACCTAAACTACACTAAAAAAATACTAAATAATTCAATTAATTTTATACTATATACTCCCAATTTCTAAACCCTCAATTTCTTAATATACCATCAATTATTTATTTATATTACAAAACCCCTTAATTTTACACTACAATAATTAAATTAATCTACAATTACTTATTTAAACTAAAAAAAATTATAAACCCAATTGGTCTCTACTAAAAAAATTAATCTTAATCTACTCATTTTCTAATCAAAAACGAATTTAAATTTGGGTCTCTGCTCAAGACCAAATTCCCATTTGGGCCTCTACTCAAGACCCAATTTCCATTTCGGTCCCTAGCAATAGGATTGGATTTTCAGCAATAGAATTGGATTTTCTGTGGCGAGTTGGGAAAAATTGAAAAAAACTAAGGATACCGAGATGCATTTTGGGTCTGTGGGGAAAACAATTTTCCAGACCAAGATTCCTTTTTGGTTTTTATAATTTTTCTAAATTCCATCACAATCATATTGGTTCTCTAAAATTGATTTTTCTATTTATGGTTTAAAAAAAAATTTCAAAAGTAAATGCAAATAAAGAAAGATGGTGCTCTACTGTACGAAAAATAATAAAAATGAGGAGATGCAGCAGTTGCTTTTTGGGGATACAATTGTCCGAAAAAATATCTTAAGTTCTTCTAATGTAGCCGAACAGGCACGCTGCAGATTTATTTCGGTAAACGGCTAGATGTAAAACTAGGGCCCTACGCTCCTAGCTAGTTTTGAACCCCCGACCCATGGTGAATTCCAAACAATCGACAGCGACCACTATACCCTCTGTTTACATATAGGGAGAGGGAGAGGGAGAGAGATGAGCACCGAGAGCGATGCGAAGAGATGGCTGGAGAGTGTGTCCAGTAGGTACGACCGCGATGGAAGAGATCCGGAGGGGATAGCGCAGGCCGCGTGGCAAGGCAGCAGATTCGGCCCACTGTTCTTGTACGGTCTCCATGTTTCCTTTGTCAGCCATGGCCGTGCTCACTGCTCTATCCGAGTACCACCGCACCTCACAGTATGTTACTTGGCCTTCTTTCGTGCTCGTTACATTTCTATGATTCGATCGATCAATTTGGCTAAATTGAAACGAGATCTGTTCCAATTTCATCTGGAATTTCGTTGTTTTAAGTGCCAATTGTTTGTCTTTAGATCGTCACTTGTCAGGCGAGCGACTAGAGACTACCATAATTGCAAATAAGTCCCTGTCCTTTTATAGATTGTAAATGACACCCCTGGTAATGGACTAATAGGTGGAGGCGTGCCTTGATTAAACATGACGACTAATCATGTGATGGAATAAAAAATACTGATATTTGCATGAATTGACCATGATATATTTCTTTATTTTTTTCTTAGGATATGCAGGGAAACTGGCAGCCTGGGCCGATTGCCACACTGATAGACCTGGTTGCAGCGGCCGCCATCATGTCATTTGAAGACACCATCAAAGTCACTGTTGACCTCGATATCTCCTTCTTCTCTCCTGCCAAAATTGGCGTATGTATCTCTCACCCAGCTGTCTATATTACTTGAGGTATCAATCAATACTGCATGGTTTGGAGCAGGACTGCAGTAGTGACCTTTTGTTTTCTTGGGAATTGCTGGATCTGAAACCTTGATGAATTGCATCAATAGAAATGTCATTCGAGCAATGCAATCTATTTATTTTCTATATGCCAAATTATGGGTGTAAATGTTTTGGTAGAATGGTAAAACCATAAAAGGTAACTTGCCTTCACTGGCACATTAGGCAAAAAAGAATCTTACATGCACGGAGTATATTAGAATTTGTGCATGAATCCACACGTCAGTTGAGTGTGAGTTTATTTTTTTTTTTTATTTCTTTCAACGGAGAAACATGATCAGCCAAACATTAAGTGTGTCTTATTACATTACAAATCGTTGCCCCAAATCTGCTACAACCAACAACAATTCTATTTACCCAATTATGTATAGCAAAGGTTCACAATTACATAATTATTGCCTCCGACAGATTCAAATGTTGTTCTTTGATGGTTTAAAATATTCATCAAGTTTCAGTTTATTCTCTCCTTCAGGAGGAAGTGGAGATAGAGGCACATGTACTGCAAAACAAAGGGAGGCTAACAGGGGTGATGGTTGAGATTCGAAAGAAGGGAGACAGGAGTTTGGTGGCTGTGGGGAGGGAATGGATGACCTCTTCTTCGGCTCGGCCTTTTGAAAGCAAGCTATAAATGTAAGTATCGGGACTGAGGAATTTGGCAAGGATAAAATGAGAATTTGGCAATTCTTCTATACTATTTTGTACACCAAAGCTCAAAAGCGGTGAATGCTTGCAACTATCCATCATCTATGGTGAATAACTAATCCGTGCCCTGCTTAGAATATGTTTGTTCCAAGGTTCTAAATAGCTAGCTATAGCTATGCAATAGCTGCGCTATAGCATTTTCGGACCTCAAAAGCTATAACGCTATTAACCGATTTTCTTTTATAATGATTCTAAATAGCTAACTATGCTTGCGCTATAGCTGCGCTATAGTTTTTTCGGACCTTAAAAGCTATAGTGCTATAATTGCTATTTAGAACCTTGGTTTGTTCTGGTAAGAGAACAGAAGTCCAGCAACCACTGTTTGGTTTTCAGGAAATTGTTGTGATAAGTAATAAATTTGGAGCAAGTAAATTTTGCTTGAATCTTACAAAAAGTTCAGGATGTTGAGATTCTCATTCTCATTTTGCTAATTGGCAGTGAAAACTCTATCAGTGTTGCTAATCCTCAAATAAAGAGCAAAGCAAGAGAGACCTGTCAGCTTTTTGAATCTGCAGATTCTGTATAATTTTGTTCCTATGTTTCCAGGTCGCTCCAACAATAACATGTATAAACGTTTATCATTCTTTTATAATTTTGCGACTATGTTTCTAGGTCGCTGTACGTGTATAATGTTTTTTTATCAATTGTTTGTCTTTACTTTTGGTATATAGCGTCGGTTGGTGGCATACTGGCATATGCTTTCAATCTTCAAATGTATCCTTCTTTTGTGTTGAAAGAGCCTTTTACATTTTACTAATTTTAAAAGGACTGGACCAAAAGTTGGCACGGTATATATTTAAGGAAATAAATCTGCTGCGAGGGTCCCTGCTTTTCTAAATCTAACCATTCATTTTTTTTGTGAAATGCACAAATCTCAAAGACAGTTGACTCAAAACAAATAGATAGTTGAATATGGAAAAGCAGGATCCTGCGATTCCACTGCCTTTTCAAATCTAACCATTCATTTTATGAAATGTATGAATTTCAAAGGTAGTTGATTTTTATGCATGAATCTCGAAACAAAGGAATCGCAGGTCCCAGCTTTTTCAAATCTAACCATTCATTTTTGAAATGCTCGAATCTCAAAGGTAGTTGATTTTTTATTCATGAATCTCGAAACAAATGAATGGTTGGATATGGAAAAGCAGGGACCCTGCGATTTCAAAGAATCGCAGCAGATTTATTTCTCATATTTAAGAAATAAATCTGCTGAGTCCCTACTTTTCCAAATCTAAACATTCATTTTTGAAATGCATGAATCTCAAAGGCAATTAATTTTTATGCATGAATCTCAAAACAAATGAATGGTTAGATATGGAAAAGCTGGGACTTGCAATTTCAAATAATCGTAGGTCCTTGCTTTTTCAAAATTAACTATTTATTTTTTGAAATGCACGAATCTCAAAGTCAGTTGATTTTTATGCATAAATCTCGAAGGCAAAGGCTTTGGTAGGATTCCTGTTTTTCCATAAATACGGGGAATAAATTTAATCGCAGGATTCTGTTATGGAATCTCAAAGGCAGAGGTTTTGGACTCTAAAACTCAAAGGCAGTTGAGATGCCAATACCAAGCCTCTACCTCTAGATGACGGAATGGAGGCCAACTTGGGTGCCAATCGAATTTTATTTGGGCGTTGGATGTTAAAACAATAAAACTTATCGATTGTTGTGTATAAATGACGAAATAAATGCTACAGTGCAAGATATAGATGGGCCAGAAACTTCAATGCAATTTTACTTTGGTGACAAACCCTCAAAAAAAGTTGAACAATTTTCAATCTGACTAATTTTGATAATAATTAATTGCTAATCTAATGATTAAAATTACTTGATAACATATGGTATGTTTTGGAAGTCTTGTTAGCCATCCATCTTTATGAGGGTATCAATGTGCTTCATTCTTGTTCTACATCAAAATAATTCTAATTTGAACATTTTTTATTCTTACAATAGTATAGAGGAAAGCAATTAAGTGAAATTAAAATAAATTAACAAATATAAGAACATATTAGTTTACTAAAATTATAATATATAAATAAAGATGAGGGTTCAAATGCTTCTATTTGTAGAGTCTCCATCATGTCTCCATTTTTTATATGTTAATTACTCCTAAATTTTAAAACTCAAATATTATAATAAACTATTAGATGTGATATATAATCTTTTCTACATACACATAAAAGATTTATCATTTTTCGACTTTGTTCTGATCAGTATCAAGAGATTTTAAAAATACATTGATATTGATAAATTTCGAATGTTGAATTTTAACTTATTGATTCTATTAAAAACAAAACTATTTTCCAAAAAAAATATATAAAAACAAAATTGAAAAGTAATAAAAAAATTATGTGCATGTAGAGAAAATAATATAGATTACATGTAATGGTTTTATTTTGATATTTGAGTTTTAAAATTAAAGTTATTAATATTTAAAAAATTTCTTGGGACACACTTTGAGCAGCGACAGTCTGGACATTATTTTTTGAAGGTTTTAAGTGTCAACTAACAATTGCATTGATAAAAAAACGAACTTAGTCAAATAACTCTAAACCTAAATCCACTCTTTTATTATCACAAAATTCTCCAAACTACTCTAAATAACTCTAATCTCTTACATACACTCATAATTACTTTATTATCTTTCTCTATCGCTCTCTACTACCGAATCCGTCTTTTCGACTGCCGCCGAGCTCCGATTACCAGATCTACTCATCTGGGCTCCGATCGAGATGACGTAAAGATTCAACACTCCGAACTCCGACGATATTGCGCTCTCGGCTCCAATCAGCTCTGGTTCCACCTCTCTCTCATTTTCCTCTCGTCTCAAGGTAGAGGTGAGAGAGAGGAGGCATTTTGTCATAAGAGATGACATAACAGTGGATTGAAAGTAGAGATGTGTTAGAAGAGGAGAGGAGGCAGTTGAAATCGCCTGCGACTCTTTATTTATTTTTCTTTGGCTCTTTCTTTTCCTAAAGGCAGCTGACAGCCTAGACATTATGGAGCGAGAGAATCATACATACCTTTTCTCAAGAGAGTAGGTCCGATGCCCATCGGACCTACTTCGGTTTGATGGGTGTGATAACCATTTGATCTGCATCAAGATTCGTGCGAACTATATTAAAATCCATGCAGGTCTGTTTCAATTTCTACGTGCATAGATCTTAATGCTAATTATACGGTGTTAGAGCTAATTAGAACTAAAAGTAGGTCCGATGCCCATCGGAACTACTCCTATAGAATCAATGAGACTCGGATACAGGTCAATTTGTGGTACTCCTTGTTACAGAATGGAGTCAGTAGCAGGTCTGAGCCAGCAGAGTAGGGATCATTCGAACTCCAAATGTGTTTTAATTGCAGTTTTATTTGATTGATGAACGGTGTTGACGTGTTGTTGTAGTGTACTGTGGAGTGTGGACGATACTTGTAAATATTTTTTTCTTTTTTATTAATACAAATCGTTGGTCAGCCGTGAACCATTATTAACTTTAAAAAAAAAAATTGAGGCATAATGAAAGCACAAAAAATAGAGGTATTTAAACTCTCTTTTTATAAATAAATGGTCTACAATATCAAAAAGTACACATATTAAAAGCTTTCTAACTTTTACTTAAAAAAATATTTTACTAATTGATTGTGTTACCTAAAAAATTATAATACAAAATTCGATATAAGCGGTAAAAAATTATTCACAGTCATTAATATTTTGACCATATATATCTTGTCGTGCTATGTTTAATTTTGAGTGATCCAAGATTTTGTAAAAAACCTAAGAAAATATCTATAACTTCTAGAGTTTTGAGTTTCTTAAATTTGAAATTTATAATGCATAAAAAAATTATACAAGTGATAAACGCTCCTATGCAGATAAGTAAAATTATAATAACTACTCATGACCACCAATTACATACAGCTATAAAAAAGATATCCCTAGCATTCATCATTGGGGTATGTTTGGTTGCATTGAAAATAAACTATTTTTGAGATTAGACTATTTGGAATAGCCTATTCGGTGTTTGGATAGATTATAATAGCTAAAATAGTGAATTAATTTTTTTTTGTCTTATTAGAAGAAAGTTTGGCTATTCTAATAAGAAACAACTACTATTTTTGTTTTTGCTATTCTTATTTTGCTATTCTTGTTTTACACAAATAATGGCAAGGTGTTGAAATAGCAAAATCACAACTCGCCAAAAAAAGAAAAAAAAAAAACCATATAATTCAGCCTTTTTTATCGGCATTTTTTTTTCATCTACTCGTTGTTTCTTTGGTTGTCTTGAAGCCTCCCAATCTTGTTGGCCAAACCCTTTTTTTGCTTTTGCATTTATTTACTTGTTAAAAACAATTGTATATTTAAAAAAAAAAATACAGGTTTCAAATATCAATAATGTATTTTAATGCAATAAAATTTTGTGATAACTAATCATTAATTTTATTTTATATGATTTTTTTTTTTTTTGCATTTTGTATCTTATTTTTTAAATGATTTCATACCTTAATACTCTATATATATTGAAACAGAAACATATTATTCATTATTGGTTTGCTCCAAATCTTATTTTAATAGAAACATAAATGTGTAATAATCCGTAATTGAGAATTGTTTTTCTTAGAAAAAATTAATTTGGCATTCCATCACAGCAGTCAAATTTTACTAATCAATTTCCCAGTATAACGCTTATTTAAATAAAATTATTGTTTTGTCGTCATATTTCCGGCATTTTTTTCCATAACCAAAAAATTAAATAATATAATATTAATAACCAAATTTTAAAATTTATTTTATCCATAACTAGACCGCCCAAACGTGGGGCGGTCCACTGTGCAGACCAAACCGCCCCCCCGTGGGGCGGTCTGAATAATTTTTTTTTTTTTTTTGTATTTTGTGTATAAAATGATTATTTTCTCTCTCCAGAGTCATAATAATCCACTCACTCTTCTTCCAAACTGACTTCTGCTCTCAAACAGTGCTGCGAGGCGATTTTTTAGGCGATTCTGAGGCGATTGCGATCAACAGTGCGCTCAACAGTGACCGAGGTTTTTTTAATTTTTTTTTAAATGTTAAAAATTTTATAAATAAATAAAATAACTAATATTGAACAACAAATTTCTTTTCTAATGTCAGAAAAAACTCAAAAATGTTCATTGCATTGTACTTGGGTAGAAAAATCACGAAAGGAGAGTTCGGATGCCAATACTCGAAAGATGCGACTTACGGCTTTCAGGTGAATGCCAATACTTCAATTTATGAAGTAAAGGAAATAATAATGCAACAAACCGGTTGGGACCGTGTCCAATTTACCGTACAAATCAGTACCCGAATTAACAATCAACCCCCCGGTGCCAAACCTTACTATATAAAATATCCTATAAAAGAGCAGGATATATGGAAAGCTATGTACGGATTTTTTGAGTCCAATTTAATCCTGGTAATGGACCTATTTTGCAAAAAAGTTTCGATTCAACCAGTTGGTGTCCCGAGAGAACCTTCTACCCAGAACAACCTGGATACTGGGGCTGGACCTTCTACCCAAAACAACCTGGATTATGATCACAACCTGGATTATGATCACAACCAGGATTATGATCACAACCAGGATGTGAACTCACCCCCTCGTGAGCCTATGAGACGAGATAGGTATTTGCAAGTACCTGAGTATAGTGTTGCACCCCTGGCCGAAACTAGAAGACGGTCATGTGTTGGTCGGGTTGGATACCAATCGTGC
This sequence comes from Carex cristatella, assembly GCA_024447775.1. Taxonomy (NCBI): domain Eukaryota; kingdom Viridiplantae; phylum Streptophyta; class Magnoliopsida; order Poales; family Cyperaceae; genus Carex; species Carex cristatella. The sequence goes on along the minus strand of JAJHPF010000028.1, from coordinate 1,720,122 downwards.
ACGATCCATTACCTAACTACAGCCCCCTAAACCTAGAAGACAGTCCACGATCGATCGAAATGATAGAGGCATTGATTTTGATGATATTGATGAGATACCGACAAAGGAAATTGATACTGGTGATGATTGGGATGGGGATTGGGGTTCAGACAGATTATCAGAGGGCGACGATGAGGAGATTATGCCTCCTCCAATTGAAGACAAATTTCCGAGCAGGGGACGAGGAGACAAGCACCCGGTAAGGACATTCAATGACACTACTTCTTTTGAAGAAGCAGACATTTCTTTTTTTGGGAGACGTGTTGTATACAACGAAGAGATTAGCCCGGGCCAGCTTTACACCAACATAGAAGAACTGTCGACCAAAGTTAAGCAGTTCCATTTGAAGGGTAATTGGGAGTTTACAGTGGCCAGGCGGGAGAGGAACCGGTATGTTGTAATTTGCAAGGATACAAAGTGCAAATGGAAAATGTCTGCCGCGCCTAAAGGCAAGGGAGAGGCATGGATAATTAAGAAGGTCGAAGGACCACACACTTGCAAGAGTGCGTCAAGAAGATCAGATCATAGTGCGCTGACGGCAGCACTTATTGTAGATGTAATTATGACAGACATTAAGGAGGACCCTGCGATGAGCATTAAGGAGGTCGCTCGTGCGGTGAGACGAGTCTATGAACATGTAGTCCCACATTACAATAGGTTGTGGAGGGGTCGGGAACTTGCAGTATGCAGATGCTTCGGAACCTGGAAGGAGTCGTACAATCTCCTCGCACCATTGCTGATGGCCATAACAAGTACAAATCCGGGAACCAGGTTCGAGCAGTGGCATGTACCAACCGATACACCCGGTGAGGTACAATTCAAGGGCATAGCATGGGCTTTCGGTCCATGTATTGAAGCATTTCAATATGTTAGACCTGTGATCAACATCAATGCATGCTTCATGTCCGGCCGGTATGGTGGGGCTCTGCTTATAGCATGTGCATATGATGCTGAAAACCAGCTGTTACCCATAGATTTTGCCATTGTTCAACAGGAGGATGGTCCAAATTGGGGTTTTTTCATGTCATTTCTGAGAAGAGAGGTGATAGGGAACAGGTTCGTCTGCGTGATATCAGACCAGCACAAAGGCATCAAGCATGTATTTGATAGCCTCAACTATGGGTGGAACACGAATACGGGAGAGTCTGTGCAGAGGTACTGCATGCAACACATTTCAGAGAACCTGTGCAAAAATACCGGCAGCGGAGAATGGGTTGCTGACAGGTTCAAAATTGGCTGCAAGAGGAAAAAACCACGACGAATAGAAGAGATGTTCAGAGATTTTGCCAGAGTATGTATGCATTATTATTATTATTTTTTTTTTTACATTTGCACGACTTGTATCACTGAGGTATATTTCTATTTTTTGTAAACATTTCCAGAGGCAAATGCCTACTTAGCGAAGGCGGGCAAGAGACGTCCGCGCGATCCGATGGAGCCGTCAGCATATGAGAAGATATTTCAATCATGTGATGGAGGTTGGAGATGGAGAATTATGACCACTAATGGGTCAGAGTCATTAAACAATGTCTTCAAACAGAGCCGTATGTTACCCGTGGTTTCACTGGTGGAGGATACATTTTATAAGTTAAATGCTTGGTTTGTTGAGAGGCATGCTAAAGCCACTGTATTAGTGAGTAGGGACCAACTGTTCTCAGATAGAGTAGAGGAGAAATTAAGAAAACACAAAGAAAAAGGTTCTGTCATGCACGTTGTAGCATATGGCAGCACAGGTACGGAATATGAAGTGCAGGTTCCAAGTGAGATCATTCCACCGGTGGTGGGACAAAGTGGCATTATACAAACTCATGAACGCGCATGCAAGTACAGAGTCGTTTTAGGCGCGAACAATCAAGTAACGTGCGAGTGCCAAAGCCCCCAGTTAGTTCGCATTCCGTGTTCTCATGTTATGGCGGTTTGTCGAAAATGGAATTTCCTTGAAGACGTCTTTGTTGACAATTATTACCGTACCGATTGCCTTCTGAACACCTGTGGAGCATCATTTCACAGCTACCCCAACCAGTACCAGTGGCCATACTATCTTGGACCTACGGTGGTTCCTGATAAGAAATGGATCAGGAAGGGGAGGAGGAAACACAAGCGGCGCGTAATGGAAATGGACATGATGCAAGGTCGGCGAGTGGGACATGAGGCTCACCGTTCGACTACTGACAGGCAGATTAGAGATATGTAGATGATCGTACACAACTTAAAAATGATTTGAAATTAAATTTAAATATTGATACTTAATGTTAAATGAAATGCATTGCAGAGGCAATAAACGAAGCCAACGAAAGAGAGAATGCTAGAGTCGTTGCCGATGCGGGACCTTCTAGAAGCAGGCGACCCAGTCAGGGAAGCCACTCAGGGAGTAGTCAGGGCTCTACAACTGCTAGTGTCTCGCCGTCATCCACTTCCAGAACCCTAAGAAGTAGACTTGGTTTGTTCGGACGCAGGAAAAGTTAATTCAATAAATATTGTATTTATATTTGTAAGTTATTTAATTAACTTATGTTGTGAACCATTTTCCTTAGAAATTACGGACTTGGGCATATATTGTTATGTATCCATCATCGCATTAAAATTATTTCTGAGTTTTCGAAGCACCGCTCAGTTCAGTCCGGAGAAAATTATTTCTGAGAAGTCAATTATGTATGAAAATCATTTTGCCGACGGCCTAGATTAGTCAAGTTACCCATTTATTTCATATCTATAATTTCAAACAAAATACATTCATTATTTAGATTGAAAATTCAAATCCTAAAAAAAAAAAAAAAAAAAAAAAAAAACTAAGACCGCCCCACGGAGGGGCGGTTTGGTCTGCACAGTGGACCGCCCACGTTTGGGCGGTCTGGTTATGGATAAAATAAATTTTAAAATTTGGTTATTAATATTATATTATTTAATTTTTTGGTTATGGAAAAAAATGCCGGGTCATATTTGATTGGCTCCAAAATTTTATTAAATGAATTCCAAATAAGCTACGGAATAATGTATTGGGTTCCGTTTAATCTGATGTAATTTATATGAACGCGTTTTCTCTACATCAACTCAAAAGAGAATTTTTTTAGTTTAATGCATCTCAATCATCTAATCCGGATCTGAGCCAATCCGCCCCCCTAATTCATAATACAGAGTATAGTTCAGTGACTGCTGTAGAAACTACCCATTTGTGTTTTTGTGAGATAAAAGAGAAATCAAAGGAAGATAAATGGTGCTACTTGAAAATAAGAAAATCGACTTTGTAATATTTTCAATGCAATAATACTGTATATGTCTCTTTAACATCAATAACAAATCCTTATGCTTACAAGCCCTAACATATTCTTCCCACATATATATTTGGTAAATTGCAGATGGAATCCGGAGTATTAATAACAAAAAGAACACTTTTATTCTACTACTGTTTAAAACTATAGAGAGTGTAAAATACAAGTAAAAGACAGTTTATTTCCTGAATTTGTTAATTATATGCGTGATTAGCAAATTAACTAATAAGAAGCCATGTATTTCTTGGTTATCTGGACTTGAAAAGGAAGAAAGTAAAAAAAAAACAACTCATGGGTATAATTTCAGCTAGCTCATACTACATACATTTAGAATATTAATTATGCCACCATTATTGTGCAAAACTGAAGTTCAGAAGTTACAAAAAAAAACAAGATATAGTTCTTATTAACAGAATTAATTCTGCCATCTACTTATAGATTATCCAGAGATGCAATTGTGGTATAAGTAGGTTCATAACTCACAGATCAACATTGCACCATTCCTGCAGTGTCAGAGTTGATATGCCTATATTTTTCGTATCTTCAATATTTGCTGTTTCAAACAGAGAAGAAAGAAATATGAAACAGGTCCCTGATTATCACTGAACCAAAAAATCCCACTAAATATATGCCTTAATTTTGGTGCCACGAAAGCAAGATTAATTACACTACTGCTCAATGCGTCTCATCTAAACTTATAGTGCCAACCCGCCAGGTTCAGTACACAAATACTATCATTCCAGAAGGTATTGCTGAGTAACCTGACAAGATTGGCAAACCCAACAGTAAATACAAAGAACAAAAGAGCTTTCAGACATAACCAATTTTAGACAAAGCTAACTAACCAAGATGAATTTCTGGTGTTGCTGCAGCTGAGGCATCAGTTATAACAGTGACATGTCTGTAATCCAGTGACACTGCATCAAAAACTGTTTGTCTGATACAGTTTGGAGTCTGAATTCCTGGAGAAAAACATGAATTGAAAGGTAGACAAAAAAAAGAACCATAAGACAAAGTGCAGTAGAAGCAATTACAAGAAAAAAGTAAACGAGTAAATTATTCGTATACACCACTGCAATATCTCAAGGCCACATTTGGTAGAGAGATAATGTGGTAAATAAGCAGATAACTCTTATCCCATCTACCAAACATAGCTAGCCTAAAGTACCTCTTTTACCTTGCAGTAACATATACAAATAGGTTGTGTGCTATTGATAAAGTTGGTAAGTATATTTTGCATACGAGATATTCTCAAGTTTTCATTTATAGGATTACACAGGAGATTGTCCTAATAAATATAGATGGTAATTTTACATACCAACAACAACTAGGCTGTTGATTCCACAACTCCTGAGAAGCAAATCGAGATTTGTGCCAAAGAAAGCACTAAACCTTGTCTTGACCAATTTATAATCACCATCTTCTATTACAAGCCCTTCGACCAGCTCTGCACCTTTTGAGCCCTGTGTTGCAGCCCCTGCACCATCAGTGTAGAGGTGCCTCCTGAATAACTCAACATCTCTTCCCTTGTTGTCATGCTCTCTAACAACCTACACAACTTCCAGCAAGCTCCAGGTACTTAAAAAAATTTAATGATTGGAAAAATTAGATTTTATTTTTTGTAGAAGTAGGTTTGGTTCAAATATTGGTCTGGACTCTGGATCAAGCTTCGTTTGCTCAGTTACTTTTTTTTGTTTTATAACTGTGGTGCTGTATGAGTTGCCCTATATTGGTTCAGACAGGATTATTATGAGGGTCTGTAAACTGAGCTCAACAATGAAATTCAACCAAAGGGAAGGCAAACTAATACAAAAACAAAGCAAAAAATAAACCAGGGGTGAAATTTTCTGCTCTATTCAACCTTTTATCATTTTTTTTAATTAGTAGGCGAAAGCCGACAACTTGTTATCATTATCACACTAAAATCCAATACTATAAAGACTGAGCTAAACTAACCCAAATTACAAGAATGCCACGCTCTCTAGCGACTGAAACAGCCTCAATAACAGATGGAACAATTTCCTTTGCACCGGCAATCCGCACAGGGCTCTCTGGCAAGACATAGTCATTCTAAGGTAAGCAAAAAAAAGATTTATATAATAAATTAGCAAAAGAGGAAACAGTGTTTAATTATAACATCACATGATAAAATAGACACTATAAAAGCAAAAAAAAATTAAGTGACCTGCATATCAATGACTAGCATTGCAGTCTCTCTTCATTTTGTCAAAACAGTTGGCACATCACCTTTAGATACCTACAAAAGAAAAATATATGAATGCCTTACGAAAGGCTACCTCTCTCCAGGCATCCATCAGACTTGTCTTAATGCACAAAACAATAACAGCATTTGTCATTAAGAACAGTAATAGGTAATTTAGGTTAAGTCTGGTTCAACTGTCAGGCATCAGATTAATTCAGGTATTGAAGATTGAATCCTACAAGTTGTGGTGCAGTCAGGGTTTGGTCATGTCATTACATTCAGTAGGGTTGCATTCATCTGCACTGAGATTTTTTTTGGATTTTGGCCATTCAAGTTTTGTATATTTGTGAGGTAGGGTCATTTTCCCATAAAATCAGGGGTTCAGGCAGCAATTGTTTCCTTTTTTTCTGGGTCAGGTCAGAATTTGTAGTGTATTTTCACTCCTCTACTTGATTCGCTATCATATCATCTAACCTCGACCAGAGTTGACCCAATCTCTCTTTCTCAAAATCATTCCCTATTAAAAATATTAAGAAAACAGTTGGTGCCAGTTAATACCGAACTAAATTTAGATTATTTCAAATCACATCAGTCATTCAGCGCGCTGATCTCTGATATAGAGTACAACATACCTTCCCCAATTGGATTGATTGTGAATTTACATCCGAATTGAAACATGTAAAAAAATTCTTCAGGGATAATTACATACCTTTGTTGCCGTGATCGAACTGCATTTCCTCACGAAACGCCCGTCGCAAACAGATGGAGTCGACTGTAGACGGATCGCAGAAAAACGAGATAAATCGTTCTCAACCGTATACCTAATCACGGGATTTCCAAAGGTGAAGAATGGCTTCGCGGGGAGATAATGCGAGAGAGTAGAAAGCGTCACTGCCATGGCATTTCACGAGATGCGAGTTTGTGACGGTTTTGACGAAAATAAGCAGGTTTTAATAGAGGAAATTGGGCAATTGGGAAATTGGGCCTTGTTTGGTCCGGGCTAGATTTAAGTACGATTCAGTTCGATTCGTTTGCAGCCACTTACCTCGCAATATACTCAGTTGAGACTTGAGACAAAGTTACCTATGTAACTTTTGAATTCAACGATCATGCTACATAAATGATCAATAGCACCTAGCTACCAATGTATGAAAGTCAAATATCGTGCCACAAAAATTAGCACAAATGGATAGTATTTATCAAATTGAAACACTAGTGAAAACCAATTAGATAGAAGCAATAAAAAAAAACACCGTATAACAGAACAAATTCTACATGTGTTGTTCTACACAAAACTGAAATTATTATTTAAAAATGTAGCGTAATTTACAACACATTAGTGCTTAGATTCACTTTTTTTTTTTTTTTTAATTCGCTATTTCGTTAAAAGTTCTCCAAACAAGAAAATTTGGTACTTATTTTGATTTATCTATTAAGAAATTAAATTATTAAACTTATTCAGGGGTGGACGTAAGAGGGCAGAAATCAGATTCAAATAACTTTTCAGGTTCAAACTTATTAGCTAATCGGGTACTATATAAAAAACAATCAACATAATAAGCTATCGTAGATTTTGGGTATGTAAATTCCAGAATTAATGTATAAGTTAATCTGCTAGCAATATTTCCAATTTGTTCTTCTTAAATTGATTACTTAGGTAGGAAGTGAAGCTGTCATTTAGTTACTTATAATTTAGTAAAGAGCCTGTTCGGTACCCAACCAGCTCCGAAATTTTTATTAACAACTAAAATCATTAATTAATTTCACAATCTACCCACTTTTGCAAGTGGGTAGGATTTCCATAAATGACCAAACCGATTTTTTTTTTCCGGTTTCAAGCTTACTTTCCTGAAATCCTTTTTCCCGTTCCAGCCCTCCTAAAATAGCAAAAAAAATTCCGGTCCTAGAACGAGAAATTAAATCCGATTCCAGAGCTTGAAACCACAAATTTAATATCCGGTTAATTTTTTTTTTTTCCTGGTTTCACTATTTCAACACAGTTTCCGATTTTAGAGATTGGGATTTAGTTCGAGCGGGTCAACATGTCAGAGTTTGACTTATTATAAAAAGGCACGTGTACTTGGTAGAATTTTTTTTTTTTTGTTTCTTATAATTTTGTTCTGCTGCCACACGGTCACACTGACACGGTTGTTTCAATAGAGTGTGTGGGGAGGATTTTTTTTTTTTATAAACCATAAATAGAAAAAAAAAATTAGCAAAACAACATGGTGCTTTCGTTTTTTTACAAAAATCACAAGTACCGAGTCCCCATCTCGGCCTCGACCCAATTTTTTTTTGTGCTAGAATAGGAATTCGGCTCCATTATTTTTGCACAGAATGCCACAAAAAAAAAAAAAAAAAAAAAAAAATCCCCCAATAAGACTTTACGCTCAATTAGATAAAAATCACCTTTATTCACCTCAATCTGCAATTAGGCTATGAAAAGTCAAAAAGGGCAAGACAGATAAGAAATGGTCAAACATGTCTATTCTTAGTTACCTCTTACCAATATTTAAAGGTCTTGTGTGGTAGAATGACAATTACTTGATTTTTTTTATAGTCGCAATTCAATCTCTACTAAACTCATTGAATTTTACAAAGTTTTGGTGCATACGGTGTGCGCTATGTGGCAACGGTCAAAGCCTCTCAATTTTAGTACAAATAAAAGCTTAAATTAGGGCTGCTAAATGAACAGAACGGCCCGTGGACAAACGGGCCGAACAGTTAATTTTTAATATTGGACGAGCTGTGATCTGAACAGAGCTCAGCGTTCGGTTCAGATTCAAGTTTGGTTAAATAAATGAACTAGATTTTGACGATTAGCTCATAGCCCGTTGAACAGCTCGTTCTTGTCCGCTGAGTTGTCCATCGATGGTCCATTGAGTTGTCCATGGACAAGAGCGATCGATCATAGTCCAAAGTTCTGTTTCTCAATTCTCACCCCGCCTCTCTGTCTCTCTACTCTCAATTTCTCACCCCGCCTCTCTCTCGCTCGCTCACGCCGGCACTGCATTTCCTCTGTCGCACCGCCACAACTCTTCTTCGTGTCTCCGTCGCACCGCCATAACCCTCCGACGCCTCTTCTTCGTGTCTCAGTTGCACCGCCAGGTCCGCCACTACTCTCAGTTGCGCCGCCTCTTAGCAGCAAGGTACGAACTTTTTCTAGGTTTTTGGTCCGATGAAATCCTGGTTGAAATCGTATTGCGGTTACTCTCCTCTCGAATTGGTTATCTATTTTGCCATTTTGAGTTGCCTCATTTTTGTGCTTGCTTTACTGGAAATTAAGGATGGTCTCTGTAAATTTGTATTGTAGTTCTGTACAAGATGATTGAATAACTTGTAAATCTCTTTACCAGTAAGGCATTATTGGACCTTTGGAAATAACTAGTAGGTTGAATAATAATTAGTTTTATTCATTGTTTGATTTTATATTACTAATTTGAGTCTTGAATTAGTGCTTGTAGAACTGTTCATACATTTTTATTAAGATCTGTGTTCATACATATTTAAACTGGTATGTAAAATCAAGGTCATTTGTTCAGAAAGGGCAATCTGGTTTTCAATTTACCAGAATTGAGCCGGTCTTTAATTCTACAACTCTGTTTGCTAATATGAAATTACAGTGCTATCACACGGGATATGTGTAGATCTGAAGCAGGATAATTTTTGCTTGTTCTTAATCATAATTTGCAAGTAATATATCAATAGAGGGCCCATTAATGTTCTAAAATATCAAAGGACAAAAGGGAAGAAAAAATTATCTACATAGTCATTCTCAATTAAAACACTCCTTAATTAGCAGAGTAGCATTTCAAAAAAGAAATTGTACATGCACATATTTCTATTGGGCAAGAGTAGTCACTTCAACCAATTTGAAATACTGGTATTGTACATGCAGGTTCTAGTTGAAGCTAGCTGGTTCAAAGCATCACTTCAAATTTCCTAAGTAATCTATCTGATTTAGTAGAACATATTTCAAGTTGGTTCTAGTTGGTACCAATAACATATAGGTACTAGTAACAAGCAGTTTCCGGTCTCTGACAAGCAGGGTGGCAGTGTCAGATATAGTGTTAATTAAGCTTGAAAATTTCAAAATTATCAGATCAGGTTGGATGTGAATTTTTGTGTTAATTGGGTCAGATCAGGATTTGGGTTGATTGAGTCGGATTAGGTTGGATAAAAAAATTACCTCTTACCAATATTTAAAGGTCTTGTGAGGTAGAATGACAATTACTTGATTTTTTTTATAGTCGCAATTCAATCTCTACTAAACTCATTGAATTTTACAAAGTTTTGGTGCATACCGTGTGCACTATGTGGCAACGGTCAAAGCCTCTCAATTTTAGTACAAATAAAAGCTTAAAACTAGATACTGGTAGACATGGATATAGAAATAAATAATCTGAATTAAATGATCAAGATCCTAAAAGTGTTGAATCGAAATGCTTGTGTGGTTTGTTGAATAGTTGAATTAAATATTATGCATCAAGCGGGTCTACAATTGATTATTCTGAGGTCTGATACAGACGTTTATTCGAAACTTGACTGTCGCACTCGAGAAAAAAAATAATGAGTGCTTCCAAGTAAGAGAAATTGGGATATGTATTTTGAATATTGTAACCAAGACTTTTGTTTCAATAAAACAAACATAGGGCTTTAAAAAAAACAATGGCCTTCATTTCTCCACGTAAATACAACATTAATAATAAAAACGCGAAGAAAATATAATTTTTTCGTCCAAAATAAAAAATAAGAAAATCTATACTATTTCAAAACTCCTTTGTGAAGATACTTCCGGGAAAATCATGCTTTCCAAGAGGAATACATGCAAGGCAGAGTTATGCTGAAATAAAATGCCGGAAGTATAAACCCTAGAATATCGATCCTTAATCCAAACTATAAACCCGTAATTTGGTATATACAAGGCGCCTTTGGTATATTATTACGAGGCAAAAAATTTTGTTCAAATGTGGTAAATTATACCCTATTCGGGCCGATAACTAATAATTTTAGTTCAAATGTACCCCACATAAAATGCCTTTTTCAGAGCATATGAAATATGAGTAGCGAAGTTACAAGACAAAAAGTATTAACATCTAACGAAAATGTCCTAACACTAGTGAAAATAGAACTTTCAGTATCGTCTTATTTGTGTCGGTTATTTGTGTTAGGCGATACAATAAGTCATCTGTATCGGTTAATATCAAAACCAGACACTAATAATATATCTGATAGGGCCTTGTGCCTACGGCCCATAACAAAGCAGGCCTCGGACAGATGAACAAGTTCAGCCTCAGAACCCTAACCCGGGCCAGGCCGAAGCCACAAAGAAAGTCCAGGCCGAGCTTCCTTCGTACAACATTGTGAATAGCCTCCAAGCCGAACAGGGCAAGCGGTAACCGGCCGAACACCAGCCTTACAAGGCCTGGCCAATCACATGTCCGAACTGGGCCTCACTTGGCGCCAGCCCCAAAGGGCCTTGTTCGGCTTCAGCTCACTCCCACCGTAGTTGTCCTCGACGACGGTAAGAGCTGTGTCATCACCGCCCGTACGGACAACCAGGCCTATTTAAGGCACTGAGCTCCATTTATTGCGGGTTGGACTTTTTACACACTTACTGAGGTATGATAGGGAAGAGTAAAAGACCTCAGACACACACATCACGCCCACAGCACTCCACCCTACGCATCTCGGCCTGCGGACCCGACGCGGGTCGAGCCCGGTATATAAAAGGTTCAGACATACGGCCTGCCTTCACCAGGAAAGGGGCGTATCAACCACTGTGGGGCCAACGCCTCTTACAAGACTTAATGACGCCTTTGTCGGAAACATCCGACGCCGGGGCCGGAGCCTGGTCCCGAGGCAGCGGTTCTCAGGAACCGTGCCTCCCAAGACAGGACCTTGCGCCAAGACGACCAAGGGGGTAGGACAAGGGTCGGGGGTACCAGAACAGATGTGGAGGTTGTCCTTGAGCCTCCGGAAGCTCATTCCACCAAGCAGCGTACCGACCCTCTATCTGATGTCGCTGTGTTGAGGCGGCGGCCAATCAGGAACATGGACCAATTCCCTTGAGGACGCCGGCCAAAGATGGCCCGCTGCAGGCCAATGTCACATATCCGTGGTAGCACGCCTATCCCCAATATCCTTATGTCTATCCCCCCTATCCCTACATGCCTCCCACCAGGGCCCTACGGTCCGGCGGCGGGTGTGAGATACCACTAGCAGAACCAGGCACCCCTGGTCCAACCCGGAAATCAGCCACCCCTAGGGGGTGTAATCCCTTCCATAATTTCTTTCCCAGTGACACTCGAAGGTGGTGGGGCAGGGGCGCACGCCACCCGGGACAGTCAGGGAAACCAGGGGCCTGCACGAAGTGGGCAAAGGACCTTCACCCATAAGAAAGCCGCGAGAAGCCTGGAACTCCAGTTCGAGCGGATGCGGAAAGAGTAGCAGTCCGATACTGGTAGCTCGACCAAAGGGGGGCGGTTTCAGAAGAGAACTTGCCGAGCTCGCTCAACTACCCCTAGTAATGCGTATACAGAAACGGACGACGAGCGATCGACCTCGAAAACGGAAGGCCAACGAAGCCCACTCGCCAAGGGCTGAGACGGGGAAAGGGAGAAGACCCCAAGTAGAAGGAAAGAGAATCAAGAGAGGTCCGCCTCCACCGCCCGCAATCACCGCAGTCCATGGAAAAACGGGTAGGATGGGGAGAAAAGGAGGAGAGATCCGCTTCCCCCACCCGGGGTCGGACGGACCGAGGCAGGAGAGAAAGGAGGATTGATCAGGACGTAATTAGGCGAATGATAGAGAGAAAGATGGAAGAAAAAATGGCCGCAATGGAAAAGCCGAAGCCAGAGAAGCATTCGCGAGTGATCGGCCTAGGGGACGGCCCGCTCTCGTCCAAGATCTATAAGGAATCAGTGGGAGATTTTTGTTGGTTTTGTGTTCTAAAAGTTATCTTTTGTTGATTACTTTTACATGTTAAGTTTATGAATTGAATGTTATATACATTTTGTTCCTTGAGTTTGATGTTTTACTTTAGAAGTGTTCGCTCTTGGTCTTGAACCATAGAACTCTAAATCATAATAAACATAAACTCTAAAATGTTCGCAATCTTGATAATTAGTATGGAACACTAATATATCGCAAAAGGATTGTCGTGTTAATTAAAGTACATTGTAGTTCTATAAATGTTGATAAAAGATTATCATTTAATAACACGAATGTATGGAAGGTTTCATACATTGAACAAGACCTAACAAATGAAACATTATATGGATTGTGTTTGTGTCATTAATGTTTTCATTGTGTCTACGAATTCTAAGATATGAGACTGTATCTTTTTCACATGAGAAATATATAATGTGATTACTATTAAAAGTTGCTTATTGCAAGTGATAATAAAAATAGTAGTTCTTTGTTTATGGCTTGTGCGGGAGAAAATTATATGTCAATAGTATCATTGTCCCTCATTTATAAATGAGTGATGATATTACTGGGCCCCTTGGTAGAGTAGAATTATAAATGCATGCAGTATAGTTGAAGTGCTGCCAACTATATATTTATAATTTACTTGAGAGATCAGGAAACAAATATATTACAAAGATGACACCGCCCTACTTTGTATATTATTCATAATATCATGAGGAAAGGAATAGACACAAGTAATGTTATTCATAACATTGCTATAGGATCGTGTTTTGTAAAAATAGTTACATTACATCTATGTTAATAGGGTGACTATAATGTGTAGCTAGAATACCGCTTATAGTTTGTGGTGATGAAATGATTTATACCACTACCAATTTAATATAGATCCTCGATAAAGATCACACCAACTGAACAAGAAACAAGAAAGTATTTATATTTTATATGGTGTGTGATATTTCATATGATATGAGATAAAACACATGTGATAAAATATTAAAATAAAATGTTACATGTTGTAACAGTTTAGTGTAAATTAAATTAGATATGTGAATAATATTATTTGGTAAAATGTGATGTATATTACATAGCATAATATTGTATCACATAAATATAATAATGTATATTGCATTATTATTGTAACCCGAACATTAATTAATTTAGAATTAAATATGTAATTGAGAGGCACACCATGAGGCATGATTAGCCATGGTGTGGTTGACCACACAAATAATATATATGATTGCATGTAACAAAAGAGGGTAATTTGGTTTTATTCACTTCAAAGTTGCCCTAACTTTTCTCTATATATAGAGCACTCCACATGTGACTCTCATCTATCTTCTCTCTCCTCACTTTGTGGTGGCTACACACAAAAGAGCAAAAACTCTCCCTCCTCTCTTGCATTAATTCTAGATCTATTAATTAGGTTAGCCATTTAATTAAGAAATTAATTTTAGAGGCTAACAAGGGGTTACTAACTTTACACTAAGTATAGATTAGTAGATCTCTAGTAAGATCTAGAACTAATCCTTGTTTAGTTCAAGGTGAACACTTAGAGGCGACGGTGTGAAGGTTTCCAAGAGACCTAGAGAAAATCAACTTTCTCTAACCGTCAAATTGATATTTGACGAAAGGTATGAGATCTAAATCCTTTTCTTGATTTAGATGTATTTGCATAAATATAGATTAATGTAGTTAGTATTGTATGCAAATATTTGATTAGATGCTTGAGTAGAGTTAGCATAAAAGAGACGATCCATTTTGGACGATTAAAAGGGATATAAAATTTTTGTTTTCGCCCCTCTAAGCGTCATGAAATCCCTACAGTGGTATCAGAGCTTTGGACCCTCTATTATGCTAATTTGAACTCTTTTGATTATGTGTTTTGATGCATAAGTGCTTAGTTAATCTATCTTCTGACATGTGGTTCAATTTTTGCGTGCTTTGAGACCTTTGTCGGTTTTAAAATTGCTATGGACTTTGGATGAGTTGTTTTTTGTATTTTATAAAATTCTACCATCAATTTATGATGTATAGAAGGCTATAAAAATTATAGATCTGGTTTTTACACATATCTATAATGTTGTACAAAAATAACAAAACTGGGACGTTGCTGAAATTCCAGTGAGCAGTTCCAGTTTTTGGCTGGATTAAAAGTTCGATTTAGAGAAAATGGCTACATGGAATTTTGTGTTATTTATATCAAATTAAAGATATGAAAGTATAGTTTCCATAGAATATAATTTATATATACACAAATATTATAGATTTGTACAGTTTTAATGATTAGTGCACAGAGATCAGAATACTTGAAAGGAACCTCGGTTGCTCCCGGCTAGTTTTGAAAGTGTACAAACTATTTTATTTTGAGTTGATTTTTTCAAATCTACTTTTCTAAATCATGTATATCACAGCAAAGATAATAGCAAGTTAATTTTTTTAATATTTTGGGTAATTAAGATTTGAATTAGTTTAAATGACTGATTAAGGAGACATTGTCAACTAATAAATTCTAAAGGTTTTATATGACTTTTAAATGTTTAAAATGGTTCATATAAATGCTAGAAAATATTAGTTCTATGTCTAAATATATTATAATATCATTTAAATGATAAATGATTTTTCTATTGGATTGACTAGACAAGGCATGCATAATGGTTTGTATTTCTTTATGTGCATAAAGAAATGATTTGAAAATAATGATGCAAGTTAATTAATAATTTGTAACATTGAATTATAAATTATTTTGAAGGGATTTAAATGATTTACTGAACCACATGTGCTTGAGATAAGGGAATTAACTAAAAGATATAAAAGGGTGCATATGTATATATATGCAATTCTACTCTAACTTTGTTTTGTAGGAACAAAGTGGGTTTGTATGTCTCATTTCAATGCCTTGTGTGTTGTAATTGTATATGAATGAATGAATGAATGTATGCGTAAATTAATAAGTTATTAATTAGGTCTGGCCTTGACAGCTTTGCAAAAGGGGCTCCGAAAGGAGGGTCCCGTAACCCTTAGATATGATTCGCATGTTCGAAAGATAGAAAGCTTGGGGGAGTTCGTAGAGTTTGCGCAGGGATACATACAGGCCGAAAAGGACAATGGTGGCGCCTCCAAACCTAAAACGCGGTCCTCTGCATCGGCCGATAGGAGATGGCAACAGGAAGACAACGCTCCCCGTTCCTACGGCCCGGGTAACAGTGCCAGGTTTGGAAGGGGAGAAAGGAAGAGAAAAACAGACTCGAAGGAGTACAGACAACACTTCATCGAGTAAGCCTCGTTTGTGAAAAGACAGCACGAGATGCTCCACATTGTGAAAGAGATGGTAGACCTATCCGGGCCCATGTACGACAAGGACTTCGGCCCAAGTATATGAGAAAGCGCTGTGCATACCATGACATGGACGGACACTCCACGGAAGACTGCAGGCAACTCAGGGACATCTTAGAGAGATTGGCCCGGGAGGGCAAGCCGGTCGAATGGATCCCCCGAGAGTTTTATAAGAAGTCCGCTTGGAAATACTACGGGATACGGGGCAGGCAGTTCAAAAGGATGACCCCCTACAAAGACAGTTACAAGGGCCCTCGATATCCTGAACAGAGCATGAAGAATCAGGTCAAAGGAGACACGAAGCGAATTGAAAGAGAACCGACCCCACCATTAACATGATTAGCGAGGGCCATAGAAGTGTCGCTTTCGAGCGGCCCTCACGAGTGAACACAAGACCCTATCCGTCCATACTCAGTGTGGAATTAGGGCAAGACAAAAAGAGACCCCGATGAGAAGAGGCGATTTCTTTTTCTGAAAAGGACTTCGAAGGCATAACTCAGCCGCACGACGACCCGGTGGTATTGAAATTGAAGATCGGTGAGCACCGAGTGAGGAGAGTCCTGGTGGACACGGGCAGTTCAGCAGATGTCCTCTACTTCTCCACCTTTAAGAAGATGGGATATCCCAAGGAAAGGCTGCAGGGCGGGGCGACCCCCCTCATTGGCTTCACGGGTGACTCCCTCCGATCAAAAGGGGTAGTGTGGCTAAAGGTGGTATTTGGAGAAGCTCCCAAGATGACGGAAGTAATGGTGAATTTCCTGGTGGTGAGCGCCCCCTCGGCTTACAACGCAATAATTGGCCGGGGGATGTTAAACAAGATTGGCGCTATTGTCTCGTCCCCGCCCTGGCGTGGCGTAGGAGAGGAAAGGGGCCATCAGGAAGTAGCGAAAGACTATTACCTGGCGTCCATCCAGGGTCAGGGAGGGGCGATACACCAGGTTGAAAGTGGTGTGCATTTTTCTTGAACACGACAGTGGTGTGCATTTTTCTTGAACAACTTCTAAACTATTTATAAGAAATGCAATGTTGTTAATTTCATATGTATATTTTTTAAGTGTGTTATGTAAATTTTGTTATAGTGTATATTTTTGTGAATGAAATATAAATAGTGTTTATATTGTATTGTCTTTTGTTTGTGTTGCTCAAATTATTTGCATGATATTTTATTTAATTTAGATGAATGCTGAATAGTAATATATTGCTAGCAAAAATATGGAGGCTAGCCCCTATACAAATAGAACCATGCCAAAATTTTATGCAAACACCGACTATTTTTTTAAGAAAACAGCCGGTGTAGGTGCTCAACACCGACTTTTTTTAATAAAACAGCCGGTGTAGGTGCCCAACACCGATTGTTTTTTAAAGAAAACAGCCGGTGTAGGTGCCCAATACCGGCTGTTTTTTTTTAAGAAAACAGCCGCTGTAGGTGCCCAACACCGGCTGTTTTTTTAATAAAACAGCCGGTGTAGGTACCCAACACCGACTGTTTTTTTAAGAAAACAGCCGGTGTAGATGCCCAACACCGACTGTTTTCTTTAAAAAACAGCCGGTGTAGGTCTCCAGCACCGACGGTTTTGTTAAGAAAACAGTCGGCGTAGGTATTCAACACCGACGGTTTTTTAAAGAAAACAGTCGGTGTAGGTTCCCACCACCGACGGTTTATCTGAACAGTCAGTGTTGAATGTCTACACTGACTGTTATTTACCGGCCAGTAAAGAGTACCTATACTGGCGGCGCCATCACTGACCCCTCAATAACAGTCGGTATAGGGATTTTTTAACAGTCAGTAAAAGTGTTTTTTGTGCTAGTGTCAATTTCTTAAATGTGACTACGAGATCTAAGTATTTTCTTCATACATACTACAAGGTCTAAGTATTATCATTGTTAATTGTTGGATTCGGTCTTTGTACTTTGTTGGATTCTCACTTTTATTCCTCATACTACAAGGTCCAAGTATTTTCATTGTCAAATTCTGTTTTGTACCAGCACGTACCAGTATCACTTTTTTTCTTCAGTCATCTGTTACGAGCCACCAGTAAAGCAAAGTGCATACCAATACTTCTTTGCTTGGTGTATATAATCGACCAGTGCTTCTTAAAGAAATAGGTATCTTTTTACTTCTTATATACCCATCTTTTAGTGATTCAACTATTGAATAGCATTTTGGCAATAAAAAGTATTCTTTTTTGCTTGAGCAGTTAAGATAACAATGGCTGTTCATTATAGAGGCTGCTATAACTGCAATGCTTGGATTTGATGTCTATTATTACAAAGGCATGTTACGCATGTATGCTCTTTTTTTATTTATGCAAATAAACCCAACTAATTATCCTAGAAGAAATGGTACTGATAAAAAAAAATAGAGTATATGACAGCCCTCAGTAGTTCATGCTGTTGATTACTATGTGGGTGATATACAGACTAAAATTGCAATTCTTAGGTCTTTATCACTGTTGATTACTTGTGAAACTGATTTGTAACTATTGTCAGCAATTCATGCTTTTCTGCAGATGTTTTTGTTGTTTTGGTGGTTCTCATGGCATATTGTGTCTAGTGTCTACTATCTAAGCTAGCTTTTACATAGAGGTACTTCTGTTTTTTTTTTTTTTTTTTTGCTTAGCTGTTGGGGTTCTTTTTGGGCTTGGATGTTGGCAACTTGGCATGTTGCATGTTGGTTGATTCTAATTAATTACTATGTTATGAAACTTTGTTTGACCGTTGCCAACTTGGCATGTTGACTTGAAAGTTTGTATGAACTTCTAAATTAATTGCTATGTTATGAAAGTTTGTTTGGTTGTTGGCATGTTGGCTAGAATGTTTGTAATATTAACTATGTGTAAATTTGGTTGTATGAATTTGTATGAAATTATGTGAATTTTTGTTATTTTGTATGGATTTTTATATTTAAATGTGTTTGTAATAAATTAATTGCTATGTTCTGTATGAATTCTATTAGAATTGATGAATTCTATTATAATTGATGGGCTTGGATTTATATAAATGATTCTATAAATGATTAATGGGCTTGGATTCTTTTAGTATCGGTTGACAAATGAAAAACCGACACAAAAAACAAATTAGTGTCGGCTCTTAATCAATGCCCGATACAAAAACAAAAATTAGTGTCGGTTCTTACGTAATAACCGATACAAAAAATAAAACTTAGTGTCGATTCTGATTTAATAACCGATACAAAAATATTAGTATCGGTTTTGACTTAATAACCGATACAAAAATATATTTAGTATCGGTTCTGAGTTAATAACCGATACAAATAAGTTATAAATTTTTTTTTTGGATCGGAAATTCTAACTTTGTATCGGTTCCACTTGATAACCGATACTAATTGTTGGATTCTGTATCGGTTGTATAACCGACACTGATTAGTCCCGGAATTTGTGTCGCCTGGATCAGTGTCGCCCGTATGTCCGACACTAATATGCCTTTATAACCGACACTAATAGTACTTTTTCCACTAGTGAGATGAATAACATGCCGGAAACAACCTAGGAAAATTCTAAATGAGGAACTGAATCTAAACTTTTAACAATAATTTATTAATCGACATTTTAGGGGAAAATAAAAATTTGAGAAAAACATATATTTCAGAATTATGCCACACGCTATATGCACCAATCACTTTCTTTTATCTATTTATTTTATTTTATTTTAATTGATCAAAATTTTCAAACCAATCCCATCTCCCGACAGATTGTATTCTCTCTAGGGGTGTCAATGAAAACCTGATAAATGTTAAAGAACAGTAGAAGAGAGAAAGGTATATTCTTTTTATATTGATTTTCATATGCAATACATTTACAGAGTGGGCTTTATATAGCCTTAATGAATCAGCTAAACAATGCTTAACAGATTAAGCTAACAATCTATTCTAACAACCTTTCTTAACAGTTTTGTCTAACAGAATTGCTAACAGTCTGCTAACAACCTTTGACTTTGGTCAAAGCTGTGTTATCTCTATCACCCCCCCTCAAGTCCTGTGTAGATGAAAGAACACAGAGCTTGGTGCGTAAGCTAGTAAATCGAGTAGTGCCAAGGCTTTTCGTGAGGGCATCAGCTAGCTGGTCTTGAGAAGACAGAAAGCGAACAAAGAGGCGACGAGAAGCTACCAAGTCACGAATAAAATGAATATCAACCTCAATATGTTTAGGGTTGAAAGTTTGTATGAACTTCTAAATTAATTGCTATGTTATGAAAGTTTGTTTGGTTGTTGGCATGTTGGCTAGAATGTTTGTAATATTAACTATGTGTAAATTTGGTTGTATGAATTTGTATGAAATTATGTGAATTTTTGTTATTTTGTATGGATTTTTATATTTAAATGTGTTTGTAATAAATTAATTGCTATGTTCTCTATGAATTCTATTAGAATTGATGAATTCTATTATAATTGATGGGCTTGGATTTATATAAATGATTCTATAAATGATTAATGGGCTTGGATTCTTTTAGTATCGGTTGACAAATGAAAAACCGACACAAAAAACAAATTAGTGTCGGCTCTTAATCAATACCCGATACAAAAACAAAAATTAGTGTCGGTTCTTACGTAATAACCGATACAAAAAATAAAACTTAGTGTCGATTCTGACTTAATAACCGATACAAAAATATTAGTATCGGTTTTGACTTAATAACCGATACAAAAAGGTACAGCTTGCTGTACTGAAACTTTGTAGTACACTTTTGTGCGAACAAGTTTTTGGCGCCGTTGCCGGGGACGGTATCATTTAATTTTTCTAGATTTCCACTTATTTTATTTTAATTCTAGATTTTAACTTGTATACTTTATTTTGTTTTTCTCCATCGCAGGAAACCTAACAGAAATACGGTCAGGCTCGAGACCTAAAACAAGCGCTTCTTGGGAGGCAACCCAAGTTCTTTTTATCTATTTGCTCGCATTTTTACTTTATTGTCTGCTTTATTTGTTTGTAGCATTACTTACTTTTTATCGTTTTACTTTGGTTTCTGTTTTATTATCTTGCTTGCATTTTTCGTTATTATGTTTTTTAGTTTAGAAGTTAAAAAGAGAGGTGCTTCAGGCTCAAGAAATAACTCACACGGGCCGTGTCTTATATAACACGGTCCGTGTCACCACCAAACGGCAGCTGGAGTAAGGCCCAACACGGGTCGTGTCGAATAACGATTGGAAGGGATATACACGGTCCGTGTCATATTTCACGCGGTCCGTATCAGAGCCGGGCGACGCAACGAACGAGACGCGCCGCGTCCGCGTCCGTTACTCCTTCCTCCCTACTTAGCCTCTCTTCTTCTCCATCCGACCGATCTGCAAAAATTCTCAGCAAGTCCACCACCCGGCCGTGTTACTTGCCCGTGTGCACTGTAGCACCGCCCTTTTTTCTCCGTACCCACTCCGTACCGAGATCTTACCACTTCCACTTCTCCTCATCTCCCTCCTCTCCACTCTCCTTTTGATTCATCCGAGATCCCTCGCACCAACAACGTCACGGCGCCCTCGATCACCATTGTCACTGTTCTCCCTGCGCCGAAACCCTCACTCCACACGGTCCGTGTCACAAAGTCACTCGGCCCGTGTCATTCTCGTCCTCATCCACCTCAAGTCACACGGTCCTTGTCACAAAGTCACTCGGCCCGTGTCACTCTCATTCTCAGCCACAGCTCAAGAAACACGGTCCGTGTCAAAATCCACTCGGCCCGTGTCAAGAACTTGACAGAGCACGCAATGAATCAAGAGCGCCGCAGCAAGAGGAACCAGGACCGTGCACAGGCGGCTCTCCGTGCCTCGACACCACCGCCTGATCAGACACCATCATCGGAGAGCTCTCACTCCTCTCATTCCACGCCATCAGCCGTGCGCTCACCAACTCCTTCACCAAATCCATCGCCTGAGCGATATGACTCGGAGGAGTCCGACCACCTTTCCGGGCACTACACCGACAGTGCCGCTGAGCACGAGCCTAACTATTTTCCGATGCCCACGCGTCGGATGTTTGAGCGCTTCGAAATTCTACGGAATAGGAAGTGCAAGAACACTCCGAAAGTCGATTTCGACACTCTTCGCGCTTTTGGGATCGAGGAGCAGTTCCTTGACCTCACTGGCCGCATCGGGTTTACCCCCCGAATTTTGGGCTATCGAGCACAATGCCTATGAGAGGCTCACTCTCGAGTTCCTCTCCTCTCTCCAGCTCAAATGGGACGCGGAAGACCAGCCCTACATCAAATTCAGGATGTGCAGTGCGACATGCCACGTCCCTGTGGCTACTCTTCGCATGTGGTTTGGGTTACCCACAAACCCAACCACACCCGAGCTCCGTTTCCGAGAGGGGTTGGACAAGGATCATTTCTGGAATTTGGTCAGTGGCTTGCGTGGATGCCACAACAAGGACTACAAGGGCCTCAACATTCCTCACCCTGTCCTCCGCTGCATCCAGCGCGCCTTAGCTTGCACCATCTTCGCGCGAGGCGAGACGGCCGCCCGCGCCAATGAGACAGATCTCGATGCTTGCTGGATCACATGCTCCGGCCAGATGCTGAGTTAGAGCGGCCCGATCTGATGCTCATTATGATTCAGCACTGGCTGGAGATCGCCAGATCACACAGGACTGGAGGAGATATCACCCTCGGCGGTTATGTGACACATATCGCCGAGCACTTAGAGTATCAGATTCAGGGTGATACTCTCTGCAGGGGCCCGACCACACTAGACATTGAGTCCTTCCGCTTGGCCAGATTCATTCATCTCGAGAAGGGCGCCGCCGGCCATCGTGACAGATACTACTGGTGCATGCCGGATGGCACACGCGAGCACCGCCTCCCCTTCTCCGCCCCTATCTCTTTCGGGGACAGGGAGCACTTGGCTGTTCACAGGGCCCTCGACTTGCTCCACCACCTCCTCCTACTACGCAGATGATGCGCCCATGCCCGATGTGCATATGACGAGACATCCCCAGCTCTTCTCATCCAGTTCACGCCTCTACTTCCACGGCGGGCCCTTCTTCTTCTTCTGCAGCCCGCACTTACCCACTCTCCGATCCCACCATCATGGATGTGTACCGCCTCGTCTACGACATGAGGCAGGAGCAGGGTGAGATCTTACGCGACCTCACAGCTAGGGTGGGTGCTATTGAGGATGAGTTGCGCGACTGGCGCTGGTGGGACTACGACCACGACTCCGACCACGGAGCCGCGGACCACTGAGCAGGTTTGTTTTCCCTATCCCTAGCTTTTATATCTCCTTATTTATACGTCTTTAAGCATTGGGGACAATGCTAAGACGAAGCTTGGGGGGGTCTTTATCTGTTTAGTTTGCATTTTAGGTCATGTTTATTTCTTGTTTGTATCATAGTTTACTTTTTGTTTGCATTTTAGGCGAAATTTTTTGCGAATCGTTTGAATCTGGATCTTTAGTGAACCAATTTGGCCATGACCAACCCGACCTTGGTTTGATTGAAACTAACTCCATAATTGACCACACAATTGATTAGGATGAGATTGTCCTTTGTTACCGATGAAAACCCGTTTATATCGAGAAAAATATTTGAATTACGAACCGTACCTTACAAAATAGGGAAATGAGAATTTTTGACTAAAATATTACGATATCCAATGGTATGAAAAAAATACCATCGGATGTGTGTATTCATGGTGTATACGAATGAAAACAATGGAAAAAGATGGAGAAAATAAGAGTACTGGCAATAAGCCCTTCGAGGCGCCTTTGAGCTCGTCTCCCAAACGTAAAAACAAAAACGAGTACTGGCACAATCCATTTGGATGCCTTTGAGCTCGATTTGCATACACCAACACACTATTTAGGGCAAAATGGTCAAAATCACCACAAACGAGGGTATGTCTTCAGTCTTAAGCATAATATCGATAGGTTCGGGTAATTAATCTTAAAGTGTATCAAAACATCTCAGAATTTGAAGTTAAGTGGTCAGTCTGTGGAGTGAATCGAAATTAGCTTAAGGGAAGTCTAAATTGTAGTCAAAATGATTCATGAGATCTCTGATACAAACAATTCGTAGAAGATTTCGTATTTAGAAAGTTATCTTGCATTTAGGTAGTTTAAGTGACCAATCTGGCCAAAGTTGTTATTTTTGCTTGAGGACAAGCAAGATTTCAGCTTGGGGGATTTGATATCTCGTTATTTTAACTACATTTCCGACCAAATCTTGTACCAAAACTTGTGTCTAAAACTGTAAAATCGTGTTTATTACATTGATTATCTATAGAATATGGTACTGCTGCGCTTTGGTTTGTTTATTGTAGGAAACGGGTGAAGAAAGGGCGAAATCTGGAAATCTTGACGTGCCACACGGGCCGTGCAACATATCACACGGACCGTGTCATACCCTACTCGACCCCTCACACAAGCGCTGCACGACCCGGACAAGAGACACGGGCACACGGTCCGTACAACATCTCACACGGACCGTGTCGGACAAATCCGGCAGTTAATCTAAATTTACGATTATTGCCTAATTAAAGATGGACGGTTATGGAGTAAAAAAGGACGACCCCTGGGGCCAGAAAGGCATCAATTTTCGTACAGAAGAGAATCAATTCGGACAGAACAGAGAGACAATCGTACAGAGACCAATTTCTAAGAGAGTTCGACAACAACTAACTTGGAGACGAAGTAGAGAGGAGGAAATCGAGAGAATTCCGACGAATCTTCTTCGTATTTTCGGTTTTGTCATGAATTGTTTATCTTTTATTTGTTTTTCTGTTTTGAGAACTATGTTTGAGTAGATTTTTTAGTTTCTTGGGAACATGATGTAGTCGAATACTTTGTTTACTTGCTAGTTGTTTGATTATGCGTGATATTTCGTGTTTGCTTGTTTGTGTATGATTTTAATTGCTTATCTGCGTTGTTTGATTATCATTTGGTTATTACCATTAGGCTAGGCCACGTCTAACAAGGTACTGCGCGTCCAATTTAATCTTTCAACCAGACCAAAGTATTTGAGGTAAGTCGATGAACCGAGAGGGAAGACTAATTAGTAGCCGAAAGGTGAACTTTTCAGCAATCGAGAGATGTTGAATACCTTTAGTAAACCAAACAAGTAACTTAGGCCATTCAAACCAACGAACGAGAGTTTAGGTTAGAACCCTAAGAGGATTGAATTGTATTTCCATTATCGAGTTTATTTAGCCAACAAGCGAGAGTTGAGGTTTAGAAACATCGGGTATGGTCGGTTCATCCTACACGAGAATTAATCGGCGCGAAAACCGGACAACCTGCAGGTTTCACTTCGAGTATGACACGGACCGTGTAGGATACTACACGGGCCGTGTGACAGGGGTCGTGTACGAGAGTACACGGGTCGTGTCGAGCAAGAGGCGAGTTGCGAGATGAAATCGAAACCCAGGAAACGCTTGTTTTAAATTAGTTTTAACCCCAGTTTAGTTTATTTGCAATCTTATAATATCGTTAACCAAAATTTCAACCAACTCAAATCCTTTTCAACACTTCTAGTTTGAAGATAAATTAGGTCAAAATCTAGTTAAGTTATTGAACCGTCCTGTGGATCGACACCCGATATTACCAACGATAGGACTGTACACTTGCAGTCTGAATCAGAAGTAGAATCGAGGTTTAAAAGGTACAGCTTGCTGTACTGAAACTTTGTAGTACACTTTTGTGCGAACACAATGCTTAACAGATTAAGCTAACAATCTATTCTAACAACCTTTCTTAACAGTTTTGTCTAACAGAATTGCTAACAGTCTGCTAACAACCTTTGACTTTGGTCAAAGCCGTGTTATCTCTATCACCCCCCTCAAGTCCCGTGTAGATGAAAGAACACGAGCTTGGTGCGTAAGCTAGTAAATCGAGTAGTGCCAAGGCTTTTCGTGAGGGCATCAGCTAGCTGGTCTTGAGAAGACAGAAAGCGAACAAAGAGGCGACGAGAAGCTACCAAGTCACGAATAAAATGAATATCAACCTCAATATGTTTAGTCCGTGCATGATGAACCGGGTTGGCAGCAAGAAATGTCGCACCGAGGTTGTCGCACCACAAAACTGGGGGAGTAATAGGATCAGGAATAAGTTCTTGAAGAAGTGACTGGAGCCAAACGACCTCAGCTGCAGCAGCAGCAAGGGCCCGGTATTCAATCTCGGTGCTAGACCGAGCAATTGTGGACTGCTTTTTAGAGGACCAAGAAACAAGAGAGTCACCCAAAAAAACACAGTAACCGGTGGTAGAACGGCGGTCATCTGGGCTACCCGCCCAGTCAGCATAAGAGAAAACCTGAAGGGAAAGGTGAGAGGAAGGGCGAAGAAGCAAACCAAGAGAAATGGTGCCCTTTAGGTAACAAAGGAGGCGCTTTACTGTTGACCAATGAGTGTCTGTCGGAGAATGCATAAAGAGAGAAAGTCGGTTAATAGGCAATTTTGGGCCGTGTGATGGTAACATACTGAAGGGCCCCCACAATACTTCTTGTATAAGTGCGGGTCAGAGAAGGGATCTCCTTGAGTTTTAGAGAGTTGAAGCCCACTTTGCATAGGTGTAGAAATTGGTTTGGCCCCCTCCATTTTTGCTGTATGTAAAAGATCAGTAATGTACTGACTTTGAGTGAGAAGAAGACCAGAATCGGTTCTGGTTGCTGTGATGCCCAAAAAATAAGAAAGACACCCAAGATCTTTGATAGTGAATGTAGCATGTAGGTTGGAGATGAGATGATCCACTAAGGATGGAGATGTGCCGGTGATAATAATATCATCGACATAAACAAGAAAGTAAATCGCATCACGAGCCGTGCGTTTGATAAAAAGGGAAGAGTCAGATTTTGAGACCTAAAACTCGAGAGAAGCAAGAAAATCTCTAAGGCGATGGAACCATGCCCGTGGAGCTTGCTTGAGACCGTATAATACCTTTTTAAGAAGACAAACGTGATTGGGAAAATTGGGATTGACAAAGCCAGGAGGCTGGGCCATGTAAACAACCTCATTAAGTTCACCATGTAAAAATGCGTTGTTAACGTCAAGTTGACGAAGTGACCAACCCTTGGAAATGGCTAAGGAGAGAAGGGTGCGAATGGTGACCGGTTTAACCACAGGACAAAAGGTCTCGGTATAGTCAATTCCCTCTTCTTGAGTGTAACCTTTGGCCACAAGTCGAGCTTTAAAGCGTTCAATAGATCCATCAGTTTTTCGTTTGATTCGGTAAACCCATTTACATCGAACAATGTGTTGACTATCGGGCGGGGGAACAAGGTCCCATGTCTGATTTTGCGCAAGAGCATCAAGTTCGAGAGCCATAGCACGTTGCCATTCAGTTGAGGATTTGGCTTGGGTAAAATAGGTTGGTTCTTGCTCAATAGAGGGTGAAGCCGTGTAAGTAACAAAATTTGGAAATTTCCGGGTGGTTCTTGTATTGTCTCTAGTTCGAGTAGTCATTTGGTGAGTGTGAGTAGAAGAGGCTGGAATGGGAGATGAAGGTGTAAGTGATAATTGAGGTGAAGGTGAAAGAGGTGATGGTGAAGGAGATAATTGAAGTGGAGGTGAAGGTGCTGTTGAGATGGGGAGAATAGTTAAGGAATTAAAAGGAGAAGGAGAAGGCTGTGAGTTTGAGTTTGGTGAAGAAGATGATATGAAAAAAGGAAAAGTAGACTCATGAAAAACAACATGTCGGGAAATGTATACCCGATTAGTTGGTAAGTGGAGACATTTGTACCCTTTATGAATAGAAGAGTAGCCAAGGAAGATACAAGGCAGAGAACGAGGCTCTAACTTAGTTTTGGCATAAGGGCGCAGCCAAGGGTAACATAAGCATCCAAGCACCTTAAAAAAAAGAATAGTCAGGCTGTTTATTGAAAAGTAGTTCAAATGGTGACTTGAATTCCAGAACTGCTATAGGGAGCCTATTGATAATAAAAATAATGTTTTCAAAGATATGGTCCCAATACTGGAGAGGGATGGAAGCTTGAGACATGGAGGCCAAGGCAAGTTCAACAACATGCCTATGTTTTCGTTCAACAAGACCATTCTGTTCCGGGGTATAAGGACAAGAAACCTGAAATGTAAGTTTTGGAAACCGGCTCATAATGGGCTTAAACTCAGTGCCTCCATCACACTGTAAGGTCTTGAGTGAAGAAGAGAGAAGATTTTCCACTCGAGTTTTAAAACCCGCAAAAATATCAGCCACTTGGGACTTTGCAAAGACTTCTATAGACATAAGGATCTATTTGTAAAATGAACATATTTTTATTTTCAAAGTTCAAACAGTCGATCCGAACCGTTCATCTTGTTCTCCATATTAATATGTGCTTGCAGACCAAAATTTTACATTTTTCTGAATTTTGTTTACTATTTATTAAGATGGGTACAAAATTCAATGGTCTGAATTTGATATTTTTTTGTACCCATCTTAATAAATAGTAAAACAATTCAGAAAAATGTAAAATTTGGTCTCCAAGCACATATTAATATGGAGAACAAGATGAATGGTTCGGATCGACTGTTTGAACTTTGAAAATAAAAATATGTTCATTTTACAAATAGGTCCTTATGTCCATAGAAAACACTCTCTTAGTTTAATATTGAACCATTTTCTTTCATTATTAGCATTTTTAGAAATTGGCAACTTTATTGGGTTTAAACACGATTCTCACTGACATTCCTTTTGTTTTGGGGCAATAAATATAAACCTCTAAATTTTCAAAATGGTCATCATGATCAAAATAGTGTGCTATGGAGCTGTGGTCTCTTTTACTATAAAAAGCAGACACTATTCGCATTTCATAGTTCATAAACAACAGTCACTTTTTACAATCGCGGATTACTGACTACACATAGTCCTAGATGGTTCGTTGTGTCCTTTAAATTATCTAGTTCATGATTTTTATCAAATTAATTTTTTTTATTAGTGTAGCTTTTAAATGATGAAGAAAAAAAAAGACAACGAAAAATATATAATAGATAGAGTAGAAAAGAAAAAATACAATACAAAGAAAAGGAAAAGGAATAATACACGGCACAAAAATATGAAATAAAGGACTTAGAACGAAATACGAAAATACAAACTTGAAAGTTGGTGTGTCAATGATACCTTTTGACTTTTTACCTGACTTGTATCGTTTTCGATAAAACAGGTATGGGTAATGTTTTTTCCGTTAACTTATCGGGTTTAAGTATGGATATGGGTAAGTAAATTTTTTCGTTAGCTTATTCTGTAAGGATGTGTAAAAGTTATCTCACACTCATTACCTGATAGGTTAATTAATAAATGTAAAATTATATATAATAATTTATTATTGATACATATATGTATATAATTTATTAGATTGATTTATATTATAATTAATTTTTTTATTTAGTTATTTATGAAAAAAATAGTTTAAACAATAAATTATCATTTTATTTAATTAATATTGTATATCTTTTAAAATAATGGGATAAACAAATATAATTTTTTATTTTGTGTAATATGAGGTACCAGATATAGTTAGGGTACCATCACGTAAGTACCAGTCTTTAACTTTCTAAATTAGAAGAGATATGCTCAGTATCTTGAAGGAAAAGCAGGAGTCTACATGGTTCATCGAAATGACGGTTGGAAATTGCACTTGTGGAAAATAATGAGATAAATTGGCGACATGTGTGTTGTCACATTGACCATGGGAAAATTGACACAGACAGTAGTGTAACATCCCGAAAATTAAGTTATTATTATTATTGCTAAGAAGATGTTTTTTTTTATAATATAATAAAGATTCTATGGTGTAAATAACACTTTAAATTTGAATATATAATTTCATTTGACCTATCTGATTATTTTGTTTAAAAATTTATTTGGCTTCTTAAATTATTGTTTGATTAATTATTTATTTAATCTTTTTGTAGATTGAGAAAAGAATAGTTTATTTTTATCCATGAATATTAATTTCCACACTATCTCGGATGACATTTATATACTTCTTCTCTGACAACCGTTCGAAGATTAAGTCATATATACAAAATTAAAATTATGAATTTGTAATTAGATATGCATTTTTTTTTTTTTAAATTTTCACAGAAGCTATGAAGTTGTGAGAGGAATCGAACTCTCGATCTTTGGATACAACAGTCCTAGAACTTTTTTCTAGCCAACTGTACTACCTCCCCATTCTCAGATATGCATTAACTGACATCCTTTCGCTCCAATTAGATGTGCATTAACTTATCATAACTGCACCCCAATAGAAAAAGAAAAGGAGTATAAAAGTTTATGATAATTAATTTGATGATTGATTTCAATATCCTATTCGAATTCCGACATATGTCACTGTCATTATAATATATCATTTCAATCCGATATAAAATTTTTGCACATCTCACTATCAGGTAACTGGACTTCTCTATAATATGTATTTTTGTTTTGTATAGTTGATTTGAATATTAGTATTTGTATATTAGAACATGATGGCATATTTAACGGGATAACGGGTCTGAAGTTGGAATTTGATTTGTAATTGTAGCCTCTCACTATTGGTTGGACTTCCCAGTTGATTAGCGGTCTTCCAACGTTGGATGAATTTCCCATTGGATTGATGGTTTAAAAGAATTGTGTTATGAGAATGTGAGAATCGCCTATGACAGAGATTACATGATAACTTATGAAGAAAAAGAGTAAACAACACACCACTCCCATGAAACTCCCTTCCCACCCATGTTTTATTGATAGAAAATCTGTGATACAAAATTCTGTGTTAATCAATTTCAGGTCCAGCAGCCTCCTCAAATAGCCAGCAGCTTAGAGAAGAAAAAAAAATAGGAAAGAATAAACTAGGGAAACAAATAAACTAGTATCCTCAATCCTCCCTTTACATATTTTTCCTTCTATCTTTAGACAACCTAAATAAGAAACAAATATGCTAGCTGTACTATTGCGAATCTTGTTCATGCGCCAATACTCCCCCTCAAGTTGGTGCATAGATATCCGTCATGCCCAACTTTCCAAGCGCGCCATGAAAAATTGTACTTGACACACCTTTGGTTAAGATATCGGCTAGTTGATCACCTGTTCTCACAAATGGAAGAGAGATTACATTTTCTTCTAAACTTTGTCGAATAAAGTGTCTACTCACTTCTATGTGTTTTGTACGATCATGGTGTACAGGATTATGAGATATGGCAATTGCCGCCTTGTTATCACAGAAGAGCTTCATTCCTTCACTAGGATCAAACCCGAGCTCACTCATAATTTTTTTTAACCATATCAACTCCTGCAGTCCTTTAGTGATACCCATAAATTCGGCTTCAGCACTAGAAAGAGCTACCACTTTTTGCTTTTTACTCCTCCATGTCACCAAATTTCCTCCAACAAATGTGAAATATCCAGAAGTAGACTTCCGATCAGTAACATCTCCTGCCCAGTCTGAATCAGTATACCCTTCCACTTTAAGATGTCCATTTTTCTTAAAGTAAATTCCTCTACCTGGAGCACCTTTGAGATACCTGAGAATACGGAACACAGCCTCCATATGTTGCTCACTTGGAGTATGCATGAATTGGCTTACCAAACTTACGGCATATGCGATATCTGGTCTGGTATGAGACAAATAGATGAGCTTACCTACCAGTCGCTGGTATCTCTCTTTGTTGGCTGGTACTTGAGTAGGGAACTCACCCAACTTAAGATTTTGTACAACAGGGGTATCTACTGGTTTGCAATCAAGCATCCCAGTTTCAGCTAACAAGTCTAACACATATTTTCTTTGAGACAGAGATATACCTTCCTTGGTTCTTACCACTTCAATTCCGAGAAAATATTTTAGTCCACCTAAGTCCTTCATTTCAAATTCCTCGAAGAGTTTTTTCTTCAATCACTCAATTTCATCGTGATCATCACCTGTGATTATCATGTCATCTACATAAATAATCAGAACAGCTATCTTTTCTTGCCTCTTCCTGTAAAACAAAGTATGGTCAGAATCACTTTGTGTATATCCACATTTACTCATAGCACTACAAAATCTCCCAAACCATGCTCTAGGAGATTGTTTCAATCCATATAGCGCCTTTTCTAATTTGCAGACCAGCTGTTGAGACCCCGAATGACTGTACCCGGGGGGAATGTCCATGTAGATCTCCTCTTCAAGATCACCGTGAAGGAATGCATTCTTTACATCGAACTGATGCAAAGGCCAATCAAGGTTAGCTGCAAGAGATCATAGAATTCTGATAGTATTTAACTTAGCAACTGGTGAGAAGGTTTCCTGAAAATCAATACCATAGGTTTGTGTAAATCCTTTTGCAACTAGCCGGGCCTTATACCGATCAACCAAACCAGTTGGACCATATTTTACTGTGAATACCCACTTACAGCCTACCGTCTTCCTTCCTTTTGGTAAACTTACTAATTGCCATGTATGATTCTTCTCTAATGCCTCCATTTCCGCTCTCATAGCTTCCAACCACTTGGGATTGCTCATGGCTTCTTCAAGTCGCTCTGGGATTCGAACAGAAGCAAGAGTGGAATCAAACTCTTTCAATGGACTTGACAAGTGTTCTGATGTCACAAATTTACCAATTGCATAATTTCCTTCACCATCCTCACCTGGTCTATACCACTTAGGAGGTTTTCCTCTGTTGATCCTGTCAGGTAATCTATATCCTGTATTAGAATTATTAGAATTAAAATTCTCAAAATTTGAAACTTGTACCTCATTCTCAAGAGACCGGCCCTCCTGTGGTAGAGGAGACTGTATCAATTGCCTTTGCTCATTTTCTGGATCCATGCTAAGTTCAATCCACCAATTAATGTCCCTTCCAGACTCAGCCCGAGATGGGCTTACTCCAGATGGATTCGGGCTTTCAGACTCAGCCCGAGATGGGCTTACTACAGGTGGATTCGGGCCAAGAATAGCTGAATTTGGGTCGGTGCCAGCATCTGGATTCGGACCAGCAGTAGCTGGGTTCAAGTCTGAGTTCAGATCAACAACAACACTAGTTTGGTTCTGGTTTGAGTTCGGGTCAGCACCAACAACAATTTGGTTCTGGTTTGAGTTCGGGTTAGTTCCTCCTGTGCTATCATTCCCACCCGGATCCAATTGATGCCAAATTTCATTCTCAACTAAATTCTCCCCCTGAGAATGAATTGTATCCTTTCTAAAAAAACTTTCTGTTTCAATAAAGGTGACATCCATGGTAACAAACATTTTTTTTGAAATAGGATTAAGACACTTATAACCTTTCTGGTGTTGGCCATACCCGACAAATATACATCTTTCTGCACAAGGTTCCAATTTGGACCGTTGATGTTTTTGTATATGGACAAATGCAACACACCCAAAAATCTTTGGTGGAAGATTCAGAACCGATGGTATCGGGAAATGTGAAGAGAGTACTTGAAGTGGAGTTTGGAAATTTAACACATTTGATGGCATACGGTTAATTAAGTAAACTGCAGTAGCAACCGCATGATCCCAATAGACTTGTGGTACTTCATACTCAAGTAACATAGATCGGGCTGTTTCTAAAATATGTCTATTTTTTCGTTCGGCCACTCCATTTTGTTGTGGAGTTCCAACACAACTCGTTTCATGGATAATCCCTTTAGAGTGAAAAAATTCCCGAAGTGTATAATTCACAAACTCACCACCATTGTCACTTCTTAAAAATTTAATGTTCCGATTAAACTGATTTTGCACCATGTTAAAAAAGGATTTAAAAACATGCGACACTTCACCTTTTGTTTTAAGGACATATAACCAAGTCATTCTAGTGCAATTATCAATAAATAGTACAAACCACCTATTTCCAACAGATGAATTAACCGGGGACGGTCCCCAAATATCAGAATGAACCAAGTCAAAAGGAGTTGTACTCTTATTCAAACTACTAGGAAAAGGCACACGATGACTCTTAGCTCTAATACAGGTTTCACAATCAAATTTTTTATTCTCACAACCAGAAAAATAAACTTGGGTAGAGTCTTTTCGGATACCCAAAAGATGTATGCCCCAATCTTTTATGCCACATCCAAATACGAGAGATCCGATTCGTTGATGAACTTGTAGATAAATGAGCCTTTCCAACCACCATGTCGTCCAAATGATACAGTCTCCCTCTTCTAGTACCACGGCCAATAATCTCCTTCGTGAGGAGATCCTGAAAGATACAAAACTGAGGGTACATGAGAACAGCACAATTCAGTTCTTCACAAACCTGACCAACAGACGGTAATCTGGTTGACAAAGAAGGTACAAGTAAAGTATTTGATAAAGTAAGAGAAGGTGAGCATTGAACATCTCCAGCACCCTTTACAGGATATGACTCTCCATTAGCATTCACTATTGCCGTTCTTCTTGGTGTAGAAATCCTTATGAGATCCTTTTCTGAGTAGGTCATGTGGTCTGTTGCCCCTGAATCTATTATCCAATCAAACTCATTAGTATGATAATTATTAGAGACAAGACAATTTTTACCTTCCCAATGTTCCTTGTTCTCAACCGGTGGTAAGAGAGAGCAGCTACCCGCTGAAACAGAGGCTGCAGTGGCTGGAGCAACTCTTTGCAGTTGGAACTATCGGCCCAAAGATGGATGCCCGGCCCAAGAGGGTACACCTTGCGCAACAGGGGGCTGCAGTTGAATCAGATGCAACCATTTGCGCCTCACCTCTGTACTGGTGCCCCTCTCCTTGCTTTTTCTTCTTCCGATCTTTCCAACCCGGTGGGTACCCAATTAATTTAAAACATTTCTCCCTGGTATGTCTCGGATTGTGACAGTAAGTGCAACCCTCCACTAGACCCGGTTTTGAATTAAAATCAGGTTTGTTCATGCCAAGGGTTTGGTTTCTTGCAAGCATAACCATAGAGGTTTCGGCCCCATCCCCTTTATTTAACATTACAATTTGACGGTTTTCTTCTCTACGTACTAAGGCAAAAGCTTGTTCTATTGTAGGGAAAGGTTTTAGTTGTAGGACAGTTGCCCGGATAGAATCCAAGCGGTCATTAAGACCATCCAGGAAGGTCAAAACACGATCTTCTTGAACAAGGTAATTATACTTCTCAATATCAATTAGGGAGGTCATAGGGTTTGGCCTACGTACATCTAACTCTTTCCACAACCTCTGTAATTGGGTGTAATAAACCTCAACAGAACCACCACCTTGGTTGACACGGTTAACTCTCCTTTTTAAGTCAAAAAACTGGGTCAAGTCATCTCCATAAAAAAAGGTTGTTCTTATCGAGTCCCATACCTCTTTGGCTGTAGAGAAAGGAAGAAAATTACCTACTAAGGAGGGATCCATGGATTCAATTATGTAATCTTTCACTGAGGAGTCTTCCATCTGCCACTTGCGATAGCCATCAATTGACGCTGGTTTGAGAGTCGACCCATCAATATAGCCGAGTTTACCCTTTGCCGACAGTTTCATCTTCAACATCTGTGACCATAGGTTGAAGTTCTTCCCATCGAGTTTGATCGTCATGGCTGAAATGTGCCCATCTGGATTAGAGTTGCTTGGTTTTTGTTGTAATAGTTGTGACAAGGTTGCAGTCAAATTCTCTACGAGTAGAACAGATTCAGATTTCTTCGTTGGCTCAGACATTCTTCTCACACTCAGAAATCAGAGGAGAAAGATAAACAAAATCAGAGAGAAAAAAACAGATTTGAAAAAAACAGAGGAATAAGAAGAAACACGGATCTGATTCGGCTTGAGAAATGCTCAGAATCGACACTTGTGCTCTGATACCATGATAACTTATGAAGAAAAAGAGTAAACAACACACCACTCCCGTGAAACTCCCTTCCCACCCATGTTTTATTGATAGAAAAATCTGTGATACAAAATTCTGTGTTAATCAATTTCAGGTCCAGCAGCCTCCTCAAATAGCCAGCAGCTTAGAGAAGAAAAAAAAATAGGAAAGAATAAACTAGGGAAACAAATAAACTAGTATCCTCAATCCTCCCTTTACATATTTTTCCTTCTATCTTTAGACAACCTAAATAAGAAACAAATATGCTAGCTGTACTATTGCTGAATCTTGTTCATGCGCCAATATTACACATGTGTGAATATGATGTTACTTGTTTTATAGATAACATAGACCGATGTGCTATTGTCAGTTAAATATACGTGCATAAATAACATAGACCGATGTGCTATTGTCAGTTAAATATACGTGCATAATTTTATGTGTATTAATTTGTGTGGATTAATCCGGTCTATTTGAATGGTTGTTAAATTAACCCAATTATGGAGAAACGTGTCGTTAAATAACTGGTTACTGAGCTTTGTAGCTGACTTCGTTTTGTTATTTTGTTTTCATTTCTGTTGGCGACGTACGTTGATGGGTGAAATGATGATGTTATAATCACGCTTCAGATGGTCAAAAACTGGGGTGTGACAAGTAGCATGTTTGTTTCCAATTGACTGGGAAGTTGGACTATTCACTTTGGATATGGATTTCTGAAAAACGACGTACATCTGAATAGTATACGGTTGTGCTCACCAGAATTATTGAAATATTTGATGAAATGTTGTTTACGAAGCAGCTGATTGTGGAGCTTGTTCTTTGAAAAATATACATCATGCCCTCAAATTCTTATTTTAAAATATTTTCAAAATGGTATCATGATCAAAATAGTGTGTTATGGAGCTGTGGTCCCTTTTACCACAAAAACCTGACACTACTCACATTTCATAGTTCCTCCACAAGAGTTACTTTTTACGCTGGCATATTATTGACTACACATTGTTCTAGATGGTTTGTTATGTGCTTTAAATTATCTAGTTCATGATTTTTACGAAATTAATTTTTTGATTAGTGTATCTTTTAAATGATAAAGAAAATAAAATACAGGGAAAAATAAATATTAAATAGAGTAGAAAAGAAAAAAATAATATAAAAAAAATGGAAGTTGGGGGGTCAATGATTCCCCTTTGACTGTTCTAGATGGATAGTGTTTTTTCCGTTAGCTTATTGAGTTTGGGTATGGATATGGGTAAGCAAATTTTTTCGTTAGCTTATTGAGTAAAGATATGTGAAGTTATTTTGCACTCGTTACCTATAGAATTAATAAATGTAAAATTATATATAATAATTTATTATTTATACATATATGTATATAATTTTGTTATAATAATAAGAGTGATTTATATTATATTTCATATTTTTTTTTATTTAGTAATTTTCGACAAAATTATTTAAGCAATAAATTATTGTTTTTTTTAATTAATGATTTATATCTTTTCAAATGATGGGATCACTAAATATAAATGGGATAAACAAATATAAGTTTTTTTATATTGTGTGATATGAGGTAGAGTATATAGTTAGGGTACCATCACCTAATTACCAATCTTGAACTTTCTAAATTAGAATAGATACGCTCAGTATCTTGAAGGAAAAGCAAGAGTGTACATGGTTTGTCGAAATGACTCCGTTGGAAATTTCGGTTGTGGAAAATAAGGGGATAATGATGGCGACATGTTGTTTGTCACATTGACCATGGGAAAATTGACACAGACAGTAGCATGTTTGTTTCCAACTCACTGGGAAGTTAGATTGTTCACTTTGGATATGGATTTCTGTAAACGACGTACATGTACGGGTGTTCAAACAGTCGGTTTGGTTAATACTGAAATAAAATAATCAAATCAAACTATGAGGAAAACTCTTTCTTTCTTCTGTTTTTAAAAATAAAACCGAACTGAACTGATTAAACCAATCAACCGATTAAGAACCGAACCAAATAAACCAAAATTTATTTCGGTTTATTTCGTTCCAGAACAATGACTTAACGGGTCAAAAGTGGCGAGGTCCTAGTTTTAGCTAAAAGTAGGTAGTGGTATACTGGTATAAACAGCGGTAAACCGCTAACCTTCAAAAAAAAGATTGTATCGGGACCGCTTTGCGTCAATGTGCGTGAATGGATGTTTTAAATACCCTTCTGATATCGGGTACGGTTATTAGCATTTTCAATGTGTTGAGTAACCATGAGGTTAGAAGCCCCAGTGCCTAAAGGGGATGAAAAATACACCACTTAGAAAGAGATCACCTTCAAACCTCCAGTTGTAATCCTTCCACGTACTCGAATGTTAGTCAATCCTTTTTGTTACCGATTCAATTTGGAAACCAAAAAAAAAAAATTCTAATTTATAAATGCTTTTTAAGATCGACCTGTACTGTGGTTACACACTATTGATACAATAAAAGAAACTGTCATATTGGCAATTAGCCTCTTCCGTAATCAAGTTTAATTTTTATCCTCTTGTTGAATTACTATGTTGTTAATCCTCTGTTCTGGGTTTTTTGTTTCATGAGTTTGACATCATTGACTAAAAAAACCCCATCAAATACATGGACCACTTCTACCAGCATGTCCCATTTAAGTAGACTTCTTGGCAAGCGCTTGTTTACCTCATTTGCGAAAGGATTGGTTGAAGCAAGATATTTGTTGCCTTGGTTGTCGATGGTCTTGGGATCTGCACTGCCACCAATTGCATACATCTGTCGGTGTGTAAAAAGTAAATATTTATTAATCTATTTAAACTATATTGTTACGAGTTATGATACCTCTTATTCCAATTAAGAACCTTCACAATTAACTTGGCATTCTATGATTAAACACTTCTCCAAAATGGTTGAAAGAAATTGTTACTTTCATTGCCTTGTCCTTCACAAATGAATCACTGTGACCCTGTAAAATCACCAGTATTAGTCAAAGTTTTTAGGGACCCATAAACGATTTAGTATTATTCATGTGGCCCGCAAACCCAATAACCAAAAATAAGCAAACAAATGTAGTTAATTCCCAAAGCAACCATATGAGCCCGAGAGTACTGATTATTATTCCCAAAGCAACCACATGAACCCCCACATCAATATGCCCGCATCGTACCCACACTTTAAGTGCCATAACAGCTTAGAGGGGCACAAAAGCCACAACGCTGAATTTTTTTTACTAAATGTTTATACTTATGCATGGAAATATTTCTACTTGTGAGATGAAAATCTTTTATGCAAATAATTGTCTCTCTAGCCAAATCTCCCGAAACGTACCCGCACCTTAAAAACTTGTGGAGAACCACTCAAACTACATGGGGGAATCATACATGTTTTTATAGGTGTTTTTTTTCTCTGTTCTAACAATCTGTGATGAATTTTGCGAATCTAAAACTACACGCATCTTCTAAGTAATTTTTTTTTTCAAATGATATCCATGAAGACATATTTTCAGGTACATTGTCACACAAGTATTTATATCTATACTTGCAAATATTTGATTACATATGCCACTGGATTAAATATAAAAATATTAATATCAAGTATTGTAAGTATTTATACCTATATATTGAAATATATATATCAACGAGGTCAACTATTTTTGTTAGAGGATTGATGCGGAGACAATTGAGGAAAGTTGATATGGGGATACAAAGTCCCTACTACTTCATTAGAGAAATGTTGATGAGGGAACGATGGGAAGACTGAAAAAGAGAGTGATCATATCAAGTTACATTTGCAAGTATTATTATTTTATTTTGCAAGTATTAATATCTTATGTTCCAAGTATATATATCTATGAAGGTTAACGCAGAGACAGCTACGGGGATTGGGAAGTGAGGACTATATAATTAGTGGAAATCATAGTACAATTTTTCTCTATTGTTGTTGCGGATACGATACAAGTACTGATGTGGGGGGATTGAAATAATTATTCTATTATTTATTTGTGTTCCAGTATCAATACAATTTTTGAGATGCAAACCTGGCACAATATTATTTTAATGCACATGTACTGAATGTGCAACACTCCAACAATTTTGTGTTTCAACAACACAAACCTGAACCAGCCGGTGTCCCGATCTTTGATGCCTTTTATCTTTATTTTACAGTCTCATTTCTTTTAATGTCCCCTATTTTCCTTTTCTCTACTACCATATAAAAGCCATGAGACTGTAATCCAGATTTGAATTTTATTTTGTATAAAGTGCACGCATAAAATAAATAAATAAATAAATAAAGAACAATAATTCTCATATACAAGCTATTAAGCAATATGTACCATTCTGTCGTTTTCAACTTTACGACATTTATTTTAAGATTTTTCAACTTTAGGACTTTTATTTTTTTATTTTTCAACTTTACGAATTTTATTTTTTGAGTTTTCAACTTTATGACTAATATTTTTCTATTTTCATAAATTGAACACACATCATTGGAATGTGTCGTTAGGAAAAAAATAATAAATTGAATATTGTTTGGATTCCTAAATCTCAACTCAAGTACGTAGATGACAAAATGAATATCTCCCGGCCTCAACTTTTGATTTATATATATATTTTTATACGATTTATTTTTTGATTGAGACCTCATACAACCAATTTGAAATTAAACATTTTTCTATCAAAACACACTTATTTTTATTAATATCCATATATTTTAATTTTATTAATTGACAATCAATGCTACAAAAAACGTCTTCCTACACTGTACTTATACACGGATTTTCTCAATTTTACAAAAAAACGTGTATGAAATAAGATTTTTCCAGTGTTCTAGGAATCCTACACGAACATTAACTTAAAAATTAGTGTCCGTGTGGAAATTAATCTTTTATACACAGATATTTCATTAAATATCCGTGTAGTAATGTTGAGAGAGCTACACAAATTTTTATTACAAAATCCGTGTAGAAAGGGATTATTGTACACGGATTATTGTTTAAATAACAGTGTAGAAAGGCTAGAGAGCTACACGGATTTTTACTAAAAAAAAAAAAAAAAAAAAACGGTTCAGCAACCTTCCTACACGGATTTTTAAATAAAAATCCGTGTAGGATAGCTAAAAAAAAAAAAAGGTTCAACAACCTTCCTACACGGATTTTTAAATAAAAATCCGTGTAGAAAGGCTAGAGAGCTACACGGATTTATAGCGAAAAATCCGTGTAAAAATGTAGTTTTAGGGTTTTGGTTATATAAGAAGGCCTTTTTCCCTCCAACGCCGTTTTGATTTCAGCTCATAGCACAACTGGGATCTGAGATATTTGAAGTTGTTATTTTCTCCTCTCTATCTTACTAAGGTTAGCCATGAATATATATATATATATATATATATTTTATCTTTATCTAATTTTCTGTTACTTATTATTGCTTATTTAAGTCATGTGTAATTATTATTGCTTATTTCTCTTTTATTTTTCTTTTCAGTTTTGTATAGTTTTCGTTGGTTACTGTCATCTTCGCCTTAGTTGGTTACTATTGATGCAATATGGTCCTGCGCATGCCTCACGAAAAGGGGCGTAACTTTTGATCCGTCCGTCGGATCCTCCTTACGATTCGTTTCGCCCATGTTACGGGTTCAGATTTGCAATCTGAGTCTTCCTTCATGGACTTTTTGGACTTTTGGACATTTTTTTTGCAAAAGACTATGTATATTCAATCTGAAATATATAATTACTGACTAGCAAAACTGGAGACCAGCTAACAAAAAAAAAAAAAAAAATCAGCAACCTTCCTACACGGATTTTTACTTAAAAATCCGTGTAGGAATGTTACTGAACCCGGTTTATTTATTTAATATTCTGTGGAGGAGAGCTACACGGATTTTAACTAAATATTCGTGTATGAATATTCTTCCTACACAGATTTTTAATAAAAAACCGTGTAGGAAGAAGTTTCATACACGGTTTTTTATTACAAAACCGTGTAGCTCTGAGTATTTCCACACGGCTATTTAGTAAAAAAATCCGTGTAGGATTAGTGTAATCGTACACGGATAAATGCTGGACTTTCCTACACCCCAGTATTGCACACATTTCCAAATCCGTGTAGCTCTCCAGTTAAAGTCCGTGTACAAACTGTATTTTTTGTAGTAGTGAATAAAAATTAAAATTAATAAAAAAAATCAAAAGGACACTTTTGTCCTTACTTCAAATTACTAACAAATTATCAAAGTGTCTATTATCACACTTGAGTACTCGACTAGTAAGAATAGTAGAATAAACTCTCTAAATTGTTGGGTAAAATTTCATAAATTTGGATAGTTAAAAAATTAATCAAAATAAATAAAGTTCAAATGAGGATATTAATAAAATACCCTCGTCCTCATGACGGCGGAGAAGCTCATCATTTTGTTTAAAGTCATGGAACCGCTACAAAAATGCTTGTTTCTTCTGTTGTGTTAGTTTATATAATTGGAAACCATCATCAGGAGAGCTCTGTTTTATCCGTTAGAAGACTGCATTTCTATAGCAGTCAAACTAAGTATAAAAATATACGATTTGCCTCATGTAATTTAAAATATAATTTTCAA
Source organism: Carex cristatella (assembly GCA_024447775.1). Classification (NCBI taxonomy): domain Eukaryota; kingdom Viridiplantae; phylum Streptophyta; class Magnoliopsida; order Poales; family Cyperaceae; genus Carex; species Carex cristatella. The sequence continues at coordinate 1,678,092 of JAJHPF010000028.1, read as the reverse complement.
CTTGTTGCATGTCTTATGTCTCTTTATTTCATCTGTAAGGAGAATTTTCAACTTGCTGATTTTCAAATTTCTCCAGATTGTGACAAGAAAGTAATATTCGTGTAGTGTAAAGATCAAAGGATACAATATTTGAATATTAAATAATATCCCCACTAACTTGTTGATTTCAAATTTGTCTGAATTATGAGAAGATAGTGATGACAAATTAATAGGACTAGGACCTCAATGCTTATTAGGAAAATCCATTAGCAATTGCCGTTACGCCGACGATACTATATTATTCTTAAAAGCTAATCATGTTAATGTCAAATCTGCTTGGTGGGGTCTGATGTGTTTCGAGGCTTTATCGGGTATTAAAATGAATTTACAGAAAACTGCACTGTTCCCAATTCATACTAATGGTGAGGACTTTGCTAATACGTTTCATTGTAAGGTAGGGCATTTCCCTTTGCAATACTTAGGGCTTCCATTAAAAGATACTAAATTAACAATAGCTGATTGGCAATTCATAGTTGATAAAGTAGATAAAAGATTACAAAGTTGGAAAGAACAACTTTTATTGTTAGGTGGTCGACTAACCCTAGTTAATTCGGTTCTTTTAGCAGTCCCATTATATACATTTTCAGTCTATAGGGCACCTAAACAAATAGTGAAAAAATTTGATTCTCTTAGAAATAAATTTTTGTAGCAAGGCTCGGGTAATTCTAGGAAGAAGTATGCACTAGTTAAATGGTCCAAAACTTGTTTAGCAAAAGCAAATGGAGGTTTAGGAATACTAAATTTTCAAGAAATGAACATCTCGTTATTACTAAAATGGTGGTGGAAATTTCATAATGACACATATTCGGCCTTATGGAAAACCGTAGTCTTATGCAATCACTATTCTATATCTCCAATGCCTTTTTCGTCATTTTGGTCAACCATCATGAAACTTCACTCTTTAGGTTCTATTAGTGTTACTTACTCACCAGGAAGTAATTCTCACATTTCATTTTGGAATTCAATTTGGTATGGTACATGTTCCCTTGCAGTTGTATAGGATATGCTCTAATAATGACATATCACTAGCAGCAGTCATTAATTCTCAAGGCAACCTCATTAGGTTTAGAAGAAGACTGAATGATATGTTATCCACTGACTGGAATGAGATCCTTCTGATAATTAGTTCCTCTAGTTTTACTCATAATGTTGATAAAATAGCATGGAGGTGAGAGTCATCCGGAAAGTTTACAGTTAGCTCCATTTACAAATTATTAAACTTTAGGGGTATCAATGCAAATAAATTTACCATCATATGGGAACTACCTCTTCCTCCCAAGATTAGAATCTTTCTTTGGCTTCTTTTTCATAATAGGATATTAACTAAGCTTAATTTGTGTCGAAGACGATGGACAGGTATTTTTACTTGTCATTTCTGCATAGAAAATGAAGATTCTAATCATCTTTTTCATACTTGTCAACAAGCACAGAAGATATGGTTCTGGTTAGGGCGATCACAGGATTATATGACAACTTGGCTTTATCTCGCTGATATTTTTGAGTTCTCCACAAGGCTTTTTTAGTTATTGTAGCTGCTATTTTTTTGACAACATGGTGCCATCGGAATGAAATTTGCTTTCGCTCGAGTGTAAGCAAATCTGTCCGAAATCTTATCTTACTAATTATATCTGTTTTTGAATATTGGGCAGAAAATATGGATAAAAAGATCCGGATTGCAGCGGAGGACTGGCTGCCAAATGAAATTAGTGCGATACCGTTACGCATGTGGGACCCGAATGATACTCAACTGGTGATCTATCAAGGGCCGGGCAATGAGGATGAGCCTAGCCTCACTATGATGTTAGACTCGCATTTTGGTACACCAGAAGCAGGAAGGGAGGCTGGAACCCCAGCAATCTGATTTGATGCAAAATGACCTTACTTTTTGTTATTTTACAATGGCTGATATAGATCGATACTTAGTATTAATACTTAGTTTTTCTATTACCATATTTTGGTGGTTTATCAAACGCCATGCTTATGTGTTTTGTTTACTATTAGACGCTGTCATATGTTGACAGCAGTTATAAAATAGTGCTGCATTGCAAATTAACTTCTGTTTCAATATATTGGAACGGGCACTTTGCTGCCTTTTATCAAAAAAAAAAAAAATGAGAAGATAGTGATATTCATGTACTGTCAAGACCAATGACTAAAATATTTGAATATTAATCCTCACCAACTTGTTTATTTCAAATTTCTCTGAATTATGACAAGATAGTGACATTCGTGTAGTGTTAAGACCAAAGACAAAAATATTTGAATATTAATATATCCCCATCCCTACTACTTTTCAAATCCAAGTATTTCATGCACATCCAAAAATCTCAAAATCAAAAACTTATGCATGGACTTTACTTTTCATAATCAAGTATTGGTTCAGAAAAGTTGGAAAGGGGACACCAATGAAACAAAATTGTAGTCCAGATCCTATTTTTCATTTTTAACTACAAAAAAAATTGTCGCAATAGGGTGAATATAATGGATTATTACTATTAGTAGCCACGATAATAATCCCGTCGGCTTATTTTCTTATCAACTATTTAAAAGACTACAAGAAAGATTCCTTCCATATATAGGGAGCACGATGTGTTTGATTGGCATTATACTCAAATCAGTTCGATTCCTGGTCGGATCTGTCAAATTTGCTTTAGGATCAGTCTGATCCGCTTCAATACTCATGCGGGTTGATTCAATATACGTGTGGTTTAATTTTGCACAAATCATGAAGCAAATCTGATAGTTCCGAGCAAACATCAGAACGATTTTGATCCTATGTTCATCGGACGCACCCCCATCCTGCTTTCCACAGCAGGGCACTGATTCATTGTGCACCTAGGAGTGTAGACTAATGGTATTTTTATTAGGAGATATGTCTCTGAAAGATATAGCAATAGAACATGAAAGAAAGGCAATTGTTGCACATGCACTGACCTAACGAAATTCAGTGCAAAGGTTTACTCCCGAAGCATTTTCGATTTACTTTTTGTTTCAGAATGCCTTCATCTTCTTCGTGTAAACAGAAACTCACAAAATTTAAGACAAACCTTTCCATAAATACAGCCACACACATGGTTAGTTTCGAGTTGATCAGTTGATCTGATGAGTGATGCTTAATTTAGTTCAATGTTTTGAGAAGATTTGAAAGGTGGATTTAGTGATTCGAAAGATATTTTGAAAAAAAATATGAACATTGTGATAGGGACAGTGGTTCGCTTTTTAATTAGAGTGAAGATGTGCAAATGCCAGATGGGCATGTATAAAATAGAAATCGATGTGTATAAACGGGTATGAAACGGGTTAGGTAGAAGGATATTCTTGCTCATTATATTATCGAAAAATAACTTTATCCTTATCCATACCTGATAAGCTAAACGATATAAAAACTTACTCATACCCATCTTACGGTATGGATCGAGTACACGGGTAAAATGATGCAATTGAATAGATATATAGAAGTCCTAAATCAAATTATATCATATCATTTGTCATCTCCATTCTAATATATTACCGTAGAATATAACAGGTAAGGAGTAGCCTTTATCTGTATCCATACCCATTATGTTTACAAAAAAAAATAACTTTACCCATATCGGTACTAGATAAACTAAACTAAATAAATATTTGAAGGATAGAACTGCAACTATGGAAATCAATTTTCGGAGCAAACCATTTTCTTCTCTATGTATACTTCATCTTGCAGGCTCAAAAGTTTCAAGGCTTGTTGTTTTCTAGCCTTGGCATCGGGTCTTCCCTCAAATCAGAGTTGGTTGGAGTGAGTTTTGTAAGATTTGTTGGAAATTTAACTTTATCTACGATTAGTTTCCTGCATTTTCATTCTCCTTCTATTTTAACTTTATCAACAAACTTGATCAACGAACTCGATCAACGAACTCATTCATATATAGGAAATTAACCATTTAACTTTCTTTGGTTGATTAGGCACTGTGGAAAGTTTTTCAGCCGTGACTCAGGAATCGCAACTGTTCTCAGAATTTGTATGTCTGTTATAGTTGCTATAGATGGTGGCCTTTAATTTGAAGCTCAAGTTCACGTAAATGTGACGAAGTTCAGAGATGTCTATCTTTTCTTGTTCCTTGTTTTCCATTTCTTTATTTCATATTTTTTTTTCTTTTCTACATTTATTTATTTATTTTTCCTTCTATTTTTTTTTCTTGTTAATTTAAAAGATATATCTTATAATCATAAATTAATTTCTTAAAAATCATAAAACAAATAATTTAAATGTAGAACTAACCATTTAGGATTTTCGGTGATTAATTTAGGAGTCAACAATATCCAATCATACCACAGCTCCTTAGCATACTATTTTGATCATGATTCGTTTCCATTTTGAAATATTAAATATAAGAATTGGAACACCTGCTGTATATTTTTCAAACAACAGGCTACTTCGTAAACTGCATTTAATAAAATTTTCAAATAATTCTGGTTAGCACAACCATATATACTAATAAAATTCACTTAAACCTCAGGTGTCGTTTTCAGAAATCGAAACCCATGTCAAAGTCTAAATTCACAGTCAATTGGAACCAAACATGCTACTATCAATGTGTTAATTTTCCCAGTAAGTGTGAGAAAACATGTTACTATATACGGTCCGAAAAGCTAATGACATACATCCGAAAAGCTAATGACATACAGTTCTACGACTGTAACAGCAAGCGTTATGTATGAATAGGATGGTACATTGGACACGGTTTCCAAACCATGTCTATATATTAGTAAACTATTCGGTTAATAGATTTGAAATATGTCAGTTCTCCAAAAAAAGTGATGTTGAAAATTGTGATTCCTACACAGTCAAGTAACCGTGTATACTAACAAGTGTTATATACACGGTTTTCACAAAGCATCCGTGTTTGATTGTGGCAACCATACACGTTTTGATATTCAAAACAATGAATGTTTTTATTTTTTTAATGATCTATAATTGGCTAGCACCCATATTTGCTAGCCATTAAACATACAATATTATGCATAGGTAAATTCAATAAATATTCAACACAACATACATAAATCAATGATATTCATTCAACATTCAACAAACAAAAACAATTAGTGTAATCAACATTAATTTAACATACCTTAACTAATATACATCCATAATTCAACAAATATCAATCATAAATACATAGACATATAATTCTACAAATAATACAACACTTAGCATGCATGTTTCTACAAATATTAATTTAATATATATACATCAAACATACAATATTACACACCCATAATTCAATATTACAACAAGAGAACATTTGAGTGCTACTAATTACACAGAACCCGAACACTATCACTCCATAAAGCTCCATTCCCTCCCTTTGTTTATTAATTACAGAGTACTTTTTCGTATATATTTTCTGGACATCACCCTCTCATATATATAAATCTGATTGCTAATCTATTATTCCTTAAATGCATATTTCCTGAATAACATATTTCTTTTTCCACATTATTTTCCTAATCTAAGATTGCCTAAATATTACATTAAAGGTTAACGAATCTTCTGCATTTTTCTGCCTTGTTCGCCAATCTTATTCAGATCTTCTGTGACACATGTCAACGTTTCATGGTGTATACTCTGGCATGTCTCATTCGAAAAAAAAAAAAAGGCGAGCTAATGACCATAAACAAACGCTTCTTGATAGTCAATCTAAGGCCTTTTTTTCTCAATTTTCTCAAGTTTTATGTCTGTTTTATTTACTCAATTGTGAAATAACTCACGGAGGCACTTTTCCTTTATGCTGGATGAGACTATATATGGAGGAAAAATCAAATAAAAATTATACGTAGTTGGGGAGAGAATATCAGTGTAACATTATGAAAAATATAAATATGATAAAGGCGAATTAAATAAATATTTCTGTTTAGGCCCAAATAATAAATGACAAATTAAATAAATATTTAAAGTAACAGATCAAAAGACGTCCAGCCCAATCAATTTTCCTGCCGCACAAATAGGTATCCCTCTGTTTCTCTGCCCCAGGCCCCCATCTACTTTCTCGTTCACGTTCAATTATTACACTCAATTCATTTTTAACCTCCTGTGATCATATCTATCACTAGTATTTCATTCGGCAGGTTAGATTATCTCTAATAATATCCTTTTTACTGTTGTTCATATCTTTCCACAACTTGTATATCTTATATTACCTACACTTATTTTATAATGTCTTTGCATATCTTTGTAATTAATTTGTCCAAACAGTATCTATTTTTTCAGAAAGAAATATTTCGTCTATAATTTCTACATTTATTTTCATTAAAACATTAAATATATCATATTATCTATTGAAATAAGTATCATATTTAAATATAATAAAATATGAATTTGAAACTATTAGTACGTATTTCTTCAAATATATGAAAATCTAAGAGTTTTCTTTATTATTAAGTTTCATCTTTAATTATATTAAAAACCTATCAAATAACAATATCCATATTTGTTTTATTTTTTTTATTATTAAATTTCAAATTTTGTATTTTAATGAATTCAAATTTATGATAAATAATGATTTAAAATAATTTAATAATAAAATATCTTATTATACATAAACAATATTATGAAAAGTTAGTAATTCAATAACTTACATTCAAATTCTACCAGTATCTGGCCGTAGCAGTCTGTCGTCATATGTTGATTACCAGCATATACCCAAGCAATTAATGATTGAAATTTAATAATTTTCTTAATTATTGTCAAACACAGATATCTGGGTACTGGTACACCAGTTATGAATCATTGCTACTGATTTTCTTAATTATTGCTACTGATTTTTTTTTTGTATCTTTAGGTGGGAGGCGTATTTTGGGTAAATATTCAAAAACCCAGCAACAATCAACTCCCATGAACAATATTTTCAATATTCGACTAAAAACTTTCAAACAAAACTGAAAAGTTGAAATTCAAACAAGTTCATGACTAAATACTATAACATAGATGCTCATTAATATGCTTACCATGAGGTACATGTAATCCATTTCTCCTAGCAATTGCATCACGTAATACTCTTGAATCAGCTGTAGATCCTTCCCATCCAGGTAGAATATATATGAACTGCATATCTGGAGAACAAACTCCTAAAACATTTGTGGCCACCTCCTTTTTCCTGGTACGGTATCTGACTTTGTCAATGTCGTATACATTCACTTGAATATATGTACCATCTAATGCGCCAAGACAGTTCTGTTAAATAGAGACAATAGTTATATTTGATTTTATTTACTATGTACTTGTTATTTATATGATTGGTGAATTGTAGAAATACCTTAAACCATTTCCATCTTTCATCAATTGAATCTTCTAGTATTGGTGTTGGCTTCTTAAGCAGAATATTATGGCATCTAATAACGGCATTAAGCACATTACAGAATTGCTTGCTTATTGATTCTCCGGATCTCACAAATTGTCTCTTTATTACTCTATTTTTCTCATCATGCGCCAAAATATTCAAAAAAATTGCCACTGCCTCTTCAATTGATATACTTCCATCACATCTTAACCTCCCCACACTAGACAATAAGTCACACAGGCTATAAAAAGCTCTTCGATCCATATGTGTATTTTCAACACACCACAAATCACTTTGAAATATCATTCTTCGAAGATTTATAATTGTAAAAGGAATTGTGTAGAGATTGGTTGGTTCGTCCATTGTTTCACAGTGCAGGCAGAATTTATCTATATAATCAAAATTCATAAAAGATGATTAGATAGAAGCAAGTATATCACAAAAGATGACTTTAGTTATACCACTGACTGTACTATTGTGGTCAATCCAAAACTCAATTTAGTCTAATAATTTTTGGGCTAATAGAACTGGAAAAAATAATAGAACATCTGATTTATCATTTTAAGAACCAATTAACATATTCATTTGTTCCATACTGTACAAACTGATATGAAAGATGCAAAAATTCAGATGTACTTCTAACTAGTGCTGTCAATATCACACTTGCAGAATATGCCCTTTTGACACTTTGATGCATCAGCTCTTTGAATGCAAATACTCAAAAGAAGTTTGGAAGTGCATGGCAAACACATACAGCTGCAGCAGCATAATGGCTATGAAAGAAACACTGCCTGACATATGGGTGTCATTAGCACATACAGATTGCTGATTTAAAAAAAAATACTAGCTGCCTCTTCCTAGATTGCTGATTTGATCGAAAATTCCAATTTTATATTTTACGGATAAGGTCCCAATTAGATACTTCTGAAAATTGGAAAATGGTTGTCTGATATATATATGAACTTTCTATTTTTGATTAAATAGCCAAAATTGAATAGAAGAACTTGCCCAATTTTCATATATTGTACCGGCCTCCAAAAAATAAAAGGTGCACGGAGCATCGTGTTTCAGGTTAGATCAAATGAATAATGATTATAACTGAAATTTTATCATGCATGAAGCATACTTTGGTTTTGTGCTGGAAGCAACGATCAGACCAAAGAGGCGATTTTTCAATTGACCTCGTTTTTCAGAAAAATAACGCAAGTGAATCGGCTGATTGATTCCCCGTGTGAGTTCGTACCGATTTGTGCACTGGTTAAGGTCGTAGGCTGCTATCAAAAATTGGCAAAAGGCCGGAATGACGAAAACGATCAATTGCAAGAGAAAAGAGGGGTAGTGCGGAGAGATAAAGAGAAAACCTGTAATCGGAGAAGAAAATCGGAGACGGAGGCCGAAGAGAGAAGTTCAAGTCGGAGATAGTTTCCTCTCGTGAAAATTATCGAAAATGAAAAGTAAAACAAATTTAACCGAATAAAATAAAATTCGCGCACTCTCTTCGCCATATCCGCGCAGCGAGAATGAAAATATTCCGCTTTTTTTTTTGCTATCACAATATCCATAGATCAGGGAATCAGAATAGCAAGGAATAACTTATCCCCTTCTCCATTCCCTTGCACAGGGAATCCCCTCTATAAAGTACCAACCAAACACCCCCTTAGTTCTTCCGGCTTATTGGTGAATTTAAATTGAGCCTTAAACCGGGACTGGGACCTCAAATGGTTGTTAATTAATGTGGGCTGGGCGGCTGGGCCTGGTTTAAACCGAGTAATAAAAAGAGATTAAATTAAAGCTAGACTTGGACATTCAGGCCATGTCCGAAACATAAAAATGAGTTAAGAACTGGACTTGAACATGCACCTTGGGATGAAGATTTCAAGTCAAGTAAAGGTTATATATGGCTTAGTTAAGTTATTTAAGTTGCTAATTAAATAATAATTAATAAGAAATACCATTAAGGAAACGGCATTTATGGCAATTTCTTTGCTGGCTAAGTCTCAAATACTAATTAAATTAAATGTGCCGAAAAATTAAATTAGTAGAAAATGCCATTAATAAAATAGAATGTGAATAACATATGAAATGTTGAATATAAAATTTCTATTAATTAATATAATTCGTATATCTAATTTATTATAATTATAATATAACTTATTTTTTAGACTTAGCATATGCTAAATTATCACCTAATACGGTATTTTGATATGTGTAGTTATATTCCAACGTCATATAGGTACAAACCTAACACAGTCTAACTTTAGTATTAATAACACTTTATTAAATTAAAAAAAATGTATTTTTAATGTATAATTATTATAAATAAATACAATTAGTATAATTAGGTTATTATAATATAATATAGTAAGTTAACATACATTTAATGATATATAGAGTACGTAACTTAAAAAAATATTAATTTGATGTAACCCTCAGACGAATCAATTGACATAATAAATAACTAAACTAATTAGTAAATAAACGTAGGTAACTAAAATCATTTTTAGTTATGCAAACCTGTATCAAAGTAATCAAGTTAGTTTTCATTTTAATTAATTATGGTCGAATCACAGTGAACTGAATAATTTTAGTAATTTAATTTTAAATTAAACAAATATAGGAACTTAAGTAGAAGTAACAAAATGGGGAATATTGATACGGGGTTTCCACCTAGTTTATTAATAAATGAAAGTTAGGACTAGTAGCCAGATTAGGTTGCGTACGAGGAGACTGATCCCGTACGAGTAGTCTTATCCTACCTCTCGCTTGCCCTTCATTACAGGTGTAGAATATATGAACTTTTTCATTGTGGTGTACTTTCTTTGAATTTGTTAACTTGACCTGCCATATCTATTCAATTAGTTGCATATAAAACTTGCAATGCATTTTATTCCTTCACTGCCTCCAGCCTTGGGCTCGATCTTGGTGTGGGTAGAAATAGACTCGAAAAAGATGCCGAGCCCTCCACCCTCGATGAGGGTAGACTTGGCCTCATATTTTTCAGCATCTAAGGATTCAAGACGCTCCTTCATAAAGCTGAAGGGGAGCCCTTGATTTTATATATTTGTCAGCAAGGATATTCCATTTATACATTTGTCTTACGCACAAAATGAGTTTTGTCAAGCTTGTGCCCTTAAACAACTGCCACTGGTACGCTCGTCTAGCTAGTCATTTAAACGACGAGCAAGCTTTACAATTTGTGCTGGACAAATTGAGACTTTGATGTTGTGCTTGATGCCATGTCGGCTCTAAAACAATTATCACAGCCCACCAGCCTATACCCAAATGAAGCCCATACCCTCTGATGCATGATCATAAACCTCAGCTCTTGCCCGGACTGCATGAAACCCAATGCCAATTGAAGGCTTTTCCAAAACCTCGGCCCATGTTATGAATTTAATTATGCTAGCACAATAGCAAAAGGGGGAAGCTCATGGATAACATCCCCACATAATACAAACACCACTGTCCCACTGCGGCTATCTATGAAGTGCCCCACCGTGGCCCTGAATAAAATGTCTCACTTTGGCTATATGTGAAATGTCCCGCTGCGGTCATAGATGAAACACCCTACCATGATTATGCATGAAGAAATGTCGTATGAGCCTTGTAATGAGGTCTGTCGCCCGTAAGAGGCTTCACAGATCAATGTTATGCCATGACTATTATGATGAAGATACTCGAGGTGATCCCTCCATACCTACCTACCTATGATTTGGCTCTTCGCCATCATGCCTGCCTATAACCACAGTCCCACCTGGGCCGATACTTCAAAGTCCCACCTGGTCAGATGTAAAGAAATGACGCTTGAGGCTCATAAAAGTCCCACGGGTCACATGCAAAGAAATCCCACCCGGTCTTATGATAAACATATGCCATAAAACCCTACCTCGGCCTATTGAGGCTATACCTATGCCAGAAGCTCTGAAGACTTCTTAAAACCTATACCATGAAAGCCCATGCATGATAAAGGCTTTTTACCATACCAGCCGATTTGAGGCTATACAGGAGATCCAATGCCCGTAATAGGCTATGTGAATCCTCGACCGATGATATGACCATGCCGGGAATAACCCTAGAGGATTTCTCGATAAAAATACCTGAGGTGATCCCTCAATAGCATAATCCCCATGATGAAGACACCTGAGGTGATTCCTCGGGTATATAACCCTTATGAAAATGTATGAGGTATTCCCTCATGGTCCCCACCTGTCGGATTTAATGAAGATCTAGTGATCCGAATCTCAAAGCCCAAACCAAATCTCAAAGGCCCATAACCCCAATCCAATGTCGGCACCAATATTGACATGCATATATCCAAATCTCAAAGGCCCAAATATGATCCAAAGGACCATGTTCATTCTGAAATTAAATAAATTTAATTAAACAAAGCCCTTTTACAAATAGGTCCTTCTGACAAATAAAAATTGCAGCGCACTCCTTAATATTTTACAAATAGGTCCCTGTCAGATTAAAATGTCTTCAAAACAACCCTTCGAGCCCAATATTCAAATAAATCCCTCCAGGAATTATGAACATGTCAAGTCCAAATTGACTGAAACCAAAACCAAATGAACCCAAATCAAATTATGTATGATTCTAAATCAAATTTAAACATGTTTAAGTCTCAGCCATAACCTCAAATGACTAAAATACCCTTTTCATAATTAGATGTCATATTTTCATAATAAAAATCATAAATTTTATAAAAGATGTGACATATTTCATAGCATAATCAAATGATAGATATGTATATAGATCTTTCATGACTTTTTAAAATGACCAAAATACCCTTCTATGCATAGACATTATGATTTCTCAAACAGACATGAACAGAAATGCTATGACTACACATATGAATACATATACTAATGACCATACACATGCATGCATGCACATATATACACACATGACCATATGAATGTCTAAAGCAAAGGAGAACCTAAATATATGACATAAATGACAATGCATGAGCCCTCTTTAGCCCCATTACTCAGTTCAAACCAAATAGGCACAAATCCTGGAATGAAGGAGGTGTTCAGCTAGACCCGAAAGGTCTTTCTGATGTAATTAACGGCAGGGGTTTGCGCCCATTGGGAGTTAAACGTCCCCACAATCAAATAATAAAACCCTGGTTGACTGATCATGAACGTAGGTCTGCCTAAGGATGAACCGGAAGGTATGCAACAAGTGGTTCAGCAATGTCCCGAGTTCGGTGCCCTACTCATGTTCGTTTGGAAACCAGAGCACTGAACCCATGCGGGAGCATTCCCCAATAAATATGTCCGTATCGTTAGCTAACCTAACCATGTAATTTTCTGCGCCCTACAAAAGTCAAGGTTGAAAACGATTTCTTTTGTGCTCATGATTACACAAATGAAGAGCGTTTATGGAGCATCTTTTGGTCTGATGTATTTTTGGAAACGATCCAATGTATTTTTGGAGTTGTGCTCACCAAACCCTCTTGGTGAGCACGTCACACCCAAGATTTACTCTAATTATAATTATATAATACTGTCAGTAAGTAGAAAATCATAATAGAATTTATTTTCCAAGAAGAGATCTGATTAGCATTATTGATAATTTTCTAAAATATACATCATTGTAATTAAAACCATTTCAAGGTTATCAGTCAAAAATTACCATCAATAAAATTATACAATCTTTATAATAAAAATAGTTTTAGGGGTATCGGTGAATAAACTCTCAGGGTCTTCGGTGAAAATTTGCCATCTAATAAACTAATATATGCAAATTGAAACTTTTGTTGCCCGTCGGTACATTAGTATAAAAACAACTGAGTTTAAGATTAAATTATCATTTAATAAACTTCAAATAGTTGTGATTATCAACATAATATAAAGTTTTAAGATATAATTATCATTCGAAAAATAATTGAAACTATGCAATTTTCGGAAACTACTGATCATTGAAATAATTATTAATTTTCACTGATTATCAAGAGACTATCAATTAATATATTTGATAGTACATTCTAATAAATAAATAACTTCAGAAAATTTTGTCAAGTTGCTATGATCTATAGATTACATCAGAAAATAATTTATAGGAGATCCTAAATTTTCAGAAATTATAACCTCAGAAATTCTTATGAAATAAAACAAATACAATATAAAGATAAACAAAAAATATAACTTAGAAAAATCTTATCATCAAATGAACGAACATAAGAGGCCGTCTAATAACTTAGTAATAATTGAACATTTAAATTGATTCCGAATCAAATAAGACATCTAACGTTTGTTCTCTTTTTCTCTCTTAGTCTCATGTGGAAATTATATAACGGAGGGGCAAATAAAAATATAGCGGACAGAGTACTTATTTATAAAGGGAGAATACAAACGAATGGGCGCTATTTATGGTTATAAGGCAGTTATTTTTCTTTTGAATGAGTTTTGAATTTAATTTGAGAGTTATCACAGCGTCTGTGCGCTAAATCGATTTATTTGAAAATAATTCACTAGTGGAAAAAGTACTATTAGTGTCGGTTATAAAGGCATATTAGTGTCGGACATAGGGGCGACACTGATCCAGGCGACACAAATTCCGGGACTAATCAGTGTCGGTTATACAACCGATACAGAATCCAACAATTAGTATCGGTTATTAACTCAGAACCGATACTAAATATATTTTTGTATCGGTTATTAAGTCAAAACCGATACTAATATTTTTGTATCGGTTATTAAGTCAGAATCGACACTAAGTTTTATTTTTTGTATCGGTTATTACGTAAGAACCGACACTAATTTTTGTTTTTGTATCGGGTATTGATTAAGAGCCGACACTAATTTGTTTTTTGTGTCGGTTTTTCATTTGTCAACCGATACTAAAAGAATCCAAGCCCATTAATCATTTATAGAATCATTTATATAAATCCAAGCCCATCAATTATAATAGAATTCATCAATTCTAATAGAATTCATACGAGAACATAGCAATTAATTTATTACAAACACATTTAAATATAAAAATCCATACAAAATAACAAAAATTCACATAATTTCATACAAATTCATACAACCAAATTTACACATAGTTAATATTACAAACATTCTAGCCAACATGCCAACAACCAAACAAACTTTCATAACATAGCAATTAATTTAGAAGTTCATACAAACTTTCAACCCTAAACATATTGAGGTTGATATTCATTTTATTCGTGACTTGGTAGCTTCTCGTCGCCTCTTTGTTCGCTTTGTCTTCTCAAGACCGGCTAGGCGATGCCCTCACGAAAAGCCTTGGCACTACTCGATTTACTAGCTTACGCACCAAGCTCTGTGTTCTTTCATCTACACAGGACTTGAGGGGGGGTGATAGAGATAACACAGCTTTGACCAAAGTCAAAGGTTGTTAGCAGACTGTTAGCAATTCTGTTAGACAAAACTGTTAAGAAAGGTTGTTAGAATAGATTGTTAGCTTAATCTGTTAAGCATTGTTTAGCTGATTCATTAAGGCTATATAAAGCCCACTCTGTAAATGTATTGCATATGAAAATCAATATAAAAAGAATATACCTTTCTCTCTTCTACTGTTCTTTAACATTTATCAGGTTTTCATTGACACCCCTAGAGAGAATACAATCTGTCGGGAGATGGGATTGGTTTGAAAATTTTGATCAATTAAAATAAAATAAAATAAATAGATAAAAGAAAGTGATTGGTGCATATAGCGTGTGGCATAATTCTGAAATATATGTTTTTCTCAAATTTTTATTTTCCCCTAAAATGTCGATTAATAAATTATTGTTAAAAGTTTAGATTCAGTTCCTCATTTAGAATTTTCCTAGGTTGTTTCCGGCATGTTATTCATCTCACTAGTGGAAAAAGTACTATTAGTGTCGGTTATAAAGGCATATTAGTGTCGGACATACGGGCGACACTGATCCAGGCGACACAAATTCCGGGACTAATCAGTGTCGGTTATACAACCGATACAGAATCCAACAATTAGTATCGGTTATCAAGTGGAACCGATACAAAGTTAGAATTTCCGATCCAAAAAAAAAAATTTATAACTTATTTGTATCGGTTATTAACTCAGAACCGATACTAAATATATTTTTGTATCGGTTATTAAGTCAAAACCGATACTAATATTTTTGTATCGGTTATTAAATCGAATCGACACTAAGTTTTATTTTTTGTATCGGTTATTACGTAAGAACCGACACTAATTTTTGTTTTTGTATCGGGCATTGATTAAGAGCCGACACTAATTTGTTTTTTGTGTCGGTTTTTCATTTGTCAACCGATACTAAAAGAATCCAAGCCCATTAATCATTTATAGAATCATTTATATAAATCCAAGCCCATCAATTATAATAGAATTCATCAATTCTAATAGAATTCATACGAGAACATAGCAATTAATTTATTACAAACACATTTAAATATAAAAATCCATACAAAATAACAAAAATTCACATAATTTCATACAAATTCATACAACCAAATTTACACATAGTTAATATTACAAACATTCTAGCCAACATGCCAACAACCAAACAAACTTTCATAACATAGCAATTAATTTAGAAGTTCATACAAACTTTCAAGTCAACATGCCAAGTTGGCAACGGTCAAACAAAGTTTCATAACATAGTAATTAATTAGAATCAACCAACATGCAACATGCCAAGTTGCCAACATCCAAGCCCAAAAAGAACCCCAACAGCTAAGCAAAAAAAAAAAAAAACAGAAGTACCTCTATGTAAAAGCTAGCTTAGATAGTAGACACTAGACACAATATGCCATGAGAACCACCAAAACAACAAAAACATCTGCAGAAAAGCATGAATTGCTGACAATAGTTACAAATCAGTTTCACAAGTAATCAACGAGTGATAAAGACCTAAGAATTGCAATTTTAGTCTGTATATCACCCACATAGTAATCAACAGCATGAACTACTGAGGGCTGTCATATACTCTATTTTTTTTTATCAGTACCATTTCTTCTAGGATAATTAGTTGGGTTTATTTGCATAAATAAAAAAAGAGCATACATGCGTAACATGCCTTTGTAATAATAGACATCAAATCCAAGCATTGCAGTTATAGCAGCCTCTATAATGAACAGCCATTGTTATCTTAACTGCTCAAGCAAAAAGAATACTTTTTATTGCCAAAATGCTATTCAATAGTTGAATCACTAAAAGATGGGTATATAAGAAGTAAAAAGATACCTATTTCTTTAAGAAGCACTGGTCGATTATATACACCAAGCAAAGAAGTATTGGTATGCACTTTGTTTTACTGGTGGCTCGTAACAGATGACTGAAGACAAAAAGTGATACTGGTACATGCTGGTACAAAACAGAAATTGACAATGAAAATACTTGGACCTTGTAGTATGAGGAATAAAAGTGAGAATCCAACAAAGTACAAAGACCGAATCCAACAATTAACAATGATAATACTTAGACCTTGTAGTCTGTATGAAGAAAATACTTAGATCTCGTAGTCACATTTAAGAAATTGACAATGAAAATACAAAGTCGAATCAAACAATTAACAATAAATTAAGAACATACAATATATTATTTTATCCAAAATTGTACAAGTGAGAATAAAATAGTTACCTATATCAGTTCCATGTCAACTATGTTCTTTTTCTTGTCCTTCTCTGACAAAGGAATGCAGAAAAAAAATATAATACATAACTAAAGACAACATCAAAATTAAGGAAGAAAATTTCACCTTTTGGCCTTCTCCAGTTGCAATTTGAGCTCCTGAATCCTTCTTGCATGAAGCAAATTTCTAGTTAACAACTCGTTAATCTGTAAATAAAATTAAAATGTTTTTAAGCAACATTTCAGCAGATATATAATGGGGGAAAAATGCTTACAGTAGAGTCTCTTCCAGCCAAGGCGAGCTAGAGCGATTCCTCCCACCTCACTTCCAGCCAACACCCGAGCTCTGCACACGATCAACAAAGACTGCCCTTCCTCGATCTAGAAAAGGTAAAACTTGAATTTCATTGACCTTGAACAAAGAAGGACGAAATCAAACCTCGATCTGAGAGGAAGGCGCGTCTCAAGACTTGAGAAAGAGGCTGACAGCAACGGAGACGCCACCACCTTCACCGGCGATTCCAACAGACTCCACCGCTTGCGCCGCCCCACCAAGAGACTCCTCCGAGAAACAGTTTTCCATTGCCGGAGGCGAGAGAGAGAGATGAGTCGGATCGCTGCATAGAGGGTTTTATGAGGCGAGAGAGGGAACCCTAGAGAGACGCGAAATGAGGAAATGAAAATGAGGAAAGAGTCGAAGCTCTCTCTGAGAGAGGAAATGAAAATGAGGAGCAAACCCTAGGCGGAGGAATTTGAGCCGCGAAATGTAAATGCAAAGCGGGAATGAAAAAGAGAATTCGGGAAAAAAAAAGCGTTGCTAATACAGTATTTTTTGTATCAGCTGATCAGCTCTGGTTAGAAGCCGATACCATTATTATTCTGTGTCGGTCCTTTACAAAGAACCGATACAAAAATGTTATTATTTGTATCAGTTCTTTGTAAAGAACCGATACAAATTATTTGTATCGGCTGTTACGCTAAGAACCGATACAAAAATGGTAGTATTTGTGTCGGTTCTGTATTAGGAACCGACACAAAAAGTCTGTATCGGTTAAGTAGCGGAGAACCGATACAAATTTGTCCCATTTTGTGTCGCAGTTTTATTAGAACCGATACTAAATTTATTTTGTATCGTTTTTTTATTATTAACCGATACAGAATGTATTTTGTATCGCTTGTTTCAAAGAACCGATACTATTAGGGCGACACTGAAAGTGTATTTTCCACTAGTGATTGACAGATTATACATATACATGCTTCCTTATACGAATAAAAATATTAATACATGCAAAATGCTTAGTTTGCTTTCTCGTTAAATTAAGTTATTTAAATAATGGAAAAAGAAATTTTACTAAATTAATTTCATTATATCTGAATATATATATTATTTCCATTATGTGGTATTACATCTTCAAATAACCTATTTCATCTGTATATTTATTTAATTATTAGTCTCACATCTATATTTTACAAAATGTTGCATTTTTCTCCTCTTAAAAAGATTTCGTCCTATAAATCAAAATAATAATAATATATTAGTATTATTTTTTTTAAATTGTGTAAACGAATATTAAATAGATAGCTAAAATATCGTATAGTTATTTTATTAAAGGACATTCCGTATATTTGTTTAGTCATTTATATTATATCTATACTTTCATGAAATGTTAAATTAAAAAGGATTTTTACTACCGTTTGTGACAAGTGTTATAGTGCTCATAAATATAATTTGGATTTAACCAATTTCAAGAGAAGTACACAAATGAGATTTTTCTCAAATGCCAAGAATAGTTTACACTTTGTATGAATTTATCATGCACATTTATGTGCAAGTGTCTCGTCCTTTTAAATACAGTTAAATTGGATTTTTATCGTGCAAGCATCGTGTATAGTCGGATTTTTTTTTCACCACTCAGAAAATTCGTTTTAAATTAAAAACCACTCATTGTCACTTTCCTACAAAAATACCACTCCCGCACAACCCTTGTGCGCACCCGAAAACACGGATCCACACAACTCTTGTGCGCACCCGACCGAACTGGATCCGCAAAGCCTTGTTCGGTCACCCAATCCCGACAAGACTGGATCCGCACAACCCTTGTGCGCACCCGATCCCGCCAAAACTGGATCAGCGCAACCCTTATGCGCACCCGATCTGGATCCGCGCAGTGCTTGTGCGCACCCACGGGTTCGCACAGCTATTTGACGCACCCAAAAAAAAATATAAAAAAGAGATTTTTGGAAACTATGTTCATTCCACAACACTGCGAAGGAGCAGAGAGCATAAGCGACAACAGAGACGTAAACTTTAGTTCTTTATTTTTTTAAATTATTTATTTTACATTATTTTTAAAATTAACATTAAATTTATTAATTGATAGGTTTGTTCATTGGAATTGCTTGTTATTTTGGTAGTGAAGTTGTAAACGGGCTAAATAGTGCTTATTGCAGTACTCAACCTTCAAAAATGTTTAATATCATGCCAGATTTAGATTTTAGAGGTATAACTAGAGAACTGTACCAGCAAGTTGGTATTTATCCGAATTATTATGAGCTGGTAATTTCCGCAAGGATCAATATTGGTCAAGGCAACCAAACCTGGTTCCAACAGCTACCAGTACAAGATGATAATAACTGGAGGTTGTATACCCAAATGACAATGAATTTGACCACTCCTTTCAAGTTCCTAGAGTTATATGTTGTAGCTAACCCTAGACAGAACCCCAGACGTAAACCAAAACAAAACACCAGAACTATACCGCAAATGACCAAGGGTCGGGTTCGTGAGCAATCTGTGACGGGTCCTGTTCGGGCCCTAACTTTAGGGAGTGCTAGTCGGTCCTCATCTGCAGGGGCTGGACCTAGTCGTTCCCAACCTGACCGGGAACGTCCTCGGGTTCCATCTACTAGTTCTAGCCGGGCCGAAACTGATGGGAATCGATCTCCAACCTCGGAACCGCTTTATTATGCTGAAAATACAGATGAAGATCCTGAAGAGCGGGAGGCAGAGGAAAATTGGGATGCTAGTGACGGCGGTGGGGCAACTGATTTTAGTGATGTGGATACAAATTTTTCTGTACTTGGTAGACGACAGTGACAGGTGTCGGGTGGTGCATCAGGACACCCGTTCGAGCAATTTCATGACACATCGGGGTTTGAAGAAGCTGACATCTCTTTTTTTGCAACTTCTAAGGTGTGTTTCATTTTTAATTAATTAAAAAAACATTTATTTATATTCGTTAATTTTTTAAATAGGGTGAAAAACAACATGAATTGTATCAGGGATGACGTACTTCAGCAAAGAGCAAATGCAAGAAAAAATTTACCGTTGGCATATAAAGAAAAATATCGAGGTGAATTAGACACACAGTGACACAAAAAGGTTGAGGTATAAGTGCAAGAGCGACCGTTGCCAGTGGAGGATGGCTGTGAGAGCTACAGGTTTTGGTAATGACTGGGCGATCACGAAATATAAGGGACCTCACACATGCCACGCTGATGTATCAAGGTTAGATCATGCACAGTTGACGTCCGCAATGGTCACCAACTGCATAAAGTTGTTATTACGAAAAAATGCTGATATTAGTATTAGCACCTTCAGCGATCTCGTTGCTGAAATGTACGAGGGCATCGTGTCTAAGTATAACAAATTGTGGTGTGGTAGGGAGTTAGCCATTGCTCGGTCATTTGGTAGTTGGGAGGGGTCTTACGGGCTTCTTATCCCTTTGTTGGATGCAATCAAAAGGGCAAATCCGGGAACCCAATATAAATTAGTTTCAAAGCGAACCAAAAGAGATGGGTACCAGTATTTCATGAGATTAGCATGGGCTTGGGGGGCCATGTATTGAAGCAGCAAGTCACCTTAGACCAGTCATCAGCATCGATGCTTGTTTCCTATCAGGTAGATACAATGTAAATTGTTGATTGTAACTGGATATGATGCGGAGAACCAGTTAATCCCGCTAGCATTTGGGCTGGTAGAGACTGAGTATTTTGATAATTGGGGGTGGTTTATGAAGTGGGTGAGGCAGGTTGTAATTGATCCAAATAGATTTATGTGTGTCATATCTAACTGGGCCATGGGCATAAAAAAGGTGTCCATACAGGATGATCTGGGTTGGTCTGAGGAGAACGGGGAGTGTGTTCATCGGTACTTCTCTCAACATGTGTTTGAGAATTTTGGTAAACACTTCAAGGATAAAGTTGCTGCCAATTTTTTCAAAATCTTGGTGAAAAAGAAGAAACCAAGAAGAATGGTAGAAGGCCTCGATGCAATCGGAAAGAGAAATCCCGAATGGGTGAAATACTTAGATACATGTGGAAAGTACAATCCTGATGACGAGGCAGAACTGTCTAAGCCATGGAAAGTGTATCAAGCTATGGATAACGGGGCTCATTGGAAAATTATGACTAGCAACGGTTCTGAATCGCTCAACAATGTCTTCAAAACATCCCGAAGGTTTGTATTTTATAATCAAAGAAAATTTTATTATTTATTGACGGTTTTATGTTTCTTAATTTAATAGTATGTTGTAATTTTTGCAGGTTACCAGTTGCCGCAATTGTTGAGGAGACGTTTGCCAAGTGTGTCGACTGGTTTGTTGAAATAAGAGAGCGTGCGGTGGAATTACAATTGCAAGGTCAACTCTTTTCCACTCGCGTCCATGAAAAGATGGATAAGCACATTCGCAAGATCCAAAAAATGAGTGCGATCACATTTGGCCGTAACGAGTGGCAGGTGATGTCCCATGGTGAGAAAATCGCATATGACATGCAAAGAGATAACTTGTCACAAATGGAGCGAGACGCCACATACAGAGTCGTACTTCAGGACAACAATCGCATGGAATGCACCTGCCAAAAGCCGCAGTTAAGTGGAATACCATATGTTCATGTTATGTCTGTGTGTCGTTTAAGGTACCAATCTCTGATGATAATTTCATAACCATTGTATAATAATTTGATAAGACTGACATAATTTGTGTAAAAATGTAGAAACTTCGATCCAAATGTTTTCGTAAATTACTACTACAACATTGATCAATTAATCGCCACATGGAGTGGTCAATTCCACGTGTATGATAATCAAAGTGATTGGCCAGCGCACGAAGGCCCGATCTTAGTTCCGGAGCAGAGAATGATTAAATTGGGCAGGAGCCGACATAATTAGATCCGAATGTGGATGGATATACTGGAAGGAAGACCAGTAGGTAACCAGCCCAACAGAGAAACCCTGGAAAGGAATGCGAGAACGAGAAGGAATGCACGGGGTAATACTCAATAAGGATGTTTGATTGTGATATTTGTATTATGTATGATGTTTGTATGTTGTATTAGTTATTAGCTAAATAAAATAAGTCTCAAACACGAAATAACAACATAAAATATGCATAACAGTCCCAAAAAAATATGCATAACAATCACAAACATAAAATCTAAATAAAAGTTCCAACACAAAATAATTACTTGTACTATTGGGCTGAGGCGCGGACCCGGGTGGGGTAAAATCGGGTGCGCAAGGGGGTCTTATAGCGCCAGGGGGGGGGGGGTGCGCACAACCCTTGTGCGGATCCGATCCGTGCGCCAAATTGCTGCGCGCACCCGGTGCGCGAATTCTTCCGTGGACCCGACTTCAGGTGTGCCAAACCCTTGTACGTGCCCGTTTTTTGGGTGTGCGCAATCCTTGTGCTGGGGTGGTGTTTTTGTAGGAATCTGCCAATGGGTTGTTTTTAATTTAAAACGAATTTTTTGAGTGAGCATTAAAAATTTAACGAGCAAGGATATATTGGATATTAAAATTTATATATTTTCTGAGCCCTCAAAATTAGAATAGATATCCTCAATACCCACGATGGAAAAGTTGGAGTGTGCCTTGCTGGACTAAATGACTCCATGGAAAATTTCTCTCGTGGAAAAATTTCTCTTGTGGAAAATAAGGGAATAAAGATAGCGACATGTTACATTGACTGGGAAAATTGACAGATAGATAGTAGCATATTTGTTTCCAATTGACGGGGAAGTTATACTATTCAAAACTATCCAAACCGGCTATTAAATAGCCGGTTTCTGTGAAAAATTAGTTTTTTTTTTATATTTTTAAACATCTGGACTAGATTTTGAGTAATTTGCAAGTATCAAATTCGCTCTGAATATTTGAAATATAATTTTGATGTATATGTTACGAATCGTTTGAAATTCTCATTTTAAAGATGATTAAGTAACAACATTTGTTGATTGATTTATTACAATTTGGTATTTTTCAACTAAATTTATTATGATTTTAACGAGAGGTTTATATTTTTGACATTTATAAGTATGATATAGTCATGACATAAGAGAAAGACGATATGTAAACATAGAGTATGAAATATAAATAAATAAACAGAGATAATACATGGAATAAGATCATCACAATCGCAATAAAATTATTACATCACAATCACAAAAAGTACTGTATAAATTGTTGGTAATAAAATGTACATCATAATTGAAAAATAATTATTACAGACATTGAAATACTACTACTTCTCAGAACCAATACGGAAGGTACAAGGAATAAAATCATCGTCTGAGTCTGGTTCAGTCGCAATAGACGAATAGACAGTCTTATCTGTATTTTTCTTTCTTTTCATTATTGTCATTGACTTGAATTGATCTACGGTATGCTAAATCTCTTTTACAGATACTGTCATTTCTAGTACAATTACTAAACAACGGCTGAGATTTCTCTTTTCCACCACCAGACGATTGATTTGGTGTGTTTTTGCTCATCGTTCTCGCCTAAAAATACCAACATCATAAACCAAATAAATAAAATGAAGTTCACACAAATTACAAATTCATATAATAAGTTCTCAAAACATACAAAATAATAGTTCACAGTCACTCTTATGTTCAACTATTTTTCTTGAAACGAAATCCCTTGAACATATGAGACCCAAATGATGGCTTCTTTGATGCCTTTGCTTGCGTACCAGATGGCACTGCCTGGCCACTAGATACCCTTGTCTGCCTAAAAGACGAGCTCCTTGTTTGTTGTACAGGAGCACTACTTGGCTCTACCTGCGCTCCAGATGGTGCTGTTTGGCTAACAGATGCCCTTTCTATTATGAGAGATGATCGCCTTAGTTGCTCTACATGCGCACCAAATGGATCTACTGCCGTCCTAGACGACCCTGGCTGGCTAAAAGATGCTCTTGGCAGCCTGCGAGATGACCTCCTTGGTTGGGTAACAGACGGCTCTACATTGATACCAATGGCCTCTTCTGGCACTGAGAAAACCTCTCCTCTTGTCTCGGCATACATAATGGATGCATCCAAGAAACTTGTAGCTGTGCTACGCCTTAACCCTAGATGACCCCCCTGAACCTGTAATAATTCGCTTATTTTCTTCCGTAGTTGCTGCATTTATTACCTTTGTATTTCATATATGTGTCAGTTAAATCATGAAATTGTAATGATATATAAGATTTTGTGAGTGTTACGTACCTCTCCTACGTCGGTCGGTAGTTGAACAGCGAGCAGTATGCCCCTTTGGGCGACCTCTCAACTCATCCATGGTCATGACCAGTCGGGTGTGTTTTCTTCTGCCCTTTCTAATCCATTTCTTGTTAGGTATCATTCTAGGTCCATCGTAAAATGGCCATTCATCTGCATTTCCATAAGGGTGAAACAAACCATTCCAAGTACTGAGAAGATAGTTGACACTATACCAATCAGCAATAAACTTGTTCTCGTCCCAATTTCGTTCTCGACAAATTGCTAACACATGAACACACGGAATAGATGTTAATTGGATACCTCTGCATGTGCACTCCATATTTCGACCGGGTCCACGAATCACAGTGTACTAGAACTCCCTATGAATAATGTCCATGGTGCCATCAGGGCGCTTGTAGACTGGAACAAACTCATTAGGAGAGGAGACTTGGTAACTTCCTTCACCCTGCGTATACGGGACCAAAGTCATCCTTGTAGCTTTCTCCCATCTTTTTCTGAGCTTTTTTTCCACCCGTTCAGACCATTGCTTAATCGCATCGGCTAGTGCCATGGCTCGGGCCCGCCTCTGTACGAACCAGGCATTGCATTTGTAAAACGTTTCCTCAATAATCATAGCTACGAGCAGTCTCCGGCTCTTCTGGAATACATGGTTCAATGACTCGGACCCGTTTGTTGTCATGATTCCGAACCGGAAACCTCCATCAACTATCTGGAAGATTTTCTCATAATTAGACAGCTCCATCGAGTCATTAGGATCTTTCTTGCCATATTTTCTCAAATAAGCATTGCACTTTAGATTTAGTTGCACAACATTAGGTAGGTGTGTACAACATTATTCAAGAAATGCACTATAAATTATTAAAGAATTATGTAAGAAAATTTATAAAATATACTTACTACAGCGAATTCTTCGAACATCTTCTTCTTGGCTCCTCGTCTGAACCTCTGGCCATACCACTTTTCTCCTCCACAATTCTAGATCAGATTGGCTGCAATATGCTGTGTACAGAATCTGTGCTTAAAAAGTTCTTCCGACCATCCATATTCTGGGGTAAGCGCAGCTCTAATTCCTAAGTGTTGATCCGATATAACGCATACAAACGTGTTAACTGCAATCACTTCCTTCCGTAGCCACTGAAAAGAAAAACTCCATGTTGGACTAGACTCCTTCTCCACAATTGCAAATGCCAGAGGCATCAACTAGTTCTCGGCGTCATATGCGCAAGCTACCAAAAGCCTCCCTTCATAATGCCCAGACATGAAACATGTATCTATACTGATCACTGGTCTCAGGTATCGAAATGCTGCAATACATGTACCAAATGCCCAGGCTACTGCAACGAAGTGTTCAACACCTTGCATAACTGCACCTGTCCTTTCTCGGATTGGATTGGTCAGAAACTGGTACTTTGAGCCGAAATTCTTATTGCATATACCTGTTAGTAATTTTGGTAATAACCTGTATGAACCCTCCCAACTCCCGAATTGTCGTGCTATTGCAAGCTCATGACCTCTCCATAATCGGTTGTATCTCGGTTCACAGTTGTAGTATTTAACCCTCACACAGTTTGTGACTGATTGGATGCTCATAGCCGGGTCATTTTTAATAGAATCCTCAATGATATCAGCAATAATGGACGCTGTAAGCATTGCATTGTCTGTCCTTATGTAATCAGTCCTGCATATGTAAGGATGGTCTTGCTGTGTGATAACCCATGCATCCCCCTCACTCGTTACATGAGCTCTGAGTTTAAAACTGCACCCTTGAGCCTTACAAACCACAACCATTCGACTCGTGTCACTTTTTTCCTTTAAACCTCCTGATTCTTATCAACGTGGTACTCGTTTATCTTCTTATTCAGCTCAGCTTTATTTCTAAAATATAGCCCGGCTGCCAGCTCACTACTGTACTCTATCCGGGCACCGAAAGATCCAATATCAGCTTCTTGAAAGTCAGATGTATCATTGAAGCACTCGAACGGGTGCGTGCTGGCCCGGCCATTGAATGGGGTTGATACGAACTGATCCTTCTCCACCCCCAAAGCACCATCTTCATGTAAACCCTCCAAGTGGTCTGAATTCCATTCTCCTTCATATTCATCTGCCGTTTCCTGTGTATATTCTGGAATTTCATTCATGTTTTCAATATCCGACCCGGCACGCTCATCTACTGCTACTGGTAACGGTCTGGGGTGAGGTGGTGATCTTCTTAGTGGTGATTGAGGTAGTGGCAATGGAATTGTGTTATTGATTGGTGGTTCGAGGGTTGGCTTGAAATATGGACCAACGAGGGTGTATGGTTCGGCATATGCAGTAATGGGGTTGTATTGTTCCATATCTGGTGCTGAATGTGGTTGGAAACTTGGACCAACTGCAGTGTATGGGTCCATAACTGGTGTTGGGTGTGGTTGGAAACTTGGACCAGCGGTGGTGTATTGTTCTATGACTCGTTCTTGTCCATAGTTTGGCACCACCGAATTTTGTCCCGAACTACTCCCACCTTCGTCTTTTTTTATTCTCTTCACGTACAGTTCCATAAAAGAAAACCTCTGCTCCTTAAACTCGTTGCACAATTGACTCCAAAAAGGATCATTATCTAAAGGAACTTGGATATACATTGGTCCGTTCATGGCTCAGGTTGACAGCTTTAAGTCACACTGATTCGGGTTAAAACCCACACAATCATAAATTTGAGACTTTAAGCTCGAAAGTGAGGTACCATCTTGAACCATAAAATAATGCAATTACGGTTTAGAGTAATAAACTCCTTCTGGATCTTGCAAAAACTTTCTATTATAATGTAATGTAATAAACAACGCCATGACCAACAAATTACTTTGTGGTAAATGATAAACATCTATCAAGTAATCTATTTTTTATTCATAATCCACTAATAAATAATAATAATAAAAATAAAACGTTACTGTACAAAGTTTACTATAGATCATTACTGTACAAAGTTTAATGTAGGCACTTACTGTGGCAAAAACAATGTAGGAAATAACTTGCGCCACAAGTTATTTCAGTGAAATTTGAAAATCAACAAGTTGAAACTTATCCTTGCTAATGAAATAAAGAAACATATGGTGTTTGGTCTACTTGAAATAACTTGCGCCACATCCTTTTTCTGATACTGGGTTTCTTCTTTAACTTGATGATGCTATGGTAGATTTAAATTTAAAGATCACAGCAAACTCGCTGCAAGGATTTCTCTACTGACCATTATCAGAAGACAGTTGTCTTTTTTACCTTTAATTAGATTTTTCTAATTATTATTAGCAGTATAGATTTCTGTCATCAGACATTAACACTATCTCAAAACCCAAAACCCTAACATAATTCTCATTTCAATCCATAAATATATTATAAATGTTTCATTTTGTTCCACAATCACATACAAACATCACAACACCACACAAACAAAGGGAGTCAGCGCATAATAACAGATCAAATAAATTATAATAAAAAATTAAAATTTACTGGAAACAAGTCGAGAGAAAGTTGGCCACTGCATGTCTTCTCCCTCCTCCCTTCTCTGCCGACCATAGGGTCCTTCGTGGCTCAACTATTTAAGTGCACTTGCAGAACTCTTAACTGAAGTTTACATAACTAATGATTATGAGAAGCTTTGGATTTTGTAATATCAATGGGACGGGAAAAAATATACGGTGTTTTTGGATTGCCAGTTTTTGTTAGAAGTTGTGATCAATGATAAGTAGTGTTATGTTAGACTTTTTTACGTTTGCTTTGATTTGTAATAAATGTTATGTTTGGTGGACAATATGTATATTTCTTTTATTTGCAATTCATTTTGTTTATGTTCTTATGAATTATTATAGTGATAATATTTATGTTTCATTGTCAGACAAAATAATTGGTGTGTTTTGAGGTTAGATGTTACACAGAATAAGAGTTTTACAATAAGGTTTTTGGAATTCGAAAAATAAAATTGTAGTTTTTGGCTGCAGCACATTAGAAAAGATAAAAGATCACAATTTACAATTTAGTTTACATACTTCAAAGCTTGAGTTTACAGTGTTATGTGGTAAGGTTCACATAATTCAAAACAATTGGATATAGATCTGGATGAAATTAAAAAAAAAAATTGGAAAAAAATATAAATAAATTAAAATTAAATTTCTTTTACCGGGTTACAGTATTAACCGAAACAGTTTATAGAGTTATTGGATAAGATATACAGAATTATATAATAAAATTTATAGAATTCAAAATAATTAAAAGAAGTACCTAGATGTAAAATAATTTGAATTTTCTTTACCAGTTTACAATAGCACAAGGAAACAATATACAGAGTTATGTGAAAAAGTTTACATAATTCAAAACAATTGGAAGTAGTATCTAGATTCAAATTTAAAAAATGAAATAAAAATTTAAAAAAAATGAAAATTTAAAAATTTATTAGCAGTTTATAGTATTTAACAAAATTGTCTACAAAGTTATATGACAAGCTTTTACATAATTCAAAACAATTGTAAGTTGCATATACATGCAAATTTAAAAAAAAAATGAAAAATGAAATAAAATTTGAATTTTTTTACCAGTTTACAGTATTCAATGAAACTATCTATAGAGTTATGAGATATGATTTAAATAATTCTAAATAATTGGAAGTATTATCTAGAAGCAGATTTGAACAAAAAAATGAAATTAAAATTTGAAAAAACATTACTAGTACCAGTAGACGAATTTTATTGTTGTCCCAGTTGGTAACTAGTTTTGAAAATCTATTTGAGATCTTCTAAATGTGGTCCCAGTGGTTATGGTCAAAGGTCTAAAAGTGGTTCCGGTCAAATCAATTCAAGTTGTTAAAGTGGAGGTCTTTGGGGACCACAAAGTAATGAAAATTTATGTTTGCAGAATTTGTTGAATTGGTTTATAAGACTTACTATTGAAGTTTATATAATCTTGTGAATCCAGGTATAATATGGGAATTGGTAGCACGGGCTATTAGCAGCTTCCATAATTTTTTGTTCATATTGTCCAAAACTAAAATAATATCTATTATAGCAATTAATTACATAAGTCAAATAGTGTTGAATGCCTTGCTACATACTGCCAATTTATAACAGATTTGTGAAATTAGAAGACATTGTAATGACGGACCCATAGCACGTTAATTGTTGATTTTTAATTAGAAAGGGAAGAGGAGAAGAGAAGCATAGGGAGAGATAATATGGGTTTCTCTGAGTTTTGCATGAGAAGAGAAAAGAAGACTATATTCCCTGAAGTAACTCAAATTTTGAGTTTGAATCTAAACTGTTTGATCGGAATTCGCACTGATGTGGAATGATGGCGACGCTTTAATATTCGTTCAAGAGAAAGTCGGAGAGTCCGGGTCCAAACAAAAAATTTAAGGTATCATAGGATAAAAAGAAAAAAAAGGAGCAGTGGACTGGTGGTAGTGAATTGAAATGAGGTGCTGATATTTGGGGTTAAAATTTTCGGAGAGCAGTTTTAGCTTTTATGCAGTGCAAGAACTATCGATCAAAACAGTACTGCTGTACTGCAAAAGGATCGTGCGTTGCATGAATCCCAAATTGCTCTGTTAACAACTTCCCCCCAATGAGGTGCCCAATCTTTCGTGTCCGGATTCCAGTATATATAGTTTGGATCATGACTGGTTGATTCCGCTCAAGTCCTAACTCCCAACTATCATACTTTTGTGAAATTTAGTGAAGATATTTGAGAAATTATTCAGTTCCCTGAGGCTGGATCCCCCGACTAATCCCTAATGTGCAGTGAGTCGTAACACGTTAATAGATAGATTTTGTCGGGAAGGACGACCACTTGATGCATGCAAGGTGCTTGATGATATGTCTGAGAGAGGGGTTCATCTGAATTTGATCTTGTATAGCACTGTGGTTCATGGCCTTTGCACGTGTGGGGTTTTTCATAAATCTGAAGGTTACTTGGTTGAAAATGAAATGATGGATAGGGGGATGCTGCTGTAGGGTTTTGGCGAGGATGCTTGGTCTTGGAGTACGACCTCATGTGCAGACCTGGGTTTGGTTGTATGAAGTGTGTGCACAGATTATGGCAGAAGGCAAGAAATAAGATAAAATGATAAAATCTTAGAGTTGCTTAAGAACAGGTTTTTATTATGAGTATTGTACTTGGTTGTACAAAGTGTGTGCACAGATTATGGCAGAAGGCAAGAAATAAGATAAAATGATAAAATCTTAGAGTTGCTCAAGAACAGGCTTTTATTATGAATTTTGTACTTGGTTTCTTCAAATAGACAGTTCTAGTTACACAAAATCATTTATTTGTACTTTGTATTTGTCTGCTTGAATTTGTAATATAGGTATATTTGGAAACACCAAATCCCCTAGAGATTAATTATTACTTAATCAGTAATACAACTTGCCATTTGATAGCCTGGGTGTCGGTATTGCTACCAAAGGGACAGCCATCTTTATCACAATACCAAATTTCTCTGACAAATCTACCTCCTTGCCTTCTGGGAGCTTCCAATCAAATGAATGCACCATTGTGGCTAGCAAATGGCCTACCATTCTCTCAGCCATGGCAACACCTGCACAACTTCTCCTTCCTGATCCAAATGGTAGATAGTCAAAATCTTTGCCACTAAAATCCCTCTTAAATCCCTCTTGTAAAAATCTCTCTGGTTTGAACTCCAATGGATCTGCCCATTGCGAAGAATCCCTTTGAATTGCCCATACATTCACAAAAACTCTGGTACCTTCTGGTATGAGGTAGCCATCAATTGTACAAGGGGAGCTGGGACTGCGTGGAACAAGGAGCGGTAGTATAGGGTGAAGGCGAAGAGTTTCTTTAATGACACAAGAAAGGAATGGGAGTTGTTGTAAGTGGGATTCATGCACCAATTTGTCTTTTCCCACGACTTGGGTAAGTTCGTTCTGTAGTTTTTGGAGTATGTTGGGCTTTTTAATAATCTCAGCCATGGCACACTCAACCGTGGATGATGTGGTATCTGTTCCTCCCGTAACCATGTCCTGTTATACAAGGTTGTTATTTCTGAGAATGTTGTTGTATAAAGATCAGTTTTGCAGTTTGTGGTAACATGGAATCTCCCTAGAATTTATTTAAATAAGTAATAAAGTTCTTGAGGACATCAAAACTATTAACAATTCCATACTAACTCTCTTATATTTCTAATGTTGTACTTGTGTATGGTATTATTCTGAAAGGTAGTAATACGTCAAACTCCTTTTTGACCATGAAAAGGAAATGGAAAAGCAAAGTATTAGTGGAGCAACCTTGCTAATTCCAATTTGGACCTCCAAGAAGGAATTGCAAATTTTGCATAAAATTATTGACGGTACATACCATGAGCAAGGCCTTAATATGAGTCATAGTGAAGGGGTTTTGGCTGTCTCTGCCTTCTCTCTCCTTCTTTAGCATGAACCCCAGGAGGTCATCGGCACTTTGCCCTTCCCCACTACATTTCTTCTCTATCATTCTCTCAAAAATGATGTCGAATCTCCCCCTTAACACTTCCATCTTGCTCTGAATCCCTTGCAAATCAAATTGTGCCAAGGCTGGGAAGAAGTCTGACACATTGGGCTGGCCAAACAGGTCGCTTATGTCATCATTAACCTTTTTAAAATCTTTGCCAACCAATTCTCTCTCCTTCTCCACTTGAAGTGTGCGGCCCCATATTGTGCTTGTTACTATATTCATCGCAGTTAGAGACATTTCAGCACCAATGTCGACCAGGGTACCACATTTTTCATGGATACGACGTATGGTAGACCAAATTTCCTGCTGCCGGAGGTCTGAGACTTTGTTAAGACTGGAGGGAGACAACACCTGTCATGCCATTATGCTGGTTGGTTAGTGTATGCCAAGTGGATGAATGTTGTATGTTGGTCCATTAGCTAAGGATTGGCACATTGGGTTTAACTAACCCTATCATGCCAATCGATTGTATCTAGTTTAGTTTTGTTTTTGGTTTATTTACAGTGAATGGATGAATTGAAACATAGCTTAACTGAGCTTGGAACTTGATGTTCTGGTTGAAATGATTTAAGAGCTCATTACATCTAAGCCAACTAAGCTTGGTGAACCTATATGCTCGTGAACAGCACAACACAAGGTGCTTCAATTTCAAATTCCATCTGTTGTGGTTCTGTTTATTTTTGACAAGTCTGATCCGAAGTTTAGTATTATTGTCCAAGAAAATGGTACGAAAAATGGTCAGGATGGATTGATAATCATACTGGTAAGTACTGAACTACGTCTGATGTTTCTTGGCTTTATTTATTGTGTATTTAATTTTTTCATTAGTTTTGTTTCCATTTGTTAGCTAACTTATAATTCTAATGATACCTCGTGCACACCGACACGACGGAGCATGCGCCAGGTAGGTCCATTAGGAGAAAAGCCTATATCATTGCCACCATAAGAAAGAATGAAGGCGGCTGCAGGGACGTCTCGATTTGCGAATGTGTTGTCATGTTCCAGCAAGATGGCACGAGCCAGGGATGGGGAGGAAATAACAACCGTCAGCTTAGACCCAAGACGTAGGGAGAATATCGGCCCATATTTTTTGGACATATTGGTAAAGTATGTGTGAAGTGACCGATCGAGAAATGGAAGACTTCCAATGAGAGGGAGCCCTATTGGGCCTGGTGGCAGTGGTGGTGTTCTTCTTCTGCGATATAGGAGAATTGTTGTGCACAGCAAGAAAGTTGTTAGAAAGAATGTGTAGGGGAAAATAGTGGGTTCCATTATTGGATGAGGGAGCTGAGGGATTGCAAAGAAGTGAGAGTAAAATCTGTTGGAGATGATATATGATATGGTGCCAGGAATGCTTCTTTTATAACGGTTTCATGTCATGGTGACTAATTGCTCTTTTGTTACGGTATTGCATTGAATTCTTTTGTGCTACTTGCCATTTAGTGGTTGATTGTGACTTGTCTTTTTTATTAATGGTGATAGTTCATAATCTTGATTTGTTAGTTCTTATAATCACAATATTTGTTGACGAAAAAGCTATATATGTATGTTTATGCACTTTAAAATTATGGTTAGATTTCCGATTTTTTTTTCCTAGGCAGTTATTTGAGGTTTTTTTATCATCATTTTGTCTTGACATACTACGAATGACAATTACAGAATAGCTGTTCACATCTAAGTAAGTTTTTTTTTTTCTTTTTTTTTCGATTAAATATAGACCACTTATTAGGCGAATAGTGAACGCAGCTTGGTTTATGGACCATGGAAATTTAATTGTTTGGGTTCATATTCACTGGCAACAGGCTCGAGATCAGTGGATGTTATTATCATAATAAGAAAGAAAACATCTGAATCTTTCTAATGGCTCCATGTACGATAATGGTTTATGCTTGACTACTTATTTTAAAATATTAATTATGGATATTCAAAATTTAAATGAATTTTTTTTTTAATTTTAAATATATAGTTTAGCTTTATCATTAAATATTCAATATTTATTTGTAGCCTAGTAATTTGAGTTACAGATTATAACTGTGAAGATTTGAATTAAAATCCCACATACAAATTATTATGCATTTTTAAATTCAACCTTTTCTATCAAAATTTGCTAGTTCTGAATAATGTGAAAGTGTCCAAACAAAAATAAAATAAAATACAAGCAAAAATTATCATATACAAGCCATTAAGCCTATGTAGCGCTCCGTCTCTTTTCAACTTGACGACTGTTATACTTTTATTTTTTTATTTTCAACTTGACGACTTTTATTTTTTTATTTTTCAACTTTACGAATTTTATATTTTCATTGAGACCTGATACAGTAACTTGTCGATTTAAATTATTTTAATAATATTTTAAATATAATGTTTTTCCATTAAATTAAAAAAAAAATGTTTTTCCATCTGAACTCACTTACAAGCATACAATCATATCGTGTAGTATAATAAGGTTATCAATCCACTGAGATAGTGTATTAAGTTATAACAATTTTCACTAGTCTAGGTTAGATTAGTGGTTTATTATGGGTTTGATATGTTTTTAATGTAATTATTAAATTAAATTAAAACATAACCTAAGTTGTAGTAAGGTTTTAATGTGGTGGCGCTACAAGTGATCGATCGAATAATAGGGATTTTCTAGAGTTCAGGTTTTCCTATGAGACTAATACCAACATATCTGTTCAGGCTCTAGGCTTATGTAAAGAATCATTGGCATATAATAGACGGAACTATGTATACTTAAATAGACTAAAAAGAATTAAAGAGCAATAGGAATTCACACAAAATAGCATAAACAAAATATCAAAATATTATTAAAGGACTTATAGTGCAACTCCCACCTCAAAGATTCGAGGTTCAGCTCCTTATTTATAGTGTATAAACATGATACTAGCACATTATTAATAGTTTATATAATAATCTACAAAAAAGAAAAAATAACGCAACATCTCACACTCTAGCTAATTCATACACGGATTTTATTTTAATTGACCATGTGTGTATGTTTGAGTTCATTTTTGTGCACTCTACTCCTTGCTTTACATAACTGTTTATATATAATTCATCGGATCCATGTTTAATGTATCTTTTTATAGTAATCAGGAGAAATAGAGGGTAAAGGAGTGCATCTATTCAACTAGCAGCCCCCCAGTAGGAGTGTGAACGACACCTGAGGTTTTAGTGAATCTTCAATTGACTGGGAAGTTAGACTTTCACTTTGGCTTGGATTTCTGAAAACGACACCTGAGGTTTTAGTGAATTTGACTAGTATATATCATTGTGCTCAAATAATTATTGGAATATTTGATGAAATGCACTTACGTACGAAGCCACAGGTTGTTTGAAAAATATACAACATGTGGTTCAATTCTTATGTTTAAATATTTTAAAAAAGGGTTATTATAACATCTCCCACTTAAAAGTCCCCCATTAAGTCCCCACGAACTCCAGTTCGCACCGACAACTACTTTAAACTATAATTAACAGTTTAACGGATCAGTAGGACCCCCGAACTTCTTTGTGAACAAATTTGAATTATTTCCACTACTACAAAAAAACAGTTTGTACACGGATAAAAAATGAAGGAGCTACACAGATATGAAATCGTGTACAATGTTAGGGTGTAGGAATATGCAACCATTTACACACGAGTAATTACCCGTGTCGATTATAATAATCCTACAAGGATTATTCAATGGAATGCTGTATACAAAACCTCCCGCCACTACTACAAAAAACGCCTTCCTACACTGTACTTATACACGGATTTTCTCAATTTTACAAAAAAACGTGTATGAAATAAGATTTTTCCAGTGTTCTAGGAATCCTACACGAATATTAACTTAAAAATTAGTGTCCGTGTTGAAATTAATCTTTTATACACGGATATTTCATTAAATATCCGTGTAGGAATGTTGAGAGAGCTACACGGATTTTTATTACAAAATCCGTGTAGGAAGGGGTTATTGTACACGGATTATTGTTTAAATAACAGTATAGAAAGGCTAGAGAGCTACACGGATTTTTACTTAAAAAAAACGGTTCAGCAACCTTCCTACACGGATTTTTACTTAGGTCATGTGTAATTATTATTACTTATTTCTCTTTTAATTTTGTTTTCAGTTTTGTATGGTCTTGCGTATGCCTCACGAAAAGGGGCGTAACTTTTGATCCGTCCGTCGGATCGGGCTGAAATTTTGACAGGAGCTCCACAACCTCAAAACCAAGCTAACTTACTTTCCAGCCCGATCCGACCGTCGGATATTGATTTTTCGCGATCCGAGTCTTCCTTCATGGACTTTTGGACTTTTTGGACTTTTGGACATTTTTTTTGCAAAAGACTATTTATATTCAATCTGAAATATATAATTACTGACTAGCAAAACTGGAGGCCGGCTAACAAAAAATAAAAAAATAAAAAAATAAAAAATAAAAACAAATCAGCAAACCTTCCTACACGGATTTTTAAATAAAAATCCGTGTAGGAAACAATTCTACACGGATTTTTACTTAAAAATCCGTGTAGGAATGTTACTGAACCCGGTTTATTTATTTAATATTCTGTTGAGGAGAGCTACACGGATTTTAACTAAATATCCGTGTATGAATACTCTTCCTACACGGATTTTTAATAAAAAACCATGTAGGAGGAAGTTTCATACACGGTTTTTTTATTACAAAACCGTGTAGCTCTGAGTATTTCCACACGGCTATTTAGTAAAAAATCCGTGTAGGATTAGTATAACCGTACACGGATAAATACTGGACTTTCCTACACCCCAGTATTGCACACGTTTCCAAATCCGTGTAGCTCTCCAGTTAAAGTCCGTGTACAAACTATATTTTTTGTAGTAGTGCGCAGTACATCTCACCACAACGGAGCTACACAGATATTAACTAAATATCCGTGTAGAAATACTCTTTTAACACAGATATTTGGTTAATATCTGGGTAGCTCTCTTAACCTTCCTCCAAGGATATTAATTAAATAATCCGTGTTGGAAGATCCTCTGCGACCGGCCATGTGTGTATGTTTGAGTTCATTTTTGTGCACGCTACTCCTTGGATATAATAATGTACAAAAAAGAAAAAATAACGCAACATCTCACACTCCAGCTAATTCATACACGGATTTTATTTTAATTGACCATGTGTGTATGTTTGAGTTCATTTTTGTGCACTCTACTCCTTGCTTTACATAACTGTTTATATATAATTCATCGGATCCATGTTTAATGTATCTTTTTATAGTAATCAGGAGAAATAGAGGGTAAAGGAGTGCATCTATTCAACTAGCAGCCCCCCAGTAGGAGTGTGAACGACACCTGAGGTTTTAGTGAATCTTCAATTGACTGGGAAGTTAGACTTTCACTTTGGCTTGGATTTCTGAAAACGACACCTGAGGTTTTAGTGAATTTGACTAGTATATCATTGTGCTCAAATAATTATTGGAATATTTGATGAAATGCACTTACGTACGAAGCAACCGGTTGTTTGAAAAATATACAACATGTGGTTCAATTCTTATGTTTAAATATTTTAAAAAAGAGTTATTATAACATCTCCCACTTAAAAGTCCCCCATTTAGTCCGCACAAACTCCAGTTCGCACCGACAACTACTTTAAACTATAATTAACGGTTTAACGGATCAGTAGGACCCCCGAACTTCTTTGTGAACAAATTTGAATTATTTCCACTACTACAAAAAAACAGTTTGTACACGGATAAAAATGAAGGAGCTACACAGATATGAAATCGTGTACAATGTTAGGGTGTAGGAATATGCAACCATTTACACACGAGTAATTACCCGTGTCGATTATAATAATCCTACAAGGATTATTCAATGGAATGCTGTATACAAAACCTCCCGCAGTACATCTCACCACAACGGAGCTACACGGATATTAACTAAATATATGTGTAGAAATACTCTTTTAACACGGATATTTGGTTAATATCTGTGTAGCTCTCTTAACCTTCCTCCAAGGATATTAATTAAATAATCCATGTTGGAAGATCCTCTGCGACCGACCAAATCGATCACAGATGATAGGGGCACCGGTCGCAGTTCATAAAATCGGTCACAGAAGTGGTAAATCGGTCGCAGATCAAACGGTCGCAGTTGCTCCGTCACTGATGACCCTCATGATGACGTCACCGGTCACAGAAGAGTCTTCAGCGACCGATTATAATCCGTCCCTGATACCGTATGATGACGTGGCTGAAACTCATCAGAGACGGATTGATTGGTCGCTGATGAGTAAAAATCGGTCGCAGAAGTTTTTTTTTTTATATTTTCTGTTTTTTTTTTCCTTTTCACCAATTGGTACGAATTGTACCAAACGACAGAACCCATTCTTTTCATTTATTATTCCCAGGCCCATTCATGACGAATCGTATCAAACAATTAATTCAACAATTCAAATATAATAACGTAACAAGCAATTCAACAAATTCAAGAACAATTCACAAGCAATTCAACAAATTCAAGAACAATTCACAAGCAATTTAATTGGTACGTAACGCTACAAGAAATTCATAAATAATACATAATATAAAATATCTAAATACTCGGCGCTTTGATTGACTGGATGATGCTTCCTTCTCCTTTCCCTTTCTACTCGGTGCTTTGATTGGTTTCCCACAACTTTCCATGTCCAACCTTTAGTTCTTATGGTCAGGGGTAGACTCAATTTGGGTCATCAAATCTATTGTCCCCAAGATTATTTGTGTACAAGACTAAGTTTTATCAATGTCTTAAACACCCTTGAAGACAAGAGGGCTGTCACTACCTCCGCAAGATGTGGTTTCAAAAACACAAGTCATGTATAACTCACAAATATATATAATAAGAACTAAACATCAATTCAAAGCAATCATCATATAAGAAAACTAAGCCCCTAGAAGTTCATGATTCGCGACCTAAGCCCCTAGAAGATGGATTAGCCGCTCATGTTTGCAACAACAAAAGCATTCATAATGTAAAATTCAATTAACTAAGCAATTAAAACTAAGAAAATAACAGGGAAATAGAGTACACCAATTCCCAAGCTATGATTCCGTTCTTTCTTGCCTTGCGTCCTTGAACAGTCCACCAATTCCTTTCTTCGCCTTTAGAGATGATCAATGGAGAATTAGGGTTAGGGTAGAGATGAATTGCGATCTATGGGTGGCTTGATGATCCTCTCCAGGTGTCCCTTGCATCTTTTATAATACATTTCGTGACTTGGAAAACAATTAGGCAGGATCTAGAAGTAAATCTTGCGAAGATTGCGTCTCAAAATTGGATTTTTACCATTTCTGGGCATTGGTGCGGCCAGTTGTGCGGCTAGGGGTGGGGGCACAAAATCCTACGCATGTGAAATATCAGTTTGTGCGGCCTAGGGAGGCTGCATGTATGGCCACATTTTCCTACTGACTCGGCTAAAATTCTTCTTTTGTGTTGTGTGCCCAGATGTGCGTTCCAAGGGGGCCACACCAGTCAGATTGGGATTGATTTTTGAGTTGTGCGGCCTAGTGAGGCCGCACGTCAGGCCTTATTTATGCACTAAGTTGCAATTTCTTCGATGGGATTGATTTTGGGACTTCAAGGGTAGTTGTACGGCCGCACATAGTGCCCCAGAGACCGTACATGAGATTAAAAAGCTCCAAAACTGAAATAAAAATAAACTAGAAGCAGTAACTTGGTTCTTTGGGACAACTGTAATTAAATTAAACTAAAATGCATGGGAATTGGTTATAAAATCAGAGTAAAACCCGTGTTAAAAGTGTATATAATTGAGGCTTATAAAATCCCCCAAGCTTAAACCTTGTTTGCCCTCAAGCAAAATCCAAACTTAGGTATCGGGCCAATCTCTAGTTCTAACCAATATTTCTAATTTAAAACTAAATGCGGAAATTTTTTTATGATCTTGCTATCGTTAAAGACCTCTCAAATCTTTTTGCAAATTAATTGGACTTCCTTGATCAATTCTAATTAACCCCACAATTCAATCAATCAATCAATGGTGATTTTCTCCCCCCCCCTCCAAGCTTGGAACAAGCTTGGGTTAGAAAGTTGAGAATTTCATGTGTTGATACTATGCAAAACTTTATTTCATTTTGTTGCTATTATTATGACACTATTGGCTTTATTCTTACCACAAAATCGGTTAGTTATAAGTAATGAACCATACTCAACTGCTCTAATTCAAAAGTGCTAGTACATGCTCTGAGTTCAACCCTTCCATGACATAACTCTACATTTGCGATGCAAACCTAGTCATTTTATCGGGCAAACTAGCGGAGCAAAGTGTCGAGGACTCATTGCCATAAGTACATCATGACGCCGTAACATAGGCAAGCGGAATCCAATTTTTTTTCTTTCAAAAATCTTCAATTTAATTTTCTTTCAACAATTCTTACAAAAATATCATGAATACACACATCCAAGGGTATTCTTTCATACCCATGGTTATTCCGATCTTTCTATTATTTAAAAAATCCCAAATTCCTAATTTAAAAGGCAAACTTTGGTTTCCAAATGCTTTTTCGATAAGATCCAATTGTTTCATTTTTTACAAAGTTTCAAAACATATCATCCTATGCAATTTATTGGTCAAATTATTTCGCAGGTGAAGTCTTATTGTCGCTGGAAATAATCTTTTTAATCACCATATTGTCCTGCGAGAGTTGTTAGAGCAAGATGTTGCGGAAGCACAGTACCAATGTGTGATCCGGTGAATAAAAAACAGTTAAAAAACAAAGAAAAGTAACAAACAAATTGTTTGTGCGGGCAGTCGTGCAGCCAGAGCGGGCCGCACAAAACCAGAAAAAGCCAATATGGACAGGTCAGGGAGAAAATGCAGTCAGAGGTGCGGTCTGGTTGGGCCGCACAAAACAAAATTTTAGTTTGGTCAATTTAGAGAAAAAGAGCGGTCAGACATGCAGTCATGGTAGGACGCACAACCAAAGC
Source organism: Carex cristatella (assembly GCA_024447775.1). NCBI lineage: Eukaryota > Viridiplantae > Streptophyta > Magnoliopsida > Poales > Cyperaceae > Carex > Carex cristatella. Next base: position 1,637,225 of record JAJHPF010000028.1, on the reverse strand, counting down.
GAGTAAACAGGGGTTTTGTGCGGGCGTTCGTGCCTGAAGAGGGGGCCGAACAGTTGGTCTGATTAGCAAAGGTTGACCTTTTTTAGGTTTGTGCGTGCAAGGTAGGCCGCACAGTTGGCCGCAAAAACTAATTCTGGACCAAAATATTAGATTTTCTACATTCAATTCAGAGGGAAGTAAATATTGAACAATTGCAAAATTAAAAATTCCTCTGTTCTTGGCTGAAATTCATGGTGATGAACAGTTATTGGTACCCAAAAACAAAGAAATTAAAAAAAAAGAATAAAAGAAAACAAACCCGATTGAAGCGTCGAGGTCTTGTGATTCGAAGTCCTGAAACTCAGAAAGATGAGGATGGTGGTGGAGGAATTGTAAGGAAAGAAGAAGAAATTGGTGGGTTTGGGGAGAATGAGGGAGTAGTGTGAGGGGTTATAATGTGAGTGAAAAATTTTGAAGATTTTGAGGAGGGTAAGGGTGGTTTGAGTGAGACTAAGAAGGAGCGGAGAGGTTTTTTCATTTAGGAAAGAGGTAGAAAAAGAGGAAGGGACGGATTTGGGTGAGGGGTTGCCAAAAATTTCGCGCCCAATAATTGCACAGCTGGAGCCGTTTGAAATCGTGCGGCCTTGCTTGGCCGCACAAAATTTTGTTAAGGCCGCACGGTTGGCCGCATAACCTGACAATTCAGAAATCAAAAGAGGAACGAAAAAGCAAAAAAAATATTTTCACTACTACAGAATGGTGCTTCCTACATTGTGGTTGTACACGGATTTTCTCTAATTTTTGTAAAACCGTGTACCAGATAGGAATTTTCCAATGATCAATGATATCTCTAAGAATCCCACACGGATATTTCATTCAAAAATAGTGTTTCAAAAAAGCAGTTTGAAGAATTACCTTTCCTACACGGATATTTAATTAAATATCCGTGTAGGAATGGTGAGAGAGCTACATGGATTTTTATTAAAAAATCTGTGTAGGAAGGGGTTATTGTACACGGATTATTGTTTAAATAACAGAGTAGAAAGGCTAGAGAGCTACACGGATTTTTATTAAAAAATCTGTGTAGGAAGGGGTTATGGTACACGGATTATTGTTTAAATAACAGAGTAGAAAGGCTAGAGAGCTACACGGATTTTTATTAAAAAATCTGTGTAGGAAGGGGTTATTGTACACGGATTATTGTTTAAATAACAGTGTAGAAAGGTTAGAGAGCTACACGGATTTTTATTAAAAAAATCCGTGTAGGAAGGGATTATTGTACACGGATTATTCTTAAAATAACAGTGTAGAAAGGCTAGAGAGCTACATGGATTTATAGTGAAAAATCCGTGTAGAAAGGTAGTTTTAGGGTTTTGGTTATATAAAAAGGCCTTTTCCCTCCAACGCCGTTTTGATTCTATAATACTCTCTCTATCTCTGTATTAAAATATTGGTCTGATTTCAGCTCATAGCACAACTGGGATCTGAGATATTTGAAGTTGTTATTTTTTCCTCTCTATCTTGCTAAGGTTAGCCATGAATATATATATATATATATTTCTTTATCTAATTCTCTGTTACTTATTATTGCTTATTTAGGTCATGTGTAATTATTATTGCTTATTTCTCTTTTATTTTTCTTTTCAGTTTTGTAGGGTTTTAGTTGGTTACTGTCATCTTCGCCTTGGTTGGTTACTATCCTCTGCGCCACCCTCCCTCCATAAATTCATATAAGATGCAATAATTTTTTTCTTACGAAATTGATTTTCAGTGGTTCGTATAAAAGCCATACATATTCAATTAATTTTATGTATAAATTTTAGTTGAGATTTTTTATTCTTTATGATGTATGTATGTATGCACAAATATGTTGACCCTTGTATTTTTTATTGAAGATGCAATATTGTTGGAGACCTTTAACTAAGAGACATCATGTCATGGATCACATGCAAACTTCATTTTTGATATGTTGGATCTAATACAACTTAGTATGTATGAAATTTCGTGCTATAGTAGATCATAGCCATGAGTTTTGGCAACATGAGATTGTATTGGATCATAGCTATCACATGGTTACTAAGTGGTACGGACATAATGTTTATACAAACATTGTACTGGATCTTGAGGAGTGTATGTTATGTGTTAGATCACATAGGATTGCATGTACAAAAGGCTGTGTATATATATATGTTGCAAATGGCTATGTATTTATTTTTGCAAAAGGCTATGTATATACAAAATGCTATATATTTATTTTTGCAAAAGACTATGTATATTCAATCTGAAATATATAATTACTGGCTAGCAAAAGTGGAGGCTAGCTAAAAAAAATAAAAATAAACGGTTCAACAACCTTCCTACACGGATTTTTAAATAAAAATCCGTGTAGGAAATAATTCTACACGGATTTTTACTTAAAAATCCGTGTAGGAAGGTTACTGGTCTATTTATTTAATATTTTGTTTAGGAGAGCTACACGGATTTTAACTAAATATTCGTGTAGGAATATTCTTCCTACACGGATTTTAACTAAATATACGTGTAGGAATACTTTCCTACACGGATATTTAGTTAAAATCCGTGTAGCTCTCTTGATTTTCCAAACGGCTCTTTATTAATAATCCGTGTAGGATTAGTGTAATCGTACACGGATAATTATCCGTGTGTAAATAGTGACTTTCCTACACCCCATTATTGCACACATTTGCAAATCCGTGTAGCTCTTCAGTTAAAGTCCATGTACAAAACTGTGTTTTTGTAGTAGTGTTTTGTGCGGCCTGGGTGGAACGCACATGTGGCCGCAATTTTCATTTTTTTATTTATTTATTTTTATTTGGGTTGCCTCCCAAGAAGCGCCTGATTTTGAGTCTGAGGCTCGACTTCTTGGTGCAAATCAAAGTTGATTATGATCGGGTGGCGCTTGTTCGCCACCTTCTTGATGTGTCTTATGCTTGGAAACCTGTGCACAATTAATCGTGTGTTTTCTAGCTTTACCGGTCTCAGATCTGTCCACTGTTACCTACAATTTGTCGTGCTACACTTTGGAAAATTTGTTAGTAGAGGGGTACGGCAATTGCGAATAATGAAAATATTCCTCTTCTCCATCAACAGAAAAGAAAATTCGTCCCTCCTTAACATTTATGTCCGCTACTGCTGTTGCCAAAATAGCTCGACCTAAGATCACGCTTGATTGCGCATCCTTGTTGGTCTCGCTAATCACAAAATCAGCAGGAATTTTTTATTTCCCAATTTTCAAAATCACATCTTTCAACATTCCTAGTGGGGCTCTTGACAAGCCATCAACAAAAAATAACCTCATGTTGGTTGGTTCTAATTTGGCCGATTCGAGTTCGTCAAAAACTGATTTGGACATGAGACTAACTGATGTCTCCTTATTTTGCCTAGTCTACGATCCAAATTTACATCAAGAACTTGTGCCTTAAAGCCTAAAAATGTGGACTTTTCGTCTAAATATCATTAGAATGTGGTACTGCTATGTTTTGTTTCTTGTTTTACAGGAAAAGGGCGAAATTCTAGATCTGACAACTCTCCATACGGTCCGTATAGGTTTCCATACGGTCCGTACAAGATCAGCCCAACCACACAGAAGGTTCCACAGCAAGAGGCAAGAATTCTCCAAGGCAAGGTCAAGTATACGGTCCGTATAGACTTTTCATACGGACCGTACAAGCTATTTCGGAAACCCAGGCTGGAATTGGAAACAGAGACAGCTGGGGAGGCCGAAAAGGAAGGCTTTCAACACGCGATTTCAGGCATGAGGGCGCATCATTCCAGATCAGAAGGCATCTTTTGACTCATTCTTGGTGCTTGGGGGACAAGGAAGAACGTGGAGAAGAAGAAGAAGAAGTTCTACGACGGATTCTTCGATTTCTTCTATAGTTTTGCCATGAACTCTCTTATTATTACTGTTTTGTGTTATTTTGAGATTATGAGTAGCTAAATTTACTGTTTCTAGGGTTAAGATGTAGTTGACGTTTGGTTTTACTTGTATGCTACTTGATTACGTGTTGAATGCTTAGTTTTCATCTTGTTGTGTAGTATTTTAATTGCTCGGTTTTTGCTTGCTTGAGTTTGATTAGTCATCCCGTTAGATGAATGCCCACGTCTAATTGCTAGGAATCAAGTCTATGACACTTAATCCAACTGAACCAAGTATATGAGGTAGATCTACGGATCAAGGAGTACTGAAAGGGAAACTTTCCTCGAGGCGAAAGTCCTTGGATATCTTTAGTAAACCAACAAGTGACTTAGATAACTTAGTCCAAAATTACGAAAGTTGAGGGTTAACGCATCTAAGAGGGGAGTAGTTGAGTCCGGTAAATCGGGTTCTAAGCCAAAATTGCGACAGCTGAGGTGAGGAACTTAGACCTGGTCGATGGAAACCCTAGGCAAAAGCACCAACACAGAAACAGTAGCTGCAGTATTCACCTGGGGGCCTATACGAACCGTATAGGATTCTATACGGGCCGTATACCCTGGGGCCAGACAGATACGAAATCTGAAACCCTGGAAACCCTTTTTATAATCTGAAAACAAACTTTTAATCTTGTTTTAATTGTTTTTAATCATCATTTCAATCAGTAGAACTGTTACAAACCAACAAACCAACTTCTCTTGACTTCCAGAAATTTAGTAGATTTAAGTAAAGTCCGGTCGTTTTTATTCCGTCCCTGTGGATACGATACCCGACTATACCAACGGTAGGGCTGTGCACTTGCAGTCTTAACCAGAGGTAGAACTCGAATTTTAAAAGGTACAGCTTGCTGTACTGAAACTTGGGAGTGCATTTCTGGTGCGAACAAGTTTTTGGCGCCGTTGCCGGGGACGGTGATTAAAAATTGCTAGACTTTTTCTTATTTTTACTTAATTCTAGATTTTAATTTTAATTTTCCTTTTTCCATCTTCTCAGGAACATACTAGAAGGTCCAGCACAGAAGCAAGGGACAAATTTCCACCACAGTTGTTCCAGCACCACCACATCTGTCACCTCTGTGTATGGCCCGTACAAGATTCATACGGACCGTACAACCCGACAACAGAGAAGCAGACCCAGAAACAGGCACCATGGCTCAGAACAAAAACGAGCATGGACCACAAGTCCAGGAGCTACTCTCAGATGATGAGGGAGCAGACTTTGTGCCAAGGACATTGCGAGAGTTCAATGTTCCAAGAGCTGGAGATGTCAGAGGGGCAATCCGACTGCCAAGGGTTGTCGGCAACCAACCCAACTTGAATCCGGGCGTTGTCAACATTGTCCAGCAGAATACGTTCCATGGCATGGATCATGAGGATCCACATGCCCATGTTCAGACTTTTCTCGAGTGTTGTGCAACCATTAAAATTAATGGCGCAACAAATGATTACATTAGACTTGCTTTGTTTCCTTTCACTCTTAGGGATAAGGCAAAGAAATGGTTAGGGTCATTACCTAGGGATTCAATTACCACTTGGAGAGAACTGTCCAAAATGTTTTTGACCAGATTTTTTCCTCATAAAAGAACTGCCAAGGTTAGGACCCAACTGACCAGTTTCAAACAAAGGTCTGATGAAATGTTGAATGAGGCATGGGAACGATTTAGGGAATTGCAATACTCTTGTCCACATCATGGTATTCCCGATTGGTTACTTATTCAGTCTTTTTATGCTGGTTTGACTGATAGTTCTCGTACTTCTGTTGATGCAGTTGCAGGTGGAGCTCTCCTGGACCGAGAGACAACCGATGCAATCAACTTGATTGACAGCATAGCAACCAACCAACAGTGGTCAGGACGAGAAAGCACTCGTGTAACTGGAAGCGGCCGCCTTGAGGTTGATCAGATCACAGCTCTTACCGCCAAGTTGGATGCCATGCAGACGGCTTTTGACAAGATGACTGTCAATGCACTTGGTGATCAACAGCCGAAGTCTTGTGTCATGTGCGGAGATAAGGGGCACTTGTACGAGCACTGTCCACTCGCACAGAGGGATGAGGAACCTGAGCAGGTCCATTCTCTCAACAACGAGCCATCATACTTTCCGAAACCTCCCTTTAACCGGTCCTACTCCAAGGACCAGAATGATCAACAAGCATGGAGGTGGAAGAATGGGAACCCCGCACCTTTCAACAACAACGCTTCCAGCAGCAGCAACAACAATCGAAATTTCTACAATAATGCTGCCTTCAACAACTCGAACAATCGCGCACCATACCAAGGACCATCTAAACCCTATGTTGCTCCCGTCGTGACCGACTTCATGCATGAACAAGGGAAGATGAACCAAATGATTTTTGAGCAGATGCAGCAAATCAGTGCTCAGCTGGCGGGTTTGGCCAATCAAAACAAGCAGAATGAGTCTCACACCACTTCCGGCCAAATACCACCCGGGAGGTTGCCAGGCCAACCAGAGATCAATCCCAGGGGAGAAGCTAAAGCTGTTACTTTGCGAAGTGGGACACAATACAAAGGACCAGCCATGCCTGTTGAACCAGAAGCTGAGTGTACGGTCCGTACAGATCCCGTACGGCCCGTACAGATCGACCCGCCCGTGATTCCTGAGCAGCCAGAACCTGTTCAGAGTGAAGTTGTAACTGAGAAGACCGATCATACGGTCCGTACAGAAGTCGTGCGGCCCGTACAAGGTGAATCTGACAAGCAGAGAAAAAAGGTGACTGAGAAACCACCGCCTTACCGGCCACCTGTTCCATTTCCACAGAGACTAGCTGAAACCCGACTCAATGAACAATTCTCCAAGTTTGTTGAGGTGATCAAACAATTGCACATTACCATTCCGTTCACCGATGCTTTGACTCAAATGCCAACCTATGCTAAGTTTCTCAAGGATATCCTATCTAACAAGCGAAGCTTGGGGGGGCGTGAGACGGTGAAATTGACCGAACAGTGCAGTGCGATCTTGAGGAGCGAACTTCCTCCCAAATTGGAAGATCCGGGTAAATTCTCCATTCCATGCACCATTGGAAAGGCCACCATTCGACGAGCTCTATGCGATTTGGGGGCTAGTGTAAGTCTCATGCCACGTTCTATCTTTGACCGCTTGGGTGTGGGAGAGCTTAAACCCACAAGAATGACTCTTCAACTTGCGGATTCCTCGATGAGACTACCACTCGGCATAGTGGAAGACGTACCGGTCAAGGTCGGTAAGTTCTATGTGCCCGGTGATTTTGTTGTGATGGAAATGGAAGAAGACAAGGAGGTCCCAATCATCTTAGGGCGGCCGTTCTTGAGAACCGCTGGGGCACTAATTGATGTAAAAAACGGGACCTTAACTTTGAACATTGGAGATGAGAAAGTTCACTTTCATATCGACCGAGCAATGAAGTACCCCGCTCAGAACGAAGCATGCTACATGGTTGATGTGATTGACGAATTGGTTGAAGAAAATTTCTTGGAGCAAGTCAACAACTCGCTAAGGTATCACTTTGACTTTCTATCTGATTTGCAGGATGAAACAAGCGAGTTCGAATCAATCTGTGTAGCAGACACAACATCTGTCTGTCCAGACGAAACGCCATACGGACCGTATCCTGAACATACGGACCGTATATCAAGTGAATTGCAACCAGAGGGGATGGAGATTGAGAAGGAACCTGAAGCTCTAACTGAGACTGTGGCATACGGACCGCACCAGGATCATACGGACCGTATAACCGCCTGCCCAGAGCGAGATCACTCCCGAACCGAAACCTCTCGCAGCCAATCTCAGGTATGAATTCCTTGATTCAGAAAAGACATGCCCTGTTATTGTGAATGCAGGATTGACCCCTGATCAGACCGCCAAACTCTTGGAGAAATTGAGAGCTCACAAAGGCGCGATTGGATACTCTATAAAGGACTTGAAGGGGATTGATCCGACCATTTGCACACACAGGATCTTGTTAGAAGATGACCACAAGCCTTCAGTGGAGCACCAAAGACGACTCAACCCGAATCTGAAAGAGGTAGTAAAGAAAGAAATTTTGAAACTTCTTGAAGTAGGTATTATCTACCCAATTTCTGACAGCAAATGGGTGAGTCCCGTCCATGTGGTTCCCAAGAAAGGGGGGGCAACAGTGGTGAAAAACGAGAAAGATGAGATGATCCAAACTCGTGTTGTGACCGGTTGGAGGATGTCCATAGACTACCGGAAGCTCAACACTGCTACACGCAAAGATCACTTTCCGTTGCCATTTGTTGATCAACTTCTCGAAAGGCTTGCAAATCACTCTTATTTTTTGTAATCTTCATGGTTACTCTGGTTTCTTTCAAATACCTATTGACCCGCAGGACCAAGAAAAGACCACTTTCACATGCCCATATGGTACCTACGCATACCGTAGAATGCCCTTTGGTCTTTGTAATGCACCTGCAACCTTTCAAAGAGCCATGATGTCCATCTTTTCTGATTTTGTTGAAAAAGAAGTTGAAATTTTTATGGATGATTTTTCTGTTTATGGTGATTGCTTTGACTCTTGTTTGACTAATTTGTGTAAGATTTTGCAGAGATGTGAAGAAGTGAATTTAATCCTCAACTGGGAAAAATGTCATTTCATGGTCCAAGAAGGAGTTGTCTTGGGACATGTGGTAACCTCAGAGGGATTGAGGTTGACAGGGCAAAGATTGAGGGGATTGAGAAACTTGAGATCCCTACGAATGTCAAAGGGGTTCGAAGTTTTCTCGGACATGCAGGTTTTTATCGCCGATTCATCAAGGACTTCTCTAAGTTCGCGAAACCACTGACCAATCTACTCATCAAAGATTCTGATTTTGTTTTTACTGATGATTGTGTTAAGTCTTTTTGCAGTTTGAAAGAAGCTCTTATCTCTGCACCTATCTTGCAGTCACCCGATTGGTCGTTGCCTTTTGAGTTGATGTGCGACGCCAGCGACTACGCAGTTGGAGCTGTTCTTGGGCAGAGGAAGGACAAGAAGCCGTGTGCAATTTATTATGCTAGCAAGGTGCTAGATCCAGCCCAAATGAATTACACTACCACCGAGAAGGAGCTTCTCGCGATTGTGTTTGCTCTTGACAAGTTTAGATCGTATCTGGTTGGCTCAAAGATAGTGGTCTACACCGATCACGCCGCGTTAAGGTACCTTTTGAGTAAGAAAGATGCAAAACCTAGACTAATAAGATGGATTCTTCTTTTGCAGGAGTTTGATCTGGAAATCAGGGACAAGAAGGGAGTCGAGAACTCTGTGGCGGACCACCTATCCCGTCTTCATTGGGAGGAGGATACCACGGTTAAACTACCAATCAATGACTCATTTCCTGATGAACAACTCCTTGCAATTCGTTCTGAACTGGAGGACATCCATACGGCCTGTTCACAAATCCATGCAGTCTGTGCGATCCAGCATACGGACCGTACAGACAGCCATACGGACCGTACAAATCTTCAACGAAAGCGACAAAGCTCCCCGGTACGCCGATATCGCAAACTATCTGGTTTTACGGAGTTTTCCCTGCCGAAATGTCCTTCCAGCAAAAGAAGAAACTCACATCTGATGCCAAGTTTTACTTCTGGGTTGAGCCCTACCTCTTCAAAGTCGGAATTGATGGCATATTCCGACGATGCGTTCCACACGAAGAAACAGGTTCCATCCTTGCTCATTGCCACTCATCCGCTTACGGAGGACACTCCTCGTTCTATAAAACCACTGCCAAGGTATTACAATCTGGTTTCTATTGGCCTTCCCTTTTCAAAGATGCAAGATCTTTTGTTTTAGCTTGTGACAGGTGCCAAAGAACTGGAAACATGACGCGAAAGAACGAGATGCCTCTCAACTTTATCCTTGAGGTAGAGCTTTTTGATGTTTGGGGCATCGATTTCATGGGTCCATTCCCGTCCTCTCGAGGGAATGAGTATATTTTGGTGGCGGTTGACTATGTGTCGAAGTGGGTTGAAGCAATGGCATGCCGAAAAGCTGATTCAAATGCAGTAAGGAGATTCTTCAATGAGATCATTGATATCTCGTTATTTTAACTACATTTCCGACCAAATCTTGTACCAAAACTTGTGTCCAAAACTGTAAAATCGTGTTTATTACATTGATTATCTATAGAATATGGTACTGCTGCGCTTTGGTTTGTTTATTGTAGGAAACGGGCGAAGAAAGGGCGAAATCTGGAAATCTTGACGTGCCACACGGGCCGTGCAACATATCTCACGGACCGTGTCATACCCTACTCGACCCCTCACACAAGCGCTGCACGACCCGGACAAGAGACACAGGAACACGGTCCGTACAACATCTCACACGGACCGTGTCGGACAAATCCCAAGCGGTTAATCTAAATTTACAGATTATTGCCTAATTAAAGATGAACGGTTATGGAGTAAAAAAGGACGACCCCCGGGGCCGAAAAAGGCATCAATTCGGACAGAACAGGGGAGAACAATCATACGAGACCAATTTCTAAGGGAGTTCGACAACAACTAACTTGAAGACGAAGTAGAGAGGAGGAAATCGAGAGAATTCCGACGAATCTTCTTCGTATTTTCGGTTTTGTCATGAATTGTTTATCTTTTATTTGTTTTTCTCGTTTTGAGAACTATGTTTGAGTAGATTTTTTAGTTTCTTGGGAACATGATGTAGTCGAATACTTTGTTTACTTGCTAGTTGTTTGATTATGCGTGATATTTCGTGTTTGCTTGTTTGTGTATGATTTTAATTGCTTACCTGCGTTGTTTGATTATCATTTGGTTATTACCATTAGGCTAGGCCACGTCTAACAAGGTATCTGCGTCCAATTTGATCTTTCAACCGGACCAAAGTATTTGAGGTAAGTCGATGAACCGAGAGGGAAGACTAATTAGTAGCCGAGAGGTGAACTTTTCAAAGCAATCGAGAGATGTTGAATACCTTTAGTAAACCAAACAAGTAACTTAGGCATTCAAACCAACGAACGAGAGTTTAGGTTAGAACCCTAAGAGGATTGAATTGTATTTCCATTATCGAGTTTATTTAAGCCAACAAACGAGAGTTGAGGTTTAGAAACATCGGGTATGGTCGGTTCATCCTACACGTAATGTCGGCGCGAAAAACCGGACAACCTGCGGTTTCACTCGAGTCGACACGGACCGTGTAGGAGACTACACGGGCCGTGTGACATGGGTCGTGTACGAGAGTACACGGGTCGTGTCGAGCAAGAGGCGAGTTGCGGATGAAATCGAAACCCGGAAACGCTTGTTTTAAATTAGTTTTAACCCCGATTTAGTTTATTTGCAATCTTATAATATCGTTAACCAAAATTTCAACCAACTCAAATCCTTTTCAACACTTCTAGTTTGAAGATAAATTAGGTCAAAATCTAGTTAAGTTATTGAACCGTCCTGTGGATCGACACCCGATATTACCAAGGATAGGACTGTACACTTGCGGTCCCGAATCGAAGTAGAATCGAGGTTTAAAAGGTACAGCTTGCTGTACTGAAACTTTGTAGTACACTTTTGTGCGAACAAGTTTTTGGCGCCGTTGCCGGGGACGGTATCATTTAATTTTTCTAGATTTCCACTTATTTTATTTTAATTCTGGATTTTAACTTGTATACTTTATTTTGTTTTTCTCCATCGCAGGAAACCTAACGAAAATACGGTCAGGCTCGAGACCTAAAACAAGCGCTCCTTGGGAGGCAACCCAAGTTCTTTTTATCTATTTTCTCGCATTTTTACTTTATTGTCTGCTTTATTTGTTTCTAGCATTACTTACTTTTTATCGTTTTGCTTTAGTTTCTGTTTTATTATCTTGCTTGCATTTTTCGTTATTATGTTTTTTAGTTTAGAAGTTAAAAAGAGAGGTGCTTCAGGCTCAAGAAATAACTCACACGGTCCGTGTCTTATCGCACACGGTCCGTGTCACCACCAAACGGCAGCTGGAGTAAGGCCCAACACGGGTCGTGTCGAATAACGATTGGAAGAGATATACACGGTCCGTGTCATATTTCACGCGATCCGTATCGGGCCGGGCGACGCAACGAACAGACGCGCCGCTCCGCGTCCGTTACTCCTTCCTCCCTACTTAGCCTCTCTTCTTCTCCATCCGACCGATCTGCAAAAATTCTCAGCAAGTCCACCACCCGGCCGTGTTACTTGCCCGTGTGCACTGTAGCACCGCCCTTTTTTCTCCGTACCCACTCCGTACCGAGATCTTACCACTTCCACTTCTCCTCATCTCCTTTCTCCACTCTCCTTTTGATTCATCCGAGATCCCTCGCACCAACAACGTACCGGGGCGCCTCGATCACCATTGTCACCGTGCTCCCCGCACCGAAACCCTCACTCCACACGGTCCGTGTCACTTAACTCGGCCCGTGTCACTCTCATTCTCGGCCACAACTCAAGCAACACGGTCCGTGTCAAAATCCACTCGGCCCGTGTCGAACTTGACAGAGCACGCAATGAATCAAGAGCGCCGCAAGCAGAGGAACCAGGGCCGTGCGCGGGCGGCTCTCCGTGCCCCGACACCACCGCCCGATCGTACACCATCATCGGAGAGCTCTCACTCCTCTCAAAGCTCTCACTCCTCTCATTCCACGCCATCGGCCGTGCGCTCACCAACTCCTTCACCAAATCCATCGCCCGAGCGATATGACTCGGAGGAGTCCGACCACCTTTCCGGGCATTACACCGACAAGTGCCGCCGAGCACGAGCCTCACTACTTTCCGATGCCCACGCGTCGGATGTTCGAGCGCTTCGAAATTCTACGGAATAGGAAGTGCAAGAACACTCCGAAAGTTGACTTTGACACTCTTCGCGCTTTTGGGATCGAGGAGCGGTTCCTCTATCTCACTCGGCCGCATCGGGTTTACCCCCGACTTCGGGCTATCGAGCACAATGCCTATGAGAGGCTCACTCTCGAGTTCCTCTCCTCTCTCCAGCTCAAGTGGGACGCGGAAGACCAGCCCTACATCAAATTCAGGATGTGCAGTGCGACTTGCCATGTCCCTGTAGCTAATCTTCGCATGTGGTTTGGGTTACCCACAAACCCAACCACACCCGAGCTCCGTTTTCGAGAGGGGTTGGACAAGGATCATTTCTGGAATTTGGTCAGTGGCTTGCGAGGATGCCACAACAAGGACTACAAGGGCCTCAACATTCCTCACCCCCGTCCTCCGCCGCATCCAGCGCGCCTTAGCTTGCACCATCTTCGCGCGGGCGAGACAGTCGCCCGCGCCAATGAGACAGATCCGATGCTTTGCTGGATCACATGCTCCGGCCAGATGCTGAGTTAGAGCGGCCCGATCTGATGCTCATTATGATTCAGCACTGGCTGGAGATCGCCAGGTCACACAGGACTGGAGGAGATATCACCCTCGGCGGTTATGTGACACATATCGCCGAGCACTTAGAGTATCAGATTCAGGGTGATACTCTCTGCAGGGGCCCAACCACACTAGACATTGAGTCCTTCCGCCTAGCCAAATTCATTTATCTCGAGAAGGGCGCCGCCGGCCATCGTGACAGATACTGCTGGTGCATGCCGGATGGCACACGCGAGCACCGCCTCCCCTTCTCCGCCCCTATCTCTTTCGGGGACAGGAGCACTTGGCTTTTCACAGGCCCTCGACTTGCTCCACCACCTCCTCCTACGGCAGATGATGCGCCCATGCCTGATGTGCATATGACAGACATCCCCAGCTCTTCTCATCCAGTTCACGCCTCTACTTCCACGGCAGGCCCTTCTTCTTCTTCTGCAGCCCGCACTTACCCACTCTCCGATCCCACCATCATGGATGTGTACCGCCTCGTCTACGACATGAGGCGGGAGCGAGGTGAGATCTTACGCGACCTCACAGCTAGGGTGGGTGCCATTGAGGATGAGTTGCGCGACTGGCGCTGGTGGGACTACGACCACGACTCCGACCACGGAGCCGCGGACCACTGAGCAGGTTTGTTTTCCCTATCCCTTGCTTTTATATCTCCTTATTTATACGTCTTTAAGCATTGGGGACAATGCTAAGACGAAGCTTGGGGGGGTCTTTATCTGTTTAGTTTGCATTTTAGGTCATGTTTATTTCTTGTTTTTATCATAGTTTACTTTTTGTTTGCATTTTAGGCGAAATTTTTTGCGAATCGTTTGAATCTGGATCTTTAGTGAACCAATTTGGCCATGACCAACCTGACCTTGGTTTGATTGAGACTAACACCATAATTGACCACACAATTGATTAGGATGAGATTGTCCTTTGTTACTGATGAAAACCCGTTTATATCGAGAAAAATATTTGAATTCTGAACTGTACCTTACAAAATAGGGAAATGGGGATTTTTGACTAAAATATTACGATATCCAATGGTATGAAAGAATACCATCGGATGTGTGTATTCATGGTGTATACGAATGAAAACAATGGAAAAAGATGGAGAAAATAAGAGTACTGGCAATAAGCCCTTCGAGGCGCCTTTGAGCTCGTCTCCCAAACGTAAAAACAAAAACGAGTACTGGCACAATCCATTTGGATGCCTTTGAGCTCGATTTGCATACACCAACACACTATTTAGGGCAAAATGGTCAAAATCACCACAAACGAGGGTATGTCTTCAATCTTAAGCATAATATCGATAGGTTCGGGTAATTAATCTTAAAGTGTATCAAAACATCTCAGAATTTGAAGTTAAGTGGTCAGTCTGTGGAGTGAATCGAAATTAGCTTAAGGGAAGTCTAAATTGTAGTCAAAATGATTCATGAGATCTCTGATACAAACAATTCGTAGAAGTTTTCGTATTTAGAAAGTTATCTTGCATTTAGGTAGTTTAAATGACCAATCTGGCCAAAGTTGTTATTTTTGCTTGAGGACAAGCAAGATTTCAATCATTTTCCCTCGTTTTGGTGTGCCTCGAGCTGTCATTAGTGACGGAGGCAAACACTTCATCAATCGACAATTCAGCAATCTCTTGAGCCGACATGGGGTGACACACAAGGTATCTACTTCTTATCACCCTCAAACTAATGGCCAAGCTGAAATTTCTAACAGGGAAATCAAGTCGATTCTGGAAAAGACGTGGCAAGGACTAGGAAGGATTGGGCTTTCAAGTTGCATGATGCACTTTGGGCTTATCGCACTGCCTTCAAAACACCGATAGGGATGAGCCCCTACAAAATGGTGTATGGCAAACCATGCCACCTTCCAGTCGAGATCGAGCACAAGGCATTCTGGGCCACACGAGCGATCAACATGGACTTGCTTGCAGCTGGTGAGAAGCGCATCCTTGACTTGCATGAGTTGGAGGAAGTGCGTTTGCAAGCCTATGAGAGTGCCAGGTTCTACAAGGAGAAGACGGAGCGAACGCACGACAGACGCATCATGCATCGGGAATTCAAAGAAGGAGATCTTGTGCTTTTGTTTATCTCTAGATTGAGAATTTTTCCAGGCAAACTGAAATCAAGATGGTCCGGCCCTTTCCAAGTGAATAAGGCGTACCCTTTTGGTGCAATTGACATCTGGAGTAGAGAGAGTGGGACATTCAAAGTCAATGGTCAGCGTCTGAAGCACTACATTGCTGACCACCCGATGGACGAGCGGTGCACTCAGTTCCTTTCTGATCCCGCTCCAGCAGAAACGTAGAGAAAGGTGGTCGAGCTCGAGACCTAAAACGAGCGCTTCTTGGGAGGCAACCCAAGCATTTTTAAAATTTTTGCATTTCTTTAGATCAATTTTTATTTCTGCATTTCTTTTTGAATAACATTTATTTTCGCATGTTCGTGATTTTTCAGTTTTTGATGTGCACTTTAGTTCTGATCGAACAGGTAGAGCAGCAATCCTGGAGTCTATACGGCTCGTACACATTCTATACGGGCCGCACAACTGCTTTTCTTCATTCAGAGGCAGTTCTCACAAATTTCTAGGTTATACGGTCCGCACGAAAATTCCATACGGACCGTATAGATTCCATCAGGCGCAAACACTCTGATGGGTCGCGTCCTTTCAATTCCCTGTCTCTTCATCTGGGGGTCCTCTCCTTTTATACCCTACCCCCCGACAGGACCTGCCCCACACTATTCACTTTTGTCGCTTTTCTCGTACGGCCCGCACAAGCGCCCGTACCACCAAGGTCCGATCGAGCCGCCGCTTTCTCCGCTCGCCGCCGCCTTCATCCTCCGTCGCGCCGCCGCTAGTCTCCATTTCTCCTATCCAACCACCGCTACCTCCACCCTCTCCTCCGATTCACGGGTCAGGTAAGCATCTCCTCTTCCTTTCCTTTCTCCTTTCCGTTTTTCGTTCTCTTTTCTCTCTTTCTCTCGCAGGTCTGACGATCTACTCCCCCACTCCGCCAAAGACCTCACCTCTGCCGAAACCCTACCCTATACGGCCCGTACACCAACCCTATACGGACCGCACAACCTCTCTGCCAGCAACTAGAGAAGGTAATCTCTCCCCACGGTCCGCACAAACAATCATACGGGCCGTACAACCTCACTGACAGAACCATGGACCCCCAACCAAGAGCGCCGGACCAAGCATGCTCACAGGAAGCCACATCCACCACCACGCGAGGTGCAACCACCACCCCCTTCTCCACCACGCCCTCACCATTTGGACCCTTATGATTCGGGTCCCGAACAGACCCTCTCCGGTGAGTATACCGACCGCGCCTCCATCTTCGAAGAAAGGTACTTCTCCATACCCACTCGACGGATGTACAACAACTTTATCTCCATACAGAAAAAGACAATTGAAAACACCCAAAGAGTGGACTTGGAAACCCTTCACAAACTCGGAGTGGAGAACGACTTTCTCCATCTCACCTCCCGTGTAGGTTTCAGTGCTGTGTTCTGGCAGTTCGAGAACAACTGCTATGAGTTAGACACCAAAGATTCCTCTCCTCTCTCCAACTCAAACGTGATTACGATGATGTCCAATTCATTAAATTCCGATTGGGAAATCAAACACACCGGGTCTATCTCTCTTCTCTCCGAGAGTGGTTCGGTCTTCACCCAAACCTTACCACTGAGACCCCCGCCTTCCGGGAAGGTTGGGACAGAGACACCTTCTGGGAGAAGATCACAGGCAACTCCAAAGCCCAAAATGATGAGTTCCGTGCACGCTTCATCTCTCATCCTGTTCTCCGCATCATCCACCGTGCCCTTGCATGTACCATCTTTGCTCGCGGCGAGACACTCAACCGCGGCAATCTGATTGATCTCATGTTGATGGATAACATGCTTAGCCAGACCCCTGACATTCCTGATTTAGCACTTCTCAGGGTCAACCACTGGATCAAACTGCAAGAATCTCAACGATCTGGTGGCAAGGTGAAGATTGGGTTGTTTGTTGATATCATCAAAAGCAACCTCGGATTGGAGGACCACCCTGGTCGCGCTCTGTGTACTGGACCCGCCTCTTTGGATGCTGAGAGCTTGCAGCTGCAGCATTTCATCAAAATCCACCGCGGGTCCGCCAGTCACAGCGACCTTTATGATTGGCCTTTCGCCAATGGCTCCACTCGCCGCCTACCATTTGCCGCTCCCATCGATTTGGAGGACCACTCTACTTGGCTAATTGCAGCCCCACTACCTCGTCCTCCTCAGAGACGGCGTGCGAGGGACGCACCTTCCTCTTCCGCTCAGCCAGCCATCGACACTCCTTCCTCTTCCACACAGCCGTCAGCCCCATCTCCTCAGGGCCCCTTCCCAGCTGACCCCTCCATCCGCGACCTCTACATGCTCATGTCCGACATCCGGGACGCACAGCAGGAGCAGGGAGCCCAGATTCTCGACATCCAGCGCCAGACTTCTCTCCACACTGAGCGCCTGGACGAGCTGACCGACCAGATGAGCCAATTTGACCTCCGATTCAGGGACATCGACGACCAGTTCCGCGACTGGCGTTACGATGCCTACCACTACTGATCAGGTTTGTTTCCACTACCCCGGCTTTTATCTTTCTTTTACGTCTTGAAGCATTGAGGACAATGCTCAGACTAAGCTTGGGGGGGGTGCTAGTTAGTTAGTGATAGTTGTTTACATTTATTGCATTTAGTTGTGTTGCATATTTTCTTTTGTAGATAAATTTGTGTGATTGCGTGAATTAGGTGTCAATTCGAAAATTTTTGGTCATGTTTTGGATGAATTTGTTAAATTAGAAATAACCCCATGTTTGATTGAAAGAACCACATAGGATAAGATTGTTTTTGGACATTGTGGAATTGAAAAAAAATTGAATGGTACCAAGAAAAGCATTTGGAACCCTATACGGACCGTATGGACTTCTGTACGGGCCGTATGGGACTGAACTGTGCCCTTTTAATTTGGGAAACGGGATTTGAAACAAAAAGAAAGATTAGGATATTCACTGGTATGAATGAATACCTTTGAATGTGTGTAATCATGGTATCATAGCAAAAACAGTTGAAAAATGAGTAAAATTGAAAATCTTGAGAAAAATAGGACTCCGCTTACCTATGTTACGGCGTTATGACGTACTTATGGTAATGAGTCTTTGACACTCTGCTCCGCTAGTTCACCTGATAAAGTGGCCGAGTCTACATCAAAAGTGTGAGCTCGTGTCATGGAAGGGTCGAACCAAGAGCACGCAAATGCGCTTTTGAATTAAATCGGTTGGGTATGGTTCATCACCTATAACTAGCCGAACTTGTACTAAGGATAAAGAATAAAAGTGTCATAAAAGCAACAATCAAAAGTAAAATTTTGCATGATACCAACACACGATGTCTACAACTTTCTGACCTAAGCTTGTTCCAAGCTTGGGGGGGAAATTTGGAAGTTAAAGAAAACAAATCACCACAAATGAGGGCATATGTTTAGTAGAAAAATGAGCTATTGATACGTTTGGTTGATCTGTTTCTTACATATAACAATACATTCTTGAGTATGGAGGTTTGATTAATTGAATTGTGGGGTGAATCAAAATTGACAAAAGGAAAACCAAATCATTGTCCAAAAGGATTCTTAAAGATATCTAACAACCGCAAGATCATACAAATTTTTCTCTTAGTAGCTTAACTTGCATTTAGGTAAGTCCAAGAACCAGAACCACACCTAAGTTAGAATTTTTGCTTGAGGACAAGCAAAGTTCAAGCTTGGGGGAATTTGATGTCTCCTTATTTTGCCTAGTTTACGACCCAAATTTACATCAGAACTTGTGCCTTAAAGCCTAAAAATGTGGACTTTTCGTCTAAATATCATTAGAATGTGGTACTGCTATGTTTTGTTTCTTGTTTTACAGGAAAAGGGCGAAATTCTAGATCTGACAACTCTCCATACGGTCCGTATAGGTTTCCATACGGTTCGTACAAGATCAGCCCAACCACACAGAAGGTTCCACAGCAAGAGGCAAGAATTCTCCAAGGCAAGGTCAAGTATACGGTCCGTATAGACTTTTCATACGGACCGTACAAGCTATTTCGGAAACCCAGCCGGAATTGGAAACAGAGAGACAGTGGGAGGCCGAAAAGGAAGGCTTTCAATACGCGATTTCGGGCATGAGGGCGCATCATTCCAGATCAGAAGGCATCTTTTGACTCATTCTTGGTGCTTGGGGGACAAGGAAGAACGTGGAGAAGAAGAAGAAGAAGAAGTTCTACGACGGATTCTTCGATTTCTTCTATAGTTTTGCCATGAACTCTCTTATTATTACTGTTTTGTGTTATTTTGAGATTATGAGTAGCTAAATTTACTTGTTTCTAGGGTTAAGATGTAGTTGACGTTTGGTTTTACTTGTATGCTACTTGATTACGTGTTGAATGCTTAGTTTTCATCTTGTTGTGTAGTATTTTAATTGCTCGGTTTTTGCTTGCTTGAGTTTGATTAGTCATCCCGTTAGATGAATGCGCACGTCTAATTGCTAGGAATCAAGTCTATGACACTTAATCCAACTGAACCAAGTATATGAGGTAGATCTACGTATCAAGGAGTACTGAAAGGGAAACTTTTCTCGAGGCGAAAGTCCTTGGATATCTTTAGTAAACCAACAAGTGACTTAGATAACTTAGTCCAAAATTACGAAAGTTGAGGGTTAACGCATCTAAGAGGGGAGTAGTTGAGTCCGGTAAATCGGGTTCTAAGCCAAAATTGCGACAGCTGAGGTGAGGAACTTAGACCTGGTCGATGGAAACCCTAGGCAAAAGCACCAACACAGAAACAGTAGCTGCAGTATTCACCTGGGGGCCTATACGAATCGTATAGGATTCTATACGGGCCGTATACCACAGGGCCGCATGGATACGAAATCAAAACCCTGGAAACCCTTTTTATAATCTGAAAACAAACTTTTAATCTTGTTTTAATTGTTTTTAATCATCATTTCAATCAGTAGAACTGTTACAAACCAACAAACCAACTTCTCTTCACTTCTAGAATTTTAGTAGATTTGAGTAGAGTCCGGTCGTTTTATTCCGTCCCTGTGGATACGATACCCGACTATACCAACGGTAGGTGATGTCTCCTTATTTTGCCTAGTTTGCGACCCAAATTTACATCAGAACTTGTGCCTTAAAGCCTAAAAATGTGGACTTTTCGTCTAAATATCATTAGAATGTGGTTCTGCTATGTTTTGTTTCTTGTTTTACAGGAAAAGGGCGAAATTCTGGATCTGACAACTCTCCATACGGTCCGTATTGGTTTCCATACGGTCCGTACATGATCAGCCCAACCACACAGAAGGTTCCACAGCAAGAGGCAAGAATTCTCCAAGGCAAGGTCAAGTATACGGTCCGTATAGCCTTTTCATACGGACCGTACAAGATATTTCGGAAGACCAGGCTGGAATTGGAAACAGAGACAGCTGGGGAGGCCGAAAAGGAAAGCTTTCAAGACGCGATTTTGGGAAAAAAGGCGGGGGAGGTCAGATTAGAAAGGATCTTTTGACTGATTCCTGGTGCTTGAGAGACAAGAAACAACTTGGAGAAGAAGAAGAAGATGTTTTGCAACGGATCTTCGAATTTTCTATAGTTTTTCTATGAACTCTTTCATAACTTTTATTGTGTTTTCTTTTGAGAACATGAGTAGCTAATTTTACTGTTTCTAGGGTTAAGATGTAGTTGACGTTTGGTTTTACTTGTGTGCTACTTGATTATGTGTTGAATGCTTAGTTTTTATCTTGTTGTGTAGTATTTTAATTGCTCGGTTTTTGCTTGCTTGAGTTTGATTAGTCATCCCGTTAGATGAATGCGCACGTCTAATTGTTAGGAACCAAGTCTATGATACTTAATCCAACTGAACCAAGTATATGAGGTAGATCTACGGATCAAGGAGTACTGAAAGGGAAACTTTCCTCGAGGCGAAAGTCCTTGGATACCTTTAGTAAACCAACAAGTGACTTAGATAACTTAGTCCAAAATTACGAAAGTTGAGAGTTAACGCATCTAAGAGGGGAGTAGTTGAGTCCGGTAAATCGGGTTCTAAGCCAAAATTGCGAACGCTGAGGTGAGGAACTTAGACCTGGTCGATGGAAACCCTAGGCAAAAGCACCAACACAGAAACAGTAGCTGCAGTATTCACTCGGGGGCCTATACGGACCGTATAGGATTCTATACGGGCCGTATACCCTGGGGCCAGACAGATACGAAATACAAAACCCCGGAAACCCTTTTTATAATTTGAAAACAAACTTTTAATCTTCTTTTTAGTGTTTTTAATCATCATTTCAATCGGTAGAACTGTTAGAAACCAACAAACCAACTTCTCTTCACTTCCGAAATTTAGTAGATTTAAGTAAAGTCCGGTCGTTTTTATTCCGTCCCTGTGGATACGATACCCGACTATACCAACGGTAGGGCTGTGCACTTGCAGTCTTAACCAGAGGTAGAACTCAAGTTTTAAAAGGTACAGCTCGCCGTGTCGAAACTTGGGAGTGCATTTATGGTGCGAACAAGTTTTTGGCGCCGTCGTCTAGGGGACGGCAACTAAAAATTGCTAGACTTTTTCTTATTTTTACTTAATTCTAGATTTTAATTTTAATTTTAATTTTTCTTTTTCCATCTTCTCAGGAACATACTGGAAGGTTCACAGCCCAAGAACCACTACAATCTCAGAAGCAAGGGGCAAACTTCCACCTCAGTTGTTCCAGTACCACCACATCTGTCACCTCTGCGTACGGCCCGTACAAGATTTATACGGACCGTACAACCCGACAACAGAGAGGAAGACCCAGAAATAGGCACCATGGCTCAAAACGGAGACGAGCATGGACCACAAGTCCAGGGAGCAACTCTCGAGATGATGAAGGGGGAGACTTTGTGCCAAGGACATTGCGAGAGTTCAATGTCCCAAGAGCTGGAGATGTCAGAAGGGCAATCCGACTGCCAAGGGTTGTCGGCAACCAACCCAACTTCAATCCGGGCGTTGTCAACATTGTCCAGCAGAACACGTTCCATGGCATGGATCATGAGGATCCGCATGCCCATGTTCAGACTTTTCTCGAGTGTTGTGCAACCATTAAAATTAATGGTGCAACAAATGATTACATTAGACTTGCTTTATTTCCTTTCACTCTTAGGGATAAGGCAAAGAAATGGTTAGGGTCATTACCAAGGGATTCAATTACCACTTGGAGGGAACTGTCCAAACTGTTTTTGACCAGATTTTTCCCTCACAAAAGAACTGCCAAGGTTAGAACCCAACTGACCAGTTTCAAACAAAGGTCTGATGAAATGTTAAATGAGGCATGGGAACGATTTAGGGAATTGCAATACTCTTGTCCACATCATGGTATTCCCGATTGGTTGCTTATTCAGTCTTTTTATGCTGGGTTGACTGATAGTTCTCGTACCTCTGTTGATGCAGTTGCAGGTGGAGCTCTCCTAGACCGAGAGACTACAGATGCAATCAACTTGATTGACAGCATATCAACCAACCAACAATGGTCAGGCCGAGAAAGCACTCGTGCAACTGGAAGCGGCCGTCTTGAGATTGATCGAGATCACGGCTCTCACCGCCAAGTTGGACGCCATGCGAAGGCCTTTGACAAGATGACTTGTCAAGGCACTTGGTAATCAACGGCCGAAGTCTTGTGTCATGTGCGGAGATGAGGGGCACTTGTACGAGCATTGTCCACTCGCGCGAGAGAGATGAGGAACCTAAGCGGGTCAACTCTCTCAACAACGAGCCATCCTACTTTCCGAAACCTCCCTTTAACCTGGTCCTACTCCAAGGACCGAGAATGATCAACAAGCATGGAGGTGGAAGAATGGGAACCCCGCACCTTTCAACAACAACGCTTCCGGCGGCGAAGAACAACAATCGAAATTTCTACAATAATGCTTGCCTTCAACAACTCGAACAATCGCGCACCATACCAAGGACCATCTAAACCCTATGTTGCTCCCGTCGTGACCGACTTCATGCATGAGCGGGGAAGATGAACCAAATGATTTTTGAGCCGATGCCGCAAATCCGTGCTCCGGCGGCGGGTTTGGCCAATCAAAACAAGCCAGAATGAGTCTCACACCACTGCCGGCCAAATACCACCCGGGAGGTTGCCGGGCCAACCGAGAAATCAATCCCGGGGAGAAGCTAAAGCTACTTACTTTGCGAAGTGGGACACAATACAAAGGACCAGCCATGCCTGTTGAACCAGAAGCTGAGTGTACAGTCCGTACAGATCCCATACGGCCCGTGCAAGTCGACCCACCCGTGATTCCTGAGCAGCCAGAACCTGTTCAGAGTGAAGTTGTAACTGAGAATACCGATCAAACGGTCCGTACGGAAGTTGTGCGGCCCGTACAAGGTGAATCTGACAAGCAGAGAAAGAAGGTGACTGAGAAACCACCGCCTTATCGGCCACCTGTTCCATTCCCACAGAGGCTGGCTGAGACCCGACTCAATGAACAATTCTCCAAGTTTGTTGAGGTGATCAAACAATTGCACATTACCATTCCGTTCACCGATGCTTTGACTCAAATGCCAACCTATGCTAAGTTTCTCAAAGATATCCTATCTAACAAGCGAAGCTTGGGGGGGCGTGAGGTGGTGAAATTGACCGAACAATGTAGTGCAATCTTGAGAAGCGAACTTCCGCCCAAATTGGAAGACCCGGGTAAATTCTCCATTCCATGCACCATTGGAAAGGCCACCATTCGACGAGCTCTATGCGATTTGGGGGCTAGTGTAAGTCTCATGCCACGTTCTATCTTTGACCGCTTGGGTGTGGGAGAGCTTAAACCCACAAGAATGACTCTTCAACTTGCGGATTCCTCGATGAGACTACCACTCGGCATAGTGGAAGACGTGCCGGTCAAGGTCGGTAAGTTCTATGTGCCCTGTGATTTTGTTGTGATGGAAATGGAAGAAGACAAGGAGGTCCCAATCATCTTAGGGCGGCCGTTCTTGAGAACCGCTGGGGCACTAATTGATGTAAAAAACGGGACCTTAACTCTGAACATTGGAGATGAGAAAGTTCACTTTCATATCGACCGAGCAATGAAGTACCCCGCTCAGAACGAAGCGTGCTACATGGTTGATGTGATTGACGAATTGGTTGAAGAAAATTTCTTGGAGCAAGTCAACAACTCGCTAAGGTATCACTTTGATTTTCTATCTGATTTGCAGGAAGAAACAAGCGAGTTCGAATCAATCTGTGCAGCAGACACAGCATCTGTCTGTCCAGACGAAACACCATACGGGCCGTATCATGGACGTACGGACCGTATATCAAGCGAATTGCAAAAAGAAGGGCTGGAGATTGAGAAGGAACCTGAAGCTCAAACTGAGACTATGGCATACGGATCGCACCAGGATCATACGGACCGTACAACTGCCCAGACAGAGCAGATCACTCCTGAACTGAAACCTCTCGCAGCCAATCTCAGGTATGAATTCCTTGATTCAGAAAAGACATGCCCTGTTATTGTGAATGCAGGATTGACCACTGATCAAACCGCCAAACTCTTGGAGAAATTGAGAGCTCACAAAGGCGCGATTGGATACTCTATAAAGGACTTGAAGGGGATTGATCCAACCATTTGCACACACAGGATCTTGCTAGAAGATGACTACAAGCCTTTAGTGGAACACCAAAGACGACTCAACCCGAATCTGAAAGAGGTCGTAAAGAAAGAAATTTTGAAACTTCTTGAAGCAGGTATTATCTACCCAATTTCTGACAGCAAATGGGTGAGCCCCGTCCATGTGGTTCCCAAGAAAGGGGGTGCAACAGTGGTGAAAAACAAGAAAGATGAGATGATCCAAACTCGTGTTTTAACCGGTTGGAGGATGTGCATAGACTACCGGAAGCTCAACACTGCTACACGCAAAGATCACTTTCCGTTGCCATTTGTTGATCAACTTCTCGAAAAGCTTGCAAATCACTCTTATTTTTGTTATCTTGATGGTTACTCTGGTTTCTTTCAAATACCTATTGACCCGCAGGACCAAGAAAAGACCACTTTCACATGCCCATATGGTACCTACGCATACCGTAGAATGCCCTTTGGTCTTTGTAATGCACCTGCAACCTTTCAAAGAGCCATGATGTCCATTTTTTCTGATTTCGTTGAGAAAGAAGTTGAAATTTTCATGGATGATTTTTCTGTTTATGGTGATTGCTTTGACTCTTGTTTGACTAGCTTGTGTAAGATTTTGCAGAGATGTGAAGAGGTGAATTTGATCCTCAACTGGGAGAAATGCAATTTCATGGTCCAAGAAGGAGTTGTCTTGGGACATGTGGTAACCTCAAGAGGGATTGAGGTTGACAAGGCAAAGATTGAGGTGATTGAGAAACTTGAGATCCCTACGAATGCAAAAGGGGTTCGAAGTTTCCTCGGACATGCAGGTTTTTATCGCCGCTTCATCAAGGACTTCTCTAAGATCGCGAAACCACTGACCAATCTACTCGTCAAAGATTCTGATTTTGTTTTTACTGATGATTGTGTTAATTCTTTTTGCAGTTTGAAAGAAGCTCTTATCTCTGCACCTATCTTGCAGCCACCCGATTGGTCGTTGCCTTTTGAGTTGATGTGCGACGCCAGTGACTATGCAGTTGGAGCTGTTCTCGGGCAAAGGAAGGACAAGAGGCCGTGTGCAATTTATTATGCTAGCAAGGTGCTAGATCCGGCCCAAATGAATTACACTACCACCGAGAAGGAGCTTCTCGCGATTGTGTTTGCTCTTGACAAGTTTAGATTGTATCTGGTTGGCTCAAAGATAGTGGTCTACACCGATCACGCTGCGTTAAGGTACCTTTTGAGTAAGAAAGACGCGAAACCTAGACTAATAAGATGGATTCTTCTTTTGCAGGAGTTTGATCTGGAAATCAGGGACAAGAAGGGAGTCGAGAACTCTTGTGGCGGACCACCTATCCCGTCTTCATTGGGAGGAGGATACCATAGTTACACTGCCAATCAATGACTCATTTCCTGATGAACAACTCCTTGCAATTCGTTCTGAACTGGAGGACATCCATTCGGCCTGTACACAAATGCATACAGTCTGTGCGATTCAGCGTACGGACCGTACAGCCAGCCATACGGACCGTACAACTCTTCAACAGAAGCAGCAAGCTCCCTGGTACGCTGATATCGCAAACTATCTGGTTTCTGGAGTTTTCCCTGACGAAACGTCCTTCCAGCAAAAGAAGAAACTCATATCTGATGCCAAGTTTTATTTTTGGGATGAGCCCCACCTCTTCAAAGTCGGAATTGATGGCATATTCCGACGATGCGTTCCACACGAAGAAACAGGTTCCATCCTTGCTCATTGCCACTCATCTGCTTACGGAGGACACTCCTCGTTCTCTAAAACCACCGCCAAGGTATTACAATCTGGTTTCTATTGGCCTTCCCTTTTCAAAGATGCAAGATCTTTTGTTTTAGCTTGTGACAGGGTGCCAAAGAACTGGAAACATGACGCGAAAGAACGAGATGCCTCTCAACTTTATCCTTGAGGTAGAGCTTTTTGATGTTTGGGGCATCGATTTCATGGGTCCATTCCCGTCCTCTCGAGGGAATGAGTATATTTTGGTGGCGGTCGACTATGTGTCGAAGTGGGTTGAAGCAATGGCATGCCGAAAAGCTGATTCGAATGCGGTAAGGAAATTCTTCAATGAGATCATTTTCCCTCGTTTTGGTGTGCCTCGAGCTGTCATTAGTGACGGAGGCAAACACTTCATCAATCGACAATTCAGCAATCTCTTGAGCCGACATGGGGTGACACACAAGGTATCTACTTCTTATCACCCTCAAACTAATGGCCAAGCTGAAATTTCTAACAGGGAAATCAAGTCGATTCTGGAAAAGATAGTGGCAAGGACTAGGAAGGATTGGGCTTTCAAGTTGCATGATGCACTTTGGGCTTACCGCACCGCCTTCAAAACACCGATAGGGATGAGCCCCTACAAGATGGTGTATGGCAAACCGTGCCACCTTCCAGTTGAGGTCGAGCACAAGGCATTCTGGGCCACACGAGCGATCAACATGGACTTGCTTGCAGCTGGCGAGAAGCACATCCTCGACTTGCATGAGTTGGAGGAAATGCGTTTGCAAGCCTATGAGAATGCCAGGTTTTACAAGGAGAAGACGAAGCGAATGCATGACAGACGCATTATGCTTCGAGAATTCAAAGAAGGAGATCTTGTACTTTTGTTTAACTCTAGATTGAGAATTTTTCCAGGTAAGCTGAAGTCAAGATGGTCCGGCCCGTTCCAAGTGAAGAAGGTGTACCCTTTTGGTGCAATTGACATCTGGAGTAGAGAGAGTGGGACTTTTAAGGTCAATGGTCAGCGTCTGAAGCACTACATTGCTGACCACCCGATAAATGAGCGGTGCACTCAGTTCCTTTCTGATCCCGCTCCAGCAGAAACGTAGAGAAAGGTGGTCGAGCTCGAGACCTAAAACGAGCGCTTCTTGGGAGGCAACCCAAGCATTTTTAAATTTTTGCATTTGTTTAGATCAGTATTTATTTCTTGCATTTCTTTTTGAAGAACATTTATTTTCGCATGTTTTATTTTGCTTAGGCTAATCATGATTTTTCAGTTTTTTTTGATATGTACTTTAGTTCTGATCGAACAGGTAGAGCAGCAAGTCTAGAGTCTATACGGCCCGTACACATTCTATACGGACTGCACAACTGCTTTTCTTCATTCAGAGGCAGTTCTCACAAAATTCTGAGTTATACGGTCCGCACGAAAATTTCATACGGACCGTATGGAGTCCATCAGGCGCAAACACTCTGAAGGGTCGCGTCCTTTCCATTTCCGTATCTCTTCATCTGGGGGTCCTCTCCTTTTATACCCTACCCCCGACAGGACCTGCCCCACACTATTCACTTTTTGTCGCTTTTCTCGTACGGCCCGCACAACCGCCCATACCACCAGGGTCCGATCGAGCCGTCGCTTTCTCTGCTCGCCGCCGCCTTCATCCTCCCTCACGCCGCCGCTAGTCTCCTTTTCTCCTATCCAACCACCGTCACCTTCACCTTCTTTTCCGGTTTACGGGTCAGGTAAGCATCTCCTCTTCCTTCCCTTTCTCCTTTCCATTTTTCCTTTTATTTTCTCCCCTTCTCTCGCAGGTCTGACACTCTACTCCTTCACTCCGCCACTGATCTCACTTCCGCCGAAACCCTACCCTATACGGCCCGTACACCAACCCTCTACGGACCGCACAACCTCTCTGCCAGCAACCAGAGCAGGTCATCTTTCCCTACGGCCCGCACAAACAATCATACGGGCCGTACACCTTCACTGACAGAACCATGGACCCCCAACCAAGAGCGCCGGACCAAGCATGCTCACAGGAAGCCACATCCACCACCACACGAGGTGCAACCACCACCCCCTTCTCCACCACGCCCTCACCATTTGGACCCTTATGATTCGGGTCCCGAATGCACCCTCTCCTAAGTGAGTATACCGACCGCGCCTCCATCTTCGAAGAAAGGTACTTCTCCATACCCACTCGACGGATGTACAACAACTTTATCTCCATACAGAAAAAGACAATTGAAAACACCCAAAGAGTGGACTTGGAAACCCTTCGCAAACTCGGAGTGGAGAGCGACTTTCTCCATCTCACCTCCCGTGTAGGTTTCAGTGCTGTGTTCTGGCAGTTCGAGAACAACTGCTATGAGTTAGACACCAAAGATTCCTCTCCTCTCTCCAACTCAAACGTGATTACGATGATGTCCAATTCATTAAATTCCGATTGGGAAATCAAACACACCGGGTCTATCTCTCTTCTCTCCGAGAGTGGTTCGGTCTTCACCCAAACCTTACCACTGAGACCCCCGCCTTCCGGGAAGGTTGGGACAGAGACACCTTCTGGGAGAAGATCACGGGCAACTCCAAAGCCCAAAATGATGAGTTCCGTGCACGCTTCATCTCTCATCCTGTTCTCCGCATCATCCACCGTGCCCTTGCATGTACCATCTTTGCTCGCGGCGAGACACTCAACCGCGGCAATCTGATTGATCTCATGTTGATGGATAACATGCTTAGCCAGACCCCTGACATTCCTGATTTAGCACTTCTCAGGGTCAACCACTGGATCAAACTGCAAGAATCTCAACGATCTGGTGGCAAGGTGAAGATTGGGTTGTTTGTTGATATCATCAAAAGCAACCTCGGATTGGAGGACCACCCTGGTCGCGCTCTGTGTACTGGACCCGCCTCTTTGGATGCTGAGAGCTTGCAGCTGCAAAGCATTTCATCAAAATCCACCGCGGGTCCGCCATCCACAAGACCTTTATGATTGGCCTTTCGCCAATGGCTCCACTCGCCGCCTACCATTTGCCGCTCCCATCGATTTGGAGGACCACTCTACTTGGCTAATTGCAGCCCCACTACCTCGTCCTCCTCAGAGACGGCGTGCGAGGGACGCACCTTCCTCTTCCGCTCGGCCCGGCCATCGACACTCCTTCCTCTTCCACACAAACCGTCGGCCCCATCTCCTCGGGGCCCCTTCCCGGTGACCCCTCCATCCGCGACCTCTACATGCTCATGTCCGACATCCGGGACGCACAGCAGGAGCAGGGAGCCCAGATTCTCGACATCCAGCGCCAGACTTCTCTCCACACTGAGCGCCTGGACGAGCTGACCGACCAGATGAGCCAATTTGACCTCCGATTCAGGGACATCGACGACCAGTTCCGCGACTGGCGTTACGATGCCTACCACTACTGATCAGGTTTGTTTCCACTACCCCGGCTTTTATCTTTCTTTTACGTCTTGAAGCATTGAGGACAATGCTCAGACTAAGCTTGGGGGGGTGCTAGTTAGTTAGTGATAGTTGTTTACATTTATTGCATTTAGTTGTGTTGCATATTTTCTTTTGTAGATAAATTTGTGTGATTGCGTGAATTAGGTGTCAATTCGAAAATTTTTGGTCATGTTTTGGATGAATTTGTTAAATTAGAAATAACCCCATGTTTGATTGAAAGAACCACATAGGATAAGATTGTTTTTGGACATTGTGGAATTGAAAAAAAATTGAATGGTACCAAGAAAAGCATTTGGAACCCTATACGGACCGTATGGACTTCTGTACGGGCCGTATGGGACTGAACTGTGCCCTTTTAATTTGGGAAACGGGATTTGAAACAAAAAGAAAGATTAGGATATTCACTGGTATGAATGAATACCTTTGAATGTGTGTAATCATGGTATCATAGCAAAAACAGTTGAAAAATGAGTAAAATTGAAAATCTTGAGAAAAATAGGACTCCGCTTACCTATGTTACGGCGTTATGACGTACTTATGGTAATGAGTCTTTGACACTCTGCTCCGCTAGTTCACCTGATAAAGTGGCCGAGTCTACATCAAAAGTGTGAGCTCGTGTCATGGAAGGGTCGAACCAAGAGCACGCAAATGCGCTTTTGAATTAAATCGGTTGGGTATGGTTCATCACCTATAACTAGCCGAACTTGTACTAAGGATAAAGAATAAAAGTGTCATAAAAGCAACAATCAAAAGTAAAATTTTGCATGATACCAACACACGATGTCTACAACTTTCTGACCTAAGCTTGTTCCAAGCTTGGGGGGGAAATTTGGAAGTTAAAGAAAACAAATCACCACAAATGAGGGCATATGTTTAGTAGAAAAATGAGCTATTGATACGTTTGGTTGATCTGTTCTTACATATAACAATACATTCTTGAGTATGGAGGTTTGATTAATTGAATTGTGGGGTGAATCAAAATTGACAAAAGGAAAACCAAATCATTGTCCAAAAGGATTCTTAAAGATATCTAACAACCGCAAGATCATACAAATTTTTCTCTTAGTAGCTTAACTTGCATTTAGGTAAGTCCAAGAACCAGAACCACACCTAAGTTAGAATTTTTGCTTGAGGACAAGCAAAGTTCAAGCTTGGGGGAATTTGATGTCTCCTTATTTTGCCTAGTTTACGACCCAAATTTACATCAGAACTTGTGCCTTAAAGCCTAAAAATGTGGACTTTTCGTCTAAATATCATTAGAATGTGGTACTGCTATGTTTTGTTTCTTGTTTTACAGGAAAAGGGCGAAATTCTAGATCTGACAACTCTCCATACGGTCCCGTATAGGTTTCCATACGGTTCGTACAAGATCAGCCCAACCACACGAAGGTTCCACAAAGAAGAGGCAAGAATTCTCCAAGGCAAGGTCAAGTATACGGTCCGTATAGACTTTTCATACGGACCGTACAAGCTATTTCGGAAACCCAGGCTGGAATTGGAAACAGAGACAGCTGGGGAGGCCGAAAAGGAAGGCTTTCAATACGCGATTTCGGGCATGAGGGCGCATCATTCCAGATCAGAAGGCATCTTTTGACTCATTCTTGGTGCTTGGGGGACAAGGAAGAACGTGGAGAAGAAGAAGAAGAAGAAGTTCTACGACGGATTCTTCGATTTCTTCTATAGTTTTGCCATGAACTCTCTTATTATTACTGTTTTGTGTTATTTTGAGATTATGAGTGGCTAAATTTACTGTTTCTAGGGTTAAGATGTAGTTGACGTTTGGTTTTACTTGTATGCTACTTGATTACGTGTTGAATGCTTAGTTTTCATCTTGTTGTGTAGTATTTTAATTGCTCGGTTTTTGCTTGCTTGAGTTTGATTAGTCATCCCGTTAGATGAATGCGCACGTCTAATTGCTAGGAATCAAGTCTATGACACTTAATCCAACTGAACCAAGTATATGAGGTAGATCTACGTATCAAGGAGTACTGAAAGGGAAACTTTTCTCGAGGCGAAAGTCCTTGGATATCTTTAGTAAACCAACAAGTGACTTAGATAACTTAGTCCAAAATTACGAAAGTTGAGGGTTAACGCATCTAAGAGGGGAGTAGTTGAGTCCGGTAAATCGGGTTCTAAGCCAAAATTGCGACAGGGCGAGGTGAGGAACTTAGACCTGGTCGATGGAAACCCTAGGCAAAAGCACCAACACAGAAACAGTAGCTGCAGTATTCACCTGGGGGCCTATACGAATCGTATAGGATTCTATACGGGCCGTATACCCTGGGGCCAGACAGATACGAAATCTGAAACCCTGGAAACCCTTTTTATAATCTGAAAACAAACTTTTAATCTTGTTTTAATTGTTTTTAATCATCATTTCAATCAGTAGAACTGTTACAAACCAACAAACCAACTTCTCTTCACTTCTAGAATTTTAGTAGATTTGAGTAGAGTCCGGTCGTTTTATTCCGTCCCTGTGGATACGATACCCGACTATACCAACGGTAGGTGATGTCTCCTTATTTTGCCTAGTTTGCGACCCAAATTTACATCAGAACTTGTGCCTTAAAGCCTAAAAATGTGGACTTTTCGTCTAAATATCATTAGAATGTGGTTCTCGCTATGTTTTGTTTCTTGTTTTACAGGAAAAGGGCGAAATTCCGGATCCGACAACTCTCCATACGGTCCGTATTGGTTTCCATACTGGTCCGTACATGATCAGCCCCAACCACACGAAGGGTTCCACAAAGAAGGCAAGAATTCTCCAAGGCAAGGTCAAGTATACGGTCCGTATAGCCTTTTCATACGGACCGTACAAGATATTTCGGAAGACCAGGCTGGAATTGGAAACAGAGACAGCTGGGGAGGCCGAAAAGGAAAGCTTTCAAGACGCGATTTTGGGAAAAAAGGCGGGGGAGGTCAGATTAGAAAGGATCTTTTGACTGATTCCTGGTGCTTGAGAGACAAGAAACAACTTGGAGAAGAAGAAGAAGATGTTTTGCAACGGATCTTCGAATTTTCTATAGTTTTTCTATGAACTCTTTCATAACTTTTATTGTGTTTTCTTTTGAGAACATGAGTAGCTAATTTTACTGTTTCTAGGGTTAAGATGTAGTTGACGTTTGGTTTTACTTGTGTGCTACTTGATTATGTGTTGAATGCTTAGTTTTTATCTTGTTGTGTAGTATTTTAATTGCTCGGTTTTTGCTTGCTTGAGTTTGATTAGTCATCCCGTTAGATGAATGCGCACGTCTAATTGTTAGGAACCAAGTCTATGATACTTAATCCAACTGAACCAAGTATATGAGGTAGATCTACGGATCAAGGAGTACCGAAAGGGAAACTTTCCTCGAGGCGAAAGTCCTTGGATACCTTTAGTAAACCAACAAGTGACTTAGATAACTTAGTCCAAAATTACGAAAGTTGAGAGTTAACGCATCTAAGAGGGGAGTAGTTGAGTCCGGTAAATCGGGTTCTAAGCCAAAATTGCGAACGCTGAGGTGAGGAACTTAGACCTGGTCGATGGAAACCCTAGGCAAAAGCACCAACACGAAACAAAAGAGGCTGCAGTATTCACTCGGGGGCCTATACGGACCGTATAGGATTCTATACGGGCCGTATACCCTGGGGCCAGACAGATACGAAATCTGAAACCCTGGAAACCCTTTTTATAATTTGAAAACAAACTTTTAATCTTCTTTTTAGTGTTTTTAATCATCATTTCAATCAGTAGAACTGTTAGAAACCAACAAACCAACTTCTCTTCACTTCCAGAAATTTAGTAGATTTAAGTAAAGTCCGGTCGTTTTTATTCCGTCCCTGTGGATACGATACCCGACTATACCAACGGTAGGGCTGTGCACTTGCAGTCTTAACCAGAGGTAGAACTCAAGTTTTAAAAGGTACAGCTCGCTGTACTGAAACTTGGGAGTGCATTTATGGTGCGAACAAGTTTTTGGCGCCGTTGCCGGGGACGGCAACTAAAAATTGCTAGACTTTTTCTTATTTTTACTTAATTCTAGATTTTAATTTTAATTTTAATTTTTCTTTTTCCATCTTCTCAGGAACATACTGGAAGGTTCACAGCCCAAGAACCACTACAATCTCAGAAGCAAGGGGCAAACTTCCACCTCAGTTGTTCCAGTACCACCACATCTGTCACCTCTGCGTACGGCCCGTACAAGATTTATACGGACCGTACAACCCGACAACAGAGAGGAAGACCCAGAAATAGGCACCATGGCTCAAAACGGAGACGAGCATGGACCACAAGTCCAGGAGCAACTCTCAGATGATGAAGGGGGAGACTTTGTGCCAAGGACATTGCGAGAGTTCAATGTCCCAAGAGCTGGAGATGTCAGAAGGGCAATCCGACTGCCAAGGGTTGTCGGCAACCAACCCAACTTCAATCCGGGCGTTGTCAACATTGTCCAGCAGAACACGTTCCATGGCATGGATCATGAGGATCCGCATGCCCATGTTCAGACTTTTCTCGAGTGTTGTGCAACCATTAAAATTAATGGTGCAACAAATGATTACATTAGACTTGCTTTATTTCCTTTCACTCTTAGGGATAAGGCAAAGAAATGGTTAGGGTCATTACCAAGGGATTCAATTACCACTTGGAGGGAACTGTCCAAACTGTTTTTGACCAGATTTTTCCCTCACAAAAGAACTGCCAAGGTTAGAACCCAACCGACCGGTTTCAAACAAAGGTCTGATGAAATGTTAAATGAGGCATGGGAACGATTTAGGGAATTGCAATACTCTTGTCCACATCATGGTATTCCCGATTGGTTGCTTATTCAGTCTTTTTATGCTGGGTTGACTGATAGTTCTCGTACCTCTGTTGATGCAGTTGCAGGTGGAGCTCTCCTAGACCGAGAGACTACAGATGCAATCAACTTGATTGACAGCATATCAACCAACCAACAATGGTCAGGCCGAGAAAGCACTCGTGCAACTGGAAGCGGCCGTCTTGAGATTGATCAGATCACAGCTCTCACCGCCAAGTTGGACGCCATGCAGAAGGCCTTTGACAAGATGACTGTCAAGGCACTTGGTAATCAACAGCCGAAGTCTTGTGTCATGTGCGGAGATGAGGGGCACTTGTACGAGCATTGTCCACTCGCGCAGAGAGATGAGGAACCTAAGCAGGTCAACTCTCTCAACAACGAGCCATCCTACTTTCCGAAACCTCCCTTTAACCGGTCCTACTCCAAGGACCAGAATGATCAACAAGCATGGAGGTGGAAGAATGGGAACCCCGCACCTTTCAACAACAACGCTTCCAGCAGCAGCAACAACAATCGAAATTTCTACAATAATGCTGCCTTCAACAACTCGAACAATCGCGCACCATACCAAGGACCATCTAAACCCTATGTTGCTCCCGTCGTGACCGACTTCATGCATGAGCAGGGGAAGATGAACCAAATGATTTTTGAGCAGATGCAGCAAATCAGTGCTCGGGTGGCGGGTTTGGCCAATCAAAACAAGCAGAATGAGTCTCACACCACTGCCGGCCAAATACCACCCGGGAGGTTGCCAGGCCAACCAGAGATCAATCCCAGGGGAGAAGCTAAAGCTGTTACTTTGCGAAGTGGGACACAATACAAAGGACCAGCCATGCCTGTTGAACCAGAAGCTGAGTGTACAGTCCGTACAGATCCCATACGGCCCGTGCAAGTCGACCCACCCGTGATTCCTGAGCAGCCAGAACCTGTTCAGAGTGAAGTTGTAACTGAGAATACCGATCAAACGGTCCGTACAGAAGTTGTGCGGCCCGTACAAGGTGAATCTGACAAGCAGAGAAAGAAGGTGACTGAGAAACCACCGCCTTATCGGCCACCTGTTCCATTCCCACAGAGGCTGGCTGAGACCCGACTCAATGAACAATTCTCCAAGTTTGTTGAGGTGATCAAACAATTGCACATTACCATTCCGTTCACCGATGCTTTGACTCAAATGCCAACCTATGCTAAGTTTCTCAAAGATATCCTATCTAACAAGCGAAGCTTGGGGGGGCGTGAGGTGGTGAAATTGACCGAACAATGTAGTGCAATCTTGAGAAGCGAACTTCCGCCCAAATTGGAAGACCCGGGTAAATTCTCCATTCCATGCACCATTGGAAAGGCCACCATTCGACGAGCTCTATGCGATTTGGGGGCTAGTGTAAGTCTCATGCCACGTTCTATCTTTGACCGCTTGGGTGTGGGAGAGCTTAAACCCACAAGAATGACTCTTCAACTTGCGGATTCCTCGATGAGACTACCACTCGGCATAGTGGAAGACGTACCGGTCAAGGTCGGTAAGTTCTATGTGCCCGGTGATTTTGTTGTGATGGAAATGGAAGAAGACAAGGAGGTCCCAATCATCTTAGGGCGGCCGTTCTTGAGAACCGCTGGGGCACTAATTGATGTAAAAAACGGGACCTTAACTCTGAACATTGGAGATGAGAAAGTTCACTTTCATATCGACCGAGCAATGAAGTACCCCGCTCAGAACGAAGCGTGCTACATGGTTGATGTGATTGACGAATTGGTTGAAGAAAATTTCTTGGAGCAAGTCAACAACTCGCTAAGGTATCACTTTGATTTTCTATCTGATTTGCAGGAAGAAACAAGCGAGTTCGAATCAATCTGTGCAGCAGACACAGCATCTGTCTGTCCAGACGAAACACCATACGGGCCGTATCATGGACGTACGGACCGTATATCAAGCGAATTGCAAAAAGAAGGGCTGGAGATTGAGAAGGAACCTGAAGCTCAAACTGAGACTATGGCATACGGATCGCACCGGGATCATACGGACCGTCATACCGCCCGCACGGAGAGCGAATCACTCCCGAACCGAAACCTCTCGCAGCCAATCTCGGGTATGAATTCCTTGATTCAGAAAAGACATGCCCTGTTATTGTGAATGCAGGATTGACCACTGATCAAACCGCCAAACTCTTGGAGAAATTGAGAGCTCACAAAGGCGCGATTGGATACTCTATAAAGGACTTGAAGGGGATTGATCCAACCATTTGCACACACAGGGATCTTGCTAGAAGATGACTACAAGCCTTTAGTGGAACACCAAAGACGACTCAACCCGAATCTGAAAGAGGTCGTAAAGAAAGAAATTTTGAAACTTCTTGAAGCAGGTATTATCTACCCAATTTCTGACAGCAAATGGGTGAGCCCCGTCCATGTGGTTCCCAAGAAAGGGGGTGCAACAGTGGTGAAAAACAAGAAAGATGAGATGATCCAAACTCGTGTTTTAACCGGTTGGAGGATGTGCATAGACTACCGGAAGCTCAACACTGCTACACGCAAAGATCACTTTCCGTTGCCATTTGTTGATCAACTTCTCGAAAAGCTTGCAAATCACTCTTATTTTTGTTATCTTGATGGTTACTCTGGTTTCTTTCAAATACCTATTGACCCGCAGGACCAAGAAAAGACCACTTTCACATGCCCATATGGTACCTACGCATACCGTAGAATGCCCTTTGGTCTTTGTAATGCACCTGCAACCTTTCAAAGAGCCATGATGTCCATTTTTTCTGATTTCGTTGAGAAAGAAGTTGAAATTTTCATGGATGATTTTTCTGTTTATGGTGATTGCTTTGACTCTTGTTTGACTAGCTTGTGTAAGATTTTGCAGAGATGTGAAGAGGTGAATTTGATCCTCAACTCGGGAGAAATGCAATTTCATGGTCCAAGAAGGAGTTGTCTTGGGACATGTGGTAACCTCAAGAGGGATTGAGGTTGACAAGGCAAAGATTGAGGTGATTGAGAAACTTGAGATCCCTACGAATGCAAAAGGGGTTCGAAGTTTCCTCGGACATGCAGGTTTTTATCGCCGCTTCATCAAGGACTTCTCTAAGATCGCGAAACCACTGACCAATCTACTCGTCAAAGATTCTGATTTTGTTTTTACTGATGATTGTGTTAATTCTTTTTGCAGTTTGAAAGAAGCTCTTATCTCTGCACCTATCTTGCAGCCACCCGATTGGTCGTTGCCTTTTGAGTTGATGTGCGACGCCAGTGACTATGCAGTTGGAGCTGTTCTCGGGCAAAGGAAGGACAAGAGGCCGTGTGCAATTTATTATGCTAGCAAGGTGCTAGATCCGGCCCAAATGAATTACACTACCACCGAGAAGGAGCTTCTCGCGATTGTGTTTGCTCTTGACAAGTTTAGATTGTATCTGGTTGGCTCAAAGATAGTGGTCTACACCGATCACGCTGCGTTAAGGTACCTTTTGAGTAAGAAAGACGCGAAACCTAGACTAATAAGATGGATTCTTCTTTTGCAGGAGTTTGATCTGGAAATCAGGGACAAGAAGGGAGTCGAGAACTCTGTGGCGGACCACCTATCCCGTCTTCATTGGGAGGAGGATACCATAGTTACACTGCCAATCAATGACTCATTTCCCGATGAACAACTCCTTGCAATTCGTTACGAACCGGAGGACATCCATTCGGCCTGTACACAAATGCATACGATGCAGTGCGATTCGGCGTACGGACCGTGCAACCCGCCATACGGACCGTACAACTCTTCAACGAAGCGAGCAAGCTCCCCGGTACGCCGATATCGCAAACTATCCGGTTTTACGGAGTTTTCCCTGACGAAACGTCCTTCCAGCAAAAGAAGAAACTCATATCTGATGCCAAGTTTTATTTTTGGGATGAGCCCCACCTCTTCAAAGTCGGAATTGATGGCATATTCCGACGATGCGTTCCACACGAAGAAACAGGTTCCATCCTTGCTCATTGCCACTCATCTGCTTACGGAGGACACTCCTCGTTCTCTAAAACCACCGCCAAGGTATTACAATCTGGTTTCTATTGGCCTTCCCTTTTCAAAGATGCAAGATCTTTTGTTTTAGCTTGTGACAGGTGCCAAAGAACTGGAAACATGACGCGAAAGAACGAGATGCCTCTCAACTTTATCCTTGAGGTAGAGCTTTTTGATGTTTGGGGCATCGATTTCATGGGTCCATTCCCGTCCTCTCGAGGGAATGAGTATATTTTGGTGGCGGTCGACTATGTGTCGAAGTGGGTTGAAGCAATGGCATGCCGAAAAGCTGATTCGAATGCGGTAAGGAAATTCTTCAATGAGATCATTTTCCCTCGTTTTGGTGTGCCTCGAGCTGTCATTAGTGACGGAGGCAAACACTTCATCAATCGACAATTCAGCAATCTCTTGAGCCGACATGGGGTGACACACAAGGTATCTACTTCTTATCACCCTCAAACTAATGGCCAAGCTGAAATTTCTAACGGGAAATCAAGTCGATTCCGGAAAAGATAGTGGCAAGGACTAGGAAGGATTGGGCTTTCAAGTTGCATGATGCACTTTGGGCTTACCGCACCGCCTTCAAAACACCGATAGGGATGAGCCCCTACAAGATGGTGTATGGCAAACTGTGCCACCTTCCAGTTGAGGTCGAGCACAAGGCATTCTGGGCCACACGAGCGATCAACATGGACTTGCTTGCAGCTGGCGAGAAGCACATCCTCGACTTGCATGAGTTGGAGGAAATGCGTTTGCAAGCCTATGAGAATGCCAGGTTTTACAAGGAGAAGACGAAGCGAATGCATGACAGACGCATTATGCTTCGAGAATTCAAAGAAGGAGATCTTGTACTTTTGTTTAACTCTAGATTGAGAATTTTTCCAGGTAAGCTGAAGTCAAGATGGTCCGGCCCGTTCCAAGTGAAGAAGGTGTACCCTTTTGGTGCAATTGACATCTGGAGTAGAGAGAGTGGGACTTTTAAGGTCAATGGTCAGCGTCTGAAGCACTACATTGCTGACCACCCGATAAATGAGCGGTGCACTCAGTTCCTTTCTGATCCCGCTCCAGCAGAAACGTAGAGAAAGGTGGTCGAGCTCGAGACCTAAAACGAGCGCTTCTTGGGAGGCAACCCAAGCATTTTTAAATTTTTGCATTTGTTTAGATCAGTATTTATTTCTGCATTTCTTTTTGAAGAACATTTATTTTCGCATGTTTTATTTTGCTTAGGCTAATCATGATTTTTCAGTTTTTGATATGTACTTTAGTTCTGATCGAACAGGTAGAGCAGCAAGTCTAGAGTCTATACGGCCCGTACACATTCTATACGGACTGCACAACTGCTTTTCTTCATTCAGAGGCAGTTCTCACAAAATTCTGAGTTATACGGTCCGCACGAAAATTTCATACGGACCGTATGGAGTCCATCAGGCGCAAACACTCTGAAGGGTCGCGTCCTTTCCATTTCCGTATCTCTTCATCTGGGGGTCCTCTCCTTTTATACCCTACCCCCCAACAGGACCTGCCCCACACTATTCACTTTTTGTCGCTTTTCTCGTACGGCCCGCACAACCGCCCGTACCACCAGGGTCCGGTCGAGCCGTCGCTTTCTCTGCTCGCCGCCGCCTTCATCCTCCCTCACGCCGCCGCTAGTCTCCTTTTCTCCTATCCAACCACCGTCACCTTCACCTTCTTTTCCGGTTTACGGGTCAGGTAAGCATCTCCTCTTCCTTCCCTTTCTCCTTTCCATTTTTCCTTTTATTTTCTCCCCTTCTCTCGCAGGTCTGACACTCTACTCCTTCACTCCGCCACTGATCTCACTTCCGCCAAAACCCTACCCTATACGGCCCGTACACCAACCCTCTACGGACCGCACAACCTCTCTGCCA
Source organism: Carex cristatella (assembly GCA_024447775.1). NCBI lineage: Eukaryota > Viridiplantae > Streptophyta > Magnoliopsida > Poales > Cyperaceae > Carex > Carex cristatella. Next base: position 1,596,464 of record JAJHPF010000028.1, on the reverse strand, counting down.
GCAACCAGAGCAGGTCATCTTTCCCTACGGCCCGCACAAACAATCATACGGGCCGTACACCTTCACTAACAGAACCATGGACCCCAACCAAGAGCGCCGGACCAAGCACGCTCACAGGAAACAACACCCAACACCATGCCAGATGCAACCACCACCCCCTTCTCCACCACGCCCTCACCATATGGACCCTTATGATTCGGGTCCCGAACAGACCCTCTCCGGTGAGTATACCGACCGCGCCTCCATCTTCGAAGAAAGGTACTTCTCCATACCCACTCGACGGATGTACAACAACTTTATCTCCATACAGAAAAAGACAATTGAAAACACCCAAAGAGTGGACTTGGAAACCCTTCGCAAACTCGGAGTGGAGGACGACTTTCTCCATCTCACTTCTCGTGTTGGTTTCAGTCTGTGTTCTGGCAGTTTGAGAACAACTGCTATGAGTTGGACACCAAAGAATTCCTCTCCTCTCTCCAACTCAAACGGGATTACGATGACGTCCAGTTCATCAAATTCATATTGGGAAATCAAACACACCGGGTCTATCTCTCTTCTCTCCGAGAGTGGTTCGGTCTTCACTCCAACCCTACCACTGAGACCCCCTCCTTCCGAGACGGATGGGACAGGGACACCTTCTGGGAGAAGATCACGGGCAACTCCAAAGCCCAAAATGATGAGTTCCGTGCACGCTTCATCTCTCATCCTGTTCTCCGCATCATCCAGCGTGCCCTTGCATGTACCATTTTTGCTCGCGGCGAGACACTCAACCGCGGCAATCTGATTGATCTCATGTTGATGGACAACATGCTTAGCCCGACCCCTGACATTCCTGATTTAACACTTCTCATGGTCAACCACTGGATAAAACTGCAAGAATCTCAACGATCTGGTGGCAAGGTGAAGATTGGGTTGTTTGTTGATATCATCAGGAACAACCTCGGATTGGAGGATGACCCTGGTCGCGCTCTGTGTACTGGACCCGCCTCTCTGGATGTCGAGAGCTTACAGCTGCAGCATTTCATCAAAATCCACCGCGGGCCCGCCGGTCACAGCGACCTTTATGATTGGCGTTTCGCCAACGGCTCCACTCGCCGCCTACCATTTGCCGCTCCCATCGATTTGGAGGACCACTCTACTTGGCTCATTGCTGCCCCACTACCTCCTCCTCCTCAGAGACGGCGTGCGAGGGACGCACCTTCCTCTTCCGCTCAGCCAGCCATCGACACTCCATCCTCTTCCACACAACCGTCAGCCCCATCTCCTCAGGGCCCCTCCCCAGCTGACCCCTCCATCCGCGACCTCTACATGCTCATGTCCGACATCCGGGACACACAGCAGGAGCAGGGAGCCCAGATTCTCGACATCCAGCGCCAGACTACTCTCCACACTGAGCGCCTGGACGAGCTGACCGACCAGATAAGCCAGTTTGACCTCCGATTCAGGGACATCGACGACCAGTTCCGCGACTGGCGTTACGATGCCTACCACTACTGATCAGGTTTGTTTTCACTACCCCAGCTTTTATCTCTCTTTTACGTCTTGAAGCATTGAGGACAATGCTCAGACTAAGCTTGGGGGGGGTGCTAGTTTGTTAGTGATAGTTGTTTACATTTATTGCATTTAGTTGTCTTGCATATTTTGTTTTGTAGATAAATTTGTGTGATTGCGTGAATTAGGTGCCAATTCGAAAATTTTTTGGTCATGTTTTGGATGAATTTGTTAAATTAATAACCCCATGTTTGATTGAAAGAACCACATAGGATAAGATTGTTTTTGGACATTGCGGAATTGAAAAATTGAATGGTACCAAGAAAAGCATTTGGAGCCCTATACGGACCGTATGGACTTCTGTACGGGCCGTATGGGACTGAACTGTGCCCTTTTAATTTGGGAAACGGGATTTGAAACAAAAAGAAAGATTGGGATATTCACTGGTATGAATGAATACCTTTGAATGTGTGTAATCATGGTATCATAGCAAAAACAGTTGAAAAATGAGTAAAATTGAAAATCTTGAGAAAAAAATAGGACTCCGCTTACCTATGTTACGGCGTTATGACGTACTTATGGTAATGAGTCTTTGACACTCTGCTCCGCTAGTTCACCTGATAAAGTGGCCGAGTCTACATCAAAAGTGTGAGCTCGTGTCATGGAAGGGTCGAACCAAGAGCACGCAAATGCGCTTTTGAATTAAATCGGTTGGGTATGGTTCATCACCTATAACTAGCCGAACTTGTACTAAGGATAAAGAATAAAAGTGTCACAAAAGCAACAATCAAAAGTAAAATTTTGCATGATACCAACACACGATGTCTACAATTTTCTGACCTAAGCTTGTTCCAAGCTTGGGGGGGGGGATTTGGAAGTTAAAGAAAACAAATCACCACAAATGAGGGCATATGTTTAGTAGAAAAATGAGCTATTGATACGTTTGGTTGATCTGTTCTTACATATAACAATACATTCTTGAGTATGGAGGTTTGATTAATTGAATTGTGGGGTGAATCAAAATTGACCAAAGGAAAACCGAATCATCGTCCAAAAGGATTCTTAAGGGTATCTAACAACCGCAAGATCATACAAATTTCTCTCTTAGTAGCTTAACTTGCATTTAGGTAAGTCCAAGAACCAGAACCACACCTAAGTTAGAATTTTTGCTTGAGGACAAGCAAAGTTCAATCTTGGGGAATTTGATGTCTCCTTATTTTGCCTAGTTTGCGACCCAAATTTACATCAGAATTTGTGCCTTAAAGCCTAAAAATGTGGACTTTTCGTCTAAATAACATTAGAATGTGGTTCTGCTATGTTTTGTTTCTTGTTTTACAGGAAAAGGGCGAAATTCTGGATCTGACAACTCTCCATACGGTCCGTACACGATCAGCCCAACCACACGAAGGTTCCACAAAGAAGAGGCAAGAATTCTCCAAGGCAAGGTCAAGTATACGGTCCGTATAGCCTTTTCATACGGACCGTACAAGATATTTCGGAAGACCAGGCTGGAATTGGAAACAGAGACAGCTGGGGAGGCCGAAAAGGAAAGCTTTCAAGACGCGATTTTGGGCAAAAAGGCGGGGGAGGCCAGATTAGAAAGGATCTTTTGACTGATTCCTGGTGCTTGAGAGACAAGAAACAACTTGGAGAAGAAGAAGAAGAAGTTTTGCAACGGATCTTCGAATTTTTTATAGTTTTTCTATGAATTCTTTCATAACTTTTATTGTGCTTTCTTTTGAGAACATGAGTAGCTAATTTTACTGTTTCTAGGGTTAAGATGTAGTTGACGTTTGGTTTTACTTGTGTGCTACTTGATTATGTGTTGAATGCTTAGTTTTTATCTTGTTGTGTAGTATTTTAATTGCTTGGTTTTTGCTTGCTTGAGTTTGATTAGTTATCCCGTTAGATGAATGCGCACGTCTAATTGTTAGGAACCAAGTCTATGATACTTAATCCAACTGAACCAAGTATATGAGGTAGATCTACGGATCAAGGAGTACTGAAAGGGAAACTTTCCTGGAGGCGAAAGTCCTTGGATACCTTTAGTAAACCAACAAGTGACTTAGATAACTTAGTCCAAAATTACGAAAGTTGAGAGTTAACGCATCTAAGAGGGGAGTAGTTGAGTCCGGTAAATCGGGTTCTAAGCCAAAATTGCGAACGCTGAGGTGAGGAACTTAGACTCCGGTCGATGGAAACCCTAGGCAAAAGCACCAACACGAAAACAAAGGCTGCAAGTATTCACTCGGGGGCCTATACGGACCGTATAGGATTCTATACGGGCCGTATACCCCGGGGCCGAACAGATACGAAATCGAAACCCCGGAAACCCTTTTTATAATTTGAAAACAAACTTTTAATCTTCTTTTTAGTGTTTTTAATCATCATTTCAATCAGTAGAACTGTTAGAAACCAACAAACCAACTTCTCTTCACTTCCAGAAATTTAGTAGATTTAAGTAAAGTCCGGTCGTTTTTATTCCGTCCCTGTGGATACGATACCCGACTATACCAACGGTAGGGCTGTGCACTTGCGGTCTTAACCGGAGGTAGAACTCGAGTTTTAAAAGGTACAGCTCGCTGTCGAAACTTGGGAGTGCATTTCGGTGCGAACAGAGGTAGGCCGTGCACTTGCAGTCTTAACCAGAGGTAGAACTCGAGTTTTAAAAGGTACAGCTTGCTGTACTGAAACTTGGGAGTGCATTTCTGGTGCGAACACTAACACTCGCACCTAGGTCACATAGTGCCATGGGGAAATGAGTATCGCCTACTGAACAGGGAATCGCAAAAGTACCAGGATCATTTAATTTAGGATCATTGTCGACATCCTATAAGCAAACAAACTTGAAATTTCATTAGTCGATTTTGTTTGTAAAGCATGAGAACCATTCATACATGAGTTTAGCCCGATTACTCAATTCATAGGCATCGATAGTGATTCACAAAAGGATTATATGACTTTACCCAAGCAGTCCAACGACTTGTTTGCTTGAGAATCATGGAAGTCATTGGCTGCTTGGGTATAGTTCCTTTTGTGTTCATATCAGATCCCGAACCTATGAGGAGGAGAATGTCCCACCCGGCGTGCCAGGTACTGTAGGGCGCAAAAAGTCGCATGGTTAGGTCAGCTAATGATGCAGATATATTTGTGGGGGAATGCTCCGACATGGGTTCAATGCTCCAGTCGCTTAAACAGACATGAGCGGGGCACCGAACTTGGGGCATTGCTGAACATCTTTTTGCATACCTTCCAGTTCACCCTTAGCCAGACCTACGTTCATGATCAGTCAGCAGGATTTTATTATTTGTTTGTGGGGACGTTTAACTCCCGACGGGCGCAAGTCCTCGCCGTTAATTACATCAGAAAGACTTATGAGGTGTAGCTGAACACCTCGTTCATTCCGTTAATTACATTTGATTTAATAGAAGGGTATTTTGGTCATTTAAGGCTATGACTGAAGCTTGAACATGTTTAATTTTGATTTAGAATGACAGAGAATTAAATTTGAGTTCATTTGGTTTTGGTTTGAGTCAATTTGGACTTGAAATGAACAAGTTATGATAAAAAAAAAAGACTGATTTGTAAATATTTTTATGTTCCAGGGACTTGTTTGTGAACATGGGAGGACCTGAGAATATTATTTGGGCTTTTGACAAGGTTTGATATGAATATTGGGCCTGGAAGGGCTTATTTGAAAATATTTTATGAAAATTCAAAATTATAGGGTCTGCGCTGTAAATTTTAATTGTTAGAAGGACCTATTTGTAAAAGAGTCTTTATTTATTTATTTTATTTAAACTGAGAATGAATCTGGGCCTTTGAATTTGAGATTTGGGCTTTGAGATGTGTGTTTGGGCTTTGAGATGTGTACAGAGGCTGGACATAGGATTATGGGCCTTTGATTTTAATCATTGAGCTTTGAGATTCGGGCTACTTGATTTTCATTAAACTCGACATGTGGACCCTATCTGTCAGTGGTTCCTGAGTTTTGAGGAAGGAGGTGCTGGCCGTTGGATATAACATATGCATGAAGATGTGTGCTTCATTTAAACATTTATTTTGGCGCTCTCATCATGCGACTCAGGTTGCATCAAGGTTCGTGCAGGCTCAGATTAATTTGGTTTGCACAGGACGACTCCAGTCCTGATTAGGGCATTCTTCTCCGGTGTTGCTCCGGCCATGGCAGGCCTCGGGCCGCTGCAGTTTGCATCGCCTCAGATCCAGGAGCTCATTGATAGTGTTGTCGGCCACCGGCGATTACCAGAGAGGCGGCATGTGACTGACAATTGGTATATCAGTACAGATTGGGTTTTGAATCCGATTTTACAGTAGTTCATCGTGTTTTCTTTCAATTGTTTGATCATATGGCATCGTTTTGGGACACATGAGATTATGGAAGCATTAATTTGGAGTTTCATTGTATATCAAGCAGAACTTAGCTTTTGGAGAATCAGTACAGTACCGGTTTGGTACCATTGCGTGATACAGAAGGCATAGGTCGACTTTGGGTGTCATGTTAATTATTTGGGATCATCCTAAGATATGTCAAAGACCCAGGGACAGTGAATTTTGTATTTGAGACTTGATTACACATGCTTGTATATAGCACATGCAATTTAACATTTCTGGATTTTATAAAATCACATTTTTATTCAACTTTCTGTGAAAGGACATGCAAGATAAAATCATGGGTATGAAATATGATGTGTCATGAGTATTCAGGAAAGTTTTTACCATTTTTAGAAATCTATTTGTATTTTTAATGATTTTTCTCAAAGCTGACAAGGGTATAAATGTCCATGCAGTGACAGAATTTTGTATTTAATTGATGATTTTATTTTGAATGCTACACAATTTAGATTTGAGTAAATTATATGTCTAAAACCATTGGCAGAGAGTGTAGATTATGGACATATTTTGTATTTAATATTTGCAGATCATTTGATGCATGAAAATGATGAAAAAGTGAATTGGTGTCAAATTTCCAGAACTGTGCATAGTGCAGTTTTGAATTTCAGAAATTTGAACTTTGGAAAATCATAGAAAATAACAGAAAAATCCTATAAATGGGAAATTTGCCATGAATGTGCTTGTCTTTGAGTCCTTTATTGAACTATGTTTTTATATTTTCTGTTTGGTCCCTGGTTTGGTCCAGACTTGCTGATTTGTCAGCTGAGGTCAAATCAGTGCGTTTCAAGGTATAACACTGCACCAGTAGGTATTGCTTTGTGCTTGGCTGCTGAGTTTGAGTTCAATACAGCACCAGAGGTCTATTAAACATGATTTGGACATAGTTAAGGGTCTGGTTCACATTACAACAGGTTTTCAAGGGCATATGGCCATTGTTTTAGTGTGAAGCAATATAGATATAAGATTAAAGCTCCATAAAAGCATCATTCATCAAGATTTGAGTATTTTAAAACATTATAAACATGTGGATTTGTAGGGAGGCCCCTGGTTTGTATAAAATCATGTATTTAATGATCTTTTCACTTGATTAAAGGGCAAATCATTGAGGTTTCATTAGAGATGAAGTACAAATGACATGAGGTGACCTAGGTCACTGCCTATTTTCATTCAAATCCTCTGCCTCTCACTATTTGCATTTAAGTCCTTCAAAATAGCAAAATTAGGAATTTTGGCAGCATAACAGCATGCCTTTGCCATTTTTGAAGGTCTCACTTGCAACTAGGCCCTTGTAAGTTGAGGAATTGTAGAGGATACCATAAGGCTCAACTACTACAACCCTTCTGTTTTTATATTTTGATGTTATTCACTTTAGGCCCTTATAATGGATACTTTAATCAAAGTGACTTGTAAATTAGATGTGGGAGGATACCATAAGGCTCAACTACTACACATCTTCACGACTTGTCACCTTGTTAAAGGATCCAAGGGCAGAAGAAGGAAAATGAAGAAGAAAGAAAGCAAAATACATGCATATATGCACTAACTATGTGTATTTTTGTATAAAGTCAAGATCAAACAGTAGAAAGATGATTATTAAGCTCCAAAGACAGATCCTATGCACTATCTAGATATAAACTACCATATATACATTTGTTTATTTGAAAACAGTGAAGGAAAAGAGAACAGGAGAGAGATTTGATCATCAAGCTCTGTGCCTAGGCACAAAGCTCTCTCTTTTAAGCTTCAAAACAGCTAATTATCAGTAGAGAACAGATCTGGAAAGAAGGATAAAAGAAACAACAAAAAATATTGCAAAAATCAACAAGAAAATAGAAAATTTCAAAAGAACTTCATTCACCTCTGAAATTATTACATGATATGGTCTAAAAGACTTCTCAAACTATGCTATACATATTGATTTGTGGAGAGGAGGAGAAAGCAACAAGCTTTTCTTTCAAAAAATCTCACAACTATAGTGTATTGAGGGTGTGTATATGTAGCTATAATCTATGCCTATGCTTCTGTGTTGTATTCTTGATCTCACTATGTGTATATCATGGGTATGGGGTGCCTTTTATAGGGCAATGCTAGGGTTTGAGCTTGGAGCACCTGCATACTAGCTTTCCTCATGGCCATCAAGTGCTTGATCAATGGTTCAGATTAATTCATATGCATTCATGCGCCTATTTTGGCAGGTTATCATGCATTAAGCATTGCTTAGATATTTTCATGCTCATACATTCATTTATGACCTTTGGATTGATCCAGAGATGAGGTGTCATTCACTTGAGCCGTTAATCGACCGGGTATAGGGAGGATGCACGCATTGCGTGATCTCTGGCATTGAAGAGGGAATATTCTCCTGTTTGGCATCATCTAGGGAGTGCAAGGCACGTGTCCCTGGGGACCAGAGAGTTGGAAATGGCTTTATCAATCCTGGTATGCTACACCTGCGCCAGTCACGGCTTAACGTGTCCCCGCATTAATTCATACGCTTCAATGCATGAGAAGCTGACAGGGAACATCGTATGTATCTATTTATCGTGTGCTTGAGCACAATTTACTCGGTTGGCAACCGGACATGCACCCCCTGCCACATCCCGGATCCTATGCAGACCGGTTTCATGGTGCTAGTGAAATCAGGCATCCTTCCTTCAAATTGACACTATTGAGACTATCGTGTGATCGCATAATACACATTTGCTAAATCTCAAAGCTTAATTTGAGCTCAATTGCTCATCTCGATTCTTGAATCGACCTCGACTTCGGCCAACATCACTGCTTGTGAAGAAAGTGCATCTTGAAGGAGTTCTAGCAAGTAGAAGGATGTAAGATCATCCACCAATCACAGGTAATGGCATATTCATCACCTAAATTCTTCCTCTCAAGTTATTTTTTCCATTTTTGACAGCATAGTGAAGAAGAGAGGAAGAAGAGAGAGCTAACAAGCCAGGCCGCTGTCAGTCTCTCAAAACATTAGCCAATCGTCTTTTTTTGTTTCAATTGATTTCTATCTAAACCCGGTGTTATATGCACCATTTAATGGACATAGTGTGGTCCACGGGTACCGGGCGCATGAGAAACGAAGGGATCGCGAGCGCCGAGTCTTAAACTCAGCGACTTAAGTCGCTTCTTGGGTGTTCACGGCGCATGGTGAGCCGAGACTCTGACGCCCGGTGCACAGAGTTGCATTTTCTTGCACCAAGTCCATCCATTTCGGGCTTTCAGCGAAATTTTATAATAAGTCACTGACACTGGGCCTCACTGGGTATGGTTGTGCTATGTTGCTCCCATTTTGCACCCAGAATATCTGAGATGAGGTTTTGCATGCTTGGCACCATTCAGAACGTGCCAACTCAGCATATTTCATAAAAAATTAATAACTCTTCAATCATTTTGAGTTATAAATTGCATATTACATCAAAATTCATAGTTTTGCACGTGTAATCATACTATGAACTTTAGAACATCACTCTCAGTTCCTTTTAGAGAGTTGTCATGTACCCTTGGTACGTCCCAAGCATTAAAATACTGTCAATTCATATTTAACAATATTTTAGGGTACAACAGTTTATTATTCACATAGTGTGGAGGAATTTTAGGAAAAATGAGTGAAACTGATGGATAAAATTGGATAACTTGATGATCTATGGTTTACAGATATCTTATAAATGAGAGAGAAGTGGGTGCATGTGTATCTCAATTCTCAATGTTGGGCTAGTATGAATACAACCCAACATGTAGAAAGCATGAATGCATTTTTGGATAATTACCTTACAAGGAAAGAATCCCTTAAAGATTTTGTTGAATGCTTTGATGAAGCCTTGAGTTGTATTTGGAAGAGAGAGCATAAGGTTGATCACGATTCAAAGTATCGTGCACATAAATGCAATTCGGATTTGCCTATGGAGGACCAATTTCAGGAGAAGTACACAAATGAGATTTTCGTCAAATGCCAAGAATAGTTCACACTTTGTATGAATTTGTCATGCACAGTTATGTGCAAGTGTCTCGTCCTTTTATGTACAGTTAAATTGGATTTTTATCGTGCAAGCGTCGTGTATGGTTAACGTTTTTGTAGTAGTGAGCAATAAAAATTTAACGAGTAAGGATATATTGGATATTAAAATTTATAATATTTTCTGAGCCCTCAAAATTAGAATAGATATCCCCAATACCCACGATGGAAAAGTAGGAGTGTGCCTTGCTGGATTAAATGACTCCATGGAAAATTTATCATGTGGAAAATAAGGGAATAAGGATAGCGACATGTTACATTGACCGGGAAAATTGATAGATAGATAGTAGCATGTTTGTTTCCAATTGACGGGGATGTTAGACTATTCACTTGGGTATGGATTTCTGAAAGCGATACCTGAGCTAATTAGTTCCTAAGAATCTCAAAGAAGACACCTCAGGTGATTAGTATATGGTTGTGCTCAACAGAATTATATTTGAATATTTGATGAAATGCGGTTTACGAAGCAGCTCATTGTGCAGCTGGTTATTTGAAAAATATACAACATGTGCTCCAATTCTTATTTTAAATATTTTCAAAAAGGTAACGAATCATGATCAAAATGATGTGCTATGGAACTGTGGTCTGTTTGGTTATTGTTAACTCATAAATTAGTTACAAAAAATCCAAGATGGTTAACTAGTTCTATACTTAAATTATTTATTATATGATTTTCATGAAAATAATTTTATGAATAGTTTAAATGATTAAGCAATAAAAAGAGAACGAAAAATAAATAAATAATTAATGTAGTATTTAATTTTGCCTAAGAAAAAGAAAAAGAAAACATAGCATCAGGACTCTAATTTTGGGTTTTCCTTGATATTCTCTTTCCACCTTTTCTGAACCAATACCTATTAATGAAACAGTTTTTGAGATTTTTGAATGTGCATGAATTACTTCGACTAGAAAAGTAAAAGTAAAGATGGAGTTTAATATTCAAATCTTTTAGTCTTACTTTAGTCTTGACACAAGTCGAATATCACTATCTTGCCATATTTTAGTGAAACTTGAAAATCAACAAGTTGAAACTTATCCTTGCTAATGAAATAAAGAAACATACGGTGTTCACCTCAAAAAAAAAAAAAAAAAAAAAAACATATGGTGTTTGGTCCACTTGAAATAGCTTGCGCCACATCCTTTTTCTGATAGTGTGTTTCTTCTTTAACTTGATGATGCTGTGGTTGATTTAAATTTAATGATCACAGCAAACTCGCTGCAAGGATTTCTCTACTGACCATTATCAGAAGAGAGTTGTCTTTTTTACCTTTAATTAGATTTTTCTAAATATTATTAGCAGTATAGATTTCTGTCATCAGACATTAACACTATCTCAAAACCCAAAACCCTAACATAATTCTCAATTCAATCCATAAATATATTATAAATGTTGCATTTTGTTCCACAATCACATACAAACATCACAACACCAAACAAACAAAGGGACTTAGCGCACAATAACAGATCAAATAAATTATAATAAAAAATTAAAATTTACTGGAAACAAGTCGAGACAAAGGTTGGCCAATGCATGTGTTGTCCCTCCTCCCTTCTCTGCCGACCATAGGGTCCTTTGTGGCTCAACTATTTAAGTGCACTTGCAGAAAGATATATCATCCACTTCCACCATGCCGATCAATTCAGATATATGATGAGTCCTTCTCTTTCTAGGTGTAAAACAATGAAACAATTCACATATCATCGAGAGATTAATTTCATATATGTACATGTTTCTATATATAGGAGGGATCTACTTACAACATCTTCCAACCATTCGATTTTGCAATTTAAAAGTCCAAACAGTTGATCCAAATAGTTCAATATAATATCTATATTAAAATGTGCTTGGAGATAAAATTTGTCATTTTTTATTTTATTTTTACTATTTATTAAGTATTTTACAAAATTGTTGTTTTTAGACAATTTTTAACCACTAAAAAAAACAATTTAGTAAAATACTTAATAAATAGTAAAAAAAATTAAAAAAATTAAAATATTATCTCCAAGCAAATTTTAATATAGATATCATTTTTAACGGTTTGGATTGAATTGTTGTAATATGTTGTAACTTACAAATGTTCTAAATGGATCCCTCATATATATATATATATACAGAGAGAGAGAGAGAGAGAGAGAGAGAGAGGGAGGTCGGCTACTCTACTTATATAAGCATATGAGGGTATATGCTTATAAGTCATTTGTAATCCTCCAATGACATCGATTAAAATATGAAATTTAAGATTTAATATCAGCGTTCAAATAAAATAATCAACCATTTTTTATTACATGATTCTTTTCAATATTTTTCACAAGTAGAAGTCTAAATTTATATAACACGTATCCACAACATGTTCTTATCATTTTCCTAACTGATATTGTTTCAATTTTAGTTTATGAATGTTGAATTATGATTTATGAATTTATTTGAATGTGGAATTATTGTTGAATGTTGAATAATATCATTTTTCTCTGCATGTTGTAAATGTTCAATGGCTAGGAAATATGAATTCTAGCAAATTATAAAATCTTACTTAAAAAAATTTGCAATCATACATGGTTCTTAAAAACAAACCATGCATGTATATAGAGTAACATACATGATATGTAAATAAGAGCCATGTGTGATTTTTAAAAATCATTCACGGTTGCCTTGTAGAGACTGTGTATATAGCCCATGGTATTATACACAGTTACTATGATGGTGTAAGAATAACCTATTTGAATGCCTTTTTTTAAAAATTTGGTGTTCCCTTGTATGAACTGTGGATGCTAATTTATAAATGGACACGGTTCCACAACCGTGTACAATGTATGGACCATATTATACACGATGGGCACAGACACGTACGGTTGTGGAACCATGTGTCATTAGGTATTTTAACTGTGTATGGGCCATAAAGTAAAATCTGCACTTTTTATACCAGGACAGAAAATGTTTGATAATAACCCGTCCCAGTAACCTGCTAATAAGATCCCGTGTAAATTAATTTCCTTGATTATCTCTCGTACAATTAGAAAAAGAGGCACTGTAAATTAATTTCCTTGATTATTTCTCGTACAAAGTGTCTCTTAACACATAACAACAAAATAAAAGTTACATAGTTCAATGGGCCTAATAGCGATTTGGGTCATAACATAACATATATATAATTGTTCTTTCATTAAAACGGATTATTTTTTTCAATAGAAAAGCAAGTTATTTGTTATACCCTGTTATTTAACACAAGCTGGTTTTACTTTGCTTTTTCAAAGAGGACCATGGACATATGCTTGTCAAGGGTAACTGGAGGGCAATGAGCTAGATAATAGAAGCTTTTGACAACACTTAGAATGGTTCCTTTGGTGTTGCATTCGTGGAAATTAGGGCTTTCAGTGAGCAGTTGTGTTAACTCTTGCATTTCTCTCTCCATTTCCTTGCCAGCTCTGATTTGGTCTCCATGTTGGCTGGGCAAATCCTACACACAAAATAAATGATAAAAAGGGAATTTTATTATATACCAGTGATGGTAACTCGGAAATAACAATTAAATACTGAAAGCAGGTATGTAATAAGTAATCCAACAGTAATTTTAGTTTTTTTTTTGGCTAAAATTATGATGTCCTTTGTAATTTTATATCATGCATTATTTGTAAGTGATTTAAAAATATTAGTGATAACAAGCCCAGCACTACTGTATGCGTCTTTTGAATTGCTCATACTGTGACCATTTGTACAATGTGTACTCTGACAACTAATTGAATGCGTCTTCTGTCTGTAACTCTGTATGAATAACTATTGGTAGTACTAAGATGGAAAACCATTTATGTACTACTAATAGGGCTAATTCCTGTGATTAATCATAATTATTCTTAAACTAATGAAATAAATGCTTTAAAAGGCTAGTAAGTGCTGCAACTTATATAAGCAATGCCCTAAATAATTAATTATGATGCAAAACTTGAGGGACTTCGCCATTTAATATAAAAAATATATATATAGAAAAAGACAGGTGATACCATAGATTGAAGTTTTATTTCATGAAGCCCGCAGCTGATCAAAGCAGTGAGTTGTGAAATCTTTCTATACTTTTCACTAACAACTCCAAAATCATCCGAATTAGATCGCCTGGCACATATTTCTATTGAGTTAACTAAAAGTAACCCCATTTGACCTGTAGGACTCAACCTGTAGTCAGCTTTACCGTCTCTCCATGTCAGCAGCCACTTCATCCACTACAAGGCCATGAGAAGAACTAATTATAAAATATGGTGCAGCAACATGACGTAATTTTCCTAATTCTACCACATACCGACCTGAAAAAAAATACAGCAATAAAAATGCCAAATAAATTTACATTGTTCCTAATTCTACCACATACTGACCTGGAAAAAAAAATACAACAGTAAAAATGCCAAATAAACTTACAGCATTCATAATTCTACCAAATACTGACCTGGAAAAAAAAAATACACCAATAAAAATGCCAAATAAACTTACAGCATGTCTTAAATAATGGTAGGTGGATTCTTGTTGGGCCTGATTTTCGGAAAGTGAGCCTGACTCAGAAGACAACAGTTCTAGTGTTTGATTTAAGGCAGCTGCCAACACTAAACCATCTTTTCTCTTGTTTTTCTCTCCAATCCTACAACAGAATTTTTTTTTGAAGTATATGTACTAGTTAAGTGATGAACTTGTATATGTTAACAGTTCACCCAGCTCACCAAATCAGAACTGGTTATGTACGGTTTCCAACTAAACAAGCAAATAAAAGCCACAATAATACACCATAAATATTGAATACGACTTTGAATATTTTCTGAGTGCGAATAGCCATGTATAACTGACTTTTAGCATACAAATTCTCTATATTTCAAGTCAGTAGTTCGGATGTTTTTCTTTTGAAAATAATTAAAAGATTGTGCAGAATGTATCATTTTCTATATTGAAAGAACTGCACTAGATACGTAAGAAATAAAGTTGGATTAAGTAAGAACGTAACAATTTAACTTTTGTTTAAAAAATTCACTGAAAATACATGGAAAATGATAAGTGCATTAGGTTTCAGACGAACATTTATTCTACATTTCTTATGAAATAATGTTTCTTTCACAATATTTTTAGTCAATAGTTTTTTTTTATACGAGTTAAAAGTGTTCTAGAGATAAGACCGTACTATCTGTACTACTAATTATAGGCCACAAGACAAATGTCCTGTGGCTCTATATGGATAATATAAGTGAGGAGAATAATCAAAGACATTAAGAAAGACTGTACCAGAATCGAGGATAAATTATGATTAAACTCAACAAAAGGAAGTTTAAACAAGAGAAAAGAGGTGCCTCACTTTTCTCATTAAATTTTTTTCATTTTCAGCTGAGATTAAATGACAACAAAAAACTGCCTACTGATATTTGGGAAAAAAACTAGTCAAGATTTGTATGATCTTTTTATGCTACTTAGGTACACACTTTCTTTGATTCGTACATTGACCAATAATTTGAAGGCACAAACAATAATTAGTATTTTTGTCTTATGAAATTTGCACATATAAGACCTCAAATATTTCAGATATCCTAAATGAATCAATTATGTATAATACAAAAAATTATATTTATTTTGTAACTTCTTTTCAAAATAACTAATTGTTTTCATTTTATCAGTCATTGTAAATTTTGTAATTTTTGGTTGCAGCCTTTCATTTTTTGTTATGGACAATAATGTATTGCTATTGCAATATAGCTTCAAATTATGATTTTATCTCTTCGTACATTTCTTGACATTTGAAGTGAAGAATATTAAATGTTTATTATGTATGGATAATGTATATGTAATAAACTTTAGCAATATTATTTAGTTTTAGCAATATAGCATGTATATTAATTTTTTCACCATTTTGAAAAAGATTCCAAGTTTCATAACTGATTTTGTCAATTCCAACCAAATCATCAAATTTCGATTCCATGATCAACTTGTGGAATTGATCTAATTAGTATTATTTTTGCTATTAATTTATACCCCAGTAGGTGTGTGAACGGTTCAACAAAATGACTCCATCGGAAATAGTTGCGCATGCGGAAAACAAAGGTTTAAGGACAGCGACATGTATTTTGCCACGTAGACTGGGAGAACTGACACACATATAGTACCATGATTGGCTCGAATTGACAAGGAAGTTAGACTTTCACTTTGTTTTGGATTTCCGAAAATGACACATGAGGTTTAAGTAAATTTGAATATTATTGTGCTGGGCAGAATTATTGCAATATTCGATGAAATGCAGTTTACGTACGAAGCAACTAGTTGTTTGAAAAATATACAACATGTGCTTCAATTCTTATGTTTAAATATTTTAAAAAATTGTGTGGTAAGGAGCTGTGGTCTGTTTCTATATTGTTGACTCCTAAATTAGTCACATGGGAAAAAATTATCTCTGCTGTCAATATTCTAATTTCGACATTTAAAATAGCAGCCCCCAAGTTCAATTGTGCACTATTCAACGAAATAAACCTATTAGAAGTAGTTGCATATGTGGGAAAAAGTTTAAGGGTAGCCACAAATAATTTTTCACACTAACGGGGAAAATTGACACACATATAGTACCACAATTGGTTTCAATTGACTAGGAAGTTAGACTTTCACTTTTGTTTGGATTTCTGAAAATGACACCAGCGATTTAAGTGAATTTGTTTAGTATATGGTTGTGCTCACCGACTCCTTGCTTTCAATAACTGTTTATATAAAATTCATCGGATCTATGTTTGATGTATCTTTTTATAGTAATGAGGTGAAATAAAAGGAAAAGGAGTGCATCTATTCAAATGCGGTATATATGAGAAAATATTATCTCTTCTCTAAATATTGTAATTTGAACGTTTAAATTAGCAGCCCCCCTGTAGGTGTGTGAACGGTTCAACGAAATGACTCCATCGGAAATAGTTGCGCATGCGGAAAACAAAGGTTTAAGGACAGCGACATGTATTTTGCCACGTAGACTGGGAGAACTAACACACATATAGTACCATGATTGGCTCGAATTGACAAGGAAGTTAGACTTTCACTTTGTTTTGGATTTTCCGAAAATGACACCTGAGGTTTAAGTAAATTTGATTAGTATATTATTGTGCTGGGCAGAATTATTGCAATATTCGATGAAATGCAGTTTACGTACGAAGCAACTAGTTGTTTGAAAAATATACAACATGTGCTTCAATTCTTATGTTTAAATATTTTAAAAAATTGTGTGGTAAGGAGCTGTGGTCTGTTTCTATATTGTTGACTCCTAAATTAGTCACATGGGAAAAAAATATCTCTGCTCACAATATTCTAATTTTGACATTTCAAATAGCAGCCCCCCTGTTCGATTGTGCACGGTTCAACGAAATAAATCTATTGGAAGTAGCTGCGTATGTGGAAAAATTAGACTTGCTCTTTTGTTTGGATTTCTGAATACGACACCAGAGGTTGAAGTGAATTTGTTTATTATATGGTTGCGCTCACCAAAATTATTGGAATATTTGATGAAATGCAGTTTACGTACAAAGCAACTGGTTGATTGAAAAATATACGACATGTGCTCCAATTCTTATGTTTAATTATTTTAAAAAATAGTGTGTTAAGAAGCTGTGGTCTGTTTGGATATTTTTGACTCCTCAATTAGTTACATTGGAAATTATGAATGAAAGTTGGGCTCGACCCATGTTTTTACCTGCATTTTAACATTTCTTTTAGTTTCCTTTATTTTTTCTATTTTCTGCTCAAACTGTTTGGAGCACAATTGCTTTTTACTTCACTATTACATCACTTATGTAATGGACTAAATTATGAATGAAAGATGGGCTAGATCCATGTTTTTCTTCAAAAAAAAAAATTAGTCACATTGGAAAAAATTCTCTCTGCTCTCAATATTGTAATTTTGCCACACTAACTGGGAAAATTGACACATAGATAGTACCATGATTGGCTTCAATTGACTGGGAAGGATGATTTTGACTTTTGTTTGGATTTCTACAAACGACACCTGAGGTTTAAGTGAATTTGTTTAGTATATGGTTATGCTCACCATAATTATTGGAATATTTGAAGAAATGCAGTTTACGTACGAAAGTAACCGGTTTTTCGAAAAATATACAACATGTGCTCCAATTCTTATGTTTAAATATTTTAAAAAATAGTGTGCTAAGGAGCTGGGGTCTGTTTCGATATTGTTTCAAAATTGAAGACCCACCATGTATAGCAAATATATCAGACCTCTGAAAACAATTCTTATTCCTGAGTCATGGCTAGCAAAAATAGGCGACATTGTACCGTCAGAGTTTGTTGATATAAGGACATTTCCAAATCTCGAGATGGTGTGGTCAATTAAATGGAGGGTGATTTAGAAATGCAGGAAAGTAATGGTAGATAATGTTATATTTCTAACGAATTTTACAATCGTCACCCCAACTAATTCTGGTTTGGAGGGAGACCAGGTACTGATGCTAGAAAAACTAGAAGCAATGAAATTTCTAACCTTACAAAATGGAGTCTATATTGGGAAGAAAATGGTTTGCTCCGAAAATGAATTTCCATAGTTGTTCTATCGTTTAAGTTATTTATTTAATTTATCTTATCTGGTATGGAAATGGGTAATGTATTTTTTCGTTAACTTTGCAGGTATGAGTACGGATAAAGTTTACATATTATGTTATACAATAATTAACAAAATTATAAATTACGAAATTATATATATATAAATATATTTCTTTGGTGATGATAATTGATATGACATAATTTTATTCGCGACTTTTATATATATATTCAATGGCATCTTTTTACCCATTTACTCGATTTGTACTATATTCGATAAGACATGTATGAGTAAGTTCTTCTGTTTAGCTTATGGAGTATTGATAATATAGACTTATTTTCCAATAATATAATAGGTTAGCGTTTGAAAATGCTTCCACTTAACCAGTATTGTTTTCTAATTAAAGAGCGAAGCGCAGCCCTATCATAATGTTCATATTTTGTTGATATTCCTTTTGAATCACTAAATCCACCTTTCAAATCTTCTGAAAACCTTCAACTGAAGGATCGCTTTTTAGATAAACTAATCAACTGGAAACTAGCCATGCATGCGTGTTGCTGTATTTAAGGAAAGGGGAAATAAAAAAATGCTTCAGGAGTAAACCTACGCACTCAATTTCTACCGGTGCGTACGCAACAATTTCCTTTCTTTGATGTTCTATTTCTTTATTCCTAGGTCCATCTGATATGGAGAGAACGGGGGTGCCCAGTAGTGAGAAGTAGGAAGGGGTGCGTCCGATGGGGAGAGGATGGAAATCGTTCTTACATCTGCTTGGAACTGTTTGATTTGCTTCATATGATCCATGCATGATTGATCGACTCAAATATTGAATCAACCAACATGAGTGCTAAAGCAGAACACACTTATCATAAAGCGAATCAGACAGTTCCTAGTAGGAATCGAACTGATTTGAGTCTAATGCCAATCAGAGACATCCCACTACCTCTAGGACTTTCTATGAGTGTTTGAAAATCGTGGGAAAAAAATTAGTAATTTAGTCGGTAAGTGCACATAGAGAGGCATGTCCTGATGTCCGTGGATATAGTTATTATATTCTCAGTATTGCTACAATTTTCTTCTAATGAAAATTGGAAAATAGGATCTGTACTTCAATTTTGGTTTTTCATCGGTGTCCTCTTTCACACTTTTCTGAGCCAATATTTCAATATGAAAAGTAAAAGTCCATGCATGAGTTTCGGAGCCAACGCTTTTCTGAGCCAATATTTTGGATGTGCACAAGTTGCTTGGATATGAAAAGTAAAAGTGAAGATGGGGTTTAATATTCAAATATTTTAGTCTCTGGTATCACTACTACAAAAAGACGTCTTCCTACACTGTATCTTATACACGGATTTTCTCAATTTTATAAAAAAATGTGTATGAAATAGGATTTTTCCAGTGTTGTAGGAATCTTGCACGGATATTAACTTATAAATCAGTGTCCGTGTGTAAATTAAGCTTTTATACACGGATATTTAATGAAATATCCGTGTAGGAATGTCTTTTGTACACAGTTTTTTTTATTTAAATAGCCGTGTAGATATGTTGACAGAGCTATACGGATTTATAGTTAAATATCCGTGTAAGAAAGACTTAGTAGGATTTTAATGAAATAAAATGGTTATCTTCCAGCGTCGTTTTAATCAATATTACTCTCTCTCTCTCTCTTTCTGTATTGAATGTTGGTTTGATTTCTGCGCACTAGGAGGGAATTAGCAAATTTGAATTTTTGTATTTCTCCTCTCTATCTTGCTAAGGTTAGTCACGTGTGTGTGTGTGTGTGTGTGTGTGTGTGTGTGTGTGTATATTTTTCTCTACCATTGTTGGGTTATTAAAGAAATTCCTTTTTCTTATGGTTTTAGTTGGTTGCTGTCCTCTTTGCCACTGTTGGTTGTGTTAGTGTTGTGATCTAGAAGCCAATCATAGGATGATTGTTTTCTAAGTTTTGTTTATGTAATTGAATGATTATGTTTATCATTTTGTTCCTTGAGTATTTTATTAATTATAGATCATTCAGGTTGAGGACTTGGAATTGTGGAACTCTATACATGTGTTAATAAATACCCTAAAGTGTCCCTAGTCTTGGTAATTAACAAGGGACATTAATTACCGGTATAAGATTAGCATTTGGATTAGATGATGATCATGTTCTGCAGATCATATGACAAGGAGTTGTCAATCTGATCAAATGGATACCTGATGGAGATCAGGGGATTGGACGTGACCAAAGTAAAACATTTAATATGGATTGTGTTTGTGTCATTAATGTTTTATTTGTGTCTAGAATTCTAAGGTATGAGATGATTGTTTCTCTCACATGAGAATATATATTCGTGGATATTATCCAACGTTGTCCGTAACTGGCAATTATACAGATTCTATCTCAGTATGTATTTCTTATGTGGAGGGATAGTAATTATCAAGAATACCAATGTCCCTCATATAATGAGCGATGATATCACTTGGCCCCTTGATGAAATAATACAAGTATGTGCACATATGATTAAGGAGTTAATTATAATTACTGAATTATTTCAGAATCAAGAAACGAGTAGATTTGCAAGGATGACACACTCCTACCTTGGATCTATTCATGATATCATGAGACATTGAATTGACACGAGGCAATTATTGCTTAGGGATCGTGATTCAGTATGGTACTTATCATCTGTGTCATTTGGGTAATTACAATGCATATTGCTAGGTGCCGCTTGTAATTTATGGAATCGAAAAGAGTTTCAGATTCTATTGCCGAATGACATAGATCCCACAGGGTCACACCGATAAGGAATTAATTAGAAATGCTCCTTAATTTATTTGACATGTATGACATACCAAAATAAATTGGTTTCTCCACTAAAACATGAGAAATATAATTATTTGGATAATTATATATGATACTACAATTAATTAGATTAATTGTATTTGATTAATTCAAACAAGGAAAGTGAAACTTGGCCCAATAAACAAAGCCTAATGGCTGTTGTTAATTATGGCTCATGTTTATTTAAAGAATTGTTTCCATAATTAAAAGTTAGCCCAAAATAGTTTACCACGTTTTCTGAAAGCTGCTGCGCAATGTTTCTTATTTGGGCCATATATTTCTAGTACGATATCCGTTTTTAGCGTTCTATATCTTTCTGGAAAGGTAATAGAAAAATCTACAACTTTGTATTTCTTGAAGAAAACCAAATTAGAAATATATCATGCTCAAAAACGTGGTAGATCGTGGTGCTAAATTTAGACTACCATGTTCTGGAAACTGCTGCGCATGTTTCGTATTTTGACCATAACACCCTCATACGATGTTTGTTTTGAGCGTACCACATATGGATAGAAAGGTAAAAGAAAGATCTATAACTTTTATTCAGAGAGAAAAATCTAATTCGAATTAGACCGTGGTCAAAAACGTGGTAGAACACGGAGTTAATTTTGGAAACAGAATTTCACATTCCTTATTTGCTATATATGCACTCTCTCTCATTCCTTTTGAGAGCAATTCGTTTTGAGAGTTGAAGTTCTGTCAAAACTCTTTCTCTCTATTGTTTCTCTCTCATGTGTTGAGAACCCACAAACCCTAGAATCAAGATTTTGTTCTCTTGGAGGATAGGGATTAAGGAGCGACCAAATTACTACTCTCTAGCAAGAGGAAAGTTTGGTTTCTAATTAATTTCTTGGTGGATACCGTGGAGGGCTTCTACTTTGGAGTCTCATCTTGGTACAAGGCGTTCAAGTTCACGCACACATCAACCACCAGGGCGCTGCAAAGCATCAACCACCATTAGCATCGATAAACAAGGAGGTGGAGGCTACAACCCTATATCTCAAGGATCTTCATTTCTTGTTTGGAGACAAGAAACTAAAGGTATGATGCTTATTGATTTGGAAATTGATTTTGGTTTGATTTTAGTCATACATAATGATCTTTTGGTACTTTTCTTGTCAAAATTTTTGAAATTCCGCTGTCTTAAGTACCATGAAAACCCAACAGGTTGCTATCCTCTTCGCCACCCTCCCTTAGGGTTCTGGTGCCGGTGGCTGTCATTTTAAGCACCACTTCTATATAAGCAAAATGGAAAGATATACATACATGTTAAAATTTTTTTTTTTACGAAATTAATTTTCAGTGGTTCATATAAAAGCTATACAGATTGAATTAAATTTTTTTTACGAAATTAATTCAAAACCGAGATTTTTTATTCTCTATTATGTATGCACATATATGTTGGTCCTTGTCTTTTTTTTCATTGGAGATGCAATGTTGTTGGAAACATTTAACCAAGAGCCATCATGTCATGGATCACATGCACACACCTTTTTTGACATATTGGATGTAATATGTTTTAGTATGTATAAAATTTCGGTCCAAACTAGATCATAGCCATGAGTTTTGATAACATGAGCCAAACTCATAGAAAATTGGGCCAAAACTTGATCACATGGCTAATAAGTGATAAGAACATAACTTTTATACAAACATTGTATTAGATTTTGAGGAGTATATGTTACATGTTGGATCAAAAGGATTGCATGTACAAAATGCTATGTATATATATGTGTGGCAAAATGCTATATGTATATACAAAATGCTATCTATGTATTTTTGCAAAAAACTATGTATTTATTTTTGCAAAAGGCTATGTATATTCAATCTGAAATATATATTATTGGCTAGCAAAAGTGGAGGCTAGCCAAAAACAAAAAAAAATATGACAATCCTACACGGATATTTAAATAAAATCCGTGTAGGAAGAGCTAAGAATAAAATATTAGTAATTCATAACCTTCCTACACGGTTTTTTTACTTAATATCCGTGTACGAATACTCTTCATACATGGATATTAATTAAATATCCGGGTAGGAATCCCTTCCCACACGGATTGTTTAATTAATATCCGTGTAGCTAGGGTATGAGAGCTACACGGATATTTAGTTAATATCCGCGTAGGAAGACTATTCCTACACGGATATTTATTAAAAAACCGTGTAGCTCTCTTGCGGTGGGATGTACTTTGGTAGGTTTTCCACACGGATCTTTACGAATAATCCGTGTAGGATTAGTATAATCCTACACGGATAATTATCCGTGTGTAAATGGTGGACTTTCCTACACTCCAATATTGTACACGTTTCCAAATCCGTATAGCTCTCCAGTTAAAGTCCGTATACAAACCGTATTTTTGTAGTAGTGTATTGACGTTCCGCGAATATCACTATCTTGTCATCATTCATAGAAATTTGAAATCAACAAGTTCGTGGGGATTAATATTCAAATATTGTAGTCTTTGGTATTGACACTGAAAGAATATCACTTTCTTGTCATAATTCAGAGAAATTTAAAAATCAACAAGTTCAAAATTATCCTAACGAATATCACTATTTAAAATTGCATGCGCCAAATCCTTTTTTCTGATACTGGGTTTAACTACTACAAAAATGCAGTCTTCAAACGGATAAAAAAGAGTTCTCCTAACAGATTCCCAACCATTAGAGACTAACGCCATAGAAGAAACAAGCCTTTTGTTTTTCCCTCTCCTTCACCAATTTTTTTTTCTTCTATCTTTCGTCAATATGCTCTCGAGGTACTCTCTCTCTCTCTCTCTCTCTCTCTCATTGGCTGCTTTTCCTTCTCTCTCTTACCACCGGAAGTCAAGTTCAATGATTAATCCTGTACACATTGTGAATATAACAGGATAATTTGTACCCTATTTGTTGGATGGTTATAAGTTCTTGATGAGTACCTTTTGAGTAGAGACTCTTGAGCTGCTCACTCGCTAAAGATTTGAAACAATGATACCAGATCATGCAAGATATTTTTTTGGTTTTTGCTTTAGTGTCGTCTTTAATTATTCCACCACATTGGATTCCTCTGAATATGTAGAATTCTAGTGTTTCTTTATTACTTTACTGGATTTCTTTTTCTGTAAACTCGAATCTACAAGTTAAAATCAATTATTTTTATTATTTTCGATGGAAAAAGAAGAAGTATCAAGTTTAAAACGGTTGCTATACAATATTTTTTATCAAATCATATTTTTCAATTTATTGCTAGGATATTTCAGGAGAATAATAGTTTCTTCTTTTCTGTTTTCTTGTATAAGTTGTCAAGGTACAATCTCACTCTCTTGGCATGGTAAATCACGTGGCATAAATTTCTACAATCATGGAAAATCGAGAGCTTCTAGAAAACAATCAATGCAAGCTTGTATACCAGGTAAACAATTTTCAATTGCTAATATATTTTTTTTGGAGGAAAATTGCTAATAAGTTTGAATAGAACAGTAGATTGTTGATCATAAGGTGTTACCATTCTAACCTTGTACAACATTTATCTTTGTTGATTAGATGTTGAATCTTTGAAGGGCAGAGAAAGCTCACTCTGTAAAATGACAGTATGAATTTATCATATAGCATTTAATAATTACAATATACAATAATCATAACAATGTTTATCAATCACCAAATTTCAATATTTCGTTTTATGTTATTGATCGCTATAGGACTTAATTGAGAAAATAAAACAACAACTGAAGTATGTTCACATGACGGCTTCTCCTTATGATACGGCATGGGTCGCCATGGTGCCAGACCCAAGTTCACATCAAGATCCATGCTTTGGTCATTGTCTCGATTGGATATTGCAAAATCAACTTGAAAATGGATCATGGGGAACTTTTAATCTTGGTCCTTCTCATTTAAAAGATGAACTATCTTCAACTTTGGCTTGTGTTCTTGCTCTCAAAAAATGGAGCTGTGGTGAAGAACATGTAAAAAATGGTAACTTTAGAATTTCATTTATGTTCCTTTTTGGTTACATCAAACAACAAATAACTAGATCCCATTAATGCAGGGGTTCACTTCCTTGTATCTAATATCGGGAGTATTTTTGATGAGCAATTAACTTGTCCCATTGGATTTAATATTATTTTTCCTGGAATGCTTAAATTGGCATCTGAAGTGGGATTGAAGCTTCCTTTAGGTGATACGTGTGTTGGTGAAATATTTTCCCTCCAAAAATTGGAATTACAAAGGTAAGAAAATATGTTATTGATTCTATAAAGACAAAATTTCTTTCTTAGTTTTGTAAAGCTTTATTTTATGGTATTGAAGCTTCTTGTATCAAAATTGGAATATCTTTTTCGATTTTTTTTTTACACATTTTCTGCATTTTCTTTTCTGTCAGTTTTGCAATGTTTTTCCCTTCGATAAATGTGGTTCTTTGGGTCTGAGCCTTCTTTGTTCATATAAAAGACACAAATTAATAATAAATAAAAGGAAGAAAGAGGTTTTCTTCTCATTGCTAGCTTATTGACTTTTTAAATCAACTAGTTTATCTTCCTACTCATAACAGTCTAGAATGCATTATTTAGCTATCTATATTTTTATATATAGGAATTCTATGAACAATTCTAGAGGAAGAAAAGAGTACATGGCTTACATTGCTGAAGGACTAGGAAGTTCTCAGGACTTGAATAAAATTATGAAATTTCAGAGAGCAAATGGGTCAATATTGAATTCTCCTTCGACTACTGCGTATTTATTAACCCGATGTTATGATAATGATGCTTCTAACTACTTGAGTTCACTTTTACAGAAAGTCGGCTCTACAGGTACTTTTACATTCATTCATTTCTTGAAAACTTTATTTTTTTTCTGGAAATAAAAGAAAAATTGAATGAACGATGCTTATTAATCTACTTAAATTTTTGTTAGTCCCTGCTACGTATCCTATGGAGATGCATTCTCATCTTTGCATGGTTGATACCCTTCAAAACATTGGGATAGCTCGGTTTTTTTCTGATGAAATTAAGATAATTCTAGATAGAGCACACAGGTACTATTTTACTTAGAGGCTTTTTTTGTTATTTGTACTGTGTTTAGGGCTGAAAACGTATGTTATCCTGGTACTCCATATAGGATCCCATATCTGTACAGGATATGTATCAAATACCGATACACGCTAGGATTCCCATATTTTTTATTCCAAGCGTGATTCGAACCCTGGTTCTATTGGTTGAGACACAATACACATAGCCACTATCCTAGACTATCCTATGTTATATATACTCATAACTATGGTTGAGTTGAGTTAAGCTTTTAGTTAAGCTTTTAGTTAAGACACTATCCTATTCTATTGGTTGAGTTAAGGTTTTAGTTTTTTGTCATGTTTGGTTTAAGTTATGATGATGATTAACATGATGAGTGAGTCTATGGTACAATGCATAACACGGATTGGTCCATAATATCGATCAATAGTTTCATTGTGTAAATTCTAATGGTCGATCCGAGCCGTTCAACATGATCCCAATATGAATATGTAATTGCATACTATATTTATAATTTTTTTAATTCTTTAACTATTTTTTAATAAAGGTAAAAAATCACTTGATCTGAAAATTATGGACCCTCCAAAAACAATAATTTTATATCTATCTAAAAAATAGTACACAAATTCTCAAAAATATAAATTTCAATGCAAGTATATTATTATGGGGATCATGTTGAACGGTTTGGATCGACCACTAGAATTAAAAAAATGAAAATATTGATTAGTATTACGGACTAATCTGTGTTATGCATAATACCATATACTCACTCAATCTGAATACTAAAATGAAATAAATAAGAATTATAAGGTTATTTTAAATTGCAATATAACATAGCCTGGAACAAATATCCGGTGAGTTACGGAACTTGTTTTCTTAGAGCCAAACCGCATCATCTCTCTTTTGTCCCCTCTGCGCACTCTCCAGTTAACGCACCATCAAATCTTGGCTGTTATATACTCACCTAATGTACTCTCTCCGTCCATTGTGGACTAACCCACCCATCCGACTGGACAATTTGGAGAAAACCCATATGTACGTGTAGGACTCCTCACATGCCCTTGTGAGCAATGTGCAGGCTAAATTGTCATTTTTTAGAGGGAGGAGAGAAAACGAGGAATTTCGACTAACAATTTTGTATTTATTTACGTGATGTGATTTGTAACCAATTGTCAAAATTGAAGATTGTGAACATAAATTTAAATTAAATTGTAGATTATATATACTTTCAACCATCCGCAAAACAATTTTTAAATTAAAATTTTTATTTTGAATTTGCTCCATGTTCATATTACACAATTATCTGACAATTATTCATTTCATATTCGTGTTCGTGGATTATCCGCTCCGTATTCATATCTGTTTATACCATATTTGGTTTTAAATTTTGCAATCAATTTACTATCCGTAATTTTATTCGTATCCATTCATTACAAAGACAGATGCAAAGTTGGTATTAACATTGTCCGCTCTCAATTCGCTCCGTTTTCAGCCCTAACTATGTTTGACGGAACTTTTATATTAATAATTTGGCCTTGTAGTTGTTGGTTAGAGAGAGACGAACAGATAATATCAGACATGGCTACCTGTGCCATGGCCTTTCGCCTTCTAAGAATGAATGGATATGACATCTCTTCAGGTATTTTGCTTAACCTAACAGCTAAGAAAGATAAGTTTTGCATGCACTAAGGCAGGCTAAAAAAATATTGCACATGCCTGTGGAAATTTGAAAATATAATACATGTTGAGTGAGCCTATGGTACTATGTATAGCACGGATGGGTCCGTACTACAGTTCAATATCCTCATTTTCAAATTTCTAACGGTCAATCTGAACCGTTCAACATGATTTATATATGAATATGCACTTGCTGACCAAATTTTACGTGTTTTTTTTAAATCACTTGATATGAAAATTCTTGACCATCCAAAAACAGTGATTTTCTACCTATCTAAAAAAATAGTAAACAAATTCGAAAAAATGTAAAATTTGGTCAGCATGTTCATATTCATATGGAAATCATATTGAACGGTTCGGATCAGCCATTAGAATTTTGAAAACGAAGATATTGAACCGTAGTACGGACCCATCCGTGCTATGCATAGTACCATAGACTCACTCATACATGTTTCTATTAAATATTCGATCATGAAATGTACCAAATTTATGTTTACACAAATGAATAAAAATAAAGTTTAATTTGGAAATTGTACTATTAATTTGTCAGTTTCTTTATTCTTCAGAAAATTACTTGTGAGATGTCGTGATGGCTTCACTCAGGATTTGAACTGTTATATTTCCTTACAGATCTGTTAATGAAATTTGAAGAGGCGAGTAGTTTCCATGATTCAAAGCAAGCATATTTGAGGGATTTGAGGCCGGTTATTGAAATATACAAGGCATCACAAACGAAACTATTTCCAAATGAAGATGTTCTTAACAAAATAAACTCATGGTCAAGCATTTTACTAAAAGAAGAAATTTCTACCGAACCAATTGCTCATGACCATCATGACCAAACAATTTCTCAAGAGGTACTGGTCGATTGTACAAAATATAATCTTGATATTTACATTTCATTCATTTTTCATGTTTTATGTGCAGATTCTTTCTCAGGTGAAATTTTCTTTAGAATTTCCATTCTATGCTAATTTGGATCGGCTTGAGCACAAGAGAAGTATAGAACGGTTCAATTTTAGAAAATTTCAGATGCTCAAAACATTACATATGTAAATCTTTACTCTGACATTCCTCTATATTTAAAGATCATAACATGAACCTAGCTTAAAAAATTACTCTCATCTGAAATCAGGCCTTGCAGCACCAATGAGGATGTTCTGAAATTAGCTGTTGGAGACTTCAACAATTGTCAATCTATTTATAGAGAGGAACTAAAGGACCTCAATAGGTACTATACCTGTCAGCTGCTATTCAAGCACATCACACCAGTTATTGGCTATAAAAATAACCAAATTAACAAAATCCAAGTAGGAATGCTAATAAAGTTTCTCTCCTCTAGAACTCTATTAACTTGTTGTGTTGTTTTGTTGACAGTTGGGTGAAGCAGTTGAAGTTGGATCAGCTCCAATTCGCGCGTCAGAAGCTGACATACTGTTACCTATCTGCCGCAGCAACATTATTTTCACCAGAATTGTCAGAAGCACGCATCTCATGGTCTAAAAGTGCGGTTTTAACTGCCATAGTTGATGACTTTTTTGACGTTGGAGGATCTATTGAAGAGCTTGAGAGCCTTGTTGCTTTATTTGACAAGTAAGGCAACACTTGCACTACTTTTATAAAGAAATTCAGCCCCCAATTCAGCCCTTTTTTCTTTCCCTTTCTCTTCTTCAAAGCCAAAATTGACAAAAATAGGAACAATTTTAAATAAAATGTACTGGCCTTGCATAAAATCAGGGATTCATATCTGCTTGTTTTTCTCAATGCGAATCTAACTTGGTCATCCACATCTCCACCATATATCCGCACTGAGTTTTAACTAACCAGATCTTTCTACCAAGGGGCACCAACAGAGTTCTAGGTCTAAAAAGTTGTTTCCATGTACTTTCTGGTATTCTATGATTCCCCTTATATATTTAAAATCAAGAGAAATTTTCATATTCTTTGTTACATCTGTATTATTTGTGGTATTTCTTTATATTACAAAATTTTGACCACTTTAATGGAATCTTCAATCCCTGACTCTGTTATTAATATTATTGCTATTACTTTCCCATTACTGAAAAATTAAAGCAGGCAGAGGTTGCAACAGGTGGATCAGGGTCGAGTAGGAATTTCTTGGGTTTAGACATTTGTCAGGATGGGTTTGTACCAGGTTCATGTTGATTCAGATGCAGAGTTAGTCAGATTTAGGTCTTTCAGTTTGTGGGTGGAGTTCTTTTGAGATCGTTGGGCTGCCAGGTTCAGGTTGTACTTGTCAAAGTCAGTATGTTGCTTTTTGGTCAACCTTGTTTGAAACTTGAACTTCAAATGATTTCTCTAGTTTATGCGAACATTATTCCTAGTAATTTAAAATGTATCAACCAGCTCTTGCCAGGTTTGTCTGGGATTTGAGTCCAAACAGGATTAGTTGGTTCGGCTTTTTGGGACTGTCATGTTTGGTAAGGGTTTGCGTTTTATTTCTTTTCTTTTTTTTCATTTTGGAAGGATAGGGTTGGGGGGTGAGGGCATGAAGGACCTGTGCATGGAGATATAAATTAATTGGTATTCTGTTTTTTTCTTTTTTTTGCAAAGGTGGGATGAAAAGTGCACAAAAGAATTCTACAGTGTGGAAGTACAGATCATATATATGGCTATTCATGGAAATATAAATGAGCTTGCAACCAAGGCTTTTGCATTGCAAAAGCAAGACATCACAGATCATCTAGTCAAAATAGTGAGATCTAATGCTTAAATATATTACAGAATACAGATAACGTGTTGTTATACTACTGTTTGTATTAACTGTTGTATGCATGTGCTTGTAGTGGCTGAGTGTGCTAAGATCTATGATGACTGAGTCAAGGTGGCAGAGAAATAAATCAATACCAACAATGGAAGAATATATGGAAAATGGTATAGTATCCCTTGCACTTGGGCCCACAATTCTCCCAGCTCTCTATTTTGTGGGCCCGAAGATTACCAAAGAAATAATAAAACATGATGAGTATGATCATTTGTTCAGACTTGTTAGCACATGTGGTCGTCTCCTAAATGACCTCCGTGGTTTTCGGGTATTTCTGCTACTGTTTTCTTTATCCATTTGCTCTGTTATTTTGAATGTGGAACTAATAATTGTTTAATTCCTTATGAATTGATATTTTTCAAATACAGAGAGATGTCAAAGAAGGGAAATTAAATAGTGTGTCTCTGCGTATTCTGAATTCTGGTAATCCCCTTTCCAAAGAAACAGCAGAAAAAGATGTGAACAAGTTAATTGAGGACGTCAGGACCGAGTTACTGCAACTGGTGCTCAAAGAGGAAACAACAGTTCCAAAGCCTTGCAAAGAGCTATTCTGGAAAATGTGTAAAATTCTTCACTTGTTCTATATGAACACTGATGGGTTTAGCTCCCCTAAAGAAATGGTTAGTGCAGTTAATGCAGTCTTTCATGATTCACTTAATGTTTAGGTTACATCTGCAAATGATACTTTTATGTACTATTCAGCTTGTATCACTCTTGAAACAGAATGTGCTCGTGAAGAATTAATTAGCACTATTATTGTAACTTGTAAATTTGGATTTCCAAAAATTTATGTTGTTGTTGGAAGCTTACAAATTAATATAAGGTCAGGCACCTGACCTTGTCAGGTTAAATCCGGACCATTTAATGCAAGTTATAGTGGGCCCCTTATATTCTAAATAGGCCTAAGTTTTTATTGGCTTGGTTAGGACTTAGTCTATCGCTGCAGTATTGTTGGGATATGCACTCATACAGAGTTTCGTTGGTAATAGTTATTTCTAGATTGTTGTGTGCACCCTTTTGTACTTGTAATCAATTTTAACCATGCACATTTAAAATTCTAAAATTACCATAATTTATAAATAATTTTGAATATTTAAAAAAGAGATAAATAATTTCGAAATATCATCAAACATTTTTGCTTAAGACTTTGTGCTGATTGTGAAAGAGACATTTCATTTTTTAAATTCTTCAATGTTATTTATTAAAACAATATAATAATATAATTATCGATAGTACCTTTGCAGCAATAAAAAAACTTTTTCCTTTTTTACTGTATCGATAAAATTGTTGAACAAAGTGATTAAGAATTTCTAAAGGAAGATTTTTTTAATGAGAAAGATTAACCTTGCCTTTTTTTATGTTTCAGATTGGGACAAATCACAGTAAGTTGTTTACGTCTACGAACTAATCGACATCTTTTACAAATTTTACGAACTGATGCTCCAATTTTCATATTTCTTATGTATTATCTTTTTTCTTTGTTTCTCAAATAAAATGAAAAAATAAATGAAAGCGGTCTTTTTAGACTATTTTAAACAAAATTGGCGATGCATTTCCTGCTAAGCCACTGCCTAAGGACTGACACCGCATAGGTTGTCCAGGAAGGCAATGAGAGGAGTGATGTATGATTCCACCCTACACAAATATACACACACGCGCACATGATATAGAAAGTTCCACCATATTGATAAGAGTGGAGAGATGAGAGGCCCACATGTAAAGCCTCACGCGCAAAATGGGCTTTGTCAAGCTTGTGCCCCTAAAACAATTGTCACTGGTACGCTCGTCTAGCCAATCATCTAAAGAGATGAGCAAGCTTTACATATTTGTGTTGAACAAATTGAGGCTTTGATGTTGTGCCTGATGCCATGTAGGCTATGAAACAATTATCACAGCCCCCAGTGCCCTGGGAGGCCATTAAAGGATTGATGTAAGATTCCACACTAGTACAGAAAATCCCTACACCGACCCTCAAGCACTGACTGTTTTTATATGTAACAGTCGGTATAGAGACTGCATGGCAAAATCGTAAATAAGAACTACTTCAACACTGGCTGTTCAATTGTTAATGACCGTCGGAGAACTAATACCGACCGTTTTTTAAAAAAAACAATCGGTGTTGCTCATATCCTACACCGATTGTTTTATTAATAAAACCGTCGGTGTTGAGGGCCCACCAACACCGACTGTTTTTCTTAAAAACAGTCGGTCTGCTCAACCCTACACTGACTGTTTTATTAATAAAGCCGTCAGTGTTTGAGCTGTGACTAACACTGACTGTTTTTAAAAAAAACAGTCGGTGTTGCACACACCCTACACCGACTGTTTTATTAACAAAACCGTCAGTGTTGTGCAGTAACAAACACTGACTGTTTTTTAAGAAAAACAGTCGGCGTTTTCATCTTCTGAAAAATTTTCCTGCGCGCGTTTCTCTATTTCGATCAGCCGCCAAGTCTTTCTAAATTTCATTTCCCTCTCCGTAATTTAGATTTCCCTCCGTAATTTCAAGTTTCCCTTCGAGATAAACCTCTCAACTTCTCTCTCCGCTCAAAACATTTCATTTTCTGTCTCTCCGCCTCCACTCAGCCTCTTTGAGACAAACCCTACTCAGCCTCTCCGCCTCCACTCAGCCTCCACTCAGCCTCTTTGAGACAAACATTTCATTTCATTTTCTGTCTCTCCGCCTCCACTCAGCCTCCACTTAGCCTCTGCTCAACCCAACCCCGCTCAGCCCCTGCTCCACCTCCGCTCAGCCTCCGCTCAGCCCCCGCTCCACCTCCGCTCAGCCTCCGCTCAGCCCCCGCTCCACCTCCGCTCAGCCTCCGCTCAGCCCCCGCTCCACCTCCGCTCAGCCTCCGCTCAGCCCCCGCTCCACCTCCGCTCAGCCTCCGCTCAGCCCCCGCTCCACCTCCGCTCAGCCTCCGCTCAGCCCCCGCTCCACCTCCGCTCAGCCTCCACTCAGCCCTGCTCATCCTTCTCTCCTCCTAGTGAAGAACGAGAAGCCTAGAGCTCCCAAGTACATAATTTTTCTTCTGTCTGTTTATACATATCTACATTAATACTTTCTTTTACTTGGCCTTAATTTCTGCTCAATCAATTAATTAGTAGTTCTAATTCTGCTTGATGGTTATTATTAAAAAATAATCAACAGAAAAACTAAATTTATGAAATACCTATTTTACCCTTCAACACCCCCTCTCTATCTGTCTGCATCTTTGATGGAGGCGTGGAAACTAGATGCTGTATTGCTTTATTTTTTTTGGTTTCGCTGATAAGAACTGATAATTAAACCAGAAGCCCTATTTTTTTTTTTGTTGATTACTGCTACGAAGGGTGAGAAAGGTGATTCTCGGCTGAGATGTGTTTTGCTGGTTTCTGGTATGAGATTTTTGCCTCTTTACCAGTATTTACTGGTTCTTCAGTTTTACTGATGCCTTGCCCCTTCTTTTTGTTGTTGTTCCAGTTTAATGGTACGAAGTTTGGTGACTGTCTTTGTGCAACACTTTCTGGTACGAAGTGTAGATGAAATGAATAACAAAATTAAGGTTTCAATTAAACTTAAGGGCGAATGAGAGAGAGCGAGGTGGGATTCTACCGAACGACTCATGTTAATTCAAATTTTACCTCCTTCGAAAAAGATCTCTGAGTGATTCCTGATCAACTGGATAATCCAAATTTTATCTATAGGGCTCAAGACAGTTGCAACCAAACAACTCTTGTTTTCATCTTCCACATGCATCCTGATTATGATGGAAGTTTCTGGAAAGAAAAAACTGATTTTGTTGATGCTGTTTTGTTTTTTATTTTAAGGCTGGTGGCTTATGTGTAAAATTATTGAAACTAGAATAAAAATTGCATTTGCATTTATGTTGAAATAAACTGGCAATTAGAATAAAACTTGCATTTGTATATGTTCAAAAGCAAAGGTTAATTAATGGAAGTGGAACATACAACTGACTGTTGAATAGTAGCTGGGTCAAAATCTTTCAATTATTAAAGTTTATTTCATGAGATACTCAATCAGCTCTATTGTCATCCAAAAAAACAGAAAAAATTACAAGTACTAGTGCTATTTTCTCAAAATATGACAAAATTACCCCTCTTTCACATTCATAAGCAAGCAAGCAAAGTACACTTTTACATGTTATATTTCTTACTTCTCCAGAAATTCTATATCTATTGTTTGCTTGTTTAAAAATTATCAAAGATTTACACTTTTGTTTGCTTTTAGAATACCAGATTTTTATATAAAAGAAATTTAATGGTACTACTGGTACATGAAATTTAATGGTAAAAGAAAAACAGTACAAGTACTGGTACAGAAACTTCCATCATTGCATATCAGTGCTATTCTGCTATTTTTCTTCTATCATTGCATATCAGTGCATATTTTTCTTCTATTTTTATAACATTTATTGTCATGTGTTGTATTTAACTTTGTATTAGTGTTGCTGCTGTTTTTTAATATCTGAAAAATATGAAAACGTTAATAGGTCAAGATGGGAGCTCCATTGGGCATCGAAAAGGCCAGGGAAGAGAGGATCAACTCGAACGCGGAGAGGATGAAACAACTTGGCATTCACACTCTCTCACGCGATGTGAACGGTCCATCCAATAAGAAGAAGATTGATCCAATGAGGAAGAGGGTTGAAATGTCGAGTGAAGAGCAAGGTGTTGTTGGAGAAGACAGCAGCCCTAGGAATATAGAGGAGTATAATCCTTCAACTTCTTGTGATGAATCGAGTAGTGAGGAGGAAGCACCACAAAAAGAGAAGAAAAAGAAGAGAAAGAAGAGAAAGATGTCGGGTGAAGAGCAAGGTGTGGTTGGAGAAGGCAGCAGCCATCAAAACCAAAGTGGAGCAAATCCTGGTAAATAAACAAATCCCCATTTATTTTGTCTAGGACCAAACAGTAGGCTTATTTCTTGATGTCAATGTTGGGTCAACAATAAATTATGAGTTGAAATGATAAATTATGCCATTACAGAGATGGATATAGAGGTGTACAATCCGTTATCATCTTCTGACGAATCGAGTAGTGAGGAGGAAGCACCAAAAAAAAAGACGAGAGGTCGGACCACTTGTGCTAAGTTAGCAAAGAAGCCTAAACGTATCAGATTCAACAAGCATGGGCATCCAAAGGGTTCAATGTTGAGCCAATACTTGACTTACGTGGCAACAGTGTCAAAAGAGAGATTTCCTATCACTATTCTGAATTGGAAGAAAGTTGACAAAAAATTGAAGGAAGAGTGTTGGGAGGAGATAAAGGTAGAACTTAGTTTCAAAATAAAAAAATTCCTTACGAATATAATTTTACTTTTAAATATTATGTAATTATCTAAAATGCAGCAAACTTGGGGAATAAAGAAAGAAAAAGGCTTCAAGCATGCCAAAAAGAAAATGAATTCAGCATGGAAAAATTTTAAGAGTGATCTCGTAAGGTATTACATAAGGAAAGACAAAGATCCATTCAGCAAATACTCTTGGATAAGCTCAGAAGTTTGGAAAGAATTTGTGAGGCAGAAGTCAACGCCAGAGTTTCAGGTACTATTTAATCAAATCATTAATTGTCATATCTTTCCTATTTTATACATAACATGCATATTTCCTTCGATTTGTATTCATGCAGTGTGATTTACCGACAGAAAAATATACGCCGACGCAACTTCATGTAATAACACGACAGTGGTGTGCATTTTTCTTGAACAAGTTCTAAACTATTTATAAGAAATGCAATGTTGTTAATTTCATATGTATATTTTGTAAGTGTGTTATGTAAATTTTGTTATAGTGTATATTTTTGTGAATGAAATATAAATAGTGTTTATATTGTATTGTCTTTTGTTTGTGTTGCTCAAATTATTTGCATGATATTTTATTTAATTTAGATGAATGCTGAATAGTAATATATTGCTAGCAAAAATATGGAGGCTAGCCCCGATACAAATAGAACCATGCCAAAATTTTATGCAAACACCGACTATTTTTTTAAGAAAACAGCCGGTGTAGGTGCTCAACACCGACATTTTTTAATAAAACAGTAGGTGTAGGTGCCCAACACCGATTGTTTTTTAAAGAAAACAAAGGTGTAGGTGCCCAATCTGCATTTGTTTTTTAAAAACAATCGGTGTA
Source organism: Carex cristatella (assembly GCA_024447775.1). Classification (NCBI taxonomy): domain Eukaryota; kingdom Viridiplantae; phylum Streptophyta; class Magnoliopsida; order Poales; family Cyperaceae; genus Carex; species Carex cristatella. Next base: position 1,559,576 of record JAJHPF010000028.1, on the reverse strand, counting down.
GGTGCCCAACACCTACTGCTTTTTTTTTAAGAAAACAATGCATTGTAGGTGCCCAACACCTACTGTTTTTTTTTAATAAAACAAATGGTGTAGGTACCCAACACCGACTTGTTTTTTTAAGAAAATAGCCGGTGTAGATGCCCAACACCGATCGTTTTCTTTAAAAAACAGTAGGTGTAGGTCTCCAGCACCGACGGTTTTGTTAAGAAAACAGTCGGCGTAGGTATTCAACACCGACGGTTTTTTAAAGAAAACAGTCGGTGTAGGTGCCCACCACCGACGGTTTATTTGAACAGTCAGTGTTGAATGTCTACACTGACTGTTATTTACCGGCCAGTAAAGAGTACCTATACTGGCGGCGCCATCACTGACCCCTCAATAACAGTCGGTATAGGGATTTTTTAACAGTCAGTAAAAGTGTTTTTTGTGCTAGTGCCACCCCCACAAACGAATACACATACATATATACATACATACACACACATACACATAAAATACAAAGTCACACCTTATGGACAAGAGTGGAGAGATGAGAGGCCCACATGTAAAGCCTTACGCACAAAATTGGCTTTGTCAAGCTTGTGCCCCGAAAACAATTGTCACTAGTACACTCATTTAGCCAGTCATTTAAAAGACGAGCAAGTTTTACAATTTGTGCTGGACAAATTGAGGCCTCAATGATTGTGCCTGATACCAGATGGGCTCTAAAACAATTAGCGCAGCCTACCAACCCATACCCAAGTGAGGTCTAACCCCTCCGATGCATGATTATGATACTAGCCCCTGCCCAGGCTGCATGAAACCCAATGCCGAAAGAAGGCTCTTCCAAAACCTCGGCCTATGTTATGGATTGAATCCCACCAGCCCAATAGCAGCGAGGGGAAGCATATGAATAATACCCCCTTATGATATACATAAACCTTTGTCCCACCGCTATGAACAAAATGTCTCGCTGTGACCTTAAACCAAGTGGCCCACCACGGTAGTACATGGAAAGTCCCACCGTGGTCACATACGAAAACCCTGCCCTGATTATATGTAGAGAAATGCCGCATGAGGCTTATGATGAGATCTATCACCCGTAAGAGGCTTCACAGATCAATGCTATATCATGAAACCAGTCCCACCTGGGCTAATGCTTTAGGATCCCACCTGGGCCAATACATCAAAGTCCTAGTTGCAAAAGAAATGCCGCTTGAGGCTCATGAAAAGTCTCATGGGTTACATGTGAAGAAATACCGTCTGCACTTATGATAAAATGCCATGCTATGCCAGCCCGATTCGAGGCTATACAGGAGACCCTATGCCCATAGTAGGCTGTGTGAATCCCTGATTAATGATATGACAATGCCAGGACCAACCCTAAAGGATTTCTTGATGAAATGCCGAGGCGCCCCCTTGATGAATGATAAAATGCCGAGGCGCCCCCTCAATTGATGATGAAATGCCGAGACGCCCCCTTGATGAATGATTAAATGCCGAGGTGCCCCCTCGATTGATAATGAAATGCCGAGGTGCCCCCTCGATGAATGATGAAATGCCGAGGCTCCCCTCGATTGATGATGAATGCCGAGGCGCCCCTCATGAATAATGAAAAGCCGAGGCGCCCCCTCAATGAATGATGAAATGCCGAGGCACCCCCTCGATTGATGATGAATACCGAGGCGCCCCCTCGATAAATTATGAAATGCTGAGGCGCCCCCTCGATTGATGATGAATGCCGAGGTGCCCTCTCGATTGATGATGATGATGCCGAGGCGCCCCCTCGATTGAATGATAATGATGCCCGAGGCGCTCCCTCGATTGAATGATGATGATGCCCAAGGTGTCCCTTCGATGAATGATAATGATGCCCAAGGTGTCCCCTAGATGAATGATGATGATACCCGAGGTGCCCCCTCGATGAATGATGCAAACGCTTGAGGTGTCTCCTCTTGCCAATACCCGTAGTGCCCCTCCAATGCATACATACCTATGACCCGAGGAGAGCTCCATATGTTTGAACTGGCTCTCTCTTGAATTTGTCCCACCAAGGCAGAAAACACAGCAGACGCTCTAGAAATTATTGCTCCCACGTGGGCCCACAATGATTCTCTAACAGAAGACTCATGGTTAGGCTTCTACTATGTTCTGCTTCATCTGTGAAACCCTAATGCGTCGTACGCTGTTTGTCATTATGATTATGATGCCAGGTAATGTCAGAGATGTATAGCCCAAGAGCCTGTTCTGATGGTAGAAGAATGAATGAATTTTGGCATAGGAGCACGACTAATCTCGGTGTATCGCCAATGCAATGAGAATATTCTTTGGATCATGACAAATGAGGAAGGTTCCTCTCCAGAGATGCAGAGTCATGCATATTGAGTTGGTGCCCGATATGGCCGGTCACCAAAGGCTGAGATGAAGCTCGATGCATTGGAAGCCGATTCAAAGGCCAAGATGAATCCAAATGATAATATAGTATATATTCAACCTTAAAAGCATGATCCTTGCCAGCATGGCATATGAATGAACATGGAATGGTATAGACCAATGATCAAACAGTAGTGGTGCATGATGAAACAAGCCCATATGATGCAGAGCTATGCCCTAGCTCTTGGCCTATATAAAGGCACATATACCTGATGCAAAAGATATAAAAAAATACAGAAATATATAGAGAGATAGAGAGAATACACTGTGTAATTGCTTTAGGCTAGCTTCTTTCTCAAGTTCATAGTGCAAAGCTTGTTGCTTTCTTCTCTTTTTTGCAAATTGATAGGTATAGCATAATTTTGTAAGTATTTTAGACTATATTATGTAATAATTCCAGAGGTGAATGAAGTTCTTTTGAAAAATTTGCATTTCTTGTTGATTTTATACAATTTTCTTGTTGCTGTTTGATCTCTCTTCTCCCTCTAATATTAGTTGTTTTGAAGCTTAAAGTAGAGAGCTTTGTGCTCATGCACAAGGCTTGATGATCAAACTCTCTCTTTTCCCTTTCTTCTTCACTGTTTTCAAATAAAAACATGTATATATAGAAGCTTATACTAAGACACTACATAGGATCTATATTTTAAGCTTAATAATGATCTCTTTTATGATTGATTTTAGTTTTATACAAAAATCTACATAGTTAGTGCATATATGCATGTATACACTTGATTCCATGCATTTTTCTTCTTCTTTTCCTTTTCTGCCTCCCTTGAAAGCTTAAGCTAAGCAAATATAGGCTAAGATGTGAGTAGTTGACCCAGCTGACATCCTTGCACATCAGATCCTTTAGATACTTTGTTTAATCTTTCATTTAAGGTAATAAAGTGACAAAATAAAAAATTAACACACAAGGGCTGTTTAAAGTTGAGCCAGCTGGCATCCTTTACAGTTCCTGAACCCAATGATCACTTGATAGGTCTAATGGCGATGAAAGATTCAAGAAATACAAGGGGTTATGCTGCCAAAATGCTAACTCACACTTTCTTGAGAACTTAGTTGTCATTAGTGAGAAATTGAGGTTTAAAATGCAAATAGACAAGGTGTTATGCTGCCAAAATGTCATTTGCACTTTTAAATCTATGAAGTTTTGATGATTTACCTATTTTAATCAAGTGTGAGGACACAAAAATGAGATTTTCATAAAACCAGGGGCCTCCCTGTGATTTTCCATGTTCATGACATTTTAAAATATTCAAATCTTGATGAATGTTGCTTTTGTGGAGCTTTGATCTTGTTTCCATGTTAATTCATGCCAAAACAGTGGCTATATTCCCTTGAAAATCTGTTCTGATGTGAACTAGACCCTTAACTATGTCTAAAACATGTTTAACATACCTCTGGTACTGTACCAAGTCCAAACTCAGCAGCCAAGTCCAATGCAATGCCCACTGGTATAGTGCAATGCACTGATTTGACCTCTTCCGGTAAATCAGCAAGTCTGGACAAATATAGGAACTAAAATGAAAATCTAAAAACACAATCAGATAGAGGACTCAAAAACACACAAGTTTATAACAAATTTTCTATTTTTATGATTTTTCTACTAATTTCTATGATTTTCCAAAGTTCATATTTTCTGACAATTAAACTGTGCACAAGCTGTCAAAACTGGAACATGACCCCAGTCAGCCGAATTGCTCTTTTCAGGCCTCAAAAAAACTTGAAATGTGAAATAAAAATATATATTCATAATCTGCACTCTCTGCCAATGAATTTAGATATAAAATTTGCTCAAATCCAAGTTGTATAGCATCCAGAATAAAATCATTAATTAAATATAAAATTTCTGTCACTGTTGGACACATATACCCCTGTTAGTCTTTGGAAAATCATTAAAATGTAAATAAATTCCTAAAAATGATGAAATTTCTCCTGAGTATTCTTAAAACATCAAATTACATAAACATGATCTTATCCAATGTAATCCTTCATAAAAATCTAAATTAAAACAATAAAATCTGAAATTCATAAATGTCAAGCTATGTAAGCTGTGCATAATCAATCTCCACACACCAAGTCCAATGTCTTTGAGCCTTAAATTGGTCTCAGAACAATCCAAATTCAATAATCTTGACGCTCAATGCCAATACATGACCCCTGTACCACCAAATTCTTTCAAGGGCATTCTTTCATACCTATGAACATCCCGATCTTTCTATCATTTTTAAATCCCAAATTCTTAATTTAAAAGGCAACTTTGGTTTGAAAATGCTTTCTCAATAAAATCCAATTGTTTTCATTTTTTCAAAATTTAAAACATCTCATCCTATATAATTCATTAATCAAATATGGATTTATTTTGAATTGTTCAAAGTCATCCAAATCATAGGCAAAAATTCTCAAACAAGTCCTTAATTCAAGCAATCACGAAAAATTTCCTCCTAAAAATGTAGTTTGAAAAATAAATATGACCTAAATGCAGATACAATTTTCTTCTATTCCAACCCCCCCCCAAGATTGAATTGAGCATTGTCCTTAATGCATAAATTCACACAAGAAAACGTAAATAGAAGAAAACATGGAAACTTACGAGACATGGAGTGGCGAAGGAGGCGTGGGCGCCTCATTGCTCAGGTGGCGAATTGGCAAGGGCAAAAGCCTCCGTATCGCCCATGGAGTCATTGTGATGGTAGTGTTTGAGTCGTTGGCCGTTGACTTTAAATGTACCAGTTTTTTCATGCGAATGTCAATGGTGCCATGAGGGTAGACCTTGACTACCTTGTACGGGCCATTCCATCGAGATTTTAACTTGCCCTGAAAGAGTCGCAAGTGGGAGTTAAACAATAGCACACTATTGCTTTCATGGAACTCCCTTTGAACAATGTGTTTGTCATGCCAACGTTTTGTTTTCTCTTTGTACAACTTTGCGTTTTCATAAGCATTAAGGCATAACTCTTCTAACTCATGGAGATTGAGTATTCTTTTTTCGCTGACCCTTTTCATGTCGAAATTGAGTGCTTTGATTGCCCAATAGGCCTTGTGTTCTAATTCAACAGGTAAGTGACATGGTTTACCATAAATAAGTTTGAAAGGGGTCATACCTATTGGAGTTTTGTAGGCCGTCAGATATGCCCAAAGTGCTTCGTCTAATTTCACAGACCAATCTTTTCTCGATGCATTCACCACCTTTTGCAAAATGCTCTTTATTTCCCGGTTGGAAACTTCAACTTGGCCACTTGTTTGGGGGTGATATGGTGTAGCTACTTTGTGAGTGACTCCAAATTTTTGCAAGAGATTATCGAAGAGGCGATTCACAAAGTGAGATCCCCCATCGCTAATCACAATTCGAGGTACACCAAATCTGGGAAAAATAATTTTCTGAAAGAGTTTTCTTACTGTGGCAAAATCCGCAGTTGGACTTGCGATGTCCTCAACCCACTTGGAGACGTAGTCTACTGCGACAAGAATGAAGCGGTTGCCACCAGAGGTCGGAAATGGCCCCATGAAATCAATTCCCCACACATCAAAAAGTTCAACCTCGAGAATACCATTGAGAGGCATCTCATGCCTGTTAGAGATGTTACCTGTTCTCTGACATTTGTCGCATCGTCGGATAAACTCGTGAGCATCTTTGAAAATTGTAGGCCAGAAGAAACCAGCTTGAAGCACCTTTTCGGCAGTTTTCTTGGAAGAAGCATAACCGCCATAAGGAGAAGAGTGGCAACAATGAAGAATGTCCTCTACCTCATCATCTGGTACACAACGTCGATGTATTCCATCGACCCCCCAATTTAAACAGTAAGGACTCACCCTAGAAATAGATCATGACATCGGATAGAAATTTCCTCTTTTGTTGGTATGTTAAGTCGGGTGGCAAGACTCCACATGCAAGATAGTTTACAAAATCTGTGTACCAAGGTGTGGTGGTGGTAGATATTGCGAAGAGGTGTTCATCAACGAATGCATCATCAATTGGCAAGTCGTCTTCTTTTGGTTCGCATTTGAGGCAAGACAGGTGGTCTGCTACTGAATTTTCAGTTCCTTTTTTGTCTTTTATTTCCAAGTCGAATTCTTGGAGAAGGAGGATCCATCGGATGAGGCGAGGTTTGGCATCTTTTTTGTTGAGGAGGTACCGGATGGCCGCGTGATCGGTATAAACAACAACCTTTGATCCAACCAAGTAGGATCGAAATTTAGTGATTGCGAATACTATAGCGAGGAGTTCCTTCTTAGTGGTTGTGTAGTTTATTTGTGCCTCGTCGAGAACCTTGCTAGCATAGTAGATGACGTGAGGTTTGTTGTCGATGCACTGTCCTAAAACTGCTCCGACTGCATAGTCGCTGGCGTCGCACATTATCTCGAATGGCAGATCCCAATCTGGTGGTCGGAGAATTGGAGCAGAAATAAGCGCCTTTTTTATCCTGCAAAAAGCATCAACACAATTTTCATCAAAAATGAAATCCACATCCTTCATTGTTAAATTTGTTAGTGGTTTGCAAATTTTTGAGAAATCTTTAATAAAACGGCGGTAAAATCCTGCGTGCCCAGAAAGCTTCGCACATCTTTAACACAAGTAGGGTTTGGTAATTTTTCTATTACTTCAATTTTTGCTTTATCAACTTCCAACCCTTTGGATGAGACAACGTGGCCTAGGACAACTCCTTGTTGCACCATAAAATGACATTTCTCCCAGTTGAGCACCAGGTTGACTTCTTCGCATCTGCCTAAAACCTTAGTCAGATTAGTCAAGCATTCATCAAATGAGGTTCTGTAAACTGAAAAGTCATCCATAAAACCTCCATTGATTTTTCTATTAAATCGGAGAAAATTGCCATCATGGCTCTTTGAAATGTTGCTGGTGCATTGCATAAACCAAACGGTATCCTACGGTACACAAAGGTACCATAAGGACAGGTAAATGTGGTCTTTTCTTGGTCATCAGGGTGAATTGGTATTTGAAAGAAACCACTATAACCATCTAAATGACAAAAATGAGAGTGAGTAGCAAACCTTTCGAGCATCTGATCAATGAAAGGAAGAGGAAAATGATCCTTTCTTGTGGCGTTGTTTAATTTGCGATAATCAATGCACATCCGCCATCCGGTAACTACCCTTTTAGTGATCAACTCACCATTGTCGCCTCGCACCGCAGTTGTACCTCCTTTCTTAGGCACCACATGGACTGGACTTACCCACTTGGAGTCAGATATCGGATAGATAATACCTGCATCGAGAAGTTTTATTTCCTCCTTTAAGTTTGGGTTAAGCCTTCGTTGAGCTTCGATGGAGGGTTTGTGATCGTCTTCCATGAGGATACAGTGCATACATAGGTTTGGGTTAATTCTAGTTAGGTCATAAATGGTATAACCTATGGCTTTTCGGTGTTTTCGGAGTATGTTGAGTAATCGTTCTGTTTGGTTGTGGTCAACTTCGGTGTTTATGATCACTGGGTATGTTTCATTAGGTTCGAGGAATTCATAGCGAAGAGTGGGTGGTAATGGCTTAAGGTCAACCTTCGGTGCTTTGGGTCCGGTTTCGGCGGAATTGGACATCATTTGGTTCAGTTGGGAATCTGTGCGGGCTGTGATGCGGTTAGGCTGGGCTGCATAAAGTTGAGTTTGGCTAAGGGTGTCAGTGGTGTTGTGCGAGTGTGGGTGTAGGCAGGGTTGGACGCACAGTGGAGACTCTGCATGTTGGCTGACTTCGTGCGGGTGCTCTTGGCCGCACAAACTTTCTGAGTCGCCTATTTCGGCTGTTTCAGAGTCAGTTTCGCTTAAAATTTGATCCAAGTTTTCACCCCCTAGGATTGAACCCATTTCATCTGCCACGATTGAATCCACAATTTCAATCCTGCAAATTGAGTCATTATCATTAGAGGGAAATTTCATTGCATCAAACACGTGAAAATCAACTGTCTCATCGCCTATCTGAAAGGAAATTCTCCCTTTTTACATGTCTATATTTGCACCTGCTGTAATCAGAAAATCACGTCCCAGTAAAAGAGGTGTATGAGTGTCCTCTTCCATTTCTACGACAACAAAATCAACTGGTAACAGAAATTTACCGATTTGAACTATTACATCTTCAATAGTTCCTTCTGGAAACCTTATAGATTTGTCTGCTAGCTGTAGGGACATTCTTGTGTTCTTTAGGTCTCCTAAATTCAACCTCTCATAGACTGATTTGGGCATTAAACTAACACTAGCACCAAGGTCACACAAACACCTATCGAACGTGGTTTCTCGAATCTTACAAGGTATTCTAAAACTACCGGGGTCTTTTAGTTTAGGGGGTAGTTTGCTTAAGAAAAGCGCACTACATTCTTCATTGAGTGATATCGTTCCCACTTCCTCAAGAATCTTTTTGTTGGACAGGATTTCTTTTAAGAATTTAGAATAGGTGGGCATTTGAGTGATGGCATCGGTGAAAGGTATAGTTATGTTCAGTTTTTTTAAATGGTCAACAAATCTAGCAAACTGTTGGTCAAGTTTTTGCTTAGCTAAACGTTGAGGGAAAGGGACAAACCTATGAGGGGGTACATATTTCGGTACCTCAGAAGATGTTACCTTTGATGGATCATGACCACCCGATGTCTAAGAGGGATTTGGGCCTGTTGTGGCTCCTGAATTGGATGTTGACTTGTCAAACTGCTGTTCTGGTGGACCCTCCCTTGGCATTTCTGGCTCATTGTATTTTTTTTTCATTTCTAAGAGTCACAGCACGTGCTTCTTCTTGCGGGAGTCGATTACCTTGTTGTGCTATTTTGGTCTCAAGTAATTGCCAATTTGTTGAGAGTAGTTCTATTTTCTAGCTCAGGGTTTTCAATTGGTCGCATACATTATTTTCAGTTTGTTTTTGGTTTTGCACAAATTCATTCTGAGCAACTGCCATTTTGTCTAACAATTTCTCAATTCTATCTTGGTTATACTGCAAATTTTTCTTGTTATGGTCACCATAATACAAGGTATTTGCATGTTCAGTATTCCCAATATAATAGCATTCTGGTGAAATATGGTTGGAATCTCCACAATTAGCACACGGTGAATTTTTAACGACCATACTTACTTGATGCAGATTCAGAATTGGATTTTGCAGAGCGACTATCTTTGCTTGCAATGCAGTGACTTCAATATTTTTGTGAACGCCATCCTACCAACCATCTTTGTCGGTCGTCCATGCTCTTTGTCTCTACGCCATGTCCTCTATCATTTCCATGGCTTCCACCGAATCCTTGTTGGCAAGATTTCCACCTGCGACTGCATTAAGTTGAACTTTAGTCGGATAACTCAAACCACCATAGAAGAATTGAAAACGTAACCATTTATCAATACCATGATGCGGACATAACCTTAAAAGCTCTTGCCATCTATCCCAAGCGTCAGTCAAGGACTCATACTCATCTTGTTTAAAGGTGGTGATTTTGATTCTAAAGTGTTGAGTTTTGGACGAGGGAAAGTATTTACCCAAAAATGCCTTCTGTAATTCATCCCAATTGCCAGTTGTCCTTTCATTTAGGATTCTCAACCATGTTCTAGCTGTGTCCTTAAGTGACAAATGAAAACATTTCAATTTCAGGGCATCTAAATCTGGTCCAATTGGTGAAAAAGTGGCACAATGTTCTTCAAAAATTGCTAAGTGCTGGTGGGGGTTCTCATTTAACGCTCCCCCAAACTGACTTTGACCTAGCAAATGAATTAAAGTTTATTTTAAATTTGGGTATCCCCTCCTTGTGCAATATAACCAAATCTTTGTCCCGGTTCCCCTAAGTTAGCAAACTCCCTTATGGGGTGACGATCGTTGGGATTCTCGTATAGATGTCTTTGAGGGAATTCGCCATTTGGTAGAATTTGTTGATTGTTGAAGTTGCGCTCGTGCTCTTCATTATGGATCCCTCCATTTGCGCCAAGCTCTATTGTCGGCTCTTCTTCCTTAGAATCAGATTGAGGAGTTTGTTGCGAGGAAGAGGCAAACGTTTGTTCCTTGCGACTTTGGCTTCTTGTCACTGGCATGAAAAAGATCAAAACAACGTTAGAAAATAAAAAAAAAACAGAAAATAAAATTTAAGATTAATTTCAAAAGTAAAAACTATAAATTGCCGTTAGTCTCCGGCAACGACGCCAAAGCTTGATGTGTATTTTGGATATAGAATTGATTGGTCTATTTCGTACACTTTTTGCTTTAAATTTATAGAACCCTAAATACGCAAAGAAGATTGAATTGCAAGCGCACAATTTATTCTTGTAGTAATTATGGGTGTCGATTCAAAGACTAAGGCAGTTATAATTTTCACTAAATTAATTAATCTCAAATTGAATGCAAATAAGTAAATTGGGGGTTGGGGTTTGTTGCTAAACTACCGATTGTTGGGTTCAATACCCGAGAAGAGTTTGTTTGTAACAAAACTTAATGAAAATCAAAATAAGAAAAGTAGGGGTGTGATCAAATTAACAATGTCAAGGGGCATTTGGTCTACAATCCTTGGTTAACTCAATGCTTGGTTTATTCACTTGATTCATACTTTGTTTTGATGGGAGTTCCAACTAGGTTGGCCTATTTCTATTTAGGATCAATACTTTTCATGTTTCAAGCCTATCATATTAATGTACCTCGTCTTAGGACTGTCACTACTTAATAGGGTTATTTAATTGAAGGCTAAATACTCCACTAATTCATATCGATCACTAAGTATACTCTAAGTATCCTGATTGCAAAGTACTCATAAATTAGTTTCCCACAACTTTCCATGTCCAATCTTTAGTTCTCATGATCAGGGGTAGACTCGATTTGGGCCATCTAATCTATTATCCCCAGAGTAGACTCAATTTGAGAACTATGTATACATGAATTTAGCCCGATTACTCAATTCATAGGCATCGATAATAATTCACAAAAGGATCATATGACTTTACCGAAGCAGGCCAATGACTTGTTACTTGAGAATCATGGAAGTCATTGGCGGCTTGGGTATAGTTCCTTTTGCGTTCATATCGGATCCCGAACCTGTGAGTAGGAGAATGTCGCACCGGGCGTGCCAAAACCTGTAGGGCGCAGAAAGTTGCATGGTTAGATTTGCTAACGATGCGGATATATTTGTGGGGGAATGCTCCTGCATATGTTCAGTGCTCTAGTTTCCAAACAAACATGAGCAGGGTACCGAACTCGGGGCATTACTGGATTTCTTTTTGCATACCTTCCGTTTCACCCTTAACCAGACCTACGTTCATGATCAGTCAGCCAGGGTTTTATTATTTGATTATGGGAACGTTTAACTCCCGACGGGCGCAAGCCCCCGCTGTTAATTACATCAGAAAGACATTTTGGGTCAATCTGAACACCTCGTTCATTCTAGGATTTGTGCCTATTTGGTTTGAACTGAGTCATGGGGCTAAAAGGGCTCATGTATTATCATTTCAATCATATATCTGGGGTTCTAGTATGGTTTGAATATCTATGTGGTCATGTGTATGTGCATAAGTATGCATATGTATGTACATGAGTGTATGCATGTATATCTATGTTCATGTGTATGTGTATGTATTTGTATTTTGAGAAATCATGACTCTTTATGCAGAGAGGATACCTCAATCATCATATAAAATCTATATGCATGTTTGGCATTCTGGTTATAATATGAAATGTGTAGTGTGTCTTTAAAATATACAACTTTATTATGAAATTATAACATTTTATTTATAAAAAAGGGTATTTTGGTAATTTCATGTTATGGCTGAAGCTTGAACACATTTGGATTTGATTTAGAAACATGAAGAAATTGATTTGGATTTATTTGGAACTGGTCTGACTTTATTTGGAACTGATATGAGAAATTTATGGCCAAAAAGGGCTTCTTGTGAAGGGTTTATATGTCGAGGGACCTATTTGTAAATATCTGAGAACCTGGGAATGTTATTTGGGCTTTTGGCAAGATCTGGAATGTAATTATGGGCTTCCAGGGACTTATTTGAAGAGGTTTTATGCTGTCACGGGCTTATTTGTAAAATTGCAGGGATTGCGGCAGAGATTTCTCATTGCCAGTGGGGTTTACATACAAATTGGGTTTTATTTATTTATTATCAAAGGATTATGGGCCACTGGATTGATGTTTGGGTTTTGAGATTTGGGTATTGGGCTCTGAGATGTGTGCAGAGTTCATTTGGGCTTTGAGATTTGTATTTGGACTTTGAGATATGCATTTGGGTTTTAAGATTTGGGTTTATATCATCAGATTTGGGTTTTAAACTCATAGTTCATCAGGATTCGTGCAGGATGCATTGAATCAGGTTCTCGACATGTGGGACCCGCCCGACAGGGGTCTATTTATCATTTGATTTTATATCTCGGGCGTCCGGTTGCTTCAAGATTTGTGCTCATTCAAACAGGGATTTGGCGCCTTCATCAAAGGATTATGGTTGCTTCAGAAGTTGTGTGGGTCTGATAGGACTTGATCGCACTGGACCCTCTAGTTCCGGTGAGGGTTCCAAGGCTCCAGCGCTGTCCGGCTATGGCAGGCTTCAAGGCTTACACCATTAGAGTCGTCTTGTCATTAGGAGCCGATCTGACATACTATCGGCGGTCAGAGATCATCGGAAGTGGTGGTTCTGGCATGAACAATGGTATATTGGTACCGACTGAGGTTTTCTCTAATTCATTCGATTTGGTTGCAATTTCTCTTAATTAGATGCTCGTGTTGCATTGTGAAGAGGTACATGAACATACATAATCGCCAATTTGGGTTGATTTCAAAGTTTGAGCATAGTTTGAGTTCATGAGCTCCCGGTTTGGTACCGGTACGATATTTGGTTCAGCATAAAGTTGTTCTGGGTATCACCTGGGACTTGAGAGGTCTTGTTCAGGTGTTGAGCAAGCATATCAAAATCATAGCATGAGGTCTTCGCATTAGTGAAGGGGTTTGAGCATGGTTCCTTCTCTGACTTGGTATCGGCCATCGGTACAATAGACTTGGCATGAGATAAAAGCTTCAATTGGACTTGATTCATGTGCATGAAGGCATATCAGAGGTCATAGGATAGTCCAGTTCATTCTATGGGAAGGTCTTCATTCAAAACAATATAGAAAAATCCATTGTACATGTGTATACATATATATATATATATATATATATATATATTTTGAGAAATTGATTATATACATATATTTTGAGAAATTGATTTATTAATCAGAAATTGTGTTCATAAGTCATATGGATTTGATTGATTTTATGTAGTATCAGATGTTATGAGAAAGTATGCAAGGTTTTATCATTTTGGGATTTTATTTCTATTTTTTCTGAATTTTAAAGCATGCAGGGGTATTATTGTCAGAAGCTGTCAGAAAATATGCATTAACTTTGGAATTTTATAAATCATGCTAGACAGATCCAAATCATGCAAACTAATAGTCCATTTTGATTGTTTATGAATGATTTATGTGATAAAAATATTTATTTTGCTTTCAGGCCCCTGGAAAGTCATGAAATGGCCAATCCGGCCTGACAGTGTTATATGCATGCACTGCGCAGAAACTGAAATTTCAAAAGTCCAACTTCAAAAATTCATAGAAAATAGATGAAAAATCGGAAAAATGCAAAGTTTGAGGCTAGACTGGTTGTTTTCGAACCCTCTATCTATCTGTGTTTTTGGATTTTTGATTTGGGTGACAAATCAGTCTGCACTGACTGATCTGTGACAGCATGTCATATAGGGGCATATTGGTATCAGTAGAGCTTTATTAGCTATTCCTTTGAACATAGGGCTGGTATAGACAGGGGCTTGGTCTGAGTGACTTGTAAGCATGCCTATGAACATTATTTCGTCATGGTTTGGTTACAGGGGCATGGTTCCCTATACCAGTATATGGAAATATGCGTGAAAGTCCTTGGATTTGCATATTTTGTGCATCATATGACTTCATAAAGTATCAAATCATGGGACAGGAACACAGTCCTATATCACTTGCTCTCTGTCATGGTACTATGCAGTCAAGTCCTTGAAAAGTTAACATATTTGAAAAGGAAGCAAAGGGAGACAAAGTGCATAAGAAGATGTAGTTAAACATCAATTCCTAGCACCTTTCCTCTCTGCCTTTTCACATGAGTCTAGATCAGAAGTCCTTATACACATTTTTAATTTAAAACTCATGCAAAGGCTTGTATATTAAGATGCTAATCAATGAAAGGATGTAGTTAAACATTAACTTCCATAATCATTCTTATTATACTCCATTTACATGAGCTTGTCACTTTTAATCTTGTATTTATATTTTTATATGTGTGTTGTGTGCTGTGCTTGACAGAAAGGAAGAAAAGGAGAGAGATCAAGACAGAAAAGGGAAAGAAGAAGAAAAAAAGAAAAAGGAATACATATACATGAATCATAGGCTTCTATATCAGTTATAAAACTGTTCTTATGCCTCATCACCTTATTAAATCGATTTGAAATCTCAAAATAGCATGAATTGCCATCACAGGCCCTTATTTACTCAATTGACACATTCAACTCATGGATCTGAGTTGATGTACTCACAACAGCAAAGAAAAGAAGAAAATAAGAAAGAAATGTGAAAATATCAGATCAGATCAGAAAAAGAAGAAGGAAAAGAAGAACAGAAAGAAAAATGACAAGAATTCAAAGTTAAAGCTCCAAGGGAGCTTTCATTGCATTCATCCATGGTGTATTTACATGCAACTAAGCTCATTTGAGCATCTACATTGCATCAGAAATCGTGCTATACCTATGATTTCTTGTTTTGACAATGGAGAAGAAGAAGAAAGCCTCAAGCTTTTGCCTATGCTATGTGCTTTGTGACAGAGTGTGTGTGTGTTTTCAGTATATGTGTGTATTCTGTATATCTTGAGCTGTAGAGAGCATGGGTTTATATAGCCTCAAGGCTAGGGTAGAGGGCCTCATATGGCATTATCTCATCCCTTCAGATTAAAGCCCTTCATCATTTGCAGGAGTTTGAACCAATCATCATGTGCCATGTTGGCAATCCAGGGACATAATGCATCTATAGCCCTTGATTCCATGCATTGAATGGTTTGGATTTCATGTATCTCGGCTGTAAGGGAGGTCATGCTTTTCCCATTGCCTAGGAGCAAATATTCTCCTATTTTGTCATCATCCTCAAATGCTAGAGACAGCTCATCAATTCGGTTAACTTGGCACAGGCGCTGGGTGTGGTGTTCCTCACGATAAACCGGCTTATAACACATATAGTTGTTTCACTAGCATTCAAATCATGAGGGAGCGCCAGAGTGCGGGTATAGCATGCCATTAACATACATAGCGAGGCATTACACCATTTGCACTGTCAATTTTCCATTTCGGATCTAATGCGCATCGCTTTCAGAAGCTTATCGGTGCTAGTTTCCATTCTGGGTTATTTTCCTTTAGGACTTACCAAATTGAGGCTTATAGCAACCTCACATGATCTGTGTGACATGACTTAAAGACTTGAAAGGGCGGCATTGCCATTGTTGCATTCTATTCTAGTCTATGCCCGATTATGGCCAGGTTTCATAGTATTCTATGATTCAATCCATTTCTTTCTCAATTGGCGCATCACAGAGCATCGTATAGCATCATAGAACATATTTGTTTCCTCCAATTTTGCCTTTAGCATACTAGGTAGCCGGGTTCCAAGTCCGGTTCCCGGCTTCACAGCTTCATCCTTCCCACTTCTGAGCAAAGTGTTTGAAAGGTTAAATTGTTTGCTGAGACACAATATTCTTGTGAGATCTCAACCATCTCTGAAAGGAATCGAGGTAATTTCACTTCCTCCTTCACAATTTCATTTTTTTTTCTTTCCTTATTCCGTCGTTAATAGAGAAGGAATTCGGGAAAGAAGGTGACATAGGCAGAGATGCGCCACGCGTTATAATCTCATTTGTTGTGATTGGCGTGCACTTGGAGTCCTGTGAACCGTGTGGGAATCGGGCGTGGTTCATGAGCGCCAGAAGCATGGGACCCGAACGGGTCGCGAGCGTTGAGGCGCTAGGGTTTAAATTAAGCCCGGGTTTTTAGTTTGGTTCGGTGCATGGTGAATCATCTGACTGTCAACTCGATGTATAAAGCTTAGGCTAGGTAAACCATGTCCAGCCATCTCACCAGATCAGCGAAATTTTTATTATTTGACTGATCAGTGGGTCCAGGTTGCAGGGTTTAGTTTAACATACCCAAATGTGCACCCAGAAGCTTGTGTTTAATGCTAGAGGTCCAGGTTGCAAAATTCATAACTTCTCAACCATTTGGAGTTATGGAATGTGCCACATATGAAAATTCATGATATTTAACATGCTATTTAATCATGAACCCAATTTTATGATTTTACATATTCCATTTCATGTCATCATATCAGGTTAGAACATGCCTGACCCTTTTAGCAGACCATTCTGATAATTGAATAGCATCTTGTCAATTGTGCATAACTCAGCCATTTTAGGGTACAACAGAAACGAGCAACATCATTTTGCATTTGTGGCCAATAGACATAACGTTGTAGGTTTTGTATAGTCTTGTTGACCCCCAAAATGTCCTGCCACTTTTGAAGTATGAGCTTCATGTAACCATCTGAGCCGGTCTGCATCTTTAGGAACAGATAATTGTGAACCTTTGTACAGTAATTCACCTCGAAAGGTATACTCTGAGGGTTTGTCAGCTTTTACAATTTTAATTACTTCACTAAAATCAGGATCTTCAGCATACAATTACTTGTAGTCGTCATGCATGCTCGGTTGACCTTCCATTACTGTAGATAGGCAAATAGATGTAACTGGCGGACGTGAAAGCATGTCAGCCAATTTATTTTGTGCTCCTTTCTTATATCTTATTACCAAATTGAATTGTTGTAGATATGTCATCCATTTCATATGTCGAGCTTGTTGTAACTTCGATTGAGTTTGGAGATATTGGAGGGGACGATGATCAGTATAGACCACCGTTTCTTTGCCTAACAAATAAACACGCCAATGTTTGATAGCTTGATGTAGAACAAACATTTCTTTATCACAAGTCAGGTAGTTCTTCTACGATCCTTGAAACATTTCGAAGTAGTAAGCAACAGGACGTCTTTCCTGCATAAAAACTGCACCCATTGCATATGCTGATGCGTCAGCCTCCAATTCAAAAGGCTTTTGCAAATTTTGTAAAGCTAAAACTGGTGCTTTGCATATCTTCTCCTTTAGAAGACAGAGTATATTATCATGTTGTTGTGTCCGCTCGAACCGTTGATTTGCCTTTGTTAAGCCATGCAAAGGAGCAACAATGACTGAAAAATTTCGAATGAATTTTCGGACATACTGACAAGCTCCCATAAAACTTTTGATCTCTGTCACATTTGAAGGTCTAGGCAAATCTTGTATTGCCTTCACCTTATTTGGGTCAATCTTCAATTCTCCATTCCCAACAATGAATCCGAGATACATCAATGACTACTGCCGAAACTCACACTTTTTCTCATTGAAGCAAAGTTGATGACTTTGTAGCAGCTCGAACACCTTTTCAAAATGTTCAAGATGCTCCTCCCAAGTAAGACTGTAGATAAGAATATCGTCAAGATAAACAATAACGAAGTTATCGATGTAAGGTCTCAACACATAATTCATAAGCCTCATAAAGGTGGCAGGGGCATTGCAAAGTCCAAATGGCATGACTAGCCATTCAAATAGACCTTGTCTTGTCTTGAATGTTGTTTTTCATGTGTCATCTTCTCGAATTCGAACTTGGTGGTAGCCGGACTTCAAATCCAGCTTGGTGAAGTAGCGTACATGTTTTAATTGGTCGAGTAGATCATCAATTCGAGGAAGTGGGTATCAATTCTTTACCGTAATTTTGTTGAGTGCACGATAATCGATACACATCCTCCAACTTCCATCTTTCTTAAGAACTAGAACCACAGGTGAGCCACATGGAGAATTGCTTGGCTTGAGTACTCCATTCTCAAGTAACTCTGACACCTGCTTTTTAATCTCATCATTTTCAATTACTGAATACCGATACATACCAAGATTTGGCAGAGTTGAGTTAGCATTGAGATTGATCTCATGTTCCACTTCTCGTTTGGGTGGAAGACCTTGCAAACCATTGAAAAGGCTTGAAAATTTCCCGCACAACATTTGTAAGTCCTGCTTCATTGGAACTTCGGGTTTAGATTCTTTTTCAAAGGGCCGAATTAAAAGTAATATGAATCTTTGCGAGGCATTAACTATCCTCTTTGGTTGACAAGCTGTGATCAAATCAGCTCCCTAGTTTATTTTTTCACGAGAGAATATATAATTTTTACCATCTTTCGTGAACTAGTATTGTTGTCGTCTTCTATAAAATATAGCATCTCGATCCCACAAATACGGGCTCCCAAGTATGACTTGACATATGTCGAGAGGTATGACTTCACATGTCATCTCATCAATGTACTGGTTTGTAACAGCGAACTTAAATGTACACTGTCGTCTGATTTGTAATTCATTCTCCTTGTGTATCCAGACCAATGGGTAAGGTTTTGGATGTGGTGTTATTGCTAATCCCAACTTTTGGACTAGTTGTTCTGAGATGAGATATTTTTGGCTTCCAGTGTCAATAATGGCACTGATTACCTCTTGTTTCACCTAAATCTTCAAAACAAAGAGGTCTTCCCTTTTGTCAATTTCGTCTGACGATTCTGAGTCTATCTTCTTCGGCATTGCTATCAAAGATAGGCTGGGATCCGCTTATTGGACTTGATCAACAATGATTGGCTCTTTATTCTGAATATTGTAGCAGTAGTTTTTATCTTTCTGCCACTTCTTTGGAAACAATTCAGGATGCACCTTCCAACATTTTTCTTTAGTATGGCCTTTGATTTTACAGTAATCACAATACTGTTCATGTTTTGTTGTTGAAGACGAAGCAACCACATTCTTCATTTTTTGTTTTGACGAGCCAATTTTTGTGTTACCAAAGGCTCGATCTCCACAACTATTCTTCTTCTCGAGAGTCATGGCAATTGAACTTGCACTAGACAATACATCTTGTATGGGAAATAGACGTAACTCTGTGCCTATTTGTTGTTGTAGGCCGGAGATGTATTTCATCAATGCTGATGATTCATTTAATGAGACACCTAGCGATATGGCCAGACGCCTAAATTATGTGGTGTAATCTTGCACGGATTGATCTCGTCTTCGTCGAAGGCTGTGCCAACGACTCCAACGGTCTTCTTCAAAACCCATCGGATAGAATTTTTTACGAATGAGTTGAGTGAAATTTTCCCATGACACCACCTCATCAGGATGAGAAGCGAGTAAAGAGTTCTACCATGTCGAGGCATGATTCATCAGTTTTAGCCTTGCAAATGAGACTTTGGCTTCACTATTATTGTAATCCCTGAAAAATTAAACACTTATTATTTATGTGAACAAAGCATTTACATAAAATAATAAAGATTATAATTATTTTTGGTAACATATTTTACATAAAAATAATAAATATTATAATTATTTACTGTTTGAAAACCGTCGCTAATTCCGAACCCTTTCCTTTTTATTTTAAAATCCAAACTCTGCTAATTCGCTCCCTTTAATTTTCCGGCCGCCTCTTCGTCTGTTTTGTCGCAAACCGTTTCACATCTCCATAGTTTAATTGAAAATATATATAAACAATAAAGTCATGTGAAAAATCAAAGGGACTTTTGCAATTCCTGCCGCATCACATATTCACATGCCTCTTCTCATTTCTTCACAGCCACCAATGAAGTTACCCAAATCATCATCTTTTGTTTTGAATTTTTTGCATTAAGGTACGTTAAAATTTCTATTACTCTGTTGCATAAGTTGAATAGATTAGGAGAAGATAATTTGATCTTATTGGCTAGAATTAATTTCGTTCTTAAATTGTATGAATTCATGAATAATTAAGTGTTTCCTTAATAAAAATGTGAAAACTTAGATTACGAATAATAATTACTTTAGTCATATTACAATTTGAAATTTAATTTATTATGAGAGTTTATTTAAATTATAATCTTAATATTTATTTCTTTTGTGATATTATAATCTGAAATATTTTTTTATTTATAATAATTTTGTTAATTTTAAAAACAATTATGAAACTATTCTCTCGATTATTTTTCATTCAATTACAATCATATAGGTTATCATATAATTTGCTCCTTTTATCAAGTCACCTAGATTATCTGATTTCAAAATACAAATTGTTTAAACTCACTAATATTTAATTCTATTTTTGTAGATTTTCAAAACTATTGTTCAGCAAATATTATATACTAATTCATTTTATATTTAATGATATTACTATATTAAGATTTCAAAAAATTTATATATTTAATTGGGTATTCGTTTTATTGCATCCAGACAAAACTTCCGGTTATGATGAGAATTAAGGTAACTGAAGCAAAATAATTTATTTTATATTATTTTAATTCTTTCATCATTGTGATACTAAAACAGATTAGATACCAAAATATTTTAGGTCGAGAATAACATTGTCAGAGTTTTTAAAAAGGAAATATATATATAACATCTAACATGTGAGACGATTTAATCGAAATAGTCAAATCAAGGTCATTGTTAGTAAACTAGAATGAATGGACATAAATAAAAATTTAATTCAAATATCATTAATTAAATGAATGCTTATGTTTTAGATTTGATGTTTAAACAACATGAGAGACAAACAAGGAATCTACTACAGTAAACAGGTACGGATTTCCTAGACATTGTCAAATTGTTACTTACTGTTTTGTATGCATTTTGTTTATTTATTTACTTATGGAATTGTGCATGTTGATTTGAACGATCCATTTGGCTTGTTTAGAAACTTAATAGGATTATTTCATATCAATCATGAGACTTGTAAGTAGGATGTGTTAAGCATGGCGTTGTGTAGTGTTAAATGAAATGAACGTAAAATGTAACAGATGAATTAAAGGAAAGGGGCCAACATGCGTTGAACGCATGTTGGAATGTATACATTGGGTCTGGGTTCGACTAGACTCCTCGATAACATGATTGTAGGCGAAAGCGGTCCTGTCACGGATGTGATTGTAGGCTGATGCGGTCCTGTCGCGTACGTGATTATAGGAAAAAGCGGTCCTATCATGTACGCGATTGTAGGCGGAAGCGGTCCTATCACCGCCAAGACCTAGCGGCATATGAATTCACCGCCTAGTGAGGCACACGAAATGGATTAACAGAATTTTGAAAGATAATTAAAGAAATGTGTGTGTGTGTGTGTGTGTGTGTGTGTGTGTGTGTGTGTTTAATATTTCATAGCATGTGAGGATATAATTTAATATCCTATTTGTGTTAATAAGTGAATTTGACAAACTCCGGGACTGGAACTAAATTCCGTATTGAGAGACTATTCAATCTCTCACCCGTTCCACTTTTATGTGGGTTCCAAGAAATGATGAAGTCGACAGAGAGCACGAATAGGAGGGATGCGGATCAAGAAGTCAACACGTAGATGATTCAAGTATCTTTTTAATTTCTTTAGTTAAACTTTCAATTCCCTTTAAAAGTAGTCGTTAAATAACCGGTTACTGAGATTTATAGCTGACTCTGTTTTGTTATTTTGTTTTCCTTTCTGTTGGCGACGTAGGTTGACGGGCCAATGAAAGATGTGAAGATGCTTATATAATCATGCTCTAGATAGTAAAAATCTGGGGTGTGATAATTATAACCATAGAGGTCAAAGTAGGTCTCAAGTTGACTTAACCAAGAGTCAAGTTTTTCGGCATCTATCGACCCGTCATAGATAGGAATATCAATTCTAGCCTCCACCTTGAAAGGTCTTAGCTATGTAGACTCCTCTTCATTTCGTCGATGAGGCTTCTTATTTTTGTGTTTTGGACTCGTTTCAGGGCTCTTTATCGTTTCTTGTGGAATCCACATCATCATCTTCCACTTCATCTTGCTGGGCAATCCTGTCAAGAACAGTTTTCATCTGATCTAACAATGCAACTATATCTTTAGCTAAATTTGCTATTGTAGTTTCTTCTGACATTGTAACAGATGGAGATGTTGTCTTTCGGGGTCGTCGGTGAATCTTTCAAAAGATTGGTCGGTCGCCTTGTAATCACTTCTTGTGAACACCATACATAGGTAAGAACCTGCTTTGATACCAAAACTTGATCCATATGAGAGTAATAATAATTTAATAACTTTCACATCGATCAGTATAATTGAATGTTTTTTTCTCTCTCCAAAATTAGGAGGCAGGATTGTTTCTTTTGTTTCCTTTTTTTGTTTTGCTTTTACATTCTCACTCTTTTATATAGGAGGCAATATCTATTTTTGCTTAACGCTCACAATTTTTTGTCCATTCATTTTTCATTGGACTTTAACAATCTATCTTAAATAAGTAAAACAAATATCTTAAATTAGAAACGGTTGTTATGTTGACCGTCTCAGATCATTGATACTCGAACCAAAAGCTCCACGCAACAGGTGCAAGCTTTGGCGACACAAAAGAAAAAGGCATTGAGTTCTACCAAACGAGATCCATCTAAATTTGAGCTTGTGGAAGCATCGAAAAAGCACAAGTCATGTACCAACAATGAAGCGGTGAATGAAAATGAAGATCTTAATATGATTTTTGAGAATAATGTTCCTATTATGCTTAATTTAAATGAATTTCCTAGTTTTTAAAATTTAAATTTTATTGTTAGTATAATAATAAAATCTTTATCGAAAACTATATTCGAATTATTATTCTTAAAATAAAGTTTTTAGGTATAATGGTTGTTATTTTTATGCTATTATGTTATAGATTGTAACGGCTCAAAACTGTATGTGGTATGTTGGTTAATTGATTTAGTGTTAAACTCATCCCTGATATAAAAATATAAAAATAGACTCGTTTAATAGAACTGTATTAAACTGATTCTTGATATAATAGTTATATCAAGAAAAACAAGGGCCTGCAATCTTAAAATTTATTTTTGAAATCAACTTATTTAGTTTGTATGCGTATCTTTAATAATTAATTATATAGTTCACAATATTAAAAGAAAAAGACAACAAAACAGTACCCAATTAGAAATTTTGAATTGTAATAAAAAAAATTGAACAATCAAGAGTTGTTGTTATATTATGTTAAAAAAATAATGACAAAAATCAAGACATAAAATTCCAAATCCAGAAACTCAATAATTAATATTAAATAAACAGGTCGTTTTTTCTAGCAAAAATGATGTTTGATTTTTTAATAAATAAAGAAGGAAATACAATATTCTGAATTTCATATGTATATCTTGGGATTTATTTGAAGAAAATATTTTCATTAAGAGGTCATGCTCCATTAATTGCTTATGGTCTTGTAATATGCTGTTATATTAGTTTCCTTATTAAAACGTGGATATAATGGTCCAATTAAAAAAATTCTCTCACCTGATCGCTGCATTGAGTCAATTCTTTCCTGTTAAAATCTTCACCCAACGAAAGGAACATCTTTTAGATACTGCATTGAGTCAATATTCTAATTGTACCCAAGAATTTGTACCCACTTTTTACCCATACCAACTATCATTTACATGATAATAATACTGTAATAATATAATATAATACGTAACAAACAATATGGATTTAAAAAATTAACAACTTGTAACTTCCAACATCTTTGTACTTTGTGAACTTTGTACTTTCAAAACTGTTGTATTTTGATAGTTAATGACAGTTAACTGTACTTGTTTAACTTAAGAATCTGCCCACTTGTGTGATTTCCCCCTTCTAGAAGTTTTTAATTTTTTTTTTATTTTTCCTATCATTTTAGAAGTTTTGATTATTAATTTTTTTTCATTTTTTTTCATTTTTGGAATTAAATAATCTGTAAAATTATGGATTCAAATTAATGAAATTGAATATAGTAAAAGATAGCTGCGTAAAGTGTAAAAATAACGACAAAATCTATATTCCAAAATACTGTAACACAACATTATGAAAAGTTGTAACAATAAAGTATCAAAACTGTCACAAGAAATACTGCAGCAATGAAGTATGTAAACTGTTACAATTACCATAACAACTATTAAACAACAAAAATATAAAAAAAAAACTTTACAAACATAACTTTGTCAAAGAAACACTATCCAACAAACAACTTTACAAAACTTTGTCCAACAAATAACAAACACAAAAAAATTAAACTATAGATATTTGGTGTTCATTATTAGGATGCGTCAAAAGCTTCATGGCAAGAATCAAACACTCCTTCAATATATCCTCCTACAAAAAAATACGACAACTCTTGAGAATTAAAACTACAAATATTACAAAGAAAATAAAACTGCAAAAAAAATGTACACAAAATACTGTAAAAGATACTGTAACAACTGTGGACAAATAATGTAACAAATATAGGAAAATATTGTAACAAATTAACTCGTTCTGTATATTAATCAGTATCAACATACTGTAACAAATGTAGACAAGTAATGTAACAAATGTAGGAACAAACTGTAACAGATATACTGAATATCAACCAGTGTCAAAAACTATCTCAACTGTAGACAATTAAACTAAGACTGAACATCAATCAGTATCCAATACTATAACAACTGGAGACAAATAATCTAACAAATATAAATAAATATTGTAACATATTTATCTAATACTTATAGACAATGTTCCCAGTGGTTCTTCTTACACACAGGGACAAATAGCCATTTGATTGTCTCAAACTGTTGGGCAGACAGTTGAGGAATAGCCACCACAGTCTGTTTCTCTGTGTATGTGTGCATCAATATCTGCATTTTATAAAAGAGCATACTATAATAAATATGAACAAATAATGTAACAAAGGAAAATAAAAAATATACCGTAATAATTCAGTACTATCAAATATGAAATGAAATAATGTAACAAATGTCTAACATAACTGTAGTAAATAATGTATAATACTACAACAAATTCTAGAACTGTAGCAAATAAATGTATATGAAAATAATAAAAGAGAATAAAAACTTACTAAGATGTAAGGGGAAATGAAAAACCAAGGGTGAGTAACAGGTGTTTCAAATTGCATCACCTGCAGAATGACCTCAACCAGTTGAAAAAAAAAATTATATGTTAAACATGCAAACCTATAATGTAATAAAGGAATAAAAATACTGTAATAGATATGAATAAATACTTGAACAAACATGAATACACTAAATTTGCATGTAATAACACTGACTTAAATAATGCAACACATATAAAACAATACTATAACAGATGTGAACAAATACTGCTCAATCTTGAATAAATAATGTAACTGTTTCGTGCAGACTGTAACTTAGAGGACTGAACAAATAATGTAACATACTAAGGGAATACTGTAATTTATAGCGAGTGGATCATGTAACAGATAGCACATATGCTGTAATAATCACAGTCAGAAGACAAGATCTAGATTCAAAATTAACAACAATAGAAAACACTGTAAATATCAATAGAAAATACTGTAACAAATGCAACTAAATAATGTAACAAACATAAATCAACACTGAAAGAAAGAAAAACTAACTTCGTACAACTTGCAACTGCAAACATAAATCTGGACTCTGATCTTAATTTTGAAAGGCAATTGATACACTTGCAACTACAAAAATTAAAATTAAAACCTAATTTCGTCCAATGAACGGTGAACTACTGGAAAAATTGAGAAAATAATATTGAACCAAATCCAGATTATTAATTTAGATTCAGTGAGCGATGAACTACTTACTGATATCACCTTCCGATCAGTAAACCTTCGATTATATTAGATGATTAAACCTTCGACTATATGATATCGCGATTATATGATCGTCAGATACAACGCCCGCGAGAAGATGATATCGCGCAAAAATGGAAGAAAATCGGAATCACCAGGAGATGGAGATGCAATCGGGAGAGAAAAGAAAGGAATCGCCAAAATAGGAATGGCCAGGAGATGAAATCGGGAAATATCACCAAACTAGAAATTTTTTGATTCAGCGGAGATTTGAATGAGACGCAGAAATGTGTAATGGAGGAAAGGCTGGGTTATATAATGAATGCGCTGACCGTTAATGACGGTTAACCCAATTGGATAGGGTGTGGATAAAAACTGAGTACAAAACACTGGGTAAAGAAATCTTTTCTCCATCTTTTAATAATGTCAAGCTGACCTAACCCGCAACTATTCAGGCATTCGTTCCTAACGGTGCAATGGTGATTCAGCTGAAGGTTTATTCATTATTAAAATAACTCATCCATTTCATGACATAATTGTAACACTCGATAATTGTAATATTTTTCTTTCAATATGTTTTCGAAAATTTTGTTCTATTAGAAAATTTAATAATTCAAATATAAAAGTTCAAACTTAATTGAATGAAATAAACAATGCCAATGTGGCACTAAGGCCACGTAGCCTATGCGTGTTGTTGACCCCTTTTTACCACCGTTAAACCATCTTTAAAAGAGGTTATAATTCTCTCAATTTACCGGATCAGGATGGAAAAAATAATATATACAAAAAAATAAAAAGAATGAAAAGGAAACCGAGAGAAAAAATGAAAAAAAATAAAAATAAAAATACTTTAGATAAATATTTTGATTTTCAATTTATTATTTGACTATATGTCGAATTGGATTTTCAACTACGACGTGTTAATTCTGACCAATGTTGTACTTTGACTTGATTGCTATCAGGTAGCCAGACGTCTCTATAATTTGAGTTTTCAATTTGTATGGTTAAATTAGATATTGGAATTGGGTATTAAAAAAAGGGCATATTTTACGAGATAGCGGGTCTAAGGTTTCAATTTGATTTGTGAAATAATATGATTTTGTATTCTGAGAATGTGGAAATTGTCTACTGTTAAAATTCCAGATGGATGTATATTGTGTAATTTGTTTAATTGATAATCTAGGTCCAGATGCTTATGCCGGTTAAATAAACATGAATAATTTAATGTGAAATTGATAATCCAGTTTGTTTGAATAGTTTTGTAGTTGACTCCATATTATTTCTTTGTATTGTTTTTTTTACGTAGGTTAACAGAGAACGATGGATGGATGCGAGGGTGCCTTTGTTGTTGTGTCACATGCATATTCCCGATGGTAGAGGAGTCACAAGCATTTTAAAAAGTGGGAGAACTTTGTTCGCCTCACGGTTACTTTACTATTAGGAAATATTAGAAAAGGAAATCTTCAATGTAATCTGAGTCAAGCATGATGGTACCAAGTCGTATCTCCACCAAATCTTCTAGGATTTTGCTCTCTTCTTCTTGAAATTTGTAAGAGAGTGTGTGAACAAATTATTGAAGGAGGATCCAATGAACAAATTGAGCGGTTGAGGGGTTATGCGAGAAGTATTGGGCTGCTTTTTTAGGTAGTGGATGACATACTGGATCTGCCCAAGTCGTCATAGGAATTGGGCAAGACAGCTGGGAAGGATTTGGCAAGTGATAAGACACACTACTACAAAAAAACACTTCCTACACTGTAGGTTATACACGGATTTCCTCTGTTTTATAAAAATTCGTGTAGAAAAGAGGATTTTTAAATATCTCTAAGAATTCTACATAGATGCTTACATAAAAATATGTGTACAATTCCCTGGGGAATAATCCGTGTGGAAAATGAGGTTTTATACACGGATAATTAACTAAAGATCTGTGTGTAATTCGGAGAGAGCTACACGGATTTTTGATAAAATATTCGTGTAGGATTATGTTTTGCACACGGTTTTTGATATAAATAACCGTGTATAAAAATTAACAGAGCTACACGGATTTGTAGTTAAAAATCCGTGTAGGAAAGGCCATTGAGGGTTTTAATGCTTCTTCCAGCGTCGTTTTGATCACTCTCTCTCCTTTGGATTGGATGGAAACTGATTTGTGCTGCGTTTGGATCTGAGATTGGTGATTTTCTCCTCTATCTCTTGCTCAAGTTTGTAATTGTTCTTCTTTTTTCTTTAATTTTCTTATTATTGCACATTTAGGAATTAGGGTTTGATTAATTGATGCATGCATGGTTGTTTTTATTTGATAATTAGAATAATTAGTGTATTGTATTTTCCCAATACCCGACCTATTAATTTGATTTTAGGTCCATGCCCGTTCAAAATTAATCCAATAGGGATTAATTTTAGATAGTCCCCAGTTTGGGACTACTCTTTGAATATTGTGTCTCATTTAGGATGTGAACACATGTTAGCGGGGTTTAATTAGTATTTGAGAAAAGTTCGACAGTATTTCTCCTTATTACTCCTACGAGTATGTGGTCTTTACACATACTTGGGGAGTTAAGGGGAAATGATGCCGAATTTTTCTCAAATACTAATTAAATCCCGCTAACATGTGTTCACATATGAGGCACAATATTCAAAGAGTGGGTTAGGATTGTAAATCGGCCCTTTGTAAGCCAAGAATTAATTTGTCACAAGTTATATATATGTCGACCATGCACCATGATTAATTAATTGAATCAATTTTTTAATTTAATTTACAGATGAATCGAAGTTGGATGTATGAATTGTGGCGAGATAGTGAAGAATATTTGGTTCGTATTGAAGAGTTTTTACAATTTGCGGACAGTTATAGAGTGGAGAAAAGGGATGCCAACATTTTGTGTCCTTGTAGGGATTGTAAAAATTGTATAGGATTTGGGGACTCAGAAGTAATTAGAGCTCATTTGATTTGTCGGGGATTTAAGGAAAGATATACATGTTAGTTCAGGCATGGCGAGAAAATTGGAGAAAGTAGTGGTACCAATAAAAATTGTGAAGATAATGATGAGAATGTAGAAATTTTTGATAATTATGAACTTGATTGCAACGATGATAATGATTACGAGAATCTCGAAAATTTTGATAATTTCGATAATGTTGGATTCGAGTGCAGCGATGATGACGAGATGACAGTGAATATTGATAAAAATGTAGAACACGAGTACGATGACAATCTAGAGGACCTGTTGCGTGATGTGGGAGATGAAATTGCTGCTAAATATTATGATAAATTTGAGTATTTGAAGGATGAATCCAAAAAACCGTTGTATCCTGGGTGTACCAAATTTATGAAATTGTCAGCTGTGTTGAAATTATTAAACTTAAAAGCAGACCATAGTTGGCGCGATAAGAGTTTCACATCCTTATTACAGCTCTTACGAGAAATGCTCCCGGATAACAACGAGTTACCCTGTACAATTTATCGAGCGAAAAAGTTGATCTGCCAGTGGGTTTGAAGATCGAAAGAATACATGCATGTCTGAATGACTGTGTATTATATCGTAACGAGTACGAGGCCATGCATTCTTGTCCTAAATGCGGTGTTTCACAGTATAAACGTTAGGGCGATGACACTGATGAATTTAACGATGAAGAAAAAAAGAGCCGGCCTCCGGCAAAGGTGTTGTGGTACTTGCCAATAATTCCGAGATTCAAACGGTTATTTGCAAATACCAAAGATGCTAAACTGTTGCGCTGGCATGAAGAAGAGCGCAAAAA
Source organism: Carex cristatella (assembly GCA_024447775.1). Classification (NCBI taxonomy): domain Eukaryota; kingdom Viridiplantae; phylum Streptophyta; class Magnoliopsida; order Poales; family Cyperaceae; genus Carex; species Carex cristatella. Next base: position 1,529,712 of record JAJHPF010000028.1, on the reverse strand, counting down.
GGACAGAAAACTAAGATACCCGGCTGATTCTCCCCAATGGAGGAACATCGATAGACACTTCAAAGAATTTGGTTCCGACCCGAGAAACCTTAGGATTGTGGTGAGCACAGACGGAATGAGTCCGTTTGCAAGCATGAGTAGTCGGCACAGTACTTGGCCAGTTCTGTTATCTATCTACAATCTGCCTCCATGGTTGTGCATGAAACGCAAGTATATAATGATGTCATTACTTATCCAAGGACCTAGACAACCCGGAAATGACATAGATGTATATCTCGCACCGTTAATTGAGGACCTCCAAAAATTATGGAAGGATGGCGTCCCGATGTGGGATGCGTACAGGAAAGAGGTTTTTAAATTGCGGGCCATGGTATTTTGCACCGTAAATGATTTCCCCGCATACGGGAATTTATCAAGATTACAGTACTAAAGGGGCAAAAGCGTGCCCTATCTGTGAAGATGACACGCAGGTGCTGAGGTTGAAGCATTCTAAAAAGAATGTTTTTATGGGCCATCATAGGTTTCTCCCAGTGAATCACCCATACCGTAAGCAGAAGAAGGTTTTCAACGGGAAAAATGAGCTCCGAGTGGCACGTTGTCCATTGGACGGGAAGGCTATCTTTAAGCTGGTTGAAAGTCTTGATGTTGTCTTCAAAAAATGTGCCAAAGCACCACCGAAAAATATTTGGAAAAAGAAGTCCATATTTTGGGAGCTACCGTACGGGAATTTTTAGAAGTGAGACACTGCCTCGATGTCATGCATTTAAAAAAAATGTGTGCGACAGTTTGATTGGCACATTACTGAACATCCCGACCAAGACTAAAGACGGCATTAAAGCTCGAAAACACCTGGTGGAAATGGCAATACGACAAAAGCTTGCAACGCAGGATAGAGGGAAGCGCGCATTCCTACCCCCCCCACAGTGTGCACAATATTGAAGATCGAGAAAGAAAGCTTTTGTAAATGCCTTCACAGTATTGAAGTCCCATCAAGGTATTCTTCGAATATTAAGAAGCTGGTGTCAATGAAGGACTTGAAATTGATTGGTATGAAATCCCACGACTGTCATATTTTAATGACACATATGATTCTCGTTGCAATTCGAGGCATTTTACCGAAGGCCGTTCGGCAAACCATTACGAAGATTTGTTTTTTCTTGAACAATTATTTCGAAGGTGATAGACCCGCTTAAATTGGACGTTTTGGAAAAGGAGGTCGTCGTTACTCTTTGTCATCTTGAGATGTATTTTCCACCTTCTTTTTTCGATGTTATGGTTCACCTTGTGAGAGAAATTAAGATTTGTGGTCCTGTTTTTCTGCGGTATATGTATCCATTTAAGATATACATGGGCATTTTGAAAAAATATGTAAGGAACTGACATCGACCAGAAGGTAGCATTGTCGAAGGATATTCCAGGGAAGAGGTGGTCGAGTTTTGCACGAACTACCTGACCGGTGTGTGTCCTATTGGTGTTCCACAATCTCGATACGAGGGACAACTCCAAGGAGTAGGGATAATCGGTTTGAAAGCCATAGTTGCTGACCAAGGTGAACTACAAAAGACACATTTTATTGTACTACAGCACATTGCAGATGTCGCTCCCTATATAGATGAGCACATGACAATCCTTCGTCAAGGGAACTACACGAGAAGTCAGAAGTGGCTTAATAACGAGCACAATCGTTCTTTTGTAGGATGGCTGAAAGAAAGAGTGAAATCACACCCCGTAAATGAAATTGTTAGGCTGCTGGGCCAAGGACCCCAAACTGTGGTCAGAACATTTCAAGGATACGAGATTAACGGATATACATTTTACACTAAATTACAAAGTGATAAGAGCGCGACGCAAAATAGCGGGGTGATGTTGGTGGCGGCCGCTCAAGAATTCAGTAGATCCAGGGATGCCCGGCCTGTAATAGCATTAAAGTCATATTACGGTGTTATTGAAGAAATCTGAGAGCTCATTTACAGCCCGAGCCTAAGCATTCCCGTGTTTCGTTGTCGATGGGTCGAATACCGGGGTGTTAAGGTTGATAACAACGGATTCACACTTATTGATTTCAACAAAGTCGGGTATGTTGACGATCTGTTCATACTCGCCAAGCAAGCCACACAGGTCTTCTATGTTACTAACCTGAGTGATGCTAGGTGGAGCATCGTGGTATCGGGAAAAATAATGATTGTTGGGGTCAAAGACGTCGTCAGTGAAGAAGAGTACGACCAGTTCGAAGAGATACCTCCATTTTGTACCGACATGCCAACTGAGGCAGCACGAATTGAATAACAAGACAAAACAAACTACATGAGATTCGACCACAACGAAGGATTATAGGCCGATGTTCAAAAAGTGAAAAAAAGAGAAAAAGAAAGAAAAAAGCCAATGTGTAATTTTTTTTTATTTAAACTTGAGACCTTTAATATTATTTTTGATGTAATATTTTTTAATGTAATATATTTTTGTAATATTATTTAAACTTGAGACCTTTAATATGTTAGATAATTAGATTAAATTATGGTGGTTGTTAGTTGTTATTTTTGAAATTTGAATTTATTTTTAAGTTGGTTCAATAATTTATTTTTAAATATGTTACATAATAAGATTTATTTTTGATATTGTTACATTTAATTGTGAAATTTATATTTATTTTTAATATGTTATAAATATAAAATGTTAAATAAATAAGTTACTGTAAAATATAGATTATAAAAAATATAGATTTTAGATATATATAAAATATAAATATATAAATAAAAATATAAATATATAAAAAATTTAGTAGTTCAAATATTTTATTAAAGGTAATTTAAAAATTTCAGATTAATTTATGCCAAAATTTCATATTCATAGGATTCCTACATGGATTTTGATGAAATATCCGTGTAGGAAACATATGGAGCTACACGGATATTTCATTAAAATCCGTGTAGGAATCCTATGAAATTGTTATATTCAATCTCTCCCAAAAATTTCTAAGTCCCGACTCTTCCCTCTCCTCCTCTGATTTTGAAAAAGCTTGAGAAATCTTCACCTCTGGTGCACCGCGCAGCCCTCTTTGCGACCGGTTCTGGTGATCTTCTTCCTCCCTTGGTAATAGACTTCTCTTCTCTCTTTCTCTCTTGTTTTTCTATTTGCATTTCTCACTTCAAATGATCACCATTATTATGCTAAGCCGACCATTGTTTTTATTTTTGCATTTCTCTTGGGTTTAGGTCTTCTCCTCGCTCTCTTGCTGCCTCCCTAACTGTCTCTCTTTTGCCTCTCTTGGTGCCTCTAAGGTAATCATCACTCTCCATAGTAGAATTTAGAGGTTTAGCCAACAAATTCGGGTTTAGGGTTTAATTAGACAACAAATTATTGTTTGGCTGGACCAAAATAGGAATTGTTTGGGGTATAGGCTTTAATTAGACAAAATTGGAATTGTTTTAAACCAAATTGGAATGCATTTGTAGAAATTGGTATGAGTTGTTTTGGCCAGCTAAACCATTAAGTACCAATATCTAAGAAGATGATAGACTAACAAAGAACTTCATGGTTTAGATAAATATAATTATTTAGACACATTATTAATTCATAGAAGTGATCCTTTTTAACATATTAGGTTAGAAACCCCATCATATCAAACATAAATTTAAACAAACCGAATAGATAAGATTAAACAAGGGATTGAAGACCGAAAGCCCCTAGATTCTTCAATCTTTGTTAAAACCCTAATTTCATTTTATTCTTCCTTTATTTTTGTTTAAACTCTCAATTCCTTGGGTATTGAACCCACCAACCTTAGGATTACTAGTAAACAAATAATAAACTGAATTTTTAAACCACTAATTCTGATTTTAATCATTAAAGCTTTTCACTAAATTATACATTTCTCTCTGCAGTTCAACACCCTAAGTACTACTTTGATAGATTGTGTGCTTGCAATCAACCCCTTCATTGAGTATAAAGGACTATAAATTTAAAAGATATTAGAGTAAAAGTTATAGCCAAAATCCTATACCCAAAATACTCAACACCCAACTTCCGTTATACTCTTGCAACAGATTTGAGTAGAACTATGTATTAAAAGTCTATACGCATTTGAGCGAAAACACCCTATGCCCATGCTATAGACACAATACACATACCTATAGACTCCCATATACTGATATACTCAAAGCTCTCTCTCTCTCTCTTCTCTGTCATAAGCTAACCATTAGCAAAGCTTTCAAGTTCTCCTCTGTAGCAAGCATAGTTATATAGGTAATATAGAAAGGAATGAAGATGTAAGCACCTCTGGGGTTGAATTATGTAATTAACTACCTTTGAAATGAAGTTTTTACTTGAAATTTGTATTGTTCTTGCTTTCTTTTATTTCTTTTGCATTTCTTCTTTCGGCTTGGAGCTTTTTGACACAAAAATGTAAAGATCCTGTGATGGACAATGAAGCTTGCATTATAGCAAGTGTTGCACAAGATCTGATAATCCAAATAATGCCTTTTGATGTTAATTTTTCTTTTCTTTCACACATTAATCCGAATGGAACTCTTTCATTAATCTGAGATGAAGCAAGTAAGGTGTGAAGATGTATAGGTTGTATTTTTATAGTTCCTTCTACACCAGAACCCTTGCAAGCTTCATTCAAAGCTTAAAGAAAGTATAAAATGTAATAGTGATGAACAAATGGCACTTAATCTCTTTTAAAGTAATTTGATCGATGAAGATATGATAATTGAGCCATTACAGTTCTTAAAATAAACAAATATGGGGTCTAGTAAGGTTGACCCTCATGGTTTCCCTACTGGTACCTTTAAAGGGCCTATATTGAACATGGAAACTTAGATCTCAAGCTTGGACATATGCTGAGATGCATAATTATTGATTTCTAAGTAAAGTCATGTGTGAATAGTGAGAGAATGATTACTGTGCTGCATACAAGCATCATTTAGTTGATCCTTGCTGTGTGTATGCTTAGTTCAAGGAAATCTCAATGATTTGCTCCCCAAATTATGAAACATGTTAAAACTGTGATTTTTAACAACTCAGGGGCTTCCCTACAAAATTGTCATTGTGACAAATGATTTGATACTGTTCCTAATGCTCAGCTGAGCTCAAATGTTGAATTTTGGAGCTTGATCTCATGTTGTGAGGTTTTAATCCTGTTTTCATAGTTGCTGGTACTAACTCAGTGACTGAAACTTCAACCTATTTGCTTACCTCTCCGAGGCTCTGTGACCTTCTTGATGGCGCGTCTTTCTTTAGCCAAGGTAGAACTAGTGAGCCCTTACAAACTCCGAGAAGTCATAAGGCCCAAAGAAACGAGTACTAAAGGCTCTCAAGCACTAAAGGCTCTAGCATAGAAGGAAAAATCGGAATCGGAATCGGGATCGGATTTTTGGCCGGGGGATCCGAATTGGATGAATCGGTCAAAATCGGCCGAATCGGATCGGAAACTCGGACTTTTTTGCCAGAAGCTCGTTTTATACTATAATTTTATAGAAAAAAATTGATAAAAAAATAATTTGTGAAGTTTAGACAAATAATTACAATTAAATAATCTACAAATACAATAATAGTGACTCAAATACAAAATAATTTGTGAAGCTCGTTTTTTGCCATCCATCACATTATTTGACTTTAGTCAAATCAAACCAAAAGATAATAGTGACTCAAATACCAAAATTTTTTGCTTTCGCTGGGGAGAAAAAAAATAGTGACTCCAATACCAAATATATACCATTAAGTATGAGTAACAAAACATGCAATGGTCTACTGGTATTGTTGGCTCTTAGCTAGAGGGGTGGCTAGGGTTCGAATCCCACTGGAGACCAAATTTTTTTGCTTTGTGTTCATTTCGCCTAATTCCACTGAAACTGTTTGTTCCGGCCGGAATTTCATTGAAATGGCCGAAATTTGACTGAAATTGGGCCGTTCTTGCCGAAATTTGACTGGAATCAATACTAACCGGGTAACTCGGACTGAAATCGGATCGGCTCCGGCCGATTCCGGTCTGGAACGGACGATTCCACGCCGGAACGGCCGATTTTGCAATCTATGGGCTCTAGTGTTTGATTAAGTAAGAGATCTCACACAAATCACTCTAATTCTTATCAAGTTTGATTATGGTGGAGTAGACTTGAGATTGTTGCACATAGGTTGAAGTTTGACACACAAGCAACAATGGTGAAAAATGAATCTGGTTGAAATTCATATTTTTAAAATTGGAGCTGGCCAGAAAGTTATTGGGAAACCTAAATTTTGTTTCTATTTATAGAGAAAGAAATAAAATATGGTAACTGGTATCAATTGTTACAATAGTCAAGATAACCGTTACAACGGTAGGTCCTATTCAACTGGTTTCACTGCATTTAATACGAACATTCATGCCAAATGTTATAACTGTTACAACGGTTAATACAAAGATTTCTCTCTCGGTGTTTTTTAGAAAATCACAAAGTTTGTAATTTAGCAATTTAATTATTCTGTTATGTAACGGTTATTAACCGTTGTGATTGTTGTTCTCAAACACTTGAATATGAAACTTCACCAATTTTACTGATTTCATATTACAATAGACTTGATACATTTCTTGGTTCATCCTTGATCCATCTACTAGCAATCTATAACATCTTAAAATTGCACAATATCTTAAGACAATAAACCATCACTACTACAAAAAACGTCTTCCTACACTGTACCTTATACACGGATTTTCTAAATTTTATAAAAAAACGTGTATAAAATCAGATTTTTCCAGTGCTCAAGGAATTCTACACAGATAACAACACCCCAATCAGTGTCCGTGTGGAAATTAAGGAATCCTACACGGATATTTTAGTAAATATCCGTGTATAAAACGTGAGAGAGCTACACGATTTTTTACTGAAATATCCGTGTAGGATTATGTTATGTACACGGTTATTTATATAATAAGTCGTGTGTAAATATAGAGAGAGCTACACGGATTAATATTTAAAAATTCGTGTAGGAAGGGTCATTTAGGGTTATAATGAACACTTGCAGCGCCGTTTTGGATTGTCTTGTAGGATGAGCACATGACAATCCTTCGTCAAGGGAACTACACAAGAAGTCAGAAGTGGATTAATAACGAGCACAGTCGTTCTTTTGTAGGATGGCTGAAAGAAATAGTGAAATCACACCCCGTAAATGAAATTGTTAGGCTGCTGGGCAAAGGACCCCAAACTGTGGTCAGAACATTTCAAGGATACGAGATTAACGGATATACATTTTACACTAAATTCCAAAGTGATAAGAGCGCGACGCAAAATAGCGGAGTGACGTTGGTGGCGGCCGCTCAAGAATTCAGTAGATCCAGGGATGCCCGGCCTGTAATAGTATCAAAGTCATATTACGGTGTTATTGAAGAAATCTGGGAGCTCATTTACAGTCCTCGCCTAAGCATTCCCGTGTTTCGGTGTCGATGGGTCGTAGACCTGGGTGTTAAGGTTGATAACAATGGGTTCACACTCGTTGATTTCAACAAAGTCGGGTATGTTGATGATCCATTTATACTTGCCAAGCAAGCCACACAGGTCCTCTATGTCACTGACCCGAGTGATGCTAGGTGGAGCATTGTGCTCTCGGGGAAAAGAAGGATTGTTGGGGTCGAAGACGTCGTCGACGAAGAAGAGTACGACCAGTTCGAAGAGATACCTCCATTTTGTGCCGACATGCCAACTGAGGCACCAACAATTGAAGAACAAGACGAATCAAACTACATGAGATCCGACCACAACGAAGGATTATGGGCCGATGTTCAAAAAGTGAAAAAAAAGAGAAAAAGAAAGAAAAAAAACCAATGTGTAATATTTTTATTTTAAACTTGAGACCTTTAATATTTTTTTTGATGTAATATTTTTAATGTAATATTTTTTAATGTAACTTGAGACCTTTAATATTTTTTTATGTAATATTTATATTTAAAATTGTTACATTTTATTTTTAAATAAGTTATTATATATATTAATAAGATTATTAAAAAAATATAGATTACATAAAAATACGTTCAATTTAAAAAATTTGAAGTTATTACATTCAATTTCAATGATATCATTCAATTGCAAATTGAAAATTTCAAATACATTTTAAAAATTAATTTCATATAGATTTTAAAAATTAATTTCAAATACATTCAATTTCATATACTATACATTTTTTATGCAGAAGTTATATATATATATTTATTTCACCTTCCTACACAGTTTTTAAAACCAAAATCCGTGTACAATAACTATCCTACACGGTTTTTTAGTTAATATCCGTGTAACTCTCCTCTATTCCTACACGGATATTAACTTAAAAACCGTGTAGCTCCCCTCAATTCCTACACGGATATTCCTACACGGTTTTTAAAACCAAAATCCGTGTACCATAACTATCCTACACGGTTTTTTAGTTAATATCCGTGTAACCCTCCTCTATTCCTACACAGATATTAACTTAAAAACCGTGTAGCTCCCCTCAATTCCTACACGTATTTTTCAGATATTATCCGTGTAGGATTAGGTATTGCACACGGATTTTAATACTTATCCGTGTAGGATTCCTAGTTCCACTTGAAAACCAAATTTTGGGAGCCAAATTTTTACAAGTCCGATCGAGTTCTCTTCTTCCTCCTGCTCTCTGATTTTGAAATTTGCTCTAAGTCCGACTGAGTTCAAACCTCCTTCACCTCTGGTCTGCCGTCCTTCCTCTACGCCGCCTCTCCCGGTGCTTGTCTTCCTCCATTGGTAATAGATTTCTCCTCTTTTCTATCTCTTTTATTTTTCAAATCATCAATGGTACCTCAAAAAACCTCAATTCAATTTTGTTAGGGTTTTGTGTGCTCCTCCATTGCTGCCTCTCTCTCTCACTCTCCACTGCTGCCATTGCCGCCTCTCTTTTTTTTCTGTCTTGCTGCCTCTAAGGTAACTAATTGGGTTTATTGAATAATTAGAGTTAGTGTGAAATAATTTGGGTTAAGTTATTGTGAAATTATTGTGCCAAAATACAAATATTGTTGGGTTTATTGAATAATTAGGGTTTAAGTAACTAATTGGGTTTATTTTGTACCAATTTAAATTTATTTTGTAGAGTAACTAAAATTAGGTTTATTTTGTACCAAAATGCAAATGTTGGGTTTATTGAATTAGGGTTTATTGAAATTGTTTTAGACCAAATTGGAATGTTACGATTTATTGGAAAAATTTAGGCCAAATTTTAGACCAAATTGGTAATAGTACCAAGTTCGGATTTTGGTAATTGAATCAAAATAATAGTTTGGCAATTTTAAGGAAATTTTGTACCAAAATGCAAATTATTGTACCAAAATTCGGGGGTAACTCATAGGGTTTGGCAATTATGTTTGGTAATTTAAAATTAAATTTGGTAATTTAAAATTGATTTGGAATGTTAATATTAACTTTCTAATTTTTTTTTTTAGAATCATGTCACATTCGGGTGATCACTTCGACAATCCTGAAGATGAGGACATGCAACGTTCATCACAGTTAGCCTCGTCACAAAGAAGGAAGTGAGGTCCGACGAAGTGCAAAAACACGACAGAGGCGAAGGAATTCGTCATTGAGTTCACTGAAGAAGGCCATCCGACGGGGCCAAACCGATTGCCGTACTCAAATTGGGTGAACAACCTCGTGAAAGAGAAGGCAGACATTAGGATAGATAACTGGAAGAAGGTTAAAAATGAAGATAAGGAAGAATGGTGGCAGCAGTTTAAGGTAATCGGATTATATTTAAATATTTCAATTTGATTGTTGTTAATCAGGCTCTGACACTTATAATTGTTTGCTGTCAATCAGGCTCAATGGAACATCCAGGATGACACACCGAAGCAGAACACCTTGAAGAGGAAGAACACCTTGAAGATAATGAACGAGGGGTGGAAGCAACATAAGAGCACCCTTGAAACAGAATGGATGAATAAAGGGAGGTGTCCGGTCGGGTACTATCAAAATGTGACTCAACCAATATGGGACGAGTTTGTTGCTTTGAAGCAAACACCCGAGTTCAAGGTAACTAAATTTATAAAGTTTTAACTCTTTTTTTCTCGATCGGTTGTTATATTTGAACTAACGGTTTGATTTGCTTTTATTCTTGAAGGAAAAAAGCGAAAGGGGCAGGAGGACTGTTGCTAAGAACTTGTACCCGCAACATTTAGGATCAGGCGGGTACGAGGGTAAGTCAAAGGAATGGAAGTCCGTGCTTGAGTCAAACAAAGATTCTGACTCACCTGTGGTAAAGATCGCCAATCCCCGGGGCACGAATTGGCTCATGGCAAGGTCTGAGGTTACTGCCGACGGGAAGATCCGACTGCCTCAAGAGTTGCAGCCCGTGGCTCATAAAATGGTAAGTCATTCTTTTTATAACCCTAACTCATTCAAAAAAAATTATAGCTCACTCACTTGACTTATTCTTTTGTTATATTCAATTTTTTTATTAACAGTTGCAAGTAGAGGAGGAGGTCACATCGGGTGTCCGGACTAGTTCCAGGGAGAATGACTCGTTGACACAAATGCTTGACAATCCGGAGCACCTGGGTCGGGTAAGGGGTGTAGGCGTCTACAAGGGTTTCAGGAATGTTTTCCGTTCAAAAAAACCCAAGCGAAGATCGCGTGCTAAAGTCACCGACGAAGAGAGAGATGCGCGGCTCCGCCAGGAAATCCAACAAGAATACGAGACGAGGCTGGCGGAGAGGATGGCGGAGATGGAAGCAAGAATTGTAAACCGCGTGACATCTCATCAGTTTACACACCCATCCGAGCAAGGACCCCCCATTTCGCCGGGAATTCGGCGAAGCAGTCAAGCATCCGGGACCTGGGAGGACGAGTTCGATAATCTCAAGGTAATACCTACTATTAATAATCTAAATGCAATTAATGTTGGTTCGTAAACTTCGTATCAAATATGGTTATCTTAATAATAATTGCAGGTGGCCACCAAATGCGACTTGATCATTTGGAGCGGTGCGGTGCCTATCACCGTTGCCAAGGGTCTCATAATTCCGGGGCAAACATTGGTGCACCATGCTCCGGTCGGGCGCGGCTATGCATGCGTGCAGATCGACTCTGTTGTGTCAGAATGGCGTAGGATACCTCTTCCTGTCCCGACCGAGGACATGCTAGTTGTGGATGACATCCGTGAGTCATTTATCCAATGGCCCAAGAATCAGATCATTATTGTTCAGGTAATCTCTAAATTATCAATATCTCTTGTTACATTCAAAACCGCTCTTTTTAAATACTTGAAATTTTTAAAATTTGATGCATGCGTAGGAGGCCAATTTATCACCGGTACGGGGGGAGAGTGGGATGGTCCGCACGACTGATGTCGTAGGAGAGACTGATGCTGGAGTCCAGCCTGAGGCGCCAGACCACCGTCTGATTAGCCCAGAAGAATACAATGCTTTGCCTCTCGATTGTCAGCGTCTTCATGACCGCTTGATGAAGGCACCCGAAGGCATGACCAGCATCATGATCGAGACGCCACCCGGCATGTTCCTGCATGACGGCTGGCCATGCATGGTCTCTTTCGACGACTTCAAGGACTTTCTATATGCCAAGGGTCGCGATAGATGGCTCGATAGCTCATTCCTTACCATTTTCGCCATGTAAGTGACCTTACTTTATTTATATATTGTATATCACTCAAATATATATTCAAAATGTAAAGCACTTTCAGGAAGCTGCTCCGAACTTGAGAATCATGGTTGCTCGAAGATAAGGTAAACAACACTGCAATTCTGGACCCCGGCAAACTCAATTTCATCGTGCTACAAGGTCAGGTTTAGCAGTGTGTCGACTATATGTGCCATGCGATGCACCGTTGCTCCGCGGATGGCAAGAAATTTATTCTTCTGCCATACCACCAGAGGTACGATTCTAACCTTCAATTTTTCTCGATGTTTTCAATTCAATAATTATAAAAAAGAAATTAAATTTGATTATAATTGTGTTAATATTTCTCATGCCACAGGACACACTGGTGTTTGTTTATCATCATTCCGACTGCAAATAGGGCTTTTATCATGGATTCTGCAAGGCCAAAAGACATCACACCTGAAGAGAGCAGAGAGATCTGTCCCTTTTTGACACAGTAAGCAATAATTTTTCACTAGGTTTGATTTTTTTTTCAATTGTAATTAAATTGTGGATCGAAATTGCTAATTACAGTCACTTAATTTTGTAAGGGCTTGGACCAAATATGTTGCAGAGGGAGGACTGCAAGGAAGAGCTAGAGGGACCGTCAAAGATAAATTCAAAATTGAGTGGTTACCGGTGAGCACACATGCAATAATTTTTTAACTTAAATATTATAGTTCCAAACATTATTTTCATTGTAACATAGCCCGAAAATTATAAATTTCAGTGTGCGCGACAGAAGGCGTATTGGGAGTGCGCTTATTACACGATAATTTTCATGTTTAATTGGATCGAAAGGAATCAATTTTCCTTTCCAAATAACGTAAGTAATTCACATTAATTTTCATTTTAAAAATATCAATAATTCGATCTGTTTCTCGTTACTAAATCACAGTAAGTCGGAGACAAGCCTCTTTCTCACCCGAATAAATCAACGAAATTAGAGCGATGTGGGCAAGGTGGTTTGTATCCGAATTTTGTAAAGAACAAGATGGATTTGTATAACTTAATTAGTGTAATTATCAATTTTGAATTGTTATGTTATGTTTTGGCAATTTATATTCTGTTTTGGGCAAAAAAAACATTCTGATTATATATAATTTAACGACTAGCAAAAGTGGAGGCTAGTCAGAAACAAAAAAAATTCCAAAAAAAAAAATTGAAAATCCTACACGGATATTTTAAAAAAATCCGTGTAAAATGTGATAACAATAAAGCTAGACGACCCTATTTACACACGGATATTAACATAAATCCGTGTAGGAATGGTAATCCTACACGGATATTATGTTAGTAATCCGTGTAGCTAGGGAGGAGAGCTACACGGTTTTTAGTTAATATCCGTGTATAAACAGGATTCCTACACGGATATTGTATTACAAATCCGTGTAGCTCTCTTGCAGTGTGTGCACTTTTGGAGGTTTTCCACACAGCTCTTTATTAAAAAAATCCATGTAGGATTTGTGTAATTGTACACGGCTAAATTATCCGTGTGTAAATACTGGACTTTTCTACACCCCAGTATTGCACACGTTTCCAAATCCGTGTAGCTCTCCAGTTAAAGTCCGTGTACAAACTATATTTTTGTAGTAGTGCATAAAATTTAACAAATATATGTTATGCAAATTTAGTCAAAGAGATTAATTAGATGATTGCTTACAACAATATTTATAATAGACTTATTACAAGACCTTGTAATGACGAACCAAGCCTACTGAGGCCCATAACACGTTAATTGCTCATTCTATAGCACGAACAAATTCTATTTCACGCTAGTCCCCACTATTATATTTTTGGGAAATTTAGTGAAGATATGTTAGAAATTATTCAGTTCCCCAAGGCTGCATTCCCCGATTAATCCCTAAAGTGCAATGAGTCGTAACACGTTAATTATTGGATTTTGTCAAGAGTGACAACTGCTTGATTCTTGCAAGGTGCTGGATGATATGTCTTGTATAGCACAATGCCGCATTTTTCAATCTTTCATGGTGTGGTTAAAGGATTTTGTAAGGCCAAGAATGTCGTTGATGCAGCTAGGGATTTGGAGAGAACGCTTGGTCTTGGGTTGCGAACTCATGTGGAGACTTGGGATTTGGTCGTATGAAGTGTGTGTACGTAGATTATTGCATGAGTCAAGAAATAACATAAAATCTTAGAGTTGCTCAAATACAGGGTTTTTTTTACATTATGAATTTTGGACTCAGTTTCTTCAAATAGCTGTTATAGTTACACAAAATTATTTATTTGTAATATAAGCATAATTAGGAAACAACACATCCCTAGAGATTAATAATTAGTAATACAACTTGTCGTTTGATAGCCTAGGTGTGGGTATAGCAACCAAAGGGACAGCCAATTTTATCACAATTCCAAATTTCTCTGACAGATCGACCTCCTTGCCTTCTGCGAGCTTCCAATAAAATGAATGCACCATTGTGGCTAGCAAATGACCTGCCATTCGCTCAGCCATGACAGCACCTGCACAAATTCTCCGTCCTGATCCAAATGGTAGGTAGTCAAATTCTTTGCCAGTAAAATCCCTCTTGAATTCCTCTTGTAAAAATCTCTCTGGTTTGAACTCCAATGGATCTGACCATTGCGATGGATCCCTTTGAATTGCCCATACATTCACAAAAACTCTTGTACCTTCTGGTATGAGGTAGCCATCAATTGTACAGGCGGAGCTGGGACTGCGTGGAATGAGGAGTGGAAGTATAGGGTGGAGGCGAAGAGTTTCTTTAATGACACAAGAGAGGAATGGGAGTTGTGGTAAGTGGGATTCTTGCACCAATTTGTCTTTTCCCACGACTTGGATAAGTTCTTGTTGTAGTTTTTGGAGTATGTTGGGCTTGTTTAGAATCTCAGCCATGGCATACTCAACAGTGGATGATGTGGTATCTGTTCCTGCAGTAACCATGTCCTGTTACACAAGGTTGTTATTTCTGAGAATGTTGTTGTATGGATATAACAGTTTTGCAATATGTGCTAACATAGAATATTCATAGAATTTATTTGAAGAATTAAATAAAGTGTTTTAGGAATTTAAACCAATTTAGAATTCCGTACTAACTCTCTTATATTTCTAATGTTGTATTGTTTTATGGTATTATTCTAAATGTAGTAATTGCGCAAACTCTTTTTTTATCATGAAAAACGAAGTACTAGTGGAGCAACCTTGCTAATTTCATTTTGGACCTCCAAGAAGGAATAAAAAATGTTGTATAACATTAGTGACAGTACATACCATGAGCAAAGCCTTAACATGAGTCATAGTGAAGGGGGTTTTGCTATCTCTGCTTTCTCTCTCCTTCTTTAGCATGACCCCCAGGAGGTCATCAGCTCTTTCCTCTTCCCCACTACATTTCTTTTCTATCATTCTCTCAAAAATGCTGTCGAATCTCCCCCTTAACACTTCCATCTTTCTCCGAATCCCTTGCAAATCAAATTGAGCCAAGGCTGGGAAGAAGTCTGACACATTGGGCTGGCCAAACAAGGGAACTATATCAGCTATAACCTTTTTGAAATCCATGGCAACCAATTCTCTCTCCTTCTCTACTTGAAGTGTGCGGCCCCATATCGTGCTTGTTACTATATTCATCGCAGTTAGAAACATTTCTGCACCAATGTTGATCGGGGTACCACATCTTTCACGGATGTGGCATATGGTAGACAAAATCTCCTGCTGTCGGAGGTCTGAGACTCTGTTAAGACTGGAGGGAGACAGCACCTGTAATGCCATTATGTTGGTTGTTAGTGTATGCGAAGTGGATGGACGGTGTATGTTGGTCCATTACCTATGGATAGGCACATTGGGTTTAACTAACCCTATCGAACCAATCATATTGTATCTAGTTTAGTATTGTTCTTGGTTTATTTACAGTGAAATGGATGATTTGAAACATAGCTTAAGTGAGCCTGGAACATGAAGTTCTCGTTGAAATGATTTTTCAAGTGCTCATTACATCTAAGTCAAGTAAGCTTAGTAAACCTATATGCTCGTGAACTGCACAATTCACAAGGTACTGCAGATTCAAATTCCATATGTTGGGGTCCTGTTTTTTTTTACATGTCAAATCCGAAGTTAGTTATTATTGGCGAAGAAAATTGTACAAGAAATGGTCAGGATGGATTGAGAATCATTCAGGCCAGTACTGAACTACACCTGAGGTTTCTTAATTGTCTTTATGTTTTGTGTATTTTTTGTGTAGTTTTTTCTCCGTTTGTTGACTAACTTTTAATTCTAATGATACCTCGTGCACAACTACACGACGGAGCATTCGCCAGGCAGGTCCATTAGGAGAAAAGGCTATATCATTCCCACCATAACTAAAAATGAAGGCAGCTGTAGGGACATCTGGATTTGCGAATATGTCATCATGTTCCTGCAAGATGGTACGAGCCAGGGATGGGGAGGAAATAACAACCGTCAGCTTAGACCCGAGACGTAGAGAGAATATCGGGCCATACTTTTTGGACAGATTGGCAAAGTATGTGTGAAGTGACGGATCGAGAAATGGAAGACTTCCAATTAGAGGGAGCCCTGTGGGGCCTGGTGGTAGTGGAGGTGTTCTTCTTCTGCGAAGTAGGAAAAGGGTTGCGTACAGAAAGAAAGTTGTAAGGATGAATGTGTAGAAGAAAGTAGTGGGTTCCAACATTGGAAGAGGGTGGTGAGGGATTTCAATGTGGTGAGAGTGTGAAATCTGTAGGAGATGAGATATGATCTGCTTCCAGGAATGCTTCTTTTATAATGGTTTCATGTGGTGGTGATTAATTGCTCTTTTGTTACGGTACTGCATTGAGTTATTTTCTGCTACTCGTCATTTAGTGGTGATTGTTGCTTGTAATTTTTATTAGAGGTGATAGTTCGTAATCTTGAATTGTTTCTTCATTTAATCACAATGTTTGATGACGAAAAAGCTATATATGTATGTTTGTGCTCGCTAACTTCAAAAATTTGTCTGGATTTCCTTCTTCATCCAATTTATTTTTTTGTTGCTAGGTTATTATTTGAGGTTTTTATATCCAGACGCTGGGGATTTTTATCATCATTTTGTCTTAACATACTACGGATTATAATTTCAGAATAGATGTTCACATCTAACAAAGTTGTTTTCTTTTTCTTTTAGATAAAATATAGACCACTTCTTAGGATCTAAACAGAGACAAGGCATATTAATGACTATAGACCACTTATTTTCAATTAAATATATACCACTTCTTTTAATGAATAGTTTGTTTCGATCTCAGGGTTGAGGGCCTGTTATGCAGCTTGGTTTTTAGACCATGCAATTAATAGGAGACAAGCGATTGCCTCACTTTGCATCGGCAATAATAATTGAGATAGGTTGTATGCATAGTTTGGAAACTCGGCCGATACCGAGTCAATCGATACACTCGGTATCGGATGTGACAGGTCTGAGTTTCACCAAAGTTTCACACCCATTCAAGTTTTACAGTAAAATTCTGCTGAATAGTGGTTTACTCGGCCGAGTCAACCAATTTTCAGTCCGAGTCTGGCCGAGTCAGACCGAGTCTGGTATTTTTTTCAATTTAAAAAAGTCTTTGGTAATAGTTTTAGATATTCTTATTTATATTCTTGCAATGTGGACAAATTACAAATGATTTCTATTTGCCATTTGCATCGTTTAAGTACTGATAGTTATGATGAAATTACTTACATATTATTTGCATGGTTCTGAAACTCGGAATCGGATTTTTCTGGCATAAAGCTTGTTTTGTAACCAAAACATAGGAAATAATTGGTTAAATAATAATTTGTTAAAAAACTATGTTAAGACAAAATATTACAATCAAATAATTCACTGTATTAAAATCTTACACTCAAATATATTGCCAGAAGCTATGCCGAACCGCTGGATCATCATATCGTCCTCTGTATTAAAATACGAATGGAGATATTGTTGTACAAAACCCAAAAAGGAAGACATTAATGTAGTATCAAATGAAGAATTATTAATATCCTCCTATCCAACATATGGATTGTATGTGTTAGAAGAATTGTAGTCAGGTTGTACTCCATATGAAGATGAGTTTGAATTATATCCCCCACTAAACTCTGAGATCCCATACATGCCATCATAAGAATTAATATTTCAATTTCTTGCCATTAGTTCATTGACAGCTCTATACCGAGCTCCTATTCATTCACTCTCTGAGGTAGGGTCCCGTGGTTGTTCCCTTTGCTGGTGTACTAATATTCTGGTTAGTCACATGCATTATTTACTATTCTAACAAAAAGCCAAATAAGATGTCTCACTTTTCTTTGAAGAACTTCAGTCACATGATTGTCTACAAATTTCACATAGAGTCGAATATATTGTTTTTTCCTCAAAGCAGTGTCTAAGCAGTGCCTATGAAATCATTTTTGCATTATATAGGCAGTACCTCACCAGTGCCCAAGCGTGCTGTATATAAAACTGTTACAAAAAAAAAAATTAATTGAAAAAATGCTACACACGGCCAGAAAATTGACTAACTTGGCTGAGTCAAACACTATTCATCGGAGTTTTGCTAAAAAAATCGCATGGGCGAGAGAGTCGGGTAACTGGACACGGCCGATACCGAGTTGACTCGGCATAGGTCGATTTTCAGAACCATGATTATTTTTGTGCAAGAATTTGTTTTTAGGGCTATGTGCTTCAAGGAATGCATGTTACTAAAGTTCTGGGCAAGACCCTTTTAACTAAGAAAAAACTATGTATTATTTTAACATTAAATTTATACAAATCATGATAAAAGGGTCAACTCAAGTTCTGCCAAAAAAATCCGGGTTTCTGAATTAACTCGGCCAATTCTAGCAGATTCATCCGATTCTGATTCCACGGTCAAGAACCCGATTCCAATTTTGATTCCAAGTTTTAGAACCATGGTTGTATGAGTAGTTGGTTATTGAATGCAAGAAAAAACTGTACATGCCATGAAAATTAAGAAAATTTATTTATAACATTAAGTCATATTTGGCTCTTCATACTCCCAACGTTGTAAAAATAGTATGATTTCTGCTTAAAACATCGGAAATTAAATTCACTTTTCACTTATTCAGAACTGATATTTCAACTTCCATATAAACTATTATGAGAATATCTATAAGTTCAACCATCTATATTCTTTTGATTTTGTTTTATATGATGTGTTCTTAATCTCTTTGATGATTTAGCTTTTCAAGTTAGCAAATGGAACCACTTCAGTGCACCGGCGACAGATGTTATTTCAGCAAACATGGTGGTTGCTTTGGCCCGGAATCTAGAAGCCCTTGCATAACTTGAAGAATCCCCAGTGCCGGAAGGGGGTGAAAAATGCACCATTTATAAAGAGATCACCTTCAGACCTCAAGTGAGTCAATCCATCCACTAGAACGTGAGTCAAACCTTTTTTTTTTTTTTTTTTTTTCAATTTGGAGACCAAAATAAATAAATAAATAATCTTTCTTATTTTTTAATTCTTTGTAAGTCCAGTACTCAGGTTACACAATATTCATACAATCAGAGAAAATGCCATATTGGCATTCAACCTCTTTCATAATCAAGTTTAATATTTCTTGTTAAATTACTATGCTGTTAATCCCATTTTCTGGTTTTTTATTTATGAGTTTGACATCGTTGACTAAATATCCCCCATCAAATAAGCATTTTTATTGGCCAGGAATACATCGATCACTTCTACCAACTTGTCCCATTTAAGTAGAATTTGGCAAGCACTTGTTTACCTCTTTTGCAAAAGGGTTGGTTGAAGCAAGATATCGGTTGCCTTGGTTGCTGATAGTGGGATCTGCACTGCCGCCAGTACAGGAATAAGATTTGGTCCAAACGGCTTTGGACCGGACACCGTCCAAAGTCTCTAAAAATCGTACGTTCAAAGTCCGAACAGTCGATTCGAACCGCTCAACATGATTTCCATATTGTGCTCAGAGATGAAATTTTTTATTTTTTGGAAATGGTTTACTATTTTCTTTAGATATATACGTACAACGTCACTGTTTTTGAACAATCCAAAAACAGTAATTTTGTACGTATCTAAGAAAATAGTAAAAATTTTCCAAGAAATATATAATTTGGTCTCTAAACACCTTTTTATATGAAATTCATGTTGAGCGGTTCGGGTCAACTGCTCGGAGTTTAATCGTATGATTTTTAGAGGTTTTGGACGGTGTCCGGTCCAAAGCCATTTGGACCAAACCTTATCCCTTGCGTACATCTCTCGGTGTGTATAGTTACTATTTAACACGTGGAAGTAGTTGTGCCTGCACCGGTGAAAAAGTAAATATTATGTTACCTCTTTCAACTATATTTTGTATATGTTAGGACACCTCTTGCTTCATAAGAACCTTCATAATTAACTTAGCATTATCTGAATGAGCCCTTCTCTAAAATGGTTGAAAGCAATTGTTACTTGCATTGCCTTGTCCTTCACATATGAACCACTGTGACCCACTAACATCACCGGCATTAATAAAAAAAATTAAGGCACCCATAAAAAATTTAGTATTATTCATGTGGCCCCAAACCCAAATAGCACAAAAGGACCAGACACGTGTAGTTAATTAACCAAAGCAACGACATGAGCCCGATAGTACTGATTATTACTAATTAGTGCTGCCGTATCAATACAATTATTTAGATGCAACACAATATTTTTATAATGCACACAGTGAAAGTGCAGTACATACCTGAACTAGCCGGTATGTACTGCATCAAAGATTTGACACGTGATTCCGATTCCACGATTCCGATTCTGATTACGATATTTCCTTCTATGCTTTTATCTTTATTTAACAGTCTGATTTCTTTTATTGTCAAATATATTTTATTTTTCTCTACAACTATATCCATAATCTTTGCAATTAGGTTTGTTGTTTAATAAGGCACAATTACACAAACATCATTGTGACAGGGAAGTAGATATTTGAGATTGTTATACCAGTTGATATCATGAAAGAATTGTCTCTTTTGTAAACACAGTGCAATTTGAAGAATTATGTCCTTACTTTGCGTAAAACTTCAATCAGTTTCTTGAAAAGTATAACATTCTTGAAAAGTTGGACAATTAATTGTCTGTCATTATCTTGACTGATTCATATAAATTATTGAGCTTCAAGTAGAACGGTTTCACATTGAATTTGGAGAAAGTCCTTATTTAAAGGTTCAGTAAATAATAAGAATCAAATATTTGGACTATGCAAATTACAATAATGAATAGTTTGTTTTTCAGTGTTAAGGTCCGCTACGCAGCTTGGTTTGTGGACCATGCAAATTAACAGGTGATTTGGATTCATATTCACTGGCTGCAGGCCCGAGCAATCAGTGGGTGCCCTTAAAATAATAAGAAATAAAATATATGAATCTTTCTAATGGCTCCATGTACGATAATGGAGTATGTCAGGATAACATTGAATGTGCTTGATCACTTAGTTAAAATTTTAATTATGTTAATTGAAATTTGATTGATTTTTTATTTTATTTTTATATTGTACTTCATCATAAAATATTGAATATTTACTTGTAATCGAGTGGTTAGTGTTCTACATTACAATTGTGTAGATTTGAGTTAAAAGCACTCTTAACAATTTATTATGCATTTTTAATCTGAACAAAATGCAAGCGTTCCAAAAGAAATATAATACAAGCTTTTAAACAATATGTACCTTTCCGTCTTTTTCAGCTCTATGACTTTTTATTTTTATTTTTCAACTTTATGACTTCTAGTTTTTGAATTTTCAACTTTACGACTTTTATTTTTTTTATATTTCAACATTATGATTTTTATTTTTTTATTGAACCAGATACAGCCCCGCTAACATACATATTAAAGAAATCCCTAATTCCCATGGTTTATACAAAAAAAGAAAGTGTATTTTTATACATGGTTTATACAAAAAAAGAAATCCTTAATTCCCATGGCTGTTTATATCCATATTTGCTAGCCACTAAAGACACATAAAAGAAACTGCATACATATTTGAAAAAGATATACATACTGTTTTTAAGGGTTATTAAAAAATCAAAATTGTATACACATACATGTATAAGAATTTTAACAAATTTAACAAACAACAAACATTCATTGTCATAAAAGAAATTATATTTGTCGTTGAATTGATGGCCAAAAATGAAGACGAAGAAAGTTATTAGCAAATTTGAGCTACTAAATATAGATCTAAACCTTTTTCCTACGATCATTTCATGGCTCCTTAACCCCTTCAATTTGCAAATAGAATAAAGACCTTGAAGGGAAAATAGAAATAAAGACAGACGTCAACTATTTAAGTGCTTTTGAGAAATAACATGTCAACCACTTCCTCCATTCCGACCAGTTCATGATATATGTATATTTTTTAGACAAAATGATACATGTATATAATGTGTTCTTCTTTTGCAGGAGTACGTAAAACAATCAAGCAATTAACATGTACAATCGAGATTATGCTCATCAAGAGTTTCAGATGCTTTTATGTTGAATTTTCAATACTTAATATCATGGTGGCGGACGAAACAAATGATGAGATAAATCTCCCTACAACTGTGAGATAAGAGAGAAAAACGAAGAGGAAGATAAGTTCAAAATAGATAATATGAAGAGACAAGGGAGAGGGGACATGATATAAATTGGATTGAAGGCGTATAAGGTGAAAATGCATACATAGTGAGCTAGGGGGCATCCCTTCAAGAAATTAATTTTCAGTAGGGGTTGGTTAAAATATGCATAGCGAGAACAAAGAGAACACGGTATCTAGTGAAAGTTACACGCATCTGTGCATAATATGCCATGCATGGTTAACATTTTTGTAGTAGTGGATGCTTTTTAAAATAAAATTATTGACATAGTCGCTAAAAACATTTCAAAGTTAATTGAAATGGTTTTCATTTGTATTTTTTTTACAAAGTCACACCCAAGAATAGCACCACAACTATTTATATAACTGTTTATCTCCATTCCAATATTAAGCACATTGATGTTCCTATTCTGCAACGGCTATGATTGATTGATGAAAATTCGGATTTTACATGAGCCCTTCAATAAAATGATATGCCTTTTTTTTTTATTGAATGCATCTATTTTAGATGTAGAAGTCTAAATTTAATTAGAGATGCTGAAGAAGTAAAGCACAAGTTTCCCTGAGATAGATTTACCATCGACAAGTTATGAGGAAGGATTTGAGCAAATATTAAACTCGGATCTTGGCTCGTACAGTAGTTTGATTTGTGTTAT
The DNA here is from genome assembly GCA_024447775.1 of Carex cristatella. Classification (NCBI taxonomy): domain Eukaryota; kingdom Viridiplantae; phylum Streptophyta; class Magnoliopsida; order Poales; family Cyperaceae; genus Carex; species Carex cristatella. The sequence goes on along the minus strand of JAJHPF010000028.1, from coordinate 1,506,850 downwards.
TGTCTGAGAAGTACTTGTATTATAGGCACTTGAGTTTAATTTGGTACAGTTGATGCAAGAACTACCAATCGGGAAAAATAAAACTGGTAATCAAGAGAGCAAGATTGAGAGAGGTGCTTCTCCGATATATATTTTTAAGGAAATATGTATTTTATGAAAAAAATTATCATCTAATAATTATTCTTTTCATTGTTGTCTTACAATATGTTCCCATCGCAATGCACGGGCTTGATACTAGTATTAAATTATCGACGCAACTCCTTCCTTTACATAATTGTTTACATAAAATTTGTCGGATCCATGTATGATATCCGTGTTTCATTTATCTTTTTATAGTAATGCGGAGAAATAGAAGGAAAAAGAGGGTGCTATGCTGAGTGCATTTATTCAGATGACGTATATATGAGAAAAAATTATCTCTGCTCTCAATATTGTAATTTGGACGTTTAAAATAGCAACCCCCAAGTAGGCGTGTGAAAAGTTCAACCAAATGACTCCATCGGAAGTAGTTGCGCATGTGGAAAATAAAGGTTTAAGGATAGTGACTTGTATTTTGTCACACTGACTGGGAAAATTGACACGCAGAGAGCTATGTTGCATGGATACGGGTACGGGTATCGTATCGGATACAATATGGATACGGCGATACGGTAATTTTCAAAAATCTAGGATACGATACGTTTATTATAAATATTTTTTAATTATTTTATATATTATATTTAGATAATAATAACTTAAATTAAATTTGTATAAATAATTAAAGACTTAACATAAGAATATATTAAATAAGATAGTTACTAAAAGTATAACACATGTGAAGCTTTAGTGGAGTGGTCAAAAGGTTTGAAACTCACCTGGGACATCCCAAGTTCGAGCCGTGCCAGGGAGTAAAAAAAAATCAATTTCGCTGGTTGGGCTTGGTCCATAGTTGCGGTACACACTACGGGACAGCGGGTTCACAGCCGCGGTGCACAATTCCAGCGCGGTTCACAAGCGCTGAGGCCGTATCCACACATATCCCGCCGTATCAGGACGTTTCAACGGAGTATCGACGACCGTATCAGCTGAGTAAGGATACGCCACGTAAGCGGATATACCAGCTGGTGTATCGGGCGCGTATCGGTATCGGATACGTGTGGATACGGGAAGTTAGACTTTCACTTTTTTTTTATTTCTGAAATCAACACCTGAGATTTAAGTGAATTTGTTTAGTATATGGTTGTGCTCACCGACTCCTTGCTTTACATAACAGTTTATATAAAATTCATCGGATCCATGTTTGATATATCTTTTTATAGAAATAAGGAGAAATAAAAGGAAAAGGAGTGCATCTATTCAAATGCGGTATTTATGAGAAAATATTATCTTAGCTCTCAATATTGCAATTTGAACGTTTAAAATAGCAGCCCCTAGTTGGAGTGTGAACGGTTCAACGAAATGACTCCATCGGAAGTAGTTGCGCATGCGGAAAATAAAGGTTTAAGGATAGCGACATGTATTTTGTCACATTGACTGGGAGAACTGACACACAGATAGTAGCATGATTGGCTCCAATTGACTGGGATGTTAGACTTTCACTTTGTTTTGGATTTCTGAAAATGACACCTGAGGTTTAAGTCAATTTGATTAGTATATGATTGTGCTCAGCAGAATTATTGCAATATTTGATGAAATGCAGTTTACGTACGCAGCATCTGGTTGTTTGAAAAATATACAACATGTGCTTCAATTCTTATGTTTAAATATTTTAAAAAATAGTGTGCTAAGGAGCTGTGGTCTGGTTCGATATTGGTGACTCCTAAATTAGTCACATGGGAAAAAAATATCTCTGCTCTCAATATTCAAATTTCGACATTTAAAATAGCAGCCCCCAAGTTGGATTGTGCACGGTTCAACGAAATGACTCCATCGGAAGTAGTTGTGTATGTGGAAAAAAGTTTAAGGGAAGCCACAAGTATTTTATCACGCTAACTGGGAAAATTGACACATAGATAGTACCATGATTGGCTTCAATTGACTGGGAAGGTAGACTTTCACTTTTGTTTGGATTTCTGAAAACGACACCTGAGGTTTGATTGAATTTGTTTAGCATATGATTGTGCTCACCATAATTATTGGAATATTTGATGAAATGCAGTTTACGTACGGAGCAACCAGTTTTTTTGAAAAATATACAACATGTGCTCCAATTCTTATGTTTAAATATTTTAAAAAAATAGTGTGCTAAGGAGCTGTGGTCTGTTTGGATATTGTTTCGAAATTGAAGGCCAACCATCTATAGCAAATATATCAGACCTCTGAAAACAATTCTGATTCCTGAGTCATGGCTAGTAAAAATAGGCGACATTGTACCGTCATAGTTTGTTGATATAAGGACATTTCCAAATCTCGAGATGGTGTGGTCAGTTAAATGGAGGGAGACTCGGTACCGATGCTAGAAAAACTACAAGCAATGAAATTTCTATGCCTACAAATTAGAGCCTATATTGGAAAGAAATGGGTTTGCTCCGAAAATGAATTTCCATAGTTGTTGTTCTATCGTTTAAGTTATTTATTTAATTTAGCTTATCTGGTATGGAAATGGGTAATGTATTTTTTCGTGAACATTGCGGGTATTCAGTTCAGGAGTGATCTGCTCTGTCTGGGCAGTTGTACGGTCCGTATGATCCTGGTGCGGTCCGTATGCCACAGTCTCAATTTGAGCTTCAGGTTCCTTCTCAATCTCCAGCCCTTCTGTTTGCAATTCGCTTGATATACGGTCCGTACGTCCATGATACGGTCCGTATGGTGTTTCGTCTGGACAGACAGATGCTGTGTCTGCTGCACAGATTGATTCGAACTCGCTTGTTTCTTCCTGCAAATCAGATAGAAAATCAAAGTGATACCTTAGCGAGTTGTTGACTTGCTCCAAGAAATTTTCTTCAACCAATTCGTCAATCACATCAACCATGTAGCACGCTTCGTTCTGAGCGGGGTACTTCATTGCTCGGTCAATATGAAAGTGAATTTTCAAATCTCCAATGTTCAGAGTTAAGGTCCCGTTTTTTACATCAATTAGTGCCCCACGGTTCTCAAGAACGGCCGCCCTAAGATGATTGGGACCTCCTTGTCTTCTTCCATTTCCATCACAACAAAATCACCGGGCACATAGAACTTACCGACCTTGACCGGTACGTCTTCCACTATGCCGAGTGGTAGTCTCATCGAGGAATCCGCAAGTTGAAGAGTCATTCTTGTGGGTTTAAGCTCTCCCACACCCAAGCGGTCAAAGATAGAACGTGGCACGAGACTTACACTAGCCCCCAAATCGCATAGAGCTCGTCGAATAGTGGCCTTTCCAATGGTGCATGGAATGGAGAATTTACCCGGGTCTTCCAATTTGGGCAGAAGTTCGCTTCTCAAGATTGCACTACATTGTTCGGTCAATTTCACCGTCTCACGCCCCCCCACAAGCTTCGCTTGTTAGATAGGATATCTTTGAGAAACTTAGCATAGGTTGGCATTTGAGTCAAAGCATCGGTGAACGGAATGGTAATGTGCAATTGTTTGATCACCTCAACAAACTTGGAGAATTGTTCATTGAGTCGGGTCTCAGCCAGCCTCTGTGGGAATGGAACAGGTGGCCGATAAGGCGGTGGTTTCTCAGTCACCTTCTTTCTCTGCTTGTCAGATTCACCTTGTACGGGCCGCACAACTTCTGTACGGACCGTATGATCGGTCTTCTCAGTTACAACTTCACTCTGAACAGGTTCTGGCTGCTCAGGAATCACGGGTGGGTCGACTTGCACGGGCCGTATGGGATCTGTACGGACCGTACACTCAGCTTCTGGTTCAACAGGCATGGCTGGTCCTTTGTATTGTGTCCCACTTCGCAAAGTAACAGCTTTAGCTTCTCCCCTGGGATTGATCTCTGGTTGGCCTGGCAACCTCCCGGGTGGTATTTGGCCGGCAGTGGTGTGAGACTCATTCTGCTTGTTTTGATTGGCCAAACCCGCCAGCTGAGCACTGATTTGCTGCATCTGCTCAAAAATCATTTGGTTCATCTTCCCCTGCTCATGCATGAAGTCGGTCACGACGGGAGCAACATAGGGTTTAGATGGTCCTTGGTATGGTGCGCGATTGTTCGAGTTGTTGAAGGCAGCATTATTGTAGAAATTTCGATTGTTGTTGCTGCTGCTGGAAGCGTTGTTGTTGAAAGGTGCGGGGTTCCCATTCTTCCACCTCCATGCTTGTTGATCATTCTGGTCCTTGGAGTAGGACCGGTTAAAGGGAGGTTTCGGAAAGTAGGATGGCCCGTTGTTGAGAGAGTTGACCTGCTCAGGTTCCTCATCTCTCTGCGCGAGTGGACAATGCTCGTACAAGTGCCCCTCATCTCCGCACATGACACAAGACTTCGGCTGTTGATCACCAAGTGCCTTGACAGTCATCTTGTCAAAGGCCTTCTGCATGGCGTCCAACTTGGCGGTGAGAGCTGTGATCTGATCAATCTCAAGGCGGCCGCTTCCAGTTGCACGAGTGCTTTCTCGGCCTGACCATTGTTGGTTGGTTGCTATGCTGTCAATCAAGTTGATTGCATCGGTAGTCTCTCGGTCCAAGAGAGCTCCACCTGCAACTGCATCAACAGAAGTACGAGAACTATCAGTCAAACCAGCATAAAAAGACTGAATAAGTAACCAATCGGGAATACCATGATGTGGACAAGAGTATTGCAATTCCCTAAATCGTTCCCATGCCTCATTCAACATTTCATCAGACCTTTGTTTGAAACTGGTCAGTTGGGTCCTAACCTTGGCAGTTCTTTTGTGAGGGAAAAATCTGGTCAAAAACAGTTTGGACAGTTCCCTCCAAGTGGTAATTGAATCCCTAGGTAATGACCCTAACCATTTCTTTGCCTTATCCCTAAGAGTGAAAGGAAACAAAGCAAGTCTAATGTAATCATTTGTTGCGCCATTAATTTTAATGGTTGCACAACACTCGAGAAAAGTCTGAACATGGGCATGTCGATCCTCATGATCCATGCCATGGAACGTGTTCTGCTGGACAATGTTGACAACGCCCGGATTGAAGTTGGGTTGGTTGCCGGCAACCCTTGGCAATCGGATCGCTCCTCTGACATCTCCAGCTCTTGGGACATTGAACTCTCGCAATGTCCTTGGCACAAAGTCTGCTCCCTCATCATCTGAGAGTTGCTCCTGGACTTGTGGTCCGCGCTCGTTTTCGTTTTGAGCCATGGTGCCTGTTTCTGGGTCTGCCTCTCTGTTGTCGGGTTGTACGGTCCGTATGAATCTTGTACGAGCCGTACGCAGAGGTGACAGATGTGGTGGTGCTGGAACAACTGTGGTGGAAGTTTGCCCCTTGCTTCGAGATTGTAGTGGTTCTTCGTACCGTGAACCTTCCAAAGGTGTTCCTGAGAAGATGGAAAAAGGAAAATTAAAATTAAAATTAAAATCTAGAATTAAGTAAAAATAAGAAAAAGTCTAGCAATTTTTAGTTGCCGTCCCCGGCAATGGCGCCAAAAACTTGTTCGCACCAGAAATGCACTCCCAAGTTTCAGTACAGTGAGCTGTACCTTTTAAAACTCGAGTTCTACCTCTGGTTAAGACTGCAAGTGCAAGCCCTACCGTTGGTATAGTCGGGTATCGTATCCACAGGGACGGAATAAAAACGACCGGACTTTACTTAAATCTACTAAATTTCTGGAAGTGAAGAGAAGTTGGTTTGTTGGTTTCTAACAGTTCTACTGATTGAAATGATGATTAAAAACACTAAAAAGAAGATTAAAAGTTTGTTTTCAAATTATAAAAAGGGTTTCCAGGGTTTCAGATTTCGTATCTGTCTGGCCCCAGGGTATACGGCTCGTATAGAATCCTATACGGTCCGTATAGGCCCCCGAGTGAATACTGCAGCTACTGTTTCTGTGTTGGTGCTTTTGCCTAGGGTTTCCATCGACCAGGTCTAAGTTCCTCACCTCAGCGTTCGCAATTTTGGCTTAGAACCCGATTTACCGGACTCAACTACTCCCCTCTTAGATGCGTTAACCCTCAACTTTCGTAATTTTGGACTAAGTTATCTAAGTCACTTGTTGGTTTACTAAAGGTATCCAAGGACTTTCGCCTCGAGGAAAGTTTCCCTTTCAGTACTCCTTGATCCGTAGATCTACCTCATATACTTGGTTCAGTTGGATTAAGTATCATAGACTTGGTTCCTAACAATTAGACGTGCGCATTCATCTAACGGGATGACTAATCAAACTCAAGCAAGCAAAAACCAAGCAATTAAAATACTACACAACAAGATAAAAACTAAGTATTCAACACATAATCAAGTAGCACACAAGTAAAACCAAACGTCAACTACATCTTAACCCTAGAAACAGTAAAATTAGCTACTCATGTTCTCAAAAGAAAGCACAATAAAAGTTATGAAAGAGTTCATAGAAAAACTATAGAAAATTCGAAGATCCGTTGCAAAACTTCTTCTTCTTCTTCTCCAAGTTGTTTCTTGTCTCTCAAGCACCAGGAATCGAGTCAAAAGATGCTTTCTAATCTGGCCTCCTCCGCCTTTTTGCCCAAAATCGCGTCTTGAAAGCTTTCCTTTTCGGCCTCCCCAGCTGTCTCTGTTTCCAATTCCAGCCTGGTCTTCCGAAATATCTTGTACGGTCCGTATGAAAAGGCTATACGGACCGTATACTTGACCTTGCCTTGGAGAATTCTTGCCTCTTGCTGTGGAACCTTCTGTGTGGTTGGGCTGATCGTGTACGGACCGTATGGAAACCAATACGGACCGTATGGAGAGTTGTCAGATCCAGAATTTCGCCCTTTTCCTGTAAAACAAGAAACAAAACATAGCAGAACCACATTCTAATGATATTTAGACGAAAAGTCCACATTTTTAGGCTTTAAGGCACAAGTTCTGATGTAAATTTGGGTCGCAAACTAGGCAAAATAAGGAGACATCAGGCAGCAAACGGTAGTCGGCGAGTGGAGCCATTGGCGAAGCGCCAATCATAAAGGTCGCTGTGACCGGCGGGACCGCGGTGGATCTTGATGAAGCGAGACCTCGGCATCTAGAGAGGCGGGTCCAGTGCACAGATCGCGACCATGGAAATCATCCAGCCCGAGGTTGCTCTTGATGACATCAACGAACAAGCCAATCTTTACCTTGCCACCAGATCGCTGGGATTCTTGTAGCCTGATCCAGTGGTTGACCATGAGTAGCGCCAAGTCGGGGATGTTAGGGTGTGGGCTGAGCATGTTGTTCATCAATATGAGATCGATCTGATTGCCGCGGTTGAGTGTCTCTCCCCATTCAAATATGGTACAAGCGAGGGTGCGCTGGATTATGCGGAGAACAGGGTGAGAAATGATGCGTGCGCGGTACTCATCATTGTGGGCTTTGGAGTTGCCCGTGATCTTCTCCCAGAAGGTGTCCCTATCCCAGCCCTCGCGGAAGTCAGGGGTTTCAGTGGTAGGGTTGGGGTGAAAACCGAACCACTCTCGGAGAGAGGAGAGATAGACACATTGTGTTTGGTTGCACAATCTGAATTTGATGAAGTAGACATCATCGTCATCCCGTTTGAGTTGGAGAGAGGAGAGGAATTCCTTGGTATCCATTTCATAGCAGTTCTTCTCAAACTGCCAGAATTTGGTGCTGAACCTAATGCGAGAAGTGAGACGGAGAAAGTCGTCTTCCACTCCGAGTTTACAAAGGGTTTCCAAGTCCACTCTTTGGGTGTTTTCAACTGTCTTTTTCTGTAAGGAGAGGAAATTCTTGTACATCAGGCGAGTGGGTATAGAGAAATACCTTTCCTCGAAAACTGATACGCGGTCAGTATACTCTCCTGAGAGGGTTTGTTCGGGACTCGAGTCGTATGGGTCAAGTTGATGAGAACGTGGTGGAGGTAGGGGTGGTGGTTGCTTCTGGCGTGGAGATCTGGGCCTCTTCCCATGGGCATGCTTGGTTCGGCGCTCTTGGGTGGGGTCCATGGCTCTATCTGTGGAGATGTATGGCCCGTATGGGAGGTTGTGTGGACCGTGTAGAGAGTTACCTTTCTCAGGTTTCTGGCAGAGTGGTATACGGTCCGTATGAGGTTGTTGTACGGGCCGTATGGGGTAGGGTTTCGGCGGCTGAGCAAAGGAGGAGGTTGGATCTGCGAAGCATAAGAAAAAGAAAACGAAAGAAAATGGAAAGGAGAAAGAGAAGAGTGAGAGACACTTACCTGACCAGCAGATCGGCGGAGGTGAAGGTGGAGGCGGCGCGGCACGAACTTGAAGGTGGCGGCGAGAGGAGGCAGGGGCGGAGGTGAGGGGGCACGGATCGGACTTGTCAGGGGGGTAGGGTATAAAAGGAGAGACCCCTAGACGAAGAGACTATATAAGTTGTGCAGCCCGTATGAAAACTGCTTCTGAAAGAAAACAAAAAGTTGTGCAGCCCGTATGAAATGTGTACGGACTATATAACCTCTAGAACTTACTGCTCTTCCTTTCTTGATCAGAACTAAAGTGTAAAATAAAAAAAAACTGAAAAATCACGATTAGTTAAAATAAAATCAAACATGCAAAAACAAATACTGTTCGTAAACAAAAAGATGTGAGAATTTTTTTTTTTAACGCTTGGGTTGCCTCCCAAGAAGCACTCGTTTTAGGTCTTGAGTTTGACCGCCTCTCTCTACGTTTCTGCTGGAGCGGGATCAGAAAGAAACTGAGTGCACCGCTCGTTCATCGGGTGGTCAGCAATGTAATGCTTGAGGCGCTGACCATTGACCTTAAAGGTCCCACTCTCTTTACTCCAAGATGTCTATTATACCGAAAGGGTACACCTTCGTCACTTGAAACGAGCCGGACCATCTTAACTTGAGTTTACCTGGGAAAATTCTCAATTTAGAATTAAACAAAAGTACAAGATCTCATTCTTTAAACTCTCGAAGCATAATGCGTCTGTCATGCATTCGCTTCGTCTTCTCCTTGTAAAACCTGGCATTCTCATAAGCTTGCAAAAGCATTTCCTCCAAGTCAAGGATGCACTTCTCTCCAGCTGTAAGCAAGTCCATGTTGATCGCTCTTGTGGCCCAGAATGCCTTGTGCTCGATTTCGACTGGAAGGTGGCACGGCTTGCCATACACCATCTTGTAAGGACTCATCCTAATTGGCGTTTTGAAGGCGGTGCGGTAAGCCCAAAGTGCATCATGCAACTTGAAAGACCAGTCCTTCCTAGTCCTTTCCACTGTCTTCCTAGTCCTTCCTAGTCCTTCCTAGTCCTTGAGGGTGATAAGAAGTAGATACCTTGTGTGTCACCCCATGTCGGCTCAAGAGATTGTTGAATTGTCGATTGATGAAGTGCTTGCCTCTGTGTCACTAATGACAGCTCGAGGCACACCAAAACGAGGGAAAATGATCTCATTAAAGAACTTCTTCACCGCATTTGAATCAGCCTTGCGGCATGCCATTGCCTCGACCCACTTCGACACATAGTTGACTGCTACCAAAATATACTCATTCCCTCGAGAGGACGGAAATGAGCCCATGAAATCAATGCCCCAAACATCAAAAATCTCTACCTCAAGTATAAATTTGAAAGGCATCTCATTTCGTCTTGTCATGTTTCCAGTTCTTTGGCACCTGTCACAAGCTAAAACAAAAGATCTTGCATCTTTAAAAAGAGAGGGCCAAAAGAAACCAGATTGTAATACCTTGGCAGTGGTTTTGGAGAACGAGGAGTGTCCTCCGTAAGCGGATGAGTGGCAATGAGCAAGAATGGAACCCGTTTCTTCATATGGTACACATCGTCGGAATATGCCATCAATTCCAACTTTGAAGAGGTAGGGCTCATCCCAAAAGTAGTGCTTGGCATCAGCTTTGAGTTTCTTCTTCTGTTGGAAGGACATTGTGGCAGGCAATACTCCAGAAACCAGATAGTTTGCAATATCGGCATACCATGGAACTTGCTGCTGCGGCTGAGAGGTGCTTGTACGGTCCGTATGGCCTTGTGTACGGTCGGTATGCTTGATAATGCAGACCGTATGAACTTGTGTACGGGCCGTACGGATGTCCTCCAGGTCAGAACTGATTGCAAGGAGTTGTTTATCAAGAAACGAGTCATTGATTGGCAATTCAACCGTGGTATCCTCCTCCCAATGAAGCCGGGATAGGTGGTCCGCCACAGAGTTCTCGACTCCTTTCTTGTCCCTGATTTCAAGATCAAACTCCTGCAAAAGAAGAATTCATCTAATTAGTCTCAGTTTTGCATCTTTCTTACTCAAAAGGTACCTTAATGCGGCATGGTCCGTGTACATAACTATCTTTGAGCCAACCAAATACGATCTAAACTTGTCAAGAGCAAACACAATTGCGAGAAGCTCCTTCTCGGTGGTGGTGTAGTTCATTTGGGCTGGATCTAGCACTTTGCTAGCATAGTAAATAGCACACAGCTTCTTGTCCTTCCTTTGCCTAAGAACAGCTCCAATTGCATAGTCGCTGGCGTCGCACATCAACTCAAAAGGCAACGACTAATCGGGTGGCTGCAAGATAGGTGCAGAGATAAGAGCTTCTTTCAAACTGCAAAAAGACTTAACACAATCATCAGTGAAAACAAAATCAAAATCCTTGATAAGTAGATTGGTCAGTGGTTTCGCGATTTTAGAGAAGTCCTTGATGAAGCGGTGATAAAAACCTGCATGTCCAAGAAAACTTCGAACCCCTTTGACATTTGTTGGGATCTCGAGTTTCTCAATCACCTCAATCTTTGCCTTGTCAACCTCAATCCCTCTCGAGGTGACAACATGCCTCAAAACAACTCCTTCTTGGACCATGAAATGACATTTTTCCCAATTGAGGATCAAATTCACATCTTCACATCTCTGCAAAATCTTACACAAGTTAGCCAGACAAGAATCAAAACAAGTACCATAAACAGAAAAATCATCCATAAAAATCTCAACTTCTTTCTCAATAAAATCAGAAAAGATGGCCATCATGGCTCTTTGAAAGGTCGCAGGTCCATTGCAAAGACCAAAGGGCATCCTACGGTATGCATAGGTACCATATGAGCATGTAAAAGTGGTATTTTCTTGGTCCTGCGGGTGCATTGGAATTTGAAAGAAACCTGAATAGCCATCAAGATAACAAAAATAAGAGTGGTTTGCAAGCCTTTCAAGGAGTTGATCAACAAATGGCAATGGAAAGTGATCCTTGCGTGTAGCGGTGTTCAGTTTCCGGTAGTCGATACACATCCTCCAACCAGTTACAACGCGTGTTTGAACCATCTCTCCCTTCTCATTTTTCACCATTGTTGCCCCCCTTTCTTCGGAACCACATGGACGGGGCTCACCCACTTGCTGTCAGAAATCGGGTAGATAATACCTGCTTCAAGAAGTTTTAAAATTTCATTTTTTACTACCTCTTTCAGATTTGGGTTGAGCCGTCTTTGTTGTTCAACTGAAGGCTTGTGACTATCCTCTAGCAAGATCCTGTGTGTGCAAATGGTCGGATCGATCCCCTTCAAATCCTTGATAGAATATTCAATCGCGCCTCTGTGAGCTCTCAACTTCTCCAAGAGATTGGCGGTTTGATTAGGGGTCAATCCTGCATTAACAATAACAGGGCATGTCTTTTCTGAATCAAGTAATTCATACCTGAGATTAGCCGGGAGAGGTTTCAGTTCATGAGTGATCTGCTCTGTCTGGGCTGTTGTACGGTCCGTATGGGTCTTGTGCGGACCGTATGCCTCAGCTTCTGTTTGAGCTTCTGATTCCTTCTCAATCTCCAGCTTCTCTGGTTGTACTTCACTTGATATACGGTCCGTATGGTATGTATACGGTATGTATGGAGACTCATCTGGACAGACAGATGCTGTGTTTGCTGCACAAATTGATTCGAACTCGCTTGTTTCAACCTGCAAATCAGATAGAAAGTCTAAGTGATACCTTAGCGAGTTGTTGACTTGCTCCAAGAAATTTTCTTTCACCAATTCATCAATCACATCAACCATGAAACATGCTTCGGTTTGATTGGGGTATTTCATTGCTCGGTCAATATGAAAGTGAACTTTCTCATCTCCAATGTTCAAAGTCAAGGTCCCGTTCTTCACATCAATTAGCGCTCCAGCGGTTCTCAAGAACGGTTGTCCTAGAATGATTGTGACCTCTTTGTCTTCCTCTATTTCCATAACAACAAAATCACCGGGCACATAGAACTTACTGATTTTGACCGGTACATCTTCCACTATACCGAGTTGTAGTCTCATCGAAGAATCCGCAAGTTGTAGAGTCATTCTTGTAGGTTTAAGCTCTCCTACACCCAAGCAGTCAAAAATAGAGCGTGGCATGAGACTTACACTAGCCCCCAAATCGCATAGAGCTCGTCGAATAGTGGCTTTCCCAATTGTGCAAGGAATGGAGAATTTACTCGGATCTTCCAATTTCGGTGGAAGTTCGCTTCTCAAGATTGCACTGCATTGTTCGGTCAATTTCACCGTCTCACGCCCCCCCAAGCTTCGCTTGTTAGATAAGATATCCTTGATAAACTTAGCATAGGTTGGCATTTGAGTCAAAGCATCGGTGAATAGAATGGTAATGTGCAATTGCTTGATAACCTCAACAAACTTGGAGAACTGTTCATTGAGTCGGGTTTCAACTAGTCTCTGTGGTAATGGGACAGGTGGCCGGTAGGGCCGTGGTTTCTCGGTCACCTTCTTCTTTTGCTTGTCAGCTTCCTTCTGTACGGGCCGTACGAGTTCTATACGGACCGTATGGTCTGTCTTCTCAGAGATAACTTCGGACTGAACGGGCTCTGGCTGCTCAGAAATTACAGGACTTTCAACTTGTATGGGCCGTATGGGATCTGTACAGACCGTACACTCAGCTTCTGGCTCAACAGACATGGCTGGTCCTTCGTATTGTGTCCCACTTCGCAAAGTAACAGTTTTAGCCTCTCCTCTGGGGTTGATCTCTGGTTGGCTTGGTAACCTCCCAGGTTGCCCTTGGCCAGGGTTAGTGTGAGACTCATTTTGTCTGTTTTGAGTGGCCAAACCCGCCAATTGAGCACTGATCTGCTGCATCTGCTCGAAAATCATTTGATTCATCTTCCCCTGCTCATGCATAAAGTCGCTCACCATGGGAGCAACATAAGGCTTAGATGGTCCAGAGTATGGCGCGCGGTTGTTCGAGTTGTTGAATGCGGCATTGTTGTAGAAGTTGCGATTGTTATTGTTGCTACTGGAAGGATTGTTGTTGAAGGGTGTGGGGTTCCCGTTCTTCCACCTCCAAGCTTGTTGATCATTCTGGTCCTTGGAGTAGGACCAGTTGAAGGGAGGTTTCGGAAAGTAGGAGGGCTCATTGTTGAAAGAATTGACCTGCTCAGGTTCCTCATCCTTTTGCGCGTGTGGGCAATGCTCATACAAGTGCCCCTCGTCCCCACACATAACACAAGATTTCGGTTGTTGATCGCCAAGTGCCTTAACAGTCATCTTGTCGAAAGCCTTCTGCATAGCATCCAACTTGGCAGTGAGAGCGTGATCTGATCAACTTCAAGTCGGCCGCCTCCAGTTGCTCGTGAGCTTTCTTAGCCGGACCACTGTTGGTTGGTCACTATGCTGTCAATCAAGTTTATTGCATCGGTAGTCTCTCAGTCTAGGAGAGCTCCACCAGCAACTGCATCAACAGAAGTACGAGAACTGTCAGTCAAACCAGCATAAAAAGACTGAATGAGTAGCCAATCGGGAATACCATGATGTGGACAAGAGTACTGTAATTCCCTTAACCTTTCCCAGGCCTCATTCAAGAGTGCATCAGACCTTTGTTTGAAATTGGTGAGTTGGGTCCTAACCTTGGCAGTTCTTTTATGAGGGAAAAATATGGTCAGAAACAGTTTGGACAGTTCCCTCCAAGTGGTAATTGAATCCCTTGGTAATGACCCTAACTATTTCTTTGCCTTATCCCTAAGAGTGAAAGGAAACAAAGCAAGTCTAATATAATCATTTGTTATGCCATTGATTTTAATGGTGGCACAACACTCAAGAAAGGTCTGGACAAGGGCATGCGGATCCTCGTGATCCATGCCATGGAAAGTGTTCTGCTGAACGATGTTGACAACGCCCGGATTGAAGTTGGGTTGGTTGCCGGCAACCTTAGGCAATCGGATCGCTCCTCTAACATCACCAGCTCTCGGGACATTGAACTCTCGCAATGTCCTCGGCACAAAGTCTGCTCCCTCGTCATCTGAGAGTTGCTCATTGACCTGCGGTCCTTGTTCGTTTTCATTCATGGTGCTCGTTTACGGATCCGCCTCTCTGTTTTTCGGGTTGTACGGTCCGTAGGAATCTTGTACGGGCCGTACGCAGAGGTGACAGATGTGGTGCTGGAACAACTGTGGTGGAAGTCTGCCCCTTGCTTCTGAGATTGTAGTGGTTCTTGGGCTGTGGACCTTCCAGTATGTTCTTGAAAAGATGAGAAAAGAAAAAGAAAAAATTAAAATTAAAATCTATAATTAAGCAAAAAAAAAATAAGAAAAAGTCTAGCAATTTTAATTGTCATCCCCGGCAACGGCGCAAAAACTTGTTCGCACACAGGTGTATACTCCTAAGTTTCAGTACAGCAAGCAGTACCTTTAAAAACCCGAGTCTACCTTTGGTCAAGACTGCAAGTTCACAGTCCTACCGTTGGTATAGTCGGGTATCGTATCCATAGGGACGGTAAGAAAAAAACTGGACTCTTAATTAAATTTACTTAAATCCTAGAAGTGGAGAAAAGATTGATTTGGTTTTGTTCTAGCAATTCTATTGTGAGATAACAATATTAAAACAATTAAAAGAAGACTTAAAGTTCTTTTCAATTGATAAAAGGTGTTTCTAGGGTTTCAGATTTCATTTCTGTTTTAGCCCCGAGGTATACGGCCCGTATAAAACCCTATCCGGTCCATATAGACCACCGAGTAAATGCTGCAGTTACTGTTTCTGTGTTGATATTAATGTTTAGGGTTTCCCTCGACCAGATTCTAAGTTTCTTACCTCAGTGGTCGCAATTTTGGCTTAAAACCTCGATTACCGGACTCAACTACTCCCCTCTTAGATGTGTTAACCCTCAACTTTCTCTTTTTGGACTAATTTACCCAAGTTACTTGTTGGTTTACTAAAGGTATCCAAGGACTTTCGCCTCAAGGAAAGATTCGCCTTTCGGTACTCCTTGATCCGTAGACCTACCTCATATACTTAGTTTGGTTGGATTGAATATCATAGACTTGGTTCCTAACAATTAGACGTGCGCATTCATCTAACGGGATGACTAATCAAATTCAAGCAAGCACAAACAAAGCAATCAAAATACTACTCAACAAAGTAAAAACACAATATTCAACACATAATCCAAGTAACATGCAAGCAAAACTAAATTAGAAACTACATCTTAACCCTAGAAACTGAAAGTTTAGTTACTCATGTTCATACAATCACAGAACACACAAGAGATAAAGGAGTTCATGACAAAACAGTGAAAAGTCGGAAGAATCGGCGTCGAAATCGAGTTTCTCCTCCTCTTCTTCTTCTCCAAAGTGTGTCTTTCTCTCCAAGTTACTCTATGTCCAAAAGATAGCCAGAGATCTATTTTTCTGTCTCAGGATACCCCCTTTAATGCCTGCAATCCCGAATTAAAAAGGTGCCTTTTCGGGCTCCCCAGCCTGTCTCTGTTTCCAAATCCAGTCTGTGTTGCCGTAACTGCTTGTACGGTCAATACAAAAATCCTATACGGATCGTATAACTGTGCTTTGCCTTGCAGAATCGTTGCCTCTAATATGAAACCTTCTGTGGTTTTGGGCTGATCTTGTACGGGCCGTATGGAGACCTATACAAACCGTATGGAGAGGAATTTCGCCCGTTTTCTGCAAAACAACAAACAAAACATAGCAGTACCACATTCTAATGATAATTAAGTAAAAAGGTTCATATTTGTAGGCTTTAAAACATAAGTTTTGGTACAAATCGGGGTTGTAATCTAGGCAAAATAGGGACGTATCACTCTCCCTCCTCTCACTCCACTCCGTCTTCTCATCCTACTCCTCAACAATCACCATCGCCTAAGCTATATGACTCGCAGGAGTCCGACCACCTTTCCGGGCACTATACCGACAGGGCCACTGAGCACGAGACTAACTTCTTTTCGATGCCCACGCGTTGGATGTTCGTGCGTTTCGAGATCCTACGGAATAGGAAGTGCAAGAACACCCCGACAGTTGACTTCGACACTCTTCGTGCTTTCGGGCTCAAGGACCAATTTCTCTTCCTCACTGGCCGCATTGGGTTTATTCCTGAGTTTTGGGCCATTGAGCACAATGCCTACAAGCGTCTCACTCTCGAGTTCCTCGCTTCTCTCCAGCTCAAGTACGACGAGGAAGATCAGCCTTACGTCAAATTCAGGATGTGCAGCCAGACTTGCCACGTCCTGGTGGCTGATCTTCGCATGTGGTTTGGGTTACCCACAAACCCAACCACACCCGACCTCCCTTTCCTAGAGGGGTTAGACAAGGACCATTTCTGGAACTTGGTCAGTGGCCTGCGGGGGTGCCACAACAAGGACTACAAGGGCCTCAACATTCATTATCCGGTCCTTCGCTGCATCCAGCGAGCCTTAGCTTGCACCATCTTCGCATACGGCGAGACAGTCTCCCGCGCCAATGAGACAGATCTCATCCTGCTGGATCACATGCTCCGGCCAGATGCTGAGTTAGAGTAGCCCGATATGATGCTCATTATGATTCAGAACTAGCTGGAGATAGCCAAGTCACACAGGATTGGAGGGGACATCACCCTCGGCGGTTATGTCACACATATCGTCGAGCATTTGGAGTATCAGATTCAGGATGATACCCTTTCCAAAGGCCCGACCACACTAGATGCTGAGTCCTTCCGCCTAGCGCGCTTCATCCATCTTGTAAAGAGTGCTGCCGGCCCTAGTGACAGATACTATTGGTGCTTGCCAGATGACACGCACGAGCACCGGCTCCCTTTCTCAGCTCCTCTCTCTTTCGAGGACAGGAGCACCTGGTTATTCACAGGCCCTCGAGTTGAGCCACCACCTCCTTCTTCGCCAGCTAATGTGGTCATGACAGATGTGCATGCGACAGATGCACCCAGCTCTTCTCACCCGGTACGCACATCTACTTCTGCTGCAGGCCCCTCTTCTTCTACTGCAACCCGCACTTACCCACTCTCCGATCCTACCATCATGGATGTATACCACCATGTGTATGACATGATGCACGAGCAGGGTGAGATTCTTCGCGACCTCACAGCCAGGGTGGGCGCTATTGAGCATGAGTTGCGCGACTGGCGTTGGTACGACCACGACTCTGACCACGGTGCCGCGGACCACTGAGCAGGTTTGTTTTCCTTATGCCTAGCTTTTATATCTCTCTATTTATACGTCTTTAAGCATTGGGGACAATGCTAAGACGAAACTTGGGGGGGAGTCTATCTTTTGTATTTTAGGTCATGTTTATTTCTAGTTTGTATCATAGTTTACTTTCTGTTTCCATTTTAGGTGAAATTTTTTTAATTGTTCAAATCTCGATCTTTGGTGAAATATTTTGGCCATGATTAACCTAACCTTTAGTTGATTGAAACTAACACCATAGATTGACTGCCGAAACTAATTAGGATGAGATTGTCTGGTGATATTGACGAAAATCCGTTCACATCGAGAAAAATATTTGAATTCTGAACTGTATCTTACAAAATAGGGAATTGGGGATTTTGAATGATCAAACATTAGGAAATATAATGTTATGAAAGAGTACCATTAGATGTGTGTATTGATGGTATATGTAAATCAAATAAATTGAAAAAGATGGAGAAAATAAGAGTACTGGCAATAAAGCCCTTCTAGGCGCATTTGAGCTCATCTCCCAAAAGTGAAAAGAGTACTGGCACAATCCATTTGGATGCCTTTGAGCTCGATTTGCATACACCAACACACTATTAAGGGCAAAATGGTCAAAATCACCACAAACGAGGGTATGTCTTCAGTGTAAAACTTAATATCGATAAGTTCGGGTAATTAATCTTAAAGTATATCAAGGCATTTCAGAATTTGAAGTTAGGTGCTCAGTTTGTGGAGTGAATCGAAATTAGCTTAAGGAAAGTCGAAATTATTGTCAAAATGATTCCCGAGATCTCTGATACAAACAATTCATGTAAGTTTTCACATTTAGGAAATTATCTTGCATTTAGGTAGTTTAAATGACCAATATGGTACCAAAGTTGTTATTTTTGCTTGAGGACAAGTAAGATTTCTGCTTGGGGGGATTTGATATCGCATTATTTTATCTATATTTCTGACCAAATTATGTAACAAAACCTGTATCCAAAACAGTAAAATCATGTTTATTACATTGATTATATATAGAATGTGTTACTGCTGCGCTTTTGTTCGTTTTATTGTAGGTAAGTCGAAGAAAGGGTAAAATTCGGCAATCTGGACAGGCCACACGGACCGTGCTACATCTCACACAGACCGTGTCATACCCCACTCGACCCCTCACACGAGCGCTACACGATCCCGACAGGAGACATAGGCACACGGTCTGTACAACATCTCACACGGACCGTGTCAGACAAATCCGGCAATTAATCTAAGTTTTCATATTAATGCCTAATTAAAGAAGGACGGTTACGGAGCAATAAAAGGACGACCCCTTGAGCCAGAAAGGAACCCAATCGGACAGAAAACGAACCCTAGGAGAGTTTTACAACAACTGACTTGGAGACGAAGTAGAGAGGAGAAAATCGAGAGAATTCCGACGAATCTTCTTCGTGTTTTCGGTTTTTGTCATGAATTGTTTATCTTTCTATTATTATTATGTTTTAAGAATGATGTTTGAGTAACTTTCTTAGTTCCTTGGGTTATGATGTAGTCGAATACTTTGTTTACTTGCTAGTTGTTTGATCATGTGTGATATCTTATGTCTGCTTGTTTGTGTATGATTTTAATTGTTTTTCTGCGTTGTTCGATCGTTATTTGGTTCTTACCATTAGACTTGGTCACGTCTAACAAGGTACTGCGTCCAATTCTGTCCTTCAAGACCAAGTATTTGAGGTAAGTCGATGAACCGAGAGGGAAGACTAATCGGTAACCAAGAGGTGAACGTTTCAAAAATCGAGAGATTCTGAATACCTTTAGTAACCAAACAAGTAACTTAGGTCATTCAAACCAATAAACGAGAGTTTAGGTTAGAACCCTAAGAGGATTGAATTGTATTAACATTATCGTGTTTATTAAGCCAACAAACGAGAGTTAAGGTTTAGAGACATCAGGTATGGTCATTTTAACCTACACAAATCCCATCAGCACAGAAACAGACAACTGCAGTTTCACTCAAGTCCGACACGGACCGTGTATGAGAGTACACGGACCGTGTATGAGAGTACACGGACCGTGTATGAGAGTACACGGACCGTGTGACATGGGTCGTGTACGAGAGTGCACGGGTCGTGTCAAGTGAGAGGCAGAGTTGCAGATGAAATCAGAAACCCAGGAAACGCTTGTTTTACTTAGTGTTAAAGTTGAGTTTAATTAACTTGCAATTTAATCATTCACTGTTATTGAAACTTAAACAACCAACTCAACCCTTTCCAACACTTCTAGTCTTACGATAATTTAAGTAAAAATCTAGGTAAGCTATTGAACCGTCCCGTGGATCGATACCCGATAATACCAACGATAGGACTGTACACTTGCAGTCTAATTCAAAAGTAGAATCGAGGTTTAAAAAGTACTGCTTGCTGTACTGAAACTTTGTTGTACACTTTTGTGCAAACAACTTTAATTTTAGCTTTTGGCCTGAAGAGCATTGTCATTTGTCAGTTGACCAAAACTGGTTCTTCGCAGATAAGTGATTATTATTATAATAGTGTAGGTTTTATAATATTAATCCTGCTTAGATTTAAAATGACTAATATATTCATTGCTGTAAAAGCTTAAATTTAAATGACTAATATAATCTGTTATAAATGTAATAGCATGATTATTCATTGCTGTAAAATACTAAAATTAGGGTTTATAATTTTTTTTTCTTATGGTAAAAAGTACCAAAAAATGTTTATGTTTTGAAAATTACAGATTATATTGTAAATGTCATAGCATGATAATTTATTGCGTTAAATTCCAAAATTAGAGGATCGAAATTCCTATTTATGTTACAAATGTCATACCATGGTAATCATTTATTCTAGTAATATACCAAAATTTGGGTTTTGTAAAATACATTTGGGTTTATAAAATATCTACTTTGGTAAATAATAGTCAAATAAAGTTTAGGAATAAACTTTAGGGTTTTTAAAATAGACTCAGATAAATCAAGGGCAAAAGAGGTTGTTAAGCACACGAACAACGCCAATTGAGGTTGTTAAGCACACAAACAATGGCAAATGAGGTTGTTAACCACAAGAACAAGTGTAAATGATGTTGCTAAGCACAAGAACAAGGGCAAAGGAGGTTAAGAAGCATATGAACAACGACAATTGAGGCTGTTAAGCACTAGAACAAATGCAAGTGATGTTCATAAGCACAAGATCAAGGGCAAAGGAGGTTGTTAAGCACACGAACAACGCCAATTGAGGTTGTTAAGCACACAAACAACGACAAATAAGGTTGTTAAGCACAAGAACAAGTGTAAATGATGTTACTAAGCACAAGAACAAGGGCAAACGAGGTTAAGAAGCATATGAACTACGATAATTGAGGTTGTTAAGCACAAGAACGAATGCAAATGAGGTTCATAAGCACAAGATCAAGGGCAAAGAGGTTGTTAAGCACACGAACAACTCTAATTGAGGTTGTTAAGCACACAAACAAGGGCAAATGAGGTTCCTAGGCACAAGAACAAATGCAAATGAGGTTCATAAGTACTAGATCAAGAGAAAATTACCTTGCCAAGCGCAAGAACAACGACAAATGAGGTTGTTAAGCACAAGAACAAGTGTAAGTGATATTGCTAAGCACAAGAACAAGGGCAAAACAACTTAAGAAGCATATGAACAACCACAGTTGAGGTTGTTAAGCACACGAACTAGGGCAAATGAGGTTCCTAAGCACAAGAACCAATGCAAATGAGGTTGATAAGCTCAAGATTAAGGGCAAAAGAGGTTGTTAAGTACACGAACAACTCCAATTGAGATTGTTAAGCACAAGAACAAGTGTAAATGATGTTGCTAAGCGCAAGAACAAGGGTAAAGGAAGTTAAGAAGCATACAAACAACGACAATTGAGGTTCTTAAGCACACAAAAAAGGGCAAAGGAGCTTCCTAGGCACAACAACCAATGCAAATAAGGTTCATAAGGACAAGATCAAGGGCAAAAGAGGTTGTTAAGCACACGAACAACGCCAATTGAGGTTGTTAAGCACACAAACAATGGCAAATGAGGTTGTTAAGCACAGGAACAAGTGTAAATGATGTTGCCAAGCACAACAACAAAGGCAAAAGAGGTTAAGAGGCATATGAACAACGACAATTGAGATTGTTAAGCACACGAACAAGGACAAATGAAGTTCCTAAGCGCAAGAAGCAATGCAAATGAGGTTCATAAGCACAAGATCAAGGGAATAAGAGGTTGTTAAGCACACGAACAACGCCAATCAAGGTTTTAAGCACACAAACAAGGAAAAACGAGGTGGTTAAGCACAAGAACAATGGCAAATGATGTTGTTAAGCACAACAACAAGGGCAAATGATGTTGTTAAGCACAAGAATAAGTGTAAATGATGTTGCTAAGCACAAGATTAAGTGAAAAAGAGGTTGTTAAGTACACGAACAACGTCAATTGAGATTGTTAAGCACAAGAACAGGTATAAATGATGTTGCTATGCACAAGAACAAGGACAAATTGAGGTTGTTAAGTAGAGAAACAAGGGCAAATGAGGTTCCTAAACACAAGAACCAATGCAAATTAAGTTCATAAGCACAAGATTAAGGGCAAACGAGGTTGATAAGCAAACGAACAACACCAATTGAGGTTGTTAAACACACAAACAAGGGCAAATGAGGTTGTTCAAAAAAAGAACAAGTGTAAATGATGTTGCTAAGCACAAGATCTAGGGCAAAACAGGTTAAGAAGCATATGAACAACGACAATTGAGGTTGTTAAGCACACGAACAAGGGCAAATGAGATTGTTAAGCACAAGAACAAGTGTAAATGATACTGCTCAGCACAAGAACAAGGGTAAAACAACTTAAAAAGCATACGAACAACGACAATTGAGATTGTTAAGCACTCGAACTATGGCAAATAAGGTTCCTAAGCACAAGAACCAATGCAAATTAAGTTCATAAGCACAAGATTAAGGGCAAAAGAGGTTGTCAAGCAAACGAACAACGCTAATTGAGGTTGTTAAGCACACAAACAAGGGCAAATGAGGTTGTTAAGCACAAGAACAAGTGTAAATGATGTTGCCAAGCACAAGAACAAGGGCCAAAGAGGTTAAGAAGCATATGAACAAGGACAATTGAGGTTGTTAAGCACACGAACAGGGGCAAATGAGGTTCCTCGGCACAAGAATCAATGCAAATGAAGTTCATAAGCACTATATCAAAGGAAAATTATGTTGCAAAGTGCAAGAACAACGACAAATGAGGTTGTTAAGCACAAGAGCAAGTGTAAATGGTATTACTAAGCACAAGAACAAGGGCAAAAGAGGTTAAGAAGCATATGAACAAGGACAATTGAGGTTGTTAAGCATACAAACAAGGGCAAATGAGGTTGTTAAGTACAAGAACAATGGCAAAACAACTTAAAAAACATCTGAACAATGACAATTGAGGTTGTTAAACACACAAACTATGGCAAATGAGGTTGCTAAGTACAAGAACCAATGCAAATGAGATTCATAAGCACAAGATTAAGAGCAAAAGAGGATGTTAAGTACACGAACAACACCAATGGAGATTGTTAAGCACACAAACAAAGGCAATTGAGGTTGTTAAGCACAAGAACAAGTGTAAATGATGTTGCTAAGCACAAGAACAAGGGCAAAAGCGGTTAAGAAGCATATGAACAACGACAATTGAGGCTATTAAGCACAAGAACAAATGCAAGTGCTGTTCATAAGCACAAGATCAAGGGCAAAAGCGGTTGTTAAGCGCACGAAGAATGCCAATTGAGGATGTTAAGCACACAAACATGGCAAATGCGGTTGTTAAACAAAAGAACAAGTGCAAATGAGGTTCATAAGCACAAGAACAAGGGCAAAAGAGGTTAAGAAGCATATGAACAACGACAATTGAGGTTGTTAAGCACACCAACAAGGGAAAATGAGGTTCCTACGCATAAGAACAAATGCAAATGAGGTTCATCAGCAGTATATCAAGGGGAATTTTTGTTGCAAAGCGCAAGAACAATGACAAATGAGATTGTTAAGCAGAAGAACAAATGTAAATGATATTGCTAAGCACAAGAACTTTGGCAAAACAACTTAAGAAACATATAAACAACGACAATTGAGGTTGTCAAGCACACGAACAAGGGCAAATGAGGTTCCTAAGCACAAGAACCAATGCTAATGAGGTACAAAAACACAAGATTAAGGACAAAAGATGTTGTTAAGTACAAGAAAAACGCCAATTGAGATTGTTAAGCACAAGAACAAGTGTAAATGATGTTGCTAAGCACAGGAACAAGGGCAAAGGAGGTTAAGAAGCATACGAACATCGACAATTGAGGTTGTTAAGCACACGAACAAGGGCAAATGAAGTTCCTAACCACAAGAACTAATGCATATGAGGATCATAAGGACAAGATCAAGGGCAAAATAGATTGTTAAGCACACGAACAACGCTAATTGAGATTGTTCAGCACACAAACTAGGGCAAATGAGGTTCCTAGGCTCAAGAACAAATGCAAATGAGGTTTATCAGCACTAGATCAAGGGAAAATTATATTGCCAAGCGCAAGAACAACGACAAATGAGGTGTTAAGCACAAGTACAAGTGTAAATGATATTGCTAAGCACAAGAACAAGGGCAAAACAACATAAGAAACATATGAACAACGATAATTGAGGTTGTTAAGCACACGAACTAGGGCAAATGAGGATCCTAAGCACAAGAACCATTGCAAATGAGATTCATAAGGACAAGATCAAGGGCAAAAGAGGTTGTTAAGCACCCGAACAACGCCAATTGAGATTGTTAAGCACACAAACAAGGGCAAATGAGGTTGTTAAGTACAAGAACAAGTGTAAATGATGTTGCTAAGCACAGAAACAAAGGCATATGAACAACGACAATTAAGGGTGTTAAGCACACGAACAAGGGCAAATGATGTTCCTAAGCACAAGAACCAATGCAAATGTGATGCATAAGCACAAGATCAAGGGAATAAGAGGTTGTTAAGTACAGAAACAACACCAATTGAGGTTGTTAAGCACAAGAACAAGGGCAAAAGAGGTTAAGAAGCATAGGAACAACGATAATTGAGGTTGTTAAGCACACCAACAAGGGCAAATGTTGTTCCTAAGAGCAAGAAACACTGCAAATGAGGTTCATAAGCACAAGATCAACGGAATAAGAGATTGTTAAGCACACGAACAACGCCAATGGAGATTGTTAAGCACACAAACAAGGGAAAATGAGGTTGTTAAGCACAAGAACAAGTGTAAATGATGTTGCTAAGCACAAGAACGAGGGCAAAGGAGGTTAAGAAGCATTTGAACAACGACAATTGAGGTTGTCAAGCACACGAAAAAGGGCAAATGAAGTTCCTAAGCTCAATAACCAATGCAAATGAGGTTCATAACCACAAGATCAAGGGAATATGAGGTTGTTAAGCACACGAACAACGCCTATTGAGGATATTAAGCAGACAAATAACGGAAAATGAGGTTGTTAAGCACAAGAACAAGTTTAAATGATGTTGCTAAGCACAAGAACAAGGGCAAAATATGCTAAGAAGCATATGAACAACGACAATTGTGGTTGGTAAGCACACAAACAAAGGCAAAGGAGGTTGTTAAGCACAAGAACAAGTGTAAATGATGTTCCTAAGCACAAGAGCAAGCGCAAAGGAGGTTAAGAAGCATATGAATAACGACAATTGAGGTTGTGAAGCACAAGAACAATGGCAAATGAGGTTCCTGAGCACAAGAATCAATGCAAATGAGGTTCATAAGCACAAGATCAAGGGCAGAAGAGGTTGCTAAGCACACGAACAACGCGAATTCAGGTTGTTATGCACATAAACAATGGCAAATGAGGTTCCTAGGCACAAAAACAAATGCAAATGAGGTTCATAAGCAGTAGATGAAGAGAAAATTATATTGCAAAGTGCCAGAACAACGACAAATAAGGTTGTTAAGCACAAGAACAAGGGTAAATGATATAGGTTGTTAAGCATACAAAAAAGGAAAAATGAGGTGGTTAATCACAAGAACAAGTGTAAATGATGTTGCTAAGCACAAGAACAAGGGCAAAGGAGGTTAAGAAGCATACGAACGTCGACAACTGAGGTTATTAAGCACACAAACAAGGACAAATAAGGTTCATAAGGACAAGATCAAGGGCAAATGAGGTTGTTAAGCACACGAACAACGCCAATTGAGGCTGTTAAGCACACAAACAAGTGAAAATGTGGTTGTTAAGCACAAGAACAAGTGTAAATAATGTTGCTAAGCACAAGAACAAGGGCAGAGGAAGTTAAGAAGCATATGAACAGCGCCAATTGAGGCAGTTAAGCACACAAACAACGACAAATGAGGTTATTAAGCACAAGAACAAGAGTAAATGATGTTCCTAAGCACACGAACAAGGGCAAAAGAAGTTAAGAAGCAGACGAACAATGACAATTGAAGTTGTTAAGCATAAGAACAAGGGCAAATGAGGTTCCTAGACACAAGAACAAATGCAAATGAGTTTCATAAGCATTAGATCAAGAGAAAATTATGTTGCAAAGTGCAAGAACAACGACAAATGAGGTTGTTAAGCACAAGAACAAGTGTAAATAATATTGCTATGCTCAAGAACTTGGGCAAAACAAGTTAAGCAGCATATGAACAACGAAAATTGAGGTTGTTAAGCACACGAACAAGGGCAAATGAGGTTCCTAAGCTCAAGATCAAATGCAAATGAGCTTCATATGCACAAGATTAAGGGAAAAAGAGGTTGTTAAGTACACGAACAATGCCAATTGAGATTGTTAAGCACAAGAACAAGTGTAAATGATGTTGCCAAGCACAAGAACAAGGGCAAAAGAGTTTAAGAAGCATATGAACAACGACAATTGAGATTATTAAGCACACGAACAAGGGCAAATAAAGTTCCTAAGCGCAACAACCAATGCAAATGAGGTTCATCAGGACACGATCCAGGGCAAAAGAGGTTATTAAGCACACGAACAACGCCAATTGAGGTTGTTAAGCACACAAACAAGGACAAATGAGGTTGTTAAGCACAAGAACAAGTGTAAATGATGTTGCTAAGCACAAGAACAAGGGTAAAAGAGGTTAAGAAGGATATGAACGACAACTATTGTGGTTGTTAAGCACACAAACAAGACCAAATGAGGTTCCTAAGCACAAGAACCAATGCAAATGAGGATCATAAGGACACGATCAAGGGAAAAAAAGGTTATTAAGCACACGAACAACGCCAATTGAGGTTGTTAAGCACACAAACAAGGGCAAATGATGTTTTTAAGCACAAGAACAATTGTAAATGATGTTGCTAAACACAAGAACAAGGGGAAAAGAGGTTAAGAAGCATATGAACAACGACAATTGAGGTTGTTAAGCGCACAAACAAGGGCAAATGATGTTCCTAAGCGCAAGAACCAACGCAAATGAGGTTCATAAGCACAAGATCAAGGGAATAAGAGGTTGTTAAGCACACGAACAACGCTAATTGAGGTTGTTACACGCACAAACAAGAGAAAATGAGGTTGTTAAGCACAAGAGCAAGTGTAAATGATGTTGCCAACCACAAGAACAAGGGCAAAAAAGGTTAAGAAGCATATGAACAACCACAATTGAGACTGCTAAGCACACGAACAAGGGCAAATGATGTTGCTAAGCGTATGAACCAATGCAAATGAGGTTCATAAGCACAAGATCAAGGGAATAAGAGGTTGTTTAGCATACAAACAACGCCAATTGAGGTTTTTAAGAAGACAAACAAGGCAAAATGAGGTTGTAAGCACAAGAACAAGGGAAAACGAGGTGAAGAAGCATATGAACAACGACAATTGAGATTGTTAAGCACTCGAACAAGGGCAAATGAGGTTGTTAAGCAGAAGAACAAGTGTAAATGATATTGTGAAGCACAAGAAGAAGGGCAAAGGAGGTTAAAAAGTATAAGAACAACGACAATTAAGATTGTTAAGCACAAGAACAAGGGCAAATGAGGTTCCTTAACACAAGAACCAATGCAAATGAGGCTCATAAGGGCAAGATCAAGGGCAAAAAAGGTTGTTAAGCACACGAACAACGCCAATTGAGGCTGTTAAGAACAAGTGTAAGAACAAGTGTAAATGATGTTGCTAAGCACAAGAACAAGGGTAAAAGAGGTTAAGAATCGTATGAACAACAACAATTGAGGTTGTTAAGCACCCGCACAAGGGCAAACGTTGTTCCTACTAAGCGCAAGAACCAACACAAATGAGGTTGTTAAGAACAAGAACAAGTGTAAATTATGTTGCTAAGCACAAGAACAAGGGCAAAAGAGGTTAAGAAGCATATGAACAACCACAATTGAGGCTGCTAAGCACACGAACAAGGGCAAATGATGTTGCTAAGCGTATGAACCAATGCAAATGAGGTTCATAAGCACAAGATCAAGGGAATAAGAGGTTGTTTAGCATACGAACAACGCCAATTGTGTTTGTTAAGAAGACAAACAAGGCAAAATGAGGTTCTAAGCACAAGAACAAGGGAAAACGAGGTGAAGAAGCATATGAACAACGACAATTGAGATTGTTAAGCACTCGAACAAGGGCAAATGAGGTTGTTAAGCAGAAGAACAAGTGTAAATGATATTGTGAAGCACAAGAAGAAGGGCAAAGGAGGTTAAAAAGTATAAGAACAACGACAATTGAGATTGTTAAGCACAAGAACAAGGGCAAATGAGGTTCCTGAGCACAAGAACCAATGCAAATGAGCTTCATAAGGACAAGATCAAGGGCAAAAGTGGTTGTTAAGCACACGAACAACGCCAATTGAGGTTGTTAAGCACACAAAAAAGGGCAAATGAAGTTCCTAGGCACAACAAAAAATGCAAATGAGGTTCATAAGCACTAGATCAAGGGAAAATTACGTTGCAAAGCGCAAGAACAACGACAAATGAGGTTGTTAAGCACAAGAACAAGGGTAAATGATATTGCTAAGCACAAGGACAAGGGAAAAACAACCTAAGAAGCATATGAACCACGACAATTGAGGTTGTTAAGCACACGAACTAGGGCAAATGAGGTTCCTATGCACAAGAACCAATGCAAATGAGGTTTATATGCACAAGATTAAAAGCGAATGAGGTTCATAAGCACAAGATTAAGGGCAATAGAGGTTGTTAAGTACACGAACAACGCCAATTGAGATTGTTAAGCACAAGAACAACAGTAAATGATGTTGCTAAGCATAAGAACAAGGACAAAGGAGGTTAAGAAGCATGCGAACAACGACAATTGAGGTTGTTAAGCACACAAACAATGGCAAATGAGGATCCTAATCACAAGAACTAATGCAAATGAGGTTCATAAGGACAAGATCAAGGGCGGAAGAGGTTGTTAACCACACGACCAACGCCAATTGAGGTTGTTAAGCACACAAACAAGGACAAATGAGGTTGTTAAGCACAAGAACAAGTGTAAATAATGTTACTAAGCACTAGAACAAGGGAAAAAGAGGTTAAGAAGCATATGAACAACGACAATTGAGGTTGTTAAGCACAAGAACAAGGGCAGATGAGATTCCTGAGCACTAGAAGCAATGCAAATGAGGTTGATAAGCACAAGTTCAAGGGCAAAAGAGGTTGTTAAGCACACGAACAATGTCAATTGAGGTTGAGCACAAGAACAAGTGTAAATGATGTTGCTAAGCAGAAGAACAAGAGCAAAGGAGGTTAGGAAGCATACGAACATCAACAATTGTGGGTGGCACACAAACAAGGGCAAATGAGGTTCCTAAGCACAAGAACCAATGCGAATGAGGTTCATAATGGCAAGATCAAGGGCAAAAGAGGTTGTTAAGCATACAAACAACGCCAATTGAGGCTGAGAAGAACACAAGCAAGGGCAAATGAGGTTGTTAAGCACAAGAACAAGTGTAAATAATGTTGCTAAGCACAAGAACAAGGGCAAAAGAGGTTAAGAAGCATATGAACAACGACAATTGAGGTTCTTAAGCACACGAACAAGGGCAAATGAGGTTGCTAAGCACATGTACCAATGCAAATGAGGTTGTTAAGCACATAAATAAGGGCAAATGATGTTTTTAAGGACAAGAACAAGTGTAAATGATGTTGCTAAGCACAAGAGAATGGGCAAAAGAGGTTAAGAAGCATATGAACAACGACAATTGAGGTTGAACAAGGGGCAAACAATGTTCCTACTAAGCACAAGAACCAACACAAATGAGGTTCATAAGCACAAGATCAAGGGAATAAGAGGTTGTTAATGTCACACCCCGAGACAACCCGCCACGTATTTCTACGTAAGGCGTACACACATCACATACATTATCAATAACATCATAAATGCCACATTAACTTCATAAGCAAAAAGGGTTATACAAATTATCATGACAGACACGGCTAGTAAAACAACCACTGCCATGCCTATTCAATATATAAATTATTTAAAATAGAAGTTAAATCAACAAGTGGCATATTATTCCTTTCAGAATTTTCCCGCTTTGGCTCACTCGCGACCTTGCTCAGTACCTTCATCTTCATTACCTTAGCTCGTTGACCTCCTGATCCATGTCATTTTTATTTGTATTCATTGTCGGTTGGTCCTTTCCTGGAACCCACATAAGAGTGGAACGGGTGAGAGATCGAACATTCTCTCAGTGCGGGATTTAGTTCCAGCCCGGAGATTTGTAAAATCTTTCCTTTTGATTATACTAAATAACTTGATTCGTTTAGCAATCACAATACAATCTACATTATCCTACCATACAATGATTATTATTCATGCAAGCACTTATTACATTTAAATCTTGTTAATCAATGACCATCACTTCACTTGTGGAGGCGTTATATCTCAAACCCGACTGCGACTAGCATTCCCCGCATGTCGGTCCCGACCGCGACTAACAGTCCCCGCGTATCAGCCTTTCTAATATCAAACCCGACTGCGACTAGCATTCTCCGCATATCGGTCCCGACCACGACTAGCGATCCCCGTGTATCGGCCTTTTCAACATCGAACCCGACTGCGACTAACGGCCCCCGCATGCTTGGTCCCCGACCGCGACTAGCGGCCCCGCGTATCGGCCTTTTAATTCATTCAACTTACAATGTTCATTCATTTTCTTATTCTAGTGTTGTATTCAATCGATTCATTTCTTTCAAGTCATATGTGCCAAATGAAGCAATCCTATTATTTATTCTCTAACAAGGTCAAAGGGTTGTTCGAATCAACATGCACATTTCTACAAGCAATTAAACTGTACACAAGGAATTAAGTAATTAATTTTACAAAAAGTCCAGGAAGCCCGCACCTGATGTGTGAGTAAATCCTTGATTGTCCCTTATGCAGTTTAAATCTTTGAATGTCGAATCTAAAACATAAACCGAATTAAAAATGCTTGAATTTAATTTTTGTTTCCTAATAACCTTTAATGATATATATCATTTATCCTATTTCAACTCTGACAATTTACATTCGAAATATAAAAAGTAATAAGGATAGAATATATATAAAATAGATCATTTTTGCTTCTGTTAACTTAATCGTCATCATAACCGAGAGTTTTCGTTTTGACTAGATATATTAATAATAAAAACTATCAAATTAAATAGTAAATTTGAAATAGTAATATCATCAAACATAGACTAAATTAGTATAAACTATATGGTAGAAAATAGTAAAAGAAAAATAGAAGTGAATAATTATAAAAATTTCTATTTATTTCAAAAACTATTTTATAAGAAAATATCTATATCTTTGATATCATTCTGTATGAACATAGATCAAAATAATTTATTTATTTTATTCCAATAAAAGAATAGATATGAAATTATTAAAACTACAAATTTCTATTCGGGGTTATCAAATACAAAAGTATACATCCTATTCTTATTTGGACTACTTTATGAAAGGAAAACGTTGAAACAAATTATATGATTGAAATTGAATAAATAAATAAAATAAAGTTAAGAGAATAATTTCAGATTATTACATCTTTAGAGAAACTAAATTTTCAGAATTTTAAATTAAGGAATACTTATTAATAAATTATACGATCAAAGAACGATATTGATTCTACCAATACTATCTAATTTATCTTTTCCTAATCTATTCGATTTATATGCAACAAAATAATATAATATTTAATTACCTTGATGCACAAAGGAAGGGATTTGAGGGTCTCCTTCGGTGGCATGTGAAGAAAAGAATGAAAGAGATCAGATGTGTCTGAGAGATTGAGTTTAATTAAATGCAATATATTTTGATGCGGTTTTGAGTAAGACAGAAAAGTTCGGTGACTAAATAGAAGAAGTCATCATGAAGAAACATGTATATAACCAGCGAAATTTAAAATGAAGAGATGCCTGATTTGAATTAGAGTGGAGATGGTTATCAAAAAAATTAGTTATTTTGGTAGAAAGTGAAATATGGGCTGCTAAAATTTAACTGGACGGAGGCCTCTTTAGTCTCAAACTAAATGTCATTTATATTATGCCTACCAATTAATTAAGTTAATTAAAACTAAAATTTAAATTAGATCATTTCTAACGTTAATTCTCTCAATCAACGTGGTGTTACAGTTAAGCACACAAACAACGCCATATGAGGTTGGCACACAAACAAGGGAAAATGTGGTTGTTAAGCACAAGAACAAGGGCAAAAGAGGTTAAGAACCACATGAACAACGACAATTGAGATTATTAAGCACACGAACAACGGCAAATGAGGTTGTTAAGCACAAGAACAAGCGTAACTCATGTTGTGAAGCACAAGAACAAGAGCAAAGGAGGATCCTAAGCACAATAACCAATGCAAATGAGGTTCATAAGGGAAAGATCAAGGGCAGAAGAGGTTGTTAAGCACACGACCAACGCCAATTGAGGTTGTTAAGCACACAAACAAGGACAAATGAGGTTGTTAAGCACAAGAACAAGTGTAAATAATGTTGCTAAGCACAAGAACTAGGGCAAAAGAGGTTAAGAAGCATATGAACAACGACAATTGAGGTTGTTAAGCACACGAACAATGGCAAATCAGGTTGGTAAGCACAAGAACCAATGCAAATGAGGATCATAAGGACAAGATCAATGGCAAAAGAGGTTGTTAAGCACACGAACAAAGCCATTTGAGGTTGATAAGCACACAAACAAGGACAAATGATGTTTTTAAGCACAAGAACAAGTGTAAATGATGTTGCTAAGCACAAGAACAATGGCAAAAAATGTTAAGAAGCATATGAACAACGACAACTGAGGTTGTTAAGCACACATACAAGGGCAAACGATGTTCCTACTAAGCACAAGAACCAACACAAATGAGGTTCCAAAGCACAAGATCAAGGGAATAAGAGGTTGTTAAGCACACGAACAACGCAAATTGAGGTTGTTAAGAACACAAACAAGGGAAAATGAGGTTGTTAAGCACAACAACAAGGGCAAAAGAAGTTAAGAAGAATATGAACAACGATAATTGATATTGTTAAGCACACGAACAAGGGGAAATGACGTTGTTAAGCACAAGAACAAGTGTAAATCATGTTGTGAAGCACAAGAACAAGGGCAAAGGAGGATCCTAAGCACAATAACCAATGCAAATGAGTTTCATTAGGGCAAGATCAAGGGCAAAAGAGGTTGTTAAGCACACGAACAACGCCAATTAAGGCGGTTAAGCACACAAACAAGGGCAAATGAGGTTGTTAAGCACAAGAACAAGTGTAAATAATGTTGCTAAGCACAAGAACTAGGGCAAAAGAGGTTAAGAAGCATATGAACTATGACAATTGAGGTTGTTAAGCACACGAACAAGGGCAAACGTGGTTGCGAAGCACAAGAACCAATGCAAATGAGTATCATAAGGACAAGATCAAGGGCAAAAGAGGTTGTTAAGCACACGAAAAATACTATTTGAGGTTGTTATGCACACAAACAAGGGCAAATGATGTTTTTAAGCACAAGAGCAAATCCAAATGAGGTTCATAAGCATTAGATCTAAAGAAAATTATGTTGCTCCGCACAAGAACAAGTGTAAATAACAATGCTAAGCACAAGAACCTGGGCAAAACAAGTTAAGAAGCATATGAACAACGACAATTGAGGTTGTTAAGCACACGAACAATGGCAAATGAGGTTGCTAAGCACAAGAACCAATGCAAATGAGGATCATAAGGACAAGATCAAGGGCAAAAGATGTTGTTAAGTACACGAACAATGTCATTTTGAGATTGTTAAGCACACAAACAAGGGCAAATGATGTTTTTAAGCACAAGAACAAATGTAAATGATGTTGCTAAGCACAAGAACAAGGGCAAAAGAGGTTAAGAAGCATATGAACAACGACAATTGAGGTTGTTAAGCACACAAACAAGGGTAAACGATGTTCCTACTAAGCGAAAGAACCAATACAAATGAGGTTCATAAGCACAAGATCAAGGGAATAAGAGGTTGTTAAGCACACGAACAATGCTAATTGAAGTTGTTAAGCGCACAAACAAGAGAAAATGAGGTTGTTAAGCACAAGAACAAGTGTAAATGATGTTGCTAAGGACATGAACAAGGGCAAAAGAGGTTAGGAAGCATATGAACAACGACAATTCAGGTTGTTAAGCACACGAACAAGGACAAATGTTGTTCCTAAGCGCAGGAACCAATGCAAATGAGATTCATAAGCACTAGATCAAGGGAATAAGAGGTTTTTAAGCACACGAACAATGCCAATTGAGGTTGTTAAGAACACAAACAAGGGAAAATGAAGTTGTTAAGCACAAGAACAAGGCCAAAAGAGATTAAGAAGCATATGAACAACGACAATTGAGTTTGTTAAGCACACGAACAAGGGCAAATGAGGTTGTTAAGCACAAGAACAAGTGTAAATCATGTTGTGAAGCACAAGAACAAGGGCAAAGGAGAATCCTAAGCACAATCACCAATGCAAATGAGGTTCATAAGGGCAAGATCACGGCCAAAAGAGGTTGCTAAGCTCACGAACAACGCCAATTGAGGCTGTTAAGCACACAAACAAGGGCAAATGAGGTTGTTAAGCACAAGAACCAGTGTAAATGATGTTATTAAGCACAAGAACAAGGGCAAAAGAGGTTAAGAAGCATATGAACAACGACAATTGAGGTTGTTAAGCACAAGAACAAGGGCAAATGAGATTCCTGAGCACAAGAACCAATGCAAATGAGGTTCATAAGCACAAGTTCAAGGGCAAAAGAGGTTGTTAAGCACACGAACAATGCCAATTGAGGTTGTTAAGCACAGAAACAAGGGCAAATGAGGTTGTTATGCACAAGAACAAGTGTAAATCATGTTCTGAAGCACAAGAACAAGGGCAAAGGAGGATCCTAAGCACAATAACCAATGCAAATGCGGTTCATAAGGGCAATATCAAGGCCAAAAGAGGTTGCTAAGCACACGAACAAAGCCAATTGAGGTTGTTAAGCACACAAACAAGGGCTAATGAGGTTGTTAAGCACAAGAACCAGTGTAAATGATCTTATTATGCACAAGAACAAGGGAAAAAGAGGTTAAGAAGCAGATGAACAACGACAATTGAGGTTGTTAAGCTCAAGAACAAGGGCAACTGAGATTCCTGAGCACAAGAACCAATGCAAATGAGGTTCATAAGCACAAGTTCAAGGGCAAAAGAGGTTGTTAAGCACACGAACAATACCAATTGAGGTTGTTCAGCACAAAAACAAGGGCAAATGAGGTTCCTAGGTACAAGAACAAATGCAAATGAGTTTCATAAGCATTAGAGCAAGAGAAAATTATGTTGTAAAGCGCAAGAACAACGAAAAATGAGGTTGTTACGCACAAGAACAAGTGTAAATAATATTACTAAGCACAAGAACTTGGGCAAAACAAGTTAAGACGCATATGAACAACAAGAATTGAAGTTGTTAAGCATACGAACAAAGGCAAATGAGGTTCCTAAGCAAAAGAACCAATGCAAATGAGGTTCATAAGCACAAGATTAAGGGCAAAAGAAGTTGTTAATACACGAACAACGCCAATTGAGATTGTATAGTACAAGAAAAAGTGTAAATGATGTTGCTAAGCAGAAGAACAACAGCAAAGGAGGTTAAGAAGAATATGAACATCGACAATTGAGGTTGACACACAAACAAGAGCAAATGAGGTTCCCAAGCGCAAGAACCAATGCAAATGAGGCTCATAAGGGCAAGATCAAGGGCAAAAAAGGTTGTTAAGCACACGAACAACGCCAATTGAGGCTGTTAAGAACAAGTGTAAGAACAAGTGTAAATGATGTTGCTAAGCACAAGAACAAGGGCAAAAGAGGTTAAGAATCATATGAACAACAACAATTGAGGTTGCTAAGCACACACACAAGGGCAAACGTTGTTCCTACTAAGCGCAAGAACCAACACAAATGAGGTTCATAAGCACAAGATCAAGGGAATAAGACATTCTTAAGCACACGAACAACGCTAATTCAGTTTGTTAAGCGCACAAACAAGAGAAAATGAGGTTGTTAAGCACAAGAACATGTGTAAATGATGTTGCTAAAGAGAAGAACAAGGGCAAACGAGGTTAAGAAGCATTTTAACAACGACAATTGAGGTTGTTAAGCACACGAACAAGGGAAAGTATTGTTCCTAAGCACAGGAACCAATGCAGATGAGGTTCATAAGCACAAGATCAAGGGAATAAGAGGTTTTTAAGCACACGAACAACGTCAATTGTGGTTGTTAAGAACACAAACAAGGGAAAATGAAGTTGTTAAGCACAAGAACAAGGCCAAAAGAGGTTAAGAAGCATAGGAACAACGACAATTGAGATTGTCAAGCACACGAACAAGGGCAAATGAGGTTGTTATGCACACGAACAAGTGTAAATCACGTTCTGAAGCACAAGAACAAGGGCAAAGGAGGATCCTAAGCACAATAACCAATGCAAATGCAGTTCATAAGGGCAATATCAAGGCCAAAAGAGGTTGCTAAGCACACGAACAACGCCAATTGAGGCTGTTAAGCACACAAACAAGGGCTAATGAGGTTGTTAAGCACAAGAACCAGTGTAAATGATCTTATTAAGCACAAGAACAAGGGCAAAAGAGGTTAAGAAGCAGATGAACAACGACAATTGAGGTTGTTAAGCTCAAGAACAAGGGCAAATGAGATTCCTGAGCACAAGAACCAATGCAAATGAGGTTCATAAGCACAAGTTCAAGGGCAAAAGAGGTTAAGCACACGAACAATGCCAATTGAATTTTTTAAGCACACAAACAAGGGCAAATAAAGTTCCTAGGCACAAGAACAAATGCAAATAAGGTTCATAAGCATTAGATCAAGAGAAAATTATGTTGCAAAGTGCAGGAACAACGACAAATGAGGATGTTAATCACAAGTACAAATGTAAATAATATTGCTAAGCACTAGAACTTGGGCAAAACAAGTTAAGAAGCATATGAACAACGACAATTGAGGTTGTTAAGCACACGAACAAGGACAAATGAGGTTCCTAAGCACAAGAACCAATGTAAATGAGGTTCATAAGCACAAGATTAAGGGCAAAAGAGGTTGTTAAGTACAAGAACAATGCCAATTGAGATTGTTAAGCACAAGAACAAGTGTAAATGATTTTGCTAAGCAGAAGAACTTAAGCAAAGGAGGTTCAGGAGCATACGAACATCGACAATTGAGGTTGTTAAGCACACAAACAAGGGCAAATGAGGTTCCTAAGCACAAGAACCAATGCAAATGAGGTTCATAAGGACTTCATCAAGGGCAAAAGAGGTTGTTAATCACACGAATAACACCAATTCAGGCTGTTAAGCACTCAAACAAGGGCAAATGAGGTTGTTACGCACAAGAACAAGTGTAAATGATGTTACTAAGCACAAAAACAAGGGCAAAAGAGGTTAAGAAGCATATGAACAATGACAATTGAGGTTGGTAAGCACACGAAAAAGGGCAAATGAAGTTCCTAAGCTCAATAACCAACGCAAATGAGGTTCATAAGCACAAGATAAAGGTAATAAGAGGTTGTTAAGCATACGAACAACGCCAATTGAGGTTGTTAAGCACAGAAATATCGGAAAATGAGGCTGTTAAGTACAAGAACAAGTGCAAATGATGTTGCTAAGCACAAGATCAAGGGCAAAAGTGGTTGTTCAGCACACGAATAACGCTAATTGAGGTTGTTAAGCACACAAACAAGGGCAAATGAGGTTCCTAGGCGCAAGAACAAAAGCAAATGTGGTTCATAAGCACTTAGATCATGGGCAAATTACGTTGCCAAGCTCAAGAACAACTACCAATGAGGTTGTTAAGCATAAGAACATGTGCAAATCATATTGCTAAGCACAAGAACAAGGGCAAAACAACTGAAGAAGCATATGAACAATGACAATTGAAGTTGTTAAGCACACAAAAAGGGCAAATGAGGTTCCTAAGCATAAGAACAAGGGGAAAGGAGGTGAAGAAGCATATGAACAAGGACAATTGAGGTTGTTAAGAACAAGAACAAGGGCAAAAGCGGTTCCTAAGCTCAAGAACCAACGGATATGAGGTTCATAAGCACAAGATCAAGGGCAAAAGAGGTTGTTAAGCACACGAACAACGCTAATTGAGGTTGTTAAGCACACAAACAAGAGCAAATGAGGTTCCTAGGCACAAGAACAAATGCAAATGAGGCTCATAAGCACTAGATGAAGGGAAAATTACGATGTCAAGCGCAAGAACAATGACAAATGAGGTTGTTAAGCACAAGAATAAGTGTAAATCATATTGCTTAGCACAAGAACAAGGGCAAAAGAACTTATGAAGCATATGAACAACGACAATTAAGGTTGTTAAGCATACGAACTAGGGCAAATGAGGTTCCTAGGCACAAGAACAAATGCAAATGTGGTTCATAAGCACTTAGATCAAGGGCAAATTACGTTGCCAAGCTCAAGAACAACGACAAATGAGGTTGTTAAGCATAAGAACATGTGCAAATCATATTGCTAAGCACAAGAACAAGGGCAAAACAACTTAAGAAACATATGAACAATGACAATTGAAGTTGTTAAGCACACAAAAAGGGCAAATGAGGTTCCTATGCACAAGAACCAATGCAAATGAGGTTCATAAGGACAAGATCAAGGGTAAAACAGGTTGTTAAGCACACGAACAACGCCAATTGAGTTTGTTAAGCACAAAAACAAGGGCAAATGAGGTTGTTAAGCACAAGAACAAGTGTAAATGATGTTGCTAAGCACAAGAAAATGGGCAAAAGAGGTTAAGAAGCATATGAACAACGACAATTGTAGTTGTTAAGCATACAGACAAGGGCAAATGATGTTCCTAAGCTTAAGAAACAATGCAAATGAGGTTCATAAGCACAAGATCAATGGAATAAGAGGTTCTTTAGTACACGAACAACGCCAATTGAGGTTGTTAAGAACACAAACAAGGCAAAATGAGGTTGTTAAGCACAAGAACAAGGGCAAAAGAGGTTAAGAAGCATATGAACAACGACAATTGAGATTGTTAAGCACACGAACAACCTCTTTTGCACAAGAACAAGAGGAAATGAGGTTCTTGACCACAAGAACAAATGCATCTGAGGTTCATAAGTACAAGTTCAGGGGCAAAAGAGGTTGTTAAGCACACGAAAAATGTCAATTGAGGTTGTTAAGCACACAAACAAGGGCAAATGAGGTTCCTAGGCACAAGAACAACTGCAAATGAGGTTCATAAGCACTAGATCAAGCGAAAATTATGTTGCAAAGCGCAAGAACAACGACAAATCAGGTTGCTAAGCAGAAGAATAAGGGCAAATGAGGTTAAGAAACATACGAACATCGACAATTGAGGTTGTTAACCACACAAACAAGGGCAAATGAGGCTCCTAATCACAAGAACCAATACAAATGATGTTCATAAGGACAAGTTCAAGGGAAAAAGAGGTTGTTAAGCACACAAACATGGGCAAATAACGTTGTTAAGCACAAGAACAAGTGTAAATGATGTTGCAAAACACAAGAACAAGGGCAAAAGAGGTTAAGAAGAATATTAACAACGACAACTAAGGTTGTTAAGTTCACGAAAAAGGGCGAAGTTCCTAAGCTCCATAACCAATGCAAATGGGGTTCATAAGTACAAGATCAAGGGAATAAGAGGTTGTTAAGCACACGAACAATTCTAATTGAGGTTGTGAAGCACACAAATAACGGAAAATGAGGTTGTTAAGCACAAGAACAAGTGTAAATGATGTTGCTAAGCACAAGAACAATGGCAAAAGAGGTTAAGAAACATATGAACAACAACAATTGAGGTTGTTAAGCACAAGAGCAAGTGTAAATGATGTTCCTATGCACAAGAACAAGGGCAAAGGAAGTTAAGAAACATATGAATAACGACAATTGAGGTTGTTAAGTACAGGAACATCGGCAAATGAGGTTCTTGACCATAAGAATCAAAGCAAATGAGTTTCATAAGCACAAGATCAAGGGCAAAAGAGATTTTTAAGCACATGAACAACGCCAATTTAGGTTGTTATGAACACAAACAAGGGCAAATGAGGATCCTATGCACAAGAACAAATGCAAATGAGGTTCATAATGACAAGATTAAGGGAATAAGAGGTTGTTAAGCATACAAACAAGGAAAAATGAGGTTGTTAAGCACAAGAACAAGTGTAAATGATGCTGCTAAGCACAAGAACAAGGGCAAAAGACGTTAAGAAGCATATGAACAACGACAATTGAGGTTGTTAAGCACACGAACAAGGGCAAATGAAGTTCCTAAGCGCAAGAACCAATGGAAATGAGGTGCATAAGCACAAGATCAATGGAATAAGAGGTTCTTAAGGACATGAACAACGCCAATTGAGGTTGTTAAGAACACAAACAAGGGAAAATGAGGTTGTTAAGCACAAGAACAAGGGCAAAAGAGGTTAAGAAGCATATAAACAACGACAATTGAGATTGTTAAGCACACGAACAAATTCTTTTGCCCAAGAACAACGGCAAATGAGGTTCCTGACCACAAGAAGCAATGCAAATGAGGTTCATAAGCACAAGATTAAGGGCAAAAGAAGTTGTTAATACACGAACAACGTCAATTGAGATTGTTAAGCA
Organism: Carex cristatella; assembly: GCA_024447775.1. Classification (NCBI taxonomy): domain Eukaryota; kingdom Viridiplantae; phylum Streptophyta; class Magnoliopsida; order Poales; family Cyperaceae; genus Carex; species Carex cristatella. The sequence goes on along the minus strand of JAJHPF010000028.1, from coordinate 1,466,387 downwards.
CAAGACAAGTGTAAATGATGTTGCTAAGTACAAGAACAAGGGAAAAGGAGGTTAAGAAGCATATGAACAACGACAATTGAGATTGTTAAGCACACGAACAAATTCTTTTGCCCAAGAACAACGGCAAATGAGGTTCCTGACCACAAGAAGCAATGCAAATGAGGTTCATAAGCACAAGATTAAGGGCAAAAGAAGTTGTTAATACACGAACAACGCCAATTGAGATTGTTAAGCACAAGAACAAGTGTAAATGATGTTGCTAAGTACAAGAACAAGGGCAAAGGAGGTTAAGAAGCATATGAACAACGACAATTGAGGCTGTTAAGCACTAGAATAGATACAAGTGATGTTCATAAGCACAAGATCATGGGCAAAAGATGTAGTTAAACCCTCGAACAACGTCAATTGAGATTGCTAAGCACACAAACAACGGAAAATGAGGTTGTTAAGCACAAGAACAAGTGTAAATTATGTTGCTAAGCACAAGAACAAGGGGAAAGGAGGTGAAGAAGCATATGAACAATGACAATTGAAGTTGTTAAGCACAAGAACAAGGGCAAAAGAGGTTCCTAAGCGCAAGAACCAACGGAAATGAGGTTCATAAGCACAAGATCAAGGGCGAAAGAGGTTGTTAAGCACACGAACAACGCTAATTGAGGTTGTTAAGCACACAAATAAGAGCAAATGAGGTTCCTAGGCACAAGAACAAATGCAAATGAGGCTCATAAGAACAAGTGTAAATCATATTGCTTAGCACAAGAACAAGGGCAAATAAGGGAAAATTACGATGCCAAGCGCAAAAACAATGACAAATGAGGTTGTTAAGCACAAGAACAAGTGTAAATCATATTGCTTAGCACAAGAACAAGGGCAAAACAACTTATGAAGCATATGAACAACGACAATTGAGGTTGTTAAGCACACGAACTAGGGCAAATGAGGTTCCTAAGCACAAGAACCAATGCAAATGAGGTACAAAAGGACAAGATCATGGGCAAAAGAGGTTGTTAAGCACATGAACAATGCCAATTGAGGTTGTTAAGCACAGCAACAAGGGCAACTCATGTTGCTAAGCACAAGAACAAGGGCAAAAGAGGTTAAGAAGAATATCAACAACGACAATTGAGGTTGTTAAGCGCACAAAAAAGGGCAAATGATGTTCCTAAATGCAAGAAACAATGCAAATGAGGTTCATAAGGACAAGCTCAAGGGCAAAAGACACTGTTAATCACACGAATAACGCCAATTCAGGCTGTTAAGCACACAAACAAGGGCAAATGAGGTTGTTAAGCGCAAGAACAAGTGTAAATGATGTTACTAAGCACAAAAACAAGGGCAAAAGAGGTTAAGAACCATATGAACAACGACAATTGAGGTTGTTAAGAACACGAAAAAGGGCAAATTAAGTTCCTAAGATCAATAACCAATGCAAATGAGGTTCATAATCACAAGATCAAGGGAATAAGACGTTGTTAATCACACGAACAACGCCAATTGAGGTTGTTAAGCACACAAACAAGGGAAAATGAGGTTGTTAAGTACAAGAACAAGTGTAAATGATATTGCTAAGCACAAGAACAAAGGCAAAAGAGGTTATGTAGCATATGGACAACGACAATTGAGGTTGTTAAGCACACGAACAAGGGCAAATGATGTTCCTAAGCGTAAGAACCAATGCAAATGAGGTTCATAAGCACATGTACAAGGGAATAAGAGGTTGTTAAGCACACAAACAACGCCAATTGAGGTCGTTAAGAACACAAACATGGGAAAATTAGGTTGTTAAGCACAAGAACAAGGGCAAAACAAATTTAGAAGCATACGAACAACGACAATTTAGATTGTTAAGCACACGAACAAGGGCAATTGAGGTTGTTAAGAACAAGCACAAGTGTAAATGATGTTGCTAAGCACAAGAACAAGGGCAAAGGAGGTTAAAAAGCATATGAACAACGACAATTCATGTTGTTAAGCACAAGAAGAAGGGCAAATGAGGTTTCTAAGGACAGGAACCCATGCAAACGATGTTCATAAGAACAAGATCAAGAAAAATAAGAGGTTGTTAAGCACACGAACGGCACTAATTGAGGTTGTTAAAATTAACAAGGGAAAATGAGGTTGTTAAGCACAAGAACAAGTGTAAATGATGTTGCTAAGCACAAGAACAAGGGCAAAAAAGGTTCAGAAGCATGTGGACGACGACAATTGAGATTGTTAAGAACACGAACAAGGCAAATGATGTTCCTAAGCGCAAGAACCAATGCAAATGAGGTTCATAAGCACAAGTACAAGGGAATAAGAGGTTGTTAAGCACACGAACAACGCCAATTGAGGTCGTCAAGAACACAAACAAGGGAAAATTAGGTTGTTAAACACAAGAACAAGGGCAAAACAAGTTTAGAAGCATATGAACAACGACAATTTAGATTGTTAACCACACAAACAAGGGCAATTGAGGTTGTTAAAAACAAGAACAAGTGTAAATGATGTTGCTAAGCACAAGAACAAGGGCAAAGAAGGTAAAGAAGCATATGAACAACGACAACTGCGATTGTTAAGCACAAGAACAAGGGCAAATGAGGTTCCTGAGCACAAGAACCATTGCAAATGAGGTTCATAAGCACAAGTTCAAGGGCAAAAGAGGTTGTTAAGCACACGAACAATGCCAATTGAATTTTTTAAGCACACAAACAAGGGCAAATAAAGTTCCTAGGCACAAGAACAAATGCAAATAAGGTTCATAAGCATTAGATCAAGAGAAAATTATGTTGCAAAGTGTAGGAACAACGACAAATGAGGTTGTTAAGCACAAGTTCAAGGGCATAAGAGGTTGTTAAAAACACCAACATTGTCAATTGAGGTTGTTAAGCCCACAAACAACGGCAAATGAGGTTCCTAGGCAGAAGAACAAATGCATATGAGGTTCGTAAGCACTAGATCAAGAGAAATTATGTTGCAATGCGCAAGAACAACTACAAATGAGGTTGCTAAGCACAAGCACAAGTGTAAATGATATTGCTAAGCCCAATAACTTGGGCAAAACAAGTTAAGAAGCATATGAACAACGACAATAGAGGTTATGAACCACACAGAAAGGGCACATGAGGTTCCTAAGCAGAAGATCAAGGGAATAAGGGGTTGTTAAGCACACGAACAACACTAATTGAGGTTGTTACGCGCACAAACAAGGGAAAATGAGGTTGTTAAGCACAAGAACAAGTGTAAATGATGTTGCCAAGCACAAGAACAAGGGAAAAAGAGGTTAAGAAGTAGATGAACAACCATAATTGAGGCTGTTAAGCACATGAACAAAGGCAAATGATGTTCCTAAGCGTAAGAACCAATGCAAATGAGGTTCATAAGCACAAGATCAAGTGAATGAGAGGTTGTTAAGCACACCAACAACGCCAATTGACGTTGTTAAGAACACAAACAAGGGAAAATGAGGTTATTAAGCACAAGAACAAGTGTAAATGATTTTGCTAAGCACATGAACAAGGGCAAAAGAGGTTAAGAAGCATATGAACAACGACAATTGAGTTTGTTAAGCACACGAACAAGGGCAAATGAAGTTCCTAAGCGCAAGAATCAATGCAAATGAGGTTAATAAGAACAAGATCAAGGGAATAAGAGGTTGTTAAGCGCACGATCAACACCAATTAACGTTGTTAAGCACACAAACAAGGGAAAATGAGATTGTTAAGCACACGAACATGGGCAAATGAGGTTGTTAAGGACAAGAACAAGTGTAAATGATGTTGCTAAGCGTAAGAACAAGGGCAAAGGAGGTTAAGAAGCATATGAACAACGACAATTGAGGTTGTTAAGCACAAGAACAAGGGCAAATGAGGTTCCTGAGCACAAGAACCAATGCAAATGAGGTTCATAAGCACAAGTTCAAGGGCAAAAGAGGTTGTTAAGCACACAAACAATGCCAATTGAGGTTGTTAAGCACACAAACAAGGGCAAATGAGGTTCGTAGACACTAGAACAAAAGAAAATAAGGATTATAAGCACTAGATGAAGAGAAAATTATGTTGCAAAGCACAAGAACAACGACAAATGAGGTTGTTAAGCAAAAGAACATGTGTAAATGATATTGCTAAGGACAAGAACTTGGGTAAAACAAGTTAAGAAGCATACGAACAACGACAATTGAGGTTGTTAAGCACACGAACAAGGGCAAACGAGGTTCCTAAGCACAAGAACCAATGCAAATGAGGTTCATAAGCACAAGATTAAGGGCAAAAGAGGTTGTTAAGTACACGAACAACTCCAATTGAGATAGTTAAGCACAAGAAAATGTGTAAATGATGTTGCTAAGCACAAGAACAAGGGCAAAGGAGGTTAAGAATCATACGAACGTCGACAATTGAGGTTCTTAAGCACACAAACAAGGGCAAATGAGGTTCATAAGGATGGGATCAAGGCCAAAAGAGGTTGTTAAGCACACGAACAACGCCAATTGAGGCTGTTAAGCACACAAATAAGGGAAAATGTGGTTGTTAAGCACAAGAACAAGGGCAAAAGAGGTTAAGAAGCAGAGGAACAACGACAATGAGGTTGTTAACATAAGAACAAGGACAAATGAGATTCCTGAGCACAATAACCAATACAAATAAGGTTCATAAGCACAAGTTCAAGGGCAAAAGAGGTTGTTAAGCACACGAACAATGACAACTGAGGTTGTTAAGCACACAAACAAGGGCAAATGAGGTTCCTAGGCACAAGAACAAATGGAAATGAGGTTCATAAGCATTAGATCAAGAGAAAATTATGTTGGAAAGCGCAAGAACAACGACAAATGAGGTTGTTAAGCACAAGAACTAGTGTAAATAATATTGCTAAGCACAAGAACTTGGGCAAAACAAGTTAAGAAGCATATGAACAACGACAATTGAGGTTGTTAAGCACAGGAACAAGGGCAAATGAGGTTCCGAAGCACAAGAACAAATGCAAATGACGTTCATAAGCACAAGATTAAGGGCAAAAGAGGTTGTTAAGTACACGAACAACGCCAATTGAGATTGTTAAGCACAAGAACAAGTGTAAATGATGTTGCTAAGCACAACAATAAGGGCAAAAGAGGTTAAGAAGCATATGAACAATGACAATTGAGGTTGTTAAGCACACGAAGAAGGTCAAATGAAGTTCCTATGCACAAGAATCAATGCAAATGAGGTTAATAAGAACAAGATCAGGGGAATAAGAGGTTGTTAAGCGCACGATCAACACCAATTAGGGTTGTTAAGCACACAAACAAGGAAAAATAAGATTGTCAAGCACACGAACAACGGCAAATGAGGTTGTTAAGCACAAGAACAAGTGTAAATGATGTTGCTAAGCACAAGAACATGGGCAAAGGAGGTTAAGAAGCATATGAATAACGACAATTGTGGTTGTTATGCACAAGAACACGGGTAAATGAGGTTCCTGAGCACAAGAACCAATGCAAATAAGGTTCATAAGCACAAATTTAACGGCAAATGAGGTTGTTAAGCACACAAGCAATGCAATTGAGGTTGTTCAGCACAAAAACAAGGGCAAATGAGGTTCCTAGGCACTAGAACAAAAGAAAATGAGGTTCATAAGCACTAGATCAAGAGAAAATTATGTTGCAAAGCACAAGAACAACGACAAATGAGGTTGTTAAGCAAAAGAACATGTGTAAATGATATTGCTAAGGACAAGAACTTGGGTAAAAAAAGTTAAGAAGTATACGACCAATGACAATTGAGGTTGTTAAGCACACGAACAAGGGCAAACGAGGTTCCTAAGCACAAGAACCAATGCAAATGAGGTTCATAAGCACAAGATTAAGGGCAAAAGAGGTTGTTAAGTACACGATCAACCCCAATTAAGATAGTTAAGCACAAGAAAATGTGTAAATGATGTTGCTAAGCACAAGAACAAGGGCAAAGGAGGTTAAGAAGCATACGAACGTCGACAATTGAGGTTGTTAAGCACACAAACAAGGGCAAATGAGGTTCATAAGGACAATATCACGGGCAAAAGAGGTCGTTAAGCACACGAACAACACTAATTGAGGCTGTTAAGCACACAAACATCGGAAAATGTGGTTGTTAAGCACAAGAACAAGTGTAAATGATGTTGCTAAGCACAAGAATAAGGGCAGAAGAAGTTAATAAGCATATGAACAACGCCAATTGAGGCTGTTAAGCACACAAACAAGGGCAAATGAGGTTGTTAAGCACAAGAACAAGTGTAAATGATGTTACTAAACACAAGAACAAGGGCAAAAGAGGTTAAGATGCAGATGAACAATGACAATTGAGGTTGTTAAGCATAAGAACAAGGGCAAATGAGATTCCTGAGCACAAGAACCAATGCAAATGAGGTTCATAAGCACAAGTTCAAGGGCAAAAGAGGTTGTTAAGCACACGAACAATGCCAATTGAGGTTGTTAAGCACACGAACAATGCCAATTGAGGTTGTTACGCACACAAACAAGGGCAAATGAGGTTCCTAGGCACTAGAATAAAAGAAAATGAGGTTCATAAGCACTAGATCAAGTGAAAATTATGTTGCAAAGCGCAAGAACAACGACAAATGAGGTTGTTAAGCACAAGAACATGTGTAAATGATATTTCTAAGGGAAAAAAACTTGGTCAAAAAAAGTTAAGAAGCATATAAACAACGACAATTGAGGTTGTTAAGCACACGAACAATGGCAAACGAGGTTCCTATGCACAACAACCAATGCAAATGAGGTTCATAAGCACAAGATTAAGGGCAAAAGAGGTTGTTAAGTACAGGAACAACGGCAATTGAGATTGTTCAGCACAAGAACAAGTGTAAATGATGTTGCTAAGCACAAGAACAAGGGCAAATGAGGTTAAGAAGCACACGAACGTCGACAATTAAGGTTGTTAAGCACACAAACAAGGGCAAATGAGGTTCATAAGGACAAGATCAAGGACAAAAGAGGTGGTTAAGTACACAAACAACGCCAATTGAGGCTGTTAAGCACATAAACAAGGGAAAATGTGGTTGTTAAGCACAAGAACAAGTGTAAATGATGTTGCTAAGCACAAGAACAATGGCAGAAGAAGTTAAGAAGCATATGAACAACTAGGGATGGCAATGGGCCTAGCCCACGGGTATTTTGTCAAACCCAGGCCTGGCCTGCCCGTAAAAAATTAATGGCCCGCCTGCCTGGCCCAGTCTGACGGCTTGAAAATTTAGGCCCGTCCTGCCCAATGGGCTTTTCCTCCAGGCCTAGGCCTGCCCGGCCTTGCCTGTCGTTGCCTATGGGCCTTCCTGGTGGCCCATCCACACCAATCCACACCAAATTATATAGCACATCAAACATAATTACACGGTACACATAATTTCACAAATCACAGTCACATTAATATATTGCATAGTTTCACAAATCACAATCACATAATTTATAGTTTAACAAACTAATTAACAACAAACAACAACAGAATAATTAACAAACAACTATAAATAGTTTGACAAACAATAACAAACAGAATAGTTATTTTGCTACTCAAACGCCATATTGTAACATTCAACTACTCATTAAAAGCAGATATTGCATTATTACTCCACAAGTCTTGATTCCCTGGTGAAGTATCCCACTGCAGACAATGAGAAGAACCATCATTGGTGTCATTTTGTTGGATCTTAAAAAGAAATGAAACTTAAAACCACACAGTTTGCATAAAATTATTGTTCCTGTTTCCCTCTTTTAACTACACAAGAAGCAAACTCCAGAAAACAAGGTTTAATGAAGTAAAAAATTTAATCAACATGGGTAATTTTAATGAAGTAAAAATTAATTAATCTAAAGTTTGTATAATTACGAAAACAAGGTTCAGCCATGATAAAGTTTGTATAACCTAGATTAATTTTATCTATGAACTATTTAATTATAAACAAGGTTCTTCTATTACCTAAAAAAGAAGAATATTAGACCAAATTAAAATCAGAAAATTAAAATCAGAACAACCCTACAAAAATAAGGCAATAGGTTAAAAGCACGATTTAACCAAACCTAACCAGCACTTCCTAAACAGAAATTAAGAACCAGAAATTCTGACAGACAATCTAAGAAGAAGAGTTACCTCAGCATCTACATCTTCATCTCTATCTCCATCTCCATCTCCATCTAAATCATCATAATATGTCTTAAATGGATTACCCTCTCCCAAATCTGAAAAAAAAAAAAAAAAAAAAAGACAACTCATAGTTAAATGAAAATATGAGCATATTTAATTAAAATACTACAAAAATGAGACTATACGATATTATACCTTTGAAATCAGCCCTTAACCAATTTTGTGCGCATGCTAGAGCTTCAACAAGTTGAGGTTGAAGTCTTTGTGGACTAATTATTCGCCCGCCCATGCTAAAAGATGATTTGGATGCAACTGTTGAAACGGGTATTGCATATATGTCTCGAGCAATGTTTCGCAAAGTTCGAAATTTGGATCCATTTGACGACTTCCACCATTCGAGCACGTCAAAGTTGTCATCGTTAGTTGGAACCAAGCCTTCTTCTAAGTAAAGTTCCAACTCCGTAGTCATGTTGTAATCATTTGGAAAACCAACTTTTGGTTTCTTTGCCCTTACGATTGTTGGTTCCTCAACTTGTTGATTCGAATCTCTTCTTTGATACTCCCGAAACAATTGACGGCATGAATCAAGAACTTTTTCAACTTCGCTCGCATAATTATTACCATAAATCTTCTTATAGTAATAAGTTATGAGAACTGTCTTAGACCTTGGATCTAAAAGAGTGGCAACCCCCATGATACTATGTATGTTACCCCAATATTTCTCATATTTTTCATTCATTCTTGATGCCATAATTGCAATGGTTAGGTTAGAATCTAACATCCAATTTTGCAAAGCCAATCTTATTTCACAAATGTTTGAAAAATAAAGGTTGGCTGTTGTGTATTTTGTCCCGAAAAACAATTCTATTGTAGTGTAAAAAATCTTTAATTTTGCACATATAATTCTAGCATTCTCCCAATCTTCGTCCGACGGCACGGTTTTGTATTGCTTATCACGTATTTTCAAACGATGGAAAACATCCTTATATGTTAGGGCTGTTTCTAACATATTATAGGTTGAATTCCATCGTGTTTTAACATCATAGCATAACTTTTTGGTACAGCTGATTTTACATTGCCGTGCCGTCTCTTCAAATTTTTCTATTTTTTTAGGAGTAGAAGACCAATATACACAACTAGCACGAATTTTTTCTAAACTTGGACCAATTACATCTAACCCATCCTTTACGATTAGGTTCAAAATATGTGCACAACAACGCATGTGCAAAAAAGACCCACCTAGTAAGAGTTGTTCACTTTCTAATTTATTAACCAAAGCCTCAACTACTCCATCATTAGTACTACAATTGTCAACCGTTATAGTTGACAACCTACTATCTAAATTCCAATTTAAAAGAACATTCATTAAGTGCTCCACGAGTACATCTATAGTGTGGGGAGAAGGTACGTATTGGAACCTACAATTAATACTTAATTTCAGCACAATTAACACTTAATTTTAGCACATAAGTAAATAACAAGTTTCAATACCTTAATAGTCACTGCTGTAGATGCCATGAATCATCCACAAAATGCGCAGTAACCGCCATATAGGACTTCTTTTGGTTGTCTGCTATCCACATGTCGGTTGTAATTGCCACCCTCCCTTTATTGTTCTCTAATTGCCACATGACTCTCTTCGTTCGATCCTTATAAAGTTTAAGAACGTCACTTCTCACCGTGTTACGAGTTGGGATTTTGAACAGTGGTTGCATGCTATTGCAAAAAATCTTGAATCCCATTTGGTCAACAAGCGAGAGAGGATGCTCGTGCAGCACTACCATCTGCACAAGATCTTTTCTACAAACCCCTTGATCAAATTCATAATTTGATAAAGTAGTTTTCCCTTCTAATTTTTTAGTGACTAACAGTTTTTGGAAAGCTTGGGGGAATTTTTGTTGTTTTTTCTTTAAACAAGACTCTATATGGGATCTAAGATGTCGTGTACCACTGCTGGCGCTTGCTGCATAATTGTTCTTACAGTACTTGCATTCTGCCCTTATCTTGCCACTAATCATCTTCTTTGTCATATGCTCCCACACTTTAGATTTCAGTTTGGATGTATCAATAACATCTGGCTGATTAGGGGTACTTGATGACGGTGTTGCGGAACCAGCAGCACCTGATGCCGTTGCTGCACTTGTTGCCAGACTTGCATTTGCGACATCACTTGATATCGGTGTTGGGGCAGAGCCCTCTCTAAGGGTAGAGGTTGCTTCCTCTTGACTAGTCGGTTCTTGCGGAGTTGCCAAGATAATATCTATAAGAGTTGCCATTTTGCCTACAAAAAGAAGAGTATTAGACCAAATTGCTTCATTTTGATAATTTCCATCTAGTGTCTATTATGTATTAGAGAAAAGGAGAAGAAAAAAAAAAGAATAGGAGCAAAAACAGATTCTATGTATATTTTTCATAGGAGCTACAAACAAACTTCCAGAAAATTAAAATCTATACATGGTTATTTTATTAAATTAAAATCAGAAAATTGAAATCTATACTTGCCCAAAATTAAAATCAGAAAATTGAAATCTATACTTACACAAATAGTATTTAGCACTTGCCTAACAACAACTCTTCACCTAAAACTTCTCTTGTCGGATCTGCTACCTGCACATATAATTTTGCAAAATCAGATATGAAGTTGTTGAAAATACACACAGCTTAACAAAAAGAGGAGAGTTGTCAAGCTCCAAATTCTCCAAATCAGATATTGAAGGAGATTAAACAAAAGTTATACGAGGAAGCAGCCCCACAAAATTCATTTGTGCAAGTACCTTTAAAAAATGTCAACTTTAAAGATAGATAATAAATTAGAGAAAACTGCTATGAATACAAACCTACTATCTAAAATGTGTGTTTAATTTCATCTATGAACTTTTTTATTATAAAACTTCACTATAAAAAAGAAGAAGAAGAGTTACCTCAATATCTTCATCTCCATCTCCCTCTCCATCACAATATGTCTTAAATGGATTATCTTCTCCCAAATCTGAAAAAAAAAAAAAAAAAAAAAACTAGACTTACAAACTAATGTGCAAAAGGAAATATAGTCAAACAATAGACTTATGAACTCATTTTATTGAACTAATTTGAATTGCAAAAGCAGCTATAACAAAAAATATTTTATCAATGAATGAAACAGAAGATACAGAAAAAAAATATCTTATCAAACTCATTTTCTCAATTTTCTCAAACACAGGAAAGTACCTAACAGTTACATGCTTACAGCACCTCATTCTTACTGTTGATAGAAAAAAATTTAAAGGTACCTGACTGAATTAAAGGAGATTATCTTCTTCAACAACTCCACAGTCCAAATAGAGGTTTGTCACCTTCAAAGAGAAAATTGCAAGTGCTTAGTTAACTAATTGATTGTAACATACTTCTGATTTCTGAACCTAACCTATTTAACTACTTTTCAAAACTTCCTATATACCAATATTAAAAGACTACTTGGAAATGATTACATTTTTTTTTGTCTCTAGCCTAATTCCGAGTAGTCTTACCTGATTGCTTCAACCTTTTTGATTTTCGAGTATTTTACCAGTACAAAGATTATAGAGTCAGAAATAAAAACAAAATAGAATTCTCGGAATGGGGCTCGGCTCTTGTCACATAAACAAAAATCACATGAAATTCTCAACAAAATATCGATCTAAGTTTTGTGAAATACAACAAGAAATAAAATAGACAAAGGGCGGGCCTTACCTGGCACCGTGGCGGAGGACTGGCAGCGGCGATCGGCGGTGATCTGCGGAGAGGCGACGATCGGCGGTGATCTGCGGAGAGGCGACGATCCGCGGTGATCTGCAGAGCGGCGCGACAGCTGAGTGATAGAGAGAGTGACAGAGTCAGAGAGAGACGGAGTGAGAGCGAAATGGAAGAGGCGGCTCACGAAAATGGAAATATGAAATAAACCCTAAACTCTTTGCCTCTTAGGCTGTATACAGTATACTTGTATTAACACATAAGCCCAACGGGCTGCCTGTGGGCTTCGACTTAAGCCCAGGCTCAGCCTGGCCTGCCTATCACATCGCCGGGCCAACCGGGCCTCCGGGCAGGCCGGGCGGAGATGACCGGGCCGACAGGGCTTTTTTGCCATCCCTATGAGCAACGCTAATTGAGGCTGTTAAGCACACAAACAAGGGCAAATGAGGTTGTTAAGCACAAGAACAAGTGTAAATGATATTACTAAGCACAAGAACAAGGGCAAAAGAGGTTAAGAAGCAGATGAACAACGACAATTGAGGTTGTTAAGCATAAGAACAAGGGCAAATGAGATTCCTGAGCACAAGAACCAATGCAAATGAGGTTCATAAGAACAAGTTCAAGGGCAAAAGAGGTTGTTAAGCACACGAACAATGCCAATTGAGGTTCTTAAGCACACAAACAATCCTAATTGAGGTTGTTACGCACACAAACAAAGGCAAATGAGGTTCCTAGGCACTAGAACAAAAGAAAATGAGGTTCATAAGCACTAGATCAAGAGAAAATTATGTTGCAAAGCGCAAAAACAACGACAAATGAGGTTGTTAAGCACAAGAACATGTCTAAATGATATTGCTAAGGACAAAAACTTGATCAAAAAAAGTTAAGAAGCATATGAACAACGACAATTGAGGTTGTTAAGCACACGAATAAGGGCAAACGAGGTTCCTAAGCACAAGAACCAATGCAAATGAGGTTCATAAGCACAAGATTAAGGGCAAAAGAGGTTGTTAAGCACACGAACAATGCCAATTGAGGTTGTTAAGCACACAAACAAGGGCAAATGAGGTTCCTAGGCACAAGAACAAATGCAAATGAGGTTCATAAGTACTAGATCAAGAGAAAATTATGTTGCAAAGCGCAAGAACAACGACAAATTAGGTTGTTAAGCACAAGAACAAGTGTAAATGATATTGCTAAGCACAAGAACTTGGCCAAAACAAGTTAAAAAGCATATGAACAATGCCAATTGAGGTTGTTAAGCACACAAACAAGGGCAAATGAGGTTCCTAAGCACAAGAACCAATGCAAATGAGGTTCATAAGCACAAGAACAAATGCAAATGAGGTTCATAAGCACAAGATTAAGGGCAAAAGAGGTTGTTAAGTACAGGAACAACGCCAATTGAGATTGTTAAGCACAAGAACAAGTGTAAATGATGTTGCTAAGCAGAAGAACTTAAGCAAAGGAGGTTAAGGAGCATACAAACATCGACAATTGAGGATGTTAAGCACACAAACAAGGGCAAATGAGGTTTCTAAGCACAAGAACCAATGCAAATGAGGTTCATAAGGACATGATCAAGGGCAAAAGAGGTTGTTAATCACACGAATAACGCCAATTCAGGCTGTTAAGCACACAAACAATGGCAAATGAGGTTGTTAAGCACAAGAATAAGTATAAATGATGTTACTAAGCACAAAAACAAGGGCAAAAGAGGTTAAGAAGCATATGAACAATTGAAGTTGTTAAGCACACAAAAAAGGGCAAATGATGTTCCTAAGGACAAGAACCAATGCAAATGAGGTGCATAAGGACAAGATCAATGGAATAAGAGGTTCTTAAGTACACGAACAATGCCAATTGAGGTTGTGAAGAACACAAACAAGGGAAAATGATGTTGTTAAGCACAAGAACATGGGCAAAAGAGCTTCAGAAGCATATGAACAACGACAATTGAGATTGTTAAGCACATGAACAACCTCTTTTGCACAAGAACAAGGGCAAATGAGGTGCCTGACCACAAGAACCAATGCAAATGAGGTTCATAAGCACAAGTTCTAGGGAAAAAGAGGTTGTTAAGCACACGAAAAATGTCAATTAAGGTTGTTAAGCACACAAACAAGGGCAAATGAGGTTCCTAGGCACAAGAATAAATGCAAATGAGGTTCATAAGCACTAGATCAAGAGAAAATTATGTTGCAAAGCGCAAGGACAACGACAAATGAGATTGCTAAGCAGAAGAATAAGGGCAAATGAGGTTAAGAAGAATACGAACATCGACAATTTAGGTTGTTAGGCACACAAAAAATGGTAAATGAGGTTCCTAATCACAAGAACCAATGCAAATGAGTTTCATAAGGACAAGATCAAGGGCAAAAGAGGTTGTTAAGCACACGAACAATGCCAATTGAGGCTGTTCAGTACACAAACATGGGCAAATGAGGTTGTTCAGCACAAGAACAAGTGTAAATGATGTTGCTAAACAGAAGAACAAGGGCAAAACAAGTTGAGAAGCATATGAACAACTACAATTGAGGTTCTTAAGCACACGAACAAGGGCAAAATGAGGTTCCTAAGCACAAGAACCAATGCAAATGAGATTCATAAGCACAAGATCAACGGAATAAGAGGTTGCTAAGCATACGAAAAACGCCGATTAAGGTTGTTAAGCACACAAACAAGGGAAAATTAGGTCGTGAAGCACAAGAACAAGGCCAAATGATGTTGCACAAGAACAAGTGTAAATGTTGTTGCTAAGCACAACAACAACGGCAAAAGAGTATATGAAGCATATGAACAACGACAATTGAGGCTGTTAAGCACTAGAACCAATGCAAGTGATGTTCATAAACACAAGATCAAGGGCAAAAGAGGCTGTTAAGCACACGAACAACGCCAATTCAGGTTGTTAAGCACACAAACATGGCAAATGCGGTTGTTAAGCACAAGAACAAGTGTAAATGATGTTGCTAAGCACAAGCATAAGGGCAAAAGAGGTTAAGAAGCATATGAACAACGACAATTGAGATTGTTAAGCACACGAACAAGGGCAAATGAGGTTGTTAAGCACAAGAACAAGTGTAAATGATGTTGTGAAGCACAAGAAAAAGGGCAAAGGAGGTTAAAAAGCATATGAACAACGACAACTGAGGTTGTTAAGCACAAGAAGAAGGGCAAATGAGGGTCCTGAGCACAAGAACCAATGCAAATGAGGATCATAAGCACAAGTTCAAGGGCATAAGAGGTTGTTAAAAACACCAACATTGTCAATTGAGGTTGTTGAGTCCACAAACAACGGCAAATGAGGTTCATAAGCACTAGATCAAGAGAAATTATGTTGCAATGCGCAAGAACAACTACAAATGAGGTTGCTAAGTACAAGAACAAGTGTAAATGATATTGCTAAGCCCAATAACTTGGGCAAAACAAGTTAAGAAGCATATGAACAACGACAAAAGAGGTTATGAACCACACAAGAAAGGGCACATGAGGTTCCTAAGCACAAGAACCAATGCAAATGAGGTTCATAAGCCCAAGATCAAGGGAATAAGAGGTTGTTAAGCACACGAACAACGCTAATTGAGGTTGTTACGCGCACAAACAAGGGAAAATGAGGTTGTTAAGCACAAAAACAAGTGTAAATGATGTTGCCAAGCACAAGTGATGTCTCCTTATTTTGCCTAGTTTGCGACCCAAATTTACATCAGAACTTGTGCCTTAAAGCCTAAAAATGTGGACTTTTCGTCTAAATATCATTAGAATGTGGTTCTGCTATGTTTTGTTTCTTGTTTTACAGGAAAAGGGCGAAATTCTGGATCTGACAACTCTCCATACGGTCCGTATTGGTTTCCATACGGTCCGTACACGATCAGCCCAACCACACAGAAGGTTCCACAGCAAGAGGCAAGAATTCTCCAAGGCAAGGTCAAGTATACGGTCCGTATAGCCTTTTCATACGGACCGTACAAGATATTTCGGAAGACCAGGCTGGAATTGGAAACAGAGACAGCTGGGGAGGCCGAAAAGGAAAGCTTTCAAGACGCGATTTTGGGCAAAAAGGCGGAGGAGGCCAGATTAGAAAGCATCTTTTGACTTATTCCTGGTGCTTGAGAGACAAGAAACAACTTGGAGAAGAAGAAGAAGAAGTTTTGCAACGGATCTTCGAATTTTCTATAGTTTTTCTATGAACTGTTTCATAACTTTTATTGTGCTTTCTTTTGAGAACATGAGTAGCTAATTTTACGTTTCTAGGGTTAAGATGTAGTTGACGTTTGGTTTTACTTGTGTGCTACTTGATTATGTGTTGAATACTTAGTTTTTATCTTGTTGTGTAGTATTTTAATTGCTTGGTTTTTGCTTGCTTGAGTTTGATTAGTCATCCCGTTAGATGAATGCGCACGTCTAATTGTTAGGAACCAAGTCTATGATACTTAATCCAACTGAACCAAGTATATGAGGTAGATCTACGGATCAAGGAGTACTGAAAGGGAAACTTTCCTCGAGGCGAAAGTCCTTGGATACCTTTAGTAAACCAACAAGTGACTTAGATAACTTAGTCCAAAATTACGAAAGTTGAGGGTTAACGCATCTAAGAGGGGAGTAGTTGAGTCCGAGAAATCGGGTTCTAAGCCAAAATTGCGAACGCCGAGGTGAGGAACTTAGACCGGGTCGATGGAAACCCTAGGCAAAAGCACCAACACGAAACAAAAGGCTGCAAGATTCAATTGGGGGCCTATACGGACCGTATAGGATTCTATACGGGCCGTATACCACAGGGGCCGAGCAGATACGAAATCTGAAACCCTGGAAACCCTTTTTATAATTTGAAAACAAACTTTTAATCTTCTTTTTAGTGTTTTTAATCATCATTTCAATCAGTAGAACTGTTAGAAACCAACAAACCAACTTCTCTTCACTTCCAGAAATTTAGTAGATTTAAGTAAAGTCCGGTCGTTTTTATTCCGTCCCTGTGGATACGATACCCGACTATACCAACGGTAGGGCTTGCACTTGCAGTCTTAACCAGAGGTAGAACTCGAGTTTTAAAAGGTACAACTCGCTGTACTGAAACTTGGGAGTGCATTTCTGGTGCGAACAAGTTTTTGGCGCCGTTGCCGGGGACGGCAACTAAAAATTGCTAGACTTTTTCTTATTTTTACTTAATTCTAGATTTTAATTTTAATTTTAATTTTCCTTTTTCCATCTTCTCAGGAACACGCTGGAAGGTTCACAGCCCAAGAACCACTACAATCTCAGAAGCAAGGGGCAAACTTCCACCACAGTTGTTCCAGCACCACCACATCTGTCACCTCTGCGTACGGCCCGTACAAGATTCATACGGACCGTACAACCCGACAACAGAGAGGCAGACCCAGAAACAGGCACCATGGCTCAAAACGAAAACGAGCGCGGACCACAAGTCCAGGAGCAACTCTCAGATGATGAGGGAGCAGACTTTGTGCCAAGGACATTGCGAGAGTTCAATGTCCCAAGAGCTGGAGATGTCAGAGGAGCGATCCGATTGCCAAGGGTTGCCGGCAACCAACCCAACTTCAATCCGGGCGTTGTCAACATTGTCCAGCAGAACACGTTCCATGGCATGGATCATGAGGATCCACATGCCCATGTTCAGACTTTTCTCGAGTGTTGTGCAACCATTAAAATTAATGGCGCAACAAATGATTACATTAGACTTGCTTTGTTTCCTTTCACTCTTAGGGATAAGGCAAAGAAATGGTTAGGGTCATTACCTAGGGATTCAATTACCACTTGGAGGGAACTGTCCAAACTGTTTTTGACCAGATTTTTCCCTCACAAAAGAACTGCCAAGGTTAGGACCCAACTGACCAGTTTCAAACAAAGGTCTGATGAAATGTTGAATGAGGCATGGGAACGATTTAGGGAATTGCAATACTCTTGTCCACATCATGGTATTCCCGATTGGTTACTTATTCGATCTTTTTATGCTTGGTTTGACCGATAGTTCTCGTACTTACGTTGATGCGGTTGCGGGTGGAGCTCTCCGGGCCGAGAGACTACCGATGCAATCAACTTGATTGACAAAGATAGCAACCAACCAACAATGGTCGGGCCGAGAAAGCACTCGTGCAACTGGAAGCGGCCGCCTTGAGATTGATCAGATCACAGCTCTCACCGCCAAGTTGGACGCCATGCAGAAGGCCTTTGACAAGATGACTGTCAAGGCACTTGGTGATCAACAGCCGAAGTCTTGTGTCATGTGCGGAGATGAGGGGCACTTGTACGAGCATTGTCCACTCGCGCAGAGAGATGAGGAACCTGAGCAGGTCAACTCTCTCAACAACGGGCCATTCTACTTTCCGAAACCTCCCTTTAACCGGTCCTACTCCAAGGACCAGAATGATCAACAAGCATGGAGGTGGAAGAATGGGAACCCCGCACCTTTCAACAACAACGCTTCCAGCAGCAGCAACAACAATCGAAATTTCTACAATAATGCTTGCCTTCAACAACTCGAACAATCGCGCACCATACCAAGGACCATCTAAACCCTATGTTGCTCCCGTCGTGACCAACTTCATGCATGAGCAGGGGAAGATGAACCAAATGATTTTTGAGCAGATGCAGCAAATCGGTGCTCGGTGGCGGGTTTGGCCAATCAAAACAAGCGAGAATGAGTCTCACACCACCGCTGCCAGGCCAAATACCACCCGGGAGGTTGCCGGGCCAACCGAGATCAATCCCGGGGAGAAGCTAAAGCTGTTACTTTGCGAAGTGGGACACAATACAAAGGACCAGCCATGCCCGTTGAACCGGAAGGCGAGTGTACGGTCCGTACGAGATCCCATACGGCCCGTGCAAGTCGACCCACCCGTGATTCCCGAGCGACGTAACCCGTTCGGAGTGAAGTTGTAACTGAGAAGACCAATCATACGGTCCGTACAGAAGTTGTGCGGCCCGTACAAGGTGAATCTGACAAGCAGAGAAAGAAGGTGACTGAGAAACCACCGCCTTATCGGCCACCTGTTCCATTCCCACGAGGCCGGGCCGAGACCCGACTCAATGAACAATTCTCCAAGTTTGTTGAGGTGATCAAACAATTGCACATTACCATTCCGTTCACCGATGCTTTGACTCAAATGCCAACCTATGCTAAGTTTCTCAAAGATATCCTATCTAACAAGCGAAGCTTGGGGGGGCGTGAGACGGTGAAATTGACCGAACAATGTAGTGCAATCTTGAGAAGCGAACTTCCGCCCAAATTGGAAGACCCGGGTAAATTCTCCATTCCATGCACCATTGGAAAGGCCACCATTCGACGAGCTCTATGCGATTTGGGGGCTAGTGTAAGTCTCATGCCACGTTCTATCTTTGACCGCTTGGGTGTGGGAGAGCTTAAACCCACAAGAATGACTCTTCAACTTGCGGATTCCTCGATGAGACTACCACTCGGCATAGTGGAAGACGTACCGGTCAAGGTCGGTAAGTTCTATGTGCCCGGTGATTTTGTTGTGATGGAAATGGAAGAAGACAAGGAGGTCCCAATCATCTTAGGGCTGCCGTTCTTGAGAACCGCTGGGGCACTAATTGATGTAAAAAACGGGACCTTAACTCTGAACATTGGAGATGAGAAAGTTCACTTTCATATCGACCGAGCAATGAAGTACCCCGCTCAGAACGAAGCGTGCTACATGGTTGATGTGATTGACGAATTGGTTGAAGAAAATTTCTTGGAGCAAGTCAACAACTCGCTAAGGTATCACTTTGATTTTCTATCTGATTTGCAAGAAGAAACAAGCGAGTTCGAATCAATCTGTGCAGCAGACATAGCATCTGTCTGTCCAGACGAAACACCATACGGACCGTATCATGGACGTACGGACCGTATATCAAGCGAATTGCAAACAGAAGGGCTGGAGATTGAGAAGGAACCTGAAGCTCAAGCTGAGACCGTGGCATACGGACCGCACCAGGATCATACGGACCGTCATAACCGCCCGAGCAGAGCGAGATCACTCCCGAACCGAAACCTCTCCCACCCAATCTCGGTATGAATTCCTTGATTCAGAAAAGACATGCCCTGTTATTGTGAATCCAGGATTGACCACTGATCAAATCGCCAAACTCTTGGAGAAATTGAGAGCTCACAAAGGCGCGATTGGATACTCTATGAAGGACATGAAGGGGATTGATCCAACCATTTGCACACACAGGATCTTGCTAGAAGATGACCACAAGCCTTCAGTGGAACACCAAAGACGACTCAACCCAAATCTGAAAGAGGTAGTAAAGAAAGAAATTTTGAAACTTCTTGAAGCAGGTATTATCTACCCAATTTCTGACAGCAAATGGGTGAGCCCCGTCCATGTGGTTCCCAAGAAAGGGGGTGCAACAGTGGTGAAAAACGAGAAAGATGAGATGATCCAAACTCGTGTTTTGACCGGTTGGAGGATGTGCATAGACTACCGGAAGCTCAACACTGCTACACGCAAAGATCACTTTCCGTTGCCATTTGTTGATCAACTTCTCGAAAGGCTTGCAAATCACTCTTATTTTTGTTATCTTGATGGTTACTCTGGTTTCTTTCAAATACCTATTGACCCGCAGGACCAAGAAAAGACCACTTTCACATGCCCATATGGTACCTACGCATACCGTAGAATGCCCTTTGGTCTTTGTAATGCACCTGCAACCTTTCAAAGAGCCATGATGTCCATTTTTTCTGATTTCGTTGAGAAAGAAGTTGAAATTTTCATGGATGATTTTTCTGTTTATGGTGATTGCTTTGACTCTTGTTTGACTAGCTTGTGTAAGATTTTGCAGAGATGTGAAGAGGTGAATTTGATCCTCAACTGGGAGAAATGCCATTTCATGGTCCAAGAAGGAGTTGTCTTGGGACATGTGGTAACCTCAAGAGGGATTGAGGTTGACAAGGCAAAGATTGAGGTGATTGAGAAACTTGAGATCCCTACGAATGCAAAAGGGGTTCGAAGTTTCCTCGGACATGCAGGTTTTTATCGCCGCTTCATCAAGGACTTCTCTAAGATCGCGAAACCACTGACCAATCTACTCGTCAAAGATTCTGATTTTATTTTTACTGATGATTGTGTTAAGTCTTTTTGTAGTTTGAAAGAAGCTCTTATCTCTGCACCTATCTTGCAGCCACCCGATTGGTCGTTGTCTTTTGAGTTGATGTGCGACGCCAGCGACTATGCAGTTGGAGCTGTTCTTGGGCAAAGGAAGGACAAGAGGCCGTGTGCAATTTATTATGCTAGCAAGGTGCTAGATCCGGCCCAAATGAATTACACTACCACCGAGAAGGAGCTTCTCGCGATTGTGTTTGCTCTTGACAAGTTTAGATCGTATCTGGTTGGCTCAAAGATAGTGGTCTACACCGATCACGCCGCGTTAAGGTACCTTTTGAGTAAGAAAGACGCGAAACCTAGACTAATAAGATGGATTCTTCTTTTGCAGGAGTTTGATCTGGAAATCAGGGACAAGAAGGGAGTCGAGAACTCTTGTGGCGGACCACCTATCCCGTCTTCATTGGGAGGAGGATACCACGGTTAAACTGCCAATCAATGACTCATTTCCTGATGAACAACTCCTTGCAATTCGTTCTGAACTGGAGGACATCCATACGGCCTGTACACAAATGCATACAGTCTGTGCGATTCAGCATACGGACCGTACAGCCAGCCATACGGACCGTACACCTCTTCAACAGAAGCAGCAAGCTCCCTGGTACGCTGATATCGCAAACTATCTGGTTTCTGGAGTTTTCCCTGACGAAACGTCCTTCCAGCAAAAGAAGAAACTCAGATCTGATGCCAAGTTTTATTTTTGGGATGAGCCCTACCTCTTCAAAGTCGGAATTGATGGCATATTCCGACGATGCGTTCCACACGAAGAAACAGGTTCCATCCTTGCTCATTGCCACTCATCCGCTTACGGAGGACACTCCTCGTTCTCTAAAACCACCGCCAAGGTAT
Source organism: Carex cristatella (assembly GCA_024447775.1). Lineage (NCBI taxonomy): Eukaryota > Viridiplantae > Streptophyta > Magnoliopsida > Poales > Cyperaceae > Carex > Carex cristatella. The sequence goes on along the minus strand of JAJHPF010000028.1, from coordinate 1,444,618 downwards.
TACAATCTGGTTTCTATTGGCCTTCCCTTTTCAAAGATGCAAGATCTTTTGTTTTAGCTTGTGACAGGGTGCCAAAGAACTGGAAACATGACGCGAAAGAACGAGATGCCTCTCAACTTTATCCTTGAGGTAGAGCTTTTTGATGTTTGGGGCATCGATTTCATGGGTCCATTCCCATCCTCTCGAGGGAATGAGTATATTTTGGTGGCGGTCGACTATGTGTCGAAGTGGGTTGAAGCAATGGCATGCCGAAAAGCTGATTCGAATGCGGTAAGGAAATTCTTCAATGAGATCATTTTCCCTCGTTTTGGTGTGCCTCGAGCTGTCATTAGTGACGGAGGCAAACACTTCATCAATCGACAATTCAGCAATCTCTTGAGCCGACATGGGGTGACACACAAGGTATCTACTTCTTATCACCCTCAAACTAATGGCCAAGCTGAAATTTCTAACGGGAAATCAAGTCGATTACGGAAAAGACAAGTGGCAAGGACTAGGAAGGATTGGGCTTTCAAGTTGCATGATGCACTTTGGGCTTACCGCACCGCCTTCAAAACACCGATAGGGATGAGCCCCTACAAGATGGTGTATGGCAAACCGTGCCACCTTCCAGTTGAGGTCGAGCACAAGGCATTCTGGGCCACACGAGCGATCAACATGGACTTGCTTGCGGGCGCGAGAAGCGCATCCTCGACTTGCATGAGTTGGAGGAAATGCGTTTGCAAGCCTATGAGAATGCCAGGTTTTACAAGGAGAAGACGAAGCGAATGCATGACAGACGCATTATGCTTCGAGAATTCAAAGAAGGAGATCTTGTACTTTTGTTTAACTCTAGATTGAGAATTTTTCCAGGTAAGCTGAAGTCAAGATGGTCCGGCCCGTTCCAAGTGAAGAAGGTGTACCCTTTTGGTGCAATTGACATCTGGAGTAGAGAGAGTGGGACTTTTAAGGTCAATGGTCAGCGTCTGAAGCACTACATTGCTGACCACCCGATAAATAAGCGGTGCACTCAGTTCCTTTCTGATCCCGCTCCAGCAGAAACGTAGAGAAAGGTGGTCGAGCTCGAGACCTAAAACGAGCGCTTCTTGGGAGGCAACCCAAGCATTTTTAAATTTTTGCATTTGTTTAGATCGGTATTTATTTCTGCATTTCTTTTTGAAGAACATTTATTTTCGCATGTTTTATTTTGCTTAGGCTAATCATGATTTTTCAGTTTTTGATATGTACTTTAGTTCTGATCGAACAGGTAGAGCAGCAAGTCTAGAGTCTATACGGCCCGTACACATTCTATACGGACTGCACAACTGCTTTTCTTCATTCAGAGGCAGTTCTCACAAAATTCTGAGTTATACGGTCCGCACAAAAATTTCATACGGACCGTATGGAGTCCATCAGGCGCAAACACTCTGAAGGGTCGCGTCCTTTCCATTTCCGTATCTCTTCAGCTGGGGGTCCTCTCCTTTTATACCCTACCCCCGACAGGACCTGCCCCACACTATTCACTTTTTGTCGCTTTTCTCGTACGGCCCGTACCACCAGGGTCCGGTCGAGCCGTCGCTTTCTCTGCTCGCCGCCGCCTTTATCCTCCCTCACACCGCCGCTAGTCTCCTTTTCTCCTATCCAACCACCGTCACCTTCACCTTCTTTTCCGGTTTACGGGTCAGGTAAGCATCTTCCTTCCCTTTCTCCTTTCCATTTTTCCTTTTATTTTCTCCCCTTCTCTCGCAGGTCTGACACTCTACTCCTTCACTCCGCCACCGATCTCACTTCCGCCGAAACCCTACCCTATACGGCCCGTACTCCAACCCTCTACGGACCGCACAACCTCTCTGCCAGCAACCAGAGCAGGTCATCTTTCCCTACGGCCCGCACAAACAATCATATGGGCCGTACACCTTCACTAACAGAACCATGGACCCCAACCAAGAGCGCCGGACCAAGCACGCTCACAGGAAACAACACCCAACACCACGCCAGATGCAACCACCACCCCCTTCTCCACCACGCCCTCACCATATGGACCCATATGACTCGGGTCCCGAACAAACCCTCTCCGGTGAGTATACCGACCGCGCCTTAATCTTCGAAGAACGGTACTTCTCCATACCCACTCGACGGATATACAACAACTTTATCTCCATACAGAAAAAGACAATTGAAAACACCCAAAGAGTGGACTTGGAAACCCTTCGCAAACTCGGAGTGGAGGACGACTTTCTCCATCTCACTTCTCGTGTTGGTTTCAGTGCTGTGTTTTGGCAGTTTGAGAACAACTGCTATGAGTTGGACACCAAAGAATTCCTCTCCTCTCTCCAACTCAAACGGGATTACGATGACGTCCAGTTCATCAAATTCAGATTGGGAAATCAAACACACCAGGTCTATCTCTCTTCTCTCCGAGAGTGGTTCGGTCTTCACTCCAACCCTACCACTGAGACCCCCTCCTTCCGAGACGGATGGGACAGGACACCTTCTGGGAGAAGATCACGGGCAACTCCAAAGCCCAAAATGATGAGTTCCGTGCACGCTTCATCTCTCATCCTATTCTCCGCATCATCCAGCGTGCCCTTGCATGTACCATTTTTGCTCGCGGCGAGACACTCAACCGCGGCAATCTGATTGATCTCATGTTGATGGACAACATGCTTAGCCCGACCCCTGACATTCCTGATTTAACACTTCTCATGGTCAACCACTGGATCAAACTGCAAGAATCTCAACGATCTGGTGGCAAGGTGAAGATTGGGTTGTTTGTTGATATCATCAGGAACAACCTCGGATTGGAGGATGACCCCGGTCGCGCTCTGTGTACTGGACCCGCCTCTCTGGACGTCGAGAGCTTACAGCTGCAGCATTTCATCAAAATCCACCGCGGGCCCGCCGGTCACAGCGACCTTTATGATTGGCGTTTCGCCAACGGCTCCACTCGCCGCCTACCATTTGCCGCTCCCATCGATTTGGAGGACCACTCTACTTGGCTCATTGCTGCCCCACTACCTCCTCCTCCTCAGAGACGGCGTGCGAGGGACGCACCTTCCTCTTCCGCTCATCCAGCCATCGACGCTCCATCCTCTTCCACACAACCGTCAGCCCCATCTCCTCAGGGCCCCTCCCCAGCTGACCCCTCCATCCGCGACCTCTACATGCTCATGTCCGACATCCGGGACACACAGCAGGAGCAGGGAGCCCAAATTCTCGACATCCAGCGCCAGACTTCTCTCCACACTGAGCGCCTGGACGAGCTGACCGACCAAGATGAGCCGGTTTGACCTCCGATTCGGGGACATCGACGACCGGTTCCGCGACTGGCGTTACGATGCCTACCACTCTGATCAGGTTTGTTTTCACTACCCCAGCTTTTATCTCTCTTTTACGTCTTGAAGCATTGAGGACAATGCTCAGACTAAGTTTGGGGGGGTGCTAGTTAGTTAGTGATAGTTGTTTACATTTATTGCATTTAGTTGTCTTGCATATTTTGTTTTGTAGATAAATTTGTGTGATTGCGTGAATTAGGTGCCAATTCGAAAATTTTTGGTCATGTTTTGGATGAATTTGTTAAATTAATAACCCCATGTTTGATTGAAAGAACCACATAGGATAAGATTGTTTTTGGACATTGCGGAATTGAAAAATTGAATGGTACCAAGAAAAGCATTTGGAACCCTATACGGACCGTATGGACTTCTGTACGGGCCGTATGGGACTGAACTGTGCCCTTTTAATTTGGGAAACGGGATTTGAAACAAAAAGAAAGATTGGGATATTCACTGGTATGAATGAATACCTTTGAATGTGTGTAATCATGGTATCATAGCAAAAACAGTTGAAAAATGAGTAAAATTGAAAATCTTGAGAAAAAAATAGGACTCCGCTTACCTATGTTACGGCGTTATGACGTACTTATGGTAATGAGTCTTTGACACTCTACTCCGCTAGTTCACCTGATAAAGTGGCCGACTCTACATCAAAAGTGTGAGCTCGTGTCATGGAAGGGTCGAACCAAGAGCACGCAAATGCGCTTTTGAATTAAATCGGTTGGGTATGGTTCATCACCTATAACTAGCCGAACTTGTACTAAAGATAAAGAATAAAAGTGTCACAAAAGCAACAATCAAAAGTAAAATTTTGCATGATACCAACACACGATGTCTACAATTTTCTGACCTAAGCTTGTTCCAAGCTTGGGGGGGGGGAATTTGGAAGTTAAAGAAAACAAATCACCACAAATGAGGGCATATGTTTAGTAGAAAAATGAGCTATTGATACGTTTGGTTGATCTGTTCTTACATATAACAATACATTCTTGTGTATGGAGGTTTAATTAATTGAATTGTGGGGTGAATCAAAATTGACCAAAGGAAAACCGAATCATCGTCCAAAAGGATTCTTAAGGGTATCTAACAACCGCAAGATCATACAAATTTCTCTCTTAGTAGCTTAACTTACATTTAGGTAAGTCCAAGAACCAGAACCACACCTAAGTTAGAATTTTTGCTTGAGGACAAGCAAAGTTCAAGCTTGGGGGAATTTGATGTCTCCTTATTTTGCCTAGTTTGCGACCCAAATTTACATCAAGAACTTGTGCCTTAAAGCCTAAAAATGTGGACTTTTCGTCTAAATACCATTAGAATGTGGTTCTGCTATGTTTTGTTTCTTGTTTTACAGGAAAAGGGCGAAATTCTGGATCTGACAACTCTCCATACGGTCCGTACACGATCAGCCCAACCACACAGAAGGTTCCACAGCAAGAGGCAAGAATTCTCCAAGGCAAGGTCAAGTATACGGTCCGTATAGCCTTTTCATACGGACCGTACAAGATATTTCGGAAGACCAGGCTGGAATTGGAAACAGAGACAGCTGGGGAGGCCGAAAAGGAAAGCTTTCAAGACGCGATTTTGGGCAAAAAGGCGGAGGAGGCCAGATTAGAAAGCATCTTTTGACTGATTCCTGGTGCTTGAGAGACAAGAAACAACTTGGAGAAGAAGAAGAAGAAGTTTTGCAACGGATCTTCGAATTTTCTATAGTTTTTCTATGAACTCTTTCATAACTTTTATTGTGCTTTCTTTTGAGAACATGAGTAGCTAATTTTACGTTTCTAGGGTTAAGATGTAGTTGACGTTTGGTTTTACTTGTGTGCTACTTGATTATGTGTTGAATGCTTAGTTTTTATCTTGTTGTGTAGTATTTTAATTGCTTGGTTTTTGCTTGCTTGAGTTTGATTAGTCATCCCGTTAGATGAATGCGCACGTCTAATTGTTAGGAACCAAGTCTATGATACTTAATCCAACTGAACCAAGTATATGAGGTAGATCTACGGATCAAGGAGTACTGAAAGGGAAACTTTCCTCGAGGCGAAAGTCCTTGGATACCTTTAGTAAACCAATAAGTGACTTAGATAACTTAGTCCAAAATTACGAAAGTTGAGGGTTAACGCATCTAAGAGGGGAGTAGTTGAGTCCGGTAAATCGGGTTCTAAGCCAAAATTGCGAACGCTGAGGTGAGGAACTTAGACCTGGTCGATGGAAACCCTAGGCAAAAGCACCAACACAGAAACAGTAGCTGCAGTATTCACTCGGGGGCCTATACGGACCGTATAGGATTCTATACGGGCCGTATACCCTGGGGCCAGACAGATACGAAATCTGAAACCCTTTTTATAATTTGAAAACAAACTTTTAATCTTCTTTTTAGTGTTTTTACTCATCATTTCAATCAGTAGAACTGTTAGAAACCAACAAACCAACTTCTCTTCACTTCCAAGAAATTTAGTAGATTTAAGTAAAGTCCGGTCGTTTTTATTCTGTCCCTGTGGATACGATACCCGACTATACCAACGGTAGGGCTGTGCACTTGCAGTCTTAACCAGAGGTAGAACTCGAGTTTTAAAAGGTACAGCTCGCTGTACTGAAACTTGGGAGTGCATTTCTGGTGCGAACAACAAGAACAAGGGAAAAAGAGGTTAAGAAGTAGATGAACAACCACAATTGAGGCTGTTAAGCACACGAACACGGGCAAATGATGTTCCTAAGCGTAAGAACCAATGCAAATGAGGTTCATAAGCACAAGATCAAGTGAATAAGAGGTTGTTAAGCACACGAACAACGCCAATTGATGTTGTTAAGAACACAAACAAGGGAAAATGAGGTTGTTAAGCACAAGAAGAAGTGTAAATGATTTTGCTAAGCACAAGAACAAGGGCAAAAGAGGTTAAGAAGCATATGAACAACGACAATTGAGTTTGTAAAGCACACGAACAAGGGCAAATGAAGTTCCTAAGCGCAAGAATCAATGCAAATGAGGTTAATAAGAACAAGATCAAGGGAATAAGAGGTTGTTAAGCGCACGATCAACACCAATTAAGGTTGTTAAGCACACAAACAAGGGAAAATGAGATTGTTAAGCACAAGAACAAGTGTAAATGATGTTGCTAAGCATAAGAACAAGGGCAAAGGAGGTTAAGAAGCATATGAACAACGACAACGAAGCAGTTTAGTTTTTCATATTACCCAAATCCTAGTGGCAGATAAGCCGAACCGTCAAGTGTGTTTTTTTTTAATTTATTATGTGTATGTTTTGTGTGAAGTTTATTATGTGTGTGTATGTTGAAACAATTAAGTTAGCTAGATAAAATTTAAAAAACAATAATACAAATATTAGTACAAATATTAGGACAAACAATAATACAAATTATCATTCCTTACGTCTGAATATTCTGCTCATCAAACGACTACATAATCGGCTACTAGAAGGTCGGCTGCTAGATGGCTCACTGCCGGATGCACGACTACCATAAGTCTCTGCTTGACTAACATATGCCTCTGGCCGGCTACCAGATATGCTTCTCCGTGACCCTTGCATTGCAGATTCCTCCTCTACGTGTATAGCACTACGAGAAGGTCAGCAACCAGATACGTTTCTTCGTCTTCCACCAGTTGCTTCTGTTAAATAATGACAAAAATATAATTAGATGTGTAAAATATTCAAACATATAAAATATGAAATTAATCACTCTTAACATTTCCAGCCTGATGTTCTTCTTCTATTGGATCCATCTGGAGATTGTACTCTACTGCGTGGTCTAATACGAGCTTCCATATCATCCATTGAATTTGGAATTCTCTGGTGCTTCCTCCTTCCCTTGTTAATTTTCCAAGGGTCTGGTCTAATTTTAGGTGCTCCCATATCATATTGCCAAAATTCGGCATTACCAAAGCCGCAAAATCCACCTGTCCATGTGTTGACATAATTTTGAATGTTATAGTAGTGTCTTACATATTGTATCGGATTTAGACGTCTCAAACAACACACCGCCAGTACATGGTTGCAAGGAATGCTAGTAAATTGTGGCTTCTAACACTGACAAGTAAGCATTCCCCCCTCCCCTTCTAAAAATCTAACTTCATACTTCATATTTCCCTTCACTCCCTACAATTAGTAAAGCAAAATAATTACAATAATATCATTTATAAATTTTGTACGAAATTTAATAAAATAACTGACATACCGTCTTAACAACTCCGTCGTGAACTATGACCTCATAAGTGTGCAACTCCAATGGTATCACTCGGTGCTCCTTTTCTTTTTTAATCCGATATTCCAAAACAGATAATATATTTGCTGATAATTCCATTCCGTTTTGAAGCCACTGTTGGGCAACCTAAGACCTTGTGACAAACCAATCCACAACTTTGTAAAATATGCGATCCACTATCGCTGTTACAGGAAGTTGGCGAGCCACACGAAATACACTGTTCAGTGATTCTGACCCGTTCGAAGTCATTATAGCCCCATCTATTTAGGCCTCAGTCATGACATTGTGCCCACTTATGGAGTTGCAAAGGCTCTTCTTCGAGATTTTCCGCCCTTTTACCACACCACATTACATACTTATGAGTAGTAATACTAATATCTTTTATCATATCCATTCCCTCATTAAACCTCCAAGGTTTCATCTTACGCACAAATTTCATAAAAATTTCTTTCAACCTTTTGTTCTTACACAGCTTGTAAACATTTGCCGCAATATGTTGAACACATAAACGATGCACCGCTTCACCATTTTCCTCACACCACCCTAAATCTGGTTGATCAAATACTGAACGGATTGCCCCGTGCTGGTCTGATATAACACATATCCGACCAGGTCCCACCACATCTTCGCGTACAAATTGCATAAACCAGCCCCAATTAGATGAAGTCTCTTCATCTGCAATCCCAAATGCAAGGGGAAATACTTGTTGTTCTGCATCAAAAGCACATGTCATGAATAGTTTCCATTTGTACTGGCCGGATAAATGTCCTGCATCTACACTTATAACTGGTCTGAGATATGGCCATGCTTGAATGCATGGACCGAAAACCCATACTACGCGGGTAAAAATATGGACACCCATAAGTGTAGATGGTTCATGCTCGATTCTGTATTTTGTGCCTGGGTTAGAACTCTGGATTGCACCAAGAAAAGAAGGTAGCATTTCGTACTCTTTTTCCCAAGAACCAAATAATTCAGCAATAGCTAACTCCCTCCCTCTCCAAATCTTGTTCTATGAAGGCTGAACCATTGGGTACGCTTGTCTAACTGAATTGCGACATGCTTTTATTGACATCTCCAGATCCTTATCTAGACCAGGTTTGATTATTTATGCAATCTTCCTAGCCGTCATCTGACGACTGTCTGCTGTACAAGCAATACTGAAACAATTGTGCTCGTCTGGGTTTGTTGCAATTATCCACTTTCCAGTCTCAGTGGTTTTTGCGTATAATCTCCATGGACACCCCTCCGCTTCACATATAACAACATAGCCAGTACGATTGCTAAGGGTTTGTTGTAATTGTAAGTTATGCTCCATGGCAAATCCACCCAACTTGGATTTAAGTTCGGCTTTAGACTCGAAAATCTGTCCCACCGAAAATAAACCGTCGATTCTGGGTGCATAACCAAAAAATGCTTCATCCTTGTATGGCATCGACACATTATCATTAAATGCCGAACAAGGATGCTGCAATCCCCGATTAACAAAGGGAATAGACGATTGCCACTCATTTATTATCTCTTGAACCCTAATCTCATCCTCAATTTCAGCCATATCATCTTCTCCAACAACTGGAATATCGAGATCAGGTTCTGAATCTGAGTCTGAGTCTGAGCCTGTATCATTATTTAGTTGGTCAAAAGAATTATGCAAATCATCTGATACTGGTATTCCGGGGGGGACAGGTGAATCAGACACCGGTTTGTCTCTACTACTTCCGGGTACACTACCCGGGTATGGGTCATAACTGTTCTGACTAACAACTGGTACTGACTCAATCACTAATTCAAGAAGTTTAAAATTCAGTACCGGAGTGGCGTGTCCAACCACCATATGCCATATCATTTCGTGCTCTATGTTAATTAACTGGTATTTTTCGACTAAGCCAGGAGGCGCCGTGTTCAAACGCATCCTGATTATAAGATCGAACTGGCTAGGAAGTAAACGAATACCAACATATACATGTCTTCTTAGCTCATCAAGACTGGTTGAGTCATAAATCAGTTGCGGTTGTGCAAGTCGGTGTGTCTAAAATTTCGCAATGATGGTACACATTTATTAAAACTTGAGACATTTCCTGAAAACAAAATTCACAATTAATCTAAATATTATTTTTAATTTTACATCTTAAAAAATAATAAGAATTAAAAAATAAACTTACTACAACCTTCAGACGAAAGCAGCAAATATAATGCAAAAGCCAATCTGTAGATAACAGAATACTCGTTTCATTAACCTACACATTATTTTTAATTTTATATCTTAAAAAACAATAAGAATTGAAAAATAAACTTACTACAACTCTCGGACGAAAGCAGAAAATATAATGCAAAGGCTACTTAATTTTATATCTTAAAAAGCAATAAGAATTAAAAAATAAACTTACTACAACTCTCGGACGAAAGCAGAAAATATAATGCAAAGGCTACTTAATTTTATATCTTAAAAAACAATAAGAATTGAAAAATAAACTTACTACAACTCTCGGACGAAAGCAGAAAATATAATGCAAAGGCCACTTAATTTTATATCTTAAAAAATAATAAGAATTGAAAAATAAACTTACTATAACTCTCGGACGAAAGCAAAAAATATAATGCAAAAGCTAGTCTGTAGATAACATAATACTCAAAATTTAGAATTTTTTGAAGAATTTCATTGGTTTGTAGTATGTAAATATTTAGTATCGATCTGAGGAAAGAAGAAGGAACGAAGTAAGGGAGAAGATTAAGACAGTGGAGATTAATTTTTATAAACACAAAAAAGGGAACGGGATCCCAACCCATTCTCAAGGGGGACGCCAGTAGCCGACTCAAGGGATCGACCTCCCAGGCCGTTCCCCAAGTAGCAACACGAAAGCTGCACGGATCCGGCGAAAAATTATCAGAACGGCTTCGGAAGCCGTTCTCGTAAAAAAAAAAAAAATAGGAAACGGCTTGGCAAGCCGTTCCTTATGCTTTTTATAAATCCGTCGGTAATCATATCGACAGCTTAACTTCAATTTTTTTATTTATGCTTTATAAAAAAATCTCTGAATCCCCTATGTTTTTTCTTTTGATCCAATCACTACTTAACCCAAACCATGAACACCACTTTTAATAAAAATGAATATATTTTCTCTCCATTTTATTTGCAAGGGACACCTCCATTTGCTCCATTTTTCCAATGCTTTCTGAATTCTGATTTATTTCAGTTCTATTATTTGTGATTTTTCTTGTTCATTTCCTATTTTTTTTAAGGTTTAAACATTTGTAATTTAAATAGCAATTTAACTGATGTCCGATGCATACCTATGTACCATAAGCAAATTTTAAATGGTCAATTGATCCATGTAAAAAATTGAAAAAAGAAGTGATTTGAGTATTAATTAGTAGATAGTATCTAGGTAGTGCTTAACTGTATTTAGAGGAAACTGTGTGTCCCAATTAATCTGATCGATGTATAATCCTATCTACCGAGCTAGGCAAGAAAGGTATCTTCCTTCTATTAATTAATGTGACCGGTACACATATTAATGAAAGCGGGAAGACCGGTACAAGTACAGATTTTAATTAAGCATAACAAATATTTTAATAAAAGAAACACTTAAATAAGAATAAGAATAAGAATAAAAATGTCATTTTCATTTAAAGTGAAATCACGATGATAATGATACATACAAACTCAGCACACTGCACACAACACAAATCCAGTAGAATAATATATAATAAAAGCTTACAATTCCTAGCTACATGCAATCGATAACAACATTACTAGCGATTCGATCGTTCCTTCAAACAAGATATATATAAAATAGATAAGGTTGCACACTATTAAGTTCCAATCACTTACGAACCACTTCCTCAGATGACCACATGGATGTCCCGGTAGAGTTGGACAAGTTTGTTGTTGAGCTCCCGCCAAATGTTCGTCCAGAAAGCAAAGGAAGAAAAATGGGCTTGCTTTGAGGAAGAACAGGCAACTCACAAACCTCAAACATTAGAGTGCTCCTTGCTAATCCGATGGTTGGCCATTCAGATGCGACCGGATGAGAACACCAGAGCCCTACAAACATTACACATTCAATTTCCTTTGCATTATACTCGCTTTTGAGCCTTTCATCAGCAGCAAGAAGGAGTTCATTCCTCCCGTAATGCTCCCAAACAAACCGTACCAAGTCTAGATCAACCGGTCTTCTTCCACATGCTATTTCAAGGACGATAACTCCAAAGCTGTAGATATCAGATTGTGTGTTTGGTTTGCTCCTTCCATCCTCGTTGAATAATTCCGGGGCCACATATCCCCAGGACCCACACGCATTTGTTGTGTTTGCACTGAGACCGTGATCCACAAGCCTGGCCAGGCCAAAGTCACTCAGTTTAGCATTCAAAGAGGAATCTAAGAGAACATTATCGGGCTTGATATCTCTGTGAACAACATTCATGTTGTGTTCATTCTCCACATGTAGATAGCACAGTGCATTGGCAAGGTTAATGACTATCTCATATCTTTTGGGCCACAACAACAAGCGCTGTCGGTCATAGAGTAGTGAATTAAGAGTTCCATTTGGCATGTACTTGTATACCAATAGGAGTTTCCCATTTTCTTCGCACCAACGGAAGAGCTCAACTAGACTCGGGTGCCTCAGTTTACTCAGAATTTCTACTTCGGTCTGGAACTCTTTTGACCCTTGGTTTGACCCTTGCTTAAGATGTTTCACAGCTACTTCATCACAACCTGTACTGTCTCTCAAGTACCCCTTAAACACAGGACCAAAACCTCCTTCGCCAAGTTTGTTCTTTGGGGCAAAATTTGAAGTAGCTATCACCAATTCCTTGTGCCTATACTTTGTTGATAAGTCTCGGTTGTCTCCTCTTTTCTTGAGAGACTTGGTTTGCCATACAAATAACCAATAACCAAAACCCCCAAGAAGCAATGTGACCCCAATAGCACACAACACAAGTACAGGCACTAGTGGAATAGATTTTGGTTTTGCCTTTAATGGTGTGGTTGTACTGGATTCAAAGGTTGTTGAAAATTCCCAAGAACGAATCTGATGGATCTCAGTTGCCGTACCAGTAGCTGCAGAAAAACCTACTGCCACGGTGTTTGGGAGTACCTGGGTCAAGTTTACTTTATAGGAGAGGATAGGCTTACTGGGTACTTCTGAATCTTGTTGATAGTTCAAAGACACGTTCAAGGTGTGGTCACCGGCACTGTAACTAACCCATGCTTTTACCCAGGTGCCACTCAATATGTTCTCATTGAGCTTGTAGACAACCACGGAATAGATACTGTTCACATCAATCCCAACGTGGGCAGTCTCAGGATCCCAAATATTACGATAGGTGTCAAACTCCACAGCTACCACTTGGTTTTTCGAACTGTCCAAGTTGTTGTCACTGGGGAAGAGACCGAGGTTGCCGCCACAAGTATCTTCTGATTTGGGAAGTGGATAAGGTGACAAGAAGAAGGCAAGGCCATCACCACTGGTGTCGCTAGGGCTTGTTGAGTTAATGAAGAAGGTGAAATGAGTGAAAAAGCTAGCAGGCATGCCGGTGAAATTATCCACGAGAGGAATGGGGTTGTTGTAGGTTGCCCAGCTACAGCTGCTGGTTATATTTGCTCCAGTTAACTCAAGGATACCACCGTTTATGGATGTTGTACCAGCTATATTCATATTCTCCCAACGAGAAGTAGAGTTATAGCTCAAATGGACGCCAGTAGTGCTTGCGCTTGCAAAAGATACATTGATTAATATGTAGAGTAGGCGCATCATATAGAAGAGGTCCATGGTGAATTGAGGGATTAGTTTAGCGCTGTGCTATGGAAAAATACTGGTGGATCGATCACAAGGAAGAGAGAGAGAGAGATAATAAGAAGAGGCAGATCGATCGAGTTTGAGTCAATTTGGAACACTCTGCGTTGCTACAAGAGAGAGAATAGAGAGTATATATAGACAGTTGAAAGAGAGAACTATGCAAAATATTAATTATTGCTTGAATATGACTTTGTTTAGATTGTTATGGAGAGCTTTATTTATGTTATATTTTATTGGGCTAAGTTTTCTTATTATTTTAGAAGTACTTGCGAAGTTTCTGTGTCTTATTATTTTTGTTGGCTTGATCCATCTAAGAATTTTATAACACTCGGTAAAAATATATAGCTAGGACAGAGATAAATGGCCGCTTTTTTTATTAATACCTCAAAAAAGTAATATTAAATATACCGTCAGCCTGAAAAAAAAAATTAAATGTGGTCCAACCGTCTATTTTGGGAGGGGTTTATTTCCAGCACCAGACCGCTCCACGACTAGACTATCCAGTCCCCCAATCTAACCGCCTCCCTCTCTGAACGGTTGGGTATGAATTTTTTTTTATATATATTGTTTTATATTTTTATTTTAAATTTATGTGTAATTTTGTTTTACATTTTTCTGTTAGATTATTTGTTTAATAATTTTTGTTTTATAATTTTTATTATTATTTTTTATTTGGTAAATTTTGTTTTATAAATGTGTTTTACAAATGTGTTTGACAAGTTTTTTATATAAATTTTTATAAATTCTATAATTTTGAATTTTGAATTTTATGATTTGTTATGCCAAGTGAATAGTCCAAACTTGACGCTGTTTTCTCCAACATTTATTCCGGAAAGACAAATCAATCACAGCTTGTTCGATCATTATTACATAAAAAAAGACTGAGAGAACGAAATAAAATAGTGGCTATTCTAGAATAGTAGCTATTCAGAATAACAATATGCATCCAAACAACATTTTTGCTATTCAGAATAGCTGCTATTCAGAATAGCTACTATTCTCTATTCCTTGTAAATGTTAAAATAGTTACTATTCAGAAGTGTGAAGAGATATTTCTTTTTTGGATTTCCGCCAACATAGTCCCGAAATGACAAATTTGACATCACTTCCGCTATTTCCACGTTGTGACAATTCATTTGAGATCCCACATGCCTATCTTTCTTATTAATTAATACCTTAGTAACACTATTATTTATTAGTTACAGCTATTCACTATTCTACATGTGCAATCCAAACAACATTTTTACTAATCAAAATAGCAATATTTTCACACTAATCCGAAAATCACTATTTTTTCTCTATTCTCATTTACTATTCTCAATATTCGCTATTCTAGCTATTCTAGCTCACATCCAAACGACAACATACCAAAAATAACAAAATGTTGTCAAATCAATGTAAAATCTAGGAATCAAAACATGAAATACAACAGTCAGATCTACAACATGAGATATAAAAAACTATGAGTCGTTTAATAATATTTTATTTTGTTTATATTTTGTTGTGTGAATTTCTCTGTCTTTATTTATTTTTAATCTATTCGAGCATATATAGTTCCATCTACTATATGCCAATGACTTCTACATGCCAATATGGGAGATCCGTTAGGTCCTTGTATGAGAATAATAGTGCGTAAGTGGTTAAACCTCGGCAAACGAGGCTTGACAGCGGTTCAAAGACTAGGGTTACAACCCGAGGGTCCCTTGGAAGGATAAGTTAGAAAGCATTTTAGGTTAGGTTTATTTAGCCGGATCAACAATAGAAATTACATAGGGATTTGGGATACTTCAACTATGGGTAGTATAAGGAAAGAATATAATTCCGTAGTTAAAATACTTTAGTCTTCGTAGCCCAAAAGCCAATCAAAAGATTGGAAAATCTAAATACAACACATAACAGAATACCATGGCGCCCTGCGGGTAGTGACAGTGCCGCATGCGGGTGGCCTGCGGGTAAGGTTTTAGGCCACATACGGTAGTGATAGTACCGCATGTGGGTTGGACCAGTGTCTGAACATATCATTATATTAGATTCATAGGTTGTCCTGATCCCTAGAGAATCCCTGTACTCTGCCGATCACCTGTAGTGCCACCGCATTAAACCTTGCTACGACTCTGGTCGTATTTTAATTTACCTTTTTAATTAATAACTTAGAAGATAACACACAAACAAACTGCCAATTAATAACAAATCTGACCTAGACTAAGTAAAATTGTTAGATCTTAATACACTATCCCTGTGAATCGATACTTGATAATACTACAAGATAGGATTGTATACTTGCAACCTGTGTCGAAAGTGGAATCAAGGTTAAAAGGTATAGTCTACTATACTGAAACTTCATGTACGTTGTATTACATATCATCAGGAAGTCACACGGCCCGAGCACAGAATTGGCTCACGATCACTAAAGGCTCAAGAATAACAAAGTGAGCAACAGAGGCTCAAAGGAAGAAAGTTAATCTCGCAGGATCACTCTAAGAGTTTGTGTATTGGTTAAATAAGCTTGAGATTGAATATGAATATTGAAGTTGGACTGCACAAGTAACAACGGCTTTATCTAGATTTGAGAATTTGAATATTGAAGTTAGGGGCGGCTAGAGTGATGATCCAAATCCTGATATTACTTCTATTTATAGAGAGCTAAATAACATGAAGTAATTTGGTCCTGTTGTTATAACGGTTCCTTAATCGTTACAACAGTTGGCCAACTTACGGCGGGTTTGGATGCCATTAACCCTAACGGTAGGTTAATCACGGTAACGGGTCCATAACGGTTGGCCTCTGGAAATTCAGATACGCCAACTGATTTAATCTGTTATCTCAACCGTTCTGATTGAATTAATCCATGATGCAACAGATAAATACTTATTTTATCTATTACAACGGTTCATGAACCGTTGCAACGGTAGGCCTCACTTAGGTCAGTCTCAACCTTATTTTACCAATTTTACAGGATAAATATCCTAATCTTGAGATGATGCTTCTGTTATCCAATGCCTATTGTGCTTCATGACTACATCCTTGATAAATATAGCAATTAGTCATTTCATCCTTGATGTGTATATCTTGCATCTTCTACGTTCATGATCCTGCACAATATTTCAATAAAAGAAAACTGTAAAATTCAATTTATATATGTTTTACAAATCTAGTCAAATAAACAAGCAGATTATGGTACAATTTAACACAAATTTCTAACAATTCCAATCAATTTATAAAATATAATTTCAATCACTCAAATCGAGTCAGAAAAATCAACAACCCACAGTCACAATTTCTTAAACTTAATTTCAATGACACAAATTTCTATCAATTCCAATCAAATTGTAAAATCTAATTTCAATCACACAAATTTCTAACAATTCCAATCAAGTTCTAAAACATAATTTCAATCACACAAATTTCTAGCAATTCCAATCAAATTCTAAAACCTAATTTCCATCACAGAAATTTATAACCTTTCCAATCAAGTTCTAAAACCCAATTTCAATCACTCGCAATTTCTTAAACCTAATTTCAATCACACAATTTTTTAACAATTCCAATCAATTTCTAAAACCTAATTTCAATCACTCAAATCTTAATCAATTTCTACAAACAATTTTCAATCACGCAATTTCGATGAGTTTTGTCGGCTTACCCGGAAATGAGCATGGGAGGCAGATGAGGGCGTGGGCCAGCAGCACAGAGGAGGGTTGTGGGGCAGTGGCGTAGGGGGTCGTGGGGGTGCCAAGTTGCGGGGCAGAGCGTAAAGGGGGTTCGGGGGTGGGTACGCGGTGGAGGGGATGGCGGGGCGACCGGAGGTGGCAAGGTTGGTCTAGCGGAGGTTGCAGAGGAGGCAGAGAAGGATTGGGCAGTTAGATTGAGAGGGGAAGGGGTCCGCGAATTATAAAAAAATAAAAAAATTCATACCCAACTGCCCGGGAAGGGGGGGGGGCGGTTAGGTTGGAGTGGATTGCCCAGTCATGGGCGGTCTTGTGCTGGTAAACTACCTCCCAACTAGGCGGTTGGGACATTTATAAATTTTTTGAGCCCGATGACATATTTTCTATTTTTATGGGTGGGGGGTATTAATAAAAAATTGGGATAAATGGAGATTACAAGAATCGGTGAATATTTGTGGAAGTAAAAGTGCAGCTTCGGTATCATTGCGGATACTCTCGTCGATAATAGCGATACTCTCAAAAATAATAATTTATGTGGATTTATATATCCTCACCAATAGTAATTTTTTGCCTTCACAAATATTCACCTATATGGTTATATATATTACCGTGGCGTGATACAAGTATTTAGTTTTTTTTTCTACCGTGCCGAAATGTTTCAAAAACGATGAAGGTAGGACATAATTATAATGTGGCCGGCAGTGCCAGGATAATCACCTGTATTTTTTTTGTTGACCGAATTTGAAATTGTTCATTAAAAAACTTAGATAAATGTCAAAAATTATGAAAATATTGTAAAATTAAGGGAAAAAAATAGTAGAATAGTTTTTTAGTTTAAAAAATATTTCAACTTTGTGGTTAATTAATTTACTAAAATTGCAGTTGTTAATAAATTGAAGTCCTTGAAAAATCACAAGACAACGTAAGAACTGGGTTTCAAGTTTTCATATATATCACATTAGATATTAGTTGGCTCGAATTTGTACATTTTGTTTATTGTTTCCTTTCGGCAATAGGTGGCAACTAGACACACGAAATTGATGATTAATGAGATATAAATATCTTCGATTCCATGACAATGACAAGATAATGAACTGGTTTCTAGATTTCAAATCACATAATTAGATATTAATAATTAGTCGGCTGAAACTTGTAAATTTTTGGATTGTTTCCTTTTTGAGCTATAGGTAACAACTAGACTCCTGAAATTGATGATTAATGAGATATAATTCCATGACAATGACAAGGGAGATGAGACGTTACTAGTTACTACCACGGTCGAATTAATTTTGTATAATTAGGAAAATAATGGGAATATATTAATTTCATAAGTCATGAGTCATGAGTCATGAGTCATTTTGTATAATTAGGAAAATTTTGTATAATTTTGTATATAATTAGGATTAGGAGCAAACGCAAAATTTTGCATGTCATGAGTCAGCTGGCCTGCTGTATATGAAAAGTCGGAGTACGACGCAAAAAGAGAAATTATTTTTTTTGCGTGTTAAGTGAAGTGGTACACATTTTTTTTCTTTCACATTGTGAGTAAGAAAAGACTGAGATGAGTAGTGTCATAAATTTTATTTTGTGTAGAATTGTTCCGTAGAAGTAGAACCATATTTTGCTCATCAAATGGCATTATATACAAGGAATTGGTGAATGGTGGAGCTTTTACGTATATGCAGATCCGATTAAAATTAATTGGATAAATAACCCTTATACTACTAGAATCCCCAATATTAGCAACAGCAAGATTTCGGTTGTAGCAACGGCGTGCCCTTGCTACAAGCCTGAAAAACACCATTAGCAAGCGCTGCGCTTGCAATAACTACCGTTGGTTAAAGCCTCCATGCAAATACTCAATTCAGACTTGTTGCAAGAGCTTATGCTTGTTGATACTTTTTCCTAAGCTTTTGCATGAGCCGCTCTTGCAAAAAATACGCTTGCAAATACTTTTAGAGTTGACACCCAACAAGAGTATTAGCAAGGATATCAAGCGTGGGTCCCATATGAGTATTAATAAGGTTAAGGAACGTGGGTCTCATCTAGTTATTTGCAAAGATAGCGAACGTGGACTCCACCTGATTATTTGCAAGAATAGTGAAAGTAGACCCCACCTAACTATTTGTAAGACTAATAAATGTGGGTCCTACCTGATTATTTGCAAAGATATCATTGATACTTTTTACATGGTCCAATTCTAAAATCCTCCCTCTACCAATCAAGTACCAACCCAATAATATGTTACATTTTCATTGAATTAGATTTACATAAACACATTGAAATATAGAAATAGCATTTAATAAGCAATCATAGTACAATTATCATACATTGTATTCAAATACCAAAAACTATTACAACAATAATACTAAAATGAACTTCTAAATAAACCCAAAATATATCCACCACCCATTAAAAGAAATTTACAAAATAGTTTACAATCAAGAAATTAGTTGCATAATTCTGAAATGTGCCATTAGCAACAATTATCGGAAGCAGCATTTAAGAATGTTCAAGATAGTCTTTCCAATCGTATACCTAATGAAATCAACAATCAAAATATTAAATAATGAGTATTTGAGAGAGCAATATTGAGGCAAAACAATGCTATAAACTTAATGCTCAGGTTAATATCTCAAAGCTTAATAATCTCAACAACCAATTGACCACCAATTATTGATAATATCTCAAAACTTAATGATCAGGTTTTAGATAAGGAATTGACAACCGATTACTGATAATCCTCCCATTAACAATAATAGATGTTTTGGTTATAATATATTTAATAGTAATTATATATCCCCTGTATTTCAATAAAATGAAGTATATATATTAAACATCTATATAGAATGAAATATTGCAATAGAACTAGCAAAGGGCAATTTGATATTATTTTTACCTTTATTCAAGCGAACAGACAAGTTTACGCAAATCCAAAGGCCCAGCTTTAAGCTCTATCTATTTATCAAATCAATGACCATTACTTTTAATGGCAATTAATCAATAACTCGGTAACAAAAAAATTAAGATTACTCTCGTAGCAATCTTCTCTGTAGCAATAGTCTATTTTCTTTCTCGCTCCTCAAATGCTCTGAATATTCTGAAATGTCAGAACAAACTTATGTGGGAATATTTATCTAAGAATTTCACCTTGCACAAAAAATGAAAAATTAAATCAAAGAGTATTTACCTTTCAACATCTTCTTTAGGTAGGTTGGTCAAAAAGAGACCTGAATCACCACGAAGTAACTGTAATTTTCACAAAAAACACAATCAAGTATAGTAAAACATAAATATTACAGTTTTCACTGTAGATCCACTTTCTAAATAAAATATTACAGACCGACCAAGTGCTACTTTCGTTACTTTATTTGATCTAAGAAAAAACCTTCAATTTAACATTAGAAATTGAACTTTTATTTCAAAAAAAGTAATAACTAATAACTAAATCTTCGTATCAATGCAAACAAAACAGTACACCATTAAACTATAGCCTTTCAAATAAATACAAATACAAATACAAAACAGATTTATGAGGTGTACCTGCAGCTGGATGTGAGCTGTTTTGATTTCTCATGCGGTTTTATATTGATCAAGCCCTTCTTTTATGGCATTTACCAATGACTCCTTGGCCACCCTTCCCTTCTTTTTTGTTTTCAAAAAAGTCACTGTATGTTTTAATAGGCAATTTGAAAATAAATAAAGTTAAAAGATCTTTAGATAAAAATCACAATAAGCAAATATTTTAGTTTTCAGGTTATATATTCTTAAAGTGTAATCAAAGCACCATGATTATTAAGTAAAATAAGAAACTAGTATCATTAAGAAAGTGAGCAAGATGAGAAATAAATCACCTCAGTCTTGAATCTTGTATCAGGTGCTGACTATAAATCTCGACTCAACTCAATTATAGACCCTAACTTAATGTCCTCTATGTATCCTCCAGGCTCTAGCCATTGAATACACATACACTTATGCTTGTTTGACTGATTTGGTGCTTCACCACTACTTAATTTCAGTTTATTTGTGATTTATTATAAGAAGCAAAAAATCACAAACATATAGCAAATCAATTGCATTATTCAAGAGTTAATTACGAGTGTGTCTAAAGGCCCAATCAACGTACAAAAACCATGTCTCGAATTGAATAAGGGACAACAACCGGAATTTAAACCCATACAACCAATGCTTAACAAAAAGAAATTGAGCCAAAAGAACCTTCACAGCATGCACAATCCCAAATTTGTTCAACTTTCAGTCCCAAACTACATGAATTTTAGTTTATAGACAAAAAATAGTAATACCAAAACGATGGCGCTGGAACCCTAGCTCCGAACCCTAGGTCGACGGACGACTTCCAATCGATGGAGCTACGCCTTGGTGCTGGAACCCAGCTCCGAACCCTAGGTCAGCGGACGACTTGGTGCTAGAACCCTAGCTTCGAAGCCCGTCCAGTGCTTGATTTCATTTTCAAGAGAAGTAGATTTTAGACTTTTGAGTAGACACAGAGAGAGAGAGGACAGGAGTGAGATATTTGGTAATTAGCGGGAAGTGAAAATTGAGGAGGGATTTCAATTTTTGGTAAAATTTTTAAGAGGGAAGTCCAAATTTAGGTCAGATTTCGATAGAGGCGCTCAAGAGAGAAATGGACTAAGGGAGACGGATTCAACTCCTCTCCGATATCGTAGAAGATGGGCCTCACTTTACGGTTTGAGATTAAATCTCATCGCTTTGGGATTCGGGCTAGCAAAGGAGGGAGGGCAGTATTATTGAGCTTTGAGATTAATGCAGATTAAAAGAAACGGTCCGGATACACTAAATGTAAGAGATTCCCTTGTGAAATATTGGAGAGGAAGTGAATTCAAGGGGGCCAGTAGAGAATGAGGGGCTGGAAAATTTTGGAAAAGTGGAGTGAAACTTTTTTATAAGGAATTTTTCATTTTTTTTACTTTTCATTGTATTATCATTTTCTTTTCTTACTTGTTGTTTTTCAAATACTTTAATTTAATAATTTCTGTTTGGAAGATATTTCTAAGTAATTATTTTATTCACTGCAAAATTTGTAAATTATTTTTTTCATTTACATATTGAAAATATTATATGAAAGATAAAAAAAAACCTTATTATAAATAAATTAAGTTGAGTTGCCTTTTTCATTGGAGGGAAATGAAATTAATACACTTTTTCATTTAAATGTTTTGGCTTGGGATTCAATTTATTAAAGAATAAAAATTTCTATGTACAATATAAATGTTGTAGCAGCTTTATTAATTCTATTTATTTATTTAGATTGAATTTCTATATGTAATAAGTAATTTATCGTTTTAATAATTTGGATCGGATTGAAATTAAATACATTACCACATTGAAGTTATGTATTACATGAATTATGTTATTAATAAAATTTAAGCAATTAATGAACCAATTCACCATTAATTGATTAAAAAATTGGAATTGAAAAACATATTAATGATAATTATGCGATAATGAATATTAGGACGTGTTTCTAATCTTAGTACAATATTTTGATAAGTGAAGTAGCATATTGTTACATGCATTTTGCCACAACAACTCATATCATACATGCATGTCATGCAACATGATCTCTAGTTGTGTGAGTTTGTGAAAGCACACACAAATATTACATCTGTTAGCCGATCCGAACCGTTCAAACTAAAGATCAATACATTTTTTTAATTGTAGCAAAGTTTGGTAAAAATTTATGTTAATTATCCTATCCATCAAGCTGACAGAATACCGTGTCATCGAATGGCTATAAACACTTCACATTATATCGAAACTTAGACATAACCAAACTCGAGAATTTTTGTGTTGTTTATGTTCATAGTTTTCTCTTGATCATTTTAAAACTGATTTGGACCCATTTCATTGTAGATCGACCATTGATTGATAACGTAAAAACAAACGGTTCGAAATTTTTGGCTCGATTTTAAGAGGCAAATAACTATGAAATTAAATAAAATTGGCATTTATAAGTATTATTTCACCGTACAAGATGTAAAAAAGTAGAAAATATTTATTTTGAATTTTTTCATATTATTTGTTATACATTTATTATTTGAATTGTAGATTTGCAAAATCATTGTCGTCCGATGAGAGATGAATGGTCTTGATTTGAAAGGAGGTGTCCATTTTGGAGGATGTGGGTGGGAATAACATGAAATCCAAACACACCCCTCTCTTTCAAAACCAAATCCAAACTCCTGCTGCGAATAGCATGAATCATATATGCTAATCTTATTTCTATATCTCGTCTGATAGTAAATTTTCCTTTTTCTTTTGGTCTTCATAAAGTTATTTCCAATATGTAAATAAAAAAATAATTTATGAATTTTACCGTGAATAAAAGAATTTACAAACTAATTTACCCATTTCATATAATTATTTGATTTAGAAGTATTAATATCAGTTTTTTTTTCTCCTTATATGCATGAGAATTGGATCTATGAAATACAAGGTTCACCTGTCAGACCAAACCACATAAATAGTCATGTTCGCACAAAAGTGTACTACAAAGTTTCAGTACAGCAAGCTGTACCTTTTAAACCTCGATTCTACTTCTGATTCGGACCGCAAGTGTACGGTCCTATCGTTGGTAATATCGGGTGTCGATCCACAGGACGGTTCAATAACTTAACTAGATTTTTACCTAATTTATCTTCAAACTAGAAGTGTTGAAAAGGTTTGAGTTGGTTGAAATTTTGGTTAAAAATATTATAAGGTTGCAAACAAACTAAACTGGAATTCAAAACTAATTTAAAACAAGCGTTTCCTGGGTTTCTGATTTCATCTGCAACTCTGCCTCTTGCCTGACACGACCCGTGTAGTTTCCTACACGACCCATGTCACACGGCCCGTGTAGTATCCTACACGGTCCGTGTCGACTCGAGTGAAACCTGCGGTTATGCGGTTTTCGCGTTGATTAATTATGTGTAGGATGAACTGACCATACCTGATGTTTCTAAACCTCAACTCTCGTTTGTTGGTTAAATAAACTCGATAATTGAAATACAATTCAATCCTCTTAGGGTTCTAACCTAAACTCTCGTTCATTGGTTTGAATGGTCTAAGTTACTTGTTTGCTTTACTAAAGGTATTCAACATCTCTCGATTGCTGAAAAGTTCACCTCTCGGCTACTAATTAGTCTTCCCTCTCGGTTCATCGACTTACCTCAAATACTTTGATCTGGTTGAAAGATGAAATTGGACGCAGTACCTTGTTAGACGTGGCCAAGCCTAATGGTAATAACCAAATGATAATCAAACAACGCAGATAAGCAATAAATATAATACACAAACAAGCAAACACGGAATATCAAACATAATCAAACAACTATCAGTAAACAGAGTATTCGACTACATCATGTTCCCAAGAAACTAAATAAATTACTCAAGCATGGTTTCTAAAACAGAATAACAAAAGTAAGATAAACAATTCATTGCAAAAACCGAAAATACAAAGAAGAATCGTCGGAATTCTCTCGATTTCCTCCTCTCTACTTCGTCTCCAAGTTGGTTGTTGTCGAACTCTCTTAGAAATTGGTCTCTGTATGAATTGATACCTTCCTGGCCCCAGGGGTCGTCCTTTTTATTCTCCATAACCGTCCATCTTTAATTAGGCAATAATCTGTAAATTTAGATTAACTGCCGGATTTGTCCGACACGGTCCGTGTGACATTCCGTACGGGACCGTGTGCCTGTGTCTTTTGTCCGGGTCGTGCAGCGCCTGTGTAGGGGGTCGAGTAGGGTATGACATGGTCCGTGTGGATTGTGACTCGGCCCGTGTAGGAAGTCCAGATTGTTGAATTTCGCCCTTTCTTCGCCCGTTTCCTACAATAAACAACAAAAGCGCAACAGTACCATATTCTACAGATAATCAATGTAATAAACATGATTTTACAGTTTTGGACACAGGTTTTGGTACAAGATTTGGTCGGAAATATAGCTAAAATAACGAGATATCAAGTCACATGGTCCTTGCCTCACACATTTATCTCCTATTCTCTCTTTCTCTCTCTCTTCCAAGTGGACCCACCCCATCTTTCCCTCGTTTGCTCCTTAGAGAACGATAGAACATTTTCATTTCCCTCCACATTATCCTTTAGAATCGCAGCAGATTTATTTTCCTTCTTACCACCCTCCCTCTGGGTGCGTATCCTCTGAGATATCTCAATTTTTGCGTGACCCGACGTGTCCAGTGCCTATTGGGGAGGAACGTAGGAGGCTGTATTATTCCGAGATTTTTATTAATCGAAATAAAATTAAATAAATATTGAAAAGGAGGATAGGATCTGGGTCTTTTTCAAAAGTAATAAGGACGTACTGATGATCGACGTCCCTGGGACAGAAATATATTCAACCTCCACATACTGTGCCCCCCTAATCCTGCCCTCGTTACCCCCTAATCCTGCCCTTGTTAACGAAAAAAAAAGCAGAGGGACGGTGTGGATTTTAACGTCCTTCAGGGACGGGTTGGAAATCAACGTCCAACAAGGACGTGTTGGTTATCTGCGTCCCTGAGGGACGGCTTGGACAAATGCGTCCCTGCTTGGATTGACTGAAAGTTGTATAAAAAGAAACTCCTTGGAAACTATATACCAACTTGCTAATATTTATTCGGAACCAACTAAAATCCTGAAACTATTGTTAGTTTCTATTTTTCTTGAAAGCATCTTGAGGTCCAAGACGTATCTTCAGTAAAAAAGAAAATCATAAAATCCTGAAACTAAGGTATGCTTTAATTTGTGGTAATAACAAGTAGGTTAAATATTTTTCTATTAATTCATTTGATAAATATTGTAATAATTATATATATCTTCTGAAAATTATCTACTTGTTGAGATTTGTTATATTTATAATTTGACATAATCTATATTCTCTAGATTAATCAATCTAATTTTTTGAAACATTAAATTATACGTGATTTATTAATTATTTTGTAGGCTATTGATTAAAGAAATTAATCATGTTAATATTGAGAATTCATTTTGGCGGTGAAATACAATACAGTAAAAGTGGAGTACGGTATAGTACTAGCTCTCAATTCGCATTGAGCGTAACTGGTGAACAATCTTGGTATGATGTGAAAGGTGACATTTATCGACAACTTGGATATTCCGAAAGTGAGTACAACTTGAAAGCACATGCACGGGTTAATGTTGGTACAACAATCGAACGTTATTATGAGAGCATAGAAATCGTGTGCGATCAGACTTGGAGAGGTATTTATAACCAAAGTATGCTTGCTCAGACTCAGTATTCTTTTGTTGATTTATATATTGAATTGATACCGGAGACACAACGAGAACCTCGACAGACCCAATATAGTGATAATTATGCGGGTCCCAGTCACTTCCAACCCCATCAAACACAAGAAACACTGAGGCGAGATCTTTATCTAGATCCTTATCCCAATGTGAACGATTTGTCACAAACTGTTCAGACAGAATACAATAATCAGTATAGTCCATGGACTGATCCGTCGGAGGTCGGTGGTTATTATCCTGAACGCAATAATGAGTACAATCCCTGGGTTGATCCACCGGAGGTACGCGATCCTTGTGATAATATTGATGATGTGCCGCAAAGTGATGACGAAGATGACGCTGACTCCTGTGAGAACGACGATGACTGAAATAATGAAGATGATTCCGAAGGGGATATCCCGCATAATACACCACCTGTCCAAACCGAATATTATCCCATATCCGACGGTGGTGTGAGACACCCCGTGGCAAAGTGATGACGAAGATGACGCTGACTCCTGTGAGAACGACGATGACTGAAATAATGAAGATGATTCCGAAGGGGATATCCCGCATAATACACCACCTGTCCAAACCGAATATTATCCCATATCCGACGGTGGTGTGAGGCACCCCGTGGCAAGCTTCAATGACATCTCTGCATTCCGAGAGGCAGATGTCGACTTCTTCGGTACGGCCCAACATGTTCATGATCCACTTGGTGTAGGTAAAGAGTACTCTTCAAAAGATGCTATAAAATTTGCAGTAGGTGATTACCACATCCGCAAGAATATTGAAATAACAACCACGCAGAGCAAATAGGACAACCTTGGTATTCAACTACAAAGACCAAAGGTGTGAGTGGCGTTTGTATGCCAAGTCTGGGTTATTTTCATCCAAGTGGGAAATTAGAACAGTTAGAGGACCACATACGTGCTTTGCCTCAGCTAATCATACTGATCATACACAAATGACTGCAGCTTTGGTCGCCAGGGTTATAAAAGAAGATATTAGGGAAGATGTTACCTTGAACATTAAAACCATTAAAGGGCTAGTCCGTAAAGCATACAATGGAATTATTCCCAAATATAACAAGTTGTGGCGTGGCTAAGAGCTGGCACTCGCTCAAATATTCGGCAGTTGGGAAGCCTTTTACAACCTTCTCACCCCAATTTTGGAAGCAATTAAAAGAACAAACCCCGGGACAAAATATGGTTGCGCACGTACCCACGGATGATCCAAGAGAAAGACTGTTTAAGGCAGCAGTGTGGGCTTACGGTCCGTGCATTCTTTGCAAAGGCCTCATCTCGAGCCGGTCATTAGTATTGATGCATGCTTCCTGTCCGGCGGTATCAAGGAAGATTGTTGATGGCGTGCGGTTACGATGCTTGAGAACCAGTTGCTTTCTATCGCTTATGCATTAGTTGAGGAAGAGAGTTTTTCCACATGGGGATGGTTCATGAGGTGGTTGCGTGCGAGGTAATCGGCAATAGGTTCATGTGCGTTGTTTCCGACCTAGGCACATGGGGATAAAAAAAGTATTCAAAGATCCATATGGTGGTTGGTACGAGGAAGGCAACCGGTGCGTTCACGATTGTGTTCACAGCACGTCGCCGAGAATTTGATGAAAAAGGTACACAAGAAAAAATTTGTGAACTATTTAAAGTACTTGTGAAAAAAAAAGAAGCCACGGAGATTTCGGGAGTTCTTTGAACTACTACGAAAGAGAAGTCCGAATGCAGTTCAATACTTAAAGAATGTCGGTAAATACAAACATGACGATCATAACGAGATACCAAGACCATGGAAGGTGTATCAACACTTGGATGGCGGATATCCTTGGGGAGTAATGACTACTAATGGTTCTGAATCATTGAACGCGGTATTCAAAGATCCCCGAAGACTGCCAGTTCGTGCGCTTGTGGATGCTACATTTTGGAAGTGTGCAAAGTGGTTTACGGAGAGGCGACAGAAAGCATTGGCTCGCATAGCCGATGAGCAGCCTTGGTCAGCGCGAGTTGAAAATTTACTAAGAAAAAGGATCACCAAATGCATGCCAATGCAGTCCACGCCACTCGGGCTGCACGGTGAACACGAGGTAAAGGTTCATGATGAGAGAGTCGTATACATGCAGCCAGACGGAAATGCAAGTTATAAAATAGAAACCTTCAGTTATAAGGTTGTCATAAGTAACGAAAATTCGGCACAATGTGTATGTCTTAAACCTCAGCTTACAGGTATTCCATGCGCTCATGTACTTGCCGTGTGTCGGGAACGGCATTATGATCACAACATATTCGTCAACCAGTTGTATTCCACTCAAAAACTAGCCGAAACTTGGAGTGGTGAATTCCACTTCCTTGGCAACCAATGTGAATGACCGCTCATTGATGGTCCAAAAATTATCCCAGACAAGAATAGAATCAGAAAGGGTAGGAGAAAGCACAACCGTATAGTCATGACGATAGACGAAATGCAAGGAAGAAGGGTGGGACACCAGGCCAGACGTTCCACATCCGACAGACGTGCAGCAGGTTATATATTTTTTCATTTTATTTGCAAATATTTCTATTTTATAATATATCTAGCACTACGCCGAATTATATGAATTTGCATTGTTTTGTTATTTATTTAGAGGCTTCTTCTAGTAGTAGAGCGAGACAACAAGCGAGACATTCTACGTCTAACATGCATGCAGCAGGTTTGTTGATGTTCTAAATTTTCATAAATTTTTTAATTGTTCTTATTATTTTTTATTTTTTAATTGTTTTTATTCTACGGCTAACATTCTACGATGTTATATTTTCTTTCCAGGACCTTCTTCTAGTTACAGTCGGAGACTATAATATCAGACTGATGTATTCCTATATGATATCAGACTGATGTATTCCTATATGCTTGTTTATTTCTATCAGACTTATGTTTTTTTATGTACTATGTTTATTTTTCTTTGGAAATTTAAGTTGGCCGAAACATAGATACGTAGACAAACACACAAATTCTTAGCAAAACAAATACATAAACACATAAACTAAATAACAAGTCCAAATCAAACAAGTCTGCATACGTAGTTCTGATCAGAAACACCTAAGTAAAAGTGAACTTGTCCGGTTGCCGACGGTCGCGTGCTGGGTATCTGCGTTCTCTTGCTTGTTCGTTGTCCGCTTTCTTACGCCTGACGTAGACATTGTTGTACGATGGGCCAAAAAAGTTCTCCACTGCTTGTGTACGTGGCGTCATGACCAAACTGGGTGCTACGTCGTCCTGTGTACCAGTAACAACTGGTGAAGGCAACCTGATATGCTCATCGATACCCTACAACAACCATTGTAATATTTAGTAAGCATAATCGACGATGCGAATTATCTTAAAAATTGAAGTTTTTAAATTCTCACCTGATAGACCTGACTAGGTCCTGTGTGACTCATGTATTGTGCCTCCTGGGCAGGTACCTCATGGAAAGTCTGACTCTCAAACGTTCCCATCGTCTGACTCTCAACCGCTGCCATCGTCGGTGTACGGAATGTATCGTTCCAATTGACAAAATCATTTGAACCCTGCAATGAATATTTTAGTATTGTAATCAATATAATAAGAACTTATTTGAAATTTCTTACAAATGTGAAAAATGTTACCTGAAAAAATTGACTAGTTCCTGCGTTGTCCAACGCTGACAGCAGCGATGGGTCGCTGCCAAGAAGTGCTGATAATGAAAGATGGGTTGGGTCCTGATAGAACTGACTAGGCCCCATCTCGCCCTGTGTGGCCGTGCCTTTCAGTATTATAATAAACGAACTCGACAATTATTTCATTTTTTTATAACAAGCTTAAATTCTCACCTGATAGACCTGACTAGGTCCCGTCTCGCCCTGTGTGGCCGTGCCTTGATTCTCCGCTCCCTACAATAAATATTTCACCATCTTGATAAATATTTTTTTATAACAAGTTAAAGTATTTTAATTTTATTATACTTACCAGATTAACCTGACTAGGTCCGGATGCGAATCCTCCGATACATTCATTTAACCTTTCATTTGTTTCAATCCATCTCGCATGATAGTTGGGATTTTCATCTTGAGGAAACTCAGGGATGGGATCTCGATCATCCGGAATGTCACCATCTGAGAGCTCATCAATGTTGTCCGGAAGATTAGCCGCCCTAAACATGCTCTGTAATTTAGCATCCATACCATTGTCTCTGAGAAGGCCACAGCTTGCTTTGAAGAAAAACTTTCCTATTTTTTTGTAAGTCCTCGTTTTGGCCAGTTGCATAGGCACCCCGACTATCTTGATCCCTCGTAATGCCTACAAAATAAAAAAAGATGTGATCACCTACATGAAATAATAATATTAATAGATAAGAAATTTTTAATTAAATAAAACTTACATCACGCGTGGATTTCGGGGCACTAGGGATGTACCCTACTTCTCCAATCTCATCTCTGTATTCTGGAATGAGGTTATCAAGACCCTCTATGCACCGTTTTCCCAGGAAGATATTGAACATGCAGTGATCCTGGAACCAACGTCGATATGGCAATATCTCAATGTCACTCCAATATCCGGTCGGAACAACCAAGTAGTCCGCTGGATTAGATGCCTGATCAACATAATTTTGGTGCACTGTATACCAACTTGGTCGTCCTGACATGGCACTGTGGATAATTTTATGTAATCGTCGCACCTCATCCTCCGCGAGAAAGAGTGGTGGTGGGATGGCCTGTGAAAATCCGAACTGTCTCATCACATGATCTGGATAATGATGCTCAATTATCCAGAAGTGTACAAGTGGCACACGGGCTAGCCATACGACGCTTTCTTCAAATACTCGCAACGGGAGCGCATTTGGGTCCTCAGCTAACATCCCTCTGTAAGGTTCCCAAATTACCATGTAATCCTCTAGCTTCTGTATTTCGTTGCGAAAATAACTAACACCACTCCGATTGTGACCTACATGGTAATCATGGAGATAACACCATTTTTCTCCGAATGCAGGACAACGTTGTGCATCCGGGTCACGCCACTTTGGAGTCCAATCATTCCAGGCACGAGGACAACCAATCGGTAAACGAGACCAACACCAATGCTGTAGAAGCACAATTGGCCCTGCCATAGTCTTTGATCCACGCTGTGCCGCAACACAAAGACATCTATAGAGATACGCCAAAACAGCCCCACCCCAGTTGTATTGATTCGGTGCATCAAGATCTTGTAAAAATTGTAAATACATTGCCGGCACCAAATCTCCCGAAAAATCAGTAAAAAACATAGTCCCGAACAAGTCAAGTACATAAGCCCTGGTGTACTGGCGTACTTGCTCATCTGTAGGCTCACCCGGCTGTGTGTTTGGCATCACAGCAAACCGATCACGCAATGACTTCAAATTTATGGCATACTCAGAAGTAATGTAAACCTCTTGAAGATCGTTAGGCCCAGATCTCTGTTTTTTTTTAAAAACCGCACTTGCGGTCCCAGCTCCAAGAAGTTCATCTACTAAGTTACGTCAATTACCGTCAGAAGGGCCCGTTACCGGTGACCCCATGATCGGCAATGCCCAGAGACAAGATACATCCTGAAGAGTAATCGTCATCTCTCCCACGGAAAGATGAAAGCTGTGAGTCTCTGGTCTCCATCGCTCCACGAGACTAGCGAGAAGTGAAGGGTCGATATTGATGTTATCCATTCGAGACACCTGATACAAGCCGTGTCTTACCAAGAATGGTTCGCAAAGCTCGTGGTACGCAATCCCTTTCCAGATGTGTCGAACTTGCACCCCTTTATCTCTGTAATCCTGTTAATGTTATACAAATTGATTAAAATAAAATACTCTAATGTAAACACTTATATCATTTTATAAAAATAAATAGTATATGATTGATTCCGTAACTTACATCATCATTTATTCGTGAGACCTTATGTTGGTCGTACGGCATCCATAATAAATCGCTAAAATTGTTTGCTGACAATGATGGATCAAAAAAATTCTCATTATTCGTAGCTGCAGCATCTGTAGGGCCACACGGACCACGACTGCTTGACATTCTGCATGAATAACATTTTGAAATAATTATATATAACTCTATGATTACTAACAATCTGAATTTACGGAACACTCACATGATTAAATAAATTACTAAATGAAATAATTATTAATTCTTAAAAATTAATAAAATTAACTAACAAGGTTTATTTTATATGAATAAATAAATGATCAATTCTTGTAAACTAATAAAATAAAACCTAATCAATTCAAATTCATAATAGATCCTAAATTAATAAATTGCTTAACTAAATTAGTTACGTTACGAATAATTTCAAAAAATTTAACTAAGAATGTTGATCTAACAATAATCTGAATAATGCTATGATTACTCGATACCCTACAAAATTGATCATACCATATCAAATAACCATAAAAATAATCCATTATTAAACCCTTAACCCTAATTTATCAATTTTCTAAAGCACAACTAGCAAAATAATAAATTTAGACTAATTTCAAATTAACTAACAAATTTACTACTTAGATTACATAACAAATTAAATCTAGAATTATTATTACTTTACTGATTTTAATATTAATTTATTTTTGTTTTTTAATAATTAGTATAAAAATCAATAAATTAATATTAAAATCAGTAAATTAATACTAATTTATTTCAATTTTTTAGCATAATTTATTTCTGTTTTTGAAAAAAAAAATTAAGTACCTTAAGCCGACAGAGTGCTCCTGGAGCAGAGTTGAGACGCAGTGCGGAGAATGTGGGTGACGGACGGAGTAATTCTCGCTGTCCAAGAGCACAGCGTGCACGCGTGGGGTCGATCTGCCCGTTTGGTGAGGCACAACGGGACACAGCGAGATTGCGTGGGATGGATGTCGCACAGCGGGACACAGCGCGAGTGGGGTGGATGTCACGATGGAGGGGAGGGTCATAAATTCCAGGGACGTTGATGTCCAATACGTCCGTGAGGGACGTTGGTTTCCAATCTGTCTGTGAGAGACGGTAGTATCCAATCCGTCCGTGAGGGACGGTAGTATCTAATCCGTCCGTGATCCATTAATTTTTTTTTTAATGCGTGCAAGTATATAAAATGCGTGCAAATATATAAAATAATATATTGCCTTCTATGAGAAGAAGACAATCTAGTAACCTAATATTCTAATAATATATATAATATTACTTGATTACTCTACTCCTACAAAAGCAGTAAATTATTTTATTTAACGGGGATTATGCAATTCTACCTATAGTGCAGAAAAGATAAACATGCTCTACAGTTTTAATGCATTTACTTAAAGTAAAGTACGAATGACAGGTCAGGTGCAACGACTTGTTAAGAGTACACCCACGAAAGAAAATAATTCACATATCCCACACCTGTAGGGCTGAAGACGCGGCGACTAACCCTCGGGAAAGGCAGTGGAATCCTCGTAGGCCCAGATCGGAGCGTCGGTCGGATCGGACCAAGGGTTAGGCTCATACGAAATCTGTGGATCTGAAATTACATAATTTAAACTAAGTAAGAATCTACGTTAGATTATACTAACCCTCGTCCCTAATTAATGTGTTATTGTTAAATCCTGGATTATTTCAATTTGTAAAAATTTCCGATTCGGTTAGTTGGGCTGAACCGATTTAGTCAGATACTGGTTATTCATTTTGATCTAATTTAATCTAATTTGATTTAAAAATATATAGTATTTATAATATTTTAATTTGAAGATAAATTGTTTTACATAATTTATTTTATTGAAAGATTCGTAGAATAACTACGTCATTCGCTATGGTATTCAATATGAACCTCTTTCAAACTGCTTTAATTGTAGATTATGTTTATCAGTTAAAATAAATCATGATAAAAAAAGATCCGACTAATCCGATTTGAATTTGAAATTTATTGCAACAATACTTAAGTTTATTAAGTAATTATTCGATAAAATATGCGTTATTAATTACCTATCTATTCTAATATGTATAAAAACTAGAATTACATTTTATTAATTAATTATGCTAATTTCTATGACAATTACGTTTACTATAATAATTATATTATTAAGACATGTCATTTAATTAATTATCAAAACAAAAATTTATTTTTAATACGTATAATATAAACGTACGTAGGTCATCCACTATCTTAACTAGTGCGATAATTAAGCCTATTTCAATGTATAAAAATAGAAGTATGATTAGAAATTTTAATTACTTTGACTAGGAATAATTGAAATTATTTTCAACTACGTATTATAAAATAAAAGTAAGTTATTAATTAATTATACTAATTAATTAACAACTTATAATTTAGATTTTAAAATAACTTCCTAAGTTTTATTCTAATTAGTGATCAATTATTTAAACTAAAATTTTAAGTGAAAAATTTGTAACTAAATTAACTTAATGTTTTCTTAATTTTATATTTTAGTTTAAATCAAAATTTATTACTTTAAAGTTACTATAATAATCATCCAATGATTTTACGTTATTAATTAATTGTCCTAATTAATTAGCAATTGATTAAGTTTAATTTGTATTTACGATTAATAGTTATTATCTAAATAAATTTAGGAGGTGGGTTGCTTTAAATAATTTATTTCGTCGCAATGTCATATGATAGTTATGTCATCCCCTACGATATCTTATTACAAAAATAAAAGTAGTTCGTTTGTCCAAAATAGGATTGTTTTTGTTAATCAAAGTACATCGGGAGCTTCCATTTACAAATCTTTGAATTCAAAGTACTAAATATTATTTAACGTTCTTATTCAAGGAAAATGTACATTGTTGCACTATATATATTGTTAATACGTTATATAAAATAAAAATACGTCTCATTAATTAATTTAACTGCATACTAATATTTTTTATTTTTATTTTAAAACAAGTAATCAAATTATTCTATTTAACTACGAGTCGGGTGGAAATTTTTAATTGTTTCTAACTAAGTCGCGCAATTCGATATTTTATAACTATTCTAATTCTACTGTTATTTCGTCGTGTCGACTAAGTATAAAATAATACTTTTCGTTGCTAATTAATTGTCTTTATTAATTCGCAACGAAATTTCAACAACAACAACAAAAAAATATTTTAAAAAAGTTTTAAATTTAAAACTTGTTATAAAATTCTAATTTATTTAATGTGTTGGGTGTTTTATTCAAGGTTTGTTTCGGGATCATATAGCATCCAATATTGGACAAACATATGCTCAATTCATGTTATGAGCTATCTATCGAGACAACAATGTCTTGAACTTTTCTAATCATTTTCCAAGCTAATTTAGGTTTACATAAACATCCGATTTTTATTCGATTCCTTGTAAAGCCTAAATTTTACCAGCCGCGTTTTTATCCGACGATTACGTTTTTTTGGAAAATTTCCAAATTCCATAATTTTCTTTCTTTTCCTTTTGTTATCCATTTTTATTTCAACTCTCTCAACCCAATAGCAAAGAGGCCGAAGCCTCATTTATTTCCAATATTTTTATTCATTTTAGTCCCTCAAGAATTTAATTTGACTGGAATTTTACAAAATCAGCCCCAACTTATAATTATTTCCAATATGGTCCATGTCTGATCAAGGTCTGGTAATAAATCACAGAACTATACACAACTGGTACCAGTGGTGTCACTGGGCTGGTACCACGGTACCAGCATGCACCCAAAATTCACAAATCACACAACATCACAACACAGAGGCACAAGCACAGATCAAAACCAAGCACACAAGGGCGCAACCCAACCTCACCAGCACCAGCAACAAAAAAGAGAAACCAAGCCCACACAACACAATCAGCACACAACCATCACAGAAACAAAAGAGGAAAAAAAAGGGGGGTCCGATCAATTACTCGATAGAGAGGAGCGATCACAAGAGGGGTAATCAAAAGCGGCCGGTACCAAGCAAGGGGCTCGCCTCATGGCCGTCAAGGAAAAATCAGCCAACACCACCACAAAATGGCACCGCCAAGCACCAGGCTCAGCACAGGAAGGCACCAAGGAACAACCCCAAACCCTAGAGTTTTGAGGTTCGCAAGTCACAGAGGAAAAACAGAAAAGAGAGTGCGAGATAGAGAGTTTGCTCAGCACATGAGCGAAAGAAATGAAAAGTCGACCTCTCAAAG
Organism: Carex cristatella; assembly: GCA_024447775.1. NCBI lineage: Eukaryota > Viridiplantae > Streptophyta > Magnoliopsida > Poales > Cyperaceae > Carex > Carex cristatella. The sequence goes on along the minus strand of JAJHPF010000028.1, from coordinate 1,408,230 downwards.
AAGGCACAAGGCCCCTATATGGCCTAACGAGAGCAGGTAACCGACGGGACAGCGAGCAAGGTCGCAGGAGCAGGTGGAAGAGGGCAACGGGGTCGTCGCAAGTACGAGCCTCTCCTGACAAGAGATGGGATAGCGGCGAAAAATGCGACCAACAGCGAGAAAAAATTATTTAATCTTTAATAGTCAAATTGAAATTAAAACCTTTAGTACAAATTTTCTAAATTCCTAAAGTCACAAACTTGGAACTTACGAAATATCTAATTGAATGTTTTAATTAAATTTTAAAATTTGTACGTTTTATTTTAGTCTAAATAACATTTTCATATCATCTAATTGCTTATCTAATTAATTACATTATAATTTTCCTTAATTATAATTGAAACTTTTAATTATTTATATAATTCTCAATCATTAGCCAATTTAATAAGTTCCGAAAATTTAGGTTATAACAATTATAATAAAAAAAAAAGCACAAAAACAAAAGAGATTGCTGGCTGCAAACAAAGACCAAGGAGTTTATGTGAGATCTTGTTCTATTTTCAAGAAATTGTGATGTGCGTACGCTAAACTACTACTTGTGTCATTGTTGAAGTTCAACTTAACTAAAATAATAATTAAGTGAAATGTAAGATGAAAAAGTATAGAGATTTCAATCTTCACATAATTATTGTCACGTTGAAGAGTCCTTCTACAATCATCCTCAAATTTTCTCTATTAACTACAACAGTAAATAGGTAAAGAAATAAGAAAGATAATTAGTAAACAAACCTAATATTCACTCCTAGCAATAGAAAATTAACAACAAATTATAATGTTAAGTGAGATGAATTTCTATACACTTTCTCTTCTAGAAACATAAAACTATGTTGGTTAGTATTCTGCCACATTAGGACACAGAGCTATTGCCTGGAAATAAAACACCCAAAACTTCCAACATTAAGAAATTGGATCCACAAAGTACCTTGATTAAATTAGAAAAAAAAAACTGAATATTTAGCTATCGCATAGAATGACAAATACGTACAAATTTGCAAATAAAAAAATCTCCTAAAATGCAATTATAAGAAATCTAACCAACTGGAAGGTTACGATGACCCAATTCCAAATGTTGCTTACAACACAAACAAAGTAACACAAGTAACAACTAAATTGATTTTACCTAGTATAAACAAAACCTTAAATCGGGTGAAATTTGAAAGAAAGAAAAACGAAGAAGAATACCTTTGAACACACAAAAAACAGCACACCCAATTGATAATCGCGATTCCTTCCGAGATGTCGCAGAAAAATCTTAACCCAAAATCAGTTCAGAAAAGGAAAAATAGAAAAAAAAAAATTGATGTCGTAGAGAAAGAGAGAGATGGAGACCGAGAGATGTTTAGGGTTTTTGTTCTCTAGGCGTTGTTTATGATTTTTCTTCTTTGAGCAGTCCTGGAGAAAGAGAGAAAAATGGAAGTGGTAGCGATTGTAGAGAGAAGGAAAAAAGAGCTGGAGAGGAGAAAATAGTTGGAGAAAAGACTTTTCAAAAAACACGTCGTTGCGTCAGGATGGAGAAAAGGGCTAGAGAGAGATGCGCAACGCGTGTTCTGATCATCTTAAATGAAATAATTTCCATATGGTTTTTCCATGACGATTTTTCTCCAAAGCTTTTCATGGGGTGCTTCTCTCTTGAAAGGCTGATCGAAACTATGTTTTTGTGACTTGTATTTCTAAGCATTTCTTCTGAAGTCTTAAAGGAGTTGACTTTGCACAAATGCCATCTATATATGATCAAAAGCAAATTTCTTGTCCTAACCTTGTATCTTTGTTCATGATATTTTTTCTCCGAAGGGGTGGCATTTCATTGAAGAAAATGTCATCTCTTGTAAATGTTGTCATCAAATTATATCGGCATTTTGCTAATGATGTGCCCAGTCTAAACCTTGTTGGCGGTCTTTCAAATGCTGCAAAATTAGAGCTTTCTTTGGACATTCCTGTGTTGAAGATATATTTTTCTCAGTCCTATATAATCAAAACTACAAAACTTTTCTGTTATTTTTTGGGTTCACAATAATGTTCATCAACAGAACTGTATTTTTTCTTTTTTGCATAACATAAGCACCTTCCTTGTTGCCGGCATTCCTTTTTTTTGTGAGATGATTCTCTTAATATAAAAAATAGTAATTGCATTTATACTTCTCTTAATATAATATTGATTCTCCTATCTAATTCTTCTGTTAAATCTGGCACGCGATGTGAGATGAGCTTTCATTTTGTGAGAAATATATACAAATTGAACTAGTGAAGTCTTTTTGTATTCCCACTTTTTTTCTAGATATGCGCGCAATTAACGCGCGATGACATGATTCCTCAATTAGTTACCACTATGGTAGGGTCCAGCTGCCATCTAGGGTGTACTGTCCTCCTTCTCTTGATAATCTTTGTGTGGTTGAGGAATTGCGTGTTGAGTGGTCGGGTTATGAAGTGTTGGGTTGGCCAGGATTGCAGTGGCTTTAGGTGTAGCTCCTTCAGTTGAGGGTTGAATGCTCCTTCCCTCCCCTTCAATGTGTTGTCGCGTCTTGTGGAGCAAGGTCTTTGCGTATGACAGACCGTCATAGTATTGTGGCTAGTTGCCGCGTTGGTCCACCGTTATGGCTGCTATTGCCCTGAGGATGTCTTTTCGCCTCTCCTGTCATGACACAAAGCGGTCCTGATATGATCTTGCATGTTAAGTTCACGTAGCAGTTAATTAGTAAAAAAGAGAAAATAAAAGATAAACTCACAAGCATCACAAACAAACAAACTTTTCTATTAAAACTTCACTGTCCAACAGGAGTTTCCATACATACTTAAAGGAAAAAAATGAAATTAAAACTACGAAATGCAAACACACTAAATACTATTTTTTAGTAAACCAACGGAAGTTTTAACTTTATCAAAACCTATGCAGTCAAATTATTTATTTGATTCTTTGAAGACCGCCATGCATTATTAGATAGTCATCCATTCAGTCAAACCATTTAATTGTTTCTTAGAAGACCATCCATGCCATTAAATTTCAAATCGAACAAATAAATTCTTGATTGGTTTCGATCTACTGTGGCCTTCGCGTGTGTCCGAATCAGAATCGGACACGTCTTCGAGACGCACCGCGTCATGTCGCTCCTTGAGAGAGCTCTTCCAAGCGTCCATCTTTTTCTTTCTTATTCAATAGTCGACATGATTCCTCAATTAGTTACCACTATGGTTCCTATACCAATCATTCTTTTCTAAGTTTATCTTTATCTAATTTGAGACATTTTTTTCTAATTGTCTAAAAGATTAGCACTATACTTATTATAAGGAAGTAGTTTGAGGGTTTAAGCACCAAAATAATCGTCCATTTAAAGAAGAGAATCATTCACAGGGGTCAAGTACAAGTACAGTAGAGTTTATCCATCACAAATATTTATTTCAACCAACATAATTACTTGAGGATCGCAAAATTATGGTAGAATTTGCAAAATTACATCCAGGTTATACTAAGTGTACCCAGATGTGCTATCTCCAACATCACACACACACACACACACACACAGAGGTTGGCTAATATACCAACATTGGTATAGAACAGTTCGTTATACCAAGTAAATTTTGTGATTGTGAAGTCCAAATAGCCGATCCGAATTGCTCAACATGTTCTCCATATTGAAATGTGCTTGGAGACCAAATTTTACATTTTTTTGAATTTTTTTACTATTTATTAAGCCACTTTGAAAATCGCTGATCCGATGGTCTAGAAATTTTTATTGTTTTTTACTGTTCACAATGGATCAGCGATTTTCAAAGTGGCTTAATAAATAGTAAAAAAATTTCAAAAAATGTAAAATTTGGTCTCCAAGCACATTTTAATATGAAGAAAATGTTGAGCGTTCGGATCGGCTATTTGGACTTCAAAATCACAAAATGCACTTGGTATAACGAACTACTCTATACCAACGTTGGTATATTTGCCAACCTCTATATATATAAAAAAAATCTCACTTAATTATTATTATTTATACACATACATGTATAATTGCAGGAGGTTTATAAATTAAACTTATTAATTGCAGGGCTGTGGTCCTCGTGGAGTGTAAGGCCGGAATTTTTATTCATAGGAAAGAAAAAAAATAAAAAATGATCGAGATCGAAGGCACCATTTCAGTATGGCGTCCCGCAGAGACGTCAATCCAGACAAAAACCCACAGTCAGAAAATAAAATAAAAAAAGATTGAAAAACTGGGACGCCATACCGAAGCAATTAAACAACTATATATAAAAATAAAAAATCAAAGTCGGACCATATCAACAACAAAAATTGGAATGGCGTCCCAGTTTAGATTTTTTTTTTAAAAACTAAGTACATCTGTTGCTATTTTTTATTTAATGTATTTTCTATTTATTTAATTAAAAATTCTACAACTAATTAAGAAGTACTAAATGATGTGGAAAATATTTTCAGTCGTTGGTTTCTTTTAACGAAAACATTACATCTATAAATTAATACCTAATTATATTACTTTAGTCATCTTTAACAAAGTAGCTTTTAACCCATATATTCATTGAAAATGCATGAGATCAGGCAGTACATGTTTTCAACATTTAAACTTAAGTAACAACATATATATTACACTCATAAGCGCTTAGTTTTTTTTTTTTTTTTTTTTTACACACTCCCTAGCTACAATGAAAGTTTTAGTGTAATCATGTCCCCACATTTGACTTATGTATAGTCTTCAGACATCATGAGTATTGTAGTTATACAAGTATTAATTAAATGAAAACACTAAATGGAAATAATAAATTAACTAAGTGTTTCATAACAATTAATAATATTTTTTAATTTACAATAAGTATTTTAGTGTTACAAATACAGTCAGTCACATTTTTTAAGACAATATATTAATAACGACTCGGCTTGTTACACCAACTTGTCTTGATATGAATCGTTGACTTGCTTTGACCTTTGATCGTAACTACTAAACATGCATATATATATCTCAAACAGAGAAATTAATATTCAATATTTATATATTTTGCAAATTAGTCAAACAACACAGAAGATTGCTTACAAGTTACAACAACAAATGATGATAACGATGAAGATTATAATAATAATAATAATAATTATTATTATTATTATTACTATTATTATTATTTTTATTATTATTATTATTATTATTATTATTATTATTATTTCGAAAAAAGAAAAATTTGAAAGAAATGAAGCCGGGAAACACTTAACAGGGTGTGAAGATAGGTGGTTCATTGTTTTGTAATACAATTTTGGTGAGGTTTTTGCAATTTTCCATGCATGACTTGGAGCAGAACTTTTCTCGAATGCGAGAATCCACTAACGATTTATGTGACATGATACCGATAGTGTTACTCTCAAGACCGCAAGTGCGCACACAAGCATCTGTTTCGATATGGTTTGAGATAAAGAAGATTGGAGGTATTTGCACATCAGATGTCTTGCACTGGTACGTTAGGCCTCCTCTTTGCTGCATGCTCTCTATAACACACCTCTTATTTGTCGATGACACGGCAAATGCGCACTGGTTTATAGGCAGGTTCTCACATATAACCTCAGCTGCAGTATTATTCAGAATCAATATCAAGATGGTAAATTAAGAAACAAAGAATTAGATACAAACCTAGAGCTGAAGGAATTAGTGCAACAACGGGCAATAAAACAAGAGCCAAAGCCATAATTTGGTTTGAGAAAGCCATTGATGGAACTCTTTCCTTTCTTTGTTTATCTTCGTTGAATTGATCCAACAATGATTGCTACAATTGCTAGAGGAGAGGTGATTTGAGGTTCGTTTAAATAAAGCAGAGAGGGTTTCACGCGGTATGATCTCCATACGACTCCAACCAATAGTTAAATTTATCTATTTTTTTTTACTGTTACTACCTTAAATCACGCTACACCACCTTAGAGCATCTTCATTATAGCTGTCAAATTCAAATTAAAAATTAATTCTGAGTTAATTCCAAAACCACAACAATATTCCTTAAATAGTATTAATTATAAAATGAAGAAGAAACTTTTTTCTTTCTCTGGAAACATGAACAAGAAACTAGCTAGGGAAGAGAGAAAAGAGGAAATTTTACCCAATAATATTGGTCCTTTTTGCCAGCGCGTCATTTATTAATTAATGAAAGACTTTCAATTAATTATAAACAAAACTGGCAGCAATTGTCAAGATTCAGAAAAAAAAAAAGACTTTCAATTTATAAAATTAAAGACAAAAATAACATGCTTTAGATTAGTTTATAAAATTGATCATAACTGTAATCAGAAGAAAAATATATTGATAAGGACGACACCTACCTGTGCAACTAACAATTTGTTTAGTTCACACATGCATGAGGGGAAAAAAGAGTAGGAGGCAACAAAAATGAACGAAATATACAAATTAAGGTTGGAAATACCGAAAATAACATAAGCTATATGCTTGGAAATACCGGAAATTCTAGTAGTGTTAAGTAGTATTTTTTGTTATTTATTTACCGCGAACGTATTTTTCGGTGATTTTGGACAGTCACGTTTGGACACGGTACGTGAATAGTCATGGTGTGACTCGCGTTCTGTGATCATTCGCGTGCCGTGACCACCTCGGCATTTTAGTCACGGAATGACACGAGATCAAAGTCACGGTGTGTTAGTCACTGCACGACACATTTTTCTCACTCTACGCACGTTCCCAGAAGCTAAAAGATCATGATGATCCCCTACGTATGTTTTTCCCACTCTACATACATTCATTTGACATATATTTTAGTCAGGGTATCTCCTGCCTTAAAAAAGATTATACGAAACATGCATACTTATTTCCTTAACAATACACTTATCCATCTTAATTTAATTTCTAGTATTGTGCCCGTGCGTTACAACAGAAAAGATTTAATATTAAGATTGAACAGAGATGCAAATAATAAATAACAATAAAAGAAACAATAACAAATGACTGCTTTAGTCAAATAACATTCTTTGCAATGCAAATGGAAAAATTCTCCTCAATCTTTGCGTTAAAATTAAATTAAATTAAATTAAATGTGGAAATATAGTAGGGAATAAATCAATAATTTGTATTTCTTATTCTCTTTAAAAAATAAAGAAGAGTTAAGCAATTCCGAAATGAGATATGTTACCTGTCAAAATCGAAAATTAATCTGCTTTATATGTCAACCCGCTCATTATCAACTCACTCATTATCAACTCTCTCATTAACAAATCGCTCATTATCACTGATTAACTTAATGAGCTGAGCATGAGCATACCCCAACCCGCTCATGCTCATTAATCAACCTTAGGTGGCTTTACCAAGCACCAATAACAATCAATTAAAAAAAAGTATGACACCGCTCAGATTGCACCGTTCTTATACTCATGAAGCATATAGGCCTTATCGTTTAGTGACATGTCATATGGGACACTTCAACAGGCCTAGAGAATATCCAGGTGCTTAGAGAAAAGAGAATTTAATCCAGCAGTGACTATTTTTTGGTCCAAACCCGCCACTGAGTACTGACAGATCAACAACTGTTTGACACGCTTCAGTATTTTAGTCATTTATGGCTCATACAAACTCGGATTAAGGTGATTCAAAGTTCAGTGGAAAGCTTACAAACTTTTCAATAAATTTGATGTTTTGATATTTCCAAAATAATAACGCATCATGGTCAAAATGGCGTGTTAAGATAAGTGGTCAGTTTTGGACTGTGTTATTAATTAATTAGGTGTGAGTTTTGAATATGTTTTAAATATGGTCAAAGAATATTTGTTTTCAGATGTATCTAGCTATGTTTTGGGATTTCTAGGAGAGTCTTTTTTGAGTTTCTAGGAAGATAATTAAGAGTATTTTGGGAGGATCAAAAGTAGTTAAATTTGTATTAATGTTTAAGTGATTTTTGAGGATCATTGTAAGGCTATAAGAGAAGCCATGCTTATTTTGTAAAACAACTTATCAAAAATTACGAATTTTATTATGTCTGAGTTGAGTTTTATCTCCTCTTATCCTCTTTTGGGTTGAGATTTGCTCCTCTTGAGTGATGTTTAGTTGAACTAGCTAGTGTCCTTGTTAATCACTGTGGCCGGGCCGTGTCAAAGTATGTGGTTAGATATATGACTAAATAAAAATTTAATTAAATATGAAAATATATTTACAATAATGTACATCTATCCCTTTACATTCGAAACATTATATTGAAATAAACACTTTTGAAAAAAGGAAATGTAATTTTAGTTGATCTGAATCGTCCAATATGGTCTCATATGAACATATGAAAATGTACATGCAAATCAAATTTTACTTAATCTAAAGATTCTAGACTATTAAAAAATCGTGATTTTCTATATAGCTAAAAATCACAAAAAAATTCTAAACATATATGTAAAAGTAGTGACTTTCATTCAATCTTTGATTTTCAAAAAGAAGAATGAACATATAAGGAAATAATTGTTGACACAAATAAAGATACTACTTTTACATAAAAAAATATTAATTAAGGGTAGAGTGGTTTTTTTTTTACGGTATTGATATGCATTCAATCTTTAATTTTCTAAAAGAAGAATGAGCATATAAAAAATACTTGTTGGCACTAATAAAGATACTTCTTTTACATAAAAATTGTTAATGAAGGTAAACTTGTCCACATAATTTAAAATTTCTAATTATGTTGTCAGCACCCCTTGTCCTGTTCAAAATATTTTCTTTCTGAGCATAAGATGGAAATGAATCAAATTGTAGAGATAATCACCGGCAGAGGAGAATTAAAAATTAGAATGATCTCTATTACTCAACAATATTCTTTGCATAAAGTCCAAGCCACAATCAGTTTCATCTTATATGTTAATTTAGTTCACTTGGTTAGGTATAAATGATTATTCGAATACCAATTGTGATTTACACTGGTTGTTAAGGACTTGAATGTTGTTAAGTTATATAATGATTTTTTTTAACCAAAACCTAAATTATATTTTGTAGGCAGCAAATGCTACTGAACTCCTAAAGCAATATGAGATCCCCTTTGTACTTAGTCACTGCTCTCCAAATATAAAGTTTGCATCAGATAATTATAGTATTAATTATGTAATCATTTGGCGACTAAAGTTCTAAAATTTTATTGTCCAAGTATATACATATTGATATTTATTTATAATTTGTGCTGAAGACACATAATTAGCAATCCATTATTTGTTTTTTAGAATGTAAAAAAAATTTAAATGTTTCCTTCAAATAAAGTGTTCATAGCATAAACAATTCCATGGCATGTCAAGCATGATAACAAAATCAATCAAATGCATTACAAATCTTCCAAATTACACTACAGCAGATTTTGTTTTCAGAGACCGGCATCAGCGACCGGAGACCACGCCGGTCTCTGTAACTCATTTTTTTTTAGAAAAAAAACAAAATAAAAAAACATCGGCGACAGATGGTTTTCAGCGACCGGCGTTTCTCCCGATCTCTGAAAACCATTAAAAAATAAAAAAAATTTACGGAGAACAATCAGCGACCGTGGAAAGGGTTTCAGAGACCAGCGAAACGCCCGGTCGCTGAAAGTCATGGCGTGAAAAACCTGCGCGCGCGTGGCCTTTCTTTTTCCTTCTCCCGCATTTGAGGTTTAGCCACTCCGATCAAAAATTTGAAGCCGCCGCCCTGTAGCCGTGCCGCCCCCGCCTGAAGCCGTGTCGTCGCCGTGCCGCCTCCCTATCGGTAAGTTAACATCTCCTTTAGCCTTTATCCTTTTTTCGTTTTTTCACTCTCTTTTTTCCATTTTTTTTGCTGTTTTTATTTTTTTCGTTTTATGGTTGTTGTTTTTTTCCTTTCTGTTTTTACTGTTTTTTCCTTTTTTTCTGTTTTTTCTTTTATTTTTTCTGTTATTTTCTGTTTTTTTTGTGTTTTTATTTTTTTTATTTTTTTCGTTTATTATTTTCTGTTTTGTTCTTTTATTATTTTCTGTTTTTTCTTTTATTTTTTTGTGTTTTTTTGTTTTTCTTATTTTTTGTTATTTTCTGGTTTTTTCTTTTATTTTTTTCTGTTTTTTTTGTTTTCTATTTTTAGCAAAATTGTTGATGTTTGATCTTTTGTTTAGGAGAAGATTAAGATATTTGCCACTCGCTTGCACCGTCGGGGTTCGGTATCTCTTTTCTCCTTCGTTGCCACTCGCTTGCGCCGTAAGTATTTAATTAGAATTAAATTGATATTGAAACTATTTGGCATTAAATTGAATTGAATTGTGATTGAATTGGAATTGAATCGGTATTGAATTGGGATTGAATTGAATTAAATTGGGATTGAGTTCATTTTGAAACCAATTGGGATTGAATTGTAATTGAATTGGGATTGGATTAGATTGAATTAGGATTGAATTGGATTGAATTGTGATTAAATTGCAATTAAATTGGGATTGAGTTCATTTTGAAACCAATTGGGATTGAATTTAATTGGAATTGAGGATTGAATTGATTTTGAACCAATTGGGATTGAATTGGGATCAAATTGGGATTGAATATTTGAGATTGAATTAGAATTGAATTGTGTTTGAATTAAACTTGCTCGTTTAATTAGAAATGGTAGTATTGTTTTAAAATCCAAATAGACCAGAACATTTAGTATGCCTTTTAGGTCCATACCCGTTCAAAATTAATCCAATAGGAATTAATTTTGAATAGTCCTCAGTTTGGGACTGCTCTTTGAATGCTTTGTCTCATTTAGGATGTGACAAAATATATGTGGATCTACTATTTAAGAAAAATTTGGTGTCATTTTCCCTTATTGTTCCTAACGAGTACGTATTGAATTACATGTCGAAAGATATGTGTTTGTAATGGGTACTTGCGGAACTAAGGGGAAGTACTGTCGAATTTTTCTTAAATACTAGATTCACATACATTTCGTCACTACTGAGACATAGCATTCAAAGAGTGGGATAAGTTGGTACACCGGCCCTATGTAAGCCCCAATTGTTAATATTTGAATTGATGTTATTTCATTGATGAAAATTACAATCTAGAACTAATCAAGGCAAGGCTCTTACAAGGCAAGGCCAGGCAAGGGGAAGCGCTCTCTCTCTCCCTCTCTAGTATGTATGTTTTAAATATAAGTAACATAGATGCTGCTTGTATGGCTGTATACAAGTCCTGTTGCATGGATGATGCAACACATGGTTTGATTTTGTGTTTTTTACATGACTTGCTTTAGAGATTTCGTTATCAGTTGATAATTTCTGGAGGGTCTAAAGCAAAGATCTAGATTTTTAATTTGTTTGAGTAAAAAATTTAGTGATGGGGCTAAAGTAACGGAGGGTGATCGTAATTAGGTGATGATATTTTTGAATTGAATTGAATTGAATTGCATTTAGGGCTTGTTTTATATAATATCTTATAAATGTGTCATCATAATTAGGAGAAATGGAGGGTGATCGTAGTTGGATGTACGGTCCTCGTTATGTGAACAAGCGAAAGAATCCCGTATTTGTGAAGGGTGTGGAGGGTTTTTTTGACTACGCATTTAGTATTCAAGAATACCGCGAAAAGTTTTACGGTATCTTCCAATAACTTCGAGGTTGCTAAGGCTTTTTTTAACTTCGACAACCGCAGAACAAATGCGTTGGCATAAAGAAGGAAAGCGGGAGAAGGAAGGGGTCATGGTTCATCCTGCCGATGGTGAAGCCTGGAAAGAGTTTAATCGTATGCACAATGATTTTGCAGCAGATCCTAGAAATGTGTATCTTGGGTTTTGTTCGGATGGATTCTCTCCTTTCAATATGGGGGGTCGGTCTTACAGCAATTGGCCGGAATTTCTAGTCGTTTATAACCTTCATCTAGCTCTGGTGATGCGCGACAACAACATATTCCTATCCTTGTTGACACACATAGGGGGATGCGGGTAGATAAGAAGCATGGATTAGTAGAGATAAATCATACAAGGCTTCTTTAAAAGGGCGAGAATTTTGTGTTTTCCTGCCAAGCGATTCAAGTGTATTATCTGCCTTATGCGTCATCCAAGCGAGAGAGACAAGACTGGTGGATTACAATCAAGACAAAAGGAAAAAGAAAGCCAATGATTTTGTTCGATGGAGATGCGTCTTTGGAAAACAATCCACATTTGACCAAGTTCTTTCAAGAAGACGATCCAACCACCCAATTTGAAGTGCGTGCTGCATCTGAGTTGAATGATCCAAGTCTATTCGTTGATGGGGCGGATCCTGAGATTGTCATAGAACAATAATTTACAACCACAAAATAATCAACAACAAGATAACAAAAAAATGAAAAAGAAAAAAACTACATAAATTGCCATATTAGGTTAATATCTTTCAATGTACATTTATTTGAAAAATCTATCTATGTAACGTACTTTTTTAGGTTTGGAATTATTTGTGAAACTAATTGTTTTTTATCCTCTCTTTTCTAGATATGGCGCCAAGTAGAAAGGGAAAGGGAAAGGCGACGACAGGATCCGGAGAAGTTGGTAGCGGTAGTCAGAGAAATGTGCGGGGTAAGAATGCATATATTCCGCCGCCGCCACATCCGGATTTGCGACTCGTTCTTAGGGTGACGGGACACAGGTAATACTCATTTTTTTCCTTGTGTTGTAATTATACATTAACTGTATTGATTGTAATAATTATTTCTGTTTGCAGAACTTTTGATGCAGGGGATCCAGAAAAAACTAAGCACGTCAACAAAATTGTTTCACAGACTATACGCAACAATTATCCTGGCCCATTTTTCAGTTACTATGCTTTTCCCGAGATGACTAAGCTCCTTTGCAACGCAGAGTTTTCGGTGCGAGAAATTTACTTTTATCAAACCACTAATAATTATTACTTGTTAAAATTTTCTAAGCTAACCAACGAAATTACTTTTTCACTATGCATTACAGAGATACTACATTTTTGCTCCGGAGGAAAGAAAAGACAATGCCTGGGACGTTTTTAAGAAGGTAGCGGACAAACGGATGCAAGACATGCTCCACAAAGCGAAGCTTGCAGCAAAAAAGGCATACGGGGATAATATGCAGGAGTGGAAGGAGCATTCGGCGCCTCGCCCGCAAATTGGCCCGGAGTCGTGGATCATTGGTGCAGCGAGGCTTTTGCTAGTCGGAGCGAGCGAAATAAGGCAAATAGGGCAGCTGCAGAAGGGTCTGGTGCCACGACGGGCTCTGTGAGCATGCTTGTTCACAAATAACGCTTCGTAAGTTGTTTTTTTATTAAGTTAATTAATTTTTATTTTAATTGAATCAAATCGAACTAACGTTGATAATTTTTTTTGTAATTGAAATTGTCTTTCAAACTATTAACAGGAGAAGGAAAACCAGCGTGAATCCAGATGGTCTGATGAGTTGTTCGCGCGGACCCATAAAAGCAAGAAGACGGGGCAATTTGCTTCCGCCAAGGCTCAAAAGGCATTTGTACGTAATAGAACATAAGAACTGTTTTATAAAATTCAATTTAAGCTAGTAAAAATATTATTGTTATATCTATAAAATTTGCAGAAAAATTATGAGAATGCGATGAGGCTGAGCCATGGAGAGAACAAAAATGATTGGCCTGCATTTGACATAAATGTCTGGTACACTTCGGCTGTCGATGATCGTAATGCTCATGCCGATAATTATGGCCTCGGTGCTCTAGGTAAAAAAACAATTCTTGAAATCTATATTTTTTAAAAAAATTTTAAGATATTAACTAACTATCTTATCTTTAATGTTCCAGGCCAGACGAGAGCCATGTATCGTGTTGGTGGGTGCAGCAGTACTCCTTCACGTTTTTTAGGGTCATATTCTTCTACGCCACCGGCTTCACGCCTTACATAAGAGGATATTGAAGCGATATCTTCTCATGTGATGACCTCGATCATGCCTAAGCTCACCGACACGATCATGCCTAAGCTCACTGACACAATCACTGACCAGATCAGCAAGAGCTTTCAGATCTACTCAGGTACAAAATTCGATTTATCCGACCGTTCTAATTGTCAATCATATATCTGAAATCGTAATTATTTAAACAACTGTTCGCACAAAAGTGTACTACAAAGTTTCAGTACAACAAGCTGTACCTTTTAAACCTCGATTCTACTTCTGATTCAGACTGCAAGTGTACAGTCCTATCGTTGGTAATATCGGGTGTCGATCCACAGGACGGTTCAATAACTTAACTAGATTTTGACCTAATTTATCTTCAAACTAGAAGTGTTGAAAAGGTTTGAGTTGGTTGAAATTGTGGTTAACAATATTATAAGGTTGCAAATAAACTAGACTGGAATTCAAAACTAATTTAAAACAAGCGTTTCTCGGGTTTCGATTTCATCTCGTAACTCTGCCTCTTGCTCGACACGACCCGTGTACTCTCGTACACGACCCATGTCACACGGCCCGCGTAGTATTCTATACGGTCCGTGTAAGACTCGAGTGAAACTGCAGGTTGTGCGGTTTTACGCGATTAATTACGTGTAGGACGAACCGACCATACCCGATGTTTCTAAACCTCAACTCTCGTTTGTTGGCTGAATAAACTCGATAATGGAAATACAATTCAATCCTCTTAGGGTTCTAACCTAAACTCTCGTTCGTTGGTTTGAATGGCCTAAGTTACTTGTTTGGTTTACTAAAGGTATTCAACATCTCTCGATTGCTGAAAAGTTCACCTCTCGGCTACTAATTAGTCTTCCCTCTCGGTTCATCGACTTACCTCAAATACTTTGGTCCGGTTGAAAGATCAAATTGGACGCGATACCTTGTTAGACGTGGCCTAGCCTAATGGTAATAACCAAATGATAATCAAACAACGCAGATAAGCAATTAAAATCATACACAAACAAGCAAACACGAAATATCACGCATAATCAAACAACTAGCAAGTAAACAAAGTATTCGACTACATCATGTTCCCAAGAAACTAAAAAATCTACTCAAACATAGTTCTCAAAACAGAAAAACAAATAAAAGATAAACAATTCATGACAAAACCGAAAATACGAAGAAGATTCGTCGGAATTCTCTCGATTTCCTCCTCTCTACTTCGTCTCCAAGTTAGTTGTTGTCGAACTCCCTTAGAAATTGGTCTCGTCGATTGTCCCTCCGTTTCGTCCGAACCGATGCCTTTACGGCCCCGGGGGTCGTCCTTTTATACTCCATAACCGTCCATCTTTAATTAGGCAATAATCTGTAAATTTAGATTAACTGCCGGATTTGTCTGACACGGTCCGTGTGAGATGTTGTACGGACCGTGTGCCTGTGTCTCTTGTCCGGGTCGTGCAGCGCTCGTGTGAGGGGTCGAGTAGGGTATGACACGGTCCGTGTGAGATGTTGCACGGCCCGTGTGGAATGTCAAGATTTCCAGATTTCGCCCTTTCTTCACCCGTTTCCTACAATAAACAACAAAAGCGCAAGTACCATATTCTACAGATAATCAATGTAATAAACATGATTTTACGGTTTTGGACACAGGTTTTGGTACAAGATTTGGTCGGAAATGTAGTTAAAATAACGAGATATCAACAACCGACAAGGAGGCTCGACCTCGGACCATGCCTCGATGCCGGATCCTCATGTTGACGACAATGATGGCGAGGATGACGACGAGGATCTCGGCAGAGATGGTACTTCTTAGATTTTCTTGAGTTGGCATATTTATCTATGTTACAGTTTAGGTTTAGATATTTATGTTAGCATACTTATGTGGATTGGATATTTAGCATACTTATGTGGATTGGATATTTAGTATACTTATGTTGGTGTATTTATGTTTTTGTTATATTTATTCATATTCTTGTTCTATTTGATTGTTTATTCATTTTTAATATTGATTATATATGGGAATATCGATGCAATTGTACGTCTGATAACAATTCCGAAACGACGAAATATCAATAATAAATAAAACCAAGAAACAAATTAATTTAAAAAAAAATTGATTATCAGCGACCGGGACAAAAGTATCAGAGACCAGGTTCTAGTCTCTGATACTACAAGTATCAGCGACCAGCGCCTTCATTATCAGAGACCGGGAAAGTTGGTCTCTGATAATCAGGGTATCAGAGACCGGATTTTTGGGTATCAGAGAACAGAAAAGTGGTCTCTAATACTCAGTTATCAGAGACCAGTTTTTGGGTATCAGAGACCGGCAAATTTGGTCGCTGTTAATTAAACATGACGTCATCGTGTTTTTTCAGAGACCAAAGTTCTGTGATCTCTAAAACAGTATCAGCTACCGGGATGACGTCATTCAGCGACAGGTGACGTCATCCGGGAGCTATCAGAGACCACACTTTCAAAGACCGGTACATTAGCGACCAAATTTCACCATCAGCGACCAATTTCACTATCAACGACTGGCGACATTACTATCAGCTACCAAATGCACCGGTCGCTGATACCTTCCTCTGCTGTAGTGTTATAATGGTGTACTTTCATAAAAAAAAATAATCAATTTGATATAATGGGACCATTTCCACAGGGCATCTAACCGTTGCTTAATTATAAACAAAACATCATAAAAAAAAACAAAAGATAATCCAAGTTAAAGCACATATATAATTTTTCTCTGAGGTTCTTTTCCTTCTTGATTGGTATTCATTATTAACTTGTTATCATGAAAGGCAAAACATATGTACAACCTATATAGATACAATAATTCAAAAAGGAATGATTAGTAATCCAAAATTCTCTGATCCAAAAGTTGCTCATAAATAATAAATGGCACACAATAAAGGTAGATGATCATATGGTGGGTTTTCGAATCAAATTTTTCATCAATAAAGTTTGGTTAAAAGCTCATAATGCTATATAACAAACCTCTTAAAGATACTTCATTCCAATAAAGGGGAAAAAAAGTATTTTACATAAATGACCCAAGCATCAACCTTCTCTCAAATTTTCCATTTTGGTTAAGATAAATGAAAAAATTAATCTGAAATAAAGTTCACATTTATCATAAAACTCTCTTATGCTTGCCTTTCTTTCATGAGTTGACACAGTGGTTGTACCATCCACATAAACTGCATAAGATAAATTATTTCTAACATGATTTTGATACTAACATATGTGCAAAATAAACACATACACCATCATTGACTTGATTAGAGAAGAAAAAAGAATCTTTTAGTAATGAACTTTTTTCCTTAGTTACAAGATAAGAAAAATATCATAGATCAACTAAGTGACTAATCTAATTGGAATTACTTTTTTACTGGTTTCAGAAACTATAATGGTTATATAACTTTTTTTACTGATTTTTGCATACTAGTAACAAACATAATGCATATAGTATTTCTTGCCTGCCCTAAAAAATTATAGGTAGGAAATAGACTTAATAGATGTGAACAAACATATTTTACACTGCTCTGTGCACACTGGTAAGAACATAATTTGTGAAGTATTCTACTTGTCAAGATCTTGGGTAGCTGTTGTACCCTAAAATGTTGCTACAAATTAAATGACAATATTTTAATGCTTGGAAAATACCAAGGGTACATGAAAGCTCTTTAAAATGGATCAAGAGCAATGCAATGGAATTCACATAATGATTCCTCATGAAATAACATGAATTTTGATATGCTATGCAATTTCTAAATCAAAATATTCAAAGAGTTATGAATTTTCATAAAATATGCTGATGTGGCATGTTCTGATTGGTGCCACGCAAGCACAGAAGGCCTACAAGTCAGCAAATGTTTCTCTGGGTACAAGTTTTGGGTTCATAAACAAACCCTTACAACCCGGACCCTCCTGTCATAGACTCACTACAAATTTCGCCGAGTACATAATATAGACAGACATGTTTCATATGCGTTGAACCCAATGCCCCGGAATGTCAGCACCTTGGTTCACCATGCACCGAGCACAGGCAACATAGCCCCAGAGTCGCTGAGTTTAAACCCAGCGCTCCGCGACCTCTTCACTTCCCATGCGCACGGTGTTCATAGACTGTGTGATGCCTGTCACATGGTATACTCTACACTGAGTTCAAATGAAAGAAGAGACAAAGGAAAAGAGCCGATTGGCCCGGGCTCAGAGAGGCCGACAAGGGGGACCCGCTTGTCAGCTATCCCTTTCTTTCTTCTTCTTCCTCTCTCCTTCGCAGTTCCGACTGGAATCAAGTGCTAAAATTCACACCCTTCAATATAGCATTGCTTAAGCCTTTACCTGGATTCAGAAGACCTTGGTGTGCCTTCCTATTCAGCTAAACCTGAATATTCAATTCCTTTTCCTCATAAGCAGTTCAAGTCGAGAATTAAAGGAGAGCATTGGCAGGAACTCGAGATACGCTTGAAATTGGGTCTCAAGACTTGGGGTGAAGTATATTATGATCTCTACGATGCTATCGGATTCCCTAATTTGATATGAGAAGGGTCAATTCTGAATGCTCCATGAACCGGTACCATATCGTGGTTGAGTTAATGGCAAGATACATTCCCGACTGTCAGAACGATCAATTGAGCTTTGGCACATGATAAGGAAGGCAATGCGATGACACTTGGCTTTCTCTGTGCGATTGAGACACAATAACCAAGAAAGGCATATGTTAAGCCGCGATTCACCGCCAACACAATCCAACTGGACGTTTGTAGCTATTAGGGCGTCAATGGTCCCAAGTACACGTGTTACAGGATGCATAGAAGATGTCAAAAGAGGAAACTTCCTCTCCAGAGATGCATAATCATGCTTCCCATGCCAATGCCAAACCCGGCCGGTATATCAAGGGCTGAGATGGAGCCCGATACATTGGAAGCCGATTCAAAGGCCAAGATGCATCCAAATGATGATATAGTATATATTCAATTGTAAAAGCATGATCCCCTGCCAGCATGGCGCATGAATATGTATGGAGCAATCCTGGCCCTTGATCAAACACATCAGGGGCATGATGGTACAAGCACACCTATGCAGAGCTATGCCCTAGCTCTTGGCCTATATAATGGCACCCATACCCCATGCCATATATACAGAAAAATAGAGAGAATATACACAAATACACTGATATACTGTGAAAAGAGCATTAGGCTAGTTTCTTTCTCAAGTTCATAGTGCAAAGCTTGTTGTTTTCTTCTCCTTTCTGCAATCTGATAGGTATAGCATAGTTGTGAAAGTCTTTTTAGACTATATCATGTAATAATTTCAGAGGTGAATGAAGTTCTTTTGAAATTTTCCATTTCTTGTTGAATTTATACTATTTCTTGCCATTTCTTGATCTCTTTTTCCTTGATCTCTTTTCTCCCTTCAATATTAGCTGTTTTGAAGCTTAAAGGAGAGAGCTTTGTGCTTAGACACAAGGCTTGATGATCAAACTCTCTATTTTCCCTTTCTTCTTCACTGTTTTTGAATAAAAATGTATATATAGAAGCTTATAATAAGGCATAGCATAGGATCTGCATCTTTAAGCTTAATAATGATCTATTTGATGTTTGATCTCAGTTTTATACAAAAATCCACATAGTTAATGCATATATGCATGTATACACTTGATTTTATGCATTTTTCTTCTTCTTTTCCTTTTCGGCCTTCCTTGAAAGCTTAATCTAAGCAAATATAGGCTAAGATGTGAGTAATTGAGCCAGCTGGCATCCTTGCACATCAAATCCTTTAGATGCTTTGCTTAATCTTTCAATTAAGGCAATAAAGTGGCAAAATAAAAAATTAATACACAAGGGCTGTTTAAAGTTGAGCCAGCTGACATCCTTTGCAGTTCCTCAACCTAATGATCACTTGATAGGCCTAATGGCAATGAAAGAAATCAAGAAATGGGAGGGGATGTGCTGCCAAAATGCTCATTCCCATTTTCTTGAGGACTTAATTATCATTAGTGAGTAACTGAGGTTTAAAATGCAAATAGACAAGTTGTTATGCTGCCAAAATGTCATTTGCACTTTTAAATCTATGAAGTTTTGATGATTTGCCTATTTTAATCAAGTGAGAAGGCACAAAAATGAAATTTTGACAAAACCAGGGGCCTCCCTGTGATTTTCCATGTTCATGACATTTTAAAATACTCAAATCTTCATGAATGATGCTTTTATGAAGATTTGATCTTATATTCATGTTGTTTCATCTCAAAACAGTGGCTTCCATGTCTTGAAAACCTGTTCTGATGCAAACTAGACCTTTAATCACGTCCAAATCATGTTTAACAGACCTCTGATACTGTACCAAGTCCAATTCTAATAGCCAAGCCCAATACAATAGCAACTGGTACATGGAATGCCTTCAAAAAGGAGATTTGACCTCTGCTGATAAATCAGCAATTCTGGACCAAAATAAGAACCAAATAAAAAATCTAAAAATACAGTCTCATAGAGGACTCCAAAAAATACAGAATGCACACAAATTTTTCATTTATAGGATTTTCCTGCTATTTTTAATGATTTTCCAAAGTTCATATTTCTGAAAATTCAAAATTGCACAGTCACAGTTCTGGAAATCTGATACCAGTTCACTGTTTTGCCCTTTTCATTCACTAAATGATCTTGAAATATTAAATAAAAAATATATTCATAATCTACACTCTCTACCAATAATTTTAGATATAAATTTTGATTAAATCCAGTTTGTATAGCATCTAGAATAAAATCATGAATGAAATGCAAAAATCTGTGCAATGTTGGACAATTATACCCCTGACAGCTTTGATAAAAATCCTTAAAAATACAAATAAATTCTCAAAAATTATAAAAATGCTTCTGGATGCTCTTGATATATCATATTACTTGTTCATGATCTTATCCTACAAACTTCTTCATTGGAATGTGAATAAAGAACATAATTTATAAGAATTCAGTAATGTCAAACCATATGAATATATATAATTGAATCTCAAACTCCAAATTCAATGTTCCTGAGTCTCTGACATGCTCTAAAATGATCCCAAATGATGATTAAAGGATGTAATTTTAACCCATGCCCCTTTGTACCACTGACTGGTACTAAATCAGTACCAAACCGAAACCTATGAACCTCCATTATGTCCAATGTGTAAGTACACTCCAAATTAATGTTTCCTCTGTACTTTCATGCACTCAAATGATACCAAATGGTTACTCAATTGAATAAATTTATGAAAAATTGATGAAAATCGGATCAAACCCTTCATCGGTACCGATACATCAAACCTCAGCCGAGAACCGCCGCTTTGATGACCGCCAACGGCCGACAATACCTCCAAAATATTCCTGGAACCAAGGCGACTCAGACTGCACCGGCCCAAGGCCTGGCATGGCTGGAGAGTTGTTGGAGCAGTGAGCCTGGATCGGGACTGGAGTCATCCGGTGCTAAATCGGCTCCATCCTGTCTGCACGAATATTGATGTGATCATATATGTTAGATGAGGGCGCCAGATCAAATTCAAAATATAAGCACACATCTTGATGCATGTATATCATCTGAAGGCCCGAAATGATCAATAGACTCCTGACATATGGGTCTCACTTGTCATATTTAATGAAAACCCTGTTGAGTCCGAATCTCAAAGCCCAATGTTAATCTCAAAGGCCTATAAGCCCCAAATCATGTCACTGTGCACATCTTAAAGTTCAAGCACACATCTCAAAACCCAAATCTCAAATCCAAAGGCCCAGATTCATCTTCTGTTTAAATAAAATCAAATAAATATAATTCTTTTATAAATAGGCCCCTCTGACAAATTAAATTCACAGCCCTGAAAATTTACAAATAGGTCCCTGCCTGTACAAAAACCTTTCAAATAGGTCCCTGAAAGCCCAAATTGCATTCCAAATCTCATACAAAGCCCAAATTATATTCTCAAGTCCTTCCAGAAATTATAAGTAAGTCCCTGGAATATAAAAATATTTACAAATCAGTCTTTTTTTATCATAACTTGTTCATTTCAAGTCCAAATTGACTCAAACCAAAACCAAATGAATCTAAATTCAATTCTCTATCATTCTAAATCAAATCCAAACATGTTCAAGCTTCAACCATCACCTGAAATGACCAAAATACCATTTTCTTAAATCAAATGTCATATTTTTATACACAAATCATGAACTTCATATAAGATAACACATGTTTCTTAAATATAATCAAGTTGTTAATATGCATACAAGTCCTTCATGATCAAGATACCCTGTCCTGCATTTGTATTATAATAAATGTCTGTACAAATGTTATGATTAAATATACACATGCACGTGATTATATGAATGTTTGAAGCAATCGAGAACCCTGAATATATGGATAAATGATAATACATGAGCCCTCTTTAGCTCCATTACTCAGTTCACAACCAATAGGCGCAAATCCTGGAATGAACGAGGTGTTCAGATCGACCTGACAAGTCTTTCTGATGTGATTAACGGCGGGGGCTTGCGCCCGTCGGGAGTTAAACGTCTCCACAATCAAATAATAAAATCCTGGCTGACTGATCATGAACGTAGATCTGGCTAAGGGTAAACCGGAAGGTATGTAGAAAGAAATCCAGCGATGCCCTGAGTTCAGTGCCCTGCTTAGGTTCGATTGGAAACCAGAGTACTGAACCTATACGGGAGCATTCTCCCACAAATATATCAGTATCATTAGCTAACCTAACCATGCGACTTTCTGCGCTCTACAATAGCCTATAGATTTATTTAGTAATAATTTATGATGTAAAATAGATCTCTTCTTCTTCTTGTATCTTGTATGGGCTGTAGTAGAACGTCCTAGCGAGTTGCTCGACTTCTTTTGGCCAAGTAGCACTCCAATATTGTGTTTGAAGATTAGAACAGATCTTCATGAAACAGAGACCATAAATCATAATTTTTCTTCATAATAAGTAACAAATTTGTGCAAATGAAGGGAACTGAATTAAAATGGTTGTTACCTGAGAAACAATTTTTCTGATTTGAGGCTCAAATCCCATATCAATCATTCCGTCGACTTAATCCAAAACAATTATGGTAACACGTCTCAAGTTTGTCTGGTTTGACTCTAACATATCAATCAATCTGCCATGGATTGTGATTACAATTGCAACACCTAAATCCCACTAAAGGTGAAAAATAGATGCCACGAAACAATTGAAGATGATGAAGCTTCATATGTTTTTCAATACCATCAATTGTCCTGTTTTAGTACAATTGTATTAAAACTTAACTTAATTCTAATGAAAAAAAACACAAAAACAAAAGAGATTGCTGGCTGCAAACAAAGACCAAGGAGTTTATGTGAGATCTTGTTCTATTTCAAAGAAATTGTGGTGCGTACGCTAAACTAATACCTATGTGTCATTGTTGAAGTTCAACTTAACTAAAATAATAAGTGAAATGTAAGAAGAAAAAGTACAGAGATTTCAATCTTCACATAATTATTGTCACGCTAAAGAGCCCTTCTACAATCATTCTCAAATTTTCTCCATTAACTACAACAGTAAATAGGTAAAGAAATAAGAAAGAAAAATAGTAAACAAACCTAATATTCACTCCTAGCAATAGAAAATTAACAACAAATAAGAATGTTAAGTGAGATGAATTTCTACACACTTTCTCTTCTAGAAACATAAAGTCATGTTGGTTAGTATACTGCCACATTAGGGCACAGAGCTATTGCTTGGAAATAAAACACCCAAAACTTCCAACATTAAGAAATTGGATCCACAAAGTACCTTGATTAAATTGAAAAAAAAAAACTGAATATTTAGCTATCGCATAGAATGACAAATACGTACAAATTTGCAAATAAAAAAAATCTCCTAAAATGCAATTATAAGAAATCTAACAAACTGGAAGGTTACGATGACCCAATTCCAAATGTTTCTTACAACACAAACAAAGTAACACAAGTAACAACTAAATTGATTTTGCCTAGTATAAACAAAACCTTAAATCGGGTGAAATTTGAAAGAAAGAAAAACAAAGAAGAATACCTTCGAACACACAAAAAATAGCACACCCAATTGATAATCGCGATTCCTTCCGAGATGGCGCAGAAAAATCTTAACCCAAAATCAGTTCAGAAAAGGAAAAAACAATTGATGTCGTAGAGAAAGAGAGAGATGGAGACCGAGAGATGTTTAGGGTTTTTGTTCTCTAGGCGCTGTTTAGGATTTTTCTTCTTTGAGCGATCCTAGAGAAAGAGAGAAAAATGGAAGTGGTGCGATTGTAGAGAGAAGGGAAAAAGAGCTAGAGAAAAGACTTTTCAAAAAACACATCATTGCGTCGGGATGGAGAAAAGGGGCTGGAAAGAGATGCACAATGTGTCTGATCGTCTTAAATGAAATAATTTCCATATAGCTTTTCGTATGGCGAGTATGTCACTAATTAAATTTGAATTTGTACATACTTGACAATATATGATCAATACATAAGACCAAAATTATTGATGAAAGGCTGAGATTGAGATGTATTTTGATGAGTGGCTCAGATCTATTGAATGAATGGTTCAAATTTCATTTGGGTGAATAGGTGATTGGAGACTAAGGTTTTTTACATGCTATTTAGAGTAGTACTAATAATTAATATGCCTAATTTAGTTTTATCCTGTGCAAAACTACAACATCTTTCAGTGACTTTCTACGTTGGCATCGATAAAACCATAATTAGGTTGTTATCAGTAAATTTATTGTTCTCATCAAAAATGCACTACAAAGTTTCAGTACAGCAAGCTGTACCTTTTAACTCGATGTCTACCTCTGGTTGAGACTGCAAGTGCACAGCCCTACCATTGGTATAGTCGGGTATCATATCCACAGGGACGGAATAAAACGACCGGACTCTACTTAAATCTACTGAAATTCTAGAAGTGAAGAAAAGGTTGAATTGGTGGTTGTTTATATTAAACTACTGATCAATAACAATATTAAAACAATTAAAACAAGATTAAAAGTTGTTTTTCAGATTATAAAAAGGGTTTCCAGGGTTTCAGATTTCGTATATGTCTGGCCTCAGGGTATACGGCCCGTATAGAATCCTATACGGTCCGTATAGGCCCCCGAATGAATACTGCAGCTACTGTTTCTGTGTTGGTGCTTTTGTCTAGGGTTTCCATCGACTAGGTCTAAGTTCCTCACCTCAGTGTTCGCAATTTTGGCTTAGAACCCGATTTACCGGACTCAACTACTCCCCTCTTAGGTGCATTAACCCTCAACTTTCGTAATTTTGGACTAAGTTATCTAAGTCACTTGTTGGTTTACTAAAGGTATCTAAGGACTTTCGCCTCGAGGAAAGTTCCTCTTTCAGTACTCCTTGATCCGTAGATCTACCTCATATACTTGGTTCAGTTGGATTAAGTATCATAGACTTGGCTCCTAACAATTAGACGTGCGCATTCATCTAACGGGATGACTAATCAAACTCAAGCAAGCAAAAACCAAGCAATTAAAATACTACACAACAAGATGAAAACTAAGCATTCAACACATAATCAAGTAGCATACAAGTAAAACATCTTAACCCTAGAAACAGTAAAAGTAGCTACTCATGTTCTCAAAAGAAAGCACAATAAAAGTTATGAACGAGTTCATAGAAAAACTATCGAAAATCTGAAGATCCGTTGCAAAACTTCTTCTTCTTCTTCTCCAAGTTGTTTCTTCTCTCCCAAGCACCAGGAATCAATCAAAGATCCCCTTCTGATCTCGAATAATCTGCCTTAATGCCTCAAATCGCGTATTGAA
The DNA here is from genome assembly GCA_024447775.1 of Carex cristatella. Taxonomy (NCBI): domain Eukaryota; kingdom Viridiplantae; phylum Streptophyta; class Magnoliopsida; order Poales; family Cyperaceae; genus Carex; species Carex cristatella. The sequence goes on along the minus strand of JAJHPF010000028.1, from coordinate 1,382,610 downwards.
AGCCTTCCTTTTCAGTCCCCCAAGCTGTCTCTGTTTCCGAAATAGCTTGTACGGTCCGTATGAAAATCCTATACAGACCGTATACTTGTGCTTTGCCTTGGAGAATTGTTGCCTCTAATATGGAACCTTCTTTGGTTTTGGGCTGATCTTGTACGGGCCGTATAGAGATGTGTCAGACCCAGAATTTCGCCTGTTTCCTGCAAAACGACAAACAAAACACAGCAGTACCACATTCTAATGATAATTAAGTAAAAAGGTCCATATTTGTAGGCTTTAAAGCACAGGTTTTGGTACAAATCAGGGTCATAATCTAGGCAAAATAAGGAGGTATCATTTATCTTCTCTGAAAAATTCTAGAGTTGACTTGTGTAGAGCTCCATGACGATTTTTCTCCAAAGATTTTCATGGGGTGCTCCTCTCTTGAAAGGCTAAAACTATGTTTTTGTGACATGTATTTCTAAGCATTTCCTCTGAAGTCTTAAAGGAGTTGACTTTGCACAAATGCCATCTATATATGAGCAAATGCAAATTTCTTGTCCTAACCTTGTATCTTTGCTCATGATATTTTTTCTCCGAAGGGGTGGCATTTCATTGAAGAGAATGTGATCTGTTGTAAATGTTGTCATCAAATTATATCGGAATTTTGCTAATGATGTGTCCAGTCTGAACCTTATTGGTGGTCTTTCAAATGCTGCAAAATTCGAGCTTTATTTAGAGATTCATGTGTTGAAGATATATTTTTTCTCAGTCCTATATAATCAAAGCTACAAAACTTTTCTGTTATTTTTTGGGTTCACACTTCACAATTGCGTGTATGGACCGTGTGCTCAATCTCTAGCTCAACAGGCATGGCTGGTCCTTGGTACTGTGTCTCACTTCGCAGTATCACAGCTTTAGCCTCTCCCCTGGGATTAATCCCTGGTTGGCTTGGCAGCATTCCAGGTTGTGTTTGGCTAGGGGTGGCTTGGCTACCGATTTGAGATTCCATTTTCCTGTTTTGAGCGGCCAAACCTGCCAACTGAGCACTGATTGCTTGCATTTGCTCGAAAATCATTTGAATCATCTTTCCCTGCTTATGCATAAAGTCATTCACAACGGGAGCAACATAGGGCTTAGATGGTCCAGGGTATGGTGCGCGGTTGTTCGAGTTGTTGAATGCGGTATTGTTGTAGAAGTTGCGATTGTTGTTGTTGTTGCTGCTAGAATGGTTGTTGTTGAAGGGTGCGGGGTTGTTTTGTTTCCACCTCCAAGCCTGTTGCTCATTTTGGTCCTTGGAGTATGATCGGTTGAAAGGAGGTTTCGGAAAATATGATGGCTCATTGTTAAGAGAGTTGACTTGCTCGGGTTCTTCATCCCTTTGCATGAGTGGGCAATGCCCATACACGTGCCCCTCGTCCCCACACATGATACAAGATTGAGGTTGTTGATTGCCAAATGCTTTGACACTCATCTTGTCGAAAGTCTTCTGCATAGCATCAAACTTGGCGGTGAGAGCAATGATTTGATTGACCTCAAGTCGACGGCCTCCAATTGCTCAAGAGCTTTCTCGATCAGACCACTGTTGGTTGGTCGCCATGTTGTCAATCAAGTTCATTGCCTCAGTAGTCTCTCGATCCATTAGAACTCCACCTGCAACTGCATCAACAGAAGTACGAGTACTATCAGTTAAACCAGCATAGAAAAATTGAATAAGTAACCAATCAGGAATACCATGATGTGGACAAGAGTATTGCAATTCTCTAAACTTTTCCCAGGCCTCATTCAATGGTTCATCAGGCCTTTGCCTAAAACTAGTCAATTGGGTCTTAACCTTGGCGGTTCTTTTGTGAGGGATAAATCTGGTGAATAACAGTTTGGACAATTACCTCCAAGTGGTAATTGAATCACTTGGCATTGACCCTAACCATTTATTTCCCTTATCCCTAAGAGTAAAATGAAAAAAAGCAAGTTTAATGTAATCAGCTGTTGCGCCATTGATTTTGATGGTGGCACAATACTCAAGAAAAGTTTGGACATGGGTATATGGATCCTCATGATCCATGCCATGGAATGTGTTGTGCTGAACAATGTTGACAACGCCCGGATTAAAGTTGGATTGGTTGCTGGCAATCCTTGGTAATCTGATTGCTCCTCTAGCATCTCCAACTCTTGGGACATTGAACTCTTGTAATGTCCTTGGCACAAAATCTGCCCCTTCATCATCTGAGAATTGATCGTTGGGTGGAACATCTCCATGTTGACTCATGGTGCCTGGTTTCGTTTCTCTGTCTCTCTGTTGTCAGTTTGTACGGTCCGTATGAATCTTGTACGAGCCGTACACAGAGGTGACAGATGTGGTGTTGCTGGAACAAATGTGCTGGAAGTTTGCCCCTTACTTCTGAGATTGTAGTGGTTCTTGGGCATTAAACCTTCCAGTATGTTCCAGAAAAGATGGAAAAAGAAAAATTAAAATTAAAATCTAGAATCAAGTAAAAATAAGAAAAAGTCTAGCAATTTTCATTACTGTCCCCGGCAACGGTGCCAAAAAGCTTGTTCACTGGAATGCGTGTAGGCTTTTAAATACCTAAAATACCAAATATCTGTTGCAAGCGTACAACTGAAGTTGGGTATAGCAGGGTATCGTATCCACAGGGATGGTAACAAAATGACCGGACTCTATTTAAATCTACTAAGGATCCTAGAAGTGAGAAAAGGTTGGTTTGATTTTGTTCTAAGTCTACTTTGTCAAAAACAATAAAAAGGAGATTTAAAGTTTGTTTTCAAATTATAAAAAGGGTTTCAAGGGTGTCAGATTTCATTTTAGTTCAGCCTCGAGGGCATACGGCCTGTTCATTATCTGTACGATCCATATGGACCCCCGAGTTAATATTGTAGCCACTATTTCTGTGTTGATATATTTGTTTAGGGTTTCTTTCGACCGTACCTAAATTTCTAATCCTCAGCTATCGCAATTTTGGCCTAACAATCCGATTATGATAGCCAACTACTTCCCTCTTAGGTGCCTCAAAACCCAACTTTCGCTTTTTTGGCTTAATTAACCTAAGTCACTTGTCAGTTTGCTAAAAGTATCCAAGAACTTTCGCCTCGAGGAAAGTTTCACCTTTCGGCTCACAAACCTGCTTCATATACTTTGTTTGGTTGGATTAAATGTCATAGACTTGGCACCTAATACTTAGATGTGTGCATTCATCTAATGGGTTGACTAATCAATTCAAGTAAGCACAAACAAAGCAATCGAAATGCTACTCAACAAGATAAAAACAAAACATTCAACACAAATCCAAGTAACTAGCAAGTAAAACCAAACATGAAACCAGTGTTGTAAAATGCGGTTTTGTTCATGCATGCGGAATGTCACTGCATACGGCATATGCGGTATGCGGCCGCATATGCGGATTTTAATGCGGACTTACATATGCGGATTTTAACAGTATTTACAGTTTCATACTACAACCCATTCATAAAATTTATAATTTTAGTTATATAAGAAATAGAACTTCATCACCTGAGTTGAATAATTTAAGGCAGCCCAAAAGATAGATGCGTGGATTTTCATATATAGGAAATGGGCTACTTAAAAAAACTATTCAATTTGTATGAGTTGAATTTCATACAGAAGCCCAGCGCATTCAAGCAGCCCAATAGCTCCAAGGCAGCTCAAGCAATTAATTAGTGGCCCAGCAAAAGCCTAGTGCCCAATAGAATCGAGCACCAATCCGGTTTTTACTCCCACGTTTTGTCCCACAATTTCAAAACAATTAAACCAAAGAGCTGGAGAGCCTATAAAAGAAGTGTTTTTTACTCCCACGTTTTGAGGCGCTGCACATGTGGGACTCAAATAATGGGTTATGGATTCGGACTTGGGACTCAGATAATGAGTTCTTGGTATTTTTAACCCGTTTTCACCATATTATTGGGTTCGGTAATGGGTTTTGAATATTTTGAACCCGTTTACAGCCTGGACTGTATATGCGGTCCGCATAAGTGTTTTTTATGTAGCAGCGGGCTGAATACGCATATGTGGCTGCATATAACCGCATTTTACAACACTGCATGAAACTACATCTTAACCCTAGAAACAAATAGTTTAGCTACTCATGTTCACAAAACAACACAAATCTGAAATAATGAAAGAGTTCATGGCAAAACTATGAAAGAATTCGAAGAATCGTCCCCAAACTCGTGTTTTTCTCCTCTTCTTCTTCTTCTCCAAGCTATGCCTTCTCTCCCAAACACCAGAGAAATCTTCTCAGAGCTGAAATATCCCATTTAATGCCCGAAATCGCGAAATAAAAGCCTTCCTTTTAGACCTTCCGAGCTGGCTCTGTTTCCAATCCCAGCCTGGGTTTCCGAAATAGCTTGTGCAGTCCGTATAGAATTCCATACGGACCATATGCACGTGCCTTGAGTTGGAGAATTGTTGTAACGCCTCGTGAATTAAGAATATATATAGATACTACTCAATCTAAATTTCAGTTTGTTAATAGATATAATGCCACACGATTAAATATTAAATTAAGACAAGACGTACATAGTTATATATTTTTCTTTCCTTCATTAGATGGATTAATTTTTATTTATGGACCACAATATTTTTAAATAAGTTACTCTAAATAAAAGATCCGATTTAGCATAGTATTTTTTGTAACACCATGACATTTTAGGTTTGATATTTAATAAATACATACAAAATCCAATAACAAACACTAAGTCCGAATGAAAGACCAATCTAAAATACACGTTTTGAGTTATGATCACACTCGCAATTGTCCAAATAGAAAAAGTTGTAGGAAATCTTGTAGAGATCTAAATAATTTTGAAGTAAATTATTACTTAGCTTACCTCACAATGATGAAGTAAATACTAATCAAAACTTTATTTAAGAACTTCATTTGGGCTACCTCTTTTTTTTTCGAATTTAGTTTCAGCTATAATTTTTCAGATGGATAACTGTTAGTATTCTAATCACATATTTCTGAAATTATTTTGGATTTGAATGAAATTTAACAACTGAAAATATAACATCATGATCCACAACTTTCATGTAGAAAGCTATCCCAAATTCCGAACGTAGGGTTCACCATAAAATTGTAAAGTCAGAAGATAATTCTGTTCGGAAACTGCAGACCTTTGTCGACCATATCTATCTTCTCTCCTCACTGGAAAATCCGATTGAGGCCAAACCAGTTGCGTTAGAACTGTAACTAACAATCCTACGACTCTTATGTAGGAAATAATTTCAGATTATGAACTCATAATTCCAGTATTATAAATCTTTGAAGATGAAAATTAAAATAACAAAAACCGATTTCTGTTCTTAGCCCAAATGAACAAAATTAAAGTGATCATGGCCCATAAAAGTCCAGTTCAGTCCAGCCCAAAGGTTAAAGGAAACTCTAACCTCACCTCTATATAAATCTCTCCCCAAACCCTAGCCACCAGAGCCCATTTCCCCCAAATTCGGATCTGAACCCTGCTGGACCCAAACCAGCCAGCCAGCTTCCGCAGAGAACTTCCGTCCGTACGTCCAGATTTCGAAGAAGAGTTCCACACGAGAGTTGTAGTGCTCGCCGATACAGATCTGTGACCGCTGGATTCACCTCAATCGGAGTCTCCATCGCTGCGATCCGTTCAAAACAGTGGCTGCTGTCCGTTCTGTTCCCAAACCGCAAAACTCCAAGTAATAAAGCTTCGGTGATAAATTCCATTCTTCTTAATGATGAAGTCTTGATTTTTTTCTATAATAGACTAAACTATATTCCTTTGAATTATGGATACTCATCATCTCTTAGTTAGTGAATACTAAATAGATGTTAATTCTTGTCAAATCTATGATTAAGACTAATAAATCTAGAAGTTAGTGAATATTAACCTAATTAAAATTTAGAAGTAAAGACTAATAAATCTATGATTATAATAATAAATAGGGAACTTTAGGAAATAAAAATACGTGAACTCAAATCTTATTAATTAGATGTATGATTATTTCTTAGGTTCAATTCGTAAGGAACTAAGAGACGTAGATAACGATCAAGAGGTTGCTACGCTAACAGGTGCGGGTTCCTAGAACTTATAAAACTATTTTACTTGTCCTTTGTCATTTAATTATTTATTTTCATGGCATTAGTTGAATTTATGCATGTTGTTTCGAACCGTTCGTATGATCAAGTAGAACATAAATAAACTGCATGAAATAATATGATTCATACTTTGACCAAAGGACTTGCATGAATTGCATATGTTGAGCATGGCATGGATTTTTTGTAATTGAATGAATGTACGCGAAATGAATGGATATTAGAACTGAACAAGGGCCAATATGCTTGCATATTGGGATGTATACATTGGGTCCGGTGTTCGACTAGACCCCTCGTTAACGTGACTGTAGGCAAAAGCGGTCCTGTCACGGATGTGATTGTAGGCTGACGCGGTCCTGTCGCATACGTGATTGTAGGCGAAAGCGGTCCTATCACGTATGCGATTGTAGGCAGATGCGGTCCTATCACCGCCAAGACCTAGCGGCATATGAATTCACCGTCTAGTGAGGCACACGAAATGGATTGACGGAATTTTGAAAATAAATGAAAAGTAAAGATAGGATATGCATTGCATTAGAAGAAGCATACACATTGTTATTTTATATATTCATATTTGAAAGAAAAAGTAAATGTTTTATAAGCTCTGGGCTGGAACTAAATCCCGCACTGAGAGAAGGTTCGATCTCTCACCCGTTCCACTTTTACGTGGGTTCCAGGTAACGAAGAGGAAGGATTCGAGCAGGTACAAGAGTGAGACTAAGTGGGAAGTTACGAATAATGATGAACTGCCACATGTTGTTTAGTTTTGCTCTTTATGATTCAATAATTGATACATTGAGTCGGCATGGCAGTGTTCGAGTACTAGCCATGTCGGCCGTGATTGTTTGTGCAACTCTTTCGTTTATGAAATAAATGTGGCTTTAATTATATTGTTATTGATAATGTATGTGATGTGCGTACGCCTTACGTAGAAATACGTGGCGGGTTGTCTCGGGGTGTGACAATTGTTGCCTCTGGTGTGGAACCTTCTTTGTTGTTGGACAGATCTTGTACGGGCCGTATGAAAAGGTGTCAGATCCAGAATTTCATCTGTTTCCTACAAAATAAGAAACAAAACATAGCAGTACCACATTTATTGATATTTAAATAAAAAGTCCATATTTTTAGGCTTTAAGGCACAAGTTTCGGTGTAAATCGGGGTTGCAATCTAGGCAAAATAGAGAGATATCTACTATATTTTACTCTAACTCTTTTGACCATTTCCAAAGAGGGGGAGAGATATTACAAGTTCATGCTATATTGGTATTCCATGACACTACACACACAAACACGAGAAAAAAGGAAAAACAAAAATTTCAAAAATTCTGAATTTTGTAGGAATAACCAATTTATACACTCACTTGATATATATGTTTTGCAAATTGTCAAAGGGGAGAATGTTGGATTGTGCCATAATCTGCTTATCTGTTTGACTAGATTTGCAAAACAAATATAAGTTGAATTTTACAGTTTGCATGTCATGAGATAATATGCAGGTTCATAACATTGGAAGATTAAAGACTTACACATCAAGGACGGAATATTAAACTTCTATCAATATCAAGGATATGGTCATGAAGTACAAGGCATTGGACAATAGAAGACCATCTCAAGCTTAAGGACATCAAATCTGTAATATTGGTCAAATAAGCTTGAGACTGAACTAAGTAAGGTCTACCGTTGCAACAGTTCAGTAACCGTTGTAACAGAATAAATAAATTACACTACCGATTTATTGACGGTATAATTCGGATTGGACTGGCGCGCAAGGGTAAAGGAAGCCGAGATTACCGTGGTGACTACCGTAATAACGGTAAGTCTACCATTGAGGATAACGACGCCCAAACCTAGTGTAAGTTGGCAGACCGTTGTAACGGTAATGGACTATCATCTCTCTATAAATAGAAGCATGATCTAAGTTTGGACTATCACTTTAGCCGCCACAAACTTCAATATTTCAAATTCTCAGATCTAGAAAAAGTCGTTCTAGCTTGTGCACCTGAATTTCAATATACTCAATAAATCTCAAACTTATTCAATCAATACAACCAACTCTTAGAGTAATACTACGTAATCAACCTTTTCTACTTTCGAGCCTTTGTGCTCACCTTGTTACTTGCAAAGCTGTAGCGCTCGATGAGCCGATTCCGTGCTCAAGGCTGTGTTATACTCAGAAGGTGTAAGTGGTCACCAGTTCTAACTTGTACTACCTTTCTCATTGGGTTAAGAAAGACGCGTCATCTCGAAGGGCGCGAGACCTGAAGACGTAGGCGTTAGTGCCGAACTCGGTAAACAACTCTTGTGTCAAGTGTCGCTAAACTCTACTCTTTACGTTATTATTATATATCATAGTTTAGAACAAAGTTATCTTAGTTTCCGCCAAGGTTAACTATAAGACACGTTAGGGACTTGTAACTTAGTAAAAAGTTTAAAAAGACCAAATTCACCCCCTCTAAGTGCTTTTGGGACCAACAATGTGAGATAATTAACAAATGACCTGAATACGTAATTTTAAAATTTTTGAGGGGATACATAAATCCCCCTAAATAGAAAGCAGGAAAATGTAAATAAACATCTCTAACTGAACATCTAAACTAGAAGCCAAAAGAAACAAATGATGATATCATAAAAACCTGGTAGCAGTAAATAAAAAGCCTAAAAATATAAATAAACATCTCTAACTCAACATCTAAACTAGAAGCCAAAAGAAACAGTAAATTGAAAACACCTAAAAAATTGGATAATATATCCTAATTCACTACCTAATTCAACTAAACAAATTCCATCTAGCACAAATCAATCTCTGTTTAATTCAAAGTTCATATGTATCTTTTGCTCCATTCCCTGATTTGGCATACCAGTATACCATCTCTTCTATTTTTCCTTCTATCTTTCGTACCAATATTCATCCTATGTTGGCCCATTCGGAAAGCCCCCGCTCAGTCAGTTGCAGTGGTATGTGGAGTTTCTGGCGCACACTTGCATTAGGGTAGCCTTGGAGTTCCTATTCTCCTTGGAGTGATTTGCCAAAACGTGTGGTGCCTTAAGTGCCTTAAGTGTTTTTCAAATAATGAAGTTTTAAATGGAGTATGTCTTTTCCTTATTTGTGTTTGTCGAAAAATTCTATAAAAAATCTGAAAAATGCATATGACTATGCTTCAAGTATATATTGTATAAATATCGTTTCGAAATTTCTAACAAATTAGGAGAAAATGATTTTTAGTGTTCTGAACAATTTTTCCTCTGTGTACGGTTTATGTGAATTTTTATTAAATTTAATTTTGTCACCCTTCAAAGAAACACATTCAACAAAAGTTGTTTCTTAAAAAAATATTTTCATGAATCTAACCCTAAGTTAAAACTTGTTTAAAATTAATTTTGTCAATCTCCACTGCAACATATGGGCACTTGACTAGTAATAATAATAGTTGAAGGAGAAGGGAGAGAGATAGCTGACATGCATATGGCGGGCCCACTATCTCTTTTTTTTGTGTTCAATTGGTTCGACCCATATCATTTTATCCCATGGGACGGTAGAGCCCAATTACCCTTCTTCGATTTGATTTGATTTGACGTTGTTCATTTTTGTTTGGTCCGAATCCCCGAGATTTTTTTATAAAGCATAAATAAAAAAAATTAAAGTTAAGCTGTCGATATGATTACCGATGGATTTATAAAAAGCATAAGGAACGGCTTGGCAAGCCGTTCTCCATCTTTTTTTTTTAGCAAGAACGGCTTCCGAAGCCGTTCTCTGATAATTTTTCATCTGTTTCGCACCAACAGTACAGCAGCTGCAACAGAAAATCCGGAAATCTCTTCGTCCGAAAAAAGAGAGAACGGCTTCGCAAGCCGTTCTTGCGCGAGAAAAAAAAATTAGGGAGAACGGCTTCCCAAGCCGTTCCCGTGCCAAAAAAATAGGAAGTAAAAAGGAACGTTTTGTGAAACCGTTCCCCTGAGCCTTTGCAACATCCCAACCGTTTAAATACGATCTCTGCGAATCTCAAAACTCCAATGATACTGGGACCCTACGATTCCCTGAATAGAAACCAGACACGTTGGTCACGCAATAAATGAGAAATGAGATATCTGAGAGCTATTTCCTTCTCTTCCCTTCCCATCACTTTCTCTCCCCGAAACCGTTCCCTCCCCCATTTTCTGAGTTCGTTCTCCTCCAAAGGTTAGTTACTCAAAAAAAAAATTCCAGCCCTCAATATTGTACTATTTGTTGATCTAATTATATATAATTGTATATTTTTCAAAGGACAACCAAACAAGCTTCAGATCTACAATTTTGGTGAGGTATGTAGTTTAAATTTTTTTTATTAAATATCCGAAATTTTTTAGTTTAAATAAGTAATTTTATTATTAAATGAAGGGGTTAATTGATAGTTTTGGTATAAATTGAGGGTATATTAAGAAATTTAGAATTTTTTTAATTTGAGGGAATATAAATAAATTGTAGAAAAACTTTTTTTAGTGTAATTTAAGTATTTTAGCTTAATTTTAATAATTGTAGAATGATTTAGTAATTTAGGTTTGTGCATGTAGTATAAATAATTGTAGATTGATTTAGTTTTGTTAGTATAATTTTAGTAATTGTTGAATGGTTTAGTTTGCATGAAGAGTAAATTTTAACAAATGTAGGAAAAAAATTATTCTAAAGCAACTTAGACTAGTTTTTTCCTATGTAATTATTTATTTAGGAAAAAAATTATTTTAAAGCAATTTTAACAAATGTAGTTTCCTATGTAGTTTATTTATTTGTAATTTTATGTATATTGTAGGCCAAAATGTATTACCAACCACCTTTATTGGAATTGCCTCTAGACCAACACAAACTATGCCAGGCAAGTACGGAGGTATTTGTCATAACTTCGTGATTTATAAAAAAAAAATTACTTATAAAGTTGAATGAAATTTTGGAGTTTAATTTATTATGCATGGCAATTATCGTTCCAGTCTAGCACTCGTCAAACGGGCGTTCCTTATCAGCTTCAGATGAAATCAGGTTTGGTGAATCTAGGCTTGTATCAGATGAAGGATGTGACTAAATGCTACATTGATAAAGGGTTGATCACAGCTCTCGTTGAGAGGTGGAGGCCCGAAACGAATACATTTCATCTTCCGGTGGGAGAGTGCACAGTCACATTAGAAGATGTCAGTTGTTTGTGGGGTTTGCCTATTACAGGTAAAATATTTTTCTATTACTAATAATCTGATATTTGTCTATCTAATGCAAGTATATATCTATCTAACTTTGTATTTACAGGAATAGCAATAGCTGGACATACCGATGACAACTGGTCACAACTAATTGAAGACTGTCTCGGACACGAAGTGTACAATGGATCTGAAGACAGTGATGATAACTTTTTCTTTAAAAAAGTTGAGAAAGAAGGCACAGAAGATGAGAAAATTACAATATCAAAACACTACATGCGTCTCAAATGGTTGAAGGACAGATTTGTTGCGAATTTGACACCGGCCAGTGACCAGGAGACAATCAACTGATACACACGTGCATATTGCATGGACTTGTTTGGGTCTATAATGTTTCATGATTTGGTTGTAAGCGGTGTCCCGATAATGTACTTACAATTTTTAGAGAATTTGGGACTTCGAAATGTCGACTACAATTGGGGAGGTGCTGTGCTTGCTTGTCTATATAGTGAGTTGTCACAGGCTTGCAGAAAATCGGCCGAGTCGATTAATGGTCCACTATTACTGCTCCAGATGTGGTGTTGGACTCGGTTTCCTATAGGACGGCCGAGGCCCAAAAATGATTTGCCATTTGGCAGGGTTGCCGCGGTAGAAGGACTGCCTTTCGGAGCAGAGTGGACTCAACCACATGAATAGGAGGGTAATCCAATAAGAGGTACATTTTAATAATAAATATGTTTTTCAAATTAATTTAGTGTTCATTCAATATTTAACTGTCAATTGTTTACAACTTAGGCACAAAGCAATTTTGAAATCAATTCGATCGTTTGAATGCAAATGTTGTCAATTGGCAGCCATATACGGATTACTATAGCATGCTACCTCCACGCGGGATAAGAGACTTCCAGATGTTTACATGCAGGGTGTGGTGCATCCATTTCTGGGAGGTAGAGATTCAATTTCCTGATAGAGTTGCTCGGCAGTTCAGCTTGTTTCAGACAGTTCCTCCAAATGCTCCACTACCATTTCAGCAACTTAAAGAACTATGCAGTTATACCCGAGCAAGCGGTTTGACCAGCGACGGACACTCTGTGGATTGGAGCGAATATTTTGCGGATTATATCGCGGAACAACCCATATGTTTGCTTGAGCAAAATCCGTATGATCTGACTAGGTACAACTAAATTTAGAATTCATAAGCTATACATATTTATTTTGGAACACAAATAATTGAAAATTTATTTCATTTGTAGGTACGACGAGTATATGCATTGGTTTTTCTATAATGGCATGCCGTCTTGTTAGTGTTGTGATCTAGAAGCCAATCATAGGATGATTGTTTTCTAAGTTTTGTTTATGTAATTGAATGATTATGTTTATCATTTTGTTCCTTGAGTATTTTATTAATTATAGATCATTCAGGTTGAGGACTTGGAATTGTGGAACTCTATACATGTGTTAATAAATACTCTAAAGTGTCCCTAGTCTTGGTTATAGGGACATTAATTACCGGTATAAGATTAGCATTTGGATTAGATGATGATCATGTTCTGCAGATCATATGACAATGAGTTGTCAATCTAATCAAATGGATACCTGATGGAGATCAGGGGATTGGACGTGACCAAAGTAAAACATTTAATATGGATTATGTTTGTGTCATTAATGTTTTATTTGTGTCTGAAATTCTATGGTATGAGATGATTGTTTCTCTCACATGAGAATATATATTCGTGGATATTATCCAACGTTGTCCGTAACTGGCAATTATACAGATTCTATCTCAGTATGTATCTCTTATGAGGAGGGATAGTAATTATCAAGAGTACCAATGTCCCTCATATAATGAGTGATGATATCACTGGGCCCCTTGATGAAATAATACAAGTATGTGCACATATGATTAGGGAGTTAATCATAATTACTGAATTATTTCGGAATCAAGAAACGAGTAGATTTGCAAGGATGACACATTTCTACCTTGGATCTATTCATGATATCATGAGACATGGAATTGACACGAGACAATTATTGCTTAGGGATCGTGATACAGTATGGTACTTATCATCTGTGTCATTTGGGTAATTACAATGCATATTGCTAGGTGCCGCTTGTAATTTATGGAATCGAAAAGAGTTTCAGATTCTATTGCCGAATGACATAGATCTCACAGGGTCACACCAATAAGGAATTAATTAGAAATGCTCCTTAATTTATTTGACATGTATGACTTGACAAATAAATTGGTCTCTCCACTAAAACATGAGAAATATAATAATTTGGATAATTATATATGATACTACAATTAATTAGATTAATTGTATTTGATTAATTCAAACAAGGAAAGTGAAACTTGGCCAAATAAACAAAGCCTAATGACTGTTGTTAATTATGGCTCATGTTTATGTAAAGAATTGTTTTCATAATTAAAAGTTAGCCCAAAATAGTTTGCCACGTTTTCTGAAAGCTGCTGTGCAATGTTTCTTATTTGGACCATATATTTCTAATATGATATCTGTTTTTAGCGTTCAATATCTTTCTGGAAAGGTAATAGAAAAATCTAAAACTTTGTATTTTTGGAAGAAAACCAAATTAGAAATATATAATGTTCAAAAACGTGGTAGAACGTGGTACTAAATTTAGACTACCATGTTCTGGAAACTGCTGCGCATGTTTCGTATTTTGACCATAACACCCTCATACGATGTTTGTTTTGGACGTACCACAAATGGATAGAAAGATAAAAAAACGATCTATAACTTTTATTCAGAAAGCAGAATCTAATTCGAAATATATCGTGGTCAAAAATGTGGTAGAACACGGAGTTAATTTTGGAAACATAATTTCACATTCCTTATTTGCTATATATGCACTCTCTTTCATTTCTTTTGAGGACAATTCGTTTTGAGAGTTGAAGTTCTGCCAAAACTCTTTCTCTTTCTTGTTTCTCTCTCATGTGTTGAGAACCCACAAACCCTAGAATCAAGATCTTGTTCTCTTGGAGGATAGGGATTAAGAAACGACCAAATTACTACTCTCTAGCAAGAGAAAAGTTTGGTTTCTAATTAATTTATTGGTGGATACCGTGGAGGGCTTCTACTTTGGAGTCTCATCTTGGTACAAGGCGTTCAAGGTCACGCACACATTAACCACCAGGACGCTGCAAAGCATCAATCACCATTAGCATCGATCAACAAGGAGATGGAGGTTACAACCCTACATCTCAAGAATCTTCATTTCTTGTTTGGAGACAAGAAACTAAAGGTATGATGCTTATTGATTTGGAAGTTGATTTTTGGTTTGATTTTAGTCATACATAATGATTTTTTGGTACTTTTCTTGTCAAAATTTTTGAAATTCTGCTGCCTTAAGTACCATGAAAACCCAACACGTCTGTCTTTCCGAATCAGAACAATGAAGAAATTCTAAGCCAGCCAGTACCAGAACCAGAAGGAAATGTAGGAGATCTCGGGTATGTCTCAGATACCATGACTGCTGCTCGCACGGTAAGTATTTTTTTCCTTTGTAATATATACATTTTATTTTATTACACAATACATTTATTTAAACTATTTTTTTTCTTTGTAGAGATTCTGCCTTACAAAGACCACAGCACAAGGAATCGCAATGGTAAAGACACCTGGACAGAAGGCGTACGGACTTCTATTGCTTCGACATAGCCGCGATTTTCTACAGGATATTGGGCTTGATGCACAATTCAAGAGCCATGCTCCGGTATGCCAGATTTCCATCTGATATTTGTGATATCGATGTAAGTGATGATTATCCAGATCAAGTTTCGAATAAACCAGATGTCACAGTTCCTCCAACAACCGCCGAAGATGTTATGAACGGAAGTTACCACTCGCTTTCACAAATAGTGGTAACTGGGCGCAACCTAGGAGACAATGAGGGGTCATCAGGTGCTGGGCAGTCAAGTGCGGGGACATCCTGTGTGGGGCGCGGGCAACGGGTTAGAAAACCAACGAAGCAGTTTAGTTTTTTATATTACCCAAATCCTAGTGGCAGAGAAGCCGAACTGTCAAGTGTGTTTTTTTAATTTATTATGTGTGTGTATGTTGAAACAATTAAGTTAGCTAGATAAAATTTAAAAAACAATAATACAAATATTAGTACAAATATTAGGTCAAACAATAATACAAATTATCGTTTCTTACGTCTGAATATTCTGCTCATCAAACAACTACGTAATCGCTACTAGAAGGTCGGCTGCTAGATGGCTCGCTGCCGGATGCACGACTACCATAAGTCTCTGCTTGACTAACATATGCCTCTGGCCGGCTACCAGATATGCTTCTCCGTGACCCTTGTGTTGCAGATTCCTCCTTTACGTTTATAGCACTACGAGAAGGTCAGCAACCAGATACGCTTCTTCGTCTTCCACCAGTTGCTTCTGTTAAATAATGACAAAAATATAATTAGATGTGTAAAATATTCAAACATATAGAATATGAAATTAATCACTCTTAACATTTCCAACCTGATGTTCTTCTTCTATTGGATCCATCTAGAGATTGTACTCTACTGCGTGGTCTAATACGGGCTTCCATATCATCCATTGAATTTGGAATTCTCTGGTGCTTCCTCCTTCCCTTGTTAATTTTCCAAGGGTCTGGTCTAATTTTAGGTGCTCCCATATCATATTGCCAAAATTCGGCATTACCAAAGCCGCAAAATCCACCTGTCTATGTGTTGACATAACTTTGAATGCTATAGTAGTGTCTTACAAATTGTATTGGATTTAGACGTCTCAAACAACACACCGCCAGTACATGGTTGCAAGGACTACTAGTAAATTGTGACTTCTGACACTAACAAGTAAGCATTCCCCCCTCCCCTTCTAAAAATCTAACTTCATACTTCATATTTCCCTTCACTCCCTACAATTAGTAAAGCAAAATAATTACAATAATATCATTTGTAAATTTTGTACGAAATTTAATAAAATAACTGACATACCGTCTTAACAACTCCGTCGTGAACTATGACCTCATAAGTGTGCAATCCCAATGGTATCACTCGGTGCTCCTTGGCTTTTTTAATCTGATATTCCAAAACAGATAATATATTTGCTAATAATTCCATTCCGTTTTGAAGCCACTGTTGGGCAACCTGAGACCTTGTGACAAACCAATCCGCAACTTTGTAAAATGTGCGATCCACTATCGCTGTTACAGGAAGTTGGCGAGCCACACGAAATACACTGTTCAGTGATTCTGACCCGTTCGAAGTCATTATACCCCCACCTATTTAGGCCTCCGTCATGACATTGTGTCCACTTATGGAGTTGCAAAGGCTCTTCTTCGAGATTTTTCACCCTTTTACCACACCACATTACATACTTATGAGTAGTAATACTAATATCTTTTATCATATCCATTCCCTCATTAAACCTCCAAGGTTTCATCTTACGCACAAATTTCATAAAAATTTCTTTCAACCTTTTGTTCTTACACAGCTTGTAAACATTTGCTGCAATATGTTGAACACATAAACGATGCACCGCTTCACCATTTTTCTCACACCACCCTAAATCTGGTCGATCAAATACTGAACGGATTGCCCCGTGCTGGTCTGATATAACACATATCCGACCAGGTCCCACCACATCTTCGCGTACAAATTGCATAAACCAGCCCCAATTAGATGAAGTCTCTTCATCTGCAATCCCAAATGCAAAGCGAAATACTTGTTGTTCTGCATCATAAGCACATGTCATGAATAGTTTTCCTTTGTACTGGCCGGATAAATGTCCTGCATCTACACTTATAACTGGTCTGAGATATGGCCATGCTTGAATGCATGGACCGAAAGCCCATACTACGCGGGTAAAAATATGGACACCCATAAGTGTAGATGGTTCATGCTCGATTCTGTATTTTGTGCCTGGGTTCGAACTCTGGATTGCACCAAGAAAAGAAGGTAGCATTTCGTACGCTTTTTCCCAAGAACCAAATAATTCAGCAATAGCTAACTCCCTCCCTCTCCAAATCTTGTTGTATGAAGGCTGAACCATTAGGTACGCTTGTCTAACTGAATTGCGACATGCTTTTATTGACATCTCCAGATCCTTATCCAGACCAGGTTTGATTATTTCTGCAATCTTCCTAGCCGTCATCGGCGACGACCGCTCGCTGTACAAGCAATACTGAAACAATTGTGCTCGTCTGGGTTTGTTGCAATTATCCACTTTCCAGTCTCAGTGGTTTTTGCGTATAATCTCCATGGACACCCCTCCGCTTCACATATAACAACATAGCCAGTACGATTGCTAAGGGTTTGTTGTAATTGTAAATTATGCTTCATGGCAAATCCACCCAACTCGTTTCAGTAACCTACACATTATTTTTAATTTTATATCTTAAAAAACAATAAGAATTGAAAAATAAACTTACTACAACTCTCGGACGAAAGCAGAAAATATAATGCAAAGGCTACTTAATTTTATATCTTAAAAAGCAATAAGAATTGAAAAATAAACTTACTACAACTCTCGGACGAAAGCAGAAAATATAATGCAAAGGCTACTTAATTTTATATCTTAAAAAACAATAAGAATTGAAAAATAAACTTACTACAACTCTCGGACGAAAGCAGAAAATATAATGCAAAGGCTACTTAATTTTATATCTTAAAAAATAATAAGAATTGAAAAATAAACTTACTATAACTCTCAGACGAAAGCAAAAAAATATAATGCAAAGGCTAGTCTGTAGATAACATAATACTCAAAATTTAGAATTTTTTGAAGAATTTCATTGGTTTGTAGTCTGTAAATATTTAGTATCGATCTGAGGAAGGAAGAAGGAACGAAGTAAGGGAGGAGATTAAGACAGTGGAGATTAATTTTTATAAACACAAAAAAAGGGAACGGGATCCCAACCCATTCTCAAGGGGGACCCCAGTAGCCGACTCAAGGGACCGACCTCCCAGGCCGTTCCCCAAGTAGCAACACGAAAGCCACACGGATCCGGCGAAAAATTATCAGAACGGCTTCGGAAGCCGTTCTCGTAAAAAAAAAAAAGAGAACAGCTTGGCAAGCCGTTCCTTATGCTTTTTATAAATCCGTCGGTAATCATATCGACAGCTTAACTTCAATTTTTTTTATTTATGCTTTATAAAAAAATCTCTGAATCCCCTATATTTTTTCTTTTGATCCAATCACTACTTAACCCAAACCATGAACACCACTTTTAATAAAAATGAATATATTTTCTCTCCATTTTATTTGCAAGGGACACCTCCATTTGCTCCATTTTTCCAATGCTTTCTGAATTCTGATTTATTTCAATTCTATTATTTGTGATTTTTCTTGTTCATTTCCTATTTTTTTTAAGGTTTAAACATTTGTAATTTAAATAGCAATTTAACTGATGTCCGATGCATACCTATGTACCATAAGCAAATTTTAAATGGTCAATTGATCCATGTAAAAAATTGAAAAAAGAAGTGATTTGAGTATTAATTAGTAGATAGTATCTAGGTAGTGCTTAACTGTATTTAGAGGAAATTGTGTGTCCCAATTAATCTGATTGATGTATAATCCTATCTACCGAGCTAGGCAAGAAAGGTGTCTTCCTTCTATTAATTAATGTGACCGGTACAGATATTAATGAAAGCGGGAAGACCGGTACAAGTACAGATTTTAATTAAGCATAACAAATATTTTAATAAAAGAAACACTTAAATAAGAATAAGAATAAGAATAAAAATATCATTTTCATTTAAAGTGAAATCACGATGATAATGATACATACAAACTCAGCACACTGCACACAACACAAATCCAGTAGAATAATATATAATAAAAGCTTACAATTCCTAGCTACATGCAATCGATAACAACATTACTAGCGATTCGATCGTTCCTTCAAACAAGATATATATAAAATAGATAAGGTTGCACACTATTAAGTTCCAATCACTTACAAACCACTTCCTCAGATGACCACATGGATGTCCCGGTAGAGTTGGACAAGTTTGTTGTTGAGCTCCCGCCAAATGTTCGTCCAGAAAGCAAAGGAGGAAAACTGGGCTTGCTTTGAGGAAGAACAGGCAACTCACAAACCTCAAACATTAGAGTGCTCCTTGCTAATCCGATGGTTGGCCGTTCAGATGCGACCGGATGAGAACACCAGAGCCCTACAAACATTACACATTCAATTTCCTTTGCATTATACTCGCTTTTGAGCCTTTCATCAGCAGCAAGAAGGAGTTCATTCCTCCCGTAATGCTCCCAAACAAACCGTACCAAGTCTAGATCAACCGGTCTTCTTCCACATGCTATTTCAAGGAGGATAACTCCAAAGCTGTAGATATCAGATTGTGTGTTTGGTTTGCTCCTTCCATCCTCGTTGAATAATTCCGGGGCCACATATCCCCAGGACCCACACGCATTTGTTGTGTTTGCACTGAGACCGTGATCCACAAGCCTGGCCAGGCCAAAGTCACTCAGTTTAGCATTCAAAGAGGAATCTAAGAGAACATTATCGGGCTTGATATCTCTGTGAACAACATTCATGTTGTGTTCATTCTCCACATGTAGATAGCACAGTGCATTGGCAAGGTTAATGACTATCTCATATCTTTTGGGCCACAACAACAAGCGCTGTCGGTCATAGAGTAGTGAATTAAGAGTTCCATTTGGCATGTACTTGTATACCAATAGGAGTTTCCCATTTTCTTCGCACCAACGGAAGAGCTCAACTAGACTCGGGTGCCTCAGTTTACTCAGAATTTCTACTTCGGTCTGGAACTCTTTTGACCCTTGGTTTGACCCTTGCTTAAGATGTTTCACAGCTACTTCATCACAACCTGTACTGTCTCTCAAGTACCCCTTAAACACAGGACCAAAACCTCCTTCGCCAAGTTTGTTCTTTGGGGCAAAATTTGAAGTAGCTATCACCAATTCCTTGTGCCTATACTTTGTTGATAAGTCTCGGTTGTCTCCTCTTTTCTTGAGAGACTTGGTTTGCCATACAAATAACCAATAACCAAAACCCCCAAGAAGCAATGTGACCCCAATAGCACACAACACAAGTACAGGCACTAGTGGAATAGATTTTGGTTTTGCCTTTAATGGTGTGGTTGTACTGGATTCAAAGGTTGTTGAAAATTCCCAAGAACGAATCTGATGGATCTCAGTTGCCGTACCAGTAGCTGCAGAAAAACCTACTGCCACGGTGTTTGGGAGTACCTGGGTCAAGTTTACTTTATAGGAGAGGATAGGCTTACTGGGTACTTCTGAATCTTGTTGATAGTTCAAAGACACGTTCAAGGTCTGGTCACCGGCACTGTAACTAACCCATGCTTTTACCCAGGTGCCACTCAATATGTTCTCATTGAGCTTGTAGACAACCACGGAATAGATACTGTTCACATCAATCCCAACGTGGGCAGTCTCAGGATCCCAAATATTACGATAGGTGTCAAACTCCACAGCTACCACTTGGTTTTTCGAACTGTCCAAGTTGTTGTCACTGGGGAAGAGACCGAGGTTGCCGCCACAAGTATCTTCTGATTTGGGAAGTGGATAAGGTGACAAGAAGAAGGCAAGGCCATCACCACTGGTGTGGCTAGGGCTTGTTGAGTTAATGAAGAAGGTGAAATGAGTGAAAAAGCTAGCAGGCATGCCGGTGAAATTATCCACGAGAGGAATGGGGTTGTTGTAGGTTGCCCAGCTACAGCTGCTGGTTATATTTGCTCCAGTTAGCTCAAGGATACCACCGTTTATGGATGTTGTACCAGCTATATTCATATTCTCCCAACGAGAAGTAGAGTTATAGCTCAAATGGACGCCAGTAGTGCTTGCGCTTGCAAAAGATACATTGATTAATATGTAGAGTAGGCGCATCATATAGAAGAGGTCCATGGTGAATTGAGGGATTAGTTTAGCGCTGTGCTATGGAAAAATACTGGTGGATCGATCACAAGGAAGAGAGAGAGAGAGATAATAAGAAGAGGCAGATCGATCGAGTTTGAGTCAATTTTGAACACTCTGCGTTGCTACAAGAGAGAGAATAGAGAGTATATATAGACAGTTGAAAGAGAGAACTATGCAAAATATTAATTATTGCTTGAATATGACTTTGTTTAGATTGTTATGGAGAGCTTTATTTATGTTATATTTTATTGGGCTAAGTTTTCTTATTATTTTAGAAGTACTTGCGAAGTTTCTGTGTCTTATTATTTTTGTTGGCTTGATCCATCTAAGAATTTTATAACACTCGGTAAAAATATATAGCTAGGATAGAGATAAACGGCCGCTTTTTTTATTAATACCTCAAAAAAGCAATAATAAATATACCGTCAGCCTGAAAAAAAAAAATTAAATGTGGCCCAACCGTCCATTTTGGGAGCGGTTTATTTCCAGCACCAGACCGCTCCACGACTAGACTATCCAGTCCCCCAACCTAACCGCCTCCCTCTCTGGACGGTTGGGTATGAATTTTTTTTATATATATTGTTTTATATTTTTGTTTTAAATTTATGTGTAATTTTGTTTTACATTTTTCTGTTAGATTATTTGTTTAATAATTTTTGTTTTATAATTTTTATTATTATTTTTTATTTGGTAAATTTTGTTTTATAAATGTGTTTTACAAATGTGTTTGACAAGTTTTTTATATAAATTTTTATAAATTCTATAATTTTGAATTTTGAATTTTATGATTTGTTATGCCAAGTGAATAGTCCAAATCTGACGCTGTTTTCTCCAACATTTATCCCAGAAAGACAAATCAATCACAGCTTGTTCGATCATTATTACATAAAAAAAAGACTGAGAGAACGAAATAAAATAGTGGCTATTCTAGAATAGTAGCTATTCAGAATAACAATTTACATCCAAATAACATTTTTGCTATTCAGAATAGCTACTATTCTCTATTCCTTGTAAATGTTAAAATAGCTACTATTCAGAAGTGTGAAGAGATATTTCCTTTTTGGATTTCCGCCAACATAGTCTCGAAATGACAAATTTGACATCACTTCCGCTATCTCCACGTTGTGACAATTCGTTTGAGATCCCACATGTCTATCTTTTTTATTAATTAGTACCTTAGTAACACTATTATTTATTAGTTACAGCTATTCACTATTCTACATGTGCAATCCAAACAACATTTTTACTAATCAAAATAGCAACATTTTCACACTAATCCGAAAATCACTATTTTTTTCTCTATTCTCATTTACTATTCTCAATATTCGCTATTCTAGCTATTTTAGCTCACATCCAAACGACAACATACCAAAAATAACAAAATGTTGTCAAATCAATGTAAAATCTAGGAATCAAAACATGAAATACAACAGTCAGATCTACAACATGAGATATAAAAAACTATGAGTCGTTTAATAATATTTTATTTTGTTTATATTTTGTTGTGTGAATTTCTCTGTCTTTATTTATTTTTAATCTATTCGAACATATATAGTTCCATCTACTATATGCCAATGACTTCTACATGCCAATATGGGAGATCCGTTAGGTCCTTGTATGAGAATAATAGTTCGTAAGTGGTTAAACCTCGGCAAACGAGGCTTGACAGCGGTTCAAAGAACCCGGGGGTCCCTTGGAAGGATAGGTTAGAAAGCATTTCAGGTTATGTTTATTTAGCCGGATCAACAATAGAAATTACATAGGGATTTGGGATACTTCAACTACGGGTAGTATAAGGAAAGAATATAATTCTGTAAGGAAAGAATATAATTTCGTAGTTAAAATACTTAGTCTTCGTAGCCCAAAAGCCAATCGAAAGATTGGAAAATCTAAATACAACACATAACAGAATACCATGGCGCCCTGAGGGTAGTGACAGTGCCGCATGCGGGTGGCCTGCGGGTAAGGTTTTAGGCCACATACGGTAGTGATAGTACCGCATGTGGGTTGGACCAGTGTCTGAACATATCATTATATTAGATTCATAGGTTGTCCTGATCCCTAGAGAATCCCTGTACTCTGCCAATCACCTATAGTGCCACCGCATTAAACATTGCTACGACTCTGGTCGTATTTTAATTTACCTTTTTAATTAATAACTTAGAAGATAACACACAAACAAACTCCCAATTAATAACAAATCTGACCTAGACTAAGTAAAATTGTTAAATCTTAATACACTATCCCTGTGGATCGATACTTGATAATACTACAAGATAGGATTGTATACTTGCAACCTGCGTCGAAAGTGGAATCAAGGTTAAAATGTATAGTCTACTATACTGAAACTTCATGTACGTTGTATTTCATATCATCAGGAAGTCACACGGCCCGAGTACAGAATTGGCTCACGATCACTAAAGGCTCAAGAATAACAAAGTGAGCAACAAAGGCTCAAAGGAAGAAAGTTAATCTCGCAGGATCACTCTCAGAGTTTGTGTATTGGTTGAATAAGCTTGAGATTGAATATGAATATTGAAGTTGAACTGCACAAGTAACGACGGCTTTATCTAGATTTGAGAATTTGAAATATTGAAGTTAGGGGCGGCTAGAGTGATGATCCAAATCCTGATATTACTTCTATTTATAGAGAGCTAAATAACATGAAGTAATTTGGTCCTACTGTTATAACGGTTCCTTAATCGTTACAACAGTTGGCCAACTTACGGCGGGTTTGGATGCCATTAACCCTAACGGTAGGTTAATCACGGTAACGGGTCCATAACGGTTGGCCTCTGGAAATTCAGATACGCCAACTGATTTAATCTGTTATCTCAACCGTTCTGATTGAATTAATCCATGATGCAACAAATAAATATCTATTTTATCTATTACAACGGTTCATGAACCGTTGCAACGGTAGGCCTCACTTAGGTCAGTCTCAACCTTATTTTACCAATTTTACAGGATAAATATCCTAATCTTGAGATGATGCTTCTGTTATCCAATGCCTATTGTGCTTCATCATGACTACATCCTTGATAAATATAGCAATTAGTCATTTCATCCTTGATGTGTATATCTTGCATCTTCTACGTTCATGATCCTGCACAATATCTCAAGAAAAGAAAACTGTAAAATTCAATTTATATATGTTTTACAAATCTAGTCAAATAAACAAGCAGATTATGATACAATTTAACACAAATTTCTAACAATTCCAATCAATTTATAAAATATAATTTCAATCACTCAAATCGAGTCAGAAAATCAACAACCCACAATCGCAATTTCTTAAACTAAATTTCAATGACACAAATTTCTATCAATTCCAATCAAATTGTAAAATCTAATTTCAATCACACAAATTTCTAACAATTCCAATCAAGTTCTAAAACATAATTTCAATCACACAAATTTCTAGCAATTCCAATCAAATTCTAAAACATAATTTCCATCACAGAAATTTATAACCTTTCCAATCAAGTTCTAAAACCCAATTTCAATCACTCGCAATTTCTTAAACCTAATTTCAATCACACAATTTTCTAACAATTCCAATCAATTTCTAAAACCTAATTTCAATCACTCAAATCTCAATCAATTTCTACAAACAATTTTCAATCACGCAATTTCGATGAGTTTTGTCGGCTTACCCGGAAACGAGCATGGGAGGCAGATGAGGGCGTGGGCCAGCAGCGCAGAGGAGGGTTGTGGGGCAGTGGCGTAGGGGGGTGTGGGGGTGCCAAGTTGCGGGGCAGAGCGTAAAGGGGGTTCGGGGGTGGGTACGCGGTGGAGGGGATGGCGGGGCGACCGGAGGTGGCAAGGTTGGTCTAGCGGAAGTGGCAGAGGAGGCAGAGAAGGATTGGGCAGTTAGATTGAGAGGGGAAGGGGTCCGCGAATTATTAAAAAAATAAAAAAAATTCATACCCAACTGCCCGGGAGGGGGGGGAGGCGGTTAGGTTGGAGGAGTGGATCGCCCAGTCATGGGCGGTCTTGTGCTGGTAAACTACCTCCCAACTAGGCGGTTGGGACATTTATAAATTTTTTGAGCCCGATGACATATTTTCTATTTTTATGGGGGGGGGGGGGTATTAATAAAAAATTGGGATAAATGGAGATTACAAGAATCGGTGAATATCTGTGGAAGTAAAAGTGCAGCTTCGGTATCATTGCGGATACTCTCGTCGATAATAGCGATACTCTCAAAAATAATTATTTATGTCGATTTATATATCCTCACCAATAGTAATTTTTTGCCTTCACAAATATTCTCCTATATGGCTATATATATTACCGTGGCGTGATACAAGTATTTAGTTTTTTTTTCTACCGTGCCGAAATGTTTCAAAAACGATGAAGGTAGGACATAATTATAATGTGGCCGGCAGTGCCAGGATAATCACCTGTATTTTTTTTGTTGACCGAATTTGAAATTGTTCAAAACTTAGATAAATGTCAAAAATTATGAAAATATTGTAAAATTAAGGGAAAAAAAATAGTAGAATAGTTTTTTAGTCTAAAAAATATTTCAACTTTGTGGTTAATTAATTTACTAAAATTGCAGTTGTTAATAAATTGAAGTCCTTGAAAAATCACAAGACAACGTAAGAACTGGGTTTCAAGTTTTCATATATATCACATTAGATATTAGTTGGCTGGAATTTGTACATTTTGTTTATTGTTTCCTTTCGGCAATAGGTAGCAACTAGACACACGAAATTGATGATTAATGAGATATAAATATCTTCGATTCCATGACAATGACAAGATAATGAACTGGTTTCTAGATTTCAAATCACATAATTAGATATTAATAATTAGTCGGCTGAAACTTGTAAATTTTTGGATTGTTTCCTTTTTGAGCTATAGGTAACAACTAGACTCCTGAAATTGATGATTAATGAGATATAATTCCATGACAATGACAAGGGAGATGAGACGTTACTAGTTACTACCACGGTCGAATTAATTTTGTATAATTAGGAAAATAATGGGAATATATTAATTTCATAATATATATAATTAGGATTAGGAGCAAACGCAAAATTTTGCATGTCATGAGTCAGCTGGCCTGCTATATATGAAAAGTCGGAGTACGACGCAAAAAGAGAAATTATTTTTTTTGCGTGTTAAGTGAAGTGGTACACATTTTTTTCTTTCACATTGTGAGTAAGAAAAGACTGAGATGAGTAGTGTCATAAATTTTATTTTGTGTAGAATTGTTCCGTAGAAGTAGAACCATATTTTGCTCATCAAATGGCATTATATACAAGGAATTGGTGAATGGTGGAGCTTTTACGTATATGCAGATCCGATTAAAATTAATTGGATAAATAACCCTTATACTACTAGAATCTCCAATATTAGCAACAGCAAGATTTCGGTTGTAGCAACGGCATGCCCTTGCTACAAGCCTGAAAAACACCATTAGCAAGCGCTGCGCTTGCAATAACTACCGTTGGTTAAAGCCTCCATGCAAATACTCAGTTCAAACTTGTTGCAAGGGCTTACGCTTGTTAATACTTTTTCCTAAGCTTTTGCATGAGCCGCCCTTGCAAAAAGTATGCTTGCAAATACTTTTAGAGTTGACACCCAACAAGAGTATTTGCAAGAATGTCAAGCGTGGATCCCATCTGAGTATTAGTAAGGTTAAGGAACGTGGGTCCCATCTAGTTATTTGCAAGGATAGCGAACGTGGACCCCACCTGATTATTTGCAAAGATAGTGAAAGTAGACCCCACCTAACTATTTGCAAGACTAATGAATGTGGGTCCCACCTGATTATTTGCAAAGATATCATTAATACTTTTTGCATGCTCCAATTCTAAAATCCTCCCTCTACCAATCAAGTACCAACCCAATAATATGTTACATTTTCATTGAATTAGATTTACATAAACACATTGAAATATAGAAATAGCATTTAATAAGCATTAATCATCATAGTACAATTATCATACATTGTATTCAAATACCAAAAACTATTACAACAATAATACTAAAATGAACTTCTAAATATACCCAAAATATATCCTCCACCCATTAAAAGAAATTTACAAAATAGTTTACAATCAAGAAATTAGTTGCATAATTCTGAAATGTGCCATTAGCAACAATTATCGGAAGCAGCATTTAAGAATGTTCAAGATAGTCTTTCCAATCGTATACCTAATGAAATCAACAATCAAAATATTAAATAATGAGTATTTGAGAGAGCAATATTGAGCCAAAACAATGCTATAAACTTAATGCTCAGGTTAATATCTCAAAGCTTAATAATCTCAACAACCAATTGACCACCAATTATTGATAATATCTCAAAACTTAATGATCAGGTTTTAGATAAGGAATTGACAACCGATTACTGATAATCCTCCCATTAACAATAATAGATGTTTTGGTTATAATATATTTAATAGTAATTATATATCCCCTGTATTTCAATAAAATGAAGTATATATATTAAACATCTATATAGAATGAAATATTGCAATAGAACTAGCAAAGGGCAATTTGATATTATTTTTACCTTTATTCAAGCGAACAGACAAGTTTACGCAAATCCAAAGGCCCAGCTTTAAGCTCTATCTATTTATCAAATCAATGACCATTACTTTTAATGGCAATTAATCAATAACTCAGTAACAAAAAAATTAAGATTACTCTCGTAGCAATCTTCTCTGTAGCAATAGTCTATTTTCTTTCTCGCTCCTCAAATGCTCTGAATATTCTGAAATGTCAGAACAAACTTATGTGGGAATATTTATCTAAGAATTTCACCTTGCACAAAAAATGAAAAATTAAATCAAAGAGTATTTACCTTTCAACATCTTCTTTAGGTAGGTTGGTCAAAAAGAGACCTGAATCACCACAAAGTAACTGTAATTTTCACAAAAAACACAATCAAGTATAGTAAAACATAAATATTACAGTTTTCACTGTAGCATCCACTTTCTAAATAAAATATTACAGACCGACCAAGTGCTACTTTCGTTACTTTATTTGATCTAAGAAAAAACCTTCAATTTAACATTAGAAATTGAACTTTTATTTCAAAAAAAGTAATAACTAATAACTAAATCTTTGTATCAATGCAAACAAAACAGTACACCATTAAACTATAGCCTTTCAAATAAATACAAATACAAATACAAAACAGATTTATGAGGTGTAACTGCAGCTGGATGTGAGCTGTTTTGATTTCTCATGCGGTTTTATATTGATCAAGCCCTTCTTTTATGGCATTTACCAATGACTCCTTGGCCACCCTTCCCTTCTTTTTTGTTTTCAAAAAAGTCACTGTATGTTTTAATAGGCAATTTGAAAATAAATAAGGTTAAAAGATCTTTAGATAAAAATCACAATAAGCAAATATTTTAGTTTTCAGGTTATATATTCTTAAAGTGTAATGAAAGCACCATGATTATTAAGTAAAATAAGAAACTAGTATCATTAAGAAAGTGAATCAAGATGAGAAATAAATCACCTCAGTCTTGAATCTTGTATCAGGTGCTGACTATAAATCTCGACTCAACTCAATTATAGACCCTAACTTAATGTCCTCTATGTATCCTCCAGGCTCTAGCCATTGAATACACATACACTTATGCTTGTTTGACTGATTTGGTGCTTCACCACTACTTAATTTCAGTTTATTTGTGATTTATTGTAAGAAGCAAAAAATCACAAACATATAGCAAATCAATTGCATTATTCAAGAGTTAATTACGAGTGTGTCTAAAGGCCCAATCAACGTACAAAAACCATGTCTCGAATTGAATAAGGGACAACAACCGGAATTTAAACCCAAACAACCAATGCTTAACAAAAAGAAATTGAGCCAAAAGAACCTTCACAGCATGCACAATCCCAAATTTGTTCAACTTTCAGTCCCAAACTACATGAATTTTAGTTTATAGACAAAAAATAGTAATACCAAAACGATGGCGCTGGAACCCTAGCTCCGAACCCTAGGTCGACGGACGACTTCCAATCGATGGAGCTACGCCTTGGTGCTGGAACCCAGCTCCGAACCCTAGGTCAGCGGACGACTTGGTGCTAGAACCCTAGCTTCGAAGCCCGTCCAGTGCTTGATTTCATTTTCAAGAGAAGTAGATTTTAGACTTTTGAGTAGACACAGAGAGAGAGAGGACAGGAGTGAGATATTTGGTAATTAGCAGGAAGTGAAAATTGAGGAGGGATTTCAATTTTTGGTAAAATTTTTAAGAGGGAAGTCCAAATTTAGGTCAGATTTTGATAGAGGCGCTCAAGAGAGAAATGGACTAAGGGAGACGGATTCAACTCCTCTCCGATATCGTAGAAGATGGGCCTCACTTTACGGTTTGAGATTAAATCTCATCGCTTTGGGATTCGGGCTAGCAAAGGAGGGAGGGCAGTATTATTGAGCTTTGAGATTAATGCAGATTAAAAGAAACGGTCCGGATACACTAAATGTAAGAGATTCCCTTGTGAAATATTGGAGAGGAAGTGAATTCAAGGGGGGCAGTACAGAATGAGGGGCTGGAAAATTTTGGAAAAGTGGAGTGAAACTTTTTTATAAGGAATTTTTCATTTTTTTTACTTTTCATTCTATTATCATTTTCTTTTCTTACTTGTTGTTTTCCAAATACTTTAATTTAATAATTTCTGTTTGGAAGATATTTCTAAGTAATTATTTTATTCACTGCAAAATTTGTAAATTATTTTTTCATTTACATATTGAAAATATTATATGAAAGATAAAAAAAACCTTATTATAAATAAATTAAGTTGAGTTGCCTTTTTCATTGGAGGGAAATGAAATTAATACACTTTTTCATTTCAATGTTTTGGCTTGGGATTCAATTTATTAAAGAATAAAAATTTCTATGTACAATATAAATGTTGTAGCAGCTTTATTAATTCTATTTATTTATTTAGATTGAATTTCTATATGTAATAAGTAATTTATCGTTTTAATAATTTGGATCGGATTGAAATTAAATACATTACCACATTGAAGTTATGTATTACATGAATTATGTTATTAATAAAATTTAAGCAATTAATGAACCAATTCACCATTAATTGATTAAAAAATTGGAATTGAAAAACATATTAATGATAATTATGCGATAATGAATATTAGGACGTGTTTCTAATCTTAGTACAATATTTTGATAAGTGAAGTAGCATATTGTTACATGCATTTTGCCACAACAACTCATATCATACATGCATGTCATGCAACATGATCTCTAGTTGTGTGAGTTTGTGAAAGCACACACAAATATTACATCTGTTAGCCGATCCGAACCGTTCAAACTAAAGATCAATACATTTTTTTAATTGTAGCAAAGTTTGGTAAAAATTTATGTTAATTATCCTATCCATCAAGCTGACAGAATACCGTGTCATCGAATGGCTATAAACACTTCACATTATATCGAAACTTAGACATAACCAAACTCGAGAATTTTGTGTTGTTTATGTTCATAGTTTTCTCTTGATCATTTTAAAACTGATTTGGACCCATTTCATTGCAGATCGACCATTGATTGATAACGTAAAAACAAACGGTTCGAAATTTTTGGCTCGATTTTAAGAGGCAAATAACTATGAAATTAAATAAAATTGGCATTTATAAGTATTATTTCACCGTACAAGATGTAAAAAAGTAGAAAATATTTATTTTGAATTTTTTCATATTATTTGTTATACATTTATTATTTGAATTGTAGATTTGCAAAATCATTGTCGTCCGATGAGAGATGAATGGTCTTGATTTGAAAGGAGGTGTCCATTTTGGAGGATGTGGGTGGGAATAACATGAAATCCAAACACACCCCTCTCTTTCAAAACCAAATCCAAACTCCTGCTGCGAATAGCATGAATCATATATGCTAATCTTATTTCTATATCTCGTCTGATAGTAAATTTTCCTTTTTTTTTTGGTCTTCATAAAGTTATTTCCAATATGTAAATAAAAAAATAATTTATGAATTTTACCGTGAATAAAAGAATTTACAAACTAATTTACCCATTTCATATAATTATTTGATTTAGAAGTATTAATATCAGTTTTTTTTTCTCCTTATATGCATGAGAATTGGATCTATGAAATACAAGGTTCACCTGTCAGACCAAACCACATAAATAGTCACATGGTCCTTGCCTCACACATTTATCTCCTATTCTCTCTTTCTCTCTCTCTTCCAAGTGGACCCACCCCATCTTTCCCTCGTTTGCTCCTTAGAGAACGATAGAACATTTTCATTTCCCTCCACATTATCCTTTAGAATCGCAGCAAATTTATTTTCCTTCTTACCACCCTCCCTCTAGGTGCGTATCCTCAGAGATATCTCAATTTTTGCATGACCCGACGTGTCCAGTGCCTATTGGGGAGGAACGTAGGAGGCTGTATTATTCCGAGATTTTTATTAATCGAAATAAAATTAAATAAATATTGAAAAGGAGGATAGGATCTGGGTCTTTTTCAAAAGTAATAAGGACATACTGATGATCGACGTCCCTGGGACAGAAATATATTCAACCTCCACATACTGTGCCCCCCTAATCCTGCCCTCGTTACCCCCTAATCCTGCCCTTGTTAACGAAAAAAAAAGCAGAGGGACGGTGTGGATTTTAACGTCCTTCAGGGACGGGTTGGAAATCAACGTCCAACAAGGACGTGTTGGTTATCTGCGTCCCTGAGGGATGGCTTGGACAAATGCGTCCCTGCTTGGATTAACTGAAAGTTGTATAAAAAGAAACTCCTTGGAAACTATATACCAACTTGCTAATATTTATTCGGAACCAACTAAAATCCTGAAACTATTGTTAGTTTCTATTTTTCTTGAAAGCATCTTGAGGTCCAAGACGTATCTTCAGTAAAAAAGAAAATCATAAAAAGACGTATCTTAAATATTTTTCTATTAATTCATTTGATAAATATTGTAATAATTATATATATCTTCTGAAAATTATCTACTTGTTGAGATTTGTTATATTTATAATTTGACATAATCTATATTCTCTAGATTAATCAATCTAATTTTTTGAAACATTAAATTATACGTGATTTATTAATTATTTTGTAGGCTATTGATTAAAGAAATTAATCATGTTAATATTGAGAATTCATTTTGGCGGTGAAATACAATACAGTAAAAGTGGAGTACGGTATAGTACTAGCTCTCAATTCGCATTGAGCGTAACTGGTGAACAATCTTGGTATGATGTGAAAGGTGACATTTATCGACAACTTGGATATTCCGAAAGTGAGTACAACTTGAAAGCACATGCACGGGTTAATGTTGGTACAACAATCGAACGTTATTATGAGAGCATAGAAATCGTGTGCGATCAGACTTGGAGAGGTATTTATAACCAAAGTATGCTTGCTCAGACTCAGTATTCTTTTGTTGATTTATATATTGAATTGATACCTGAGACACAACGAGAACCTCAACGGACCCAATATAGTGATAATTATGCGGGTCCCGGTCACTTCCAACCCCATCAAACACAAGAAACACCGAGGCGAGATCTTTATCTAGATCCTTATCCCAATGTGAACGATTTGTCACAAACCTGTTCGATGCGAGAATACAATAATCGGTATAGTCCATGGACTGATCCGTCGGAGGTCGGTGGTTATTATCCCGAACGCAATAATGAGTACAATCCCTGGGTTGATCCACCGGAGGTACGCGATCCTTGTGATAATATTGATAATGTGCCGCAAAGTGATGACGAAGATGACGCTGACTCCTGTGAGAACGACGATGACCGAAATAATGAAGATGATTCCGAAGGGGATATCCCGCATAATACACCACCCTGTCCAAACCGAATATTATCCCATATCCGACGGTGGTGTGAGGCACCCCGTGGCAAGCTTCAATGACATCTCTCGCATTC
Source organism: Carex cristatella (assembly GCA_024447775.1). Lineage (NCBI taxonomy): Eukaryota > Viridiplantae > Streptophyta > Magnoliopsida > Poales > Cyperaceae > Carex > Carex cristatella. Next base: position 1,349,565 of record JAJHPF010000028.1, on the reverse strand, counting down.
CGAGAGGCGGATGTCGACTTCTTCGGTACGGCCCAACATGTTCATGATCCACTTGGTGTAGGTAAAGAGTACTCTTCAAAAGATGCTATAAAATTTGCAGTAGGTGATTACCACATCCGCAAGAATATTGAAATAACAACCACGCAGAGCAAATAGGACAACCTTGGTATTCAACTGCAAAGACCAAAGGTGTGAGTGGCGTTTGTATGCCAAGTCTGGGTTATTTTCATCCAAGTGGGAAATTAGAACAGTTAGAGGACCACATACGTGCTTTGCCTCAGCTAATTGTACTGATCATACACAAATGACTGCAGCTTTGGTCGCCAGGGTTATAAAAGAAGATATTAGGGAAGATGTTACCTTGAACATTAAAACCATTAAAGGGCCAGTCCGTAAAGCATACAATGGAATTATTCCCAAATATAAGGTACACAGTGTGTTCACAGATTGTGTTCACAGCACGTCGCCGAGAATTTGATGAAAAAGGTACACAGTAAAAAAATTTGTGAACTATTTAAAGTACTTGTGAAAAAAAAGAAGCCACAGAGATTTCAGGAGTTCTTTGAACTACTACGAAAGAGAAGTCCGAATGCAGTTCAATACTTAAAGAATGTCGGTAAATACAAACATGACGATCATAACGAGATACCAAGACCATGGAAGGTGTATCAACACTTGGGTGGCGGATATCGTTGGGGAGTAATGACTACTAATGGTTCTGAATCATTGAACGCGGTATTCAAAGATCCCCGAAGACTGCCAGTTCGTGCGCTTGTGGATGCTACATTTTGGAAGTGTGCAAAGTGGTTTACGGAGAGGCGACAGAAAGCATTGGCTCGCATAGCCGATGAGCAGCCTTGGCCAGCGCGAGTTGAAAATTTACTAAGAAAAAGGATCACCAAATGCATGCCAATGCAGTCCACGCCACTCGGGCTGCACGGTGAACACGAGGTAAAGGTTCATGATGAGAGAGTCGTATACATGCAGCCAGACGGAAATGCAAGTTATAAAATAGAAACCTTCAGTTATAAGGTTGTCATAAGTAACGAAAACTCGGCACAATGTGTATGTCTTAAACCTCAGCTTACAGGTATTCCGTGCGCTCATGTACTTGCCGTGTGTCGGGAACGGCATTATGATCACAATATATTCGTCAACCAGTTGTATTCCACTCAAAAACTAGCCGAAACTTGGAGTGGTGAATTCCACTTCCTTGGCAACCAATGTGAATGACCGCTCATTGATGGTCCAAAAATTATCCCAGACAAGAATAGAATCAGAAAGGGTAGGAGAAAGCACAACCGTATAGTCATGACGATAGACGAAATGCAAGGAAGAAGGGTGGGACACCAGGCTAGACGTTCCACATCCGACAGACGTGCAGCAGGTTATATATTTTTTCATTTTATTTGCAAATATTTCTATTTTATAATATATCTAGCACTACGCCGAATTATATGAATTTGCATTGTTTTGTTATTTATTTAGAGGCTTCTTCTAGTAGTAGAGCGAGACAACAAGCGAGACATTCTACGTCTAACATGCATGCAGCAGGTTTGTTGATATTCTAAATTTTCATAAATTTTTTAATTGTTCTTATTATTTTTTATTTTTTAATTGTTTTTATTCTACGGCTAACATTCTACGATGTTATATTTTCTTTCCAGGACCTTCTTCTAGTTACAGTCGGAGACTATGATATCAGACTGATGTATTCCTATATGATATCAGACTGATGTATTCCTATATGCTTGTTTATTTCTATCAGACTTATGTTTTTTGATGTACTATGTTTATTTTTCTTTGGAAATTTAAGTTGGCCGAAACATAGATACGTAGACAAACACACAAATTCTTAGCAAAACAAATACATAAACACATAAACTAAATAACAAGTCCAAATCAAACAAGTCTGCATACGTAGTTCTGATCAGAAACACCTAAGTAAAAGTGAACTTGTCCGGTTGCCGACGGTCGCGTGCTGGGTATCTGCGCTCTCTTGCTTGTTCGTTGTCCGCTTTCTTACGCCTGACGTAGACATTGTTGTACGATGGGCCAAAAAAGTTCTCCACTGCTTGTGTACGTGGCGTCATGACCAAACTGGGTGCTACGTCGTCCTGTGTACCAGTAACAACTGGTGAAGGCAACTGATATGCTCATCGATACCCTACAACAACCATTGTAATATTTAGTAAGCATAATCGACGATGCGAATTATCTTAAAAATTGAAGTTTTTAAATTCTCACCTAATAGACCTGACTAGGTCCTGTGTGACTCATGTATTGTGCCTCCTGGGCAGGTACCTCATGGTAAGTCTGACTCTCAAACGCTGCCATCGTCTGACTCTCAACCGCTGCCATTGTCGGTGTACGGAATGTATCGTTCCAATTGACAAAATCATTTGAACCCTGCAATGAATATTTTAGTATTGTAATCAATATAATAAGAACTTATTTGAAATTTCTTACAAATGTGAAAAATGTTACCTGAAAAAATTGACTAACTCCTGCGTTGTCCAACGCTGACAGCAGCGATGGGTCGCTGCCAAGAAGTGCTGATAATGAAAGATGGGTTGGGTCCTGATAGAACTGACTAGGCCCCATCTCGCCCTGTGTGGCCGTGCCTTTCAGTATTATAATAAACGAACTCGACAATTATTTCATTTTTTTATAACAAGCTTAAATTCTCACCTGATAGACCTGACTAGGTCCCGTCTCGCCCTGTGTGGCCGTGCCTTGATTCTCCGCTCCCTACAATAAATATTTCACCATCTTGATAAATATTTTTTTATAACAAGTTAGAGTATTTTAATTTTATTATACTTACCAGATTAACCTGACTAGGTCCGGATGCGAATCCTCCGATACATTCATTTAACCTTTCATTTGTTTCAATCCATCTCGCATGATAGTTGGGATTTTCATCTTGAGGAAACTCAGGGATGGGATCTCGATCATTCGGAATGTCGCCATCTGAGAGCTCATCAATGTTGTCCGGAAGATTAGCCGCCCTAAACATGCTCTGTAATTTAGCATCCATACCATTGTCTCTGAGAAGGCCACAGCTTGCTTTGAAGAAAAACTTTCCTATTTTTTTGTAAGTCCTCGTTTTGGCCAGTTGCATAGCCGCCCCGACTATCTTGATCCCTCGTAATGCCTACAAAATAAAAAAAGATGTGATCACCTACATGAAATAATAATATTAATAGATAAGAAATTTTTAATTAAATAAAACTTACATCACGCGTGGATTTCGGGGCACTAGGGATGTACCCTACTTCTCCAATCTCATCTCTGTATTCTGGAATGAGGTTATCAAGACCCTCTATGTACCGTTTTCCCAGGAAGATATTGAACATGCAGTGATCCTGGAACCAACGTCGATATGGCAATATCTCAATGTTACTCCAATATCCGGTCAGAACAACCAAGTAGTCCGCTGGATTAGATGCCTGATCAACATAATTTTGGTGCACTGTATACCAACTTGATCGTCCTGACATGGCACTGTGGATAATTTTATGTAATCGTCGCACCTCATCCTCCGCGAGAGAGAGTGGTGGTGGGATGGCCTGTGAAAATCCGAACTGTCTCATCACATGATCTGGATAATGATGCTCAATTATCCAGAGTGTACAAGTGGCACACGGGCTAGCCATACGACGCTTTCTTCATATACTCGCAACGGGAGCGCATTCGGGGTCCTCAGCTAACATCCCTCTGTAAGGTTCCCAAATTACCATGTAATCCTCTAGCTTCTGTATTTCGTTGCGAAAATAACTAACACCACTCTGATTGTGACCTACATGGTAATCATGGAGATAACACCATTTTTCTCCGAATGCAGGACAACGTGGTGCATCCGGGTCACGCCACTTTGGAGTCCAATCATTCCAGGCACGAGGACGGCCAATCGGTAAACGAGACCAACACCAATGCTGTAGAAGCACAGTTGGCTCTGCCATAGTCTTTGATCCACGCTGTGCCGCAACACAAAGACATCTATAGAGATACGCCAAAACAGCCCCACCCCAGTTGTATTGATTCGGTGCATCAAGATCTTGTAAAAATTGTAAATACATTGCCGGCACCAAATCTCCCGAAAAATCAGTAAAAAACATAGTCCCGAACAAGTCAAGTACATAAGCCCTGGTGTACTGGCGTACTTGCTCATCTGTAGGCTCACTCGGCTGTGTGTTTGGCATCACAGCAAACCGATCACGCAATGACTTCAAATTTATGGCATACTCAGAAGTAATGTAAACCTCTTGAAGATCGTTAGGCCCAGATCTCTTTTTTTTTTTAAAACCGCACTTGCGGTCCCAACTCCAAGAAGTTCATCTACTAAGTTACGCCAATTACCGTCAGAAGGGCCCGTTACTGGTGACCCCATGATTGGCAACGCCCAGAGACAAGATACATCCTGAAGAGTAATCGTCATCTCTCCCACGGGAAGATGAAAGCTGTGAGTCTCTGGTCTCCATCGCTCCACGAGACTAGCGAGAAGTGAAGGGTCGATATTGATGTTATCCATTCGAGACACCTGATACAAGCCGTGTCTTACCAAGAATGGTTCGCAAAGCTCGTGGTACGCAATCCCTTTCCAGAGGTGTCGAACATGCACCCCTTTATCTCTGTAATCCTGTTAATGTTATACAAATTGATTAAAATAAAATACTCTAATGTAAACACTTATATCATTTTATAAAAATAAATAGTATATGATTGATTTCGTAACTTACATCATCATTTATCCGTGAGACCTTATGTTGGTCGTACGGCATCCATAATAAATCGCTAAAATTGTTTGCTGACAATGATGGATAAAAAAAATTCTCATTATTCGTAGCTGCAGCATCTGTAGGGCCACACGGACCACGACTGCTTGACATTCTGCATGAATAACATTTTGAAATAATTATATATAACTCTATGATTACTAACAATCTGAATTTACGGAACACTCACATGATTAAATAAATTACTAAATGAAATAATTATTAATTCTTACAAATTAATAAAATTAACTAACAAGGTTTATTTTATATGAATAAATAAATGATCAATTCTTGCAAACTAATAAAATAAAACCTAATCAATTCAAATTCATAATAGATCCTAAATTAATAAATTGCTTAACTAAATTAGTTACGTTACCAATAATTTCAAAAAATTTAACTAAGAATGTTGATCTAACAATAATCTGAATAATGCTATGATTACTCGATACCCTACAAAATTGATCATACCATATCAAATAACCATAAAAATAATCCATTATTAAACCCTTAACCCTAATTTATCAATTTTCTAAAGCACAACTAGCAAAATAATAAATTTAGACTAATTTCAAATTAACTAACAAATTTACTACTTAGATTACATAACAAATTAAATCTAGAATTATTATTACTTTACTGATTTTAATATTAATTTATTTCTCTTTTTTTAATAATTAGTATAAAAATCAATAAATTAATATTAAAATCAGTAAATTAATACTAATTTATTTCAATTTTTTAGCATAATTTATTTCTGTTTTTGAAAAAAAAAAAATTAAGTACCTTAAGCCGACAGAGTGCTCCTGGAGCAGAGTTGAGACGCAGTGCGGAGAATGTGGGTGACGGACGGAGTAATTCTCGCCGTCCAAGAGCACAGCGTGCACGCGTGGGGTCGATCTGCCCGTTTGGTGAGGCACAGCGGGACACAGCGAGTTTGCGTGGGATGGATGTCGCACAGCGGGACACAGCGCGAGTGGGGTGGATGTCACGATGGAGGGGAGGGTCATAAATTCCAGGGACGTTGATGTCCAATACGTCCGTGAGGGACGTTGGTTTCCAATCCGTCTGTGAGGGACGGTAGTATCCAATCCGTCCGTGAGGGACGGTAGTATCCAATCCGTCCGTGAGGGACGGTAGTATCCAATCCGTCCGTGAGGGACGGTAGTATCCAATCCGTCCGTGAGGGACGGTAGTATCCAATCCGTCCGTGATCCATTAATTTTTTTTTCCAGTATGTTTGGATTAAGCCCCGGAGGTTATGGTTAAGAGGGACGTTGTTTTACGCTCCGTCCTTATGGACGTTGATAAAAAAACACGTCCTTATGACTTTTGAAAAAATTCCGATTTCCTTCCTGGTTTTCGATATTTATTTAATTTTATTTCGATTAATAAAAATCTCGGTGTATTATTTTAGCTTTGAGATCCGTGCAGAAGGTATTTGAACGATTGAGATATTCCAAAAAGTTACGCAAAGTTTGAGATATCTCAGAGGATGCGAATTCCCTCCCTCCTCCTCCCCTTTCTGGCGGAGGAGTTTATGGAACTCAAAATTTTGATTCCCTCCTCTCAAATTTCACTTCTCCCTCTCTGAATTTTTGTCAAATTTTGATTCCCTCTCAATTTTTCACTAGACATTTCTCTCCCCGCCAAGCCCTAGTGTGTGCTCTTCCCACTCAAGCGAGTCATCTCCGCACACTCTCCTCCTCAAGTACGTAGTCTCCTGGGAGAGGATTCAGCTACAACACGCTAGAAGAGATGCTCAAGCAGCCCCACATATTGGCAAATTGGATTAAAATGAAGGAGCAGGGAGTCAATTCCAACTGGCACATGAATCAAGAAAGGGAAATTGAGTTGAATGTGTATCTAGATCCATCCAATTTTGATTTTTTTTAACATTAGTTTAAGGGCATTATAACTGATTAGAATGGAAAGGGGTTTTTATTAGACACAAATCAAGAAAGAGAATCAATAACAAATAGGATCCTACCATGTGGTATGCTATAAAATAGCAATATTGTGAAAATTGTAGTGGCATGACTAGTAACGCAGCTAGAATAATTAGAATAACGAATGAGATAGTTGTCAAGACATTGGTATAACAACATAAGTCTCTTATATGTTGTTAAAAACAACATATAAGAGACTGATATGAAACAAAATTCTGATGGCCATCAAGTCTCTTATAAAATAGTGAGGTTAAAGATACCATGCTATGCTTGCTTATGACAATGAACATTATGCTATATTAAAATCTGATTTCGTCTCTGCATTTGATTATTTTGACTTCTTAATAATTGTAAGTGTCTTAACTTAACCGAACCTTTTTGACATTTTGTATAGTGTCTTTGAGCCTACCTGTGAATATGGACAAGTTGCAAGAATTGGATGAAGATGTTATAAATAAAGCAAGTGAGCTCTTCAACCGACAACATTTCTGTCGTAATCACACCACTCAGACGATACTTAAGCTTGATGAAGAGATGCAAAAGGTTTGTTCATTACTGTACCAATCAGGGTGATATTATAATTTTTAGTGACTTAATGTTTTTTACATTGTTGGTTGTCATTTGCAAATGACAAGAAATATCAGGTCTCAGTGATATCATGCGCCTACTTTATGGAAAAGGCTCCCCTCTACCAGTTTAAAGTTCGAGTAAATCATTCGTAAGTTTGAGTAAATTTTGTTGCATCGATACATGTATTTAAAGTGTTCGACAAAATGCCCAAACCAAAAAGAAATTGATGAACTAATCTCAAGCAATGACCTTGATATATTAAATTATGATAGTATTTTGTTTTAAGCATGTCCAGTGTTTGGCAAATAGGGTATGTTTGTATTGTTTGGTTGACACTTGACCATGGCTGGTTGATGAGTATTATGAGTATATATAGAACTTTGTTAAAATCTAAACTTGAGATATTTAGACTTAAGATAAACCAGCCTAGTTAAGTATATTTGAGTTTGGTTAATCTTCACTGGAGGGCTCTTACTGACTAGTTGGAACAGTGCTCAAACTACAGTGCAATTTTAGTCAAGCTGAGGAGTTTAATGAGGTTAGATTATTATGTGGAGTAATGAGGGTAGGAGTTGCAAAATTGAATATATGATTGATGTCATTAGATGGTTCAAATCTTTGAATTTATATATTTAGTCTAATTTTGGAATTCTTCTTTTATTTAACTCATTTCAGGTACCATTTTCCCAATTATTGAGCACATTAGATAGTGAACCATCACAAAGATTTGAGTTGTCAGAAATTGAGAATGCATCTAAAAATTCGAGAAGGTAATAGGAAAGGGAGCTTCGGCTCGGTTTATTATGGGAAATTAAATGATGGCAGCGAAATTGCAGTCAAGGTTCACAATACTGAGTCCAATCAAGGGATTCGTGAGTTCATAAATGCTCCAAAATTTGAGAAGGTAATAGGAAGTTTGCACCAGAAACTTTTGTTCTGAAAACCAGCTTTAACACATGCTCCAAAATTTCAAAAACTATTGAAATTTTAAGTTCTTGTATGCTGCTCTAAGCTTATGGTTATATGAACTTTTTGGCCAGACCTCTGTGGTAAGTAATTAGACGGTAATTAGATGGGTCATGAGGATTTTGATGGAGCAAGTTGTCATAATGAATAATTTTACTAAAAATGAAAATTACTATATATGGTAGTTACTAAATGGAAATTAGAAATTTATCCTAGTAATATTAAAACTTATTGTTTCTTTCTATACAATTTAAGTCAATTGTATTTTCTTATATGTTTGTAGTTTGAGAGCATATGGAAAAAGCACACTCATGCACCATTTATATGGTTGTTCTTGTTCATTCTAAGTTTTTTTTTTTTATAGCTACTAATTTTTTTGTTTGATAAAAAAATATCAATGTGTATCTTTTGTGATATAAATGTGTATTATAGTTTTTGTGACTGTAATTTATATTTATATTCACCATTCAAATATTAAAGTCTCTCTATCTAGGAATTAAAAAACATTTGCAACAGTGCTCCTTGCAAATAGTAAGGGTTTTCACAATAGAATAATATAAATTGACAACTCAAAACAATTGCAACGGTAGTCCTTGCAAATAGTAAGGGTTTTCACAATAGAATAATATAAATTGACAACTCAAAACAATTGCAACGGTGTCCCTTGCAAATAGTAAGGGCTTTCACATTACAAAAAATATAAACTCAGTGGTTAAAAACAATTGCAACGGTGCCCCTTGCAAATAGTAACGACTTTCACAATAGAATAATATAAACTGACAACTTAAAACATTTGCAACGGTGCTCCTTGCAAATAGTTAAGTCTTTCACAATAAAATAATATAAACTGAAACTTAAAAACAATTGCAACGGTGGCCCTTGCAAATAGTAATGACTTTCACAATAAAATAATATAAACATAATCATGTAAAAACAATTGCAACGGTGTCCCTTGCAACTGATGTATTTGGGCGGGGTTTAATTACTTGCAAGGGTCAATAAGAGTCATTAGCAAGCGTCACTATGAGACAGTGGCAAGCGTGACTATTAGCAACGGCCTACCGTTGCAGCTGTATTATTTTAATCAAAAAATCAAATTCTTTAGCAAGGGCCCTTCCTACGCTTGCAATTACTACTTCCTATCCTTACAATTATTGGGAATTCTAGTATATATATATTCAACTCAAATGAACTAGATCTCCCGAAAACTGCAATTATCAGTACTCGTAAGAAAACCAACTTAAATTTTAGAGAGATGAAGAGGTTATCTTTTCAAAAGAGATCTCAGCCCCACATTTAATTAATCTCAGCCATTAATAATTGTCTGATTTTATACTTTCTTTTCTGTAGTTTTACGTGTAGAAGGACAAAATTAGTTATAACTCTATCCATTCTAACGCAAAGAATACTTTAGCTAATAGTACAGGCCACATATTTTTCTTTTCTTTTTCTGTTAATGTGCGTTCCCACATCCTTTCGGGAACCTATTTTTACAGAGCAGTTTTTGATGCGTACAGAGTTCGAATTTTTGATGGACCAAAATACCCCTCTCATCAGCGTTCGAATTTTACGGAGTAAATCTTCTGCCTTTAATGTAGGGGTATTTTGGTCTATCAAAAATTCGAACTCTGTACGCCCTAAAAACTGCTCTGTAAAAATGGGTTCCCATCCTTTCTCCTCCTCCGATGCAAATGACGTATTTTTTCTCTCCTTCCCGATGCACGTTCACTCCTCTCCTTCCCGACGCGAACGTGCTCCACCTTTTTCTCTTCTTTCCATGCTCCTCTTCCTGGAGGGCGAAACCAACTATGGTGTCGGTGCATCTCCTTTTAAATGGAGCACCTCCTTCCTCACCTCCTTTCTTGCCTCAATCAAGAAAACCGATAGATTGACAGACGGCGGAGACTGAGCGAGTGAAGCCCTAATCCCTTCGCGAGGCGCGACCTGTCTCTGTCTACGTCTCAGCCCCGCCCGACCCATCAGCGCAACCTCAAGATCATCGAGGTACTCGATGAACCTGTTTCTTCTCTAAATGTAGGAATTTAAAGAAGGTCTGATTTGAATCTTGATCGCTCTGTGGTTCTGAAAGTTAAGGAGGAGGTCGTTAAGGTACTGGAGAGGGTCAGAGGGTCAGAGATAGGTTGACAGAATCGAAATCAAAGAGGCCCAGACCAAGTCGACCCAATAGAAGATGAGAAAGAGAGAGATGAAGGAAGCGGCATTAGAAACCGCTAATGGTCAAAATGAGAGCATCTCTGAGCAAAAGGTTATCGTATCGGATCCCTCAATTAAACTAGCTAATAGGTGAATTTGTGGATTCTTCATATCTTTGTTATTTATTTTCTGCAATTGGTCCAATTAATTTGTATTTGGTGGTCTGTAAAAACATTCAACAGATGGATCTTATTAGTTTAGTTTATTATTTTGTTCTGATTTTTGACATTTTAGCATATATTTTCGTCACAATTGAAACAAGACAAAAGTTACAATGTTCGAATCTTATATGACAATACTCTTAATAATTTTCTCTGACAATCCTTATGCACAAAGAAGGTATATGTGGGAGGTATACCATATTACTCCACAGAGGATGATATAAAGAACTTCTTTGAGAGTTGTGGTACGGTTACCGATGTAGATTGCATGAAGTTGCATGAGACTGGCAAATTTCGAGCATTGCTAATCTCACTTTTAAGGTCTGATTCTTCAATCTTGATCTCTTATTATAATTTTCTTAACAGTTCCTCTCCTTATGCTGAGCTCAACAAACTTAGCAGTAAGGCATCTGAACCATACTGGTTTGGAAATGTAACAAACAGAGTTTGCATTACTATAAACCATCCATATGTGTGATTATATAATCCCCTATCCCAACTATTTATAACTTTGCATAAATGCTAAAATAGCCTCCGATGCTAATGTTGTGCTGCAACATGCGTCCATCCAAATCTGGTTTAAAAAGGAAATAAATACTGGTATTTGGGAGTGCATAAATTGATATCAGAAATTTGAACGAATAAGAAATCAAAGTTTATTTTTCATTTTTTTTCCACAAAACTAGGGTTTAGGGTAACAATGAAATAAATACTGGTATATGTATGCAAAACTGTAGCCTTTCTTTGTTGTTAAGTAATACATGAATAAGATTCAGTAATACAATTGCTGGAATCGAATACCTGTATTTCAATTTAAATTTGACGGTGTGAAATTAACAAAAAAGTTGTTCTGGAAGAGATATCCGTAATTTTTTGCACATTGAAATTTTAAAGTTATATTGTCTGTTAACTACAAGTTTTTTCAGATAGAGTCAGCAGCCAAACCAGCAATATCTCTTGATGGATCTGACATGTACATAGCATCTTTTTCCTTTTTAGTTCATTAAGAAATGCAATTTGAATTGATTTTATTTTTTATTGCTTGTTATTATTGTTGTTTTTTATGTCAGGGGAGGATTTTACTTGAAGATTCAGCCTTACAAAGGCATATCCTTTTAATTTGATTTACGACTTGGTAACTTTTCAAAAATAAAGCAAGCAATTACTACTCTGAATGGAATTGAACCTGTTAACTATAGTTGGCTTATTTTGCTACTGGCTACCTTTATGGTGCTATACCAAGTTAGTATTGAGTATCTCTGACTTTCTGAACTCTGGTACCAGTCAGTACCAGCTTGTTGTGTTTATTGGTACATAGTTATATATATGTTCTATAAGTCGAAATAACTCTATATATTGATTTCTATATATAGATATATGTTTTTAATTTAGAAAATTAATTGAAAAGAACGTTCTTAGAGAGGTAACACAATGGCGCTGTTTTGGATTTGGAGTCCCACTTTTTTTCTCTCTTTTTTTTTGGCGTGAGCTGCTTGATCATTTGGCGTCCCGTAGGAGTTGGAGAGAGGGCAAATAATTGAAGACCCCACCCTAAACTATGAATCGGACTCTGCTGCAGGGTCCTACTTTTCTAATCTCAACCATTTAAATTCGTTGAGATTTGTGCATGAATTTTTTTTATCGAGATACGCGAATTGAAAATTTTAAATGGTTGGTATCGGAAAAGCAGGACCTTGCTTTTCTCTCAGAAAAGCAGCAGAGTCGGATCCCCTAAACTATAGTACTACATGAAAGGAAATTAATTATAGGTGAAAATTAGTTGCAGAATTGCTAGTATAATTGTATCATAAGTAGGGTTGGCAAAAATGTCATAGTTCGTGGATCGCTTGAGATTAATGTGTTGACTCGCTCGATCGTTATCTGGCCGGATCTCAAAATGAGACAACTCATCATTGGTGGCTTGGTCCAAATTTAGCTAGTTCGAGCTAGGTTTAGTTCGCTCATTAGTGAATTTGTATAAATTTTATGTTGTCTAGTTTAGTTCAACTCAGTCCTAATTCTTTGTATAATTTATTTTATTTTTAAAGGTTGGTCCAGCTAGTTCGAGTGAACTATTACGAGCCATCTTGGTTCAGCTCGTTATTGGCTTGATCGGATTATGAGGTAAGGTTTTAGCTCGATCTTCTAATCCTAGCATGCTCGGCTCGCTTTGTTCCTACTACAAGCTTATTACGAGCTTGGTTCGAGGCAGCTCTTTGCCACCCTTGAACTTGTTTTTGTTTTTGTTATTGTTGTGTTACTATTTTTATTTTCATTTCATGCGAAGTACTGTAATTATATAAAGATTTTAATTTGATAAATCAAATTATTGAGCGGCAATAGTTACCTAACTTTATAAAAAAAAATCGAAATTTATTCTTTCAAGTTTAACTTAAGTCAATAACATCAAGAAGCGTATTAATTAATGAATGTAATTAATTAGTCGAGTTTTATGAAAAAAAAAAAATTTCCATATATTGACAAATCGAACACTTGCTTAAAGACAAGCCTTGTTACATAAAATATTAATTAATAAGTCATAGAACTATAGAAGTAAAAATGAGACAATTGCCAATTTCTAGATATATTTTTAAATTAAGCTGCCAGAGATGAAATAAACTGAACTATGGAAGAAGAAAAACGAAATGGTAGAAATGATCACGGATCACCTCTCTAATTAATGCATAATGATTCCATTTCTCAACTGAACCGTTCACTAATTAATTAGTAATCACTTACCAACCACCATGTATATATATATATGCTTCTGTGGACATAAATATTGGGACAAAAATAGAGAGGACTAGGGTGCTAAGTGTTGGTATTTGTTATAAGTTTAGGAACTATTTGTGAAATAGGAATATGGATTAAATGTAGGGACTATATGGAATGAAGTAAGGCCTATATATACCCTAAGGGGTCAATTAATAAAAAAACAACTTTTTGGCTCATTTTCTAGTTGGTATCAAGAGCCATCTAGGGTTGCATCAAAAACTGTGCAGACGCTACAGTACTTCCGCTGTCGCTACAATGTTCCTGACCCGCTGCTACAGTAACCGAACTCTCTCTCTTCTCTCCCTAGGTTGGTTCTCTCTCTTCTAGTGCCGACCACCATCTAGGGTTCGGATTTTGATGTGATTTGGCTGGCGTGGGGGGCCAACCAATACCCCACAATACCCAAGAAGCGAGGTGAGATCGGGTAGATCGGAATCTCGATCGGGTGGATCGGGTTCTTGATCGAGTTAATTGGAGCTCGAATCTTGATGAGATAAGATCAAGGTCAGGTTTATAAAAAGGACAAAGGTGAGAGGTGATGAGGGCTTGATCTTGGGAGTGCAAGATCGGGTCTTGGAGAGGATTTGACTCGAATTTGTGTAGATCGGAGTCGGGTCAAATGGAAGGAGGGGATTTGAGCAAGAATAAGGATTTGATTCTCATAAAGCAGGCCTTTGGGAAGTTGAGTGGTGATGAGATCGCAGCTTTATTGCGTGCATTCAGCTTCGCCTCGAGTGAGAATGCGCCGAAGCCGGCACCGGCACTGAAGGTGGAGCTTCCACCGGTTGATGTGTCAGCTTTGATACAGGAGGAGACCCGGATCATGATACAGGCGAGGGCAGGGGGACTTCCAGGGGTGGAGTCAGCCCTAGCTCTCTCCAACTCGAGCAACTCCAGGTCTAGGGTTGAGACCCGGGAGTGCTACAACTGTGGAGAGATAGGTCACCTAAAGTCGGCTTGCACTAAGCCACCGAAGGTGAAGAAATCAGGAAGACGTGATCAGTCTGGAGATCACGGTCACAGAGGAAGTGGAAGAGAGGGCTACTAGGCAAACCTGATGGTAGTAGAGGAAGAGGAAGAAGAGGGTGAGCAAGATGAGGACCTTTCTGCAGAGGATCAGGAGCTCCCGAGATCCTACTCGCAGGTGCTTAGGAGGAGGCAGAGAGGCGCAGTAGAGGATGTATCAACTTTGGGTAACATTGCTTCTTATGCTCATTCAGCCGCAAGTATTGGTGACACTCCCGCTCTTGCCTCTATACCCACCACTAGATCACCATGGATCGTTGATTCTGATGCTTTTAGACATGTGACGGGTACTGCTGGAGAGTTCTCTTCCTATACTCACTTGGCAAATCCTGAGAGTATTCAGACAGCCGATGGTACAGCCCAGCCTGTGGTGGGTAAGGGTACTGTGCGATGTACCAACTCCTTGACGTTGTCCAATGTTTTGCATGCACCTTCTTTTCCTGTGAATCTCTTATCCATAAGTGCTATTATTCTCCAAATAAAATGTGTTGTTTCTTTTGATATTCCCAAGGTGATCTTCCAAGAAAAGGGGACGGGCAGGAGGCTTGGGACTGACACATGGCATAGCGGCTAGTAGTACCTGGATAGAGAGGGGATGGACTCGGCCTTTTCATCTATGATAGAGAGATCTGGAGGAGTTGGGAGTAGTGTGGAGGACTTGTTGTTGCTTCACCACATGTGTATGGGTCATCCTTCCGTTAGCCTTTTGGGTCGATTGTATCCCTCTTTGGTGGAAAAGGCTAATAAAGAAATGCTTGTTTGTGATGCTTGTGAGTTTGGCAAGCATACCAGGAGTTCGTATGTTAGTTCTGGTAGTAGGAGCTCATGCGGTTTTGATTTGGTACATTCTGATGTATGGGGACTTTGCTCCACAACTTCGGTGAATGGATTTAGGTATTTTGTGTCTTTCATTGATTGCTTCTCTCGTGTGACTTGGATCTATTTGATGAAAAACAAGAATGATGTGTTTGCTTGTTTTAAAGATTTCCACAAAGGGGTTCAGACTCAATACGGGGCAGTAATGAAGGTGTTGAGGTCTGATAATGGGATAGAGTACACAAACACGGTGTTCAGAAAGTACTTGTCATCTCAGGGAATCCAACATCAAACCACGTGTCCACATACACCAGAGCAGAATGGGGTTGCGGAAAGGAAGAACAGACATCTCCTTGAGGTGGCAAGGAGTATGATGATCTCGATGAATGTACCAAAGTACTTGTGAGGGCAAGCAGTCCTGACAGCTGCGATATTGATAAACAGAAGGCCCTCACGGGCACTAGAGTGGAAGTCTCCATTTGAGGTATTGAAAGGGGAGAATTGTGATATTATTCCTTTGAAAATATTTGGTTGTGTGTGCTTTGTGCAGGACTATCGACCAAATGTGGGAAAACTGGATCCGAGGGCTGTCAAATGTATTTTTGTGGGATACTCGACCACCCAAAAGGGCTATATGTGTTGGAGCCTTGTGGAGAGGAGGTTGTTCGTTAGTATGGATGTTACATTTCGAGAGCATGAGCCATACTACTCCTCTCAAGTCACATCACCCTTTGAAGACTCGCTCGATACAGGAGGTACGAGGCGAGAGGGGGAGAGTAGCAGTGGTAGTGAGAGGATGGTGAGTGTGGGGGATGTCCCTAGTCTGATGGTGAGTGTGGGGAATGTCCCTTGTCCGATGGTGAGTGTGGGGAATGTCCCTTCTTGTCCAATTGTGGAGGAGTCGGCCGTTGTGCCGAAAAGGAACAGGAGGAGAATGGTCCTGAGACTGGTGGAACTCAGGCTCAAGGGGGAGTTGAGAGTGTATACGAGGAGAATGAAGCATAATGAAGGGACCGTGCCTACAGTGTTTACAATGCCACTGATTGTGCCAAGTCCCTTGTCCTTGCCTACTCCGACTCTTGGGACACCTACACCATCCACCACAGACTCAGAATACACAGGTGATATGATTCCTCTCTCTACTCCTCCCACTCCCCTATCGATAAGGAGGACTGATCGCAGCAATGCGGGAGTTCCCCCTGATCGGTATGGTTTCCCACATGACATTGCCCAGTTTGTTTCTTACTCTCACATATCACCTGCACATTGAGCATTCATTGCATCTTTGGATATTGTCTCTATTCCTAAGTGCTGGCAGGTTGCTAAGGAGGATCAAAAATGGAAGGTTGCCATGATAGAGGAACTTGAGGCTCTCGTGAAGAACAAAACTTGGAAGTTTGTGTCACTACCACTAGGCAAGAAAGCGGTTGGGTGCAAGTGGGTCTTTACGTGAAGCAAAACCCAGAGGGTCGGGTTGAGCGCTAAAAGGCCAGATTGGTGGCGAAGGGGTACAGTCAGACTTATGGCATCGACTATGATGAAACCTTTGCACCCGTAGCGAAGATGGGCACAGTGAGAACACTTGTTTCCTTGGCAGCGAATGAGGGGTGGAAGTTGCACCAGCTTGATGTGAAGAATGCCTTCATTCATGGTGATTTGTTGGAGGAGGTGTATATGGAGGTACCACCAGATTTTGGCACAAAGCAGACGGAGGGGAAGGTGTGCAAACTTGTGAAATCTCTTTATGGGTTGAAGCAATCTCCTCGAGCCTGGTTTGACAGATTTAGGAGGGCTATGGTAGGCATGGGGTATCGGCAGACCAATGCGGACCATACAGTGTTCTTTAGGCAACATGGAGTTCACATTACGATGTTTGCAGTGTATGTGGACGATATAATTATCACTGGTGATGATGAGGGTGAGATTGCTCGGCTAAAGGAGAGATTGGGTAAGGAGTTTGAGGCGAAGGACTTGTGGCAGCTTAAATACTTTCTTGTGATTGAGATAGCTCGTGGTGCAAAGGGAATAGTTTTATCTCAAAGAAAGTATGTGCTAGATTTGCTGACAGAGACAAGTATGCTAGGATGCAGGCCTGCGGGTGCTCCCATTGATCAAAAGACTAAGCTGAGTGCTGAGGCAGGAGAGCTAGTTGACAAGGAAATGTACCAGAGGTTAGTAGGTCGCTTGATCTATTTGAGTCACACTCGCCCCGACATTTCGTTTGCGGTGAGTGTGGTGAGTCGCTACATGCATGACCCTAGGAAGGGTCACATGGATGCCGTGTATCAAATCTTGAGGTACCTGAAGAGTGCACCAGGAAAGGGGTTGATCTTCAGGAAGAACGGACATTTGAACATTAAGGGTTATTGTGATTCAAACTGGGCTAGTTGTGCCGATGATAGAAAGTCCACGTCTGGGTATTGCATGTTTGTGGAAGGAAACTTGGTTTCCTGGAAGAGTAAGAAGTAGTTGGTGGTTGCTAGGTCCACAACCGAGGCAGAGTACAGGGCCATGGCATTGGGTGTAGCGGAATTGTTGTGGTTGAGAGCTTTACTGGTGGAGCTCAAGATGGACCAAGGGGGCAAAATAAAGCTGTGGTGCGACAACAAGTCGGCCATTAACATTGCCAATAACCCTGTACAGCATGATCGGACCAAGCACATGGAGATAGACATGTTCTTCATCAATGAGAAATTGGATAGCGGGCTACTTGAGTTGAGATATGTAGCTACTAGTGAGCAAGTGGCGGACTGTCTCACTAAAGGTCTTAGTTCGTTAGATTTGTCGAGGTTTTGTGACAAGATAGGCCTAGCAGATATATTTCGTCCATAGGCTCACCTTGAGGGGGAGTGTTGATATTTGTTATAAGTTTAGGGACCAATCTGTGAAATAGGAATATGGATTAAATGTAGGGACTATATGGAATGATGTAAGGCCTATATATACCCTAAGTAGTCAATTAATAAAAAACAACTTTTTGCCTCATTTTCTAGTCTAAGACATAGTCATTCTAAGGTAAGCCAAAAAAAAAAAAAAAAGATTTATATAATAAATTAGCAAAAGAGGAAACAGTGTTTAATTATAACATCACATGATAAAATAGACACTATAAAAGCAAAAAAAATTATAATAAATTAAGTGACCTGCATATCAATGACTAGCATTGCAGTCTCTCTCCATTTTGTCAACACAGTTGACACATCACCTTTAGATACCTACAAAAGAAAAATATATAAATGCCTTACAAAAGGCTACCTCTCTCCAGGCATCCATCAGACTTGTCATAATGCACAAAACAATAACAACATTTGTCATTAAGAACAGTAATAGGTAATTTAGTTAGGCTAACTTAAGTCTGGTTCAACTGTCAGGCATCAGATTAATTCAGGTATTGACGATTGAATCCTACAAGTTGCGGTGCAGTCAGGTTTTGGTCATGTCATTACATTCAGTAAAGGTTGCATTCATCTGCGCTGAGATTTTTTTTTTGGATTTTGGCCATTCAAGTTCTGTATATTTGTGAAGTAGGGTCATTTTCCTTTTTTTCTGGGTCAGGTCAGAATTTGTAGTGTATTTTCACTCCTCTACTTGATTCGCTTTCATATCATCTAACCTCGACCAGAGTTGACCCAATCTCTCTTTCTCAAAATCCTTCCCTATTAAAAATATTAAGAAAACAGTTGGTGCCAGTTAATACCGAACTAAATTTAGATTATTTCAAATTACATCAGTCATTCAGCATTTTGCGCTGATCTCTGATATAGAGTACAACACACCTTCCCCAATTGGACTGATTGTGAGTTTACATCCGAATTGAAACATGTAAAAGAATTCTTCAGGGAATAATTACATACCTTTGTTGCCGTGATCGAACTGCATTTCCTCACGAAACGCCCGTTGCAAACAGATGGAGTCGACTGTAGACGGATCTCAGAAAAACGAAATAAATCGTTCTCAACTCTAATCCCAACCGTATACCTAATCACGGGATTTCCAAAGGTGAAGAATGGCTTCGCGGGGAGATAATGCGAGAGAGTAGAAAGCGCCACTGCCATGGCATTTCACGAGAACAGACCAGACTAGAGGGTTTTTTTTTTTAATAGAATCTATTTCAAACAAATTAACCAAAGCAGTACCGGGTAGGAAGGAGTTTTAAAAATAGCCTCCACCGGTTTTTCAAACCGGTGTGGCATAAAAGGACTTTGCTACACTGGACTCCTAAGCCGGTGGAGAACTTTTCTTATCCGGCTGACTCATTTTCCCACCAGGCTGTGACCCCGCCATAGAAAATCCACAAACTAGGCTACACCGGTTTTCTAAACCGGTGCAGCTAAGATTAATTTTTTCCGAGAGCGAATTTGGGAAAGTAGAATATCTCCACCGGTTTGGAAAACCGGTGTAGGCATTTTGGAGTTCCACCGGATTGGAAAACCAGTATAGGTAAATTTCGTGTAGTAAACCGTATGCCCGCCGTGGCAGAGTAGAAAGTGCTTCCACCAGTTTTCTAAACCGGTGAAGCAAGATCCATAAAATCTCCACCGGTTTGGGAGACCGGTGGAGACTATTTTTGTAGTTTTTTTTCCATTTGACTGCTTTGGTTAATTATTATTTTTTTTTAGTTCTATTTAAAAAAAAAAATCAGCCTAGAGAGGAGCGAAGTTGCCCTGTTTGCGACGGTTTTGACGAAAATAAGCAGGTTTTAATAGAGGAAATTGGGCCTTGTTTGGTCCGGGCTGGAGATTTGTGCTTGACGATTTGGATTTTGCCGAGTTCATAGCCCGGAAGCAACTCGCGTTAGGAATTGTCGAGTCTGAATAGATTCGGACCGTCCGAATCAATTCGAGATGGAATGCACGGTGTCACTAATTCGTGCCAAAGCAGATCGAACGGTTTGGATCTAAACTAAAAATTTGAGTCAGCTGGGGGGAGCAAACTTGGAGGCCAATCACCCGTCGACCGTCGTCGGTAGCGGCCAAGGCAAGTATGCGTGGAATCGTGGATGACTTAAAATCTGCAAAACAAAACAAAAATATAATAATGAGTTAGACTGGGAAAACAATAGCAAAAGATAACGGTGACTATTTGATATCTGAATACCAATACGAATAGAATAATATCCGGCTGGAAATCTCTATTCAGAAATTAAATATAGATATTTGATATCTGTATGAATATAAATACGAATGTAATTTTGAATTTTAATTATTCACATCTAAATAGTTAATATATATTATATAATTTTAATATATATTATGAAAATATTTATTTACATATCTACAGATATCCAATATTCAATTTGTATCAAAAAAATAAAAATGAATACAAATATGATTTTACGACCATCCGATACGTATCTGATCCGTTTGCTAATATTTCACCCTCTTTTGAGCGTTTTACTAATATTCTTTTTTGTTAGGTATCAAATTTGCAGCAGATTTATTTTCTTTTGTTCTACACCAAAAAATGAAGTATTTACATTCAAATTACTAACATTTCTAAGGACCTCCTGTGAAGAAAAGATAACCCTTTTTTTTTTTTTTTTTTTTTTTTGGATTTTAGAAAAGAGAACCCTAGACAAACGGAAAATGGGAAGAGGGCTGTAATAAAAAGGGAGGGAAGATAGAGCATCAGATGTCGGCCATAGCTGTTGCAACTCCGCACTCTCTTTCTTTCTCCCTTCGCCTTCCTTCCTCTCTCCCCCGCTCCCGTTCCCGCTCCTTCCCTCAGGTCCCTCTCTTTCTCTAATTTATCTCATAAGGCAATTGCCTATAGGAGAGATTGCATAATCTCAGATACTTAAATCGGTTTTTCATTTATTTTTTTTCCGATAAGCTGTACTAGTTTTAAGGTTCGAGAAGTTTTACAGCTGACTGAGGAATACTGTTTGAAATTCTGCATTTCTCTTTATCCCGTCCCTGGATATCTCAACAAAATTCTAATCTTCTTACAAAATAGTGGTATGGTGTTTCTTCTATTTGAAATCTGAGTGCACGTTCTAAATTTGTGCGCTCTGTTATCGTACAGTGAGGTATATAGTTTGGCCATCTCAATCACAATTATACCATTTATTATTCTCAGTAAAAATTTGGGGTGTAGGGTTTATGGATCTTTTGAGGGTTTTGTACAGAAAATTGTACCTCAATGGTCTCTTTCTCTCTAGATTTGTGAGTCCTTTCTATAAATATTTATTATATTAAATCGAGGCAGCTAACAATTGCTGGGGGCAATTTCACCCCCAGCTTGCACAACAATAAGAGCTCACATGACTCCTGTGAGTGCCACCAACCTTGTACTAATTTGATACAAATCAGCATTGGCATTTGGTGGTATGGCCTGCTTTCAGTTGCGGGGTGAGCCAAGGGGGAGAATGCCCCCTGCAAGCCAGATCATTCCCCTATTGAACCTTTTGATATTTATTTTTAAAAAACAATTAAAATGTTGGTTTTAGTTCTGAAGTTTTATTAGCAGGTTTTCTCTCTCTATGTTATGAGTTCTCACCTTCTGTGTAACATGTAAGGGTTGGTTTTAGTTTACCCTAAGAATGGCTCAACTACATCCTTTCTGATAAGTTGGTTACTTTGTTTTTTTTTATGATTTTCAGTTTGCCATTACAATTTGGTAACCAACAATGTGTGTACTTAGAGCCTCATTGTTTATTTTTCGTCCAATCAATTTTTGTTTTCTGTTTTCATAAATAAATGTTTCTAATTTCTTTTATTTTGTTTTTGTGGAACTAGACAGGTTCTTTGAGAGCAAGTGCTAGGAGACTAGTTTCAACCAGAGTAGGCAATAGTTCCGTTGTGGCTGGGGAAGAAGCATCCACATCTTCATCTCTTCAAGCGCCACCGTCATTTAATGTATGTAGTGCATCTTCAAATTATTGGGAAGCTATAATTTTACATAAAACTTCAAATTTCAATAGAGTTTTTGGCAAATTACTCCTGATATTTTACAATTTTTATAAATTACACTCCAATTTTGAAATCAACTCAACTTGTGATAAGATGGCAAGATTTCCTCCAGGAGGAATAAGTCCTCTCGTAGCTTGCTCATCAAAACTTAAATTAGCAAATAAATAAACCACTATTTACCTGCATTCAGCTTAGTACTTGGTTAAAATTTAAGAAAATTAGCTCATTGAAAAGAGTGATAAGTTTGTGGATATTTAGGGAATTTGCTTGTGTACCTTTTCTGTTATGTTACTCTAACATGGATATGCAAATAATCCTAAAATTGTTGCGACACAAATATGAGAAATCTCAGGTACTACTTCCTACTATAATAGAAATGTTGGGAATTTTTGCAAAAGCAAAACATTATTCTTTTTCAATTTCCTATTTCTGATCCTTTTTATATAACTACAGATGACAGAAAGAACAGGAAGTGTGAAGCAGCAACTTGCGAGCTTAGTGAAATCTTCTCTTCAGGCAACATTTCCTGATTTGTCCGATGTAGAGCCACAAGTAGCTGTCTCAGCAAAATTTGGAGATTACCAGTGGTGAATATTTATCAAATCTCTTTTATTATCCCATGCTCATGATATCTAAACAGATTTTTAGCATTTTTTTGTGTTACTATGGCTTGGTTTGATATTTGGATATGTGTATCCATGATTGCAATCTCTATGTTGACTGATGGCAATTTGATTCCTCTATTTTTTTCTCCTAATCTAGCAATAATGCAATGGGACTATGGTCAAAAATTAAAGGATCAGGAACTGATTTCAAAAATCCCATTTCAGTTGGTGAGGTAATGATATTTCTCTTATTTTCCTTTCCTTGACTTGCTTGTAATTGCATCAATGACATCAGCCATGATATTTAGTTATTAACAGAAAATTATAAAAATTCTTATGTCCTGGTATATTATTTGTTTTGGTGTCTCACCGAAACAAGTCAAATTGTGGCTGCTGTATCCTCTATTAACTGTATTTTAATCCTAGGCATCTCACATACTCATGTCCTATATGTTTGGTTGAATCTTTTGCTTCTAGTTTTTTTGTGTTTTTATGTATTTTTGGATAAGTAAAAAACATTGCTCATACCTGACAAAGAACAAAAGTCATGCACAGCCCAAGAGCAAGAACTTTCATATCATGTGTAGTCTCCCTGTTGCTATTATACATGATAAACTGCCAAAACTACCTCTATCATCTATTGCTATATATACGAGGAAGAGAAAAGGGTAATTCTGACTTTTAGCAAATATCTTGACAGTTTTAAGGGAATAACATGAGTTTGTTCCTCAAGCTTTTGTGTTCCTTGTTGCTTCTGAATATCGATGTTAACAAGTACTAAGGTTGGTAATGTAAACTTTCTTAACTATTATGTTTTTTTATTGCAGGCTTTAGCCAAAAATCTGCCTCAATCAGAGATTATCGAGTCCACCTCTGTTGCTAGACCTGGATTTGTGAATATAAATCTGTCTAATAATTGGATATCAAAGGTTTCTATGAGTCATTTATGTTCTGTGTTTTTCTGTAATTATCTTCTAAAGTTGTTGCATTTGTCCGTACCAAAATTGAATACCTTTACTATATATTTTCTTTGGTTGGCAGAGTAAAATTTGCTAAAAATGTTAGAAATATTCCAATCAAAATCCCTATCAATAAAATCTAGTAGACCACTATGTTCAGGTGCCATATGAGTGTGTTACAAGTGCAGCGGCATTGCTCAATAATAAACTGGTCAATATCACCTAAATGTGGGTTCTATAATTAAAAAAAATTTGCCAAAGCAAGGTCAAAGCTCGAAGCAAGCATGAATGAGGTACTGGCTCAACTAACCATTGTATGCAAAACCTTAGGAAGTAAAATGAGTAAAATAGAAGTTACATAACGGTATACTTTCTGATGCTTTTGCAGTAATACTTTGGAACCTAAAATCCTTCATCTATAAGTAAATTTCCTATCAACTCATAAAAAATATTGTACTTCTTTTCAGAGAATAAAGGACATGTTGGTGGATGGCATCCAAACGTGGGCCCCTATCCTTTCAGTGAAAAAAACAGTGGTTGACTTCTCCTCCCCAAATATAGCAAAGGAAATGCATGTGGGTCATCTGAGGTCAACTATTATTGGTGACACCTTGGCTCGCATGTTTGAGTTCTCAGATGTTGAAGTTCTTAGAAGGAATCATGTTGGTGATTGGGGCACCCAGGTCGGAATATTTGTTCATCATACCTTTGTCTTAATGTAGTCTGCCTCATTTGATCCACAAAACCATTTGTGCAATCCAACCCTTTTTATTTACTTGACCTTTGATATACCTCTATGTAAGTAGTCAGCATTTGCTTTTATTTTTCTGATCTGTATCTCCTTATAATTTGATCATTTACAGTTTTACACTACTGAATGTAATGTAACCCGAAGTCCCTAATTATTAGTTCTCTGCATTTGACCACCTCTTTTGTCATGTTCTTTTAGAAAGTACATTTACAACTACAAAAAGTTTAGTTGTGTTAATGTTTTTCCTTTTTGCTTGCAGTTCGGGATGCTGATAGAATACCTATTTGAACAATTCCCTAATTGGGAAGATGTTGGGAACCAAGCAATTGGAGATCTCCAGGTAAGCCCAAAATTTTTTTTTTTTTAGATTAAAAAAATAAACTAATCTTCTTCTTTTGTTAAAAAGGGGGTCTACTACCTGTTAATTGGTCTTATTGGGAACAAATGATTTACAAAAAGGCCCATTAGAGGCAGATATTCCCAACCAGGGTCCTGAATACTCTTGTAATTTAAAGAGCCATACACCCTGATATTATCTCTTTTACAAAACTGCCCCAAGGCCGAAAGATGCCCCTCAACAATTGAACCCTTAAAAGTGTTAGACTATTACAAATCAGCACTAGTAGCACCTGCAGACCATTTTTTCAAAGTATGGCAAATGACTTGCATAATATTAAGCTTAATCTTGCCCTGATAAAACAACGAAGTATGCCATCATTGCCATCATACAACTGATGTTCCCATCGGTATAAGCTTTTTCCGTGTTGTTCACACGACCTATTTAAAACAAACAAAGTGAACAGCTGAAGTCTGATTTGTTATGTAAATACTGACTGTATAATTAAAACTGTCACTCAGGAATTCTACAAGGCCTCAAAAAAAAGATTTGATGACGATGCATCCTTCAAGGAAAGGGCCCAACAAGCTGTTGTTAAGCTTCAGGTGACAATTAATACAGAAATTTCCTGTTGATTTGCCACTGAGTCTTTTTTTTAATGGTTTTTATGAAATGGTAGGGAGGTGAAGCCAAATACAGAGCTGCATGGCAAAAGATTTGTGAAATAAGCAGGAGTGAATTTGACCTCGTTTACAAGCGCCTGAATGTCTCCCTTGAAGAAAGGGTAATTAGTTCATAACCACCACATATTGTTGTTACTCAAATGATGCTGCTTTCTATACTGAGTAAAAACGTTTACTAGTTAGAAGCCTTTTTATTTGCTATGAGTTGCTCAACACCTTAAAACCATTTTGTTCATACATGAAAGCATGTGGGATCAAGACTGCTGGCACTGAGATTACAGGCTATAATTGTTAATGAAGAAGTAAAATTTTGAGAGCAATTGATTATATCGAGAAGAAAAGCCCCTATTTTATCATTTTGCAATAACCCAATAAAGAATTAAAGGTGATGAACGTATTGCAGAACTTAATCCCTCGTATTTTCCAAATGCAAATATTTACGTTTAAAAAATTTATGCCTTTTTCCAGGGGGAGAGCTTTTATAATCCATATATTCCTGATACAATAAAGGAACTAACAGACAAGGGATTAGTTGAAGAAAGTGACGGGGCCCGTGTGATATTTCTAGAAGGCTTTAACATCCCGTTAATAATTGTTAAGAGTGACGGTGGTTATAACTACGCCTCTACTGACTTGACTGCTCTTAGGTTAGTCTTTTTAATGAGCCTCAATTTATCAATTAAGCCCACACTTAACCCAGAAAAACTGGAGCTTATGCTCAAGTTTGCAATTAAGCCTTAGCTATGAGAATTTTGCTTCAGCAAACCCTCAGTTATAGTTTTGCTTTAATTTTCAATTTAATACAACTAAGTCACTTTAGCATGAGTTTACCTGGTTTGCAATTAGATTTTAACATAATAAAACCTCATTTTACCTGCAATCATTCAAAATCCTTGATTAACAGAGATCGATTTATGACATGACATTTCTTTTGCCAAATGTTGAAGGTACCGGCTACAGGTGGAGCAGGCAGAATGGATAATTTATGTAACTGACGTGGGACAGCAACAGCATTTTGATATGTTTTTCAGTGTATGTTTGAATTTCCTTTCATATGTGGCGGTTATATTGATCCTTATTTTCTTGCATTTACCATAATGAATATGATAGACTTGTCCTTGCTTCATGTTGAACTGTGTCTTTCTGGTATTTGAACTGTATCTTTCTGGCATCTTATTGTTGGACTTGCTTCATGTAGCAACAGCGCTTTGGATTGTCTGTTTGAATTTTGAAAATGGTGTTTTGGAACCAAAGCACAAGGCGATCCATGCTTTCCAAAGCATTGAGCATACCTAAATAATTGATGATGACCCCTACATTCTTTTGTTCATGTTACCACCGACTTGCAACCCTTTTGAAAAACAAGACCTAATTGTGGGCACAAATGTGATAGTTACATTTTGTCAAGTGTGGGCATTTCTGTACACCCTTTGCATGAGCCAGTTTTTGCTAAATCAAAATTAAGGTAACATCAAATAATGAGGGTTATTGAGTTTTGAGTCTTTCTACACTGTCTACAATAGAAGATTAACTGAGTCTTAAGTCAGTATTAATTCAACCGTATGCTTAATAACTTTTTTTTTTACGGACTGTATAATTACCAAAAAGTGTTGTGTTGCTAGGAACATTTAGAAATATTGGCACTCTTTAGATACAGTTGCATGTGATGCAATATGCAAAAAATCATTTCGTTTATATTATTAAGAATCAGCTTTTCCTATTTCTGTTATAGGCTGCTAGAAAAGCGGGGTGGTTGCCACCAGCAAAAGAAAAGAAGTTTCCAAGAGTGAGCCATGTGGGTTTCGGGTTGGTTTTGGGCTCAGATGGGAAGCGGTTCAGGACCCGAAGCTCTGAGGTTGTTAGGTTGGTTGAGTTGCTAGACGAGGCCAAGACCCGAAGCAAGGCTGAACTCATTCAACGGCTTGAGAATAATGGTAGTTAGTTTTATTGTATCTTTAACTGATTCTTTATTTTGAAAACAAATATGTTTCCTTGAAATGCTCAAAGTGCATCATTATTTTGGAAACAAATCTTTATTTTGCGTGGGTGGATCTCCTTAACCACCTGAACTTGGAATTATTTCACCACTTCAAAAATGACCAAATGCTGCCTTCTTGGGGGTTAGATTGTGCATTCTGTAAAATAGACAAGAAGGTGATGCTGTACATATTTCCCACGTATTGTAGGTATGTGCTGGGTAATTTCCTATTGAGAAACTTCAGAGCCTTTTCGGGGTTACACATCATGGGAATTTTATTACTCTCTATACAAAATTTTCCTTTGTTTGCTTAATTAATCTATAAAATTCAAGTTAAAGTTTCCTGGTTTAACTATTTGGCCAGGTACAATCGGTGATTGGACAGATGAAGAGCTTGACAAAACTGCTGAGGCGGTTGGTTATGGTGCTGTCAAGTAAGCTTTCATATGATCTAATTTTGTAGGACTGTTTATACACCCAGTCACAATTAAAAGTTGTATTTGTTCTATATGGATGACTTGTATCTTATTTTTTTGAATAAATGAATCTCATGAAAGAAGTCCTAGAAAAAATGTGTGCAAAAGCCAAGCACGCACCCAAGGAACACAGATTTTTTGGACAACCCCCAAAATCTGTGGGTAAAAAAGCTACTGCCGCCACCCCACTACACAAGTTTCTAAGTTCAAAAGTAAAACCATGTACAAAAAGTTTGCCATCAATCCATTATTTGCCAGTTCAGCACTGAACCAAGCCTCTTCAGCATTCAATATTATCAACATGTTTATTGCCTGTACATAGTGTTCCATTCTGTGGGATTATTATCACTTCTATTAAAGTATTCCATTTTCATCCATGCATCATTAACAAATAAAAGTTCACTATTTACTAATTTCATAATTGTAGTCGTCTCTGAAACTGATTGTTATTTTGTAAATTTCATGTGTTGCTCCATGCAGATATGCAGATCTGAAGAATAATAGATTAACAAATTATACATTCAGCTTTGACCAAATGCTGAAAAATCAGGTAGTGATCGCATTTTCTGCAGCATTTTCTTTTCTGGTATCGTATTGTCAAATTTTCATCTGTGCCTTGAAAAATGTTGTGCATATTCCAACTACAGTTTTAACCTCTAGTTTTATTACTGAAAAATGAGGGTCAGAATTGTCTGGCCTGGCAATAGAATTTGTATATTATGTTTTAGTTGATACTTCGGAAGTTTGAATCTGCTGCTCCAGTTGTGTTGGCAGGGGTGATATGCTGTGCTTTTAGAAGGGGTGGTGAGGTATGTTGTGGGGAGGGGGGAGTGTTGGGATCTCAACTATTCTATTGGTGGTTTTGCGCGCCATCGCAACTAGAGCAGCAGATGTCAACTCATATTGTGGTAATATGATATGTAATGTAGTTTTGCATTTCTGCCATCTGTATAATTTTCTTATTCTCATTTGTCAGGGTAATACGGCTGTATATCTAGAGTATGCGCATGCTCGTATTTGTTCCATTGTCAAGAAGTCAAACAAGGACATAAGCACACTACAGCAGGTTATATTTTATTAAATTATTATTTTTTATCTTATTTTTTACTTTGCTTAAAATTTGTTCAGGGTCCTTATTTATGCTAATTAGTCTTCTCTGCATTACCTTCTTAAAGACTAGTTTATTGTCATTGTATAATGTTACCAATGATTGTACCTCTTTTTACAGACTGGAACAATAACACTGGACCATCCTGATGAGCGTGTCCTGGCACTTCATTTAATCCAGTTTGCAGAGGTAGAGATTTATATTAAAATTTTGCATCAGTATGTTTGACATTTGTTAGGTTAATAATGGTTTGGTAATACTCTATTTGTTTTTCCATTTCCAGGTGGTCGAGGAGGCATGCAACAACCTCTTACCCAATGTTTTATGCGAGTACCTATATAATTTGTCAGAGATATTCAATCAATTCTACACCAATTGCAGGGTATGGCTACTCCTGAGTTCTCTCTGCTTGAAATGCTTTGAATTTTTTTAAAATAGGTCTTCAATTTTTCTCCCAATTTGAGAATTGGAGATCACACGTTTGTATATTTTAAAAAGTATGAGGTGTTTATAAGATGGAAACATTGTTTCACTTTCAGGTCATTGAGTCACCAGAGGAGACGAGCCGGTTGCTTTTGTGCCAGGCTACAGCAATTGTCATGAGACAATGCTTCGTGCTCCTTGGAATTACACCAGTCTTTAAACTATAACATTTGATCTAATTTATGTTTCATCATTTAGGACCTAATTTATTGAGAATTAAAATATTCCATTCAAGTTGTGAAATCAGTAGGGACTTTTGATAATGTCCCTAGTGGAGATGCAGGTGTTTTGTTAGCAGTACTCTTTAAGGAAAAGATTCTTCTATTTGAATTTTGTATGACATTTCTAGTTGATAACAATAGCATTAAGAAAAGACGGACAATTTTATTGTTATTTTTTTTTCCGCTACCAATGTTATTTCCTTAACTGCTGACCTGTTGTGGTTTTATTGATGTGAATATTTTAATTTTTTTTATTTATATAGAATATTAATCTGAAATAGTTTTGATATTTAGAGTGGATTTAGATAGAAACTTTGATAAGCCCACAATTTTTTTTCCGTTGTATCGTCATATGGTTAATTAAACATGTTAAATATGGCTGGACTACAACAGTGGATCAATATTTGTAGGCTTTTTTAGTATTGAACATGGAATGAACGCAAAAGAGGTTAAGAATCAGTTCTTTTTATAAGAAATAAAACGAATCCTCCCTTTTTTTGTCATCTCCCTCCAAGCCGTATGTACATACTTCGTTGATACAGCTTTCCACATTTTCTAACATTTCATGTTCGTTGCTGCCAATGAATGAAATAGATGTACAATTGACGGTGATTTAAAATATGACAACAGGCCAAAAATATGAAGATGATATTTCAGAAACTACTATATATAATTTACCGTGTTTCTTTATCAAGTTCTGTCATACAGGCATACTTCTGCAATTTTTCATTGAACACCACAAGCGGGTCTTTGTCAATCAAAGTACCATCATCCTGGTACGCATGCTTCAGAAACACAGCCCAATTCATCTCTGTACCAGCTAGATAGAAAGCTCTTGGTTGCTTTCGCAACATTTCATAGGTCCGCTTTGTCAGACAAAGCTCCTCCTTGAACTCCACTATGTCATGAATCCAGGCTCGTTTCTCCAGTGTCAGGCTCAGGAACTCATGTATCAACCCGACCCGGTATTTCTCAGCCTCAACTGTCCATGGTTTGAAACCTGAGCCGTCAGAGTAAGGAGAGATCATGGGGAAAGTCGTGATTTTATCCAATTCCCTCCTCTCCACATCATCAAACGGAAGTCCTTTTCTATGAGGGATATAGAAACGAAATAATTTTTTAGCTTGGGCTTCATCTGACATGAATTCTCTCTCTAATGCACTGACAGCTAGATTCTTATCCCAAATCTCCAATTGAAGCACTTGCCGGCCATCAGGGTCTACTACTACTTTAAAGAACTCAGGATATGTGTGAACCCGGTAAGGGAAGTCATCTGGTAGACCAAACAAAGCCCGACAATGCTGAAGCTTAGTTAGCGGTACACGGTGGTTGACAAAAATCATCAAAAGCTTACGAATTGTGGTCATTCGTTCGGCCTCGAGCAAATCAAAGAGGTTTTTCTCTTCGGCAAGGAGGGATTTCATGAGAGGGGTGAATGAGAGATGAGGTACCTCACCGATCTGAGGGAGGTGGAAAAGGAGAGGATGGCGAAGGGCATACTTGTAAACATTGCGGCCTCGTGGGAAGCCGAGTTCGCGGTAATGTGTTCCCGCAGTGGGAAGAGGGAGAACGGGCGAAAAGAGGGAGGAGAGGTAGGATTTGGTGCGGTTAAGGAAACGAAAAGCAGCATCTCTGTCGAGGATTGCATCCAGGGAAGGGAAATCTCGAAGGGAGGGTTCACACTGGATAGGAGCAACACGCGGACTGGAGAGCTTTTTGCGTAGCTTCTTGCGCTGCTTGCAACCCAGAAAAGGGAGGATTGATTTGGCAGCAGCAAGTGCAGCTGAGGAACGGGAGACAGGGAGAGAAGGGTTATGGTTAGGATTAGTAGTTGAAGTTCGGGTGGGAGTGGTGGAGGGATTAAAGAGGGTTCCGGTTGCCGAGAAGAGGCGGCGCACCATGTGAGAGCTGAGATTGGAGAGGGTTTTGTTATTCATTTTTGGATGTTTATTTGTGTACCTGGTGTGTGCTTAAGGGTCATTACAGCATTGGGTTGTAGAGGCGGCGAATGTCTTCTACTAATTTGATGGACTACATACATTAAATGATGATGGAGCTTGAAAGGATGAAGATGTGGATGCCCCTTCTCCAGTCACAACTAAACTATTGCCAACTCTGGCCAGAACACGTCTCCTAGCACTTGCTTCCAAATGACCTGTCTAGTTCCAAAAAACAATATAAAGAACTTAGAAACAACTATTTATGGAAACAGAAAAATTGAGTGCAGGAAAATAAAAGAAGTTAAGCAATGCTGAGGTGAACTCTAACCTATGAAGCATACATTTTATACAGTAGGAGAAAGACTTGGAATTTAGAGAAAGAACACATTGCTAACAAAACATGAACCCAACACAAATAATTTTAGGATCACTTGGGTCCTATTTTCTGCACAAAACCCTCAAAAGATCCATAAACCCTAAACCCCAAATATTACCTAGAAAAAATGAAATGATCGGACGGTCCAGATTTACTCTCAGCCGGTGAGTGCTCGGGATGATAGAGAGGGCAGTATTAATTTTTCTTTGAGATTCGTGCCAGAATCTTATTTAAACGGACCAGATTAAAAGCACAGCAGGTAAAATGAAAATGGATTTCGAATATCCAAGGACAGAATAAAAGAAAATTGCAGAATGTCAAACAGGTATTCCTCAGCTGTAAGATTTCTCGAACCTTTAGACTAGCACCGCTTGTCGAAAAAAGTGAAAATGGATTTAAAGTATGTGAGATTATGCAATAGCCTGATAAGATAAATCCGAGTCCGAGAGAGCGAGACCTGAGGGAAGGGGGGGAGACCGGAGAGACGACGGAAGGCGAAGGGAGAAGAAGTAAAGAGAATGCAGAGTTGCAACAGCTAGGGCCGACATCTGCTGCTCTCCATCTTCCCTCCCTCATGACATCGCACAGGTCCGTTTTCCGGGGAACCATTTTTACAGAGCAGTTTTTAGTGCGTACAGAGTTCTAATTTTTGATGGACCAAAATACCCTACATCAAAGGCAGAAGATTTACTCTGTAAAATTCGTTTACAGAACGCTGATGAGCAGAGGTATTTTGGTCCATAAAAAATTCGAACTCCGTACGCACTAAAAACTGCTCTGTAAAAATGGGTTCCCGTTTTCCGTTTGTCTGGGTTCTCATTTTTTCCAAGGAGGTCCTTTAAAATGTGTTATATTAATTGCAATAATTCAATTTTTGGTTTAGAGTTTTTTAAATTTCAACAATGTTTCTCTCTTGATTTCTGAGGAACATATTTGGGTTAAAACGGAGCGGAGAATGGTAAATCCATATCCACTTTTTTTTTTTCATTTTAATACGGATACGGACACGAAAATGGATCAGATCGAATATTTATTAAAATAATATTAAAAAATATTAAAAAAATATTAAAATTCATAATGTTTATCTAATTATAAAATATATACATATATATTATATATATATAGAATCCGGTTAGTGTCAAAATGTTTAGATAGAAATATTTATCAACTAAGTTTAGAATCATTGGATTAACTTTTAAATCTGCACTTTGGCTGACTGATGAAAAAAATAGACGGAACGGACAGTCGCGCTCCGTTAATTGTTTTAATTTTTTTCCCGTCTCCCCTGCCCCTCTCCTTTTCTTTTCCTCCGCCTCCCATCTCTCTTTCTGTCTCTCGTTCTATTCTCCTCCTCCCTGATCTCACACTGCCTCCACCGGGATCCTACCATCTTCTCCCTACCCAGCGCCTCCACGATCCCGTCTCTCACCTGTGATCCTGCTCTCTCTTCCCTCGACCAGCACCTCCAATCGACCCTCGGCCAGCGCCTCAAAAGATCATGTCGCTTCTCTCCATTATTGGTATGATCCAAATCTCTCTCGATCTCTGATTTATTTTTGAATTTTATAGGTTTTATCTTGTAATTTTGCTTTGTTGGACTGAATTTGGGGCTTAATTAGTTGTCATTTGTAATTTTATTTTTGCCAAGTTCAACTCTTCTTCATAAATCATGAACCATATAAATGCAAATCTGGTTTATGAAGGGCTCACTCTGAATTGTACTAGTAAGTCTCAATTTATTCCAAACTAAATTGCTTCTGTTAAACCTAGACTATACAATTATGCCTTATATGCATTTATCATGGCTTTGAATTACTCTCCGTTGTGCAATTAATGGCTGGAAGAGGCAAAAAAAATGACAAAATAATTAAATGTAATAATGAGTGGTAAAACCATTGCAGTAAAATATTGGTTCTAAAATCAATATTGATAAAGTTATAATTTTTCTAAAAGCAATCAGCAATAAGATAATAAAGTATTATATTATCGAAATTCTGTCATGTTTTTAGGTTGGTTGTGTCTGCTGCTGAGCTTAATTCACTGCTTATAGCATTGCTTAAGTGTTATTGACCTAATGGTGCATACTAGACTGCATTATACCTTCAAATATGAAATTGGATCATATTTTGTCAGTACATGCTGGTACATATGGCTACAGTGCAACAACCTGATTTTCCGTAACCAGTGGATGCCCCCAGCTGTAGTGGCTACAAAAGCATATGAGATAGGAAGGTTGTGGTTCTCTAATTGTTAAGATTGTGATGTAATTTGGATAGCTGAAAGGGGTACAGTTGGTAAGATTATTGGCAGCCTCTGTCAATTCATCAAAAAAAAAAATGAAATTGGAACTCTAATTTAATTGAGTGAAGCCTTAACTGTGCAGTCAACTGCTTGAAGGTGCCAAGAAGGCTATGACCTAGATGGCTAGAGAGCTTTTCTGCAAAATAAGAGAAGATCTGGATCAAATTGCAAAAGACCACTCAAATTCTCTTGATACCTTTATAAAACCTCTGCAACAACATGTGGACTTAAATTTCTTTTTTTTTTTTTTTCCATTTGGAAAATAAAGAAATATAAATGTGACACAGACAAAGTAAAATTTGTGCATTCATCATTGTACTTAGACAAGGTTTTTTTTTAAAAAAAAAAAACCTGGTTTTTGACTGATCGGCTTTATTGCATCCAAATAGATTTGAGGTTGCAGTCAGTTCTTTTTTTTTTTTTTTTCATGGACAGGTTATTCAGTAAAATTGAGCTTTGTGTCCAGTAA
The DNA here is from genome assembly GCA_024447775.1 of Carex cristatella. Taxonomy (NCBI): domain Eukaryota; kingdom Viridiplantae; phylum Streptophyta; class Magnoliopsida; order Poales; family Cyperaceae; genus Carex; species Carex cristatella. The sequence goes on along the minus strand of JAJHPF010000028.1, from coordinate 1,314,712 downwards.
TAGGTTCTAAGTCTTGTTTCATTATTCCCCTTCAAATATAGTTAATTCCTCTACCATGTGATGCCACTGAGATTTTGAGATTGGATACTGTGGGCAGGTAGATTGGATACTTGCAGGTGGTACTAAAGGAATGCTAACTACATAATGTGCATATTTGGGCATTGTTAGAATATTGATAGAATCATAGTGATAGAAGGGATTTTTATATTGAGAAAGAAGGGATATTTTGTGTATACTAATACTTGTATAAGGATAGAAGAGATATTTGTGTATACTGATACTTGATTTATTTTGTTTTTGTATTGAGAAGTTTATGTCACTACTTCTTGCTCATTAATATGTGTATTTTTTTCTGAATAGATCTTTTTCTGCTACTTTACTACTTCTGAAGAATAATTATAGTGTACTTATTTTGTTTTTGTATTTGAGTACAATTTGATGTTAGGGTACATTACTAGTTCAATACAGGAATGTCAGCACAAAATGCACAAAAAAACTCCAGTTAAGTCCCTACATTTTACATTATTGTATTTTCTTTTAGAAAAAGCTTACTGTAGATAATAATCACTCAAAAATTATAGAATATTTGTGGAGTTTAAACTCATATTAGTCTTTTTGATATTCATAAATCAAGGTATTCTCATTTCATAAAGGATCAACTTGACTTAAAAGAAAACTAAAACTCATGAGACTAAACTAAAATTCATATAATTAACCCCACAATTCTCAAGTAATGCTTTAAATAGACTAAATAGACAATTAAAAAAATTAAAAAACTGGGGCCAGAAAAATTAAACAAACTGCATATGTTTAGATTCTTCCATCTTTGACCTTCCCTGGCAATCAGAAACTACAAATGCAATCTATATCAAAATTTTAAGAGTTGCACAACTGAATATAACACATCAAAACAACACAAGAATAAAATTATTTATATTTTTCCATTTTTGACCTTTCCTGGCAATATCAGAAACTGCAAATATAATCTATATCAAAATTTTAAGAGTTGCACAATTGAATATAACACATCAAAACAAATTTTTATATATGAGGAGGATTCAAATGCACCCAAAATTTTTATGCTCCCATTTTTTTTTTCTCTTTTATCTTTATTTTCAAAGTTTGAATAGTTAATCCGAACCGTTCAACATGATCATCATAATAAAATATGCTTGAAGACCAAATTTATATTTTTTGGAATTTTTTTACGGAGATTCTGGACCATCTGATAAAGTGATTTTGTACATATCTTAAAAAATAGTAAAAAAATTCCAAAAAATATAAAATTTGGTCTCCAAGCATATTTTATTATGATGATCATGCTGAACGGTTCGGATCGACTATTCGGATTTTGAAAATAAAGATAAAGGATTGGGAGCAAATAGGAACATGAAATTTTGGGTGCATTGGAACCCCTCCTCTCTCTCTCTCTCTCTCTCTCTATACACACACACACACACACACACACACACACACAACACACACACTATTTGAATATCGGATATCCACATCTAAGTTTTTGAATACGGATATACTGTTTTCACCCCTAAAATTCTATTCTAAACACATTTATTTTCAAATATTCTGTCTTCATTTTTTATTAGTTCTTAGTTTTCATGTATTAAATGACAAAAAGGACCTTGGTACATCGCAACAACTGTTCTGCTTGAAAATGATTTTGTCTGATCTCGAATTCGAGAGATTGCGATCAAATTTGTATTGGACAAAATGTGAGGTAGAAACACCGTTTCGGTTATGGATTGTTGATTCACCAGAGCCGAGCTGGTAGCTCTTCTAGTCTTGAGAATTTAAATCGTTGGCCACTTGCCCAATATGAAATCAATATTTTGGGATTTTCTAACAACATATTCTCAGTAAATATGCAAGAGTATCAAAGCACAAATGGTCTAACACTTTTAATGCCCATCAATAATTAAGAAAACAATTGTTGCTGCTGAATTATTATTGTAATATTTTATTGGTCTGCTTAAGTTCTGAACTCTAGTAGACAAGCAGTAACGTACTTGGTCTAGAATGAAAATGGCCTCACCATTGTACGATTCAGTTCTAAGGTAACACAACAGATGTATACTGAAATGATATCGAACCAAAAAAAAAAAACTACATAAGATCAAAATTTTCGGCAAATACAGTTTCATACAAATCAATATAGAACACCGAGAGAAAAAAAAACATATATATCGAACTTGAGCCTCTGAACAGTCCATACTTTACATAATACTAACTCTTCATGCCGGCACCAATAACCGTTTTGAAAAGGAAATGAGTTTTGCACCCATCTTCTCTCCGTAATTGGTCGACCATCGCATTACCTTACCAGATATGCCACCTCTTCCCAGCTTAGTCTCTACATTATACAAAGAGTGCAGTGACACATTCTCGGTGTATGAGTGAGTTTGCTATAAAGGACAGACAACAGAAAAATTGCTCTGTTGAAATGACAGAAGAAAAGAAGATACAACACCATAGTTAAAACAGTTAAAGCAATTAAAAATTTCCCATCAGTCTAGAACAAGTTAACTACCGGTCCATAAAATTACCTCGACAAGCAGAACATAACCTACAATCTATACTCATCCTTAAAACTTAAAAAGAAAAAAAAGAAAAAAAAAAACAACCTGGCAATAAATAACACTTGCTTAGACACACAAGTCAAGCTTTAAATACCCACGACTTTATTCTGGTTTTTCACTGCCTGGGTTTCTTGGAAGAACTGCAACTGGGACACTTGTACTGCTTGATGGAATCGGCTTTAGCAGGGGTGATCTTGACACACTTGCCATGGTACCATCGCTCGCACACGTCACAGCAGATCCAGAACTCGTCAGCACTGTAGACCCCATTGCAGTACCCGCAGATCGTCTCGCTGTGTTCTCCATCATCTTCTCCGTACCCCTCATGCCCTCCTGCCCCTCGAGACATGTTTTCTAGTTGCCCATCACTTGATTGCTGCAATTAAGTCAGAAAAGAACACAAATTGTTATTCGCATGCTACCCCTACAGAGATGGGACTTGCAGTGTTAAGGAAATTAAAGGTTTGAAGGTAAGATGAGAACTGAGGAAGTCAGATGTGCACTATGTTACAATTAGCAATGTGCTGTTTCGGATTTTCATCTTTCAATTTGGTCATTATATTGCACATGTTGGTAGCAATTCTGAGGACACATCATCATACCAAACATTTGTGATTTCCATTTTCTAAAACTAAAATTTAAGTCGTGCCTTAAAAGTAGAACCCAGCATATGTAATTAATATTTAAGTAAAATTTAAGCTATAAACAACTAGAGGGAAGAATCACATAGGTTAACTAGTTTGTCAACAACTTAAAGTACATCTATGCTGGTAAAGAGACTCTTCTTTTTCAATTTAACCTTCGTTATTTTGGATTTGCTTCCACTGTCAACACTGGACCTGTCTTTTGTTTGCCTTGAGCCTCCTGAGACCACCTCATACACTGTAGGGAGGTCATTAATCATTCCAAACAAGCGTTTCCTGAATCAATACCCATAAATAGCAATTAAATATAAAGAACTGTGAGTTAACAAAAGACAATAAAACAATGCCAAAAACTATGCTCCTAAAATGTTAGTTCCCAAATCATCTGAAACGCAGTAGTTATGTATTACTAAGTACATTTGCTGTGAAAATATTTACGAGTACCATGCAAGTGCCTGACTAGCATTAGATAAAACAAAAAATCTAGCTCACCAGTACATACTATGCTATGAACCAAAGGTTGCAAATTTTATCACACGAGTGATGCTGACAAGAGTAAGGCTATGGTACTATGCATAGTGCAGTTTGGTCCGTACTAAGGATGCATATTTTCATTTTCAAAGTCCAAACAGTCGATCCATACCGCTCAACATGATCTTCATATGAAAATGTGCTTGGATGCCAAAATTTTACATTTTTTTTTATTTTTTTTAAACAGGTACAAAATCACTTGATCTAAAGATTCTAGACCATTCCAATTTAGTGATTTTCTACCTATCCAAAAAAAGTAAGCAAATTAAAAAAAAATGTGAAATTTGGCCTCCAAGTACATTTTCATATGGAGATCATGATAAACAGTTCAAATCAACTATTTACTTTGACAATGAAGATATGGATCTGTAGTACGGACAAAAGTGCGCTATGCATAGTACCGTAGCCTCTCTCTACTGACAATATTCTATGTTATGACTATGAGGCGGTAAAGTGTACAGACAATAAACCTGACATGTCAATTCTTCTGACCCAGAACTCAACCAGTATTGTATGGCACAGATGAGAAGAGGGGGTTGCACAGGCTCGGGAGGGGGCTGTTACCTGTCGTTTCGATTGAGACGGGCGGCATAGTAGAAAGCGACTGAGAGGAGCCATGAGTCAGAGTGAACTGCAACAAGGGAAAGCCAGTCCTTGCGATTCATTCCATCCCGTGCAAAGTTGATTCCCAGGGCTGGCTCAGGTAGTTCAGTTGGCACCTCCTCTGCCGGAAGAGTTACCTCCCATGTCCCATTGCTCAGGCCATACAAGCACAAGTTGTCCTTATCTGCATTTTTTAAAACAGTCATTTTATTAGTTCTTTGTTTCTTTAAATTTATTTAAATTAGTTAAATTATGTTTCAATTTCACTTATTTTATTTATTTTTGGAACGAGGCTTGAAACATTGCATGTGGTGCCAACCATATTTGTCAGCTTTTACTTGCAGCATTCTACTACTTTCAGCTGGCATCCACTTAGATGCAAATACTAATCAGAAACTACTATGATGAACAAACACATCTAATGGAAAGCAGAGGATGTTTCCTTCTCAGCAGTGCCATATTAGTTTGGTCAAATTAATCAGAGAACATAAATAACCACAAATAAAAGGGAATGACAAGAGGGTTGCTTTTCTGATTTCACACAGAAACTTGTTCAAAAGTGAATAGCTAATTTCAGTAATGGATTTTGTATGAACTCCAACTATATTATCAAATTTATCATATTTACATATTATGCCCAACAGAACTAGCCATAATTTCCCTAGGAAAGTTAAGTTCCATTGAATAGACAAACACACTCCCAATTTTGTTAAGCCTTCTTCCTCTTTTTTCCCCACTTCGGAGTTTCATTGAATTAAAATCTTACACTCTCAAGTCTAATTGATGTTTGGGACTAATGAAAAGTGTTGATCTTGTTAAAAAGTTCAGAGCAACATAAATTTCATTACTTGTAAGCTTGTTATAACATTGGCATGTCATTTCCATATAACACACTTAAGTTTTGATTGCAGATATCAGAAATATTGGGGATTATTTGCAAATATGTTAAAATTTTGGGTCATTGAATGTATTTTCGAAATTCCATCTTTTCATAAAAGTACAGCAGTGGATATATGAAGCACATCAACAACAATACCATTTTGATACTCCGTCTGGCAAGTACACAAGAAAAAAAATGTAAGCTTTCATTACTTTTAACCCATGAATTCCATAGATAAGTACTGATAGAAGCAGAAGGGTCATACCAGGATCACACAGGTTGGAGAACTCTTCGACATCTGCAAAAAGATAATAAGACGAAGCAGTATTAGACTCTCTGATTATCTCTTTGCAACATCAACAATTTTTTTCTGAATTACTTGCAGTAACCCTCAAAAAGTTAAAATAATACATTAATCAGTAACATTTTAACTTATCTAAACTGAATTGGTTCATAGTTAATTTGAAAGTGAGCACATATATCATCTTCGTTTATTTCAGTTATTTAGGTAAGAAAACGGCTTAAAAGGGGCAAAATTAGATTAAATTATACAACTGGTGTTGGAAGTAATTAGTATTTACCATTTTGGTCCTTAAATTTTCAAAAGTATCATTTTGGTCCTAAACATCACATTAGTCTAGAATTTGGGTGTCACTTGCAAGTATCTGAAATAAATTATTGTCACTTGCAAAAATGAGAAACACAGTTCCTATCTGAAAATATCGCAAAAAAAAGGCTTGCAATTTTCAATGTTGCCTTTAATGATGTCATTCAAAATAGGACTGCTCTTATAAAATAGGTGTGTAACGTGTGTTAGATCTCCACATGATGAATATAGCCCTTTTATTTAAATGGTGGTGAAATACAAAAATCCTACCTATCAACATGATTGGAAAGAAATAACCAAAATAGTAAAAATAGAAATTGATTACTCCTTTCTGGAAGGACATTCTTAAATTAAGTGCCATAGAGAATACTGGTTTTTCTTACCAACTAGTAATGGCAAACATATTAAACTGTGGACTAATATATATGGCATAACAACTGTGCGTTGTCAAGTACTTTTCCGCAGTTCTAAATCTGACATCTCATTACAGGAAGTTGTTGCTTCACAACAAGCGAGCATTGTTTTTAATAGACACCTTAGTGGGGTCTTGTTACAAGAATGGCATGACTTAAAGAGAATTTTGAGGCTGCTCCGTTAACAATAAAGAAGATGACCATATTCTTAGCTGGAGAAGAGGCAGCAAGGGATTATAAACCACACAGTCACTCTATGAGTGGCTCCTTTAGGACTAAATTAAAAATACCATGATGTGGAGGAAAGTAATAACTTTCTAAAATTGAAACCTTTATGTGGTTGGTACAGAGAAAAAAGATATTAACAAAAGACACCCTTGCAAGGAAAGGATGGTTTGGACTTTGGATACATATTATGTTGTTTTTGCCTCTAGATGAGCCTATAGATCATCTTTTTCTATTATGCCCCTATGTTCAACAAATCTGATTTTGGTCGGGGAGATGTCATTCCTATAACTCCGCCTGTGTAGTTTATATACACAGCCTGTCACAAGCCAACATTAAATACAACCTTTTTATGGAAATGAAACCCTCACGAGTGACTCCGGTTGGGTTTCATTTCTAGCCGACCCCAACTTGTTTGGGACTGAAGGCTTTGTTGTTGTTGTTGTTGTAGATGTCAGTCTTATTTCACACACTGAAAACGTTTGATGATCTACTTCAATTTGACCTCCAACTCAACTCACAGAAAAAGGCTTTCTTACTAGTTCTTAGTGCAGTTTGCTGGATACTTTGGAAAACTAGAAATCTTCAGTGAGAAAACTAATCTTACATAATTATTCTTTGGTTCATACTCGGACAGGTGTGTTAGAGGAGTCTCTGGCAGCACTGGTCAAGCTAAGGAGATCTGGACAAGATTCCTATCCAATCTGTGGGGCCTTGCAACTGCTTGAATGCTAAGGTGGGCCCAGAGGGGGCTCTGATTTCAGTGGAGATTAGATGAATCTCCCTAGCTTATATGTACAAGTGTTTTGTGATGCTGTAATACATGAGTTTATGCCATGTAATGAGTTCAAGTTTGCATTGTGGCTGTCAAACTGGTACCATAACCAGTTCTGTCTGGTTTTATAAAAAGTAGATATCTGTAAGGGGTTGGATTATGTTAGGCATACAGTCGATGATGCAATTTTTGTGTGGGATTGAGGCTTTTGCAAATTCTTATTGTGTCTAGCATAGCATGTACCAGTGGTACATGGTGACATAGATGGTAAGAAAGAGTTCGTAAAAGTTGAGGAAGCAGGTTGTGTCGCTGAGACCAAACAAGATGCCACGGGGTTTTTCTCTTAGGCTTATGATTTTGGGTTTTGCATTTTAGATCTGACAATCGAGTTGTATTTTGTTTCAGTTTCAATGAAACAGGCAATTGAAGCAGTATCTTATAAAAAAATGAACGACTAAGTAGGTTATACAACCTAATAATTTTATAGGCTAGATATTAAAAGTGCACATATGCAAGGAGGAAAACTCAATTTTTGCTTGAACAAACAATAGTATTCTCATTCTATTGTGAAGCAGCAATTATTGGCAATATTTGACCATGATAAAGAATAATTGGACAATTGCCATCAATTATTAACACATATAAATGAGGGATCGTCTAGGGTAAGTAATTTCACTGAAACTATTTAAGAAAATAACAGATTTGCAAATGCATGCACGCAGATGAGGAACTAAAGAACGAAATAAAAAATTAATAAGGTTATGCTAGACAAAAGTAGAAGTCTATCCAGGAGCATGTCGGAGATCGCAAGCTGCCACCGATGAGGGGTCTTCCCGCGAATGAAAAATACGAGGATCATATCCGAGTAAGAGAAGAGGTGGCGCAAGCAACCAAGTGATCTTAGAAGTTACTCATACCAGTAACAAAGTGACATACATCGAGGTACCTTTGCAAAAGAGTGACTAGAGTCTAGAAGAGAAAGAGAAAAGAGAGAGAAATAGAGAGAGTGAGATGCACCTGAGGTTAACGCGCGAACGATGGCAGTGCGGCGGTTGCGAAAATCCTTGAAGATTTCTTCAACAGTGCGCGGCGTCGTCGAGGCGTTCGCGGGACCATCCATGGCGAGAAATGAGAGTCTTAGGTCACAGATCTGTCAAGCTTTGAAAGAGAGATTTGATGGATAGTAAGCTGGATTCTTTAAGAGAAGACAGAGAGGCGAAGAGATCGAGTTTTGTTAAGAGCTAGAGAGAGAGGGAAGAGAGAGCTTGGGAGTGGGAAATGGAAGAGAGGGGAAGAGAAGCTCGTGATCGGACAGAAGAAGGGCACAGAGAAATAGGGTGTAATTACCTCCGGTTTTATATAAATGGAGATGTCCTGGATAGGGGGTCTAGACGGAGTAAGGACACTGGATACTCCGTTCCTTTAAAGGTGCTGGAGATAGTTTCACAAAAAAAATGAAGAATTACAAACAAGTCCTTGTTGCGCGTAGGAATTACTTCAGTGTCCGTCAAATTTTGCTAAAAATAGTTTGATGGTGTCTCTGAAGTCTCAATAATACGAAGAAATAATTCGAATACTTATAGATATTCATTTTTCGCGTATAATTATTAAGTGATATTGCAAAAAATGAATTTATTTTTTAAAATTGAATAGAAGCACTATGGTTAAAGACAATGAACTTCAATGAATATTTTAGATAGCACTGCATGCAGGGATGAAAACGGAGCAGATAGCAGTAAAATTATTTCTATATTTTTTTAATTTTTTAGATACAGATCGAATATTAAACACAGATTAAATTAGATATTTATTAAAAAAAAAATATAAAATAATTATTAAAAATACTAAAATTCATAATAATTATCTAATTAGAATGATGAATAACATAATTTGTTTTTTTTTTTATATATTAAACTATATGATATATCTACTATTAAGATACGGATAATTGAAACGTAAAATTATATATGTATCCATATCCATATAAATGTTCGGATATCAGATATCTACATTTATTTTTTCAAATACGAATCAAATATGAATCGGATATTATCAGACCTTATATACTTCTAATGTCGAATAAGGATCAAGAAAGGCCACACTGTTTTCACCCATAATGGCTTGTAAAGGCAAGAAAACTACTCATGATGAAAAATTCAAAAATCATAATTGAAAACCAAAAAAATTGCACGGTGAATATCTAAAAGAAAAAAAAATGAAGAGAGCATATTGCAAAAATCTATATAAAAACATAATACAATATTTAATGGGTTCAGATCCTCTAAAGTAACCTAATTTTTGGATTTTGGATCGAGACCGTCCAATTTGAATATGTCATTCGAAATCGTTTCGGAATTCGAATTAGTTCTCAAAATGTGTACGCTAAGATTCGGATGGATTGTCTCAGATTCAAATCAGACGGTTCCAATTTAAAACCCAAAGATTGAGTTACTTCACTGGATCTGAGATTCTGAATTCATGTACCATATAAGTACCTTAATTTCATTAGTGGATAACAGTATGATGAGTGCAATCAGTGGGATTAACTCTAAAGATGCTTCTTTGAGTTAATGCAGATGATGCGGACTCATATAAAGGGATTCAAATAAACAAAATAGATAATTTTCTATCCAAATCCATTTCTATTTGAAAGTCCATATCGGAAATGTGTAGGGTCGAATATGGATACAGATCGGATATTTAACAGATACGTACAAATACGAATCAGATATCGGATATCTATAAATATTTTTATAATATATATTAAATTATATGATATATATATATTTACTATTTAAATACAAATAATTAAAATTCAAAATTACATATGTATGAGAGACGGATCGGATATTTAACAGATACGTACAGATACGAGTCGGATATCCATAAATATTTTCATAATATATATTAAATTATATGATATATATTTAATATTTAAATACAAATAATTAAAATTCAAAATTACATATGTATGAGAGACGGATCGGATATTTAACAGATACGTACAGATACGAGTCGGATATCCATAAATATTTTCATAATATATATTAAATTATATGATATATATTTATTATTTAAATACAGATAATTAAAATAACTAATTTCGTTTCTTTCAGTTTGTCCAATTAGTTTGACTATGCGCATGCGTAATTATCCGACAAAAACAACTGTTTGTTTGACCCGTCTACAAACAAGTTATCCTATAATCATTGTGTATATATCATTTTTATACATTTTTGTTTGGCCCATTATGCATGTTCTGACTTTGAAATTCAAATGATTTATCTGATAATTATTTGTTTCATATTCGTAGATTATACATTCTTTTTTTTAATATTAGCATTATCCAATCTGAATTTGCTCCGTTTACACCTCTAACTCTTAAGAATTCAAATCTAATGAAGTAACTTAAAAATTGGATTTTAGATTGGGACCGTCCGATTCGAATCCGAGAAAATTCAAGTGGGATGCACACATTCTGAGAGACGGATTCGAATTCTAAGATGATCCCGAATGACATATTTGAGTCGGACGGTCTCAATCCAAAACCCAAAGTAAATTTTGGTTTGTTCGGTTCAAACCAAAGTAAACCTATTGGTGCTATTATTAATGACAATTACACATGATCATACATAAATTATTCAATTCCATACAAAATATGTAGATTTTCTAAAATAATTCATTTTATGAAAGAAAGTAATAACTGAACCTAATAAGATATAAATCTTGAACCAATACGGTTGGTTCGATTTAGTTAGTTTTGAAAAGTTTAGACCGAACATATCCATTTAAACCGAAATAATTCAAAAATTCAACATAACCGATTCATTTAAACTGAAAAACCAAACCATTTAAACCGAAATTTTTTGGTTCGATTGAAAACCGAACAAATCGAAGACACCCCTATACTAGCTTAAATTTTTTTAATATTTTACATACTAAATATAAACTTGGACTTGAATAATTTGCATGTTCAATATACATAATTTTAGAATTTTAGAAGAACCAATTTTTAATTTAGTGGCAAAAACAAGGAGATCACCTGTTTGAAATATGAATGGAAAATTTATTTATAAAAATTAAATAAATAACGGGGTGTTAAGACCTCTAATCTTTACTAAAAAAATATAAATAATTTTAGAATCATACATAAACATGTACAAGAATAATTAATCAATATTTTCATCCAAAAGAGCTATTGTTTTGTTCATTCCAATTCCTCTCGTTCTTTTGGCGTTCTTCTATAAAAGTTTACCATTTTTAAGGGGTTTGCTGAATTTATCCCGCAAATTAAAAATACATCAACGAATAAGACGAAAACTCCGGGTCGCTTTTGTTGACACCACCATTGTCCGCGAGTCCGCGTCCTCTGCATTAACTCACTATCTGATTTTTAATCTAGACCGTCCGATTAGAACAGGCGCAAATCCGGCCCATGTTTGTAATGCTGTGGTCCTTCAATATTCGTGTGGTTTTAAATCGGGCGGTTTTGAACCTAAACTTAAAATTTGAGTTAACTCAGTGTTTTGAATTCATCGTTCGCACCCCGCAGCAGAGGGGTTCATATCCTCTAAAATATCTCATATTTAGCGTGACCGACGTGTCCGTTTTCTATTCGACGATAGCGCTGGGACCAGTATTATTTTATCTTTGAGATTCGTGCAGAACGTATTTGAACGGTTCAGATTTTCCAATAAGTCACGTAAAATAAGAGATATCTCAGAGGATACCAATTCGAAGCAGAGAACGCACCCACAAGTTCCCAGGAAAAGGAATAAAGAAAACGAAAAGACGGTGCCGAGGAAAAAAGAAAAAAAGGATGAAACTGAAGCAGCTTGAAGGTCTCCTTGGTGGCCTCGAGCAGTTCTCCCAACCTAAGGTCTGCCATTACTTACCTCCAATCTCCTATTTTCTTAGTAAATTTTCCAATAGGTCCATCAAACAGTTAGTCTTATGGAAATACCCCTGTAAAATGGTTTCTTATTCTGTCGGTACTCTTTGCACTGCGCCTAATTGAACAATTACTTGACCTATGAATTGGGATTGTCAAGGCTTCTCATGCTGTATCAATTCTGAACTATTTTTTATTTATCTATTTATTTATTTGTTTTGAAGTCTAGTGAAAATGATGTGTTGTAGGTAGAGCTGGAGCAATATCCAACTGGAGCACATATAGCTTCAAGAATGATTTACACAGTACTCTCTCTACCTTTCTCATGCTTAAAGCTTGGTTATATCTTATCAATTTTTTTTTAGTAATATATGTTTACTCTTTCAAATAATTTGTTTGTTACTAGAAGTGTTTTCTTGGCTTGTACTCACTGGTAGAGTACCTTGCAGGAAAAGGCCCAAATGCGAGAAATGGTGATATGGTTTCAGAAATATATTATTTACCATACTCTATTTAACTCTTCTCTCTGCCACTGTGCCTCAATTAAGCTCCTTACTGCAATTAAGCCTCTGTCGAACCTCAGATAACTACTCTCAATGTTAAATTTGATTTAACTAACCCTCACTTCATATTCAGTTGCTAGTCCTCAATTCAGCACCAACTTCACAATGGAGATCCAATTATATCTAATTTGCCTTAGTAGAGCATCAAAACTTTTTTTCAACAATGCTTCAATTGAATTCCAATATAGCACGTGTTTCCTTCAATCCTGCAATTAAACACAAACCAAGCCAGTTATAGAGAAAAAAGAAGAGAAAGATATATAGAGTTTCCCATTCAAATATCTAACTATTGACATATGTGTATTTGCATTGTCTTAATATATGTCAGGCTGAAAATAGCTATGAGGACATAAGTGGTAAAATCGTGGCAGATTTTGGGTGCGGGTGTGGAACCCTAGGTATTGCAGGTGCTCTTCTAGGTGCTGAGTGGGTATCTCTTCCATATAATTTTTGTCTCTCAAAAGTTAAAAGACAACACACAATAGCTACTGTACCAGTCTAGCTCATTGTCGATGAGGATTACATTTTTCTTTTTGCTTTGCCTTTTCTTGAGCCTAATAAGTTTGGCAATTCTGGTCAGAGTTGAATTAACTTAGCAGTACAGTGTTGTGATTGGTCTTGCTACATAGGTACTGCTACTGTTACTTAGGTGCTAAGGATGAGCATTGACTTGAGATCACAAAATCAATGATCCTGAATGTAGGAATTGAAAATCTTGTTTGTTTGTTGTTTCCTTTTCTTTCTTTCATTCGTTCATTATTTTTTTATGTCTATTCTTCCTGTATATGATTGGAATATTTATCTTGTCTTGTTTTTGTGTTGAAAATTTTAGGCATGTTTTGGGCATTGACGTAGACCCAGAATCCCTTGAAATTGCAGGGGAAAATGTCACTGATCTCGAGGTACAGTACCCTGTATTGCCAACACATGCAATTCAATGTGGCTTAGTTCTTAATAGCGAAGGTCATTGTATGTTGTGCTTTGTTTGTGTTGTTAAATGTTAACTACTTTGTTCATTTATGTTCTTAGCTTGTCTGGTAAGTGTCTGCACAACCAAAGATAATTGCATAATTTTGGAAATTATAGTGAACTTATTTAATGATACAATTAAGTCCAGTATTGGTATACCTGTTAACACCTAACTCTTGACCTAAAGCCTTCTGAACTGTTCTAACATGGCTCTTATGGCTTTAAGTTCTACTTCTCTTTACTATAACATATGCTGGAGTGGTTGTAGTATCCTGCGGCTTTTAAATCTATCTCTGCCATAACATTTGATAATTTGATAATTGCAGTTGGATGTTGATTTTCTTCGGTGCGATATAAGAACCTTAAATCTCAAAGGTAGAATAATAAATCAATATTGCATTGCAAATTACTGTTAACCCCACTAGGGACTCTGATATGTTCAATGTTAATACTATGTTGCAATAAAGATAAAAGTTAATTTGAGCATTTCATTGGTAAACTGGAAGAGGAAGTTTACTTGTGAGGTTACCAATGCCTTCAAGGGGCGTTTGAGATTTTTTTGTTTTGATGGGCATGGATGAAATGTTCTCTTGCAATGCTAGTAACTGTAGATAGAATATTCAGGTTTGCTGGTGGATACCATAGTGATGAACCCTCCTTTTGGAACACGCAAGAAAGGTGTTGACATGGACTTCCTTTCTCTGGCTTTGAAGGTTAGAATTACATTTTATGCCAAGTTCTCTCATAATTATTCAAAAATTTCAAATGCTTCAACATACATGAGAATGCAGGTTGCCTCTCGGGCAGTCTATTCCCTGCACAAGACTTCAACAAGAGAGGTATTTCTCTTAACAATATAGCTCTAAGAACAGAATAATCTACAAATATGCTTGTCTAAAATAAAGCATCACCTATCTCTTATTTGGGTCCTTAAAACTTTTTAAGTTTTAAGAAACTAGGGTTCCTATTCAACCTCCTGAAGTACCCTCTTTGTCATACTTTCTAAATTTGTTTTCTTAATCTCTGTCTAATGGGTCCATACCTATTTACAAAGTAGAAAGTAATTTAATATACATTTTCTTTTTGTTAGAATATAAAGTATATTGTTATATTGTATGTGGCTTTTATTTACTTATATTTGCAGCATATAAAGAGAACAGCATTAAGGGATTACAACGCAAAAACTGCTGAAGTCCTATGTGAGGTATTGATATCCTATAAGGAAACAATTCAATTTATTCTAAAGCGAACATATAAATAGGCTTTGCACATTATGATTCTAGTTGATGCTGTTTTATATGACATTATGTCTGACAAAGGAAAACAGAAAATAATATTTCTTTATACATAAGTGGTTTCTTGAGGTGAAAAATGGCCAGGCAGGTCAGTTCAAATCGCATTGTGAGTTACTTTTGGTTTATAGGTAACTCAGATCAGGTTATTTTCAGGTTGGGTCATTTCAGGTTTTGGTTATTTGCTGTTCGTTTTTTGGGGGTTTCCCATTAGGACCGGGGTCATATCTTGCACTGATGATAGGTCAGATTGAGCTGTTCTCCTGGTAAGACTAGATTTGGATTTCTGATCTGGTAACAGATCAATTGGGTTTTTGGATCGATCCCTGGCTTATGTTGGGTCAGCTTGTGGGTTAGATCTAATTAATAATTAATCAGGTTCTGGCAGATTCAGGTTTTGGTTGAGTCAGATCCAGGCCATTGACATTTGAAAACAAACTTCGGGTTGGGTCGGGTTCTGGCAGGTTCATCAGGCCTAGTGCAATTTTGTCGGGCTGTTTGGTACTATATACATAATTTGTTACTGGTATTATGCACTGATTCCACATGCCTGGCCTTTTCTTCTTAAAATCAGTAGAAGTGTTCCGAGACTTGCCCTTTAAATATCGATTTTACAAGAATTAAGCAGTGCAGCAAACCTTGGTTAATTATCCGAGTGCTTGTTAATTTAGCAGACCTAATTTCATTTAATCTCAGGTCGAGTAACATACACAAATAGTCCTCACACTTTTGCTCATTTCTCATTTTTATCCCTAAAATTGAGAATTTCCCATTTTTCAAACATGTGTTTTGACTGTTTTGGATCCTTGTCATTTTTCACTAAAAAAATGAATAAAAAATGCTGTCAGTATTTTGTGCAGATTGACTTTTGGTTGTTGTTACTGAAATATTAAGTACCACATAATGACCTGGTCACGTCAGTGCTTACCACAATTTTGTCCATTTTTTCTGAACAGTAAATAATGAAATGATACAATGTTATGCATGCAAGAGTGTTATAGACCACAGTTAACTTTTTAAATTTTTGGACCAAATTAAGAAAAGGACCATGTATAATTTGTTCGCTCATTTATATTTTAGGTCTTCAATTTCCATTTCTCTGTAATTTACTCCAGTTTCTTCCTCATGCAGCTTCGGTTTGATGTGCCTCAAATGTACAAGTTTCACAAGAAGAAAGAGGTCGATATAGCAGTGGATCTTTGGCGCTTTGTTCCTTAGATATAATATTGAGCACTTGTCAAACCTTATATGCATCATTATTTTTTCTTAATTCTACTTTAAGATTTGTGTCTAATAGGGCACCTGTGTTCCCGAGTATTTTAGGAGACGGTACAACTAAGGTTATTTTTAGGTTTATCAGTTTTCTCCATTCCTTTTGGTTTCTTTAGCATGGTATATAACCTTTTGGGGTATCCCCTGCAGTTAGCATAACTTCTAGCTGAGCCAAAATCAATTCGGGGGGGGGCTATTTGGATTATAGGGGTTTGCTTTGAGATTCGTGCCATGTTAAAACGGATGATGCAAATCTCATTCTACACAGTAGGTTACCACACTGTATCTGAACCCAACCTTTTGGGTATAAGCCTGCCACTGCTTTAGTTTGTCCAATTTTCTTGCTGGTTTTCAGAAATCAAAGTTTCTGGATCTGCATAAATTATATAAAGTAGAAACAAAATGATCTCCATATCGTTACCATGTAAGCATTGTTATATATTAATCCCTAAATGCACCTCTTATTTGTTGAAAACTTGAAATGGAGAGGCTGAAAAGCCTCATCTGGATAATTGCCGATTTTTTTATTAATACCCTCATAAAAAAAAGTAAATAGCAAATTCGCCCTCGGTCCCATTTTAAAAAAAAAATGTCCCAACTGTCCAACGATGGGGCGGTCAGCTTATTTTAGCAAACCGCCTAGCGTTTGGGTGGTTAGCTTCAATTTTTTTTTTATTACCAAACCGCTTAGTGTTTGGACGGTCAGTTACAATAAATTTTTTTAGAGATCTTAACATTTTCATCTAAAAATGAGAAATGAGAAATGTTCAATTTTATAGCAAACAAAAATGTTCAATCTTACATGTCCTCAATTTTCTTCACCAATTTCATACGTCAAAATGAAAATTTATAACAACTTTAGGGTCTTATTTATTTATTGTTTTATTTATTATGTGCTTTAGAATAAAAAATGCAAATAATGTTTTCAACAATATATTGTATTAAAATAGTAACTAGAATTTTAAAATTAAAAAACTACTTTTTTTTTAAATAGAAGTTTTGTCTCAAATAAAATAAGAAAATGATTTCTTTATGTACCATATTGTTCATTCGAATAGTTTGCAACAATTTTAAATTATTTTAGAATCTCTATACCCAAAAAATATTTACAAGTATATTAATATGTGCGCATCATGTGTCGTAGAAAGATTAACGAATTGATCGTTTTTTTCACATCATTTAATCAATGAATATTACTTTTTTTGTTCATGTTGTAACATACAAATTTATTAAATGGAAAGATGTACAAATAAATGTTTTTCTTTGTACTGCATATTAGATATTAAACGGTCAAAATTATATTATTTTACTATTATATAATATCCAAATCAATATACATTCATAAACACATCATTGTTTTTTCCAACAATGTGATATACAATACTAAGAACTCTATAAAAAGAAAATTAGTTACTGTAACTGACCACTCAAACACTGGGCGGTTTGGTAAAAGAAAAAAAAATAGAAGCTGACAACTCAAACGGCGAGCGGTTTGCTAAAATAAGTTGACTACTCCATTGTTGGATGGTTGGGGCATTTAAAAAAAAAAAATGGATCGAGGGTATATTTGCTATTTTTTTTGTGAGGGTATTAATAAAAAAAAATCGGGGATAATTGAGCTGATGTGAGTCTGAAAAGTTTTATTTATTTATTTCCTCATATTTGAAATTAGACTAATTCCCACTGGGTCCGATCAGTGCATTATCTGACAATTAAGTCGTCCTTTGCATGGATACCATTCATCAAAAAGAAAGAGGCCCGAAGTTCCTGCTTATTTGCAATCTTCTAATATGAAATTCTTTACGTATGTCAAAATTCAACAGACAACCAAAGAACAGAAGTAAATAATAAAACCGAAGTACAGAATTACAGATAAGCATCGCTAGAGTTTACCAGACACTTCCTGCACGAATTTGATGTTCAAAGCTGTAAGCATGGAAAAGATCACTGACGAGTTCAATCTCTATAAAAGTACATTTTTTTACCAAGGTTGATTTTCTTGGTGATAGTATCGGTAGTGAATATCAATTATTAGATCTTTAATGAAAATAATAAAATTCTTCAACCAATGCGACATGAATGTTGAATCTGAATGAGGTTGAGATCATGGCTTGAACTTCAAAATTGTTTACATCTATAAGAATAACCATGGTTGAGTTAAATTTCTTTTGAAAAATATGCTTTTATATTTTTTTTTTTCAAAAAAATTATAAAGATTCACTTGAGCTTCAAAAAAAATTTCCCCTCAAAATATGCTTCTAATTCTATATTTTTCTTAGAGAAAAATATAAAAATATGCTTAATATTCATAATTATTATAAACTTATGAATCATTCAAATTTTTTGTCCTATCCTACTAATTATCTTTAACTCCGTCCTAATAATAACGACAAATTTGGAGAAAAAGGTGAATTTTATTCATCAGTTTTCTTTTCTTGGTGTAAACTTTTAAGCACATTTACAAAATGAAGTAAAAGAATAAAAAAAAAAGCTAATTGGAAGTTTCTCCACCAATCAGCTATCTATGAAGTTTTGACTGTCACTTGTGTACCAGTAATGACTTACCACACCAATGCCCACTCTTACTGACATCACAATCACACAATAGATTGTAAATTCAATTACAGCACAAACATCTAAATTAGCAAAACAACGTCATAATCTCGTTTTTGCCCATGTATACCAGAACCTCTCTTCAGCATCCAAATCTTAATACGGTTCTTCATCACAATCCTCCAATTGTGATGAAGATAATAAGCATCAGTGATCTAATGGGTTTGTGTTGCCTTGCTTTGAATATTTTTACTTTTTTCAACCACAATTACAAACCCCAAAGGACAGCCCCAGTGATGGTTCTTTTGTCTGCCCTTTTTTTATTCAGTTATGCAACTCAGTCTGTATATGAGAAAAAAAAGTTGTCACTGTTGCTGGTAAATTTAATAAATTTGAGTACAAAGCGATAGAATCCCTACTCTCTTGGCTTAGTTCCATTCAATAAGAGGTGTTCGGTGGTTTTGCCCTAGTTACAGATTACACACCTGGTATACCCATCTTCTTCAAACCAGTGTTGTAAAAAACGTCCATTTAGGCGTTGGCGGTAACCAAACCGTTATGAATTTGTCTGACTAATCAAACGATTATTTCCGAATATAGCTGATTATTCTCCATTATTTCCGATTAATCATTTGACGGTACCCTGTCCGTCCGACAACTGCATACCATTATTTACAACACTGATTCAAACCATCATCAGCAGTCACTAAAAAAAAAAGTCTCCAACAATATTTGCTTCAACCAGTTGACCCAAGTATCACTAAAACTTATTTGAGAAAATGTTTGAAAATATATGTTCAATTGACTATACCAAATGCTTTCTCATAATCCAATTTCAGCAAAACCCTTTTGGTTTTTATGCTTCTTGGCATAGTGTAAAACCTCATTTGCACAAACTACCCAATCCAATAGAAATCTACCTCGCAAGAATGCATTTTGGTTTAAACATCTATCATTTTATTTAGAATTAGGTTCAGCCTTGTTGCTATTACTTATAATCTTAATATCTTATTAGTTATTACTACAGTTTAAGAATCCTATGAGTCTGTATTATCTAATAAAATTGGCTTGCTATTTCTTTCGAAATGAGACCCCGAAATTTTTATAAATATACAAAACATGAAATTAATTTAACAATCTATACAAATTTTGAACAGAATTTTAAAACTACATACACCGATGACAGACTAATCGGTTTCATAGCCTGAAACCGCTGACCTACTTATCGGTCCCAGGATTCCGAAACCGATCAGTATGTGATCCATCCCAAGAATTGATGACAATGTCATCGGTTTCAGAAAGCTAGAACCGATGACACTGTCATCGGTTTAAGCTCAGCACGATTTTTGATACTTTCTGCACACTTTTTGAAACAACGAACGACTCAGATTAAAACATTGTTTGTAATCATTACAGAGTTGCGCAAATTTTTGTTAAATTTTTATTTTTTCAAAAATAGAAAGACCATAATATTTTCTGTATTTACCTAAAAGTGACTTTTGAACCAGGATAAATAATTCAGATTTAAAGCATTTTTATTCTTTTTCTAATAACACACAAAAAAATATTTTAATTTTTCTTACAGCCATGAAAAATTCAATCTGAAAAATATTGATCCAAGTTATTTGTTTAAGTCTTTCTAATAAATCAAATTATATGGTATTCTATCTAATTTAAAAAAATATATAAAAATATTTCCAATATTTTAATAGAAAAACTAAAAAATTATAATATTTTCTAATTAAATAAAAAAATAAATGAAATATTATTTTAAATTAAAAATATCTAATTTGGATAAAAGTTTGCACAACTCTGTAATGATTACAAACAGTGTTTTAATATGGCAGAAAGTATCAAAAATCGTGTTTGGTTTAAACCGATGACACTGTCATCGGTCTAGCTTTCTAAAACCGATGACAATGTCATCGGTTCTAGGATGGATCACATAGTGATCGGTTTGGGAATCTTGGAACCGATGAGTAGGTCAGCGGTTTCAGGTTATGAAACCGATTAGTCTATCATCGGTGTAGATAGTTTTGAAATTCTGTTCAAAATTTGTATAGATGTTTTGTATATTTATAAAAATTTCGGAATGAGACCCATTATCCTATTAAATTTTGGAACACAGTTCTTGAAGGAAAAACATTAAAAATTGTCAATAGAAAATCCACCGATTAAAAACGACCTATGGCAAACGTTGTGGCAACGGTTTTGTTGAGGGGAAAGACAAGGATTTTTTTTTTTTTCCTTGTTTTCTTTTTTGAGTTGTAATTTAATAATTAAACCTGGGTTGTAAATGATGTATCCCACTGATAGCCACTATCAGTCTTTCAAAAAAAAAAAAAAACGACCTATGGCAATAGAAAACTCTTAACCAAAGTTTTTCCAACCGGAACCTAATTTTAGATGCCAATAAAAATTCTGAGTCCAACATTAAAAATATGCAGTGTAGACTAATAATTTGTTAGAACAAAATAATAAGAAACAAATTGTAGTGGGCCTCACATGCCTGTTGGTACCGGAGAATAGAATTGGTACTCTCTCCGGCGCTGAAAAATGCTCTGGAGGATATTTGCATCTTCACATGTTCGTGGATGAATCTTCATCAAAATTCGTGCTTCAGCAACATTAATTAATGCGATAGATCTTCTCCTTAAAGTTTGAAGGCAGGAGGAGAGGTAATTCGGAATTCAGATTTGGAGTTGAGTCAAAATTTGAGTTTAAATTCAAATTATCCGTTAAAAATTGGCACAAAATTTAAAACTATTCATTTTTATTAAAGTTGTTTGTGAATTTTAATAAGATCTGTTTTCTCTGCTTCGACTGATTTCGGATAAACTAAAAAGTTGAATCATTTTAAAGAATCCGGACCCGATAATCCGAATTTTTTTTTCAGTTACCATTTTGAAAAAAAAAAAGAAATACAAAGTTACCATATCGTTTTGAAAAATTCTATCCTTACCCGGTACGCTGTACACAAGTATTATTTGCGCACCGCCAAGAGATGACACACATGTAATATCTGCGCAACCATGTGATCCGAGACACATGTATTATTCTTACCAATTGGTTGTGCATATAAGATTTCTATGTCACGTCTGTCCTGATAATATCTACAAGCTGGGTAATTTTTTTTATGAGAAATTTAGGAGTCTAGCTTTCAGTGTCAATTTTTACATTTTTTTTTTTTGAAAATGTATTTTTTATTCAAATGATAACTCAAAAATTCGGCCCGGTAATTCATCTAGCGACTCACATAGAGAACACATAAGATCTGATAATTAATATGTTAGATTAGATTAATTTTTTTTATTAGATGCAAAGTTGTTAATCAAATACTCAAACCCGTTAATGATGATCAGATGGCGAGGCCGTACGTCCATCAAATTTCCCATTCGTTCAATTTCATATATAATGTAATCAGCAAATAACACTCCTACAAATGTATGTGTTGCTAACTAATAAATTTCGCTTTTATATTTTTCTTTTGAAACAGCTGTTTTGTTTCTTAATCGGTGGATTTTCTTTCAGACGTGCCAGCTTGCCGGAGCAGCAACTTAATTAAGAATAGTGCTTGATAGTGATCGGCTGCATGAACCTACAAAATTAATATAATAACTGCAAATGCTACGAGCTATATAGTCATGCTCACCACTAACTAATTAATATATAGTATTATTTCTCAATTAATTAGGAGTGTCTACCTCATAAATTTTCAAAAAATATTAATCAAACTAAAAAGTTAAACTGTAATAATTAATATAGACATGTATATATATATCAAGTTTGCATAATTAAATTTTTAGAAATCGTTTAGGCTTCCGTCAAACAACTTAATTTTCTTAACGATTGAAGGTTAATAACTTTTCAAATTAACTCAAATATTATGCATGCGGCATCAAATCTAAATGATGGAGAACACCTCATCAAATTAATATATGATCATAAAAGTTAGATGCATGTTAGGATTACTCTTATACAAATTTAACATCTTAATTTCTTACAGAGGTGCGGCATTACCCTCCTATAGAATTTCTGTAAAATTCATCTATAGTGACGGATCTAGATGACAGTTGTGTATACAATTGAATATCCAACAAACTGAAAAAAAAGAAAAAAAAGAATGAAACTATACTAAACATAATAATGCTTAGTTAATGTAAGTTTGAATGTTAGAAAAGGGGACAACCAATTACAATATTTTGTATAGATAAACTGGATATTTTTTTAAGAAAATATTGAAGAAATCTTCATATATAGTGGCATAATATAAGTTTTAATGATATGTTTTTTCGTCTGAGATATTTCTCATTTCCAGGGACGATAAGAACAAAAGACATGAATTAAAGAGCTGTCTGCTGTCCAAATGAAATAATAAACAAACAAGAACCGGACTTTACAAAAATTCATGCACTCCAATAAAGCGCCAATTGTTGGTCAAAACAAAATTAAACCCCAGAAAAATCTCTTGCATATTCTGTTCAAATATAAAATGATCTTTCAACCTATATAGAGGACCTCTCTGTCTCCCTCAAAACTCCAGATTAAAGTTCGCATTCAACGCTTCGGCTACTGAGTTCAACAACAACAACAAACAACAATGGCAACGCCAAAGGTTTTGTTTCTGGCATTTATTTCATTGGTAGCCTTGCAACAAGTCCTGGTTAATGCAACCTTTGCATCCAATATGAAATGTACATGGGGCAAAGATAACTGCCTGATTAACGATGATAGCTCAAAACTCATCCTCAACAAGTGGTCAGGTATAACAAAGATTTAAAATTAATTCACGTTTATCTATATATCTCAAAAGTTTTTGTAGATCTGTTTATCTTTCTTGTATTATGTCGCATAACCGCAATCACAAACTCGGAATACAATGGAGTTATGAATGTCAATTTTCATTCATCACGAGTACTGCTAAAAACATGAACCTGTGAAGAAAAATAAGATTTGAGTTCTGAATCTCTATCCTGAATATAATTGCTTAATTAAACAAAACTATGCATTAGTTCGTCATTTGTCCTAAAAGACAATTTATGTTAAATAAAATGAAACAAAATAAGGTGATTTAAGGAAATAGTACTCCTGAAATGTCCATATGAATCCAGTGGCATGAATCTTTTTTTTTTTTTTTTTCATATTAACAATTGTTTAACTCCTGAAAGCGTTTACCTAGTTTACCTCATAGACACTAGTTTAGATAAATAACCTGTAACCCTTCTCATCTAACAAATGTTGCACAAATGATACTAGTTATATTAATGTGATTCTTCAGGAGCTTCTATTCAAGGCATCAATCAATTTATCTATGGATACATCGATATGAGGATAAAGCTCGTATCTGGACACGCTGCTGCTGTCGTCACGACCTATTATGTGAGTAATTTTTGTGACTACAATTTACTTATATTTTTCTATTTAGGATAGCCTTGTCAGACTTCAGTCGAGTACCATATATGAATTAACTGATCTTAAAAAATTAAACTGATCTATCACAGACATCATCAGAAATGAAAGAGGTTAATGACTATCACGATGAGATTGATTTTGAATTTCTGGGCAACGAGACTGGATATGGCAATTACTACACTTTGCATACGAACATCTTCGTCAATGGAGTTGGAAACAAAGAGGAGCAATTCAGGATGAGTTGGTATGATCCAACTACAGATTACCACAACTACACAATCTTCTGGAATCCCTACATGGTTGTGTAAGTCTCCAACCATTGCTCGTTAATCACAATATATAATACTGCTTTCATGTGTATGTGTATTTTTATGTATGTGTATCCAAGTACATAAAATACGTACCAATTAATACCAATTACCAAAACTTTAACAAGATTTAATCTTATTGTGTAGGTGGTCAGTAGATGGTAATGTAATCAGAGTATTCAAGAATTACGAAGACCAAGGTATTCCATTCCCCAAATACAAGCCGCAGAGGGTATATAGCAGTATCTGGAATGCAGACGACTGGGCCTGCCAGGGCGGCAAAATCAAGACCAACTATACTTATCAGCCATTTGTCGCTAATTACCTCAGCTACCAGGAGAAATCTTGCCTGTATGCCGGGCCCAAAAGCGTTCAGACATGCAACGACCCATCAAATTGGTTCTTCAATTCCCAGTACCAGCAGCTGACCCAGGCCCAAATCGACACCATGAACAGCATCAGAAATAAATACCTTGTCTACAACTACTGCACTGACACAAAGAGGTTTAACGGAAGCTTCCCTGTTGAGTGCTCCCTTCCTATGTACTAATCATGGAAGAACCATTAAAGAGCTCTATATATAGCACACAATCAAGTGAACATGAGCATGGTTTTTCCGGCTTCTTCGGACATATATTTATATACATATGTACGTCGGTAGTGTACTGTATGTACAATTTGTAAGAACTAAGCGATTCTTTTTTTATTTTATTTTTTTAATTTTCCTATTTGAGGGAGGTATTTTGGGGTTGTGCCTGTGATATTCTTGTTATGAGATCATACGACTTCGGTCATGTTGATCAGTTATTTTGATAATAAATTTTCAGTTTGAGGAGTATACTGTATTAATCTTATTGGGGAAAAGATGCAAAGAAAAAGAAATTTGAACCTTTAGCTTCAATTTTGTTTAATTTTATTCTCTTAACACGTAAGTTGGTTGTTTATTATACGGATCCGTGCTGAATATGAGCTAGCTAGCATCATTGCCATCATGCCATGGACCCGTTGACCATTAATAGTTTAATACGATTCCGTTTGGTCTCAGTAGATGCCAGGAGCTTGATGATGGATGCGGGTACTGGTCAGTTTGCTGTTCCGTTGTCGGAGACGAGTGTTTCGAAGCTTATCTCCGACGATTAGCGAGTCGCGGCTGAGCTCTCATGTGAACCAGAGAGGAAGTGGCTGAAATCCTTTGAAGGGTGAAGAGGTAATAGTGCCAGTGCTTGTTTGAGAATGGAAATTTGAGAGGGTATTTGGTAGAATGGAATAGTAGGATATATTTTTGGGATCAATATCCTCCCAGGTACCTTAGAGGATGGACCTCACTTTACGGTTTGAGATTAAATCTCAACTGATTTGAGATTCGGAGAGAAATAGGGGGCAGTTTTATTGGGCTTTGAGATTCGTGCCAAGCTAAAAAGAACGGTCCAGATTCACTAATTGTAAAAGATTCCCTTTTCAGGTAATGCACTGGATATGAATTCAGATATTTGTGTGTTAACATTGGTAGCCACTACCAATTTTTCAAAAAAAAAAAAAAAGATTTTTTTGTTGGCTTTTAAGGATAGATTTTTGGATAAAGGAGTGTAAGATAGATGGTTTAGATATGGAATAGAGAGAAATAAAAAAGAATGAAAATAGGTTTATTCTGCAGGGTGTATTTAAAATTTTAGTCTTTAATGGGGAATATGAGAAGAGAATAGTGAAACTTTTTGGAATAAGAACTGGACCGGGCGTTTGTCTAATCCTAGTCTTTTTTATGCTCTAATACCATATTGAGTTGTAGAGAGAAAAAGAAAAACCAAAAGGGAAAATATATCTTGTGTTAATTGTATTTATTAGATTACAAGTGCATGAGTTTATTTATAGGCAAAGACTTCTATGGACATAAGGACCTATTTGTAAAATGAACATATTTTTATTTTCAAAGTTCAAACAGTCGATTCGAACGTTCATCTTGTTCTCCATATTAATATGTGCTTGGATACCAAATTTTACATTTTTCTGAATTTTTTTACTATTTATTAAGATGGGTATAAAAAAATATCAAATTCAGACCATTGAATTTTGTACCCATCTTAATAAATAGTAAAAAAATTCAGAAAAATGTAAAATTTGGTCTCCAAGCACATATTAATATGGAAAACAAGATGAACAGTTCAGATCGACTGTTTGAACTTTAAAAATAAAAATATGTTAATTTTACAAATAGGTCATTATGTCGATAGAAGCATCACTCTTATTTATAAGCTTAACTACATTGTGTACTAATTATCTTCAATCAATCAAATTCAGACCATTGAATTTTTCAAGCATATTTTATTATGAAGGTCATGTTGATCGGTTCGGATCGACTGTTCGGACTTTGGAAATGAACATAAAGGATTGTGAGTAAATAGGAGCATAGAAATTTGAAGAATATATATAATTTTTGTCTTTGAAGAATATATATAATTTTAGATTTTATAATTACCCCATAGGCCATAGGGTAACGGTTACGAAATAGTCATTACCCATATCCATACCCATTTGGTTAACGGAAAAAAATTCTTACTCATACCCATACCTAATAAACTAACGAAAAAAACCTTACCCATACCCGTCTTATTGAATACGATACGAGTTGGGTAAGCGGCTAAAAAAAGTACCATTGGCACCCCTACTGACAATGCCAGTGCCGGAGAAAGACATGATGACACAATATTAGAAATGTCGAGGGTATTGTAGGTGCCTCTCTCCATTGACGGAACTAAAAGAACAATTATGGATTTCATTAAATATCCAAAAGTTTGAAAAATAGTATAAATTACACTGAACTTTATTATTTTTTATTTAATTTAATTTTGAAAAGGTAACTACCAATTACAAATATGATTTGCTTATGTTAGTCTCGTATTGATTGCCTTCACGTACGAACAGTTTTAGTTCCTCTTTTTTATTTTCTGTATAGATAATTAATTGAGTAACTTGTTCGAGTATTTTAATAATGACATCTTAAAAGTGGCATTAAGTTTTAATGATATGTGCATAGTCGTCTTATTCTTCATGAAATTGTCTGTCAAACAAAAGACGTGAAAGAGTTAGTTGTCCAAATGGAATAAACAAAACCGGAAGCAAACAATTCATGCACTCCAATACGCGCCAGTTGGTGGTCAAAGGAAAATTAAATATCTTTTGCAATTTCATTTCAAATAAAAATTCAATAATAAATGGCTCTTCCTATCTATATAAATTGAGGGTCGATCTCTTTCTCTCCCTCAGAGCGCCAGATTAAGAAGTTCACATATATATATTCAACCTTTGCCAACTGAGTTCAACAACAACAACAACAATGGCAATGGCGAAGGTTCTGTTTCTGGCGCTAATTTCACTGATTGCCTTGCAACAAACGCTGGTTAATGCATCCTTTGCATACGATATGAAATGCACATGGGGCAAAGATAACTGCCAGATTAACGATGATAGCGCAAAGCTCATCCTCAATGAATGGTCAGGTATAACAAATATTTAAATTACTTAATGTCTATTTAATTTTTTGGGATCTATAATTATATATGAGGTCTATCTCAAAGCTAGCTTTTGTAGATATATATCTATCTGTTTATCTTTCTTGTTTTATGTTGGTGGAGTTATGAATGTCAATTTTCAAATCATTATGAATATACTCTAAAAATTAAAATGAACCTGTGAAAAAGATAAGATTTTAAGTTCTGAATATTTCATCATCATGCATGAATATAACAGCTTAATTAATAAAACAAAATTGAGTGTCATTTTGTCATATGTCCTAATTAACCGACAATTTATGTTAATTTAATAAAACAAAACAAAATAAGGTGATTTAATAAAAATAATCGTGAAATGGAATAGAACTATAGGGTGTTCTTAAGATCACCGAGTTTCTTTGATGAGGTTAATTTCAAAATCTATTGGATTGAATTCAACGATGCATCTAAACTATTAAAATTGATATAATTCACGAGTGATGCATTTATATGCAAAATTTAAAAATTAATTTAATATAAAGTCAAGCAATTAAATAATGAATGTTTATAATTTAATTTTAATGCATTCATTCATCATTTTTCGACCCCATGATTTCATATAATATTACTTCAAAAATTTGTATGTTTTGCATGGAAACACATCACTCATGA
This sequence comes from Carex cristatella, assembly GCA_024447775.1. Taxonomy (NCBI): domain Eukaryota; kingdom Viridiplantae; phylum Streptophyta; class Magnoliopsida; order Poales; family Cyperaceae; genus Carex; species Carex cristatella. The sequence goes on along the minus strand of JAJHPF010000028.1, from coordinate 1,286,023 downwards.
AGTATATATCGATCGATCTTAACTGTTAATTTAGATAAAAAAATTTGTATATTTTCACATTAACTATTGTTTAACTTTGCCAAATCTTGCACAAATTAATTACCAAGTAGTTTAAATAGTATGCTTTCAAACCCTCATTGACACTAGTTATAACTAGATAAAGAACTTTAATTTGTCCCTTCTCATCTAATAAAAAAATGTAAAGCCATATATATATTATAAGATTTTATATTAATTAATGTCATTCTTCAGGAGCTGCTATCCAAGGCACCAACGAATTAATCTATGGATACATCGACATGAGGATTAAGCTTGTAGCTGGAAACTCTGCTGCTGTCGTCACGACCTATTATGTGAGTAATTTCTGTAACTACCATTTACTTCTATCTTCTATTGAGGATAGCCTTGTCAGACTTTAGTCGAGTAGCATATATATATATAGGAGCAGAACTGAAATGAAGAAAAGGCATATGCATTAAAATAAAAATAAAAACTGATTTATCTATCTATCACAGACATCGTCTGAAATGAAGAAGGAGAATGACGATCACGATGAGATTGATTTTGAATTTCTGGGCAACCTTACTGGCGGAGACCATTACTACACTTTGCATACAAACATCTTTGTCAATGGAGTTGGAAACAAAGAGGAGCAATTCAGGATGAGTTGGTATGATCCAACTACAGATTACCACAACTACACAATCTTCTGGAATCCCTACATGGTTGTGTAAGTCTTCAACAATTAATTGCATGCGTGTTAAATATATATATATATATATAAATGCTTTCATGTGTAATTTAGTCTAATTTAATGTCTGTGTACCCATGGATATATACGTGTGCAGATAATAAATACGTAGCATATATATATATATATATATTCTGAGGTCCTGTGCAACTAAGTCGTTTTTCAATTTTTAAAGTCTAAAATGTCAATCCAAACTGTTAGATGTGATCTCTATGTTAAAATGTATTTGGAAACCAAATTTTATATTTTTCTGATTTTTTTTACTATTTTTTAAGCCACTTTAAAAAATCATTGGATAAAATCATTGATCCAACAGTGACCATATTCGAAGCCACAGTAGTGTTATATATATAAGTACAATTAATAGTAATATCACCAACTAAGAAAATTATAACAAGAATATATCTTACGAATTGTAGGTGGTCAGTAGATGGTAATGTAATCAGAGTATTCCGGAACTACGAAGACCAAGGTATTCCCTTCCCCAAATACAGGCCGCAAAGGGTATATAGCAGTATCTGGAACGCTGATGACTGGGCCTGTGAGGGTGGAAGAGTGAAGACCAACTGGACCCATCAACCGTTTGTTGCTAACTACCTCAACTTTGTGGATAGCGGTTGCCAATACACTGGTACCAATAGTATCCAGACATGCAATGACCCGTCAAACTGGTACTTCAATTCCCAGTACAAGCAGCTGACGCAGAACCAACTCAACACCATGAACAGCATCAGAAACCAGTACCTTGTCTACAACTACTGCACTGATACAAAGAGGTTCAATGGCAACTTCCCTCCTGAGTGCTTCAAGTCTCAGTACTGATTATTGAAGAGCTAGCACACGATTGAGCAAAGAAGATCGAGTATGGTTTTACAGGTTTGTTATAATATATTTCCGTGCATGTACGTACACTTTGTAAGAATTAAGCAATTATTTCATTTCTGTTATTCTTTTCCTTAATTATTTGAATTTTCCTTTTTGAGGGAGAAATTTGGGTTGCAGTTATATTAATATGAGTTTATACTTGAAATTAAATTATGATTTTGGCCATGTTAAGTTATCTTGAATCTTCGATATAAATATTAATTGTGTTTTAGAAGGATAAATATTCTGTTTACAGAGAGAAAGAAAAAGCAAAAAAAAAAGAGTGACTCTGTATTGGTTTTGTGCATTTGATTGCATGTACATGACCTTCTTGGCTTCATTGCTTTATTCCACTAAATATTTCCAACTAAGCATCTTCTAGCTCCGTATCTACAGCTCTTATTATTCTTTTGCCACAATATACACAACACTATACGCATATCCTAGCTACCTAATATTTTTAAATTCACCCGGATCCTCATCGGAGCAATATGTATGGTGAGTTTGAAATATAGAAGAAAAAAATACCAATGTTGCTGCTGCTATTTGCGGAGTTGAATTGTGAAAGTAGTATTTTTGGAGATCCTTGAAGAAAAGAAAAGGAAGCTACAAAGAAATAGATGATGAGTTCTTTTGGCTCAAGATGATTTTACTGAGACTTATGTCTAGCATGATCTTCCAGAGACGGTGCTGCCTCCATTTTCTCATATTATTCGTATCAGACCAAGCGCTCATTGTACGTGTAGTTATTTAAGATATTTGAGATTAATTATACAAGTAAAATAAAAATAAAAATAAAAACATACATATATATAGTTATCTCTTTCCAATGGCAGTTGATGCATGCAAGCACATTATTCAGTTATCAAATAATATAATATAACATTCCTTCAAAATTTGGAGTGATATAAGGGAACCCATATTTACTTTTGGGTACATGACTTACTAGTTAAAAGATTCTGTTATCATTTTTTTCTTAGTCTTTACATCTTCTTGTTTGAATTGTATGTGAGATTCTGGCGTTATACTTCAAAACCAGAAAAAAACATTATTTATCTTTGTACCAATTACTTTAACATTGAACCTAATATTCACATTCAATTACTATTTGTTTCTTTTGGTATAATTTCTCTCCTAAAAAGTTCTTAATTATGAAATTTACCCTTGCAATTGATGGCACCAAATCACCATTGTGAATAGTGTTGGAAATAGTAAACTTAATTAGTTAGTCAATTAGTCAAATGGTTAGAGTGAATGTATTTGAATTTTATAAATAAATTAAATGTTCAGGTTTTCTAGAGTCATATTGAGTTGTACACTTGGTATTTATGTCAATGTTTAATGACATTTATGTTATAGGTTATCAAAATGGCACCATGTAGTCTATAAATTAAGATGTTGTTATTTTTAATTTGTAAGAGAGTAAGAGAGTAAGAGAATATTGATTATAGAAGTTAATTTTCTGTCATAAAGTGTTCTCTCTTTCACTACTAGAATATATTAAGTTTGCCTCATATTAAATTTGAACCTATCAAATAGTCACTAGTCAGGATCTTGAAAAAACAAACATCCTTGAGTTACTACTAGAAGCGCTGCGGAAATTCTTTGCAACTTTATTTGTAATCTTGTTTCTTCTCACTATTGTGTTAGATATACACAATAATAGCAACCACGTCTTCATCAGTATCCACATGGACATACCCACGGGTTTCACATAAAAAAAAAAAAAAAGTATTCACATGGACAAATTAACAAACAACCGTCAGTCAGTGTGCTAGCACCGAACAAATTAAGAACCCTCTCTCTTTTCTCTCTCGGTTTTGTGGAAATATGCATGTTAAGATAATCATATCGAATCTGAACTGTCCCAATAGGTTTGTACGCACCTATTAAGTTGAACCGGCTAGGTTGCACCATTTCGGCTTCATGTGCACCAATTCAGATGCACCATTCGGCTGCACCTATATATTGAGAGAGTGTGTAGAATTATGACCCATAATCTATGCGGCCGAATATAGTTTAATCCATATTCATTTTCAGAAATTAAACTATTAATTTCAACCCAAAATAACTTAGCTCGTAGGACATTTTAAATAGTTAGTTATTCCAGTTTTGCCCTACAGTCATTTCAAATAGTTCGTTCTTCCAACTACATCCCCTTTTCTTTTCTTCAATGCTCCTGTGAGCATTTGTTATTTGGGCTACGTTAATAATTCTGAAGTACATGGGAACTGCTATTCTGACAGATGGACATATAATTGTAATTAAAATCTGGCTTTCAAGTAGAAAATTTGATTTATGTTTTTTTTTTTAATTTATTTTATCGGTGGAAGCGTTTCAAAGAAAGAGCTAATTAATTCTGCTTATGATATCTTTAATTTGTTTATTTTTTCTGAGAAAGAGCTAAATAGAAGAACGGTTAATTTAATTTGTATATTGGCTGAACGATAATGTATTAATTTTAATTCATCCTACACAGAGTCAACCCGACAAACAAGTAAGCCAATCATGAGGCCTTATGTAACACAGTACCTACATGATATTATTTTTATTTGGATAAAATAAGTTCTAGATCTTTTGCCAAAATAGAAGGAACAAATTTAAAAAGTAGGGATATTTAAGTCATTTCTCTCAAAAATGTTTGAAGACATAAGCTGCAAGGGGGCATATATTTCTTTAAGTATTTTTTTTTACTAAATATTTTAAGTATGTTGTTGGATGAATAATATTGAATTTTTTGAGTAATTTTTCATGAACACAATTATATTATTATTCAAATGACAGAAGCTGAGAAGTATCGAATCTCTTGGATTGTGGACCCCAAGTATCAAAACAATTTTGTGGTAAAAACAAACAATACATGCACTCCAATAAACAAACCAAAAACGGTCTCGACAACAATTCATGCACTCCAATATTAATAAATTAAGCACCAAGTGTCAAAACAAAATTAAACACTAGGGGCAGAAAATCTTCAAGAACGATATTCTTTTCAAATATAAATTAAATTATCAATGGTTCTTCCTATCTATTTAAGGGTCTCTTTGTTTTATTGTTTCCGTCAGAGCGCGCGCCAGATTAAAAAAAAAAAAAAAAAAAAAACCACATTTAACATTCGCAACTGAGTTAAAAAAAGAAAAATCAAACTGAGTTCAATGAGTTCTATAACAGTTCAATCCACTTCAAGATATGTGCATTTTCCTTAATATTCGTACGAGTTCGCTTTAAAATCCGTGGACACGGATCTTAAAGTGGATCGGACGGTTATTGAACGTATCGAACTCAGTTTGAGTCTGATGGGCATTGGACCCAATCTGCTCCCTCTTGATTCATGTCACATAATTAGTGCAAACACACACCAGGAACACATATAAATGCATGTGAACTACAAATTAATCACCATGACGAGTAGAATTAAGTATGTGGTTAATTATACATAAAATACTACTTGTGAATTATAGTACAGCTCCAAGGTACAGAACTTATGAGCACTTGATCCTCTAATTAAAAATTGGAAAGCAATTTTAAATTTTATATTCATGGCATTCTTCAGGAGCTGCTATTGAAGCTACGTACGTACAATCAATTTATCTATCATGATACATTGATATGAGGATTAAGCTTGTTCCTGGGAACTCTGCTATTATGTGAGTACTTAATTTTTTTTTTCTACTACATATGGTTTACTATTAGTAATGATACTCTTGTCGAATTTTAGTTGAGTAGGAGTAGAACATCTTGTATTTGCTATTTACAATGTAAGTGAAGAAAAGACATGCATATGCATTAACTGATCTTCAAAAATTAAAACTGATCTATCACAGACATCATCTGAAATGAAAGAGGTTAATGACTCTCACGATGAGATTGATTTTGAATATCTGGGCAATCTTACTAGCGGAGACAATTACTATATGTTGAAAATAAAGAAGAAGATATAGAAGATTCGATCTCAGACACTCATCGTAGATCAAGAGGTCAAGAATAAATGAAAAAGAAAATAGATCTTTATGGAAATAAAATAAACGGTAACGTGTACCGTATAATTATAAATAGAAAATACTACATACGGTAACTTAAAACAGCTTTTAGTATAAATAGAAGTAGACACTTGTAACAAGTAATTTTTTTAGTTCAATAAGAAATTTTCTCCTCATAAATCATAAAATCTACATGATATCAGAGCGTTATGCTCGATCCTATCCAATAATCCGATAAAGCTCCAAGCTTCCGGTAAACTCTCAATCAAGCCCATAAACAGAAATTCTCCACAAGTAGTGCAAAAATGGATCAATGGGGGCAGCAATATCATGATGCTACCAACCCTTCGAAACTCTCTCCACAATTACATATCATATGCCAAATCGATTTCAATTACTCTTAGTGGTAGAGACAAAATTGATTTCATTATAGGAGATAAGAAAAAACCAGAGCCGACAGATTCAAAGAAACCAAGTGATGCTGAAATTTTGCTAATTTGAAAATGGCAAAAAGAAGACCATAACGTTATGTCTTGGTTATATGGGTCAATGGAACAACAAGTACTCGATCTTTTTCTCCAAAGTTCCGAGACAATACAAGAGCTCTGGGAGGATGTAAAATTCTTCTACGGGCAATAAAAAAATCATTCCCATGTATACCTCGGATTCCTAAAGAAGAAGTACGATGAACTCAAAATTTATCGACCATTCACTACTGACCCGAAAGAACTAAAAAAAAGGCAAGAGGAAGATGAAATATTGTCATATATCTCGTGCTTTCACTCGAGCTATGAGGTTATAAGATCCCAAATTATTCGAGCAACCGAATTACCTTCCTTTTCCGAAGTTGTAAACCAAATCGAGCGAGAAGACTCTATGCGGGAAGCCATGGGGGTCCATAAGCCGGGTGAGGGACACGAGCCTCACTAATAGGCCTCAATAATATATATTTTTTGTCAGGATTTTACCTCTTAAATTGTGTCAAGTTCCTTGTATTTTAGTTTAATTTAAAGTAGAATACATTCAAGAACCAAGTTACTGCATTTTCTCTGTTTAAATTGAGTAAATGGAGTAAAAAAACTGGCTGGTGTGGGCCGCAGGAATTTTTATACATGCCACACGAATTATGTGCGCGACACGAATTAAAATCGAAGAATAGAGTGAAGATCCTAGACTTCTCTCTTATTGAAAAACCGAGTAAGTGTATATTTGACAAAGTAATTGTATGTCAAAAGCCTCTAGACTTCTCTCTTATTGAATTACAAAACCCTTTTTTATTTGTTTGTTTAAATTGCTTGTTTTACTTTCAACTCTCAATCAGATATTGAACCCACAAAAACAATTTCCAACAAACCCCTTTTTACTTTTATTGCACTATTTTGGAGTTAATTATTTTATAATTGTGCATGTCTTTACAATTTCGAACAAAATGTTTCTTTTTATTTGTCGTCAAAATTCATTGCATGCAACATTCTTTTTATAAAAAAAATTGTCTTATTTTAAAACTTTATTTTTTTTTACATATATTCTTATTTATGTAATTAAGTACGAAGAACAATCTAGTACTAGAATTAAGTTTCAAGGATGAAAGGCATATATAAACCTAATGAATGATTCTTATCGTTTATTCTACCTTCTACGTACCTTCTTCAAGAATTTTATCAAAAAGCACAAAAAATACAAAAAAAGGACCTAAGAATATCATTAAGAACACAAAACTTTGCAAAATTCCAGCAAAAAATATACAAAAATCCAAAACCCTATAAAATCATCAAAAACCGTAATGCTACAATTATTTTGCAAATATTGATTGAACCCACATGGAATGTCTTGCTTATAAAATATTTCGTCTTTGCATGTCAGGCCGCGCCGTCATGGGGATGTAGTTGTCATCTTCATATATCATCTTAGAAGCTCCTCTAACAAAGCCTCGCCCTCATCTTCGACCTCTGTGTCATGGTTGCAACACGTCAATATTCTCTTGAAGGCCTCGAGCTGGCCTCGGAAATCATCAAGTTCCTCGCACACCCTTTCAAGGATTAGTTTTGCATTCTCTTGCAATTTCATTTCAAACTGCTCCCTCATATATTTTGATTTTCTTCTCGTGTTCTTGAGTTTTTTCGCAGCATTGGCTAATTTTTTTTCCATCTTGTCACACTTAACCTCTAGTGTTTTGCGCGCATTTTTCTCCTTCTCATAATCTTCCAAAAGCCTATATCATGAAGTCAGATAGATAGATCTAATTTAATTGAGTCACCATTAATTTTGTAGAGTAAAAATTGTAAAATTTCCTTTGGATCGATCATGGAATTAAATGAGACGTACATTTCTGCAGATAGTGTGGCATCGGCAAGTTCACTAATCAATCTCCTATTATGAATTTCAAGCCTGCACAGTGTTCGACTGTCAGAATTCAAATCATTATTATCATCTCCTCTGTTATTACCAACCTCTCGACTTTGCAAAAGTGCCGGCGCCTTCTTCTTTTCGGTTGATTGATCATGATCTGTTTCGAACTCCAACTCCAACTCCTCAATCATTTTCTCAATGCGTAATTGGTTCTCTGCTGGTTCATTTTCTGCCTTTCCAAAGAGTTTCGCAAGAATCAACCATAGAGATTGGATAAACATCTTGAGATATGGATATGAAGAGAACATGTTGTGAGAATGTAAGTATGAGAACGGAGAAGCGGTTAATTAATTAATTTATTTATAGGATTTTTTTAGTTCATAATTTAGGTTCTGTTAAAAAAGAAACATCGTTATGAATAGTATTTTTGCCGGTAATAGCATCAATTATTTGCTATTGTTCGAAATTATATTTATAGTTATTATTATTAGTTGTGATGAACATTTTAACTTCTTTATTTGGATGACATTCAATAATAAAATACAAATAGAATACCAAATACTTGCTATGTCTAGCTAAATTCAGATCCAGTGGACTAACCAAAAAATTGGGTTTTAGATCGGAATCGTCCAATTCGAATCTGATATCTCGATAGATGGATTTGAATTCTGAGACGATCTCTATCGACGGATTCGAATCTAACAAGAGCGAGACACATACAGACTAAAAGGGACTTAGTAAGATAAAAATGTAAACAAAGCCTAAAAACGAAATGCAGAATTATCTTATATATAAAAAATGGTGAATCATATATAGTTTAAAAGTGAAATATATATATGTATGATTTTTTGAATAAAAAAGACAGTATCCGAAAAAAAATAAACATTTTTTGACGAACAATAATTAACAATCCGGAAGAAATATTTTTAAAATAGATGCCGCCAATTTTAGCACCTGGTAGAGCAAGCATGCAAATTTGATATGTAACGCCTTCTTTGGTTGCTTAAACTCTATCTGGGCTTTTTCAATAGAAATTTGTAAAATAAATGTCGTTGTTATCCGGCCCAGATATCGCGCACATCCTTGTAATCTCAAATACATATACATGTACATGGTTTATGCACATAAATTCAGGTTTGTCAGGATTAAGGGTGGCCAAAAAGCTCGTAGCTCGTGGCTCGTTTGTTACTGGACCGAGCTGTTAACGAGCCAGCTCGGTCCAGAATTAACGAGTTTGAGTTGAAGCCTAGCTTGCTCGCGAGCTAGCTCGGCTAAGCATCAATTTGTGAATTTGTATAAATTTCTGTGTACTCTATACTATCAAGCTCGTTCTAACTCGGTTTAGCTCGGTCCAAAAAGATTTGTAAATTTTATTTTCTTATTAAAATAAGGTCTAGTCAAACCCAGTGAGCCAGCTCGAACTGGCTCGTCACGAGTTTGAGCTAAAATTTTAGCTCAGAAGTCGTAAGTCCAACTCACTCGGTCCAGAATTAATGAGCTGAGCTAAGGCCCAGCTCAGCCCAAGCCAGCTCATTTACAGCCCTAGTCAGGATTGAGGACCAAACTATTTCGGCTTTTCTTTGATGTTTAGGCGTATTATTAATTATTATATATATTGCGCACACACACCGGCCCCTATTAATTAAGAGGACCAAACTGTTTTGGTCATTACCTATTAATTAAGAAGTCAGAGTCCGAATATCTTGCACACACACCCCTCTTCTCATCTCGAGTCCGTCTCAAGACCATACAGCCTGTCACTCTTAAGCAAGACGTATCAACTAGATATAGAACAAATATCAAATAAAAATATTCGTACAAATTTAAATACAAGCAATCACGACAAATCCCAAAGAACAACTGCAAATATTCAAAATTCCACACAATTAACAAACGTTTCCAAGATAATCAGCATGCACTTTTCAGTGAAAAACTGAAAACCCAGACTTTTAATTTCATTTGATCACCACACACTTTTCAGTGACTCTAATCTTTCAGCCAACCTGTTAAAAAAAATTGAGGCCCAAAAGTAATTATCAACTTCATTAATTAGTAATATTAAAGTTAAAATTAAGGTATTATTTGAGGAAAAAAAAAAGCACCTTGAAGCTGATGCACTTGAATCTGATATTCACGGGCCTGCCGTGCGGACAGACCACGTCATTGTCCCCATCTCTTCTTTTTGAAAGAAGCAAGAGATGCCTGATTATCACCTCAATCTGGATAATGTGAAAACACAAGAGAGAGAGAGAGGTGTAATGCTTAGATGAGCGAGAAGTTCATTTTTTTTTTTTTAAATTCCCTCTTTTAACTGCAACAGCATTGTGATAATAACTTAAATTTACCTCATTTGGGGTGCCTTAATCTTCAATGTAATAGTGTGTCCCTGCCACTTTCTGCTCTCTGTCTTTGACAGAGTCAAGCTTGTTTATGCGGGGCCTATAGTTGGTTGGATCCCTTCTGAATGTGATATCAAGATGCTATACACAAACAGAACAGGTAAAGAAAATGATGAATTTTAAGATTCATGATGGAGAAGACAATGACAATTTAAAACTAAATTGGAATTAACAAAGAATAATTTTAACTAAAACAATAAGAGATAATCTTATCAAGATGTAATTTCTGAGGATTTTCTGTTGCCGTATGAAGCCAAAATAAATATGGGCTTCGGCCCATATTGCAACTCACGGAAATGAATTTCCAAATGGAAATTAAAAGGGAGATAAGAGACAGAGAGAGAATGTGAGTAAGTCCCAAGTCATTTTATTTATCTTTTTCTCCAAGCTTATTTCTAGGTTTTTGCTCTCTTGATTCAATCCACCTATGCACTTGCAAATCTCATAGATTAGTGTATGAAATTGTAAGAGAGTGTTAGATTGAGTGTTATTTGCTTGTTAATGTCCTTGTATTGTAAAGACTCTAGTGAAGTTGTGCCGTGTGCTCCCGTGGTTTTCTCCCGAAATGATTTTCACGTAAAATCTTGTGTCTCTCTTTTATTTTCTTGTGCTTGATTGCTTGTTTGTGTTGGCTTCTTGATTGATTTCATATTTCTCCATTTGGTCGGGTATTGGTGTATGCCCGCAAGGTGTTCGATAAAATTACTCCTTGAGCGCTTCCGCGTTATTTACCAACAATTGGTATCAGAGCACGTTGGGCTTTGGTAAAGGATTGATTGAAGCTTGAGTTGGTTTAATTTGAGCTTGTATTCGTGATTGCACAATGGAGAGGGCTATGGAATTTGAGAAGTTAAATGGTAGCAATTGGGCTATTTGGAAAATATTGATGGAGGACTACTTAGTTGTAAGGGAGTTGGATTTACCATTGATTGGTAGTAGTGCACAACCCATACACATGGAGGATCATGAATGAGAGTTGCTTGATGAGAAATGTTTGGCGGCTATAAGGCTATGTATTTCACCATCGATCTTGTTTGATGTCTATCAATGTAAGACCGCTCATGAGCTTTGGACCACATTAGAGCAATCATATGAGCAACCTTCGGGTGTAAACAAGATGCATGCTATGAAGAGGTTATTTCTCTTGAAGATAAATGATGGCATATCAATGAGAACGCATGTGAGCGGGTTCAACTCGATTGCGGCTCAATTGAAGTCCTTGAAGGTAAATCTTAATGAAGAGGTATTATGCTTATTACTTTTGAGTTCTTTGCCTACTAATTGGGATACTCTTGTTACTACCGTTGCGAACACAATGGGCAACAAATTCAAGTTGAGTGATGTTGTTGCTTCATTGTTGAATGAGGAAACTAGGAAGGCTACAACCCAATTGAAAACTGGGCCTAGTGAGGCATTGACGGTTGGTGAAAGGGGGAGGCCAGTTACTAGGGACAATTTCTCGGATAGAAAGGGTGCATCTCAAAGTAAGGGAAGGTCGAAATCTAAAGGTCGAAAATATTCTTGTTGGCATTGCAAGAAGGAAGGGCATATGAAAAGAGATTGTCCTCTCTTGAAAGGCAAGCAAAATGATAAGAAGCATGATGGTGAAGTAAGTATAGTTTCCGATGAAAAAGGAGATGCGGTGACACTAAGCATTGCTTGTACCGCGAGTTCAAACATGGATGTTTGGGTGTTGGATTCGGGTGCCTCATTCCACATATGCTCGGATCGTTCTTATTTTGTCAATTAGAAAGAGGTAGATGGTGGAAATGTCTATCTTGGTGATGGCTGACCTTGTAAGATTGTCGGAGTTGGCGATGTTGAGTTTGAGCAAGCCGATGAGAGGCGATATAAATTGAGCAATGTGAGGCATGTACCCGAAATTACCAAGAATTTAATCTCGGCGGGTCAACTTGATGACAGCGGATTTGTTGTGACTTTTGGCGAGGGATCATGGAAGATATCAAAAGGTTGCATGACATTAATGAAAGGGCAAAAAGATGAGAGTTTGTATATTCTTCAAGGAGCACCTCGAAGAAATGTTGTGGCTACGGCAAGTGAGCATGTGGATATGCAAGCGTGGCACAACCGGCTTGATCATCTAAGTGAAAGAGGTATGAAGATGTTACAAAATGAAAATTATATTCCTTCTTTTAATTGTTCATCTCTTGAATTTTGTGTTCATTGTATAATGAGAAAACAAAAGAGAGTGAATTTTAAGAGAAATGAATCACATAGAAAATTAAAATGATTGGAATTGGTTTATTCTGATGTGTGTGGCCCATTTAACATTAAATCTCTTGGTGGAGCATCTTACTTTGTTACTTTTTTAGATGACTTTTCTAGAAAATGTTGGATTTATCCCTTGGCCTCAAAAGATCAAGTTTTTGAAATTTTTAAGAAGTTTAAAATCCGTGTTGAAAATGAGATTGAAAAGACCATTAAATGTTTACAAACGGATAATGGTGGTGAATTTTGCTCTAATGAATTTGAAAATTTTTGTGCGAGAAATGGCGTTCGGAGACGGTTCCATATACACCGCAAGAAAATGGGGTCATTGAAAGAATGAACCGGACCATTGTGGAGCGGATTAGAAGTATGTTGTCTCACTCGGGTCTTCCAAAATCATTTTGGGCCGAGGCGGCCAATACCGCGGTTTATCTAATCAATGGATCACCAAGCGTGGCGTTAGACGGTGGCATACCGGAAGTTGTGTGGAGTGGTAAGAAGATTTCTTATGATCACTTACGAATTTTTGGTTGTGAAGCTTATGTGAAAATTCCTAATGTGAAAAGAAATAAGCTTGATGTCAAGTCACGAAGGTGTGTATTTGTTGGTTATGGCGGTAATGATTTGGGTTATAGGGTTTGGGATCCTATTAAGAAGAAGACAATTAGAAGCCGAGATGTCATATTCCGTGAAAATGTGATGTTCATGGAAAATCATGAGAATGAACAAAATAAAGATCGACATATGGATGATCATGTTGATGCAAGTGTTACACCTAGAATGGTGGCACGTCCTCAAGATTGTAGTGATGACCATGAAGATGAGAGTGAGCCAGTGGAGGGGCATGAGGATGAAAGCGTAGGCGAAAATGAGCACACTAGTATCCCCGTACAAGAATTGAGGAGATCAAACCGAGTTTCTAAACCTACACAAATGTATTCCCCTTCTCTATATTATGCATTGTTTACGGATGCGGGTGAACCCGAGTCATTTAATGAGGCTATTGATTGCCCGGATAATGCCAAGTGGCTAGGAGCAATAGAGGATGAAATGAATTCGTTGCATCTAAATGAAACTTGGGAGTTGGTGGAACTTCCAAAGGGAAAGAAAGCATTGAAAAATAGATGGGTGTTTGTGTTGAAAAATGAAGCCGATGGTTCAAAGCGGCATAAGGCTAGGTTGGTAGTGAAAGGCTATGGACAAAAATATGGTATTGACTTTAATGAAATTTTTTCTCCCGTTGTGAAACATAGTTCAATAAGGGTTGTTTAATCTTTGGTGGCTAATTTGGATTTGGAGCTTGTGCAACTTGATATTAAAACCGCTTTCTTGCATGGTGACTTGGATGAGGAAATTTACATGTCACAACCGGGGGGTTTTGTTAATGAATCAAATCCTAATCTTGTGTGTAGATTGAAAAAGGGATTGTATGGTTTGAAGCAAGCCTCTCGACAATGGTACAAGAAATTTGATACCTTTATGCAAGAAGAGGGTTATAAAAGAAGCGACTTTGATCTTTGTGTTTACATGAAAGGTAATGCAAGAGAAATTTTTACCTTGTTGTTGCTTTATGTTGATGACATGTTGATAGCGAGTAATGATCATGATGAGATCAAATCTCTTAAGCTTGACATATCCAAAATGTTTGCTACTAAAGATTTTGGTGAAGCAAGGAAAATATTGAGCATGCGGATTCAAAGGGATCGAGAGAAAGGTAAACTTTGGTTAAGTCAAATGGAGTATTTTGATAAAGTCCTTGAAATATTTGACATGACCGGTTGCAAACCGGTGACTACACCTCTAGCCGGGCATTTTAAATTATCTAAAGAGAATTCTCCAAAGAATGAAGAAGAGAGGACGAGAATGAAAAATGTCCTGTATCTTTTAGCCGTTGGTAGCTTGATGTATGTTATGGTGTGTACACGGCCGGACATTGCACAAGCAGTGGGAGTCGTCTCTCGGTATATGTCTAACCCGGGATGGGAACATTGGCAAGCGGTGAAGTGGATACTTCGATACTTAAAAGGCACTCGAAGCTTGCAACTTTGTTTTGGAGGATCTCGTTTAGCAATTGAAGGATATGTTGACGCCGATCATGCGGGTTGTAAAGAGACAAGGAAATCTACAACGGGTTATGTTTTTACTATCGGTGGTGGAGCCGTTAGTTGGATGTCTCGTTTGCAAGACATTGTTGCCTTGTCTTCCACCGAGACGGAATACGTTGCATTGACCGAACCGGCCAAAGAGATGATTTGGTTGAAGGGTTTGCTTGGACAATTTGAATTGAAGCAAAATGAATATGTGGTGCATTGTGATAATCAAGGTGCCATACACCTTGCGAAGAATGCGGTGTATCACTCAAGAACAAAGCACATAGATGTGCGATACCACTTTATTCGTGATGTGCTTGATCGTTTGCAATCGATCGTGGAGAAGGTTCACACGAAGAAAAATATTGCAGATATGTTCACGAAGGTGGTGCCTCCGGATAAGATAATATTTTGCCGGAGGCGTTCCGGGTTGGTTGAGTAACTCGGATGTTGGAGCGCAGTGCGGTGCTTGTGAGATCAAGTGAGAGCTTTGTCTTCAAGTGGGAGATTATTGTCTTATGAAGCCAAAATAAATATGGGTTTCGGCCCATATTGCAACTCACGGAAATGAATTTCCAAATGGAAATTAAAAGGGAGATAATAGACAGAGAGAGAATGTGTGAGTAAGCCCCAAGTCATTTTATTTCTCTTCTTCTCCAAGCTCATTTCTAGGTTTTTGCTCTCTTGATTCAATCTACCTATACACTTGCAAATCTCATAGATTAGTGTATGAAATTGTAAGAGAGTGTTAGATTGAGTGTTATTTGCTTGTTAATATCCTTGTATTGTAAAGACTCATTGATCTAGTGAAGTTGTGCCGTGTGCTCCCGTGATTTTCTTCCGAAAGAGTTTCCACGTAAAATCTTGTGTCTCTCTTTTATTTTCTTGTGCTTGATTGCTTGTTTGTGTTGGCTTCTTGATTGATTTCATATTTCTCCATTTGGTCGGGTATTGGTGTATGCCCGCAAGGTGTTCGATAAAATTACTTCTTGAGTGCTTCCGCGTTATTTACCAACATTTTCTGACATAATTTCTACTTTGAAAAACTTGCTAGCTGATTAGTGCTGCTTTTAAATATCAGGTACGATGCTGATGCAGGTAATTTCTGTATCTATCTCCTAATTCTTCATTCTTGTTTTATCCCAATTTTTAATCTTCAACATTTATTCTAACATACCGAGAGGAAGAGGTTCATTCCAGAGAGAAGAGACTGAGGTGAGTTGGCGGTGCAATCAACCGAAGGCTTCCCTTCATAAACTATGACCCTATCAGCAAGATACGTTGTCATGATGAAATCGTGCTCCACAACAAAGGCGGTCTTTTTAGCATGCAAGATAAATCTCTTTATCACCTTTGCCACCACAATGCGCTGCTCAGAATCCAGAAATGCACTTGGCTCGTCTATCAGATAAATATCTGCTGGCTGAAAATATATATGAACAGAACTCATAATACATATGATCTTAATCAGTCCAGTATATATGGACATATAAATACACTTTCATCTTTATTATAATCTTGAATAATTCAGGTTGCATCTCCATTTCCTAAAAGCATATGTGAGATATGGGGCCCAATGTATGTAAAACACATATGAGAAATTTTTCACAGGATGAGCAAAATAGTATACCAATCAACAACATGACTACAATCAAAGTTGTACTCGAATAAAAAGATATACTGCATGACAGAAATGGTCTATTTGATCAAAAGAGGAATATAAGGTTATATTGGGATCAGTTGACATTTCGGCAATTGGCAATTGACAATACGTATCTTTGTTCTAAAAAAGGAGACGATCATATTTAACTACATACCTTTCCAAGGCAGATGCAGAGTGCAACTCGTTGGAGCTCCCCACCAGAGAGATTCTGCACCTGCTGATCCATGAGCCGCTCTATTTGCAATGGTTTCATCACATCTGAGACGAACTGGGGGTGTATGTAGGAGCCCTGAATCTTCTTGTGTAACAGGTTCCTGACAGTAGACTCAAACTTTGTGTTTATCTTCTGAGGCTTGTATGAGATGTTGAATTCTGGTATATCCCCCTCAGTGCCTTCCACTGAGTCAGGTTCCAGCAACCCAGCCTGTGCAAAAAAGACAGTATAAATTAGTACTGGTTACAAACATTAGGTATTATAACATGAATACATCAAAACAAATTGCTAACAATTCAGATTTTGTTGCTATCCTACAGATTTGTCCTGTACTTGGTTTTTATCTATTTCACTTGGTATCAAGGTTTAATATTACCCTAGGACAAAAAGGCCCATCAAGGTTCAAATTAATATGCTATTATGCTCAATTGGTGCAGTACCGATGGCCATACTGGAGGTGTTATCTTATCTGTCAAAAGATGCAAACCAATAAGGATAATGAGATCATACCAACAACTTGATGAAGGTGGTTTTTCCAGTGCCATTCTCACCGAGCATGACTACTATTTGTGAATCAGTAAAATCCCCCGCTTGCACTGAAAGCTTGAAGTTACCAAGGGTTTTGCTCATTGTAGGATAGTGATACCTGTGGTAAGTCTGAATCTCCTCAAGGGTCTCCTGAGGAGCCTCGGCAACCTATATTAACAATACATAAATAGATATTTTAGTTCCTTGGAATGATGATATACTCTGGTAGGATCAAAGTACGTTGTTTTTTATTAGGAGTAAATCAGATCAATCCAACCTCATCCACACCAGGAAAAGAAATTCTTACGGAAATCCTGCCTGTTACCACGACAAGAGGTACTCTAAATTTATTTATAGACCATTTAAGAAAAACAACTCTGTGTTCTATTATTCCTCAAATATAAGTAGTAACAAACATTTATGAAATATGCTAAATCAGTTTGGTCAAGCTGGTTCATAGACTGCAGAATTCGATCTGACCCACTAGTGGGTGAAGAACGGTCAAACCAGAACCAATCCAGTAACCTATATATGAGCTACCTGTAACCAAGAAATCCATTAATTGAGAAAATTAACAAAGAAAAGGTACCTTAAAAGTGAGGGACTCGTCTCTGAAGCGGAGATTCTCTGTGGGGATGAACCCAGCCAAGAAATGGTTAATGCCTTCTCGGACAGAGGAGGGAAGTGTGACAACTCCATAGGCTCCTGGTTTACCATACAAGCAGCAGGTGTAGTCTGATAAGTAGTCGAGTACACTCAAGTCATGCTCCACGACTAGCACATAGCTGGTTAAAACAACAAGCAAAAGATTTTATACCTTGATAGACAGAGTAAATGCAAAAGCTAGCAATATATAAAAATCCAAAACAAATAATATCTTCAATTGTTTTGTCCAAACTTTAATTTATTTTTTATGAAAAGTATATCAAACATATAGAGTAATAATAAGATACTTTCAGTTTTGCCAATATTTGATTGATAAGTTTTATATGCTGTCTAATACAGACTATACACATCATTGTACATATTTATAAAATTCTCAAAAGAAAATTTGCTTACTTCTTAGGGCCAAGGAGGGACCGTATGACCTGAGCAGCCTTTAGCCGCTGCTTCACATCCAGATAGCTTGACGGTTCATCAAACATGTAAACATTTGCCTCTTGCAGTGAAACAGCTGCAATTGCAAACCTCTGCAATTCTCCTCCAGACAAATCCTGTACATTTCGGTTGAGAATCTCACCCAACTCCAGCTCAGCAGAGAGTTTCTCCAGCATTCCTCTCTCATCCTTTCGGGACAGAATTTCACCGACTTTGCCTTGAGTACACTTGGGAATGTGGTCAATATTTTGTGGTTTCATAACAACCTGTAAGTTGTCATGCAAGGAATTCAGAAATTTTGATCAATTTGTTTAAATGTCTGTTTGAGATTTCTTAAGGGTACTTCGAGTATTCATGAGAGGACCGGTTTATTAAGTAGCTTATGAAGAAAGATGGTCATTTTTCAGGTACTTATATTGAAAGATTAAGGAGACCCACATTCTCAATATAGTTGCTACAAGTATTAAACCGCTTAGCTGAATTTCAGCAAAATAAACTGTGATATTAAAAGTATATTTTATTGAACATCTTGTGCCCAATTATATGAACTGTGAAGCTCCCGATCAAGTAAAGCAACTTATATGATATTAGTTGCAAACAAATAATACAAGCATACTGTAATTTGCAGGACAATTATCACAGAATTAGGCTCCAGATGAAGTACCTTTAGTTTACCCTCCACTAAAAGCTTAAAATAGTTTTGAAGCTCAGACCCACGAAAGTATGTTATGATTTCCCGCCAATCAGGAGAATCCTGCAAAAAGCAAAATTTAAAATTAAAAGAGGAACCATTTGATTAATGTTATCTGATAAAGACAATTTCCCCTGTCCTAAAAGTAAAGAGAGATTTGCATCCTTACAAAATCAGAAATAGTTGATTTAGACTGGAAAAAAAAATATATCACATACAGGCTTTATATAGTGCAAGAAAATATCTCATGATAAATCTAATTTTAGCACTCAAAATGTTTCTACAATCAATAATTCCATATGGTTACCTCGTAGCGTCCCAAATTGGGCTTCAATTTCCCGCTCAATATTTTAAGTGCAGTTGATTTTCCAATTCCATTTGTTCCCACTAGTCCAAGGACTTGACCAGGTTTTGGAACAGGTAGCCTGAAGATTTAACAAAAGTTGAAACCAGATCAAAGAGGCATGCTATAGAAATAAGTGAGTTGATTATCTACATGAAATTTACAATTGAATTTACAAAACCTGTGCAACTTGAAGCTGTTTGACCCGTAGCGGTGAGTTGTGTCCTTGTCCAAACCTTTTGGTAGATTTATGATTCGAATAGCATCGAATGGGCATTTCTATATATACAGAGAGAATCAAAAGAAATTAAAACATGTATAGAAACAAAAACAAAAACAAAAAATGCTTATTCCAGCAATTATTAGAAGGGGAGAAAAGAAGAAAGATAAGGTACCTTCACACAGATGCCACATCCAGTACAAAGTTCTTCTGAAATAAAGGCAAGTTTAGATGTAGATTTGACCTCGATGCAAAGTTTCCCTGAACAAATTATAACATCAGATTAGAACAAATTGAATCTCTTAATACAAATATCCTGTGCTTTTCAACAAGAAGGTAAATATGTAACTAATCAAACTGAAAAAGAAATTATACAGGGTCGTGGCTTCATAAGAGTAATTTAATAATTCCTATATGTCCCTAAGGAATATCGAAATATAATCTACACCTCTAAATGACAAATATATATATATATATATATATATCATGGTTTTGGCTAATATGCTACGCGTAGCTAAGAGACCTCCGTGCTACGGCTCAAAATTTGAATTTTCAAAATCCTAACGGTTGATCCAAACCGTTAGATATGTTCTACATATTGAAATGTACTTGGAGACCAAATTTTACATTTTTTGGAATTTTTTTACTATTTATTAAGCCACTTTGAAAATCGCTGATCCAACGGTTTCACTGTTTGGTTAAGCCACCGTTGGATCAGCGATTTTCAAAGTGGCTTAATAAATAGTAAAAAAATTCCAAAAAATGTAAAATTTGGTCTCCAAGCACATTTCAATATGTAGAACACATCTAACGGTTCGGATCGACCATTAGAATTTTGAAAACACAAATTTTGAGCCGTAGCACGGAGGGGCTCTTAGCTACGCGTAGCACCGTAGCCCGGTCCTATATATCATAAGCCCTTTGAGACAATAAAAGTGGCCCATTTTATCCATCAGTCCATTCTATCCTATTTCTTTGGATGTGCCCAACCCTCCTTTCTTCATCATTTGCATGCCAATAAACAGTGATAATCAGATGTGGAACATGTACTTGATATTTCTCATCTGTATGTAGTATGTATAAATATAAATATCTCTGAGGTCATCCATAATAATTCTCGTGTAAAAAGGTTATAGATAAAATTTTAACATTGTGTTGGGTATATTTCAAATTTTCCATGACCATGCAATACATGAAGCAGAAATGGATAATAAAATATCTCCCCTTTTCAATAAGCCGACTCGAATTTACAAATTTCCGAAATTAAAATTTGAAGCGAACTCCTAATAATTACCTGTACTCACAACAGGGCAATTCTTCTTGCATTGCTGGCCGCACTTGTTGGGTTTGCACCGATCCGGGTTCACAATTGCTATCCGGGTCAACCGATCCGCGTCCGCCATTGTTGTTTCTTCAGAGAAAACTGGGGTAGAGAAGAACCTGACTGGGTATTGATGAACTATTATATATTTAGTTTTAAAAGAAAATTAGCGAAAGAATACTAGAAAAACGGGCTGAGATGTTTGTATATATTACAGTTGTTTGGAAAGGAAGAAAGACTTTTTATTTATTTAAAGAGAAAAACCAAAAAATCCGTTTCTGTTTATGTTTTTCTTGGCGACCAAGGAACCGAAATATTTAGTCGGCAACCGAATTGATCAAATGCTTTGACCGTTCGATATATATATTGGAGATCGCAGTCCTATACTAGACTAGGGCTGCACAAAAAATTCGTAAAAAATTGGTAGTTTGTGATTCGATTTGAGTTTGTTTTGAAAAAATTCATAAAAAATTTCATTTGAAATAGTTCGAAATTAATTCAAATCAAACTCAAACTAGATCTGGTTCGTTCGAAATAGGTTCGCGAACTATTCTAGTTCGAATCTTAAAGTAACGTGAACTGTTAATTTCCGCTGATGACATATGTTCGCTGATAACATAAGACCGTCCAGTCATAAGTCATAACTTGTAAGTCGTAATTCTTGCTCTCAATTCTAAAATCCTAGACAACTTTCACCTCTCACTCTTGGCGACTACGATCACTCTTCCTTGTCATAAAACAGCTCGTAAAAGATTCGAAATTGAATTCGTTAAAAGTTTGATTTGAAATTAATTCAAACCTAACTTAGTTTGAAATTAATCCAAACCAAACTCAAACTATAGTAAGTTCGGTTCGATTCGATTCGTTTGCAACCCTATACTAGTCTACTATGTCATAAAACAACAAAATAACATAAAAAGAGTGCGAGCTATTTGGTCCCATGTCCATTCGACTTAAATTTGTGTATGATGAATTTTATAACCATTTGATTTGCTTTAAAATACGTGTGCATAGATATTAAAGTGTATGCGCATGGATATTAAAGCATTGTACACATATTTTAAAGTGAATCAGACAGTTATGGAACCCATCAAACTCAAACTGCTCTAAAAAAGAGTGAGGCTACTAAAAATAGCACGTATCGATGAAAACTATGAATCTCTATTTTTGTTCGTAAAGTTTAAACTTTTGATCTCAAGCGCTCAATTATTTTGTATAAGAATGTATTTAAATATCAAATTTTATATTTTTTGTATTTTTTAATATTTTTTAGATACCTAAAAATATAAAAAAAGTTTTTAACAAATATAAAAATTGACTTCTAAGTATAATTTTATATTAAGATCATGTTAAACAACTCATATTAATTAATTATTTAAACTTTAAACAATTTTAAATATTAATATTTTTTTAATAAACTTATCACAAATCAAACGGGTCAAATCTAAAATTGTAAACAACACATCGTCCTACTTGAAAGCACAAAACGGGCTCTATCCAGCCCAATAGCCCATTACCATCTCAAGCCCGTGGATTATAAAAGCGCATCTCTCCTCCGACTCTCCGAGACTCTCCTCTCTCTCTCTCACTCCACTACCATGGAAGCAGCTTCACCTCGTCTTCCTCAGAGAGTTCAAATTCTCTCTGAATCATGCCTCGCCAATCTCCCTCCCTCCTACATCCAGCCCCCCTCCCTCCGTCCCCAACCCTCCCCCCACGTGGCGCCATCAGAGCCGTCCATCCCCACCGTCGACCTCTCCTCCCCCGATCCCATCCCACACGTACGCCGTGCGTGCTCCGACTGGGGTGCGTTCCACGTTATCAATCATGGCGTACCACATGCACTCCTCCAAGAGATGAAGTCGATAGGGGTTAAATTTTTTGGGTCCCCCATGGAAGACAAGGCGAGGTACGCGTGCGACCTGACAGTGGGTCCCGCTGCTCAGGGGTACGGAAGCAGAATGCTGGCGAAGGATGATACTGTGCTGGACTGGAGAGATTATTTTGATCACCATTCATTGCCAGAGGAGAGAAGGGATCCGACCAAGTGGCCTGATTTTATCCCCAATTATAGGTACATTGAATTAATATTTTGAAACGTTTGTAAAACTAGCACTATTACATGGTTGATTAAAATCACACTGGTTTTTGTCCATTCCTTTGACAAACATTTTGGGTTGTCTTAAGCTTGGGCTTAAATATTCTGATAAACTAGAATTGAGGCAATATGAAAGATGTTTTGTTTGTGTCTGCTTAGTATTTTGTGCATTATTTTTTTGTACAGCTGAAAAATATCAACTTTCACATATGTTCGAACCTTATGGTTTTTCTGGGATATTGTGGTTCAGATGTGATTTATAACTTTTCAATCAGCTGAAACACTTACTCTATCACACATTATTTTCCCAGGGAAGTGGTGACACAATACAGCAAAGAAATGCTACACCTTGCCAATCGACTTCTCTCCATCATCTCCCACAGCCTAACTCTGCCACCATCATACCTTGAGGATGCAGTTGGAGATGTGTATCAAAACATAACTGTTAGTTTCTACCCCTCATGCCCCCGGCCTGACCTTGCATTGGGCCTACAGGCTCACTCTGACATGGGAGCGATTACATTGTTGATACAAGATGACGTGGGAGGCTTGGAGGTACTCAAGGATGACAAGTGGGTCCTGGTGCAACCTCTCACAGAAGCAATCGTGGTTATTTTGGCTGACATGACAGAGGTACTTTGGCTATTATTATTAGAATTAATTTGCAAAAGAACCGCTGCATTATTCATAAATTGCAAAGATCAATGATGTTGTAGGAGATATTCAAAGTGATCCAAACTTAATATCCTTTTTTAAACTCCATTAGCTTTTAATGCTGATTAAATATTGGTTATGAATTATGATCACTAAAGCTGCTACTGTTGTAAGGGTTCTATTGCAAATTAGACCCTAAATTTTGCAGTTCTTGCAGATGGATCCTATAGTTTACATACTTGAAAGTTGAAACCCATTAGTATAACACCCAAATTTTTTATAGCATTTGCAAATTACACCCTACTGTGAAATTAAGTGACACAAAATGTATACCTGATAAATGCAGAAAATGTTCCTTCACTTCTAGTAAGTCCTATTGCGCCCTAAATCCAAATTAAACTAAAATAAAAAAGAGTGAATTTAGACATTGTATTGGCTGTTGGATGAATTGATTGAACTAATTGCTTAAGGTCAGAATGTCAGATACTATTTAGTCATTCTTTTGCCTGGCTTAACTTTGGTTGTACTAGTTGTCTATAATTTGCAAACAAAACTGAAATTTGTTGGGTGTTAGTTGCAAAATGATGAGTGTTTCTTGTAAGTTAAAGCAGCAGTACCTAACAATGTGTAAAACAAGAAATCTGGTCAGAAGAATTAAGTTCACATAGAGCTTGTAGCAATCTGTGCATAAAATCTTTTATCTAAAGGTAAAAGAAGCTTGGACCCATCATTCTTTCTTGAGACCTTTTAAGGGAATTTTATGTGCTAATATTTTTCTAAACAATCTTCAATGCCAAAGGTATTCTTTATGCCTAGTTCCCTGCGAATTGTAGTCGTTGACTTCAATTTATGTTGTTTGGGCCCAGTATTTCCTTGTCAGATAGATCTGTCTCTATATATGTTTGAAAAATAACATCTTTGGATAAATCATTGAAAAAAATATCTAGTAAAAGAAATAAAAAGAAAAAATTTAGAATCATAATAAAGCACCTCTTTATAAGGTAGATACCTAGTACCAACATAGTTGATGATCCCTGAGATATGCACTCAAAAAATGCATCAGTCTTTTGTATTGAGGTTATGTGCGCAATACGCAATCCAAAAGTACAACAGCAGCTTTCAGAAAATTAGTATAGAGCTCAACTTTCTACCAAGGAAATGACTTTTAAGTTCTATCAGAAAGTGCAAAGGAGTTGGATCTGACAAAATAAACATTCGAACCAAGACTGATAACCCTTCTCCATGCAAAAATTATCTTGGACCACATGAAAATTTCTGGCAAAAATCTTAAAAAAAAGAGAGAGATTTTAAAGCAATATATTATTGGATGCAGTTTGTAAAATATCTTGTTATCATTATATTTTATTAATTGAAGCCAGTTGTCCCTTTGCAAAAGACTGAAATTCAATAAGAAATTTTAAAGCAATACATTACCTGATGCAGTCGCTTGCATAACCACTTTGCAAAGGTGTGCTGCACTTGGCTTAAAATTTTCTGATATCAGAAAAAGCAATAACCTCGGAACAATAACCACATTGTGTATTTGATATTGCTTTTCTGTAATTTTTTTTATATAGACTGTTGATTCTGCATGAAATTAAGTTTTGTTTCGAGTCTCTGATCTGAGGACACAGTACCATAGAGCCTGTTTATTTCTGTAAAAAGGTACCACATTCTCAGCTGAGCAAGTAATTGCGCAAGCTGAGATTTGACATTAACAGAACCTACCTGGACTCCGGAGATCAAAATTTTCAATTCTCCCTGGATTAATTAAAATTTGAATATTTTATTAGAAATTTCTTGTGAAATAAAAATCAAAGGAGAGAAATGCCCAAGAGATCAAACAAGCATATGCCATCATGGGCATGTGACCATTTTCATGAACCTATTGGATCAAGGCAAAGTTATTTATCATTGGCCTTAAGTTACCTATGTTTATTATCAGTTATTTCTCACCCATTTCCTTTTAAATTAATCATGCAGGTCATAACCAATGGTGCTTATAAGAGTGCGGTGCACCGTGCACTTGTCAATGCTAATCGGGCCCGCCTGTCAGTGGCAACATTTTATGACCCATCAAAGACCCATAATATATACCCTGCACCTGAACTCATAACTGCAGAAAATCCAGCAAAGTATAAAGAGGTGATTTATGGGGATTTCGTCAAGTCATGGTATGGCCAAGGTCCCGAAGGCAAGAGAAATATTGATGCCCTTCTTGTCCAATAATGTGCTACCATTTCAAATTGTTGTAATTAACCAAATCAAATAAATCATAAAGCCCACCATTTCATCCTTGTTATTTCTTTCCTGTTTTTCTCTCTGAATAAGTTACACCATCTAAATGTGACAGTACCATTTGAACAATGGATCATCTGTTGTGAAAATTGGTTTGCTAGAATATTTTTCTTGCATAAGCACTTAAAAGAAACTAGTATATTTTGTACAAGCACCTCCGTTGTGCAATAGTGTAGTAGCTCTTGACAAAGGGCAATGCATAAAGTTCTTTTACAGTGAATGTGTCTAATCATTGTCTCACCCATTAGATTGAGATCTATGAACATTTTTAGCATTATATAGTTTTGAAGAATTAAAGTTGCACAAGATTTAATCAGCAGAATTCTTTCTGGTTACTTAGTCGATTCAATTCTTGTGTTAGGAAACAAAAAATAACAGGTTTTTGGTGGAACATTTCATTTCCTAATTGTTGGAATATTTTGCAAGTGTAATGATTTTTGGACTTCTCATTTATTAAAGAGGGAGTTCGTGATATTTGGTCAATTACTTGGTCGATTATTCATTTCCTAATTGTTAGAGATTGTGTATCATTTATCTGATATAACTTTCTGTGTGAAAACTCAAGGTAATTGTTCAATCGAGTGGTTAGAAACATAGAATTGTGTGTGAATAAAAATATAAAATATGAGCTACAAAAAATCACTTGGGGGCGTTTGGTTTGTGCTTTTAGAAAGTAATTCCCAGGCATTATGATGCCAGTCTATTGCATTACCATGTTTGGTAGAAATAATTAAGACATGGACGTGGTAATCTTTAATTGCCTTGGCATCAGGATTCCCTAGTTTATGGCTATTGCGCTAGCCATAAAAAACGTGGAATTTTTGGATTCCCGTCTGGCGGAAATCTACAGGAGCGTAGTTTCTTGAAAAAACTTGAAAAATTATTTTGGATTTTTCTTCCGTCTGTCTCTTCTCCTCTACGACTTATCTCTCTTCTCTGATTTTAGTCGTGAGTGTGGTTTGCCTCCGATTTACTCTGCTCTCCTCTATGGCTCTATCTCTCAACTGCCATGGATATTGGTTGGTCATCGACCTCACTATTTTGGTCGTGAGCGCAATTCCAGTCAAATACCGTAGATTACAATGTTTGTGCTAGATTTGTGGATACTCGATATTAATGATTTGACATCATTGATTTAATTTTTTTTTCGATTGTTACTGGTGAAGTACTTTGTAATTATCTCAGGAAGTTTTCATCTATAAACTTTGTAATTTTTCTTCGATTTATTTTTGTTATGTAGTAAATAGTTTATTCTTTGTAATTTTGTGATATTTTTTTATCTTAGGTGGTTTTCATCTATAAACTTTGTAACTTTGTCTTTAATCTCAAGGCACTCCATGATTTTCCAAGCATTTTCAAGAGAAAACAAAATAAGAAATAAAAGTAGGGGTCTAGTTGTGGAATTTCCATGTATGTTTCTGACCAATTTTTTTTTTTTTTTTATGAATCAAATTTTAGATTTATCCTTTCTTCTATTTTGATTATAGAAGGTAAAATAAAAAACCCTTAAAATTCCTAAATTATGTCCTAAATCAAGAATCAGGGTTGGTTACTTGTTCTAAAACTTTGTACCAGTCCCCTGTTATTGTACCAACTTTAGTATGGACTTGTACCAGTATCTCAAACTTTTGTATCAGAGCCTGATACTGATTTACCAGTCCAAACCAGAGAATTGGTACTGACTCTAGTCACTAAAAAAAACTTAATAAAAATATCATGGAATGATGATAACGTTTTGTAAGTTTTGAATTGAATCACTTAAACAGATTTCGACTTCAACCTATAACCTAATAAAAATATATTTTAAATCACAAAATGGTCGTGATAGCCATTCAAAAAAAAAAAAACGCTATATATCATGGAATGTTGAAAGTGATAGTCATGCACGAACCAAACACGGTAATTATACATTCCCTGGAATGATATTCCTTGGCATTACATTTCCTAGAATCCTTCAATTCTTTGGAATAATATGTAGCACGAACCAAACGCTCCCTTGAGAATCCTGAGATAGACACACACAACATTGGCAAAAAGAGAGAGACAGGAGTGAATAGGAAGTACGTAAATAGAAAACTTGGGCTTCTTTTTATCGGGGCCCAACTAAAATCTCTCATCTTGGAGCCCCAGCACCAAGGCCCTAAGCCTATATAACCCTAGACTCAACATCCAATTAGGGTTTAAAAAATCTCTCACCTCACCGACCTCTTCTCCCAACTCTCTCCTCTCCTGATCGGACATATCATAACCTAGACGGTGGCGTTAGCTATCTAGGAAGTGAGCTTGAGTCTCTTTTCAAACCCTTTTCTTTTCGTCGATTTGTGCTTCTCAATTTTTTCTGATTTTACGTTTACCATTTCCGAATTGCACTACATCTTGTATTTTTTAACCAACAAAATTGAAAGGATATGATGGTTTTAAGTAAAAGGGCTGAGCAAGAGAACTACGCAATACTTGTCAGTTTGAGCTTTCGGGTAAAAATTTGAAGAGGGCCCTTGTCCCTTGCCAGAGTGTGGCATTGCGACGGTCGCAACCTCTTCTACATTAAAAATTCTACGATGTAAACTTCTCGTTTACATGTAGAGATGGGTTGGATTAAAAGGCGTGGGCTTCATTCCAAGCTTGAGTTTTGGCCTAGACTTCTCCCTACATTATTTTATTCGGTTTTAATTACCCCCAAGTTCGCCTGAGAGTTATTGTGTTCTCTTCACTGATCACAAAAGTATGTTCTGATCCTTTCAAAATTTGGTCTTCATTTTGTCAGCTTGGCAATTTTTTGCATTGTGTGTATATTTTACCTCGTTCTTTTTCTTTGAATTTTTGTTAATTGGGTATATCATTTTTTCTTTGTTGGTTTTTCTTTCGAGCCACGAGTTCGTTGAAACATAATAGCAGAACTAATAAACTTGGAAATTTTAATGTTACCTGTTAATTGAAGAGGGTTTCAATGCTTCTCTTTATACTTCATCAATGTTTCATATTTTATATTTTCGTTTTTAATTTAAAATTCAAACAGTCGATCCAAACAGTTCAATATGATCTCTATGTTAAAATATGTTTAGAGATCAAATTTTATATATATGTTTTTTAAATTTTTTTACTATCTTTTTAGATTTATTGAAAATTCATGTTTTTCAAACAAATCTGGACCATAAAAAACCCAACTTTTCCATATCCGAATTGCTGCTTTTCAAATGAATTCGTCGATTAGGATCATCTTGAGATCCGAATTCGTGTCTCGGGATACATGCACTCATTTCTGGATAAATGGTCTCAGATTCAAATCTGACAGTCCCGACTTAAAACTCAATTTTTGGGTTACTTCACTGGATCTGAATTCCAGTTGAGGCGGATTGGAGGGCATACCGAGAAATTTATGAAGTTTGGGAATTGGCTAAAAGGATAAAACATAGTTGTATAATTATTTTAAAGACAAGTATATTTATGTATTTTTGTTTTTTAAATATTAATACAAAATACCTGAAAGCAAACAAATGTTTTCTCCTGAAACAATGTAACTTCGTCATCACTTGAGCCCTTAAAATATTTGTTAGATGGAGATAGCCTTCAAAGTCTCCAAGGGTGAAAAAAAATAAAGCACAAAATTGATTAACTCGACTGTTAATTTTTATTTTTAATCTTGTATTAAATGAATTTAAAATTCTAAATTTATGACTCATTCGCCCTTGTGACATTACAAGGAATCAAGAGTTTGGCTTTGTCATTTGATGCTTAAAATTGAGTCACTATTGCAACATATAGAAATAACATGATGCGTTACAAAAATAAATTGTAGTTCGATCTTTCCTCATGAATTTTTTTTGGCAAGCTTTAAAATGTACAAGTGAAATTCATGATCTGTTCAATTGATCAAGGAAAAACATTAAGATTCAATTTCAATAATATATTAAGCAATGATCCGTGCTATTTTTCTCACTCTACTCTTACGTATTTGAGGAGGTAGAATATTCTCAGTGGAGCTATCAATTCAGTGCCTTATTTAGAAATTCAACTTTGAGATCCACAACAGATTGAAACGGATGTGCAAATCTAGTCTGCACGAATTTTAAAACATATTGAATGGCTGAGATACATTAACAGAGAATACGAATTCCATTCTACACAGTCAGGTATAGCATTGGATCTGAATTCCATAAAAAGTCATTTCAAAATTTAATAATGAACTAGGTGCTTCCATTTTTATTTTGTGTATTTTGGTGTACGTGAGGGATATTCTTCCTCCATACTGCAATGTCTTGATTATTTTCTACTAGCTATAATTCTTTCATATCAATTACAGAAATTACTTCCCTAGATATGTGTTACTTGTTCAATCAGCTCTTACTGCTTTACCAGCATGAACTTCCACAGCCTTAGTATCAGGGTCTTCCCCAATGTGGATTTCTCTATAAAATTATCAATGAGGAATCAGTAGGATGCATCCACAATATAAAAAAAAAAAAAAAAAAAAAAAAAAAACTTGTACAAAATGAACCAAAAATTGAATGCAGAGTCAGATGAGCATTCTAATTGTAACCTTCACCAATGTAGTAATGCAAACAGTACAAGAGCATAGATCCATTTTCTAAGTCGGAATTTTTTTTTTTGGAGCAAAATCCAAATATATCATAAATTGTACGTCGAAGGATATAATATAGGCATCTAACTCCATCTTTTCAATTGAAAAATAGAACTCATAGCCAGGAGAACAGGGTATGTTTTATCATTTGCTTGTCCTTCTAACCTCCCTAATTATATTCCCTCTTGAATATCTTTGCCAAAAAAAATACAGATATGTGGATGCAACAAATAAAGAGCCACATCGCCATGTGTACCTGGCAGTTCTTCTCATGCCATGTACCATTGCTGTATCATCATCATCTAAATGACTGCAAATTAGAGAAGAAGGAAAAAAATGTTAGATATTAGTATGATCTTCAAACTGTTGGACCATTCAGTTATTCCAAATTTCGACGTCAGTGTATAGATCCTAAGCTTCAATTTTGATTTAGCAAATTAAGTATGGAAGACGTCCATCATTGGATATGTCAGTAAAGAGTTACTCAATTTTGTGACCAATTCTAATTACTTGTTCTCTATTTTAATTGATAGGTTTGTAATAGACTTGTTATGCTTCCTGCAAATGCTGATCAAAATCCTTTTAAAATTGTAATCATGTGTTTATATTATTCACTAAATATCTGTATCCAGGATTTGGGATTTCAATGAACACCTCTGAAATTCAAACCCAATAACATTATCAATTTGGCATAATCCCTCAAAATTCGAACTAAGAATTAGATAAATCAAAGCAAATGCACTGTGGCTAGACTTAAGGGTATTAGTACATGTATGGAATAAAAAACTTTAATATTGTCTATGTATATTTGAAATTCATATTTCTTAAAAATCCAAACTGTTGTCAAAGACATAGTTTTTAATAAATGTTCAAGGCTCAAAAAATTCGATTGCTAAGCCAAAGAGATTTCATAAAGTCTGTCTGATCTTACTCTGTATATATATGAAGTGTGGAACATATTGCCTGAGATTTATGCAAACTCATTAAATATGAAAAATCAATGTATGGGTAAGTGGTAAAAGAAAACCACAATGTTTTACAATATATGTGAAAAAATAACACGGCACAGAGAAGAAAACACAAACAAAAATTCTTGGTTGAAAGATGTAGAAAGAAATAAACCTCGTCCATATCAGACATCTTTTAATCATCGACATTATAGATGATGATTTCATCAATTGCTCATTTTCTGTCTTCCTCTCTCCCCAAGCCTCAAAACCTTCAGGAATTTCTACAATCTAAGTTTTTTTCAATTGCTGTATTTTTAAGTTCCCCATCCTCCATGCCACAAAGAAACTGGAAGATCTTCCTTTGCCACTTGCAACCTGTTCATGCAACTTCAACTTGTGAGATATTTTGAGAGCAGATTATTGTTGCATATGCTCTTAAAGTAAAAAGATTGCGTACTAGTGGCCATCTAACTTTGTCTTCTCTTCCTCCATTAATCATTCATACTGCTTAACATTCATACTTTTTCCGTCCCCGAGAACAGGGTTCAGAAGCTTTGGTAGAAAGCCTTCACCAGAATGCTTTATATTTTCAACTTGTGCTCATACTGTGACTTCTTGATCTGCAATAATGCAACAAAAACTTGGACTCAATGAATATTGTCAGGAAAGTATAAAACAATATGCAAAAGCGCCTATTAAGATACCACCAGGAACAATGTATCACTTATGCAGAAAAGAGGGAGCAATGTAGGATCCCCGTGAACAGTCAGAGAACAAATACATCAAACTGAGCAACATACATTATTATGAGATGTAACAGAAGTTTAACATTTAGGTCCATGCACTTGATGTAGAGATCATTGCCTTAACATATGACAAATACTTAGCGGTATCACTTGTACGCACAATCTTTTGTATAACTTTTTTTTCTTTTAACTTTGGTTTCCCATGTGGGCTTTGTATATCAAATAAACAGTAAACACAAAGTTATAGGTGACTCCCTTACAAGTCATTAGTGCCCTAAACAATGAACCTGGCACACAAAACAACAAAATAGTATGTTCTATTGTTAACGTAAAAATTATCTGGAAGTAGAGATTACCTAAATAGTTTTTTCCGGATCTTTGCAATTTATCCATTTTTCTTTCCACCTCTCCAAGTTCTCAACCATGCTACAAAACAAAATTAGTGATGGGATTAGAATAATTAAAATTTAATCCAAGAAAGAAATTAAAAGAAAAAGATATTACAATTTTACTTAATATCCGGATCTTTGCAATTTATCTATTTTTTCTTTCCACCTCTCCAAGTTCTCAATCATGAACAGAATTAGTAACGGGATAATTAAAACTTAATTGAAAAGTGAAAAACAAAAGCAAAAGTTACTACAGTTTACTTAATTTCTAGAAAAATTCTGGAATGATAGTTGGTTAGTTCAACATAGTATAACCTCAAAATAGACTTATAGTTCAACATAGTATGCCGGGTTCCAGTTTGACATTTTACTTGGAACCCCATATAGCATGAATTGCCTTATGCCTTAAATATATTATGTCACAGTTTTAAACCTCTATTTGTTGAGGGCACCAATCATGAATTTCATATTGACAGCATGGTACTACTAATTTGTTCATTCCATTAATTCAAACAATATATTAATACAACCAAAATCCTTCAGCATATCCATTAGAAATATGTAAGATTTAATTGCGGACGGACAAATCCGAGTTGTTATCAATCACATTAATTTACCAACAGAGGCAAAACTAAATCCAATAGAGAAAAAAAATTGAATTTCATTGAGGCATTCCATCAAACACTTACATATGTGTTGAGCTGCCTGACGAAGATGGAGAAGTTCCCATGCTTGAAGTACCTCAGCAGGAGCGTGGCGAACAGGCGAGGGTCCCACACCACGAAGCTATTCCCAGCTAGTCCCTACTAAGACGTACCTCAATAACAGTGAGCATTATGGCCTTCTTCGTCTAGAGGATGTGGTCTCCAATCGCAACAGAGGTTGCAATTTCGCTTTTGTATTAGCTGCGTGAGAACTTCATCGTCTTGAAATTTCGGAGAGAATAAATGGATGAGAGGTTGAGAGCAAGAGGAGAAAGGGGAAGCGATGCAACTAATGAAGAAGGCCTGCGGCAAAGAGCAAGAGAGAACTTCAGAAGACCGCGATGAGTAACACGTAGCCAGGGAGAATACGTAGCAAGCGTGGAAGGAGGAGGAGATGACAGCTCGCAAATATTTCGGACGAATTCGAGGGGTAAAAGATGGGTCAACTGGGATGACATCAACGAACATCACAAAAATACATCTGGGTCCGTTCATTTTCCATCGGACGTTAGATAGAGGGGTGTTACTGTTCATTCTACAGTAACTCTCCATCCAAAATTAAGATGTTAGTAATTTCTGTTAAGAGGCATTGCCGCAACCATTATGGACTGGACTCTGCTGCTTTTATCTAATAAAAGTAGGATTCTCTTTTTTCGATTCTAACTATTCAAATTCGTTGAGATTTGTGCATGAAAAAAAAAATTTATCGAGATACACAAATGAAAAATTTTGAATGTTCAATATTGGAAAAGTAGGACTCTACTTTTCTTAGAAAAAAATAGCAAAGCTGAATCCATCCATTGTATCTAATTATTAGCAATCATTAACATACAAAGCACCATAGTGACAAATGAATTGTTCGAGTTCGGGTTCGGTTCGGCGGGATTAAAAATTCGTGATTCGGGTATAATTTGGGTATAATTCGGGAATGATTCGATACAATAACAGAAAAAAAAAAAAGCACAGAAAAAAAAAGTTGTTCAATTACGGGTGCTCTCCAGATTGGAGCGGATCCAGCATTGGTTTCAACCAATGCACAGCGCCTACTCTGCCTACTCCCATTTTTTTGAAATCCAGAAGCGGGCCGGCCCAGATTTTGGTTTTCAATTCAGCTGAATTTTTCGCATTTTTATCGCGAATAATTCATGACTCGCGTTTTATTTGCGAATAAAACGTATTATACGTTTTTTTGCGTTTTATTCGGAGTTTGGTTCGGAAACGTAAAAAAAACGAATAAAACGCGAATTATTCGCGAGTAATGTTACTATGCAAAGCACTACATGAGTGAACAAACATAAAGGTGTCGATGAGTGTGGTACAGAATCAGTTGGCCGTATTTTTATATTCATATTTATATAAAATTACTATTGTCCATACTCTATTTTTACTTATTAAATATAAGCTTACATGTTAAGATAACATATAACAAAATAAAATAAACAACATTATTTTTCGAATAAATTGATAGTAATAATTTAATTCAAAAATATAACAAATAAATATATCTAAATTAAATACATATTGTATCTAATATCACAACATATACAAAATTATATATTTTTATCCCAATGTTTAAATATATATATATAGAGAGAGAGTGACGCTACCATGTTTTAGGAATTAAAGTGAGTGTTTTAATTTTCGCTCATTTATCTATTTTCAAAGTTCAAATAGTTAATCTGAACTTCTCAACGTATTCTTCATATTGAAATGTGCTTGGAGACCAAATTTTATATTTTTTTGAAATTTTTTTACTACTTTTATAGAATTTTTTAAACTAGTGTTTTCATTAAAAAATAATAAAAACTTCATAAAAACACTGATTTTCAAAAATTCTAAAAAATAGTAAAAATTTCCAAAAAAAAATGTAAAATTTGGTCTCCAAGTAACATGTTGAGAAGTTCGGATTGACTATTTAAACTTTGAAAATAGAGATATGAGCGGAAATTAAAACACTCGCTTTAATTCTCAAAGTACGGTAGCATCACTCTATGTATATATTACAATTAAATAAAATGATCTAAATGTTGTGTAAATCAATTATATCAATAATTATTAATTAAAAAACTATATAAAACATTGAATAATTCAATTTATCATATACTACTAAATAAAAAGAATTATAAATACAATACATATCCATCTAATTATAACAAAATTGTATAGTTATACGTAAAAATAAAAAAAATATCATATCTAATTTTATATTTATTAGTTATTTTATGAAGTAAGGAGTAAAAATATTTTTTTACTCGTACCCAATAAGGCAATAAGATAACCAAATTATACAGTCCGGTAAAATGTTTCCCACCCCTAAACACACCTCTTTCTTAGCACGTCATTTATTGTTTTCCGGGATCTGAAGTCATCACGATTTTCTTTTCTTCTCTTCCTTCTTGCGGAGAACTCACCACGATTTTTACAGGAAATTGTGAAAATGCCACTCCAAAATCTTCAAATTGTGAAAATGATACTCTAAACTTTAAAATTGTCAAAATGTCACTCCAAACTTTATTAATTTGTAAAAATTCCACTCCAAATAATTAATGACTAAATTACTCTTGTTCGTCCATCTTCGCCTCCCCCCCCTTCGCCGCCTCCTCCCGCACCCTCCGCCGACCTGACCCTCGTCCGTCGCAAGAGGCGCAAGAAACAGTTTTCGGATATGATTCCCTTCGCCCGTCGCAAGAGGCGGAGATGGACGAACGATGGTATTTTAATCATTAATTATTTGGAGTGACATTTTTACAAATTAATGAAGTTTGGAGTGACATTTCGACAATTTCAAAGTTTGAAGTGGTATTTTCACAATTTGAAAATTTTGAAATGGCGTTTTCACAATTTTCCCCCCATTTTTAATACGTCCACGGAATAGGGGGTGCGTATCAAGATATCTCAATTTTTACGTGACCAACGTGTGCGGTGTCTATTCGGGGGAACGTAGGGGGCAGTATTATTTGTGCTCTGAGATTCGTGTAGAACATATTTAAACGATTGAGATATTCCAAAAAGTCACGCAAAGTTTGCGATATCTCAGAGATCCGAATTCCGGAATAGGATCCAAACAATCTAGAGTCTGGATTCACTGTTACGGAGATTTTGATTCAATAAGATATCGGTCTGGAATTATACGCCAGTTCACTTGCAACACGAATTTCACCAGAAAATTTATCACAGAGAATTAGATTTTCACCAGAAAATTTATCGGCCACAAATCCAACAACTCTTCGGATCCAGACAAAATAGAATTCGCATCCTCTGAGATATCTCAAACTTTGCGTGACTTTTTGGAATATCTCAATTGTCAAATACGTTCTGCACGAATCTCAAAGCCAGATAATACTGCCCCCTACGTTCCCCCGAATAGGCACCGGACACGTCGGTCATGGAAAAATTGAGATATCTCAGAGGATACGCACCCGTGGCCGACATTTTACTAATAAACGGCGTCCAATTCAGAATTGACGAAAATCTAATCCGAAGGAAGATCCATCCGTCAGATTACTGATTAGATTATGTTAACGAGGTTGATTATGCGGATCTGAATTATCGGACGGTAATAACACCAACTGGATAAAAAGTCAGTCCAATACGTCATGTGGCCTTCTCTGATTTCTCTGTCATGTTATCTCTTCGTCGGGACTCGTCATGCTTAGTATTATGCTCTATTTTTAAAACCGACTCTCCCGGGAATACCGATCCGCTACCTTTCCACTCTAAGCCCTTCAGTCGTTTAGAAGTTCTCTTCTTTTTTACGAGAGGCTATTTAACTTTACTCCTCTCTCCATTTTTCTCTCTCAACGCAATTCCATGACGACGCATACGCTGTTCTCCTCTCCCGCGATTTTATCTAAGAAATATATTATCCTGCCCCGTCAGCTGAGCTTGAGCTCCTCCGCCAGTCAAATCGCTGTCAGTTGCGGGACCCAGCCGCAGAGACGTCGGGATCACGGGCTGCGGTGGCGCTGCCTGGGTGACAAGAGCCAGGTAGAGTTGCCACACGATGGACCACATGTGCCAGCTTCGTTGGGAGACGCAGAGAATCCTGAGCTAAATTTACCAGTAGAAGATTCCAACGGTACTAAATTATGTTCATCATAAAAAAGAAGAAGTTTATGTTCTGCTTAATTACTGCAGAGCTACAATATTCTCGATTCAATTTTTTTTTTTTTTTTGCCAATTAATTGATTAGAATTAGTCTCTGCCATTATTTTTGAGCCCGTGATCAATATGCAAGGTTTGCTTAAAATCACAAGCATATATTCTAAAGATTGCAAACGGGGAATGTGAACATTTTAATTTAGATTTTTTGCTAGTTTTATGATCTTCACAATTTCAATGGAACATTTTGGACATGTGTTTAAGTTTTTGTTTTTTTTAGGTTTTACCATCTATTTTCTTTTAATTTTAGTTTTCAACGAGGCTCGTTAATGTTATTCACATGCATAGTCAAACTTTCTTTTATAATTGTTGTCGGAAAAAAAAAAAATGAAAGGCAAGAGGTGAACTCCTGTGATTTCACAATTGTAAGGCCTTTGGCCAAGATACTATGTTGCTGTCAGCTTTTATTTAATTGCTGTGCAGAACAATAATTCGATTTGGGTTGCTTTCTTAAGATATAAGAGCCACAAAAAAAAAATTGTCATCATTTCTAAATTTCATTCTGCATTCACTAGGAAATGCAAACACTGGACACAAGGACAAAATTTTTGAACGGTGTTATGCAAATATACAAAAGGAACAGTCCTTTTCAATATTATAGTAGAATCTTAGATATTTATTGGCAACTTAATCAGTTTTTTTACTAATGATAATTATTCTCTTCACAGAGGTTTTATCTTGATGTTGTAACAAGTTGTTCTGGATTCACCAAAACCTGGACCCCATACTTTCCATTAGAAACTTCCTGCTCTATTTCCAGCATTTAGTTGGTTACACAATGACCTGAGTAAAATATTGCATCAGTATTATTCTATCATTATTTCTAATACATAATAATCCCTGAATGAAGAATAGAGTACTAAGTAGTTAAAGACATTAAGGAAAA
Source organism: Carex cristatella (assembly GCA_024447775.1). NCBI lineage: Eukaryota > Viridiplantae > Streptophyta > Magnoliopsida > Poales > Cyperaceae > Carex > Carex cristatella. Next base: position 1,247,818 of record JAJHPF010000028.1, on the reverse strand, counting down.
GCTAAGAGAAAAATCATCCACCTTTTGGTACTCTCAAATTACCAAAATTGGAAGTCTGTTTTATTGTTGCGTTCTCTTTTTCTTGAAAACCCATAATCTTGAATAGTTATTTAACAAAAAACTTACTTACAGGAAATGCTCATGTCACCACTGTCGTTACTACCAAAGAGGAACTGGAAGAAGAAATCACCTCTATCACTTCCAAAGAAGAATCCGGAGCCCCCATCACGTCTAATGAAGAATCCAAAGAAGATTCAAAATTACTTAAGGTGAGGTTCAACATAGTTTTTGTGACAGCTGAGGCAGAACCCTATTCTAAAACGGGTGGCTTGGCGGATGTGTGTGGGTCCCTACCCATTGCGCTTGCAGCCCGTGGCCACCGGGTCATGGTTGTCTTGCCACGGTACCTCAATGGGAAATCAGACAAGGTTTATGACAACACGGTTGACCTTGGGAAGCGCACTAAGGTTACATGTTTCGGGGCTGAGCATGAAGTTGCTTTCTTTCATGAATATAGGGAAAATGTTGATTGGGTAAGTATTATTACATTTTATAAGGTCTTAATATTTATGAGCAACAAAAATATTTTTCAAAATGCCAAACATTTCTGGTTTAAATTTTTAATTTCTGAAAGTTTCTGTTTGAAAAACGAAGAATTTGAGGTTTGTCTTCAACACAGTACGGAATAGTTAAAAGTGTATTGATTCATATCTATTTCATTGTTATTAGGTTTTTGTTGACCATCCGTCATATCGCAGACCAGGAAACCCATATGGTGATAGTAATGGAGCTTTTGGTGATAATCAGGTTGCAATTATTTTTATTTTATTTATTTTCATTTCTCTGAAGTATTACAAGCAGTTGAGCATCATTGCATAATTACATCTAATTCTCATATTTGTGACCAGTTACACTAATTTGCATGCAAATAGCATTAAACCATTTGTATTGAAATTTTGTATGAATTAGTTTAAAAGAGATTTTGTCAAGTTAAGAAATCTGAGGTTTTCATCACTAGTTAAATGAAAAAAATGAGGGTCATTTCCTCTTTTGGTTGCCTTAATCTCAGTTTATTTAGCTCAGTGTATACTGCAAACAAGCAAAATATCATTGGGTGTCATTTGCAATCGTGGAAGTAAATTGGGCCTATAAAAAATGGTATTTAATATTTATTCTAAATTGTACTTCAAAATTTAGATTTTCCCTTTTCTCTACTGAAGTACAGTGATCTACTTTGCAGTTTAGGTTTACTCTACTCAGCTATGCTGCATGTGAGGCTCCTCTAGTGCTTGAATTGGGTGGCTTTAACTATGGAGAAAAATGCATTTTTGTCGCAAATGATTGGCATGCTGGCCTTGTACCAGTGTAATTTTTTAAGACTCACTTTATGCACACATTATCATGTCTTTTTTTGATACAAGTTACTATGAATTTTTCTAATGATACTTAATTCTTCCTTATCTTTAATCCTGTGTTCAGACTGTTAGGTGCAAAGTACCGACCTTGTGGTGTATACAAAGATGCAAGATGCATTGCTGTTATACATAACATAGCACATCAGGTATGACCTAATAAATAATTCGATTTTGCTGGTATGTGCCAGCATCAGTTTCCTAAATTGTCATTTAAGTCCACATTTGGTGTGTCCAGTATCAATTTACACTTGATTTTGAGAACTAACATTCATGGATTCTTCAGCACATCAGCTGTTTTCCATTTAGGCCAGGTAAATAATTATGATCGCCAGAAAATGGCAAAAAGGAGTGTGCTGGTTGCTTTGTGTTTAAACTGAATTATATATGCAATACAGGGAGTGGAGCCGGCTACCACATATGAAAATTTGGGGTTGCCTCCAGACTGGTATGGAACCTTGGAGTGGGTCTTCCCACATTGGGCCAGAAAACATGCCCTAGACAAGGGTGAGGCGGTGAATATTCTAAAAGGGGCAATTGTAACAGCAGATAGGATTATAACTGTTAGTCAGGTATTATTACTGTTTCTTGGCAACTTAGATACACTGCTTGTGTACTGTTATTATAGGCTGAGTCTAGCCTTTTTAATACATTATTTGTTTGGGCCTAGTGTTCTTACTGTTTTCTTGGAAAGTACTACTAAAGCTTCTTTAACCTAGTATACTTTCTTTAAATCTTACTAACTTTTTTATTGTGTTCTTTGGAATTTCTATTTCTTTATTTTATAATCAGTAGCTGTGAATTATTTTCATATAGTATGTGTCTTTTAACAATCTGTAGTTTTCATATGGTTGTAGGGTTACTCTTGGGAGATAACAACTCCAGAAGGTGGATATGGCTTAGATGGGCTCCTAACTTCTCGCAAGAGTGTAATAGATGGTATGAAGTTGCTTATATTGAATATTTGTACCTCATGTATGCCTGAATTTGGGTAATATTTGGTGAGAAAACTTTATGCAAAAGTTGACAGATGCGAATACTGTTGATCTGCATGAAGCCAAAACTTCTCTGTTAAAATCTTTACCTGCTAAAATCACCTTTGATAAAGGGATAGAGAGGAGAAGAGGCATTCCCTTTCCGATAACAAAATTCTCTTTCAATTCCATCAGATCGTCAGTATCTAGGTTTTTTGTTTGTGCGGTTAAATAATTCTTTGAGACGCGAATTTTTCAGAAATAAGAAAGAAGGAAAACAAAGATTTTAGTTCTGGAACTAGATTGCACAATTTTCAGTTTTACATTCAAAATCCCTATATTTTTTTTTCTCAAGATTATTTTTGTCTTTGAATTCCAGTCAGATTCCTTAATGCACCTTCTTTTGTTATTAATTTAGGAATTGTAAATGGTATTGATGTCACCGACTGGGACCCGGCAACTGACAAGCATATCCCTTTCCACTTTTCCATTGATGATATTTCTGGAAAGGTAGAAATTATTTTTGTGTTGTTTTCGACTTTTCTTCATTTTTGTCACTAATATACAGTATATTTGTTTTCTCAGGCCCTGTGTAAAGCTGATTTACAAAGGGAGCTGAGTCTGCCCATGAAGCCGGCGACCCTCCTGGTCAGCAGTTACTGCTCTACATATTTGTATTTTATTGTGGAATTTCATAATGGGCGTATGAGTTAAAGCATTTGATTATTTTTTTGGCAGATTGGATTTATAGGAAGGTTGGATTATCAGAAAGGCACTGATCTGGTTCTTTCAGCACTGCCTGAGATTATGCAAATGGATGTTCAATTTGTAAGATTTCTTACTCTTATGATTTTCTGTTTTCTGAATAGCCTCAGATATTGAAATATTTTCCCATTCCCTGATTGTCAGTTAACCTGAAATAGTAAAGCAGAATATGTTTGTCATGATCATCTTATTTAGCCTCATTGAATCCAAACATCTGTACTTTTGCTAACTCAATTGGAAGGAACTATTTTTTCCCCTTTGGAAATAAGCAGCAATGAAGAAGTTGAAGTTCCCTTGAAAGAACATTTTTTTTTAACTTCGATCAAAGCAATAATTAGAGCAGCTAGAGTTCTCGCAGTTATAGATTTTACCTTGATTGAGGAACAGTTTTTTTTTTTGTTTTTTCTAAACCACTTGAATGGTCCAATCTCCAAAACTATGCTAGAAAGTAAGATATCTAAGGCTTTATTGTTCTTACAGCATTAAGTACCTTATTGACTTTGCACATTGGAACAATATACTACTATTATAAGAGGTTAGATTAGTTTAAATTGTGTGGATTCCTATTTTGGGCACTTACCTTATATTTTACTTGTTACAGGTGATGCTTGGATCTGGGAATATAGCATATGAAGAGTGGATGAGATCTGCTGAAAACACCTACAAAGACAAGTTTCGTGGCTGGGTTGGTTTTAACGTACCGATATCTCATCGGATAACTGCTGGGTAAGTGCTTACCAGTGTCTCTGTTTGGTAGGAAAGTTTGCTCTGGTCGGTAACAAATTTGTTTGATAGAAATTTGCTCAAAACACCAAAGCAGAATGTTCTTCTCTGTCAATTTCTCTTTGTTCTTTGTTGTTCATTTCCTCAATTACAATACCCCTACTTGGAAATAATGGTTTGAACTATTCTGGTACAGTTGTCATCTCTAGCTCAACCATCTCTCTCTCTGACAGAAATGCACACTATAATTGAAAACTTTGCAGGTGTGATATTATTATAATGCCCTCAAGATTCGAGCCATGCGGTCTGAACCAGTTGTATGCAATGCGGTATGGGACCGTACCTGTTGTCCATTGCACTGGGGGCCTGAGAGTAAGATCATAAAAATTATGCACTAGAGCTTAATATTACTATTTTGAACTACTTTCCTCTGTGCATAGTTGGGTCTATTAGTATAACAATTTATTCACATATTGCAGGATACTGTTGAGACCTTTAATCCATTTGCAGACGAAGGTAGAGGTAGTGGTACTGGGTATGTAACTATTTTCTACATGTATTGTCAAACTTCTTTTTTTTTTTCGAATTCGCTCCTCAATTTTCAAATGAAATCCAATTTATCCCATAAGTTTCTATTGGCAATTCTGTAATCGGATCTCCGTTTCAAAGAACACTAAGCCTAATGTAAATTCAAAAGCAAAGATAACCAAATGGCCCTCAGTCCTTTTATGTTAATTCAACGACCTTCTTTGATTGGTATATAGTTCATGTGAACTTGGGAGTTCAATAATATGGCTTTTGTACGAAATTATAAAGAACACCTTTGTCCTAACCTCATTCTACAGTCTTGTTAACATGATGAAATGGTTGTGCGGTAATGCATAACCTATGCTTTTATTTGCCTTATGTGACGGGTCTATCCAAGGATAATGTGACTTCATATTTTTTTATTGGGGATTGTTTTTTCGCTGGAGTAACTTGGTGATGAAATGTTTTATATTTATATTCTGCAGGTGGGCCTTCTCACCACTAACAAAGGAGAGGTTGTTGTGGGTAAGCATGTTCTGCAATACTTGCATTAATTAATTATTGAAAGATGGCTTCATCTTTTGATTTATTTTAGATTTTTCTGCACAGCAAGAAGATTTTTCATGTTTTCTTGGAATAACCCAGGCACACATTTAGGATTTTTTTTTTAAAATAGAACTCAATTTAAACAAATTAACCAAAGCAGCACAGCAGGTTGGAAAGTTAAGAAAATAGTCTCCACCGGTTTCCCAAACCGGTGTGGCTTAAAAGACTTTGCTACACCGGATTCCGAAACCAGTGGAGCACTTTTATTACCTGGATGACCCATTTTTCCACTAGGCTGTGGCCCCGCCGCAGAAAATCAACAAACAATGCCCCACTGGTTTGGGGAACCGGTGGAGGCTTGCTTTAATGTGATCAAATCATGTTGTACATACTTATACAATTAAATAGTACTGCTGAGTGGTGATTTCTTTCCTTGGAGATCAAGCACATTACGTCTATTTTAATTGGATTGACTGACACGGACACCAGGAACTATACTTCAATCAAACTTTTTTAATTTTTGTCCTTTATATATCCTGCTACATAGCCATCTTATGAGACCATTCCATTCTAACATCAAAAAAGTAAAACACGAAATATGAGACAATTCTCTTGGTCCTAGATAGATATGGGAAACTATTACAGCCTCCACCGGTTTCCCAAACTGGTGGAGCATTGTTTGTTGATTTTCTGTGGCAGAGCCATAATCTGGTGGGAAAATGGATCATCCGGGTAATAAAAGTGCTCCATTGGTTTCGGGATCCGGTGTAGCAAAGCCCTTTTAAGCCACACCGGTTTGGGAAACCGGTGGAGGCTATTTTCATAACATTCCAGCCAGCTGTGCTGCTTTGGTTAATTTGTTTAAATTGAGTTCTATTTAAAAAAAAAATATCCACATTTAGGGGTAACTTCATGTCTACCATCAGAACCTCAAAACATGATGTCCACCCTAGCAATATGAGATTTGTCTTTTATCATAGTGACTCCTTGTATACATCCTAGAAACATCAAATGACAGTTGTTACTACGCGTGCCACTCCCAAGACGAGTATAAAACACAGAATCTCAGTTCACTCAATACTGAACTCTCTAAAACTGAAATATCCCATATTTTTGGGTATATATGATAATACTGTTCTCTAAAATGCTGTCAATTCAAAAAAGGCATACTATAAATAATCGTACAGTCATACATTTATCATACTGTACAATTAGTAGGCATATTAAACCAGAATCCATCCAGCAGTAAAAAAAACAGCCTCTTTATGGCAATATGGAAAATTAAACCAGAATCCATATCCTCTTGACGTAACAGAATATTTCTGTTTGGATCACGGCCATCTGATCGGAATCTAGGCCAATCCAGCCTGAGGTGAAACGCATGGACCGCTTTAATAGTTGTGCAGATTCTGATTGGATGGTCCAGATCCATACAGAAATATTCTATTAAACCTTCTTAATCTTTTTTCTTAACAACATAGCAACTATAAGAAATAAAATATAATATTATTAAATTATTTCAGGCACTAGGTCTTGCAGTAAGTACATACAGAGACCACAGGTCCTCATGGGAGGGGCTAATGAAACGGGGCATGTTGAAGGATTTTACATGGGACACTGCTGCCTCACACTATGAACAAATTTTTGAATGGGCCTCTATTGACAAACCCTACGTACAGTAGAGAAGTTTCACCTGACAAGTGTTCTCACTGATGAGTTACATTTTGGCATAACCAGTTGGTCTGAAACAAGGGGATATATGTCCTTGATTGTCGGTTTTGGTATCTGTTTATTTAGGGTTAATTATATCAGGATTATTGTACAGTAAATTAGCGAGCACTTGGTGTTTGCTTTAATAAGTTAAGTTTGTAACGGGTGTAAAGTCCAACAGCATAGTTAGGAAAAAGATTGCATAAAAAGGTTTTGATTTGATTATTGTCCTTTTGTTATAAGATAATTTTTGTATTTATGTAATTTATTACAAAAATGATTTATGATGCGAGCATGTTTTCTCTTTTATGAATGTATGGTTCTTTCTACTAATTACTACCACAAGCTATGAGACTCGCTAGCCAACTGCGCCACCACTGCTTTTTAATTTTTGTATGAAAGAAAATTACTTGGTTCTATTTACTTGAGCATTCTTCATTTCATCAAATTGGATAGACACTTCTGTTATTGTTGATGTAGTAATTGTTTGTTAGTTCATATCACCTGAGGTAACTCAAATATTGAGTTTAGATCTCGATCATTCGATCAGAATCTGGACCAATTCGATCTAAGGTGGAATGCATGGGAACACTTTGATATTCGTGTCAAATCAGATTTGAGGATTCGAATCTAAACTAAAAACTTTTGAGTTACCTCAGAGGTCATTGCGGGGTGCTAACTTTTATATCATATTTAATTAATCTCTCACAGTAAAAGTGGGAGCTTTGTTTTTTAGAAGAGGTTGTAAATCAAACCACTGAATTGTTTCTTATTTATAAAGTATTTTTATACGAATTTTAAATTTTATGAGTTCGGATCCTCTGAGGTGCAATACCACTTGAGTTTCAATCCGAACTGTCTAATTAGAATTCAGACCAATCCAGTCTAAGTCTATAATGTTGAGGTACCTTACTTGATATGATTATATGAATTTACATTTCACACAAAAAAAACATTGTATTTTGTTATTTCTTCTTTTTCGTGGGTATAAGATAAAATTACCAAATTAATATGATTTTTACTATACTTCTCAAATTAGTAAATTATCCAGTTTCTACCAACTATTATGCAGCCACAATCAGAAGTTTTATTTTTCTACTCACATGCCTTTCTTATCAGATGAACGTTCATCATTTATTTATTCGGAGTCCCAATTTCAGAAATCTACCGAAACGCTTTACCCACTTATCAATTCATAAATGTCTACCTACGGGCTATAAAATGCCAAAAAGAAAATCATAAATATATTTAAATTGATTCTTCAGTCAAATACGAATATACGATAGTGTGCTAAAACTAAGGTTTTGTGTTAATCTTTGTACAATAGACAAAAGGACTCTTAGTCATGATATGGGCTATTTGGCCTCTTTCCCCACCGTGCTCTTACATTTCACAACGGTTTCAATTAGAGGTGGCAAAAAAGCTCGTAGCTCATGGTTCGATCGTGACTCGCATCTGGTTTGTTTGTTACTGGATCGAGCTGTTAACGAGCTAGCTCGCTACTAGCTCAATCAAGAATTAATGAGTTTGAACTGGAATGGAATCCAGCTCGTTTACAACCCGAGTTGCAATGTACCAACCAAATGAAGAATCTGAATCCCCTAAACTAACTAAAATTTTGAGTTGGGATCCGTAACGTCTAATTAGAATTCGGATTAATTCGGTCTAAATTAGAATTTCATGAGATCTTTTAGTATTATTAACTTATATTCAATAGTTTTATTGTCAAGAAATTATTTTTTGTTTTGTGAGAATTTGATAGAGGCTAACAAGATAATTGAGAATGAACTATTGCCCGCTATTTGAACCGTGAGGTCTCGCATCTCGTTTGTGCATGTTTGATCTGAATCTCAAGCTGCTAATTAATTTACATAATCTTTTAATCAATATATTTTATTTTATTTTGCGAATGCCATACATCGTTTCTAGATCTTATTTACCATTTATTTTTATTCATTTTTTTATTTTATTTTTACTGATAGCTGCTCTGGATTCCTCGAAGTAGGGGTGCAAATGGATCGGATACGGATCGGACAGTGGTAAAACCATATCTGTATTTGCTTTTATTTTTTAGATACGGATACGGATCAGATATTAGACGGATACGTGCGGATACGGATAGGATATCAAATATCTGTAAATATATATATTAAATTATATGGTATGTATCTAATATTCAGATACAGATAATTAAAATTCAAAACTATATCTGTATCCGTATCTCCACGGATATTCGGATAACGGATATCCGTATTAAATTTTTGTATACGGTCCGGATACAGTCGAATATTATCCGATCCGTTTACACCCCTACCTGGAAGTATTTTGGAAATGTAAATATGTAATAAACTTTAGGTGTATGCTTTCTGATCATGAGCCCAGAAATTTTATTATTTTATGTAGTGTATACGGTGGAAATGTTTTGGCGTTATCAAACAGAGTTTATTTGAAAGACAACTATACAACTGAAATAACGGAAGACTGATATATTTTGGAACAAAATATTCTTAGAAAATCAAATATGTCCTTGGGCTTTTGGAAAAGAAACTTGTTTATAAAACTTCTTTCGAAATTATCAACGACAAACTTCAAATCAAAACTTAAGGACCAATTGTATCTCGTTTTTTATTTTATTTGAAGGACTAATCTTTTTTTCTATTTGAAAAATTCCAGGATAAATTTTATATAAATTATTAGTTCGAAGGATATGTATTTTCAGAAAATTTAAGGACTAATATGCATTTACTGCTATTAATGAAGAAGTTAACAAGAAGAAAAGAATTGTAGAGAGGAATAAGAATAAGAATAACACAATATTTTTTAAGAAATAAGTCAAAACTGTCTTTCCAGCTGGCCATGAAGTTGTCCATGATTGGTGAAATTTAATACATAATACTGAAGGGCCGTTCAGCAAGAAGAGATTAAGAGTGGAAAATTAAGAGCTTAAGGAGTACTAAAGAACTAATGTTCGGTTGTCTTTAATCCGTGAGTAAAAACTAAGAAAGCTAAAGGAAGAGATAGGGGTGTCTTAAGGTCCAGGCAGAGGATTAAGATCCGGATAAAAGAAGGCTAAAGGAGGTGACCTTAATCCGCGCTAAAGAACCAGTGTTCAGTAAGATTAAGCAGTTAAGGAAGCTAAAGGAAGCGAATTAAACTTTAAAGAGGCTTAATCTAAAGAATTCGTTTTCTGGATACTTTACTTTTTATTTCCCTTTCTAATTTATTTCATGTTTTACTTGAAGAACTTTTTTTCATTTGAACTCAACTTTTTGTTGGTTTTTGGTTGTTGTTGTAAATTGCAACCATCTTTTTTAAATTTGAAATGGGTGTCCTCAGTGTCTGAGCTTCACGTTTCTGTCAGAAAAAAAAAACAGAGAGAAGAAGAAAACGACTAGAACTACTTGCTATATACTCAGATGGCTACATTCAAGAGAACTATATAAAATCTCAGCTGCTGATTAGCATAAACAGTGATGGATTTGGAATTTGGGATCAGGCTAATAATATTTTGCCAAAAGGGATGCAAACAAAATAATTAAGATAGATGGTTTTGTTTTAATTAAAATCTTGCTAGGGATTACAGTTGGAAGGTACCATTCCTTGGATGGGAAAATAATTGTAGTTTAGCTTGATTAAACCATTAATTTTAAGCACAATCCACTGTGAAATGTGATTGATATATTTAGAGTTGTTGTAATGTATTAATCTGATAAAAATAGAGCCAACGTGCATTTCAGCATCCTTTTGTATCTCCATTTTTCTTGGAAAAAACAATATATTTTAAGTGAATCCATAGATTTTAGAATTGAGTTCACAAAAAAACTTTGAACTTAGAATTTTTCTAGTTCTGCTCTATATATGTAATGGATTATTAAATTTGTGCCTACTTTGGGCAGCATATATAATGAAATTAAAAGAAAGGACTGACAAGTGTTTACAGATTTAATTTTAATTCCGATTAGTTGTTACAATTTGACGAGGTTACCTAACAAATACGAACCCAATCACTTCCCAGACTTGCATTTATTTATTTGTGGAGGTAAATTAGGCGGGAGAAGCGGAGAGATTGAAAATCAGTCCAGTGCATGTTATCCGTTTTTAGGCAAAGAGTCTGCATATTCTACAATTTTGTTATAGATTATAAGAGAAGGGAATTTTCCTGTTTGGTTAAAATTGAGAGGATAATAGTACAGTAGTAGCATTTCAGGCGTCGAAAGTGCTTCGTGTCTCCAGGTTAGCTACACGTTGCTTTCTCCTTCACTGTCTTTTTCCTCTCCTTCTCACAAGGGGCATGCAACGTTAAGGCAGCATGTCCTTTTCTTTCCTTGTGACATCTCTAATTTTGTCATAGTTGTAGACTAGCAGGATTGTTTCTTCTTATCTTGTATTTTTTTTTTTTAACAAAACAATATATATACGTCTATCTCAGTAGTTTTCAATTTTTTTTTTTTATAAAAGCATGCATAATTAGTTGACTAAATTCACATATTTTTACAGTATTAACTTATAAAACGCTGATTCTTGTAAGTACACATAAGGATGGAGCATTTGGAAATTAAGAATATTTTAGTTGTCTGAACGCATACAATTAGTTGAAATTACTGAACGTATTTATTCAATATTTATATATAATTTTTAAACAATTAAAAAAAAATTTGAGCTAGTTATGTTGTTCTCTAAAAAAAGTATATATGTGTGGACGGCAAAAGATAATTTAGTCATCATAAAATAATGATGAGAAATTATTTGTTTTCTTCTTGTTTTTTTTTTTTTGTTTGCCAAGTGTACGCTGCAGCTGCAAGTGGGACCCTGATTCTGATTGTCTTCTCGCAGTAGCCTTCAACAAGTGTTAATCTTATAATTTTATTATTGTTTCTGATGACAATGATTCTTACTTAATTTCATAACTCATCAAGTAATCAATAACAACCGAACATGATTTGGTGCATTATTTTTTGTATTTGTACTTGAGAAACTTTTCATTGGCATTAAAGTCACAAGAAAATTAATAAAACAATTGGATGGGGAAAAAACATATAGAACAATACAAACACTAGTACGGAGGCATTTATATATAAAGCCGGTCACCTATATATCAATATTATTCAGTGATAGATTATACTGCATGCAATCAGACTGCAATTTGTAAGCAATTAGTTTTAATTAAGACAGTGAAAGTTTCAATTAAGATTTCAATGTGTGTGTATATAGTTCTGAAGAAATTTTAAGCGGAACTTGTTTCCTTCTTATTTGCATGATTAAAAAAAATATATAATTAAACTTAAATCAGTTATCATTTAGTCATTACTTCAATTTTTCAATATTAATCATGTTAATAATTAGTAGAAATATAGATTATGAATTTTCAAAAAAAAAAAAAAATACTATATATGAAAGCTTATGCTATAGGTGCGTTATTCGCTATAGCTTTTTTTTTTTTTTTTTGGTCTCCCCACTATGTTGCTATAATTGCTATTTAGAACCTTGATAATAATAATACACTATGTTTATTTCTACCTCTGGAATTAGTATCTACATTATATTTATGGTTAACTTTGTGAAAGGAAATCAGGGGAATTGCACTATGGTATGGTATGATAAGGTAGTACGTACGTAGACACGCTCTAATTGACAATTTAATGAGTAGTTGAGATGGTACTTGTCTTTGATAGCTATTTAAGGCCAGCAAACGCACCATCTCTCTAGCTATTTTAAGGGCCTTTGCACTGCTCTGCGTGCAGTCTACTGGTCCACTAATTACCAGTTAATCTCGTTGCAACTGTGCCATGCTTCATTAGTCCATAGGGGAATATGGAAACCACAATGCATGTACAGCAAACTGGTACGTACTTGTTTATTTTTCTTATCAAACTCATAGAAAAGAAGTATGGTTCATTTTCCTTTACTAATCAATTATACTACTGTCACGAAGTACCCATGCATGCCATATCAAAGTATATGTTATCATGTATATACACCATTAATTATGGTATATAAATGCGATATACATATATGTAAAAATTAATATTTCTTACACTTGTATTTATATCTCTTATATATACACAGGTACACCAGAAGAGCAACCGTGTATAAATCACAAGGTCATACGCTCCAAACCAAGACAAACGAAGCAAAGCCGGCCAAAAAAGGACAAAAGCTCGAGCATTGGAAGCCGTCACCCGATCTTCAGAGGCATCAGGAAGCGGCGATGGGGTCGGTGGGTTTCAGAGATCCGTGAACCGAGAAAGAAATCAAGGATCTGGCTGGGGTCGTTTCCGACTCCAGAGATGGCTGCCCGGGCCTACGACGTAGCTGCCCGGTGCCTGAAGGGCCGAAATGCCCTTCTAAACTTTCCAGAAATAATCGACCTTCTTCCGCATCCTTCGACTTTTGATCCGAAGGATATTCAGGCTGCAGCTATTGCTGCGGCCAAGTTCGACAAGCTACCATCCGCTTCCTCTTCATCCAATTCATCCGCTATGACGTCGTCGTTGGAAGAAGAGGAAGAGGAAGCAAAGAAGGGAGATGATTTGTGGGCCAACATAGAGACGTCGATCTTGATGGACAGTGAGATGTGCTCTATTATTGAAGAGGCGTGGCTTTGGGGTGGTTTTGGGTGTATTGGCGGAGATGGTGATACCTTGGAAGAAATCAATTAATGTATAGTTTGTTTTAATTAATGAAATGAATTTTCGGCTGGTTAAAATTGAGTTAATGTAACATTTTGTTTTTATTTAAGTTTTTTATAAAAGAAATTTTTGACATCGAGTCGTTATATATATTCCTTTTGTCGAACATACGCACTTCCCTATAATTTTATTTTTAATTAAGATAACTTTTTAATTGCGAGAAATGAATCGTTTGGAGCGGTGTTTTGAAATTCGGTTCTCATTTCATTCGGTATGCAGAAGGTCATCGCATACCGCATATACATTGTGCGGCCACATATGCGGATTTTAAAGAGAATTCGTATATATAAAATTATAAATAAGCATACGGTAAATATGTGGTATGACTCACTATTAATATACTCTAAATCGGTATTTTTATTACAGTTAATTAATGACAAATCCTTAATTTTTAATAGAAACCGGCCATTAATTGACTAGTTCTTATTAAAAAAAATTGTTTTAGAAAATGGTGTAATTTATTTATTTATTGTATTAAATCACTAGAAATTTTAGTTTTATTTCTTTAAAATTAGATAGAATACTATATAATTTGATTTATTAAAAAGACTACAACAAATAATTCGATCAAATATTTTCAGACCGGATTTTTCGCGGCTGAAACAAAAATTAAAATATCTATTTGTGTGTTATTGGAAAAAAATACTTTGAATCAGAGTATTGATCCCGGTTCAAAATTCACTTCTAGGTAAATACAAAAAATATGTTAATTCTTCCATTTCTGAAAAAATAAAAAAAATTTGCAATTGTGTTAGAAATTTTTTAAAACTATGTTCTCTTAATTTTTTTTATTTTTATTAAAATTTTAGAATTTTTTTATATGTTTCTTTGAAATTGTATAGCATAATATATAATGTAATTTATTAGAAAGACTAAAACAAATAACCCAGATCAATATTTTTCAGACCGGATTTTTTTGTGGCTGCAAGGATAATTAAAATATTTCTTTATGTGTTATTGGAAAAAAAATAAAAATGCTTTGAATCTAAGTTATTGATTCCGGTTCAAAAGTATGTTCTATGTAAATACAAAAAGTATTTGAATTATTCTATTTTTTAAAAAAATACTAAAATTTCAACAAGTGTGTCCGATTTGACTTACGACACCATTGAATTTTTTTATTTTTTCAAAAATAGAAAAATTCAATATTTTCTATATTATCCTAGAAGTGACTTTTGATCCGGGATTAATAACTCAGATTCAAATTGTTTTTATTTTTTCAATAACACACAAAGAAATATTTCAATTTTTCTTACAGTCGCAAAAAGTTCGGTCTGAAAAATATTGATCCGAGTTATTTATTTCAATCTTTCTAATAAACTAAATTATATATAATTCTATCTAATTTCAAAGAAACATATCAAAAAATTCTAAAATTTTAATAAAAAAATAAAAATATCTCATTTTCCAAAAAGAAAACAAAGAGAACATAGTTTTAAAAAAATTCTAACTTGCGGAAATTTTTTATTTTTTCAAATATAGAAGAATTCACATATTTTTTGTATGGGGCAATTTCATGTATATCCCTCAAAAACTTCAAAATTACGTATTTCCCCCTCTAAATTTTGAAATTACATATTCCCCCCTCTAAACTTCAAAAACTCACATATTTACCCATTTATTATATTTTATATTAAAACACATTCTAAATTCATAAAATACCCATTTTACCCTTTATTAAAAATATAAAACACCCCGTCGAACTCAAATTTGAATCTGAAGGGTTCCTCCACCGTCCGATCAGTTCGCATCGCAATAAGATATGCGTGTGTTCGCTTCAAGATTCGTGCTGATATAGTGCGCACAGATCTTAAAGAGATTTTGATATGCATGTATCGCATCAATATCTATGCACGTTGCTTCAATATTCGTGCATGTTCGCTTCAAGATTCATGCTGACATAGCACACATATCTTAAAGCAATTTGGATGTTAGAGGAACTGTAATATTCAAATTGGAGTCAGATGGATGTTTTATAATTTTTAATAAAGGGTAAAATAGGTATTTTATGAATTTAGAATGTGTTTTAATATAAAATATAATAAAATGGGTAAATATGTGAGTTTTTGAAGTTTAGAGGGGGAAATATGTAATTTGAAATTTTAGAGGGGAAAATATGTAATTTTGATGTTTTTGAGGGGTATACGTGAAATTCCTCCTTTTTGTATTTATCTTGAATTTTGAACCAGAAACTACAAGTCAGATTTAAAGTATTTTTTTTCCAATAACACGCAAAAAAATATTTTAATTTTTATTACAACTACAAAAAGTACGATCCGAAAAATATTGGTCTGGGTTATTTGTTTCAGTCTTTCTAATAAATTAAATTAAATATTATTATATTCAATTTCAAAGAAACAAAAAGAAATTTCTAATGATTTCATACAAAAAAATAAATAAATTACACTATTTTCTAAAAAAAAAAAATTAAATAAGAACCGGTCAATAATTGGTTGGTTTGAGCATTTTTATTAATACCCAACTTCTATGGACAGAATTGACAATTTGTATTTAATTTTGAATATAAATAAAAATCGCGGTAGTGGCAGCGGACTATACTTTATTTTTTCATATTTTTTTTTGGAAATAGGACTTCTAAAACCTTTTGGTGTGTTAGTAAAAAAAAATACATTGAATGAGCTTAAAACGATAATTAAGAATGGTTAATGTTGATCAAGTGGATAAGTTTTATTAATTACCTTCAACCAGATCAATATGGGCAAAATGAACTAGTTTACTAACTATATTTAATTTCAACAATTTTTCTATTCAATTGAAAATGGTACAAATGTATAGTTTGAACTTTGAAGTTGTTCACATTCAGTACTGTTACGTTCTTGAATTTCCTTAGCAAGGTTGATATCACATTAGATTTTTATCGAAGCTGTGAACAGTAATACACCTGAAAAAGAAAAGTGTTTCTGGTAGTGATAAATGAAGCAACATTACATATGTTTTTGTTTTGTGAATATAAAATAACAAGCCAACCATAAAATATTTATTTGCCACCAGGATAACACGATTCTTCCCATAACAATAATAAATCTGAAAACAAACACACCAAAACAAGAGCAAACCAATTATGCTGTTGCAGCCATAAATAACCCAAGAATAGAATAGAAAAGAAAATTAGAAGCTCGATGAGCAAACCAAGCAATCATCATCAGCAAGAACCTAAAACCTAACAATTCTTTACACATTACTTTGATTTATGTTACAAAAGAGAGATTGATATTTCTCTTCTATGTTGTGCTCCTGAAGCCGAAGGCTGACCACCTCCTCCCAGCTTCCTTCTTACGGGAGTTTGACACAAAGAGGTTTTCAAGGGAACTTTGCTTCCTGTTGCGGGACCTACCGGCCTCTTTTAAGAGCTCTGAGAGCCTCTTCTTTTCATCCTCTACATCGGGATTAGCAGTGCCAAGTTTCTCTTCCCGTACCTTGAGCACATGTTCAAGTATTTCAATGGCATCTTCAACCCTGGAAAAGACAAATTGCAAGTTAGGAGATCAAATTTTGCTCAACCACTGCTAGTATTCCTTTTTGTTCTAACATTTTATTCTCAATCTGTGTACCTTCACTAATGCAACATTTTTTTTTTGGTTCTTAATGCTGCATTTTGACAATAGTGATTTTTGAGTGATGCTTCCTTCATTGTCTTTATTGGGACCTTTGAATATGTCTAATCAAAATCAACATTTTTCTTATTAAAGAGTTGATTAATTTAGAAGTTATGATGTGGGTAGTCAACTCATTAAATATATTTCATCAATTAGGAAAAGAATGTTGTATCAGAAGTTAATGATATGATATGACTCATCTGTCATATTTTTAATCAAATACAGTATAAATCATCATAAATTCGAATAAAAATATGTTTTAAAATATAATATGATGACATATAATAATACCATCAAAGTAAAAGCTTGGCCTCATTAATTATCAAACTAACAGGCAATAAAACATGAATTTTTTTAACCAAGTTTCAGAAAACTCATTCCCAACTTGTAAGACAGTTCTTCTGGATTGAGCAAAGTTATGATCATAATGCAGAGAAATTATTTTTTATTTGAGATTAAGAGGGAATTAATATAACATAGTCAAGCTCTTTCTCTATTTCCTCAGTAACTAGCTTACTTTACACAAACAAAGGAAAGAAACTTCTTGGGACTGAGTTTGTGATACCTCCAAAATTATTGCATCAATCAAACACCATGTAAAACCATCTTCAAATTCAATAAGACAAATAAGTTGAAAATGTAGTTGAGAAAAATTCCCATGTGGAATAATTAAAAGTTGCCTGTATATCCAGATTAATGGTATTAGAAAATAGACATTACGACTCATCTTTTATCATCAACAATCAAGAGCCAATTTTAAGAACAGAACATTTACAAACTTTTCTGGATCCTAAAATGATTGGGAATGCACAAAACAAACGTAAAATCGAGATTAAAAACCAACCATCGCAGGTATAGTACGGCTGTAACAGTACCTACTACCTACTACCAAATCCTAAGAAGAACTTTTACCTTGCAGTTGCAAGCCCCGGACAAATGGTGTTAACAAAATCCTAATCCACAGATAAAATCATGAAACATGAATTAAAAATTAATTTCTATAATTAAAAAATGAACACTGTAAATTTAGATAATTGGTATGCAGTATATTCCCTTATTATTGTACCAGTCAGAAACTGGTAAAAAACTGAAATACGGAATGCAACATAGGCAGAATCCTTACCTTCCCATGGCATCATAAATTGCCGCGAGATTACTATACACTCCAAGCGTGTCAGAGTGGGCAAGCCCGCACTCCCGTTCGAGCACTGTCCTCGCCTCCTCAAACAGCTCAGCCGCCTCGTCAATCTTAAAAAGTTGCACACAAGCCAGCCCCATCTGGTTCAAAAGCACTCCAAAGAAGGCTGACCTCCTCTCCCCTCCAGCTCTCAGCTTATTGACGGCACTCTCAAATGAGCTCCTTGCATCAGCATACCTCCCGAGGATGTAGTAAATCACCCCCATTTGCGCCTCCACACCTGCAACCGCACTCCACTGGCCAGGAGAGGATTCCTCGAGGAGTTTCAAGGCACGCTGGAGCAACTTCAAGGATTCTTCCGGCTCACCCAGGGACTCAAAAATGGAGGCAACCTATTAAAGATTCGTTATTGGTGTTAATTTATAAATAAGAAAAATAAAAAACTTTCGTAGTTAAAACTTCACTTCAGCTTTGTCACGCTAATCAAGGCAAATTAGTTTCCCCCGTCATATACATTCTTTGGTCTAATAACTTAAGCATTGTTACATCAGAAAATCAGTTATACATTCTTTTCATCCAGTATATTTTTCTTCGCAACAAACAGTTTTGGCAGTGCTTATACTTTTTCATTTTATGTTGGTGCAGTTATGTTACTGTTCCTCAAATAGTGTACATAACGATTTGTTTTTATTGGGCCATAGGTACCCAGCAGCAGTTAGGTTATATTATTCGTGCGAGTATTTACAAGAATATTGGCCCTTGTAATAATGTGATTATCGAATTCTTTGCATTAAGTTGAACATGAATAAAAGGAAACTGCTATCAATTTTATACTAGTCTAGATATATTTTGAATACAATCAATATAACTCTCAACACCAGATATAATTACATAGCTGCAGTACAGAGATAAATTACCTCAGTCAGGCCAGATGCAATCTCATCTGGGGTGGCACCAGGGGCCGGCTTTGATAAAATCCTCATTGATGACTCAGAATATGATCGACACTCTCTCATACGACCAGTGCGAAGATACAATGACGAGAGACGCGAAAGCACTGCAGCAACAGATGGGTGGGAGTCACCTCGTGCCGACTTCAGAACCGTCAAGGCTTTCTGGTATGAAAACACTGCCTCATCGAAGCGGGCCAGGGAGAGATAGGCATCTCCAATGGCAATATCAATGGTGGCTGCCTCAGCATCACGGCCATGGGACAAGGTAGACATGGAGGCAAGCACAAGGTGCTCCAAGGCGCCGTCATGGTCCCCACGCGCATCAAGGATCAGGGCCATGAGGCGACGATCAGAGGCCTCCTCAAGAGAAGCCGCCGCACTATGCTCCCGGTGGATTTCAAGTGCCTTTTTGCAAAGCTTCTCAGCCTCCTCAAATTGGAGTGCCTGCACGTGCGCCTCGGCCAAGTACCTATTGACATTTTATATATTTTATGATGGTAATATGAAAAACACCAGATATTTCTATTTTCTCCAAGAGTCATTCCTGATAGAACTATTCAACACCGAGTTCTTTGCCGAAGAAGTAGAATTCGCATGTGCAGTTATTCAGGGCAGGGAGAAAGATCTCATGGTTTAATCCAGAATGCACTAAAGAAAGAAATAACTAATTCTGTAGTAAGAGTCAACCATGTTCAACTCTAGGTCTTACCACAATCATACCCAACAATTCTTCAATTCCCATTTATTATAGAATAACTCGTCTAACAACTGATTTACTAAAAAAGGCTAGATCCAGGGAATGACTTGGCTATGTGAAATCGAACAAATATAGACACATAATGTCGGAAGGGAGAAATACAACTCTAACCCTGAACTCATCAAAATGATAGAAATACATAAGGAATTCATGACTCAAACTAAATAAAGTGTGAAGATTGCAACTTTTAGAATCAATAATAACTCACCTGCAAGTCTCGGCAACTCTAGAGTCGTTTTCTCCAAGGGCACGGATCTGCACCTCGAGACCCTTCTCATAGGAACTCACTGAGTCCTCTGTTCTTCCCAGCATGGCGTGTGTATCTCCCAATTGCATCCAACCGGCAAACTCGGCGAGACTCGCCTCCTCCTCCTTGTCTTGATACTTTTCTCCAGTCTCCTTGGCCACCGACACGGCGCGCTCCAGCACCGGGATTGCCTCGGCGTGCTGACTGAGTGCACAGTAGATCGCGGCAGTGACGTGTAGACTCATCGCCAGTTCCAGTTCAGCACCTTCCCCTTTCCTCTCCAGTGCGCGTGAAGCGCGGAGTGCGTACTCTAGCGCCTTGGTAGGACCGCCTTCGCCTGAGGAGATCATGGTGTCCCGAGCTTGTTTAAGGAGAAACGGACCGAGATCTGGGTTGTCGAGGGATGAATCGGCCATGTCCAATGAGGATGGGGTTTTCTTCGATGGGGAGGGTTTTTTGGAGGAGGAGGGAGTGGGGGATGCAGGGGTTTTCCTCGGAGCCGGCGAACGGCGGACTGGTGTGTCGCCACCGCCAAAGGATGCAGCGGAGGTCTCAGGCATGGAGACACGGAGCGGTGTAGTATCCGACGGTGTCACCAAGCCAGGCATGGCAATTGGTTTAGAGCTTTTCTGATCAGAGTGGGAAGAAGCGTTACAGAGACGAGATCGGGGATTGCAACTGGAGATCACGACAGGCTTGCTTCCAACTTACTCCTTTCTTGGTTGGTCTTCTTCTAGTAATGATACTATCCAGTCATACAAAATGGAGATTTCCAGTCATTCTAGGCAAAAGAAACCCACGCTCGTCTCCAATCCGGTGCGAATCTTGAGGGGACGAGCTGGAATTATCCGGTTGGCATGAAATTGGGAGGTTTTTTATTATGTTTTATTATTAATTGAATTTTAAATTAAGGCAGCGGGTTCTTTTTCTAGGCAGCGCGAACCGATCTGACTCCTCTCTCTCGTCTGATGTCGACACAATGACGAAAATGCCCCGATATAATATGCGCTAATTATTTGACGCAGCTGAATTGGATTGCAGTTGAGCGTTGGATATTGATCTAACGGCTGTAATTAAAATGAAGAAAAATGAAGATATTTCATGATCCGCGGATCGCATATTCCATGCTGTCATACTACGGATTTCTTCCCAAGAGGGTACAAAATTACAAATACAATTGAAAGAATAAAATGACTAAAATGCCCTCCATCCGAAACAGGCTGTCTCGATTTTTCGCTACTCTTGACAGCTCTTCTTTAACAACTTTTCTTAACGTAATTACCCTTTGTAACTTCCACGTTGGTCGTAAAACCTCTCGGCTCTCGCTGTTTGCGAACAGAGAGGGTAAAACCGCACATTCACTAGTTAATTAATTTGATATATAATGTCACCAGTTATTAAATACTTTTAACTGATTTTCTTTCCTTTTATGTGAATCTCGTGGATGGACTTGCAAGCGTTAAAAACGGGAGTGTATTTATTATCATTGTCAGAACTAGAAAAAAAACAAGGCGACCGTTAAAGAGAGCCTCAAGTCACATGTGATCTATTTTCTTGTCCGTGTTTTCTGTTGCACAATCTGTGTAAAAATCTGTTACCATTCACTGACAGATGGGCATCATTCGAGCTTATTGCACAAAGTGTTCGTTTATAACGGCTGACGTGTCTGCCTTTATTAAACTGAAACATGATCATTCATGTCAATTCTGTAACAGATGATCTGAAAACCTTTTTCCCCTTGACAGCCGTCTTTTTGAGTGCGTATCCTCTTAGATATCACAATTTTTGCGTGAACGACGTGTTCGGTGCCAATTCGGAGATGGCGCAGAGGCCAGTATTATTTATACTTTGAGATTCGTGCAAAACTATTTACACGGTTAAGATTTTTCCTAAATTCACGAAAAGTTTGAGATATCTCATAGGATCGAATTCCATCTTTTTTGGGTACTAAGACTATGAATCCGCATCCTTGCTATTAAATCTCAGCCGATTTTAGATTCGGAGGACATAGAAGCAGTATTATTGGACTTTGAAATTTGTGCCAAGTTAAAATGTAAAAGATTCACTTTTGAGGTAATGCAGTGGATGCATATACGGTATGCGGCCGCATATGCGGATTTTCATTCGGATTTATATATACAGATTTCAAATGAGAATTTGTATATATAAACAAGCATACAGTAATATGTGATATGACTTATTGTTAATATACTTTAAATCGATATTTTTATCGCTGTTAAATGTGGTATAAATCACTGTTAATATACTTTAAACCGGTATTTTATCACTATTAATATACTCTAAACCGATAATATGCTCTAAACTTCATATTCGGACCAAATATAAATTTTCTATTTGGATTGCAACTGAATAGGAATATTTGATAGAATATTCGGCCGAATGGACCGAATTTTAAAACAAAACTGGATGTGAATTGTAAGACTACATTGTACCTAACAAGACCTTGATCCGTTCCTTAGAACTGGGCCTATAAACTTTGGGCTAATGCATATTTTCTAGTCTTTCTTGGTAGGCTTTTCTCTTGGAAGTTTCTGTGGTTCAATTGACTAATCGGTTCACTGTTTTAGGCAAGAGTCGAGGCTTAATGTCTATACATGGAAAATTCACCACAAATGCACTATAAAATCAGATTGCACAATTACTCGCACCTGCATTCCAGAAATTATTATCTAGTGAGGATCAAAGGTGAATTGTCCTCAATAAAGTATTAACAACAATAAAAAGCATAATGAAGGTCTTTATTCCTTATAGATTCCTTTACTGTAAGCTCTCCAAAAACTTTTATAAAAAACATCCTCTCCTTTTCTCCTTTACTATAAGCTCCCCAAAAACTTTTATATAATGAGGCCTCGTATTTAACATACTGTATCAATTAGGGATGGCAAGACTACATATAGGGTATACTGGTACGAGTTAGTAACTGGATACAGTCTGACCGTATTCCGTAATTTTTATTTCTCTCTAATTTTTATTGGATTTTATTCTATCTCTCTACCCGTATTGTGTGTATGTTTGTGGTTGTTTTATTTACTTGTGATGGTCTTTATTGCCGCGCTGAGGATTAATTAGGACTAAAACACCTAAGATCAGCAAAACTACACACAAAATGGGTACCGGTCAGGTTGATTGCCAAAATGTGCCTGAATATATAATCTTAAATTAACCATTGGAAAAATGGAAGCAGAGTACTAAGGGAAACATATTTACTACAACTGAAGTATAATTTCTTGATTAATAGCACAACAATAATCAAGTTTGCCAACGCCGACGATAAACTTATTCCAGCTTCAAAGCAATCATTATATATATTTTTTGCCCAATATTCAATATTGCTAACACAATAACACAATGGTACATTATTCCAATATGCCTTTTCAGACCGTCTTCGAGGGAAGACGGTAATTCAATACCAAATAGCTATGTATAAAAAGTTCCTAATTTCACCTAGTTCGCCTATTTGGCATGCTTTTCACAGAAGGATTTGAGCTTACTTAGACCATCATCGAGAGAAGACGGCTCAATTGCATGCGTTATACGAAGCCAGTTCTTGAACCCCACAGCACAACCTACGTACACAAAGATATATTTGCATCTAAACTCCAAAGAAAAATAATATACAAGAGAGTGAGAATTACCATTTTCGAGAAAGAATTACCAGGAAGAATTATGACACGTTCCTCCTTAGCTAATTGGCAGCAGAAATCCATATCATCTTTTATGTCCGCCAGTTGAGATAAATCCAAACTTACCTGAAATACATGGCAATTGGCATGGTTAAAGAGAGTCACTTGCAAAAAATCTAAAAACATTTAACCTCATGGGATATGTTAGTTAAAAGAAATCACATAAATATAGTCTTTTTATGTAACAAGCGCAAAGTGAAGTCTAAAATTCGGCAAATTGAGATATAAATATTAGTGTGTAATTTAGAAATTATAAGAAACGACCTTGAGGAACCCAGTTCGTCCCCTGCTTTCTCTTTCAGTAACAAAAAGAGGAAAAGTTAGAGGATCAGTTAATATTTTTTAACTTTTATTAAGAAAGGAGAACCAATCTGTTAGGTAGGGACATATATTTCGTATAGTTCTGAAATTTATTTGAGGCATTGAAGGTTCACAAAGGGAAACTTTTGTTGTATTCTTTACCATCACAAACATGGAGCCCTCTGGCTTACACGGACAATTTATGCACTTGATTTCTTTCAACTTGTTGTAGCATATCTCTGCTGTTATCTTCAATGTTTTGACAGTCTTAAGAAAGAAATCTTCATTTGTGTTTGCTATGAGATCAGATATTGCCCCCTATAAGAAACAAAAATGCCACTATGTTAATTAAGATGCATAATTAGGCCTTGTTGAATCTCAAATATTGTTCAGGGCTTGAACAAATGCCTTTTTGAATCTCCTCAATTATTGTATAATTCAGAAATAAATTTTTGAATGAATTAAAAATGTTAAGATATAGGTGTAAAATCATGAGAGATTAACTCAAATAAATTGTGTAATAGATTGAAAACTGATATACCTGAATAAACGTTGCAGGATCTGATGAAATGTCAAGATAACTCTTTATGCAGTCCACCACCTATCATTAAGTAATTGAAAAATCAGAAACATATCTCTAGGACACAAATTTAAAGTTATTAAAAAAAAGCAAAACAATTTTTATGTTCGTAGTTATGTGCCAGCCTGAAATTACTACTGGCTGGTAATAATTAAATTTTGTTTACTACCATGGTGTGTTTCAATATGCCATTGGGGTCATTTAAAGCAATCCAGCCAAGCCTCCAGCCAGGTACAACCCATCTTTTTGAAATAGACCCAAGTGTTATAACCGGTACGGTTGAACTGAACACTCCCATTGGCACGAATGTTTTAGACCCAAATGTCAGATGTCCATAAACTTCATCTGTAATTATAAATATGCCGAGCTTCTTAGCTGTCTCAGCTACCTGCAATATTTATCATCCCAAATTTTACTTTTAATTATTAAAAACTAAATGTGTATAGTATCTTCAAAGTTCATATATACGCACTACTTGGTAGGGCTTCTCCGGTACTCCAAAACATGAGAACAAAGAACAAAGAAAAATCAGAGTTTTAATTAATTAAGCAGATACCTTCTCAGTCACTAGTCTTTCAAGTATTGGACCATAATCTCAAAGTTTTCTCTCTCAGCCATTCCTTTTCTTTATATGGCAACAAAACCCCTTTTCACAGAAGCAATTTCAAAAATAAACAAATAAATAAAACAAAAGAAAACATACCTTTTGTTGAGCAAATCTGAAGTGGGATAATTTGAATTTTCTTAGATATAAAAAGTATGACAGAAAGCAATATTCAATTCCTATCACTGCTATCAGTACCATCAGCATCAAGTGATTAAAAAAAAAACAGAGAGAAACAAAACAAAAAATTGTATCTAAAAAATAGTAAAATTTTGTTCTTTTCTTGAACTTTGTTTGTGCTTTGCTTATATTAAACTTAATGTTTACTTAGATTGTGAACTCAGACCCCTGCAAGTGCAGTACTCAACTTATACAATACAAGTAATCAACCCAAAATCTAATAACAAATTTACTTGCCTTAGCCAAATGCTCATAACTGAAGACATTACCGCACGGATTTCCAGGATTAACAATAACCATTGCAACTGTATTCTCATCTGCAATTGCGGTTAATCCATCAAGATCAACCTCCCATCCTTTCTCTGGGACGAGATCAAAATACCGAGCCTCTACCCCGTTAAACACTGCTCTTGCCTCATAAAACAGGTAACCTGGTCTTGGAAGCAGTATGTTGGCACCGGGTTGTGCCAGAACCGAGGTTATGATCTCTATTGCTTGCGAACACCCGTTTGTCAGATATATATCATCAGGCGAGAGTGTGTATGGGAGGTCACGTGACATGTACTTAGCTATTGCTCTGAAATATGAAACCATATAATTAAGATTTATGTATAGTGATTTCATCAATTTAGAAAAATGCGCCATTAATTTGTGAATTGTTAGTGAAAGTTTCCATTGAGCATAGAAGCTCATGTCACTTACTACTAATATAAAACAAAAATTATTAGTGAAATTTTCCATTCAGTACAAAACTTTTGTAACTTACTAGTTACTACTAATATAAAATAATGTTATCTTATCTGTCAATCTGGCCAATTAATAATATTAAGAAATGCTACAACAAGACCAGTATCTATGACTAAATATATAGTAAAGCTGCTTCAGCAAGTAACAGCTGAGCCGGTCCTCTTTTTCTGAAATTAACCAAAACAGAGCAAAATTTCACTACAGAATCTTAGGAATTTCATAGAAGAAAATTTGTATTTGTACAAGTCGTTTTTTTGCACAGGCCAATATCAAAACCAGTACTGACATATATAAAATTGAAGGCATTGACTATGAGTAAACTTGTAAAAGAGGTTTAATTTAAAAAGGACCACTTGTCAATAAAAAGAAAATGAACAAGGGACAACAAAAGTCTCCCTTATATGGCAAGGCTGGTCTGATTGCATCTTGCTGATATACTCCTCTGAACTGAACAAGAAGGAAAAGGAAATTCTACTGAGTAATTACTCAGTTCATCGATGGAGAGAAAGGTGTACAAGACTGTTCCGAGATGAGTTTAAGACCAATCAGACTTGAAACATTTTAATCAATAGACAAATAGGGGCGTGACCCCTATTTCTTTCCTGAAAAAAAAAAGGGAAAGCTTACATTCGAGCGGAGGGGACTCCGACACAAGGCGCGTAGGAGTTGAACTTCCCTGAACGGAGTGCGTTGCTAACAGCATCAACTGCACTTGGTGTTGTACTGAAGCAAGGGAATGACGAGGGGTCGCCATGGCCGAGCGGGATTACTGGCTTCGGATCGTTTGCATCAGTCTCCATGTGGCCCATTATGCGGGTTAGAACGCCGCGCACCGAGAGGGAAGATGCGTCCAGCAAAGTGCTGCTAGGTTTGAAGTTCCACTTATGCTCCATCCAAAAAGAGAGGCTTATTTTCTCTCCTTTTTCGTATGAGAAATAATGGCGCACTTGGCAATGGCACTTCTAGTTCTAGACTATAGGGTCACTGGTACTTTTATACCTAAGCCGAAGAGAAGGCGGCGCATATACCAACAAAACTTACAAAAGTGTATCAGCAAAAAGATATATTAAAAAGAGAGAGACTAGATTTTCTGTGGTTCTGTATGAACCTCCGGCAGGTGTGGTCGATCTTGGTTTGTGGCATGACAACAAATGAATTATTTGGGTTCGGTGAGGTGAGGTCAAAAATTTGTGATTTGAAAATAATTCAGTATTATTCGAATTAGAGACCTCAATCTTGTAAGAGAGCAAAAAAAAAAAAATCCAAAAATAAAATTATGGAAAAAATTCGGAAAAAGTCATAAAATTCACGAATTATTCATGAATAATTCGGAAATAATTCGCGAATCTTGTTACTATAGTTTGTGGGGATGTTTAATTGAAATTTATAAAAAATTTAGGGTTAATTTCTCGTGTATCCTTAAAGAATTCTTCAATTTTTTTATTTATATCTCTACTTTTTGTCATTTAACTTCTTCTTTTATTTATTTACTCATTACACAAAAATTTTGAAGTTAATCCTGATTAAATCGCTGGATAAAATAATAAAGACAAAAATACTATTCGTAAATTTCAATTAAAATTTTGATAGTAGAGACAAATTGAGTCGCTTGAAAATAAAAGATAAAAAAAATAAATTCCTATTAACAAAAATATTTTTTGAAAGCAGCTACGAAACGTGGCAGATTGAGTCGCTTGAAGATTTTAGTTCATCACTCGCTCTCCTCTCAAAAAGTCTGATTGCACCTACTAATTTTTTTGCTACTACTTTTTACAGGTCTTTCTTTTCTTTTTCTTTTTCTTGTTTGCTGACTTTTTTTTATTTTGCTGGTAATCAAAATTCTCTCCTTTAAGCTCAAATGCCTTGAGCAATTTTATTTTTTGTCTGTGAGCATGTTTTAATTTCAAAATATTAACTGTTTTTGAATTGCCTCCATCAATCAAAATCAACAAACAAAGCTCGCAGCCTCAAATTAAAAAAAGACCCAGAATCAATGACAAGAAAATTATAAAAAAGGACCAATAAAATTCAACACTACTGTCTGAGGAGGGATTGTACTTCATGCACCAGAAACTCCATCAGAAGTTTGCTACTGTTCAACAATTTTCACCAAATTTTATGAAAATACCCTCTTCACCAAGCAAGAACAATTGTGATTCCTCTCAAATTGAAATCTGCTCGCTCAAAAAAGACGAAAGACCCACTTCACCAAGCAAGAAAAGTGTGATTTTCCATTTTTCTTCTCTCATGGCTTGGCCGATGTTAAGTCAATAGTTTGACATCTTGCTTTGAAATGGACAGATAGAGGCTTCAAGAAATTAATCAAAGAGAGCTTCAGCCTTATCAGGGACTTCACACGAGGTGTCCCTTCCAGTGCAGATCATTCATCTTCTCTAAACTAGAGATACATTACTTGAGAGCATTGGATAACGTTGCCCAACAGTTTAGTCTTTCTCATTTCTATGATGTGGTAGCGCATATTCAGTTTGTCAAAGAGATCAAGATAAAAGAGAAGGGTATAATACAATACTTAAATATAAATTTTTAGTTGTATGGGTAAATAAGAAAAGATAAAGAGAGTTAGACAATATATTGAATATAATAAAGTGTATATGGATAAATAAGAAATTAAGAAAGTCTTTGAGGGTACACGGAAAATTAACTCTAAATTTTTATTGTCTAAAATAATTTAGTAGTTTTTCGTTGATTTGGGAAATTATCGAAAAATAATATATATGCACCAATACAAAAGTAAGTATTTTTGTAAAAGGCTATTGCTTGTGTAGTTTATCTTTTAATGAAAGTTATACATTTAGACTATGTTCGGCGTGCACATGGGATTGGACTTGGACATGAGTTTTGAATAGAAAAATATTATTCATGTGGGAATTTTTTTCCCCACGTGAATAGTATATATGCTAAATAGGCCCTTATAGTGTTTTTTGCATTTCCGATCATTATAAAACATTTTTGTAATTTTGTTACCCTTGTATTGCACCTAAGACTATACTTACACACCACAGAAAATCCGTACCTACTTGGAGTAATAAGTGTTTGATTCCAAGTATCCCACTACAGCAGTTTCATTCCAAATATCCAAGTGTCGTTTCATTTTCACTGCCCTCAATTTTCAAAAGAAAATTCTCTTCAAAAGAAAATAAAAACAACAGTAATTTAGATTTCACTTGGCTCTCTGGGATGGATCCGATATGCTCCAAGTAATTTAGAAAATAAAAACTAAAATTTTTGTGCACAATAATAATTTTCTAACTTTTATAAAATAAAAGAGGAGGGTTCAAAATGCACCATTTTTGGATGCTCCAATATACTCTACATTGTTTATCTCTGTTTTCAAAGTCAGTACGGTTGATCTGAACTGCTAAACATGTTCTTCATAATAAAATATGCTTGAAGACCAAATTTTATATTTTTTATAATTTTTTTATTATTTTTTTCATAGGTACAATATCACTTTATCGGATGGTCTAAAATCTTCTTAAAATAATGATTTTATACTTATGAAAAAAAATAGTAAAAAATATCTAAAAATATAAAATTTGGTCTCCAAGCATATTTTATTATGAAAATCATGTTGAGCGGTTCGGATCGATCGTTCGGACTTTGAAAACAGAGATAAACGATGTGGAGTATATTGGAGCATATTAGAGTACCAAAAAAACGATGCATTTGAACCCACCTCAAAATAAAATTGCTTTACACTAAACTTTTTCAGCGTCTAAATTTTTATTTTGTAGTTCCGCCACTGCAAAAATTGTTGCCAAATACATAAATAATTTAGTCCTTATTGTTTTCCTCTTCACAGCAAAATCTTACATGTGAGTTTAATTAGCTCATTTAGTTGTCTGTTTGTAGATTAAAAGCACATCAATGAAATTTGAATCTAAATGGCAGCAATTATAAATTAATTAAACAATTTTTCCCAACAACTAAAAGCTTGGGAGCCAAGTACTTGGTTCCGTTTTCAATTTGGCAAACAAAAAACTAGACAAAGGTCAACTATCAATAAGCCTGAAATAGGATCGGATTTAATTACTTCCACATACCCGCATCCGTTTTCTCAAGTAATCGTCTTGAGAGTTGAGAGTAGGGGTGGCAAAAAAATTCGTACCTTGTGGCTCGATCGTGACTCACATCTGACTCGTTTGTTATTGGACCGAGCTGTTAACGAGCCAGCTCGCAACTAACTCGGTCCAGAATTAACAAGTTTGAGCTGGGG
This sequence comes from Carex cristatella, assembly GCA_024447775.1. Lineage (NCBI taxonomy): Eukaryota > Viridiplantae > Streptophyta > Magnoliopsida > Poales > Cyperaceae > Carex > Carex cristatella. Next base: position 1,217,407 of record JAJHPF010000028.1, on the reverse strand, counting down.
TCTAGTTTGCTAGCCAACTCGCGAGCTAGTTCGACTAGGCATCAATTTGTGGATTTGTATGAATTTGTGTGCATTTTGTACTGTCAAGCTCGGTTCAGTTCGATCCAGCTCGGTCCAAAAAGATTTGTAAAATTTATTTTCTTCTTAAAACAAGGTCCAACCAAACTCAGTGAGCCAGCTCGTCAGCTCGCAAGCTAGCTTGGACTGGCTCGTTATGAGTTTAAGCTGAGGTTTTAGCTTGGAAGTCCTAAGTCTAACTCGCTCGGTTCAGATTCAATTCAAAATTAATAAGCTGAGCTAAGATCCAGCCGGTCTGAGTCAGCTCATTTATAGCATTTATAGCCCGGGTTGAAACCTACTCTCTAATCGGATATAAGAAGCGGGGGAAACGAATTCACATTTCAAAATTGCACATCAATTGCTTTAATCTTACCGTCTGAACGCAAAATAATATTTGAAATACAGTAACAATATTATTATATTGGTACCTGAGTAATACAGACGATTCCAAACTATCTCAAATTACTTGGGGGGCACGTGTTGACCGTTCGAAGTTGGCTGTATATATAGTTTGGCGTTTAGTGACTAGTGAGACTGAGACAGGACACCGGAGATGAGAGACCACACGGAAACATCATCGAAATTTTGTAACGATTGTTTTGTTTTTCTTCTTCTATGATGATTGACATGTCTGTCGTCGACCGAATTAAAATAATTAATTTTTTTTTTAAAATTTAATCGAACCGACCAAACTAAAATAACAAATCAAACTAAAACCGATTTAAACCTCGATTTATTCAGTTAAATTAAATAGAGAAATAAATAAATGGTTTGACTGAACCGAAAATAAATGGTTTAAATTAAATAGTTTGTTCGGTTGAACCGAATAGAGGAATTCAATCTCAAAAAATCAAAACACATAGATTCAAAACAAAAAAATGAACCAAATAATACACAAAGTCTCAAACTACTAATACAAACTACTAATACAATCGGTCGGTTCAGTTATTCGTTTTTGAGAATTCAAAACCGAACCAAACCATTTAAACCGAACTATTTCATAAAATCAACCGAACCGAATCATTTGAACCGAAAAACTGAATCATTTAAATCGAAATTTTCCAATTTAGTTTAAAACCAAATAAACCGAACCATTTGAACACCCCTAGTCGTTGTCATTGTACAACCTACATTAAGATTCGATGAAACAACTAATGCCAAATCCCGAACAATTATATTTTTATTCAACATTAATTTGTTACTAATTCTTTGCGGATTACAAATTGTATTCACTACTCTGTGCGGATTTTTTTTAAATAAAACTCATTTTAAAAAAATTATCCAAGCAACACCGCTCGGTAGAAAGTTATAAAAATAGCCTCCATCAGTCCTATGAACCGGTGTAACTTCATGAGCTCTTACTCCACTGATCTTGTAGATCGGTAGAGTCATTTTTCCATCTGACCACATTGTTACACGCATGGTCACACAAAAAACAACCCTCCACCTATTCGAGCTTTAAAAAATATCTCCACCAGTCATGTGCCAAGGTGGAACTATTTTTTTTTATCTTTCTTAATAAAAAATTTATAAAAATAAAGAAGGATGAACAATGTCTCACTGCTTCACCGGTTATGAGGACCGGTGGAGGTTTGTTTGTGGGATTTTCTATGGCATTATGTCCGCTAGGTGGGAAAATGACTCCACCGGTGGAGTAAGAGCGTGTTGTGCTACGTTGGTCCATAGGATCGGTGGAGCCGTGGAGGCTATTTTTATAACTTCCTACCAAGCGGTATTGTTTTGATTATTTTTTTTAGAATAAGTTCTATTTAAAAAAAAATCCTCTCTGTGCAAAGGAAATTTCTTAAATTAATTCCTACCGGAGAAAGAAAAGGGGAAAAAAATGAACTCGTTAATGCTAATAACTAAGATTAGAGCTATCCTAGATGTCGGATTCACATCTGCAGCAATCCTATAAGGGTGAACAGTAACTCTAAAATCCCTGTCTTTTCAAATCTGACCGTCCAATAATTTCGTGCATGTATCTCAAAGCAGCTAATTTTTCATTGCACGAATCTCGAAACAATTGAACGGTTGGATTTGAAAAGGCAGAAATCGTAAGGCACTGTGGATTAGCGAAGAATTGCAGCAGATGCGGATCCCTAGATGTCTACCCTAGATGTTATATAAATTAAGTCTGTAACAGAAAAAAAAGGGGTTGCTATTTTCAACGCATAATTTGAGTTATTGAGAGCAAAGAAATATCTTTCTTCTAAATACTATTTTTGTCCTTCTGAAAACCTTCCTTATTTTTTTGCTTCTAATTAAATACTGCAATAATTAAAAAAAATTAAATAGGTAGGTAGTTTACTTATAAGCGAGCAGTGTAACATATAAGGAAACGTTCAATATATTTTACATGATGTCTTATTTTCTATGTGATATGTATTTCACCATTAAGATTTTTTCTCCCTTTTTTTTGGTCATGATTAATTATGTGCAATTATAATTACGTATTAAATTTATCTACACAAAGAATAATTAGCATCAAATAATTAAATCGTTTTTATAAAAAAAAAATTCAAAAACCAACATCAATATAATGATATAATTTTACATATTAGGCCTGAATTTAAATAAAAAAGATGCATGGATTTGCATTCAATACAACATATTATTCTTCAATATTATCTTTATATATTTACAAAAATACAATAAACTCATTTTAGAGATTAACTCATCATTTTATAAATTCCATAAACTCATTTTTAGTGATATATTAAAAAATACATTTTACAAATTTAATTCATTCATCAGATCAAATAACTTAATAGTTTGGATTCTTAGAGCAGTCTTTTTATGGGTACCATAGGTTCAGTTTAATCAGCTTTTGTTGGTATTGTTTTTGTGCAAAGTCGGAGCCATTGAATTTGTTTGTGGGAAGAATTTAAAAAATCACATAATTTCTCTATATTTTGATTTATTTTAGTAAGAGAAACAATAAATTAAAACCATAAGAAGATTTACATCAAGAAAGAAAGGCAACATAGGATCTTGAAATAAACAAATTAAAAATAAAATTTCTGTTTTCAATGGGCTAGCAATTTCTTTCAGCTTATAACCGGTTATTAACTTTTCTAATTATAGCAAGAATTAATTAGAAACAAAGAATAAGAAAGTTTTTAATAAGGGGAAATAAAAAAAATTATCTCTGCTCTCAATAGCTTAATTCCGCCTTCAAAATAGCAGTTCCCGAAAAAAAAAATATCGTGGACAATGGCCATATATAGATGGGGTGCGGATCCCCTAATGTAACTCAATTTTTGGATTTTGGATCGAGACAGTCTGATTTGAATTTGACATTTCATACTGCAAGATTTATCTCGGGTTATGTGCTTCATCTCAAATCCGACACTCATTTCGAAGCAGACAGTCAAAATTTAAAACTCAAAAATTGAGTTACCTACATTACTGGATCTCGATTGCCATACATATATGAGTCTCCAGAGAGTGTGGGGTCCGCGTGCAGGGAGGAGTGATGTTGTTGTTTGGGGCACTACGTGGGAAAGAGAAAGCAAAGGGGGTCGTGTGGGGTCCGGATCGTCTAAAGTAACTTAAATTTTTGGGTTTTAGAGAGAGACTGTCTGATTCAAATATGATGTTTCATCTCGTATGATCCATCTCAAAATGTGTGATCCATTTCGAATTCATCACTTCATCTCGTGTGCTCATTTTAAATATCGGACAGTTTCGATTTAAAACCTAAAAATTAAGTTACGTACATTACTGGATCTCAATTCAGTCGTGTCGGGGATGCTTTCGTTGTTTGGGATGCCTTTGCAATGTCATCTGGTTTATTTTTCTTATTTTTTCCTAGACACCCTCCTCTGTGGTATCTAAAAGTATTTTTTTTTTTCCGACGACGGACTCCTGACTCTTATTTTTTAAAATTTCTCCGGTATCGAGTATCTTTTTTATTTTATTTTTATATCCAATACATAAACATTTCGGCCAAATTATACACCAGCTGACCAACCGAAAAAATGTTACAATCAGTAGTATTCTCAATGACACCCTTTTATTCATTATTGTATTTGATAAGATGAGTATGAGTGAAATTTTTTTTCATAAATTTATCTGGTACAGTTACGGGTAATTTTTTTTTTCATTATCTAAATGGGTAAGGATACAGATAAAGCCTATTTCGTATCTATTACTAATCGGGTAATTATAAAAAAGTATATTATATATATTAATAATTATTGAAGAGTAAAATAATTAGTTTACTTGTGCTTAGCATGATCAAATTTTTTTTAAATAAAGTACTATACATGTGTAACATAAATGTATATGTTTTAATGTTTTATATAATAAATAATAAAAATAATTATTATACTAGTATTACCTGTTAATTATTCGCTACCATTTGGTTATCCGACAACTATAACGGGTAAGGATAGGGTATGTGTAAGACAATTTCAAGCTGGTAAGACTAAAGTACGGATAAGAACAATTTGTAACGGGTACGGTATGAAAATGCTTTCACCCGATCTTGTACCATACCCATGGACACCCCTAATCGTTAGAGGATTTTCTTTTTTTTTTGAGAAAAAATAAGGATTATACATTAAATTCGCAGGAGAGGATTAAACACTATTATTAAGACATGTAGCTAATATGAGGTCGCAGTCTGGATTTATTTGAAACTCAAAATTTACCTGAATTCTTTGCTCAAACAAAAAAAAATAAAAAATAAAAGAGGAGTATTTTGTTTGAAATTTTTTATAAGTAGGACAATTTGTAAAATTTTTCGTCTATAATATTAATATTTTTATTAAGTTCAGTAGGCAATTAGCAACTGGTAATTTCTTTAAATAAATAAAATTAAAAAAAGTTATAGTAAAGAGTTCTACGAAAGAATTTGTAAGAAGACAAAATAAAAGAAAGAAAGAAAGAAAGATAACTAACTATATACATAATGTTATGTACACTTTGCTTTATAAAAGGAAAATAAATTAAAAAATGACAAATTTACAAGTGCCTCTAGAGGCATTTTCCTGTCATGAGACACTAGAAAATAATAACAGAATCACATAATACATAAACAAAAGACAAACAGATATATATCAAGAGGAAAAGGAAGAACAACAAAGAATATGAACAACTTGGTATCAACTCTGTTTTCACCTTTAGAAACAAAAGTATCTATCTTTTGGAGATTTTATCCTGATTCGGGCTAGTCGAAACAAATCCTTTCATTCGTTGCTTCGGATCTAGTGTATGTACAAGCAGGCACAGAGATTTTATATTGGATGATCTCAGTACTATACCTTTCTGGTAACGATATAGGTTCAGTTGAGCATTTCACATCCTTGTAATTAGTCGAGCATTTCACATCGAGTACTGAGTTTATGAAAGATTGTGAATTCTGGCTTCGGGATTCACTTATATGTTGTTGTATGTGCTCAAAACATTTTGAGATTTAGTTTGATCCGAAGGGCACCTCGTACTGATGGATCCTTTGTCGACGGCATTCCCTCACTTGGAATTATCTTCTCATGGAAGGGTGGAAACGAAATACAATTTATCGGTACCGCTAATTTTCTCCCGTCTAGTGTTGTCAAATCGAGAGTACAAGAACAAGTGAACACTTCCCACAAGGAGATGGTTTCATAAATTATCAGATCATCACCTTCTCTTGTGTAAACAGCATGAGGTTCTTGATCTATTGTTACAATTATATCAGCGGGAGTCGTGTTTGGTGCCTCGCTTCCTTTTTCTTCAAAGATAAACCTTGTACCTTTCCTTGCCCCGGGCAAAATATTCATTGTTAGCATTTCAGTTGCTGCAATTTTCCTCCTGATAAGTTGCAAGAAATTGAACTTTTATTAACAAATGTACAATGGAATAAATGAATCACAAGCAGATGTTGACAAGTTGTTGCAAGAATAACAAGTCATAGATATCATAAGGTGAATTTTAATGGCAATATACAGAGTAAGCAATTTTGGGCCCTAATAATTAATGGTTGTAATGTTGTATAACTAATGAAAGAACTCAAAATCAAGGAACATGATTTGATGCTTAACAACTTATTGAGATGTCAAATTATCTCAGCAAGCAACTAAGCAAGAAAAGGGCAAAATCAAATTAACTATTTGAAAATCCAGCACTAACTGATTGAATTTGAATGAGTACCAAATCTAGTATTCTTATCCCTAGAATACCTACTAGGTACCGGACTGCTCATGTGCGATAATTAGCATGAAGCACAAGGAAAAATTGTAAATTTTCACCAAAAAAATGTAACTAGCGAGGAATTTGTACATACCCTGAAGAAACAAGAACATCTCTTGTAAGTCTTATAGTCTTCACGGTCCCACTGTACAATTCCTCTAGAGTGCAAACAAGCCGGTGCTCAATCGGTGGAGCTTTAAGTTTTGATGTATTCCTCCAACGAAAGATTGATGCCAATAAGGCCTCATTAAATGCTCCGTATTGCGAGTATTGGCTTGCACATGCATTCTGTTCTGCATTGTGAGATGAGGATTCACCGTACCTGATGCCCTCTCTGTTGCGATCATATTTTAAACGCTTCTTGGGATCAATCAGCACCTACTGAAGATGCAAAATTTGGAGGAGGATATGTTTAAAATGATTAATAATTAAATGTTAATAAAACGATATTGTTTTTGTTTGAGCTGCTCTGTTACTTAAAAAGGCAGGTGAAGCAATAAAATAAATATGGTGACTGGTATCAAATTATTAGATCAGAGTTGACTTCTCATGATCTAATTCAGTAGCAGGAGTTAGCATTTCAATGCTAAAAGTGATAACTTCTGTTGGAAAATTTTCAAAATGCAAATCAAGGTAGAATCTTTTGTCCAGAAAATTTGCCAGAAATCAATCTAGAGCATTGCCCAAATCTTTGATGGTAAATTGACTAAATTCAGATGAGATTTATTAATCTTGTAAATTAGAAAGAAGAAAGAAAGAATGAGAAGACCGACCTGATAAGCTTCCAAAATCTGCTTGAACTTGGCCTCTGCTTCCACAATCTTATTCAAATTCTTATCAGGATGCCATTTTATTGCAAGCTGCCTATATGCTGCCCTGATGTCATCACTGGTCGCATCTCGATCAACCTCAAGAATCTTATAATAATCCATCTCAATTCTACTCGCCATGTCTCCTGATTTCCCCCCTTTCTATGGGCTTCTTCCTCTTCTTCTGGTAAGGTTAATTTCTTTGCTTGTGGCATATGTATGGGAGGAGATTGAGAGGAGGAAGGCGAGAAATGTGGAGCAAGAAAAGACAAGGCGACTGGCGAGAGATGATTAGAGTGGACGGAGTCTAAGGGAGACTTGGTTAAGCGAAAGAGAAATGGGAAGGAGGAAATGAAAGGAGCGTGAAGCATGATGATACATTGATGACGAGATAGGAGTAGTTCCGATGGGCATCGGAGCTATTGTAGGTTCAATTAGCTCTATCACCGTACAATTAGCATTAAGATATGTGCATGTACGGAAATTGAAACAGATTTGTACGAATCTTAATGCAATCTAATGGTCATTATACCATCCAACCAAGGCAAGTCCGATGGCCATCGGACCTACTCTGAATTGATTGATGACAGCTAAGTTTGGTCAATTATTGTGCGGGAAACTCGTGGGTTCCATTATTCGGCTGGTGAGCTGGGCCCCTTTTTTTGCGAGTCCATATCCTCCTCTCGGGGACTCTAAGGTAACAGAATATTTCTGTTTAGATCCGGACCGTAAGATGCACGGAGCCTCTTTAATATGCGTGCGGATTTTGATTGGACGGCAGTGTTATCAGAACCGGACCGAACCGCCGGTTAAACCGAAAAAAACCAGAACCGGACCCCTATACGGTTCGATTCATTTAAAAGATCGCTTGAGCAGTCGAATCGGTAAAAAATGATTTAATCGGCTGGGTTTTATAAAATCGCCGAACTAGACCGCCATAAAAACCCCGGTTCAAAACTGATTTCACGTATCTTGCAGAAATAGCGCATTTCTCCTCCGATCTTCCAAATTTCTTGCTGTTTCTCAAATCATTAATATGGACAGTACTGAGAATTGGGATCTCCTTCTTCCCATGACCTCTCAATTCTCATTTTGGCTGGGTAGTTTAATATTCTTGACTTATTTATGTGTATTTCACGGCATTCTCAAGGATTAACTTTGAAAAGAACTGCGACAAGCGGACAACTATCAAGTATTGTAAATTTATTTAATCACTAAATTTGAGTTTGACGAGAAAGCACAACGTACTGTTTTGAACCTAGGAGAGTTGTGCCAAGGCACATAAATAAATAGGTCTCAACATTCTCATATTTTTTTGTTGGTCAAGCAATTCTTTCTTTAGGCTTTTTGTGCTCATTGCATAGTCCAACCTTTCGAATCCAAATTGAACTATGCCTTCAGTTGCTTTAGGAGAATAATACGTGAAAGACATTAATTTTGAGTTGATTTTATTGCATTGATGCATGCATTTCAAGTGTTTGATGAAAAGTCCAAATGAAAATATAATTTTATTTTTTTGAGACAGCTTTGTGTTAAAAATATCAACTTGGTATAATTCAAGTCTGATACTTGAATGTGCATGATCACGGTTTGTAGCATATCATGATGGTTTGGCAGCAGTTAGTTAGATAACCTGGATCGATTGATCATCGTGTCACTAGTTAGTTTGATAAAAATATGTTGATACCTGGTCAAACAGTGCCACCAAAGTTATTAATTTGCATATAGTAACTTAGTAGAATATGCTATTGGCCTCCGACTCTGATTTTGTAAGAAGTCTCAAATTTTCATAGCAATAAATATAACTTTAATTTTCCTCAAATTTTAGCATGCAATTGTTCTATGATTTTGCATACTTTTTTGAGATGAAGTTGAAGATCCATGCACAGACAATACATAAAGAGTTGAAGATCAAGACAATCAAAGTGTTGAGGCTAGAGGTCAAAATATTTCAATTACTGAGTGACAATTTACTTAGCTTTAGAATTCTAGCATTTTAATTTTGTTGTTGGTTTACTATCTTAACAATTTAGAAATATTAAACTTTTATTTTTGAAGTATGAGATTGTTTAGGTGTGAGGTTACTTGTGGCATATTATATTAGAATGTTGAATTTTTATTTTATTGTTGTTTATCATCTTCTCTTTCTTTTTTTTACATATCACTATTTATGCTTAATGGTTTTGGATAGTCAGCGCATGTACATGTCAAGAAAATGCTACTCATATCCACTACAAGTTCAAAGATACTGGTATGCTAATACTGGTATGGTATTCTAATGCTGGTATTATCTCTTTCCTTGTTGGTACTTGGCATACATGCTACAGGTATATGTGAAATTGCGTACACTTGAAAAATGCTAATTCTTGGTTTTTCTAATGTCTTGTTTGTGTATATTTTGGGAAGAGTGCTCAAGAGAGCACATATTAGGTTTTTTAATTTTCTATTTATGTATATTTTCTGGGGGTTTTAAGGAAAGTATTTTTATTTCATGTTTTTAACAATTTCTAGGATATTTTATGTGATGGGATAGTATAATTGTACGTTTTTTGCTTGATCTTCTTTGTGTATATGTGTACACTATATAAATTATACTTGTTTTAAAAAAATCAGCGGTTGAACCAATTGACCCAGCGGTCTGACCGATGAACCGTTGACCCAGAGCTTTTACGAGTCGATGTTCGATCCGGTTATGATAACATTGTTGGACGGTATGAACTTAAGCAGAATATTATTCTGTTACCGCAAATGATATTATATATTTTTGTTAAGGTGGTTTTGTTACTTAAGTTGGCATTGTTGAGAGCAGTCTGGGTCCTATGCCCATCGGACTTAAACTGAGTTTGATGGACTCTATAACCGTCCGATTCACTTTAAGATCAGTGTACATTGCTTTAATATTCGTGCGATTTGTTTTAATATCCGTGTACAAGAATTTTAAAGCGGATCGGACGGTTATGGAACCCATTGAACTCAAATTTGAGTCCAATGGACATAATACCCAAACTGCTCTTGGCGTTGTTAGGTGTTTTTTTTTTTGTTTAAAACAGAGATCACTCATTTTAGTACCAGCGTTTTCATTTTTATTAACCCGTCCAGTATGGTAAATCACAAATTCTACAGTACTTTACGACAGGAATTCTTGTTTATTATTATAATTTGTTTGGTTTCCGAATTTATACGAGTTCATTATATTAATACAAAATTTAATTCGGCGATAATATGCAGCAGTGTAGATGGTAATATGTTCGTAATTCATTAAATAATTAGATCAAATTTTATTATTCAAATATAGCATGGGGAAAGTTAAAGAATATTTTTTAATACAAAAAAAAATGTACTAAAAAGTATAGTATCCTACATTTGAAAATCATAATTCTCAGAATTCGGCTAAAATTATGGTATCCTATATATGCCAAACTTATTCGAATTCGCATCCTCTGAGATATCTCAAACTTTGCGTAATTTTTTAGAATATCTCAATCGTTTAAATACGTTCTACACGAATCTCAAAGCTTAAATAATACTGGCCCCTACGTTTCTCCGAATAGGTACCGGACACGTCGGTCACGCAAAAATTGAGATATCTCTGAGGATACGCACTCCAATTATTCAGCGTCACAGGGACGCCCATGGAATCATCACAGGGTGTAATCATTAAACTAAAATAAGAAAACTGCTAATTGTCCCTGAAGTGCTGAACAACAATTCCCAGATTTTTTTCCGGATTCACAAATTTATGTAAACTTTAATACTAAATTCTGTAAACCAATTCAACGAATCATATAAACATAAAAACTGTTCATTACTGTGTAGTCTCCAATTACCTCCACTTTAACAACTTTAACTGCTTTGACCGGGAGCACTTTTAGACCTTTAACGAAATGAATTCTCAAAATTTTAGAATTCAACAAATATCCCCCCTCCCCTCGGCCCCACCAGGACATGTTGCGAAGCTACTGAGTTTGAATCTGATTTTTGCTCCTTCCTGACAAAAATCCTGTATCCACCCCTGCTATAATAGCTACATGGCATAAATCCTTTTATCTTTCATGACAGCTACATGTCCGAGCAAGAGATAAGAGAGGAGGGTTATCCAGAGTCGCATATATACAATTTATACAATTTCTTGGTGCTGATGTTGTAGAGGAATTCAGAATAGGTCCGATACGGACCTACTTTGGTTCGATGGGTGAAAGAACTATTCGATTGTATTAAGATTCGTGCTAAGTGCATTAAAATTCCTGTAAGTATGTTTTAATTTCTGTGCGCACCAATCTTAATACTAATTATACGGCCATAAAGCTACTAAAAGTAGGTCCGATGCCGATGACTCCATGTTTACAGGGACCAATACCGGATCGAAAAATATTTTAACCACGCACCTGCAATTTGATGGACATTTCTTCATGGCCCACTAGGCTTTTAAAAGCCCAAATGAGTGGGTTTGCGGGCTTTGTGTCTGCCAGTCTTTCACCCAGAGTGATGCCCATCTCCTTGTAGCATAGGTCTCTCCAGGACATGCATGTTTATCTCGTTAAAGTTAAAACTAAGATTATGATATGTAAACAAATGAAAATAAAAATTATCTCGGTTAGAGAACTAGCCTTTGGTATAGTGGCTAAAACACATGATCTCTGTGTGAGAGGTCATGGGTTCGAAATCCAGATGGAGAAATCATTTGTTGTAATAATAGAGGTATTAAACAGTTGGATGACTTGACCTCCAAATCTTTACTCAAAAAAATTATCTAAGAAGAAATAAAAATTTCAGGCTTGTTTCTTTTTCTTAGCTAATTTATATTGAAAAATAGAAAATAAACAAACAATAACCGATATAAAATTATTGCATACGAAAAAAAACCGAAAATTATTAAAACTGTAGTAGTAGCAATTTTTCAAATGTTGGGACCTTCTGGCATGCCGTTACCTGAATGAACGCGTATCCTCTGCATTAACTCAAAAGGGAATCTTTTGAGTTAATAAAACCCAACCATCCAATATGTTTTAAGATCTGTGCAAGATAGATCAGCACTAATATTGTAGGTAACGGTTGGGTGACTTGACCTCCAACCTTTACTCAAAAAAATTATCTAAGAAGAAATAAAAATTTCAGACTTGTTTCTTTTTCTTAGCTAATTTATATTGAAAAATAGAAAATAAACAAACAATAACCGATATAAAATTATTCCATACGAAAAAAAACCGAAAATTATTAAAACTGTAGTAGTAGCAATTTTTCAAATGTTGGGACCTTCTGGCATGCCATTACCTGAATGAACACGTATCCTCTGCATTAACTCAAAAGAGAATCTTTTGAGTTAATAAAACCCAACCATCCAATATGTTTTAAGATTTGTGCAAGATAGATCCGCACTAATATTAAAAAAACTCCTGTGTTAAAATCAAACGGTCGAATTAACTCTGTTTCAAATCAGATGGCTGAGAAGCATTAACTCAAAAGATTACGTGTTCTTACTTGAATATGTCATATATTTTATATTTTTTTAATAAAGGATAAAATGGTGACTTATAAATTTAAAACGACTTTTAATGGAAAAGTTAATAAATTTATTAAATTTGTGAGTTTTTTTAAATTTAGAAAGATAAATATGATATTATGAATTTTAGACAAGGAATTGTGTAATTTTTTTTTTGAGAAGTATACATGAATTTCTCCTTAAAAATAAATAAAATGAAAGGATACTGCTGCTTCTGATCATAGTGATAAGATTCGCGAATTATTTGTTTTTTTGGTGATGCCGAACCGAACGTCTAATTATTCGGTTGATCGAACTTTGACCGAATAATTTCTGAATAATTCGTGAATTTTACGAATTATTCCCGAATTATTTCCGAATTTTTTTCCGAATTTTTTCCAAATTATACTCGAATTATTTCCGAATCACGAATTTTTGACCTCGCCGAACCGAATCTGAATAATTGATTGTGACTATGCTCCTGACCTACAAAATTAGAAGTGATAATTAGCTTTCGGTAATGAATCTCCAATGATAAAAGTTTACTTGAATTGGCAAGTATCGATTAAATATCTTAAATTTCGCAGCATAAGTGAATTTAAAAGCTTGAATTTTAAGTTATTATAAAAAAAATCAGTGTTAGGAAAGTATAATATGTTATCAAGTGAAATAAAAATAATTAATGTCAGAAGTTCAAAATTGATTTTCTTTAATTTAATATACTTATAGTGTCTCAAAAGACAATTTTAGTAATTAATTAGTAACTAGTTAGTAATTAGTAATTACTCCACCTTAGACAATTTTATAGTGTCTCGAAAGACACTCTCGATCACCTTAATCACCACCATTTTACATACATATAAAATATACATAAACTTTTTATCGGGTTTACTGTCTCTTGCTTCTACTTTCGTTCTTTATTGTAGTACAAGTATATTATTATGATTTTCTCATGTTATCAACAAGATCGTATGGAACATAGCAGCCCGGTCCACTCTAGATCAGTTAGATTGACCCATGCACTTAAAGGCTGAAACGGGGAGCAGCTTGGGTCCGATGTCCATCGGACTCAAACTGGGTCTGATGAGCTCCATCATCGTCTGATCCGCTTTAAGATTCGTGTACATTGCTTTAATACCTGTGCGAGGTCACTTTAATATATGTGTGCACGAATCTTAAAGCTGATTGGAAGGTTGGAAATTCCATCGGATCCAAGCTCGTCCCGCTGAAACGGGCCTCCTCTCGAGTAATCGAGTGGCCTAATCCCGAAATTAATCAGGATATTTTTTTTTTATGAAAAACCCTTAGGCATATATTGAAATAAAGATGAAATTACAGTACAAGTATTTGAAAAAGGATAACTAGAACAATGTAAAAGCTACCAACCGGTATTCGGTCTGTAACACCTAACGAACTAAGGAAACATAAAACAGAAAAAATAAATTTCTAACTGTTCCTAGCTATTCACAGTACCGCTGCATCGTGCAGTCTTGATGTGTTAGAACTTAGAACACTGCTAGCTGAAACCTTAATTGAGATCTTTGTCCCCTTCAATCCGGCTACTTGAATTTCCCTCCATCAATGTCCGAGTATAGATTAGCCCTGTTAGCAACCATGGTTGGTACCATAGTAACAAATCAATAGTTCGGGTTCGGTTCGACGGAATTAAAAATTCGTGATTCGGATAAAATTAGGATATAATTCGGAAATTATTCGGTATAATAACGAAGCAAAAAAAAAAAAAAAACCAACAAAAGAAAAAGAAAAAAACATTCAAAAATGAATGCTCCACTCATTGGAGCGGATCCAAGACCCTTGACATGGATTACAGCGCCACATCAAGAGCCCTTTTTTTTCAAAATCATCTCACTTATTGGGCCGGCCCAATACTTTGAATAATAAATCATCCGTTTTTTTCGCGTTTTTATCGCGAATAATTCGTGACTCACATTTTATACGCGTTTTATTCGCGAATAAAACGTATTATACGTTTTATTCGGAGTTCTGTTCGGAAACATAAAAAAAAACGAATAAAACAAGAATTATTCACGAGTACTGTTACTACGGTTGGTACTATACCAACACATTCCATTCTGGAGACTTTGACCCAATTGGCCAAAGCATGCGGTTGAGGTAGAAATTCCCTTTTAACATGTTTCAGAGTAACTTGCTCCCGCAATTCGTAATACAATCTAGCAGCCTCAGCCACCATTTCTGCAGCCTGCCATGATGGGAGATCTAGGAAGCTGTTTTGTTGTACCGCTTGTACAATAGCTTACAGTCCGTGCAAATCAAGGGTCCGTATCCTCTGAGATATCTCAATTTTTGCGTGACCTACGTGTCCGGTGCCTATTCGGAGAAGCGTAGGGGGCCAGTTTTATTTGAGCTTTGAGATTGGTGCAGAACGTATTTGAACGATTGAGATATTCAAAAAGTCACGCAAAGTTTGAGATATCTCAGAGGATGCAAATTCGCAAATCAATATGGGAGTTATCAGTTGCGCAGATGTTTGTCCCTCAAGTAACACTCTGATCGGAAACCTCCTCTCCTTCACCAAACGCGATTTGGAATCGGATTTGAAAGAAATTCGCTGATTGGAAGAGAGCAATGAATGAGACTTGAGTTCATTCTACGCGATTTGAGAGGGTCCAAATTGCTCGCTGAAATTCGACTCCAAAGCAAGAGATTTGGCGAGAAATGGATTGTCGCTGGTGAAAGCTCTTCTCTACCCCCTTCTTCCTTTGTGGCTGTCGTCAAATATCAAGACTGCGAGCCAACAAATTCAGCGATCGATCAAAGTGCCGATAAAGTCATCTTCTTCTTCGTTTTCTCAGCGACAGTTGAGTTTATCAAATAGATATGCTAATTTTCTTGTTCTCCGTTATTTTTTCCCAACCCTAATTTTTACAATATAATGGCATAATTAGTAAATTAAATGAATTTGAAAGTTAGTTTTGAGAAGATGAACACTGGATTCTCTTCTTCACTTTAAAGTTTTCAATCAGCAAACTTCAATTCACAATTTTCTCTTCTCATTTCTTTTGAATTGAACTCCATTTTTGTTCTTCGTTGTTCCGATCAGAGCCTAACTCTAATTTTGAGTTTGGATATGGAATGTCCAATCTTATCTATTAGATATTAAAGGAACCCGTGCATTTCAACTCGAACCAGATTTGTCCGGATTCTAATCGGACGGTCCAGATGCAACAAAAAAAATTGAGTTACTTTGGGTGATCCGGACCCGAAATCAGGTGGTGTATTAAAGAGCTGTAACGAATAGCCGTTCAGATCCGAATAAACACTTAAACAGAAGTGCAAAAATTAAGAAAAAAATGAAAAAGAACTGGGAAAAAAAAAGGTTAAAAAACACTACACTTGATTTCGGGTTTAGGGTTTAGGGTTTAGGGTTTAGGGTTTAAGGTTAAAAAACACTACACTTAGTCTCAATAAAAGCCGACCCGACCAAACGGTTCAAGTTCAAACCCAAAACTAATTCGCCATTATACTTTGCTACTTCTCCCTTCCCAAGTCCCAACTGCACGAATTCAAATCCTCTGAGATATCTCACCGCGTGCGTGATTTTTTAGAAAATCCCAACCGTTCAAATACGCTCTGCACGAATCTCGAAGCACAAATATTGCTGCCCCCGGCGCTATCCTCGAATAGACACCGTACAGGCGTACACGTTAGTTATGCACGCGGTGAGATATCTTAGAGCATATCATTTCCCGTTGTTCTGCTGAAATGCTCCTTCCTCCCCCTTCCCTGCTCTCTCCCACCTCCGCACTTGCTTTCAAAACCCTCAAACTGCGTTCTCTGTTCTCTCCGTCTCTCCATTTCTCCTTCCCTTTTACCCTTGGCAGACATCACCGTCGGTTTATCTGCCTCGCTTCGGCTGACAACAACCCCATCCAATCCGTCCTCTTTCCCTCTATCATCGATCCAGCCTCGACTCATCTCCCAGTCGTGCGCACCTATGAGTCAAATCTTGCGATCCTCTCCATCACTGGCAGCGCCGGCTCCGACCAAGCTGTTGCTGCGGCTGCGGCTGATGGTGGCGCCACGGCCGAGGAGCATTTGTCATCTGGCGCTGAGGCGATGGTTATAGAGACTCAATTTCCTGGTGGAACAACAGATGGGAATAGCACTGTTTCGACCAAGCTTGTGAGTGCTTCAAACTTTTTCCTTTTCTTTTTTGGAAAATAGAACATACACGGATTGCTTCATATTTGCAAATCCACCCAATGTCTTTCACTTTTACTAACAATTGACATGTTCGAGGAGTTCCATTTGGATGGTTGGGTTAGTCTGAAGGAAAAAGGATATAGATACTGTTATGTGTCAGCGGTTTTGATACGACCACTGATGATAGTTCTTTAAACCAAATGGAGTTAAAGGTAGTTTAAAGTGGATTTGGATATTCAGTTTCAGATTCTTATATGCAAAATTTGGAACCTTTGTTTGGTTCATACAAAAAAGTTCAGGTGACAGACAATATGGTCAATTTTCTTGCTTGACTTCACATTTATTTTTAGTACCGAGTTCTTTGCAAATGGCCCACAAAACCACTGGGTGTTAGCTGCAAGCATGATATTTTTGTTTTTCTGCACTTACAATAAAGTATTGCACAAAACCTAAATGTTAAACCCTAATTATTTAAAGTTTTTCACATACATGCCTTTCATGTGAATCACTAATGGAGAAGTTCTGGTGGAGAATGATCAAATAGAAGCAAAAAATCAATCAAAATTGTAATGAAATATTTTGCAAAATTGATAATACTTGTAACTGTAGTAGCTTTAACTAACAGCACTTAGTGTGCAGTTTTTACCAGCCAAGAAGGTGAAGGAAAAGGCTAAGAAATTAAGGAAAAACATTGGTTCTGACACACTATCTGGGTCAAAGAATATTCTCCCAACGACATGTCGACAGGTAGTCATGGATCAGTTGTGGAGCTTTAGCCTCACTATATTAGCTCCAGGCTCAGAGAGAAATATGGATGATCTTACTGCTCCTAGAGAGGTTAGTTTTTATTGCAGTTGCTTGCCATTCCAGTCAGGTCATCTATTGGCATGGTACCGGCATTACCTCATAATGATGGTCAAGTCTTGTACTGCCATTGACCAGCAGTATTTCACTGGATTTGACTGGTATGGATAAGATGATCCTTTATAAGAGATGTATTTACCTAATTTTGATGATAAAAGGCGCAAAGCATGTATAGCAAGTGTCAATTGTACATAAATTGACTTCACTACCCCTAATTTTTCATCATGACTCAACCAATTTGTCTGATATGTTCATGTTAATTTAGGACCCCAACATTTTAATTTTTGTTTGCTTAATTTTTTATCCATGTTTTTTGGTAAAAACAAAAGAAAACTACTTTGTGTTAATTCCATTAGATGGGGGCTCCTAACCCTTAAGCATGCAGGTTACAGTTGCATATATGATAAAATACCAAGCTGCTTTTGTCAAAAAATGAATCTTTAATCTTGATGTTAACCAATTAACCTAACTAGTGAATTTAATAACCAAAGAAATCAGAAACTGATTTGTCATAGTTTTTTCTCCTTACTTTGAGTTTGATCTACTAATTTCTAACTTATAAATGGGTTGTTCTTTCCTTGTGACATTACAGATGGAAGCAAATTTTACTGTTAACTCATCAGATGAAATGTTCCTCTCTCATCTCTCAGAAGCTGTTTGTACCATTGTGATGGAAAATACCAGAAGCACTTATAATAAAAACTCGAAAGTAAAGAATACTTCTCATGACATTTCTATTTCCATTCACAATGTAGCGGAGAAGGACCTGGTGAATTATGTCATGAACCAACCTGAGATTCGAACTTTAGTTGTTAAGGGGGAGTCTTTGAGGAGCTTCTTGTGGGAACCACCTAGTTATAGAATGTTAGAGAGGATCTGCAGTAGAGAATTGGTTGACAGGATGCATTGGTTTTTACCTGCATACAGGCTTCAAGTCATCTTTAATGCATTTAAAGAGTTGAAGCTTGAAGGATGGTATGAAGTGGCTGAGAATAGGTGGGAAGTTCTTTTAACCCACTTCCAAATGGTACATTTGTTGTTTCTTTCCTTAGCTAATCTTTTAGATATGTTAGTCCTGTATTGCAATGCTGATGTACTTGTGGCTAGTTCCATTCAAAAATCCCCAAATGAGCTTGACTGCAAGAAATGGAAAACAATCTTCAAAGAGGAAAAAAAAAAGGCAGCAGATTTGGAGGAACCTTAGGACACCCTTTGGGAAATTTACTGGTTGCTTCAATCTCATTGCGGATTCTACCAACCCCTGATTGAGTTTGCATCCCTCTTTGGGAGGGATTAACCAACCAGAGCCAGTCTAGACGAGAAGATTCAAGCTTCTACCCTAGCCTCTCTCTGTAGAACAAATTACCACTATTTCAGTTGTCCTACCTCTCACCTATATAAGCTACTTATTTCTGTACTGTTTATTGCTCAAGTAAAAGAATGGTTTTACAAATTTGTGTTTTCATGTAATCGTTTGTTTTAGTTTTATACAATTTATCAAAGCAGCGTTTAACTGCTAATTTTCTTTTATTTTATTATACGCAGATGGACCTGGCAAATGTTCTTGACTTGTATTATGAGGATCAATACACTCTACCAGGAAAAAGACTTTTGTGTGGGCCCCTTTCTGAACCTGTGAATCCTACAAGGAATACTGTGAGTCCATAATGTTTTCTGACTTCCAACATTCTTTTTAATTATATTCCTCACCATATTTTGAGTACTTTGTACACTTATTCCTGTAGTTATGTTTCTCTTCTCAGACCCCTAACCAAATCAATGTTTTTGAATTTTATTTGTATATTATTAATGTTTTTGATTGATTATGCTGATCATCATTTTTCAACTTATAATTATTGCACAGGGTTCTTTCTTGAAAGTACTACTTGCAACCATCACAGGGTTCTTTGTCATTAGTTTACTAGGAATTGGTGCTCGAGTGTTTGGGGTCCACCTTTCAAAGCTGAAAGTGCATTCACAGGAGAATTGTAATGTTTGTACATCTGAAGACAATTCTGGCCTTATCTACTTTACCAATATTGATGTGGTACGTTCTTTCTTTTACTTCATGTCTCGTTCTTCTACTTCGAAGAAAATTGTTCTTTTCTGTTGCACTCTCCCAGGAGACTACTTTCTATAAAAATAAGATTATAGTTCCAAATTTCTATCATCTATGTAAATAGAGCTGTTTACCATTAAAAGAAAATTATATGTTAGGGTTAATTTTCTATTAATCCTCAAAAACTTCTTTGGTTTTCTATTTACTCCTACACTCTTGATTATATCTAACATGTCCCTCAACTCTCAGGTTTCTTTTCTATTTACCCTTTCAGTTAAGAATCCACAATGGAATATTATCTAATTTATTTTTTTCCCATCATACCCTTGTCCTTTCTCTCTGATTTAAATTCTTCAAGTTTGGAAATTTCTCATCCTCTCCAATGAAACGCAACAAACAGTGTTTGAACTTTGAATGTTTTTTTTTTCTTTTTTTGAGAAGAACTTGACAGTGGCTGTTAAGGGTTGAACTTTGAATGTTGCTCTAGAATATTCACGGAAGGAACAACTCGGATTTTGCTTAACTGAGACAGCAACACAATGGCACAATCTGATACTGGTTTTACTGCATGCTCCATTTGCTTTTGCAAGTTTTTTTCTTTCTTCCTTCTAATCCAGCAATTAAAAAAACTTTGAGTGAACTCCCTCCCTCTCCAGTGCATCACTTCCATTTCCTGCAGTTTGGGTCCTCTAAGTCAGCATCCCACTGTATATAATTAGTAGTTATTTCTGCATGGGTGCTACTGTCAGTTCCTCTCTAGTGAGGGTGTGAGAGGAACCAGCTCTGTCGCGGCCTGGTCCACCATTCAGTCAGCGTGCGTCCCTTCTAAAAGAGATATGGCGATCAATCGTAATCCTAAAAGCCCTTTAGCGAGTAAGAAATGTTTTGGTATCATTTTGGTGTGTTCTTGTAGGTGGTTTGATTAAAAAGTAAAGGAATCAATTTTTTTTTTATAATAGAAGTCGCCAATATCTGTTGGCAGTTTTTGGATGCTACTATAATCTCACTGTTGATTAGTAAATTTAATTGCGTCAATTACATTTATTTAAAAAAATGACCTTTACTGAATCAATTAAATTAAAGCTAGATATTAACATACTGCTCATAGTTTTTAGAATGTCTAAGGTAGCAGAAAAGAGGATGATATAATGTGTCACCTCAAACCAAACCAGTGTATTAAAATTCAGTCTATGCAGCTGCATATTCTTATTCGGTTGCAATCCGAAGAGAAAATCTGTAATCGGCCAAATATACAGTTTTACATTTCCGGCTGCATATTACCGCATACTTGTTTATATATATAAATTCTCATTTAAAATCCGCATATGCAGCCACATACCGCATAAAAAACACATTTTAAAACATTGAGCCAAACAGAGTAATAGCGGAAACAATGGACAAGAATACTGGAGATCATGTTCTTGATGCTATCAACTATGTTTAATTTACTCATTATTGTGGTGATTTTGAGTGGGATAATAGATAAAGATGCTGGGTGATGTGAATTTGGAAATTTGTGGTCACAATGTTTCCTGTTCTGTTGGTCTTGGTTGGTGAAAAGAGTGAAGTTGCAAAAGCGAAGGTTGAATACATAGGATAGAGAGAAGAGGGCATATTTGTCAATTACTATTCTAAACCAAAGATAAATCGTCATTTAACCAGAGTTAATTTAACAATAAAAAGTTAAAGGGCAAATAAGAAAGAGTTAGAATAGTTAAGTGGCAAATAAGAAAAATTAAAGTCTTGAGGGAGAAATAAGAAAACTAGGAAGAGTTGAAGGGCATATGAAAAATTAACCCTATGTTAGGGTTATGTATGCCCTTTTTTCTGATAATTGTATGGATTTCTGTTGTAAATAGAACCAGCATGAATATATTTTCATAAATATAGTACATGGTCTTTTTTCAATGAAAGACAAAAAATTAGAATTTTTAATCAAGAATCAAGATATGATTCTAAGCTTTCTTTGTATATAATTTCTTCTCCTGAACTTCATATTTATAGCTTACTCAGCAGAAAAACAGAAAAGAAGTCAAATTAGCATTCCTCGGTACCAAGATATTGAACCAAACCTGACCCAGGCAGGCTATATTTTGCAGTCCTAGTTTCATCGGGCTAATATTTTTTCTTAATAATTTTAATTATCAGCTAGAAGAATACTGTAAATCAGTTGTGGAAAAAATAAAAGTAGCACTCGGTGCCTCTGGTGAAATAATGTTCAAATCGAATGTGGGTGCCTGGATTGGGACAGTGCCTAGTTACTTAAGAGGCACTGCTACTAACCATGAAATAAGAAATTATACTGCTGAAGAGATTTCTAATGAACCTTCTGATTTGGATGAGAAGGAACCTGAGGTTCAGGATGCCCCACAGGATATTGCCAGTTTCCAGGTAAAACATTGCTTAGTCAATTATTCCATTTATAGTGAAGAAAGATAACACTGTATACCTATGATTTGTATTATTAGCAACACCACTAGAGTGAGATTTTTAATAGGTCTCTTTTGCACTTTGGAGCATTATCCCTATTAATAGCTAGCTTTTGACACTTTGTATTATACATTAGTACACTAATCAAGTTCACTGTTTCGTGAAAAATGATATCAATTAAAATTCGTGGCTACTAATTTTTTTTTTGTGTGGAGATAATGCTTATATGTACTAAATTTTTATTGGGGCTATATTTGTGATTGTCCTGTATTAACCATAAACTCCAACTCTTTGGATTTTGTAACTTCTCAAATGCTGTTATGGACTTTTAGAAAAATGAAGAGCAGTGACTATTCTATGTTTATTGTTCATTTAGGGAGTATTTTACAATTGTTTTCTTAAGACCGGACAACACTGCCGTAGCTTCACTAAACCCCTAGGTGCTCTTTTTTCCAACTAGGTTGTCCTTTCAGAGCAAGGAGAGGTAGTTGGGTTTCAGCCAACAAATCGTGTTGCTGTTATCAATTGGGCATCACATCCCTTAGCAAAGGAGTTATATAAGGGTCGTAAACTTTCCCCTGGTAAGTTTGTACTTGTGTGTTTGTTGAAATTTTGTTTTTACTCCAAAAGATAATTGTTTTCTCCCTATACTTCTATTAAGTAGACAGTGGTTTTGGTCTTTAAGCTTTTTTATCTGAGTTTTGTATTATAAATTTTTGTTACCATATTCTTTTTTAATGTTGTGTTGGTCCCAAATTTTTGATACTCCTAGCTAGTTATAATATGGCTGCAAGGTATTTCTGTTATACTTTTAGTGGCTTTGCAGGGATGCACATTATATATTGAGGTTTTGTGGGGTGCATGAAACTTCCCACAAAGACGTACACTAATTAATGTGTGCTAATTCCTGCTTTTAAAATTTTCATTTCCTCTTAACTGTGAATAATTTGCAGGAATTTTGGAGCCAAATCTGAAGATTCCCCACCCTGAAAAGGTTGTTCTAATAGAATTGCTCATGTCAACCAATCCTGACTCCTTTTTTGCATTGGCAAGGCCAATAAGAGAGCATGGTGAAATGGTACTACCAAAGGGTTAGCTTAATAGACCGCTTCCTCAAGGTTCTCTAGGTAAGTAAATAATCCCCCATTAATATATTCTAAGAATTTGTTTGCTTTTTAATTAACAAAACTAGTGGGGAAATTTTCGTGGTGACAGATAAGTATATCAATTTTGGATATGTATTCGTTCCTCTAAAAACTACATTCCCTAAAAACTATATGGCAGTACTTCTTAAAATAAAATCTGTATTTGGGTCTCTATTGCTGTGTAAAATGGAGTATTGCTTCTTTTCGTTCTCATGGTTGTAAACAGTGTTTCTATTTGTTGTTTTCCACGACTCGATTGGACATTTTGTGGTATTACAGGCATCAATAAGTATATTTGTCTGTTATTGATAATTAATGTTGATTTGAACTTTTAGGTTTATTTGCTGATGATGTAGGCCACCAATTCTGGCGGAAGATGTCATGGTCATCTAGTTTAAACAAAATAAATTTTTGGTGGGGGCATCCTTATTCTAACCATTTCTAGTTAACATGACTACAGTTTGTTCACATGTGGTAGAATGCTAAGGTATTTTAGGAATGGGGAGTAATCTACCTCTTTTTTCAAGAGATGCGCAAGAGTGAAGCTTATGATTCATGAAGTATTAAATATTAACATGATCACAATTTGATAGTTTTGGCTGATATCAAAAGAAAATGAGATAGCAAACATTAAAGAAGAATTACATTTTTTGGTAGCAATGAACAATTAACAGGAGTTTTGGGGTTCAAAGTGGGATACAAAATTTTAAATTCTTTTTTTTTTTTCCTCACAAATAGTTATTGTACGTGTTTGGAAATAAATTTTGTCGTTACTTGACGGTCCACGGGCACCATACTATCATTTTTCTTAATAAATGTTTTCTATGGTTATCCACTTTGTTATGCGTTTGAATTCCTTGATTAAATACTCTTATGATTATGATTTCGTCTGGGAGATAACTTTAATATATATCCTCGTCAGAAAAGCTTGACAGTTAAGTGAAACTTGGTCCAAAGAGAGATGAAATGGATGCGACTTTCTACAGAACAAATATAGAAAAATGTTGCTGAAATTGTTATTCAAAACCTAGTGAATCCAGAATGGGTAGCTGATAGGGCGGTACAGGAAGGCAGGATGTGGTTAAAACATTGCTGAACTGTAACCGGAAGTTATGTCATTGTATAGTGGTGTTTTATACTGTTGTAGTTTTTTACATTGTACATCTGATAGCCTCTATCACTTTTTCATAAAAAAAAAAAACCTAGTGAAAATTTCTTGTGCATCTTTAATATAGATCGGATGCTAATATAGATGGACAGTGACTGAACCAGTAACAGTTGAAAAAACCCAACGTGAAAAGCCTATTTTAATAAAAATTAAATAAAGATGGTTTTAAGGCGTGCTCCAGAAAGAAGTATGCGGAGAGAGGAGAAGAGAGCGAAGGTGAAACGGCACGTGACCGCTTCTGCCCGTTGATGTTCACCCGCTCCAGAAAAAGAAAAATTTGAGGAGGACGGAAGGAGAAATCTACTGTAGCAGGGGAACTTAGGAAAACTCTGTGTACAAGTGCGCTCAGATTTGTCCCTTCCAAATTAGGGTGTAAATTTACTGTGCAGAGGAGAAGCTTCATCCTGCACCCTTCTCTTCTTTTTCTATTAATGCCGTTTTCCTCCCTTCTTCTGGAGCATAGCCTTAAGTAACTTCACGAGTTCGGCTGCTCTCCAATTGTAAGGATCAATTGGAGATGTCCTGCACTTCTTAGAGGATCAGATGACTAATGAGTAATGACTGGGAAATGGGAATGGCAATACTGTTTATATATCTCCAAAATGATTGAAAAGAAAAAAAAAAAAACTCAAGTATTTTCACTGTTTTCTCTTGCATATGACCTCATTTTACATATTTATTTTCTTATTTTATAATACGAAGTCCACTACATGTTATAATATTATGGTTTTCTTTATTTTTGAGGCCATATTTTTTTTTATTTGTTTATGAAAATTCAATCTGACACATTAATAATACTTTTGGACGTATACATGTTATAGTATATTGTAAGTCAATAATTTTTACAATAATCAAATGCATTCAGTACTCAATTTAAGCTCGCTTTTGCAAGGGCGGATATAGAATTTTCGTCAAGGAGGGGCAAAAAAATATCGAATTGGGTTTAAATAACTAATTGGATTTAAACTCATTAACTAATTAGATATTTGATAAAAAAAAATAATGTTTTAACTTATACTTCATAATATATGACTTGTAATTTATGATATTCTGACTTATAATTATAATTACCAATCATATTTCAAAAAATTTATTTTAATTTTAACTATAAATTTAACTCGAATTACCAATTAAAAATTTAGAGGAGGGCAAAAAATTTTCCAGGAGGGAACAAAGTCAGTCGGAACCGATAAATCTACACTAAAATTCAAAATATAGGCCCCCCCTGCACTTTTGTATGGAGAAGTTAACAATGAAATTATATTGTCATGACCTAGAGATATTTCCATTAATTAAATTCCCAAATTTCATATTTAATAATTATTTAAAGGATAAATTTCGGCTAAGGTCATTGGCTGTTGTCATTTGTCATAAATTGTCACTCAAATTTGATTTGTTATTTATAGTCATTGAAACTTTCATACAAGTCACTATATTATATTTTTCGCACAAAATACTAACAAAATGTGCTTATTTATTTCTAAGTCATCTTATATTTTGATAGTATTTTGGACGGAAAAAGTAACATTGTGACCTGATTGAAACCAATGAAAATTTCAATAACTATAAAAAACAAATCAAAATTGAATAACCAATTCAAGACAAAGAACACAGTAACCTATGATGAAATTTACCTATTTTTAAATTAAACCTCTAGAAATATATTAGGCGGATTTTAAAATTTAGAAAAAAATGCCATAATTTTGAAATTCCAATTCGACCATTCTTTCATTTTGACAGTCGCGATAATAAAAAATAAAAAAAATTCAGTAAGGTGATCAGTTGATTGTACGGTCGTAAAAAAGCTGAATTTTGAATTTCAATTAAGCTCAATTATTTTCATACCATAATTTTCATTTAGAAAAGAAAAACATTTTTTGTAATTATGTACCAAGAAAGTAAAAATATTATTTAATAAAAAGTAAATTAGTGTAAAGACATGTAAAATACCAAGATTTTTATTAATACTATTTTGTACTAAAATATAAAGAATATGCTTAGTCCTTGGGTACATACATAATCTGATAATTGATAATATTTAAATTTCACGATCTTGGCAACAAATATGTAAACAATACATTTCAAAATTTTAATCTTCATGATGATAGTGATGTTTACCAGTATGTGATAGGCTTGCCAGTCAACTGATTGGATTGCTGGAGTTTCTTTCCTGCTTCTAGTGTCTTAATAAGAAGTTGACAATCTGAATGAAAGGTGCATGCGTCAATGTTTTTCAGGTGAGCTGCTTGAATTGCTCTCAGTAGCCAGTAGGGCCAGTGATTCAGTTTGAAATGCTGATGATGGTTTAGGCATGTATTCCATTTCATACCATTTAATGAGTTCAGAGTTGACAAGAAAATGTGGGCTGCTCCTCCTTGCTCAGTATTTGAAAATGATCCATCGGTCCAAAAGTGGTTTTCTCGTCAGTCAATAAGCTGCCAGTTGCGGTTGCCTGCTGCCGCAGTCTGACAGATTCTTTCAGCGTCTGTTCCGGTTCGCATTTTCTGTTGTCAAAAAGAAGAAAAGCATCGTGCTTTTCAGATGTGCCAGGCAATTGAGAGTAAGGTAGCCAGTTGCTCTGAGTCGAGGTGTCCCCAAAGTTGGTGTAACATATGTTTTAGTGTTTTCTCCAGTAACTCATTTGTTCTTAACCCCAGTGTTGAGTTGAACCATGTTGCTCTACCATGCTGAAATGGAACAAGATATGTTCTACATCTTTGCAGTCTGCATCACAAATTTTACACTGTGCCTGGATCGATGTTGGGTATCCTTTTTGCCAGTGCGCATCTTGAAGGCAGTGCGTTGTGAATTGCTTTCCAGAAGAATGTCTTGATGCGTGGTATGGTTGCCTTATTCTTCCATAGACATTTCCAAATGCATTGTTCTTCCGTTGAAGTGGTGTATTGAACCAGCGGTTGGAGCTGTAACTCGCCATTAGCGGCCCAAGCTTGCTGTAGTATGGTGTTTGACAGTTGGGTTAAGATATTGTTTGCAATTTGTGGACCCCCAAATTCAGTTAGTGCCGATATATCCCATGTACATGTTAGCATTGTATTATTGAAAAGGGAGGCCACTTTTGTGTAATGTTGTTGTCGGATCAGGATTGACACTTCTTGCTCGCCAGAATCTCGTATCGTACAGCTATATTGTCTTTGTGCGCGCCAGAAAGAGATTGAGTTATGATATTTGGCTGCCACAATCTGTACCCAAAGGGTTTCATTTCCAGAAGCACTTTTCCATATGTTTTTCAGAATCATGGTGTGGTTTAATATATAGCAAGATGAGTTAACAAACCATGCACAGTGAGATATTCTATAGGAAATAATAGACAGCTAGCGTCCATATATCATAACTAAAGAACTATGGGGGATGGTGTTTATGTAAGCTCACGCGATTTCCTTTCTTTAATCATATAATTTAGTTCATCGCTAGCTTCACCGTTCAATAATAAGACATAAGTGTCACGGAAATAAATGATAAATTCTGCTGTTATTCTAAAGGAAATAACAGGAACCTATTATTTCGATACCAACTGTTTAAATTTTTTTATGGATAAATTCTAATAAAGAAAATTTGTCATGTGTGAATTTCAGGATCTGCATCTGCTGCGATTCTTCGCTAATCAATAGTGCCCTGCGATTCCTGCTTTTTCAAATCCAACTGTTCAATTGTTTCGAGATTCATACAAGAAAAAATCATCTGCTTTGAGATACGTGCACGAAATTATTGGACGGACAGATTTGAAAAAACAGAAATTTTAGAGATACTGTTCACCCTTTTAGGATTGCAGCAGATGTGAATCCGTGAATTTCAATGCAGAATTGCAGATCAACCGTTCAAATCAAAATAACATATTTCTGATATTCCTTTGGTACCAGCAGATCTGATCTGATGAGTCGCTTTGACAGGTCAAAGCCTGGCAGAGAGCAGTTGTGCTTATCTCAAGATCCGTCGCTTATGTATTTGAATTCAGAGTAGGTCCGATGCCCATCGGACCTACTTTGGTTCGATTGGTGAAATGACCATTCGATTGCATTAAGTTCCGTGCTAAGTACATTAAAATTCGTACAGATATGTTTCAATTTCCGTACGCACTAATTTTAATGTTAATTGTAGGGTGTTAGTAGAGCAAATTGAACTAAAAGTAGGTCCGATGTGCGGGAAGCGGGATACATGGTTTCTGATAACACTGGATGATAACTAGATTTGCGACTCTTGACTCTGACTCGTCAGTCTTCAACTCTCACTTGAGTCCAGACTCTAAAATAACTCAAATTTTGAATTTAGATCCGGAGCGAGCTGGAATGCACGAGTTCCTTCAATATTCATGCCAAAACAGATCTGACAGTATGGATCTAAAGTCAAAATTTGAGTTACTTTAGATAAGAATTCGTCTCACTCCAGTCCTGAAAAAGAGTTTATCCCTTTCACGGATCATCTAGCAGTGATGCATGCCTATCTGATCCCATTTCACTTTCACCATCTAGAAAAAGAAAATCGATATATCTTACAATTTTAGAGAAACATTTCGTTCGTCCCCTTTATTTCCAGTTCTCTCGAATCAAATTGAAAACGAGATGCAAGAAGAGGTAGAATACTTGTCCGGATTTGGGGGTCACTTCTCGTCAGAGGCCATCCCGGGTGCGCTGCCTCGTAATCAGAACAACCCCCTTATCTGCCCCCTTGGCCTCTACGCCGAGCAACTCTCCGGCACCTCCTTCACCTCCCCTCGCCACCTCAATCAGTGCAGGTTTGTTTAGTTCCAGTTTATACTGTCGCTCTTATTCTTTTTTTTTTAAAAAAAAAATCAATTAGTTACTGCATAGAGCAATTGATTGGTTAGAACCGGGTTTATTTTTATTTTTATTTTTGTCAACTTCTTATAAATTCTTGCATATATGTTTGCCGGAAATTTGAATCACCTGCAATTGGTTATCCAGAATCAGTTAAATTGACGATCACGGTACTAGTTGTTTAGCTGATGTCTTTTTTGCATTGAACTCATCATGACATAATTGAGCTTAATCTGGATAAGTGATAGCTAGCTCCAGCTAACATAAACTCCCCGCCTCCTTAAAATACAGCTAGTTTTCCATTTTGATAGATGGGTGATATTTGGGGACCATTTTTGTAATATACCTTTGTAACTAACTTAATAATGGCTTATTTATTTAATTTTTTTTTACTTATAGTTGGTTCTACCGAATAAAGCCATCTGTGACCCATGAGCCATTTTACCCGTGTGTTCCTGAAAATAAGCGCATCGTCAGTGAATTTAATCAGCAGACAACCTCAGCCACACCGACTCAGTTGCGATGGAAGCCAGCTGAATTTTCAGAAATTCCAACTGATTTTATTGATGGTTTGCACACAATTTGCGGGGCCGGGAGTTCTTTTCTTCGGCATGGCTATGCTATTCACATGTATTGTCTTTTTTTTTTTTTGAGAAAAGTGGTCAACAAACCACTATTCACATCAAAATTTCAAATTTCAATATATATATTTCTTTATGTACCGCCTTTTAGAGGATGCAGTGCCTCTACTTTATTATGATTACTTTTATGTATGTTTTAGGTATGTGGCTAATAAGTCAATGGAGGGACGCGCCATGTGCAACGCTGATGGTGATTTTCTCGTTGTTACTCAACATGGAAGTAAGTTTTCCCACAGTTCTTTTAATCTATTTGATCCCTTTCCATAGTAGATTATCATTTTTGTCTTTTGTTAATTGTTTTATTTTGTGTTTTCTGCTTGTCTGTGTCTGGATATAAGATGTTTCGATATTTTCTAATAAATCTGGGTTTAGATGAGTATCACTGTTTAGATGAGTATGTCAAAAATAGGAAAAAGAAGTAACATTCGATAGCCAATCCAATTGTCCACAAACTCAGCTCGTATAGTTATCCTTCAGTAATAAACTTTACTTTTTTGCAAATTATCTTGGCTCCTTTTTACTTTGTATCAAGCCCAGAGCTCTTCATCACAACCGAATGCGGAAAATTGTTTGTTCAACCGGGCGAAATAGTTGTAATTCCTCAAGGCTTCCGATTCTCGATTGATCTGCCAGATGGACCTTCTCGTGGTTATGTTGCTGAAATATTCGGTACTCATTATCGGCTTCCTGATCTTGGACCAATTGGTATGGAATATTTATCAACTTGCATTGTCATTTGTCATTATTATTATATATTATTGTTAGTTTTGCATAACAATATCCTCATTTAGAATTAGGTGTTAGTTTTGCATAGCAACATTCATATTACACTTCCTTCTCTTTGGGACTTTTCCGTACTTTTTGGATGATTTATTTGTTTAGGTGCAAATGGACTTGCTGCTCCAAGAGACTTTTTAGTTCCAAAAGCTTGGTATGAAGATGCCACCTATCCCAATTATACAATAGTGCAAAAGTTCGGTGGAGAGCTGTTCATGGCAAAACAAGATTTCTCCCCATTTAATGTGGTTGCATGGCATGGGAACTATGTGCCGTATAAGGTATCAACAATGCCTTTTGAGTTTTTACCATTTCAAATACTGGTGCAAGGTTAAGCATAATACAACAATGTTTGCAGTGAAGTCCAATTAATCTTGAGATTTGAAATCTAGGAAACTAAATCCATTTTATTCTCTATTATTCTTCTGGTGGATAATTTATCCTAACTAAGCCACAATTAGCATTTGATTGTGCAATTAAGCAATTTTATTAATCCAGTTCAACTGGTGGAGCAAAATGTCAAGGAAAAAAATTAAACAAAATAAAAGATCCAGAAGTTGCTATTGGTATGGTACTAGGTGCTAGCCAATCATACTGGTTGGTATAAGAACTGAATAATATGGTACTGCAATCCTATATTTTGATACTTTTATAGCAACAATCTTACAAGGAAGTCTGTTCTCCATTCTCGTAAATAATATCTTACTACTAAGCTGTGCTAATCAATGCTAACCTATTTTGTTGCGATTTAAATCCTTCTTCAGTATGATTTGAGCAAGTTCTGTCCGTTTAACACTGTCCTCTTTGATCATGGAGACCCATCAATAAATACAGGTGATTAATCTTTTTCATATTATCTCAGCAATTATTGGGAGGTACTGGAATGGTTATTAATAGTAAAACATGAATGAAACTTTTTAACTATATCCTGAGCTTTTTAATTACTACTTTTATGCTCCTTTTTCAGTATTGACAGCACCAACTGATAAACCTGGGGTCGCACTACTTGATTTTGTGATCTTTCCACCTAGATGGCTAGTGGCAGAGAACACCTTTCGGCCACCTTACTACCACCGCAATTGTATGAGTGAATTCATGGGTTTAATCCATGGAGTTTATGAGGTGAATAATTTTGGATAAATACTCTTAAAATAGCCAGAGTCAGATATATTATCTGCAAATAAGCTCTGTAAATTTCATGTTGTAGGCTAAACAAGACGGATTTCTACCTGGTGGTGCAAGTCTTCATAGTTGCATGACTCCTCATGGACCTGATACAAAAACATTCGAGGTTAATTTCTCTTACTGTCTTTTTTTTTATATTTTCTTTTCAAAAGTTTGAAGCATTAATGTTATTCTGCTGTCTCATCCAATCTGAATAAGTTTTTCCTGTATCAAATTATCTACTACATTCTTTTAAAGACTTTTATGTCTACGATCACTATTTTATTATCTTACAATTGATTTTCTAATTTAACTATTCAATAACAGGCTACAGTTGGTAGAAGTGAGGCTAACGAACCTTCTAGAATTAAGGGAACACTAGCTTTCATGTTCGAGTCGTCTCTCATCCCTCGTGTGTGTAAATGGGCACTTGAATCGCCTGGTCTTGATAAAAACTACTACCAGTGTTGGATCGGCCTGAAGTCACATTTTTCACATAACAGAGAAACTGTGGATGAAAATGGCACTAAGATCAGTGAAGTCGCACAATCTTGAAGATTAATATTTTATTTCCACTCTATTGGGATGGCACCAAGGGTAATATGTAATATCTACCATGTGATGCGTACTAAAACATGTTGTATATCAGTTGATGGTAATAATGTGAATAAATGATTTAAGTGACCAGATCAAAGTCAGAAAGCTTTGCTCGACAACATGTCAAATTGGTTTATGCATAATTATTGGAATATGATAAGGTATTTTAAATGTATATGAAATGTTTTGTATTAATCTGCAAAATGGAGATTACAAGATATATATAGCCAATCGCTATTACATTGTATTCCTATCTGACCTGTGCTAAAGGTTAAAATAGAAAATGAGCTGTAGTAATAAAACAAATTGCAGTTACAGTTATCTCCAGGAGTCATCTCCAGGAGAAAGGGATAATCAATAGATTTTCAGCCAAAAGATATTTTATTGATTGTTCTCTTGGGGTTTATATAGCACATTACATTCTTACTAAAAAGTTCCTAAACTTTTTCTCTAATTCCTATTTCCCAATAGGACTCCAAAACTAATACAAATCTCAACACACTCTCTCAAAATCAAGATGGGTGAAATATCTGCTAAGCTCATTTTGTGAGACACGATAAAATCTAATGAACTAATCAAATCTAATGAACTAATCTCTTGGTGAGACAGTCGGCCACTTGCTCTCTAGTTGCAACATGGTTTATCTATAGCAGTCCACTACTTGGCTTCTTCTTGATGAAGAACTTATCAATCTCAACATGTTTAGTTATGTCGTGCTGTACTGGGTTGTTGGCAATGTTGATTGCTGATTTGTTGTCACATCACAACTTCATGTGAATTTCTTGGTCCATCTTTAGCTCTACCAATAGAGCTCTCAGCCACAACATCTCGGCAACTCCTAAGGCCATGGTCCTGTACTCAGGGGTGTCAATGGCACCATTTTTCCAATTATACCCTTCTCTTAACTGTCACATTTTTTTATTTACTTCTCTGACTGATTACCGCTCATATATAAGAAAGAATACTCTTCCAATTACAATGGAATTTTTTCCAAACAAACAACTGAGGGATATGTCATATCTCTATGCGAGCGAGGTGGAAAATATAGCTACAAGGCAAGATAAGAAGGCAGCCCTCTGAAAAGCTGGCATACACAAGTCGTTTTTATTTTTTTATTTTTTGATGAAAGCCCGTAGGCAGCATACCCAAGTCCTTGTTTACCCTTTCATGGCAATTTCTAGTGAAAATCCTCAAAATCAAGGTTTACCATGATATTGGATTTCGTTTATTCAAAGGTTCCAAAAGTATTCTCAATTTTGTCATGCATTGAAGAAAGGTGGGTGTTCATTGTTATGTCGAGTCTTCACTCAGTGCCTTCCTCTTATCTCCTTCGTTGTATAGAATTGTCTAATTATTGGCGTGGATCATACATTCTAAAATTGGTCAATCATTTTTTCTACACTATGCTAACAATGTTTGAACCAAAAAGTTCCCACTTGCAACACGTTGTACCCCAAAACCTCAGCTAGTACCGAACCGCCTCTAAAGATTACATTGCTTCGTCGTCTCCAAATCCACCAACTGGTGCAAAGCATCATGTTAATCCAGACATCAGTATTGAGATTTGACCTTGAGCAGAATTCTCTCCGCAAAACCATACTATCAAATTGGTATTCAATTAAAGTAGAGTAAAACCATACTACCAAATTGGCTTTGCTAAGAGTTCTGGATAAATCCATTGTTTTCCACTAAAATTAATCTTGAGTGAAACCATTCTATCAAATGTAAGTTGAATTTTATTATTGTGATTAAATTCTGATGTCATCCAAAATTTGACCTCATTTTTCCGCATATTATATCTCAAATGAAGTCACCTCAGTATTTTAACCGAATTAGCCCTCAGAAGAAGGATATACCAGAAGTATTAATCAGCTAAGCAAAACAACAAAACACTTTAGCCAATTCATCTCAAAAAGTTTGAATAGGCTAATAAAAATTACTATAAGAAAATAATTGAATAGAGAGAGGGCAAAGGCGCACGAGGAGAAGAAATAGTTTTAAAGTAGAGAGACGTTGGAGGGGTTAAGAACGAGAGAGAGCAGCAGGAGAAAAACAAGGAGGTTTAAACAAGAAAGGACATTTTTGTCTTTTATTATTATAATCAGAGGTTTAAACATGATTAATTTGAAAATCATTGTGTAATGGATAAAAAGGAAAGAGTTTCAAGAGTTAAGAGTGTTTAAAGGTCTATAAGAAATTAGAAGAGTGTACAAAGGGTATAGGAAAAATTAACCCTAAAATGTAAAAAATTTACAGGTTAAATACGTTAGCAAGATTTTAGTCATTTTACGATACATTGAAATGTTCCGGAGCTTTTAACTGGGTTACACAAACAACATAATAGCTATATGCCTAAATCACAAATGCAAAAGTTCATAAACTCCTAAAAAACAAAAACAAAAAACAAAAAAAAAATCAAAATAACATGCTCCTAAGTCCTAAGAGCAAATAAAAATTTCACCATTTAGCTCTCTTTACAGTTTTCAACTCTCCCCCTTCCGATTTCTCTACCAAAACCTTCCTTTTGGACCCTTTATCCTGTTCCAAAGCAACCTCACCATCTTCATCCTCTTCTCCACTCTCTTTGTAGATCGGCAATGCAACCGACTCAGTTGATTTTATATGAATTGATCTTATGTTATACAATTTCTTGGGCACACACCTAACTGCAGCCTCAACTGCCGCCACCACATTCTCAACAATCTCCTTTCTCTCCATGGAAACCCGGCCCACTCTTACCCCCTTACAGTTGCCTCCCTCCATCTCCAGCCGTGTCGAGCAGAGAATCTCCCGAGTCTTGTCAGGCCAAGATGGGTTGGCCAGATTAATCGGCACAGGCTCCTTGCTTCTCCTCCTCTTCTTCTTTTTGCTATAAAACGCATCACCAAGCAGATTAGGCAGGCGGGATGCTATTTTCCGGTCGGCAAGGAACAAATCGTAGGCGGCGGAGAGGGAAGCAAGAGAGTCGCGTGAGGAATAAAGGGAGCGAAGGTCGGAGACAGAGAGGATCGAAGGGGAAGGATTTATGTTCTGAGTTTCTACTCCGGAGTTGTTAGTGAAGATGCAAATGGAGGAGAAGAGAGGGTGGGGGAGGTCAAGGCGGAAGAAGCGGTGGCGCCCGTTGTGAGGAGTGGTTTTGAGGGAGAGAATGAGGTAGATGAAGTTGTCGGAGGGTAGCGGTGGATGGTGGTGATGCCATTTCAGGAGAGCGCCGACAGCACGGTCGATTGTTTCGCGTGGCACGGCGGAGGAGGTGGCGGCTGGTTGACGCGGGAGAGGGGACATTGGTTTAGGGTTTTTAATCATATTTTGCCTTTGGGGAAGGGATCCGAATTAAAGCTATTCAGCTGAGCTTAGATGAGTTTTGGGCCTTTTTGGGTCAGTATATGGTGGAGCTAAGGCTTCCTTGAATTGGCCCATTATGTGTCAAATTCCAAGCATCGTTTTGTTTGCTGAAAACAATCGAAACATACAATACAATGCTTGAAATTAACGGATTTAGGTTCTGTTGTCCGTTACAGAGAAGAGCACCACACAACCGCCATCAGGTCTCATTCAATCAATTATGACCAAGAAATAGCAGAAAAAAATCATACTATCCTATTAAAAAAATTAAGGATTCCGATATCTGCTGCTATTAGCGCTTCGGCATATATGTGCCTATTCAATCTAAGCCGCCTGATCAAAATCAAGAGTTCATATGGCTATATTTTTTCTATCCTAACTTTTCAGTTTTAATCAGACGGTTATATTTCATATCTGATTGCACAGTTCGGTAAACAAAATAGCAAAACATATATAAAAATCGATTAAAAATTATATTACCTCAAAACCGAAATCGGTTTTCTTTATTAGATTGATTTCTCTACAAAATATTATACGCAGTCAATTTATTTAATTTAACTCGTTGCCTTCTCCAACTTTGTTATAGCAGTGGAACTCTCGTCGCACTCGAAATCATCATATCTTCTGAACAACTCTGCTAAAAACAAGCATGCTGTCCAGACCACATAATCCTTTGCTGCACACTGCTTATTCTCAGGCGAAGGTGAACCTGTCTGGGGCCCATTCGACCAGTAAACATAATTGAGCAGCTCTCTCCCTTGGTCCCCCAAAAAACGGGTTGGTACAAATGACTCGGGATCCTCAAAAACTGCCGGGTCGCGCATTACCAGTGGCTGGTATCCACATAGGAGCTCTCCTTTTGATACCTAAAAACAGAGCAAGCACATTGGTAATGTTATCAGGATTTTTCATATATTATAACTCTCTAGTTCTGGTACATTTTATGGTGCATTTTACCATTTTTATTGAAGAAAATATTGTTATTACTTCTACCAGCAAAAACTCGTTGTTAACTTTATACCTGAAATGTAGCATCATGTGAAGTTAGAACAAAGTCATTCCTTGCCCGTCCATATTGAAGCGGGACCGGTGGGTTCAATCTTAAGATCTCATACACCGTCGATTTAACTAACTCCATCTGCTTCACAGCTTCAAAGCCCAACTCACTGTTTGTACTTTTTAGCACTCTCCTTACCTCATCCCGTAATTTCTCTCGCAATCCATTCTTGTCCCGACCTACTGTGGTTATCAAATTTGGAAAAAACACCGAGAAACCACCAAAAGCATTGAACCCTAGCACAAAGAGTATGTTATTGATTGCCTCTTCCTTTGTCATGCCGTACTCGCTTGTCGCCCGTTCTATAACTTCTTTTCCTTGCTTCTCCACAAAGTTGTAAAGCTTCTTGTATGGACCACTGACGAGTAGAAACGGGTAAGGAAATGAGTGGAGAAAGATCTCCTCCAATGGTTGAAGGACGCCTATGCTTGCAATGGGCAGCAATTGCAGTCCAAGCCATGAATCTAGCAAAGCATAACCATTTTCTCCAATAGCATCTGTCGATGGGTCCCCTCCGACAATGCTTTTGGATAGAAATGTGAATATGCACTTCTGCAGAGGGAAGAAAAAGTTCGATGATGTAGCACCTATTACAAAATAAAAGAAACATATATAGAGATTAGAGACCACCAAGAACTATATATATGGATAAAAAAGAGACATGATCTTAACTTAATCCATGTATAGTTTAGAACTGTGTGTTAGAGTATGTCTTGACAAACATTCTCAAATAATCACTGTGTTTAAATGGATCTACTGAAATTATCACATTACCCTTGGAGAGGTCTCCCTCGATTGTTGACAGCATGATTTCAGCACTAGCAAGGAACTCATCGACCCAAACCCTGGCACTGCGGCGAAGTAGATCGAGACAAAAAGACTTGATGCGGCCATGTGCCTCCTCAGATGGGTCTTGATACACAACCACACGAGTTCCACCGGTAAATGATAAGCTAGGCATGTAAGCACCTACTAGCACGTCACGCTTGTCGACAAGTGCAGTGTCAAAGAGGGCAGCGAAGGAAGTGCAATCGAGCACTGTCACCACACGGGGATCGACACCTGTGAAGAAAGGGAATGTCGGTGGCATGTTCACTCGAAAGACGGTGCTTTTGTAAGTGGCCATGCGGTTCCGGAAAAATTTGTCTTGGCCCTGAAACCAGAAGTAGTCAAGCCGATCCTTCAATGGGCCCAGTACCGGGAAGCCATAGCTGCCCGGTATTGGCCTTGGTGGTGGTACACTGGTTGTGACCGTGGCCATGGATCTTAAAGGTCTCATGTGGTTCTGATCATTTCTTCCTTTTGTTATCTTCCCTTTTATATATCTAGCTATACATGTGGTGAATCTTGTTGATAAGTTGTACGTACTTGACCTAGACTTGATTGATGCTTACATTCTATTCTTCCATGTGCTTTGATTGCTGTGTACAAGAGAGAGGATTCGGGTGGGACATGTTTGATTAATTCGAAAGAGACTGTCTTGATCGTTTCTGCTCGTGATATGCATGAGCAAACGCGCACCAAGTAATTAAATAGTACTTTTTGGAACCATTTTCAATGTTCTAACCAATAGGGATCGTTCAATAGATTTGTGGGATAAGGTCAGTCTATCCCTTTAGTATGTAAAACATTAAATTGTGAGGCTACGGTACTATGTAAAACATAAAATGGTCTGTGTTATGAGTCCATATTTTTCTTTTTAAAATGTAAACAGTTGATTTAAATTGTTCGATATGATTACTTTCATATGAAAAATGAATTTGGAAAACAAATTTTATATTTTTTAGAATTACAATTTTAATATTTTTTTAGATAGGGTCATTTTGTATTGCACATTTTTATATGAAAATCACATTTAATGAATCAATTCAACTATTTGAACTTTTAAAAATGAATATATTAATTCATAGTACGAATTAATCCATAATATGGATATCACCATAGCCTGATTTTTTTTTTTCAAATTATACAATTTTAAAAATAGGAAAAAAAATATAAACAATTTTTTTTAGAAATTAGTAGTGTATCAATTTTTATGTAATTTAAGTATAATTTAATGTTCAATCAAATGTTGTATAAATATGAAATGTTGCAATTTTATATTATTATTTGTTGAACGATAAAATTTATATAAAATTTCATCATTTTTATATAATATGTATGAAATGTAAATTATATTTTATTTGTCAAAATTAAAAAATATAACATATTTTGTTGTTTTTTCATTTGTCAACGTTGTCAAACTAATTCATTGTCAAACGTTGTTGTTTTACAGTCTTAGAGAGATTAATTGTATAATTTGTAAGTTGTTTTATTTTGATGTATTCTTTGTTTGCTAGTGTTTTTTTTTTTTTTTTTATATACAATTATATATCGTTGTTTTCTATTGTGGTGGTGAACAAAATCAAATTGGATGAAAAGAAGACTGCACACTTGTTTTCTTGTAATATGATTGTATATAACGTATCGAGTGAGAGTCTATGTTACTATGCATGTCATGATTTAGTCTGTAATACACATTAATATTTTCATTTCCAAATTCTAACGGTCAATCTGAACTGTTCAAAATGATTTTCATATAAATATATCTTTGCAGACCAAATTTTATATCTTTTAGAATTTTTTTACTATTTTTTAAAATGGGTAGAAAATCACTGTTTTTGGATGGTCCAGAATTTTCAGATCAAGTGATTTTTTACCAATCTTAAAAAATAGTAAATTATTTTTCGAAAATATAAAATTTGGTCTACAAGTAGATATTTATATGGGGATCATGTTCAACGGTTCGGATCGACTATTAAAATTTTGAAAACGAAAATATTAACCCGTATTACGAATCAACCCGTGATATGCATAGTAACATAGACTCACTCTAACGTATCAGATTTTACAATTGAATTGTCTTTTTTTTTTTGTGACTAATTAGTGTTGTATGCATGAGTATGATTTTGTAGAGTCATAGTTATACATTATTATCTTTTACATGCTAATATTATTTAGTTTTGAAATGTTGACGAAAATTAATGCATAACAAAAAAAGGCAATCCAAAGGTCATCAATAATGGACTTTCTTTTCTTTATAAATTAAGACCTTTTTTAACTTTGAAAATGTTGTGAAAAATAAATGCATAATAATAAAATTTAATAATCATAAAATTAAAAAAGAAGTATCATAGTATTTATTTTATTATATATTATCATTTACTAAGACATTAGAACGAACTAATATATTATTTAAAGAAAACATGAAAATATGATAAAGATATTAGTTAGATTAGTTTGAATCATATTTTCAAGCCTTTGGTGAAAAATTAAAACTATATAGGGTTTAATGACATATATGTTTTCTATTAATGATCTAAATGTTTTCAGTCTTGGATAAACAACAACAAATTTGGAAAATAATACAAAAGCATTTGAATAATCGTGAAATTATTATGCTAATATTGTGCTGAAGTCTTGAAAATATAACATATATGTGATTTTTCTTGAAATAGGATTTGTTTGTCCATATTGACATTAAAATTGGATAATAAGTCTCAAATTTAAAAAAATACGAAATACACAATTAGAATAAAATAAGACAAGTATTGTAACCGAATATTAATTAGTTTGATCGATTAAACTTTTAATATTTTTTAATTGTCAGTCAACCGATTGGATTGATATAATAACTGGGTAATATAATTTTTTTTTAAATGCAAAAAAATTGATATAATAATTAAAGTTTATTTTTCTTCTTTATTTTGAGTTATAATTTCTTTTTAATTAAATAACTAATATTTGATGTAAGGGAGTAGCAAGGAATATTGATAAATTTGATGGAAGACAAAATGTTGTGTAAATAAGAATTTAGATAGCATTGAACTTAAGTTTTTTTTTTCCTTAAAAAACTTTACTGTAAAGAGAATAAAAATGAAATTGAAACATATTATGTTATTAATTTTGTAATACATATATCGTAATATAAATTTCATTTGCATTTGTAAAAAATATATTTAAAAAAATAGATGAAATTAGATGTGCACATTGTACGTTAGTTTTATTAGATTCTTAATATTGATAAAAAAAAAAAAATGAAATTGAAAATTGTTATAATTTTAAGCATACAAAGAAGTGTATAGACCATAATGTAGAGTATACTTTGTTAATGGAATTTTAATTTTAATTAATTATTCGAATTGTTAAATAGTAGAGAATCGTGATGAAGACATAAGAAAAACAAAGACATATTTTAATCTCATTTATTTTGTTTGCATCTATTTCCAGTTCAATAGACAAAAAATATTGTTTTGGTCTAAATATTCATTTCTTTATTGCCATGACCTCCTACATCAGAAAATATGTATCTTTGTCATTAGATCAAAAATTAGTTTTTAACTGCTACTAAAGTTATTGTATTTTAAGATAAAAAAAAAATCATTTCATGGAGTAGAACTTGTCATTTTAGTTTTGGAGTAGAGAAAGATAGTAATTGTTAAGTTTGATATATGAGGAGGGTTCAAATGCCTCCATTTTTTGTGCCTTCATCATACCTCTATTTTTAAAAACTTTAATAATTCAAAATTTAAAACTTAAAAGTCAAAATAAAACCGTTGGATATGATCTAAATTATTTTATCTATGCACGTGTAAAAAATTATGACATTCTAACTTTATTTTAATCGTCATCAAGAGCTTATAAAAAATACACTAATGTGGATAATTTAGAGACGTTGATTCTTCAACTTATTGATTCACATATAAACAAAATTAAAATGTGATAGTTTTTTATGAGAACATATAAAAAATAGCATTGATCACATCCAACTGTTTTATTTTGATTTTTAAGTTTTAGATTTTGAGGTATTAAAGTTTTTAAAAACGGAGGCACGATGGAGGCACAAAATTGGAACTTGTATTTTCCAATATCTAGAATTTAAAATTTTGTGTAATTTAAAGATGCTTAAATTTTTTTAAATTTGGAGAATGGAGATGGTTTATATATTGAATCTCAGTTTGGCATATCACATAATAATATATGATGTTTTAATGTTGGTAATTTTACTAAATTGTACTTGTCAATTTTTACTGTGGGACTGTTTGTCCCATGTATCATATATGCTCTTGTGGAGAAGGAATCAAAATGGAATTTTACACTGAAATCCTTTTATTTTATTTTGGGAGTAAGAGACAAATTGTTAGAAAGGATGTGGAATTGTGGAAAACAAAAATTCCTCTATAAGTCAAATTAAGCTTTTTGCTGGATGTTGCTTGAAGGAATGATTTTGACCGAAGATATATAATTTAGTTAAACAAATATGGTCAGATTCCAATAATCGCGTGTTTTTTTTTAAGTAAAAGTTGGAGTTCAAGTTATTTAACTATTTTATATCTATGTTATTATAATAAATAATTTATTTTATTCGGATTTTGAACCCATAATATTATGTATTTTTTTTTAAGATAATGAGACATTTGACTAATTATTTGTGTAGTGCTCATATGTTTAGGTGATAATGTAACATGGCACTGGTTTGCTAGATTTGCCAATTGCCATCTTACGAGTAATTGGGGCAGAAAGTTACAAAGTTTGTCTTAAAAACAAAAAAAATGGAAATCAAGTAGATATTTAATCTTTTGCTGCAATGTTAATCTCACTAATACAATTTTAGACTTCTAGATTAGACATGTCTTGTATACAACATTTGTCGATTATTGTCAGAGGGGCAGAGTCAGAATTTCGAATTAGTGTTGTAAATAACGGTATGAACTTGTTGGACGGACAAAATACTGTCAAGCAATTAATCGAGAATAATCAGGAATAATCGGCGATAATAGAAAATAATCGGTTGATTATTCGAAAAAATCCGTAACAGTTTGGTCACTGCCAATGATTAATTAGCCGATTAATCAGTCTAAATAGACGTTTTTTTTACAATAACGTTTTTTACAATAATGTTTCGAACTATAGGTGTAAAAAACATATGAGCGTCAATCTTATAAAAAAAATTATAGAGAATGGATTTGCCGGGTTCAGGGTTTAGGGTTTAAACCCTAATCGGCTAGATTTGTCGGGTTCGGTCTGGGAGGGTTCGGGCGGGCTGGCGGCCGGATTCATGGGACGGACTGGGACGGATTAGATTTAGCACGGTTTGAATTATCACGGATTTTTTTTCCAAAACATTGGTTCTGGTCCGTTTTAACCCTTACCCTTCGAACCCGCCTACCCGTGCCAAATCCGATCCTGGGTACAGTCCAGTTGGGTACGAACCAAGGGCGGTGCGGTCCGGATCCAACCCGGGCGGGGTATTTTCAAGACACTAGGTGAGCACAATAGCATGATCCGACTCTGCTGCTCTTCAAGTAGGAGAGCAGGTCTCTGCTTTTGCAATCTCAACTATTCATCCGTATTTGAGATTCATGCATAAAAAAATTCAACGGTTGCAATCCGCTGCTCGGTCAGAAACGCCGTTGCGTACTTGCGTGCGCCGATTTTTCAGGGGAAAGGAGTAGAATGGTGTAGTTTTCAGGTAAAGGAAATTTCCCATAATAAAATTGAGCTACTTTTCGTCAGATTCAATTTGGATCCTATTCATTTCCTGAGAGAAACTGATACCTTTTATTGGAAAGAAAGGTACTCTGCACTGAGAGCATCCGTCATGCTATCGAATTTCTTACATACACCAGGTACTAGTTCACTATTCGAATTGTTATCTTTTTTTTCCTATTTGAAAGGTGTCACATTGTTTGATTCTTGTGCAATTAGAGAGATAACTTGGAAAAAGGGCAAAAAAAAAAAAAAAAAAAAGGTTGAGGCAATGCACGGTCGGTGTTTGATAGAATGCTTCAATGAGCCGAGGCAGAAGAAACACCTTTCCTTGGGGGACTGTACACAATGTGAATTCATAGATGCGATATATTCATTCATTTATTCTCAAATGATGCTGCTCATTGTTGGCCTATTAACTCATACTAACGTAATGGACTTGACATTGTAA
Source organism: Carex cristatella (assembly GCA_024447775.1). Lineage (NCBI taxonomy): Eukaryota > Viridiplantae > Streptophyta > Magnoliopsida > Poales > Cyperaceae > Carex > Carex cristatella. Next base: position 1,173,678 of record JAJHPF010000028.1, on the reverse strand, counting down.
TAGGTGCCAAGCTTCCGTTGTACACTTTCAGTAAGAGTAATGCTTTAAATTTTTCCACAGAGAAACAACCTTGCTCTCCATTCCTCGATGCACTTTTCAAAGAGGTAAATGTCAAAACCTCTTTTTGATGTTAAATAAATTAGTTGAGATATTGACTTTTTTTATTTTTTATTTTTTAGTGGGAGGAACGGAAGACCAGGGGCTTGTTCCACCATGATATTACCAGTTGCCCAAATAAGGTATGAAGTTTAATTTCTATAATCTAGATTATTGCTATGCATGCATCAAGGAAAATCATGCCATGCAGTGCTCGGCATGGGATCTTTCTGGAAAAGTGCCAAGGACATGTCCTATTAACGGATGCAGTTCTTTTTTAACTAAAATTTGGTGTTATGGCTCAATCCGTGCCTGAAGTTTGCGCTTAAGCAACTCTCGGGCTAAGTATAGAGAAAGGAAGAAGGGAGGGGGACTCTAACTGGAACATTGCCAAGGATATTCATGCCACGCATTGCCTGGAGTGGGTTCCGTCAGTACATTGCCAAGGACACATCCTATCAGCACTAGACTTGATTAGTTTTCTGTTGTTTGTTTAACAAAAAATTGTTGTTAAGGATCAATTCATGCCTGAAGTTTGCTCTTAAGTAACTATCATGCTTAAGTATAATGAAAGGGAGGACGAGAGAGAGGGAGGGGGCGGCGGTGGTGTTGAGATTTTGACAATATTGTCCATTGTTGTATGTTGTTTATTGGATTTTCGGTCATATATTGTGTTTACATATTTCTACTCTTTTTGCAGATTCTACAAGGAGAGCTTGGATTTATCACCACATTATTAGAAGGACGTGACCAAAAGAAAAGGCCTACTGAATTCAAAATTGATCAAGTGCTTCAACCATTTAACAAAGAAAAATTCAACTTCACAAAAGTGGCACAAGAGGAAGTTATTTTTGTGTTCAAACAGAGCGAAACCAGTGGGACCGGGTATTTTGAATGCGGCCCCACAACTGATGGCTCTTATTCTCCAAATGCTGTTCTGGTCAATGTGCGTGTATACTGTATCACTTGGGATAGCAGTTTTGGAAAATCATTCCTCAGTTTTAACAATTGCAATTGCATAAAATACAGTGACATGCAATTGGATTTGCACCATCATAATTTCTGGCAAAATCTGACATGAATTGTGCTACTGTAGAAGGAGTGAAACACTCCACCATACAGATTCTTGTGGTGGAAAACTTTATCCTTGGATTTGGGTCATTTTTCAGTTTATCTCGGTTTGGTACTGGTCAAGTTAATGTTTCCAGTTGTTTAAGTTTGTTTCAGATCTTTGTGGGTTTCAATCAGGTCATATTTGAGATTTTGGCCATTTAGGGTCATTATTCTGAGAACATTGGTTTTCAACCACAGTTGATTTTTTTTTCTTTTAGTCGATGTCAGCTTGGGTTAACTTTGGGTTGGGCTTGTTTGATTTTTAGTCAGGTTGGGTTGAGTTAGTAGGTCAAGCAGGTTTTGGATCCATTGGCTATTGCTTAGATCCTGTTGATATAGTTCTTAGAAGGAAAAAAAATACATTTATGCAAAAGTTTTAAAAAGAAAAAAAAGTGTCCTTAAAAAAATATTTGGGTTATTTTCAGGCAGGTCAGGTGGGTATTTGGATCTCTCTGAGACTTCTCAGCTCCAAATTGATGCCTTACCCCAGCAATAATAGTACAAAACCATAGGCCATACAATATTGTAGTGGCCAGATGCATTTACTCTGCTCAACTTTTCAAAATCAAACTGAAAAATCTTATACTACTCAAATTCTTATGTAGGTTAGCCCGATTGGTTATGGCCATGTGCTTTTAATCCCTCACTTACTAGACTGCTTGCCACAAAGAATTGACCGTGACAACTTCTTTCTAGCCCTTTGTATGGCAAAGGAGGCTAGAAGCCACTATTTTAGAGTTGGTTACAACAGCCTTGGTGGCTTTGCCACCATAAATCATCTCCACTTCCAGGTTTACTCGCTGTGCATTTATTTTATGTTTCACTTAAAAGATATGTTTAGTGTATTGTTGCACATATATATATTGCAAACCTACCAAATTTATGCAGTACTGAGTATTATTTAATATTTGATATTTGATCTTCTTGTTCTCAAATATTAACCGTTGCAAGTTGTGAATCATTTGATGAATGGTATAACATACAAAAAAATTACTTTATCGACACAATAGGTCGCTAATTGATCTTTACGATGCTTCCTTTATTAATTTGATTTTTTATCCATAGAATAAAAAGTAAAGGCTTTTTTCTACCTATTTTGATTTTCCTGAAATCTGTTTATTTCCTACAGCTGATAAAAATCGTTATTTTTGACGATTTATATGTAGAAATCCTATTTTCTCTAGTAGATACTAGCTAATTTATTTTTTTTTCTATAGTAGAGATAGTCGCACGTAATGACAGATCACAGCCATATTATTAAAAGCTTGCGGTAAAAAGGGATTTCGTTCTAGTGCTCGAAAATAATATTCCAAAGCTTTTGTATGCTCTCCATTGCTTGTATGTATAAGGCCTATGTTATAGAGTATATAACTTCGGTCATAAGGATCCATTTCTGGTCGCGTAGCTTCATAATAATTCTGTAAAGCTTCTGCATAATTTCCCTCGGATTGAGCCAGCATTCGTTACGGTCGTTCATTCTATTGAAAAGGTCTCCGTTCCAGAACCGTACATGATATTTTCATTTCATACGGCTCCTACCTTCTGTACATAATACTGAAGAAAAAATCTTCAGAATTAAAATATAACTATTCTCATCTTATTATGAACTGAAAGAAGCTAGTATTCTTACTAGAAATCTCTAGTCAACCTTCTCATCAGAGGTTTTTTCTTAAACACCAACTCTTCATATTACTATTACATATTAGTAGTAGATGAAATGAATACATATTAGTAGTCGATGAAATGAAAGAGGTAACTCTTTTTTTTTTTTTTTTTTTTTTTTTTTTTTTTTTTTTTTTTTTTTTTTTTTTTTTTTTTTTTTTTTTTTTTTTTTTTTTTTTTTTTTTTTTTTTTTTTTTTTTTGTTTTTTGTGAAAAAAAAAAAAAAAAAAAAAAAAAACAAAAAATTAATTTTATTTTTTTTTTTTTTTTTTTTTTTTTTTTTTTTTTTTTTTTTTTTTTTTTTTTTTTTTTTTTTTTTTTTTTTTTTTTTTTTTTTTTTTTATTTTTTTTTTTTTTTTTTTTTTTTTTTTTTTTTTTTTTTTTTTTTTTTTTTTTTTTTTTTTTTTTTTTTTTTTTTTTTTTATTTTTTTTTTTTTTTTTTATTTTTTTTTTTTTTAAATATTTTTTTTTTTTTTATAATTAATTAATTAAAAAATATTTTTTTTTTTTTTTTTTTTTTTTTTTTTTTTTTTTTAAAAAAAAAATATTTAAAAAATATTTTTTTTTTTTTTTTTTTTTTTTTTAAATTATTTTAAAATATAAAATATTTAACCTTTTTTTTTTTTTTTTTTTTTTTTTTTTTTTTGGTGGGGGGGGGGATTTTTTTTTTTATTTATATTTTTTTTTTTATTTTTTTTTTTTTTTTTTTTTTTTTTTTTTTTTTTTTAAAATTTTTTTTTTTTTTTTTTTTTTTTATTTTTTTTTTAATATTTTTAGAGGCCCCCCCCTTTTTTTTTTGTTCTTTGGGTGTTTTTTTTTTTTTTTTTTTTTTTTTTTGGGTTTTTTTTTTATAAAATTTTTTATTTTTTTTTTTTTTTTTTTTTTTTTTTAAAAAATAAAAAAAAAAAAACATGTGCTTTCTGAAGAAAATAATATCATGTGTTATGGAAGAACAAAGTGGTTATTTGTTGAATAAATGGTTCGTTGTATAATTGAACAATGCTTAGTAATGTCATCTTTTGCTGTCTTTCTTTTTTCTGATATGATCATTGATATCATGATGACCTCTTGTTATGGCAAAAGATGGACAAATTAATTGAAAGATAATTTCTTTGGAAACGTACTTCTGGACTGTTAACGGGCCGAATTATCCAAACAAGTGCCAATTAAACCTCTGGAGTCTGTACCCCTAGTGGCATAGAAAACTCAAAATCCCCCTTGAGAAAATAAGTATAAGCCTCCTGTAGTCTTCGCTAATGATAATTAGCTGGAGAAATCGACACAGAATATCTGTGGCGGTATGTAAAGTTTCCATTTTACGACGATCCATGGCACAAATGTACCACATATATTTATCTTTTCTAGGGAAAAATAAGGTATAACAGAAGAAAAAAAAATTGACATCAATTTAATTAATAGGAAGCTACTGACAGTCCTCAGACACCAATCTCCGAGTTATCTCCAGATTCACGAGATTCTATAAACTTCGATACTAAATCTTGTCAGCCAATGCAATGAATCTTGTAAATATAATTTTTCATGCAGTCTCCAAAAATCTCTACTTTAGCCTTCACTTTAACTGTTTTTGACCGTTTAAATCTTTAACCAGAACTACTGGGACCACATCTAGAAGATATCTAACAACTTTTCAAAACAAGTAACTAACCGGAATCACTTTAAAATTATTTACAGATACAAGTTAAAAAGAAATTCAATTTTTTTTTTCAGTTTTTTTTTTAATTTTTAAATTTATTTTCAAATCTGCTTCTATATATCTATCTCAATATTAGAAAGAAAGATTGACATGAATCTTTAGTTTGCCAAAGGGTGGAGGATTAGTGTTCTTTGGTGCTTTGTGGGAAATCAGTATCCTTTTAGATATCTAACTCAAGCAAATTACAAATGAACGGTTTAGATAATCTTAATCAGTCCTAAGTCAATCCGGTGTCTATAAAAACTATAGGGGGTCCATTTTAAAATTTGTGTTAAAGTTAAAGAACTAGTTTGGACCGTCCGTTTGTAATTTGCTTGAGTCAGGTACCTGAGGTGATCCGAATTCCTTTGTAGTGGACTGGAGGTGATCCGAATTCCTCTGTGGTGGACTGGTGGTAATCAAACCAAAGGGCTCGTTCGGCAAATTTTACGTCATTATCTTCTTTGAATGTCAATGATGTTTTGTTGACTTGGACTGGAAAACTTGCGCATACAATTCGATAAAAAAATAATTTGCAAAATTAAATGTTCTTTACATATAGGGGCGGACTTCAGGGGCGGCTTTTGAAATATTAAATGTTTTTTTAGGGCAGACCTAGTGTATTCCAGGGGCAGCCGTCTCTCTAGATTTTGAGTTTTAGTAGAGATTTATCGGTTCCCATTGACTTTGCTCTTTTGAAAAAAAATTTGTCCCCTTTTGAATGTTTAATTGGTAATTCGGATTAAATTTATAGTTAAAATTAAAATAAATTTTTTGAAATATAATTGATAATTATAATTATAAGTCAAAATATTATAAATTACAAGTCGGAGCATTATAAATTATAAGTTAAAAATATTATTTTTTTTTATTAAATACCCAATTAGTTAATGAGTTTAAATCTGATTTGATATTTTTTTTTTCCTCCCAACGAAAATCCTGAATCCGCTCCTGTTTACATAGCACATGGCATCTTGTTACTCCACCCAGCTAATTAGTTAGTTTCTAGTTGGCTGCAAGTGGATCATCAAATAAGTTGTAGCTCTCTTTCAAGGGGAAACTTCATTGCAAAAAAAGGGATAAAACCAACATTATAAAGAAAATAATAGTTGAGGTCTTTGTGCCGTGCTTATCATTGCAAAAAAAGGGATAAAACCAACATTATAAAGAAACCAACATTTAAATCAGACGAAAGGACGAGAGACGACTTGAGGTCTTTGTGCCGCGCTTATCCTGCCTATACTTTACTATTATAAAGAAAATAATAGTTGCCGGACTACAATTCTTCAATCAAATATTTTATATTTTTGTCGACTTTGACTGGTAAAATTGACTCACACAAGTAGAGCGGTTTGGGTCCAATGCCATGGAACTCAAATTTGAATTTGATGGGCTTCATGACCGTCCGATTCGCTTTAAGATCCGTGTGCATGGATATCAAAGCAATGTGTACAGATCTTTAAGCGGATTAGACAGTTATAGAGCCCATCGAATTCAGTTTGAGTCCAATGGACATCGGACCCAACCTATTCTATCCACTATGGTGCACCATCAGCATCATGCCTAAGAAATATATATATATATAGAGAGAGAGAGAGATGGGTTACGATACATTGCAATTTATAGGTCTTTTTGTCCATCGGACTATAAATCGTCGGATTCAAAGTCCAAAAGATCGATCCAAACTGTTCAACTTGTTCTCCATATTAATATGTGAAAACAGTGATTTTCAATAAATCTAAAAAAATAGTAAAAAATTTCCAAAAAATATAAAATTTGGTCTCCAAACACATATTAATATGGAGAACAAGTTGAACTGTTTGAATCGGCTTTTTGGATTTTGAATCCGACGATTTATAGTCCGATGGACAAAGAGGCCTATACATTGCAATGCATAATAGCCCAACTCTCTCTCTCTCTCTCTCTCTCTCTATATATATATATATATATAGGGATGGGCTATGGTGAGTTGTGAAGTAAAACAACATTTTACTTCACGCTCGTATTCTAATTTGAAAATCCAAACAACCGATCCAAACCGCTCAACATTTTCTCCATATTGAAATGTGCTTGGAGACCAAATTTTATATTTTTTTGGAATTTTTTTACTATTTATTAAGCCATTTTGAAAATGGCAGATCCGGGTGAACAGTAAAAAAACAGTAAAATTTTCTGGACCATTGGATCAGCGATTTTCAAAGTGGCTTAATAAATAGTAAAAAAATTCTAAAAAATGTAAAATTTTGTCTCCAAGCACATTTCAATATGGAGAACATGTTGAGCAGTTCGGATTGGTTGTTTGAATTTTCAAAATAAAAATATGAGCGTGAAGTAAAAATGACCTCTTACTTAGCAACTCACCATAGCCCATCCCTATATATATATATCCCTATATAGAGTAGAACTAGGGTGCTCCTAAGTTCACCCAATTTCTTGTGAACTTGACTCTAAAATATATCGAATTGACTTTAAACGATGAATCCAAACTGTTGAAATCCTTCTACTTAATGATTGATGCGTCTACATGTGAAAATTTTAAAGTTTTGAATTAATTTAATATGGAGTCAAGTGGTCAAAGGAGTCCAAAAAATAAATGCATTAAAATTAATTTATAAACCTTAAACTTTTGACCACTTGGCTTTATATTAAATTAATTCGAAACTTTAAAATTTTCACATGTAGACGCATCACTCATTAGGTAGAAGGGTTTCAACAGTTTGGATTCATCGTTTAAAGTCGATTCGATATGTTTTAGAATCAAGTTCACAAGAAGTTTGGTGAACTTAGGAGCACCCTAGTTCTACTCCCCTATATATATATATATATATATATATATATATATATATATATATATATATATATAATTTTTCTCTTCTATCAGACTACGCCTTACCATTTTTTATTTAATTTTTTGGGTTTAATTAATGGCGTGTTGATAATAAAATTATACTTCGCCTATTAGATATAATAAAACTAAGGATTATTAGTTAGGTTATATATATATATATATATATATATATTTTTTTTTTTTTTGTTTTCTGATCAATTTTGTGTTTTATTTCTTACAGGTCAGTTGTTTTGAGCACCTTTTTTTTTGCCATTTTATATTTTTTTTATAATTAGTGGTTAAAATTATTACAAATAAATATATTGATAAGAAAAAGTTATTTACACAATTCTAAATCCTATCTCCTTATATAACATCAAAGTAAATATTTACATTCATATTCAATCCAATAAAAGAGCATTCGGTATTTTAATATTTTAATCTACATTGAGTTTCACGACCGAATTCACTTCTTTGATCACTGCCACGCTCCGACGACGATTGGATTTACTCACCGTTATGTTCTGAGATCTGGCGATATCGCACTCTCGGCTCCAATTAGCTTCGATCCCTCCCCTCTCGCTTGACAACCAGATTTGCTGCTTCGATCCCTCCATCGCGCTCCGATCGAGATGCAAACTCTACGCTCTGAACTCAATTAGCTTAACCTTTATTCAATTTTGCCAATTTATAGTTACAAAACTCTGTAACTCAATCACCTCTATCTTTATTTTTACTTCAAAAAACATGTAAATTTATTTGTAAAAGATAATGAATTGAATTTTCTCAAATCTCTTAGAATTAGTACCATAAAAGAATTTTAGATCACCAATGATGTTATCCAAGCCGAATGGATGTCTGAATCTGTCCCTTTACTTGAAGGTATTTTTGTTGACTTGGACTAGAAAATGTTGTGCGAATAAACATTTTTCAATTGGACATGAAAAATTAGTGTGGTCTTGTCAAGTTCACTAAAAATTTAAGTTTTGTATTTATGTCTAACAAGAGAAAAATTATATATTAGGTTTCCGTAGCAAAACCAAAACTTGTGTTTTATCATGTGAACATGTTCGCAATTGACCAATCGCACAAAAAAGTTCCGATTTTCAATGCAGTTGTTGTTATAATATTTCATAATTATACTACCTTTTTAATCAAACGAAAGAAATCTCATCGATTTCATTGAAACAAACAAAATTTGCACATACCAAACAGCTAGTATCTATTACAAAATATTTAAATATTCTAACTGAATAAAGCAAATACAATATAATATTCTCACAGTCCTACAATAAATTGTCTGAACCATGAATCAGTCAAATTGACCCCCGTAAATTGAAAGATATTAAATTGTACAATTCATTTTCTAATTTGTGTAGCAACAGAGCAATAAACAAAGTAAGTGATATGTTCTTGATGGTTGCCCACAGAAATTCAGTTTGTGTGTTACCTTGCAATTGCAAACTTGTTTCTAAACATACACATAGGAATTAAACTAAAACTACCACTAGATTGTTCACAATCCGTGATCCCTACTGCTGGTAATATAAAACAATTAATATATTTAATTGTTAACAATCAATCACCAAGCACTAACGACTTGGCCGGGAAGGTCACTGATTGATTTTTCAACCACCACTTGTTGTAATGAACAATATTCCATATTAATGAATTCGGCCATCGGTGACCACTAGTCCACTACTGATTTTTTTTTTATCTAATACTTGACCTATTAATTAGAAGACTTTGACGGTTGACCGCAACCAAAGAACATGATTTGCTTTTTCTATTTATAAAAGCTTCAAGTTACACTCTTCACAGTCTATAACAAAAATATGAACTCAGTAATTTCCTTCCTCTGGAAAATGTTGCCAATTTTTCTCATTTTCCTCTTTGCCTCTCTTGATGCTTCTTTAGCTAAGCCTGTCATTGCCTCCTCATATGCACAACATTGCGGCTCCATCGCACCCGAATCCTCGCCAACTAAACCACTTTTGGGCGCTTCCAGATCCTTCCTCATTTCTAATGGCTTCTTCTCTGCCGGAAGCCGTATCAACAATTATCTCGCCCTGTCAACAACCACCAACAACAACTCCATCCATGACTCCCAATCTCCGGGCATCTTTCATTTCCAGCCCGGTCAAGTTCACCGAACACGTGACGATGGCACTCTACAACTCGAAGGAACTCTTGTGCTTGTTGGAGCACGAGTTCCATGGAACTATAACAAAACTGTTGTTTCGACTCGTGAATTTGACAAACGTAGAAGGGTTGTGTTCAAGCTCTCGGGTTTCTGGTCAAAAGCAAAGGGAAAACTTTGCATGGTCGGTACCGGAGAAATTGAGCCTTCACAACAAGACTAGGTTGCCTCCCCGCTCTCTGTTGTATTAAAACTTGAATTTCCAAAGGTGTCCACAATAACAACGAGTATAATCGAAGGCTCCATCGAAAGCTTAGAATCCGACAACAGGCCGACCTATTTTGAGCCCATCTACCTTCTTGCCTATGCTCAAAGGAGTTACAACTACACCATGGCAGAGCAAGCAGAGGAGTCTTGCACTCGTTTTTCTCAGGAGGAAGGGGTAGCGTCAGATAGTACTTCTATCTGTTCCAATCTCGTAAAAATCATGCGGTACGAGTTGTTTACCTCTAGTGATCTTATTGATTTTCTAGAAGTTAGGTTCTTATCAGCTAGCCAATTTGTGTGTTCAGAGGATGGGAAAGTGCGTCTGTCAATGGCACTCTCAAATAAAACAACTTATATCTCATCGGATGAGAAATCACTCCTACCAGGGAAGTCGCTAGTGGCAGAGGGGGTTTGGGACCACAATAACAATAAGCTTTGCCTTGTAGCTTGTGGTGTAATTGGTAAAGAAAACAATTCTTCTGCTGTCGGAGACTGTTCTCTCAGTCTTACCTTCTGGTTTCCAACATCCTTTTCTCTGAAGCAACGCAGTACCATGGTTGGCCGTATGTGGAACATGACTGATAATAGTAAAAATGATCGCAATAAGATTGTTTCTGTGTATAGCACAGACATATTCTCTAGTACTGAAGTTCCCGGCCTGAAGTACGAGTACACAAAATTAGACAGGGCTAGGAAATACTGTGAAATTAAGAAATTTGATCCCAAGATGACTAGGAGATTCCCTGATGGACAATCTTACATGGACATGAGGTTTCAACTCCGAGGCACAAAGGGTAGACCGACATGGGGAACTGTACAGCAGATTTCAACTGGTGAAACTTACCATGGAAACCAATATGGAGGTCTCCATAATGGGGATAGCATGTACACCACCAGAAGCACAAGGCGCACAACAATTCCATCAAGCCCGAGTTCGGTTGATGAAAATAGTACAACTTTGAATGTCGGCTATACAATTAGTTACAATAACTATACCGATGATGTGGAAATCTCTGCTGAGGGCATATATTACCCTACAATCGGCACACTCTGCTTGGTCGGCTGTAGGAAACCAAACTTCAGGTACACACAAGATGATGAAATTCTAAATAGCAGTGCGAGAATAGATGACAGAAATTTGGATTGTGAATTCTTCATTCAATTGCAGCTGCCTCCACTCGATTCAACAAATGAACAAGGAAAAGGCATGATCACGAGCACAAGTAAATTAGATCCATTGTTCTTTGAACCACTTGAGGTCACATTTTCTCTCATGTACAGATTCCGATCGATACAAGAATTCGATAGGATGAATGCAGAAATAATCATGGTTATATTCTCCCTCACCCTCCTATGTGCATGTACATATGTGCAGCTCCGTCATGCGAGAAAGAATAGTACAATCCGTCCCCTAATGTCGATTACAATGCTTGTGGTATTAACTTTGGGATGTATGGTTTCCCTCATTTTAAACACTGAGGCTATGCTTGTTCCTGCTCGTAACCGGCATCGGCGGTTTTTTCTAGATAGTGGAGGGTGGATCGACACAACCAATACTATTGCGAGGCTTATCACCTTGATCACACTCCTCATTAATTTTCGTCTTCTTCAATTAGCATGGGGCTCGAGATCAAAGGAAGAAAGCACAGGAGCTATCTCTCGGAGTGCTGAAAAGAAATCTCTGATGTTTTGTGTGCCTTTATATATTGCAGGGGCTCTAATTGCTTGGTTTGTTCATTTATATTTCACCAAACTTCACCAGTCAATCTTCATTGATCGACGTACAATCCTCGATGAACTGGCGCGATATGTCGGGTTGTTGGTTGACAACTTTTTGCTCCCTCAAATCATCTTCAGTGTTTTCTCGCAATCCAAAGAGAAGGTACTGAATCCATTCTTTTATTTTGGAGCAACTGTGGTCCGTGCCGCACCACATGTCTACAATGCATACAGAGCATGGTGGTACCCAGTAAACTTCTACAATTCTTCCTACATTTATGCCAATCATGGTGAGGATTACTATTCTACAATTTTCGATATAATTATCCCTTTCGGAGGATTGTTGTTTGCACTTCTTGTGTACCTTCAACAGAGGTTTGGGGGTAGATGCTTCCTTCCAAAGAAATTCAAACAAGATGCTGGTTATGAGCTTCTTTGTGTTTCTAATATTTAGCAGCTGAATCGTTTACCAGTAATAAGAGACTGAAATACTATTTTATGTCGTAACAGTATCAGATATTTCCAATATAGGATATTTGCAGTTGAACTTCTTGTTAATGTATTTGTAATATATGTGCGTTTGTATTAAACTCGTGTGAACTTTATCTACCACCTTAATTATGCAAACAACCATGAGCATGATTCCTTGTTGTTTTAACTGTTTTGCTTAAAGCTTTAGCATATACAGTGTTCATAATAATCTATAACAGTCATGTTTTAACAATTTTAACTAGATGAAGGAGTGGATTTAGAATAACTGGTCCCTGTGATTTATTTGACCCCCATTGTTTTTTCTTTTTCATTCATCATTTGTTAACATTACGATGAAATAATATTAGGAGTTTGTCAAATGTTAGCATTAAAATGAGATTGGAAGGCCCAAATGGTGGCCTTGCATATATAAGCCTTTGTAAGTTGGTCTGATCAAAATTGTATCGGTGTTCAAAATGTAACTTGATTTAAGCCCAAGGAGAGCAGAAAATGTGTGGGCCCATATAATGGAGCTTGCCCTTTCCTGATGGGCCGATCACATGCTCTGGTAAAGGCCGGACAAGATTTTCTGTGACGTTTTCCCTGCATGAAACGGCGTACCTAAAAGATATTACTCATTTCTCTTAAAACAAAATATAAGCTGATATAAGTGTATCAATTGATTTCAGTCAATTAAATTAATATGTCATTGTTTTTTTTTCTTAAAAATATTAGACAAAGTATGTATCATTAAGGAAAATAAAAAACCTTTTAATAATTACAATGATTGTTATATGTGAAAAAAAATGTTGAGTATTCATGATTCGTGAATGTGCAAAACTTTTCAATAGACAGTAATCTGCAAAACTTTCATGGTAGACCGATACACTAAAAACATTTCAAGTTAGTGGAAAATTGTAAAAAACTAGTAGTACTACCCCACTTGTCAGGGAGAAATAGAATGCCCAGTTTTTGTTGAATTCAGAGCAGGTCGGATGCCCATAGGACCTACTTTGGTTCGATGAGTATAAAGACCATTCGATTGCATCAACATCCGTACGAATTACATCAAAATACGTGCCTGTCTGTTTCAATTTCCGTGCACGCATACTTAATGCTAATCATACGGTGCTAGAGCTAATTAAACCTAAAATAGGTCCGATGCCCATCGGACCTACTCCTATTTCGTTTTTGTTTGCTTGGCGTTGGCGATAATAGAAAGTTCCTTTTGAAGGTGACAGCGAGATACTGGTCAGTGGGCACAGATATAGAAATAGAGACAACTTTCCCTATTTCTCTTTCTCGCCCTTTCAACTTTCTCTATTTCGATTTCTGTCCTCTACGCCTGATTTTTTTTCTCCTCCCAACCCCAGGTACGATCTCGATCGGTTTGTAGTCTATCCTTGATTGATCAATGGTTATCTTGTACTTTCTTGAATCTTCATTTAACGAATTTTTTCGATTTGAAAATTTTGGTCGAATTCTGGGATCCTCTTTTAGTTCGGTAGATCGTTCATTTCGTTTGGTAATTTCGATCGTCCGAACTAGCTAAAAAGCTCAGTGAATATGAAGGTTATTAAATGGCTAGCTCAGCATCCATCTCAAAATCATTTGATTCAGTTTGTGGTTTGCTGTTTATCGAACTATATTTGTCGAATTCTGAGCTCTAATTGTTATATATTTGGGGTAAAGGTTCGTTCTTGATTTACTAGCCGTCGATTGCGAAAAAAATAGAAAAAACAATTACTTATTACTGTTTGTTTTAGTAACATCAGCCCCTTTCTTGATCAACTTAAAGCTGATCATCCAACTTTTGAAGCACTAATTTGAGGTCCTTTTAGCATGGACAAGCTGGTAGTATTAGTATCCTATGATAATATTACCCATATTTCTGTGATGAACGTATGAGTCTACTCCAGCATGAATAGTTATAATTGTTTTTAGTTCCAAATGAGGATGGATAAGTAACTAACCCTTGGTGATAGGCTAAATTAGTGACAACTTGACCAGCACTGGCATTCCTAAGAAATCTAATATATATTGTTTATTTTTCGAATAATGAGAAATCATTCTTCCATTTGTGTTCAATGCTGATTCAGACCATTTGAATGCTCAACAAATGCTTAAACATCTGGTCCCTGTACAGTAGCCATAGGTTGCAACCTTAATTTGATAAAAAAAAATTAATTGTTATTAAAATAAGCTGGTACCAATCTATATTGATTTCTCTGTTCACAATTTGGCAGATTTGCTAAATGGATAACAAAGCGAAAAGAATTTCAAGCCTGAATCCAAATGCTGCTCCCTTTGTGCCATTTTCAAGAAGCGTCACAAGCATTCCCCCGCACTCAGCAAACCCAAATCCGTCTCTAGTAGAATGTAAGAAGCCTCAGCATGTACCCGAGGGAAAACAAGAGAGCACTGAATTGGCAGCTGAGTACATGCTTCCGGACTCCATTTCTGACTTTGAGGGAGAGATGACCGATGAGCAGAGGGTGGTGGAAAACATCTCCACTATGTACCCAGAGATCCCCATGGACTTTATAATGGAGTTTGCAAGGGCGCATGGTTATGATTTCGATCTGACTGTTGATATGCTTGAGCAGTTCTACATTTGTCAGGTTTCATAACTTTTATTTGAGTGAATTATACAATCAGTCCTTAATCTATCTTGTACTTCCCACTTTGGTCCAAAATTTTGAAGTTTCCCTTTACATTGTTAGACTTTACAAGAGTTGAGCTGTAGGCTTTGGAAAGCACATGCTTCACACTTCTGAACTGTTCAATGCACATCAAGGTTCATGCACCTCCAGAAGTACACATATTTTGGTGTAAATTGAACTGTTCCTGAATAGTCAATCACATTCTTTTGCAAAGGACCAGAACAAAACTCAATTTTGCAATGGTCTTTTTGAATGATGGATGAATTGAAGGAGAAATATTTGTCGTGACATTTGATCACCAATTGAGAAATTTTGAGCCCTTTTAATTTTTTGGGAAAAGTTCTAAACTTGAGGGACCAACAGGAAATTAATGATTCGTTGGTAATTGCATGGGTAATTTACACTTTTTGTTCTATCATTTTTTGGTCTCTTGAGAAACACTACTGACCAATACAAGCTAGGTATGCATGTTTACGCAACTGAATACGACAACATGAACTCACCGGATATGTGCAACTGCTTTTTTATACATACAAACAATTTCAATATTTTTGTTCTCAATACCTACATAAATACGTGCATAACTACCTACCTCCATAACATGGATATAAATCTGCTGCGATTCCCAAGGATCGCAGGGTCCTGCGATTCCAATCTCAACCTTTTATTTATTAAAATACACGAATCTCGAAATATATGAATGGTTGGGATTGGAATTATAGGGACCCTGCGATCCCAAAGGATCGCAGCAGATTTATTTCCCCATAACATAGCATACATGAGATGTTCTTGTGTATAACCCTTCATCATAAGATACCATGTGTAGGGAGCTGGATGTTTTTTTTTTTCCTTTTCTTTTTTCTCTTTTGAAAGGAGGAAAGTAAGTAATAATTTGTATGTTTTGTTTCAGGCTGAATCTTCACATAGCCACAATGATCTGGGCTCAGATCCACCAAATTCAAAACCTGGTGGTAGTACATAAGCTCAATGCTCATGCGACATGCAAGTCGGATAGGAATTTATATTGAAGTACCTGCTTTAGATTTGACAGAATGATAGGAGTGTCCTCTTCCTTTATTTCCTGTGTCCTGAAAAAAGAATTTGGTTTCAGGGCCTTCAGGCTTTGTGCACCCTTTTTGTTGCTGGTTGTTTGTAAAGTGGTATCTGCATTTCTATCATCTCAAAGTGTGTAAAATTGCTATGTTCTATGATGGCAGCGTAGATGTACTTTGGGCAGATTGTAGGCTTGTAGCAATTTATTGCATTTCGCCAAACTTCTAGGTCTACTTGCTCAAGTCATTGTGATTGGTGTTCTTTTGAGTTGGCTAATCTTTTTATACTTCAAACCCATATCTCTGTTTTTAAAATTCAAACATTGATTTGAACTGCTCAATTTGATCTTCATATTAAAATATATTTAGTAATCAAATTTTACATCTTTAGAAACTTCTTATTACTTTTAGATAGGTAGAATCCATGATTTTCTGATTTAATGGATTTTATCTAAAAAAACAGTAAAAAAATCCTTAAAAATGTAAAATTTGATTTCCATGTATATATTAATATGAAAATTATATTTAACAGTTCGGAATATTTGGACTTTCAAATCAGAAATGTATATCAGCAACTTGTTTTTTTTAACATAATTTGCTTTCTGTGCTTGGATTATCTTTTTTCTTATTAAATTATCGAATTTGCTAATGGGCTTTAATGTCATTGTTGCTAGGTTGCTCAATGAGGCCCAGTTTAGATTTTAGTGCTCGGTTTAAGCATGGCGGCTCTTGATTAAATTGTTGAGATTATAAATGTGAAATAATTATGTCTTATCTAGAGATTAAATAATTACATCTTATCTAGAGGTTAAGTATTTACACTCCGGAGAAGAAGAAACAATCACCACCTTAACTCAAGGACCGTTCTATGTCAAAGCTGACTCATAGAAAACATAATTATAAGTGCGGAATACAATACCTGATTCAATAACATTGGCCATGGAATCCTCAAGTGAGAAGAGTTATCTCCGTGAGCACAAGACAAGTCTCAAGTCTTCTACGATAAGAAGCCCTTCTTGCCTTTTCGTCGTATAGTCGTGGATTAGATCTTTCAAAACAACAAGATATGACCTTTGAAAAATCATCTCCAAATATTTTTAATTGATTTCTTTTCTATGTTATTTGATGGTGGAATAAAGGAGAAGACACTCAGATTCTGTCTAAAATAACTGTTGTTCAGAAATCTGAGTTGTGTGTATTATCTTGTGCCTTGGAGACCAATCCTCATATAGGATAACACATCTAGCACCACGAGTGCGGTCGCATAAATGCCAAATGTGTTATAACCATCTTTCTTTCAGCTCATGTTCCCAAGTCCAAACTTAAGCTGCCAATTTGTGCTATCTTGCCTGGCCACATGGATGACCGCACATAATTGTTTATAAGGCTCCATACCAAACTTTGGAATTTTGTGTGTCCATGCCTAGCTGCACAAACGGTTGCACAAAATTTATGCTACCCTATCGAGCCGCACCTATGGCAACACAGGCTCTCTGTTTCCAGTTCAACTGGATTTGCATCTCTGCACATCTACTAGGAAACAGCTTGGGTCCGATGGGCATCGGACCTAAAATGGTTCCATCGGATTCACTCACCGTTGGATCTGCTTTAGAATTCGTGTCCGAAATTTCGTCTCTTCTTTAAAATCCGTGCGCACGAATTCCAAAGCAGATCCAACGGTGAGTGAACCATTGGAACCACTTTTGTGTGGCCTCATAGGGTCACACCTATGGCCGCACAAATCTTCTGAACAGGTAGTTTTGTGAATTGCAAATCTTAGAATCAATCCATCAATGATTTGATCTTTGCATAAATTGTTCTACACATTTATGGACCATATCCTATTAAATACATAGATTGTCTAATATCTTAATTCCATATTATATCACTTAATTGTGAGTTGTGACAACCACATGTGACAGTATACAATTCATAATTATATTACATATATACTCAACGTTAAATTAAAATCCAATAGAAATATAACCTCCAACTTAATTATATGTGAATAATTCGGTATTTCAAATGATACTGATTTTCACAAAAAGAGAAGTTGATCCTGGTCGTACAAAAAAATTAACCAGAACAATGTACTAACTAATTAATTTTACACAAATCGGAGTCAGCATCCTTGTAAATACTTTCCCAATATCAGATCAATTTCGGACGCTGGATTTAATTTTAGCATCTCAAATTTGTGAATATATATACATTGTAAATCTAGGGTATGACGTGTTCACCAAGAGAGTTTGGTGAGCACAACTCCAAAAACACATCGGATCGGCTTCAAATGACGAATCTAAACCGTTGAAATCCATGTCCTTCATGAGTAATGCATGTACATACAAAATTTTGGAAGTTTCGTATTCATTTGCTACGAGGTCAAGCGGTCAAAGTAATGATGAAAAATGAATATATAAAACAACTAATATAATAACTTATTAAAATATTCATTACTTTGACCGCTTTACCTCGTAACAAATGAATTCGAAACTTCCAAAATTTTGCATGTACATGCATCACTCACGAAGGACATGGATTTCAACGGTTTGGATTCGTCATTTAAAGCCGATCCGATGTAATTTTGGAGTTGTGCTCACCAAACTCTCTTGGTGAGCACAACTCCAAAAAAATATCGAATCGGTTTCAAATGACGAATCCAAACCGTTGAAATCCATGTACTTTGTGAGTGATGCATGTACATGCAAAATTTTAGAAGTTTCGAATTCATTTGCTACGAGGTCAAGCAGTCAAAGTAATGATGAAAAATAAATATATAAAACAACTAATAGAATAACTTATTAAAAGATTCATTATTTTGACCGCTTGACTATGTAGCAAATGAATCAGAGAGAGAGAGAGAGAGATGCATGTAGCTCCCAATATCAAATCCAACCTTATATATACTCCCGTTTATATATATATGAGAGAGATAGAGAGAGAGAGAGAGGTTGGCTAATATCAAATCAGTTGTTTCTGGAATCCCGTACAACCAAGTCATTTTTCTATTTCAAAGTCCAAAACGTCGATCCAAACCGTTAGATGTGTTCTCTATATTAAAATGTCATTGGAGACCAAATTTTATATTTTTTTAAATTTTTTTACTATTTATTAAGGCACTTTGAAAATCGCTGATCCAACGGTGGATTATGTTTTTACTAGTTTTGTTAAACCACCATTGGATCATCGATTTTTAAAGTAACTTAATAAATAGTAAAAAAAAAAATTTTAATATAAAATTTAGTCTCCAAGTATATTTTAATATAGAGATCACATCTAATAGTTTAGATCGACCATTTGAACTTTGAAAATAAAAAAACAATTTAGTTGCACGGGAGCTCAAAAACAATCGACTGTATATTAGCCAACCCCCCTCTCTCTGTATATATATATTTGAAATCTGGACTACATAAAATTTTGAAATTCCTACAAGTGTTGTCGGTTGCCCGGATCTACCATCACGAAAAAAGTCGGTGCCTCTGTTAGGTACCGTTTATAGTCCTATAGGTGCCTTTCGGTAAGTAGAATAATAAGTTTCAATGTATCTTCCAATTTACACAGAGGGATAAAGCCCGGGCAGCATAGGCATAGGGAGTAGGTCTTTGACAGCATGGATGGGCTTAACCTCAATGGCTAGCTTATGGTATATCACTAAGATGGCACAATTGACTCATATTATGAATTTATTTCTCTATATGTAAAGTTCAAACAGCCGAACTGAACCAGCAAACATGATATTCATAAGATAGCTAAAATATCACTACTTTCGATAGTTCAAAATTTTTAAATCAGGTAATTCTCAGCCTATCTAAAAAAATTCTAAAAATGTAAAATATAATCTAGATTTTAGAAGTGTATTTTCTATAAAAATTATGTTGAAAAGTCCAAATCAATTATTTAAACTTTGAAACGGAAATTCTTTTAGATATTGCACATGAGCATTACATATTGTGAACTTACTTTTATGTTTGATTATCTTTCAGGGTTGCTGATTTTTGTTATCGTATTTGAGTATTTCATAAAGTAAAGTTCTATTATTTTTGTTGAAGCTAGTTTATTGGAATCTTAGAATATTATTGTAGTCTATATTCTTGGTGCTCGGTGGCTGTTTTGGTTTCAGTTGGTCGGATTTGGGGATAACTAGACTGGAACTGAATACCACACGGGAGATTTTCAATCTCTCACATTTTCCACTTCGGTGGGTTCCAAGTACAAAGAGCAAGACACAAAAACGAGATGTGAAACTAGAAGACCACGGGACATGCCACAAAGTTTTTATAGGTATCGTGATTTTTGCCTATGTCATTAGTAGTATATATATATATTTATAAGATTGTGCTTGATAATAAAATCGCCTTCATCGCGGCGAGTTGTTGGCCCCATTGTCGGAGTGTGACAACTAAAGTGATATCAGAGCAAATATACATATAATAGCAATGACATACCGCAGATCTGATCTCATCTTAAGTAAGTTTAGCTATTAAATAAATATCCTATTAATTGTCAATCTACCCTCTTGATTTTTAACGGTATGAAAAGAACGTAAGACTACTTGTGATGATGATGTTAACATATCAGAAAAGCGCAGCGGAAGCGTGGTGTATAATGAGGCTATGATCATGATACTTCTACCGTCTCAAAAATGATTTAGCGTGTTCTTAAGAGGGGAGGATTGCAATATCTTTACATTCGGACTCAAAATTATTTTCCTAATATAGGTATGTCCAGGGACTGAACATATTTAAGGGGGGGAGGAATTGTGACATTTCAATTTTGAATATTTGAAAAAATTATTTGATACGAATAGAAACACTTAATTAAAGAAAATTTTATAAAATTATAACATGTTTAGAGTCACTTTGAATTTATGTAAATAAAAATGAACACTATTTAGTTGTGACTTGACTTTGAGGTCACTTAAGTGAATATATAGATTTTATGTTACTCCTGAAATATTTTAAACGCCAAGTTATATTATCAAAGTGATAAGGGGCTTATTGTAAACTAACCAATAGTAGATAAGAAGAGAAATAAGTTAATATTTCTAATAACAAAAAAAAAATGCATGAAGGACACCTGTAGCCACCTTAACAATTTATTCTTACGTAACACCACTAATTAATATTCATTGCTGCCACTGAATTTTATCTTCAAGTTTTGTTAAAATACAAAAGGTATCAATTAAAAAGCACAACGCTTTTCTATTTTTAATTTATTTTGAGGTCTCTCTCCTGGAGAGAAACAAACCGCCGAATTTAAATCGTGAAATTCAAAATCCAAACCGTTCAACTTTTCTGTGCACGTATCTTGGAACAGCTGGTTTTTTTGCACACATATTTCAGAACAGTTCAACAGCTGAATCTGCATCGTAGGAATTTCAGAAAATACTTTTCATTCGTCTTGAATTTCAGCAGATTCGGATCCGGATCCTTGATATAGGAAATAACAAAAAAGAAAAAGAAGGAAAGCGGTGGAGAAAAGAGAGAATTAAAAAGAGAAGGAAGAAGTACAGAAATGAGAAAGTAGGTGTTGGCACCTCTACGTGGCCAGGAGACGAGAAAGACGGAGGAGAGAGAAACTTGCTGGCTTGTATGATTAATTACTTACATTCTTACGAATGATTTCGAGCGACTCTATTTGAAAAGCAGACTCAATTTCAAGCCATGTTGTGCCGTCTATATAACAACAGGTGCGGATTTCGAGTTATTCCTAGCTGCTTCTAACTAATTTTATTGATTGTTTATTTCTAGATTATAATGGCATGTTCGGCGGGACATTGAAAATGAACAGGGGCACAGAAATTGAACTAAAAATTATTGTTCACGTAGAAAAAAAAATTCAGTTGAACTGATTTTTTTTTTCCGCAGAAATAGTGGAGCGGCCGAACACGCCCTAATTGTTGAATTCCTTTGTTTATTGTTGTTGTTTGCTTGTTTGTTTAGTTGCTAATTGGTTGTATTGTTGACGCCTGCTTGGTTGCTTGCTATGTTGCTTGATTGTTAATTAGTTATAATTAAGCTCTTCAATGTTTTTTTGAATTGCATAGCATCAATGCATGAGTTGTCATAAGTAGCATGAATATATATTGTAGAATTGAATTGTAACATAACTTGAAGAGCTTAGTGGTAAAATATACATTGTATTTCTTAGTTGAATCAAGTGGATGCATGAGTATATATTTCAAGAACAATTTTTTAAACTGAAACGTGGTATGATTTTGAAAATAAGGGTATATGATAAAATATTACTATAGAGTGAATTGTGTTCAAATGTAAGGAACCTTGAAGAAACACTTCCAAAGTAGTTAATCACACTGATAAGTATAGTAGGAGATGTTTACGCATATTGGTGTGTGGGTGTCGAAATTGCTCATTTTTTATTTTATCTTGATTATGGTTAAACTATAAGGTTGCATAAGTAAATTGGATCGAACATTTAAGTCTATATAATGCACATAAGCATTACATATTGTGAACTTACTTTTATGATTGTTTTTTAGGGTTGCTGATTTTTGTTATCGTATTTGAGTATTGTAAAGTTATATTATTTTTGTTGAAGCTAGTTTGTTGGAATCTTAGAATATTATTGTAGTCTATATTCTTAGTGCTCGGTGGCTGCTTTAGTTTCAGTTAGTCAGATCTGGAGATAACTCGACTGGAACTGAATACCGCAGTGGGAGATTTTCAATCTCTTATTTTTTCCACTTCAGTGGGTTCCAGGTACAAAGAGCAAGACACAAAAACGAGATGTGAAACTAGAAGACTGCGGAACATGCCACAGTTTTTACAGGTATCGTTGTTTTTATCTATACCATTAGTAGTATATGTATATATTTATAAGATTGTGCGTGATAATAAAATTGTCTTGAACTGACAGAGCGGCGAGTAGTCGGCCCCATTGTCGGGGTGAATGAAAAAGCCGTCTTAATTATTTCCATAGCCCTTTTTGCAACAATCATGTTTACAAAAGAGAAAAAGATTAACTTTAAAAAAGAGCATATATTGCATATTGTGCGCCTTTTTTTGAGAAAAATTGCTGCCTGACTTGGATGCCAATTTGGTTATATATCATCAGTCATATATCACTCATTACCGACCTAATATGGTCTCCCCATTTTATTCAAGAGAAAATTGTGAAAATGTCACTCTAAAATTTTCAAATTGTGAAAATGCCACTTCAAATTTTGAAATAGTCAAAATTTCACTCCAAACTTTATTAATTTGTAAAATTTCAAAGTTTGGAGTGGTATTTTCACAATTTGAAAATTTTGGAGTGGCATTTTCACAATTTTTCCTTTATTCAAAATGGAGAAATACCAAAAACGTTTTATTGTAGAAATTTCGAATAGCGCATGGGGCAGTATTATTTGTGCTTAGAGATTCGTGCAGAACGTATTTGATCAGTCGAGATTTTCCAGAAAATAACACTCAAAGTTTGAGATATCTCAAAGGATGCGAATTCAGGTTTGGTAGAGTCGTAAGTGTGGAATCCACGGTTTTCATTTTTTTTAAAATAAATTCTTTGTGGCGTCAATGATTGCAAGCTGATGGGAAATTTTGAAAAAAAAATGATAGTAAATAACTTAATCAGAATAAATTAAATTTAAAATTTAAAATTGAGATAGGCAAAAATTTAATCAAAATAAATTAAATTGTTATTGAGTTATTTAGATCATGATGTCATGTCTTCAAACTTATTCCATCTTTACCTTGCGAAATTGATGAAATTATTCATCTAAATAATTTGTAGTTGTCGTTTTTTATCTTAGAAGAATACAATAAAAATGATTGATGATAACTTCTTATGTTTCAACATTTAATTAGAATCAAATTAGTATGATCAAATATCGAATCAATTGGGTTTGATGACATTCATTTGATTTATTGGATATCTCGTCAAACAATATGATTTCATCCAAAATATATCTGTATATATATGTCAAATTATTTCAACAAATGAGGAAAATTAAATTAAAATATATAGTTGTCAATCAAACCGCGATAATGCGCAAAGTAATTGAAATGCAAATTTTGACTTTAGCAACTTTAAATTTCAACAGTGCAGTTGGTGGTGAATAGAATATGTCATAAGGCATAGCTGTGGATTAATAGTATTGGTGTTGGTAGTTGGCGCTGCTATGGATGTGACTTTTTTATTTTATTTTGTTTTCTTTGTAATGATTGATAGCTGCTGTCAATCTCTCAAAAAAAAAGTTTCAACAAGCATCCATAAAACTTAAATTTATTATGAATGTCAAATATAAAATTTGATAGAAACAAATTATTAGAACTTTATATTGCGCATGCATGATAGTGAATGGATTTATAAACATTGATATATACATATGTGTGAATAGGGCTGTCCAAAAAGCTCGTAGCTCGTGGCTCACTCGTAACTCACATCTGGCTCGATCGGTAACAGCTCGTTCGATAGTGGACCGAGTTGTTAACGAGTTGGCTCGCTAACAGCTCGGGCCAAAATTAACGAGCTGAGTTTTTGCCCAGCTCGCGAGCTAGCTCGACTAGGCATCAATTTGTGAATTTGTATGAATTTGTGTGTATTTTATACTGTCAAGCTTGATCCATCTTGATCCAGTTCGGTCCAAAAATGTTTGTAAAATTTATTTTCTTCTTAAAACAAGATCCAACCAAACCCAGTGAGCTAGCTTGTGAGCTGGCTCGTCACGAGTTTGAGCTGAGATTTTAGCTCGCGAGCTATTAACGAGCTGGCTCGCTAATAGCTCGGTCCAGAATTAACGAGCTGAGTTTTCGCCTAGCTCAGCTCGAGCCAGCTCATTTACAGCCCTTTGTGTGAAGTAATATTTCTTAAAAAATTAACTCCCTTTATGTATTTGTAATTACTGCAAAGACTCATAACAAAGAAATTGATTGATAATTATAACAAAAAATAAATTGGCAAAGATGTCAATGTAATTACCAAACAAATCATGCACACTCATTAAATTTTATGGCATATGTCCTTGTCTGGGTTGGTACACCTTTTATATAATCTCACTTTAAAATTAATAAAAGAAACGATTCTAGAAAACATACTGAAGAATACAATAATTACATGGTCAACATTTCCTTCATACATGTGTAGTTGGAATACGGGTATAGTTGACCTGTGTTTGCCTCTACCTATTTTTAGAAGAAAACACAGTACATACGACGATAATAATGTTTAATAATATCGGTATCTTCAAATATTATCGATAATTATATTTTAATTAGTTTATTTTCGGCAATATTTATTTTTTACGCTTACAGATTTCTGTAGTCATCAGTTTATCATTATAAAGTTTATGCTTCAACAGAATGTCGAAGCCATTCAATCTGTGTCAAAATTCATGCGCACTTAATTCGCACTAATTCACACTAATATTAAAATTGTCCATGTTAATCTTGACGCTTATCGAACTATTCCAATTAGATATCAGACTGAATTTGATCTGATATCTATCGAATCGCTCTCAATTCCCATGCTTCGTGCCTGTTTTCATATTTTCTGATCTGATCCAACGAGATGACATACTCTTTGAAACAAAGAAATATCAAAGATCAGGGAATCACATCCTCTGCGGAGCTCCACACTTGCGGTTCTTTTAATCTGGTCTGTTCGTTTTGATCGGACGGACCAAATAAGATTTTGGTACGAATCTCAAAGCAAAATTAATGCTGTCCCCTCCATCATCCCGAGCACTCACCGGCTGAAAATAAATCTGGACCGTCCGACCAACTCCGCACCGCAAAACTCCGCAGAGAATACTCGCCCCAAAGATCAGATGTATTCAGATGGAGATGTTCAAAATTATAATAATTTGGTATATGTGTGAATGTATCATATTGCATGTGACAATCCGTTAGCTTAGTACATAGTATATAATATTGTAAGTTTTTGTCGTTGTATTAGGTCAACTAATTCGGTAAGTTGGGCAAGTCGCTTTTTGAAACTTGGCAAGTTGGCATAGAAGGCGCGAAGAATATATAATTAATGATTGCCAGAGGAAATAAAAATCAAAGAAATGCTAATTAACCTAGGACTAGTAATTTTAAAATTACAGTAAAGACAGCTGATTTTCTAAATAAGAAATGAAGAACATATATATTTCAGTCCATACATATGCTTGCATTGTACACGGTCCGAAAATATTGGTAAATACAGAGAAGCAATTGCTTAATGAAGGTATCATGATTGACGGCCTAATGGAATGAATAGGCGTCTTAAATTAATTTGATGTTTTGGGTGAGGCTATGAAAATATGTAGATTATAGAGCGTACGGTCCGCATTATAAATTTATATCTTTGTTTTTAAAATTCAAAAAATTAATTTGAATCATTCATCATGATCTTCGTATGAAAAAATTTACTTTTTCTTTTTTAAAAACTTGAAAGTGGCTGTTAAAGTTGATATTAAAATAAAAAGGTTTTAAAAGCAGAAAATCTAGACCTCAAGTTAGACCTATTTCTTACAGAATTTTAACCAGAATGTTAGTTGATATGAAAATATATATACCTGTTAATTAACCAAATTATACATTTATAATTTTTTTGTTAATTTTTTAGCTAGACAGAAAATCAATGTTTTTGGATAATGCAGTGTTTCCAAATCAAGTAATTTTATTACGCATAAACTTAGTCATATACGTTACTCAATCAATTAAAGCATCAATCATTGTTTTTTGAATATATCCAATTAACAAATGCGCCATGTGATCTGTTGAAAGTGTGTTCGCATCAAGTTCTTATTGGATTATATATGATATTACTGACAGCTCAGTTTCTTCTCTCCTTGACTCCTCATGTTTGTATATAAAACAGCTTGTGCTTGCCACAAACATTTCACCACCTCTGCATGCTCCTTCAAGTATTTCATACCAAATGCCCCTTCAGGTCCCTTTCTCTCTCTCTCTCTCTCTATACACTTAATTTCTATCCTCATTTCTATTAGTCATTTAATATACTTTTTTTTATCTAAAGTAATTTGCATGATATGTATATATATCATATATTATTTATATTTGTTTACAATATTGGCGAAACATTACTGGTTTGTGTAATCACATATATTTTTTTCTTGCATCAATTTGATTTCTACATCATTCGTTGCTGAGGCGAAATGCTCCTCAGCCCGCTAATTCATGAGTATATATTTTTATAAGATCCATACAAAAAATGATTACATTTCACTACATAATCATTCATTAATTTCATCTTTGTAATTTGTCCTACCTGAACTGCGAGAATATTTATATACATGTACGTACATGTATGTATATGTACATGTACATGTATGCATATGTATACACACACTACGAGAATCTAAAAATGTTCAAGTGAAAGCTGATTACTGTCCTCCATCTAAATATTTAATTTTTTTTAAAAGGAGATTCTTCGTAACATGCATGTTGACGTGTGTCTGTATCTTAAATATTAATGCATGCCTGAAGAATTATTTATGCTTGTATTTGGTATAAGCTGACTATTGTTTTCATTGTTTGTACCAACAATTCCAAAAACCAATCCCCACCTAAATTTATCGCTCTCCACCAATTGTATCATTAAGAACTAAAATACTATGGCTTGAAACTAAGCTGCCTATGCAGAAATGTGATTCCTTTTCCATTCTAGTAAACAAAAATAAAATAAAATAGAGCTAGCATAGGAGGAACAAAAAAAATAAAGAGTAAAAAAAGAAGTTAACGGAACATGCATGGTCAATTAATTAGCAAAAATATTAATCAATATAAACAGGGTCCTGACATTCAAAAAAATTGCAGAGAAATATGATTTCCAAGATGAAACCACATCTGATGGTGCTTTTCATGGTAGTTACCATGACTGTTATAGAAGCACAGACATTACAACAGTTAGCAGCTTCGTTACATCTGTATGTGGATCCACTGCCTCAGATGCCCACCATCTATGGCTTCTCTATGGAGGGAGCAAACCCAGTCTCAGTCAATCTCACTATCAGCATGTATCAGATCAACTGGGTAATCTTTTATATCCTTTCCTTTTTTTTTTCGTAATTAATGTCACCAGGCCTGCCCACACACACAACCCACACCCACACATAAAAAGAAAATAATCAAGCACCAGTAACTCTAGATCAAAATATTTCAGCAAGTGAAAACAAAGGGAAATGAGATTGCAACAAGGTAAAATAACCACAATTATTTTTATGGTGATAATCATTTTCCAAACAATTTATTTTACTTTTGATAAATGCAGAATTTTCACAGAGACCTACCTCCAACCCCAGTTTTTGCCTATGGTACATCAGCCGAAACAGCAACTTTTCCTGGCCCCACCATCATTGCTCGGCATGGTGTCCCATTATATGTCAAATGGGCAAATCAACTCCCTGACTACCACATCCTCCCTACAGATAACACTATCTCTACTGCCATTGCGACAATGGGAGGTGTGCCAACTGTCGTTCATCTGCACGGCAGTATTCATCCCCCACAATCCGACGGCAGTGCCTTCGCATGGTTTACTCGTGATTACAAGGAGGTGGGTCCTAAGTGGACCCAGACGACTTACATGTACCCTAACATCCAGCCCCCAGGCAATCTTTGGTATGCTATTTATTTTTAAAGACAGGCTGGATGGTACGCTATTTATCGTTAATTTTATATTGTAACCTTTTCAAAATTATTTTTTTTAATTCTCGGCAGCCTTTTTTTTAGGATTATCAGGCAGTGCTTCATTGTAAAATAAGATCCATGGTTTATGATTTTGTCTATTACTCAATCCTGATAATTTTTACTCCAACAGGTACCACGACCATGCTCTGGGCCTCACTCGTGTCAACCTCCTAGCTGGACTCCTTGGTGCTTACATAATCGAGAAACCTGAGATTGATGACCCCATGGACCTTCCCTCGGGTGAAGATGACGATATCCACCTCATCATTGCAGATCGTAGTTTCAATACTGACGGCACACTTTACATGAACTCCACTGGTAATGTCCCCTCAGTTCATCCCCAGTGGCAACCTGAATACTTCGGTGAGGCCATCACTGTTAATGGCAAGGCCTGGCCCTTTTTAAATGTAGAACGCCGCCGGTACCGCTTCCGCATCTTAAATGCTTGTAATGCACGATACCTCAATCTCTCCCTCTCTAATGGCCTGTCGTTCTATGTTATTGGATCTGATGCTTCCTATTTAGCTGCTCCGGTTGAAACACTAACCATACTGCTAAGCCCAGCTGAGTTAGCTGATGTTGTTGTTGACTTCAGCAACTCAACTACACCCTGTGCTGAGCTTCTCAACTCAGCAACATACCCTTATCCTAGTGGTATTGCTTCCACTGGTACACTGCTTGGAAAAGTCATGATGTTTCATATAAATGGCCAGAAAATGTCTGACAATTCAACAATACCAGAGAAAGAGGTGAACTATGCCAATGCCACGATGCCCGAACCAAGCACAAAAACTAGGTATATTGTAATGTATGAGTATACAACTCCATCCGGGGGAGTGACCCACCTATATATCAACGGGTTGCGACTTGAGGATCCAGTGACAGAGACTCCCAAATGCGGTACCACCGAATTGTGGCATGTGATTAATCTAACACCTGACAACCACCCATTACATGTTCACCTGGGAATGATGCAAGCCATTGATATTACTGAGCTCCTTGGGTATAAACAATTTTTAGACTGTATGACACAGCTGAATGATGCTGTCCAGTGTAATGTGACAGATCATGCAGTAGGAAAGACTTTTCCTATACCAGAGTACGAAAAAACATGGAAAAACGTGGTGAAGATTGAGCCGGGTCACATGACAAGCATCATGGTCGCATTCAAGATTGTTGATACGAACCAAACGTACCCTTTCGATGCAACAGCAGAACCAGGATATGTCTACCATTGTCATGTTAGTATATTACATTTTTTTTTTCTTTTTGCGACAGGGATTCACTTTATTCTGTTCATTCTTCTTTTACTATCAATTTAACTTACTATCATACCAACCTAAATCAGGGTGTCACCAGAATTTATTCATTCAACCATACATGTCTTATTGCTCTTATTGGGTTAATGAATAGAGTTAAATGAGGCCAAAACATTCAGTGTTTTTACCAGAAAAAAAGATGAAATTTTGTTGAAATGGATAATTTTGGTGTATTCCGAAGTTTGGTACTGAGCATGTTACGGTTAGGTTACTTCCAAGGTGATGTCTAACTAAATGTGTGTTTTGATCACTGAAGCTGATAAAATAACACAATTATTTTGCAGATATTGGATCACGAGGACAATGCAATGATTCGGCCATTAAAGCTCCTACCTTGAAACTATTGAGATCAAGGTCCAAATTAGCATGTGTGATGTTTAATTTTATTTCATTGTTGATTTTTATACAGATATATTTTTTTTTATAAATTTTTTATTTAAATGTTGTTTGCAATTTGTATGCATCATTTTGTTCTCTTTTTACCTTTATTTGGTAGACATCACTACTACTGTCTCTGTATTATCTCAATTATCATAGTCATTTGGTCTTTTAAAGTGGCATTGAGCCAATTTCGAGTGCACGACACTAATAAACATCTGTATGATCATTGTTGTCCTTATTGTTATTTTTGGTCTTCATATGAAAAATGTTTGTCACAACATTCTCCTCTACAAATCAACCATTTATTGTAGTGTAATTTTATTTTGTAAGGGGGGCTAAAATGCATAAATACCAAGGTTCCAAATAGGTGAAATAGCATTGGGAGAATTTCATATATACCACTCAAAAACTGTGAAATTACATATTTACCATCCAAATTTCTATAATTACATATTTATCATCCAAAAATCTAATAACTCACATATTTACCCAATATAACTTTAGTATATATCAAATATACCCAAAATTCATATTAATTATGTTTAAAATTCTTAAAACTATAATTAATCAAGAATTAACTTAGCACCCTTTCTTTCTCTCCCTAGACTTCTCCCTTATACCCAATATAAGAGATTAAAAACATATATTCCAAACTAACTTAAAAAAACAGATGTTCCAGCCTAACTTAAAAAAAAAAAAAAAAAAAAAACATGGCTCCACAAGTGATCCACAAATAAACAACAGTTTCATTAGCCAAATTAAACATTGTTTTCAAGTTGCATAACAAAATCCCACAAGCATATATAACTATCATACGAGCTACAGTGCTAGTGCGAAGAGAATTGTAATTCTTAGCATTTTTCTGACAAATTTTTGTTCTCATGCAGAAAGCTGTTAACTTAGATCCTAAATCAATTGAATTAAACAAATAGCAGGCCCCACTTAAGGCTAGCATGATATTATCTGACCTTTTGAACTTAAAACTTGAATTCTCTCCGATTACCTACTGATAATGAAATTGAGACAAAAAGCAAACTTGATCCCACCGCATATGACATAAATATCTGAGGAATTGACCTTGATGCAATTTTTAAAGAAACCAAGAAAGAGACACCTCAAAATAAAAATACAAAAAGTACCCAAAATCAAGTGCCCACTGAAATTAAGATCAGTGCGATAAGTTATTTTGCCAAGTGGGAACCTGATTTTGGGTCTCAACAAGTTAAGTACGATAGACGTTGTTGCAGGGAAAAATTGTGGGAAATAAAAAAAAATCAAAGACTTTACTCGATTGGAGGTGATTCTACTCCAAGCTCCCATCTAGGTCTATCTATCTCCTCCGGCACGAGTGTTTCTTCTTCTTCGTATTCCATCTTCTCTTATTATTCTTTCTAGATGTTGAGTTTGCTTGATGGGGAGAAGGTTTTAGCAGGACATGAAAGGAGGCGGGAGAGATGCTAGGTTTTAGCGCCAAATAGAAAACAATTCTAATTGTAGAAGGGGAAGGCACTAGTTCATAATTAATTATATTGTTTATACTAATTAATCTCTAATTAATCTCAGGTTTTGATTAATTGGATAAATATGTGAGTTATTAGATCTTTGGATGGTAAATATGTAATTATAGAAATTTGGATGGTAAAAACGTAATTTCACAGTTTTTGAGTGGTATATATGAAATTCTCCCAAAGCGTCGTAGTTTTTAAGGTCCAAAAATGCTATAGCGCACCTATTGCTTACCTATAGCTAGCTATCTAGAACTCAGATAAAAAAAAAAGCGATGAATAACACTATAGCTTTTAAGGTTTGAAAAAACTATAACGTAGCTATGGGTCAAATTCTAATGAGGTCAAATTCTGATGGCTGATGCAGGATCAGCAATGATAAAGAGCAGCCAGCTCCGCAGCTTGCATCAGATGCTTGGATTTAATTCACCCCCTTTATGCCTAATTGTGGTAGAAACTCAATGAACTCAAAAAATGTCATTTAAACATTTAATCAAACATTGTGTGTGCACCAAACTCAATAAGTTGAGATGCACGTAAAAGAAGGATAAAAACCAAACCGTTTTCATTTACGAGAATGCCTTGTCCCAGGAAAAGCCTCGAGTCAATTTCTTCATCTCTACACTACAGGTGCAGAGGCGACAGCATAGTCGTCACCACATACCGAAGAGGTTGAAGCGCTATTTCATCCCGCATAGGAACGCGAAATACGCCACCTCTACTATTTGTAGAGCGATAGAGTCTCATTAACACGCCATCGCTATTAGTTACCCGCTGCGGTCATCACTCATCACCATGCCGAGTGATTTCAAGAGAAGCACTGGGAGAAGCCCAGGACCAAACTATCGATGTTTTAATTTGAGGGCATAAGCCTTGGGAATCAGATCACCTGCGGAGCCTTTTAATCTTGGTCCGTTCATTTTGATTGGACGTACCAATTAAAATTTTGACACGAATCTCAAAGCAAAATTAATATTGTCCCTCCATCATCCGAGCACTCACTGGCTGAGAGCAAATATGTGTCATCCAATCAGCTCCACACAGCTTCGTCTGGCTGAGAATAAATCTAGACCGTCCAATCAGCTCTACACAGCTCTATAAAAACTCGAGAATATTGGTCCTAAGCCTTGTGTGGCTGATGCTTCACAAAACCTGATGTAATATATAGTTTTGTTTAACGAAATTGGGTTTAGGCCTTTTTACTCAAAATCAATCATTAAAACTTAAAGAATTCAATAAAATAATTATATTATAAATTTCCGACTATTATTTGATTATTTATTAGTATTATTCACTTTAAATTGAAATAACTATCGAGTTAGACATTCGAATACGTATCTGTTCCGCATATTGCTAAATAAGCCCCTCCAGACAAAACTATCGATGATGATCAAATTATTATCAATAGTTATTTTAATTATCTGGGACATTTCTACGAACTTTCCGCAGTTTGGGATAAATTTTAAACATAATATTTTTTTTTTAAAATAAGATAAATGAATAAAAGAGGTAAAGTGATTATTATGTTTATCAAATAATATTATCCATTCGACACTTATTTTGATGAAATATAATGCTTCACAAATAATATTCTAAATAATTATTTAAAATATAATTCAACTAATATTAGTAAATAATCAAATAAATTGATTATTTCAAGCTCTCGGATCAAACTATTTTAAATGATAAATTATCTCAATACACATAAACAACCCTTATCATTTTGTCACTTTCAGAGTTTGTTACATTTTTAAATGAATTTTGTGTTCATTGTATGATGGGAAAACAAAATAGAGTGAATTTTAAGAGAAATGAATCATATCGGAAAATGAAATCATTGGAATTGGTTTATTCTGATGTGTATGGCCCATTCAATGTCAATTCCTTGATAGAACATCTTACTTTCAATGTCAAAGTATGAATTATATCATTTCATGCAATTTATTTATGTTCTACTTGATCATACGAATGGTTCGAAAACAACATGCATAAATTCAACTAATGTCAAAAAAATAAATAGTTAAATGACAATAGACAGGTAAAATAGTTTTACAAGGTCTAAGAAACCCGCACCTGTGATCTGAGTAAGTCATTGAATGTCTCTTACGTCTCTTAAATCTTCAAACATCGAACCTAGTAAATAAACATATCTCTATTTAGAAATATTTACTTACTCTAATATCCTAAAATTTCTTAATACTTCTTATATTTATATTAACACGTTTATTATTTCTAATTTCTTATTTTCAGTTAATTTATTTACCAATTCAATATATAGTAAACTTGAGATTATAATATAGTAATATAACTTTATCATTGAACAACTTAGTATAAACTATTTGAAATGATATTAAGCCAACTAATTCCCTTAATTGAGTTGCATAAATCTTTTTCAAAAATAAGAGCTCTACTAACATTTACACTTTTATCAGTATATTAATCGTTATATTAGTTTAAAAACATTTTTAAGAGGCATACTAGTGTTATCAGTATAAATATACTTACATTACGAAAAGACACATAATCTTTATTATATTATAAAAAATTCTTATGACCATAATTATAATATCTCAAATTGTTTTATTTTCAGAAAGTGACAGAGCGTTGTATCTCTGCAGCTGTAAACGGACTGTCCTGATACTTTTGGTGCGTCCATGGCCCTCATTCTTGTACCTGTGGACACCGTGCCATCGACTATCATACGTCGGGTACCAATCCGCATCTGGCTGTCTCCAATTCGACGGTGGCTCATTGGGGATAGGACAGCCTATCTATAGCCGTGACCACGACCAATACTGCAACAAAAGCACCGGTCCGTACATCTGCTTGGCCCGATCTGTATTTCCAAGATTATTAGCCATACTAATCATTCAATTGATTGATAAAATAATTAAATATCAAACAATATAATAATGACTAACCTGATAAGCATGAGGCTATGGTATATCCTTTCGTCTGATTTTTAAGGTGTCTCATTCGTTCATTACTTTTAACCGTTCCTGTGACATGATATAAATCGCCAATAAAGTTGTGGTGATCGTAATATCCAGTGAAAATACAAAATTATTGTGGCCATGGATGCAAAAATGGCCCACCATATCTTTCTTCTATTGTAGCCAGTGGTTACCAACAGCTCAACCGTATTCTCCTTGAATGCTCATTTTCTAAGAAAAAGTATGACCTTAAAAATTCCTTTAAAAGAAAATTCCCTTTTTAGATACATCGAACATATATAAAAATGACAATCATGTATTTATATAACGTGAATAATGACAGGTACATATTTTCGTCAGAATTTGTATTATTAAACAATTCAAACAGTGGACGATCAGATCGATGGAGCTAATCCAGAAAAAAAAAATCATCTATTCTATATGAAAAATGTGCGAAATGCATTATTTTTTTAATAAATATGTTGTATAGGTAAATATTTATTCAATTATCTTAAGCACTGATCAATTCAAATGAGGACAGTCAGCTGAGCAATGGCACCTCTTTGTAAATGATAGTTTTACTTTTATTGTTTTGTTGGATTTACATTTGGTCTACTGTTTTTGTCATTTTATTTATATTTCTTATTTTATGTTTGCATATCATATTTTTCTTATGTCATGACTATATCATACTTATAAATGTCAAAATATAAATCATACTAATAAATTATAATAAATTTAGTCGAAAAAACCGAATCATAATAAATCAATCAACAAATTTTGTCAAATAATCGTCTTAAAAATAAGAATTTCAAACAATTCGTAAGATAGATACATCAAAACTATATTTAAATATTTTTATATCTTCTCTATTGTTTTGATACTTAAAAATTTAGTCAAAAAAAACTATAGGCATCAACTATCCAGCTTTTAAAAAACATAAAAAAAAAAAAAAAAAAAAACTAAGAACCGCCTAATAAGTAGGCGTTTTCTAATAAAAATTGAGAACCGCCAAATAATTAGGCGTTTTGGGTATGTTTAAAATTTCTTAACTTTCGTGGGCATATTTAGCAATTTATATTTATTTTTGGATATAAATAAAAATGGCGGCTTATAAGCAATACAAATTTATTATACTACGCATAAATTTTTCTAATCGGTTAATAATTAAGAAGTGATTAGATATGTTATATCTAAGTCCATATGATTATTCTTAATTATGTTAAGAGTTTTCAGTACCAATAAACAAATAATCAACGCATAATTTGGATCCACATGTGTCAGGTTATGGATGCATTTATTATTATTGGATATGATATTATTGACCGAAATTTTAATTAATATACAAAAGAAATAATAAATTTAACAATCTATACAATGTTCTGATGAAATTCGAAATCTACCGAAACCGATCACATTGTCATCGGTTTCAGAAGCTAAAACCAACGACAAAGTCATCAGTTTCAGAAGCTAGAACTGATAACAATGTCATCAGTTTGAACCTTCCAATTCATCCAATTTGAATTTAAAATAATTTTTCATTTAATTATTTTATTTAATTAGAAAATATTATTATTTTTTTATTTTTTTATTAAAATATTAGAAATATTTTTTATTTTTTCAAATTAGATAGAATATCATATAATTTGATTTATTAGAAAGACTTAACAAATAATCCGGATCAATATTTTTCAGATCGGATTTTTCGCGGTTGTAAGAAAAATTAAAATATTTTTTTGTGTTATTGGAAAAAAAAAATACTTTGAATCTGAATTATTAATCTCGGTTCATAAGTCAATACAAAAAATATTATGGTCTTTCTATTTTTGAAAAAATAAAAATTTAAGAAAAAATTTCAAAACATTGTAATCATTACTCAAAAAGTGTTTTAGGCTGATATAATTCTCGCATCAAAAAATGTGTATTCTGCATCAAAAATTGTGCATAATATATTATGTAAAGTTATCTCCCGGAATTGAATTTTGAGGCTGAAACCGATGATATTGTCATCGGTTATAGCTTCTGAAACCGATGACTTTGTCATTTGTTATAGCTTCTGAAACCAATGTCATCGATTTCGATAGATTTCGAATTTCATCATAACATGATTATTAAATTTATTATTTATTTGTATATTAATAAAAAAATTCGGTATTATTGACAGCTAAGTTGTTTCCCTCTCCACACTCCGCACGTTTGTGTATATAGAAGGCCTTGTGATCGCCACAAGCATTTCATCACACAAACGCTTCCTCTGCATGCCCCTTCCGGCTTCCAATTCTACTAATGGAATGGCTCCTCTCTCTCTCTCTCTCTCTCTAGCTCCCTTTACTATTACGAGTCTTTTAATACTTTATTCTGTTTGCATGCATGAGATATATAATTGTTGATCTAATGGTCTAAATGATCAGTACATTTGGAGTACCTATAACATATATACGATAAATGTTTATCGTGATTACTGATTATATAGGTTGCCTGAACTTCATGAATATTACATGTACTCTATATAGATGTTTGTTTGGTTTTTTTTTGTTTTTGCAAATGCAACTGCCCGTAGGCTCTCATTTCATTCATAACCAGACATTCAATTACAAGGGGGTTTCATGCAGATTTTGTAGAAACACAGCACATCTATAAGTCAGTAATTCCCAAAAAAAAACAAAGAGTACTTTCCCACTAAACACTAACCAGGACCCTCTTCTTGACTGAAAATAGGAAAAGTTGTCCCTGTGAAATATCAGCCATCTATATATATAGGACCCATATAGATGTTTGTCGAGAAGAACAAGTGTGCGTGTCTTGAAAAAAAAAATGCTCCTTAATTACGTCTCAAATTAAATACGAGGAATGAGATCTAATCAACATACTTTAGAATTAAAAGTTGGAAGTCTGACAAGAACTTTTATCAAAAAATGAAGGAAAATTCTGTGCGCGCGTGTATTTTTTTTGAGTTGGGAGGATTCATATCCAGTGCATTACCTGAAAATGGAATCTTTTACAATTAGTGGATTCGGACCGTTCTTTTTAGCTTGGCACGGATCTCAAAGCCCAATAAAACTGCCCTCTATTTTTTCCGAATCTCAAACTAGTTGAGATTTAATCTCAAACTGTAAAGTGAGGCCCATTGGTTTTCATAGGCACCGAATTGAGTGTGGCCAACTGGAATTAATCTGGGTGGTCTGTTGCTAATTTTCCTCAATCAGGTATCTCGGAAAATATAGGTTGGAGCTAGTGTCGGCTGGCAACGAGCTAGCTAGGGGTAGCTCGTGGCTTTCGTTTTCGGACCAAACTAAAAATGAACGAGCTTTTTTCCGAGCAAGCCATGTGCTTTTTTTTTGCTCTCCGGATAGCAACGAGCCGAATTATACGTAGCTTGTGGCTCACTCATTTCCAACAAGCTATGAGTGAGCTAACATTAGAATTCGAGCTAAAAACGGTCACGTGACGGTAGTGTGCTCTATCATTAATTAATGTAATGCATACTGATGAATTATATATATGCATGTACAACGTGCGAACTAACTATTGCCTTCATTGGTTATGCCTACAATTTCTTAACAACAAATTAATCCTAAAACAGCCGATCTTGACCAATTGGAACATAAGAAATAGTAAGAGTTCAAATTAACTAAGCTAGCAATGCAGAAATATGATTTCTTCCCATTAAAGTAAAAAAAATCTTTAGTGGAACATAAGGAATAGGGAGGAACAGAAATAGAAGTTTATGATTTTCTATTCCAAATTAATTTGATTAATTTCAAGTAAAATACTTGTAAATCCTCATCTTTAAACAAAAACAGAAATAAATTGAAATATAGTAAAGAGCGCGGATTACAGGTCCAAAGATACAACTTCCAAAGCAACTCCAGCCCACTTCAAATGAATTCCATAAAGATTTTCATATATATGCTGGTATAGTTTCTAATAACATATGTTAACAGGTACCATGACCATGCTCTGGGTCTCACTCGTGCCAACCTCCTGGCTGGCCTGCTCGGTGCCTACATCATAGAGAAACCTCAGATCGATGACCCCATGGGCCTTCCCTGTGATGCAGAGAATCTCCACCTCATTATTGCAGATTGTAGTATATCATTATTTTTTGGCAAAGGATTTATTTTAATCAGTTCATTCTTCTTTTATTGTCATCCTAATTGATATATTTATTCATTGAATCATTGATATTAGTAGACTTTCAGGGTTAATGAGATAGATGAGTCTGATACATTGTATTTTTACCAGAAAAACCAGAAATTTGTTTAGATGGACAGGTTTCAGGGCAATCAGCAATTTGGTATTGAGCTAGTCACGGTTAGGAACTGTGATAGCTAATTAAAATTGCGTCATGATCACTAAGCTGATAAAAATAATATGATTATATTGTAGATATTAGATCACGAGGACAACGCTATGATTCGGCCGTTGAAGCTCCTACCATGAAACTGGTGGGATTGATGTTCAATTTTTCATGCGAGTGATATTTAATTCTTATATCATTGGTTGATGCTAAGAATAATCACACTCCATAACCTGTTATGTATCTGAAATCTTTTTCTTTCTTTCACACACACATTCTTTTATAATATTGTTCAAATTCTATTCAAATATTGTTGTATTGTCTCAATTATCGTTGTAATTTGTTTTTAAAGGTGGCATTGAACTAATATCATTTTACAACAGTAAGAATGCATCTGTCTGATTATTATTATGAATTTATGATAACATGCCTCCATATGATAAACTTTCTTCACAAATTATTTTGAACCAATGGACCATTATTATCTAGATCAATTTAGAATATCAACTTGTGAGATGACTATGTATGATTGAACAGAGTTACAGAAAACATTGGCACAAGTTGCCATAAAAATAAAAAATAAAAGAGATGACTATGCATGATCCAAGACAGCACCAATAAATTCAAGTTAAAAAATGAAACCTAACTTCCTTTAAATAATTATAAATATTCTTGAAAACATATAGCAATATTGACAATCTAAAGGGTCAAGAAACAACACAAAAACTATCTAATGCTATATACACCTCCAAATAAGAAATTATAAACTGTTGTACTCTAAAATATTGCTAAATATGAATTGGCAGTATTTTAATGCTTTGGACATACCAAGGGTACATGACAATTCTCTAAATGAATTGAGAGTGATGTTCTAAAGTTCATAGTATGATTAGATGTGCAAAACTATGATTTTGATGTGATATGCAATTTATAACTCAAAATGGTTGAAGAGTTATCAAATTTTCATAAAATATGTTGACATGGCACAATCTGAGTGGTGCCACAAAAGCAAAACTTCATCTAAAATGTTCTGGGTGTAATATGGGAGCTACATAGCATAACTATACCCAGTGGGGCCCCTTGTCAGTGATTAAACATAATTTTCGCTGAAATCCCGAGATAGGTGGATTTGGTGCAGGGAAATAAAACCCTGTACACCGGGCCTCAGAGACTCGGCTCATTATGCACCACGAGCACCCAATATTCGGCTTAAGTCGCTGAATTTAAAACTCAGCGCTCGCGACCCCTTCGTTTCCCGTGCACCCGGTTCCCATGGACCATGCTATGTCTATTATACGGTTCATTTAACACCGGGTTTAAACAAAGAATGATCGAAATAAAAGAAGCCAATTGGCTATGTTCTAGAGAGGATGACAAGCGGGCCCTACCTGTCAGCTCTCTCTTCTCCGTTTTTCTTCTTCCTTTCTTCGGTACACTGCCAAGTCGAGGAATGGAGTTTAAAGAAGGGGTTCAGATCATGTGGAGTTCATTCCCTGAGCCCGTTAAGAATAAAAGAAGTCTTCTTCTTGCCTGTAGTCTCTTCTTCTCACAAGCTTCTCTGACAGCCAAGAAAGGAGATAGATTGAGAAATCTGGGGTCAGCAATTGGGTTCGAATTGAGTTATGAAACTCGATGCTCAGTTGTTTTATGATTACACGATGATGCTAAGGGGGTCAATTGAAAGAGGGAAGGCTCAATTGCATCAACACCATGAACCGGTTCGTATGGGATCCGGGATGAAGCAAGTAGCGTGTGCCCGACTATTGGAGGGATAAATTGCGCTCAGGCACATGATTTCTATAATTTTTGCGATGCCTTTAGACCAATCCTCGTGCTCTGGAGCGTATTAATTGAGATGGGCACAGTTTAAGCTCAAACCGGCGCAAGGATAACATACCAATAACGTTGAGGCCGTTGCCTGCCTCATGGACACGTGTTACACATTCATAGAATGATACCAGCAAGGAGAATATTCTCACTCATGCACCTAGGATCACGCAATGCATGCATGCCTCCTCTGCCCGGCCGATCAAGGGCCCAAATGCATGACACCTCATCTCTGGATCAATCCAAAGGCCAGAAATTGATTATATTGCATGAAAATATCTAAACAATGCTTAATGCATGAGCTCCTACCAAGATAGGCGCATGAATGCATATGAAATGATTTGAACCATTGATCAAGCACTTGGTGGCCATGATGAAAGCCAGTATGCAGGTGCTCCAACCTTAAACCCTAGCTTTTCCCTATAAAAGGCACCCTATACCCATGCTATGCACACAGTAATATATAGAGAAATAGAAAGGATACACACAAATACACTGATACTCTGTGAAAATTGTATTAGGCTAGCTTCTTTCTCAAGTTCATAGTGCAAAGCTTGTTGCTTTCTTCTCCTTTCTGCAAATTGATAGGTATAGTATAATTTTGGAAGTCTTTTAGACTGTTTTCATGTAATAATTCCAGAGGTTAATGAAGTTCTTTTGAAAATTTGCATTTCTTGTTGATTTTATATTACTTTTCTTGTTACTCTTTGATCTCTCTTCTCTGATCTCTCTTCTCCCTTTAATATTAGTTGTTTTGAAGCTTCAAAGAGAGAGCTTTGTGCTTAGGCTCAGAGCTTGATGATCAAATCTCCTTTTCTTCCTCTTTCTTCACTGTTTTCAAATAAAAAATGTGTATATAGAAGCTTATACTAAAGCACAGCATAGGATCTGCATTTTAAACCTAATAATGATATATTTGATGTTTGATTTCAGTTTTATACAAAAATCTATGAAGTTAATGCATATATGCATGTATTTTGCTCATTTTTCTTCTTCTTTTCCTTTTCTGCCTCCCTTGAAAGTTCAAGCTAAGCAAATATAGGCTAAGATGTGAGTAGTTGAGCCAGCTGGCATCCTTGCACATCAGATCCCTTCGATGCTTTGTTTAGATTTTCAATTAATGGAATAAAGTGACAATAAAAAAATTAAACACACAAGGGCTGTTTAAAGTTGAGCCAGCTGGCATCGTTTGCAGTTCCTCAACCCAATGATCACTTGATAGGCCTAATGGTAATGAAAGGAATCAAGAAATATAAGGAGTTATGCTGCCAAAATGCTAACTCACACTTTCTTGAGGACTTAGTTGCCATTAGTGAGAAACTGAAGTTTTAAATGCAAATAGACAAGGTGTTATGCTGCCAAAATGTCATTTGCACTTTTAAATCTATGAAGTTTTGATGATTTGCCTATTTTAATCAAGTGAGAAGGCACAAAAATAAGATTTTCATAAAACCAGGGGCTTCCCTGTGTATTTCCATGTTCATACCATTTTAAAATACTCAAATCTTGATGAATGTTGCTTTTATGGAGCTTTGATCTTATTTCCATCTTGATTCATACCAAAACAGTAGCTTTGATGCCTTGAAATCATGTCAAAACCCCAACCAGACCTTGGACAATGGCCAATGCCTCTTAGAGTGGTTATATACATGTTAATACACTTGTACTCAGCAGCCAAATGCATTGCAACCCCCACTGGTACAGTGTTATGCACTGAAATGCACTGATTTGACCTCTGCTGACAAAACAGCAAGTCTGGACAATTCCAGGGACTAAACTGAAAATCTAAAAACACAGTCAGATAAAGAACTTCAAAACACACAATTTCATGACAAATTTTCCATTTTTATAATTTTATTTAGATTTTTAATGATTTTCCAAAGTTCATATTTCTAAAAATCCAAAATTGCACCATGCACAGTTCTGGAAACCTGATCCCAGTTCACTGTTTTGCCTTTTTCATGCACCAAATGATCTTTAAATGCAGAATAAAAAATATATTTGGAATCTACACTCTCTTCCCATGATTATAGATATTAAATTTGCTCAAATACAGTTTGTGTAGAGCTCTAAATAAATTCGTGAATTAAATATAAATTTTCTGCAGCACAGTACCAAAAATGCCCCTGAAAGTTTTGGAAAATCATTAAAAATATAAATAAATTCCTAAAAATGATAAAATTTCTCCTGGATACCCTTAATACATCAAATTACTTGAATATGATGTTAGCCAATGTTATCTTTCATAAAATTTTGCATTAAAACAATGAAATCTGAAATTCATGCATATCAAGCAATGTGAGCCATATACAATTAATCTTCAAATCACAAATTCAATGTTGTTGAGTTCTTGATAGGTTCCAAAACAACCTAATTCAGTAACCTTGATGCTTAATATTGATGAATGACCTCTGTACCAATGAATGGTACTGAATCGGTACCAAACCGAATCCATTTAAACTTTAATCATGTTCCATATGGAACCAAACCTTAAATTAATGTTCCTACATGCTCCCAAACATCAAGAAGACATCCAATGACCAATTAATTAGACAAATCCATGAAGAAATTGATGAAAATCGGATCAAACCTTCTATCGGTACCGATTAATGCCAACATCAGGTGGAAACCGATT
Organism: Carex cristatella; assembly: GCA_024447775.1. Lineage (NCBI taxonomy): Eukaryota > Viridiplantae > Streptophyta > Magnoliopsida > Poales > Cyperaceae > Carex > Carex cristatella. The sequence goes on along the minus strand of JAJHPF010000028.1, from coordinate 1,130,423 downwards.
CTCCGGCGAACTATAACCGCCGACGACTATACCAATGTCCTCCTGAGACTAAGGCGATAAAAACTACAGCGGTCCGAAGCCTACCGTGGCCGGAGCAACGCCGGAGAGCTGTGCCCTAATCGGGACTGGAGTCGTCCAGCGCCAACTCAAACCAATCAAATCCGCACGAATGTTGATGCACTTTTTACCGTTCTATAACAGCGCCAAAATAGGAAGTTTGAATTTACACGGATCATAATGCATAAACCCGATCCAATGACCCATGTTCAATATAAGAATTAATGGTCTCCTGACATGTGGGCCCCATGTGTCTAATTTAATGAAATCTGGAAAAATCCGAATCCTAAAGCCCAATGCTAATCTCAAAGGCCCATAAGCCTCTCTGCACATCTCAAAGCCCAAATCTTTAATCCAAAGGTCCATATTCATTCCCAAATAAAATAAAATCAAATAAATAAAGTTATTTTACAAATAAGTCCCTCTGACAAATAAAATTCATAGAACAGTCCCTCAATTCTTATAAATAGGTCCCTTCCTGTATAAAATCCTTTCCAAATGATCCCTGGAAGCCCAATTTTCATTCCAAACCTTGTCAAAAGCCCAAATTACATATTAGAGCCCTTCCAGAAATTATAAATAAGTCACTGGAACATAAAATTATTTACAAATAAGTCCTTTTTATCATAACTTCTTCATTTCAAATCCAAATTGACTCAAACCAAAACCAAATGAACCCAAATTCAATTCTCTTTCATTATAAATCAAATCCAAACATGTTTAAGTTTCAGCCATAACCTGAAATGACCAAAATGCCCCTTTTTAAATCAAATCTCATATGTTCATCATGAATTTTATAAAAGACAATACATATTTCATAAATACAACCAGATTATAAACATGCATAATTCAAAATGACCAAAATATTCTTCTCTGCACATGTATTATGATTTCTCAAATAAATATATGCACAAATGCTATGATCAAATAAATAAACATATACACATGCACATGACCATATGAAAGTCTAAAGCAAACGAGAACCTCAAATATATGACTGAAATGACAATACATGAGCCCCTTTTTAGCCCCATTACTCAGTTCAGAACCAATAGGCACAAATTCCGGAATGAACGAGGTGTTCAGATTGACTCAAAAGGTCTTTCGGATGTAATTAACGACAAGGGCTTGCGTCCGTCGAGAGTTAAACGTCCCCACAATCAAATAATAAAACCCTGGCTGATTGATCATGAATGTAGGTCTGGCTAAGGGTGAACCGGAAGGTATGCAGAAAGAAATTCAGCAATTCCCCGAGTTCAGTGCCTTGCTCATGTTCGTTCGAAAACTAGAGCACTGAACCCATGCGGGAGCATTCCTCCACAAATATGACCGCATCGTTAGCTAACCTAGCCATGCAACTTTATGCGCCATACATAAACACAGAGAGTTCTGATGAAGATATGTTACACACCTCTAAGCCTGGTAATTCGTCTCTTTTTTTCTATTCTTCTTCTTCGACCGACCACCCCTCTGCGCACTGTCAGTAGGAAGAGAAATCGCACCATCAAATGACCTTCCCTTTTTACTTCCCCATTTTATCGGCAAACCATTAGCCACACCGACCACATCACCCGAGATAGCAAACTCGGTCATCCCGCCCACTTGCTCCCGCACTGGTCCACCCGTGCCATGGCCGAGATCAAGTGAAACGAGTCATCCAATGGCTTCCTCAAAATCTCGCCTATGACCCTCTGAAATGACTGGTGTGACAACGAACTAGTCGCCTCCTTTTTCTCCTGACAAACCATGTTCACCTTTATGACATGCTTGCAAGAGGTTCCCCTGCATGGCCCACTTACACTCACATAGGGAGAATTATGAGCCTGGATTCCAGATAGTGTGGTGGCATGTTCTGTCATCCTTTTGGCTCAAGACCTTTGTAATATCATGCTCAAATATGACAGCACTATCAGGTATTTTTAATGTCCGGAACCATGAGGTCGAGTTGACATAACCTTCTTTGACCTCTCATCAGAGTAGAAATCAAGCCAGTAACTCGAGTGGAGCTCAGTAGTTAGCTTGTGGACCAGCCAGTCAACACGCTGAAGAGAGTTGAGGCTGGAATCGTCATATGTTTTTATTTTCTTATATGTATTCCTTTGACTTTATACCTTACGAAAATTTGATTTGCCAAGATCGTACCAACTTGAATATTTTCATTCTTAACAAATCTATTTTTCAATAGTTAAAGAAATTCATAAGTCTTAACTAAATTATTTAAAATAATGCCCCTGAATGCTTCTAGAATTATTTTTTATTATGATTATATGACACGTGTAATTTGAATTCTCCTACTTTTTCTTTCTCCCTCTTAAAATTAGAGGTACTCATAACCATAAGTATTAGAGAATTAGTCCTTAACACAATGTCAAGATTCATAATTATGAGAATTAACAATAAGTTCTATTTTCATTCCCTTAAATTTAATGCTAGAATTGATATTAACTTAAAATTAGTACAATAAACAAACACTAAATACTCATTAAATATCTATGTATAATAATAAGTTCAAATAAAGGTCAACCCCATTATCTTAAGATACCGGTTTTCATTAATAAGTTGTCTTTGGACTAAAATATTAACTTCTTATGGTATCTTGGCGTAGTAATCAAGCATTGATAATTAAGTAACATGTCAATCAAGTAACTTTCCTTTGGGCTGATTAAATTGATCACACGTAAAAATAACCAAACAATCATCACTACACTTATTACCATAAGGCGCACATGCAACTTTAATAAATATTGGTCTTCCTTTGGACTGACGAATATTTACACTCATTACATGCACACAATTAAACATTTTATATTTTAAAATAAATTTATTTCAAAAGGAGAGTTCACTTTGGCGAGGTGCGGTTGAAACCAATCTATTTTAAAATATATAACCTTAATATATTTTATTCGAACTTAAAAATTATATCCAAATTCTAAAATTACAGTTTAAACATAAATTTAAATTCATCCTTAATTTATTTAGAATCAAATATATATTTCATCTTTTGATTCTCGGTAGCCATGTGGATTTAGTCCAACCATAATTATGTAATTATTATATTGTACCAAAAATATACATAAGTGGTATCTCAATTCACAACGTACTTGGATTTCTATATCTTATCACCAATAAAGATATATCTAAATCCAAATATATTTTCTTACACTGAGTCAATCTTTGTTCCACTCATAAATGTATATTTTACGACGATATATTCCAAAATTTAAATTCATCTCAACTTTATTAAGAATCAAATACAAATTTTCTTATTATGTGAATTTAGATTAATCATAATTAGCTTAATCATAACTTAAACTATATTTAAGGACCAAAGAAGCTTAATTAAAATATACTTGAACCATAAGACTTTATAAAACTACTCGGCTGATGCATCAAGTCAGGACAAAATTGGTTTTGCGCGGTTTACCAAAAGATCAGCACTTTTATCACGCTGAATCAAAAGATTAGTTTTACCATGGTATTTAGACCGGTCAGAAAAAAAATTGAGCGCTGGTTCGATTTTTTTATTAATCGAAATAAAATAAAAAAATATCGAAAAAGGGGTTAGATGCTGAGTTTTTTTCGAAAAGTAATAAGAACGGTAAATTTTTTAGCGTCCCTACAGACGGATTAAAAATTAACGTCCGTACTAATCACAATCCCTCTAACTAATCTAAACTCTGAAAAAAAAAAAAAATTTGAGGGACGTTGAATTTTTCAACGTCCGTGAACAGTAAAAACGTACGTGAACAGTAAAAAAATTTAGGAAAAAAAAATTATGTTTGATTTTGGTTAAATAAAAAAAACTTAGAAAAATTATATTTCAACTATAAAAACAATAATTTATTTTTCAACTAAAAAACAATAATTTATTTTAGTAATATTTTTAAAAATAAAATTTATATTTAAAATTTAACATTATAAACACGATTTATATTTTAGATATTATGTCTATCAATATGATGAGATTTGATTTATGTTTTAGCTAAATCAAATGACTTGAGAACTCCATTATTAATTTATTGAGAACTCCATTATTAATCAATAGTTAATGTAGTTCTCAAAAAAATAAAAAAAATTTAGGTTTTTCTAAAAAACATAATTTAGTCATTTGATGTAATGGAGTTCTTAATAAATTAATAAAGGAGTTCTCAATAAATTAAATTAAATATAAATATAGGTTTTATGTTGGTACATTATTAATCAATAATTAATTGCATTAAATTTGAATTTAATTGGTAGACTATCTATGTGTCCGATAACATAGACATATTTCTCAAGTCATTTGATTTAGCTAAACATAAATCAAATCTCATCATATTGATAGACATAATATCTAAAATATAAATCATATCTATAATGTTAAATTTTAAATATAAATTTTATTTTTAAAAATATTACTAAACTAAATTATTGTTTTTTAGTTCAAAAATAAATTATTGTTTTCATAGTTGAAATATAATTTTTCTAAGTTTTTTTTATTTAACCAAAATCAAACATAATTTTTTTTTTCCAAAATTTTTTTAATGTTCACGGACGTTGAAAAATTCAACGTCCCTGAAATTTTTTTTTTTTTCAAAGTTTAGATTAGTTAGAGAGATTGTGATTAGCACGGACGTTAATTTTTAATCCGTCCGTAGGGACGCTAAAAAATTTACCGTTCTTATTACTTTTCGAAAAAATTCAGCATCTAACTCCTTTTTCAATATTTTTTTTATTTTATTTCGATTAATAAAAAAATCGGGTTTTATTAGGGTGTAAAATAAACCAACTAAATTAGGTACGGTGCACACGCGACTCACCGGCTCACCGCAACTCGACGCGAATAAAATCACGTCAGTTCACCATGACCCATGACCAGACGTTACGATGGGTTCTATACTGATTGGACTTGGTCCATACGCGGTTCACGGTCAAAATCAATGGCGAACCAAATCGATGCACTCTGGAACCAAATTAATTTTCTACAGAATTGAAAATCGATGTGCTTTTAAGTTTGGACCATCAAATTGAATTTTCATTATAGCAAAACTTTATTCACTACGCGGAACCAAATTTGCAGATCTAAATTTTTTTTTCTGTTCAATTAAACCTTATCTCTATTACATAGATCAGTGACGACACAGAAATACAATCACACCAACAGTTTTGATCGGATACAACGGTATTTCTAATTCTAAATTTCTTAAATCCGAATTTATGAATTTCAGCATAGAGAGGCTCTGATACCACTTGTTGATCCGACGAAAACCATCGCCGACCACCACAGGACTATCTGTGTTTAATGTAAACTGAAGTGCAGAAGCGTACCTTAATCCATATGCGGAAAAAAGCACCACCGATTTGGTTCTTCCAGAATAGCAATGCCTTTTAGAGAGTATCATTTCACCTATTTAATGGGATAAGAGAATATGAATTCAAAATTGTCTTATATTCTGGAGGACCAAATTATATATACAGTCTCAGGAACCTTTTGGCTATCTAATTTTAGTAATTATTCAATTAAGTTCATCATTAAATTAAATATTACATCTTAAGTTCTACACATTAAAAGTCCACGTTCTATCTAATTTTACGTATTAGTCCAATATTAAATTAATGATCCAACAGCTACCAGTACAGCAACTCTCTTGTACTATATACATTATAATAGCTAGCTACTGGCATTTTCATCCAAAAATAAAATGTATTTTAAATGATAAAAACTTAAAAGAAAACGTTGACCAGAACCGATCAATTTTGAGCAAAACATGCACATTTATTTAAAAAGGTTCTTGACTGGTTGGTGCGCCTTCTATTACCAATTAAAAATCATAAAAATGCAATTCTCTAGAAAACATGAAGTTACCATTTTACATGGTCAACAGGTCTAACAATACACCTCTTGGAAAACCATCGCAGATACTAATCCCAGATTTGGATCCGCTTTTTCTGCACTTTAAGAAAACGCACGAGTGCCCCGGGTTAAATTTTTTATTTAAGAACAGTAAATTTCAAATTAGTATTTGATAATTAAAATTAAATAAATTCGACTACAAATATAAGTTTTAAGGTCAGTACACAGTTGAAATAATTAGGCCGGACTTTAAAAATCTAGTCTGTAGTATGTACCCCATGAGATCAGAAATTTTAGCTTTAATTTTTCTAGGTTTCTAGCTGAACTATAAATTCTACTTTTGATTTTTCATTTTAACAAAGACAAAAAAACATTGTTACACTTCCTTACATATGAGGTCACTCACAATTACCATTTACGGCTATAAATTTTGTGGCAAACTATTAGAAAAATTAATAAGTACCAAGAAATATAAGTGTGTTTTCTTTAAAATAAACAGGTTTTAAAAATTATAGTAACCCAGTTTGTCATAGGTCACGGTTGTCCGTTTACCCAATGGCATGTGAAGTTCCATTAGCTTAGACAAAGTACATATTTTTTTTTTTAATTTAAAGTACTCTTTAAAAGTCAACATATCAAGTAGCATTTTGAACCTTTTGCATAGAGGGAAGATGATGATCAGCCAGAGAAGAATACAATGTCAAAGCAATGCTAAACTTATTTTACTAATTGTCTAGGATTAATTAGTTATATATATAGAGAGAGAGAGAGAGTACGGCTAACATGCTTCCTCTAGCATATCAACAATATACTTACGGTCTCTAAAACCTATCGAATCGGTTTCAAACGACAAATTCAAACCGTTCAAACCAATTTCCTCAATGAGAGCTTTGTTTCTATATAATTTATTTTTAATTTTCAAATTTATTACCATCAAATTAAGCGGTCAAAATATAAAGGATTTTGTGCACATTTTAATGCACTATATCCTTCATTTTTTTGACCGCTTGACTTGATAGTAAATAAGTTCGAAAATTAAATTTTTTTTATATAGAAACGAAGCTCTCGTTAAGGAAATTGGTTTGAACGGTTTGGATTTGTCGTTTGAAGCCGATTCGATAGGTTTTAGAGACCGGAAGCATATTGTCGATATGCTCGAGGAAGCATGTTAGATATATATATATATATAACTCTATACTATAGATCGATCGCTGACTTTTGACAAGACAAATTGCCAAAACAAAACAAAAAACAAAAGAAGAAAAAAGAAAACTCTTGTTCCTTTGTTTGGCATTAATTATCATCGGATTTGACCAGATCTAGTTTTACACAAGCAATATAGTTCGTCCTAAATGTAAAAAAAAAAAATCAGCAAAAAAAAAATATAGTTCTACGTATTAAAGAGAACATGACCGACCAAATTAAGCTACTGAGTTTTCTTTAAATCCATGAAATCTTTTGGTATTATTCTAGCAACAAACAACAAAAAAGCAATGTTAATTGCTCTAAAATAGTTTATTATCACATAATATAATTATTGGTTCATAAGCAATACAAATTTATTATACTACGCATAAATTTTTATAATCGGTTAATTAAGAAGTGATTAGATATGTTATATCTAATTCCATATGATTATTCTTATGTTAAGAGTTTTAAGTACCAATAAACAAATAATTAATCAACGCATAATTTGGATCCACATTTGTCATGTTATGGATGCATTTATTATTATTGGATATGATATTATTGACAGCTAAGTTGTTTCTCTCTCCACACTCCGCACGTTTGTGTATATAAAAGGCCTTGTGCTCGCCACAAGCATTTCATCACACAAACGCTTCCTCTGCATGCCCCTTCCAATTCTACTAATGGTATGGCTCCTCTCTCTCTCTCTCTCTCTCTAGCTCCCTTTACTATTACGAGTCTTTTAATATATACTTTATTCTGTTTGCATGCATGAGATATATAATTGTTGATCTAATGGTCTAAATGATCAGTACATTTGGAGTACCTATAACATATATACGATAAATGTTTATCGTGATTACTGATTAGGTTGCCTGAACTTCATGAATGTTACATATACTCTTTATATATAGATGTTTGTCGAGAAGAACAAGTGTGTGTGTCTAGAAAAAAAAAATGCTCCTTAATTACGTCTCAAAATACGAGGAATGAGTTCTAATCAACATACTTTAGAATTAAAAGTTGGAAGTCTGACAAGAACTTTTATCAAAAAATGAAGGAAAATTCTGTGTGCGCGTGTTTTTTTTTTTTTTTTTTTTTTTTAGGGTTGGGAGGGGGGGTGTTGACTGAAAACAATTTAGATACGAGTCATTGGTTTTAACTTGGTACAAATCTCAGAATGGAGGTTTCCATAGGCACCGAATTGAGTTCGGCCTGATTGGAATTAATCTGGGTGGTCTGCTGCTAATTTTCCTCAGTCAGGTATCTCAGAAAATATAGCTCGGAGCTAGTGCCGGCTAGCAACGAGCTAGGAGTAGCTCATGGCTTTCCTTTTCGGACCAAACCAAAAATGAACGAGCTTTTTTCCGAGCAAGCCACGTGCTTTTTTGCTCTCCGGATGGCAACGAGCCAAGTTATACATAGCTTGTGGCTCACTCATTTCTAAAACAAAAATGAATTAACATTAGAATTCGAGCTAAAAAAAAGTGGCTCGTGACTCGATCCTTTTCAGACATATGGCAAGCCATGAGTTTTTTTAGCCAGCTCAACAGTCGGGGCGGGGGGCTTAAATATTGAATTTAATTAAACTGACATTTTAAAAAATCAAGATTCTTCGTAAGAACGTGACGGTAGTGTGCTCTATCTTTAATTAATGTAATGCATACTGATGAATTATATATATGCATGTACAACGTGCGAACTAACTATCGCCTTCGTTGGTTATGCCTACAATTTCTTAAGAGCAAATTAATCCTAAAACGGCCGATCTTGACCAATTGCAGAAATATGATTTCTTCCCCATTAAAGTAAACAACAATTAAGGTCCGCAATATTCAAGCAATAAAAAAAAATCTTTAGTGGAACTAGATCATTTAATTAGCAAATCAGTACTGAAATTGCATCTGATGCTGCTTTTCATGGCAGGGTACAGATACAGACTACTGACATTAAAAGTTTCAAAAAAATTGCAGAGAAAGATGACTTCCCAGATGAAATTGCATCTGATGCTGCTTTTCATGGCAGCAGCCATGTCAGTCATGGAGGCTCAGATTCTTATTTACACTAATACTCCAACTCCAGTGACACAACAGACACTTCAACAATTAGCGGTTTCATTACAGATGTATGTTGATGCACTGCCTCAGATGCCCACCATCTATGGCTACTCTGTGACGGGAGGAAACCAGGTCTCAGTCAACCTCACTATCGGCATGTATCAGACCAAATGGGTAATCTTTTATGCACTCCTGATCAAAATGTTGCACAGAGTAGTGCATCACAATAGTTGTACTAAAGTTGAGTGGAAAGGACAAGGCATTCAAAAAAAAAAGAAGAGTGATAATAAAGGACAATAAATATTTAGATAAAAAAAACGATAAAATTTAGTAATTTGTTTGTGCTGATGATTATTTTCCCTAACATCCTCTCCTTCATAGAAATTTCACCGAGACCTCCCTCCAACACCGGTTTTTGCCTACGGCACATCAGCCAACACCGCCACCTTTCCCGGCCCCACCATCATTGCTCGGCAAGGTGTCCCATTAAACGTCAAATGGGAAAACCATCTCCCTGATCAACACATTCTCCCTACAGATAACACAATTCCTACTGCCATCCCAACCATTGGTGGCGTGCCAACTGTTGTACACTTGCACGGCAGTGTCCATCCCCCACAATCCGATGGCAGTGCCTTCGCATGGTTTACTCGTGATTATAAAGAGGTGGGTCCTAAGTGGACCCAAACGACCTACAGTTACCCTAACATTCAGCCTCCTGGTAATCTCTGGTATGTTATTTATTGGTGACCTCTAAAGTCTAAATCATCTTTTAATCCTATATTTTAGCCTGGGTTAGGATTTATCAAATAATACTTCATTGTAATTAGGTCAGTGTATGTGTAAGAATAAATGAGGGAAGAAGGATAGTTTATGATGCCTATTCCTTACGGTTTCAAAGTACTTGTAAATCTTCACCTCGAAACAAGATCAATGTATATCTCAAAAGGGAATAGGGAGGAACAGAAATTGAAGTTTATGATTTTCTATTCCAAATTAATTTGATTAATTTCAAGTAAAATACTTGTAAATCCTCATCTTTAAACAGAAACAGAAAAATTGAAATATAGTGCTTCCCCCCCCCCCACACACACACAAAGAATACCCAAAAGTGCGAAGCATCAGGTCAAACGAGCTCGGATTACAGGTCCAAAGATACAACTTCCAAAGCAACTCCAGCCCACTTCAAATGAATTCCATAAAGATTTTCATATATATGCTGGTATAGTTTCTAATAACATATGTTAACAGGTACCATGACCATGCTCTGGGTCTCACTCGTGCCAACCTCCTGGCTGGCCTGCTCGGTGCCTACATCATAGAGAAACCTCAGATCGATGACCCCATGGGCCTTCCCTGTGATGCAGAGAATCTCCACCTCATTATTGCAGATCGTAGTTTCAATACTGACGGCACCCTCTACATGAACTCCACTGGTAATGTCCCTGAAATCCATCCCCAGTGGCAGCCTGAATATTTTGGCGAGGCCATCACTGTTAATGGCAAGGTCTGGCCATTTTTAACTGTAGCACACAAGCGGTACAGATTCCGCATCTTAAATGCTAGTAATGCACGATACCTCAACCTCTCCCTCTCGAATGGTCTCCCGTTCTATGTTGTTGGATCTGATGCTTCATATTTGGCAGCTCCCGTTCAAACTCCGAACATAGTTTTAAGCCCATCTGAGATTGCTGATGTGGTGATCGACTTTAGCAACTCAACTACACCCAGTATTGAGCTTCTCAATTCGGCAACATACCCTTTCCCTGGCGGCACTGTAACAGTTGGTACACCGCTCGGCAAAGTCATGATGTTTAACTTAAATTTTGGAAAAGTGTTCGACAATTCAACAATACCAAAGAAGGAGGTCGATTATGCCAAAGTCACAATGCCTGAACCAAGCACAAAAACTAGGTACATTGTATTGTATGAGTACACGACCCCATCAGGGAAATCAACCCACCTATACATCAATGGGTTACGACTTGAGGATCCAGCAACAGAGACTCCCAGATCTGGTACCACCGAATTGTGGCATGTGATTAACCTAACACCTGACAATCACCCGTTACATGTTCACTTGGGAATGATGCAAGCCATAAATATTACCGAGCTTGTGGGTTATCAACAATTTTTTGACTGCATGACACAATTGAATGATGCCGTCAAATGTAATGTGACAGATCATGCAGTAGGAAAGAACTTACCTATACCAGAGTATGAGAAAACATGGAAAAATGCTGTGAAGATTGAGCCAGGATACGTAACAAGCATTGTGGTTGCATTCAAGATTGTTGATACCAATCAGACATACCCATTTGATGCAACAGCAGAACCAGGATATGTCTACCACTGCCATGTTAGTACATCACTTTCTTTTTAGAATAATTAATTAATGAATTCTTCTTTTATTAACCTGTTAATTTATTTTCATACCTACTAATTCATAGTTTCATCAGATTCATTCTTTTAATCATTCCTATCATAATGCTATTTCATGGTTAACAAATTTAGTTAGATCATAAGGCTGAAAATTTTAGTTTTTTTACCAGAAAATCCAGAATTTTTATTTTTATGAATAGATTTTGGTTCATTCAGAAGTTTGGAATTAAGAAAGTCAAGGTTTGGTATTTCCAGGATGATGCCTAACTAAATTTCTGTCATGATCACTGAAGCTGATAAAATAATTATATTTTTTTTTTTTTGCAGATATTAGATCATGAGGACAATGCTATGATTCGGCCACTGATGCTCCAACCTTAGAACTATTAGATCATATGAGTGTTGTTTATCCTTTCAGTATTGATTGATAGTTTGATATTATGGAAAATCACACTTCTTTTCAATTTGAATGTATCCTTTAATTTGTTCTCTTTTTATCTTGTTCTGGTGCACATCATTGTGTCATCTCAATTATTATAGTCATTTGTTGTTTTTCTAAGTGGCATTGAGCCAATTTCATCTGTACAACAGTGATAAAATATTTCTGATTATTATTCTTGTTATTATCTCTTCATTTGACATTTTTTCCCCCAACAATCTTCTCTAGAAATATACCATTAGCCTTTAGCCTGAAACACCTAGTTTATAATATCTATGTTGTTATTAGAACTGAACCATTTTACTAATCGCACATAGTAACTAATTGACAATTACAGCAATTATGCCAGAACATACGAAACACCCTTACTTCCATGACCCTGACCACTAGTGTCAATCCCACACAAAGTTATGTATCCATATGCGCTTTTTGCAACTATTTCAGGGAAAGAAGTTTGAATTCACTCCTCTTACAGAAGCCAAACAATCTATCTCCCAAGATTGAAACAGGAAACAATGGAACAGCAAGTTGCCATCTATAAATATTAAAAAAAAAAAAAAAACTAAAGCCTAATTCCTTTAATGAAAAAATATTTCTGAAAAACTATTAGAGTATTGACAATCTAAAGGATCAACCACCAAATAATTAGAAATTATAACACTAGTCAGGTTTGGTCACATACAAAAAGAGCTTGCCTCAGCTGAATATCAAGATTGTACGTACTTTTTGTTATAATTGACCCTCTTTATGTTGAAGTGTGTTAGGAAGGCATTTAAACAAATATGTCATTGAGAAATTTAGTCAAACACTTTGTGCGCATCAAACAAAAAAGATCAAAACACATGTAAAAGAACAGAAAGACAAACCCTTTATGTAAATGAGTAAGCTTTGGCTCAGGTTAAACCTCCAGTCAATTCTGTCATATCTACGCTACACATGCTCGACGCCCCTTACTGCGAAAGTAATACCAAATACGCCCTTACTACACGTAGAGGCGCTCCATACATCCAGAGGCTTCTGTTATCACCGTATCGGTAGACATTAAGATAAGCACATAGAGAAACCGAGAGCGACTATGAACCGTGCCCGGTCGTACCCCACCACATGACTGAAGGTGCGACCATCCAGACTGCGCGACCCTCCTCTTTCTTCTCTTCTTCATCTTTCTCTCTCTCTTCTCTTTGCGTAATTTGCGCGTGAAGTATGGACAAACACTGATTTGGCGGGGTGCACGGTGCACAACTAAGCGTGAGCACTCGTGTAAATGGTGTTTTGTTTTGTTCAGTGAATCCCTGTGATACAAACATCGTGTGCCACACATCTAATAAAATAGAATCCACTGGCTACATACACATTTAACATTTTATAAAAAAGTTAAATTATATAAAAACTTTAAAAAATAAAAAAATCAATTAAATTTTAACATACTTAATTAAAAATTTCAAAATTATTGAATGACTTAGCACCTCTGTTTAGTGTAGATCTCATGCCACATAAAAATCCAGCAAGGAGAGAACAACATACTCTTTTTTGATACGGAGAGTCTGAGATCGAGAGCAACAATTATTATTATTATTATTTTCTTAGTTAAAAGAGAGAGCAACAAATTAACTTAATAAATTATAGCCGGTTGCAGGAACTCTTTACTCCGAAATTTTTATTAAACGAAATTAAATAAAAAAAATATCGAAAAAGATGAGAAAATCTAAAAAATTTCGAAATCTAAGTAAAACGGGTTAAATTATTCCGTTTCTACGGATGGGACAATTTATCCCGTCCTTGTTAATAAAAATCTCATCCCCAAATCCAATTACCTAAATCAAACTAAGTAGTAAAAAAAAAAAAAAAAGCAGAGACAGGACAGGTCATCCCGTCCGTGAAAAAAGAACGGACATATGTTGGAGGTAAAATGGATTCGAGTTAACCTCACTATCCCCACCATCTATGGCTACTCTATGAGGAGAGGAAAGCCGGTCTCAGTCAACCTCACTATCGGCATGTATCAAACCAAATGGGTAATCTTTTATATCCTTTCATTTTTCATAATCCATGTCCTCCTATCCATAACAAAAAAAAACAAAAAAAACAAGAATAAAAAAGCACAATGAGACTCATGGTCAAAGTGTTTCGCCAAGTAGTAGTGTATTAAAGTTGAGTGGAAAGACAATGATTAATGAGATAAAGGAGAAAGTATATCTCAGTAATTTGTTTGTGGAAATGATCATTATCCTAACATATTTTTTCTCTTGTTTGTAGAAATTTCACCGAGACCTCCCTCCAACACCCGTCTTTGCATATGGCAGATCAGCTGAAACAGCCACCTTTCCCGGCCCCACCATTATTGCTCGGCCAGGTGTCCCGTTATATGTCAAGTGGGAAAATCATCTTCCCGACCAACACATTCTCCCTACAGATAACACTATCCATACTGCCATCCCGACCATGGGAGGCATGCCAACTGTCGTCCACTTGCACAGCAGTGTCTATCCCCCACAATCGGATGGCAGTGCCTTCGCATGGTTTACTCGTGACTATAAAGAAGTTGGCCCTATGTGGACCCAAACAACCTTTAAGTACCCTAACATTCAGCCTCCTGGCAATCGTTGGTACATTACTTATTATTGGTTAACCTTTTCAAGATCATTTTTTAATCCTGATAGCCTGTCTTGGGGTTTATCAAGCAATGCTTAAGGATTAAAAGTGAGGAATTAAGGAAAAGAACTAAAGAAAGGTCATTTATAATTTGGTCAATACCATAACCTGATTAATTTCAGTGAAAAGTACTTGTAATCCTTGCATCAAAACAAAGGAACAAGTTAATATTTATCCAAATTAAGGTGACAAATTAAAATAAAAAGGATCAGAGTCCAATTATTTGTCTTCCCCAACTAACCCCAGCCCCACCCTCCCATGAATATTGTAAAGATTATTGTGGGGGTAATGATTTTAATAACATATGTTAACAGGTACCATGACCATGCCCTGGGTCTCACTCGTGCCAACCTCCTGGCGGGCCTGCTCGGTGCCTACATCATAGAGAAACCTCAGGTCAATAACTCCATGGATCTTCCCTGTGATGCCGAGAATCTCCACCTCGTCATTGCAGACCGCAGTTTCAATACTGACGGCACCCTCTACATGAACTCCACCGGTAATGCCCCTGAAATCCATCCCCATTGGCAGCCTGAATACTTCGGAGAGGCCATCACTGTTAACGGGAAGGCCTGGCCATTCTTAAATGTAGCACGTCGGCGGTACCGCTTCCGCATCTTAAATGTCAGTAATGCACGATACCTCAACCTCTCCCTCTCGAACGGTCTGCTCTTCTTTGTTATTGGATCTGATGCTTCCTATTTAGCAGCTCCAATTGAAACTACGACCCTTGTGTTAGGCCCAGCTGAGATTGCTGATGTGGTTATCGACTTTAGCAACTCAACTACACCCTGCATTGAGCTTCTCAATTCGGCGCCATACCCTTTCCCTAACGGCACAGCTACAGTTGGTACACCGCTCAGCAAAGTCATGATATTTCACATTAATGGTGAGAAAGTGATCGACAGTTCAACAATACCAAAGAAAGAGGTCAGTTATGCCAATGTTACAATGCCTGAACCAAGCACAAAAACTAGGTACACCGTATTGTACGAGTACACAACCCAATCAGGGGAACCAACCCACCTATATATCAATGGGTTGCGACTTGAGGATCCAGCAACAGAGACTCCCAAATCTGGCTCCACCGAATTGTGGCATGTGATTAATTTAACACCTGACTAGCATCCGTTACATGTTCACTTGGTAATGATGCAAGCCATAAATGTTACCAAGCTTGTGGGGTATCAACAATTTTTCGACTGTATGACCCAATTAAATGATGCAGTCAGCTGTAATGTAACGGATCATGCAGTAGGAAAGACTTTACCTCTACCAGATTATGAGAAAACATGGAAAAATGTGGTGAAGATTGAGCCAGGTTATATGACAAGCATTGTGGTTGCATTCAAGATTGTTGATACAAACCAGACGTACCCTTTTGATGCGACAGCAGAACCAGGATACGTCTATCACTGCCATGTTAGTATATCATTATTTTTTGGCAAAGGATTTATTTTAATCAGTTCATTCTTCTTTTATTATCATCCTAATTGATATATTTATTCATTGAATCATTGATATTAGTAGACTTTCAGGGTTAATGAGATAGATGAGTCTGATACATTGTGTTTTTACCAGAAACACCAGAAATTTGTTTAGATGGACAGGTTTAAGGGCATTCAGCAGTTTGGTATTGAGCTAGTTATGGTTAGGAACTGTGATAGCTAATTAAAATTGCGTCATGATAACTAAGCTGATAAAAATAATATGATTATATTGCAGATATTAGATCACGAGGACAATGCTATGATTTGGCCATTGAAGCTCCTACCATGAAACTGGTGGGATTGATGTTCAATTTTTCATGCGAGTGATGTTTAATTCTCATATCATTGGTTGATGCTAAGAATAATCACACTCCATAACCTGTTATGTATCTGAAATCTTTTTCTTTCTTTCACACACACATTGTTTCATAATATTGTTCAATTTCTATTCAAATATTGTTTTCAATTTGTCGGTATTCTTTTTTGTTCTTTTTACCTTTATGGTGCATATTGTTGTATTATCTCAATTATCGTTGTAATTTGTTTTTAAAGGTGGCATTGAACTAATTTCATTTTACAACAGTAAGAATGCATGTCTGATTATTATTATGAATTTATGATAACATGCCTCCATAGTCCATATGATAAACTTTCTTCACAAATTCTTTTGTACAAATGGACCATTATTACCAGTCTGAAACATCTAGATAAATTTAGAATATCAACTTGTGAGATGACTATGCATGATTGAACAGAGTTACAGAAAACATTGGCACAAGTTGCCATAAAAATAAAAAATAAAAGAGATGACCATGCATGATCCAAGACAGCACCAATAAATTCAAGTTAAAAAATGAAACCTAACTTCCTTTAAATAATTATAAATATTCTTGAAAACATATATAGCAATATTGACAATCTAAAGGGTCAAGAAACAACACAAAAACTATCTGCTGCTATATCCACCTCCAAATAAGAAATTATAAACATGTAGAGTTCTGATGAAGATATGTTACACACCTCTAAGCCTGGTAATTCGTCTCCTTTTTCTATTCTTCTTCTTCGACCCACCACCCCTCTGCGCACTGCCAGTAGGAAGAGAAATCGCACCATCAAATGACCTTCCCTTTTTACTTCCCCATTTTATCGGCAAACCATTAGCCACACCAGCCACATCACCCGAGATAGCAAACTCAGTCATCCTGCCCACTTTCTCCTGCACCTGGGCCACCCAGGCCATGGCCAGATCAAGTGAAACCGAGTCATCCAATGGCTTCCTCAAAATCTCGCCTATGACCCTCTGAAAAGACTGGTATGACAACGAACTAGTCGCCTCCTTTTTCTCCTGACAAACCATGTTCACCTTTACGACATGCTTGCAGAGGTTCCCCTGCATGGCCCACTTACAGTCACACAGGGAGAATTCTGAGCCTGGATTCCAGATAGTGTGGTGGCATGTTCTGTCATCCTTTTGGCTCAAGACCTTTGCAATATCATGTTCAAATATGACAGCACTGTCGGGTATTTTTAATGCCCGGAACCATGAGGTCGAGTTGACATAACCTTCTTTGACCTCAGGGAAAGAGCCACTCTCATCAGAGTAGAGATCAAGCCAGTAACTCGAGTGGAGCTCAGTAGTTAGCTTGTGGACCAGCCAGTCAACACGCTGAAGAGAGTTGAGGCTGGAATCGTCATATGTTTTTAGTTTAAGTTTCAAGTGGTAGCCTTCAATTGCACCACATGATTCCTGGCTTGATAGAGGAAGGCTCTTGATGGACTCGAGCCACATTCCTAAAGGAAAGAGTGATCATCAGTCTTGATAAAATTAACTGAGATTTTTGTTTCTCTTTTACATTTTACACTCACGAATCATAACATCTACTCTTGAAAAGTACTAAAGCTGAAGATGTTTTAGATAATTTGACACTGTTGTGTTATAATACAAGATTGCTGGAGCATTAATTGGGTACTACTAAAAATGGTTGTATAATAGTTCAGAATTTGGTCTAGCAAGACTAGTAGGTTATCTCCATTATTCACAATTTGTTCTGGTCAAAACTTGATAGAATTCTTTCGCGTGAATAAGAAAATGGAAAAATTGAGATACAGATGGCACAAAGCAGGGGCCTCTGCCACCTATCATAAAACAGTACATACAGGACCTGACCTGACAGGTAGTGTAACGTTAACTTAGCTTCAACATTCAGCAAAAAACAGTACCTATTTTGGGGACCCAAAACGACTTGAAATATTGCACAAAAACCGTCTGATCAACAAAGTCTTGAAACAATTCTTGTAAAAGTGCCATTGGATCAGTCTCCTCACTCCAGATACTGTACATAACTTCACCGAGGCGTCTAAAAATTTCACACTGAACCTCTCTATTGACACATCTTTTTATTATGTTCTTAAGCCACGACCGACGAATGCGCCACAAAGAAAACAATATGGGGCATGCAAACAACTCTCTGAGAGAAAAATAATTCAATTGTCATGTCAATGACAAAGAACTCCATATTAGACTAAAGAAAAAAAAATAATCCATTCATAACTGCAAGGAAATCAAGAGGAATAAAATTCACAGATCTTATGCAAATCACTAGCTATTAATGGTAGTTGCAAATAACACCCAACATTACCCATGTTTTTGAAGGTAAAACTCAACATGTTTCAAAATTATTGCACAGATGAAATGGACGATTTAGGTCAGTATGCCTCCATGAATATACTGTTTGACTTGAATTAAAATCAAGCTAAGAAACCTCAATGTTTAATTTCAAGTTCTCAATACGTGTACTATGCCCTCAATATGAAAAATAAAATTAAGAGAAGGGGTGGGTGGGGGGTTGGGGGCAGTATAGTCTTTTTCTAACATCATATTTGGCCCAAAATTGGTGCTATTGAAAATATACTACATATGGAGCAAGAATTCTATAGATCATAAAATAAATGAGGCAAAATTCGGTGTATAAATAAAGGAAAAGGAATGATATAGTACCTAACAGGGTCGAGTTCTGATGAAGGATCATCAATAATAAAGCTGCCAGCTCTCCAGCTTGCATCAGATGCTTGGACTCTATCAACAAGAGCTTTCATCCATTTACAAACATCATGCTTAGAGATGGATCTGCTTATAATCCATGCGACAGGGAGTGCATGATTTCTCGAATCAAACACAAGAAGCGTGTAAAGAGGATACTGCATAAGGAGCACGATTCAATTATAGCTAAATATAGAAGTATAAACAAGCTCATCTTACAAGAGCTTGCTATAAGTTGTCTGTACAAATACAACACCGGTGAGGTATGGTCACAGATGATAAGAAATTGCATCAGCTGGAAATTAAGATTGTACATTTGTTTCACTACCCATTTTTATTTTTAAGACTGAGAGCAACCGAGATGTAACCTCAAACTATAGGTTAGGTCCAAAAGCACTAAATTGGCAGCCCTCTTAAAGTGTTTTTTCTTTTTTCTTTTGGAGGATCAGCACTCATACATCTGCCACAGGTCATAAGGGCAACAGTAAGTGACAAAATTGGCAACAGTAGTGAATACTGGCTTCTCCAACTCAATCCCATACCAGACATGCTGATTTATGCACAAATACATATTGCATTATTAAAGATGATACAGACCATGACCAACAAATATGAAAATATCCTATCTAAAATAACAATAATAGCAAGGTTAGAAATTTCATCGTCTTGTGCTTTAAATACTGCACTTTAGTCTGTTTCAGCAATGTAATATTGTGTTGATTATTCCAAAAACAGCATGAATCCATAATAACAGGGCAAACCCTTGCAGCAAATTTTTCTCACTGCATTCTTCTACTAACTACAGAAAGCAAGATACCTTTAGCTTGCTTATCCCGAACGAAGAGTCACAAGCCAAAAGACTCTGATGCCCAAACCGAATCATTTGTTGTAGCTGCCATTCGGTTTGGATTCCAAGAATAAAGGGATCCGACTCAGTTGAGTCCTGGTAGAAGAAGACCGACTTCTTGTTCCTCTCAACCCACATCCTGACACTTGCCTGGTCATCCAAGTCCAGCTCGTGTGTCGACCGTTTTATGATCATCCCCAGCTTCTGCACATACTGTGATGCCAATGAATCTACTCTTTGGTCAAGTCCACAGTACCTACAATTCCATAGTTCATCTGAATTAACGGTAGTATGGTCATCCTCACTAGATACAATAAATAATGGTAGTATATGAACAAACAAGTATTAGTTATTTACTTCATTTAAATGAATCTGGAAAGAAATTCCAGAATCAGGACAAAATTAATTCCTTTGGTTGATCTAGTATTTATTAATCTTTGAAAACTAGACAGAGACAACAACTGTTCTGTCACAGACTGTCCTGATGATACGATGTATTTGCGAAATCGCCAAAACTATCATAGAATATTGCCACCTATATAAACTGCATTGTTGATTTGGTTCGACTATACAGTTTCTATGGAATTCCACCATTAACTTTGACTATGACCAAAAAAAAAAAGATACCGTTGTATCCCTTCAATATGCGTCTGCAACACGTTCTCTTCAGGAATCCCAAGATACATTAATGACATGGTTTGCTGCTGAATCTCACTGCATATGTAAGGGAGCTTCTTTGCACCAGGACCAATCGCATCTCTGTCAAGCGGGCCATGGCACACGAAGCCTGCCTTGTTGACATGTCGCCTCTCATGATATATTATTAGAGCTATTGAGGGGCGTGCGTAGAGGCGCTTGACTGTGAAATGGCACGTGCATCCACGCATCGACTGGGGCCGAGCTGCACGGTTTCTTGTATTGAGCCTGTATCGCCGGCTTGGTAGGGGGCTGCCTCCCTCACCATAGTTCTCGGGACCAAATGAGCACCAATACCTGCAGAAGTATAGACATTTGGGTTTAAATTAAGTGAGGGTATTGGTATCTTTGTTACAGCCATAAAAGGCTTTCTAGAGATCTTCATGGAAAAACAAATTAGACAAAATTACAGGTTCACTGCAGTTATAAGCAGTCCATGCCCATTTACACGTATACCAAGAAAAAGAGAAATATGTAAAGTATTTTACGGGACTTCAAATCAAATAACATAAGCCCGGCAGGGTAGAAGCTAGAAGTCTCACCACATTACCTTTATTATACCAAGCCACAAGTACACATACTAGTTCTAAACATCCTGGACATGATAGAACACTATTTAGTACCAAAATTAGCACTTGTATGATTCTGTGGCCAGGATTGACCATGCTACTAGATATCGTTAGTGCCTGATTAATGGTGATGCAAAATTTCTGAACCACTCTAAATTTGCAATTTCACCTGGTAGATATCTATGTTGGATTAATTAAACGAAAAGAAACGAATCGCATTCTTTTATCAATCAAGCCTTACATTCGGTACAGGAGATAATCATCGCTCTTATACTTTTTCAAGCTTCCCCGTTCCCTTTTCCTCCCCCTCTCAATGTGAAACCGCGTCGGAAACTCCGCAACATTGCACTCTCCGCTGATAAAAGCTTCGATGCGGCCATAAGGGATGAGCGCCACGTCATCGGCATGGTCCTCCGAAGTCGCAAACTTGCTCCATGTCAGATCGGCGGCAGAGAATTCCTCGCCGGAAGGATTCTGGAGCGGTATATCTATAACGGAGGTTTTAATCTCCATTTCATGAAAACTAGGGTTTTAGCTGAGAGCGAATGGTACCCATTATTGTGCTTGAGCGAGGATTAGGAAGGCGGGAGGCGAAACTAAGCTTTGGTGCTCCTCCGAGGGAAGGACGTGAGTTTTATCCAACGAATTCTGGAGCTGTTAGATTTGATCTGATGTTGTTTGGATATCATGTTGGATTGTTGGGTTGGGTTTGTTTATCAAGAATTTGGTAAATTTTGTCAGAGTTCGTTAAACTTAATCTTTTATTATCAATTAATCATTCAAATTTATTCTTTTTTATAGTTATTAAAAAAAATTATCAGTTCCAACAAGTCACACTACTATTTTTTCGTCTAAAATACTAATAAAATATAAAATGAATAAACATATTTCGTTGATAATTTAAATAATAATAAAGTGATCTGCTTAAAACAAATTAAAAAATTAATGACTACAGAAAATTAAAATTATTTTGAATGATCAATTTGTGATGAAAGAACAAAATTTAGTCACTTCCGTTCCACCGAAATTTTCCGAGTATTCTAAAAGAAATCCGCGATTAAGGCTATGCTCCAGACGGAGTGACGCAGAGAAAGGAAACGGCAAATTCACTGTTCAGGGGTGAAAGCTCGCGAAATCAAGACTATCCAGACGAACTCACTTGCTCCAGAAAGTGCAGAGAGAGCGGAGAAGAACCAAAATGAGAAAAATGAGTGTAATAAAAGTCATGTGTGTGCCTCCAATTAATTATAAAACCCCAATACAACCAAAATCAAATCAAGGCGGTATGTATGTCCACAATTATCTCCTTTTTGATAGATTCAAGGTAGATTTTATATTCTCATTTTTTTATGGATTTTATAGGTAATGATAAATTTAACTTGCAATTCATTATTAAAGTGAACCGATGCAGCAAAGTCAGTCAAGTTCTTGAACAATGCAAGATGCAATATTGGCTCTTTTAAACATCTAATGTATTTTTTTTTTTTAACAATTTATACAGATCTTACTTCTAATTGGTTTTCTCCGGTGTCTTGTAACCAGATCTGAATAATCTATTAAGCAAGTGTGCATTGACGCAACAAGCATGTGTGTTTCAAGATGCAATAAAAAGTTCATGAAAATGATTCATGGTTATCACATCCAAGTTCATATTAGTTTACAGCTCTAGGCTCAAACGCATGTCTAATAACCAACAAATATTTATAAATTTGGTAATTCAACTCTATACACGACACGCCTAGTAATTACTGAATTATACTTTTATGTAATATCAACTTTAACAGAGTGATCCAGTTCTGACCTATATGCACAAGACAAAAGCATATCTTAACAGGGTGTTTTTTTGGGCTATTTCAGTTAAGAAATATTTCAGTACAAAATAGATTGACCACTGGCATTAAATTCTATCATATTCTGAGACAGCAAGCAAATTCTACAAAAGCAACCTACTTTTCATTGTAGCATGACTCCACAAATGACTAGCCACTACATAAAAAAAAAGAAAAGAAAAGAAAAGAAAAACTCCAACACTTTATATTTCGCCTAAAACAATGATACTAACTACAAAACAAACACCAAGCAAGTGCCATCACCGGACTATCTGTCATGATGACAGAAGTTAAATAGATGCTCTCAGCTAGAAATGAATCATCGTAGCATGTCCTGCAGCTGAAGCACCTGTTGTCTCTGATCAGGAGGTAACATGTGAATTTGCTCAGGCGTGAGACTCCTAACCTGCTCTAGTAAGGCCGTCTGCATCTCATGCGTCAACTGGATGAAACAATAAGAAGTCCATATTATAAGCCAAACACATCTTTCAATGAGAAATTTGCAACAACAAAAAAAACCCTGCTTTTACGCGTAAATTGGACCAAAACTTGTATGTTTCCAGCTTTTGCCCAAAATAGCCCTGGATTGTTGGGTTCCAGGGCAGACAAAAACCTTAAAAGCAAGTTAGCCTTTTAACACTCATCCCCCAAATACAATTACAATCTCTACAATTATATATCTTCTTTCTTTTCAAGTAAAGTGTTCGAGTAAATGAATCCACATCCCCTCAGGTACCTGAGGTACAATTATTAAATCAAGACCATTCTTTAACCTGGCACGAATCTCAAAGCAGATCTCCTATAGTTACAATAGGCACCGTTTTTCTTTTGGCCCGACTAGGATTAAATCTGAACCATTCCTTATGTATATTGCATGTGCAATATCTGAGGGGATACACTTCCCAAGTGAATTGGACCAGGGGCGAATCCAGGATTTTCGTCAGGGGGGGGGGGCAAAAAAATATCGAATCGGATTTAAATGGCTAATCGGATTTAAACCCATTAACTAATTAAGTATTTAATAAAAAGTAATACTTTAACTTATACTTTATAATGCTCTGACTTGTAATTTATGATATTCTGACTTATAATTATAATTATCAATCATATTTCAAGAAATTTATTTTAATTTTAACTATAAATTTAACCCGAATTACCAATTAAACATTCAAAGAGGGGCAAAAAAAATTCCAGGGGGAGGCAAAGCCAGTCAGAACTGATAAATCTCCACTAAAACTCAAAATCCAGGAGGGGCGGCTGCCCCCCCCCCGGACTATGCTGGATCCGCCCCTGAATTGGACTCGGTATAAAATTTACAGAAATTAAGTTCTTCATCACTATGCCACACATACTTGACCATATTTTAAAGTACAGTAGTAATAACTGTTATAGGCTAATAAATGGCATATATTCTCATTTATAAAAAAAAATCTTCAACAATAAAGGGCTGTTTGGCAATTACAGAAACATTGGGTCAAAATTTTCAATTTGTTGATTATGCAAGCGCGCCGTAATGCAAACTTTCACTGTCTCTTAATATCTTTTAGGTCTCTGATAATTGAAAATTACCGATTGCGGGCGAGAGGCTTGCCCAGCCATAGGTTGGCCAATCTGGTTGGACATGAATGGCGGCGGGCCCGGCATCTGTGGCCTAGCTGAAGAAGGCATTTCAGGATGGCCTGCTGCTCCCCAAGGGCCCGGTCTATCAGACGGCATGTGCATTCCAGAATGCAAACCATATTCGACATTCATGTGGGAACCACCACCCTAAAAAACATTAATTCATATTTCTAAGCTAACAAACTGTGAGATAGAGACACCTTAAAAAAAATTTAAGGAAAAGGA
The DNA here is from genome assembly GCA_024447775.1 of Carex cristatella. NCBI lineage: Eukaryota > Viridiplantae > Streptophyta > Magnoliopsida > Poales > Cyperaceae > Carex > Carex cristatella. Next base: position 1,105,499 of record JAJHPF010000028.1, on the reverse strand, counting down.
AAACAATAGAAGCTAGAGTTAGAAATGAACAGAAATACAGAAGATGGAACCTGGTAGATTTGATGAGGGGGTGGTTGGTTAGGCAGCGGCGGTTGTCCTTGAGGAAAAGAAGATGAAGGCATCCCACTTGGCTACACAATAATTTTAAACCCCAATTAATCAACAGAAAATACACATATTAGTTTTGTCAAGGGAGAACATTTTGTTCTGTGATATCAATGAATTATTCAAATGTCAATGAGAAAGCAAATCTAGGACTAGGGTTGATGAAAAGTTAAAGCTCAAAAGGTGATGAAACCGTATTATTATCCGTTATAAATTTTCGGATACGGATATGGATATGGATCGGATGTTAAATGGATACGAATACGGATCAAATATCGGACAGATACGAATACAGATATGAATATAATTCGGATATGCAATTTATAATACAAGAAATCATATATCGAAGCTATATGTAATAAATGAAAATATAAGTATAATACAAATATGCGACCTAAAAATACAAGTAATAAATCATTAGTGCATGTGTGTATTTCAATAAATCAATTTACTAAACAAAAAGAATCATAGTTTATGTACAGGGACTTTTGAATCAGCAACTAATTTAAAAGAAGTATAGTTCTTTAAATCTAATTAATTATTTAATTGACACCAATTATACAAATTAGTTGACTTATTCATTATCATTAATCAATTCTCCGTACATTTGTCGGTCATCATTAATCTTTGGTATATATGTAAAGGTAAAAACGGAGTCAGAGTGCAAAAGTGCAGAAGTAAAACAATGTCGAAGCTTGTAGAGAAAGCAATAATAAAAATTATAAAATAGATTATTTGTCGAGTCAGAGTGGGAGACCATCAAAGGAGCAAAAAAAGTAAAATATATTATTTGTCTAAGAAGGTAAGAATCAGAGTAAGAGAGAAACTCAGAGTCGGAGCCCATTAAAAAAAACAACTCGGATATCCGAATCAAATAAATTGTCAGATCCGGAAAATTATCTGTATCCGAATCCGTATCTGGTATCATATTCAAAACCGTATCCGTATCCATTAGAAAATTATCCGAATCTGATAATATCCGTATCCGAATATCCGAATTTGTCATTTTCCAGATCCGGATCCAAATAAAACCGGATAATATCTGATCCGTTTACACCCTAAGTGAACCAGAAAGATACCATAGCATATAGCATGACAAAAACCAATTATCAACCCACCAACACAAAAAAAAAATATGGAAGCTTACAAGAAAAGTGGATCGGGGAGGCATCCCAGGCCCAGATACAGCACTGGGCTGAAACCCAATCCCACTGTTGGGCATCATCATCATCATCTGATTCGAGAAATGTTGTTGCATGGCAGGCACCTGCATCCTGGGCTGCTGTGACATTGGAGGCTGAAGAGGTGGCTGGTTGAAGTTCCCACCCGGGGGCACAGGTGGTGCCGGAAAATGGGATGGTAGGTTAAATTGTGGAGGGAATGACGGGGATGGTGGTGCTGCTGATATATTTTGTTGTTGGAGGGATGGCGGTTGTTGAGTTAATGGGTTAGAATGTGCTGGTACGGGGTGGGGTTGAAGATTCAAAGAAGATAAAGAAGAGGATGGTGGTTGTGGAGGTAAGGCAGGTGCAGGTGCTTGTGCTCTGGGTTTGGGTTCGGGTTCGGGCTTGGTTGCTTGTGTAGGTTCAGGTTGAGATGCTACTTGCTGAATGTTGGGCATCTGTTTGGAATAGTTAAAATGTTATTATATCATGTCGAAAACAATAATGAGGAGATATGAGATATCTTGGTTGACAAAAAGAAAGAGAGGGTATGTTGACAACAAAAAAGCTATACCACTTTAGGAGGATGCACCATTCCAAGCATAATTTGGGCCTGCAGAGGGAAATACAAGTTTCTTAATATATCAGAGGGCTAAAACATAATCTTTAGGTGACATATTGGGTTGACTCCAACAAAAGAATAGTAAGTACATCTAAAAAACCATAGTCTCAAATAAAAATACCATACCAAGTGAACCTGTACGGTACCATAAAGGTGTGAGTATGCCCCAAATTAAGTACAAAAACCCCAAATACAACCAAAATCAAACCAATAAAAAAGAACATTACCTGCTAAACCAGTTAAGGGTCAAAGACAAGTATGGTACCAGAATAGGACTTGACAATGCCAGTTACAATTATAAAACAAATCAGTTATTTATTCATTTATCTTCTAGTACATAGGGTTGAGGGAAAAGTAATTACATACCTGGAACAAGGTCCGAGTCAAAACAGGATTATCGATTAGTACCTGCCGCGCTTGATTCTGGTTTTTTTCTATCATGACCTGGCATGCCACATAACACTTAGTCAGCAGACAGATCATCTTGTTTGCATATGACAATGCTTATAATATGTATTCCTAATATCCTTTATCAGAATGTCAGATACACAGCCACTTGTGCATTGGTTTAAAAAGTGGCATATACTTCTACACAACAATTGTAGCTAAGTTCCTGCCTCAGAAATATCAAAGACAAACAAATATACACAAATTTCTACAAAAATATCCAGGCACCAACAGAATTCAAAGCACAAAGCATTAGTTGAACTGGCTAAACATACATATTGTATGGAGGTCCCTGTAGCATATAATTTTATCAAACAAGTTAATAAGCAACAGCACAATTAAACAGACCATATAATATTGAGAAATTTATATACATGCCCATCATAACTTTGTGATTTAGATATTTTCCCATCAAAATTTTAAAATTAGTTATTTCCCCATCTAAAGTCACTAATTTTATAAATATCCCCATTTCTTATCATAATCAATTAAAAACACATATTAATATTAATCAAAACAGAAAAAGACAATTATATCCTTATTTTTTAAATATTGTGGCCTCTTCCCTGGACCTCCCAACAGTGTCTAGTGCCCCCCTCCTCTCTCTCCTTCAAATACTCACTTTATTCCCTCCCGTTGTTTATTCCATCTTTCTCTGATCCTCTCTCGTCATTTGGTTAATCTCAAACAACTATGTATGATACATCAATAATGTACATGTATATTGTTGGATGATCTATAGCCTTATAAGGCTCACCTGACATCATATCAACCCCTCCACCTGATATCATATCAACTCATGAGTTTTCATGATTTCTCTAGTTGCTTCAGGTGAAGTGATAATGATGGCATGGATTTCACCGAGCCAAAGGTGTGTGATCGGACCATACCGCAGGGAGAAGGAATACGGTCATCATGAGTAATTTGAAAGATAAAGAGGAGGGAGGCCCCTAGACACGGAAGGGAGTTCCAGGGAAGAGGAGGAGATGGGGAAAGGCATGCTACAGTATGTTAAAAGTAAGGCTATGATTGTCTTTTTCTGTTTTTATTAACTTTAATATGTATTTTTAATTGATTAAGATAAGAAATGGGGAGATTTATAAAATTAGCGAGTTAAGATGGGGAAAAAACTAATTTTAGAATTTTGATTTTAGAATTTTGCTGGGCATTATATAAATTTCTCTATAATTTTCAACCTGCAAGAATACAAGCAACAAGTACATGCGAGAAATATATAGCCCTGTATAAACCCTGCAACAACACAAAGATCATACAATGATTGCTTTCAAGAATAATTTTCAATCTGCAAAAAAAACAAAGCAACGAGTACATAAGAGAAATATATTGTCTTTGTGTAAAGCCTGCAAAACATCATATAAATCCAAAGATTCGTGAAATTGCAGCATATGCTCACAAAATTATATTTCCCATATGAGTTCGATTTTATTATCCAAAAAGATCCAAATTCACCCCTTCGTCTCTATTTCATTCACGGAACAAAATGATTAAGGAACAAGGGACGCTCTGTACGCTTTGTGCATCAAATTGGGGAAGGGTTTTGTAATACACGACTACTTTTGAGATTTTACGGGTGTAGAAAGGAAATTCTTCGCTAAAACCTAATAAAGAAAGTAGGGGCGGGGGATAAAAACCCACCTTAACCTGGCACATCAGATCGTAGAGCTGAGATTTCGTCATGGCGGAGATTTGCGCCGCGAATTCGTCGCCGGATTGCTGAGTTCTCGCTGCCATAGAATTTCTCCGGTTTTCCAAATTCCAAGATTCCAAGAACCAGAGGAAGCGAGAGAGGAAGGGGAGGTAAGTCCAAAATTTTGAATTGAGATATGGACCGTCCGATCATAATTCGGGCCAATCGGTCCGAGGTTGATTGCCCGGGGCCCTATTATTATTCGTGCCAAAGCAAATCGAACGGTCCGGATCTAAACTCAGAATTTGAGTTACCATTGCCCATTGGTGACATTAATTCAGCGTGGAGCGGCACAGACAATCACTCCTATCCTATATATTTAATGGGCTGAAGAAATGTATATTGGGCTATTGGGTCTTGTAGAGTCTATTAAAATTTACTATTGGGCCGATTTTGCGTCGGTCGGGCTTTTGTTTTGAACTTGATGGGTTCTTTTAAATCATAGATTTATTGAACGTTTTAATTTCGCCCGCTACAATTAAGTAAAAATGAAATTGTCTTAATTTAAATCATGAGATATCGAGATGGGACAAGATGTCAACAAGATATCCGTATCCATGACAATAGATGTACGATTCACAGTTTTATTGCGCGGCATAGTATTAATTTTACCAGTATTTTTCATATTACATTTATATAATTTTTTGAACATATTTTGGACGAATAAATAAATAAAAATGATGTATAACTTAAAACTTGTAAGAGTCACATACTCACACCGTATTACTTTCGATTTGTACCTGAATTGTCTATCGAATTCACCGCCCTTTTTTTGCTTGGATCCGTCTAATTGTACCCAAGAATTTGTACCCACTTTTTACCCAAACCAACTGTCATTTGACTGGCGGAAATACTGTAACAACAAAATATAAATGTTGTAACAAACAATATTGAATACTGTAAAAGATGTGATCAATTTTTTTTTAAAATAACAACATACAACTTCCAACATCTTTATACTTGGTGTACTTCGTATTTTCAAACTTGTTGAATTTTGATAGTTAATGACAATTAACTGTACTTTATTGTACTTTAAAAACAGCCAACTTGTGTACTTTTTTCCTTCTAGAAGTTCTTAATTTTTTTTCAAAGTTTTTTCTATCGTTTTAAAAGTTTTCAATATTGATTTTTTAGTATTTTTTTAACTTCTCTTTTTTAATTTTTTTTTAAATAATCTCTAAAAATTATAGTTTCAAATTATCGAAATTTAATACGGTAAAAAATATCTATGTAAACTGCAAAAATAACGACAAAATCTATATAAAATGAATACTGTAACAATGAAGTATGAAAACTCTAACAATGACGATCAAAACTATAACAAATATTATAAACAGACATAATTTTGTCCAAACCACAACCATATATCCCAGTGATAAACTAACTAGAAAAATAATATTTTGTCCAAAAAATATTATCTAGCTAACAACATTACAAACTTTGTCCAAATAACAAACTTTCTCCAGCAAACAACAAACACACATTTTGAAACAAAATCCTTAGATTATAGATATTTGATGTTCATTTTTCGGATGTGTAAGAAGTTTCATCGCTAAAATAAGACGCTCCTTTGATAAATCTTCCTGTAATGCAAAATATGACAAATCTTACAATTAAAACTACAAATACTACAAAGAAAAAAATACTGCAAAAACCAATAATGTAATAAATGCAAACAAATATTGTAACAAATGACAACCAATACTGTAACAAATGTAAATCAATACTACAACAAATTTAAACTCAATACTGTAACAAATGGAAATAATATTGTAACAAAGGTAAAACAAAACTGTAAGAAATTGAAACCAATACTGTAATAAATCTGAACCCAATACTGTAACAAATCTAAACCCAATACTATAACAAAGGTAAAATAAAACTGTAACAAAGATAAAACAAAACTGTTACAAATTCAAACCAATGCTGTAACAAATGTAAATCAATACTACAACAAATCTAAACTCAATAGTATAACAAATAGAGACCAATACTCTAACAAGGGTAAAACAAAACTGTAACAAATGCAAACTAATACTGTAACAAATATAAACCCAATACTATAATAAATCTAAATCAAATACTGTAACAAATAGAAACGAATATTGTAACCAATGCAAACCAATACTGTAACAAATCTAAGCCCAATATTGTAACAAACGGAAACCAATACTGTAACAAAACTGTAAACTAAGACTGAACATCAATCAGTATCCAATACGGTAACAACTGAAAACCATTACTATAACAAATGTAAATAAATATTGTAACATAATGATCTAATATTGTAATACAATGGTCCTGTACTTATAAATAAAAAAATACCTGAGTGAAGTTAACGGGAAGGTCAGTGATTATATTATACACAATGTGCAACAAGAAGCCAGCGCAGTCCATTGACTTTTCCCCTTGCTTCGGGCAATCCTTGAACTGAATGTCAACACCTCTCTATTGTGGGTTACCTGAAAGAAAAATCAATCAAACAATTAATAAAAATATAAAGGCACATTTATGTGAAATATTACCATAATAGTACAGAAATAATGAAAAATAAATACTTACCAGTCCTGCATGAAAGAAACCATCCGAGCCAAGTTAGAGTTTGATGGTGAAACTCGAAATAAGAATATGTTTTACCAACCGATGTGTAATAGTGTATCTCCAAAATAGGAATATCCAATACTGTAACAAATGTAAACCAATACTGTAATAAATGAAACTAATATTGTATCATAATGATATAATACTACAAAAAATATAAACCAATACTGTACATCAATTATTATCAAATACTATAATATAATGATCTAATACTGTAACATAATGATCAAATACTGTAAAAAATGTATATTGTACATCAATGATGTAAATCAATAAATAGTCAGGAGAAGCGTGATTTGGTCGGGATGAAGGCGATCGCTGGAGAAATTGAGAAAACATATATATCGTCGATCTACAGATAGTCGATTTGAAGAAAAAGAATAAGCAAATAGACAATTGCATTAGGTCAAAAATCAAAATAATGGAAAATCAGATCCTGAGGAAAAATTAATTAAAAAAATTGAAAAACTAAGATCCTTAAAAAAAATCAAATCAATCAAAATTAAATTGGAGAAAGTCAATCAACCATACCTGGACCAAAGTTTGAGATGCAATATCATGAGTGTATGATTTTGAGACCTCAAATCAAAGAAAAATCGAAGCCGTGGTTCAAAACCACTTCAATATTCGACGAAATTGAGATATGAAATCAAAATTAAATCAGCCGTTACAGATCAAGGTCACAGGAATAAGAGAAATTAACAAGTAGCAGAGACCTTGATTTCGTTTTAGATGAATTAGTGGATCAAAGTCACAGATCAATGATTGGAGGCCTTGATATCTTTTTAGATAATTAGAGGATAAAGGTCATAGATCAAGGTCGCAGATCAATGATTTATCTTGTTCCTAAAGTAGCGGAGACTTCGATTTCATTTTAGATGAATTAAGAAGTAGCGGAGACCTTGATTTCTCTGACTTTGAAGTAGCGAAGATTCTGATCGTACGCATTAATTTCTCTTATTCTTGAGACGACAACGACAGCGATAGCGGCAGAGTCACCGGTGTGCACATTGCAACGACGGCACGTGGATCTCGCCGTGGGAAGGTTGATCGGAGTCGGAGAAGTAGCAATTCGTTTTTTTCTTCTCAAGCTTTTTTGATGAGTTTCAAAATAGAGAGATAGGATAAAAAATTTATAAACTGATGTCGTACTGTACTGTTAAAGTTTGTTAAAAAAGTAGATAAGATAAATTGTGGGTAAAAAATGGAGACAAAAGTGTGGGTAAAAAAATATTTTTTCTTTTTGTTTTATAGTGAAATACTACCATTTGTAATGTTATTGTACTTTTTACATAATTAAATTATTTCTAAATTATATTCGTATAAAGAAATTTAAAAAGAAATTTAGATCTTATCAAATTCTGAATTTTTCATTAAGAACAGATAATAGCAAACTATTCTAGTTAATCCCAACTTTTTATAACTAACTAGACATAGAATGGCAAATTGAAAATAGCGTTAATCTCTTACTATTCTAGCTATTATCACTTCATCGAAACACACGAGTTATTTTCTGTGTTTTTCATATCTAGGATTACCTTTCAAATTTGAGTTGTATGAAGCGAAAGGAATGACAGTGTTTTTAGAGTTGGAGAAATATGTTGCTGACGTATTATACCTTCACATTACTAAATTTATTTAAATTTTATACATATGTCTTAAGTAACTCGAAAAATATTTTTAAACCAAATGTTATAAACATGGAGAGGAACGGTCAGTTGAAAATATCGATGAGAAAATTTATTAGGATGGTGTAAGAATAGCTAGAATAGCGATGTGCATTCAAACGACATTTTTATTATTCGGAATAGTGAGAATAGTTGTTATTCTCTATTTTTTGGAAATGTTAGTTCCATTCGAAAGTGTGAATAGAAAAAAAAAATATTTATTATCGTCAAACACAGCTCCGAAATGATAAAATTGACACCACTTATTTTATCTCTACGTCATGACAATTCATTTAAGACTCCACTTGCCTATCTTTTCTCTTAATAAGCACCTTGTTAACATTATTATTTATCAGTTACAGCTATTCACTATTCCAAATGTACAATCCAAATAATATTTTTACTATTCCGAATAGCACCATTTTCATACTATTCTGAAAATCACTATTTTTTCACTATTCTTATCTACTATTCTAAACGTAATTATTCTAGCTATTCTATAATGCAGCCAAATGTACCTTGGATGATTAAGGACAGTAGCGGAGCTACATTGAAAAAAGGGTTGTAATTATTTATTTTTATATTTTAAAAATTAAATATGGATCTATGTATATTATTCAGATTGTTGTCTACTTTTGTTTTGTCTACTCATGAATAATTTATAATCCGAATTAATTAATTCATTATAGTACGTAACCTGCTTGTTGTACTAAAAGTATTTGCCAACTTCTCGTGAAAATCTTGACTATGCCTTTAATTAAGGACACTCACACCGTCACACGTTAGTATTATACTTTATCCGTTGTATGCTGCAAAATTTGTAATATGTGGATATTAACTGTTTGGAGCTGTTTCGTATGAGTTCAGGAAAATATGCTTTTTAGTTGTTTTCATTTGTATTTTGTTCGGGTTTTCGAAAAGTAAGAATGTGCTGAAAATTATAACTGTGGTTAAATTAACGGGGCTCACGGGCTATTGTCAATGAGCTGGCTCCGGCCGAACCGAGCCTTAGCTCAGCTCGTTAATTTTGAATCGAGCAAGCTAAATCTAGGACTTCCGAGCTAAAATCTCAGGTCAAACTCGTGACGAGCCAGTCCGAGTTAGCTCGCAAGCTGATGAGCTGGTTCTCTGAATTTGACAGGACCTTATTTTAAGAAGAAAATAAATTTTACAAACATTTTTGAACCAAACTGCACCGAGTTTGGCACTATAAAATGCACATAAATTTACAAATTAATACCTAGTCGAATTAGCTAGTTAGGTCTCAGCTCAAACTCATTAATTCTGGATCAAACTAGTAACGAACTAGCTTGTTAACATCTTAATCTAGTAACGAGTAAACTGTTAGCAGACGAGCCGATCCAACCACGAACTAGGAGTTTGATTTGCCACCCCAACTCAATAGGAAATAATCAAATAAAGCATTATTCGTATGTACATAATTTTATTAGCATTGATTCTTGGGTTCGGAGAAACATCAGTACAGAATTACAGTGAACGTCTTTTGTCTGAGTGATTTGACATCACTGGCTGTTTGAATTGACTGCCTTGGACATCCAGTTCGGATCTTTTGTGACTATTTCCGTGAGTATTAACACTAAATTATTCAAAAACGAGACATGCATCTATGTTATTTTGATAAAGAGAAATTGGTTATTTACCACTCTAAAATCTTCAAATCTGAAAAATATTATTACGAAACTATAAATCTTAAAATGTCATTTTAAACTTAGTTAATTCTTAAATTTGTCACAAATACACAATTTTTATATTTTTTTTATTAAAAATTAACTGAAAAATATAATTTTGAGATACGTATAATGAGGAGTCTGAAGGATATATAGGAAAATACAGAAATACGTATCTCAAAACTGTATTTTTCAGTTAATTTTTAATAAAAAATATAAAACTATGTATTTGTGGCAAATTTAAGAATTAACTAAGTTTATAGTGGTATTTTTCAGATTTATAATTTTGTGATGGTATTTTTCAGATTTGAAAGTTTTGGAGTGACAGATAACCAATTTTCCCTTTGATCAAAGAATCGTATTTCTTGGATCAACATGTGGCTTTTCATCAAGAATTTAAAAAATAAAAAATATATGTTATGAATATATTATAAATATGTGGATGTCATTCATATTATAACTCTCAATATTAATCCTCATTCACTTCCCACTGCCCCACTACTAGAATTCATGTTCACTACTATTTAGATTTTATTCTCTTATTTATTATTGTAATGGCTTTTCATGTACAATTTGTAGCCTATAAATAGAGGCATTGTAATCTTGTATTGTACACATGAGAAATATACGAATAAAGAAATTGTCATCTTTTATATCTTCTCCATCTTGTTTATGCTTGTTTATCTTTATTTTATAACAGTTGTGCAATTGACTAAATCTTTATCTTAAATTAAGTAAGAGTTAGACAAATAATTTTTATAGTTAAAATACAAAAGGAAATATGACATATCGTTTTTCAACATAGACTGAAAATATTAAAATAACAAAAATTAGACTTGTTGATTTCGTCTTTGCTTCATTAACACTGTATTTAATAACTTAGCATCATTAATCTGAATTTTTCATCATTGTAAAAGCAAATTCAACACATCATTGTAAAAGCATCATTAGTCTTGTTGCAAAAGCAAATTCACATTCCAAAAACAATATATTTTAGCATCATTGTACATTTTAAAGTCAACACAATTAATCTGAATTTTTCAACATAGAAATCTATACAAAAATGTACATGCATATCAAATTTTTAACTTTTTTTTATATAGGTAAAAATTCGCTAATTTTTCTACCTATCTAAAAATCATTAAAAAAGTTCTAAAGAATATAAAATTTGTTTTACAAGTATATTTTTATTTGGAGATCACATTGAACGGTTCAGATCTATTGTTTGAACATTAAAAATAAAAATATTAATCCATAGTACAGACTAATATATATTATGTATTTATGTATAATACTATAGCCTTTCTCTATTTTTAATAGAAGCTTTCGTATTTACAAGTAAACTTGAACTGTTGACATCCACCACAAAATTAAATCATGGTATTTCAAACATTAGGGCCTGTTCGGCGGGCTATTGGGAATGAGCATAGACACGGGAATTGAACTAAAAATTACTGTTCACACGGAAAAAAAAATCAATTGAACTTTTTTTTCCTGTGAGAATAGTAGAGCGGCCGAACACATCCTTAGTGACAAATCTTAAATTGATATAAAAGAACGTTTATTTTCTTAAAACTTCACAATTTTATCTATTTATGTAAATTATAAGGGATCAAATATTTTTCTCAAATATATCAATATTATATCCAAATTTAAACTTTTAAGCGTAGTTGATTTTTTTGGTTAAATTCTGAATTTGTCATTATGCTCTTAAACGATCAAGTAGTCTCTACACCGCAGAATTGCTACTACAGAGCAACGCCAGAAGAGAACTGAATATATTCCGTGGGCCATTGGCAGTCTGAATTGTTGTAATTTTGTCTCACTTGTCATGAGTGATCTTCGTACAGAGCGCATAATAACATCACATTTAATTATTGATGGAATTTGAAGTTCGTTGGAAGAGCAGCCAGCTGGCAGCTGCTCGTGATGGCCCCCATTACAGCTTTTCAGATATTTTTCTTTTTTCTTTTTGAGAATTGGGATTGTCATTTGAGAGTGAAACGCGTGCGTACCAACCTTAAATTTAACGAGAGCAGTTTGGGTCCGATGCCCATAGGATTCAAATTTTTGATCCGATGGACTCCATAACCGTCCGATCCGATTTAAAATCCGTGTCCACGTATATTAAAGCAAATGCATACGGATATTAAAGCGATACTCACGGATTTTAAAGCAAATTGGACAGTTATGGAGCCCATCGGACCCAAACTGCTCTCAAATTTAACTCGCACAATAACACGCTGTATTGGTGGATGGAGGGTGCGTGTCCTCTGAGATATCTCAATTTTTAGCGTGACCGACGAGTCCGGTGCCTATTCAGAGGAACGTAGGGGCAGTATTATTTGATCTTTAAGATTCGTGCAGAATGTATTTTAACGATTGAGATATTCCAAAAATTCACGCAAAGTTTGACATATCTCAGAGGATGCGAATTCGGGAACGCGTATTCTCGGCATTAACTAAAAAAAAAATCTTTTGAGTTAATGAATATCAACCGTTGATTTTAAACGGAGCCAATCCGACTACGGCCTATGACATAGGGAGATTTTCAATATTAGTGCGGATCTAGTTTGCACAAATCTTAAAACAAATCGGACGGTTGAGATTTATTAGCGCAAAAGATTTCCTTTTGAGTTAATGCAGAGGATACGCGTTCGCGAATTCGGTGGGTGGATGCTTCATTTTGGTTTCTTCCTCCACAGACCCTGTAATTTTTATATTTGCAATGTAAGTCTGTACATAGAATGCTATCTATGGCCTAGGCCTGGCTATTCTACCGGACGTTAATTAGGTATCTAATAAGATATTTGAGATATAATTTTTTAGGAAGAAGATATTTGAGATATAATTGTCAAGCATAAAATAATAATACTGTTGTGAGAAAAGTAAAAAAAACTATGTCTGTATTTTGCATCCAATAAAACATTGTTATAATAACAGTGTCAAACTAATATTTGTATCAAGGAAATTGCTAATATGCTACACGTAGCATAGAGCACTTGCTAATATGCTACACGTAGCATAGAGCACTTCCGTGCAACGGCTCAAAATTTGAGTTTTTAAAATTATAACGGTCGATCCAAACCGTTAGATGTGTTCTACATATTGAAATGTGCTTGGAGACCAAATTTATATTTTTTAGATTTTTTTTACTATTTATTAAGCCACTTTGAAAATCGCTGATCCAACGTTTTCACTGTTTGGTTAAGCCACCGTTGGATCAGCAATTTTTAAAGTGGCTTAATAAACAGTAAACAAATTTCAAAAAATGTAAAATTTGATCTTCAGGTATATTTCAATATGGAGAACACATCTAACGTTCGGATTGACCGTTAGGATTTTAAAAACTCAAATTTTGAACCGTTATACGGAAGTGCTCTATGCTACGCGTGGCACCGTAGCCCTCTCCTTTGTATCAGATATAATTTTGTATAAATACGGAGTGGGGTTGTTTTAACGATGCATTGTCAAAAATAATTAATATTGTTTTTGAGGTACATAGAATATACATAATTATGTCAGATTTGACATTTTTGGGTACGGTAACAATTAACAAGTACCGCAACAACAACAATAACAACAATGCTCGTTAATTTTAAGTGAAAATATTGTAAATTAATCTTTCTAGTCTTTTAATCCAAGACGATGAACCGAATTTTTTTTTGACACTGTAAAAATTCGTTATTAATTAAAAACCACCCGAACCGGTTTATGTAAAAAAATACCACCCCGCACAGTGGTTTCGCGCATCATCCAAACTAAGTCCGCATAATACTCTTGCGCACCTCTTGGTGCACACCATGGTTTGACGCACTAGGTTTGCGCAATGATTTTGCGCACCAAGGAGATTCCCAGAGCACATATGCATCTTTGACCTTAATTTCACCACTTTTCAAAGCCCAATTTGTAAGGTCCATCCGATTGTATCATGATCCATGCTAAAGTACATTAAAATTTGTGCAAGTGTGTCAATTTCCGTGCACACCTATTGGTGCGCCAAACCATTGTGCGAACCCCTTGGTGAGCAAAATGATTGTGCGGACTTGGTACGCCAAACCATTGTGCGGACCAACAGGTGCGCAAGGTGCTTGTGTGGACCCGTTTTGACTGATGCGCGGAACCATTGTGCGGGGTGGTATTTTTTTACATAGACCGGCTCAGGTGGTTTTTAATTAATAATGAATTTTGACAGTGTCAAAAAAAAAAAATTCCGGACGATGAAAGAGGTCAATGGATAAATTAGAACAAAAAACAAAAGTGAAACAGTACAATATTGTTACATTTTATGTTAACTACTTTAACATAACTAATTTGCGTGTTTCTCATCCACCACTCCGCCGCTCAACTCTACATATTATTATTAGGACCTGTTTGGTGGAGGAGTAGGCAGAGGAATGAGCACAGGAAAAAATAAAAAATTAAACTGACTTTTACTGTTTATGTTGGAAAAAAAAAAATCAGTCAAACTCAATTTTTTTTTCTCGCAGCAAAACAAGCCCTGTGAGTATCGGATTAAAATCAACAATCAAATTAAACTTTAAATTGAAGTGAGGCTGAACTAATTTGATTGAGTGGTCCAGAAAATATGTGCATTGCATATGGTTTTAATTTTTTTTTAAATCAATAGCTTCGAGGATAGAAAAGGTACAAGTTACTTACCGTGGAATGCAGATTATGTGGAACCAAAAATTTCGTTTAATTTTTATAAATTCATTTCATATTGGAGATTTCAAATAATTGTTGATACAGACTGTTTTAATTATTATGATGATACAGACAAAAAAAAAATGTTTACATTATTTGACATTATTTGATATTTGATATTGTTTGACTTTTTTTTTAATAGTCAGAGGAACGTGTTTGACTTCCGAGCTAAAACTAACTCGTGACGAGTCAATTCAAGCTAGCTTGCGAGCTGACGAGCTGGCTCATTGGGTCTGGCTGGATCTTGTTTTAAAAAATAAATAAATTATACAAACCTTTTTAGACCGAGCTGGACAATATAAAATGCACACAAATTCGTAAATTCACAAATTAATGCCTAGCCGAGTTAACTCGCGAATTGACGAGCAAGCTAGGAAAAATCTCAAACTCGTTAATTCTGAACCGAGCTAGCTCGTTAATAGCTCAGTCCAGTAATGAGCGAGCTAAATGCGAGTTACGATCGAGCCACGAGCCACGAGCTTTTTTGCCACCCTACCTGTAAGGCCGCCGGGTTAATCCAGATCAACCAGGTCCTTATAATTTGTAAATAAAAATTAAAACCATATCGGTATTTTCCAAAAAATCATAGATTTTTTTTTCATAATTTCAGATTTCCCACAAGGAAAAATTACAAAGTATATTGAATTGAGTGTTACAGAACCAGCGAATTTATAAAAAAAAAAGTTGTAAGAATTTCAACGTATTTTGTAAGAATTTCTTTGTTCAAAAAATTGTTGCTGTAAAATAATTAAATGCGCAACGCCTTCTCGCCGGCATGTCCTGTATGGACCCGAGATTTGCTCAAAGAACTACTGCTCACATCCTCTGCGGCATATTCCGTGCATCATTCTGTATGTCCAGTTGCCCTTTTTTTTTTTTTTTACGTTTTGGTATTTGAAGCTGGTCATGCAACTTTTGTGGTCAATAGGAAATTTTATAACTTGTTTAAATGCATATGATTTTAATTTATTAATCTGCACTTATAACAATTTCTACCGAAGTCATAATCAAATGATAGATATTATCTTTCCATTTTAAGAGGATAGGAACATTTAAGAAATTAGATGCAATACTAGTTATTTTTACTAGCTGATCAAATTTGATATATACTTGTTATTGTATTTAAATACATTTCACATTAGTAAAAATCTTATAGAGATTTGGTGGATTAATGCAGTATATTTATTTCACGATTGTTACATTGACTGACGAAATTTATAAATTTTTGAATTAATATAGTACAAAGTTAAGCGATAAAATTCATAATTTATATTAATTCATTTATTTTTATTATTTTTTGACATGTTGGATATATACTAAAATTTATAAATTTACTACGTAACACATCACTCGTGAATTATACTGGTTTAAAAGATTTGGATTCATCATTGGAACCTAATTTAATGGATATTGAAGTTGAACTCATCGGAAATTTGGTGAGCTCAACACACACTGGCTTAATTCTCTATATGTGAGTTTCTTGCTGTAATTAAATGTCTGAATTAGATTGAATGATAAAAAAATATCAAAACATACTGGTTGAACTTTGTTTTAAGAAGAAAATAAATTTTACAAATCTTTTTGGACCGAGCTAGACCGAGCTTGACAGTATAAAATGCACACAAATTCATACGAATTCACAGATTGATGCCTAACCTAGCTAGCTCAAGAGCAAGCTAGGCCTTAGCTCAAACTCGTTAATTTTGGATCAAACTATTAGTGAGCTGGCATGTTAATAGCTCGGATCAGTAACGAACAAGTTGTTAGTGAGTGAGCCAAATGCGAGTTACGATCAAGTCACGAGCTACGAGCTTTTTTGCCACCCCTACTTCTAGGTGATACAAATTAATTAATTCTGGGTCCCTTAATCTATCTAATTTCTTGTCAGTAGCATGCCGCAGGGAGAGTCACAGTAAACAAACAAATGATCTAGTGATCTTGGTTTAATTGGACGGTGGACCCAAAATTTCCGCAGTTGAGAAAGAAACACAAAACGTGGCAACGGTCAGTTACCCGGTCCCACACGTCTGTCGACTACAGTCAGTATCGTATTGCTGCTCTGCTCTCTCCTTTTTCCTCGAGCAACGCTTTAAAATTAAGCAATATTCCTTTTCAACTTCCAAGTATTTAGCAAGTCAGGAAGGGCGATTTTTGTATTAAAAGAACAATCTTACAGATTAACCCGGAAATATTTCATATTCGGACCAGACCATCCAAACAAATTTTGTTTCTTTCGTTATGTATTTGTGGTAAGCTTTAAATTGACTTTTGAAATTGTAGCTATTTTTGTAAATAATGATATAAACAGGTGAACTGAAATTGTAGTTATTTTTGAATTTAAAAGAATACTACTATTTATAGCACAAAAAATATCCACTACCGTTTCTAAAAAGTATTATTATTTAAAATTACTTATTGGAGAATTGGATTGGGGGATTCAAGATAAAAAAAAAATAAAAACTCCATTGAGACTTTATAATAAAACTAATATGCACTTTTACAAGGATTTATCTGAAAATATGCCCCACTGACAAATAAAGCAGTGCTTGATGCTCTCGCCAAAGGAATCAGCTATTCTTCTCTCCAACTTTATTTTTACCCCTTTTCTTCCTTAGTACTCTCTCCCCCTCTCTCTCTCAGTTCCTCTGCAATTCCTTCTGTTTGTGAAAGGTTCTTAAAAAAATATCTCAGATCTTCGCGTTGCAATAACGTCAGCTGAGAAGGTAAACCTCGGAAGTCGGATCTTGATCTAGCTTTATTTAAGATTTTTCTTTTCTTAAATTTATTTATAGGGGGTGATTTAGGGTTTCTAATTGGAATGCAGCTTATTTTCAGGTGTTTTCGCAGGATGTCTGGCCACCTAGATCGCTTCGGTATACCCTGTGAGTGTTATTTAAGAACTTTTTTACGAATTAGTCGAGATCTATTTCAAAGAAAAGTTCGATATCTGTCCTATATTTTTTGCGAAATTGAAAATTTGCTTAGTTGTGCTGGGTAATGTAGTTCTTGAAAATTTTCTTCCTTTCTTACAAGATTATTGCAATGTCCTTCTGAACCTATTTCAAGTTCACCTGATTCATTCTATTTATTTGCCAAAAAAATTATATGCGATGAAGACAATTATCTGCTAAGAGCCCAAAGTTATAGTAATTATATATATTTTTTTTATTTACATACTGAAAGGTAAAATCTGGTAACTGTTCTCATTTGTCCATTATAGTTTTTTTGCCCTTTTTCCAATTGTTTATGGCTATTGTTTTGCAAAATATGAACCATAAATTGTTCGGTGCATAATGAGTGTATCTGCAATGGCCTATGAGTAGGTATTCGAGGTAATTGGTGCCATTCGTATGAAATGTTTGATTGATTCTTTTAATGATTCTTAACGCAGTCAATAATTGCTAAATATTACCAGTACTCTCGAGTATTTCCCTGCTTGTAGTGTTTTTTTTTCTATTTCATGGTCTTTATCTTACTCAGCTAAAATCAAACCCTTCATTAATTTTTCTTCTGTCTTCTACAATTTCTGTTCTAATAAGGTAGTAACTCTTAATAATTTAGCAATATTAAAGTAGATTAGATTTGTGGTTATTTATAATATTTAGAATATATATGAGTAATAATAATAGTCTCGGTTTCTACTAGAGATGAATGTGGCAAAGGAGTGGTGCTTTTAATATGTTGGTGCTATTTATTTGTTTTACTTGGTAGGAATTATTTTTATGCCCTTTGACTTAAAGACATCAGAACTGGTCTATTTAGTATGACATTTCCCTTGCTATTGGCAGACTCTACTGTTTGTATATATATATTTGTATTTTTAAGGGTGATTGTGGTCACGGACTGATAGTCCTCCAGAATTTGATTAATTTATTTTATAATTTTCTTTTTGTGCTTTCTGCGTACTAGGAAAAACTTCCTTCTGCTTTTGACTTGTTATATAACTATTACTGTGCTCACCTGAAATTTGAAGTTCTTTTACAATATCGTGACTTCTTTCTTCAGTATTTGGTGCTGTTTTGCCCTTATGTAGCATTTCTGTTTTTACAAGTAGTTCCTACTTCCTAGGATTGTTGAATTTGTTACAAGCTATACGGTATTTGTACATGTACAATGGCTAGGTGCTTACTCTAAAGGTGACACCTCTTCTAGTTAGGTCACACTTAAGTGTTGCAATAGATACTAAAGTAATATTAACGATCAATTAAAATTATTTTGTTTAAATATGATTTCTCCATCTTTTTTCTGCTAGAAAAAGTTCAATGAATGATTTTTAAAATTCTTATAATATTAAGTCTATAGGCCTAGCCTTGATCAATTCAAGCTTAAAAGCCTTGATCCGCATACACAGGGGCTTAACAGTTCATGCTTAATATAAAATGGTTTTTCAGGTTTTGATGGGTCCTCAAGTCATGATGAAAGAAAAGAACGCCGATCAGACTTTGAAAACTCAGAGGATGAAAAGAAAACTCGAATTGGTTCTCTCAAGAAGAAGGCAATAAATGCATCAACCAAATTTAAACATTCGCTGAGGAAGAAAAATAGGAGAAAGAGTGATGGTCGGGTTATATCTGTGTCTATCGAGGATATAAGAGATATTGAAGAACTACAAGCTGTGGATGCATTCAGACAGGCATTGGTTTTAGATGAACTTCTTCCTGCTAGGCATGATGACTATCATATGCTCTTGAGGTTGATTTTTGTGCATTTTCTTCATTTTCCTATTTTCTCGTTTATTGCTTTGTTTTGTGGGCCTTGCACAACCCAGTCTTGTTGTGTGCAGGACGAGATAATTGAGGCTAAATGCAAATACAAATTGAATCTGGGCCTAATGCTAAGTTTGGACTCCCACACCATGTGTGATTTTGGAAAGTCTGAGCAATACTGTTGTTACTGTGCTGTTACTTTAGCTGTGATTATTATACAACTTAAATCGATTTGTAACTAGATAAATAGCTACTAATTTTCCATAGCATTTCTGAGTAAAATTTGTAATTATTGGCCTTGGTAGGTTTTTGAAAGCAAGGAGGTTTGATATAGATAAAGCAAAGCAAATGTGGGCTGAGATGCTTCAATGGAGGAAGGAATATGGCACTGATACTATTATTGAGGTAAATTCCATTTCTAACTTGTTTCTTTTGCATGAAATGCTGTACATTATAGTTTTTTGGCCAGAAATGTGTAAACAGAGAGGGTCTATTACAAATTATGCTGAATGTTGCAGCATCTCCAGAAATTAGGCTAGTACCAAATAAAAAAAACGACATTTGTGCGATTATGTACTTGTTAGAGTATTTTCTTAAGTCAACCTGATAACAATAGTTCTATTTAATAGTATGTTTGTGTTTGATCTAATTGTTAGCAGCCTAAAAATGTTTTGTGCTCATTGCAAAAATGAGGATTAGTGTGCTATTTTCTTAGAAATAAAATGAGGTAATACATTAAGTCTATGAGAGATTCTGAGTGCTTCTTGAGCTTATACAGTCTCTTGCCTATTTAAAAATAGGATTTTGACTTTGAGGAGCTGAATGAGGTTCTACAAAACTACCCTCATGGGTACCATGGTGTAGATAAGGAGGGAAGGCCGGTGTACATAGAAAGGTTGGGGAAGGTGGATCCGAACAGGCTCATGCATGTTACGACCATGGATCGATATGTGCGGTATCATGTGAAGGAGTTTGAGAGGAGCTTCCAGATCAAGTTCCCAGCATGTTCAATTGCTGCCAAAAGGCACATTGACTCCAGTACAACCATCTTAGATGTTCAAGGAGTGGTAAGTTATTCTGTGAGAATAAGAAAAACTTTGGAAAGTACCCCCTTTTTATCTCTACAAGGATCTTCCATTTTAAAAAATTGCCTTAGCTTTTCAAAGTGCAGCTATAAACTATGCAGATAATATTTTCGAATGAAGCCCTCTATTTCTGACAGGTTAAAAGTTTTCTAGCTTTTGAATTAGCTATTGGTAATGTAATATAATTTCTATACTGTTAACTTATCATTTGAAATCAATTCAATTCTCTCCTTTCAAAACTAGAAACACTATTTTAAGAGAATAAATTTATCTGTTCAAGTTCTATACATTGATTTGTATCTCATAATTGTGTCACTTGGCTAATAGATCATAGACTAAAATCAGACTAAGATGGAATCTAAGTGCAATGTTAAATTTTTTTGGCAGGGTTTGAAGAATTTTAGCAAGACAGCCCGAGAACTCATTGTGCAACTCCAGAAGATTGATAACAACAACTATCCTGAGGTTTGTGATATGTCAAATTGCATTATCTGATCAGCTCAACTCAGAAGAAATATACTTAATAAAGCAAAATTGATCTCTTTGTTTTCAGACCTTGTACCAAATGTTCATTGTGAATGCGGGTCCTGGGTTCAGGCTTTTATGGAACACCGTCAAGACATTCCTTGATCCCAAAACTACATCTAAGATACATGTAAGAATTTCTTGTGTTCTGTACTTGTAAGAATGAATATGCATAATTACTAAGACTTGATATTTTTACTTTATAACAAAGAAATAGGAAAAAGCCATTCAAAGCATGGTTTTCAAAATGAAGAAATAACTACGAACTAATTATACAGGGAAAGATTTTTAGTTACATTGGTTATACAAACCTAACTGACTGATTGCCTTTGAAATCTCATCTTAGGTTCTTGGGACCAAGTACCAGAGCAAGCTGCTCGAAATAATTGATGCCAGGTAAACATGATTATTTTTTCGGGCATCTAACATATAAAAAATATGATTACTCTTTAACTTTTGATATTTTGTGAATTGTGTTCTTTATGAAGTGAGTTGCCTGAATTTCTTGGGGGTGCTTGCACCTGTCCCGAGTATGGGGGATGTCTTAAAGCTGAGAAAGGCCCTTGGAAAGATCAAAACATACTAAAGGTGCCTTTTTATCTACTTGATCTTTTATTCACATTATTATATTTGTTTGGTTATAAATATATAGATGGAGTACCTCTGTAGTACATTTTTATTTATTATATCCTTATTAGTTTTTTTTATCTGTCTGTCATTCCTCAGATGGTTCTTAGTGGTGAACTAAGATGCGCAAGGCAGATTGTAACTGTTTCCAATGGTGAAGAGAAAATCATTGCTTATGCTAAGCCAATGCGAGGGGTAAAGAAAATTTGCTTTTTTTTTCCCATGTTTCTTTTGTTTCATTATTTTTGGCACAAGCTCAAATCTGTAATAACATTACCTCATGCAATCAGATAAAGGGAAGTGATACTTCTGCTGATTCGTCAGAAGCTGAAGACATGGCTTCCCCAAGAGCACTTAGGAGCTACATTTCACACCCTCAGTTGACCCCTGTTCGAGAAGAGGTACAAACTTCACATTTCAATGAACTAAAATATTGGAATAAATCATTTGCATTCCACTTCTCCTGTATGACGACTTAAATTTTAGGTGAAAATGGTGAAGGCCTCCAGCTTTTGTGCACGCCTCCCTGAGAATGATGATATTCCCATTGTTGACAAAGCAGTCGATTTGGTGTGTAACAAGGAATCTTTCTCAACATTAAAAGGTTAATTAATAAATTAACAATTGAAATTATTTTTCTTACTATGCTACTTAAAGTGCAACAGTTGTGTTCCATATTATTGCCCATTTTGTTAATATACTTCCCTTACAGTAGTTATGGTGGTATCTTTATTTATAATAACTATGCTCACATCCTTAATCAAAGGGTTTTATTGTAAACCTCCCAAAGCACCAAATTGGTAGACAAGTATATCACCATGTGCACCAAATTGCTTGTCTAGTAAAAGTGTGTTCCACCATTTTAAGAGGTCATGTATTTGTATTATTCTACTTTTGACTTGCACATAAAACCCAGGGTGTTTGTTACTCACCTCCATGTGCACCAAAAACTGGATAATACTCACTATCTGACCCGTGAAAATCCTCACATCCCTTAATACAACTATGACTTGTGGAAAATAAATTACCTGAATCTGCCAGAAGAAAGGTTGTAGAACTCATTTGTCTTTCGCACCAAATTGCTTGTCTAGAAAAATGGGTGAGCATGAGTATGTCTAAAGGTGTGTTCCACCATTTTAAGAGGTCATGTATTTGTATTATTCTACTTTTGACTTGCACATAAAATCCAGGGTGTTTGTTACTCACCTCCATGTGCACCAAAAACTGGATAATACTCATTATCTGACCCGTGGAAATCCTCACATCCCTTAATACAACTATGACTTGTGGAAAATAAATTACCTGAGTCTGCCAGAAGAAAGGTTGTAGAACTCATTTGTCATGTTTGGCCATACCAATTTTGCTACCACAAACTCAAATAAATAAATAAAAAAAAGCAAAAATGTGCCAAGCACACTAGTAATATTATTAAATTATCTAAATTTGTTTTAATTAAGATTTAATCCTATCTTTTCCTCTTTGATAATACAGGCAGTATTCCAACTTCAGATGCAACAAAACCTAACAACACTATACTCCTGGCCTTATCCATGGGAGTGCTTGCATTAATTCATGCAATCCTTACTCGAATGGCAAAGAAATTACTGACATACACTGCACCAGAAGAAGTGGCATACCCTGCTCCTGTATTCAACCAACCGGATTCGACATCTGAGTTAAATGAGGAGTTACGCCCCCCCTCTCCTTGTCGTGATTTTACTGAGCGGGATGTGTACACTTTGGTGTTGAAAAGGCTAGGTGAACTAGAAGAGAAGATCTCTATGCTGGAGTCAAAACCTTCTGAGATGCCGTCTGAGAAGGAAGAGCTGCTGTATGCAGCTGTGCGTCGTGTTGATGCTTTAGAGGCCGAGCTTATTGTTACAAAAAAGGTATGCCTCTTCTTTTGTAGTCTTTATTTGATTAAATTACACTTAAATCTCTTCTAGCGTTAAAGTTGCACATCTGTCCATCCTTGGTACCTACTCTTGCAAAAAAGTTTTATACTTTGTATCATTTTGTCTATTCCTTGCATAGACTCTCAAACTTGCCAAAGAAATGGTACCAAAAAAAGTAATTGAAACCATTAAAAGAAGCACCATTAGAGCCGTGTGGTTATTTGCTCTTTTTAGTTCAGAGTTTTATCTTTTCCATCATAATGGATTTTCGGTGTTTAATATATGTTTTTGTTTTTGTGCCTTCGGTAGGCTTTGCATGAAACTCTCATCAGACAAGAGGAATTGTTAGCATATATTGATCGTCAAGAGGAAGCTAAGTATCGGGTTAGTTAAAACTTTCTTCTCTTACCTCTCATGATTTTTAATCTCAAGAAACATTATATATATCTTATAAAACCTAATAACTATTTTTTTTAAATGGTTGCAGAAGAGATCTTGCTTTTAGAAGGGGAAGCAGAAGAACTCTTTAATTTCCTGAAATCGGTCTTGTAATAACATCTTCTAATGTTGCCTTTTCTCCTTGTTCACTGTAAATTGAGAGAGAGAGAGAGAGAGAGAGGGAGGCAATAAATCTTGAGCGATGGTAAGGTCAGCTTTTTTTTATTAGCAAAAGCTGTTTACTATACTTGACAGCACAACCTCAGAAATTTGTTGTACTGAAATTAGGATTAAAGTAGCAAGACATTTTTTTACTAACCAGAAATGGGCTTTGGTACATGTCAGGTTGTGTGCTTTCTTTTGTATCTTTGGAACTCATCTTCTAGCTTTAATCACTATTATGCATAGAACACACCTTGGGAGTCATAAATAAACCCTCCTTTACACTTAAATTAGCCATTGAGCATGGTAAATAGGTTCCAACAATCCATTTTGATGTTTATTCTATTTGTATTTGGAGTTTTAGTGGTAAAGAGTGGAACTTGTTCAAAACTATTTCTATAATGCTAAGTACAATCGTAGGGTATCCGTAGAGCTATGAATATTAGCCAAAACTATTCGATCGAGTGGAGTTTAAATGATATGATTTGAATTTCTATTTCTTTTGTAAATAACCGACTTCACCGGAGCCTTGTACCAGGTTCCAACATTGATCACTCGTTTGATTTGAAATCTAATAGACTTGATCTCTCCTGAGCCTTGTATTTCTATAATGCCAGGCACAGGCTGTACAGTACAGTTATGTGGTTAATCGAACGGTGAGAAATAGAAATGCCGCAGGGAACCTGTAGAGAACTAAGAATTCTTAGCCAAAACTATTCAATGGAGTGGAGTTTTAGTGAGATGATTTGAATTTCTATTTCTTGTAAAAACAACCTACTTCACCGGAGCCTTGTATTAGGTTCCAGCATTAATCACTCGTTTGATTGAAACCTAATGAACTTGATCTCTCCTGAGCTTTGTAGTCTGTACTACTAAATTTTATTGATCATTTGAGGCGCATTTGGAGCGGATAGGGTTTCTACATGAACTAGCTTGTAAACATTACAATTACCAATGGTGAGTATAATAAGTACTCATAATACAACAGTATAGTACAAGATACTGGTCAATTTTTGAGTGTGCTCAATCCACAAAAAAGTACAATTTTATACAGTAGTCTGGCGAGGCGAGCAAATAAAAAACAAATTTGGTGGCCACCCAATGTACTTAATTGTTGATCGAGGAAGAAACTTGAATCGTCTTGGTGTATTCTTTATTTTCTTTTGTTATTTTTTTTTGAGAGAGAATGTCTTGGTATATTCTTTATTTTCTTTTGTAATTTTTTTTTGAGAGAACGTCTTGGTATATCCTTGGTAGTTCTCAATTCAAGTTTCTTTCTTTCTTTCATCCACATCCCCTTTTGCTGCCTCAATCCATATTTCTCTATCTACCAGCGGAAAACGTTCTGCTGTAAAATACCAGAAAAAAAAAAACTTAGCATTTGAATTAATTTGTTAACCGATTATGTCAATTTGAATTAGTCTTTCATGAGGAAATTAAGCTCCCGGGTGCTTTGAGATATCTTACGAGCTTGCTTTTCTTGTTCTTTTTCTTCTCAAAATAGGCAAGAATCTCCTGTTGCTGGTGAAGAGCATCCTCTAGGACCTGAAAATAATTGAAAATGAAAAAAAAATGACTATATAGCAACACTAGAAATCTATAATTTATCATGTTGAAACAAAATTTAAAACAGATGAAGTGAACTTATTAATTATCATGGGTTCGAAATAAACTTAGATAATTCTTTGTTGTAATAATAAGGGTAATAAATAGTTGGATGGCTTGATCTCTAACTTTATTAAAAAAAAAAGAACTTATTAATTATTAGCATTATTCCCAAAATTACCTTTTTGGTGGCAGTGAGCTCAGTCTCCAAAGCCTCAGCACGGTCAACAGCAGCCTTCAAAATCTCCTCTTTCTCAGGCGGCATCTCGATGGGCTTGTTGCTCATCACAACAACCTTCTCCTCCATCTCGGCAAGGCGTGTGAGCACCATTGCATACTCAGTGGCGGAAACCATGATTTTTGGGTCGACATCAGCGCCGTTCTCATCCTCTAGCTGGTCCTTGGATGCAGGGACATCGCCAATTGCCTTTGGCATGGCATTGCCGACACGAAGCATGGTCATGATTCCCATGGCCATGGACATCACACCAGTTATCATTGGGCGCCTTATTGGGCCTATTTCCATTTCGTTGTGCAATTCTGCTATGGCTAATATTATACATTATAAATGAGGAGTATTAGAGGATCTAACACTAACTAAAGATAAATCTGTTATCTGCCTTTTATTTTAATGTAAATAGCTAGTTCTTAAATTAATCATGAACCTTGGGATGAAGCCTGGTTCTTCTCTGATGCTTCCCAGGTGCGGTCGACAGCCTTGTCAATGCAACTAGCACGCTCATTGTAGAATTTTGGGGTAGAAGGGTAGCTCGCTTGTGGGACCTACAAAGAATTTGAAAATATATTTATTATAGGAATTAAATAACACATTGAATTGCTCATTATCTTGATTTTACACGAAACAAATACCAAAAACAGGTCTATTACTTGGAGGTTAGGAGATCCTTCCTCACGAACCGGTGACAGGCATGATGGGTGGTCAATCATGTCACGAGAGATCGATGATGGCACTTCGTCTTTATGCACTTGGTACACAATCTCATCCTCAGAGATCATCTTCTCTTCGACCTCCACAGAATGTTCGTTCTGTGCACCGCATTTGCCCAGACCATTTTGAACCATCTAAATTGAAACAAAGAAAATGCTGGTTCTTTTGAGAAGAATGTTCTCTAAAATGAATTCGATATATATTACAAATTAAGTACAAAATCTAAATTCACCTTGAGGATTTCAGGGTCCTTCCATGGGCCTTTGTCGGACCTACTGCAGCCGCCTTCACAGCTGCATGAGCCACCAAGGAAGTCTGGCAATTGGCTGTGTCCAGAAAGAAATAATTAAGAATATCAATGCTTCTGTTATGTATATACAGAATACAGTCAGTATAGTCTCAGGCTTCAGGACCTGTGATGAGCTTTGCGCTTTTGTTATGGTACCGTACCGATGCTATATGAACTCAAATTCACATAAGCTAGTACGTACCAGATTGGCAATATGGTAATTGTTCATCATAATTAACATGTTAATAGGAGACTGAAAGGTAACACACCTTGCATCAATGACCTCAAGCAACTTGCTCTGGTACTTGTTTCCCAAAACCTATACAAAGAAGGAACCACTGATGAGGCCCAACACAGTAGATCTGATCAGTATAATAAAAATAAGACACTTAAAAAATTACGTGGATCTTAGCAGCGGTTTTCGGGTCAAGGAATGATTTGACAGTGCTCCAGAGCAGCCTGAATCCCTGTCCAGCATTGATGATATACATGCGGCACAATGTCTATGTATACGAGAGAAAATGAAAAAAAAGTTTAAGTTACATCAGAACCATTAATCTCATCCTTTGATTACATGCAAATGTTGTACTCAATTGTTACGACAACAGGGTTAATTTACGCAATAAAAAGATTACCTCAGGGTAGTTGTCACTGTCAACCTTCTGGAGGCGGCCGATGAGCTCTCTGGCAACCTTGCTAAAGTGTTTCATGCCCTGACATCACATAAAATGCCAGCATCAGAAATCATGTCCATCCAGCAGTTGAGGCAACCGAGACTGAGTATTGTTAGCTACTCAGGCTAACTCAAGGTACTGATTATAGGTTACTTACCACTCCTTGCACATCAAGGATGCTGGTGCTCTGGTCGATGTGCTTCTTGGCCGCAATGGAGCATGCTGGGAACTTGACAGCAAAGCAGCGCTCGAACTCCTTGACGTGGTACTTGACGTACCTATCAAGGTCTGTCACCTTCATCAGCTTATCAGTGTCGATTTTGCCGAGCCTCTCAAAGTAGACTGGGCGGCCCTCCTTGTCCACTCCATGGTGGCCCTGAGGGTAGTGCTCCAAGACCTCATTGACCTCATTGAATTCAAAGTCCTGAACAAAAAATTTATTCATAAATTTGTATGTAATTAATAAATTCATTTTCCATTTCAAAGCTCAACAGAAGAGAAATGTTCTCTATTTTTAATAACTGGCACTCATTTCAAATTAAAAAAATTACCTCCAAGATGGTGTCAGCACCGAAATCCTTCCTCCACTGAAGCATGTCGAACCACATCTGCTTTGTCTTTTCAATGTCAAATTTTCTGGCCTTCAAGAACCTATTGTCAAAGCACACAAATAAGATAAATATATAATCACAAATATACAAACATAATTCTAAGTTACTAGTTACTACAATATATCAGACACATACTTGTTCAAACAGCAGTATACATATTTTGGATATTTCCAACAAGTAAATATACAGAGAATATGATACCTAAGCATCATGTGGTAGTCATCATGCCGGGAGGGAAGCAGCTCCTCGAGGATGAGTGTCTGACGGAAGGCATCGACGGCCTGCATCTCGTCAGAATCACGAGGGTCGTCGATGGCAACAGACATAACCTTGCTGCTGCTCCTCCTTGAACTCCTCTTGATCGAGTTCTTCAGCTTGGCCGAAGCGCTCAGTGCCTTCTGCTTGAACGATCCGCTCTTCTTCTTCTCTAATTCCATGCCGTCCTCGAGTCCTACAGATAAATTCAACAAAAGATTGTTATTTGTTGTATGTAACTTTTGTTTATTTAGAGAAGGCCTGTTTGTCTCAAGTTTTCTTCAGGCTACCGATCGAGAAAATAGTGATTATGGTAGTCATATTTGCACGGATTAAGGGAAATGGAAGGAAATTTTTTATTGGCATCTATGTATGTGTTATGAATTCATTTTAAGGATTCGGAAGTAGTTGTGAAATGTTCCTTTTTCTTACCACCAGATGCGAGGCGTTCTAGGTGGCCCGACATGACTTCGCTCATGGTCGGCTTCAATGCTGGAGAGAATGATATTTCTCGGAGTCCCTGAAACATGGAAAATAATATATTATTTCACATTTATTGGGACAAACAAACTGCAAGGTAAAAATCATGTGCATAACATAAACACTAGGATTATTCAAAATTAAAAGTACTAAAAGTGATTGTACTTTTTGTCCCAAAAAAACAAATCCCTTTTTATTTATATTTTGAATTAATGAAAACAGCAACCAATCGAATAGATATGATAGCATTTCAAGCAGTGAATAAACAGACTCATACAAGATTTGAAATAATTCTAGGCTGACAAAACAAATAAACTATTTATTTTTTTGATTGAAACAGGGGAATATTTTTTTTACCCTTTTTCCTTGTTTGAGTTGAAGACGAATTAATTACCTTTATTTTAAAGAGCTTTATCTATAGGAAGTTAGTGAGAGAGGTACCGGGTGGCATAAAAATGACCAACTAATCATTGTATAATGTGAATAATACGCGGTCAGAACGAGAGACAGCATAGAGAGATGGATATTTTTAGCTTTTTTTAGTCTGTTTTTAAAGGTGTGAGAGAAGAGAGAGGGGAGGTTAGTTAAAATTGATGCTGCACCATTCATGAAATGGCGAGAGAGAAAGTTGCCTAATTTGGAAGGCACTCATCCCTCTGCTTTGGTAGTCGTTCTAGCAATTTATCTATTTCAGGAAACTAGAACATACAGGGGTTATTCGGTAACAAGGGATTAAAAATAGAAGATTAAGAGCTTAAGGAGTGTTAAGGAACTGATATTCGGTTGTCTTAATCTTTGAATGAAAGTTAAGGAAGCTAAAGAAAATGATAGAGATGTCAAGTCCGGACAGAGAATTAAGATTCGGACAAAAAGAGACTAAAGGAGATAATTTTAATCTCCGCTAAGGAATCAGTGTTCAGCAAGATTAAGCGGATTAAGCCTTAAAGAAGACTTAATCCGTTGTTGCCGAATAGCCCCATAGCTAATTGGAAGAGTAATTGAGTAAAGATAGATATCACAGATATTGACAATAAAACATGAGTGAGGCTATGTTACTATGCATAGCGTATATTGTATATTGGTCCACTCTATAGACTCAAATTTTTAGTTTGAAATTTCTAACAGTCGATCTGGACCGTTCAACATAGAAACAATATGTATTTGCACACTAAATTTTACATTTTCTTAGAATTTTTTAGAATTTGTTTTAGAAGGGCGGATTTGAAAATTCTAGACCATTCAAAAACACTGATTTTCTACCTATCTAAAAGAATAGTAAAAAAATTAAAACAAATATAAAATTTAATTTACAAGTACATATTTATATAGAGACTGCGTTGAACAGTTTGGATCAACTATTAAAATTTTCAAAACAAAAATGTTAATTTATAGTTGCGGTGTACATAGTACCTAGCCTCACTCATAAAATATACTTGCATAATATGACTGCCTACTTCGAAATTTTTTGTTTCTATCTAATTAGTACCGGCCTTCGGTATGATAGTTGATAGATTTATTGAGAAAGCATGCAAACAATTTTTTTTTTTTAATATAGCAGCAAGCGTTCCATTTATGTTACATAAAGGAATCATTTGGACAACTATTAAATTGGTTGTTGTCAAAAATAAAATTCAATTTGGAAATATGATGTTACAACTTACAAGCATAATCTATTAAAAATAATGAGATTTATCTCTTTTACCGTGTGATTTAGATGTTCTATGATTTGAAATAAATGATCCTTAAAGCATTAGCAAATAATATTAAATTGCAAACTAATATGGTGGTAGGCTATACCACTAGATATATGTCCAACATTATATTTATTATTGTTAAATTTTATTATTTATTTGAATAGATTTATAAATAAAATTCTAGCATGTATCTATTTATTATGGTAATATTCAATAATATTATTTTAAATTAAAAACTAAAATTATTGTTGGGTTCTTGATTATTTAGATAGGGCAAGTACAAGTTTGAGTAAATTTGAAATTTAATTGATCACTCATCATAAAATTTTAAAATTTTCATAGTTAAAAATTGTAAACTTTTTTGATGGAAGGCACTAAATTTGATAAAATGCGCCTATTAAGAAATAAAGAAGAGGAGGGATCCAATTACTCCATTTTATGGTGACACATTTTGACACCATATTTTTACAAGTAATTTTTGCAATTTTAAAGTCTAAACAGTCGATCCGAACCGTTCAACATGGTCTCCATATTAAAATGTACTTGGAGACCAAATTTTGCATTTTTTTGAATTTTTTTAGTATGTATTTAGAATTTTTGAAAACCACTGTTTCCAACGGTCTAGAATTGTCTCAAAAGAACAATTTTGTACACATCTTAATAATACTAAAAAAAATTGAAAAAAATATAAAATTTGGTCTCCAAGCACATTTTAATATGGAGATCATGTTGAACGGTTTGAATCGACTGTTTAGACTTTGAAATTGCAAAAGTAATATATAAACATATGATGTCAAGATGTGTAACCATAAAATGATGATGTAATTAAATCTCTTCTCAATAAAGAATGCATCTACAATTTTTTTTAATGTAAACAATATATGTATCATAAAAAATAATACTACGATTGAATGTCGCTAAAATTATTCTTAAAAACATAATCTACAAAATTATGATAAATATTTATGAAATGATCCATCGTCCTTTTATGGCGAACAAAAATTCTTATTCGTGAATACAATTCTGGTCTGAATGAAACGCAAATAAGGGGACAAAATGTTGGATCCGGATCTGGTGCGATTCTTCACTGTGAATAGTATTTTTAAAATCTCTACCTTTTCAAATTCAACTGTTGAATTATTTTGAAATTCGTGCATAAAAAAGAGCTATTTCGAGATATGTGCACAAAAAAATATTAGACGACTGGATTTAAAAATGTAGGAATTTTAAAAACATTGTTCATCAGTTTTGGATCGCTGGACCGCGTGGCATATTTACCGTAACATCTCCTTCAAAACACGAAGCCTAAAGGCCCAAAAGGCCCAAAACCGATCTGTTAAGATCTTTACCCAAACCACCGAACAACTGTCAAATGGGAATGGCGATCCGCTACAGTAGATTGTTTTTTTAGCGAGGGGCTTCGGAGATCCAAACCGAAGCCAACATACTTCACGCTAACTTGAGAGTTGCTCTCAAAATCCGAAACCCATTCTGGTAAAGTTGGCTGCTAGTGATTTCTGAGAAGTGATGGTGTTGAGAAATGCGTCGCCAAGGGGTCTCCAGAAAATTGGTTTGGTTGGTTTTGATTTTGAATCAAGTTTAAATCGGACGGTGCGTGTACTATGAACTTCCAATTCAGTTTAAGATTTCAATTTTAACCGCTTAGGTTCAGTACCCCAATACCGGTGATGTACCAACAAGTACTTTTTACTGGTACCTAATTTGATGATCTGTGTTTTGACTAATCATCTAATCTTAACAATATGAGAAGCTTAATTATTAATAAATATATTGGTACCAGTTACCATGTACCAGCCTGTTTATGTACCTGTTACTAACAACCAACTTCTCAGAAGTAGAATCTTTTATCTTTGGTTGGTGAATGGTGATAGATCAATTCTAGAGGATCCTCATTTGAGTATGCATAGCAAATGTTCAACAAAATTTCTTAAATAGTCATCAATGGTATCTTTTCATGGTGCATCTCCTGCTTGCTCGCCCATGTAAAATAGCTCTGGCCTATGGGCAACAGTCCCCAATTTTTGTGTCTGTTTTTTGTATAAATGTGCCCTATATATTTCAACAAAAAAAAAGGTGTCATTTTTTTTCTTGTTGAATGATACTGACAACATTCTGTCGCTTCTTTTCAGAAAACAAGAAACAAATAGAAAGAAAGAAAAATATGAATTGAATTGGTCGATTTGAATCCTTGTATGAGCCTTATTTGAATGTAATAATTTTATGGTTGGTGTTTGTAATTTTTCAAAATGCATGGTGCTTTTGGTAATACAACAATAAGGTTTTTACTTGATTTTGTTTTGTAAAATGCATGATTTTTTTTTCTAAAACCAGAGCAAGTGGCTAGTCACCTCTTTATTTGGTGTTGCGGTATTGTGGAGGCGAGATGCAGGCTCCTTGTGGGCCATGATGGGGCTCTGTATAAATTCCTGGATTTCTATCAAACTAAAGAAGGTGCTTAATCACAAGAGACCAACCAGTAATTATAAACCTGATCCGGGAATGCCATCTTCGCATGCGCAAAACATTTTTTATGGGATTGTATATTCAAATATGTCATGTAAGGATCATTGAGTTAGTTGATTTGGTGGTCTTTTTTTAATCTCTGATTGTTGATTTCTCTATACTTGACTTTGAAACATATTGGATTTAATTATTTTTGTTTATTATGCAGTGCTACATTTGCTGGGTGCAAACTTTTCAGCCCTTACCATGAGCATACTGATACTTCTCTTGGGCTCTTATCTTGTAACTTTTTTATGTGCTATTACCTTATTAAATTTCTAAATTCCAAGCTCCGTCTCAAAGAAGAGTCACCACACTCTTAAAAGAAATGTTTGAGGTTTCATTAAATCTATATTAAGCAATCCTTTTATGCCGTTCATAGGCTGATTGGCATGCTAATAATAATACTAATCTGATTCTCTCTTCTTCTTTTTATATTTTCTTACCCTTTATATAGGCATGGTTACGAGTATCTCAAAAGCTGCACACAGTCGAGCAAGTGATTGTTGGTGCCATTCTCGGATTTGTGTTCGGTATCGCTTGGTTTTTCTTGTGGCATTCTTTTCTGTTCAATGCGTATCATCTTTACTTTTTGGTTCGTGTGGTGATGGTTTCAAGTTCATTGGCAACTTGCGGGGCCTTCTTCTTTTATATTGTTCGCCATTGGTTCTAGCATGCAAATTTTGTTCATCTGTAATTTTATATCTGATTTTGTTCTTTTATACGGACTAGCCTTGTAATTGACAAACAATATCTCTTCAATATTTTGAAACATGATTGTCGATTGCGCTTGAAAATGAAAAATTTATGATAGAAAATAAGCTTCTATGGAATGAATAGTTTTATTCCACCCGTTGGTTTTTTTTTTTTTGAAATTTCAGCAATAATTATGTGAATCAGAATGAATTGGAAATTCTGTTGTGGTATAAATTCTCCAAGGCGTCGTTAGCTAAGCTGACACGTTTAATTAAGAAACAATTCACCCCTGTATTTTACAACTTGAACAAATATTCAGCATATGAAAATGTCATATCAAATAGAGAAATAGAGAATTCAATTTTGTGTTTATTCAGTTCAAATAGCCGATTCGAACCGTTCAACATGTTCTCCATATTAAAATGTGCTTGGAGACCAAATTTTACATTTTTTGAAATTTTTTTACTATTTATTAAACCACTTTGAAAATCGTTGATCAACTGTGAACAGTAAAAAAATAGTTAAAATTTCTGAACTATCGGATCAGCGATTTCGGTTCGGATCCAAACACATTTAAACTGGTTTTACTCCATGAAACACCATAGCCATCTCTCTCTCTATATATATATTTATTGTAACTTGATCCCTTCTCTCTCTCTCTATATATATATATATATTTACTTTTTGTGTTTTATAAAGACATCTAAATAATAGATGAATGTTGACTTAAATAGAGTTCTTATTTAAAAAAACGCTCCTAAAACTAAGAAGTAATCTATACATTACGATTTATTTTTTCTTTTTCTTTTTTTAATTAAGAAAGCATATTTACTCAAACAGCTTAAATTAGCAAAAAATCTGAAAAATTAGACTATCCTAGAGTGAGGCTATGGTACTATGCATAGCGCGGATTGGTCATACTACGGATCAATATTTTAGTTTTAAAATTCTAACAGTTGATCCAAACCGTTTAATGTAGTCTCCATATGAATATGTACATGTAAACTAAATTTTATATTTTTTAGAGTTATTTTTTTAACTATTTTTTAGATGAGTACAAAATCACTTGATCAAGTGATTTTTTACCCATCTAAAAAGATAGTTAAAAAATATAAAAAGTAT
This sequence comes from Carex cristatella, assembly GCA_024447775.1. Lineage (NCBI taxonomy): Eukaryota > Viridiplantae > Streptophyta > Magnoliopsida > Poales > Cyperaceae > Carex > Carex cristatella. The sequence continues at coordinate 1,070,455 of JAJHPF010000028.1, read as the reverse complement.
AAAAATTTAGTTTACAAGTATATATCTATTCGAAGACTATGTTGAACGGTTCAAATCGATCGTTAGAACTTTCATTTCGAAAATTTAAGTCCATAGTATAGGTCAATATACGCCATGCATAGTAACATAGCCTCACTCATTCAAATTGATATTCTGAAGCCAATCTCAAAATACTGTTATCCAAATTTGTTGTCAAAATTTATACAGAGGACATGATATATATGATTTGGTCCAAAACAAAGAAAACTTCTGCTAATTAGTTACTACCTTTAAAACTTGGTCTGATGACTAATCATAACTGTTTGATTTATATTAAGATTCATGTAGAGAACTCAAATATATACAAATCTTGATGCGGATTAAATAGTTTCAACTAAACATTGACCATCCCGATTCCAACATACAGAGGGTGAACAGAGAAAATTAGGGTGTGTTCGGCCGCTCTACTTTTTCCGTGGGAAAAAAAAATTCAGTTCTGAATTTTTTTTTTCCACATGAACAGTACTTTTCAGTTCAATTTCTGTGCATATGCTTATTTCCAATGGTCTGCCAAACAGATCGTTAGAGAAAATAATTGGGTAGGTGCAGGAGACAGTGAAGACTCAACTTCAGGAATTAAAATATCTTATTAAATTTGGTAGGAGGCAAATTCAATATGAATAATTAGAAAACATGTCATTGTCGAATTAACCTTCGAAATAGAACAATAAATCTTACAAAACATATTTTAGCCACCGGAAACCATAAAATATGCATTATTTTTTTTCTTTTTAAGTGAACTGAATTTTTTTACCGTCTTAATAATACTAAAGAAAATTGAAAAGTTAGATTATTAATGTAAGTTAAATTTTACCGTTTCTCATGACTAAATATTAATAGGGGATTTGTATTTAGTGATGTCTAATTAATGGATTGCTAAATAATATTCAAACTATATAAAATCTAATAGCAAACTAGCCAAATGCTCATTTCAATATTGCTGAAATAGAATAATTACATGTATCAGTTTAGCCAGAGAAAACTCTAAGACTATCTGTTTCACAAAGAGTCAGATTAGTAAATCTACCAAGCAAGCAACATATTAACTAAATTCTAGATAAAGTTAAATTCTAAAAGTATGTTAAAAAGGCTAACACTATGCCACATAATAAAGAGCTCAGGGGTCATCTAGGTACAAAAAAGTTATGGTAATGTAGTTTCATTCATCATTATCAGGCACTTCAGGGGTTGACTGGTGTAAGACTATTTCTAAGCCAAAAGAAATCACATCCAGTGGTATGACATACTCAATAATAGACATCCACCCAGCTGTAACCTTCTTAGACTTTTTCTTCACATTACATGTCCAATATGTAACAGTAGATTTAATTAGAAGAATAATTTTTCTTGCTAATTTTGGAATGTAATAATTGAAACAATCATCATTTCTATACTTTCAAAGGGTCCAACAGACTGCCCTAAGAACAATAAGTAAACCTGTGGTTTCATGTTTAGGTACGGAAAAAAACATAATTAAAAATATCAGTCCATGTATACTAGAAAGACATAACTATTTGATTTTTATCTAGCTATAATCAGATTTGTTGTGCGAGAATCTAATAGCAAACTAGCACGTAGTTAGATTTTTACCTAGCCATAACTATTTGATTTAGTTTCATTTTGCATTTTTGTAATTTTTAATCTTGATTAGATTTATTATAATGCTTTTAAGGTATTGTCAAGCATTCCATCTCATATATAACAATGCTTATTTCAAATCGCTTCTCTTTTTAGTAATCTCGTTTAAAGATGGGGTAAACCGTGGAAATCATCAAATCACTAGCTAGCGTATAACAGGAATCAGAATTCGCATCCTCTGAGATATCTCAAACTTTGCGTGACTTTTTGGAATATGTCAATCGTTTAAATACGTTCTACACGAATCTCAAAGCTCAAATAAAACTGGCCCCCTACGTCCTCCCGAATAGACACCGGACACGTCGGTCACGCAAAAATTGAGATATCTCAGAGGATTCGGACTCCAGGAATCAATGTTCAAACAGAAGAATGTGATCAAGTGCGTAAAAGAGCGTACCAAACAGATGTACAATCCCCCACACTAATTTCCACGTGTACTATCCCTTCTTTGTTTACCTTTCTACTAGGCGAATTAACACGAATTCGTATCCTCTGAGATATCTCAAACTTTGCGTGACTTTTTGGAATATCTCAATCGTTCAAAAACGTTCTGCACGAATCGTAAAGCTCAAATAATACTGCCCCCTACGTTCCCCCGAATAGGAACCGGACACGTTGGTCACGCAAAAATTGAGATATCTCAGAGAATACGTACCCAGTTTTAAGCATGTGATCAAGTGCGTAAAACAGCGTACCAAACAGATGTGCAACCCCCAAACTAATTTCCACGTGTACTATCTCTTCTTTGTTTACCTTTCTACAAGGCGAATTAACGCTCCCCCAGTCTAGCGTCGTTCCCTTGCAACCAACTTGTCTGTATCCCTCTCTCTCTCTGTCCCTCTCTGTGTCGCGGATCGTATCGCCTGATCTGGAACCCTAACCTTAGCCGAATCTCGTCGGAGGCCGCTCTCTGGCGATCTTCGACTCTACCTAGCCTAGATCAGGAGGTAGTTGTGCTTATGCAAACCCTAATTTTTCTTAGCTTTTACATTGTTAAATGGAAGGAAACAAAATAAGATTAGTTGAGATTTGCTAGGTTGGGATTACGATTTTGGTTCGTAAATCTCTAGATGGTACTTTTTTCCCGTGGGAAATCCAAATCTTGTGTAGATACGCAAGCTGAGTATTGACTAGCTTGGGTCAGGCCTTCATACTTTGTGTCAGTTTGCACAGAAGCTATAGCATTGCCTATCCAAAGTAATAATTTTCCTTTTTGAATTAGTAGCATAGTAATACTTGAAGAACTTCAATTCCTGTTTTGGGTGCCTTGTCCACCGTTTTTTTTTCAGGCTTAATGTCGCTTCTGCTCCTATATGAGTGTCTTGAAATAGTATCATCAAATTGGGATAGAGTACATGGAATTTAAAATTTTTCTAATTTTGATTATTTTCATAGGTAAAGTGAGCTAACTAGTATAATCGAGTACTACGTTGTTTCTTACATATATAATCCTAAATTCATGTAGTAAGGGTGCTTTAGTAAATTTTGATTTTGTTCAAATTTTACTGAATACATGTAATAGTCTAGAATAGTAATAATGAGATATCTCAAATCAAATTGTTCCCTCAATATTGTTTTCTGAAGGTACTATATTTATACTATATTGAATTGGAAACCCATGCACGAGTAGATCAGCATTAAAAGCTTATAACCTGTGGATGAAATATTATTACCGAAAGAAATCTCATTTCGTTTTCAGTTGCGTCCTATTTTTATCTTAGGCATCTTAGCAAAATCTTATATAAACTGACATTCTTCTAATAATTTATCTTAGAACTTTCAATAAAATTCATTTTTCTCTGAAAAAAGTTGTTAATGCACAAACTCCCTAATTGAACATTTGAAGAAATATGTTGTTGACTAAACTCAATGATTATTTATGTTAGATTACATTAAGAAGGATAAGATCTAGAGTAAGTTGCTACAGACTATTCAGCTGCAAGCTATGCTTTCATTGTTTCATGAATGAATGCTACTGTATTTTTAGAGGCACTTGTCATTAGAGACTAGCTTTTTGATAATATTGCAAAAGCGGTTATAAGATACATTTTTCTTTTTCAAGAGGAAATTAGTAGTTCGTCTACTTGGCATAATAGCATGATGGATTCTGTATTTCCAACAAAAGTTGCTGGGTACAAAATGTGGCATTATATAAATATTTTTTGACATAAGCAATTTATTCTTTGTCGGCAAGTTGCCACCTTACCCTAAAAAAAAAATTATTCTTTGTCACTGCACCTGATGCTCTTATTTCTAGAATAATAGGATTAGAAGAGAAGTACTTAGTCATGGCTTTAGGTACATTGGGTAAAATCTATCCAGCTTGTACAATTTCCTTTTATTTTAATTCTGTATTTCTGTATTTGTATGTTATGTTTTCTTTTGTGACTTCTCATCCTTTTTATGATAAAATGCTTGTAGGAGGAACTAACTTAGAACCTACCAGGACCAAATATATGTTAAATAGACCAGCATTCAGACCCAACTGCGAGCAACGAATTAAGATTGCAGCAGTTATTTGAATTGAACTAAATTCAGTGTCAGCTAGGCTGTTGATATCTATCTTGGATGTTTAGAACATACCCTCTTTGTCCTTCATTTTCCTTTTCTTTCCATTTATCTTATATTCTTAATTCTCAAGCAGACAGACATGGAGCAACCAGCTGGCGATCCAATACCATTCGACAAGTTTCGCTCCGACTTATCACGGAAGTTCCAGTACTACCTTGACAGGGCAACACCTCACACTGCTGGTAGGTGGGGTGGGACTTGTGCTGTTGCCCTGTTGTATGCTGTGCGAGTTTATTTTTTGCAAGGGTTCTACATTGTTACATATGGGCTTGGAATATACTTGCTCAACCTGTTAATAGGGTTTCTATCCCCCATGGTGGACCCTGAGCAGGAGCCCTCTGATGGGCCGGCCCTCCCAATGAAAGGCTCTGACGAGTTCAAACCCTTTATTCGCCGCCTCCCTGAGTTTAAATTCTGGTAAGTTTAATTTAGTTTCCTTTTTGGGCTGAGTGGATTAAGTTTGTTCCTTGATTTTTGTCTTGTCAAACTTCAACACAATTTTATGCTTGTTGGAGCTAGTACTAAAACTGCACTTGAATTGTACTGTGGAACTGAGATCTATAGTTAATGGAAGGATTGTGAATCAGTCTTTTGCGTACTACAGGATTTGTTATCTACCATATATTTGTGCATAATGCCTAATATTTCTTGCAAACGTAACCAATGTTTAGATTTTTACACGTCTTAGTGAAAACTCACTATTAGATGATTTTTAAAAGCTTCCGATTTTGAATAAACTGATCATAAAGAGGCTTGGTCTGGTGAATATTAATTATTTTAGTAATTCTGCATTTAGTTAAACTTGATTTCACAGTTGGGTTCTATGTGCACATAACACAAGAATGTGTTTGTTGTAAATATTGGAAAGAAAATTAGTTTGGAAAATGATTAAAATATGGGCCTGCTTTGCAATAAGCTGTCTGTTATAAGCAAGATGACTGTTATATACTGATTAGAGGACCATGGTTCAAAGTTTGATTTTTCTTAGATATTAACTAAAACAAAATCAAGCCAATACTTGCTAGTATCACATATAGCAGTTATCTGACTGGTGCAGTATCAAATGAAACCAAATAAATATTAGATAATATGCAAGTCAGCCCGAAACAAAGCTGGCACGTTGCAGAAAATATTACTCTACCTGGCTTGAATATTGTAATTATCACTTTTCAAAAGAACTTTCTTCTTCATAGCTCAAAAGTTTAACAAACCCAAGGAGAAAGCAAAAGATGAAAGTGGCCAATCCCAAATGAAACCATCATGTATACTAGTACCATAATTATTGTGGTTGTTCTTCTTGCTTCAGGTACGCCATCACAAAGGCTCTGTGTATTGCTTTCATGATGACCTTCTTCTCAGTTTTCGATGTACCAGTCTTCTGGCCAATTCTTCTCTGCTACTGGGTGGTACTTTTCGTTCTTACAATGAAACGCCAGATCCTACACATGGTCAAGTACAAGTATGTGCCTTTCAACTTAGGCAAGCAGGTGAGCACAGCTTTCTTTTTCTGATTTTGATTTTCCGTATTTACTATAATTGCTCATAATTAGAAACTGCTGATGGTTTAGCTAGTTTGGTTGCTAGGTTGCAACTCCTTTTTGGGTTTTTATTTGCTAATAATCAGGATAAAAGGAGGCTTTTGGTGCAAACTTTTTCTTAATTGAAATTTACCATGATTAAATATTGGATTAAATCTTGGTTTGATGAATAATTGAATGTAGATTGGCCTAGTTGCATGATTTGCTTATAAGTTCCACTAAAGCACTTAGTAGAGAGAATAATACGATATTGAGTTACGTTAACATGATAGGGCTTAAGCTGACGTGTTTCATCCTGCATTGGTATACTATATGGGGATTGGTGGATTTTACAATCCAGGAGCAATCCAGAAGTTTGCATTCCTATTACCTTTTATAGGGTTAACAGAATAACAGTAGTGTTTTGCATTTGAGAAATTTCAAGGCTTATGAGGAGTATTTTCAGTTGGTTTTGTTCTCAGTAGTGTGCTTCATTTGAGAAACTTGAAAGCTTAGCGGAGTCTTTTAGTTGGGCCTGTTATCATTTTATCTGTATTTTTCAAAAACTCGCGTCTTGAAAATAAATTGATATGTTTTGGTCTGTGAATTCATAGAATTGAATTTATTGTTATACAGTGGACTTGGTACATATGCTACAAATGGCTTTCAACTGTCTTAATAACAAACATGCATATGGGCATAAGTTAAACAAGGTTTGATTTATAAAAGCAAATACAGGGCTTTAGTTGAGAAAAAAAAACCATATAAAGTAGCATAGTCAAATGCTAAATTGGAAACAATCACTGGTCTCTGCTAGATCTCAACTGAACAGAATAAGAAAAAAAAAGGTCGCAATAGTATGGTTGCGGTGCCATTTTATAATTGTACAATTCAAAGTTATCACAGTCCAGTATCATAAAATCCATTATTAATTTTCCCCTTATGTTAACCTAAGTGTGTCCTTTGCTAGTCAAATGCTAAATAGGAAACAATCATGGTCTCTGCTAGATCTCAACTTAACAGAATAAGAAAAAAAAAAGTCGCAATAGTATGGTTGCGGTGCCATTTTATAATTGTACAATTCAAAGTTATTGTAGTCCAGTATCATAAAATCCATTATTAATTTTCCCCTTATGTTGACTTAATTGTTTTCTTTCGTCAGAAATACGGTGGAAAGAAGAGCTCTGCAAGCAGCAGCATGTCAAAAGATTGATATAGGATAGGGTTTGTTTGCTGTGAAAGGAATACAGCTTGCAAAAGGGAAGAAGAATTTGTTATCTGATTTTCCAGAATATTTGAAGATGAAACCTATACTCAGAATTCTTGGTTGTAATAGTCTACCCTAGGACATCAAAGTATTTCCTAATTCATTTTTTTTACTATTATTTTATCTCGTGCAAATTCCATATTTTTAAGTTTAATTAATTACTTCTCCTAGATTACTTGGTTGTTATGCACTTGTGTTCTTTATTGCAACTTTCTATTTAAATCATGCGCGAACTCTGCGCTCTATTTTCTAACAGAGCACATGACTGTACTACGCAAGATCCTAGATTTGCGATAACACAATGAATTCTATGCACTTACCAAGAGAGATTTTATATGTATGGTCAAGCAATGAGCCCATTGAACCAATGCCAACAAATGTAACATATCACATGTCTAAGCAACGGGAGTGGAGGTGTCTGATGTTCATCGGACCAGAACAATGTTCGATGGGTGGTTTTTACCATCCTATCTACTTCAAGATCTGCGTGCATGGATATTAAAGCAAACTGCATGGATATTAAAGTAATGCGCACAGATTTTGAAGTGAATCGGATGGTAGAAGTAGAACTACCCATCGAACACTGTTCTGGTCCGATGGGCATCGGACACCCCTCTCTCCCCTAAGCAACATTGGAGTTATAAATGCTAAAATATAATTCTTTTAACCCGCCTATACAAAGAAATTAACCCATCAATTAATTTGGATGCCCGGACATCGTAAACCTCATGTTTTATTAATGTCGTACGCTCGTCATGGGAAACTTGACGGGAGAATCAAAGCAAAGGATTTTTTTGTCCTCGTGAACTGCGTCCCTTCAATCCTAACTCCAAATAACTCGCGCACACATGATTTCTTGTGCAAATTGGATAAACAATTTTCTCAATTTAAATGTAAGTTTCCAATGTACACTTGGATAGGGAACTAATTATTCGTCAGCAATATCTTTAAATTCTTCAATATAATGAGTTGTTGCTACATCGTCCTTTTTTCGGTAAAGATGGTAGCATATCAAGTACTGTTAGAGAAGGAAATACGTGACACACCGTAACGTGACAAACACGCCGTGATTTGGTCACGTGACGTGATCAACTTTTTTTTTTTTTCGTGACGTGACCAAAATGGTGGCGGATGGTCACGTCACGTGTAGTCACGCTGTGATCACACGTGACGTAAATTAGTCATGTCAATTTTTTTTATATTTTAATTTAAATTGTTGAAAATTAAAAAAAAAACATATAAAAAATTCTAAAATAAGTAAATAATGTTGTGAATATTATTTTTTTAGGAAATGTTGCATCTGACATTACTTTAAAAATTCAAATTATAAACATTTATCAGACTAAACTAAAGAAAATAAAAATCAGTACTACATGAGTACCAATATACTAAACTTACACTAAAATAAAAATCTGAATACTCTATACATATAAAAAAAAGTTGGATACTCTATGTTTCATACCGTGACGTGACGTGACTGGTTCGCGTGACGTATATTTTCATTGGAATGTAGTCACGTCACACGAAAGATCACGTCACGCGAGTCACGTCACGTAATCGACACACGTGTCGTGACGTGACGTGACGTTAACGTGACGTGACTAGTCACGCCGTGACAAATTTCCTTCTCTAAGTACTATCATGCATGAGCTCAACATGCACCATTTATATTCTTAAAAATCCTAGTTAAAGCTTATAGACAAAAAAACTTCAAATGAAAAAGATCATTATGAATATTTGGGTAGAACAAAATATTATAATATTTTCTGAGAAAGATAAAATAGTAACGGTATGGGTAAGTCTCTAATACATTAATAAAACATAGATGTACCATTATTAATTCATTGGATGACGAAAATTTTCTAATGAAATATTTTTATATTTATACATCTATCATATTATTTGGCGAGAATCAAACACGGCAATAAAAGTATTTTTTTTATTCTATTAAAGTGTTCAAACAAAAGTTCCAATGATCTCTCAATTATCAGAAATAAAACTATAAAATTTGTTAAAAAATGTGTAATTTATTATATTTAGTTTTGTTGATATTGCCCTTAGTTTATCTGATGGTCAAAATTATGATTTTTTTTCTTCTTAAAAACGATCTAAAGGAGCAAATTTCTATTGTTATCCCCTGATTTCGTACAGCACAGAAGGCCAAAAAAAAAAAAAATCTTTAACCAATCCAGTCAGTTCCAATCCAAAAGCAACCTACTAAGATCCAATATAAATCATTAGTTCGAAAGCAAATTCTATATTATTATTGATATCATATTTTTATTCAGATAGTATTATCTATGTTAAAGTTTAATTTTGGCCATACATCAACATCACGTTCCTAATAAACAAATCAAAACTTGTCCCATTGATTAGGAAAGACAACAACTTTTCTACCAAAGATACCGTGACTGTTTTTTTTTTCTTGAGAAAATTTAGTTTTTGTCTCTGAATTTTATCCGAAATTTTTATTTATATACCATATTAAAAAAAATTAAACTATTTCGCCACTTTTTTTTTTTTTTTTTTCTGGAGAATTCCATATATATCACGTCCGTCAATTCAATTGGCGGACCCAAAAATAGAGGTCCGCTAATTGAATTGACAGACCCTCTTTTTTAACAGAATTCATTATGTGGAGGAAGAAGAAAAAAAAAGGTCCACCAATTCATCATGTGGAGAAAGAAGAAAAAAAAAAAGAGTCCGCCAATTCAATTAGCGGATCCCTTTTTTTTTTTTTTTTTTTTTCCTTCTCTTCCATTAGATGAATTTCTGTTTTAAAAAAAAGGTCCGCTGATTCAATTGCGGTCAATTGAATTGATGGACCCCTTTTTTTGGTCCGCCAATTTAATTGGCGGACGTAGTAGAAATTGAATTATGTGGAAAAAATGGTTAATTGGTTTATTTTTTTTAATATGGTACAATAAAAATTTCGAGAATTTTATAAAAGAAAAAACAAGTTGGTACCCTATATATTATTTGCACCAAAATACTATTTTAATTTAAAATAGAAAAAACAAAGTTAGTCCTTAAACCAAATTACTATGCTGATCTAAATTAGTCTCCTTAAAGTTTCACAAAATAACTAAATTAGAAGGATCAATTTGAGAATAGTTGAAGGATTATTATTTTTTATTTCAAAAATTGAAGAATATATTTTTTTTTAGAATAAAAGTTAAAGCTCAAGCCATCTAACTATTTAATATCTACAAAAAATTTCAATTGAATTTCAATCAAGCGATCTCCTAAATCTCCTACACAGAGAATATTGTTTTTGCCAATACACCAAAACTGGTACTCAAAATTGAAGGACAATTTGATGCAACTCAAAGTCCAAAAACCAATTTATTTTTGTTAATTACTTTTTAAAAACTAATTTAAGTACAAATTTAAATGATAGTTTAACAACAACAAAAAATTGAAACAGAAGTTAAAACACTAAGCTTTACTTACAGTTTGGTTTTTTTCTCTTTAACAACATGTTACAAATATCTCATGTTATGAACAAAATCATTGCCGATCGAGTGCTAAGTGTTAACCAAACAATTATAATGATCCGACGGCTCAGATCACCAATTGATAATAAAACGGAAAATTTCCGTGGGATGACAAAAGGACAAAACGTGGGCTGCAGTAAGCTCACTCCTTCATTAAACGATATTTTTTTGTCGGTCCCACTAGCTCCTGCCATAGTAACAAATTAATAGTTCAGGTTTGGTTCGGCAGGATTAAAAATTCGTGATTCGGATATAATTCGGTTATAATTCAAGAATGATTCGGTACAATAATGAAACAAAAAAAAACCAGCAAAAAGAAATGATTCAATTGCGGGTGCTCCACTGATTGGATCAGATCCAGCATGCTTGAAACCAATGGACAGCACCGCGCCCAAAATCAATTCATGCGGGCCGGCCCAAAATTTAGAGATTAAATCATTCATTTTTTTCGCGTTTTTATCACGAATAATTCGTGACTCGTGTTTTATTCGCAAGTAAAATGTATTACGTTTTATTCGCAAATAAAACGTATTATACGTTTTTTTTGCGTTTTACTCGGAATTCAGTTTAGAAACGTCAAAAAAACGAATAAAACGTGAATAAAATGCGAATTATTCACGAGTGCTGTTAGTATGGTTCCTGCATGTCAGCAAAGGAGTTGGAGCTATTTGCATAAATCTTAAAAAATATCTTTACAAATCTTGATGCAGATTAGACGAATTAAACCGAGCATTCAAACGAATTTGGTGCGATAGCCATTGGACCACTGGGAAAGCTCTTTTCTAGTTCTCCAGGGTTTCCTCTTCCCTATTGGCTGTCAACTATTATTATTATTATTATTATTATTATTACCTTATTAATTATTGTTGCTTCTGACTTCGCATCTTTCGACGACATTACAAAATCAACCGGATCCCAATAATGCAATGTATAATGTATTGCGTTATAAATTATTCGGGCACTTGTTTTTAATGGGTTATTAGTTAGACCCTATGATTAATTATGTGCCGTACTGATATTATATGCACAATATTTTAAATTTTATGACTATTAACGGTCTCCCAAGAAAATGCCTGTTTTTTTTTATATATGAATCCACTACTTTTAAAAGTCAAGTTACATGTTTATTAATGCTTCTCGTTTACTATATATGTTCGTCACCCGCTTAAAATGATCAATCATATATTTCAATTTAAGTAACTAGAAAACTGAAATCATTTAAGAAAATCATATAAATAAATTTTTAGTTCATATTTGCATTCCTTTAAAAATTAGAGTAGAGTTAAAATGTCTCATTGGTTTTGTGTTCTATCATGCTCCAACATCATTATCTCTATTTTCAAGTCTAAATATATAATTGATTCGAACTGTTCAACTTGATCTTCATACTAAAATGTGCTTGGATAACAAATTTTAGAATTTTCAGAATTTTTTTTACTAATTGTTTAAAGAGGTATAAAATCATCATTTTTGAATGGTTCAAAATCTTCTAAAAATAGTAATTTTGTACATATCTTAAAAAATAACAAAAACATTTCAAAAAATGTAAAATTTTGAATCTAAACACATTAATATGAAGATCATATTAAACGGTTCGAATTGATTATTTAAATTTTAAAAATAGAAATAACGATGTTGAAGCATGATAGAGCACAAAATCAAAGAGACATTTCAACCCTACTCCAAAAATGATATTGTTTCTTATGTATATTAAACACATATTTCTTTTAAATGAAGAGAAAAATATTTATCACTAGAGTCATCCAATCAAGATAAGATGTGGAAATTTAGACAGATGAACTGAAATAGCAAACATTTTTTTGAAGTTGTAACTCTATTTATGAATTAAAAAAATTCAAACGATAATCATAACAACTGTAAAAATATTTCATCGTCACTAATATATTATAAAATTTCACTCAACAAATCATTCCATCAACAATACAATAGTCTACACTTAATAAATTAAATCACAATCATCTCATGAAAACAGGAATACTAATTGGGGTGCTTAACAAATTCCTTTTTATTTTAATTCCCATAACCCAACCTCCTCCTTCCTCTCTCTCTCTCTCTCTGGCTCTTCTCCTCCACTGAAGCAAAATCATTAATTGTTTAGTCTCTCTGACTTATCTCTCTTCCCCTTTCTTCTTCCCCACCACCTCGTCGTAAGTGCAAGAAAAAAACAAAAAAATGCCACCTAGAGCTTATGAAATGCCACCAAGAGCTTATGTGTTGATCTTTGTTTGTTGGACCTTGATCACTATCATTACCCCAGCACTCATCTTCATGTCAGCTAATGCAAATGCTAATGGTGAATCACAAGGTAACATCAACAGTGCGTTTTAAAACAAATCCGGATCCATTTCCTTGTACCAATTAATTAAATTGTTTTGCATTTGGCATCATCTCAATACCGCTTATGCTATCAATTGATACCAGTTAGGTTGAATATTGATCCTTTTTTTGTTTTTTCACATTTTCTCTTAATTGCCAAGATTTGATTACCGATGAAGTCAACGAATTAAAATCAAGGAGAATGATGAGTTCCTTAACGGAGAATGCTCAAGCAAAAAACACAACAAATGCCACAATACCGTTACTGACAACTCCTCAGCAAGTACCGGTACCGGTACCGACTCCGACTCCTGCACCTTTACCAATGACAGGGATTGACGCCAGGTAACTGGGAGGTTGTTTATTCAACTTTTGTGGATTTCAGATTTTTATTTTTATTTTTTTTGGGATTTGTTTGGGTGTAGAGGCTAGATGGTACAGATCAAAAAGAGTTTTGCAACCGTTGGATGAATGTAAATTTCATTTCTGACCCTATAGTTATTAGTTATTATGATTGTTGCTCAGGTATTGTTTTGAGATTTTTTTTATAAAGTATATTAAGTATAAGGCACAATAATTTTTTTTTTAAAATGCTAGTAATGTAAGAGGTGATTAATGAGTGAGTTTGAGCGAGTTGGAGTATGCTTGTGCTTAGTTCATTAGCTTAATGAGTGAGTTGATTCGAGTTGAGAAAACAATATCAAGTTGACAATTATGCTCGTGCTCGGTTCGTTAAATGCTCGAGTTGATTCGTGCTTATTGACTCGTTAAGAAATCAAGTTTGTAGGCAATTTGAATTTTGTTTTGAGTTTTTTGTTTTAGTATATATCATTCAAAAACTAATTAACATTGATAGAATTTAACAAATTGTCATAATTCAACATGCTTAAACAATACATAATTAAATTTTTCTGATTTCTGATTTACTTTTTTAAACTTTTGTAAAATCGACACCACTGGTGTCCCCATTAATGAAATATAGAGGCTAAATCTCTATTTTTCTTCTTCAAATAAATAATTGGAACATTAGACATTTTAATTTTCACAGAAAAATAGGAGATTTTGAAAATGTGCATGCTTCACTAATCACTACCGACTCAATTTTCAGCTGCACTAGCGTAATATATACTGTAGAATAACATACGTACGGCTATTAGAAACATTGACAAAATGCTATTAGAAATCCAAACTAAGCTTTATACAGATACTTTCCTCTTTAAATCTAAAATTTAAGAGAACAGATATGAATACAGGTTAAATATACGAGATAGGAGTATGTCCGATGGGCATCGGACCTACTTTTAGGTTCAATTAAATCTAACATCGCACGATTAGTATTAAAATTAGTGTGTACGGAAATTGAAACAGACCTGCACAAATTTTAATGTACTTAGCACAGATTTTGATACAGTTGAATGGTCATTTCACCCATCGAACCAAAGCGAGATTTGAAAGGAGAGCGCCTGACCGTCCAAATTGAAGAAGGTTTGTCACATGACGCCTCAGTTTGGGCTCATTCGGACCCAGCCCGTTTTGCTACCCCTGACCGACATGGTACCGTTAGCTCCTGGCCCATCTACATTCAATGGGCCGGGTCACCAGCAGCCCATACGCATTCCCCGCAAACTTGAATTTGACACCGCCGATTTACATTGAGAGCATTAAGTTGCAATTTCCAACAAAACTTGAAAAGTTTTGCCATATCAAAGCTTAGTAGAGAGTTTAAATTCATAATTTATTCTCCTATAAAGGTTGAAGTTTCACCTTTCAAATTACGTTATTCATTATTTCAATTCACTTCAGTTTCTCCAGAATTCAAAGAGCAAAATTTAATTTTTCCACAATTATTAACAACTTCAATCACTAAAATTGAATTTATTTTTCAACAAGCTGCGTTCAAGTAGTCAACTTAAAAGGCACTAGTTTAATGTTAATCAAACCAAATCCAATTTCGAAAAAAACAGATTGTGATTTTAAATGGGGGTGTCAATGATACCCTTTTAACCGTTTATCTTATTCGTATCATATTCGATAAGTTGGGTAATTTTTTTTTGTTTGCTTATCGGGTATGGATATATGTAAGAATTTTTTTCGTTAACTAAACAGGTAAGAGTACGGGTAAAGACTATTTCAGATCCATTATCCTATAGGTAATTATATAAAATAAAATTATATGATAATATTTGAGCAATAATTATTGAGGATGAAATTTTTGTTTGATATTTCATATGATAATGTTTGAGCAATAATTAGTGATGTATTTTTGTTATTTAGTGCATGTGTTTTGTTATAAGAAAAATATTAAACATATTACTTTTATTTGCATGTCTTGTTATTTAGTTAATAATTGAATTTGTTCGAAGAAATATTCATGTTTTTTTAATTCTCTTGTTTTATAGAAAACAATTTAGTTGAATATGATTGCATATTTGTTTTTATTTTTTTGTATTTGTAATGTGATTGCATATGTGTGAAATGACTGAATTTCGATGTTCTATTTGTAAAATATAATAAAACAAATTATTATATTAGTATTAGTCATCATCTACCTGCTACCGTTTTGTTGAGTAGGATAGAATTAATTCATTTCTTAATAGAGAAAAATAAAGTATGAATAAGATTAATTCTTAATTAATATGGTTATGAAAATACTTACATCCTATCCGTACTATTCGTATTGTACTATTTGACATGGATTAATTTCATTGCGTATGATTAAATGGTGGTAAAGATACTGACATAGTTATTTTTGCTTCAACACATCGGTCATATGTTTTTATTTTATTTTATCTCTATTAATTAGAGATGGGTCTTATAAGCCAAAATTTCTTTTTAAGTCGAGATCCATTGTCCCGTCATTTTTTTTTATAACCAAAAAAATAAATAAAATAATATTAATAATCAGACTCCCAAAAAAATTTCAACCATACTCAAACCGCCCCCTGGGGGGCGGTTTACCCAATTTTTCTATATTAAGTCGTTTTCTCTCTCCTGTCTCACCATAATTCGCCCAATACAATTCGTTTAATCCATTCTGCTCTCAAACAGTGCTCCGAGGCGATTTTGAGGTGATTTTGAGGCGATTTTGATCAACAGTGATCGAGGTATATTTTTTTTAATTTAATTTTTCTTAAATGTTAGAAATTTCAGAAATAAACAAAAAACTTACATTGAACAACGAATTTTATATGTTATTTCAGAAATAAACCAAAAATGTTAATTGCACTGTATTGGGGTGGAAAAATCACGAAAGGGGAGTTCGGATGCTAATACTTCAAAGATGCGAGTTACGACTTCCAAGTGAATGCCAATACTTCAATTTATGAAATAAAGGAAGCAATCTTGCAAAAAACCAGTTGGGACCGTGCCCGATTTACTGTAGAAATCAGTACCCGAATTAACAACCAACCGACAGGTGGCAAACCTTATTATGTAAAATATCCTATAGCAGACCAGGATATATGGACAGCTGTGTATGATTTTTTTGAGTCTACTTCAATCCCGATAATGGACATATTTTGCAAAAAAGTTTCAGTTGAACCAGTTGGTACCGGGGCTGGATCTTCTACCCATAACAACTTGGATACTAGGGTTGCACCTTCTACCCAGAACAACTTGGACACCGGGGCTGGACCTTATGCAGAGTAGAACTTGGACATTAGGGCTGGACCTTCTGTCGAGAATGAAAACCCAAAATATGACAATTATACTACTGATTATGGGTATGATCACAACCAGGATGTGACCTCACCCCCTCATGAACCTGTGACACGAGATAGGTATTTGCAAGTACCTGAGCGCCGTGCTGCACTCCGGGCTGAAACTAGAAGACGGTCATGTGTTGGTCAGGTTGGATATCAATCAGTACCTGATCCATTACCTAGCTACAACCCCCCTGAACCTATAAGACAGTCCACAGTCGATCGAAATGATGTAGACATTAATATTGACGGTATAGATGAGATACCGACAAAGGAAATGGAAACTAGTGATGATTGGGACGGGGATTGGGATTCAGACAGACTATCAGAGGGCGATGATGAGAATATTATGCCTCCTCCAATTGAAGACAGATTTCCGATCAGTGGACGAGGAGACAAGCACCCGGTAAGGACATTCAATGACACTACTTCATTTGAAGAAGCAGACATTTCTTTCTTTGGGACACGGGTTGTATATAACGAAGAGATTAGCCCGGGCCAGCTTTACACCAACATAGATAAACTGTCGAGGAAAGTTAAGCAGTTCCATTTAAATGGTAACTGGGAGTTTACAGTGGCCAAGCGAGAGAGGACTCGATATGTTGCAATTTGCAAAGATACAAAGTGCAAATGGAAGCTGCCTGCCGTGCCTAAAGGCAAGGGGGAGGCATGGATAATTAAGGATGTCAAGGGACCACACACTTGCAAGACTGCGTCAACAAGGAAAGACCATATTGTGCTGACGGCATCAGTTATTGCCGATGTAATTATGGAAGACATTAAGGAAGAGCCTTCGATGAGCATTAAGGAGGTTGCTCGTGCGGTGAGACAGATCTACCCATATATAACCCCATATTACAATAGGTTGTGGAGGGGTCGGGAACTTGCAGTCTGCAGATGTTTCGGAACCTGGATGGGGTCGTACAATCTCCTTGCACCATTACTTATTGCCATAACTGGTATAAATCCGGGAACCAGATTCCAGCAGTGGCATGTACCAACCGATACACCCGGTGAGGTACAATTCAAGGGTATAGCATGGGCTTTCGGTCCATGTATTGAAGCCTTAGATATGTTAGACCTATGATCAGCATCGATGCATGCTTCATGTCTGGCCAGTATGGTGGGGCTCTGCTTATAGCATGTGCATATGATGCTGAAAACCAGTTGTTGCCCATAGCCTTTGCCATTGTTCAACAGGAGGATGGTCTAAATTAGGGTTTTTTCAAGTCCTTTGTGAGAAGAGAGGTGGTAAGAAATATGTCCGTCTGCGTGATATCAGACCAGCACTTGGGCATTAAACATGTATTTAATAGCCCCAACTATGGTTGGAACACGAATACCAGAGAGGCTGTGCACAAGTACTGCATGCAACACATTTCAGAGAACCTGTGCAAGAATACCGGCGAGGGTGAGTGGCTTGCTGACAGGTTCAAAATTGGCTGTAAGAGGAAAAAATCACGACGGATGGAAGAGATGTTCAGAGAATTTGCAAGAGTATGTATGCATTTCTTTTTTCATAATTTTTTTGGACATTTGTACGACTTGTATAACTGACTTTTATTTATCTATTTTTTGTAGACATTTCCGGAGGCAAATGCCTATTTAGCGAAGGCGGGCAAGAGACGTCCGAATGATCCGTTTGAGCCGTCAGCATATGAGAAGATATTTCAAGCATGTGATGGAGGTTGGAGATGGGGAATTATGACCACTAATAGGTCAAGAGTCATTAAACAATGTCTTTAAACAAGGCCATATGTTACCCGTGGTTTCACTGGTGGAGGACACATTCTACAAGTTAAATGCTTGGTTTGTTGAAAGGCATGCTAAAGCCGCTGCATTAGTGAGTAGGGACCAAGCATTATTAGATAGAGTTGAAGAGAAATTAAGAAAACACAGGAACAAAGGTTCTGTCATGCGCGTTGTACCGTATGGTACCACAGGTATGGAATATGAAGTGCAAGTTCAAAGTGAGATCATTCCACCGGTTATGAGCCAAAATGACACTATAGAAACTCATCAACGTGCATGCAAGTACAAAGTCATTTTAGGCGAGAACAATCAAGTAACGTGCGAGTGCCAAGGCCCCCAGTTAGTTCGCATACCGTGTTCTCATTTAATGGCGGTTTGTTGAGAACGAAACTTTTTTGAGGACGTATTTGTTGATAACTATTACGTACCGATTTTCTTCTACACACCTGGACACCATCATTTCACAGCTACCCCAACCAGTACCAGTGGCCATACTACCTTGGGCCTAGGGTGGTTCCCGATAAGAAATGGATCAGGAAGGGGAGGAGGAAACACAAGCGGCGAACAATGCATATGGACAGGATGCAAGGTCGTCAAGTGGGACATGAGGCTCACCGTTCTACTACTGACAGGCAGAGGGCAGGTATATAGATGATCGTACACAACTTAAAAATTGATTTGAAATTAAATTTAAATATTGATACTGAATGTTCAATGAAATGCATTGCAGAGGCAATAATCGAAGAAAACGAAATAGAGAATGCTAGGGTGGTTGCCAATGCCGGACCTTCTGGAAGCAGGCGACCCAGTCAAGGAAGCCACTCAGGGAGTAGTCAGGGCTCTACAACTGCAGGTGTCGCGCCGTCATCCACTTCCAGAAACCTAAGAAGTAGACTTAGTCTGTTCAGCCGCAGGAAGAGTTAATTCAGCATATGTTGTATTTATATTTCTATCTTATATTCCAGATTTATTTGTTCAGTTACGCTATGAATAGAATTAAAATTTTAAAAACATAATATTACAAAATACATAAATTATAAACATAGTTATAATTAATATCCATCATCGTATTAAAAAAAATAATAATAATAAACTGCCCTTCTGGGGGGCAGGTTGGGCCGGGGGTAAACCGCTTCCTGGGAGGGCGGTTTGGGCATGGTTGAAATTTTTTTGGAAGTCTAATTATTAATATTTTTTTTTTTTATTATGAAAAAAAATGACGGTCCATTGTCATTGTCAGTGCCCCAATCAAAATATTGGTATTCATAAGAAAGATCATTCAATTAATGTAGCAATGGGAAGGCAAGCACTAATTATAAGTGTCGGTTTTGAAAGCGAGCACGCATGGGCATCCATAACTCACCTCTGCCATACTTGTGATTTCTAAAAGAAGATGGCCATACATAGCTAATTAAGGAGGGAGAGGGGGGGTGTCCAATGCCCATCGGACCAAACTCAGTTCGATGGGTGGTTTTTACCGTATGCGCATCACTTTAATATCCGTGTGCACAGATTTTGAAGTGGATCGGATGACAGAAACCACACATCGAACCGAGTTTGGTCCGATGGCATCAGAGCCCCCCTCTCCCAATTAAGGATTATGGATTATTTTGTACTTATCGACATATATATATACAACACAAGGTTGTTCTAAGACAATGTTCGCGGACCATGTTGATGAATGCTCGAAACCGATTCAATGGTTTTGAACGAATATAAATTTTCAGAGTTTTGACCACATTTCATTCTTTAAAAAATAAATATGACATATATATAAATATAGTAGGCTGTAAATAGTAAAAACTCAAAGGAGAAGATTTTTTTTTCAGATATGTCCCCCATGCAGTTCTATCCACAGCCTTTAATTTCCCTATTGTCCTCTTCCATCCTTCTGCTCTGCTCATCCATTTTTAGCAAAACATATTTCTCCGAGCAATTCAATTATAAACACTGACTTTACTAGTTTCAAGAATAGTTAAAAGTTCAAATATATACTGGATTAACACCAAAAATATTTCTTTAGTATAAACACTCCATCACAATGCAAATTTAAACACAACAATTAAATTTTCAGCACCAGACAATTCAAGTTTAAACACTCGATAATCATCGTTTAAACACCAAAAGAATCAAGTTTAACACCAGAATTTAAATATAACATGCACCTTGCATTGCTGAGCGTTAATATTTTATTTTGCGCTGTTGAGTGATTCTGTCTGTCGGATACAAGGATCTAACAGACTAGGTATAAATAATTGACAATGTAAGTATAACATCATATACAATAAAATAATTAGTTAGTAGGGCACAACGCTGATGCATTTTTTTTCTGCTTGTGAAGTGTAAGAAACTGTTTGTTGTTATCATAATAGTAAAATCAGTTTTGAAGATAAAATTGGAAATTTTTATTTGAAAGTACTGTTAGCACTCCTCTATAAATAAACCACCTACTCACACCTCACAAAACCATTCCTCCTCTCTCTCTCTCTCTCTCTCTCTCAAAGGCACACAAACTATCCATCCAAAATGAAGACAAAGGCCATCACACTCCTCTCCTTCTATGTCCTCCTTTGCTTCACCCTGCAATCTCCATGTGTTAAAGCAATCACATGCGACATATCGCAACTGAGCCCGTGTGTGGGACCAATCATGTATGGCAGTGCCACGCCTCCTGCATGTTGTTCCAGTCTCAAGATGCAACAGCCATGCCTCTGCCAATACGCGCACAACCCAGTCTATTCAGGTTATGTTTACGGAAGCAACAGCCGTCGTGTGGCCTCTGACTGTCACATGGCATTGCCACGCTGCTGAGGAGAGGGTGAGAATCTTTTGAATTATGTATGGAGAAAATAAGATCATGGTGGTTTCGTTTCCGTAGTGATCAATCATGAATCCTGCCTGTGTGTATTGTGGTATGTTTAATGTTATCAGTCATTGTTGTGTTGTGAGTTCTGTTGCATGTGTACGTAATGTGAGATAGTAGTAAAATAAAATGGTTGATCGAGGGTTCAATTAATTGAAGTTTGAGGTTTAGATGTATCTCTAGCTTTCAAATTCAAAATGTTGGACCTGATGCTTGAGCTGCTATATATAAGTGGTTTTTTTTTGTGTGATTTTTACTCAAATTGTTGCTTCATTTGATTTTCTCCGTATGCATGAACCAAATACCCACACTTCAGAGTTTAGAGTCAGCATGATAACCTTTTCTCGGCTAGAGTCGGGATCAACGATATAACATTAATCAAAATTAAAAAAATATAGAACTCTATGGGCTACTGAAAAGGCTGATTAAAAGGGCCTTAAATGTTCAGCTCAAGGTGCTAACAAAAGAGGCCTCATATGATTAATTACTGATGGCTGCTCTTATTTTGATCATTAGAACTTAGAAAAGATATTCTCCCCCCACTTTAACATCTGAATAAATATATATCCCGAAGATTTATTTTAAACTTCAGGATTAGTTGGTGTTTGTCAAAGTAATTACCAGAAGATTTATTTTTACTTTTTGTTCAAGTCCAATAGCGGTCAAAAGAGCGAAGAGAAGAAGTTGGAATTTACTCTTAAATAGTATTTTGGAGAGAACAGGTATATTTCCTAAATGCTACCTTAATTGTACCGACTTCTTTAATTGCAGCAATAAGCTTCATTTGATCTGTGATCTGATTGACTCCAACTGTTGATATGACCACATCGACAGCCTCTCGTGATCATTTAAATATCCCTGATTAACATCACTCAAAAATTAACTTTATGCAAATAAATAAATTAAAAAAAATACTTTTAGGGTTCAAATGCACCATTTTTTTGGTGCTCCAATATGCTCCCATATACTCCACATCGTTTATCTCTGTTTTCAAAGTCTGAACGGTCGATCCGAACCGCTCAATATGATCTTCATAATAAAATATGCTTGCAGACCAAAATTTATATTTTTAGAATTTTTTGACTATTTTTTTCATAGGTACAAAATCATTGTTTTAAGGAGATTCTGGACTATCGATCAGAAACTTCAAAAATTGCACATGCTTGAAGTTTGAATTTTCATTTTCTTTTTTTTTGTTGAAATTGTTTGACCTGAAAATTATTTTATTATCAAAATAAATTATGTCAACAAATTAGTTGCCAAATTAATGTGCAATTTAAAATAAAATAAAATAATAATAAGCGATTTGATTTTGAGCAACTGACAAAGATAAATAATATTGCATATTATTTTGAACGATTAAAAATGACAAATATTAGTATTTCTCAATTACAACTACAAATTATATATATTTTTTAATTATTAAAAAAATTAATGGAACACGCACAAATGCCAAGATTCCTTAACTTTTATTTATTTTCTATGATGTTATTTGAAGTTGGATAAAAAACCATACCAACAACAGATTCCTTAGCTTCTATGTTTTACTAGGAAAATGTTATTATTTTATTTTTTTCAAGTTTATCATTCGACGAATTAACAATTAACAGTAAGATTCTCAGCATAAAAAAAATATATCCTTTGGCTTGCTACAGAAGCAATTTAGTATAAAATGTCTTTGTATACAAAAATAGTGTTAATATGATATCACAAATTATTAACTGAAACACAAACAACACTCAATGCTAACTAACTAATAGTTCTCTTTTAAACTGTAAAAAGTAACTGGTATCCGCTTGTTAGTTACAGAAATCTGTTCAACAGTTCGTCGACAGTAGTATACTCGACATCGGGATAGAGCTGAGAGGCTTCGACACCGAGGGATGGATCAATCTCAAATCCAGTGTGGTCACCCTTGACATATGCAGTATAACCAACATCAAGCATAATGTTAAGAGGGAAAGGAGACTCTGCAAACAATAAATATTACAATTATTATCAGATATGCATGTAACAGCAAAAAGGGAAAAAATAAATGAAATAAAAGAGGTTTAATTCACCACTATATAGATATATACCTTGTATTTTCTTGACGACCTCCTCCTCCGGGACATAGACCCGCTCGAAGGTCTTGCCGGTTTTCTTCTCCCAGAGTGTAATGAGCTCGTTTTGTGAGAGCGAGTTGTTCGGCGGTCTCATATACACGATTTTGTTTAGCGTTCTTGGGTCATCCACTGCCTTGATGGTGCATGTGCCGATGTCATCCTCGTCCGAAAATATTGCTACAAGAGAAGTTCATTTTGCATGAATTCTTTTAATTGATAACAATAGACACCTCAAAGAAAGATTTAAGACTAATATCAATTACTTAATGGAAAGAATTAAGTCCAAAAATATATACTTTAAATTAATAACACAATTGACAGGCAAATTGAGCATGCTATGGATTATTTGTGCTGATGGTTTTTATGTACTGATAGATTATGACTCTTCTCAGAAACAGGGTACATCTCTTGGTCGTTTCTGATTGGTATTTAAAAATTAAGCAATTGCATAAAGCTATTTAATTTTCTTCTCCAATTAATTAAGGTATGAATCCAGTTAAGGAAATGTTTTAGATTTTGATTATTGACTTAATCACTTGGAACCGAATTCTCTGCCCCCCCAAGGGGCAGGATTTTCCTGCCCCTAAGTCACTGACATGTGGACCCACAACAAAACTAAAACCAATATTTAAATGTTTAAACCCGTCTGTATCTATGTGTCAGCCGCACTGGAGGTAGGAAATGTTGGAATTAATTTTAATTAATTACAATATATATATGGGCTTATATGTGATATAAATATATATTGAATATTAGACTGTCAAATATCTAATTAGACCCGTTATGGAGTGATCAAATTAAGTACTATTTATCGGGTTCAATGTGTGTCATGAGAAGTGGGCCTTTAACGTGTAGAATGCGTATTAGTAACTTTATGATTTAGTGATGGTCTAAATTATATAAAGTTTATAAATAATACAATTATGCTATTGGTCTCTGGGGAACACAATTAAATGGCAATGTTCGGTAAATAAGAAAATATCCAATAAGACAAGTTATGAATTCAGACCAGTTAAGGATTCAATAAGATAGGCTGCCGATCCAATAAGAGAAATTAAATAGATTAATTAATTGATTGATTGATTGATTTATTAATAGGCAGAGAGGCGCCTATTCATTTGTGTGTGGTCTGTCTCCTCTAAAAAAAACAGAGAGTTACGGCTCTTCATCTCACTCGATCAATCAGATTTCTCTCTCTACCAAAATAATAAGAAAAGAGAGATTGAGAGATTAAAGGAAAGGGTTTGTTGGTAAAGAACTTGTGATTCGGGTATTCTTCTTATGAAGAACGTAGTGTTGTCATTGCCGTCTTTTTCGATCTCTCCATCGGACTTGAGAGGGATTACTTAAAAATCTAAAGGCTTCCGGTAATCAATGGTGATTGTGTCTCTCTAGAAGATCATGACTTTGGATCAACGTAACTTTAAATTCCATATTAGAATTCACTAGAGGATCATGACATATCTAGGGTTTATGAATTGCGGTATGGTTTTGCATGATTAAATCCTATCAGGAAAATCCTGCCCTCTCGGAGAGCAGGTGATCTCTTTCCTAATCACTTGGACCGTCAAGCCAATCTGATTGAGTTGAATTTTCCTACAAATTCTTTCTAAATTTTCCTGAACATGTTCTATCTTTTCTTCCATTTTACAAATTAACTCTTGAATAATGAAATCAAAATGTAAAGATTCACAAAATGAAAGCCTACCTTTGGTGTTTCCATTGCCTAAAATGGTGTATTTGTCGACGGGCAAACCGGATGCTCCTATCTGGCCAATGGTTGGGAGGAAGTAGCCGGCGAAGAAATTGCACACGACGAAAGTGTACGGTATCCCTTCATCTTTGATTGCTTGCCTCAACTGAGCTTTTGCACCAAACGACCTCTTTGCCGGTCCAACAGCGTGGTCGTGGCTCACGTCAGTTCCGAACTCGGAAGGGAAGAACCTCTGCATGTTGGAAGTTTTATATGAGACTGTTTTATGAGGTGATTTTGTAAATATATTTGACTGAGGCTATGGTACTGTGCAATTATGCATAGCGTGAATTGGTCCGTATGTACTATGAATCAATATCTTTATATTTAAAGTTTAAACTGTCAATCTGAACCATTCAACATGATCTTCATATGAAAATGTACTTATATATCAAATTTTTCATTTTTTAAAATATATTTTACTATTTTTTATATAGGTACCATTCAAAAGTAGTGATTTTCTACTTATTTAAAAAAAATAGTAATAAATTCTGAAAAATATAAAATTTAGTATGCAAGACATTTTCATATGGAGATCATATTAAACGGTTCAAATCAACTATTTGAATTTTGTAAATAAAAATATTAATCCATAGTACGGACTAGAGTTCTAAAAAAGCCTCCGGGGGCGTGCCCTGTCCGTGCCCTACCCGTGCCCGTGCCCGTCCTGCACGTGCCCGTGCCACGGGCACTCACGGGCACACGGGCACATGGGCACGGGCGTTAAACGGGCCGGACCCGTTTTTTTTTTCCCTGCCCGTGAGTGCCCGGCCCTCCGTGCTCGTCCGCCCGTGAGCCCGTGCCCGTGGATTTTTTTTTTCTTCCGAAAACTAATTTCAAATTCAAATTTCCCCCGGGCCCCCCCTCCCCTCCACCTCCACCCCAGCCGGACCCCTCCACCTCTCCATTTTTTTTTTTTAAATTCAAAAATGAGAAATATTTTTTTTTAAAACTTTAAACGGCCATAACTTTTGCTAGGAAAGTCGGATTGATGCGTATGACATCAATTCGGAAAGGGGAGGAGGAGACGGTGGCGACCGTCACTCGGGAGTTTACCCCGGGTATCCGGAAAATCAGAATCGCCAAAAAACGTCGTTTAGTGCCTCAAAAATTAAGTTTAAGGTTTTTAGTGCCAAAAAACGTCGTTTATTTTTTAATCTATTGTTTTAAAATAAGAAATTTTTAATTTATATTTTATTATAACAAAAATTATCGAGTTACAACCATGTCAAATGAATTTAAATTGGTATGAATTTGGATTTATATTTTATTGGTATGAATTTGGATTTATAATTATTTAGAATTTGAATTTATAAAAAAAACAGAAAAGAAAAAAAAAACATAAAAAAAAAAAAAAATTATGCTCTGCCCGTCCTGCTCTCGCGCCCGTGACGGGCACGGGCATTAAACGGGCAGGGCAGAATTTTTTTTTTTTTTTGCCCGTTGTGCCCGTGTGCCCGTGACGCCCGTGCCCGTGCCCGTCCTGTCCTGCCCGGCCCTTCTGTAATACACTAGTACGGACCAATCCATACTATGCATATTACTAGAGCCCGACTCAAGTCTTAGCCCTTTACTATTTTCTTTGACCAATATAAGAAAAAAACAAAGAAGATGTCTTCTTCCAAACCCCCCCCCATTGCGTCTCTTTCGATCCAATTAAAGAGTTGAAAATAAAAGTCTGCATTGAAAATGACATGATTGGATAGCCTAACTTCCAATTAAAATTTAAAAGTCCTAAAGTTTTACAAAAATAAATAAATTGCCAATTTATAAGAGTATTTGAGAAGGGAGGAGCATAATTCCAACCTTGATTGTACCCGCTTCTTTAATTGCAGCGATTAACTTCATCTGTTCCTTAATCTGTTTGACCCCAACCGTTGATATCACCACATCCACAACTTTGATTGCCTTCACCAAGCTCTCATAATCATTCAAATCTCCCTAATAACAAGTAAAAAGAAGGAATCACAAAGACTGAATTCAATTACCAAAATATGGAACTGAAATGATTGATTCATTAATTAATTCAGTACCTTTACTAGAGTGACGCCTAAGTCGGTGAAGCGCTGCAGCAGCTGCGCCTTGGCCGGGTCGGCTGGTGCGGTATCTCGCACCATGGCAATTGTTGGATGACCTAACCTTGCACTTGCATACACGATGGATTTGCCGATGTAACCGGTGCTACCGATGATCAGAATCTTGCTCTTTTCTGATGCCATTGGATTGAACTCTACTTGTTGTGTTAGAAGTACGTACTCTGGTGTTGTTAAGAGAGGAGATAGGTTTGAATTGTGAATAATAGAAACCGCGCGCTGTGGCGCTGTGTGATATGTATTTATAGAGATCCAACCTCCGTAGCGAAAGAATAGCTGACGTAGCTGCTCGTGATTGGTGATGTTAAAAAGCGTAAAAGTTGTTTAGTGGGAATTAATGTTTCTATTAGTTCGGGAATTACAAGATACAAAGAAAAATTATTCCAACTTTACAGGCGATAATGATGGAATTATATATTTTAACGCTTGATGGTTGAACAAAGACCATTAACCATTAGTCAAAGATCAGATTCATGGATGACATATACAAGGAACCATGATCCACTGTGATCAAGAAAATTATTGCCCTGTTGTGTACATAGTAACAATACTCGCGAATAATTCGCGTTTTATTCGTTTTTTTTTACATTTCCAAACCGAACTCCGAATAAAACGCAAAAAAACATATAATACGTTTTATTCGCGAATAAAATGCGTATAAAACGCGAGTCGCGAATTATTCGCAGTAAAAATGCGAAAAAATGGCTAATTTAATATATAAATATTGGGCCGGCTCACTAGGTACATTGGTTTCAAAACAAAAAAGGCACTGACGCTTGAAATTAATTTCTAGATCCGCTCCAATGGGAGGAGGAAGCGCTTTTTGAATGGTTTTTTCTTTTTCTGTTTTTTTTTCTTTGTTATTTTACCGAATTATTCCCGAATTATACCGAATTATACCCGAATCACGAATTTTTAATCCCGTCGAACCGAACCCGAACTATTGATTTGTTAATATGGTTGTGTATGGCCTCCAGAGTGGTGATTTCATGGATGTGGGTCACTGCACTGATTGATGTTTTAAGATTAATATGACAATATCTTAGACTTAATTGTGGATTCGACGGTTCTTAAATTGTTCAAATTTATTCATTTCAGTTCGTCAAACAACTTTTACGAAAGACAATAGAAGTGCAGGCCTTGGAGAATCCCAACCCACGGTCATAGATTGTTTTTCTTTTTTGACAATAGCTACCAAGTCACAGTCATAGATTGTTGGGTGCGTATTCTCTGAGATATCTCAATTTTTGCGTGACCGACGTTTCCGGCGCCTATTCGGGAAACCGTAGGGGGGCAGTTTTACTTGAGCTTTGAGAGTCGTGCAGAATGTATTTGAACGATTGAGATATTCTAAAAAGTCACGCAAAGTTTGAGATATCTCAGAGGATGCGAATTCTAGATTGTTCAGCCGTTGCGTCAAGTGATAGAGATTTTTTTATAAACCATAAATAAAAAATTGGAAGTTACGAAACTAATATGATTACGCTGAGATTTCGAAAAACCATAAAAACCGAAAATTAAACTCGGTCTCATAAAAAAAAATTATCATGACCGAAAATTAAACTCAGTCTCTAAATGTGATTAGGTGTGGCAGGGGTTAAAAAATTGAAAATAAATGGAGACCGAAAGTAAATTTCGGTTTGGGAAAGAGAGACCGAGTTTTACTCTCGGTTTTTATGGTTTTTCAAAATCTTGCACTAATCATGTTGTTTTCGTATAATTATTATTTTTTAATTATTGTTTATAAAAAAAACTCCAAGTGAGAAGTACCAGTGTTGTAAAAAACATTGTTAACAGCCGTTTAAACGGAAACGGTGGCCACACCGTTACGCACATTGTTAACGGACGCATGGTCGCGGTTTCGAACGTTTAATTGGTCGTTTATTTCCGTTTATTCCTGTTTTTTTTCCGTTTATTCCAGTGAAAATTTATTTTTCACATTGTTTTTTTTTTTTCTATGATAGTATGTGATAACAAGGTTTATAAATCATGTATTGTAGTTTTATTTGTACTTGGATATACATCCAATATTTTTTATATATGTTTTTTTTTCTTCTTACTTACTTTGAAATTGATTAATTCTTTTATTATTTATATACCATATATATTTTTTTTTACTTACTTTTTCAATTAATACGACATGTTTATTTATAAAATTATGTTATTATCATAAATTAAATTTATTGATTTTATGTTGGAATATTTTCTTTCTTTCAAATAATATGTTATTAGTATTTGAAAAAGCTTAATTCTCAAATTTATTTTTCATTAAATAAATGTGTTACTTACACATGCAAAATACTTTTGTGTTAAGAAGAAATAAACATAGTGTCGTGTTATAATAATAAAACTAACTTAAATTAAGTTTATTTGATAAATTTAATGAGTTAAATAAATTATTTTTAATAAATTATGATATATATACATAAATTTAATAAAAACGTTAAATTGTCCGTATAATTCTGATTAATCGCTTGACGACACTCCGTCCGTCCAACAACCGCATACCGTTATTTACAACACTGATGAGTACTGAACGCTGAACGCTGACTTCTATAGCGAACGATAATAATTATGATTTTTATTCCGAGAAATGAGACCACAGGTTCACAATAGGTAACTTATAGTATCCAAGTCTCCTAAGCAGCGTAACGGTCAACAAGTGATAATATTTTAATTCACAATATATAGGTAACAACCACTCATAATCATCTTCACGTTAAAATATGTCTGGAGATGAAGTTTTACATTTTTGAAAAAAATTTACTATTTTTTTAAATTTATTGAAAATCGTTGTTTTTCAAACAAATCTGAACTATAAAAAATAGCGATTTTCAATAAATCTAAAAAATAAAAAAATAAAAAAATAAAAAATTTGATCTCCAAGCATATTTTAACATGGAGATCATGTTGAGCGGTTTAGATCGATTGTTTAGATTTTAAAAATGAAGATATAGAATATGAGACATTAATGAGGTATTGAAAACCTCCTCAAATTAGATATAGATATAGCCATCAAGGCTCCCTTCCTGGTTCTAGGCCCCAATCTAGTGAATTACAACAGATCCAATTGTTTAGGTCGGTTCGCAAAACTTCCAGTCCGCACGTTTTTATCTGAGATATCGAATTTAAATTCTTAAATATTGCCGAAATTTTAAAAATACCATATTAAAAAAAATAAACCAAATTGCCACTTTTGTTGGAGAATTAAATTTGTACAACGTCTCCTAAATGAAATGGCAGATACAAATGGGCATATCCGTCATTTCATTTGGCGGATCATGTCTAGAGTCTGCCAAATAAAATGGCGAACTTTTTTTTTATACATAATTCATTTAGATATGCTAACACATAGCAATCATAAGAATAATAAGGTGCTTCTTTCCTAGTTACCCTGTGCAAGCTTAGTAAAGTTAACATGTGGTAGTCATAACAAGAAGAATAATAAGATGTTTCCTAGTTGTTACTACTACATGAGATCCAACTCTGCTATTTTTTTTTAAGAAAAGTAGAGTCCTGCTTTTCCGATTCCAACAATTTCAAATTTTCTATTTGCGTATCTTGATAAAGAAACTTTTCCATGTACAAATCTCAATAAATTTGAATTGTTGGAATCAAAAAATCAGAATCTTACTTTTCTTAGAAAAAAGCAGCAGAGTCGGATCCCACCACATGCTACGTACCCTAAACCCATGTTAAAAGTCAAATGAAATGTGATAAAATAAAAAGATGTAACAGAAACCACATGCTACTCTAAAACCAATGAGAATAATAAGTTGTTTCTTAGCAAAGTTAACATGACCCATTTTATAATGCTATGCAACGTAACAAAAAAAAATCCGCCAAATAAAATAGCGGACTCACAGACAAAGTCCCCCAAATGAAATTGCGAACATGTCTCTTTGGATCCGGCTTTTTATTTGGCGGACATGGCACCTTTAAAATTTCTCAGAAAAAATGACGATTTGAATTATTTATTTTAAATGATATTTTTAAAAAAATCGACAAATATTGAATTACAACAGATTAAAAGATGCCGGACTCAAACTTCAAGTCGGTACGTGTATAAACCAAGAACAAAAATTGTTGTTTTTTCCGCTCTAACCCAATCAATATTTTTTCCTTAAACAAACATAGCATTTCAGTCACACATAACAAAATATGATTACACGTAGTGATCAAATATAACCAAACGTGATTAAAGTGATCAAATGTGATCAGACATATTTGGTCACGATATGAGTCGACCACGGTGTTGTTAACGTACTATGATTATTTATGTGTAATCAGAGACGAAGCCATGCATTTTTTTTTTATTGTTTTATATTTATGCATAATTTTTATATAATATAGAGTAAGTGCTATGAATAATGTAAAATTGATGTATATTCGTAACATAAAAATTCTATATGTTTGATCCACATTTACATTTGATCTTCATAATTTGAAATTCTTACTCTGCTTTTTTCGAAATTTAGATTACAACATGACACAGCACGTGAAAACTCGATAATTACAACACGTGACTCAAATTATGATATATGAGTGACACAATCTTTTTTTATAAATATGGTAAAAATTTACAACCCTATTTAGAGTCCTAGTCCCATACACACACACACACACACACATAAAAGAGAGAGAGAGAGAGAGCGCAAAATTAGGGTGAGATGTGCTCACCAAGAGAAGTTGGTGAGCACACCTCCAAAAAGCTATTAGATTGACTTCGAATTATGAATTCAAACCGTTAAAAAATCTATGTATTTCGTGAGTGATGCATGTACATACAGAGTTTTTAAAGCTTCAGATCTATTTAGTATATGGTAAAAAAAATTATGAAAAATAAAATACATAAAACAATTTAAAAATTAACTTATAAAATATTCATTGTTTTGACCGCTTAATCATGTGATAAATGAATTCGAAACTTTAAAAATTTTGCATGTACATGTATCACTCACGAAGTACATGGATTTCAGTTTAAATTTATAATTCGATATCAATCCGATAGTCTTTTGAAATTGTGCTCACCAACTTCTCTTGGTCAGCACATCACACCCTAGTTTTGCTCTCTCTATCTCTATATATATATTTGAGAAAAGTTCGTAGGCCCTACTGCCCTAGTCTACACTAGGTTTTTTTCTTTTCAACTTTAAGTCTATAGACATGCGTCCAAATCCGCCAACCCGTGGGTCTGCGGGCGGACAAGGGTTGAATTTCAAAAAATTTATCCGTGCTATCCGTACCCGTGAACCCGCACGGGTTTGACCCGGTCCGTCCCGGTCCGCCCGCCAGAAGAACACTAAGAAATATACGCTAGCTGTAGGATATAGCTTGGTGGCAGCTGTACAATTTAGGTTGCCAGAGGGATCGGAGTAATCAAACAGTAAATGCCCCAAGGCCCCCAACAAGGCAACAACTCTTGCTGATGTGATTTTTTTAGTGGTTAGCATGGACTGTTCAAAGTTCAATCTGACATTTTGATATCACGGCTTTAAGTGATAGATGTATCTTTTTTTATACAATTAATTTATTGGATCTTTATTATTGAATGAGATTAGAATACTAAGCTCATTAATTTATTTTTATAATTTAACTCCAAAAAGAGTTCTAGCTTGTGGTTAGCTCGAAATTTATTCAGTGAAAATCCATAATTAATTATCTTGTTTATGATTTGTTCCGACGGTAATGAGTTCAAGCTTGCCTGAACTCGATTAGTGTTCGCTTAACTTATTTTTCAATTTGTTGTCAAAAAAACATATGAATGTCTTTAGCTTACTACTTAGGTTAATGTTGGTTTTGTCTTTAGCTGTAATTTGGTACCAAGAGAGTTGGTATCGGTTTAGCAACAGTTATATGATTTTCTTATAATAAAAATCGGTGGAATACCCACTTTTCTCAAAAAAAAAAAAAATGTCTTTTCTTATTCACTTACTATCACTTTTTGTATCCTTCACGTGATAATGAAGCTTTTTACAAAACACCTTATTTTTTTTTGTTTGTGATCTATACGCGGATCATAGCATTAAGTTCACCAATTTTTTTGTGAATTCAACTCTAAAATTTATCAAATTGACTTCAAATGATGAATCCAAACAGTTGACATCTGTCTACTTACGAGTGATGTGTTTATATACAAAATTTTTAATTTTTTGAGTTAATTTTGTATAGAGTTAAGTGGTTAAAAAATGTAATAAAATTAATTTACAAACTTTCTAATTTTGATCACTTGACTTTTAACTAAATTAGTTCGAAATTAATTTTTTTTGCATGTAGACGCATCACTCGTAATCGTAATCGTAAGATAGATGAGTTTCAATAATTTGAACATGTAAACCATAATAGTTAGTTAATTTGATTGAATGTTTGCTAATTAAAAAAAAACACTGTAGCTGGCCGTTATGAACGATAATGGCTAGCTACAGTATTTTTTTTTACTTCAGTTCTATAACGGTATGATCGAAAAAACCACTGTAGCTAGCTATTATCGTCCATCATGGTCAGACTTTTTCTTTTTTAACGTGTTAATTAGGGGTAATCTAATTTCCCTAAGCCGCTGTAAACAATCACGTTTTTTCTACTTTTCAAAATCTCCGACAAAAACTTCCCAAAACTAATATTTGTTTATTTATATTCTTATTAATAAAAATTTCGGGAAAAATAATAGTAAAAAATCTTTGGGCTTTTGGAGTTTTGGTTTTCCAATTTTCCCGTTACCTGCTGTTTTGCAGATTTTATTATTTACTTCAATTAAAAGCCTCTATGTTGTTCGTTACGTCGCAGTTTCTTCCATCTCGCCATCTCTCGCATGGAGGCCTCCGTGCGACTCCTCACCTACACCGCCGCTGCCATCCACCGCCGCAACCTACCTCTCTCCTCTCTGCCTATCTTAAACCCTAAACCTAGACCTCTCGTTATTCTCTCTCAGAGCAGACGCACGCTCCGATCGGCGACTTTTCCCTCTTCGCCCAGTCCCTTCTCCTCTCCCTTCTCCCATATCTTCCCTACCCCGCCTGAACCACTTTCCCGGACCCCACCATCTCTCAACTCCTTCGAAGGAGCCTCAATCCAATGGGATAACCCCAATTTCAGTCTCTCTAACGCCAAAGCGTCGATTTTTTCTGACCAAGAGTCAGTCTTGACGGTCGTCTTGCTTGGATGGCTCGGAGCAAGTCAGAAGCACTTGAAGAAGTATGCTGAGATGTACAATTTGAGAGGGATAAAGTCGGTACGATTTGTCGTACCACCTATGGAAGTTCTGGGGCTTGATTTTGGTGCCAATGTGGAAAAAAAGGTGAAGAAGTTGGCTATGGAGATTGCTGATTGGTGCTCTGAAAATGAGACAGATGGTAGAGAGAGGCACTTGATGTTTCATACCTTCAGCAATACTGGCTGGCTTGTGTATGTAATATTTTTTTTTCTTTCTTTTTTTTTGTTTAACAACTTTAGTTTAGTACAATGTGTATTTCCTTTATCAAAATGCAATTATGAACGTAATGCCTGTTGGTACTTCCCTTGAAATAAAACTGCCTTGAAGGTATTTTGGGTACAAAATTTGTTGGTAAGAAGCATGTCTAAATACATATGCCTCAATTCTTGTAGATACGTCATACGGGCCCTTAATGTTGTGTAGAACTCTTTGAATTCTAGCTACCCATGGCATGGATGGTAAGTAACGGAAGGAAGAGAAAATTAATGGAGTGTAGTAAAAGAAATGAAGAGAAACTAGATACTTTCACTTGTTTGGTACAATATTTATGAAAGGCCGAGGGAGAAGATCAGAGTTGACACGATAAATGTTTCTTCTAAACTCAAAATTCCATCCTCTGTATATGGATAGACTCAAGGGAGAAAGAACTGTGTGCTAATCTAAATGCCCCTTCAATGAAATTGATGGATTGAATGGTACAATTGATAATCATGTATTTAGATTGGATACAAGGGGTACTTTTTGCATATCAAATTTATGGGTTGAATAACTGATGTTTTGTATTTCATTTCAGCTATGGTGTAATACTTGATAGCTTAAAGTCAAGAGAGGATATAATTGGGAAAATTAGAGGTTGCATTGTTGATTCAGGACCTTGTGCTGAGATTAGTCCCGAGGTTTGTACTACTATTTTTTTAGTGTTGTGATATTCTTAATTTTGATTTTGAATTAGTATGTTGATTTCCATTTTAAGTGATAAACAGGTTATGTTAAGGAAATTTATATTCGCCTGTTCAGACTGGCCTA
The DNA here is from genome assembly GCA_024447775.1 of Carex cristatella. Lineage (NCBI taxonomy): Eukaryota > Viridiplantae > Streptophyta > Magnoliopsida > Poales > Cyperaceae > Carex > Carex cristatella. Next base: position 1,035,086 of record JAJHPF010000028.1, on the reverse strand, counting down.
CCATCCATAGTCCGTAGTATCTTATCTTTGTTCTGTTGTTCTAAACTTGTCGGTTTCAGTACAGATGTGTCTGTCAGTAAACACCGAGTGAACCATCCTCGCATAGCCTACCTACTTGATCACTACATATGGATTTTAAGACTAATTCTATGTTTATGTTAGAGAAATATACACATTATTGAGAAGATTTTCTGATGATATATATGTTAAGTTCTAGGTCTGGGCGGCTGGATTTTGTGCCGCATTTTTAAAGAAGCGTCGTCCTTTGGAACCTCCTGGTGAAAGTGATAATTCCAAATTGGACAGCATTTTCGTGAGAAATTACCAGAATGTCACCAAACCTTCAGTTGGTGAAATGGTGCTGTTGCCTCTTTTAAGGAAGTTTTTTGAGGTGCTCCTTAGGTGGCCTGATGTTAACAGGTGATGCCTTATTTTTCTTATTTTTTCTTTATTTTTCTGATTACTGAATTTTAATGGGTACATTGCCAAAGAGATGGATTAAATTTTGATAGTTTTTGTCCTCTTAACCCTGAATGAATAAAAGCTGAGAGTCTATTTGTAGATCATGTCAAATGCAAGTTTTTTTTTTTTTTTTTTTTTTTTTTTTTCTGTTAGTCTATTTGTAGTCTTTTTATCCTCTTAAACTAAACATGGTGCCTTTTCCCCTTAAAATCATACAGATATTGCTTTCCCCCTCGTAAATTCACTCTTGTTTATTTGTCAACAGGAGGCTGAGAAAATACATATCAATTCTTTCAGAGAACCAGCCGCACTGTCCCCAGCTATACCTCTACAGCTCGGCGGATAAGGTCATACCGGCAAGCTATGTAGAAGAATTCATTGCTCATCAAAAGGCACTGGGGCGAACAGTTTATGCACATGATTTTGGGTTGTCGCCACATGTTGACCATTTCAGAAGCTACCCTCATTTATACACAGCTAAAGTTGAGGAATTTTTAAAGCTCTGCTCCACTGCAGTGGTTGCTTAGTTCTTCCCTTTTCCTTTTTCAGATCATTTTACCATTTGTATGGCAAATAAACAAGCAACTGGGCTTCCTTTTGTCTTTCTTTAGGGAAGGGGATGTATTTGGGTTTATATATATAGGCATGTTTTTGTCTTTTATTTTTCAAATTCAGAGTGCTGATTTGCATCGTTACTTCATGTCACTACAAAAAAATTCAGTGTGCTGATTTGAATATATCCAGGTAGTAATTTGAGCCAGACTGCAAGCAGTCTTATTTTCTAATTTTTTTAACTGACAATTCTAATTGATATCTAGAAGTTTTTGACAAAAGTACAATATAATAATAATAAATTATTAAAAAATTAATTGTTCATAAATATAAATGCACTATTGGTAACATAAGCTTAACAGCGTAAAATGCCATGTACTATAAGTTAATTGTTCTTTATTATCCTTGACAACCTTTTTTTTCTTTTGACCATTCTTCCCCTTTGGTTGATATCTGCGTTGCGTGTTCGTACTTCGTACTATGTCTTTGGATGATATCTGAAGTCAATTATATAGGTTTTGGAGTTAAGACTCTTGATGAGCGATAGGTTTACATGTCAAATTATGCATTTTTTAAGCTCCCCAAGGGGCTATAACTTCATAACCTATATGAATGACTCCAAATAATTAATTCAGCCATTGAAAGTCATCCACTAGAAACTTAAATGGCGAAAAAGTACATGCACAAATTTAATCTTGACATTTAAATTATAGTTTTAAAATATCAAACAATCATATCATAAAAGTCAAATTTTTTTTTGGATGAAAGTAGGCAATTGTATTGATTTAGTGATTTACAAGATAGATATGTACGATTGCATTGATTCAATGATTTACAAGATAGCTATTACATGGATTCATATGTGCTACGATCCTAAAAGGGTGAACAGTAACTCTAAAATCTATGCTTTTCCAAATCTAACTGTCTAATAATTTCGTACACGTATCTCAAAGCAGCTAATTTTTCTTGCACGAATCTCGAAACAATTCAACAGTTGGATTTAAAAAAGCAGAGATTGTAAGTCACTGTTCATAAGTTAAGAATCGCAGCAGATTCGGATCCCTATTACATATGTTCTCTTTGTTTAAAATAAGAAGTACGACAACTTATACATTGAGCTACTTGTAAAATCATCTGATTTGCTATGTTAGAAAATAACATATACATGAAGTCAGAGAATGTGAATTGGTTCCAATATGGACCCATCCGGCATAGACTTTAGGGGCAGAAGATTTGGTTCCAATATGGAACTAATTTGTTTTGGGTTATTGAATGCAGGGTCTGGATCCCCTAAAGTAACTCAATTTTTGAGTTTAGACGTGTCTGGTTCCTATTCGGAGATAGCGCAAGGGCAATATTATTTGAAGGGTCCGGACCCTTTAAAATTCGTGTTAGAGCTTCTTGGATGGTATGGATCAAAACTCAAAAATTGAGTTACTTCATGGATCTGAATTCTTGAATGCAAGGGGCCCTTCAGTTTTCGTGCAAGACAAATCCGACGGTCCAGATCCAAACCCAAATTTTGAGTTACTTTAGGAGATCGTAATTCTGATTGAATACCGCCATTTGAATCGGGGTGTTAGATGAATTCACTCAATTTTTGAGTTTTAAATTGGAACGGTCCGATTTGAATCCACGATAATCTATTTCAAAGTGGAATGCACACATTCCGAATGACGGATTCGAATCTCAAGACGATCCCGAGTTGCGAATTCAAATCTGACAGTTCAGATCAAAAACCTAAAAATTGAGTTACTTTATGGTATCCGGGCCCGTGTTAGATCAGGGTGGTCAGATACGCGTTAGAGTTAGCGTCCTCATTAAACAAAATGAGTATCTGTACCCATTCTTCTACACACAGATTTATTAAAGATTCTAGACCATCCAAAAGTAGTGATTTTCTACCTATCTAAAAAAATAGTAAAGAAATTCTAAAGAATGTAAAAATTGGCCTCTAAGTTCATTTTCATATTGGAGATCATGTTGAGCTGTTCGGATCGACTATTTGGACTTTCAAAATGAATATATTGATCCAAAGTATGGACCATTGTGTGCTATGCTTAGTACCGTAGTCTCACTCATTTGTTTAAGTGTATCTGATAATTTAAGTAGTATTCACACACTTCATTATTTTGGAACAACCTAATAATTTCTCCTAATTTTCGAGAGGGAAGAAGTACACTTGACTAGTTGTCCTCGGAAACCAGCCAACTAGAAGATCGATATTTTTCTGAAAATTCTACATATTTTTTAATTTCTTAATAAAGGGTAAAAACAGCACTTTATAAATTTAAAATGTATTTTAATAGAAAAGACAATAAAATGGGTAAATTTGTGAGTTTCTGAAATTTAGAAGGGTAAATATGGTATTATGAATTTTAGAGGGGTAAATACGAAATTTCAAAGTTTTTGAGGGGTATACAGGCAAGACCCCCTTATTTTTCACATTTTGGATGTAAGGACCCAAGGCTTCCTTCCCAGTAAAAGGAAAGAAAATTCAAATCGTTGCATTTTTGCTAACTTCTCATTAGAATTTGATCTAATGATTTGGTTCATGTTCTTTATCTATATTGATTCATATGTACTTGTCGATATATCAATCTGAAGTTCAATGTAACAAATAATTAAGGGCATTAATCTGTGTTACCACTTAAATGGAGTTTGAACTTTGAAACACTTTATTAAGTATGTGTACATTCATAAGCCAGTGTTAGATAACGGTAAGAAAAAAAGTTCGAAACTCCTGTTACTAAACGACAATTGGGGGTTTAGAGCTATCTTCAGGGTTTGGTGTTAAAAGTTCGAAACTCCTATTACTAAACGACAATTCGGGGTTTAGAGCTATCTTCAGGGTTTGGTGTTAAAAAGGAAACTGAAACTAGTAACCTCATTATAATTCCATCTCCTTTACCAAGTTGATCTCCAAAATCTGCATGGTTGGATCTTAATTAGCAATGTCTAGGGTGATAACTTCCCTTAGAAAGGCCATATCGGTGAGCAAAAGCAAAAAACTTTCTATACAGTTCTTGCTTCTTTTCAATTACATCAATTACTGTTCAATTTAACAATTGAGGAGGATTCCGATGCTAATTTTTTTTTTCTGGATATTATGAGTTGCTAGTGTTACAACCTCTCTTTTCTATTAATATTTGAATAATTAAAACAATGAATCCAATTATTTATCATTTTTCTTATATGAGCAATGTGTTCACATAAACTTTGTGATCCTTTTTGTTTGTTTTGTACGAGATCAAGAGGCCAAGAAATAGACAGGCTAAGATTTAAATAGATTCTCTGATCTCTTTGATCTACCACAGTTAACACTTGATCCATAAATGTTTTGGAATCTTTGATCTTAATGCAAAACAAACTAAAATATTATAAACTTTTGCATGGATACCATGCATGAAGATGGATGAGATCAACATTTTAGATTTATTGTTTACATATTGAATTTCGAAAATAGTTGTGCAAATTAGAGGTTATGACAACTTGTGATGTTGGAACCTTCTTTAAAATTAATATCATGTTGTGCTACATTTAATATAAGCTTCAGTAGCAACATATCACCCTATATGCAATTTTGGATTAATTTTTTCAAACTTTTTGGTAAATCATTGAATATTTATTTCAGGTGGTAACAAATAACTCTTTGGAGTTAAGTAATAGAAATCTGGTGGATCATGAGCATTTTGGAAGTGGTAGTTCTAATTTGCAAAGTACGTGGTTGAGTATTGCAGGAGGAGATAATTCCTCAAATGACTGTGTCCATCCTAACTTGATGGAGGGAAATAAGCAACTTGATCCACTGGATCATCATGAGAATTTTGGTAATTTTACATATGCTGACAAAGTAACTAATATGCATCAAGTTCCAGCTCAAACCAGCAACATGCTTCCAACATCGAACACTTTAGACAGTTCCACTGACAATGTACTTCAAATGTTGCACTTTTCAGGATACGCCATTCCGAATAAAAGCACTAGTCAGCTTGGCGAGCAGACATCCACTGAATTGGATCATAATTCTAGCGATGACACCCAATATTTTCCTGCAAACACAAGAATACATTGGACTCCTGAAGAAGATGAGTGAGTACTTTTGATGCACATAATTTCTATATTTCTGAGATATATAGAACATATTTTGATGCCCGTGTGTTTAAGGAACTTTAAAGAATGTAATTATCTTCTGCTATTTTATTTTATTTTCCAAAGATTGTTGAAAGAGCTCGTGAAGAAACACGGAGAAGGGAAATGGACATTGCTGGCAAGGCGTTTCCCATCAAGGGATGGAAAACAATTGAGAAAGAGATGGATGAACCATTGTAGACCCCACATTAAGGTACAGTTATTTTTTTTTCCTTGGTACCATGTTATTTCTATATATTTTCAATTGTTAGGGTATATATACTTGAGAAATTGTATAATCATAAGAGGAACTTATAATAAAGATAGATCATCACTCTCTGATAAAGTTTGTTCAACTCTAGATCCACAAAATAGTCCATACATAAATTTTATGATATTTTGGGAATCGTGAATATTAGGATAAGAAGTTTACTCAATGCCTTATGTTTATATAAATTTTAAATTCAATGTAAGTTAATAACCCACTTTAATGATATGTAGTTGTCAATTTGTAAACAGATCAACTTCTTGAAAAATATATCTGAGCTTGTTATGCATGTAATCTGCCAGTAAGTTATTCATAAGTTAGTCCATTGTTCAATTTAATAAGTATATATCTTAAACACACTGTAGCATTGTCTATTGCACCTATCAATGGAATAAAATATCAAGAATTGCCTCTAGCAGAGTTTTTGGTAGCTGTTTTCTTTGATAAACCATGTGGCAGCTATACCGAAATCAAGGCTGTACTTTTTAGTTAGTTCTAAATTAAAAAAATTACATTGAAGATAGAAAAAACAATTTCTTGAAATTGGATTTCTATTAACCTTGTCCAAGGTATTTGTATAAATATCAAAAAATCAATATCTTATGGACTACAAATAGTGCACGTTTTGTAATGTGAAATATGTGTTTAGCACAGAATCAGTCAGCCTGGTGTTAATTATTCAATCTAGCCAGAAATAAAAACTATCCTAACTTGTACCCTATGTATTCTATTGAATAATTTGTATCATATGGATATCTTTTTTACATATACCAGTTGTTGTTTAACTCGACTTATTTTCTTTCTTTCTTGGGTCTTGTTACATCAAAGGATGAGAAATGGACGGAAGAGGAAGATGCAATACTTATAAGAGCACACTCGCAATTTGGGAATCAATGGGCGAAAATAGCACAAGTTCTGCCTGGTAGAACTGAAAATGGAGTAAAAAACCATTGGAATACAAACAGGCGAAAGAACTTGACAAAGAACTTTATAAACAACAGGCATTCAAAACCAATAGGCGCATTGCAGCAGTACATTGGAAGCCTGCTTCGGGATGATATAGCAACAACCTCAACCGCAAATGGAGCAATCCCAGAAAATGCCGAGGCAGGTATTCATGCCGATCTCCAACAAGACTAATTGCAGATTGTGAAGGGAATTCGAAGGGTAGATCAGGTCTTTTAGTATCAGAAATCTTAATAATTATGAATTGTTGTGTAATATTCCATTAAAGACATATTGTTGTGACTTAAATTTTCTTTTCCTTTGTTTTTCAAATCATTTGTCACGGAGAACTAGTATTTGGTCTAGTGGCAAATGCAACGCTCTATGTGTGGGAGGTCGCAGGTTTCTAATATAAATATGGATTAAATCTGAAAACTGATATAAATATCAATATATACATAATTATACAAAGTTAGAATCAACAGGCATGGGTTTGTACTTGATTAATGTAGCGCTTCCTAATGTAATATGTGAGTGTGTGTAGTTGGACAACTACTTTGATTGTCTCCCCACTATAGAATATAAATTTTAAAAAAAAAAAAAAAAACGCTATCTATGATAGTTTTCGCTATAGCTATGCTATTCGCAATAGTTTTTTTTTTATTGTCTCGCCGCTATGCCGCAATAATCACTATTTAGAACCTGATTTCAAATTTACTACTTCCGAGAACTCATTTTTAAATTTGAAACTAACAATTAAAGAAGAAAATAAATAACAGAAGTGGTACAGAGAAACCTTACAAAAAACTGAGCTAGTACACTTCTTGAATTATGATTACAAATTAGCAAGAACCAGTAATGAATGTTTCTCTTCTATGAGCAACTAATCTGCTGATTCTCACTCACACATCATACAGCCCACAAAAACAGAATGTGCAGCAGAGTATAATACACAAAGGGTTAAACTTCAGATCTTCCGTGGCATTGCCTGACGTCGAGGCTTATTCAATGGTACATAATACCTTGAATTGGGGATGGCTTTCGGCTTTGGTCCTATGTTGCAGCTCCTTTTGAGTTTATTAAGGCGTAAAGTACATTGATCGGCGATGCAATCTTGCGGAGGTTTTCCAGGTCCTGTTGAATTGGGGACGATGTTCACACTTGTTTCCCCGGGGTGATGACAATATACATCAATTCTGTTGAACAAAAGTTCGCTAGGATCAAATGGTTCATGTAGAAGTCGACTGAGGGGACTGATAATTCGGCCTAAACAATAGAAATCTGTTCTCTGTGGCAAGGAAGAGCGTCGAGCTTCATGTGCCGCCATTTGTTCTTCTCTGCACACGTCAGAAAAGAGCAGAGTGCATTAGAAATATAAAAGAAGATTGAATTCAACTAGGACAAATAATTAAGTGATGAAACCAATTAAGGATTTATGAGGAAAAAAAAATTAAACTATTAAATTAGACAAGAATATATGAACTTACTGGAACTTCTTGCGATATAATGATTTTGAAGGGGGGTCAGAAGATGATGGATAATGTGATGAAGGGAAATCTTGAGAGAGGAGGGTGGCCCATAAACTAGGATGGCTTGATATTTGATTAAATGTGGAATTCACCTCGGCAAGACAGCAGAGGTCTCTATAGTCCAATCGGCGCCTCACGGTTCCAAGTTCAAGGACTCGAACCCACACATCATCTGGAAGACTTGACATGGTTAATTAGCTCTGAGAGAAGCAAAGGATCTGTTTGGACAAGCAAAGATTGCAGAAAGATATGGAAAAAAAAGGAAGGTGGAGAATATATAGAGAAATTACAAGGATCCTGCTTCCTAAATTGGGCATATTTCCTAATTTAATGTCTCTGTTATTTTATTAAAAGAGCAAGTCGGGATTTAGTTATGAAAATTTCTTGCACCATGCCATATTTATTTATGGCATTTTCACAGCTATAAATTGAATCTTCCAAAAATATAGTGGCCGAATGCCGAAATTTTTATTCATTGTAAATTGAAAAACAAAAATATTTTAAAGGAGAAAGGTTCTATGCTATTTATGTAAATATCAAATATATAGGTTGGAAAGGCCTCAAATATATTGGCGTTTTTAATCATCTTTAAAATTAGTTGTCAAAGCTATATTTATATTAATAAACTACCAAATGGAATTGACTGATCAAATCAGAATTCGGTCATGCATCTCTAATTTTAGATTGATTGGATCAAATAAAAATTAGTTGTTTCATTGATTAATTTTAATGGTTTGAATTTATTTTTGAAATTATTCCGATAAATTTTGAAATTAAACTCACCAAATAATTAGTCTAAAACATAATAATATCGGGCTTAAAAACACCTAATTCTACTCTTGATAAATATATGGAAAATAAACCAAGTAATAAGAATGAAAAACATAAAAATAACGGAACTTAAAGAAATCATTTTTAAATTTGAAATTGAAAATTAAAGAACAATATAAACAAACAGAACTGGTATCTACTCCACGATTGAAGCGTTTGCTTGTAAATTAAGTGTTCAAAATTTTCAAATTATTTTAGTATAAAGTCAAGTGATCAAAATTAGAATGTTTATAAATTAATTTAATATATATATTTTTTGAATATTTTTTTACCTTTTGACTTTATACTAAATTAATTTGAAAATTTAAAATTTTTGCATACAAATTCGTCCCTCGTGAAGTATACAACATATATGCGTTAGTTGTGGCGTGTGATTATTCTATTTGAACGATCTAATGGAAAAAAAAAAATGGTTATATAGAGCTTTTGATTTGTTTTATTTGTAAGTTTTGGGTTCAAAATTAAGTATTTTGTCAGATGTTCGATATGAAAGACTATATAAAAGTGATAAATCAAATGTGTGGTTTTTTGTTTTATATTAAAATTACTATACAAAATATATATATATATATATATATATCTAGCTCATCAATATTAATCAATTTCTATGAAAAATAATTTACTTTTATACTATAAAATAATATTTTGTTCTTTTTTTTACTGACTCTGTATCTTTAAGGAATATAGGTTGATATTCATTTCAACAAATTTAGATTTTAATTTTTAATTTAATTAATAAATTTATGAGATATTTTACAAAGCTGAAAATTGGTGCTTATATAAGTACAAAATGATTAAATAATTAATTGGCCGAAGCAACGGGAAGTCTTGCACAGCAAAATCGTGTTTTATTCTATTTGAGCCTTAAATTTGTTTGTGTTTTGTAGTGCCGTAAAAAACTATTGCCAAAATAAGAAAATGATCTTCGTTTTATATGGGATGAAAATAATACAATATCTATTTTTAAAATTTTAATATAGCAAACGATACTTATTCTGTATTTTGTAACGGCTCTCTAAGAACAATATTTTAGAAACAAACCTATTTTTAAAACCTTAATTTAATTTTACAATATTTTGTAATAAACCTATTTGGGTAAGGCTTGAGTTGTATGGATAGTATAAGACCATTCATGCTACTATTTTAAAAACCTATCAAATAAATTTCAAACTTAAATTTAAGTAGCTCAATAAATTAGTTATATAATTAGCTGGTAAGATCCCAATTTTTACCATATTCAAATTTATTTTACTATTTTTTATGATTTATGAAAAATAGTAAAAATAACTTAAAAATAAAAGAAAAATACCAATATTTTAGGCAATTTTTTGCAATCTTTCATAAATCATAAAAAATTGTAAAAAAAAAATTCAAAATAATAAAAATTAGTATTCTACAAGTTCATTATAGAACCAATTTATTAAGTTACTTGTCTCGAAATTTAAAATTTATACGATAGATTTTTAAGGCCATAGCACGGATGGCTTTACGCTATTCATAACACCCAATTTGGGGCTGTTCGGCACTGCCTCCTTAGAGATGAAGGATTAAAAATTTAATCTTCTCCAAGGAGCATTTGTTCGTTTGAATAACAAACTTAAGAAGGGAGACTTAATACATATAAAATATATGTTATAGTATGGAAAGACCTTAATACCCTCGTACTTTCTCTTCTTCTTGAATGTGCTAAAACTCAAGTTAAATTTATTTTTTTGCTTGATCTGAAGGGTGCTGACTGATGGTGGCTTGTTTCAGACTGCATTAATTTCATCTTAGCATTTTGCTGTCAAATTTCGCAAGTGATCAATTGTTTTGTTGTACACATGTTTTATTCATTAGCACAAATCATTATTTTAGATTTTACACACATGCAACCTGAATCAATTAATCAAAATAACATATATAGGTACCAATGAATCCTGATTTTACACACATTACAAAAAAAAAAAAAAAAAAAGTTACACTGGTACCGGTATCAAAATAGACCCAAATATGGTTAAGTACGTACCAATTCAAAATAAATTTAAAAAACGATTATATGCAGAAAACTCTGAGAACAAGGCAGCTGACAAAATGTAGAAAATTGAGAACACTGAAACTCTTAGAACAAATTAAAAAGCTGAGAACAAGAAAGCTAGATAAAAGTCTTGAAAACATTTCTGGATGAAAGAAAACAACCTTTAGAAAATTTCATAGATGTGTAAACTGAAGGAGCAAACAAAATTAAGGAGCCTCATCTCATCTCTATTTACTCTTTTTTAACTCTTTCAAGGTATTAAAGACGCCAACAGGTCGAATCATTTGTCTGATGCAGTATTCTAGAGATCAACGAGAAAAATGAGGTTATGAGAGAATTTTAAACAAAATTAGGTGACAAAATCCTACTAAATTGGATCTTGATCGGTAGAGCTGCTTGATGTGAACCCTATTATGACATCGAATCCACGAGTTTGTCACCGGCGAACTCGTGATAGAGGTCAGGAAAAAATGAGTTTTTAGCTTCGTCCACCTAGGGAAGCGCTCAGATAGACTTGGGGAGAAAGGATAGAAAATATTAAAATAAGAAAACGAAACTTAAGCTGGGGTTAATAAAGTAAAAAAGAGACAGCTTTTTCAGCTCTAAGGAGGTCAGTGCGCTAAGGAAGCGAAATACCCAGCTTAAAATTCGGCTCTAAGGAGGGTTAAGGAGGAGGCCTTAAGCCCGTCTAAGGCACAGGTGTTCGGCCCGATTAGGGTGTTAAGGAGCTTTAAGGAAGGTAAAGTTGGGGTGCCGAACAGGTACAAAAGCCTTGCTCAACCTATTTTATACAATATAAAGCAGAAATTCATGCAATGATTTTGAGAGCTCCAAAACTATTGAATTCTACAACCGTAGTTTAAACAGTAATGTCCCTTATCTATATAGTCTTGCTTCAAAAAGCCACATAATGTTTCCAACCTTAAACATCACAGCTGAATTATAATTCTTTACTGCACTATTTTAACATAAAAAAGACAGTACACCTTTAAACCATGTAAACTAAGGAAACTAGCACATAACAAAAGAAGCACCAAACACGTAGCCCAGATAGCCAAGTATAACAGTTCATATTGTAACTACATGGCATGCCTCCCAAAAATTTGTAACTGGGTTGTTTGGCGCACAAGATTAGCTTTAAACAAGGCAATCAGATTGGAGACACAAAAAGCAAAGTACACAACTAGGACAGGTTAGTTATCCTCAACCAATCTGGTCAATGAATATTTCTCATGATTACGTTCACTTGCGTCACAACCCTGTAGAATTCGAAGAAGAGGTCAGTATATCCTACACATGTTTCCTGTAAGTGAGCTCCAACAACCAAGTCAAAACCCCTGAATTCACCGACAAACTGCTTCAGCAATTGCAAAGTCAATTTTGTTACATCATCAATCTGCCTCAGCTCCCCACTCTGCCCAGTGCTCTCCCACCACCTGTTACTTAGCAAGCAATTAAACTCTATATTAGAAGCAAATTATATTTTAAAAGGTTCCTTATACATCAGCATATGTTAGAGAAAAGGATTGATTAACAGTGACAACCTCTTGAAAATCTTCCTGTTGACCTCTGACGCCTCCACTGAGACCACACATTTGAGGTGCAAACCAAGTCGACTCAGAGCAACTTCGGCACCTCCAATGCCAGTGTAGAGGGATAAGATTCGTAACCCATCAGGATAGAGGTCCATCAAAGGGGAGAGGATGTACCCAATTGTATCAGTCTGGAAACAGTGTTCCATGGTCCTTAAACGATGAGACAGGTCAAGGTCTGCCAAGTGGGTGTGGTTGATTGGGTATCCTAGAACCTTCTCAAGCTGATCTGGCTCAAGTGGGGCCAGCTTGTTCTTGCCGACCCAGATCAAGTTCAACTGACCACACTGATTTAGTATTAAATTCTGATCATGTGTCGAAAGCCGCCCATGTGAATCTTTCACCCTCCGTTCAAGATTCTCACAAACTTGGGATATCCCAGTCATGTCGGCCAAGATCTTACTATTTAGCTGCCTCCGTGTGTCCCACAGGGGCCACCAATTTCTTGTAATTGGCACCACGTCCTCGATTGACATTGGCGTCCTTGATTGTATATGGTGCCTTGTTTCAGTCGGAAGGTTATGGAGGTAGCCTTCTTTTCGTTTCAAAGCAGAGAAAACCTGGGAACTCACAAATTCATGCTTACTGTTGAAGAGAAACTGAGAGTATAGCTGCCATGCCTTTTCTGAAAGCTCAACCACACTTCCATAGATGAAGAGTGGCATGTCTGGTAAGGCCCGCGATCTACGCACTTCATTGTTCACAAAACTGGAACTGCAGGTTCTAGGACCAGAGTGGTTAACCTGGTTTGCAGGACTTCTTTTCTCGGTTAGAATGTTCTTTGACCTTTTATCAGGTCGATTTTCGCCTTCATTGTTATCGTCTTCATAGTCAAAACCGGCACCTGAGGTCAAAGAGGTGTAGCTCCTTTTGCCTTTTGTTGTTGAGAAATCAGTTTCCATTTTCACATTGCATCTGTCAGGGGAGACATGCTGTTGCATGAAGAGAGAATAATTAGATAAGAGAGAGATCTAAAACAGGGTTTAAGCCCTGTACAGTTCAACTCCATCATAGGTACAAAGAATACATTTGTCATATGGTATGACCTATAAAGCATGATAAATGACCTCATGAAGATCACACCCTGTTAAAAACAGAACCTAGATCCATTACATGGAGTATAATTAAACTTCATACAAAACAATTAAAGTATAAAAAGTACTGTAAATTCTAGTTAATTATGGCACGGGCTGGTACATAACCACATAACACTGTTAGCGTTCTTGACAAAAATAGTACAGGCATGGGGATTACAACTGTATGTGATGTTACCTTAGTATATAAGTAAGGTTTCAAGGTGTGGGACCCACTTGGCACTTGAACTTCCCCATCACTGTCAGAACTGAAAAGTCCTCCAAGCGAACCTGATGATTCTTTCACTTGTTCCTCTAAAGCCTATTCCAGTTTCAACATAATAAAAAATCAGTTAGGTTCAATGGATTTATACATGGTGGGTCATGAAGCCCATCTGTGCGCCCATCTAAGAAATAAAAATAAAAAAATAACATCTACATAACTGCTAGGTACAACAGTAATGTACAGATTTCAGCACCAACACGTAACCATAGACAAGGTACAAATAGCACAGTAAAACATGTACCAGTACCTCAGTAAAGAGGCATCGGATAGACATGACAGAACATATCAAAATATACTCGAATGGAGTTCAAGAAGACAATTGAACCAAGTCAATAGTTCAGGAATTAAAAAGATTTTAATATCAATTTCCACATTTTTATGCAAAATGTACTCTTTTATAATATCAAATTTTATTTTGTATGTAGCACGTACTCAAGATTCAAAATAGAGGAGGGTTCAAATACACCATGATTTTTGTGCTCCAATATAAGTAAGGTTTCAAGGTTCAGATTGACTGTTCAAACTTTGAAAACGGAGACAGATCATATTGGAGCACAAAATCATGGTGCATTTGAACCCTCCATTCAAAATAATACGTGTTATAAAGACCCCAAAAAAAGGAAGGTGATGAGGAAAGAGTCGTACCGAGTACTTTAACAAAGTCTCCAGTATAATGTTAGCATCTTCTCCTGAAAAGAGATGCAAAATTACTTGGCCATCAGAATCATAGATCCACAATGATGAAAGATGATAACCCCCTGTAGATATAACAAGCTAGCGGGCAACTTTTCCCTCTTTAACTGTTCTATAATCAACTCAGTCACTTGTTTGTTTCCTAACTAAAATACTAAAGGCAATTAGATACATTATGGCATTGTCAAGAATGTGGTAAATTGAGTCAAGTTAGGAGCAATTTAGTTGTAGTTGCAGAGTTGAACAAGGGGAGTTAAAATTGCATGATTGAAGGCAATGACAAGTGTAGCATGTACAGAAGTTGAGACTTATTGCATAATTTGGGAAGGCAAGTATGAGGTCACTTGGGATAGTTACACATTTGACATGTTATTGAAGCACTAATAGGGATCCACCAAAGGCTTATTTGAACAAAGATGTTAGATTTGCTACAAGTAGATAATCCCGAAAAAGTTATCATTATATTAAAACAAAGTGTACCATTTTCTTGAAGAACCTTTTCTACTAGTTCTGAAGAGAACCCCATGCCAATAAAGTGTGATCTCAAGTTGCTACTTGATGAGCTGGGCCCACCTTCCTGTAAATAGAAGTCGGCATTGGTTTGTTAAACCATTGCACAACCTTATCAATTGTAAAATGTATGAGATTGGCACTCATCAATTTGACCACATTTTTGCTCTTGATTATTTCTCTGCTTTTGATCATAGCTTACTTGGAGTTTAGTGCTTAGATACTAACAAATGGATAAATTTAAAGCACTTTTTCTAGTAGAAGCCCGTAGGTGAAATTTAAAGCATATTGAGGTACCTCCTTTGCAATAACTACGCCAGAAGCAAGGTTTTCATCTGACAGATTGACCTTCTGCACATATGGTACCAGTTCATGTTCACTGCCAGATGGGACCATCCCATCATCGTATTCTTCTATTTTAACCTACATTTATGAACAGAAAAAGGTAGTCAACACTCAACATGTTCAAAAAATAGTAAACTAATTTAGAAGAAGACGTGCATTTTTTTTTTAATAAGTATACCATGTCCCCTTATCCCAGCTCGTTCCTTGATATTTTGATTTGAGCTCTTTAACACCTGAAAGATAGACATTGACAAGCAAGTGTAAATAAGACGTGCAACAAAATCCTTACACAGTTCTATAAAAAAAACTATAAATAGGAAGAAATACAAGCATTAAATAGCAACTTAGAAATTTCGTGGGCTGATTGTTTGAAAAAATGAAAAAAAAAAAAAAAATAGGTCTACAATGGAAACCCCCCATTTTCTGATATTTAGTAATCTTTTTACTTTTCTGTCCCACATATAGCTGATAGCTTTAAAAGCAGTATAGTGAACAGTAAACTCCTCTTTTGCAGAAACAAGGCCATAGTTTGCAATTAATTTGTTTTCTCATTGAAACCGAACAAATGCTCAAAAATGGAAAAAGCAATAAAAAGAAGCCTTGAACAGGAAACATCAAAGGAATGCTAAAATAGAAAGAGGGAAAAAAAGAGATGATCGGACCAACCTCTCTCTCTCTCACCAGAAGAGTGTGCGAAAGAGACAAGGAGGGAGGGAGAGATTCAAGAGAATGAAACAGCCAGCCCTTTTAATTCGTTTCTCCCCGCCGGTGAGATTTGTAGAGGTGACCATTGATTCTGATCCGACGGTGAAGCTGAGAACAGAGGAAACTGGTAGCTAACGGCGTTAATAAAAGTCACGCTTGGCTCATGGGAAATCGGAATTCCCTGACAACCCGCCAACTCCCGTCAGAGACAGAGAGGTACGAATCTGACATGCAGAAAAGCTATTACAGCCATTGTACGGTTCATTTATGAACTCAGCAGTTGTTCGTGAATAGTGTTTGGTGAATGCCCTGGGAACCAATCCAGACCGGTTCGTCCGTGCCCGTGCCACGGGTGTACACGGGCACACAGGCATAGATATTAAACGGACCAGATCTTTTTTTTTGAAAAAATACCGTGAGAACTTGGACCTCCATATCCGTAATCCGTACCCGTGACGTCCGTGTCCGTGAGTCTGTGCGCCCGTGTCTCTGACCGTGAGCCCGTGGCATTTTTTTTTTTTTTTACTTTTGGTCTCTAAAATTCAAAATTTTAATTCAAATTTCCTCCCCCATAACGTTTCCTCCTCTTCTCTGCTCGTCGATCTTCTGCGACACATTCTTCTACAACCCTATGTATGTGAGGCTTCTTTTCAGATGTTTTGTTAACTATTTCATGGCCAACTAGTAAAGACTAAAGACTGTATTCGCAGATTAATTAGAACGATTATTCAACAATTGAAGTTAATTATTTGGACAAAATCGATTAACTTGATGGATTGTGTGCATTATTTTTTGTTCAGCTTACATCATCTTCATTCAAATTCCAATTTTAATGATCCGAACTCTATAGAAGTTATGTTTGAAGCTAGGTGACTTTTGCACTTAACTACTTCAAAGAGCATTGTGTGTACGTAGTAGTTCAATAATGTAGTTAGTGTAGTAAGAATCCAACGTGAAAATTTTTCATTAGAAGCTGGCATCAAAGCAAGTTTTGCATGTGTATAATAAGATGGACAGAGTCACAGAGGTGACAAATTAAGTATCGCATGATCTATCATAAATTATGTTGATGATACTGGTGATGATTCGTTATTAACAGAAAAAATAAAGTAATTTTCACATCCTTATTTTCAAAAAGAGATAGAAATAAAATATGTAAATAATAATTGTGCTATTGATTGTATACATAATTTTGATTTTTAATAAGAAATCATCGAAAATATATATTTACTTACAAGTTTAATTAGCTCACATATGTTGTTGTTTCTCAAATTATTTAAAAAATAAATTAAATAAGTCTTCATGCGGCCTTTCACTAGAAAATTAGTTATACAAAATAAACAATTCAACCACAATACCAGAAATTGCAAAAATAACATGTCTAATGAATTTAAATTGGTATGAATTTAGATTTATAATTTATTGGTTTTCAAAGAAAAAAAAACAGAAAAAAACAGGGAAAAAAAAAAAAACCGGTCCGGACTTGGACCGTCCTGCCCCCGAACCCGTGACGGGCACGGGTATTAAACGGGCAAGGCAGAATTTTTGAAAAAAAAAACCTGTGATGCCCGGCCCGTTGTGCCCATGTGCCCGTGACGCCCGTGACCGTGGCTACCCATGTTCGTGCCTGGGTTTTGCCCGGTCCGTTTACCAAACACTATTCGTGAACCATAGAGATTCTTATTTCTTCTTAAATAGCTTCCTTCAGAAGAACATAACCGAGTTTCTTTTATTAGTATTAACAGCTACTTTAAGAGGAATATTTTTATGTGGTGCTAATGATTTAATAACTATTTTTGTAGCTCCAGAATATTTCAATTTATGTTCTTATCTATTATCTGAATATACCAAAAGAGATGTACAGTCTAATGAGCCTACTATGAAATATTTACTCATGGATGAGTCAAGCTCTTCTATTCTGGTTCATGGTTTCTCTTGGCTATACGGTTCATCTGTAGGGGAGATCGAGCTTCAAGAGATAGTGAATGGTTTTATCAATACACAAATGTATAACTCCCTAAGAATCTCAATTGCGCTTATATTCATCATTGTAAGAATTGGTTTCAAGCTGTACTGTGAAGACGAGAACAATACAAGCAAAAGCAAAAGATTTTTTTTCTCAACAACAAAAGCAAATGTACTGCAGAAACTGATTTTCTCAACAACAAAAGCAAAAGAAGCTGTACTGTGAAGACAAGAACAATACAAGCCAAAAAATGATCTCATGAAAAATCAAAGAACATTCGAACAAAGAAAACAAGTCTTGCAAATTACATTAATCACTTTGATCCTAAAATCTGCGGTACCAGTTTTGTCAAGAATAAATCATCAACAAAAATGTGTCTGAAATACTTCAAATTCTCTTCAACATTAAGCTTGAATTTGTGAATTTACAGATTTTTTTCTGTTTAAAATGAAAAGAAAAAAAAATACTACTTCCATGATCTTTCGAATGAAACAAGGCACCATATACAATAAAGAACACTAATTAAGATCAGTCTGGATGTGCTGTGTGCCCTCATGACACAAAAAAACAGCTAAATAGTACGATCTTGGAGATCGAGGGAACCTCTCTCACACTGTGTGAGTGAGAAGAGATTGAAGAGTAAAAGAAATAAGTCTATTTAACTCATTACTCTCCAGCTCAATTTGGAACATTTTTTTTTCTACCACCCTGAAAAAGGCCCCGAATTCACTGCGCCTGGGCGCAATGGTGTGACGAACCGAGGATTTGAGTTCATTGGTACAAAGAAGGGCATCCCCAGGCTCGACCGTGGCCACTCCTCTCTCTTTACTCGGTTGATATTTATCTGTTGGTGGGAAGGAGTCGTTCCTAACGGTCATACCGGGGTACTTCCACTGGACTCGACTTGTCTTTCGTTAGTGTTAGGTACCATTGTGTTTCAATTGGGGGTGTTTGAAAACTCAATTGGCCCCACGGTGGGCGCCAAATGATACGCTTCGATCCAAACAGTCTAGGGCCGCGCGGTCAGAATAAGGACTATCTTAGGTGAAGAGTAGCTCAGAATGGTTTGTAAATGGTGTGTGTGTGTGTGTGTGTGGAATGAAACTTAGTTCGGGTTTCTTAAGCGCGCAACTCTATCACATTTGTACTTTTCCTGTGTTATATTTGTCGCCCCTTTTCTTACTGAATTTCTGGATATTTATAGGCCTTTATATCGGTTTGGGCCCCGAGTCGAGATACTAGCGACTTACCTCAAAGGTAGGTCAGTTTGGGCTTCGATTCGGGACACATCATGCTGACTCTGAACCTTCCTCGATTCGGTATTCCTCTCGAGGTATTGTCAGTTGGTTCCAATATGTCCAAATAAGGTTAGGCATTTGGTGTCTCGAAAGGGCCCTTGGCTTATCCTTTCTTTTCGGCTTCATTGTTCTTGGGTTTTTAAGATACATTCCTAAGTGGTCTTTATAGGGCCTTTCATACATGATCCTATCATGAACAAACCTAACAATTAAAAATAATTAATAAATTTATAGCAAATTAAAAATAATATAAAATTAAATTTAAAAAATAAGGGACTAAAGTAAAAAAAAAAAACTCACAGTTACTCTTTTTGATACTGAGCATTTGCTTCCTTGATTATAGAATGAAAACAATGCAAAAAACTCCAAATATAGCACCAGACACCGGATGCGTGAGCTATATCCGCGAACCAGGCTAGATGCGCGGACTCAATCCGCGATTCAGCATACTGAGTCTGCAGATTCAGATCACACAAAGTAACTCAAATTTTGAGATTAGATGTGGACTGCCCAGCACATTTAATATTTATTTCAGAACAGATCGAACGGACCGGATTCAAAATAAAATTTGGGTTACATTATTATCTAAATTCGTCGGGGACTACTCCGTCTCGTCAAACTGTCTGTGCGGTTCAGGACGCGTGTAATTTGAGAATTTGTACTTGATTTTGATCCAACGGTGGAGACAGAAAATAGCCAACGGCGTTAAATACTGTCACGGACTCACGCTTCGCTTATTGGAATTTAGAATTCACTGACAACATGTCAACTCCCGTCAGAGGTATTCATCTGACATGACATGCCAAAAGGCTAACATAGAAGAAACGCATACTTCCAAGCTCTGTGATGATTACATGAGAAAACGACAAACAAACAAAATTGATACTGACCTGATATGCAACTCTTATTTTCATTCTCTAATAATTAGAAATTTACAAATTAGAAAACAGGAAAATGATTTTCGAACTAAGAAGATATGCGACAAGCAAATTTAAAAAGAAAAAAATCGTATGTATACGAAAAAATATATTGTATTCTCGGAGGATCCATAAAATGAAAGAATGTTTTTGTTCATGTAATAGATATGCTACCGAAAGAAATGTTCTAACCTTTGTTTTCGTTTTTTCGTTTTTTTTCCGGTACAATTTCTAATTTCTAACAAAAATTTTAACATTAATTTTATTTATAATCAAACTTAATTTTTTTTTCTAAACGCATTGGGCTTGTGACTCTTGCATTATGGATATATTTTTACATGTGCAATGTGTATTTACAGTTATTTGTATGTACTATAGATATTTTTTTTAAGAGGAGGGATCAAGTTAAAAAAAATTGAGTTATCATAAAGTTACAACAACAGTTTTTTTATTTTCAAAGTTTAAATTCTCGATCCAAACCGTTCAGCATGACTATCTAAATAAAATATGCTTCCAGATCAAATTTTATTTTTTTTACTATTTATTAAAATGGATACAAAATTCAATGGTCTGAATTTGACTAGTTTTTGTAAAATACTTAATAAAGTAAAAAAATAAAAAAAATATAAAATTTGATCTGGAAGTACATTTTATTTAGATAATCATGTTAAACGATTTGGATTGACGATTTGGACTTTGAAAATGAAAAAAAAAAAAGCATTGTTGTAACTCAAAATTGTTGTAATTTGATCTCTTTTTTTTTTAAATTAATCTTGGACTCATTCACAGTAATTAAATCGCAAGGTTTTTTTATTAATTCAGGACTCATTAAAGTGATTAAATCATCAAAATTGATTAAAAATGTGAACAGACAAAAAAAAATGCACTATAAATGTATTCTAGCTTGATTTAAGCATAAATATTTGTCGTACATGTATGTTTTAGCATAGATTAATTTATTTACATACGTTAATTTTGGTAACTTTACGACCGTAAAAGGGCCTAACTTGATTAGAAATATGAACAAACACTGCAAATACATTCCAGTTGAGTTTTTGGTGTGATATTTTTCATATTGTTTTGTTAATAAAAATATGGATAAATTTATTCACATGTAAAAGACATAAATTAGAGTGTTTATATCAATTTTTCTGATTTAACAATCTTAAATGAGGTCTAAATTGGCTAAAAACATGAACAAACACACATAAGCGCACTAAATGCATTCCATCTTAATTAATTAAGCATGAGATTTTTCTTATTTGTTTGTTTTAGAATAGACAAGATATGCACATGTAAAGACACAGCTTAGAGTTTATCTGTCAATTTTAAAGTCTGTTTGGAAGGTCATTAAGAATGGACATATGCATAGAAATTGAATTAAAAAATTAATGTTCTTGTGTGGAAAAAAAATTCAGAACTGAATTTTTTTTCTCTATGAGAACAGTGAGACGGCCGAACAGATCCTTAGTGAATCTACGATAATAAATGAGGCACATATTAATTAAAATTACGAACAAACATATATGCAATTATGCAAACACACTATAAATGCGTTGTAGCTTAATTTGAAGCTTTACATTTGTCGTTTCGGTTTGTTTTAGCTTGAATAAAATTATGCACATGTAAAAAGTTGGAGTTTATTTATCTCTGGTGATTTTACATTCATATATAAATTGAATTAAAATATGAACAAACACGCACAAATGAACTTCAGAAATTGTTATGCTTAATTTTAACCATAATATGTGTCATATCAGTTTGTTTTTTACAGATAAAGTTATGCACATTATCATCTTGTTTGAATTGAGAGCAGAGAAAGGAAGAGAAGATGAAGAATAAAAAGGAACGAAATGTAATAGAAAGAAATATTAACATATTTAACATCTTTGTGTTTTGTGTTTTGATGATTAATGAGAAAAAATAAATTTAATTTTCCTTCTCGTCTTATTTTTTATTTGATTAATTAAAACTTAGAAGGTTATTGAGAAATTAGATAGCTGTTGCAATTTGTAACAAGAAAACTTGAATGAGACAGGGTTGATTATTTGTGTTATTTTATTTGAAACTATTTAGAACAAATTTTATTTCCAACTATTACACCTCAAATCAGAAGATAAATCAATTCTATTGATCACAATCATGCAAAGTTAAACATTCTCTCTCATGTACCCTCATCTCAAACATAATTTTATCAAGAGAGACATACCAACACATCATAAATACATTCAAACTTGATTTTCAGCGTAATTATATTTTTTATTTTAGCACAGATAAATGTATGCAAAAGTAAATACAAAATTTAATGATAAATTATCTGTTATTAACTTATTTTTTATGATTTATTGATTTTATGATCATAAATATAGCACAAATTGA
Source organism: Carex cristatella (assembly GCA_024447775.1). Taxonomy (NCBI): domain Eukaryota; kingdom Viridiplantae; phylum Streptophyta; class Magnoliopsida; order Poales; family Cyperaceae; genus Carex; species Carex cristatella. The sequence continues at coordinate 1,012,587 of JAJHPF010000028.1, read as the reverse complement.
TTAATATGAAAAGAACACAAATGCACTATAATTACATTTTTATTTTTATTTTTGAGCTTAACATTGGTCATATCTGTTGCAATGAAAAAAAAAAAACTAAGTACCTTAAGATTAGAATAACAATATCAGAGCTACCTCTTAGTTTTGAACAGATAAGGTTAGCAAGCTACAATAAAATTAAAAGTTACATAATTACATGGGAAGATTACAATGCTTACATAGGTTGACACTGAATTAAAAATTAACCAGTGATCTAAACCTAGAGAAAACCCCTTTCTTCTTTGGTAAAATTGGAGCTGTTTTAGAAACAAACTGCTCATTGGAACATGTGTTAACTACTGTACCAGTACCCATCCCCATTTCACTATCATCATCTCTCAAATCCCTTAAGATCTGTAATAGTTTCATGGACATCTCAATTGCTATCTCACTTCCATTCACTGACAAATCTACCAAAGATGGCACCACAAATTGTTCTCTAACCACAAAACAATTTTCATGCCATAGAGAACATATAAAATATAGTATGGACAATGCAACCTCCTTTTCATCACTGGTACTGGTCTCGAGCAATTCAACCAAACAAGATATAAATTTGGGGTTTCTACCAATAAGTTGTGCACCTTCCTCAGAAAAACTGTAAGTGTCTAAAACTTTCAGGGAGCACGCTGCTAATTTCTCATATGAAAGAATTGAGGCCAGAGCTTTTAAGTACCCTGATGAAAACATCTGTGATTTCGTGTTGTCTTGTGATGAGAGGTCGCAAACAATTTCCATGCAAATTTCCAAGATGTTTATATCATCAGAACTTAGCTTCTTTGAGGGAGAGTCGGGTATCGAAGTCAAATATTGAGAGAATTTTTGGAGAACTACCAAAGCTTCGTTTGTTTCCGCATCAAGAAATGGAGTTACAATTCTTAAGATCTCTTCAGTGAATGTCGGGAATTCAACTCTGAAATAAATTACAAATATTTAGAAATCTGGATGTTACTTAGAATAATAAATTAGGAGAAAAAGTAAAGATCATTTGGAGAACATAGCTTGGCAGAAGCAACCATCACACTCGCTGGTATAGGTTCATCTCAGATTGTACCGTTTTAATTGGTACAGGTACCCATGGTTCTGTGCAGTCAGTTTGCACTAGTAACTTGTCTAGTACAGAGTTAATCAACATGTACCATTCTGTGCCTGTACTGCAAAGATTGGTACATGTCGATTAACTCTGCATCAGAGAAGGACTTAAAATATTGTACCATAAAGGACTTGAAACATTGTGAGACAAATATTATTTCAATGTTACGATTTTGTCATTTTTGGTAGGGCCGTTTATATTATCCAAAGAGAAAACATTACCAAATGGAGCAAAAAGAAATAGAATGTGATCCATACCTATTGTTACTAATATATGCAAGAAACAACTGAGCACCAACTTCTTGGGCCCCTGTGTCAGACAATTGGTATGATATTCTCAAAAACTCAATCAATGCCTCTCCAAATCCATTGGACAGCATTAGATAGCAAGTATCAACATCTCTCTCCAGAAGAGCTACCACATCTTTAACTGCCTTCTTTCGTTTTGCTCTCTCAAGCCCACCGAGATCTTTGAAGAAATTAAGAAATTTTCCGCGGCTGAATTCAGAAAAATAGCCCTCTTTCCAAGGGACCGATACTTGCAAAAGAGCTTCATTTGGTTCCTTGGAAGCCTTTGTGACCGGGTTCTCATTACTATAATCTTTTCCCTCCAAAAGTGAAACACGCACAGTTTTTAAATTCGAAACCGAATGATAACTGACATCATCAGGTTCAAAATCACTCTGATTCTGTTCTATTTTGAAATCTAACGGCTTAACATTTTTTGCATGTTTTTCCACCAGGTCATATAGGAACTTAAAAGTGCGCTCTTTTTCAGAGTTGCTGCCAGTCACTTTTTCAAGTAGCTTTCTGATGGACCGCTTTTCTATTAAAAGGCATTTATGTGAGGTTAAATTGAGATTTGAAGCAGCTTTTTGTAATGTCTTCGATCGGATTTCATCAGCAGAGTCTTCTATTTGATGTAGCAGTTGAGAAATTGCCTTACCAGCTGCTTCTTCTCTTGGGTCCATAGCAAATTTTATGTTACTGAGGTAATCTATTAGTTCAGTTACCTGGAAAAAATGAAACAAGGTAGATGTGTGAATTAGAACATATCTTTTTTTTTTTTTCTGAAAAGAAACATATATTCCTGTTTTGCAAATCTGTATGGATTTTAATTTATGATTGGCAAAGGACAAAAAGTTATTTTTGACACAAAACTTTATTTCGTCTATAAAAAGAGAAAAAAAAGAAGGAAAGTTCATGAATAAGCCAACCCTATGAAGCAATAGGACCAGTACAAAACTAACAAATACTTGGTATAGTACAAACGACATTAGTATGGTAATACTTTGTTAGTAACTTGAAGGGATAGAATAAATCTGTTTTTTCTGATGTCTTTCTGGTAGAAAAATTAGTATCACAACTGCTCAAAACTAAAATGGTAATATACGCTCAAAAGAATTACTTGATCAGCTAACACTATCGGAACCATGCTTTGGATAAGAGACAAATTTTCAGTAACAGAACTCCTTAATCTCTCGCACCGAGCTAAAACTTTTTCCCCAGTAAGTGCCTACATAAAAAAAAAAACATATAAATTATCAAAAGTTCACAAGTTTGGCACAAGATCGGTACATTTACCAGAACAACACCTGGCAACTATGCATTGGGTGGCAACCTAAAGACTTGTACAAGTTGTCACTGAAGAGCAATAGTACAGAAAAGCACATTCAGACAGTGACATGTATATATATGCACTAATTAATCATGCTTGAGCTAATATCAAACGCAGTTGATTTTATTTTCAAATTCTCTGTATGTGATTTCAACTGAGGATTTTTTACTCTTGTAACATGTTAACAATTTATATATCATATTATGATGCTCCGGTAAACAAAGATAGTAGTGTAACTAACATTTGATCTGGAGAGTAATATTCACATACCAAGTAAAGCTTGCTAGACTCAGCACAGTGTCGGATAACTAATTTTCCTTTCTCAATTGTTAAATTTATGGAACACAGTGTCTTCAGCCCTTTTGTACTTCCCGGCTGTGCTGATTCTAGTGCAGGAAGTATAGATGCAATTCTATCGAGTAGTTTTGTCAGCTCTGAACAAATTGTAGCATGTACCTAACAAGGAAAATAGGTGGAAAGTTGCTATAAGCTTCAGTGCTACTAATAATAAGAGACATCAACAATAAATAAGTAGTTGGTTAACATAGTGATTAGCAAAATACAAGTTGCAATAACAAATTTGAAAATTACAACTCAAGATCATTTCAAGACTAGTTTTTGATAATATAAGATAACAAAAGTAACATTTCTTTTATTTTGAAGCAAACTATCATAGGTTTATAGAATTTACCTTTACAGGAGGAGGATAACGGGTAAATTTTGAATTTCTAGACACATAGGTCTCCATTCAATCTGAAGCTTCCCCTCCTCTCCAATTGCAACTTTCTTGCTTCTTAGCTAATTTAATTTTCAAATATACATCCTGAGAATAAATTTAAAACAAATATAAAATTTTGGCAATTATAAAGATTAGATCAACCATCCCTGGGACAATAGAAGTTATAGAACTGAATTATTCTATAAACTTGATAAATTGATGCATAACTGCAAACTAATCTAACTATACTGGTATATGTATAGCCTTACACTGTATTCTCTTTCTCAATTCTAAAAAGTTCCTCATGCCCTTTTCCCTATATTTATATTCCATATGAATAAAAAAAAAAAAGGTTTTCAATAGATAGCCAAAAGATGCAACAAAAGAATTAAAGCAACAGAAATAAAAGAGCACTTATACCATACCAGCAAGCAATTTTTCACATCTCGGCCGGACCTAAAGAAGCAATTGCAATTCCTCTCTTTCTTTTTTCCCTTCTCTCCTTCTAATTTCAAGGATAATAATTCAATGGGTTTCTTAATAAATAAAAGAATACTTGCTGATACTATGCTATCCACACGAGCAGAATGCAACTATTGCTTTTAATGAGTTAGTGGGAAATAGACAAGATGGATGAAGAAGGGACAAGCCCATTACTTCTCTTATACGGCGTTGGTGGGGCCCAGGTGAAAGGTTTTGTCTCCATTCGGTTCCGGACCTAAATGGAATGGATTCAACGGAAGTCGAATATATTCGTTTCGGGGCCCACCATCTTCCTTCCGATCGCTACAGTTTTTCATTTTTTTTTTTGGGAATTTCACTTATATCCCTCGTAAACTTCAAAATTACGTAACCATCAAACTTAAGTATTTCCTCTAGAATTCAGAACAGGTCCAATGCCCATCGGACCTACTTTGGTTCGATGGGGGTAACGACCATTCGATTGCATCAAGATTCATGTGAACTACGTTAAAATCTGTGTTGGTCTTTTTCAATTTCCGTGCGTACAAATATTGATACTAATCGTACAGTGATAGAGCTAATTGAACCTAAAAGTAGATCCAATGCCCATCGGACCTACTCCTATCTCTTTCCTCTAAACTTTCAAAATTGACAAACTCATTTTTTTAAATGAAAATTTGAGGCCTAGTCTATCAGCTTTCTTCAAACTCATGTATATATTACAGATGATTTCTCCACTTTATGGATTTCGAATTCATGACTTCTCACATAAAAGTTATGTGTCTTTGCAACTAGACCAAAAGCTGGTTCTTTAGTCTTTATTAAAGGCAAAAAAATTGTAGTCTGTTTAAGAAAATTATCGATTTTATAAGATACTCATTATATCTCTTATCCTTTATAAAATATAAAATACAAATTTTGCTCTTAAAATCCGAATACCCATTATATCATTTATCTTTTATAAAATAGCTATTTTACCTTCGAAAACTGGTCAAATATTAGACCGACATATTTTTTAAAAAGCTACAAATTTTTAATGCTTTTAATAAAGAGTAAAATGGACATTTAATATATTTAAAATAAGTTACAATATCAAAGACAATAAAATAGAAAAAAAAAATTAAAATTTAGAGAGGGAATATGTAACTTCGAAATTTAAAGGAAAAATATGTAATGTTGAAGTTTTTGAGGGATATAAATGAAATTCTCCTTCTTTTCCGTATGTTCATTTAATACAATGTTTCAGGTGAAAGGCATACATCCGAATATCCGATCACGCATTCCAGTATAATCGATATTAATTATCAAATAGAGCGCGCACGTACGGGGTTAGGAGTACAAGCAATTTTCTAATGTTCGATTTGATTTAAAAAATCATCGCGACAAATTTTCATTTTTTTTTTCAATATTTAGCTTGCCGGATATGACTTCTTTTCATATGATGCAATGTTTTAGGTGGAAGATATACGATCACACGAATAAATGATAAATAAATAGAGCGCGCACGGGAGTTGCAATTTTCTAATGTTCGATCTGATTTAAAAAATAACGGATTTACAATTTATATGATTAGGTATGAATTTAATTTTTATTATTAGATATAATTGAATTTTAATTAATCTGTCAAATAGATGTTAGTTATAAATATTTAAAAAAATTAGGTTAAAAATCATCTATCCCCATAATATAATTAATTTTAGGAGTAGAACTAGGGTGCTCCTAGAAGTACTAAGTCCCTTTATACTCTTAACTCTAAAATTTATTGGATTAATTTCGAATGACGAATCAAATTCGTTGAAATCTTTCAACCTTACAAGCGATGCGTCTACATGTGAAAATTTTAAAGTTTCGAACTAATTTAGTATAAAGTCAAGTGGTCAAAAGGCTTCGAAAAAATAAATGCATTAAAATTAATTTAGATACCTTTTAATTTTGACCACTTGACTTTATAATAAATTAGTTCGAAACTTTAAAATTTTCAAATGTAGACACATCACTCGTAAAGTAGAAGGATTTCAACGGTTTGGATTCGTCGTTCGAAATTAATCCGATAGGTTTTAGAGTTAAGAGTACAAAGAGACTTGGTACTCCTAGGAGCACCCTAGTTCTACTCTAATTTTAGAGTAGAACTAGGGTGTTCTTAAGCTCACCAAGTCACTTTGTAAGCTTAATTCAAGAACCTATTTACTAGTTTTAAATGATGCATCCAACCCGTTGAAACCGATCCACTTAACGAGTGATGTATTTACATGTTAAATTTATAAATTTATAAATTAATTTAGTATAAAATCAAGTGGTAAAAAATAATGATTTATAAGTTAATTTTAATGTGTTTCATTTTTCATCATTTTTTAACCGCTTTACTTTATATTAACTTAGTTTGAAAATTTATAAATTTAACATGTAAACTCGTCACTCGTGAAATAGATTGGTTTCAACAATTTGGATGTGTCGCTTGAGACCAATTCAATGAGTTTTTGAGTTAAGCTCACAAAGAGACTTGGTTAGCTTAAGAATACTCTAATTCTACTCTTAAATTTATATCTCGCCTAATTTTTGAAAGATCTCCAAATTAGTAAAATTTTGAAATAAATTATATTTGTGCATTTTTGTTAATATTATATTTAGCTTAAAGGATCTGATTATTTATTATTGTATTTATAGTATTGTCTAATAAATGTTGTTCTTTTTGTTGGTTATAATATATCGAAGTGGATTATAGAGGAGGATCCAATTACACCTTTTTTTTTACACATCTTGACATTATTTTTTTTATAGGTCAATTTTACAATTTTAAAATCCAAACAGTCGATCCGAACCGTTCAACATGATAACCATATTAAAATATACTTGGAGATCAAATTTTACACTTTTTTGAATTTTTTTACTATATATTAAGATGGTTACAAAATCGTTGTTTTTCAATGGTCCGAAAACAACGATTTTGTAACCATCTTAATAAATAGTAAAAAAATTCAAAAAAATGTAAAATTTTATCTCCAAGCATATTTTACTATGGTTATCATGTTGAACGGTTCGGATCGACTGTTTGGATTTCGAAAATGATAGGTGTCAAGATGTGTCAAAAAAAGGGTGTAATCCGATCCCTCTTCTTAAACTGATATTGAATTATATTGTTATTTTTAGATTTTTCATAAGTCATATTTATGTTATTATTTACTTATTTTATGTTTTATTTATTTTTCAAATATTAATAATCTTTATTTATACTTTTATGTGTTTTTTTTCCTATTAGCTAATGGTGGTGTTTGGTTGTGGATTAAAGCTAATGAGGTCTAACTTGATTATTTCAACTTAGGCTGACCAAAATTATTCATGTTTGGTTGATATTTAAATAAGAACAAAATTAATTGCTTATTTTACATTTAGGCCGCATATCCAATAAAATTAAAACATCTGGAGAGGTGAGTTAGTTTAGGTCAAGTTAGGTTAGCTGAAAGATCGGCTTATTCCGTCTTAGTTCGGCTCAATTAAATCACAGTTGGTGGAATAAGTGAGGTATAAAGTCCTTATTCCACTGTTGAGTACACAATCAAATATGACCGATGTGTTTAATAAAGTATTACACAAGGCTAATTTAGGTGGTTATTTAGAAGATTTAGATAACTTTATTAATGTAGGTAGAACTACATTTTGCAGATGATACTTTATTTTATTTTTTTAAAGATAATAAAGTTATTTTAGACCATGGGTTACTTCTCGCTTTTAAGAAAATTGTTGGCATTATTATGCCAACCATAAAAAATAAAAATAAAAATCTACTGTCTTGTTGATCCTATCACAATCAAGAACCTTTTGAAGCAAAAATTCGATCGGGTCAAATTTGGAACCTTGACTTGTACTGATCCGTCCTGTTGACTAACTCTACGGTATTTCCCCAATTTTGAATTCCAACATTCAATAAATTTTAAAATAATTACAAATAATAACACACATATATAATATAACCGCAAGGTCTTGCTCAAAAGAAACAATATTTCCATATAATTGCGATTGATTCATGTTAGGTGAATATTTTCTGCATCAAATATTTAGGTTGTTTTTCCCAATTAAAATCCTACACCAACACAGTTGTGTTGGAAAAAAGATAAATGCAATCAAATTAAAGTATTCGTTTCTCACCATTGATGGTGCATGGTGGGGTCTGCCACTCTGCCTACATTAAAACTTATTTTTGTTGAATTAAAAATGTGTTTTTAGTGTTATTTTGTATTTGATGATTGGAAATATTGATTATTTAATTTTTTTTTTTAATGAAATAGAGACTTATATTAACTGCCACATATATTTATTTGCACCTCTTTGTTAAAATTCAACGGCCATCTATAAATTTAGTATTTTTACTAGCAAAAATATATTTACTGATAAAGAACAAAATAAATACAGGATTAGTACACAGTTATTTTTAAAAATAGTTCTTATATAATATGCAATTGATTAATTACACAAATTGCTTCATTTTTAATAAATACATTTCTAGTTGTCCTTTTAGTAAATAAAACAATGTGATGAGAAGATTAGTTGTAAAAAAAATAGTTTTTCAAATTTAAACTGAATAATTATCTTAGAATAATTATTTTTTGTTTTTAAATACTGTAGTGGAACGATTTATTCCTGATATTTTTATCCGTTTCTATGATCATGAATTTCCACAAATTATATTATAGAATTTTACAGCTGGAAAATTAAAATCCCATTCAATCTACAACCACAGAAAAAGATTTTAACAGAGATAATTTTACCTCATACAGCATACAAACTATATGCAACACTTATGAATTTCATTGTCCGTGCACCGCAGGAAGAAAAAACAAATCTGTAGAAACCAATTGTGTGATGGATAATTAACGAATCCTAAAAAAAGCATCTCATTATATCTCAATAAAGAAAAAAAAAAAAATCACAGTGGTTTCGTTCCTTGCTATCGAAATGACTACAGCTGGCAATGATCATATATCTTGTGGATGAATTCATGATCACATATTCACATTCAATAAAATAAAAAAAAGTCAGGATCATAATTTTCTTTGAAAATCAAAATATGGATCCTGATAACGCCAGCATATTATCTGTAGGGTAACCTACTCCGCCAGAAGCTTATGGAAATGATATCTGGCTCCACTAAGCATCACCCGCACATTATTTTGTCGGATCTTTATGTTTCGACCGAAATTAATTATGTAAAAATTGATCAACTTTTTTTGTCCTAGGTTAAAACGCGGACTTTCTTTAAATTAAATTATCTAGATCAGTTTGGGTCAAATAATTGCCAGTATTATCTGATTTTAAAGACTATTACTGTTCAGCAGAAAAAAAAAATTTAGATATGTCTGAAAATCAAAAGGGAAAAAAAAATATTTTCATTTTTGCTTAAAAAAAATTCATACAGAGACGGAGGAAAGTATACCGCAAGAACAGGTTAATCTTTTATTTTCATCGTTAACCTTTAAATTTTTTAATTTTACAATAATTAATACCTTTTGTCTCCCTCATAAAATAAAATTATGAGACAATTATTTATTTAGCTCCCTCAATTTCAATCTTCCGATTTCACACCTGAACACATATATATACACTTAGATTAATGTTTTATGTTTTTTTTTCATAGGAATAAGATTTGGTCCAAATGGCTTTGGATCAGATACCGTCCAAAGCCTCTAAAAATCATACGATTAAAGTCCGAACAGTCGATCCGAATAGCTCAACATGATTTTCATATTAAAATATGCTCAGAGACCAAAATTTATTTTTTTGAAAATTATTTACTATTTTTTTAGATACGTACAACATCATTATTTCTAAACGGTTCAAAAACAGTTATTTTGTACGTATCTAAAAAAACAATAAAAAATTTCCAAAAAATCTAAAATTTGGTCTCTGAGCACATGTTAATATGAATTTCATGTTGAACGGTTCGGATCGATTGTTCGGACTTTAATCGTACGGTTTTTAGAGACTTTAAACGGTGTCCGGTCCAAAGCCATTTGAACCAAATCTTATCCCTTTTTCATATGTATGATAACTTCAAGTTAAACAAACTTTAAAAATTAAGGTGAGGATATTCCACTAATAGCACCACTTAATTGAGGTCAATGATAAATTAAAAAGGTAGACAACAAGGCGCGTCTTACCGGCTTAGCTAACCAATATTAATTAATTTAAAAATAGTATAAGAATGGTAACATGTCCTTTTATTGTGTGATTCGGGAAGATTGAAAGAAGATACCTACCATTGTTTATCTCAATTCCTGCATTTCCAAGAAACATATATTTTCTTCTTCTCTTTTTTTAATCGAAAGCGCCACTAAGAGCAATCATTTTCTTTGACGCTCCCGGTTTAATTATGAGACAACTTTGTACCAGAATTTTTTATTTATAAAAAAATATTAAAATTATTAAAGGAAAATTGATAGATTGTTTGAGAATTCAATTTCATAAAAGAAACCAAATTGTTAAATTGATTTTTAAATAGCAATTATAGCGGGCATAGTGGAGAGATAAAAAGAAAAAAATTATTACGAATAGCGTAGCTACAATGGAAGCTATCACACATAGAATTTTTTTCTTTTCAGTTTTTTTTTTTTGAAAACTCAGTAGAGACTACCAAGACTATATTAATAGATTTGTTTACACTAACATGCCTAATTATTTTTACATCATTTCTAATCCCATGTTTGGTTGTGGCCTAAAGGAATCAATAACTCAGATTCAATTTTTTTTTTCAATAACACACAAAAAAATATTTTAATTTTTTTACGGCTACAAAAAATATGGTCAGTAAAATATTGATCCGGATTATTTATCACATTTTTTTAATAAATTCATTTATATATTATTTTATCTATTTTCAAAGAAACATAAAACATATAATATTTATAATATTGTAATACAAAAAATAAATAAATTAAAATATTTTATATTTTAATTAAAAAATCAATAAAAACACAAATTTAGAGAATTATTCTCCGTATTCACGTTAAGTGAGACATCCTGAATCTGAAAAATAATTTTTCATAAAAAATATCTAAATCCAAAAAAATTATTCTCCATGTTGAACAGATTTCAAATTTTCTGTGCAGCCTAGGCGGTATGCTCCCAAATTTGACGACGGCACATTTATGTGCTGTTTGCCTATTTGCCTGTTTTGTCATTTTCCTCGAGGAAAACGTGACGTCATTTTGAGACGCACACACACCGTGGCACTCTAGCAACGAGCCAACGAGCATTGTGGTCCCCACTTTGACTGTTCTGGTACCACAGCTGGTAACTCATTGATGAGTCGTACAGCCGTCACGGGACAATTCAAACTTTTTTTTTTTTTTTTGATTGATAAACTTCAAAGAGAGAAAATTCATTCATTCATTCATTCATTCAAGCCAGAAGTGGAATACAGAAACACGTGTTAAAGGTTAGGTCGGATTCTGATGGCCCACTTACAGTTACAGTCAGTCACTGTCAAATTGGAATCATGGTATTACTCCTAACCCAACTAATTAAGGTAGAGATCTAAACACTAAACAGCCGAACTAATCATGAATTTTGACATGCAATTGTATGTATGTAAACGTGTATAATGCACAGAGAAAGTCTCTAATTTCCATTCCTTTTTGCTCCGTTTTTAAGGCCACCACTTGCATATGTATCGCATTAGCATGCATGATGCAATATAATTTCTCCGCGATCAAACTAATTATTAATAACATGAAAAAAAAATTTGTTCGTCTGCTAGCTCTTTGTTGCCTACCTACCTACAATTTTTATCTACATATATACTATTTTTTTTTTATCTGTTTAAGTGAAAATACATTGTTATTAACGATGAATATGTTACAAAATCTATATAAATATACACAAATTAGTAACATCTTTTAAAAATTGTTTTTTGATGGGGGAGTCATCCTACGAAAGATTGTTTATTAATGTTCAATCATTAAATCTTATATAAATTCAAATTTATACGGCCTGAGTTAACTCTCTCAAATAAATCCATATAAATAAAGTTTGTTCTGAAAAATAGAGAGGTTGCAGGTTTGAAATAATATTTTTTTTGTGAATATTAAATAGTTGAATGACTTGATCTTTTAATATTTAAAAAAAATATTCAGAAGAATAATAATTTAAACTTTTATGAGATTTAAGAACGAAAATGCTTCAATAACAATTTTGCTTTTCTTCTCCTTGTTTGTTACAAAAATAATCAAATATGAGACCAAGTTTGTATGGCACTGCACATAGCCCCGTAGCACTATACTAACAAGCTAATATATGTGCTGACAAGTAGGACCTAATCACGATATGAGTGTATGTCTGTATGACCAAGGGTTTTCTTTTTGTTGCATTATTAATTATTTTTTAAATTTAAGATGATTCTATGTTCAAACAAAACATCCACAATAAATCCGGAGTCCAATCCTCTGTACTTTTCTCCGATTACAACAGGCCAACAAGTAGAAACCATACAAAGAGACAACTCAGTATGAACTATTAAGTACTCTCTTTTTTTTTCCGTGCAAAACGCTAGTGCCCCAAAAGTTTTAGAATTCGCCTCTGAGATATCTCAAACTTTGCGTGACTTTTTAAAATATCTCAATCATTCAAGTACGTTCTGCACGAATCTCAAAGCTCAAATAATGTTGCCCCCTGCGTCCCCTGAATTAGGTATCGAACACGTCGGTCATGCAAAAATTGAGATATCTCAGAGGATACGCACCCAAAGTTTTATGAGAGCAGTTTGGTCCAATGCCCATCAGACTCAAATTTGAGTCTAATGGGCTCCAAAACCGTACGATCTGCTTTATGGTACACACGATTATTAAAGCTAACAAGCAAGGATATTAAAGGATGCGTACATATCTAAAAGTAGATCGAACGGTTATGGAGCCCATCAAACTCAGTTTGAGTCCGATGGGTATCAGACCCAAACTGCTCTCAAGTTTGATGGGTGGATCTTAAAAAAAAAAAGTTGCGACTTGTGAGTTGTGAGCACCTTTTGAAATCCGTCATCCTGTAGCTGTTGACAGCATTTAGCTGGAGAGAATAGACAAAATGATGTCCGGTTGTAGCCTTGGAGGCTTTGAATTAACTTGACTGGCAAAAATCTTGTAGCGGTACACAAATTTTAACACAAATCGGACGGTTCCAATCGGACATCAGTACGATTTTGGTCCGTTGCCTATCAGACGTCTCCTGTTTCCATTTTTTTTTTTATAAGAGCATGAAGGTTGTTATTTTTTTAAAAGTTTGAAAGTCAATTTTATAGTACATATATTTTCTTTTATTTGAAATACATGAAATATGAAATACACTTGTGCAATTTTTAAAAATAAAGGTGACTGACCCTGTTCTTTATGAATGGATCCGCCTAGAGTTGTTCTAGTTTCCAATAATTATTTTTTGGAAACTATATTAACAACGAATAAACAAAATTCAAATTAATAATAATATCTCTTGGATGAAACTATATAACATAATATTTAACGAGTGAGTTAATATCATAGCAAAACCTCATCGTATAAAAATATTGCATTAGTTCCTCGTAATTTTAAATTATGATTTCAATTTTATAATATATCATAGATGAACAACTACATGAACTTAGAATCATCTAGTTTATTATTTAGTTTTCTATTATCTTATAACAACGATTTAAATTTATTATAAATAATAATCGAATGTAATTTATGAATAGTAATTTTATTAATATAATTACTAAATTTAAATAAAACAATCATAATGCTAAATCATACAAATGTTGTCCCTAACGACACCTAGAGGGAGGGGGGGTGAATATGGGGCCTTTTGAAATTCTAACCTTAAGTAATTTAATATTCACAAGAAATATATATGTAACGGTTGATTAACCGTTGCAATGGTTAGCCCCAGTTGGTCGGCTTTGGCTGAGTTAGTAACCCTAACGCTTGTCAAGCGTTACAACGGTTGTCACAACATTTGTCTCTATAAATTTTGGAGTCCGAAATGATGTATTCCGTCGTAACATTTGATTAACCGTTACAACAAAATAAATCAGTTTCTCTGTGAAATTCGGCATATGAATTATTTTGTTGTGACGATTGCTTAACTGTTGTAACGGTTTATGTGAATTACCTTAATCTCAAACATATTTTTTCCAATTGTACATATTTCTAACTTGTACTAATCTTGAGCTAAGTCTTCTTAGTCCAGTCCTTGATTCTTCATGACTAATTCTTGATATGTATGACAATTGATACTTCATCCTTGATGTGTATAACAATTTATGTCGTCATGAACCAAGGAAAGAAAGAAAGAAATCATACAATAGTATATGAGAGATAAATAGATTTTAAACAAAATAACATTTTTTTAAGGAAAGAAAGTCTATAATAAGATATGAGATAGAATTAAATTTAGGATATACTTAAGGATAAAATTGTCTATATAGTAAAGTGTTTAAGTAATATTGTGTTATTAAAAAAAAATAAAAAAATGTTAATATCATCGACCTGGATTCAGTCCTGAAGAGTGATCCACTATATTTTAATAAGGCCTCAATAGAAATGGAACTCCGGAGGAAAACTTCGCATCGCTCAACCATCTCTTTATAAAAGATAAAAGATAGTAGTTGTTACATCTCTACCCGTGTTATTAAATTGTAATGCTGACAAGCTTTCCTGGGTTTTTTTTTTTTTTTGACAATTAAATTGACGTAAATATAACATTAGAGAATACTACAGCTCAAATTATTGGGGAAATGAGTGAGCTGACGTATCATTATTCAAGAAAAAGATTAAAATATCTGGAACCGAGATCTCTGCTAGCTTTTGTCTGTCAAGAGTCTTGAAGATGGCAAATGACAGGAGCAGAGTCGCAATCAAGGCATTAAAAAATAAACAAATAAATAATTAAATAAATAGTAAAATAAAACATAAAAAACCTTCAGAACACTTTTCAGGAACTGATGATGTAAAATAGATAAAAAGCTTCCAACAATTCAAAGAAGCGAATAAGCATTTACTACTGAAAATATCAGTCCCAATTATATTATTTTTTTCTATTGATGCATGTAAAATGGAACAAGGAAGCAAAAAGAATGAACTGGCAAACTACACATTGTTAAGTAACCACCATGAAAAATGTAACACTTAATTTTAAGAGAAAAAAAGTTTAACATTTACCCATTATGTCAAGGTATATACTACAAAACTACAAGACTATCTTTTCCTTCTCTTTTAAAACAGAATATGCCTAAGAAAAGTATCCATCCATACTGGAATGAAGCAAACCAACAGAATACAAACAGAACTCCTATAGATGTCTAAAAACAGATAAGTTGGCCACTTCATATTGGTTAAATTATTCCAAATCACAAGAAACCAACCAAAATTACAAAATTGCAAACTATGCATGTCAGACCATCTTATTAGCCTCATTAGCTTAGACATAATCTGCAAAGATAAACAAAGTCTTAGAGAAAAGAGAAAACAAAGACTCTCATATACAAATGAACTAAATCATAATTAAGCACGAAATTATGCATTTATACTGTTCCTGAACCAACTCTATATGAGAGTTACTGGCTGTCAGATTAGAAAATCCAACAGTTTTTAATGGTTGTCAGATGTGACCAACAGTTAGGGGAACATAGGATCAGGTTCAGACAGTTCAAATAGGTTCAGTGGCACTTCACAACAGTTGGTCAGGAAAAGCACTTGCATTGAACTTACTAGTCCCTTCTTCTCTTCTTTCTCTTCTTAGCCTTCTCAGGTGATACTGGCATAACAGGTGGTACAGGAGCCGGCATGGGAGGTGGGAAAGGTGGGAATGCCATCGGGTGGGGGTGTATTGGCAGGTAAAATATCCCTGGAGGAGCAGCCATTGTTACAACTGGAGTTGCTGCAACTCCAATTTCAGAACTTTCTTTCATGCCACTACTACCATCAGTGGCAATCTTCTTTCCCTTCTTACTTGATTTCTCTTTCTTCTTCCCTTTCTCCTTTTCTTTATCGCCAGATGTTGATACAGCACCAGACATGGACCCGCCTCCGCCTCCTTTTGACTCTTCAAACTTCTTCATTATCTTTTCTCTTGCCTCCTTCATAACTGACAGTGCATATTCCATGCCATCCTGGTCCAATGAACCGAGTTCAGCCAACTCGGCCAGAAACTTGTTCCCATGCTGGTACAGGGGATCTTTGCCCTTCTCTTCTCTCTCTTCCCCAGCTGAATCTGCACCATCCACCACATCATCATGATATGGCAGCTGTGCTGGGGAATCAGGTTGTGGCAATGCCTTAATACTCTCCTGTTCATGCGGCCGGTTGTAATCCTTCTTCCACCTGTCAAGAACATACTCATTCGGTATGTACATCACAAGTTCCTGCTTTAGCACAGCCAAGGAATGGCTACACAAAATACCTTTGAACTGAAATGATCGGCAGATGCACCACACCTCCTTCTCTGAACTATTAAACACGACTCTATAATCAAGCTTCTTACCTTTTCCTATTACTGTCACAGTATATGTCACCATGGACCCGGTGCGGCTCGCCTCTTTACAATTAACCCTTACTAGCTGGCGCACTTGGTCCTGGAACTTGAGAAACATGTTTATCGTATAAATCTTCGCCATCTGCTCTTCGAAAAGTAAACCAGACAACATGTCAGGACACTGTTGCAACGATCTGAAATCATCATACATCTCTCTATCGTACCTAAGCCGCATGGCTGTATCATACTGTTCTATAAATCCCTTGATGGTTGTTTCTGGGGTTATGTACCCGTCAAAGAAGTGGTCTAGTCTCTCACTTCTATGCATAGTACCCAGGCCAGCCCAGAAGGTCTCTTTGATGTATGCTGGAACCCACTTGTCTCTCTCCTCAAACAGAGCAGTAAGCCATCGATTTTCGGTCAAACCATACTGCTTAATCATTTCCATCCAGTCTCTTTCGAAATCCGCACCAGTGAGAGAACCAAATACGACCTTACGGACCCTCATGCTCATGGCTTCCTTATCCTCGGTCCTTCCAGAAAGTTCTGGAAGGTCTTTTAAAATATGCCATAAATTAAATCTCCTCCTGGCAGAGGGAAATGCCTCGGTAACTGCACGAACCACTGCACCAGAGTGACTTGTTATAACAGCCCCTGGTGGCCTGTCGTCCATGCATTTTAGCCATTTTTTGAACAGCCAGACATATGTCTCTACTGATTCATCTCCCAACAAACCACATCCCAGTAAAATCACCTGGCCGTGATGACTCACCCCCAGAAATGCAACAAGAGGTATCACGTACTGCTCAGTTAAATAAACAGTATCAAAAGCAACAACATCACCAAAGTACTTGTAAGCTTCTCTTGATCTGTGGTCAGCCCAACACACATTCTTCAACCGACCTGCCTCATCCATATCCCAGCTGTAAAAGAAACCGGGATCTTGTGCTTGATTCCTGTCGAAGAACGCAAGCAACGCCTCCACATCAGCTTCGGTGAAGCGCCACTTCCCCATGTCCATTGAAAAACCTCTCTGACCTAATGTTCTTTCTACATACTCCTTTGGCCGGGCAGGTCGGCCACGACCTGCATGAATTTTTGGATGGAGCCTTGTTCTTGCATTGAACGGTTGGTAGTCCTTTTTCCAATCAGGTAAGTCTCTGAAACACATCATGAAGCGTACCATTTCAGGATTGCATGGGTGGTTGTGTTCAAGTTCCAGAAAGACAACCTCCCAGTTGCCTTGTAAGTTATTGAACTTGACCACCATCACAGCCTTGCAGTCGGTCTTGGCCACAAGCCTCCTACGCACCTTTCATGAAAAATTCTGGATTAGAAATGCTTTTTCAGAGGCGGAGACACAATTAAGTAATGGGGGCCAATTGATCCCATTTATTTTCAAATTTTTTATAATTATACACGATATTTTATATAATTTAGAGTAAAATACTATAGATATTATAAAATTGACCCCCATTCATAGCATAAAAATTTTATATGATTGACCGCCATTCACGTTTGACCCCCATAGTTTAAAGGTCTAGCTCCGCCCCTGCTTTTTAGTCAATTTCCTGGATCTTTTCTGGATGTACATCACTAGGTCTGTAGAGATGACCATAACTAATCCAGAACCAAATGATCTGGACAGCAAAAAGAAGTGCAGGTAGGTGCAATGGAGGTTCAAGAACACATTATGTGAATTAACAATTGATTTAGAAAGTTAAACCATAAATCTGCCACCCATTCTAACATAAATTATTCTCCCACTTAATACTTCAAATCTAATGACAATCTAATCACACAATTATTCTGAATTATTAGCATAAATAATATAAAGATTTTAATGCTGCCTGTTATGAATTTTACTTTTTTGAAGTATGCAGAGTAGATTTTAGTCTAATGGAAGACCCAAAACCAAACCTTTAATAAATGGATTTGATAATATTTTTTTAAAATCTTAACTACGATCAAAATTGAACCCAAACTAGACAAATCAGCAAACCTTCAAGCCAGGCTTATTCTTGGGCTTGCCGCCTTTGTAGCACATGAGGGTGTAACGGTAACGAACCCCATTGCGAGTGTGGAAGTTGCGTTTGGTCACACCAAACCCATTGCGGTATCCATATGCAAGGTAGTACTCATATGCCTCATCCATGGTATCAAACCGCATGCCAAGCTTAGGTGGCGGGATCGGCTCATTGCGTTCAAGTATGTCTATGGCCCGCTTCCCTACCGGGACCAGGTCCTTTTTCTTAGAAGAAGAAGGAGAGGTTGAAGTAGAAGGTAACACATCGATTGGGGGCACTTGCATAGCTAGAACTCTGTGAGTGAATTAATTTTGTTAATGTCCTTCTAGAGTCTACAATCATACCACATTTGCTCAACCAAACCTTACTAGCTGATTCCAGAAAGCACAAACTGATCAAGAGAGAAAACAACAGCTAGAGACGGATCGAGGAGGTGAACAGCTCCCCCCTACCCCCTCCCAATCCTGTTGTTAGTGAAGTACCTTATTTAAAATTAGGACCTTCTACTATATCAAGCCCTAAACCTTCGTTGCCACCATGGTTTGGAAATCACCATCCGAGTTACGCAGTTTCTTCCTTGCTTCCTTGTACTCTGTGTTGCGACTGGCTGATTCTTCAGATTTGATTTTTAACAGATTCGTTAAATTTCTTTAAAAGGTAAACACGGTTAATGATCGGAAGGGAGATTTGGGGCAGTGTGGAGTAGGTTTCGCTAATCAAAGGACGACTGGAGAAGAAAGCAGATGGGTCTGTCGGGTGGGATCCGAATCCGATGGTTATAAAAAGGCTACTAAGTAAAAAGAGTAATCTTATTTGGGCCAGCTATTACTTCTTTGTTTCATTTAGTTGGGCTATTTGTTTATTTCTTCCACTTATTTGGGCCATCAATTTTAAGTTTGAACTTTGAATGAGCAGCTGATGTTTTCTCTCTCCTCGAGCCCTTTCCGTTTCTTTTTCTTTTTCTTTAACCATTTTCTGTTCATGAAACTGTTATGGAGAAAACTTTACAGACAAATGTGTAGCGGATGCGAGGTAATGAGTATGTTAGTCATAAAATTTATCGCATCAAAGATATTGGCATTAAAAAAACACAGGAAATAAATAAACAAATTAATATTGGCAATTTCTCATATTGATAACAATTTGATTAACATTTTGATTATCACAAATTTGTCAACAAATAAAATGCGTACCCAAGTATAGCTAATTAAGAAGAGAACAAGATTATTACTAGTCTACTGGTATCTTTAAAACCCACCAAAAAGAAACCCATTAAGAAAATAGGAAAAAATGTATTTCAAATTTCAATAACCTAATAAATAATCCTCGTCTACCTCCCCAGTTTCTTCATCAATTGGTTCATTCTCCCCCAAATTCCCACATTCAAATAAACTCGGCGCAACTTCTGCCAGGGGTAGATGCAGAATCCTGATCAGAGTAGGACAAGAAATTATTGAATCGGATCCAAACACATTAGATAATCAGGTACTAGATAAAAATGATAACAAAAACAACAAAATAGCATTCTAACACAATTTACTTCATAATATTTAGATAATCAACTAATCTGGATAGGACAATATTAATTTTCAGGGTAGAGCAAAGATCCAAAACTCGGTTTTTATAAATTAGTTTTGAATTTTTAGTGCTACAGCATATCTGCCACTGACTACAGCCCCTCTCTCAGCCTTGCTCTTCTTATCATTTGTTTCTGTAATCCTTACCAGTTTCTTGAATATGCAAGACTCGATTAGGGTTTCTGGATTGGATTGAAGTGAACTCAACCCTAGAAGTTTTGTGCACTCTCGTTTGAATTCAGAATTATTTGATGATAATATTAAACTGGCAGTTGATCTAGAAAGATCTGGAACACATTCTCGAATCTGGCAAGATCAAAATTAAATAACCGTAATTAATATTGAGGTAATTCAACCATTTTGATCTTACAGAGCTAAAATTTATGACTGCTAATGATTTTTTTCAAAATTTTATGTACATCCTTCTCAAACTGGAACGTTCCATCAGTTCCCCATAACCGAATACTTAATTTTTTTCCCACTAAAAAAAAAGGAACTCAATTTCATAAACATGTTTACGTAATGGATAAGGTAATATTTAAAACAATAACTAATTTTTTGGATTCGGATCCGGACGGAATCGGATAATATCCGATCCGTTTACACCCCTAGTCCGGTGCCTATTCGGGGGACGTAGGGGGCAGTATTATTTGAGCTTTGAGATTCGTGTAGAATGTATTTGAACGATTAAGATATTTCAAAAAGTCACTCAAAGTTTGAGATATCTCAGAGGATGCGAATTCGAGATAAACGCCCCGTATGGCCGTATCATTGTATCATGTGATTTGTGCGGGCCGGCGGTCGGCAGAGTACATATCCTCTGAGATATCTAAACTTTTACATGACTGATGTGTACGGCTTCTATACGAGAAGAGCGCAGGGGCAGTATTATATGTGCTTTGAGATTTGTGTAGAACGTATTTGAACGGTCAACATTTTCCAGTAAAACACCCAAAGTTTGAGATATCTCAGAGGAGGCTGATTCGGTCGGCCGCGCATTGCTAAAACCATGGGCAATGGTAGGGAATTCGCATCCTCTGAGATATCTCAAACTTTGCGTGACTTTTTGGAATATCTCAATGGTTCAAATATATTTTGCACAAATCTCAAAGCTTAAATAATACAGGCCCCCTACGGTTCCCCGAATAGGCACCGGACACGTCGGTCACGCAAAAATTGAGATATCTCAGAGGATATACGTACCCAATGGTACGACGACACCTGAACCAGTTACCATCTGTATTCTTCAGGATGTCGTATGGATAAATCCGTGTATCCTCCTGTATTAAACTAGGAGAGTATTGGCAGTTTGGCAGAGACCCTTCAAACTATATAAATAATAGTATAATACACATTCATAGCGGATTATTGTATATTTTACACGCGTCTCTCTCCATGCTATGACGATTTTATGTCCTTTTCAAGGGAATTTTTTGTATGGTAGAAAATATTAAAAAACAAGAAACACAAAAAGAAAGAGTACATGTAAATTTTCATAAATAAAAATATCGGTAGGAAATCCACCTATTTAAAAATATCTCTCTATGCTATAACGATTTTATGTCCTTTTACTATGGATTTCAGGTTGCTTACAAATTTTAAATGGTACTATAATAGTTCTTAGAATAACTATATATGCTGTCGTTTCTCAAAAAAAAAAAAAAAACTATGCTGTTAGACTAAATTTAAATCATTTGATTTGAAACAAAACGGTACAAATTTACCTAGATATGATCAAATAAATTTAACACAGTTATTAGAGAGTTAAATCTCCAACAAATTACTCGTTTGGGGTTGTCTGGTTAAGAAAACGGTTTCAAATACAACATACTACTTTTTTGGTATTTGTCTAAAACTACGGCTCAAATCAGTACTTATTTCATGCCAAATATATATATATATGAGGAATGATCAAGTTACAACAATTTTGAGTTACAACAATGGTTTTTTTCATTTTCAAAGTCTAAATCGTTAATCCAAACCGTTCAACATAATTATCTAAACAAAATATGTTTCCAAATCAAATTATACATTTTTTAAAATTTTTTTACTATTTATTAAGATAGATACAAAATTCAATGGTCTGAATTTGACTAGTTTTTGTAAAATACTTAATAAATAGTAAAAAAATATTCAAAAAAATGTAAAATTTGATCTGGAAGCACAATTTATTTAGATAATCATGTTGAACGGTCTGGATCGACGATTTGGACTTTGAAAATAAAAAAAAATCATTGTTGTAACTTGATCTCTCTCTCTCTCTCTCTCTCTCTCTCTATATATATATATATATATATATCGAAACTTAGATTGAGTTTAGGAAATAAATCAAAATCGAAGATATTTCTATATCAATTTAAATTGAAATTTAAGAATCCTTTGTTACTTTTTATTACTTCAAAAAAATGAAAAAAAAAACTAAAGTGAAATAAACACAAGAATAACTAGAAATTTTTTAATAAAAAAAAAATCTAGTTAAATGTTTCGATTTGACTTAAATTTTGGAATCTATCACCGGAGATACCTTTATTATCTGTTGAAGAATTCTTCAACAGATAAAAGTGAAGAAGTTCTTAATCTATAACTTGTCAATAAAAACAGCGAGGAAACAACAAGAAGGTTAGAATTATACCTCCTATATATGTTTCGAGAAAAATATCGTTATTCTAGTAGCTGAAAACTTTTACTGCTTTGATTTGTTAATAATTTTGACTTTGCTTGCATAACTAACCGTTTCCCAGTTTGACCTTCTAGATATATAATTTTCATTTTTCTTTCCGTGTGATTTTTCCATTTTTACCCCGTATTAAGTCTAATACATGGAGATGAGATGGGAGGGAAATCGGGAAATGTCAAATATGTTTGCTTCGAAGAAAAATAAATGTGGCCTACGGGCTGTTTGAATACCAAAAAAAAAGAAATGAACAGATGTAAAGCACCAAAGATAATTGATCTTATGTGGCTCATTCTTTGGTGCAAATCCTGTAACAGCATGGATAAAATAAGCACTTGTGCTGTTGTGCACAGAAACAGAAATAGGACTGTAAATGAGTTGGCTCAGCTCGTTAATTTTGGACCGAGCCTAAATCGAGTGAGCTGGATCTAGGATTTTCGAGCTCAAACTCGTGATGAGCTAGTTCGAGCTAGTTCACTGGGTCTGACTGGACCTTGTTTTAAGAAAAAAAAAATTACAAAGCTTTTTGGACCGAGCTGGACAGTATAAAATACACACAAATTCATACAAATTCACAAATTGATGCCTAACCGAGCTAGCTCGTGAGCAAGCTAGGCCCTAGCTCAAACTCGTTAATTCTGGACTGAGCTAGTAGTGAGCTGACTCGTTAACAGCTTGGTCCAGTAATGAGCGAGCTGTTAACGAACAAGCCAGATACGAGTCACCATCGAGCTACGAGCGTTTTTACCACCCTTATACAGAAGTACAGAACACACCGGCGAAAGAGCTCTTCACGCAAATGGAGCTATTTAAATTGACCACTACACTTCATGCTTGTTTCTTATTGCAATATACTTCATTTTTTTTTTTTCATTTTTCATTTTCTTTTAGCTTTATATTATTGACTCGTATTTTTCGATTAGCTTTTAGTTTTGTAAACTAAGTTTTAAATCAAGACCTGAATTTATTTATTTCATTTCGCTGATCAATAATTCAATATACAGATAAGGATTGGACCTTTATTTTCATTAAAAAAAAAAAGAAAAACAATAAAGCATGTGTATATGAGCTTCTTTTTAAATTGGACGATCTACTACTCGGGACCCTCTAAAATTGCTGAATCAATCCAACACTACTTGTCATGAACAAAAGATTAATATATTTAATAATATCATATTAGAAAAAAATAGATTTTGTATGTTTTAATTATTAAAATTGATAAAAAAAAAATATTGTTTGAAAAGTTGACAATTGTCAAATAAATTGTAAATATGTTTATATATAATATGTTTACTTTATCATAATAGGAAAGTAGGTTTTGCAAAGACATAACCAACCATATATTGAGTTGCTCAACGAGAAAGGATAATTAATTTTTTGTTCATGCTAAGATCATGAAAGAGATGTGTGTTTGGTAAGATTATTTAAAGGCATTAGCAAATTAAGGAGGTTAAAGTATAAACATGATTTTTTTGTGCTTGTTGTTGTGTGGATTAAGATATTTTTTTTCTCTAGCTTCTTTTTCCACATTTTAGCAATATCTGTCTGATTTTATAATGCACTCCTATTCATAAAATTAAGCCATTATAGTTTTTTTCCTCATTAATTCTGTAAAGAAGTTAATTCCTTAATCCATACAAAATTGCTGACAAAGGAGTCTAATTAAGAGGTGGATTTAGTTTGACGGAGGGTTAATTGACTCTATTTTTATTTTATTCTGTATTTATGTATAATTTTTTTAATATAATTTAGAGTAAAATATCATGATACTGTGATAGTGATCCCTATTTTCTGTAGCAAAATTTTATATGATTGACACATGTGTTTATTCCCGTAATTGGAAAGTTTGATTCGGGCCCTGTATTTAATAATGATGATTAAACTTTAATATCTCTTTCTTCACTATGTTAAGCTTAAGATTCAAAACAAAGCAAAATCTTTAAAAATGATTAACAAGGATTAGACCTTTAAATCTTTCTCACACATACAAAACTTGTTGCAGTAGCAACCGAATTATTAAATTAGACAGCAATTCAAAAAAAGCAAGGAAGAAAAAGAAAAACAGAGAACAATGAGATTTTAGTCCTTTCAGAAATTAGTTGGGAAGTCTTTATCTTCATAAATAGTTATTCAGTTGGATCCATGATGCTTTATATCCTTTTCTTTATCTAATTAATATGTGGACTTGAATTTTACAAATGTATATATCTCCATCTTATTCGAATATGGGCATTAATTAATGTTAGAAAAAAAAAATCTGTTATCCAGATGTCACGTAAAAAAAAAATACATATGATATTTGCCTCCATCTGTTGCTAAAAATTTGTGATTAATTGCATTATTTTTATGTTTTAGTGGCGGAGCAAGATTGCAAACTAGTTAAAAATATATGGAATCAGTCATATAAAATTTATATGTAAAGAATAGAGGTCAATTTTATCATAACATGACATTTTACTCTAAATTGTATATAAAATCATGCATAAATACAACAAAATAAAATAAATAAGGATGAACTGACCTCCATTGTTGCTTCTTACCTCCGTCTATGCTTCTTTTTTATTCAACCCTTTCGGACCATCACCACAATAGAACCAAATTTTTAAAATATGAGAATTAATTATACAAAAAAATTATGTTGCAAATAAAAATTAATTTTATAATATCTATAATATTTTATTCTAAATTATATTTTTTAAAAAGTACGGATAAAAAATTACTAACAAATGAGATTTATTGATCCTATATATATATTGTTAGTGGCTCGGCCTCTTGCTGACTCAATTCTCAGATCATTCGAGTTAGTCGGGTCATGTTTCAGATTGACTCGAGTTATGATCGTTCAGGTCCAAGTCAAGTAGAATTTTATATCGTTCGGTTTTGAATAATTTCAAATTGTTTGGGGTCATGTCTGATCAGATTCGGATCAATTTTACATCCGAAATCCGAAAATCATTGAGTTGGACATATTTAGGTTCCAACTTGATTCGACGGATTCTTTAAGAGTGTGTTCGGCTGCATATGGGGTAGAAAAATGGGCATACGAACGAAAATATTTTGAACTATTTTTTACTGTTTGTGTGGGATTTTTTTTTCTCACGTGAACAGTAACTTTTGGACTACAGTCGAATAGGTCCTAATCGGGTCAGGTCTTATCCTCTCTAGCAATGGGAGAGAAGAAACAAAATGAGATTTTAATGGGACAACTATAGCCTTTACTTTTTTAAAATAATAGCATTTTAGAGTGAGACTGCAACATTACGTCTAGGTACACTAATCTAGATTAATATGTTTCTTTTCAAATATCAAATAATCAACTTAAACCGTTTAACATAATTTTTTTTTGAAGTTTAGTGGAAAAGTCCCACCAAAAAATATATTAATAAGAAAACGTATTTACAATGGTTCAATCATCCACATAGTCATTTTTCTCTGTATTATTGTAACTCACTTACTAAAAAGGTCAGAACCTTATCAAGGCCGACCCTTCGTTTCTCTACCCTAAATGGTGAGTTTGTTGTCCTATATAATAGCGTCGAATTGTGCACATTGATAGTCGCTACATTGATGATAATGTGCTCTGGTTTTCGCAGCTGTGAGAAGGTCTGACAGTTTGTTTAACATGATTTCTATATAAAAATGTATTTGTAAATTAAATTTGACGTTCTTAAAAAAGTTTACTATTTTTTAGATAGATAGAAAGTACTGTTAATCAGTCACCTATCTAAAAAGTAAATTTTAGAAAATATAAAATATAGTCTGCAGATATATTTTTATATAAAAATCATATTAAATAGTTCAGATCCATCATGCATAGTTCCATAGCCCACCTCAATCTTTTATGTGAAGAACAAGTACCTGTCTTTGAAGTTTACAAGCTGAATCTTATAATCTCTTTAACATGAAATGAATTTATGCTATATTTTGACTGATCAAATCGCATAAAATTTAAGGCCCCGTTCGGATGTTCAATGAGAATTGGGAAATCATAAGAATTGAGTCTAATTGGAGATTAAATTCCGATAACCGTTCGTCTGCCTCAAAATTTCCCATCATTTTCTGATTTAGTTCCCATAAAATTTCTCAAATTTTTCCATCATTTTCTGTTTTAGTTCCCATAAAATTTCTCAAAATTTCCTATCATTTTCTGTTTTAGTTGCCATAAAAAATCCCAACTAAGTA
Organism: Carex cristatella; assembly: GCA_024447775.1. NCBI lineage: Eukaryota > Viridiplantae > Streptophyta > Magnoliopsida > Poales > Cyperaceae > Carex > Carex cristatella. Next base: position 985,712 of record JAJHPF010000028.1, on the reverse strand, counting down.
CAAAATTATAGGAAAAATCACATGAAGTCTGATCTCATTTTAATTTCCTAATCTCTCTCTCCGTAGCTTTCCATTTACAACAACACAATAGGTCTTGGATGTATCATGTATATATAACTACTCTAGCTAGTTTTGTTTTATTCATCAATTGTGGGACTAATAAAATATGGTTCCGGACAACAATTTTTTTTCTTAAACATATTTAAAATCAATACTAACTAAATCCGATTCATTGTGGTGAAATAGCAGCCTTTTTCTATATAATTTTATTTTTAATATTAGTTTTTTATATTAAGCCAACCTTAACTTGATTAGTTAAAAACTTAAAATCAATATAGAACATTAGATTATTTAAAATCAATAATTAGAGGATAAAATCATTTATGACTTAACTAAACTAAAAAAGTTAAATATATATACATATTTCAAATAAATGAAGATTTTCCACAATTAATCCCACGATACAAACAAACTCTCATTTTACCGTATTCCATAATCAAACCTATACATACTTGTACCAATTTTTACTCTTCACGGGGGAAAAATAAATTCACTGAGTGTAATTTTTTTTCTCACGTGAACAGTAAAAATTAGTTCAAAAGTTTTCTTGTTCCTGTGCCCATTTTCATACCCACTATGCAGCCAAATAGGGTCTAAAGGAGTTGATAAATTGTTTTTGTTAAAAAACAAAAACATGTTTTGTTAGCATTAATTAGGCTATAAACCCTCATTTATGACATAAAATCCAGCCTTTTTTTTCCCTCAAAGCGGTTCATTAATTTTCTATACATTTCCAACTAAGAGATGTGAAGAGGAAACGAATACTTTTCCATCGTTTTCCGAAAAATCAATTATCCGCGTAAAGTAAAAAAATGAGGAGGGTACCTTTCCACGTACGTGGATGATCGATGTTTAATTTCCTTTCCATTTTCTTTGCAAAACAATTGAACGCGTACATGAAAGTTCGTATGAAATTTGCTCTTAATTTTGTACCGTTCCGACTTCCGACTGTTGGTTAATTGATAAAAAATGAAATTGCCAAGAAACCGTTACAGGAGATCAGGAGATAATGTCATGTGATTCGTCATTATTAAAAGCACAGCACGTGCGAAGCATGCTTATTCAACGCGTGCTTCTTTTACAAGGAAAGTTGATTTCAATCCTCGTGGCCAAGGATACTGATTTCGCATCCTCTGAGATATCTCAAACTTTGCGTGACTTTTTGGAATATCTCAATCGTTCAAATACATTCTACACGAATCTCAAAGCTCAAACACCGGACACGTCGGTCATGCAAAAATTGAGATATCTGAGAAGATACGCGTCCAAGGAAACTCGACTCAGCTCAGCCCCGGCTCATTCGATGCTTCGGAAACAAGAAATTTATTCGCTACGACTGGTCTTGGTGCACCCTGAAAAGTTGGACGAGGATCCTTTTCTCACAACCGGATCTTAATCTTTTACCGTGTCTATTTGAATGGTCAAAACAGTATTAATCTGGAACGGAACCGGACTTTTCAAGTTATAAAGGTTATCGGTTATATAAAAAAAATTATGATGCAAATGGAGATTCTATGATATTTTGCTAAATTATATAAAAAAATAGAAATGAATAAGAATCAATTAATCTTATTTCTTGAATGTACCTACAGCGGAAAAAATAGCACGGCGAAGCCGGTTCCGTCACGGAACGGAACGGTTACGGCACGGAACAGCATGGCACGTGTGACTATTCGCGTGCCGTGACTCGCGTGTCGCGTGCCATGACCTTCGCGTGCCGTGACCATCTTTTGAAAATTTGACACAGGACGGCACATCACACGAAAGATCTAGGCACGGCACGGCACGTGGTCACGCGAGTCACGTGTATTTAGACCGTTAAGTCTTAATCAAATGATGAATCTTGAATAAACTAATTTAAATTATGAAAAAATAGTTAAATGTGAGAAACGTGATCAATTACGTTTGGACACGACACGCAAATAGTCACGGCACGGGAGTCACGACATGACTCGCGTGCCGTGACCACCCCTCCACATTTTAGTCACGGCACGAGACCAAAGTCACGGCGTGTTAGTCGCGGAGCGGCATGGCACGGCACGTTTTGTCTACTCTCCGATAAGGGTGAAAATGGTATGGATAATATTTGATTTGTATTCGATCCGTATTAAAAAATTAGATGTGCATATTCAATATTTGAATATCCGTGTGGACAAGGATATTGATATGATTTTACGTTTCAATTATCTGTATCAGAATAGTAGATATCTACCATATATTTTAATATATATTATGAAAAAATATGTTATTTATCATTATAATTAGATAAATATATGAACTTTATTATTTTTTAATATACTTTTATATTATTTTAATAAATATTGGATCTGATCCGGATTCGTATTCGTATCTTTATCCGTCTAATATCTGCTCTGTATCCGTATCCGAAAAATAAAAAATATATATTTAGAAATACGAATATGGTTTTATCATTATTCGCTCCATATCCGCACCGTTTTTGCCTACTCCTCCGGCCTCCACATTTGATATTAGTATATCATAAATTATTTTAAAATTAATACTATGAAAATCTAAATGGTGTGAATTTTTTAGGGACTAATTTAAATTTTAAAATATCTTAAAGAAGTAAACTCGAGAAATTGAAAGTTCCACGTATATAAGATACTTCAATTTTCAATTATTATCTGAATAAAATAAAATAAAATATATAGCTATGCAATAATTTTATGCATTGTTTTTAGATTATCTGAAATTTTATTTCAATTATAACATTCTTTATGAAAATACAATTACATGTGTGTCATTTATTAATCACTGCCAGATTATCAATATCAGAATATATAATATCTGATATGTTCGGTTTTAATTAACATGTATTAACAAATTATCTTCTCTTTGATATATCAAAACAAAAATTATACGCGATCGCAAACTTTACAATACATTAAACCTCACTATCCACAAAATTGAAACACATCATTTTGATACAATCGAGTTCTCCTAATGATCACAGTGACAAATGAATTATTCGGGTTCGGTTCAACGAGATCAAAAATTTGTGATTTGGAAATGATTCGGTATTATTTGGATCAGAGATCTCAGTCTTTTAAGGGAGCAAAAATACAAAATAACAAAAAAAAATTATGGAAAAAATTCGGGAAAAATTCGGAAAATTAGCGAATTATTCGCAAATTTCGGAAATAATTCGGTCAACCGAATAATTCGGCGTTCAGTTCGGCATCAACAAAAAACAAATTATTCGCAAATAATATAAGAGTTATAAAAGTTTTTGTATCAATAGATATTTGATATGGTTGTTGATCCTAAAAAGTTGGAAATCCGTTTTTCAATATAGTATATGAATGCAAAATCACCTCTTCTAGATTGATAGATTAGTCCAAATTTATTTATTTAATTTTTGAAAAGATTATCCAGAATCTATTTTAGAAGAATAAATAAAGGGCTGATCATATAGTATAATGTGAACATGGTAAGATTTCCAAATTTGATGACCACCGTTGGGAATTTTACAACCATCTTTTGAATTAAATATTATCTTTCTAGAAGTACATAAATTGTTAAATCATCAAACCATTTTCAATGATTTAAATTATTTATTTCATCATGCAACATTTTTTCTGAAATCTACTAGGGTTCTCATCTAACATATTTATTCTAGCTTATATCCATTAGTGATTTATAGATACTTTTTACATATCATAAATACATTGAATAATCACTTAAAAGATAAATCATTTTTCGTATTATAAAACAAATTACAAAATTATATTCCTCTGCAATGTAATGATAATGTTTCAGCTTTAAATCATTTTTCACTCCAACTATCATTTTAAATTTTAGATTTTCTTTTATATCACTAAAAATAAAAACTTGAATTTTCATCTATAAATCATAGCTAACAGATAAAATACTTGCTAAAAAAGTGGTCCTTTGATTATTATATACGAAAAATATATTTGAAATTGGTTTTAATACGTCAGTACACATGCACCACGTATCATTTAAAAGTTAAAACTGTAGAAAAGTCTCCAGCGTTGTCATTTTCAATGGTATCAGTACACCGGGTCTAGCCATAAACCCCAAGTCAAAACTCTTCTTAGACACCGCGTCTCTCTTACCTCCCTAACTTGATGTCTCTCACCCTTTTATGTCTCCCCTTTTCTATCCCTATATAATCGCCGCACCAGATAACAAACCAACTATTGGACGAAAGAAGTTTAAATTACAGAGAGCAGCAGAAACAAGCTACAGAAGCAGAGAAGATCAGCAATGGATACAAGCCCAGTGAGGAATCTAACAGAGGATCCTCCGCCACCACCACCCATCTTCACAGAATCAACTACCCCCAATCACTATTACTCTGATTTCGAACCAGCCAACGAGGAAGACTATGATTTGGCCGAGGAGGATTTCTCGTTTTGCTTCTCAGCCCCGCGCCAGAGCAAGAGCCCCGACATCACGGCTGATGAATTGTTCTCACAAGGCCATCTCCTTCCTCTCTACCCTGCCTTCTCTAAATTCAAGACGTCTGGTGAAGGAGAGAAATCAACCATCGATGAACTGGATTTGTTCGAGACGGCGAGCACGTCTTATCCAGAGACACCGAGTGATCGCTGCGACTGGGTCCCACAGTCGACACCCACCTCGCCATGTAGAAAAAGCCGGTCAACTGGATCGACTCGAAAGTGGCTTTTCCATGATTTTCTAGCTGGTGTGAGGAGCCAGAGCGACGGGAAAGAGAAATTCGTTTTCTTGGAGAAGTCGTGTCGGTTTCAAACCAAGGCCGGTAAGGGTAAGGCACCGGTTGAGACCAAAGCGCATGGTCAAGAGAAGGTGGAGAAGAACATGAAGGTTAAGAAGAAAGATGGAAATGATAAGAAGAAGGAGATTGATCTTGCCACGGCGTACAAATCGTTTTATGGGTTGAGAAGGGATAAGGGGAAATTGAAGGAAGGAGAGAAGAGAAAATCATACCTGCCATATTTTGGGTTCTTTGGTGGTGGTTTGAATGCTTTCACAAAGACAAGTTATCCATATTGATTTTCTTTTCATTTTTTGTTAATTTTAGTTTATTACATTGATTTTTTTTATTTTTCTTTTTGGGTGTTTTTTGGGGGAATTTTTTGTGTTTTTTTTTTTCCGGAAAAAGTAATCTGGAAAATTTATTGAAGAAAAAGCTTGATTTCCGGTTATCAAGACAAAGACGTCAAGCAACAATACATCACTGTTACATTGGAGATGATTTTGGATGGTTGAAGTTGGAGACACATAAAAAATCAGCCAACCGCAATTGAGTTCTTATTGGACCACAATTCAACTGTCAATTAAGGCGCTTTTTTTATTTTTGAATTCAATTATTTTACAGGGTTCGGGGAAATAATACTATGTTAATAATGTAAATATCTGTTATATAAGAAGGTAATGTATATAATTTCTCACATATGTGTTTCTTCATTGTGTGTACACTTGTTCATTGTGAGATTATTCTAAGATATTGAATTTTATGATATAGTCCGGATCTAGCTTATTAAGGAGTCTGATTAGTATAACATCAGTATCATTTTAGTCTATATAACACAAACTTTAAAACCTACCGAATCGACTTTGAACAGTGAATTCAAACCGTTCAAACCGATTTAAATCATTAGTTGTGTATTTACATGCAAAATTTATAATTTTTAAAATTTATTTAGTACCGAGTTAAGCGGTCAAATGCGTGAGTTTTTAAGTTAATTTTAATACATTCATTTTTCAATATTTTTACCGCTTGATTTGATACTAAAATAACTCAAAAATATAAAAAACAAATTGCATGTAAACACATCAGTTTGAACGGTTTGGATTAGTCATTTGAAGTCTATTCAATTTTGTTTTTTTGAGTAAAGTTGGAGGTCAAGCCACCCAACTATTTAATACTAAATGTGTTTCGAACTCATGACCTCTCACATAGAGACCATATGTCTTAGCCACTAGACTAAATGCTAGTTCTCACAGTCAATTCAATTAATTTTGAAGTTAGTGTCACATGATACTGATGTCATACTAGCCGGACTCCTTATAAAGTTGCATCCATTTAATTTTCTATGGATGGTAAATTGATAATAGAATATATGGAGGCAGAGTGGAAGTTTCATATTGGGAGGAGCTGTTCATTTTTGAACGGATAATAGCTATGCGGAAAGTCTGATTTTGGGTCAATAGGAACGACCAACGATATAATAATTTTAATCAATTTAGATTGTAAATATATTAGATTCATACTGTTCTAACGAGTACCAAAGCTTGGAGACCTAAAATATGTTCCATTCAAATTAAACGATTACAAAATATGTTTTTTTTTATTAATTAAAATATTAGTAGGTATTAAAGTCACTAATTTTAAAAATATCTCATACAATACAAACTCAAAACACAAATTATGACATGAATTCATTAGTTAAGAAATTTTGAATATTAGATAGATAACGGCGAGGCCTAAATTTTAAAAGAATCCAATGTCACAAAACATTTTTTATATTGTATATAAGTTTATGTTATTATTTTTGTACATAACAATAATATATTTTTATTTTAAAAAATCTATCAAAAATTTCTCTCTTTTGGTTTTACTAATATCAATGTTAGATACTTGTTAGATACGATTAAGATTGTCTATATGAAATATCGGAATACGTACAAATCATGAAGGATATTATTTTTTGTCGAAAATTAGGTTCCTTTATCAAGCCTACAACCAAAAAATCAACTCAATACCTTCAACCGCATGAAAACAAAAACAATAGAATTCAACATAATATTAATAACAACTAATTAACAAGGGAAGGGAAATGAGAATAGTAAATATCATGATGTGTGAATGACGTAAGACAGCCGGGAATTTAGAATTCCAGCAGGTGGATGGAAATCATATCAAGTAATAAAATTAAAAAAAATATATTATTGTGTGCTATATTTACAGGGGGTTTCGAACACAAATTTTAGTACTGTTTTGATGCATTTTGCAAACAATTGTCCCCTAAATGCCCCTGTTCTTATTTTCCTTCTTTCCAATTCCAGAAGGTCAATTACAATATGGGCATCAAAGTTTTGGTTCTCTAGAATCAATCATCTTCACCGTTTGATCTATTTTGGGGGATAAATTGGGGCAGAGAAGGGTGTCCGATGCCCATCGGACCAAACTCGGTTTAATGGGTGGTTTCTACTGTCCGATCCACTTCATAATCTGTGCGCACATATATTAAAGCAAACAACACGGATATTAAAGTGATGGCCACAGATCTTTAAGTAGATCGGACGGTAGAAACCACCCATCAAACCGAATTTGGTCCGATGGGCATCGGACACTCCCCTCTCCCATAAATTGGAGATACCCTAAATAAAAAATTAAGAAAAAAAATCAAAATTTGAATAACGGACAATTTTCTTTAAATTTTGATATTTAAGCAGGATTACACTTGTTCAGATCTTTAATTTTGATTTTTTTTATTGTTTCTGTGCTTAGAATTAAAAAAATGAAGGAATAAAATGGATTGCTTCAAACAGTTAATAACAAATTATTTTTATTGTTTCTGTCTTATTTTTTATTCTTTCTTATTTTTTTCTTTAGGTTGGCAGTCAATTTTTATGGCTATTTGATCAAGTTTTAGTATGGGTCCTCCTTTATTTTTTTTTTAACAAAATGTGACGTAGACAAGACATGCACATGGTTCTTGCTTAAGTCCGTCATCTGCATAGTAATATAATTTGTGATTAATTCACATTTAATTTACAATTAATTTGTTTTTTTGACATATCTGAATTGAACTCTGGATAAAATGCGTAAAAACGTACGATACATTTTATTCGTGAATAAAACATATATAAAATCCGAATAGGAGAATTATTTGCGATAAAAGCGAAAAAAAATGCCAATTTTTTTTTCTTTGAGGAGTATTTTTTTTTGCTTCCTTGTTGTACCGAATTATTTCTGAATTATACCCGAATTATAAAGTTTTGATCCGTCAAACCGAATCCGAACTTTTAATTTGTCACTGTGATCGTGTGTAGTTATTTACTTGTTTACTATAGCATCCGGTACACAAAACCCGTACGCCTGGACAGCCACAAAAGATCTCTTTTGCGGACTTATCCAAAAGAGGTTTGTTTGTTAGAAAAGGAACACAAAAGACCAGCTTACCATTTCTACTTTCTAGAAGGTCAGTCAATACTCACAATTATATCCTTCATCCGTGTCAAATATCATTTTAGTTGTTAGAGAGATCTTCATTATTATATTTGCAAGTTGTTTGGATAGAAATGTTTTGCTGTGGTCTGGAAACTTCACGTGGAAGTAAAAATTCTGGTTAAACTTTTAAATCAAATGTCATATTAATTTTTAAACAAAACCAGTTCACTGTTCACATCACACATGTCAGGCCAGTTTTATCACACTGAATTTAAACACGTAGCATTTCCCACATGATTTTCCTGCATTTTTAAAAAAGTATTGTCTTCTTTGCGTAAAGCGCCTCCAAAGTTAAAAGAAGGGTTCAAATACATTGTAGTTTTGTACTTTAATTATGTTTCACGTTTTTATCTCTGTTTTTAAAATCTGAATAGTTAATTTGAACCGCTCAAAATAATTATTACAATAAAATATACTTAAATACTAAATTTTATATTTTTTTAGAATTTGTTTACTTTTTTTTTTGTAGGTACAAAATCTCAGTTTTCAGGAGATCCCGGACCATCCAGAAATGCGATATTGTACCTACAAAAAAATAGTAAATAAATTCTAAAAAATATAAATTTGGTCTCCAAACATATTTTATTGTAATAATTATTTTTAATGGTTCGGATTGACTGTTTGGATTTTGAAAAAACGAAGATAAAGATGTGAAATCACAAAATTGAACTCTGCTCCCAAATATCAGTTAATATTTTATTAATTATTACGTCAAAATTGCACACGACACGACTCTTTTTGAGTCTCATAAATGATGATATTGTTAAAATTGAGTGCGTATCCTCTGAGATATCTCAAATTTTACGTGACCGACGTGTCCGGTGTTTATTCGGGGCAAGCGTAGAGGGACAGTATTATTTAAGATTTGAGATTCGTGCAGAACGTATTTGAACGATTGAAATATTCCAAAATGTCACGCAGAATTTGAGATATCTCAGAGGATGCGAATTCGTTAAAATTGCTTGCCCGGCCAAAGTCGCATTCAGCTGTACCATCTCTTTCCAGTTAGAAATACAAATTAAGACAAAGACAGAGACAGGCGTACCCAAAGTTATAGAATCCATTTAAGCGATTGTTAGGTTTATTATAATTAAATTATCATAAAATTACAAGTGAAGCCTTTTTAGTTGTCTATCCTCCGCATTAATTTGTCATCTCCTATACAAAAAACAAACAAAAAAGTTGCTTGATTTCATGTGCTTTGTCGCACCTAACTTAATAACTGATCTTTTGTTTGTCTCGTTCCTCAATTCCATATAAATGTTTTTTTTTTGTTTACTAACTAATGCAAGAGAAAAAATATTTTCTTATATCATTTAAACAAAAGACAGACTAAATGAACCACCACGAAACATTTTCATTAGATTACATAATTTTTATTTTTTTCAAATAACCAATACACCGATGACATATTAAATAATCCGCAGAAGTTGTATTTAGCATTTTGACATTTCATACTATTTTTTTTTAATACATCCGATTAGTTTTAAAATTCAAGCAACACATATTTTTTTTTTAAAAGCTACATAACACATGCCTTCTGTTTATGTGCTTTGATTTCCTGTTCTTTTTGTTGAAAAAGTAAGTTTTGAGAGTTGAATTGTTGGTATCTGAAATAACATAAGACAATATGATACCAGAAAAAATATTAACAGGTCTTGTTAGTATTATTAACCTTTGTATTTTTTTTTTGTGTGAAGAAAGTGGGGGGTATGCCACACCGATCTCATTGAAACCGTAGATTTCAAATTGAATTTTATCTACTTAATGTTTTTGTTATCTAAATTACTTCAAAGCAACTTAAAATCCATTTAAACATCCTAATAATCCAGCTTATACAAAACATGTCCAACATATATTCATAGTAAAATGAGAGCATGTAGATGGTCAATTTCACTGTAGGTAGTGTACTCGAGAGCAGTTTGGGTTCAATGGGTTCCATAACCGTCCGATCTGCTTTAAAATTTGTGCGTGTCGCTTTAATATCCATGCACATTTGTTTTAATATCTGTATGTACGGATCTTAAAGCAGATCGGAAGATTATGGAGCCCATCGGACCCAAACTGCTCTCCGTGTACTCTGCTTTACAGTAATGATCATCCTTTCTCCAATTATTCATCCCTTTTATTATGATTTCTAATCTTTTGTTTTATTTATTTTTATTGTGAAATCTTAGTAGAGGGGAAATAAATCTACTGCGATTCTTTAGAATCGCAGGTCTCTGCTTTTCCAGATCAAACCATTCATTTTTTTTGAAATGCATGAATCTCAAAGCAGTTGATTTTTATGTACGAATTTCGAAACAAATAAATAGTTTGAATTGAACAAGCAGAAACCCTGTGATTCCAAAGAATCGCAGTAGATTTGTTTCCTAGCAGAGGCTACTAGATGAACTTCACTGAAATAATTTGATGCGAAGTATATTAGTTTTTGTTTGATTTTGCATGAGCTATGATTGATTTGTCAAAAAGCAACGGCCTAAAACATATTAAGTTATATGTTTAACACTTGAATCTTGTAATTGTATTCTTTTTAAAAACCTTCACAGAAAGTGCAAAATCGTGAGGAAAAAATCACTCTCGATTTTTGGATAACAAACAATTCTTACATTTCTTCCCTTTGAATCTTGTAATTTTCACATGATACAATGTGTGAATTGATTTTATGAGGACTTCTGAAATTTATATCTTGTCAATTTAATCTCACGAGATCCATTTTTTTTTCCAAATGTTATTGCTGGAATAATTCGGATGATTAATTTCCATATAAATAAGTTCATGATCTAAAACAATTTATTTTTAATATTCTAAACGTGTATTAGTTTATCAATTCAAAACGGATATACAAATACTAATAAAATGTTTAGGATCAGGACCGTTGCCCTTCGAACTTCGAAGTAATCAATCATAAAATTGTCTACTAGGCTTAAAGCATTCAATAATAAAAGGTCCATTAAGTTTTGTTGGATCCAGTCCGCTAGCCATTATTGGGCCTCAACCAGGTCGATTCGCTAATTTCTAGCTTATATATACATATCTATAAACCCTGACTCTTCCTCTCAATCTCTTTCCCCGCCGCCCTCCTCCCTCCCTCCCTCCCTCCCTCCCACCCTCCCTATATCTTGTCCCAGTGTTCGTCACTGCGATCCAATAATATCCGTGTTTTTTCGTTTCACGTTAACTTGTGAACATGGAGATGCTCCAACAAGCAATGCCAATTTACTTCTGAGATCTATTTTTATGAAAAGGGATCTGATATTGAACCCCTTTCCTGCCTGGAGCAGATTAGCATTTTATTTTTGTATTGTATACTCGATCTATTCTTTTTCGAACTTGTTTTTGTTTTTGTTTTCTCGATTGGAATTGGAAGTCGAGACTCGAGAGAGAGCTGTGATGAGTAACGCTTTTTTCTGACACCTCTTGTATGAGAAGGGTTTTATTCTTAAAATCCTTCGCTGAGCAGATTTAGCAACTCTCTGAGCGTCTGTTCTTTGAAAGTGTTTATTAATTTTTTCGGATTTAACACGGTACTTTAAGGAGCCATTATCACACGATTTTCTTCATAATGTGATTGCTTCGAAACTGAAATATCGTGAATATATGAAATGAATTGAAATTTTGTATTACTTTTAGATCTTGGTTACAGTAACGAAGTTCTTTTAAATTTCAAAGAGCTTTTTAAAATACCAGCTTTTAGGAATGACTTGATCTATAGAATTAGAAATTCAAATGGTAAATGAACTTCTTCACCGAGTATAAAAGGCAGTACAACGTAACTTTAAAATATTTCCAACAATCGGTGAAACACAGCTACCATATTATCCGCAGCTCTAATTCGCTATTTTCAAATTTTGGTTCAAGAATTAGATTCGTCCTATTTGTTGAAATTTCGAGAGATCCAAAGTATCCATCCAATCTCTAAATACATGTACCGAACTTACTAATATTTGAGAGGTTAAATACCGGGCCTGGTCTGAGGCAAACTTAGGCAATCTAATTAAATAGTTCAATCGGTTGACAAATAACCCGATTTGTAATTATAAAATGTTGAAATTCTGTCCGAAACCAACAAGGATCAGTCGGATCAATATTTCATAAAAATGATTGGACTTGTAAATCTTTGTATTCATATTCCTTTACGCCCCCTACTATATTATGTATCTTAATGGAAGGAATTTAATTATCTCCTTATTTTAATTCAAAGACTCATTTATTGTTGCTTTTTTTCTCATTTAAAAATGAAAATATGCTTGATATGTCCATATTATGTTATGAAAATTTAATAATATAATATATATTATTTGGCAATATCATAAACGACTTTTGTACACCTATAATTATCTTGTTCTATATCATGTTTAACACTTTGAAAAATTAATATTTATTTGTTGTTAAATTTTCTGTTTATAAATTTTTTTTGATAGAAATTATTGCATTATAAAATTAACTTTTTCTTCAATAATTATGTTACATAAAAATTATTTTACTTAAAATCTAATGTTTATTATATAAATAGTTTTTGGAGAGATTCAAAAAATAGCCTTGGTAGTCTAAAAATCTCTAGTGAATCCAACAAGAGACAATCGGCCTACTAAATATTAAACTAGTGACTAAAATGTTTTGTGTCTTTTGTGTTTCATGTTTCTTACATTCTTATTTTTGTTTTCAAAGTTTAAATATAATTGGAGATCAAATTTTGTCTTTCATTTTTTTTTTTAAATTTTTATTACTTTTTTAGATAGATATAAAATTGTTGTTTTTCAATGGTCCAATATCTTTTGAAAAATAATAATTTTTTATTTATGATCTAAATAAAATTGTAAATAATTTAAAAATAAAATAAAATTTGGTCTCTGACTGTTTTAAGTTTAAAAACAGAAATAAAAATGCGAGACACGAGTAAGACGTTAGGCAAGTGAATGTGACTATACTAGTGTCATTCAGCATTGATTTTTATGTCTAATAACAAAAATTTGAAGAACCTGTTGGTGCTCAGAAGTCAGATTTGGGATCAACTGTCGGGAGCTCCAAGCAAAACGATCTACAAATGATGGTTCTGCAAGTATTATCCCGTCAGTCTCAAAGAAGAGTTCATCAGTAGAAACAACGGTTCTTAATGAACCTTCCTCTTCCTCGATCATGAACTGAAATCAGTTCACGATCATACCAGAACTCTGCTGTGTTCACACAAGACGGCGGTTACAGGTCATCAAGGCGGTCGAGGGCAATTTTTTACCAGAATGTAACATTCTCTGTTTTTCCTTTATTATATTCGGGAATCGAGTAAGAAATTATGATGCGGCGCAAAATTTCAGAAAAATTATTATATTCAAAACAACAAACATATTTTAATAATTTTCTTAAAAAAACATAATAACGTAAGTACATTTTCTGAAAAAAGCATAATAAAATAAGGATGACTAGTGTTGCTTGATTAGCCCCTGTGGCCCTGTCTATGATCTCGTTGATATTTATTACGAAAAAAAATGTTTTGTTAATATTTTTTTCTCTCATGTCTAACCTAAATCCTTTTAGCATTTAAGTCTTCACCAAATAAAAATAGTTTATGTTGATCTTGAAGTTATCAATAGTTAGATCTTTTAACTTTAATCTCCACCAAACATGTTTTTAATGGTTAATGTTAGAAATAACAAAAAAATACGAAGCTCTGTGGTTTTCATTAATACGAAACTCTTTATCAAACATTTAATTATTTGGCCAGATCGAATTTACCTTGCTCGACTAAAAGTGGCTTCAGGTAAGTTAGGCACCGAACAACACAAACCAGTCACTGATCCTGTAGTTGAAATCTAATATAATTTCTTTTGAAAGAGAAATATAAATTTGAGGTAATATTTTTTAGGTTTAAACAAGGAGCAGGATCGCAGGGAGACGTGCTGCGTGCATGTTCCGGTGAGGTTAACAGAAGAATGATATCGCCATCTGTCAAATAATTTCTTAGGAACTTCACAGGATGAAATTGGAGGAATAATTTCTGACCTCTTGTAGATTTTCCATCTGCCGTATAATTTGTTAGTGACTTCACAGGAGTTTCGAAAATTTCCTTTTATTGTTGATTTTCCTTATCGGTGTTAATATTTTGGGTAATTATAATATATTCGTTTAAGTTTCCCCGTTTTGTCCTCAACTTTATTTCTACGACTTTGAAAAAAAAAATTCTAAAGTCACGACCCCCCTCAGACACCTCAGCCAAATATGTAGATTTATTGACCAAACAATTAATGGCGACAACGCATTAGACAACAAAAATATTTAATAGTTTGATGCAATTGTATATTACCGAACCGATCCAAATAGAAGCAATCCAAACTTTAGTTGTCCCTCAAATTACTGAAAGAGTTACGGATCGTTTGTAGACGCAGATGTATTCATTTGGTATTTTTTTTTTCTCTTTCTTTTTTGAAAAATTCTGATTTCATTCTCTGAGGGTTTTTTCTCAGGTCCTTCGAACTTCTAATATTCTGATTTCATTCTCTGACTTCTTAGGGCCTTTTATTTTTCGTTTGATTGATTCTTTTCTCTCTTTCGTTCAGTCAGATTTCAATTTTTCTTTTGTCGGAGTACATGAGAAAGAAATATTATTTTATAGTGAAAGCTATTCATGGGTTTTGACTGATCAATACCATTTCGTGTTATCTATGCGACACCACCCGATGTATGTCTTGGAGTAGCACGCACCTGTATAACATCAAGCTTTGAAAGAATGTATACTTAATGAACGATGAATATTTTACTGCGAATATATACTTAACTGCATAACTATTTGTCATATTAAATAATAAGAATGATATTCATATTATATTTTGTATGTTAAACTGAATATTTCACTATATAAGAATGAATACTACACATATTACTTCTATGAATACTACACATATTACTTCTATGTTGTTATGCACATATTTTTAAATATTCAAAATGACATAAGAATTAATACTTTGCATGGTCTCTCTCTATGTCGCTTTTAAGGAACGTTAATTAAGACGGGGACGAATCGGGAGATTGATTAGTGGGATAGCTAGGCAAATCCTAAAGACGAATACTTATACGACGAGAATGAATACTTGTGCAACGGACAGCTCGAAAGTATGTCATCATGAATCTCATTTGAAAGAGAAAATTATGTAAAAAATGTTCATGGTTTTAGATTTGCAAACAAACACTTCTAAAAATATGTAAAAGATGAATGAGTGATGTGTGCGGTTTTTTTTAAATATTTGATATTTTATAATAAATACTTGATGTATTATAGATAAATATTTACGCAAAACAGCTATAAAATATTTCAAATACTAGACAGTTAAAGAAAAACAGCTAAATACTACCTAATATTTTTTATTTTATATGAATGTAATGTGAAAACTGGAATGCGAGATAAGGACATATGAGATAACTAGGAATCATTTATCTTCACTTTTGAATTGTTGTCACAGATAACTAGGAATCATTTATCTTTAGTTTTGAATTCTTTTGGGACTAAACGCAAGTCGAAGTTCCATTTACTTTTGATATATCCAAGGATTTCATTTATTTATTGTATTTTTCACATATGATAATTGTACTTTGTATTGTCTACTTTTCAAAAGGTAGTTCTATAATAATACATGAAGATGACAATAATAATGATGATACACATGCTTATTTGAATTCCAAAAGTAATTTGCATGAATATTATTTGTATTTTATGATTTATGTATGTATAAAGTATGAATATTATTCGTTCTTACGTTTTATCGGAAAAAAAATAGACGTGACGAAATATTATAAAAATGAGGAGGTTCTCAATACCTCATGCTTTTCATATCTCATTTTCTATATTTTCGTTTTCATAATTCAAATTGTCAATCTAAACTGCTCAATGTGATATCCATACTAAAATATGCTTGAAATGAAACTTTATAATTTTTGGATTTTTTTTACTATTTTTTAAGAGGAGCAGCTTGGGTCCGATGTCAATCGGACTCAAACTAAGTTCGATGGTCTCCATAACCATCTTATTCACTTTAAGATCCGTGCATGTCACTTTAATATCCATGCGTGTTTGCTATAATATCCGTGCGCACGGATATTGAAATAGATCAGACGGTTATGGAACCAATCGGACTCAAGCTGCTTCCTTTTTTAAGATGGGTAGAAAATCACTTTTTTTAACAATCCAGAAACAGGGATTTTGTACTTAAAAAATATTTAAAAGTTTGCAAAAATTATAAAATTTTATCACCAAACATATTTGATTATGAATATCACGTTGAACTGTTCGGATCGACAGTTTGAACTTTAGAAACGAAAATATAAACCACAGGATTTTGAAAGAGATATTTAAAAAATATAAACCAAAAAATTTAATTCATATCAACCACAGATGATCTGAATTAATTGTGACATCATCTGACGAAGCGACCTGACTCATCACAGTTCACAAGTATCATTGATTTTTAATTTGTTACAGACCACCAAGGCACCAAGACTTATGTATATTTTTTTGTTGACTCTGGGAGTGAACCAATGATTAAGATCTCTCCGACAACCATACTCCCATCTCGCTCACAAACCGAAAGCCGATCAAAGTATCAAACCCCCAACTTCAACTCTATCTTTCAACCTCTCCTCTGCCCCCAATGGATCCATCGATGGCACTGACCATGGCGGGGTGGTTCATACAAGTGATCTTTGACAAGCTGGTCGACACTGCTCTCCAAGCCTGGGCATCACGCGAGCACCTCCACAATGAGATCGAGCTGCTCCTTGCTAAAATCAACAGGACCAGTGTGCTGCTGGAGGCCGCCAGGGGCCGCTGTGAGATTGGATATATGGCTCTGGCTCAGCACCTCAATGAACTGGAGCGTCTCGCTCTCGCGGCGGATGATTTGGTGGACGAGTTGGATTTTTATAGGCTTCAGGCACAGGTCGAGGGTCCTGGGAAGCAACAAGTGAGAGCTATATCACATTGTAGTTTAAATTTGAGATTATTTCATTTCGTTTTTTTTTTTTTTGGAGCAAGGCAGCAGGGTATGGAGTCGAGAACAATGATGTTAGATGGATAGGTACCTGTACTTTTACATAGGCCTGGTACGTAGGCCCATGTCTAGTGGGCTCGGGACACAGGGTACCATTTCTTAGTCTGTGTGTTGTTTTGCTCCTTGGACATATTTATCCCTTCACCATTCAGAAATTATGCCTAAAAAACAATCCCAACCTATGTATCAAATCATCTACTTGTATCAATTTATCACACCGATATCTCAAGCAACAAAGAACCCGTAGAAAAGTAACAAATAATAAAGCACAGCAGAAACTAGTACAACCTCAACACTGTGGCATGAATCAGCTTGTGCAACAAGCAAATTTGGGACAAAGAATGCTGCTTTACTGTCCAAGCAGTCCAACATTATGAATTGGTACCACTGTACCGGAGAGCAATGGCACAGTGGCAGGTGGTACACTTTGTAATGGTATCGTATCCATATCAATAGGCATCCAATCTTGCACTTGTTGTATTGTCTCCTCTTTGTTTAATCCTGCCCAATAAGTCAATAAAGATCTAATTAGCATGATTATATGTCTGACAGTAATAAGTTCTCCACTGTTAAAGCACACATCATTTCTCAATTTCCATACACACCAACAAACAGCATTAAAAACCAGCAAAAATGCAGCCTAATTCTCATGAGTAAGAGCTAAAGCAAAGGTCATGGTATCTGTCATCTCATGCCAGTGGTATTGCACCTCCTGTCCCATACCCATAAAGAACCAAATATTTCTCACATATGGACAAGAGATAAATAAATGAGCACATGATTCCAGAGACCCCGTATCACATAACAGGCAACTAACATCCCCTTCCATCCTTTATTTGTCAAAATTTGTTTAGTGAAGATTCTATTTTTACTTGGTAAATAAATAAAACCTTATTCTTAAGGAGCATTTTCAAATTCCACCATA
This sequence comes from Carex cristatella, assembly GCA_024447775.1. Classification (NCBI taxonomy): domain Eukaryota; kingdom Viridiplantae; phylum Streptophyta; class Magnoliopsida; order Poales; family Cyperaceae; genus Carex; species Carex cristatella. The sequence continues at coordinate 967,483 of JAJHPF010000028.1, read as the reverse complement.
TCATTGCTTTATTGGACAAACCCCTCTAAAACTAAGAAAATTATATGTGAGTTTTGTGCAAAATTCCCATTTTGTCCCCCATTTCCATCTGATAATGTCAGAATTTTCCTGTAGCTACAGTGAAAGAACAGTAGACATTAATTCCTTCCATGCTTTTACCCGTGTCTGCAAATTACTCAAACAAAATGATTCGAGTCCTTTTTTTTCTCTAAATACATTGAGAAGAAATGGAACTACCTAGAAAGGACCCCAACCCATTTGCAGTAGACCAAGCCTAACCGGACTGGCCCTTCTATTGCCTCTAGGATTGGGGATCAATTTCTCTCTCTCTCTCTCTATATATATATATATTGGTTTTATTCTGTAATCATCAATACGCATCATGAGGGACTTACAAAATAATGAACATGAAGGAATTTTATACACCAACAAAATTATAATGAATTTCAGGTAAGTACTTTGTTAAATTAAGAAGTTATACATGCTTTATTGGAATAGTCATGCTTTACACTCTAGGGTTCCTGAATTAGAAATTAATTTCACTTACAAAATTTTATTTGACTCCATTTCAACTCCTGTGTTTCGACAAATAATACATCTTACTTGGGATCTTATTCTGAAAGATTTCCTGCTAGCCGTGTAGTGATCTCCCAAGATATCACTAATTTTTTTCAACAAAATATGCAGGTAAATGCACCAACTGTAACCTCTACTAGCCAAATTGTGACCAGTCCTATGGCCAATTTTGCTTCCAGATTCCGACTTGGAAGCCCTGCCAACATCACCTGTCCTAAGATCCAACAAATCGGGCTTGACCGAAGTAGAATCTTATCTCAAATTAAAGAAATCAGTAACAAGTTTGATATGATTGGTGATAGTGTGATGTTGGGACTAAAACTAGAAAGCCAGCATTCTATCGGTGAGAAAATTCACAAGGTACCAACAGAAAAAATACAGACCACCAAATATACCACAGTAAAAATGATTGGGAGGGACAAAGACGTAGAACGTATACTAAAGCTTTTGAACAGTAGCTTTAGTGATGAGGTTATCTCTGTTTTACCAATAGTTGGCAATGGGGGTATTGGGAAAACTACTCTTGCAAGACATTTAAACAATCATCCCAGAATAAAAGAGCTCTTTGATCTACAAATGTGGGTTTCTGTCTCTTCTAGCTTTGATGAGGTGAGCATTACACGTGACATGTTGGAGCACGTTAGCAGAGACAGACATGCTGGGATTCATTCTTTAAATAGGCTTCAGGAGATCCTTGAAGAAAAATTAAAGAAAGCAACTCGGTTTTTGCTTGTATTAGATGATATATGGGAGTTGAAGGATGCAAAATGCTGGGAGACACTACTTGATCCAGTGAAGTCTCTGGAAAAGAAGGGTAATATTATCTTGGTAACGACTAGGCGAAATTCGGTTGTACAAAACATTGGGGCAAAAGAGCATATCCAACTAAATGGTTTAGATGATGGTGAATTTTGGTCCTTATTTGAAGCATGTGCTTTTGGGCCGGGGAAAATTGAGAATTCTGAAAACTTAGAAATTATTGGGAAAGAAATTGCAAAACAACTAAAAGGTAACCCATTAGCAGCTAAAAGTGTTGGCGGGCTTCTAAAAAGAAACCATGATGTCGCGCATTGGAACAGGATAAAAAATTCCAATGCTTGGAAATATTTAAAAAAAAATGGTGATATCATACCCACCCTCAAATTAAGTTATAACCACCTACCCTTCCCACTCCAGCGATGCTTTGCATTTTGCTCGCTATTCCCAAAGAAATATAGTTTCGATTGGAAAGAATTGGTGTATTTATGGGTTGCTCAAGGTTTCATCCCTATGCAGAAGAGCAAAAAAATGGAGGATATAGGGAATGAATATTTGAGTGTGTTGTTGGATTGGGCATTTTTTGAAAAAGACCATTTTCCGGGGAAATACATGATGCATGATCTGATGCATGACTTGGCACACATGGTTTCTCTGGACGAATGCTTATGTATAGATGGGTCCAACATAAGAGATATCCCGGCTAGTGTTCGTCATTTATCTATTATCACTAAATTTGCATATGGTAAGGACCAACAAAGCAATGAGTTGCAATTCAATGAGAGTTTTGAAAACCAACTCGTTGAGGTGTGCGGTTCACTAGAGATAGAAAAATTGAGAACACTTCTTTTAATTGGCCAGTACGATCCGCACTTTGCAAAAACATTTGCAACTGTATTTAGAGAAGCAAAACAGTTACGTGTCTTGTGCTTAACTGGCATGCATTATGATATAAACAACCTAATATGTAACTTTGAGAACCTTATTCACCTTCGCTATCTCGCATTAAACACCTCCAAAGTTGGTAAACCATTGCCTATATCTTTGTGCAATCTGTACCACCTACAATTTTTGGATATTAGTCGGTGCAACCACCTCTCTGATTTGCCAGAAGGTTTGGATAATCTCATTTCCTTGCATCGTTTAATGGCAGAGAAAGAATTACATTCTATGATACCAAATATTGGGAAGCTATCATCTCTGCAGAAACTAGCCGAGTTTCGTGTGAGAAAAGTGAGCGGCTTTGAGATAATGCAGCTAAAGAATTTAGGAGAACTTGGTGGCTCTTTGCGAATCTTAGGTCTTGAAAATGTTGAAACCAAGGAAGAAGCTAGAGGTGCGATGCTTGCACACAAGAAACACCTAAGAGTGCTGAGCTTCATATGGCAGGAAGAGAGCGCAAATTCTGGCTTTGTTGCTAAAAGAGAGGTGCTAGAAGGTCTTAAACCGCATGGTAATCTGAGAAAGCTTCTTATTAGTGGTTATGGGGGTGATATTTTACCTACTTGGTTTGATGCTAACATGCTGCTATCCTCTCTTGAGAGTCTCAGTATAGAGAATTGCAAAGCTTTGGATATTCTTCCACCTCTTGGACAATTACCTTGTCTTAAAAAACTACGTCTGGTTAATTTAGGTGCCGTGAAAGAAATTAAAGACCAATTTTACGGCACTTCTGAGGTAAACGGCTTCCCAGCATTGGAGCACATGGAGGTGGTGAACATGCCGGTTCTCAAAAAATGGGTTGCAACAGATGGTGAGAAATTTTTTCTTTCCTTGACCCGGCTTGTTATAACCAATTGTGAAAAAATAGAGGAGTTACCCTTTAAAGGAAAGCACTGGTTTTGTTTGTTGAGGGAAGTCACCATCAAAAACTGCCATATGTTGTGTGATCTAGTGCCTCTACCATTTACTGACAAGCTAAAATCTGTAAGTGTGAATAGAGCTGGAGCTTTGGGATCTATAGACCTAAGATATGGGAATTTGAAAATCAACCATGTAAGTGGTGGAACTGCTTTGAGAATTTTTCAAGTAGTGTACCAAAATTTGAATAAAATAAGAGTGTTGAACTTGAAAAATTGTCCAAACATCTCACCACTCATATGGGATGGCTTCCAACAAACAACTTCATTCAAAAAAGTGCAGCTGCTGGATTACCCAAAGTTTGTTTCGGTCAAGAAACTCTTGATCGAGTTATGCTGCATTACCGGCAAGCAACTATCTCTAATGCTACTTGAACTACCTTCTCTTTCAAAATTATATCTAAAAAAGTGTGCCCCCATAGACCCAGATGATGATGATCAATGCTCGGTTGAAATACCTTCATCATTAGCATTGCTCAGGCATTTAATAATAGTTGATTGCCCTAGTCTGAAAATTAGTAAAAAGGAAGGGTTCACGGAGTTTTCTTCCCTCAGAGATGTGCGAATAATAGATTGCCCCGATTTCTTCTCTTCTCTGACATCACCAAATGATCAAATGGAAACAAACCAGTCCAGTCTCCTTCCATCATCAGTTAAAACCTTGCGTGTTAGTGGCTTGACCGATGGTCTAATGGCTAGGTTATTGTTGAACTCGAATTCTTTGGCTGAACTACAGGTAGTAAGGAGCCCCAAGCTATCAGTTCTAAATCTCCAATCTTGCAACTCGACCAAGAAGTTGGTAATTAAGAATTGTGAAAATTTGTGTTTGATACCAGGCATTGGATCCATTACTGGGCTCAACTGCTTGTCAGTACACAACTGTCCAGCTTTTCTATCAAATTTGCAAGGGGAACTCTTATCTTTCAACGCTCTTACCACATCTAATTCATCTTCCATTACTCATACACTTGGAAGGTACATTGCTTCGCTTCCACACCTCACAATTGATTTCTCAAGCCTCCCAGTTGATTTAAATGACCTCATCTCATTCCGCATACGCTCGGGCTCGCTGGGGCACCTCGCCTCATCTTCTCAATCTTCATTCCCTTACGCGATTGAGCAGGTTCGGCGTTTTGTACAAGTTGGTGAAGAGGTTGTGGAGTTCGTCCCAGGCCACGAGCGGCTGGTCGAACTTGTTGAACCAGCCGACGACCATCGTCGGATTCTCGAAAGGAAAGAAACGAGTTAGATGGACAAGAAAACTCAGTATCTGAAGTCCAGAGCCGACTTTGTTTGATGAGGCCTGCTCCAAGATATAAACCCTCATATTCGCGCTAAGACCCGTGCTGACCGGAGCGGATGTCCATTTCACTTTCCGCCAGTCAGCGGGACGGGAGGTTCTCTCTCGAGTGAAGGTGCAGGTTCTCTCTTATCTTATTTGAAATTCTATGAAAATGTGCAATTATGAAGTTAAGCTAACAATTCTGTTCAATTTCGCCTCCTTTCACAAATTTGACTCATTGTCTTTAGAAATTACACGAATTACATGCAATTTTAATCTTTATTTGTTAGAATTTTGAATTTAGAGTTTAACCATTGGTTTGTCAAGTTGTTGCTTTGATAAGATAAAAGAATTTGGGGGAATTTCATCCATGTGTACCCTCAAAAACTTCAAAATTACTTATTCTCCCTTCTAAAATTTCAAAAACTTACAAGTTCACATGTTTTATTGTCTTTTCTATTAAAACTCGTTTAAAATTTATAAAATACTCATTTTATCCTTTATTAGAAAAAAATGTAGAATGTTTCAAAAAAATGCCACTTTTCTAATTGGTCAGTTTATAAGGGCAAATGGATCATTTTTCCTATTCTGACGCACACACAATGATATTTAAGTGTAAGCCTCATAAGTAGATAAATGACTCATTTGCTCTCGTAAACAAATCAATTAGAAGATTGACATTTTTCTGAAACATGTTGCATAGTTTTTATTTTCTTAATAAATGGTGAAATTGGCACTTTTAAATTTAAAATGAGTTTTCATATAAAAAATAATAAAACAGATAAATTTGTGAGTTTTTAAATGTTAGAAGGGTAAATATGATATTATGAATTTTAGAGGGAAAAATACGTAATTTTGAAGAATTTGAGGAGTTTTTCATGAAATTATCCCTAAGTATTGAAGTTTGAGAATGGACCATTTTTCTTTAGAAAATTTACTACTGGGAAGTGCTTCTTATTCAGGTTAAGGCAGCTCAGGGCAAATTAATTATTATTTTTAAAAGGAAGCTCATGGTAAATTTCAAACATTTACATTATCAATAATTTGTGCACCAGTCAGTAATTTACTCCCAGACCAAGAGCAGTTGTTTGATTTACAAACTACAAGTAAACATCAAGCATAGTTAAGCAAGAGCCCAATTCAATGGATGTCAACAGAATAGTATATATATTGTGTGCTTGACAGATTGGTAGCATTATAGGAAAGAATGGCAATAATTGAACAAAATTTTCAAGTGAGAGGGCCTTTAAAGGCTTTATAATGTAAACATAATGCAAAAGTTGATCTTTCATATGAAATTTCTTTACAGATTAGATAAAAAAAATTGCAACTGGTCAGGCCACATGGTAAAAGAGATGAGCAGCAAGAGCGATTGATAGGTTTGCTAATGTCGGTGTATGTTGATATTTTGGATGAGAATCTGGGGGTACCGGGGTAGGGACATTTTTGGTATCTGTATGTTTTGGTGTTTTGGATGAATATTTAATTATTTATTTAGTAGGAGATTGTTGCTGCTATGTTGTTGGTCAGGCATTATGATTTTGGGGCTCAAAATTTGTATATTTAATTTTTCTGAGAATTTCACACATATTTTTTTCTTTCTGCATCGAAATTATGTATTTTTTCCTTCTAAAATTCATAGTATCATATTTACCCCCACTGAATTTCGAAAACTCATAAATTTATCTAATCTATTGTCTTTTCTATTAAAAGTGATTTTAAATTTAAAAAATACTCATTTTATCTTTTATTAAAAAAATAAAAATATGTAGTATTTATAAGAAAAATGTTCAATCTTTTAATTAGTTAAATTTTCAAGGAAAAATAGTTTATTTATCTACTTTAACGCATACACAGTGACATGTAGGCATGCACTTGTATGTAAGTTGCGAGTAAGAAAATAAATCATTTGTTCCCACAATCAATCAATTAGAAGGTCGAACATTCTCTTAAATATGTGACAGCTCCAAAAACATACTCCTATATTTTTAATGCAAATATTAATATACAAATTTTGTTCCAGAATAATGCGTAAGAATTCTTTTCGGATCAATTGTTAAATGAGAATAATCCTTTATTTTTCAGTTCTCTGGGTTTTGAAAAATAAAGGATTATTCTCATTTTACAATCGATCCGAAAAAAGATTCTTACGCATTATTCTGGAACAAAATTTGTATCTGAAAATTTGTATTAAAAATATAGGAGTACGTTTTTGGAACTGTCATTGAAAGAAAGTAATTTCTTCACATTTTATACGAAAGACGAAAGCGATTTATTGTTCAAAAAAAATTATTCAGCACTGTATTATTTTTTCTAACAAAAATTGGAATAGATGTTCAACAAATACAAATAACTATATAAATAAAAAATTATTCAGCACTGTATTATTTTTTCCACCCGGTAAAACTTAGTTCAAATTTCATTCTTATTCTTTTTTTTTTTTTTTTTGAAAAATTGGCAGCAGCTGCCAATTGAATTCCATTCTTATTCTTATTCCTACCATCTGTCACACATTTGACCACTTAATTAGGAACTTCACAGGAGCTTACAAATTTTCATTTGTAAATAGGCCCAATGGAATAACCGCGCAATATTTTTATATATGATATCGTCCTTTATTATTGTTAATGAGCAAATAAAGCTAGAGTGTGATGTGCTCACTAAGAAGGTATAGTGAGCACAACTTCAAAAGTATAATGAATCAGTTTCAAATGACAAATTCAAACTATTGAAATTCATATACTTCATGAGTAATGCATATACATGCAAAATTTTGAAAATTTCGAATTTATTTGCTACAAGATCAAGTGGTCAAAGAAATGACTCTTTTATAAGTTGTTTTATATATTCATTTTTTTATAATTTCTTTGACTGCTTGACCTTGTAGCAAATAAATTCAAAACTTTCAAAATTTTGCATATATATGCATCACTCACAAAGTAGATGGATTTTAACGATTTGAATTCGTCGTTTAAAATCAATCTGATAGTCTTTTGGAGGTGTGCTCACCAAATTTTCTTGATGAGCATATCACACTCTAGCTTGGCTCATATATTTTATATGGATGCAGTATGAGGGCTGGGATTTTATTTATTAATTTATTGTTAATATATTTTTCTTCCTTGTTATTTGTTGTAGAAAATCTATGCGGATTTTAGTAGTAAACTTAAGTTGAAGTTTCATTTAGTATTGGTATATCCGAGCATTTCATTTCTTTTATTGTTATTTTCGTTGCCATCGTTGATAAAATTTGTGGCCGACATTATTTTTACTACTACATTGAATCAATTTCATTTTCTAAGTATTGCGGGCTAAATTAGGAGTGGAACTAGGGGTGTAAACGAAGCAGATTCGGAGCGGATAATGCTAATATCATATCCGTATCCATTTTTCAATGAGCGGATATGGATAGTAAATGGATATCAAAATTAAAAATCATATCCGTCTTAAACGGATAATCTACGGATACGGATTCGAATACGAATATGGAGCGGATAATTGTCGGATATTGAGTAATTCTACTAAATTTCATAATTTGAAATTACCTAATTTGATTACCTAAATTAACAAAAATTTAATGAATTTTTTAAGTTTGCACAGTGATAATTATGCATGACTAATAGATTATATAATTTTCCTACCAAAATTTTTGGACTTAAACAAATATGTATATTTTTTAGGAACTTCGCAAGAGTGAAATGAATTGAAAGCTGTTGAAAGATTAAGTTTCGGATCCGGATATATACGAATATCCGCTCCGTTTATATCCTCACGGAATTATCCGTATCCGTATTATTTTTCCATACACTAAAATTATCCGTATCCGTATCCGTATCCGCAAGTATCCGTCTCCGTTTAATCCGGATACGGATAATAAGCGGATTCGGAACGGATTATCTGCGGATAATCCGTATCCGTTTACACCCCTAAGTGGAACTGAACCATTTATTTTCATATTTTGATTAAAATGATTTTTATATAATTTATAGTAAAACGCTATGACTAATGTAAATTGATTATCATACGTATCACAAATTTTTGTTGATCTTTATTCAAGTTTGACCACCATTATTTAAAAAAGTTACTCCACCTCTAAGCTAAGTATTGCAGCATTTTAGAATGCTAAATAAAATGTAAAAAATAATTTGAGAAGCAATTGTAAAGTTTTGTATGGACAAGTTTCTCAAATTGGTTCCGAGAACTTTTTTATTGACACATTCTTTCATCCATCCTTTTTCAACACTAGATGGATTGAATCATCTAATTTAATTTAATGTAACAAACTAGTACAGTAACTGTACTTTTTATCGTCTTAGGATTTTTTGATAGTTATAATGTTCTAAACAGCCAGTACAAACAAACGAGTATGATAATTATACTTTGTATTGTTTTAGAATCTTCAAAAGGTAGTATAATATCAGGATTATAAATAGCTATCAATTGTTTTTTATGCTATAACTACGCAATAGCTGCGCTATAGTGTTTTTTTAGACTTTCAGCAATGATATAATAATTGTTATTTAGAATTTTGAATAACAATAACAATGATAATAATCTAATAAAGAAATAATAATAAAGGAATGATATACAATTGCTAGACTAGTATATTTAGTGTACTACAGAAAAGAAAAAACACATACGCAAGATTTTTATTCGAAACTCACGAATAATTTGAACAAGTACCGGATCCTCACTCATAATATAAGTATATCAAAATTCGGAAGTTTGAATAAAGATTTTTTTTTTTTTGAAAAATTATAAAAAGTTTAGTTTAATTCATTTAAGCATTCATTTTTTTTTTTTTTTTTTTGAAGAAAGTAGTTATACCATTTGTTTCATTAGAAACATATAATATTCATACAATAACAGTGACTAAAACACTGAGTAGTTCTACTAACTGAAAACAGATACCCCTATAGTACCAACAAAAAAAGGGATAATATGCATAAAATGTAGAAAACTAATATAGGATAGAAAGTACTATTGGTACCGGCAACAAACGCCACAAAGTACTAATATGTAGTTAACTGGGAAAGAAATAGAGGAATCAGGTGTAGAAGGATTCATTTAAGCATTCATAATTGTGGTTAAAATGAATAAAAGTATTACTATTATCTATTACAGTTTACAGATACTGATATTTTACGACGTCATGTCAGGAACAACCGCGCATCGTGTTACATTTCGTATCAACCACATATGATCTGAAATTTTCGGCACATTGGGAATTCGCATCCTCTGAGATATCTTAAACTTTGCGTGACTATTCGGAAAATCTTGACCGTTAAAATACCTTCTGCACGAATATCAAAGCATACTGGTCCCCTCGCTATCACCGAATAGAAACCGGACACGTTAGACACGCAAAAGTTGAGATAACTCAGGATACGCACTCGGATTTTGGACGGTCACCATGTGGAATTCGCATCCTCTGAGATATCTCAAACTTTGCGTGATTTTTCGGAATATATCAATTGTTCAAATAAATTCTGCACGAATCTCAAAGCTCAAATAATACTGCCCCCCTATGATTCCCCGAATAAGCACCGGACACGTCGGTCACGCAAAAATTGAGATATCTCAGAGGATACGCACCCCAACATGTGTCGGCCTGGCCGGCTGACGAAGTTGCAAGCATTTCAAACTTGAAGCAGATTTGCCTGCAGCAATTACAGAATAGTATTTTATATCATAATATTACTGACCTGTCATCCGCTGCTAATAAATCTATTGGAATTCTCATGTCAGCATCTCAGAACACTAAACAAATACCTATAATTTTCACAAAGGATCTCACCAAAACTTTAAATATTCCTTAGAGATCAAAAGGTCAACCAACCATAATATCTCCAACAGTCAAACCCCTCGTCCCTCCCATACCTCTCTCTTTCTCTCTCGCAAAACCAAAACCCATCAAACCCCCAACTTCAACTTTATCTTTCTACCTCTCTTATTTTCCCAATGGATCCGTCGACGGCGTTGGCCATGGCGGGCTGGGTCGTGCAAGTGATCTTCGACAAACTGGCCGACACTGCTCTCCAGGCATGGGCCTCGCGCGCGCATCTCCGGGAAGAGATTGAGCTGCTCCTCACTCACGTCAACAGGACCAGCGTGCTGCTGGAGGCCGCCAAGGGCCGCCGGGAGATCGGAAGTACGTCTCTGGCGAAGTGCCTCAACGAACTGGTGTATCTCGCTCTTGCGGCGGAGGATTTGGTGGACGAGTTGGATTTTTACAGGCTTCAGACACAGGTCGAGGGCCCTGGGAAGCAACAGGTGAGAGATTGATGACAATGTAGTTTGAATTTGGGATTTGTTTATTTCTTTTATTTTAGGAGCAGTGTGTGGAGTTGAGAACGATCATGTTAGATGGTTAGGTACCTGTACTGTTACATAGTACAGAAGCCTCTGGTCTTGTTGGCTTGGGACACCTTGTACTATCTCTTAGTTTGTGACTTTGTGTGCTTGTTTGCTCATTAATTAGGCATGCCCAAAAAACCAAATACACTCTTAGCATTGCTAAGTAATATATAATGGTTATGTTGTGTCGTTCTTGCCGGTATACAAAAGTGCTTGGTATCAGTATATTAATATGAAAAAGCTGCTTACATTTACATTGATACGGGATAATCCCTGTCTAAAATTAATTACCAAAACAAAATGATCTGAGACCCGATACTGGAACTAACAAGAAAGGACCCCAACTCGTTTGCAGTGAACCAAGCCTGACCAGACTGGCCCTTTTGGTTACTCTAGGACTAGAGTAGTTTCATAATATTTATATTTCGGGGTTATTTTGTTGTCATCAATACACATCATGAGGGACTTACAAAATAATGCAACATGAAGGAATTTTATACACAAACCTGTGATGAATTTCGGGGCAGTACCTTGTTAAATTAGGAAATAATAGTTTATTTGTTGGAAAAATCATGCTTAACACTTTAGAGTTCCTGAATTAGAAATTAAAACTTACAAAATTTTATTCGGCTCACTTCAACTCTTGTCTTTCGACAAATCAGATGTCTTGCTTAAATCATTCTGATAGAGATCCTGTTACCGGTTACTGTGTTAATGAGCTCCCAAGGTATTGCTAATTTTTTCGACAATACATGCAGGTAAAGACACCAACCGTAACCTCTACTCGCCAAATTGTGACTACTTCTATAGCCAGCCTTGCTTCCAGATTTGGATTTGGAAGCCCAGCTGATATCACCTCTCCAAAGATCGAAGGAATCGGGCTTGACCGAAGTAGAATCTCATCTCAAATTAAAGAAATCATTATGGTGTTTAATATAATTGGTGATAGTGTGATGCGGGGGCTAAACCTAGAAAGCCTCCATTCTATTGGTGAGGAAAGTCACCAGATACCAACAGAAAAAATCCAGACCACCAAATATACCCCAGTTAAAATGATTGGGAGGGACAGAGAGGTAAAACATATACTGAAGCTCTTGAGCAGTAGCTTTAGTGATGAGGTTATCTCGGTTTTTCCAATAGTTGGCAATGGGGGTATTGGGAAAACTACTCTTGCCAGACATTTATACAATCATCCCAGAATAAAAGAGCTCTTTGATCTACAAATGTGGGTTTCTGTCTCTGCTAGCTTTGACGAGGTGAGCATTACGCGTGATATGTTGGAGCATGTTAGCAAAGACAGACATGCCGAGGTTCAATCTTTAAATATGCTTCAGGAGATCCTTGAAGAAAAATTAAAGAAAGTAAGCCGGTTTTTGCTTGTATTAGATGGTATGTGGGAGTTGAAGGATGCAAAATGTTGGGAGACACTACTGGCTCCAATGAGATTTGGGGAAAAGAAGGGTAATGTTATCTTGGTAACGACTAGGCAAAATTCGCTTGTAGAAAAGCTTGGTGCATATTTTTTTATCCAATTGGATGGTTTAAATGATGGCGAGTTTTGGTCCTTATTTGAAGCATGTGCTTTTGGACCAGTGAAAATTGAGAATTCTGAATACTTAGAATTTATTGGGAAAGAAATTGCAAAACAACTAAATGGTTACCCATTAGCTGCTAAAAGTGTTGGCGGGCTTTTAAAAAGAAACCATGATGTTGTGCATTGGAAGAAGATCTTAAATGCCAATGCTTGGAAATATTTGCAAGATGATGGTGATATCATACCCACGCTCAAATTGAGTTATAACCATCTACCCTTCCCGCTCCAGCGATGCTTTGCTTATTGTTCGCTATTTCCAAAGAAATATAGTTTTGATAGTAAAGAATTGGTGTTTTTATGGGTTGCTCAAGGTTTCATCCCTATGCAGAAGAGCAAAAAGGTGGAGGAGATAGGGAATGAATATTTAAGTATATTGTTGGATTGGGCATTTTTTGAAAAAGACCATTTTCATGGCAAATACATGATGCATGATCTGATGCATGACCTGGCACAAATGGTTTCTTTGGACGAATGCTTATGTATAGATGGGTCCAACATAAGAGATATCTCGGCTAGTGTTCGTCATTTATCTATTATCACTAAATTTGCATATGGTAAGGACCAACAAAGCATGGAGATGCAACGCAATGAGAGTTTTGAAAACCAACTCATTGAGGTGTGCGGTTCAATAGAGATAAAAAAATTGAGAACCCTTCTGTTAATTGGCCAGTACGATCCGCACTTTGCAAAGACATTTGCAACTGTATTTAGAGAAGCAAAACAGTTGCGTGTCTTATGCTTAACTGGCATGCATTACGATATAAACCACCTAATATGTAACTTTGAGAACCTTATTCACCTCCGCTATCTTGCATTAAGCACCTCCAAAGTTGGTAAACCATTGCCTAAATCTCTGTGCAATCTGTACTGTCTACAATTTTTGGATATTAGTAGGTGCAAACACCTCTCTGATTTGCCAGAAGGTTTGGATAATCTCATTTCCTTGCATCGTTTAATGGCAGAGAAAGAATTACATTCTATGATACCAAATATTGGAAAATTATCATCTCTGCAGAAACTAGCTGAATTTCGTGTGAGAAAAGTGAGCGGCTTTGAGATAATGCAGCTAATGAATTTAGGAGAGCTTTGTGGCTCTCTGCGAATACTTGGTCTTGAAAATGTTGAAACCAAGGAAGAAGCTAGAGGTGCAAAGCTTGCCCACAAGAAGCACCTAAGAAAACTGTGTTTGATATGGGAGAAGGAGAGTGCAAATTCTGGTTTTGTTGCGAAAAGAGAGGTGCTAGAAGGTCTTAAACCACATGGTAATCTGAGAAAGCTTCTAGTTAGTGGTTATGGAGGTAATGTTTTACCTACTTGGTTTGATACTAAGATGTCATTAACCTCTCTTGAGAATCTGAGTATAGAGAATTGCAAAGCTTTGGATATTCTTCCGCCTCTTGGACAATTACCTTGTCTTACAAAGCTACGTCTGGTTAATTTAGGTGCCCTGAAAGAAATTAAAGACCACTTTTATGGTACTACCGTGGTAAACAGCTTCCCAGCATTGGAGCACATGGAGATGGTGAACATGCCCATTCTAAAAAAATGGGTTGCAACAGATGGTGAGAAATTTTTTCTTTCCTTGACCCGGCTTGTTATAACCAATTGTGAAAAATTAGAGGAGTTACCCTTTAAAGGAAAGCACTGGTTTTGTTTGTTGAGTGAAGTCACCATCAAAAACTGCCATATGTTGTGTGATCCAGTTCCTCTACCATTTACTGACAACCTAACCACTGTAAGTGTGAATAGAGCTGGAGATTTGGGATTGATAAACCTAAGAGATGGGAATTTGAAAATCAAGCAAGTAGGTGCTGGAACTGCTGTGAGAATTTTTCAAGTAGTGTACCAAAATTTGAATAAAATAAGAGTGCTGAACTTGAAAAATTGTCCAAACATCTCACCACTCTTGTGGGATGGCTTCCAACAAATCACTTCAATCAAACAATTGCAGCTGCTGGATTACCCAAAGTTTATTTGGGTCAAGAAGCTCCTGATTGAGTTATGCCGTGTTACCGGCAAGCAACTATCTCTAATGCTACTTGAACTACCTTCTCTTTCAAAATTATATCTAAAAAAATGTGTACCCATAGACCCAGTTGATGATGACCAATGCTTGCTTGAAATACCTACATCATTAGCATTGCTTGAGCATTTAACAATAGTTGATTGCCCTAGTCTGAAAATTAATAAAATGGAAGGGTTCACAGAGCTTTCTTCCCTCAGAGATGTGCGAATAATAGATTGCCCTGATTTCTTCTCTTCTCTGACACCATCAAATGATCAAATCGAAACAAACCGATCCAGTCTCCTACCGTCATCAGTTAAAACCTTGCGTATTAGTGGCTTGACTGATGGTCTAATGGCCAGGTTGTTGTTGAACTTGAGTTCTTTGGCTGAACTACAGGTAGTAAGGAGCTCCAAGTTATCAGTTCTAAATCTCCAATCTTGCAACTCAGCCAAGAAGTTGATAATTAAGAATTGTGAAAAATTGTGTTTGATATCCGGAATTGGATCCACTACCAGGCTTAACTGCTTGTCAGTAAACAAATGTCCAGCTTTTCTCTCTACTTTGCTTGGGGAGCTCTTATCTTTCAGAGTTCTTAGCATATCTAATTCATCTTCCCTTACTGATGTGTTTGCAATATACATTGCTCTTCTCGAACACCTCACAATCGATTTTTCTAGCTTCAGCCAACATGAGCAGCCAACTAAATTGATCATGGAACATGATAAGGATTTCAAAGGCCTGGTCTCACTTCGCACACTGAAATTCATCAATTGCGTGAATCTACAATCACTGCCTTCTGAGTTGTGCTGTATGATGAGTCTGGAAGAGTTGTGGGTTTCTGACTGCCCAAAAATTTCAGCATTGCCACTCAAAGGCCTCCCGGTGTCTCTCAAGAGCCTATTTGTGTACCAGTGCAGTGAGGGACTGAAGGAGCAATGTAGAAATATACCTGGTGTTACAGTACACTCATGAAAGACACTTCATTTATTTTTTGGTAAGTACTGGCCTTACATCTTTGCTTATGTAAATTCTTAATCTATGGCACACTAGTATTCTGTAAAGTAAAAAAAAAATGGTTGATTTCTTGGGTATTGGTACTGAATAATTTTGGCTGTATACTGAGATCACTTGCACCTCCTGTTGGCAGATAAACAACATTTGCTAAAAGGGCATTAATTTATCTGACAAGTTACTGAGATATGCAAAAGGTAATTATAATAATCACTAATACAATCTGAACTAAAAAGCATAGGTGTGAAAGACAACCTGGAGAGCAATGACCAGTCCTTAGGTACCCAACTCACCAATGCCTAACTTTGAGAGGATAAACCAAAAATATACCTGGTTTATTAAGGTTGCATTTTATGTTAATTCCTTACATCTTTTTGGCACATATAATTAATCAGTCTTGTTTTACTTTGTTGTCAGGAACCCCAAGAAGTTAGTTGCTGTGGTTTTGAAGCTGAGAAAAGAATTCCCCTTCATAGTTTCTTTTACATAAGCGCGTAATAAGAGTAATTGCTTCTCTTTCAAAAGTATTAGAAGCTGGAACCTCATCACATAATATTGTTATTTATTTTTATTTTAAGTATGAGATGAAGGTTAAAGTCCTTAATTTTGAATCTGCAATTTTTTTATTCTGAAGATAATACTTAGTCATTAGACTACATGTGGTTTTCAGTTAAGAAAACTATTATTGTTGCTTCTGAACTAACTCAATTTGCTCGAAATATTTGTTCAAATTATCTTAAGTCAACTAGTTCAAAGTCAGAATACAAAACTAATGTACTCATTCCGTTTTGTGAAATTAAGTACTTATGAAGCACAGCAGCGATCCCACCACTAACTGTGCCTCCCAACTCCCATAACAACTCTATACGCTGCTATATTGCCTCTACTTGAGAGTCCCAAATCCACCTCAAATTCAGAGTAGATCCGATGGCCATCGGAGCTACTTTGGTTCGATGGGTGAAATGACCATTTGATTGCATCAAGATCCGTGCCAAGTATATTAAAATCCGTGCAAGTCTGTTTCAATTTCCATGCACACTAATCTTAATACTAATCATATAGTTATAGAACTAATTGAACCTAAAAGTAGGTCCCATGTTCCATCGGACCTACTCCTATCTCCTTAGTAAATCTTGTAATTTTATCGTGACATGTACTTTTAAGTTAGAATAAAGTTAAATATTCCAATGAATAGAGTTAAATACTTGTTCGATGCACTATTAATACACTAAAGATTGAAGATAAATACTGCAGGAAATTTAAACCATCAAATGTCGGAACCTAATTTTTTTGTCTTTTAGTGCGGAGATGCGGGAACAGATATGTTAATTTTTTGTGGGGACAGATATTGTTTCACTATTGGACAGACAGTTAATACTCCAATGAATAGAGTTAAATACTTGTTCGATGCACTATAAATACACTATAGATAAATGTTAAATACTGCGCAGGAACCAGACTTTTTTGTCTTTTAGTGCGGGGATAGAAGAGGGATGGGGATGCGGGGAGAGTTATCTGGTCCTTTAAGTTAAGCAATTGTTGGAGGACGGCCCAACCAGCGTACCATCAAGACAAAAAATGGAAACAATCTGCCGAAGAGCTGTAGTTAGGACTGCTAAATAAACAGGATGGTCCGTGAACAAACGACCTGAACAATTAACAAGTTAATATAGGACGAGTTATAATACGAACAAGGCCCAAATTAATCTTTACAAACAGATTGAACAACCTCATTTCCTGTCCAGTAAAACGGCCCGTCTGAGCCGCCTCGCATTTCTGAACAAACAAATACCGATCTTTCCCCTCTCCGCCGCCACCTCTCTCTCTCTCTCTCTCTCTCTCTCGTTTGGTTAGATTGATCTCACCGTACTCCGATCTTCGCTTACAGGAGGTACCACGGCTCATCCAAGAGCCGTGCCACCCTTCCTGAGCGTCTCTCTCCTCTTTCTCTCAGACGATCTTGGCTCCGACCCCTCTCCCCGACGCTTTCCCTGCTCCTCTCCGTTGTTGGTAAGCGTTCCCTTCCTCCCTCTCCCTTGTTCTCTCTGATTCGGTATATAAAGTTGTTGCAAAAGAGAAACTCGAAAATGAAATTAGTTGTTGCAAAAATTACAAGTTATTTCTCTCATGCATGATAGAACTACGGTAAATAATGAAATTTGTTGCAAAAGATCCGCCTCGTTTGGTTATTTCTCTTAATTTATTTCTTTTTTGTAAGTTTTTTTGCTGGAATATTGTAATATCTGATTGGATCAATTATATATTATTATGTATATTTCTACCGACTCTTGTGTCTGTCTCTCTTCAAAATGTCGATTCTTTTTAACAAATAGAGCACAAGTACAAAATCTAACTGCTTTATGAATTTTAAGAGAGATTTATTTTAATTTTTCTGTTAACATAATTTGCAGTGTTCCTAAAATCCATCTATCTAGCTGTATGTGTTGTCTTCTATTATATACAGCTGTAGCATTTCTAATTTGTGTGTTACAAAATGATTCCTAATATTGAGTTGAAGTATTTAATCTGAACCGTACACAAAAATATAGTTAATCTAGTTGTTGGACTGTTCAGATTTGGATTGGCACAAACTTATAATATTTATATTGCCTTTCAGCTTTCTCAGATTTCATATTTATCCCTCAATTCTTTTGATATATTATATTTGTCCTTTAAATCTTATTTCATATCTGTACATTATAAAAGGTTATAATTTTGCATTTCTGACATTTCTTTCTCTGGGTTCGAAAATTTTGCAATAAATTTTGGATTTGGTTACATATAATCTGGCTTGTGACTGGCATGGTGACATCTATGTTTTGGTTTTAATATTAATGCTGTGAGCATGGCCTGTGTGTGTTGAGTGGAAAAATGCAGTTAAAATCATAGTGTGGATTAGTGAGTTAACCCTTTTTCTCACTGTTTTCAGTGATATTTTCCCTTAATTTTCACTATTTTTGTTGTGAGATGCATTTGATTTGGGTCAAAGAGGTGCTTTTAAGTAGTATGTTATAGTGGTTTAGACTTTGTATGTTTATATATCTAATGGTAACATGCAAACTCAGCTGCTATTTTTTTTTTAAAAAAAGCAGGGTTTGACAATTAACTGTATTTTTTAGGCATTCTGGTCTATTTCAGCAAACTGTACCAAATATATTTCTCAGCAAAGTATGTAAAATATGGTGCAGGATAATCCTTGGTTCTTGTTTTTTTTTTTAGAATTTTTATTTTATGTTAGATCGAGGTTCATTGCATGGATCAAATCCTTGGTTCATTGCATTTATTATCAGAAAACAAATAGATGCAAAGGATTGTTGTTGCAAACACTAATTACTGTCACAATAACAAATAGAAGCAAAAAATCATGAATATCACATGTGCTGTACTCGGTTTGAGATATTATGATTTGTTGACTGCTTTGATGCTCTTGTTTTAAAGCTGTTCTGATTAACTGTAGATCCGTTCAAATTTTATTTGAAGATCCAATCCTTTCAAAATTGGCATCTAACAGTTTTTCTTTGTGTTCTCTTTGTGGTTGCATAATCTTATCTTCAGGTTTCTTCAGAGTGTGTGCTAATTGGATGGGCTGAGTTCAAACAGGCTTTGCTGACTTCATAAATTGAGTCGGGCTGAGTTTCGACTCAAACCCACTAGAGCTGTAGTTGAAACAATCTCGAGCTGGTGAAGATATTTTTAGAATACAATCATAATTTGGCATATACCAAGCATGAATCTACATAACTTGCTCTATTTAATGTAGCAACGGAAAAGGCTATCTATCGATTGCAAAAGATATCATGAGCACTTGCCCCTACTTTGTTTATATTCGAGACAATGATGGGTATCATGCACTCACGCTATGTTATTTGAGAAATCAGATTTAATCGACTACATACTCGGAACACCCCAGCTTGATAGGTTTATTAAGCAGCTTGACAATACTCATTTTGGGGAAGCTCGCCATTGATACTTGGTTAATAAACCTATGAAGCTGGGATGTTCTGAGTATGTAGTCGATGAAATTAGGTTTCTCATAATAAATAACATGGAGTGCATTATCCCCATTTTTGTCAGGAGTATAAACAGAGTCAGGGCAAGTGCTCATGATCTCTTTTGCAATCGACAGATAGCTTTTTTGCATTGTCACAGTAAATGGAATAAGTTCTGTTGGTTCATGCTTAGTATATGCCAAATTATGATCGTATTCTAAGAATATCTTCACCAGCTCGACATTGTTTTCAAGTACAGCATTTTACAGCATATTGTTTACAGCTTTGTCTTTATGGCATGCTAGTTGGGGTCGTCCTTCCAACAGTTGCTTAACTGTACCTGACAATACATGTCAGGGTTAAATTACAATATTTACAAAGACCACCTAGAATCTATGAGAAGTAAGTGGATCAAATGCCTAGAGGGAGCAACGGTAGTGGCTTCAAGCCTTTCTGGAGCTATGGCAATAACGGCTCACTCTAATGCTTGAGCAGAGACTGGGAGACAAGGTGAGACTCAGGCAGAGGTGGATTTGGGACACAAGTAGAGGCAATTGCTATGTATAGTGTTGGTGTAGCAGTTGGGAGGCCAAGGTAGTGGTGGTGCCGCTGCTGTGCTTGATAGAATTGAACTGGTAGACTTGAGATAATTTAAACATATATTTCTGAGTTAAATTGGGTTAGTTCAAAAGCCAAAATAATAGTTTTCTCAACTGAAATGCATACATAAGACGACTTTAGTTATTCCTAGTTATTTTAGGGTTTATATGCATATTCTGTTGGATGTTCTAAGTGTTGTTTAGTTTGTGTTTTGTGTTGTTCTGTTATGGATCTATGTGGTAGGTTTTATCTTTGTTTGAGCTTAGGTTTATTGTGCTTTGAACTATCTGTTTGCTGGTACCATAGTGGTGGTACCTGTTGCTGTTGACATTATAATGGTTTCTGTTAATGAAAATTCGGTGGGAATTAATTTGTGTTATGAGTGCGGCTATGGTAATATGCACGAATTAATTTGTGTTAAAGATTTATATTTTTATGTTTACATTTCTAACAGAAGGTCCAGACAGTTAAATACGATCTTCACGTGAAAGTGTAAAAGTGTATTTGCAGACTAAATTTTACATTTTTTAATTTTTATATATAGATAGAAAGGTATTGTTCTTGAAGATTCACAATTTTTAAATCAAGTGTTTTTCTACTCATCTAAAATAAGTTTTAAAAATTATAAAATTTGATATGCAAGTGTATGTTTATGTGAAAATTATTTTGAATGGTTCAAATTTAACCGTTTAGAATATAAAATTTTAAAAATGAGTTTATAAAACAAGCTACTGTGTAATGTGCATATTACAAAAAAGTTTTGTGACCAAATAAATCATGGTACATGTGTTGGTCACATGCTACAACTCATCTATTTAGTATCACGATCATTCGTGTGATGTGATTATCTTTAAAAAATTGGCAAATATAGCATGACATGTGAACTAGTTTGATAACAGCACATCATGGTACTTGGTCACGCAAGTCACACATAATAAATGTCACGCAAGTCTCACATAATAAAGACCATTAGATGTTGATCTAGTTGTGAATTTTGAATAAATTAACTCAAATTATATAAAAAAAAAAAAAAGTTAAATATGACCGGTCGATCAATGTGTCATAATTATCTATCCCAATTTAATCACGGCATAGCACTATACAACACGTAAAAATATGACATTATCACAATACGGCACATTATTCAAATCACAGTATGACCAGTTAAAACACGGCACCACACGACAACAGTACGTACTTATAACCCTGGCCCTCAGTCTTCTTCTGTTCATTATTTTACATGTTTTGTTCACACTGAAGCGGGTTGGACTGGAACCAAACAGCTTGCCACTTGCATCAATTGGGCGAGCCATAATTTGTTTCCCAAAGCCCTCTAATTGGATCAATGAAGTATCCGCTGGTGACCCTATGGGCCTCCTGGATTGGTCAGAGACAAACTAATTCAATTTTCTTTTTCTGACATCCTATTGTGGGAGACAGTATTACTCTGACATATCTCAATTTTTACGAGACCGACGTGTCTGGTGTCTATTCGGGGAACCGTAGGGAGCCCGTATTAAGCATTGAGATTCGTGCAGAATGTCTTTGAACGATTGAAATATTCCAAAAAGTCACGCAAAGTTTGAGATTTCTCGAAGGATGCGAATTCGACAAACCACGCGGTGTGGGATGAGAGCAGTTTGGTCCATGCCCATCCGACTCAAATTTAGTTCTAATGAGATCTATAATCGTCCGATCCGCTTTAAGATCCGTGAGCACAGATATTAAAGTCAAATTGTACAGATATTAAAGCGGCACACACAAAATCTTAAAGTGGATCGGACAGTTATGGAGCCCATCGCACTCAGTTTGAGTTCGATGGGCATCAGACCCAAATTGCTCTCGTGTGAGATACATTAGCACGTTGCAATCCTCACTCTTTAAAAAACATCTTCACTCCAGCTGTCAAATAAATAGTTTGGATTTGGCTCATTAAATTAAAAATTTGTTATTCAAGAATAATTCAGGTATAATTTGAAAATGATTCCGTAACACTAGAAAGATGAAAAAACCTATAAAAAAAAAAACTTAATTTTTTTATAAAAAAATCACGTTTTTTCACGTTTTATTTGCGAATGATTTGTAATTTGCGTTTTATTTGTGAATATTGTGTTTTATTTGATATTTGATTTAAAAACATTAAATCCGAATAAAACGCAAAATTTGCGAATATATAGCGATGCATGTTAAAATGGACTCCTGCCGTCCTGCGCAAGGTAATGTAATTTAATGTAATTTAATTACGGTCGTCTAGAGAAGCGCAAACTTTCCTATCCTGATTATTGAATCCATCTAACTCCTTATATAATAGACATCCGTGTTGTGTAGGTATCCATACATTTATGACCGAGATTTTTATTAATAACCAAAAAAAAAAAAAAAATTATTAATAACCAGATCTCCAAAATATTTTTACCCATGCCCAAACCGCCCCTCCATAAGGCGGTTTAACCCCCCAACCCGCCCCCCCAAGGGGCAGTTTAGTCAATTTTTTTTTTAATGCGATGATGTTTATAATTTATGTATTTTGTAATATTATGTATTTGTTTATATTTTTAATACGATGGATTTTATAATTTGTAAATAGTTTAAAACATAAGTGAACAAAATAATCAAATAACGTCTAATCAACATAAAATATAGAAACGAAAACAAAGTGAATAAAATCAGCAAATAACGTCTAATCAACATAAAATATAGAAACGGAAATATAAAAATACTACGTCAGGTCTAAAATATGAAATATAAAAAATTAGCGACAATGACGGCGAGGAGGACTGGACAATGACAGTCTGGGAGCCGGCCCGCACGCCCTCGGCGGCTGCACACGGGTCCTTTGTGGCTGTGGAGGATCCTCGTTATGAGTCAGATCCACATGCATGTCCTCCTCGTCATCAGAATCATCCATATGCATGTCCTCCTGCATTGTTTCCGTGGATCGTCGGTATGAATCGGGCCATGGATCATACTGAGTAGCCTGCAATGGATCCGTCTCCCATGGTTCGGTCTCCCAGTCCCCAGTATATGTGCTCGGGGGCTGTGTCCCGAACGCAGCAATCTCCCAAGCATCAGTGGGCTGCTGTGCCCCACTGCCACTAGCCTCGTGGTTGTGCTGCCTGGGGGGTGGCATCGATGGTGTGGCTCCGGTGAGATCCTCTACATCGGTGGGGGTGAGGCCAAAGTCTGCCGGAGTGAAAGTGGGTTCGGCACACCATATAGGATGACCATCCTGCAGTTATATAATGTTAGTTTTTCTTTATGAAAATAACGAAAATTTAATTTATACAGAGACGAACCAGCTTACCTCTCCAAGCTGCACTGGCACATTATATTTATTGTAGTAGGCGTGCCATTTTTTGTTGTCAAGCACCCAATCGTGGAACGCCCAATCCGGGTTGTCTTCTGCAACATTTGAGTTGAAGTTGTTAAGAACACACTTTGAAAACAAAATTGACGTGTATTATAAAAAAAATTATAATACCTTCGGGGGCTGGTTGTAGGTCATCATCGTATACGAGAACCCGTTCTTGATTTGGCTGGTTCGGAGCTTGTGAGTCTTTCTTGATCTCACGCCAGTTGATGTTCTCACCAGCGTCGTGCAACATGCCAATGAGGCGCCCATCGAACTGGGAATCCTCGACGATCGGAGCAATGTGATGCAGCATAGTACACCCGAACGCCCGAAAACTTTTTTTCGCCATGCACACCAAGCTGTGTGCAACTTCTCATCATCGTTCTCATTCTTCCGTTTTAGCTTATTTGCCACCCCCTCCACATGCACACCCAACAGCTCTGGGATCAACGTCGGGAGTGTTTGATGATCCGAGACACCCCCTATCGGATCACCATCGATCCGCAGACCCCATAAGGCACTCACGTCCTGTAGGGTCACTGTCATCTCCCTCACCGGGAGATGGAATGAATAGGTCTCAGGTCGCCATCTCTCCACGAGACCGCACATGAGTGCCTGGTCAATCCGCCGTGGTTGTTTCATTGTGGCTAACTGGTACAACTCGAGGTTAATGAGGTACCGATCCATCAGTGGATTTACGACATACTGTACATTCGGCGAGCGGTGCCGCACTGTCAACATGGTCTCATCCTGCATTTATCAATGTTTTAGACCGGTGGAACTGAATAACTATTTGTTGTTTGAAACGTACTTCAATCGATGCAAGTGAGACACGGTGAAGTCTGTGAGGGACTCACAGGAGAGGACTAAACGTATCTGCACGATGTGGTGCGCCATCCCATGGATCGACACCCTCCGCAGTGGGATCGGCGTGAGCCTGTGAACTCTCGCCGGTCTCCGACGTATCTCGTTGTCGCTCACGTCGAGGTCTAGTCATGCTGCATTTGAAACAATTTCTAACAATTTTATTTAACAATTCCTATGAGATTGTATAACTTAATTTCACTCAATTAAATTTCAACCCTGTTATTTTCTCAAATTTCCATGTAATTTTTAAAACCTAATTTCAATCATAACCAATTCAAATGTAACAATTTCTAACAATTCCAATGTAACAATTTCTAACAATTCCAATCAAATAATTTCTAACAATTCCAATATAATAATTTCTAACAATTCCAATCAAACAATTTCTAACAATTCCACTGAAATAATTTCTAACAATTCCAATCAAACAATTTCTAACAATTCCACTGAAATAATTTCTAACAATTCCAATCAAATAATTTCTAACAATTCCAATATAATAATTTCTAACAATTTATACAAATTTCTACCATTTTTCAAACATTTCTAACTATTTCTAACAACCCTAAACAATTCCAATCAATTTCTACTAAATTCAATAACAACAATTTCAAGCAAATCCCGCAATTTCTAACAATTTCATATAAAACCCGCAATTTCGAATAATTTATACAAAATTCCAAACAATTTATAAAAAATCTAAATAATTTATAAACAAGTTAAAGAAATAATTTCATACCCGAAAATGAAATCGGAGCGACGACGCGGTGACGACTACGCACTCGAATGGAGAGAGAGAGAGGGAGAGAGAGGGTGGCGGGTAGAGAGAGGGAGAGGGCGGTAGAGGGAGAGAGAGGGGTCGGGAACGGTTGAGAGGTGCGAAATGTCGTGTCGGAACGAAAAAATGAGTTTTTTTTGCCAAATTCGGCGGGTTGGGGGTGGTTTCGGATGGGGGGGCTGTGGGGGGCGGGGTAGGATTTGGTTTGGAGAGGGAGGATATTTTAAAAAAAAATTAGCAAACCGCCCCCTGGGGGGCGGGTTGGGGGGGGTAAATCGCTTCATGGGGGGCGGTTTGGGCATGAGTAAAAATAATTGGAGGATCTGGTTATTAATAATATATATATATATTTTTTTTTGGTTATTAATAAAAATCTCGGCATTTATGATTTATGCTTAAATATGACGCGCGCAATTTATAATGGAGAGCTCCAATTGTTTAGTACACCAGTTTTCTTCTTCTTTTCTGTATATAATTTTTTCGTTCAAAGTAGATCAAATTTGGAAATTCAAGCTTAGATGACCCGAACAGAAGAAGAAGAATATATTTCTAATTCGGCATCAATCACCGTTTATTGTATACCACTTAACAAAAATAAATATTTTCCGTAGTAGAACTAGGGTGTGTGTTCTTAAGCTCACAAATTATTTGGTGAGCTTAATTCTAAAATCTTTAGAAATGATTTCAAATAGTAAATTCAAATTGTTAAAATCAAATGCATTGACATATTAAATTTATAAATTTTGGAATTAGTTTAGTATAAAGTCAAGCGGTAAAAAAAAAAGTTTATAAGTTAATCGTAAGACGTTTATTTTTCATCATCTTTTGACCGGTTGACTTTATATTAAATTAATTTGAAAATTTATAAATTTAACATGTAAACACATCACTCGTGAAGTACATCGGTTTTAATAGTTTAGATTTGTTATTAGTAAATTAAATAGATTTTGAAATCAAGTTCACCAAAGCTCTTGGCGAGCTTAAGCACACGCTAGTTCTACTTTATTTTCCGTAGAGATTAAGCCAGTCAATTTGGACTGCTCTCGTTAATTTTAATTATAAGATGGTTATATATTAGTCTCAACATCTATTTCAGATTAGATGGATTTAATTATTTGTTAGTAAGGACAAAAGGTGTTAGGTCTTTCTATAAATTAAAATTTTGTAATTTTGTTCATATTTTTCAGTCCATCAATTTATTTTTCTAGCTTCACTTCTGTAATACTTCTGTAATTTTGATACAGCTGAAGTCCAATTAATTGTGCCAAAAAAATATATATCAGAATGACCATGGGATTGGTCCGATGCCCATCGGATTCAAACTGGATCTGATGAGTTCTATAACCGTCCGATCAGCACATCACTTTAACATTCATGTTTTTCACTTTAATATCCGTGTACACAAATCTTAAAGAGGATCGGACGGTTACAGAACCTATCGGATCCAGTTTGAGTTCGATGGGCATCGGATCCAAGCTGCTTCCATCAGAATGATATTAAAAAAAAGGCCTTTGAATATTTTTTTGGTTCTTTCATGGCCCGTAGGTCAAAGTTCTTTGAATTTAAATTCAAAAGATGCATATAAAATAAATTATTTCCGTCAGTAAAATCCAATTTTAATACAATTGAAGAGAAGTCGAAACCACCATAAGCCCTCCTTGGCTTTACATTCTTTCTAAAAACCAAAATATATATAAAAATAAAACTTTTGATTTCTGGAAGAGGTATCCAAGTCCAAACCAAACAACTGTTTCTTTCAGCTGTAGTATCCGCCACTTATTATTGGCTTAAAAGTTAAATCTACTGGACCCCGATTTAAATTGACCAGATTATTCCATATCTTCTGAGGATGACTTCTGTTTTGGATTCAAGCGTCATCTGCTGATCCATTCTTAACAAATCCTAAAAAATAGCAATTGAGAGTAGGTCCGATGTCCATCGGACCAACCTTTTTCGATGGGTTAAATGATCATCAGATTTGCATTCAGATTCGTGCAAAATCATTAAACTCCGTACAAGCATTTTTCAGTTTCCACACACAAATCGCAATAATAATCATACGGTCTTAGAACTAATTGAACCTAAAAATAGATCCGACGGTCCATGCCCATCGGAACTACTCCTATCTCAAAAAATAGATACATTGCGGAATACTTCTTGTGGTGTGGCGCTGATTACCTTTTTGCTTACCTCACATAAAAAGGCAAAAAGGAATGTTGATTTCTTTGAAGGGCTTAAAAAAAATGAGCTTAAATTTATAATATATTTCTTTTGAGACCAGGTCCGATGAATTTGAGTCTGATGGGCTCCATAATTGTTCGATTCGTTTTAAGATCCGTATACACTGATATTAAAACAAATATATACGAATATTAAAGTTACACGCACGGATCTTAAAGCGATTTGGACGGTTATGGAGCTCATCGAACTCAGTTTGAGTCTAATGGGCATTGGACCCAACCTGCTCTCATTTCTTTTTAATTTCGGAACAAAGTATGACCGCGATAAATTACGCGGTCTAGTGGAACATTGCAGTTCATGCGGATCGAGCGAAGCTGCTTTTGAGAGCAATTTGGGCCCGATGGGCTTCATAACCTTCCGATCTACTTTAAAATTCATGCACATGATTATTAAAGCAACCTCACACAAATATTAAAGTCACTCACACATATTTTAAAGCATATCGGACGGTTATAAAACTCATCCAACTCAGTTTGAGTCCGATGGTCC
The DNA here is from genome assembly GCA_024447775.1 of Carex cristatella. Taxonomy (NCBI): domain Eukaryota; kingdom Viridiplantae; phylum Streptophyta; class Magnoliopsida; order Poales; family Cyperaceae; genus Carex; species Carex cristatella. Next base: position 939,724 of record JAJHPF010000028.1, on the reverse strand, counting down.
CAAACTGCTCTTGTTGTTTTTTTTTTCTTTCATATCCTCTCATGTTGCGCATACGGCATACCTCGTATTCTGTCTTATTTTGTAGGAAAAAAAAAACATTTATCAGGCCACTATCACACTATGAACCGTAACGCCTTACTGTTCCTACATTTTTCAGAAACAATGTCGTATATTAAATTTATTATTTTGAAAATGCTGCTAATGGTAAAAAAAAATATGCGCTGGATGTTCTTCATTCCGAAATAATACGATAATAAATTAATAATATATAATAATATCTTCGCTGTTCTTGGTGATTTGAAATTGGTGAGATGAAAAGGTATTTTATGACTTATGGTATTGCATCTTCTCAGTTGGTGCAGCAAAGGGAAAGATCTCTAGATGGTATTGAATTGTCAAATTTAGGTGCTAAATCATTATTGCCGTCCAAGAAGAGTCAACTAAACCACTAGAAAATTCAAATCAACGAAATTTCAAAAAGAAAAATATTTAACGGCAACAAGCGGATCTAATATGCGAAATTTTATGCAGACTTATATATACAGATTTTAAAATGAAAATTTATATACATATAAATAAGTATGCGGTATGCAGTAATATCCGGTATCATAAAAACAATATGCGGTAATATGTGGTATTATGCAGCCAAATATGCGGTATAAAATATGTGACCGAATATGCAGTAGTAATATGCGGTAGAATATGCCGTCGAATATACGGCCGCATATATTGACCGCATACAGATTTCTATATGGATTACAACCGCATACGCATATGTAGCCGCATAGCCCGCATTTTATTACATTGACTAAACCACTAGAAAATTCAAATCAATGAAATTTAAAAAAAAAACAACATTTGACAGGAGCAAGCGGATCCAAAATTACAAAAATAAACGTTTGCTTTTCTAAATTATATATAATGTTATACTAGTTTGTTTTCATCAGAATTACTATGAAAAATCATAAATTCTAATTAAATTGGAATGCAACAAGAATCGTTTTTTTTTTAATAGCCGATTCGGACCGAAAAAAAAAATATAATCATTCACAATTCTATATGTTTTAGTATTTAATTGATCTGAACAATTTATCATGAACTGATTTAATTAATTACAAAAGCAATGTAGACAGCGTTGGGACATATAACATATTCCAATTGAGAGTAATAATTTCGCTCGTTCAAAAAAAAAAAAAAAAATACGGTTCGCTTTTTTTTTTTATAAATGGGAATTATTTTATATATCAAAAAGTGAATCTTCATAAATATTTCAAGTAAAAAATAACAATTCATGCACAGTAATTAACAACCCTTGCAAGAGTTGCAGTCAGCCAATGCCCAATAAGTCAATTATTAATTCAACGGGAAGTAATACCATCAGAAAAAAAAAAAACCAAGGAAAAAAAGAGAGGAAAACAACTGGTTTAAGATTTAAAGCCAATTTTGACCACACTTGATGACTTGAGCGCATCCAACTATCAGTATCAGTGCACTTTTTTAGCTTTCTTTCTTTTTATGGCTGGCGTGTCAGTGGTGGTCCAAATTGCTCCACCAAAAAGGGCGCCAAGCTGCGTGCATCAGCCAACCAGCTGCCTCCAGCCCTCCACTTGTTGCATCAATTGGGGCAAAACGGGTTCCAAAAATCTCGCCAACTCTAATTAGAACTCCACAAATCCGACCCGCTAATCTTGATTCTCTTCTTCCCTTTAAAATTTGATATCTCATATTTTCATACTAAGATCATGTTTAACAGTTTGAATTCTAAATTTTTTTTTAGAGATATGAATCATTTCATGGATCAATCAAAATTTTAATTGGAGCATCTTTAGTGATAAACAATTAAAGTAAATTATATGCGTGTTGTACACAAAATATTAATATTTTACAAACTGCGTGCATGGTTATGGTGTTTGTGGACACATGTTTGAATTTTTTTTATTTGATTACTATCGTTGTTATCTATTAGTTAATTAGTCATAGCAAAAATATGTTAAGTTGTTAACAATGTGCGTGCTGTCAACAAAATAAAATTTGTAATTTTTATGAATTATGCTTGAGCATAAGTTTATCATTTGTATCAAGGACGGAACTAGACTTTCAAGTTATAAGAGTTAAGTATATAAAAAGTTTATACTACAAATGGAGATCAATTTCATCTTATTCATAATATTTTAGTTTAAATTATATTAAAAATAAAATATAAAAAAAATTACACAGATGAATGAGGTCAATTGACCTCAATGAATGTAGGGCCGCTCCGCCCTTGATTTGTACCAAAACCGGGTTTGATTCGACTAACCCGTATTTTCAAGTCAAAAATCATTTTGGTTTTTAATTGGGGTGGTGGATAGTTGGATACTCCAATCAAAAGATGTGGCGCCTCGGGAAGCGCGAGTTTTCTAAACTCATAAATCTTGATTCAATGCAACTCTTCTTAGCGGACAAAAGGTGTAACAAATTATTCTATAGAATAGAACGACCTGCTACACAAAAACCTGTAAAGAATAAATATCAGGCTAATCAGTTTGTCTCCATACCCTTCTATTTATTTCCGTTTCTTTTTTTTCTGCGAAGTTATAAAACACGAACCTTCGTCCGTAGGGAATCGAAGACCAAACAAACAGCTGTGTTTTTCTTGGGTAATTAATTAATTAATCACCTACCACAAATAATAATATAGTTTGCCAATTTGTACTCTGCTGCTCTCTTCTCGTGTTGTTGTTCCTCCTTTTTTTCTCAGACGCAATTATTTATTAGGAGCTAATACGAGGTTCTCGCGATATCCGTCAACAATTTGATTTATGTAAGCACTGTTCTCTTCTTTCTTTGGTTTGCTTTGCGTTTAGTATGCATGCGAATTGTATGACGAATTGCTTCTGTGCCAGAAGAGTTTTAATTTCTATGCAAAAGCTGGTCATTTTGATATTGTCTTCCTTGCTTTTTACGAAATTCCTTCATGATCCCTTTTAACCGATTTATCATTTTTATGAAGCGGGTTATGACGGCGTCTGTCGTTCTGAAAAGATTGAATGCTGGGCTAAAGCTGTCTAAAATAGCTTTTTAGTTATTTTAGCCCTCTAGCTTTCCAGTTATTTTTTTATAGTTATTTTACTTAAGAATTAATTAGTGAATTATTGAAAACAATTTTAAACAGCTTGATCTTGGTTTTCAATAATTCACTAATTAATTCTTAAGTAAAATTTTCAACTTTTTCATTGCTTCTGAATTTCTAATTTTGAGAAAGAATTGTGTTTCGTTTTATATTTCATACAACAATTTATTTATTTAAAAAAAAAAAAGGTCTCTGTAACAATTATGAATTTGTGAATTGTTTTTAGATTGCATGGCTGTGTTTTAGATCTCAATCTTTCCTTGCTGAAATAAGCCCTCGTTTTTGAAATGGACTCTCCTTCTTTTTAATAAATACAATGTTCATAACTCACTTTTTTGCTCATTAAATATTATATAATACTTAAATCTTCTGTTTTTCAAGCAAGTTTATATTTCTAAGCATCTTAGTCTGAAATAATTGTAAGTAAATTTTTAGTATCTTACTTTCGTTCATTTATATTTGTCGTATGCCATTTTGCATGTCTCTGATTAATGTTTCATTATGTAGCATTAGAAATAGAAAATGGCGAGCCTATTGAATGGGTGCGCCAATTTGCAAAGCCGCAGTTTTTTATATCTTCAGAAAGGCCACCTACAAGCCTCAAGAGTACATGGGATTTCATTCAAGAGATTAACAGAAATAGAAATCTCAAGGTATAGCTATATGAAGCAACTAGTTAGCATGTGTTGTTTTGTTTTTCGTTCTCTTTGATATTGATTTTGGTAGTAATTTGGGGTTTTAGGCAGGATGGCAGCTTAATCTAAGCCGCAAACAATAGTTGCGGCGAAAATAATGATGGAAAAGCTTCCCTTATACAGTACCAGCATGTACTGATACCTGGTAGAATAATAATAATCTCTTTTTAACTAGAATTACATGATTATGATTGCTTATTTCTGACAGTCTAATGCCATGGTGATCTTCTTTTCCTTAGGTTCTCTTCCATATCCCGATTATCATGCAAAAAAAACCACAACCAATCTGGCCGCATCTATTCAACAAGAACTGCCACAAGAGCATCTTTGCAAGACAAAGAAAATGCCACCAAGTACTTTGACTTTGTGGTAATTGGCAGTGGTGTGGCTGGGCTAAGGTACTATAACCAAATCTACATCAATTTATATTGTATTTTTCACTTTTATCAAACTCCCTTTCTACGGCGGTCAAATCCCAAGAACTGAAACTTAAAGACTCAGAACAATTTTGGTACCAGATGAAACAGATTATTTCAGCCAAGCTCAATTAACGTGAAATTAAGTAAAGCAAAGCAAAGTAAGTAACTGGTAATAACTTAAGAGGTCAATGTTGACCAACACTGACGAGTTTCACCATTGGCCAACAATGATAAATATCAGCTGAATTCTTGGAATTTTTGTTGTAATTGTAATCCGTAGTTAATTTGCATGCTGAGAACTTAAAAGAAAATTAATGGAAAGTGGTGATTTGGTAGGATTATCTCTAAGCAAGATTGCGAAGCTTGGGTTTTATTGCATTTACTCTAATAACAGGTATGCTCTGGAAGTATCTAAGCATGGGTCAGTTGCTATTATAACAAAGGCCGAGCCATATGAGAGTAACACACAATATGCACAAGGGGGAGTCAGTGCTGTTTTGTGCCCCACCGATTCAGTGGAGAGCCACATGCAAGATACAATTGTGGCAGGTGCATATTTATGTGATGAAGAGACAGTCAGGGTATGCAACCAGTTTAATTTCCTTTTTTTATTGAATAAAGAGGTTTATTAATTTTTTTAGCTTTGTAAAGGTTTTTGGTCTAATGATAAACAGGAGGGACCATATATAACCGACCCTTACCTGTTTATCAGCTGGTTTTATGGTCTTTGTTCGCTTCTTTTTGTTTAGTTAAGGCCCTCTATATTTTCACATTCTAATTGTGTAACTGTATCAGTCTTCTGGAAGTAAATTCATAGGACACCAGTTATCAATCATGTCTAATACCAATGATATTAAAATTTCTGTTATACTGTCTAAAGGTCGATCTACAGTTATTAACTTACAAACCTGTCTAAGGCCTACTCATGAGCTAAATGGTTTGGGTTTTCGTTCACAATTTCTCAACCTGCTGTAAGGTCAGATTAGATCTGACCTGACTAATATTTACATACTTGATTTGTTGTATTCTTTTTCCAAATAAGACGGCCAACATTCAATTAGCCCAATATTATTTGTTAACAAATAGCGAAAATAACATCCAATAATATCCAAAATCAGCAGTAATTCACATTTTGACCTGATAGAGTAATGGGTTGAGTCAGATCAGTTGTTTTCTTCTAAGAATGTATAAATTATAAAAAATGCCGACCTGGTGTAGGTGGTTTGCACAGAAGGCCCCGATCGGGTGAAGGAGCTGATTGCCATGGGAGCATCTTTTGACCATGGTGAAGATGGGAGGTTGCATCTGGCAAGGGAAGGGGGGCATTCTCACAATAGGATCGTTCATGCGGCCGACATGACTGGTAGGGAGATTGAACGGGCACTGTTGCATGCAGTTGATAATGACCCTAATATCTTCCTCTTTGGCCACCATTTTGCCATTGACCTGCTCACTTCTCAGGTGTGTTCATTTTATTTATTTCCCGGTTTTTGTATATAGAAATGATTTCTGTTGCTAGCATGCCTTTCTTATTTAATGATTTTTTTTTGGTGTTTCTAATATGCATATCATTTGGCCTGTTAACATTTTGATCCAGATTATTTATATATTCAGAAAAAATGTATACCCCCTTGATCTGTTGTAAGGATTTGTGGGTGCCAATTTAGATGAAACTACAAGGAGGCCTCTAGTTAAATTTATGGTTTCTTTACTGCAATGACACTGTGCATGCTCTCTTTAGGTATCAGCATATAAATTTTTTAATCTCCCAAGTACTTGTTGTATTGACCTTTACTGAAACTGTACTCATATATAAGTTTGTATTCTTAAATGCTGTACTTGTATTTGAGCAACCCTCTTAATAGTAGTCATCGTATGGTAGTGCCGATTTTGAAGCAATTCTTTAATAACAAAAAACTCTGCTCACATTTATGGTCATCCAGGATAAAAATGGAATGCATTGCCATGGAGTTGATGCATTCAACACAGAAACTCGAAAGGTATATTGGTTCTTGTTAATCCTGCTTTCTTTTTTCTTGGGTTAAGGATCATTGATTTATTTTTAACTCAACAATCTTGACAATTGTAAAAAGTAAAATTGAAATAAGATAAACATATTGTGCCTATAATAAATGATGGGATTTGTGCATGTTTTACTGTTCATTGAATTATATGAGTTAAACTAGCCTTCATGCATTTATGTTTTTGATATATATATATTTTTTAAATGATATTCTTTTTGGTTTTTAAACCTTTTGATTTTGTGAGAGGCGTCAAGATTGTCAATTCCATTGTGAAGGGATCCCACCCCTTTTTCTTTTTCTAATTGTGGTGCTTTCGTTCATTGTCAGTTTCCATATTTTTAAGGTCAATTTCATCCAACAGTATTTTTTTTATTCATTACTAAATTCAGGTAATTCGATTCATGTCAAAAGTGACTTTGCTTGCATCTGGCGGAGCTGGCCACATCTACCCCATGACAACCAACCCTCCGGTAGGCAAATTTACTTCTGCTGAATTTCTAATACTACTGCTATCAAGTTGGCTGTTTATTTTTATTTTTGCTCTTTTTACTTTTCCATGATGTGTTTGTGCCTAACTGGGTATATTCAGGTTGCTACTGGAGATGGTGTTGCAATGGCCCATCGTGCTCAGGCTGTGATCTCTAACATGGAGTAAGTAACCAGTACCACTGCATATAAATAATTTAGTAAATAATATAAAAATCAATAATGGAGAGCTTGTACTGTTGTATTAATTCTCTTGTAACACACAATTTGTACAGATTTGTGCAGTTCCATCCAACAGCTTTAGCTGATGGAGGTCTACCATTGAGACCAGCCAAGAGAAGAGACAATGCATTTCTCATAACAGAGGCTGTCAGAGGAGATGGGGGGATCCTATATAACCAATCTAAGCAGAGATTTATGCCTTTGTATGATGAAAGAGCTGAACTAGCCCCACGGGACATAGTTGCTAGAAGCATCGACGACCAACTAAAAAAGCGTGGTGAGAAGTATGCATTGCTCGACATAAGTCACAAGCCGAGGGAAAAGATCCTGTCTCACTTCCCTAACATAGCTGCTGAGTGTCTCAAATTTGGTCTTGACATAACACGTGAGGCTATACCAGTCGTACCAGCTGCACACTATATGTGCGGTGGGGTCCGAGCTGGGTTGGAAGGTGAGACAAATGTAAGAGGTCTCTATGTGGCTGGCGAAGTGGCCTGTACTGGCCTTCATGGTGCAAACCGTCTTGCAAGTAACTCACTACTTGAAGCTTTAGTCTTTGCTAGACGAGCCGTACAACCTTCCATCAACTGTATGGAGAAAACAAGCCTAAACCCTAATTTCTTAACGAGGTGGGCCCGTCCAGAACCACCGTTGACACTTAAAGACAGCACGGTCGATAAAATAGACAAGAGGACAAGAGAGATTAGACTGGAACTCCAATCAGTTATGTGGGAGTATGTTGGCATAGTGCGTTCCACAAATCGGCTCAAAATGGCTGAGTGGAAAATTGGAGATTTAGAGAGAGAATGGGAGGAATATGTTTTCCGGAGGGGTTGGAAGCCAAACATGGTCGGGTTGGAGGCATGTGAGATGAGAAATTTGTTTTGTTGTGCCAAATTGGTGGTAGAGAGTGCCTTGTCAAGGCATGAAAGCCGTGGATTGCATTTCACCGAGGATTTTCCTTATTTGGAAGAAAGCAAGAGGAAGCCAACTATTATTTTCCCTGCAGCTCTACCAAAGCTGACATGGAGTTCCCAGCAGCTGCACAAGCAACTTCTGTGCTGAGGGCATTTTGGGAATTGAAGAATTTTTTTTTTCTGATTCTTTCAATGGATATTGCAAGATTGGAAATAGTCTGGCGATTTTGCAGTTGATAGAATATTCATTCTTCGTGCACGAAGGTGCGTGTTTGAGATGCATATTTGCATCCTTAGTTTTGAAAATTGAATGCATAATGAACTTCAACATGTAAGGTATAGTGAAACTAAAGGAAAGGTAAAGGAAAGGTTATACTGTCAAAGTATACTCAGTATGTTAGCAAATAATAGTCATGAAGTGATTTTCCGGCAATTTTTTTTTTGTATTCCTTCTCTTTTTTGTTCCCATCAATTATAGGAAATGCTCTTTTCTAGTTGTTAATGTACGAAGATCACATATGGCATGCTAATTGACGTTTTGCGAACCATTATTGGACAATTCGTCGTGCAGGTACCTAAATGGTACAGGTACAAACCATAATTTGCTGCAGTGGTTCATGGTACAAGAACACTAGGGTTGCCATAGCGAGTGATGTTTTCTTTCCCTCTTTTTTTCCTTTTTGGAAGTTAAACAAAATCAGATGGTACCGCATTCATTACTGGTTTGTAACTGCATATGATAGACCATGAAACTTGAAATCCCTGAACTTGACACATGGTACCCTCGAGGGAAGGAATGGTGTAAACCACCCACATAAGAAAATACATGGTTGTCTACTTATCAAGTTTATAACCAACAACCATGCCATTTTTCCTTCCCTTCCAACTTGATGCTGGAAAATATGTGAAAATTCTAGGGAATTTGTGGCACCCAAGTGACCTGAAATCTGCACTTATGGTGATTTTGGTTATCAACTTGCATTTGAGTCATCTTTCCAATTGCTAGTTTCTTTCTTTCTTTCTTTCTTTTTATTTAAAAAGTCTTAAGTCCGTTCCATTGCCATGAAACTCTTACAACCCAACAAAATACCAAAAGAACCAGCATAGCTAAATGTCCAGCAAAAGAGAAATGTGCACGCAGGCACCAAAAGAAAGTAGGCAGCAGCATCAAAAGCTAGTACTAAGCCAAATAAAGAGCTGGAAAAAAGGCAAAACAAAAGTTCACAAATTGCCAATACTGTAAGATAGATCTAAGTAGTAATTATATTCCGAGTTGCCGGAAAGCCACACCAGCATCCTCTTATCTTCTGGTTGCGCTATCTGCAACGACACGTCATTCATGTCTTTGGGAAGCCGGTCATTAGCCGCATCCTGCATCTCCTTCTTGAGCGAATCTGTCCAACATATAACAACAGACACAATAGTAACTCCTGAAACATAAGTCATTCTTTTGTTTTGAAATGCACCAAATAACTGCACTGATAACAATGAGGAACGCATTTCTGGACATTTTATCTAAAAGTTAGAGCAAAGTGAATAACATCATCCATAGATTTCCACTTACTGCTAAGATCCTGACATTTACCCATATAAAACCATATAGATTGAGCAAAGTAACATTGAAAGAAGAGATAATCATTATCCTTCTGTTGTGAGCAAAATTGACAAGAGAGATCCCCTGCCGCCCTTTTTTATGTAATTTGAGTTTAGTAAAAAATTTATTTTTACTCATCAACCACATAAAAGATCGGATTTTAGGAGGCACCGGAAGTTTCCACCAAAGCATAGGTTTAATAGGATATTCCACCAACCACATCTTGAAGGAGGACACCACTCAGGATTCGTATAAACCGTAAACAATGTCCATGTGTAGCCACCAACTCCTGTACTGATACACTGGTGGTAATGCAAATGTCATACAGTTGTGAGAATGTAATGCTTAAAGGGCAATTTTGGTACCAACTACCAAGTATCACACCAGAAGTGAACTTTCCCATGTTGACCAGGTTGGTAAGATATTCCTAACTTACAAATATGGGGACATGGAAAGAACCTCTTTCCAAAATGGGGAGAGCGGTATATGACAAGATTGGCTTGAAGAACAGACTTTCATAGATTGGAGTACTGAGGATTCTTGTACCTCCACCACCATTTAGCAAGTAGAGCACAATTCGTTTGGTGGAGATCTAGGATGTCCATCCCTCAAAACTGTTTAGCAACACATAGTTTTTGCCAACTCATTAGAGCATATTTCCTCTTGGTCTGAGTGCCCCGCCGAAAAAAGCACCTGAGATGGAATTTTGTAAAATAAAGAGTGTGCAGGTGCACAACAAATAACACTGAATTGAGTGTAATCCTCTCCCAACAACAAGTGTTGACATTTCCATCCTTGTAATTTATTTCTAAATTTGTCAATGATGAATCCCCAATCTTTATTTTTAAGGGGAGCATAAGAAAGAGGGACACCCAGGTGCTTAAGAGGGAATTTGGAAAACTGACATTTGAAAAGAGAAGCTATAAAACTAGCTTCTTCTGGTTCTAAATTAATAGGGAATATTTCATTTTTATCTAAATTCATTTTAATTCCAGAAACAACTTCAAACATCATCATATGCCACCAAGCTAGTTCTACATTTATAGGTTCCGCTTGTAAAAAAAAAATTGTATCATTAGCATTAGAGTTCTACTAACGGGCAGGGCAGGACGGGCAGGGCAAAGCCTGTGCACGGGCACGGGCGTCACGGGCACAACGGGCAGGGCATCACGGGCATTTTTTTCAAAAATTCTGCCCTGCCCGTTTAATGCCCGTGCCCGTCACGGGCGCGGGGGCAGGACGGGCAGGTCCGGTTTTTTTTTTTATCTGTTTTTTTTTTCGTTTTTTTTTTCTGTTTTTTTTTCTTTGAAAACTAATAAATTATAAATTCAAATTCATACCAATTTAAATTCATTTGACATGGTTGTATATTTGAACTCAATAATTTTTGTTGTAATAAAATATAAATAAAAAATTTCTTAAATCAATTACTTTAAAAATAATTAAGCTGTTATTTTAAAACAATAGATTAAAAAATAAAAGTTACCCTCCTCTTTTATTCCGGGCTTGGGACCGGCTATGTAAAATAACATAGGCAGAGTTCTAACTTTTTTTTTGTTAGTAATTTTTCGTTAAAATGAATAGTTTAAAAACTAATTGAAATGTTTAGAATCTTATAATTTAAAAAATAACCATAAAGATTAAAGATGTTAGAAATATATATCGACACTATCTATCTAGAAGTTCGCATTCCTATACCATTGTTCGCTCTCTTCCGCACCATCTGAGTCCGAATTTGCCTCGCCCTCGTGCCGCACCTCAAGTACCGCTCTCTTCAGTGTTGGCTTCAGGTGATGATTGTTGTTGAGGCAGATGTTGCGTGCGCTCTTCAGTATCAATCCAGTCTTTTAAGCACACAAGTCTCTCAAAGACATGTGCACCCAATTTACTGCATTTATCGGAGAGGATCCTGTTCGCCGAACTGAAACAACTTTCGGAAGGGACGGTTGACACCGGCACGACAAATCTATTAAAAATAAATCCGAATTTCAAAAAAAATCTAACCTATTCCAAACAAATCTAATTACTTCACATCTAACAAATTTAACATAAACTAAAAATCTCTAACAAATCTAACATAAAATAAATCTTACAAATCTATTTACTTAACAAATTTAATAAATCTAACATTCAATAAATATAACAAATCTAATTATTTAACATTCAATAAATCTAACATGCAATTTAAATTCTAAATTTCTCTACAAAAATAAATCTAACATCAAATTTAATTTTTAAATTACTTTACAAAAATAAATCTAACATTCAATATTTCAATCTAACAAAATTTAATCTAGCAAAATTTAATCTAACAAAATGTAATCTAACAAAAATTAATGTTGCCTTTTTAATTTCGCGAGAAAATCTTCGAGAATACCTTCGTAATTCCGTTTGCGTGTTTGCGTTTGCATATTTGTTAAACAACTATATTTTTTTTAACAATAAAATTAAAATTGGAGAGTAATAAAAATATTGAGATTGAGATTGAGATTGAGAGAATGAGAGATGAAAATATTGAGAGAGATGTGAAAATTTGTAAGGAATGGGTGTATATTTATAGAATTTTGTTTGGAGGGATTAAAATTTAAATTAAAAAAAAAAATGGTAGGGGTCCGGCGGTTTGGGGGGGAATGGGGGGAATTTGAATTTGAATTTTGAAAAAAAAAAAAAATTCGTCACGAGGCACGGGCGCACGGGCTCACGGGCACTCACGGGCATTTTTTCAAAAATCGGATCCGGCCCGTTTAACGCCCGTGCCCGTGTGCCCGTGGATGCCCGTGGCACGGGCACGGGCGGGGGCGGGCACGGGCACGGACACGGGCAGGGCGGGCACGGGCACGGGCACGGGCAGGGCACGTCCGGGCAGGCATTTGCCAACCTCTAATTAGCATAGTGACAGTTAGTCGCTGCATGCTGATTATCACAAGGAGGTCCCAGTCCAGTAATTCTCCCCTCCTGTCTACTAATGAGAAATATTTTACTGAATGAATCAGCTGCTAAGTTAAATAGGTAGGGAGATCAAGTATCTCACTATCTGACTCCTCTTTTACAAAAGAAATAAGGAGTCAGTTCTCCATTAATTGTCACACAAGACTGAGAGCTCACTAATAATTTAGCCATCCAAGATATTCATTTATCTCCAAATCATCTACCTTCCATTATTCTGAGTAAGTAGTTCCAATTCATTTTGTATGTTTTTTTTAAAATCAATTTTAACTACTACTTTTGTTGGGTGTGTTTGCAATGATAGATAATTTCATAACTAAGAATCATATTGTCCAAAATATATCTGTCATTCAAGAAAGTAGATTGATGAAAGTCAATAAGTCTTTGGAAGACAAGTTCTACTCTAAAAGTCAGAATCTTTGATAAAATCTTAAAACTGACTAAGCTAATGGGTCAATTTTTTTGGATGACCTACGCATCAGGTTCTTTTGAAATCAAACAAATAAGGAAATTTTGTTAATGAATTGCAGTTCTAGATATCCAGCATGAAATTGATGACAAAGTCTAAGTCAGCCCATCTGGGAATTGCTAGTTTTGGGGGGCGGCTCGTATTTACTACTTTTGATTAATTAAGGAAATTTTGTTAAGTTCATATGCTAGATTTTGAAATTGCCATGCTTCTAGTTCAAAAATTTCCCCGACATAAATCTAATTTGTTTAATTTGATGGATAATTGAATGGAAGTGTGATCGAAAGAACTGTAGGGTTTTTTCAAATTTTGATTTTATTGTGTTTCACTTAGTTTGGGCCATTGTTGAATCCAGCAGCAATTTATAATAGATGGATGGTAAATATTGATCGAATTTGGTTCTTTTTATTGCAACTTAAAATGGAACAGAAACTTGATTCAGATTTTGTGAGTGATATCTTGAATTTGTATTCAGTGGGGTACCGTAAAAGGGAATCTTTTAGAATGATTCTCTTTTTAGTGGATCCGGACCGTTCTTTTAACTTGGCACGAATCTCAAAGCCCAATAATACTGCCTCTATTTTTCTCCGAATCTCAAACCGGCTGAAATTTAATCTCAAACCCTAAAGTGATGCGCATCCTCTATAGTAATAGAGAGGATATGGATCCTGATATCTTGGGGAGTAATTTGATGGGACTCGTTCAAGTCACGAGCGAGCTGACTTTAGGAATCTGAGCTAAAAACTCAGTTTGAAATCGTCATGAGCTGGGTCGAGCTAGACAGTATAAAATGCATACAAATTCATATAAATTCACAAATTGATACCTAACCGAGCTAGTTCGAGAACTGACGAGCAAGCTACTCCAGTTTGAACTCGTTAATTCTGAACCGAGTTAGTGATGAGATGACTCGTTAATAGTTTGGTCAAACAAGCACGGGCTTTTTTGCCACCCCTAGGTGGGACCATGAAAGAATTTGATTCACGGTACCTCTTCTCTTTCATTTAAAGATTAATCTTAAAGACAGAAACTATAGTTGCCAAAAAATACAAAAGAAGAAGAAGATAGAAACTACAAATTATATTGATTGTATGTTTTTATGGCATGGATGTGTAACAAATGTAAATAGAATAAAAATCATCATAAATTTTTCAACGGAGACGGATAAAGAAAAGATTTGGCGTTTCAATACAAAATCACAAATAAATATATGCATATGCATAATATAACAAATTGCAAATAAGTCTGTGTTTAGCTGAGAGGAATGATTTATATCATCACCACCTTTCAGTAGAAATAATTTATTCTTGAATTATTCTTAAGTTTTTTTTTAAAAGTGAGTAGTTTTAAATACTAACTAATAATTTTATTGATAAAAAAAATGAGCTTACAATAAGTCAAATAATTCTCCAATACAAAATGTAAATTTTTATTCTCACAAAATTCTTCAAAAACTCTAAATAACTCTAAAATTATAATATCACTCATATACACTCATAATTACTCTATTATCTTAAATTCTATGGCTCTCTACGATCGGATCCGCTCTTTCGACCGATGCCGTGCTCCGACGTCCAGATCTACTCACCCGTGCTCCGATCGAGATGACGTAGAGACTCAATATTTCGAGCTCCAACGATACCACACTCTCGGCTCCGCTCGGCTTTGGTCCCTCCCCTCTCTCATTTTTTTCTCCACTCAAGAAAATAGAGTCGTGAGAGAGGGAAGGAGCTATATCAGAGGTGAAATCTAAAAGAGTGAAAGGAACGAGCTAAGGAGAAAAAGTGGTGACTGGTAGAGTTTTGAAAAATCCCTTTTGAATAGCTAGGTGAGATCTAGAAGGTGTTTTTTTCAGCTCAACTAATATTATCGTTATTCTTAAGTTATCTCCATTAGTCCAAGTGTAAATAGATAATTGTATAGAGGTCCAATTCAAAACTTTCAGAAATGAAAACGCAGATTCTCTCTTCTGCTTTCAGTCTTTTTCTTCGAGTCTCGAAGTTATGTTTGGCACAATACATCCCCTAATTTATGAAGGCATAAAACCAGTTTTGATAGTTATATTTTTGGAAGTAAGACACCTATATTACCTAGATACTTTCATCTGGTATTGCAATATAATTAGGCTAGATACCATTAGTTAGTTGACAATTTTTCAAATATTATACTCGTTTATTAACTTGAGAATTAACATTTCAAATAAATTGTCGATAAACTTGTTGATTTTTAAGAATCAATTTTTGATTTAGTGACAAAAACATATGTCATCTAATCTTATGATGAGCTCGAAATACAAATGAGAAAAATCATTTGTTATGATGATATTTGTTATGATGATAGAGATTTAAAAAAAAATCAATTAAAACAGTGATTTTTTTTTTTTTTCCAAAGGTAAAGTAAATGAATCAAAATCTTATTGTAGCAGCAGGACTCCAAAGATTTTGTTATTCCTCGTTGTGTAATTTGGTAAACACAAGAGTGGAGGTGTCCGATGCCTATCGGATCAGAGTCTGTTCGATAGATGATTTCTATTGTCCGATTCACTTCAAAATATGTGTGCATTACTTTAATATGCATACGCACAGATTTTAAAATGAATCAAGTATAACACCCATACCTCCGATGGGCATCGGAAACCCCTCTCTCAAAACACAAGGGGCTTCATTTAGAAACTTGTCAATGCAATCCAGAGCCATCCAGTTGTAGATTCTCTTTATCCTACCCAGCGTCGCGTGGCATTCAACCAGAGACATGCACATGCTTCACGACAATTACAATTGTATATATTTTTATATGGAAGTCGTGAGCAGAATTAATTAATTCATTTTAGATCAAACGATTTAAATATAATTTAATTCTGCATTATTAAATCAATCAAAATATAAGTATAATCAAAACAGAGGTCCATGATAAAATTAATCTAGGCTATCTGAAGTTAACTTAAGGCTCGTCTACCACAGCGAGAAGTAACTTAACTTTTGGATTTTAAATTGGAACTATCGGATTTGAATTCGAAACAATCTATCTAGATCTGGAGCGCACACATTTTGAGAACGAATTCGAATTCCGAAACAATTCAGAACGACGAATTCGAATCGGACAGTCTTGATCCAAACTCAAAAATTGAGTTATTTAGGAGATCCGGAACCGATAGTACCCCCGTCGGTGACTAAGGGTGCGAATCCTCTGAGATATCTCAATTTTTGCGTGACCGACATGTCCAGTGCCTATTCGGGGGAACGTAGGGGAAGTATTATTTAAGCTTTGAGATTCGTGCAGAACATATTTGAACGATTGAGATATTCCAAAAAGTCACGCAGAGTTTGAGATATCTCAGAGGATGCGAATTAGGTGACTAAGCTCAACCTGTTACCAGTAATTAAAAAGGAATTTTATGCGGTTGCCAGAAATTAGTACATCTACGTGAAAACAAGTAAAGAAAACAAATATGGGTCGGTGGAAAAGCGTGGTGAGAGAAAAAGGAAAGAAAATGCCGTCATTTTTATTCATGTCCAAAAACTCATAAATTTCGCCAACTCTGTCTATGAAACTCAAACTTTATCAAAAATGTCCAAATCGGCTACTATACCGCTGGTCGCTCCAAATAAATAGGTTATTTATAAGGGTGCACTGTTCCGAAATTTCCTCACAATTCATTTCATCAAATTTCACACTATCTCTCTTCATATTCTCTCTTTCTCCCAGATTTCTTCTGCTCTTCTGTTTTTGCAAGTAAATCCCTATATTTTATTTTATATTTTTAAGTAGGCTAAAATAGTTGTAAATTAGTATCGTTTGTTAGAAATTGTTAAAATTATTTAGAAATTGCTACCAATTGTTATAAATTGTTATAATTTTATTAGAAATTGCTACCAATTGTTATAAATTATTATAAATTTATTAGAAATTGCAACTATTTGTTAGAAATTGTTATAAATTGCTACCAATTGTTATAAATTGCTACCGTTTGTTAGAAACTGTTATAAATTGCTACCAATTCATTAGAAATTTTCTAATTTTTTTTTTATAAATTAGGAAGAAATTGCTACCAATTTTTATAAATTGCTACCGTTTGATAGAAATTGTTATAATTTATTAGAAATTGTTATAAATCGCTACCAATTCATTAAAAATGTTCCAAATTTTTTTATAAATTAGGAAGAAATTGCTACCAATTTTTTACTTTTATTGTTCTGTAGGATTTACATTTAGATTTGTTATGTTTGTCATTTTATGGTTGTATTATCTCTGTTTATTTATTTATATTTTCTACTCTAGCGTTTGTCATTTGGATCTGTTATGTTTGTCATTTTATGGTTGTATTATTTCTGTTTATTTATTTATATTTCCTACTTTGTCGTTTGTCATTTGGATCTGTTATGTTTGTCATTTACGTATCGTTTTTCTCGTTAAAGTCATAATAAATTTAGTTGAAATAAATCAATCAACAAATTTTGTTAATTAATCATCTTAAAAAAGAGAATTTCAAACGATTCGTAACATATAACATCAAAATTATATTTCAAATATTCAGAACAAATTTGATACTTACAAATTACTCAAAAATTACATATCAACTGTCCATATTTCAAAAAAAAAAAAACTAATTTTTGTTAGAAACTGGCGGTTTAATAGCCAGTTTCTAATAAAAATTATGAACCGGCGGTATAGTTGCCAGTTTGGGCATTTTTCACAAAATTTGAGTTTGATGGGCAGATTTGGCGGGACATGAATAAAAATGACGGAAAAAAAATGGGTGCACGGAATCAAGGAAGGATTAATATTTGAGATCTTGGTTGTAAATTAAAGATCTCTCGAAAGTTGCATCTTTGGACTCTCATCTTTAATATCTTCCCGTGTCAATATCATAATTATTTCTCCAAAATCTTATTCCACACTTTTTTTTCCATTTGAAAATTAATTGAGTGATGCTGTTGACATTAGTCAGAAAAATTTGCTTTCGTAAAAGCTTGCCAAAAATATTTCGCAGCTCCAAATTTGCTTTCAAAGTTGCATCTTTTGAAAATTATTTATTTATCTAATGCGAAGTTAGATAAGTCTTTGGCGATAGGACCACATTATATAGGGAGAAAAGAAGTATCTTGTCATGGTTTGCAAATTGCAATAGTGCCTTATTTTTGTTTTAGCCAGGATAATTTAGTAATTAATAGAATATAATCCAATCAAAATTACACAACACTTGTTATGAAAATAAGACCAAAACTCCAAAATAAAAAAAATATAGAGAATAAAGGGATTTATAAATAAATAAATAACTAAAGAATGAGTTTTTTTTTTTTGTTAAATTACTGATAGTAGCTACAATTTTAGCGCAGAAGATCATGAATTTGAAACTTGAATGTAAATTCTTAAAAAAAATTAGACCTTCATTTTTCTATCAAAAAAAATATTACAAACTTTTAATACAAAGTACAATGGATACTGCAAATTGCAATATGACCGGAATTTTTATTAATATCCAAAATTAAAAAATAATTACCAAATCTACACCTGATGGGCTGGATTTTCAAAAGTGTCCAAATCGGAGATTAATTTTCTGGTTTCAAACAAACTTTCCGCAAAATTTGTTTCTGGTTCTACGTATTCTGAATGCAGAGAAAAAATTTCCAATTTTCAGAACCGGAGATTAAATTTCCGACTTCTTGTTTCAAAATCGGAAATTAAATATGCAATTTCAAGAACCGAGAATTTTTTTCTGGTTTTAATTTTGAATTCCAAAACCGCTATCTTTTTTGCAGGTTCTAAGTTTTTTTATTTTTAATTTTTATTATTTTAATTAAATAGAAATATTTATAATTTATTTATTTTTGACATTGAAATATCAGAAATATTTTATATATTTCTTTAAAAATAGATGGAATACTATATAATTTGATTTATTAGAAATATTGCGACAAATAATCTGGAACAACAATTTTCAAGCCGGATTTTTTGCGGCCGTCAGAAAAATTACAATATTTCTTTGTGTTTTTGGAAAAAATAAAAATATTTGAATTTGAGTTATTGATCTGGTTCAAAAGTCACTTATAGATAAATACAGAAAATATTTGAATTCCTTTATTTAAAAAAATAATAAAATTTGTCAAAAAAAATTCAAAGAATTTTGTCTGAACTGTGTTAGAGAATTTTTAGTTTTCAAAAATAGAAGGATCATAATATTTTATGTATTTACATAGAAGTGACTTTGAACCAGAATCAATAACTCAAATTCAAAATATTTTTATTTTTTTTCCAAAAACACACAAAGAAATATTTTAATTTTTCATACAGCCGCAAAAAATCCGGCTTGAAAATTGTTGTTCCAGATTATTTGTCGCAGTCTTCCTAATAAATCAAATTATATAGTATTCTATCTATTTTTAAAGAAATATATAAAATATTTCTGATATTTTACTATCAAAAATAAATAAATTATAAACATTTCTATTTAATTAAAAAACTTAGAACTAGCAAACAAATAACAGTTTTGGAATTCAAAATTCAAAACCGGAAAAAAATTTCCGGTTCTTCAAATTGCGGATTTAATTTCCAATTTTGAAATGAGAAACCAGGAATTTAATCTCTGGTTCTGAAAATCAGAAATTTTTTTCTTTGGTTTCGGAATACGTAAAACCAGAAATAAATTTTGCAGAAAATTTTCTTGAAACTGAAAATTTAATATCTGATTTGGACACTTTTGGAAATCCATCCCACTTGGATGTAGATCTGCAAATTATTTTTTAATTTTGTATATTAATAGAAATTTCGGACAATATGCTAAGGTTCTTGGTAGAAATCAAAAGACTCAGTGGAGATATTTAACAGCCCTTTCGTAAGATCTAATACTTTTCCACTTTTCAGTGTCAAATTCCACTCATAGTCTTCATACTCATGCCCATGCGTTGTCAAATCCATCTCTAAATAAAGAATAAGAAAAGGCGCCGATCTCTATAGTCTCTAGTTATATACTTATATACATATAGATAACTAAACACGCAAACAAACAAAACCTTAATCAATCAATCAAGAAATTGAGAGAAAAATAAAACTATCCAACAAAACAGCTGTCTCCTTCCATTTTTCCAACTAATTCTTAGTTATTATCCATCTATCCTTCACACACTCCAAAGAAGTACGAACGAAGCTCATCTCTGCCAATGCTGCGATCGGCACTGATCGCGACGAGATAAATCTGCTCTTGAGCATTATTACGTAATCCGTGCATGGGGGGCAGCAACAACCTAGTCGGTGGGGTGCGGCGCTGGTTCAAGTGGCGATCTAACTATCCGCAGAGCTCCAACTCGTCTTACACCAGCTCCTCTGTCGCATCAGGTACCGACGAATTTGAACAGGAGGAGGCGGACCTAGAAGTGATCGAAGACTTGGATCTTACTTGTCTGAAGAAAATTCGAGTTCCTCAGAGAAAGACGACATTAGATTCGCATAAAAAGGTGTCTTGTTTTAGAAGCACTTGATTACTGTTTTCTTCATTTAAGATTTAGGTGCTAAATTTGGAAAAATATAATTTTGAGGATTGATCGGGCCTTTGCTGACCTAGTCATCTTAACACGAGTAATGTTTGTTATGTTATTTATTAATGGAAGCTGGTACCCTGTGTTCAGATAATACTTATTTTCAAACAGAAAGAGAAGTCATGATACAAGGAAGGAGAACATCCCATATGCCCCTTTAGGCAATGTAAATTGCTTGGGTTTTTAAGTCATTGTTAATTTGAGAAATGCAATTTGAGCATTTTTGGTATCAGCTTGTCATTCCAGGTAAAGAATCTTAGTTTACCTAATCAAAGTTCAGAACATGGTAGTTGATTAGTTCAAGCTAATGATTCTTATGTTGAGCTGGTCTATGTTGACTTTGTCCATTTTTTTGTATCATTAGCTATAAAGAAATAGGTTGTTGTCTATTTTAAGTTATCGGTGTACTTTTTCAAAGATATCAATATTTCCACACTTCTTTTGGGCTTGTTAGTTGGTCACATCCATGTGTAGCAGTCTCCTATTTAGCTGTTATGGAAGCCAATTCAAGTTTTCCTTTTATTTCTCCATTTTTCATCTTTCATGCTCCTGTGAATAGCATGTGAAACTTGTGTAATGATATTCGTCTTTTGCTGATATTTGGACTGCAAATTTCCATAGGAAGAAGGTGAGGCCCCCTATTGTACCTTCTCCAAAATTTTGATATTTCTACTCAGCTTCCTACTTTTGCTTCTCTTTTCTGAAACTCTCCATGTGATTTCATATCTCAATTTTACTATTCTGAAACTTGAGGATTTTGTCAAGTTCTTGATCTTTGGTCTATCTATTAACCCAGAGGTTTTTTTTTTTTTTTTTTTTTTGTCAATTTTACTATTCTGAACCTCAGGTACTTCTTTTTTCGGGCCTGCCTTAGATGCACGCGGGGGGGGACCCAGGGAGTTTGAGGTGTTTTAGGTTTATCTCTCTGCTGCCCGTGAAGTTCATTTTGTTAGTTTATTACGTTAAAATATGTTCTTCTATCTGAGTTCATAGTTCAAATTTACCATAAAGAGTAATGTTGAACCCCTTTGTTGTACTGCCGACTGTGTTAATGCTAATTATTCTCTTCTTTTTCTCTGTAGTGTGTTTTCAATTTACTTCTTTTTCTCTGCTTCTATTCTGATTTCTGACACTCCTAATTTCAATATTGCTACATGTAATACTGGAGATGTTTTTAATTATACTACATGACATATTATGTCTTCATTCTCCTAAGAGAACACTTCGAGCATTTAAAAAGCAAATATATATATATATATATATAACACAGTCCAATACTGGCAACATTCCAGATTCCAGAAGCGGTTTTCTTTACAGATTCTTTTAGTACTTATACATAGTCATCCATTTGCCTCCAGTATTCACTGGTCTTACAGCATTTCCATATTCTTCTAGAATACTCTTGACATGGGGTTCTTCACTGAATATGGCGAAGCAAGCCGTTACGAGATCCAGGAGATGATTGGAAAGGGCAGTTATGGAGTTGTTGCAGCCGCAATCGACACCCGCACAGGACAGCAAGTAGCCATAAAGAAGATTAATGATGTCTTTGAGCATGTCTCTGATGCCACCCGAATACTTCGTGAAATTAAGCTGCTGCGCCTTTTGCACCACCCTGACATTGTAGAGATTAAGCATATCATGCTTCCGCCCTCACGTAGAGAATTCAGGGACATTTTTGTTGTTTTCGAGCTAATGGAGTCAGATTTGCACCAGGTCATCAAGGCAAATGACGATCTCACTCCCCAGCATTTGCAGTTTTTTCTCTATCAATTGCTACGGGCTCTTAAATATATCCATACAGGTTAGATTTTCAATTTTGGTTTTACTGAATACTGGTCAGCGCTTATAGGTATCCATACAGATTATAATCATTTTCTTGGTTGGGACTTAATTGTTCAGAACTGTCTTGTCCATGCTTAGAAAATATTAAAAGCCCATTTTACCCCTGCAACGTGAGAAACATGTCATATACTCCTCTAAAACACGGAAAGGTCACAAATACCGTTCTTTTGATTTTTTACAATGCTCAAATTGCCTCTCTTTTCCTTTTCATTCAAGTCTGGAATAGCAAAACTGAGATATTTTGGACATTTTATGAAGTAATGTGCAATGGAGTGGTATAGGATTTTGATCATATTTTTCGGGTTATCCGGAGATTACGTGTTTTTGGGGTTGTACATGATGTGTTGACAGTTTACAGGAGCATAAATGATAGTGGTTTTAGGTTTAAGAGCCAAATGCTTCTATTATCACTCAGTTAAACAAAGATGAAGGGAAACAAGGACACCGCAGTAAAAAGGAACTACTTTTTCTCCTTCCAAATACATCTTAGTTACTCATCGGTATTGCAGTTGGCAGCAAGACCAAAGTTATAAAAGAAAATGATACTTTTAGATGAGCAAAATTGGGGAGGGAGGGAGGGAACAGAAAATGTATTCCGTCACAGCAAAAAGGGTTATATGTTTTCTTTTTTGAAATTTATTGCTTAGGAAGTCAGTAAAGCATTGGTTATCCTGTACTAGTGCAGTTAGCATTAGATAAGCTAAGAAAGGATGAATAAAATGATATATCCTCATTAGAAAAGTTAAGAAAGGATAATTAAGAAGATGTTATTGCTAAACAATCACCAGGAAAGAAAGTAGCATTCTTTTTCCTTTTTTCCAGTGGGAATTACTAATTGAGGATCAGTTACATCAGTTTTCCAATGATGCAATAGCACCCAAAAGCTCCAAAAACTTGTGATAATGTTGTTTCTAAGACAAGACATGGATACTGAAAGATCAATTTTAATGCAAATTGAAAACAGCCAAAGATACTTGTAGATCCTATTTGTTAATTAAATTAAATGTTCCTTTTTTCTTCGTATTCAGCTAACGTATTCCATCGAGATCTGAAGCCAAAAAATATACTAGCCAATGCTGATTGCAAGCTGAAGATTTGTGATTTTGGGCTTGCCCGTGCCTCTTTCAATGATGCTCCATCTGCTATATTTTGGACTGTATGCTCTTCTTTCCTTCAAATCATTTTATTTTCTTTATTTTTGTTTACTTAATTTTTTTTGTAAAAGGTGTATCTCTGTTTTCATCTCTAAAGGATTATGTGGCAACAAGGTGGTACCGCGCACCTGAACTATGTGGCTCATTCTTCTCCAAGGCAAGAATTTTTTAATATCATAGGATTATATGACATGTGAAGGATATATAAGCAGATTCTCATATTAATGCTTGCATTCGGCTCCTTCAATTTTACAGTATACACCAGCAATTGATATGTGGAGCATTGGATGCATATTTGCAGAGCTTTTAACTGGGCGGCCTTTATTTCCTGGGAAAAATGTGGTTCATCAGTTGGATATTATAACCGATCTTCTCGGGACTCCCTCACAAGAAACATTAGCACGGGTTTGTTGTTCACTTTTTGTTGTTTTTGCGTTGACTTCATGATACGTGAGTCGTGTTGTTTTCTTTTTTTGGTTGGGTCCATTCATGTTTTGCCAGAAAATTGCAATTGCAAGATATTACAAAACAACAATTTCTGTTCATAGCCCTAGAAAGATGGATATCACATGTAACCTTAGAAAGCAAAAGGATATCTACTATGACCCTTGGTTCCCTATTTCTTAAAAAGAATTTAAAGACCGCTGCTTCTTTGCTTTTTCACTGCACAAGTAAAAGAAGATCTTAGGGTACCCTGGTTTTTATTATAAGAAAATTGGAGAAAGTGTCAGTGATGGTTCCTATGTTTCCTGGAAAATAGGTATATTTTCAGGTTCTGCATAGGCCGAAATGAAAAGTTCCCTTTTGTTTGCGGGCGTCCAAATGGACCTAACATCATGTATAAAGTCAACTCCATCCATAATGCACCTTGCAATACTGACATGAGATAGCCAGTATTAATATAACCCAATTTTTATGTTATATTACTGGTGGTTTGTTATTCTAGCCAAATAAAACTATTCAGCCACTAGCAGACTGGCAAAAGGTGCCAGTCAGCACTGGTCATCCGTTATCACAGCTACAGCTATATCTGTACTAACTTTTGATGGTAGTATGTATCTATATATTTCTTAAATATGTGCAGATACGAAACGAGAAGGCGAGAAGATATCTAAGCAGCATGAGGAAGAAAGCACCGGTGTCATTCTTAGAGAAGTTTAAGAAAGCCGATCCAATGGCTCTCCGCTTGCTTGAGCGCCTTCTAGCTTTTGATCCCAAAGACCGGCCTTCTGCTGAAGAGGTACTTTCTAAAAAAAAGATTAGTTTTGCGAATGAGCACCTGAATACAATAAAATAAATAAACGGCTCTTCTTGTTATTAGTTAAAATGTTTCCTGCTTAAATAAATGTCTATGAACATTAAGGGCAGTAAATTATTTGAGTTCTGCAAAATTTGATTCAGTGAGTAAGTGACCGTGAAAAGCAGGAGACATCCTAGAATCAGAGTTGAAGCAAAGTCTCTCCTGTTTCTTTATTTGAGAATAGTTTTACTTTTTTTAGGTGTAATACTAGTGATGCTGAAGATCAAATAAAAAAATGCTTACTGCTGAAGAGTCGCATTCTGAAATCAGGAATACTTTGCAAAGTAGTTCCTAAATTATCAGACTCTGACTGAAAATATCCTATCTTTTCATTAATTCCAGATAAGATCAACTGTATGACAATTGCTGAATATTAAAGACCAGTAAAGAGTGTGATTTATTTGGTATTTTGAAAATAGAGACTATCCTGGAATTGATAAAAATGGGGAGTTCTGCTGTTATTTAATATTTCATGCTAAAGGCAGGGCTGGTTTGCAAATTTCTTATAGTGAATAACACTCCATTTGTTGTTTTTTGGCATTACTATAGTAGTCAGGTTAGTACCAGCAAGGTACCGTTAGGTAACCAGTTGGAATCATTGGTTTTCATTTGACTGCATTCTTCTTAGTTTGGTTATTTTTTATTATATTTGCCCTTCTGCAAACTTTTCTCTTATTTTCTTCCTTCAATCAGGCACTGGCCGATCCATACTTCAAAGCTCTCTCCAATTTGGAGAGAGAGCCATCAACAACACCTATCTCAAAACTCGAATTTGATTTCGAGAGAAGGAAGCTGACGAAAGATGATGTCAGAGAGTTGATTTACCGGGAGGTAAGACCCCACAATTGAATTCTGTTCAATTTCAACTACATTTTCCTGGCCATTTTTAGCATGTTAATTTATCGAGTATTTATGTAAAGCAAACAGATTTTGGAGTACCATCCCCAGATGCTACAGGAGTATATCCAAGGGGGAGAACAGACTAGCTTTATGTATCCAAGGTACTATTCTTTGAGATTACTGCACCAGGCTTGACTGGAGAGGAACTTTGTAATTGAAGGCATACAAATTATAATCCTGAACCCTGAAACCCTGATACAAGAAGTAATGGGCTGATACCTCTCATTATTAGCCATGCATATATACAAAGAGGTCAAACAACTTCATTATAGTGTTAGCTCTTAATTTTTTTTCATTTAATTTTTTTTTCTTAGTGGTGTTGATCGATTCAAGAGGCAATTTGCGCATCTTGAAGAGCACTATGGCAAGGGAGAAAGAAGCTCCCCTCTCCAGAGACAACATGCATCTTTGCCAAGGCAAGACTGCTGCAAATTGCATAAATTATAAACTCCATTTTATTTCTTGATTTTCCTTTTTACCCTGCACAACCTTCTACAACTTTTAGAAAAAAAAAAAGCCTCTAATCTAATTTGTGAGTTACAATTCTGTAAATTAGGGTTCTAAGTGAGAAAGAAGAAAGCAATATAGCGGCATAATAAGACATACTTCTCCATTATGTATTCTGGCTTAGAAACCATAGGAGAAAAGGGGGGAAATAAAATTAAATTAATCGAGTCGAAAGGATAATCAATTTGGTGCTAAACCTTCCTGATGGGCCTGTTCAG
Organism: Carex cristatella; assembly: GCA_024447775.1. Lineage (NCBI taxonomy): Eukaryota > Viridiplantae > Streptophyta > Magnoliopsida > Poales > Cyperaceae > Carex > Carex cristatella. The sequence continues at coordinate 913,384 of JAJHPF010000028.1, read as the reverse complement.
TAGGGAAGGAATAGGGGAATTTATTGGAATAGATTCTCTATTCCAGCCTAACAAGAAAAGAATTGAGTGGAATAGTGGAAATGGGAAAGTGGAATTTCAAACCCCTACTTTTTACAGATAGGTCCCTCTATTCCTCTATGAGCCAATTCTCTATTCCATGGGAATAATAGAATAGAGGAATTGACCTTTTTGAAGAGATGGAATTGTCTCATTTCCCAATACTCTTCCACCATCAACCAAACACGGCCGGAATAACACAAAATAGAAGCCTATTCCAAATTTCACTTTTCCTCTATTCTTTCACTATTTCACATGTTGCCAAATGGCCTGATACTATTATTGTCGCTCAAGAGGTGTGCACCTTCTGATGACTGAACAATATCTTCTCATTATTTTTTTTTTGTGAGACAGGGAAAGGGTTTGTGCTCCAAAGGATGAAGCCCCAGACCAAAACAAAGAGATAGAAAAAAGAAGTGCAGACTCTGTGGCTCGTACTACCATCAGCCCCCCCAAGACACAACACATTGAGAGGGATAATATCAGTTCTTCATCCCAAAGTATTACCAACTCCAACTCACCACGATATTTGAAGAGTGCAAGCATCAGTGCCTCTAAGTGTGTTGTGGTCAATGGCAAGAAGGATCCAGAGGTAATTTACTGAATCATGTTCGTTATCTTTTTGCATATTCTTACTGTCCTCTTTGCTTGCAACTAGAAATATTGTCTAATGTGCTTCTGGTAATATTGAAAAGAAGTTTCCCCAGGCCCCAGCATCTGTCTGCATTTAAAAAAAAAAAAAAATCTGAAACAACCCCTAGATTGTTATATTCTTGTTGAGTGCTAAATTTGTGTATTTTGAGAAATATAGCAATACATAGGTAATGGGGTTGTCGACATCTGCAAAGATAGACGGATGACCAAGTTCATTATCACTTTGGGTTATTGTCAACTGGGATTGGGGGGGGGGGCATATATGAGAATTTATAATGGTGTAGATGAAAACTCAAGTTCACATGTAATAGTTTTTACCCGAATAAAGAAACAAAGATGAGAAATCTATTGAGATTTTGCAGGCATAAGAAAATTAAAGATCTATTAACCTTTAATATTTTGAAAAATTGTATGGCAGGAGGATTCCATTTCGGAGCAACCAGATGAGGTAATGGAGGGCTTATCCCAGAAGATTGTAGCGATGTGAAGTAACAATAGAGGGTAAAGATAAACCATACCTTAAATTAAGTTATATAAAGAACAATGTTCAGGGTTGTAATACGAGTAAAATCCCATGTGATATGCTGTTGTTGCAACGTCTGTAATTTGGAGGGTCCCATTTATTAGGTTTCAGCCTTTGTATCACCAGAGGACATTTTTATGTAGAGGCTTCTGTACTGTTAAAGAAAAGAAAATACTAGTCTTTTAAAATTAAATATCAAAAAGATAATAATTCCAAGTTTGGTTGTGGAACTTATTGATGCTCTGGTCGTTAGTCTTATATAAATGGTGTAAATTGTGTTTTGTTGTCCTTTGATTGTGTTTAGTTAGAATGGGTCTTAGGACGGAGAAGTCTAAATCTCTTATTATGGTTATTATGTGCCAACTGCCATTTAAAAAGAAGTTAAAATTGTCTTATATTGCCTCTCTATGAAGGCTAAATTAGCAGAGTTGACAAGTATTTCACTGACAAACGTTGTGCAATTACTGTAACAGAAACCAAATTACCCAACCAGATTTGCATACTCTAAAACAATAGCGTAATCACAACTGGGATTACTTTGAATCTTTGATGTTAAAATTCCAATACTTCTTCCACTTTCACCACTGCGTGCAGATGAGGAGATGAGTCCCATGCACTCAGATTCTTAAATGTTGTTTCCTAACATCAAATTTAGACCAAACCGTTGAATTCCTCTTCAGCTTCTCGAATCAAGCTTGTGATACCGGAGTTAAGTAAACGGAATGGAGGGGGAAAACACAAAAGAGGTACAGAGCTGCTTTTGTGCGTCAAGTGTCAATTGATTTTTAATCTTGGGCTTTTTGGGTATGAGTTAATTAATAGAGATGCTGTTGCTGTTTGTCAAGTCATTTAATAGTTAATTAATTGGAGAAACCTCAAAAAATTTAATTAATGGTATCTTTAGCTTCATTCAGCCCTCTATTTTGGCTTGTCATTTGTTTTATTCCAAGTGATTGTTTCTTTGTTTCATTGACACGTGGTGCATAATCCAGAGATTAGCATGAGCCAATCTCTCCGCCAATCATATAATTGATTTCTCTAGTTTAGTTGAATGGACATATATTATATTTCATCGATTAGTTGATTTAAATTATTATGTACGAATAAGAATTAATAATTTATATAACTACAACAGACTTTTGGTTAGTGGGGCCAACTGCTCAATCTCTGATACTCGGATCTCCCTGAGATGGAAATAAATCTGCTGTTATTCCGATTCCAACCATTCAATTTTATTGAGATTCGTGCACACAAAAATTTCTACATTGAGATTTGCACATGGAAAACTTTAAATGGTTGAGATCGGAATAACAGGTCCTGTTATTCCATTGGAATAACAGCAGATTTATTCCCCCCTGAGATGGGACGTATCAGGTTACTTCTTGCATGGCAGAGCTTAAGTGCCACTAGATGGTACCGGTATCATGGGAAGATCAAATATTCAAATCTGTCCCGACATATGTAGGGTGCGTATCCTCTTAGATATCTCAATTTTTGCGCGACCAATGTGTCTGGTGCCTATTCAGGGAACCATAGGAGGCCAGTATTATTTGAGCTTTGAGATTCGTGCAGAATGTATTTGAACGATTGAGATATTCCAAAAAGTAACGCAAAGTTTGAGATATCCCAGAGAATGCGAATTCACATATGTAGGCAAATTATAAAACAATGTTAAGCCATCTAATATTTTGTTTTAAAAAAAAAGGTATATGGTAAATAAAAAAATATAAAATAATAATCTATTGGTACATGGTCGGGTACAGTAATAGCGCAAAAAAAGATCCAATAAATTTCATGAGGCTCAATGCTTCTTTGGCCTTTTATTCTTGTGTGTGTTTTCAGGAGTTGAAACCTCCGACTTTCGCTTCTTCAAGAGCTGTTTAGCCTTCCTTGCCGCAACAGCTGGCCTCTTCTTCTTTGCATCCTCATCTGATGTTGACGCCGCTACACTTTTTCTCTTGTGGGCCATGCTGGGTGGGGTTCGCATTGCATTCTTCTTTGGTGGGCCGCCAGATTTGCTGGACCTAGTGCCTTGGTAGGAGAGACTGGAAGCTCCCTTCAGAGTGGTAGGGGTAGGTGATCTGAATTTATCTCTGGAGAAGGTTTTGTTTGCCTTGAGATTGGGATTTGGCTTCATAGTCAGGTTCTTTTTTGGTACAGAATCTGCTGACTTTGCATGGGAAACTCTTAGAGGTCGATCTCTGATTTTCAGGTCCCGCCTTCTGACAATTGAGTTCGCGTCTTCCTAGGGTAAGAGGTAAAAAATGAGTTAAAAATAAAAGCAAGAAATTATCATCTGTTGGTATTCAGTGTGTATTACCAATGATTTTTCTCATGCTCTTCTCTACCGGGCCTATTTCATGAACATTGCATTAGAGTACAAATGATTTTTCTCATGGACATTTCATGGGCCTATTTTTCTCATGCTCTTCTCATCTGCATTTCCCCTTTCATATTTTGCTAAAACGTGTCAAAACTACCCCTCCATACCATGCTTCTCCCAAGTTAAATTACAGAGAAATAATTACTACTGAAAATTTTATATAAACAAGAGTACAAGATATTGGCAGTAGTATTACCATTAAAAGTATACATTCTACTTGTTATTTCGCAAGGGTATAAACTTGTGATTATTCATGCTTGATAAAGGGCACACATGGAATTTTTCTCGTTCATCTTTCTAGAGTGATTGAATTCGTGATTCTTTAATATTTCTTTGGTTTAAACAAGAAACACGAGAATTCAGATTCATTAGCAAATTCAATTTTAGATGTAAAAAAAAAGGAACCTAAAATGAACATACCCTTGTTTTGAACAAAACATATGCAATGCCTTTACCCATGCTAGTATCGGCATCTCTTACAATTCTGATAGCTTCCACAGAATTACTAATACCGCAAAATAAGCTATATAATTCTTCATCCTGTAAAAATAAACAAATTAATAAGTAGACAGAAGATAAAAAAGTTATAAAATGAAAAAAGAAATATATATGTTAAAAGTAAAGAGTGGATTGACAGTAAATAAAAGCAAGAGGGTTACAAAACAGTCAGAATATACATTATAGTACTAGAAATCTAGTTCTCTACAATTTATTTAATTTAACTTTTTTCAAGGGCAATTTAATTTCAATCCAGCAAAACTGAAAGGGACATGAGATCTCTTGTGAAATATACTAAAAAAAAAAGCCCTACACATCAATAAACATGAACATAATATCATCTATACATCTTTCCCACTTTCTTCAGAAGCATTAATGATCCTTTAATGTTGTCTCTCTTTTTCTTTACACAAAAGAGGGAGAAAAACTAGGGCATCGTTCCAATAACCTTCATAAATTAGAAGTTAGATGAAGTGCGCCACATTGAAAGAGGAAAACATAGATAGAACCTGCAGTTTAGCCAAACTGAATAGACCATGAAGTAATAGAAAATAAAATAAAATAGCATACCTTCACATCAAAGGGAAGATTACCAACAAATATAGTTCTTTTTCTATCATACAAAGGCCCTTCTCCTTTTAGCTTTTTCCTAGGTGGGCATGCCATGTCAACTCTTATATGATTCCCTTCAAACTGCATTAGAGCAAAACATAATAAAACTTAATATAACAATGTAATTCATAAAGGATAAGGAAAAAAGTTATGAAATATGAAGATTCAAATTCAATTTTTGTCTCAAGTCATTGCACTCAAACACCAAAATATTAGCGCCGCGTGCCTTGTATCAAACCCATTTCTTTTAACTTTGCAAGTTGCACGAAAAGGACAAATTAGTCCCTAGTGAGTTTCAGAATCTTGTGATGGTTAGTTCTGGTACAAACCCCCCAAAAAAAAGGAATATATAATAGGTAGCTTACCATTGCCATATTATGAGCCACAGCAGCATTAGCGGATCGTTCCTCTTTAAAAACGACATAAGCATGAACACTGAAAATTTCAGGAAAAAAAACATATAAGAAATGAAAAGAAATGAACTTTGCAAAATAAAAGATAGACAAAAAGGTGCAAAGAAATTTTACCTATCAACAGCTTCATTAACTTTCCCCTGGATTATAGCTCCCTTCCTAGGAACCTTGGTCTGTCAAACCAAATAATGTACTAGGGTCAATAAAGAATGTCAATATTAAAACTAAAAAGGCTCTTTAATTCGTACACAAATGAATTCCGATGCATTTCTGCAAAAAAAAAAGAATATTGCAGATATAATAGTACAAAAGCATCCTTCAGCCAGGTAAGGTTTGCTCAACTACAAGTCAAGTTCAATGCTGGTAATTGCTTTGCAGTGACAAATTGCCTATTAAGGTTGGAATGGTTTTGCATGGATTACCAGGCATAAAGCGAATGAAAAATGTAAAGTTGTATTGTATATTTAAGCACCAGGATTAAATTACACAAAACTCACATCTGCAAGAGGAACTGATCTGATCCTGGCAGATTCGACCTCACCAAACTGCTGAAACTCCTTCAAAATCTCCTTTTTTTTAACTCTCAGTGGCAAATTCCCCACAAAAACAGTTCTCAAGAGCTTATTTTCATCATCAAAGGGCTCCGGTTCCTCCTTGAAGGGTGCCGCCTGAGCTTCAAGGTCATCAGCCTTCCTCTTCCCCCCAATTGATAAAGAAACCGCCTTTAATACTGCCTGTTTGATCTTATCGCTCTCATTTTCAACCTCGTCTCCTCTCTTTCTCTTTCTTGCCTTGGGAGAGGAACTCTGGTTTCGGTTTTGTTTCTCTGATTCTTTTTCTGATTTTAATTTTTTGGGAGGGACTTCCTCTGTCCTTATTTCCTTGACGGCGGGAGAAGGTTCCGGCGATGGTTTGCGGCGGAAGGGATTGTCGTCGGTGAAGAGAGAAATCACACCGTCAGGCGAAGTCCTCTTTCCCATTGTAGTGGAAGGGAGGCAGAGAGAGATAGGGGCCGAGCGGTGAGAAATGTGGAAATGAGAGAAGAGAGAAGAGAGAAGAGAGAAGAGGAGGAGAAAAGCGAAGGTGCGATAAAAGGAAAGGGGTATGGGATACAGACACAAACGGAACCCTAGAAGCAAGAGTATTATTGAAAGTTTGGAAATCAATCACTCTAGGAGGGGAATCTTTTACAATTAGTGAATCCGGACCATTCTTTTTTACTTGCCACGAATCTCAAAGCCCAATAATACTGCCTCGGTGCCTCCTAAATCCTCTCGAATCTCAAACCGGCTGAAATTTAAAAATGAGACCATCCTCTATAGTAATACAGTAATAGAGAGGATATGGATCCGGTGAACCAGTGTATATCCGGTCCGAACCGGACCCGGCCGGTCCAGGTTCTGCACAGGTCACGGTTTTAAAAAAGAAAACGGGTTGTACTCGGAGATCGTCTATCCGGTCTCCAATCGACCCGATATGCGGAGGATGAATTGGATCTTGTTTCTTGAACTCATACAACACGCGACTCGCCCGGATTCGAACATTTCGGATCCATCAACAAATTTCGTTTGGTCTCTTACACCTCGATCCAAAATTTCCAACCCGATTTTTCTTCCTCCAGTCCTCCTTGTGTTCACTGAAAATTCTAGGGTTTATTCGTTTTCCCTCTTCTTTTCTCAATCAAATTTCGTACTTGGTTAGTAGGGTTGGCTCTGTCACACATTTGAGCGGCGACAATGTTTACGCCACAGCAGAGGAAGCAGTGGAGCGCCTCGGCAAGTGGGAAGGGGAAGAATATTATGGCGGACTCAGCCGTGCGGTCAAATGTGTGGCCACGACAGGATTGGCTAGCGGCAGGGGAAGGGGAAGGGGAAGGTGAGGAGGGAGATGATGAGGCGGTGGTGTGGAGGCGGTTTAGAGAGGCTGGGATGCTTGATGACGCCGAATTGCATAGGAAGGATAGGGAGGGGCTTTTACTGAGGATTTCAGAGCTTGAGAAAGAGGTCAGTCATGAAAAAAGCAATTACTGTTGTAGTTTACTAATTTTTGTACTGGTATGTACCGCCAGATGTGGAAATTGTGATGGCTTTGTACTATTTAAAAAACTTGGAAGTTCTTATTCTTATATATTATTGTTAAATATCTTTGTTTTCCTCAGGCTTTTATGTTCCCTTATGTATTTGATGTATAAACGAGTTAGAGGGGGACTGGTTATTGACAGCGTATGATAAATTTAATTATTAAACAAATCAACTTTTGCATAGCTGAAATTATTTCAGTACATAGCTATTGTTACATTGATGAGAGCTTTTCTTGCAAATTCAAGATCATATATGCAAGTCAAACTGCATCATACTCTACAATATGCCCTTAACCGAGTTGATTGTGCACATCATAATGTTTATGTTTTGATATTCGAACTTGTTATTCATTTGAACATGTATGTCAGTTGTATTAGTGCAATGTACATGCATGGTATGTACCTTGTGATACCATAGTAACACTGTCTTAGCAATTTTCCAACCCAAGATTCTTTTTGGCTTTCAATTAGCTTTATCTGGTGTTTCTTACTAAAGACTATTTCTTTAGTCAGGTGCACGATAAAATTATACAGTTAATATTTTGATTATTCTGTAGCTTTAAGTATGGTTGTAACCATGATAATTAAACCCTTTTCAGCTTTGTGAGTATCAGCACAACATGGGTCTTATACTGATCGAGAAAAATGAATGCTCAGCCAGAATTGACGAGCTGACACAAGGGTTAGAAGAGGCTGAGGAGATATTGAAACGGGAACAATCTGCTCGTTTGATTGCCATGTCAGAATTTGAGAGGCGCGAGGACAGTTTGAAGAAGGCACTTGCTCTAGAAAAACAGTGTGTAGCTGACGTATGTTTGATTATTCTTTTTGTTAACTATTTTTGTTTATAGTCAATGAGCATGTAAATATGTAATTTTAAAATACCTGCCCAATACTTAGGCCATGTTTACAAAATTTCTTATTATTAGGAGAATTCCAATACCAATACTTTCGCTTCATAGGGTTCAACCTACAAGTTTATCCTCAAGTGAGCAGTTAGATGATGCCTCACAAAGTTCAAGAAATATGATAACAAAAGATGACCCTAATCCTACTGCACCTCCACCACCCTGAGACTGCATATCCATTACAGTCCCAATACATGGAGAGGTTAACCTTGCTATTTGTTGCTGCTTTTGTTTATAGCTTGAGAAGGCTTTTAGAGAGGTACAATCCGAGATCGATGTTGTTAAATCAAATGCTGACAAAAAGCTTCAAGAAGCAAGGTCTTTAGAGGCAAGCTTAGAAAGCAAAAAATTGGAGACCGAAAGAAAAATGCATCAAGTAGAAGCCAAACTAGCTGAAGCCAGTCGCAAATGCTCCCAAGCTGATCGGAGGCTAGAGGATGCGGAGACGATGGAGAAGAAATTGCATAAGGAAAAACTCTTGTTTGAAACTGAGTATGATTCTTGTTACTTCATTTCTTTTCTTTGTTTTTTTTTTTTTGGTTTTACATTTAGCAAGAGAGGTTGTTGAGCCTGTTACTTCAGTTCATCTTACTGGTCCAACAGTCTTGTCCTAGTCTTAGAATTTATACCTTTTATGGTACAGTCAAATGAAAAATAAGTTTGTTTCATGCAAGGTAGTAAGGTAGTCATGTATTGCAAGAGATTTAATTATTGTATTGTTGTGTTGTGGTGAGTGTTAGCAAGGAATTTTGGGTTTAGGTTCATGTGCATTCAATAACAGTCCTTTTTTTTGGAGTTCATAAATGAATTGTTAAAAGAGGAGGGATCAGGTTACAACAATTTTGAGTTACCACAAAGTTACAACAACTTTTATTTTCATTTTCAAAGTCCAAATCGTCGATCCAAACCGTTCAACATGATTATCTAAATAAAATGTGCTTCCAGATCAAATTTTACATTTTTTTTTAATTTTTTTACTATTTATTAAGTTGGGTACAAAATTCAATGGTCTGAATTTGACTAGTTTTTGTACCCATCTTAATAAATAGTAAAAAAATTCAGAAAAATATAAAATTTGATCTGGAATCACATTTTATTTAGATAATCATGTTGAACATTTTATTTAGATAATCATGTTGAACGGTTTGGATCGACGATTTGGACTTTGAAAATGAAAATAACCTTTGTTGTAACTTTGTGGTAACTCAAAATTGTTGTAACTTGATCCCTCCTCTTGTTAAAAAAGCTTTTGAATTCAATCTCTCTTTTTTTTTTAAAAAAAAAACTTGACAGTGGCTGTCAAGGCTGAATTCAATCTCTCTTTTTCTCCCTCTATGTGTATCTCCTTGTCCTCTATGCCTTTCTCCATAATGAAGCAATAAATCATCTACTCTGAAATATCTGATTTGGGTTACTCTTGCTTTTCAATACGTGTAGAAAAGGTAGGGACTTACATCATACTTGACCAAACAAGGCTTCTTTTTGCACATTAAGAAATGGGAGGGTACCATTAGAAAATCTGTCCCTGTTTTTTTTTTTTTTCTGAAGCTCCTGCATTTCCTCATTATATGCTTGGTGTCTTGTTGTGGAGTGTGTTTGAATCGGTTCATAGGCAGAAGAAATTAGCGTCTGATTCTTACCATATTGTCTTAAAATCAGTCTAGTTTGGATAATTCTTTTAATAGCCGGACTTTTCTTTACTGGGTTTTTCTTTTTCTAGATTTACAATTGTAGGATCTTTTGTAATTATGTTAAGGTTTAGTCTGCTATCAATATTTCTCTTGAAACTGTGAAGAGCAGGTATGTTACATTTCTGCTTGTGTTAATTTGGTGCGGAGGTTACCGTTGGATTTAACTAGTATTCTTCTCTTGTTAGGCGACAACTGTCAGAGAAGAATCTAAGTGAAAAGGAAGCAAACCTTTTTGCTTGGGAGAGGAAACTGGAAGAAACCCAAAAGCGGAATTTTGATAGGCAAGAGTCACTCAATGAGAGAGAGGATAGAATAAATGAGAGGGAATGGGCTTGGAACAAGAAACAAGAAGAGCTAGAAGAGATAAGGAGACAAACCGAGGCTACAAGTAACTCTGTTAAGGCAAAGGAGGAGGATGTTGACAAGAGATTACAAGCTTTATGTGAGAAAGAGAAGGTCTTTTTCTTCTAATCGTATTAATTTTAAGTATCCAATTATAGTACTGATTCAACTAGTAGGTAAAATTTTTGGGGTGTTGATTGGTTTATGGGCAAGCAGGCATGAAAAACCTTCTGATAAGATGGGTTAGAAGAGATGCTGATCCTGCCTAAGTTCTACGACTATCAAAAAGAAAAAAGGCAAAAAACTCAGGAATTTCAGACTTGGTACCAGTTTTGGGTTCAATTGGTGGATGCAGTTGCATCTCAGAATGATTTCCTTGCTTTCTTTTTCTCTTTTTTGTCTAATGTCTTGTGTATTTTGTTTTGCTTATTTTCAGGATCTGGAGTCGAGGGTTGTTTCTCAAGAAGTTAAAGAGAGAGCCTTTGTTAGAAGAGAAGAAAATATCAGCCACAGAGAATTGGTTAGTCTTTTGACATCATAGAATTTAGCATTTGGTTCTTAGCAATATGAATGTGGGAAAGTGAAATGATACTACAGATGATCTCTCTATAATGAGTTTTTTTATGCCATTTCTCATTAGGAGTTGGAAAGAAAAATGCACAAACTGAAGGAAATGGAAGCAGATCTCGACGCAAAATCTAGGGTTCTGAAGAATTGGGAAGTGTCTGTCAAAGAAGATGAGAAAAAGATAAATGCAGGTCGTCAAAAGCTAGATGAAGATCTAAAGGAATTTAGTGCTTTAAGATCCGAACTCGAAATCCTAAAAGAATCACTAGAGGAAGACAAACTGCAGATCTCGAGAGATGAGGAGAGACTTCGAATCACAGATGAAGAGAAGGAAAGACATTTAATGCTGACATCTCAACTTGAGCAAGAGATAGATAAACAAAAAGCACTCAACTGTTCCCTTTCAAAAGAATTGGAGGAACTGAGAGTGCAAAAGGAGAGTTTTGAGAGGCAATGGGAGCTATTGGATGATAAGAGAAATGCATTGAATGAGGAGAGAGAGAGACTTGAGAAGGAATTTAAAACTAAGGAAGAGAATTTGAATATGAGATTTCAAGGCGAGAGCAGCAAATTTGAAGAGTTCTTAACAAATCGTGAGAAGGAATTGCAAGAGTTGGAGAGAACAATTCAAGAGCGACAAGCATCTGAAGAGAGACAAATCGAGGCTCTGAGAGCCTCCATTTTGTGTGAAAAGGAATTGATTCTGAATGATAAACAACAACTCGAATCTGATCGTTTAGAACTAGCAAAAGACATAGATAACCTCAGAGCACTCAGTGCACAAATCAAAGGTCAGAGAGAACAATTGATCAGGGAAAGAGACAGTCTTTATTCTCTGGCTGAAGCACACAAATCTTGCAAAAGTTGTGGGGTTGAACTATTTAATGATTCTGAACTACAGACTACTAGATTGGAGCCACCAAAAGCATCTGCAACAACACCAGAAGCCGGATCCAGTGGGACCCGCTTGTCATTGCTTCAAAAGTGTTCAGACTTATTCAACCTCTCTCCTGGCAAAAGAGTTGAAGAAACCCCAGCCTCAAAAGCTGTTAATAAAGCAGAAGATGAGATCTCAGAAGGGAATGCCATTTCTGAAAATGTGGAGGGGCAAAGTGAGAAAACAAGCCAGCAAAAGAGGCGAGGGAAGGGCAAATCAGTTAAAAGAACCCACTCAGTGATGGATGTGGTGAAGGAATCAAAAGGTATAATTGGACAGGATATTGAAGGGAGTAAAGGGAGGAAGAGGATGCTAAAGGAGCCTGTAGTTGAAGAAAGTGAAGGTTATTCTGAGAGTGCTTCACTAGGTGGTGGGAGGCGCAAGAGACGGCAGACTGTGGGCACTATGGTTCAGACTCCAGGAGAGAAGCGATACAACTTCAGACGCTCTACCATGTAAGTTCTATGATATGTTTTTGAATATTGGCATTCAATCAAGATCTTTGGGCCATGATTAGGGATTACATATAAGCTCCAGTTAAAAGAAAGAGAAGATTTTAAAGGCCTTGTTAGCATCTGTACTAGAATGTTTTGGATTAGTTGGGTCAGATACAAGTATGTAGTGACACATAACAGTACCAAGCAGTATTTTCACCTTTTTCTTTTAGGCAAAGACTGGAATATGATTTTTGAATTTACTGGTCACACTTAATGTACTTGTTGGTTTCCTTTCCTTTCCAATGCCAGTAAAAATATCTACTATTATCAAGCTGAGGTGGTCAGCCCCTAAATTTTTCTCTTCAAGGGATATGATTGGGCTCAGAAAGTCACAAACCAGTACCGTTCTTGTCTATTTTTTGAACCATTGTTAAAACCTTTTTTTTCTGATGAAAGTGGGCCTAAAGACCACTGCTTCTAACTAAAACATAGATGTTCATACAAAACTAGTAGAGCAAAGTGCCAGATTAAGAGATCTTAATCAGTGTGCAATTTATCTTTAAACATAAATGTTGTCATTTAAAATTTGTTTTAAATATGTCATGACAGAGTTGCCTCTCAAGCTACTAGAGAGGAGAGCAAAGGATTGGAGCATTCAAAACCAGCAGACAGTGAGTTGAGGAGCACAGGAGGAGATGGAGATGAAATATCAAAGCCAGATAATGCGGGTGAAGTTCAGCAGACTTTGCACCACAATGCCACACAGGTCCAAAATATTTAAGTTATTACAATTCATTTTTTTCCACAATTTTTAGTTTTTTTTTTTTTTTTAATTGTCAGTAGTTGGTTGTAGCAGGGATTTGGTTTTGAAATTAGGAATGAGTTAAATTGTACTATAAATATCCGGAATGGCCCCATTAGCACTTTCCATCAGTATGTAAAAATTATTTGCAAAGGTAAAATGAACTTTATAATTTTACTTTGGTCATTGACCAATATAAACTATTGTGATATTTTACTAGCTTTACAGTGACATTTGTGATAGTTTAGTTGTGTTGTATGGTAATTTCATGATATTTTACTGGAGTACATATGAAATTTGGCCTTTTGATGATAGTTTCTTTACTTCTAATTATTCCATTCCTGCTTAGTGTGGAACTTGTTTTGGATGGATCCTTTAGAGCAGACTTTTATTTCTTAAGAGGAACATCTCTTTTTTCTTGGCCTCGTAGGTAGGGGTGAAAACGGTATGGATAATATCCGATCCGTATTCGAAAACTTAGATGTGGATATCCAATATCCTAATATCCGTGTGGATAAGGATACTGATATGGTTTTACATTTCAATTATCTGTATATGAATAGTAGATATATACCATATATTTTAATTTATATTATGAAAAATTTATGTTATTCACCATTATAATTAGATAAATATTATGAACTTCAATATTTTTAATATTTATTTATATTATTTTAATAAATATCCTATCTGATCTGGACCCGTATCCGTATCTGTATCCGTCTAATATGTGTTATATCCTCTCCATATCCGTATCCGGAAAATGAAAAAAAGAATATGGATATGGTTTTAACTTTTACCACTATCCGCTCCGTTTTCACCCCTACTCATAGGGTGTCTTAAAACTGTGTAAGGTGCAGAATAGTGAATTTCTCTGTTATTACATTCGTAGCATGCACCATCATTGTGGCACATGGAAGTAATTCTGTGATGGGTTTTTTCATTTCTTATTTATGTTTTTGTAGTTATGCCACCCTCTGATTGGAATGATCTTTTTTGTTCTCTCTTACAGCCTGATGTTGAAGGTACAACCCAAGTTCCTGTAGGGGCGATACCTGAGCAAATGGAGGAAGAGATTGTTGTGGTGGAAGAAAAGATGGTCTTAGATCGAGTTGCTGAAGCTACAGTTGAAGGAAGTGAATTTGCCGATCCAACTTTAAGTGGGGAGGAGAGCGAACAAGATGAAGAAGAAGACGAAGCTAACAAATCTATAAGCAAGAAGATCTGGGACTTCCTCATAAGTTGATATGAATTTCAGATGGTACGCTTCTTGTATTGTAGTATTAGTTGACGCTTCCTGTTTTTTATGCCTTGTTCACATCATAACGATAGTATCTCTTGGTACTTCCTTGGTTAGTATCTTTATGTAGAGCAACGTGGACCATTTTAGGTCATTTGTTCATTAATTTTATGATTTGATGCACTGTATTCATCCTTTTCCTGATTGGAGCAATCCTAGCTCCTCTGTGCGTTTGAACTGTATTCATCCTTGATAAGAATCTTTCATTTGGTTTTTGATGACCAATCTTTGCGTTTTAGTTTTCCATTGTGAGGTAAAACCAGAAAAGGAAGATGGAAAAAGTACAAGCTGCTACCAAATGTTCCTTTTTAAGGATTACATAGAATAAATCTAGAAAGGGAAAAAACGCAGAATCCACACAGGATTCGCTGCAAATTAATTATATTGTTTAACTGCAGCCCTACTATTATATATATATTCACAAAATTTGCGAATTATTTGTTGTTTTGGTGATGGCGAACTGAACGTCGAATTATTTGGTTGAATGAACTTTGAATAAGTTATTCGTGAATAATTTGCGAATTTTACAAACTTTTCTCAGAGCATTTTTTTTTTGCTTCCTTGTAGGACTGAGATCTCTGGTTCGGATAATCCTGAATCATTTATGAATTATATCCAAATTATTTTCGAATCATGAATTTTTTATCCGACAAAACCAAATTCAAATAATTCATTTTGTGACTGTAGCCATACATGCAATTGTAGTCTCTCTCCGTACTGCACTGGACACTTATTCCTAGGCTTGGCTTATATATATATATATATAATAAAAAAAAAACGGTTCCTTGGTTAATTTGATCCATCAATAAAATAGAAATGTACTTGTTAGGACAACCCAGTTCCTTGGTTAATCTGACGTTCTTGTTACCTGATTAGGCAAACACAAGATGATTAGCTGTCAGCCTGGTACTCTCTAGGAATTTTCGAGAAATTGAAATAAAAAGATTTTCTTTTTTTAATCATTTGACAGCGCAGTTAACAACACCTAAGCCTCTGGTCCCAAGCTTTGCTTGAGGTAAGCTAGAAATAAAATCCAACGAAAGTCCCAAAGATTGGTAGTGCATCGAAGTTACTCTTAACTCCATTTATATTAAAACGGGTATATTAATATTATTATTAACATAGATCTGTAATTGCTAGGAAGCATCCAACGTAAGTGCTGAATAAAGGGCATGGCCACAATTTTTTACAGAATAAAACAAAAAATGTACGATTTCAACTCTATTTTATACAAGAAAAGGTCCAAGGAAAATATACAACACCAACAGTACTCAATATGAAAATAACTACAGATCTACAATAACGGATACCAGAATTAATCTACAGCACCAAATAAGAACTAAGCTGTGGAACAAACAAAAAAAAAGTCTCGTAAAAAAGCTGATAATTGCTTAAAATGGGCTAACTCTACTAGCGAGCATTAACATCCATTCAGGCACAAGGCGGCGTGCTATAGGTGCTTCCACGTCCTTTGCAATTGCACTCACATCATCTTCATCAATTACCGTAACTACAGTCTCAAGCAATGGATCACTTCCGCCTCTTAATGGATCCTAATTCGCAAAAATGTGAATGGATAAAATCTGCTTAGACAATTTGCAAGCAAGATCCAGCCTGTTACAAAGTTGCAATAGTCCCCTCTAATTTTACAAACGGCCTAGATTTATTGAGCGAAAAAAAATGAAAACCTTGTCTAATATTTTTAATTCTAAATGGCTTGTTATTTCAGCATATCACTACACAATCTACTCTAATAATTTCCTATTGATGTGCCATGCAAGCTGAATTATAACATACTAAATTAAGAAAAAGAAATATTGAAAAAGAAATAAGGTACAATTTCTATAGGAGCAAGCTGCATTATAACATACCAAGTATTTATTGCATTTACCTGAAGAAACAGATCTGTGTGTGTCTTGCCTTCATACAGGATCAAATCGACCAATGCTCCATTAGCTGTAAGAGCATCAGCAAGATCTTTGCTGAACATAAATGTCAAAGCCAGAAAAAGGAGAGAAGCAAAATGAGATAAAAGCTGCAAAAACATGTCTTTACTGTAAATATGGTTTGAATATCATTTCTGGAAGTTTCTCGTGTCAAACTAAAATATAAATACAACATTTTTTTTCTGCAAATAGTATGGATCTCAGTGCATTAAAATACAACAAAGATTTATCTTATATTTGTGTCTAACAGCAAAACATGACCCAACTCCCGAATCAAGGTTAACTTAAACATCATATCAAAAAAAGAATGTAAACTTAAACACAAAAACTAAATTGCCCCACAGCATATTCAACTAATCAAATTTCTAAACCACAACTAGACCGCCAAAAACCCACATGATTCGACTTCAGTTTTACTGATTAGAATTAGGCAAAAATAATGGCTAGCTAAAAGCAGAGGTAAAAGGTTGCACATTAAATGGAACCCCCAGCACATTTCTCCCCAAGTCAAGTTTCATTTGCATGTATCATAACTCATAAGCATTGGCTATACATTTAAAAACAAACACTAAAGAGTCATTTTTTATATAAGTGACCTGGCATTAGATGGAATAGAACAATCGCTGGTTCCATGAAATAGGACGATTCGAGGCAACAGAGAAACTGCATGCCTGTTACTTGGTTTACGCACGAGTAATTCAGGTGAAAATGCAGGGAGCGATTCTTCTCCTTCCATTACACTAAATATCAGAAGAAAATAAATTCAGAAAGAGCGAAACATAAAAATGAAAAAAATGCTAAATTATGTATATCCTGATCAATTGGTCAGTTACCTTAAGAAAATTGAGCGGTACAAGCCACGGTTATGGAAATGATCAACCAAATTTACAATGTTGTACCTGTTTTAGAGGAAAAGCATAAACAATAATATAAAATCTGCCTTCCCTGTAGGAGACCAGTCACCCAATTGACAATATTGTGATCAAATTTCAAACAACTACATTCAACATCAATCATCACCAAATTATTACTAATGGGGCACCTTTTATATTTATATTTAGGTCCTTAAATTTTAAAGCCTGACAAAATTGAGGTTCTCCAAAAAATGCACTGAAATTGTAAACAGAATGTTTTACCCGCCTGAGATACCAAAATAGGCTTTTATCTGAGAAACACTCCAAGAGGTACCTCCCTCACCACATTCTTTAATAGCTTGATTTAAGAGAGCACATGATGCAATATGCGCACCGGCAGATTGCCCAATGAGATATACCCTGTATCGGATTTAGGTTAATATCACATATAGAGATAACAAAAGAATTTACCCCTTAATGGTGATCAAATAGTAGCAAACTATTAAATCAAGAATATACTAGGCATAGGAGAAAGTTCAATTAATGTTGGACAACGGTCAGGAGACTAAAAACTCAACCTAACACTACCTGTGTGCTCTAGGAAACTATAAAAAGATACTCCAGCCATTCCCACTCTGTGTATCAGTTAGAATAAATTGGTTGCTCACAGCTTGTGTCAAAAATAGGTAGAGGTCAAATGAGATATTATCAGTTAGAAAGGGTACATGGAAAATATAATTCCAATTTTTTGGGAAAAGAAAATGACCTGCTAGGATCACCCCCAAAGCTAGCAATATGATTGCAAACAAATGAAATTCCTTGAGAGGCATCTTCAACCATGTCACTAATTGTACCTTGAGGAAAATTCCTGAAAATTTAATAAAAAGATGATGTCAACTACATGTTGTTTACATTTTTTTAACCATTTTGTACTGTTGAGCGCCATTCAACATGAAACAGCAGTACATCATTAATTTTAGTTTTTCGAGCAGACAAAACTTTATAAAATTTAGAATTTAAATAATTAGATGTTCACAACATTTAGATATGGAATCACAGCAATTCCCTAGAATACATCATATATTTAGTACAGGGAGAAAGAGAGAGAGAGTTCAGTCTGGTTTAAGTACTGCTGATATGAGGTTGAAAACAATTTTGGGGGACGTCATTGTGAGGGATCTAACTCAACTTGTCAGTTGAACTGGCAATGTAATAATTTATAATATTTTAAAAGAAACCCTATGATTATCTTTTTGCTTTAAATCAAAGTAATCACCAGCAACCCATAAAAAAGAAAGAAATCAGTCTGACCTGTAGTCTAAACACGCAACAATAATCCCCCTTTCTGCTAATCTTCTTCCTAAAAGTGCACCCCATGCTTTGTAACTACAGAAAAAAGAGGAAATTAACCACTAAAATAGTGGATTACAAATATTACTGCATTGGATCTTACTAGATTTAGTTTAGTAGAAGTGCTAACAGGGTTACATAGTAAAATTCAACCAAAACCATTAGGACTTCATTCCTCCCTTAACCAAACCCAAATACCAAGAAAAACACCGAAAATAAATTCTAATATAAAATCAGGAAGCAGTATTACTATATATAATGACTGAAAAATCAAAGTAAGAGAAATTTTAAACCTACTTACCCAATAATCCAAGCACCTCCTGTTATAAAAGCAACCACTGGCGTACGATCTTTTGCATTTGCAGGTAAATACAAATCTAACCTACTAAATGCAGAGTAAAAAAAATTACATTTAAAAGAGATAAAATAACAAAAAGAATGACAATAAATTCGTTCTAACCTGTTTCTTGGCTTTTCACCATAAACAACACTTCTATAGACTTGACTCGAGAAGAAATAATAATATCCAACTATTAGAAAAAAAACAATCAAAATATCAGAAATAATAATGCTTTCAGGCGACAACTGTTTATGAGTGGCTCATAAGATTCAAAGCATGTAGGACAGATTAATACTCTTAAACATGAAGTTTTTAACCACACAGACTAGTATATAGTAGCAGACCAGTATTATCTGACTATAAAAAGAACTCGTACTAACCTTGAATGAATCCAGGCATGAGTAAGAAAGCATATAAACAAAGAGCAAGATACTTCATGATCCATCTATATCCTATTCTGGATAAAAATATTTTGTTATTGCAGTACCACACCACAAACAGGATTAAAGAAGGTAAAGAAAGACTACTATTGTTTGAAAATTACTTTCTGGTCCTTTATAGTAACAAAATTTGGATAACTATGACATATGATCCTACCACGCCACAATTCCAATATAATACAGCAAAATGTTGTGTGTAACTTGTAAATAAAAAAATGAAAAACCCAGATTTCTTGCTTCTTCCATGTCAAGTGGTCAAGGTACCTGAATATTTATTTGTCACTTGATTTGGTGTTCGATTAGATATTACATAACCAAAAACCAAAACAAAACTGTCCCAACAAAATTTAAGATTTGTGCATGGTAAGGTATCCATGCATCTCATCACTCCTCCCAACCATTTTGCTTATGCCAACAGTTAACAGCTGGACAGGTAATAGCATTATCTAAAAAAGATCATCTTTTACAGAAGAGTAAAGCATTTTGCGATATCTTAAGTGATCGTGCAGATTGCAACTTTTGGCGAGTGTTCATAAGCCATTGTCACTGAAAGACTGGTCTCAAGGACTTCAATCAGGGTCTTGTGGGACCCACCAGTCAGAGAATACAAGATTCTACCCGAGATAGCGGAGGAGGATCAGGGTTAGGCGGGTCAATAGGAAGGTCTCCTCGGCGGCGTGCTGAACCTCGCGCCCGAACGAGCGACGCCGCGACATGTTGCGACAAGAGAACGACGACTCGTTCGCCGCTCGCCGCCGGATGCCTCCGTTCGTCGGGAACAGCGGTGTGCTCTCGAGATTCGTGATCCTGACATCCGACGGCGGCGTCTCTTCTCCACCTTCTACGATCGGCAGTTCAATTTCCATTTTTCCTCTTTTATCTGTAGAGTTCCGTCGATGAGTTCTACCATGACTCCATGAAAGCAGGTCTAATGGTCGCCTCCAGTCATTTCTTGGCGGAAGAGAAAGCGGGGAAAACAAGACACGTGCAGGGATTTCATAGGTGTCCGAAAAGTTTCTTTTTTTTAATATATTCACAGAAGCGGTGAGGAGAAGTCCAGCTGATTTTTAGGTACAACAGTCTTACACTCTTACTTAAGATTTTTTTTCTAGTCTACCTCCCTTTCTCCATGTATCTGAAAAGTAGCAACTGCCGACTGGAAATGAAAATTGTAATGGAGCGACAGATTTAAGGTGGGTTTGATTTTGCTATATCGATCCGGCCTGTCAAATCGATTTTCTGATGGACCGAACAACAATGTGTGATAGAAATCCTCGGCCCGTGACATTGATATTAAGGTGGGTTTGAATTTCGAGTTGCAATGACCCTTTCGCTTGGGCCCCACACAGTACTTCTTTGCAGTTCCCACAGAAAAAATGCTCCCCACTGTATGCCAAGAACAGTCTCCGCAAGTTGCGATGGCCAGTAAATTTGGATTCTGATGAGCATCATCAGTCCCTGGGACGCTTAATGATTCGTGCGCAGTTTTTTTAAGATTCTTGCACGCTCCGCTTTAAGATTTGGTAAGGGCAAATTTTAAAACACATCAGACGGCTTCAATAGTCATAGAACTCAAATTTACTTTGGATGACCATCAGCATTAAAAACAACACAACTTTTTCCCTGTAGAATCTCTCGGCACCACATTTTTTCAACGACTACTCTGAAGTCTGAATCTGAATTGCTTCGCTAGGACTGCTGCTTACATATTGGGTTATAAAAATTTATTCACAGAACATCCTAAAAAGCTGGAAATTTCAAGAGAAAATCGGAAAAATAAAGAGAAATAAGGCGCCCAGCATCCCAAAGAGAATGCATAGCAGATTTAATTAGCAGTTGCTACTATAGAATAACTTGTCAATGCCCCGCTTCGGCCGCTCCTGAATAACTAAACTATTAGCATTAATAATGTTTATGCTGTGTGAGAACGTACAAAAAATCATGGGAAAAAATAAATGATATTTTATAAGTCTCCCATGGAGAGTGGAAGTGTTCGTTTTAAGCTAATTCTTTACAAAAAGTGGGTACGATATGTAACCTAGTATAGTCCCAAAAGGTACCCTTAATAGGCCAGGAAGTGCTACACCAACAAAAAGACAAGCGCCATTTTCATGTTCTTTCACTGCTTGTATTTGGATTGTGTTTTAGAGACGGGGCATAACTTATCAAAGATTGGGTTCTCTATGATTTCTCTTGCTGAAGGCCGCTTTACTGGATCTGGATCCATCATAGCCTGGTAAGAAAAAAGAAACGACATAGAAACAATTGTGTTATTCAATCAGGGCACTTGCATCGGATCAGACTAAGAACTCATTTCAGACCAAGGGTACTTTTCTAGACCTTATTGTATGAATGACATTGCCTAGAGTACAGAAGTTTCCATTAATACAAGTATACAAAATATGATGTCTAGAACTGCCAAAAAAATTATTGCAAGTGCCTATTTTAATATCCCAGACACCCACTGACGGGGACCCGAACATACTTTACCACTAGAAGTACCAAATGAAACACATGATGCAACCCAAATTGTTTTGTTTATATGATAAACTAACATGACCCAAACCAGACCAAAGAGCAGACATTGAATTGACCTGAATTTGACTGAACCCAAAATGAATTACTTAAACAACCTAACATAAGATACTCAAAGAACCAGATCCAACACAGCCTCAGTTGAACTGAGCATAGGATGACCCATAAGAGATCCAACACAGACAATGAGATTCTATATTTATCATGTTCTTGGATCTGATTAAACTTTCTGTTTTGTTTTCCTGACTCAAAGGAGGCTGCTAATGGAAAATCAGGTCCCAAAAATTGAAATTGTCGTGAGAAAAGAAAAATAAAATACCTTGAGCAAGTTCTGGAATTGCACAGGATACCCAGGAAGCAGCACAATCTTTCCTTCTCTCAGACTATAAAATTTTGGACCTGAATCAGGCAGCGGTGTCCCTTTCAAGATCTCATACAGGGCCGCACCAAGAGAAAATATATCAACCTTATCCAAATACTCACACTGATCCTTTAACATCTCATTTGGCATGTACCTCGCATCCCCTTCCTCTATGCCAAGACTATGATCCATTAAAGTCGCACAGCCAAAATCACCAAGTTTGTATATACCGCTTTTAGCATATATGTTTTCAGGTTTTATATCCAGGTGAGCTATGCCTCGTTCGTGCATGAAATTCAGTGCCTTGGCTATCTGAAACATGTATGGAAGGTTTTATTGAGCAATAGTTTGTTCACCACAAAAGATGCATTACTAACAATCAGCAAAACCCTACTTTTAATACAGGTAATTAATAACGGCACAAATATAGAAAACATGCACACTAAGCATTTTTGCGAAATGTATCATACCCATTTTTCATTGTCAACAATGACGCATACCAGAAAAATTCCTGGCCAATGCAAGTAGCAGAACCATATAAAACCAATGCTCCCTATTTACAATCAATCAAGCACCAACAATAACACAACTAAACTTAAAATGAAATCCGATCTATATGCAATTCAACCTGAATCATGCATTGTTTGAAAAAGAATGAAACTTGCAGTTATGCAAATAGCACTTGTTATCAACTAGTTGCACAAATTACAGAAACATAACAAAAAAATAGATGATTTGGACCTGATAGAGCATCTCAAGGATTTCACTGCATTTTGGAGCCTGATTTTTTGTAATTGTCAGGCTGTGATCACAAAGTTCCATCTGAATGAATAGTTGCTCGTTCTCAAACCAGGAGGTGTAATATGCAACTATATTCTCATGAGACCCTGGATGATGCAACAAATTCATATTATTTCAAAAATTGATTTTATTAACATAAGTGTGAACCTTCAAGTTTTACAAAATTCAGTTTTGGTCCATAAAGTTTAAATACATTAAATTGGCCCCTGAAGTTGGCCCCATTATACCAATCTAGAAACTAATTTTAACATCACAAATATAAACAACACAAGCTTCTTAATATGTCAACTCAAATCATACAAATCATGTAACATTTTTAGCATGGAAAAGAAAAATCTGAAAAATACTGATATGTACGCCATTGTTGGTCCAACCTCAGCCTTTTACAACTGTCCTTAGCCTTGTAAATCATTTTTTGATCTTTTTAATTTAACAGAAGAACAAAAGGAGACAGATAGTTAAATAAAAAGCCGGCCATACATTTTCAGGGACCAGATTGGAATCAAGTGAACTTAAAGGTTCACTAGTTACTGCAAAATGTCAAAAGATTGAAGTACCTAGTGCAGCCAAAGCTTGAACTTCCATCAATGCTCTTTTCCTAAAAAGTTAACATAACAAGTCTGTGGTTAAAAAAACTGATTAAAAATTGCTCCCAATGGAAATTCCACACTCAGGGTGTAGTAATAAAGGAACATATTTCGCATTAATTATTTCATAATCCTTTGTGTTTTAGTTTGGAAAGAAATTAAATTACCGAAAAGAAAAAATAACAATGGAAATATGAAAGCAACCTTTCTGTTTCATTATGTAACTGCTTAATGCTTTGTTTGACAGCATAAAGGCAGCCATCTATCCTCTTGAGAACTTTAAATACCCGGCTGAAATTACCATAACCAATTTGCTGAAATAACAGGAAATAGCATGTCACTAAAGCTTTACTTTAGAAAAAAAAAAAATAGTGAATCAAGCTACCTCAAGTTCATGGAAATCGGTACGGTACCGTGCAAGCCCATTTCCAACAACTGAGGGAGAAAATCCTGCATGAAGCAACATTTTCAACTGGATAGAGACAAACTTCAACAAAGAAACAAATTTCATATCCCCAACAAACCATAAAAGCATAACTACTACAAACTGACAAAAAGCATCAGAATACCCTCATGGAGCACAGAAAATATCATACCCACTAGCCCTACATAAACATCAAAAGTATCACCCATACCCTTCTTTGTATGCTTTTTTCTTCAAAATATGCCCTGAGTAGCCCTTTGTAGCTTCTCTATACAGTGTAAATAAGAAGGTACCCTACTTTGGACATCATTGAGGAAGCATTAAATGGGGAGGTTTGTAGCAAAGGTGATGTATCTCTCTCTATGTTTATTAGGGCAAAGTGTGTTCCTTATTTAGCTTTTGCATTCATGACATTTTTGTAACCGATAACAGAAGAGCCTGGAAAAAATTTAGCATCCTAAAAAACAGATCAACACCTATAGTGTAATGAATTTCGATAGGGTTTTCAAATGAGGTATGCACAATACTTAGATGTTTTTCAAAATATTCATGTGGAGTTTCCATGATAAAAATAAAAGCAACCTGACAATTTTGATCTCCTATCACAAAATGCATCAACATGTAATGAGGCCACATTGAGATATGGATTTTTAATGCAGGGCGGTGGCATGACCCGGCATCTCAGTGCAACTGCACTCTGGGAAACATAGCTGTGCTTCTTCTGTGAATCATCCATTGGACTTCTGGATTTATCTAGCCCATCCTTGCTGGAGGCATCCAATGTGATTTCCATGGGCTCATATTCTGATGCCAAGTTGGTGGATTGTGGAGCATCTGGCGACAGGTCTAAAATAATAGCAATAACCAATTAACATTTGAAATCAGTTATTAGTAGACAAAAATATTTAAAATTAGGAGAAGAATAAAAATCAAGCAGAAAAGGAAAGAATACTGCAATATTTGATAGGTATAGGTCTGGTATATCTGATATGGTTGCTACATTTATCAAATATTGTATTTTAATTCTGATGGTTATATGCAAGCTTGACATGCTTAAGAGTCTCTGAAAATAACAGGCCATAATATATTCTATTTCAGGTTAAATAGTTTAGCCCGCAAGCCATATACGACATGCACATAATTAATACTGTTTGCAGAAGCCAAGCTGTGAAATGAATACCATACTGCTAGAATTGGAATTTGCCCCAGGAAAGCCATTTAGAAGATTTTTTTTTTTTTTAAAAAACATTTCACTAATTAGACGGGGAAGGTTCAGAACTCAGAAAGTCAGAAGCCCTCAATTTTTTTCGTAGGGGCTTAAAACGCATGACCATTTAAAAGTCATCCTAATATAAGTTGGCATTGTTTGGTAATTTGGCATATAAGAAGTATATTTTGAAAAGGATAAGTATACCTCTCTTGTATCTTTTACTTCGTGCAACTGTAGACTTCTCTGGTGATTTTGGGCAAACGTTCTCCTGGACATAAAACGGAATTTGTTTTTTACAGAATGGACTTTCACTAAAACTAAAAGAAAAGGGATTCAGCTTCAAAACTGAACCTTCTAACCTTGTCAAACTCAAGGCAGCTCGTAATTTGTGGTGCATCTGGCGTAATGTAGTCTGGTGTACTGCGGATAAAAAAAAACACAGGCCAGAATTCAAATTTTAATTAAGAGGAGAGAAAGAACAAGTAATGAAATTGTCCCAGGTCTAGCATTAATTTTCAAAAGATATTTGCTAATTTCGGTCTACGGCGTCCATTGCTCAGATTACTCACTCAACAGTTTACCCCCAAATATCTATCAGAAAAAACTAAAATAAGATAAATGAGTGCAGATCTGAGTTTCGAATTACCAGAAGAAATCCTGACTAAGGATGAAATCTCTCTCCTGCGACTGCTGCTGCTCTTCAGGCTCTGGCAAGCAAGAAGTTTCTAGAAGCTTCTGGAACCGTTTGGAAGGACGGAGAAGAGTGACGCCTTCGAGCTGTGCGGTCAGATCGCTAGTTCCCATCGCAACTGGATGCAATGAAGAAGAGGGATCGGCTGCTCCAGTTGTTCTTCCTCTTCCTATTCCTCTCCCCCTCCCTCTTGCTTTGGATTTGGGGGTTTTTCCCTTCATCATCCTACGCTGCGTCGCATTGGCACATCAAAAGTGGCATCGCGCCTTTTTTGGCGTTGTTTTGGAGCGTTGCGCAAAAAGGAAAATAAATATGAAAATAAAATAATGATTTAAATGCGCACCTGCTTGGGATAATTCGGATCCTCTGAGATATCTCGAACTTTGCGTGACTTTAGAGAAAGTCTTAACCGTTTAAATAGTTTTGCACGAATCTCAAAGTAAAAATAGTACTGGCCCCCGCGCTATCCCCGAATAGGCACCGGACACGTCGGTCACGCAAAAATTGAGATATCTCAGAGGATCCACCCTCAGCTTGGGCCTTGGGAGGTGGTTCATTTTCGCTGTTATGCGCGTCTTCAAAATTCAAAGGCACCTTCTTCTTCTTCTTCTCTTGCTATCACCGTTCGATTTAGATGGATGGAGCAGATCTAGATAAACTTCGGGCCAAGTTTTCAGAGTCGGAGATTCCAAACCTATATTGACCGTGTGTTTTAAATCAGGCGGACAGAATATGTAAAAAGGGGAATATTGAAGGCTTCCAGGAGGAAATTGGCGGGAAAAATGAAGTGGAATTCAGAGGGAATCCTTTTTTAGTACATGAGGGAAATATTTTATTAATAATCTGATGGCTATACAAGGGAATTAGCATCCTCTGAGATATCTCAAACTTTGCGTGACCTTTTGGAATATCTCAATCGTTCAAATACGTTCTGCATGAATCTCAAAGCTCAAATAAAACTGGCCCCCGACGCTGCTCCAAATAGGAACTGAACACGTTAGTCACGCAAAAATTGAGATATCTCAGAGGAGATGGAGTCGTGTACACGATATGTGCAGATTAGATGAAGATATTTTTCTATTTATAAATTAGAGAATTAGAGTTGGGACCGGTTTTTTTATTAATCGAAATAAATTAAATAAATATCGAGAAAGGGTACAGAATTCGGAATTTGTCGAAAAGTAGTAAGGACGGTAAATAAACCAACGTCCCTGTGGACGCTTAATAAAACAACGTCCCTGTTAATGACCCGCGACTTAACCCAAACGCGAGGAGATTAAAAAAAAAAAAAAAAAAACACGGACGTTCATTTCTATTGCGTCCCTGAGGGAAAAAAAAAAAAAAAAAAACAAGGGACGTTAATTTGTACTGCGTCCCTGACTGAGGGAAAAAAAAAAAAAAAAAGACAAGGGACGTTAATTTGAACTGCGTCCCTGAGGGAAAACAAAAAAAAATTAACGGACGTTTATTTATTCCGCGTCCCTCGGAAAAAAAAAAAAAAAGCCTTAGGGACGTTGATTTATTAGGCGTCCTTGTTGGATTTATTAATTCGGCCAGTGCTTCTTCGCCCAACGAAGAGACTGACTTTGAAAGTAAATAAAGAGTGTTATTCGCAACTCTTAAACTAGATTTTCGCCCATTGCTAATGTTACGAAGCTGGCAGAAACTACGATTGCTAAATTGGAGATCAAACACGAATTATTACAATCGAGAGCTGAATTCTTCCAACTATCCAGAGAAGACCAAGGCGCATTCTTTAGAAGAAAAATTTATAAAATTCTGAAAATAAGGTATCATAATTTAATTTATATTTAATTTGTAGTTAGTCAATAGATTAAATATTTGCTTCTATTAATTTATTTGATAAAGATTGTAATAATTATATATGTTATAAAAATTATCTACTTGTTAAGATTTCCTGTATTTATTATTTGACGTAATCTATATTATGTAGATTTTGTATTTTGTTAGAATTCTGATTTTATGAAAACAAATTAACAGAGAGAGAGAGTTACTCCTTCGAAAATCTAAAATAAGTAAATTTTTGTGTTCATTATTTTGTAGGCTACTGATTAAAAAAAATTAATCATGTTAATGTTGAGGATTCATTTTGGCGGTGAAATACAATACGGTAAAAGTGGAGTACGGTACAGTACTAGCTCTCAATTTGCATTGAGCGTAAATGGTGAACAATCTTGGCATGATGTGAAAGGTGAAATTTATCGACAACTTGGATATTCTGAAAGTGAGTATAGCCTGAAAGTACATGCACGGGTTAATGTTGGTACAACAAGTAACCGTTATTATGAGAGCATAGAAATTGTGTGCGATCAGACTTGGAGAGGTATTTATAACCAAAGTATGCTTGCTCAGACTCAGTATTCTTTTGTCGATTTATACATTGAATTGGTACCGGAGACACAACCAGGACCTCGACAGACCCAATATGGTGCTAACTATGCGGTCCCACCACCTCGAACCCTATCAGACACAACAAACACCGAGACGAGACCTTTATCTCCATCTGACACAACCAGAACCTCGGCAGACCCAACATAGTGATAACTATGCGGGTCCCAGTCACTTCCAACCCCATGAAACACAACAAATACCGAGACGAGACCTTTATTCGGATCCTTACCCCAATGTGAACGATTTGTCGGAAACTGTTCAGACGGAATACAATAATCAATACAGTCCATGGACTGATCCGTCGGAGGTCGGTGGTTCTTATCCTGAACACAATAATGAGTACAATCCCCGAGTTGATCCACCTGGAGGTACGCGATCCTTGTGATAATATTGATGATGTGCCGCAAAGTGATGACGAAGATGACGCCGACTCTCGTGAGAACGACGACGACCGGAATAATGAAGATGATTTCGAAGGGGACATCCCGCCGAATACACCACCCTGTCCGGACCGAATCTTATCCCATATCCGACAAGTGGTGTGAGGCACCCCGTGGCAAGCTTCAATGACATCTCTCGCATTCCGAGAGGCGGATGTCGACTTCTTCGGTACGGCCCAACATGTTCATGATCCACTTGGTGTAGGTAAAGAGTACTCTTCAAAAGATGCTCTAAAATTTGCAGTAGGTGATTACCACATCCGGAGAATATTCAAATAACAACCACGCAGAGCAATAGGACAACCTTGGTATTCGACCGCAAAGACAAAAGGTGTGAGTGGCGTTTGTATGCCAAGTCCGGGTTATTTTCATCCAAGTGAGAAATTAGAACAGTTAGAGCACCACATACCTGCTTTGCCTCAGCTAATCGTACTGATCATGCACAAATGACTGCAGCTTTGGTCGCCAGGGTTATAAAAGAAGATATTAGGGAAGATGTTACCTTGAACATTAAAACCATTAAAGGGCTAGTCCGTCAGAAATATAATGGAATTATTCCCAAATATAACAAGTTGTGGCGTGGCCGAGAGCTGGCACTCGCTCAAATATTCGGCAGTTGGGAAGCCTCTTACAACCTACTCACCCCAATTTTGGAAGCAATTAAAATATCAAACCCCGGGACAAAATATGGAGTTGCGCACGTACCCACGGATGATCCAAGAGAAAGATTATTTAAGGCAGCCGTATGGGCTTACGGTCCGTGCATTGCTGCAGTGCCTCATCTCAGGCCAGTCATTAGTATTGATGCATGCTTCCTGTCTGGCAGGTATCGAGGAAGATTGTTGATGGCGTGCGGTTACGATGCTGAGAACCAGTTGCTTCCCATTGCTTATGCATTAGTTGAGGAAGAGAGTTTTTCCACATGGGGATGGTTCATGAGGTGGTTGCGTACTGAGGTAATCGGCAATAGGTTCATGTGCGTCATTTCCGACCGGCACATGGGGATAAAAAAAGTATTCAAAGATCCATATGGTGGTTGGTACGAGGAAGGCAACCAGTGCGTTCACAGATTGTGTTCACAGCACGTCGCCGAGAATTTGATGAAAAAGGTACACAACAAAAAAATTTGTGAACTATTTAAAGTACTTGTGAAGAAAAAGAAGCCGCGGAGATTTCAGGAGTTCTTTGAACTACTGCGAAAGAGAAGCCCGAATGCAGTTCAATACTTAAAGACTGTCGGTAAATACAAACATGATGATCATAACGAGATACCTAGACCATGGAAGGTGTATCAACACTTGGATGGCGGATATCGTTGGGGAGTAATGACTACTAATGGTTCTGAATCATTGAACGCGGTATTCAAAGATCCCCGAAGACTGCCAGTTCGTGCGCTCGTGGATGCTACATTTTGGAAATGTGCAAAGTGGTTTACGGAGAGGCGACAGAAAGCACTGGCTCGCATAGCCGATGAGCAGCCTTGGTCAGCGCGAGTTGAGAATTTACTAAGGAAAAGGATCACCAAATGCATGCCAATGCAGTCCACGCCACTCGGGCTGCACGGTGAACACGAGGTTAAGGTTCATGATGAGAGAGTCGTATACATGCAGCCAGACGGAAATGCAACTTATAAAATAGAAACCTTCAGTTATAAGGTTATCATAAGTGAAGAAAACTCGGCACAATGTGGATGTCTTAAACCTCAGCTTACAGGTATTCCGTGCGCTCATGTACTTGCCGTGTGTCGGGAACGACGTTATGACCACAATAGATTCGTCAATCAGTTGTATTCCACTCAAAAACTAGCTGAAACTTGGAGTGGTGAATTCCACTTGTTTGGCAACCAATGTGAATGGCCGCTCATTGATGGTGCAAAAATTATCCCAGACAATAATAGAATAAAAAAGGGTAGGAGAAAGCACAACCGTATAGTCATGACGATGGACGAAATGCAAGGAAGAAGGGTGGGACACCAGGCTAGACGTTCCACATCCGACGGACGTGCGGCGAGAGTTATCTATTTTTTCATTTTATTTGCAAATATTTCTATTTTACAAGATATATCGGCACTTAGCCGAATTATATCAATTTGCTTTGTTTTGTTATTTATTTAGAGGCTTCTTCTAGTAGTAGAGCGAGACATTCTACGTCTGACATGCATGCAGCAGGTTTGTTGATCTTCTAAATTTTCATCAATTTTTTAATTGTTCTTGTTTTTTTTATTTTTTAATTGTTTTTATTGTACGTCCAACATTCTACGATGTTATCTTTTTTTTTTCAGGACCTTCTTCTAGTTACAGTCGGAGACTATGATATCAGACCTTCTTCTAGTTTCAATTCTAGTTTTGTGAATGTCAGATTCTATATGCATGTTTATTTTTTTTATGTACGATACACTCCTTTCTATGCTTCTTTTTTTATGTCAACTCAAAGTAAGCGAGGGATGGAAATGTTGAAGCAAGGCATATTATGTTATATAGTCTAATCAAACAACACGTCCGAATTAAACAAATACATAAACTAAAAAAGAGAACATTCAGTTAACACTTAGAAAAAGAGAACATTCAGTTAACACCTAAGTAAAAGTGAACTTGTCCGGTTGCTGACGGTCGCGTGCTGGGTATCTGCGCTCTCTTGCTTGTTCGTTGTCCGCTTTCTTACGCCTAACGTAGACATTGTTGTACGATGGGCCAAAAATGCTCTCCACCGCCTGTGTACGTGGCGTGATGACCGGACTGGGTGCTACGTCGCCTTGTGTACCAGTAACAACTGGTGAAGGCAACCTGATATGCTCATCGATACCCTACAACAATTATTGTAATATTTACTAATCATAATCAACGATGCAATCTATCTTCAAAATTGAAGTTTTTAAATTCTCACCTCATGGACCCGACTAGCTCTCGTGTGACTCATGTATTGCACCTCCTGGGCAGGTACCTCATGGTAAGTCTGGCTCTCAACCGCTGCCATCGTCGGTGTACAGAATGTATCGTCCCAATTGACAAAATCATTTGATCCCTGTAATGCATATTTTAGTATTGTAATAAATATAATAAGAACTTATTTGAAATTTCTTACAATGTGAAAGCGGTTACCTGATAAACTTGACTAGGTCCTGCGTTGTCTTGCGCGGATAACAGTGATGGATCGTTGCCAAGAAGTGCTGCTAAGAATTGTAAGGATTGTTCCTGTGTTTCGCCCTGATTGGGCCCCGTCTCGCCCTGCGTGGCCGTGCCTTGATTGTCCGCTCCCTACAATAAATATTTCACAATCTTGATAAATATAATCGACAACATGTTAAAGTATTTTTATTTTATTATACTTACCAGATTAACTTGACTAGGTCCGACTCCGAAACATTCATTTAACCCTTCATTTGTTTCGAACCATCTCTCATGATAGTTGGGATTTTCATCGTGAAGAAACTCAGGGATGGGTTCTCGATCATCCGAAACGTCACCATCTGAGATGTCATCGATGTTGCTCGGAAGATTAGCCGCCGTAAACATGCTTTCTAATTTGGCGTCCATACCGTTGTCTCTGAGAAGGCCACAACTTGCTTTGAGAAAAAAATTTCCTATTTTTTTGTAAGTCCTCGACTTGGCCGCTTGCATAGCCGCCCCGACTATCTTGATCCCTCGTAATGCCTACACAATAAAAAAAAAATATGTGATCACCTAAATGAAATAATAATATCAATAGATTGCAAATTTTTAATAAAATAAAACTTACATCACGTGTGGATTTCGGGGCGCTAGGGATGTACCCTACTTCTCCAATCTCATCTCTGTATTCTGGTATGGGATTATCAAGACCCTCTATGCACCGTTTTCCCAGAAAGATATTGAACATGTAGTGATCCTGAAACCAACGTCGATATGGCAATATCTCAATATCGCTCCAATAACCGGTCGGAGCAACCAAGTAGTCCGCTGGATTAGATGCCTGATCAACATAATTTTGGTGCACTGCATACCAACTTCCTCGTCCCGACATGGCACTGTGGATAATTTTATGTAATCGGCGTACCTCATCCTCTGCGAGGGGGAGTGGTGGTGGGATAACCTGTGAAAATCCTAACTGCCTCATCACACGATCTGGATAATGATGCTCAATTATCCAGAAGTGTACAAGTGGCACACGGGCTAGCCATACGTCGCTATCTTCATAAACTCGCAACGGTAACACATTCGGGTTCTCGCCTAATATCCTCTCGTAAGGTTCCCAAATTACCATGTAATCCTCTAGCTTATGTATTTCGTTGCGAAAATAACTAACACCACTCCGATTGTGACCTACATAGTAATCATGCTTACAACACCATTTTTCTCCGAATGCAGGACCACGCTCTGCATCCGGGTCACGCCACTTTGGAGTCCAACCATTCAAGGCACGAGGTCGGCCGATCGGTAAACGAGACCAACACCAATGCTGTAGAAGCACAGTCGGCCCCCCCATAGTCTTTGATCTACGCTGTGCTGCAACACAAAGACATCTATAGAGATACGCCAGAACAGCCCCACCCCAGTTGTATTGATTCGGTGAATCAAGATTTTGTAAAAAT
The DNA here is from genome assembly GCA_024447775.1 of Carex cristatella. Taxonomy (NCBI): domain Eukaryota; kingdom Viridiplantae; phylum Streptophyta; class Magnoliopsida; order Poales; family Cyperaceae; genus Carex; species Carex cristatella. The sequence continues at coordinate 880,222 of JAJHPF010000028.1, read as the reverse complement.
TGTAAGTACGTTGCCGGAACCGAATCTCCCGACAAATCAGTAAAGAACATACTCCCGAACAAGTCGAGTATATAAGCCCTGGTGTACTGGCATACCTGCTCATCTGTAGGCTCACCCGGCTGTGTGATTGGCATCACAGCAAACCGCTCACGCAATGCTTTCAAATTTATGGCATACCCAGAAATACTACGAACTACTTGAGGGTCATTCGGCTCAGATCTCTTCTTTTTTTTAAGCACCGCACTTGCAGTCCCAGCTCCGAGAAGTTCATCTACTAAGTTAGGCCAATTCGTCGGGAAGGGCCCGTTACGGTGACCCCTTGATCGGCGGCGCCCGGAGACAAGAAACATCCTGAAGAGTAATCGTCATCTCTCCTACGGGAAGATGAAAGCTGTGAGTCTCTGGTCTCCATCGCTCCACGAGACTAGCGATAAGTGAAGAATCGATATTTATGTTATCCATTCGAGACACCTGATACAATCCGAGTCTTACCAAGAATGGTTCGCAAAGGTCGTGGTACGCAATCCCAGTCCAGAGGTGTCGAACATTCACCCCTCTGTCTCTGTAATCCTGTCAATGTTATACAAAGTGATTGAAATAAAATACTCTAATTTAAACACTTATATCATTTTATAAAAATATATATTATATGATCGATTCTGTAACTTACATCATCATTTATCCGTGAGACCTTATGTTGGTCGTGCGGCATGCATAATAAATCGCTAAAATAATTTGCTGACAATGACGGATTCAAAAAATCCTCATTATTCACAACAGCAGGATCTGTAGAGCCACACGGACCACGACTGCTTGACATTCTGCATGAATAATATTTTGAAATAATTACATATAACTCTAATTTACCAAAATAACGCTATGATTACTCAATCAAACAAAATTGATTATACCATATTAAATAAGTCTAAAAATTATCAATTATTAAACCCTTAACCCTAATTTACCAATTTTCTAAAACACAACTATTAAATTAATAAATTTAGATATAAAAACTAATTTTCTAAACACTAAACACTAATTTATCAATTTTACTAAAACACAATTACCGAACTAAATAATATTCAATGATATGGTATAATCAAGTTGGACAAAATAATATTACAATAATATGGTAATATTCAAATTGGACAAAATAATATTCAATGATATTACCGAACTAAATAATATTCAATGATATGGTGATTCAAATGTTATTTTTTCCTGCAATTTACTCCACACTAATTTTCAATGGTTACCTATCATTGAATACTAATATTTAATGATATGGTAATATCAATGATATGGTCACTTAGCGTTATTTTTTTCTGCAATTTAGTTCGGACAAAATAATATTACCATATCATTGAATACTAATTTAGGTGTTTTATATTGGACAAAATAATATTACCATAATATTATCATATCTACACTAATTTCTCAAATTGGACAAAATAATATACCATAATATTATCATATCTATACTAATTTCTCAAATTGGACAAAATAATATACCATAATATTATCATATTTACACTAATTTCTCAAATTGGACAAAATAATATACCATAATATTATCATATTTACACTAATTTCTCAAATTGGACAAAATAATATACCATAATATTATCATATTTACACTAATTTTTCAAATTGGATAAAATAATATTCAATTATTGTAGGATTACCTAAATTATTTTATATTACAATTACAAATTAAAATTTTCTAATTCAAAAATTTTAATTTATTTCAGTTTTAAAAAATATATATATATTACCTTCGGTCGACGCAGGATGCTCTGTGGAGCCTCTGGAGTCTGGAGTGCTGGGACGCGGAGTACGCACGACCGAAGCAGGATGCCTCTGGGACGCTGCCTCTGGGACGCTGGGACGCTGGGACGCTGCCTCTGAACTCCGCAGCAAGCAGCAAGCAGGGGTTATAACACGCTCAGGGACGCTAAATTGTTCAGCATCCGTGATCCGGACGGGTTCGCTCACGGGTTCGCAAAAATCCAACGGGTCCGCAAAAATCCACCATCACGGACGCACGGACGCGGAATAATCCAACGTCCCACCATCACGGACGCACGGACGCGGAACAATCTAACGTCCCTGGGTCTCCGAAGCATCACGGGAATGGACGCGCAATAATCCAGCGTCCAAGAGCTAACGGACGCGCAATAACATGGATGGTGATTAATCCAGCGTCCCTGATGGACGGTGATTAATCCAGCGTCCCTGATGGACGGTGATTAATCCAGCGTCCCTGATGGACGGTGATTAATCCAGCGTCCCTGATGGACGGTGATTAATCCAGCGTCCCTGATGGACGGTGATTAATCCAGCGTCCCTGGGGCACGCCAATTTTCCAAGTTTCACACTAATCCAAACTAATCCGGACGTTTAATTTTTAAGCGTCCACAGGGACGCTAATTTATTCAACGATCTACCTATTTTTCGTAAAAATTCGGTTTCGTTCCCCCTTTTCAATATTTATTTAATTTTATTTCGATTAATAAAAAATTCGGGAGTTGGGATACTTCTTGAACTAAAACGAGTATTTTACATCACGTCTATATTTTTTATTTTAAAGTTCAAAATATCAATCCAAATCTTTTTTTTTTATACATTTTGGCTGCAGATACACTGAAACGAATATGTATGTTTTTTTTTTGGAAACTTCGTAAGGTGAAATGAATTGAAAACTGTTGAAAGATTAAATTTTGGATCCGAATATATACAGATATCTGTTCCGTTTATATCCTCACGAAATTATCTGTATCCGTATCCAAATTATTTTTTCATATACTAAAAATATTTGTATCTGTATCCGTTTAATCTGTATAATATCCAGATAATAAGCGGAAGTTTGTTTTTCTTTTGAAAAAAAAATGTCTAAAAGGCCGTTCGATGGAAGAAAGGATGTCAATAGAAAATAAAAGCAATTGTTAATTGCTATAGAAAAAATTTAGAATTTTTGAATTTATTCATCAAAACATCAAAATATTCTATTCCGCTATTTGTCCATGACCTATCATAAAAACTTAAAAAAGTGTTCTCGTGAGCAGTTAAAAGTTTATCGTCTCTTTTCGGCTAGCCCAAAGACAGAGACAAGGGTGGGCCGTGGGCCAGCTTGGGCCCAGACCCACCTATGATTTTTAATGCTTTCCTTATACATATAATTATTTAACTAAACAAGAATGATCCTTGAGATTTGAGAATGGCCATCTTTATTCCTTCAAGAGATAAAACAGAGTTATTAGGCTGCAAAATATTTGTGGTCTTTATGAGAAATCGGAGCAGGGATGTAAACGGAGCTGGATTATCTGGGCAGATATCCGCTCCGAATCCATTATTATCCGGATCCGAACTAAACAGATTCGGATAATTCCGGATAAAGATCCGAATATTTTCTGCATATGGTGTGTTAATTACGGATTCGGATACGGATAATTCCATCGATTATCTGGGCAGATATCCGCTCCGAATCCATTATTATCCGGATCCGAACTAAACAGATTCGGATAATTCCGGATAAAGATCCGAATATTTTCTGCATATGGTGTGTTAATTACGGATTCGGATACGGATAATTCCATCAAAGGTGAAACGGAGAGAATATCTGGATATATCCGGATCCGTTATTTGTATTAGCTGATCCGTTTATTTACGGCGCTACTCATGATGGCCACTATCTCTCCTCTTTAATTACTCAGCTAGAAATTTAGTAAGCTAAGCACTTATATACTGAAGGACCCGCCTTTTCTCTTCGCTTGTGGGACTTAATTTGCTCCCCATCCAGACATAAAAAAAACAAATTTTTTTAATGTAATATTGGAATAATTGGGCCAGTGCCCATCTTGCTGCTGGAGCTTCCCGCTTTTCTATATATCAAATTTGATATATAATAAAATAAAAGCCTCTTTTCCTTATCAAATTACTTTGAATGTGAATTAGTTTAATGATATCAAGTTTAATTTACTTTGGATGTGAATTAAACTTCACCATTTCTTCATTAGTTTTGGATGTGAATTAATTCTGTGAACGAACATTTCACATGACTAAATTATCCGATAATTATTCATTTTGTATCCGTATTTGAATCCGTATTCGTGGATTATCCGCTCCGTATCCGTATCCATTTAAAGTGGATTTGGTTTTACATTTTGATATCCGCTTACTATCCGTATCCGTATCCGCTCACTAGAATGTGGATATGGATATAGTATCAGCATTATTCGCTCCGAATCCGCTCCGTTTTCACTCCTAAATTGGAGGGTAGAAATTAATAATATATTTACCACTCTGTAATGAAGTCATGTTATAATTTCTAGTGAAGTCATGTTATAACAACAGAAAAGAGTGTGTCCGATGTCCATCAGATTCAAAATTTGAATTTGATGGGCTCCGCTTCCGTCTGATCCATTTTAAGATCATACACACGCACATGATCTGCACGAATATTGAAATTGACTCGCACGGATATTAAAGCGATGTGCACAGATTTTGAAGTAGATACAAAAGTTGAGTTCATTAAATTCAAATTTGAATCCGATAGACATCATCGGACACACTTTTTTACTATAACAACATGTTATTCCGGACATTCCTTTCGCATATATGACTTCATTTTCACTAGCATTTAATGAAATTGAATCAATTTGTTTAATTGTTCTTTATCATTCATACATGCCTGAAACATCTTTATTCTTTACTTGAAAAGTATTAGTTAATTTGTTGCGTTAAAATTATAAGTTAAGTCATTATTAGTTAATGAATTCAACATAAATTTTCTAAAAAAAGAGAGAAAAAATTATAAATAACAACTCTTAAAATATCTTTTACTAAATACTAAATTCTTTCTCTTAAATATAGCATATCAGACATAACATACTATTTTAAAAATCCTACTAAATCAAACATAATGAAAATAAATAATGAGATAAGAACTATACACAACAAAAGCAAACACAAGAGCTTTTGTTATATTTTACTTTTAAAAAAAAAAAAAGAGAGAAGAACTGGAAAACACCATTGGAGAAAAAACAGTGACACAGAGAAACATGTCTATAAGAAAACACTAAATAGGCAAACTTCAAAGAAAAAAAAAACTTCATAATTGTTAATTATGATATCAGCAGAAGCAAAGTTAAGTACAATAAATGAAAGTAAATTGGAATTCGTATCCTCAAGCTCTGAGTAAACTCAAATTCTAAGTTAAGATATGGACCGTTCGATTTAAATCCGCACTAATGTTAAAACGCCATGTGTGCTATAGGCTTGGCCTTGATTGATTTGAATTCTGATGACACGGTCTAAAAAATTAACTTCAAACAGTGCGTTAATGCAGAGAATATGAATTCAGTCAAGTAACTCTATTTTTATAATAAATTTTTAATATATGTGTGTGTATTATTATTTTTATATAATTTATAATAAAATGTTATAAATATTATAAATTAATTTAATTTTAACATGAAAATTTTATATAATTAGCTTTCCACGAACATATATTTAATTTACCGTAGTTCAAAATCTGACTATCTTAAATATGAGCATCCTCGATTTCTCCTTTACTTGTTCTGAATATCTTTGACGAACTTTGCCAGCGTCCCACATTGCATGATAATTTCCAAATTAAATGTTGGTCCCAGGCCCCGTGAAGAAGAAGTCAAGAAATTAGGGCTACCCATTGCCGTCCATTCCGATTCCGTAGATAAAACAAAAAATGAAATAATTGACCAGGTATATGCTTCTGCTACATTCCCTACTGGAACACCCACGAAGGAAAAATTTCATGTGCAACTTTCAAATCATCAAAATATCACAGGTTTAGCTCCCAAAGGAAAAATAAATAATAAAATAATCGAGGAGTCCTGCAAAACTCTCCATACATCAAATCGGGCGACTGCTCCATGGCGAAACTCCAGACGAAAAGAAAGGAAAAGAAAAGACCAAGAATTTGCAGGTCGTTTCAAACGATCTGGTTACTGTTTTTGGTGCTTCTGTCTAATAAATCTGGCCACTACTCATTGCTCTGTCACGTTCGAACATGCGCTTTTGTCTAGCGGATCTTGCTACTATTTCTCGGTGCTTCTGTCTAGTGGATCTGGTCATCGCGCTTTCCGTCGGCCTCCTAAGGTTTTTATTTAGTAAGCGGTTTGTTTTTTCTTCTCTTCTCTCGAACTTTTATTTCCCTCTTTGACAATGAAAGAGTTGATGGAACGAGCTGTACATATAATTACTTATTTTATATGTTTTTGTATGTTTTGGTTTGTGTTGGTGTTTGTTGTGTGCTCCTTTTCTTCTTTACCTCTTCTTCCTCCCTTCTTTCTAGCTCTCAAACTGGCAGCTCTCCATTGGAATCTTTGGGTGGTGACTGTCCATGTTTGGTTGATTCAGTGCATCCATTGAAAATTTTGAGTGGTGATTGTCTCGGTCTAGTTGATTTAATTTCCGATCCGGTTTGATTCAGTATCTTTTACAATGAAGTCTGCCAGTAGGACAAACTTTGCGCACAGAGAAAAAATCGGTATGCTTCTATCATTTTCATCAAGCACATATGACCAAATTTGTGTCTACATAATGCACATAACTTTGTGCGTTTTTTAGTGTTTACAGCTGTATGATTTTTAAAACATTTGTTATCTTATCTTATGTAATAGTTACTTTGTAATTCTTTCAATAAGTAAAATTGTCTATGTCATTTAATTAAAAAAAAAAATGTCTTTAATTTTACGAACTTGACAAAATATTAACAATATTTTTATATAGTTTGATGACAGTTGGAGTTCACTTAATTCAACATACGCTGATAATATATATTATTCTAGTTAATTTAACAAAAAGTTTTGGTCCTTTAGTTGACCGATCTTTCTCGACTTGTCCGGTAAGATCGATTATGTAATGATAAATTAATTTATGCCAAAAGGTGTAATTGTTTTTATTTATCTTTCCGAAGAGCACACAGAGAGAATATACGCGATCGAACATCTTTTTCTTTTGTTTCTAAATGAAAATTTCGCATCAAACGTGGAGAATATCAATGCGAAGCAGATTCGCAATATATATAATAGCGACCTTTTATATATTATCTAACTTTTATATTTTCTTCAGTGCTGCATGCACTCTGTGTCTCTAGCTAGCATAATTCTTCTCAAATTAACCCTCCCAATTTCATAATTGTGGCGCGAATCTAAATAAGATCTAACGGTAAGGGAGATATGATGCATGTTGATGGAATTGTCCGAATAAAAGTTTGCATGGAGCTCCTGAGTGATTTGTTGGGTATAGATTCTCGCGGCGCACGCTGCAAAAAGTTGATTATATTATTGATGGATTTGGTCTCCGTTTTTTATTTAACGCTAATTTGGATGCTCTTAAATAAACAGATGATGGTAGAAAATGAGCGGCGGTAAATGAGCTGGCTCGGGCTGAGTTGGACTTTAGCTCAGCTTGCTAATTTTAGACCGAGTCTGAACCAAGCGAGCTGGAATTAGGACTTCTGAGCTAAAACCTCAGTTCAAACTCATGACGAGCCAGCCCAAGCTAGCTCGCGAGCTGACGAGCTAGCTCACTAGGTCTGACTGGACCTTGTTTTAAGAAGAAAATAAATTTTACAAACCTTTTTGGACCGAGCTGAACCAAGCTTGACAGTATAAAATGCACACAAATTTATACAAATTCACAAATTGATGCCTAGCCGAGCCGCGAGCAAGCTAGGCCCCAGCTCAAACTAGTTAATTTTAGACCGAGCTAGTAGCGAGCTGGCTCGTTAATAGCTCGTTCCAATAATAAGCGAGTTATGATCGAACCATGAGTTACGAGCTTTTTTGCCACCCCTAGTCAAAAATGAGCAGCGCCGAGGTAGAAAACTGAAACTTGGAGGGGTTGAAATGTAATACAATTCAATTTTATGGAGGGGTCAATAAAATTTTTATACTCGTGAGAATTAACATTTAATCCAATAACTAATTAAGATAATATTTACTCATCCTTATCTTAATGTATGCAACAATTAAAAAAAAGAAGATGAATTTTATAGTTTTACTCTGAAAACGAGGCATATTTTATTAAAAATAAAGACTTTTTTTTTGTCTTAATGCATGCAAAAATTACAAAAATAAAATAAAATAAAAAATAAAAGATGAAATTTACAGTTTTACCCTGAAACCGAGGCATGCATTAATTTATTAAAAATAAATACTTTTTTTTTCTGGTAAGTGAGAGGGTATTTGTTTTGCAGTTTTCATCACTTGGATTGGATTTCTTATGAGTATTATATATTGGAAATAAAAAGAATCACAGGATTCTGTTTTTTCCGATCAAATTTTTTTTTTAAATACACGAATCTCAAAGTATTTTATTTTTATGTACGAATCTCAAAACAAATGAATTGTTTGATTTCAACAAACTGGGACGCAGCAGATTTGATTACCTATATATTATCATACCTGCTATCTAGTCTTTGATTTAGATTCGTAGGCAATCGGATGAAGTCGCATATCTGGTGTGAAAGGATGTTTTTGTTGATAGATAGATAGCCTTGTCAAAGCTAAATGATAAATATGACAAATTGTGGGCCACGGCCCACGAGTTTGAAGTACACTTGTAAATGACAACAATAACCTCCACACTTTTTATTTTAGACTCGCTAACAATTGTATTAATCATGTAATTAGCATATGACATGCACTTACATGCCAAATTTTACCATTTTTTTTAGAAAATCACTATTAGTCAAATGCACTTACATTTTTCTACCTATCTAAAAAACTATCTAAAAATTAGTAAAACAATTCTTAAAAAATAAAATAAAAGTCAGTTTCCAAGTATATTTTTCATGTAAAGATCATTTTGAATTATTTGAAACGATAATTTTTTAACTTTAAAAATAAAAATATAAATTTACACTACAAATCTACATGCAAATTTGAAAGTACCTAAGTACCATAGTCTCGTTCTTAAGAATTTAATATATACCATGTCAGACTTGAGCATAAAATTTGAATGTACATTAAAATTATCCTGTGAATTTCACAGTAGGTAAGAGATAAAATGATCATATTAAATGATGAGTAGAACCAGGTGTTTTCTGTTCATCAAACTTCTTTGTGAACATAATTTTAAAATATATTGTACAGGCTTTAAATGACAAATTTAAACCGTTGAAATCCATCTACCATATGACTATATGAGTGATGCGTCTATATGCGAATATTTTAAATTTTCAAAATAATTCAGTATAAAGTCAAGCGGTCAAAATTAAAAGTTTTATAAATTAATTTTAATACATTCATTTTTTGAACGTTTTTAACCACTTGACTCTATACAAAAATAATTCAAAATTTTAGACTACGAGCATTTCTGTTTTTTCATTCATGTAATAATGTAAAATAGTTGAGACAATAGATAGGTTGCATAATGTTTTTCTGTTTATTTGAATTTAAACTGGTGAGTTTTGTACTCGATAACAAACAAAAAACATGCATACCGAATACATATCATGCTTTTGATCAAATTAAAATTCTGATTTTAATTATTTTATAAATTGTAGAATTAATTAGTTTACCAAAATGAAAGATAAAAAGAAATTATGATAAAAACAAAAACTAATTCGGATAATATTTTTACGAACTATCATTGTGATTTAATTTTTAGTCGTTATAATCGGAGAAATTACGAATAGAATTCTGAATTTGGATAGATGTTTCGATTTATGAAATTAAATTAAGTCCCTTATATATAAATTAATGTTTTGCTGATTGAAAGATTTAGGAATTATATTTGTTAATTAATTTCTAACTATGAGAAAGGCTTTCTACTATAAAATTAAATTAATCTTAACAGAAAATTGAGATTCTAATTTAGTTGGTGCTAATCTTCTTGACTGAAATTTTTATTGAATTTTATTTTTTCGATCAAGTTAACAAATAACTTTGATAAAATCACAGCAGTTACTGTTATAATATGAGATTTATTAATACATTGAAAATTATAAAATTAAGTTCGGTAAAGTTTTAAATTAAGTTAAAATTGGAATAGTCAGTGCTATGTGTGCACTAGATTTTAATTATATGATTTTTTTTAATCCGGTCACTGAAAAATGAAAACTTAAATTGCTAACAAAAAATTCTATACTATATATGATTAAATATTATAATGATGAAGAAGCCTTATTTGGCATCTCTCTCCGTTTGGTATTTCAAAAAAGAATTCGTCTGAATTTGTTTCTATTATTTTGATCTCAATCATAACTGAAATCAACATCTGATTTCTTACTGGACATTATAAATTTCTTACTAAAATATAAATGGGCGCTGCTATTCTGAGGGAGGGCACATAACTTTTTTTCATAATTATGCCGCTTTTGCCCTTCATTAATACTTTCCAAATTGTTTTGTTAAAGAAAAGTATTTAATGAGAACAATACAATAGATGGTGATCTATTTAAAAAGAGTATCTATGTCTTTTTGAAGAAATAACTATTGACAAATTGACAAATGTATATATTTTTATAGGGCATTCACTCACATGATGTTAAACATAATATTTAATAAAAAGCAATAAAGTACATAAGAGAATTGAGTTTTAACTTATTATTCATGTCATATCATCTATGTTCATAACTGTCTCGTCATTCAATCTGATCAGATAACTTATATTTTTTACATGCACATCTTCTTATTTAAATAAAAAGTTTTGATGTTTTTAAAGGAGAAAATAAGCATGTGAAAATATAAGTTATCAGATCAGATTGAATAATGAGATAACACAATCGGACGATTAAGAACACGAAAATATGGCATGAATAATAAGTTTGAAAACTCAATTATCTTATGTACATTATTTGATAGTACTTTGTTACTTTCTAATATTATATTTATTTAACATATGTGAGTGAATGCTTGTAAAATTACGAAAAAAAAAATTTATACCCAACACTTTGTATCTGGTTTTTACCTGGGAAAAAGGAAATATCCCCTAACTGTTTGGGACTACTTTTTAATAGTATTGAATTGTAACTTTCTAAATCAATGGGTGCTCTCTCTGATTTAAATCTTCCAATTTTTTTTTTCTAAATATATTCTCTCCCCCAATCTGCGCTCATGACGGATCTGAGAATCGACTCTCTCTATTTCTAGTCGGAGGTCCTCTCTCGCCACTCTCACCTCCTCTTCTCGCTCCTCTACCTTCATCAAGCCTCCACCTCCCTCTTGTCCATTCGTCTCTCCACCGTACCCTCCTTCTGACTGTCTACTCCACAGTTCTCAGACCTGGACGGAGCAACTGGTCGCGCGGCACTTCGTAGCTGATCTCCTCTGACAACACCGTACATCGACCATACTATAAGAGTACTAGACCCGATCGGAAGTTGCGAGCATGATTGCTTTGGCGAACTGGATACCACAAAGGTCTACACCTGGAGAAAGCAACAACGAGATCTAAATAATTTCTGCTCACAACCTTGATTCTATCATATTCGAAATAGATCTAAAGAAGAGTCGATCAATCACAAACAAACTATAAGGAATAATCAATGTTCTTTTCTCGCTTTGCTCTCTTCTGATCAACTAAATATAGCCTTACTTGTGAATTAAAATTCAGACCTCAAATTAGTTGCTCATGAGGTGCTCTATTATGCAGGTTTTGATGTATCCTATGTAGTGCGCACAAGGTGTTCGATGAATTGTTTGAGTAATAATTTTGTACATTTGTTAGATAAATTGTTGAGACACGGCTGCTTCATATTTCAATTATTTTTTATGAGATGTTGCTGCATTAATTAAATGAGAAGAGGCCATGTCTCGTGTATCCAATCGAGCTTGAAGAGTTGCAGAGAACTTGTCTTTTCTATCGGTATTACCTCTCTTTCTCTATTTTTATGTTTATAATAGCATCTTTGTAAATCATTTTGATCTAAAAGGTATACATTATAACTGGACACTGATTATATTTGTTACAGTAATGGTTTCCAGTTGTTACAGTATTGGATACTGATTGATGTTTAGTCTTAGTTTATAGTTTTGTTACAGTATTGTTTTTCATTTGTTACAGTATTGGGTTAAGATTTGTTACAGCATTGGGTTTAGTTTTGTTATAGTATTGGTTTGCATTTGTTACAGTTTTGTTTTATCTTTGTTACAGTATTCGTTTCCATTTGTTCTAGTATTAGATTTAGATTTGTTGTAGTATTGGGTTTAGATTTGTTACAATATTGGTTTTCATTTGTTACAGTTTTGTTTTACCTTTGTTAGAGTATTGGTCTCTATTTGTTACAGTATTGAGTTTAGATTTGTTGTAGTATTAATTTGCATTTGTTACAATATTGGTTTACATTTGTTACAGTTTTGTTTTATCTTTGTTACAGTATTGGGTTTATATTTGTTACAGTATTGGGTTTATATTTGTTACAGTATTGGTTTCAATTTGTTATAGTTTTGTTTTGCCTTTGTTACAATATTGTTTTAATTTGTTACAGTATTGGGTTTATATTTGTTGTAGTATTGATTTACATTTGTTACAATATTTGTTTGCATTTGTTACAGTATTATTTTCTTTGTAATATTTGTATTTTTAATTGTAAGATTTGTCATATTTTGTATTGCAGGAAGATATATCAAATGAGCATTTTATTCTAGTGATAAAACTTTTTACGCATCCGAACAATGAACATCAAATATCTATAGTCTAAGAATTTTGTTTCAAAATGTGTGTTTGTTGTTTGCTGGAGAAAGTTTGTTATTTGGACAAAATTTGTAATTTATTTGCTGGAGAATGTTTATTGGATAAAATATTTTTTTCTAGTTAGTTTATCACTATGAATATAGCTGTGGTTTGGACAGAGTTATATTTGTTTATAATATTTGTTATAGTTTTGATTATCATTATTACAGTTTTCATATTTCATTGTTACAGTATTCATTTTATATAGATCTTGTCGTTATTTTTGCAGTTTATGTAACTATTTTTTACCGTATTCAATTTCGATAGTTTGAAACTGTAATTTTTAGAGATTATTTTAAAAAAATTTAAAATAATAAATTAAAAAAAATACGAAAAACATTAATATTGAAAACTTCTAGAACAATAGAAAAAACTTTGGAAAAAAATAAAAACTCCTAGAAGGGAAAAAGTACACAAGTTGACAGTTTTTAAAGTACAGTTAGTTATCATTAACTATCAAAGTACAACAAGATTGAAAGTAGAAAGTGATAGGCATAAAATATATACACATTTACAAATGTTCTATCTAGATTTTATCCTGAAAATACTCCAAATATCTTGTATTTTGATATATAAATGTCATATATTACACCTGGAATCAAGTTACTGCTTTTGCTTGCTTTAAATTGCAGAAAATAGCGAAAAAACCCTCACTGCGACCCGCACTGGACACAGTGCGGGCCGCACTCAGCACTTGGTCAAATCTGGGAGGCTCTGTGCAAGGAAGGGAAGCAAACTGAGGGGAATGCGACCCACACTGGAGGTCAGTGCGGGCCGCACTCAACAAGAAGGAAAAATGCGACCCGTACTCAGTTAATGCGACCCGCACTTTATGTTACGCTCGGCCAGGAGAAAAGTCCGAGGGGAATGCGACCCGCACTGACTCCCAGTGCGGGCCGCACTAATAACTTAGTCAAAATATCAGAAAATCCGGAAATAGAAGAAGAGGAGAAAATAACCATAATGCGACCCGCAGTAAAGCCAGTGCGGCCCACACTTTGCTGGCGCAGGAAGTTAAATAAGGAAACTAAGCCCCAGTGCGACCCGGAGTTGACCGCGGTGCGGGCCCGCATTCATACTAAAAATGCGGTTTCGCTATTTTTGGAATGCCAGATCATGCCCGGTTGGCAATAGTTAGTGGGTCCAATAATAGAGGACGTGTGGGACACTGTTTCCCACATTTCTAGGGTGTTTTCTAGGCTATAAAAGGAGGCATTCACCATCTACCATCAATCCATACTCTACCATAGACAATTCCATTTTTTACACATCTCCTTAGAGCAAAAAGTGAGATTTAGAGTTTAGATTTGGAGAAGAAGAGCAGAATTTTCAGAGCAAAGAAGGAAGGCAAGAGATCTCCATAGGAGTAAGGGTTGTAATCATTTCCCTTTCAATTTCTCTTTGTTTTAGCCAACTTGTAATGAATTTCTTTTGTAAGTTTTGCATCTCCATGAGAGGCTAACTCCCTCTCTAGGGGTGTAGGTCAAATGCATGAACTTGTTTAATTCTATTCTATTCGGTTCTTTGTTTTTATGATGATTGTTTGATTTGATTGTTAATTTCTGTGATTTATTCTTTGTGAATCCCATAATTTGTGCTTGAATTGTAGTTATCCCGCTTTAGGTCTTTTAGACTCCAAAGTAGCTTAGGATCATATAGGATAGTATCAATTATGTCACAAAGTCATTAGGATTTAGGTTAGAGAAACACCATCTTTTAATCTAAGCCGGAACTACAGAAATTAAGGTTAGAGTTTGATATAAAATCTAACGGTTGGAGTCAAACCTTAAGTCGGGACATCTTGAATTGAATTAGAGATTGGTATGAGTTGCCTTCACCGGTTAAATTATTAAGTACCGAGATCTAAGGAAATGATAGACTAACAAGAGCTTTATATCCTAGATGATCAAGGCAATGTACTTTACCGTGAAGTTGTGATCATCTAGGCACGTTATTAATTCACGCAAGTGACCCTTTTTAATATATTTGGTTAGAAACCCCATCGAAATCAAACATGAATTTAAACACACCGAATAGATAGGATTAAACAAGAGATTGTAGACCGAAAACCCCTAGACTCTCCAAACCTTGACAAAACTCTAATTTCGCTTTACTCTTTCTTAGTTTTTATTGTTTAAACCTCCAACTCCTGGGGTATTGAACCCACCAACTTTAGGACTTTAGAAATTAAACTTTAAAATAAACTTTGAAACAAACCAAAATTCTAAAATTATTCTATAGAGTCGAAACTAAAATCTCCCCTTTTTTCCCTTGGATCGATACCTTTTATGCTACATTGATAGGTTGTGCGCTTGCAATCGACCAATCTTTGAGTATTTAGGTTTATAAATTTAAAAGTAAAACGAGTATTAAGTCATAGCAAAAATCCTATACCAAATTACTCAACAGAAAGTACACTAATTACAAAGATAATGGAAGTTGGAAGTTGTTATTTAGAAGAAAAAAAATCTCATTTTTTACATTATTCGATATTATTTATTACAGTATTGATATTTTATTGTTATAGTATTTCTGTCAGTCAAATGACAGTTTTCTTAAGTACAATTAGATGGATCCTAAAATTATTTACATTTGTAAATAGTAATTTCTATAAAAAAAGATGCATGTCCTCCTTTTAAGTAGCTTGCCATCTATTTTATTGTTCTTATTAAATACTTTCCTTCATATGCAAATTATTAAGTTTAACAAAATAATTTAGAAAGTATTAATTAAGGGCAAAAGAGACATAACTATGAAAAAAAGTTATGTGCCCTCAATATTCAAAAGTGAGCCTTCGGAATAGCAGTGTCCAATATAAATTTGATTTTAGTATATGAAAATTTGAATAATAAACTAGAAGATTCAAGTTGATGTAGTTGTTGATCTATGAAATATTATATAATTAAAATAATAATAGAAAGTTACAAAGAATGAATTCAATATTAAATTGATTAATTTAATACTTTGTAATATGTTTTTGTTATCGGAAATCTAAACAATTGTTAGCATTTATTTGATATAAAATTTAGCTAGGTCCTTTGATGAATAATGTTTGTTTATTTTATAATCTGAAAATCAATAACAGATTTAAAATTAGTCTTGCATTTGTTATTTTCTAGAATAAGGAGTTAGTTTTTTTAGTTATTAATTTATTGAGAAAAAAATAAATTATGTTTGTCATAAAAATAAAATAAACAAGAACAGATGTATAGTAATTTGACTTATTTGTAATAAAAACAAATTTAGGGTCGTCCGCAAGTAAATTTTCAAGATTATTGGTGAAAAACTGCTACAAATAAAATAATAATTTCTGTAAAATAAGAACATCTATGCAACCTAGTTACTAGCGATTCTTCTGTATATGGAATGTATAATTGAATTAAATAATAAAATAAAATAATAGATAGTTCATTGTTTTCAGTTTACAAATTGTACAAAGGGTTAGGAAATTTTCAGTTTTAAATTATTTGCATTAACTTGCAATAAATTATAAACTGTGAATGACATATAGTAATAATCTAAGAAGGACGCTGCCAGAAGTTTTGTTTTTAGCAAGGGTAGCACCAGGCAGTTACATGGTTGTTAAGGGTCCATGTAAAAGAAATTGGAATTCTGATTTCGTATGCCTTTTAACATGGGTCGTCGCATGCAAAAAAAACACTCATGTAACTACCCGAAGCTTATCCATGTAATTGTCTACTTTCGGCCCATGTAAATATTTTTCGGATGGCCAAACGGGCAAGATAGTATATTTTATTAAACGTACATGCAAATACTCGATCCTACACCCATGTAAATAGTTATAAAGTTCCTGGACAAATTATTTGCAAGGGTAGTCCCATGTAATTGTTTAATTGAACTTTTTAATATCATTTTATATTACAGGTCCATGTTAATACTCTCTCACTATGCCCATGTTAATGTTCTGGATGGCTGGGGACATATTATTTGCAAGGGCGACCCATGTAATTGTTTTATTGATCATTTTTATATCTTTTTATATTAGAGGTCCATGTTAATACTCTCTCGTCATGCCCATGTTAATGTTCTGGGACCGATTATTTGCAAGGGCGTCCCATATAATTGTTTTATTGAACTTTTTTATATTATTTTATGTTAGAAGTCCATGTTAATACAAGGCTGATGTTAATAATCTGGATTAAATAGTAATTCAGCAAATGGTGAACATTACTATAATTCATAGCACCACAAAATGTTAACAGTGGATTAAATAGCTATAGGTTTGAAACTTAAGTTTTTTGGTTTGAGATAAATTTCTCACAAAAATCTGAGATACACAAATAATTCGCCAAATTGATTAATATAAATTGTTGTGCACCGCTAGCTCGTACAAAAATTGTCCTAAACACCTCTGCTGGTCCTCTTTAAGCCACTGCTGGTTCTCTTCAAAAACTGTCTTGAAAATCCCAGTTTCCAGCTTAAAATCTGATAAAATTAAAGAATAGAAAAGGAAGATAATTTAGAGATCATTTATGGACTTGCTATGTTACAACCTTGCAAACCAATTAAATGACATCGTACCAATTAAAAGCAAAAATCGTCATAATCGCTGCATCCAATTCTTCTTGAATTTGCGTTATGTCATCACACTCAATAGGTGTGTCATAATCTTCCTCTTGTGGTTTTTCGTTATTCTCCATCGTATCATCCACTAGGTCGAACTCATCTAATTGAATGACCACATTACCCCAATCGAACACTTCATCATTTGATTCCAAGATTGGGTTATCCGTCATTTTCTCTTGGTAAAATTCGAGCAATTCATTGGTGGTGTCATCGACACGAAACTTTCCTTTCGGGCTAGTTTTCATTGCCACCCACCAAGGGCGTCTTGCAACTGTATCCGATGCATAGGAAATATAGACCACTTGGATTGCTTGACATGCCAATACAAACGGCTCAAATTCTTTTAGTCGAGAATTGTGTTTCACCTCCACAATTCCATGTTTACTGTCCTTTCTTACCTCGTTTGTTATGTCAAACCAAATACACCTAAAGAGAGTAACCTTGTTGCCTCCATCATAACTTAACTCAATGACTTCTTGGAGAACTTCATAATAGTCGTGTTGTACACCATTTTTATCCCACTCTCATGCCAATACAAACGGCTCAAATCCTTTTAGTCGAGAATTGTGTTTCACCTCCACAATTCCATGTTTACTGTCCTTTCTTACCTCGTTTGTTATGTCAAACCAAATACACCTAAAGAGAGTAACCTTGTTGCCTCCATCATAACTTAACTCAATGACTTCTTGGAGAACTCCATAATAGTCGTGTTATACACCATTTTCATCCCACTCTCATTTGATACAAACACCGCTGCTTTTTGTTGCCTTGTTTCGCCCATAAGTTTCAGTGTGAAATCTAAACCTGTTTATATCGTAAATTTCATAGCAGCTTGCTTGTTTCGATGGCTTGAGTCCTGCCTTTCGGATGTATGTTTCACAATCATGTTCAGATAGTACCTTCTTTCGTATCCACTCGGCGCACCCATCCTGACGAGCCCTTTCTAGATCTTGCTCTCTTGTACCAGTCATGCGCATGCATGTATCGAACTTACTAAAAATTATAGCATGTAAAAAAATTAGTGGCGGTAAGGTTTGACAATAAATATGTGGTAATTAATACATATCATAAAGAGAAATTTAAGTAGGCGGTACCTTTCGTACTTAGCACTGATCTCCGGACAGTTGCGGATGACATATGTGTGTGCAGCCTTATATTCATCCTCACTGAGAACCTTTTTTTTTTCCTTTCCACTTGGATGGCCCGTGCTATCAAATATCGATAGTCCTCCCTTGGAAGGGTTATTCTCTGTAACAATTTGGTTGCCATTTCGAGGGTTTTCTTCAAAATATAGTGAGCAAAAGTTGGATATCTCTTTGACAACTGTTGCCTCCACGATTGAAACCTCCACACATGACTTGTTTGTAACCCTCATTCTCTGTTCTTTGTTACGCCTATAATTGCGACAGTGAGCAAGAGTTGTTAGATATATATATTGTTATCTTATAGAGATGACAATATATTTAAAGGATTAGTGTTTAATTATTTAATAAAGAAGACAATTGATTTAGAAACAGACCTCTCACATGAATAC
Source organism: Carex cristatella (assembly GCA_024447775.1). Classification (NCBI taxonomy): domain Eukaryota; kingdom Viridiplantae; phylum Streptophyta; class Magnoliopsida; order Poales; family Cyperaceae; genus Carex; species Carex cristatella. The sequence goes on along the minus strand of JAJHPF010000028.1, from coordinate 861,378 downwards.
ATCCATCGGGACCCAACAGGACCTCCCAGTCTAGCCTCCTTCGCTACATGGACCACCAGATGCTCCATTGAATCGAAGAAATACGGCGGAAATTTTTTCTCCATTTTGCAAATTGTGATGACAATATCCTTTTCCAATTGGTCTATGCGAGATGGTTCAAGCTCCTTAGCACAAATCTTTCTAAAGAAGCTTGAAATCTCACATAAAACATCCCACACCGGATCAGGAACAAAGTCTCGAAAAGCGATTGGAAGCAATCGCTCCATGAAAATGTGTAAATCGTGACTCTTAAGCCCAATTAGGGTGCCAGTTGTTAGGTTAACACACCTACTCCAATTTGATGCGTAACCATCAGGAAACAGTAAAACATTCTTGAGCCAAGATAAAACTTTTTTCTTTTGATCTGGAGCTAGTGCAAAGGGGGCCTTTGGTTTTTTCATCTTGCCCGGGTTTTTAGGATCTGGGATTAAGCTCTGATTCGGACGATTGCAAATGAGAGCCACGTCTTTCCGTGCTTTCTCATTATCCTTTGTTTTGCCACCTATGCTTAAGAGTGTGTTAATCAAATTATCCGCAAAGTTCTTCTCCATATGCATCAAATCAATATTGTGTGGCAAAAGATTGTCCTTCCAATAAGGTAAACTCCAAAGGATACTCTTCTTCTGCCAATGGTGTGTTTCACCATAACCGGTAATCTGCGGTAACTTGTTGCCTCTACCCCACTTGATATCATCTAGAGAGCTTACCTCCTCCAGAAGCTCCTCCCCTGTTTTCATTTTTGGTGGCTCATCATTCTCGATCTGTCCTTTTATGAAATTATTTTTATCTCGCCGAAATGGGTGTTCCGGAGGCAAGAAACATCTATGACAGCCAAACCAACTTGCTTTCCCACCCCACTTGAGTCGAAAGGCTTTTGTCTCTCCCTGACAGTAATAACATCCCAACTTGCCATGTGTACCCCAACCGGTTAGCATCTCATAAGCGGGATAATCACTAACCGTCCAAAGTAGTGTTGCATGCATTCTAAAATTCTCGTTTCTAGATTCATCCCATGTCATTTCTCCAACCCCCCACAATTTATTCAGTTCGTCAATTAAAGGCTCAAGAAGAATGTCAATGTCCCGTCCCGGATGCTTGGGTCCGGGGATGACAAGTGCGAGAAACATGCTATCTTCTTTCATTATCATACTGGGTGGTAGGTTATACGGAAACAAAAACACCGGCCAACATGAATATGGAGCCGCACTAGAATTGAAAGGCATAAATCCATCCGTTGTTAGCCCCAACCAAACATTTCTCACCTCTTTCGCAAATTCTGGATACTTTTTAGCAAAATGCTTCCATGTTTCACCATCCGCTGGGTGCACCATAACACCGGGTTTATCACGCTTTCCTTCCTTATGCCATCTCATATTTTTCCCTCTCGATTTGGTCAAGTACATTCTTTGCAACCTTGGCGTGATAGGTAGATAACGAAGTATTTTTTGCGGAACGGGTTTTGAATTGGGGTTAGGTCCAGGCGGCTTGTATCTAGGAGCTCCACATTCATCACATCTTGTCATGTTCTCTTTTGAATTGTAATAGAGCGTACAGAAATTCGGGCATGCGTCTATAGTACCACATAGAAAAATTTAGAGCTACCACTATAAATTTCACACAACAAAATACCAACAAGAAAGGAAAATCGAAAATCTAAGGGATTCTAGCATATACATCCAACAGAGGAGACGTAACCCTAACCATCTAAATTCAGTCCTGCAACTCAAAATATCTGTTTAAGATGGTAAGTTTTAGGTCTTGGATGAAGCCCAAAATAGCCTATTACAACATATTAACCAATATTGGATTAAGCTCTTTACTTTTCTCTCCTACAGGAAAGGTTTACATACCGGCTAGGGGAGGATCTTAAACGCTGTTGGGAAGTCCTCAAGGCCATAGCATGCAAAAGATACTATGAGGAGATGAACACAGCTAGGGACAAATGCATCACGGCATTTGGTCATGACACAGAGAAATGGAAGGGCATGGTGCCACACTGGTGTCTTAACCCACTGGTACGCTATCTGTGACATCTTTGGCTCAGAGGAGTGGCAAGGTTTGAGTCAGCAAAACAAGTCAAACCATTTGTCCTCTGGACTTGAGGTCGCGCACTACGGCGGTTCGGCAAGCATGCACCAACATCAGAAAAAACTAGTAAGCCTCTTGAATTTTGTGTTCCAAAATTACTTTCACTCACAAATAACTCTTGTCATCTGAATTAATTTGCGCCTTCTTTTTTATTCCTTTCTATGTGGAGACAACTCTGTTGAATGGGACTGAGCCAACAAAAGAGCAGCTCTACCTCCATACCCATTGTAAACTAGCAAATGGCAAGTCACCCGTGGTGGCCCAAGTTGAGGCTGCCATTCTGGATGCCTCTCCACCTACTGACGGGGGTGATGGTAATAGCCTCATCAACCCAACAACTGAGGGGATTGCTATACCGCCTCTATCTGTTGAGCTCGACTCTTTGCATTTCACCAATACAAGAGCACATAGAGTCTATATAAGTACTTTTTCCTCTCCCAATAATTTTTTTTTTCCGCGGACAACCGGGTGCATTTGGCTCCGTTGGTTTTAGCTTATTCTAAATTTACATATTACGCATTCTCAATTTGAAAGTAGAAAAAACTGTGTAGTGTTCAGAAATTGGTCATTTTATTATTGCTTCAGAAATTTCCAACAATGCTTGGTTTAACAGTGCATGTCTATGTTGTACAATAACTGTGTAGTGTTCATCACTCATCCAAATGATAGGACACAAACCTAATAAATAGAAATAAAAAAAAACTGACCCTTATGGCTCACTAATTCCAACACCAATAGATGATCTTTAACAAAGAAACCACTTTCATTTTTTTAATTTTTAACTTCAGTCAATATGCTTTACTTTTCATCTCCAAACATTATAGGCAGATGTCGCCGCAGCTTTGGCGGATGAGACCAATCCTAACAAGGATGAGTCTAATCTGTTCATCAATGCGGTTGGTGGCTTGAACCGTGGCCGGCTGCGAGGTTTCGGATGTGTCCTTGACAAACATTTGCCAACAACAACCGTGCGATCCAGGCCAAGTACAGCAACTTCTGTTTCTGGCGTCACAACTTTGGGGGAGAGAACTTTCACTGAATCACAATATATAGCAATGCTAGAAGAACGTGATCGTTGTCAGGATGAGGATCGTGAAGAGAGGAAGAGAGAACAAGCCAACAATCACATATTGTTCAGCCATTTATTCTCGTTGTTCTCGAGCAATAGGATGAATATACCGGTATGTAAACCTAACAATCATTTAAGACCATCTACCTTAGGAGAGGATACCACTCTACCAGCTGTAAATAGTGTACAAACAGTGGTTTGCAACTTAATTTATAATTTCCCAACTTTGATGTTTCCCATGGTATGTTGCTATCTTAGGGCAATTCCAGAGATTCATTTCAGATTGGCATAACTCACTTTGGTATTATATTGTATATTAAATTCATATCATCTATTACTATAAATAATATGTAAATAGATCTGATTTTAATAGGTTTACTTCTATGTGGATATGATTTATTCAGGTCTAGCATAATACTAATTACACTTTCATCAACCACATTTTATATGTAGGCTCAATCACTCGGTTGTGAACAACCAGATGAGGTGGCAATGGGTAATATACCTAGCTTGCAGGTCAGAACTGAACCTAAAAAACTAAATGCTGATGTTCCTCTAATACAAGTTGTGATATATGCTTCTTGCAAAACTGGTATATTTAATGTGTGAACTGAACTACCCTGCATTATTTGGCAAATATACAATATCGCTCTGTTTTGGATGGTCCAGGATCTCTTGAAAACTGGAATTTTGTACCTACCAAAAAAATAGTAAATAAATTCTAAAAAATGTAAAATTTGGTCTCTAAGCATATTTTATTATAATAATTATTTTGAGCGGTTCGAATCGACTGTTCGGATTTTAAAAACGGAAATAAAGACGTGAAGCATAATAGGAGCACAAAATAAAAAAAATCAGGACCATCTGTGCCGTTTATTTATTTATTTTAAACTTTTTTTTTTCCTCTCGTGTTTTGCATTTATCCCAGCCAGTCGCTCGGCCAAATTCTTTGTTGGAGGATGCATTAATTATTCTTGCTTTATAAGTACGCATTGCTCTAGTGGAAAGTACTAATAATTTAATATAAATATATAATTAGCTTTATAAGTCGTTTCGTGCATTTGCATTGGTCAATTTAGCAAAACTACACGCTTAAGCAAAATAATTTGAATTCGGTAGCAAGAGAAATGGCATTTATTGCACGAAATATACACCGCATTTTTCTCTCAAATGCTTATCACCAGATTAGAAACTTTTAGCCTATGGGCGGGAAGCAATGAAAATGAAAAGTTTAGTGAAAAATAATGAGTGAGTCTATGGTACTATGCATAGTACAGATGGGTCCGTACTCCGGTTTAATATTTTTGTTTTTAAAATTCTAACGGTCGATCCGAACAGTTTAACATGATTTCCATATGAATATGTATTTGCTGACCAAATTTTACATTTTTTCGAATTTTTTTACTATTTTTTTAGATAGGTAGAAAATCACTTGATTTGAAAATTCTTGATCATCCAAAAACAGTGATTTTCTACCTATCTAAAAAAATAGTAAAAATTTCGAAAAAATGTAAAATTTAGTCAGCAAGTACATATTCATATGAAAATCATGTTGAACGGTTCGAATCAACCGTTAGAATTTTGAAAACGAAGATATTGAACTGTAGTACGGACCCATCTGTGCTATGCATAGTACCATAGGCTCACTCAAAAATAATATATGAAAGTTACAAGTTGTATAATCTATTAATAAATTGAAGATACTTATTTTATTCAGCAGAAAGATTTGGATTGAGTTGATTCAGTAAGTGTACATTAAAAAATAGCCAAAAAAGTCAGACTGAATATTTTATCGGGGATAATATATTAGTTGGTCATTAATTAAACTTAGTTTGCTCCATCCGTTTAATATAACATGTTAATTTGAAAATTAGTTTTATCCACTTAAATCTCGAAGTAATTACTTCCATTATTTTTTATTGTGATTGTATTTGATGTTTAGGAATAAAAAAATCTCACTGAAAAAATACATATTATGATGTAAAGGACTAAGGATCCCATCTATATTGAATTTTTTTTTTTTTGCAGAAATACAGAATATTAATGGAATCCTAAACTAATGATAATAAAGAAAAGAAACATACAATTAAATCTTCTCTAAAAAAAGTACGGCATTGACGAAGATATTATATCATTCATGCTTGTTAATTTGAGTTATGGTGGAGATTTAATATTAATGTACATGTCCGGCTGGAGAGCATCAAGCTTTCTTATTACTTCTTAAATTCTCAATTTACATTAATCTTTCTTACGGTAACTTCTTTAGCAAGATTAAAATACCTTCTTTACCACAAAATCTTAATTCAGAGTGTCTCTTCCTTAAGAACAAAAAAAAAAAATATAATTTTTGGGACAATTATACTCCAGCAACTCTGACCTTCTCAAGCCATTTACATTTTTTTTTTTTCACTTTTTATTGATCTCCTTAAGCCCCATTATATTTCTTTTAAATTTTTTATCATCTCCTTCTCCAAAAGACGGAACGCATCTCTAACTGTAGAAAAGAAAGAAAGTAGCTCTTTTCAGAGCAATTTGAGAGCTCTCCGATGAATAACTTCTAATTCAAATACCACGCCAACATTCTCGTCGACGTACTCTCTCCATTGACACCCACTTTGATGGATACTTCTTTCTTTCGTTAGCATCTCTCGATAGACAGTGATGATGTCGTTGCTATTAACGAATTTGTGTTATTGTTCACTTTCTTTGCTTTTTTCCCCCTTTGATTCGCCGCAGTGTGAGTGACCGCTCAATTCGTTAGATTTTGAAAGAGCGGTTTAGGAGGTTTTATACAAACTTTTGAGAGAGAAATTTCGAAGGCTGGAGTACTATGCATAACGCATGTTGGTATGTGCTTTAAATCAATATTTGTATTTTTAATGTCCAAGTAGTCGATGAGAACTGTTAAACATAATTTTCATGTGAAATTACACTTGCAGAGTAAATTTTAGAATTTTTTTACTGTTTTTAGATAGGTAGAATGATTCAAAGATTCTAGACTATTCAAAACTAGTGGTTTTCTACCTATCAAACAATAAAAAAAATTAAAAAAAAATATAAAATTTAATATGCAAGTACATTTATTTTTCATGTGATTATCATGTTGAATTTTTCAGATCGGTTATTTAAATCTTATTCACGAAAATATTAATCTAAATATGGACCATGTGCGTCATATTTATGCTAAGTACCGCGGTCTTATTGAATACGAAAAAAATCTTGCCCATACCCATACTCAATAAGCTAACGAAAAAAAATCTTATCCATACCCATCTTATCGAATACGATACGAGTAGAGTAAACGGGTAAACAATTTTCATTGACACCTCTATTTAAAGTCTTAACGGTTTAGGTCGGCTTAACTGTTGTGTGCTCATGTCATAAGTCCAGACCCATCGTGAATTCTTATTGAGCCTTTATGGGCCATCAGGAGCTCGGATCAACTCTATTTAAAAAACTTTGTTTCTTCAAAAAGATGATAGTTCGCCGGATTCACCCCGCGTTTTCCACTGGCGCAAGGCGACAAGGGCCCTGTCGTTGTTTTTATCTGACACCACAACTGCCTCAGCAAACATAGAACACACCAGAGGCGGAGGAGGTGGGGAAGATGGTGGGGGAGGGAAGGGGGACTAAAATCCTCTAGTCCCGAAATATTTGGGACCTGTCTGGTCCCAGTCGATATGGAACGTCCGATCAAAATCGTTGCTGAGAGACTACCCCCGCGAGAGATCCCACCAATCTGCCCCAATTCGAAATTTGCTAAAAACGTTGAATCCAAAAACGCCCCAGCAAAGAAAAAACACTGATGCCGCTGATTTTGAATGTTTCCTCTCATGAAGCCGGATGTTTCCTGTCATTTTCAATTTAAAGTGAAACTGCAAAATAAGGCAAATCAGAGACCAATAGCCGGATGGAAGGAAGACGACCAAGCAAAACAAAGAACAACGCAGGATGGAAGGAAAACAAGCAAGCAAAACAAAGACCAGAAACTGACAAACGACCTTCACAAGATCAACAAAATCCTTGCTCAGAGACCAATAGCCGGTTTTTTCTAAATTATCAGAAACCCACAGCATATATCAGAAGCTTGTATAAATGAATTATCACTTACTTGGGGTTAAGGCAAATCAGACATCAGACACGACTATTGCTCGACAGGGAAGTAGAACAAACAACCCACAGCGTTTTTCCTATTTTGATCGGACGTTCCATATCGACTGGGACCAGACAGGTCCCAAATATTTCGGGACCAGAGGATTTTAGTCCAGGGAAGGGTAGGTTGGGAAGGAGGCTGCTTGACCTCATGAACGACAAGAGAAGCGCCGTGGTGATGCTAACCAAGTGGTCTCAGGAGGGGAATAAGCTACAGATGCAAGTTCAAGCCCTATAAGCACGCTCTTGAGGTGAGTCATTCCGAACTGGTACAACTCTGCGAGCACTTACTCTGTTGAATGCATGGAAGGTGTTCGAGTTTTGTCTCTTAGAAGAAAATGACATTTTTGGGATCTCATTCTGACATGAACAATTATTTGTTGTCGCATAAAAAATGTTAGAATGTACTGGTAATGACCTTGGCAGATGATAATTGGATGTGTGGCACCATCCTGAAAAGGTTTCATATGATTGTTTGTGAAGGATTTGATTTTTTTTTCTGGAAACGTTGTGCCAAGCTTGTGTTGTGTCTGGTTCCTGTTTTTATATTCCAGAACTTGTAAAGAGATCAGAACCAGTACAGATCAAGCACATGGAAGTTATTTCTTGTTTGAATTAGTAATTGTTAATGTACGTCCTCTTGACTATTGCTGTTTTCCATAACACCCAGCTGATTTATATTTTCCTCTTTATACCAGAAACATGGGCTTTATTAATAGCATTCAATGATGTTTTTCCTTTTAGGCCTGAAAATATGTATGGATAAGAGGTTGCCTACTCCATCCAGCTTTTTTGAATTAAAATTATCATCTATTTTGATTTTTTTTTCTTTTTTGTGTTAAAACAAATTAATGTAATACTAGAATTTGCTGCCATCCACATGCCAAATGATACTTTTAATTGCCTAAGCTGTACCTCTCTATGCTCAACACAGATATGCGAATGGATGACTCTGCAACCAGATATAAAACTCCTTTCCTGAGGTTATGCAGTACATTTGGACCTGGTTGCAAAAGTACGTGGCCTTCCAGTGCAGAGAAATGTTTTGAAGACATGCCTGAGAGAATGAAAGGACCTCACACATGCTCAGCTCTGCTCCATACTTACGTGCAATTCCAGCTGCAGGAAAAGGTTGAAGCACTAATTAAAGAAATGCTGCACAATGGGTTCCTAAAATGTCCTCTCCCATTCAATCATATTTTAATTTTTTTTGGTAAAAAAAGCCTAAGCCCAGTTTCATTAACGAAACAAAGTTAAATTACAGCTAGTATCCGTTTGAGAGTATACCGATCAAACCCTCAATCATCAAACCCAAAGGCTATCAAAACATAACGAAGAAGAACTCTGCATACTAAACTGCATACTAAATGTGCAAAACTCCTGCCTACAAATTGCAGGCAACATAACCAAAAACAAAATAATGAACTGGAGAAGCACTCTAAGCTCTCAAATGTATATACTGAACGAAAAAAGACTCATGGTATCAGAAACGAGAATCAGGAAAGTGACACTGGAAGAGGTGGCGGGGGAGACTCAGTCTCATCTAGTTGACCCTGTATTATCTGAGTATCTCCAGACAACAGCACTCTGAGCGGAATTGCATCTAATACCTCTGCAGGAGGCAGCCAGTCACTTGTTGCTGTTTTGGTGTGCCGTTTCAGCCTGCTGCTACCTATCCAATATTCAACCAAGGAGATAATTAGCAAGATAATCTGACGTCCAGATTTCACTGGCTTATTTTGGAAACACACTTCATTACGGTGTTTCCAAATGGTCCAACAAATACCACTAAAGATTATTAAAAAAGCATGTTTATGATACTTAGGTAATGAAATTGCAAACTCCAAAACATCCCTTAACTTGCGCCACTGTGGGTACTGTTGTTGACTATTACCTATCCAATACCAAATTTGTTTAGCTAAAATACAATTCAAAAACAGATGATCGGCGGTTTCTGTGGCATCACAGAAATGACATGTGGTGTTGCCTTGCCAACCTCTTGTACGTAGTTTATCTTTAGTGAGAATACGTTTCCTACAAGTTAACCACATAAAAATCTGAATTTTACGAGATATGGGTGTATGCCACCAAACCATAGGATGTGCAATATGAATACCACCAAAATTAATCATCTTATATAAAGAGCGAACTGAAAAACTCCCTGTATTTTCCCACCGCCATGCAATCCTATCATGTGAATGTGTAAAGGAAATGGAACTAATAAGGTGAAGGATTTGTGCCCATTCGGACTGTTCTACCCCTGTAAAGGACCTTCTAAACTGCACACAACTTCCCTGGGAGTTAATCACATCGAAGAGGAGAACCTGCTGATTAGTACAAATTTTGTATAATTGGGAAAATACAACAGCTAGAGAACATTCACCGTGCCACAGATCTTGCCAAAATTTAACTAAAGAATTTTCCCCTGGGGTGTATTTGATACTACACTGGCCAAGCTGTTCTAGTTGAACAATTCAGCCCAAAAGGGAGAGTACACCAAGGTTCTGTGATTACTGTAATATAAGTACTGAATCATTGTTTTCCATTTACTACTAAAGGTTGGATCCTTAAATTTCCACCACCATTTGGTCAATAGAGCAATATTCATATGATTTAAATTTAAAATTCCTAAACCACCATATTATTTAGCTATACAAACCAAAGGCCATCTAATAAGCGCATACTTTTTCCTACTGCCACTACCTTGCCAAAAAAAACGACATCTAATTTTGTCTATTTCTTTAACTACTGTACTAGGTATTCTGAATAAGGACAAACCGTAAAGAGGAACTGCTGATAAAATAGAATTAATAAGTGTATGCCGTCCACCATACGATAGTAATTGACCCTTCCAATTTTGTAATCGTTTGTCTATTTTATCGACTAAGAAGCTCCAATCATTACAACTAAGTTTATGATCATGTAAATGAAGTTCTAAGTATTTAATAGGGAAATTCTTAAGCTGACAGCGAAATGTACGAGCAAGTTCTGAAGCTATGTCGGTGTTAAGGGTGTACATCTCTGTTTTATCTAAATTTATTCGAATTCCCGTCACAACTTCAAATGCTTGCATTGCCCACCATGCAGCTTCCACTATTTCATGTTTGGCTTCCAAAAACAAGATAGTGTCGTCCGCATAGTGGCAATTGGTAATAGCTTAATTATGAAAACAAGTGGGGCCGAGTCCTTTGAGAATCTGAGCTTGTCGCCCTTTAGAAAATATTTTACTTAATGAATCAGCAGCTAAGATGAATAGGTATGGGGATAATGGGTCGCCTTGATGAACCCCACGTTTACAATAAAAGTACGGCGGTAATTCGCCATTGATACTTATGCATGATTGTGAGCTTTTTAACCAGGCCGTAATCTAATGAATCCATCAACAATTAAAACCTCTACTATATAGTACCTCTATTAAGTAACCCCAATGTATTTTGTCATACGCCTTTTCGAAATCAACCTTTATCACTACACCTTGTTGTTTAGTTTGCTGACTAAAATGAATAATTTCTTGACCTAAGACGACATTGTCTAATATGTATCTATTTGGCAAAAATGCAGATTGACTATCATCAATGATCCTATTCATGATAGTAGTTAACCGATGTGTAAGAATTTTAGAAATAAGCTTGAAACTACAATTTAACAAGCTAATAGGCCGGAATTTACTAATTTGAGAGGCATCCTTCTCTTTTGGTATAAGGCATATGATCGATTTATTAAGTTTATCTAGTTGTAAACTGTTTTGGTAAAATTGTTGACAAAGTGTCATCAAATCATCCTTAACTAGGTCTCAAAAATTTTGATAAAAGGAGAAAGAGAACCCATTAGGTCCTGGAGCACCATTTGGCTCACAGTCAAATATACAAATAAACTACCAGCAGCTATTTTCAACCTTACAACAACTGGCCTAATAACCTATCCAGTTTTGAAGCCAACCTTTCAAGAGTAACAAATATGTATCCATAACCTTTCAAGAGTAGCAACCTTTTTACTACAATTTTATTGCAATCAAATTGAGATATATGCTGCTTGCAAAATAGATAACATTAATGTATGATGGAACTGACCTCAATTCTGTCCATGTGGAATACACAGGACCTCAATTCTGTCCATGTGGAACACATTAAAGTAAAGTGCAATAAAGTAAATGGGGGTGTTTGTTCTAATAATTCCTAAGTTTGGGTTCAATACCCGAAAGAGAGGAGTTTTAAACAATTAAAGTAAATAAAGGAGAGAAAAAAAGTGGTTTGCTTTCAAGTTAAAGAAACCTAGGGGCATTCGGTCTACAATCCCTTGATAATTCTATCTAATCTGTATTTGTTTAAATTCATGTATGATTTGATGATGTTTCTAACCTAATATGTCATTAAGGGTCACTTTCGTGAATTAATAACGTGCCTAGATAATTCGGGTTTCACGATTAAGTCCATCACCCTAGCTATCTAGGTTATGAAGCTCTTGTTAGTCTCTCATCTCCTCAAATATTGGTACTTCACGATTAAGTCCATCATACCAATATCCGATTTGATTTGAGATGCCCTAATTAGGGTTTGACTTCACCGTTAAGTCCTTCATCAAGTTCCTAATCTTAATTTCTATAGTTCCGGCTTAGATTATAAATTTGTTAAATCCTAATCCAAACCTAGGGTATTTGCATTCATAATTTGGTACTATCCTATTGATCCTAGTCAATTTTGGGTTCTTTCAAATCCAAAACGGGATAACTACAATTCAAGTACTAATTATGTAATTAACACAAATGATAAATCACAGAAATTAACAATCAAATCCAATAAACAATCATAATAAAAACAAATAACCAAATAAGATAGAATTAAACAAGTTCATGCATCGACCTAAACCCCTAGAGAGAGAACTACTCCCTCTTGGAGAGATCAATTACAAAATTTGGCAAAATAAGAAGAAAATGGAATAAAAAAATGTTTACACCCTTAAAAACCTCGAATTTGCTGATTTCTTGTTTGGATCTTCTTCTCCTTCCTTGAAAAGTTTCGGGAACTCTAAGAATCGCTGCAAGTTGATCACCAAAACTTATGACAATGGACATGCACTAGGGTGGAGAGAGAGAGATTGGATTGATTGAGAGATTCATCGATGCAGAGATGGATATCTGATATGGAGAGATGATCCCCCTTTTATAGCAAGAGATCATGCCTAATTAAGAGGCTTGAATGTAGGGCTAGTGGGGTTAGTGGGTGCTATTTTTGGATTATTTTCCCAGGATGCCATGTCCAATCATAGTTGTAGAAACGTGTCCATGATGCACCAAAAATAGATCTCGTGTTGAAAATGGAGAATTCTGGTAATCCGCGGGTTCAGTGCGTCCGCACTGAATCTAATGCGTCCGTACTGGATTTTACATTCTGAAATTGGATTTTCTTCCTTTATGAAAGTTGTATATCTCCTCGTTAGCTTTCCGAAAAGTGGTCATATGCTCAAAACGGAGTTCGTATGAGAAAGTTATGCCCAAAATACGAAACTGTGTTGGAAGCTGAAATTTCGGCCGAACTGAGTGCGTCCGCACTGCTCTCGGACTTTTCCTGTGCGCCCAGAATGCGGTCCGCATCGATATCCGTGCATCCGCACTGGCACAGATTTTGATGAAAATCTTATTATATCTTAAAAAATTTGGCGCGCGTCCAGAAAATCCATCTGAGTACTTATTTTAACTGTATCGGAATCCGTGCGTCTGCACTGGGCTCTGGAAGGCTGCATTTTGGCCCCTTTTCGTCATTTTCTGCAATTTAAAACAAGCATACGCAGTAACTTGATTCCAGGTGTAATCTAAAATATTTATATACTATAATACAAGATTTTTAGAATATTTTCAGGATAAAATATAGATTGAATGTGTGTAAATGTGTGTATATTTTATGCTTATCAATCATATATTTTATTTATTCAAAAATGTATGTGATTGATTTTGTGTCACATGATGTTACAGATTACTACTCTACAAAATTAATGATATGTTTTTTTGAAAGTATTATTACTAATAAAAAAAATGGTGAATATTATTTTGCAAATTTCTTTGAAAAAAAAATTACCTGGCAACAAATAAATGATAATTCATTGACATAATTAAAGTACTTATGTAAATGTTGATGATGAACAAAATATTACCGATTGTTTTACAAAAGGCTTAAATATAGGACGAAAGTCCTAGAGTCATCGAGAAAATTAAGACTTAGTCTAATGGGCCAATCTGGTGTGAGAACCCAACCTCTGTGATGGACGATCTTCTTAAGAGGGTTCAATGAGTAAGAACAAACAGATAGGTTGACTAAGGAGCACAAAAATATTTTATATATGGTACTTCTGTTCCAAATCCACTCCTATAGTGATCAGTGGTTATGTACAGTATAATAACAGTATAATAACATGTGCCAGTGAATTTCGTAATGGATAAAAAAACAATACATACAAGCACCGAATATATGTGATGCTTTGTTCATTGACAAAGTGTAAATTGACGCGTTGAAAGCATTAGTAACAGAGATTTTCTAAGTTGGGGCTTTTGTTTTTTATGGAGTCCAGGGACAAAAGAGCTCCCGATCGGTGATTGTGAATGCGCGTTGCTTTTAGTTCGAAAAGATGAGGGGTGGAAGTGGAACCGTCTATCTATTCAGAGAATAATTGCAAAAAAATTTCTACTCTCTAATCCAATCGGACGGTCAGGGATATTTACCTAATTTCACGCTAGCTCCAGCCGAAATGCATGCAGGGCCTACGTACCATGGTGATGTTGAGTTCACAATAAGAAAAAGATAAAGGAGATCTAGTCATAGACTCCCAGCCTTTTATTTATTTTAGAGAACAACTCTAATCACTAAGTTCAATTTTGTTGTTGTACGAGCAATATATATGCATTAAAACTTATTAACCGTTTGTTTTTCGAATTATAATTAATATGAATGTTTTATATCCACTACTACAAAAATACGGTTTGTACACGGATTTTAACTGGAGAGCTACACAGATTTAGAAACGTGTGCAATAATGGGGTGCAGAAAAGTCCACCATTTACACACGGATAATTATCCGTGTACGATTATACTAATCCTACACGGATTATTCGTAAAGATCCGTGTGGAAAACCTACCAAAGTACATCCCACCGCAAGAGAGCTACGCGGTTTTTTAATAAATATCCGTGTAGGAATAGTCTTCCTATATGGATATTAACTAAATATCCGTGTAGGGATTCCTACACGGATATTTAATTAATATTCGTGTATAAAGAGTATTCGTACACGGATATTAAGTTAAAAAACCATGTAGGAAGGTTATGAATTACTAATATTTTATTCTTAGCTCTTCCTACACGGATTTTATTTAAATATCCGTGTAGGATTGTCATATTTTTTTTTTTTGGAGCTAGCCTCCACTTTTGCTAGCCCAAAAATTATCCTTTGAATTAAAAAAAGAATACTCTAATTTTAACTCAAATTACAAATAGATAAAACAAAAAAATTCAAGAAGGAACAAAATTAATCCGAACATATAGCTTCTCATAAAATTTTAAAATCCAGGTAGAACAACCCTCTGGCTCCACTTGGGTCCGCCCTATTTATTACCCTTTGCCATCCATCGACATACATTTTTTTTTTTTGAAATGTTGATTGAACAAAAATGTTTGGCATTGGATTTCAATTAATCTTTGCTAGCCTTGCCAGATATAGCACCTCTTTCTAACTAATCAGGTTGCAAACTGGAAACTACACATATTATTAAGGCCACCTTTCCCTTTTGAAAGGATAAATGCTTTGAAGAGCAATTTGCCACAGTATCTAATTCAGGGATCATTAGAGCTGTAAACGGCCCAGCTCGTTAATTCTGAATCGAGTCTGGATTGAGCGAGCTGGATTTAGGACTTCTGAACTAAAACATCAGCTCAAATTCGTGACAAGTTAGTCCGAACTAGCTCACTGAGTCTGGCTGAATCTTGTTTTAAGAAGAAAATAAATTTTACAAACTTTTTTGAATTGAGCTGAACAGAGCTTGACAATATAAAATGCATACAAATTCACAAATTGATGCCTAGCCGAGCTAGCTAGGTCTCAGCTCAAACTCATTAATTCTTGACCGAGCTAATAATGAGCTGACTCGTTAATAACTCGGTCCAGTAACGAACGAACTGCTAGCGAGTAAGCCAGATGCGAGTCACGATCGAGCCCCAAATTTTTTTCCACCCCTAGGGATCACTAGCCAATTATTGGTAATTGTTTTGGATCATTCTGTAAAATCGCTGTAAAAAATGCAATCCATCTGGGTTGATGCTGATATGTCGAAGCGACCATACTTGTCCATCATTACCTAGTAGCTGTAGGTTGAATTCAGTGCGGTGTTTGTTTGTTGTGATTGTCAAAAAGTAAGATTCAGAAGAGATGATCGTGACAAAATGGAAATAATGGATGGTGCGGAGCGGAAGCCGCCGCAAATTTAATTTTTAAGCACTTGAAATCTTTTGCTTGCTTTTGCAGGGATAAGAAAACGAAATATAATGGCAACCCAATTTCCACTCTTAATAATGCATTCTTTTTATTCAATATAATGTTCTTATATTATTTTTTATGTTTTCAAATCATTTTATTATTTGAAAATATAAATATTCATTTTTCAAATCATCATTAATATTGGCACATTTGTGTCCTGATTAATGGAATCTAGGAGCTAGACTCCTAAATTTATTTTTTAATTTTTTTTTGAATTTATTTACTATCAAGTTAATAGGTAAAAAAATGAGGAATATAACGCATTAAAATGCGCACAAAATCTTTCATATTTTGATTGCTTAACTTGATGGTAAATAAATTAAAAAATTAAAAAAAATTATATAGAAACGAAACTCTCATCAAGGAGATTATTTTTGCACGGTTTGCAATTGTCATTTGAAGCCGATGCGATAGATTTTGGAGATCGGAAGCACATTGTTAATATACTAGAGGAAGCGCATTAGCCATACTCTGGGGATGAAATTTTATATTTTAGAAAAAATTTACTATTTTATTAAGATAGTACAAAATCACTGTTTCTGAACCGTTAAAAAACATTAACTTTGTATCTATCTTAAAAAATAGTAAAAAATTTCCAAAATTATAAAATTTCATCCCAAGTATATTTTAGTATGAATATCATATTGAGCTGTTCGAATCAACAATTTTGAATTTGAAAACAAAAGTATAAAATGTGAGACATGATGAGCAGATGAGGTAGTGTTGACCAAACGGTCCGGTCCGGTCCAGTCCGGTTCAAATTTGGCCGGTTCACGGTTCCGCACGGGTCAAGGTTCTCACGGTCCATGGTTCCACACGGGTCGGATCCGGCGGTTCTAACTTGAAATAATTGACTCAAAACCTTGTTAGAACCATGGTCCAAATTCACATGGTCCGGTCCGGTCTGAACGGGTCTAAGGTTCTCCTTTTTTTTTCCAAAAAAGAGAAATCTTTAATATTTTATTGAAGTGACGAATTGAAAATAAATCTTACTATTTTCAATTCTTACCAAAATTTAAAAGGGATTAATTTAACTGTTTTTACTAAATGGAAGAATAGAATTAACAATTATATTAAGCCATAAGTTTATCTAATCTGTCAAAACTAGTGCAGATTTAGAACAAAGACTTTGTCTCCCTCCAGTAAATTGTGGTTATTTTTCAAACGGCGCCACCAATTGAAAGAAAGCCTTGCTCTATGCTTTAACTGCTTGCATTACAGTAACATATTTGCCTCAATGTTTATCTAATTTCTATCGGTCATCAATAAAAGGTTCTATACAATATGTCAAATCCTTTTTAGCAGCACCTCTTTGATATTTGTTTTAGTAGGAATATATTTTCTTCCACCAATTTATAATAATTGAATTTTAGTATATTTAAAAAGATTAAAAAATAAATCTAACATGACATATTAAAAATTAGATCTAATATGAGGGTTTTAATTTCCCACTATTTTAGTTTAAGTCCGGTTGTACACTGTTAGATCCGATCCGGTCTGGTTTTGTCACGGTTCTGGTTCTCACGGTTCACGGTCTTGTTAGGTCCGGTCTAGTATGGTTCTAGTCCAAAATAGTAGTTAAAAACCTTTCTAGAACCTTAAATTGATTCGGTCTGATCCAGTACGGTTTTGAACCTCTGTCCGGTTCGGTACGGATAAGATCCACGGTTCTCATGGTCCGGTCCTAAAACTTCCGATTTTTTTCAAAACACTAAGATGAAGTATAAAAAATACGAGGTGTTGAAACTCCTCATCATTGAAATTGGAGTTGTTGGGGACACATCAAAGTTTGCCTTAAAAATTAAAATGAGAGACACAGTTGGGCACAGATAGTGATTTATTCCATATTGGGAAACGGTTCTTTGTGGATTCAAGAATAATATACAGGTAG
The DNA here is from genome assembly GCA_024447775.1 of Carex cristatella. Taxonomy (NCBI): domain Eukaryota; kingdom Viridiplantae; phylum Streptophyta; class Magnoliopsida; order Poales; family Cyperaceae; genus Carex; species Carex cristatella. The sequence goes on along the minus strand of JAJHPF010000028.1, from coordinate 843,621 downwards.
TGGCTTACTGTCGGGAAGCTCTACAAGGTAACAAGATATTATTTTCCCTTCTTGGCATCCTTCTATAAATAAGTCTAAGTACACAAGTCCTTTGTCTCATTAAAAACCTCTCTCTTAATATATCTTTCTCTGGTTCTCTCTTTACGCCATCAACTCCTACACTTCTCCTGAGACATAAACAGACAAATTCATGTAGAGTTCTCACTTTCTCTCTCCATAATATTCACATAGAGATGTTAGTTGTTTATACACAGATATGCATGGTATGAGAAGGCAGGGATGATAGGATGTGGTGCATGATGCTGTTGACAGAAGATAGAGAGCACAGAGGATGAGATGCTCACAAGGGTACGCATCGCATTCCTTCGTGCTCTCTATGCTTCTGTCATCACCTTAAATCCTTCTCCCTCTTGCCAGTTCTCCTTCATATTTTGCATAGTTAATATGTCACCAATGTCTTTTAAATATAAGCTTGTTTTGATTTATAGGATTATATCTTATCTATTCTCTGTTTTTTTTTTTTTTTTTTGAGGACATATGGTGGGCAATATTGTGTCCTACGCATTCATTCATTCATTCTTTTTCTTCTTCTTTTTTTCTTTTTTTGCTTTATATGATCTGTCCAGGCATCAAATTTACAACCAGCTGGTAAATGTTCCTGCAATTTCTTTTGCAGAATTCTATGCGCGCTGTTTCATCTTTTAATCTCAGTTGATGGGAATTTTTAGCTTCTTCAATATTTTAGTATATTAGACTTTCTTTCTTTGATTAATAGTATCAACCCAAGATAGAGATTGAACAAAAAAAACCAAACTCTGAGGTGTTCATTACAGAAATGTTTTTTTTTTATATAAATAAAAGTGAAGGTTCATGTTGTAGGTTGATCAATATGGCGAAGTATTGATTCTCAAATCTCAACAACTGATGAGAGAAGTATTGATTCTCAAAAAAAAATCCAGAAAAATTTATGCTCATATATAAAACTAGTTTTATCATCTTCAAAAGATCCATACATATATATGCTCATTTATGTTCTGGTGGACTTAGCGTAAGAGAGATTTGATGAGTGTTAATCTGTTTTTATTGAGACAAGTCACCTCACAAATTAAGTAAAATGTTTGAAACCAAAGTCATCTGACAGATAAAATAATTGAGAAAAATCTGACACTAACAAACAACTCTGTTTGACAAAGTAAAATGATTGAAACAAAGTCAACACTAACAACCCTGTTTGACAAAGTAGAATAATTAATTGAGACAAAGTCAACACAAAACAAACAGCTCTATTTATATACAACATATTCTTTAGATATATATCCTAGTCCTATATGCTTGAATATTGAAATACTGCCAGCTGCTCAAGTTGAAATGAATCTTCTAAAATAGATTTTGATGGCAAGGGTGCTTGGATGAGGTGAAAATAGAGATGTGCAATTCAAGACTAAGTAACGAGTTCTTTGCCAGTGAATTATGAGTTGCTTCCTATAACTGTTTGTACTTTGTACTCACAATGCTTGTTTTTGGTTTTTTTTTTTTTATTATTTTGCAAATTTAGCAATCTTATGTGACTAGTTTAGTGAGCAAGTAATATTTTTGGTTTTGTTTTTTATTATTATTATTTTGCAAATTTAGCAATCTTATATGACTAGTTTAGTGAGCAAATAATATTTTGCCTCTGTAAGTTTAGAGATAAGAAGCTGCATTAATTACTAGCTTTATTTACAACTGTTGATGTAGCATCTGTTAATTACTGCAAATTTTAAAACATATTTGTGGAGAAATTAAGTACTTGATGATAATTACTAACCTTATTAACGCTTGCTCACTGTTTGTCCCAGTGCAAATTCTTACACATACTCTCTTGAAATTTTTAACTTGTAATCATTGACTAAGCTTGAAGGGCACTTGGCTGATAACAAGCTATAAAAGCCATGACATTTCATGATCTTGTTTTCACATCAGTATTGAAAGAAAAAGATCGATTGTAACAGACCATAGTTTGCCATATGAAACACTTGTTTTGAGAGAATAAAACTTAATTTCATTAATTCCCCAATTGGATTATATAGGTTGCACATATTACATAGAGATCCCTCATCTATTCTCTAATTACCCTTTTACATAAATACCCTTTTAACTTTGTTTCTCAACAGAAATCATGCCAATTTGCAAGCCAAATATTGTCACAAAAATGAACTTGGCTAAAATCATGATCTCACAAAAAATAAAAAGGAGAAAGTGAAAACAGTACTTCATTAATAAGAAAATAACACTTTATGATTATCATGGCTAACTCAACTCAATATGGTAACAGGTATAATATGTAGCCTCCAAGCATGTCCGGAATGCTCAGAACATCAATCACAATGCTTCAAAAAGGCACCAACACCAATTGTGGAGGCTCAAAACATTTACTAGAATGCTCCCTTATTACAACATAAGAAAAAAATACTCTTCGGAGACATGAAACGGAGCCTCTAATTCTTGACCGATCAAAAGGATCTCATTACCAGCACATCAGCACATGTAACTTTTTTTTTTCTTCTCTTGTCAGACAGAAATGAAACAGTAATGTTCAGTTCAAGAGTTCAATACTTGTTTCCCAAGTACATCTAATGAAATTAAGGACCAGAACAGGGTAGAATAATAAACAGAAACAAACTAATATATCCTAAGAGAGTGCCTCAAATGTTGAAACACAAACAATGTAAGTTACAACAGGAAATACCAGGCAATACTATAAAAAGATAACTAAAGAGGACGCCATATTATATTAGTCAGAGAGCATCTATGGCTGCTATGCGACAAGTGATTGCATCAGATATTGAAGAGATGGCCAACTCCTGTGGAGGTACTTTATAGTGCTGGAAAAGAACCGAAAGTACAAGAAAGATAAATAATGTATGATGCAGGACAAAAATGAGAAAGGCATCATATTGACAATTACATGAGAATAATTTTATATGCCATTCCTTGTTCCATAACCATTTGTCTTAAAGATATGTTCAAATTGCTGCATTGTCTGGTTGATGAGTAAGAGAGGGTATGGATATTATGGAGATGTATGTACAGAATAAGAGTGCAAGATATATTCTCCTTGCCTTGCACAAAAGCAGAATCTTTCCCTTTCGACAGGGGAATATAAGTTGTTTTTGAGGCTTTGCAAGGATATTCATGAAGCATTCCAATCAAATGAGGTAGAAAAAAAGAATGAACCTTTAGTATTTGATCTTGGTTGGATCTTGGTTCAAGTTCTTCCAGATCAATTTCCTTCCCATTAATAAGATTTGCTACCAATGTCATCTACCACAAAAAATAAATGTACAAAAATAAATACAAACAGTCTGATATAATTCAGCATTCTTGTTTTTTTTTTAGATCCGTAACCAAGTAAGAGGGTGCTTGAGCCTTAGTAATAAAATTTGATGAAAGAAGACCTAAAAGAAGAGGCATTATAAGCACCCTTTGTCAAAACAATAAGCATACATGAAGCGCCAAAAGGACAAAAAAAGGAAAAAAAAGATATCAAGTTACATTTTTGCAAAACCTGGCATTTGTAAGTACCTTAATACTCAGTTGAAGCATCTATAAACTGATACATATTGACACAGTAAAATCTATAAATGTTACATCTGTATTTAAGACAGTTTTAATATGTACATTTAGTGAAAACAGGATACTATGTGCAACCTAAAAAAGAGGTTGAAAAGTGAACCTCATCATCAGTGGCATTGAAACGTGCAGCAAGGATGTAGCTCGTCTGGTCAGAAATGCCACACCTCTTCAATGACTCCCTTATCTAAATATTAAACCATTTCTATTAAACTAAATTCATAGCAACAATACACTATCACTCACTACAGAGCATGGATATATCGTACATGCCGTTGTAAGAAATGTAAAACATTTCTCAATTCACATAAATAGAAGTTTGTGCACAGACCCCAATTATCCTCCTAACTTCTGTTTTCAAGAGTGAAGATAACCAGTTTCATTTTCAGAAAAAATGGCAATTATGAGGATCTAACACAAGTTGCCATGATTTTCCCAGAGTAAGAACATATTTGAGGTTTGATGACTTTGCTAACCATGAGGAACTTTTGATAGGGATGTTCACACTTTCTGAAATATAAATAATACCCATCATCCCTTACTTTTCTTCCTCATGAACCAATGATAAAGAGGGTGATTTGGAATTATTACAGGCACAATTACTAGAGACAAAACAAGAAGTAATACCTGTAGTTTGTATTGTCATCCAAGATATTTTCAGGTTTTACAGGGTTAGGTGGAAATGTTTTCCAAAAATAAATTCTTAACTGAGGAGGGATCTCATTACATGCTTAGATGCCGCATAGTTATAAACAAGCTCAGAATGGAGAGTTCGGGTAGTGAGAGACTCCCTTGATTTGGATACTAGTGCCTTGTGAGCAGCAGCCAAAACAGGGAAGATATCTAATACCTGTATTCCAAAGTTAGAACCCAAATTACCAAACTACCTCTGATTATAAAAAATACAGACACAAGGTTCTAGATATCACTTGTTTCAACAGTATACAATCATCCCTGCAAGTGTGCGTGGCTAGTACCATATCCAGGAACATGTTAAAACCTAGGTTTCCATGTTGTACTTAATTGTTATGTGACTTATGTTGATGTATCATTTGCATATAGAACGTATGATAATCCAGATTACCGTGACCCTGATAATCTTGTGAAGAGCAAGATTATACTATGTTATGTAAAGAACTATAGATGCAAATTGTGTACCAGTGATGCATTGAGAAGAGCTACTTCAGGTTCCATTTTTCCAGATTGCATTAATTCAACAAGTTCCCTAAAAATATAGATAAACAAACATTAGTCAACTACGAAACTCAACATAGACTACTCGGCACATAAGTTACCAGTTCAGATAAGAATTACACAACATCAATGTCTTACCATTTTTACAACTTACGTTATTAGAAAGACTTAGTTACAATCTGGTTGTGACAAGTTATCCTTTGCACCTAGTGTAACCAATTAAATGAGTTAACAATCTCAACGGTAGGGGCAGAATCCACTGATTGATGTTAATTCGTCACATTTTTTTTTTTAAGTAGAAATCAGTCAGGTACAATTGTAGATCATCACTGTCATATTGTCAATCTTAGTTGGGTAGGAAGGACATTAGAAATAATGCTTTCTTCATAAGTCCCAATTGATCAATTATTCAATTGACAGAGGGTCTAGCCTTTTCAATAACAAAATCAAACATACACGACCCAATCAGAACACTCAGCCTTGATTTTTGCTCTTTTGTTGCTTTCCATGAGCAAAATCAAATTAGGTAAGGCTCACTAATGATCTCAAGTAACCCTTGTAATTGTTGCCAATAGAATAAAAGAGAGAAGCCAAAAAAAAAGGAGGGAAGTACCTGCTATTGGTGACATCGGCGAAGAGGGCTACTGATAAAGTGCTGCCTCCTGCCACTTGGAACACCTTCATTGGTTCGCGTGCTATACCGTAGACTCCTGAGGAAGAGAGTATGGAGGCTTTTGGGGGTGTTTTGATAAGCGTCGGAGAGGAAGGGTTTTAGGGGAAGATTCGAAAGGAGATGAAAATCCTGACCGTCTATTACTGCAATCGGATTGAGGTTTCCCTCAAAATTCGGAAAAATGTTGCGCGTTGGATAACTAATTGGGCCGGAAGCCTAATAAATCTTGCGGCCTAATAATAAGCCTACAGTCATACAATTGTAAAAATCTATTGGAGCCCAGGAGCCTGTTGGGTCCAATTGCGATGTCTGATAAAGAACGCTTATTTATATTTATTTACTAAAGAAAAAAACGCTTCTGTTTCTGGTAGTACCCATTCAAAAAGGAGTTCATATCCTATGACCTATGTAACATAATATTTCTGTTTATATCCAGACCGTCCGATTAAAATTCAGGTCAATTCGGTCATTGGTATACTAAAATGAATGGGTTTCTTTAATAATTAATACTCATATGTATTATGATCGAATGGTCATGACCTGAACAGAAATATTATGTTGAATTTCAAAAGAAGGAAGAGAGATCAACTTAGTAATAATATAAGCTGGACCCCTCACCGTGGCAATAGATGGGAAAGTTTTGTCGTTTATTTCTGAACCTGCTGGCTGATGCTTTTTTTTCTTGTAATAGCAAGTTCTTTTTATGTTTTTTTGCCTATTGAATTTTCAGCCATTGCTGTTCATAGACCACCAATAATTGTAGTGCAATCCTGGGCACAAGAGCTAGTGAACTACCAGCTTTTTTACTGGGGCATAAGTACATAATTATTAACCCAAGCAGCCGGATCCTATTTTGGAATTGTTTGGTAGAAACAGAAAATAAAATAAAAAATAATATTTATTTTAAGTGAGAGAGGGATAAAAGTTTTTTTTTTTTTTTTTTCTTATTTTCTTACTTTTAATTATCTTGAACGAACTAATTTAAAAAAAAAAAAATAACCTCTGAGAGCATGTAAGGATATACTTTTTTCATCCTTGCTTTTCTTTACTTAGAAAAAAAATTGAAAAAATATTCTCTTTCAGGAAGAGACCATGTTGTCATATACTCATATTCGTGTGGAAAAGAAGTGTTAAAATATTGCTACAGCAAGGTGACAACTGATGGAAACATAGCATCAAAAATAATAAAATTCATGTGGGGCCCGGAACTGTTGAGGTTGGCACAATGTCTTTGTCTAGGCCACTTCCATACGACTTGTAATGTAGCTTATTAATTGAAATAATAAAATAAAATGTAGTTTATATATAATATAACTGATTGCGTTGCCTAACTGCTTCTCTTCCACAGTTCCACCTCCTCTGCTAGTTATGTGCATTTTCTGTCTCAGGTCCAATCCAGGAACTGGACGCATCCAGTGTGCAATTAGTTAATCCCAATTAATGTTGCAACTTATATTCATTACTTGATTGGCACATGCAGTTTGTTTAAGATAATAGAGTTAAATATAGTTTAGGCAAAACACCGAGGACATACATCCAAATTAAATCCATGCTGTTGATTAATTAAAGGTAAAAAAGAATCCATGCCTTACAAGAGATTGATTTATATATAATTCATAGTTTGACAATTTGACCATTCAACAAACAAAATCAAGAAATTTAACAAGATCTAAATAATGCAGCAATATTTTATCTCATTTTAAATTTTAAATAATCCATAATTCTTGGAGCCCATATTTTTTTTTTGGAACAAAAATTTATTTACTACAAATCCAAACATTTCTGAACTGATTGGCAAAAAAAAATTTAATCACATTTTTAAAATAAAATTTATGAAATAAGAAATCTGAAATGTCAAACTAGGCTTGGATTGTTCAAAGAAACTAAGGTTAGTCTAGCTAGATTTTAAATGATCCAAACTAGAAAATTATTTATCCTAATAATAAATTCAATTGTCAAAAGCAGTATTCTAAATAGCGCGCTATAGCAACGCAATAGCGGTACTATAGTGTTTTCTGACCTTAAACGCTAAGTTATGAGATAAAAGTGCGCTATTTCAGCTTAGTCTGCTATTTGCGCTACACGCTACAGCGCATGCTATGCTACATAGGCTTTTATTTAACTGGATTTTTTTAAGGATCAATCTTTTTCAATGTGTGGCTTGTTTTTGCTTTTAAATAGAAAAAAATAGATAGTTTATGTCATGATGTTTAGATTTTTTTTAATAGAAAAAGATATACAATTTATGCCATGATGCTTAGGTTATTTTGAATGGAAAAAAAGATAGATAGTTTATGATATTTTTAGAGATATTTTGAATAGCAATTTAGATTTTGTATTACTTCAATACAAATATTCTAATTTCTTAATCAATTTTGCATTACTAATCGCTATATGAGACTTTAGATAATGTTGATAATTAGTAGAAATATAAAACATAATTGTTTAAACAAAAAAAACTATGTATGATAGTTTTCTATAGCTACGCTATTTGCAGTAGCTTTTTATTTAGCCTTTCTGCACTGATGTGAAAATTGCTATTTTGAACCTTGGTTGAATCAATCATATAAAAAAACATATCCAACACAAAAGTATATTACAATAATCACATAGTGCTAGATTGCAAAAAAAAAAAAAAAAAACCCAAATGGTTATATGTTGATAACATGTTAAAAAATTATAAGCTAAAAATTCTCTCCATGTGTTTAAACTTCATATATTTTGTGAAACATATTTTGAAGAGAGAAACAACTCATCTAACCCACTGTTTTGAAATTCAGATACAACACAATACCTCACCGTGTGAAATAAGATCTGAATCTTCTATTTTAATATGACATGAATCTTAAAGCGGATCTCTGTATCTCAATAGACACCAAATTAATTTTCATCCGATTATGAATATTCTACACACTCAGGTACCTTAGAGAGAATACTTATTGTTTTGTCATCTCTAACTCAATGGGAGGAACAAAAAACATTATTCGCTACTAGAGAAGATTTCATTAATTATGAGATTTTTAAATATAATTTCCCCTAATATATTTTTCATGCCACGCCACGATGATGGGGACAAGACCCAAGAAACAATCCAGGAGATTTGAGAAGAGCTCGAATGGTCAAACAAAGAAGAACTGTTAGGGAACTTGGACAATTACAATTCATTGCGATTCCATTACACTACAATAATGGAGACACTATTTACGAAGAATTATATCGATATACTCTCATGGTTATCACGGTAATTAATTAGATATTGAGATCCTCTCGAACGCCAAGTCATATGGTACCTCCAGAGCAGCAGAGCCTAGTCTATTATTCTTCTGATAAACGGTTACGATTTGTATTGTATGGATACAGATACGGGTATGGGTGGTTCCGGATATATCAATATAAATACGATAATCCAAAATTTTTCAAAAAACAAAGATATTATTATATAAATTAAATATAAAAAATTATGAATATAGTCCGATAAATATATATTAATTAAATTTATAATTTCTACTAGTTTCTAATATTAAATGTAAACTAGTGTAGTGGTAGATGGTATGTCGCTGGTTGTTGTCCCTAACAACATCTAGAGAAATTGAATATGGGATCTTTTAAAATTTTAACTTAAGTAATTTAACATTCACCATCAATATGTATCTAACATGTACGTAAGTTGTTCTTAGCAGGAAAAAAAAATTTAAATAAAACAAGTGTAAGTAAAGTAAATACAAGAGTTTAGATTCACTTGATACGAAAGATGTTTACGAAATTCGACACTAACGTCTACGTCTCTGGGACTTCGTGACATTCGAGATGGTGCGTGTTTCTTTACCCAATGAGAAAGGAGTATGATCACACTCAAAGTGTGAGTGAATTACATAAGATTTTGATTTAGGTTTTTCCTTATTTTCTCACATTTATACTTAATTATTATGAGAAACATTTTACTATTGCCCAACTTTGTATTTTAATGCAGAAACCATGTTTTGGGGCTATTTTACATCATATGAAGCAAGAATCGAGTCGATCGGAATTACATAGTATCGGTTTTAAGTCTTTATTACGGTCTGTATGGTCCAATAAGAACCAAAGGGCCACTACAGACCGAAGGCTTAGCCAAATACGCATTAATCCAGGAGCGACACAGGGGCAAGTACGGTCTGTATGACCCAATACGGACAGTATCCGAGGTATCCTTTGGGAAAAACTGCTACAGCTGTCCTCAGACCAGATTTCTTAGACTCCGTTCATCTCCAGACGCATTACACTCCTATATAAGGTCCTTTGGCCTGAGAGAAGAATAGTCTTTGATCATTTAGTATTTTTCATCATATAGTCAGAAGAGAGGAGTGGTAGAATAGGAAATATAGTACTCTTTCGAAAATATAGTACTCGGTTGGTAGTGTGACTGTGCAGCTACCGTGGCAGCCACTAAGTATGGATTAGAAACCCTCTTAAAATAACTGAAAACCTACAACAAACAGTATATAACAATCAAAATAGATAGAAGTAACAACGGTATGCCAAACCCTAGGAATTCACACCATTATCTACTTGCTTACTTTTAATTTTCATTGAATACTTTTGATCATTGATTAGATCTCAAGCTCAAATTTTCAGATTTTGTCTAGCCTTTTAAAAGATTGTGATCTAATCGCTCAAGACTGTAGATCTTATTCCTTACAGATCGACACTCGATTATACTACTCGATAGGATTGTGCGCTTACAATACGACCTAATAGAATACCGAGTTTATAAATATTAAAAATAGATCATTGCTCCCTCCGGAGTGATCAGAGTACAAGGTAGAACCAGTGAGCCCTTACTGATATTTAGAAAGTCACTCGGCCCGAGCACACAAAATAGGCTCTTGAGCACTAAAGGCTCTAAAGTTTGATCACACAAGCTTTCTCACACAAACCACTCTAGATCTTATAAGAGATTGTGTATGGTGAAATATGCTTGAGATTGTTAGAAGTATATTGAAGTTGCATGCACAAGCAAAAATGGAGAATTATAGATCTCAAAGAAATTCAAAATTTTGTAATTTGAGGTGGCTAGATCATTAATCAAAACCTATATTTTGCTTCTATTTATAGAGAAATAAATAAAATAAGGTATTTGGCATCAACCGTTGCAATAGTTAGCCCAGTATGTCGATTTTGGCCGCGCTAGTAACCTTAACACTTGTCAAGCTTTACAATGGTTGTTACAACATTTGTCTCTGTAAATTTTACAGTCCAAAATGATTTATTCCGTTGTAACATTTGATTAACTGTTATAACGAAATAAATCAATTTATCTTTGGATTGCAATGTATGAATTATTGTGACAATTTCCTAACCATTGTAATGGTTTATGTATTATATCTTAATCTCAAGCATATTTTACCAATTTCACAGTTTTCAAACTTATACTAATCTTGAGCTAAGTCTTAACTCCAGTGTTTGATTCTTTATAACTCATTCTTGATATGTATAGCAATTGATACTTCATCTTTGATGTATATAGCAATTTATATCGTTATGAACCTGCACAATATCTCAAGACAATAAAGTGTAAAATTCAACAAATATATGTTTTTCAAATCTAGTTAAATTGATTAAGTAGATTATTGCATAGTCCAACACTGGTGCCACATATACTGAGTTCGATTCTGCACGATGATAGATAAATTGTTTATTGGCATGGTTCATACGCGGTACACAGTGACAACGCTGGTGTATGTGTATCCGACATTATCCAGACATGTTAGAGTCATCTCACTGCGAGTCAACCTGTATCGAAGACCACATCAAGAAATTAACGATACACCGCGTAAGCCGATACGCCAACTAGGGTATCAGACAGGACGGACCTACATTGACCTGAAGGGGAGAAAGTGCAGTTGTCCCCCTGGATTTTAAAATTTTTTAAAGAAAAGCGAGCCTGGTTCTATTTTGTCCTCCTCCATGAAAATTAGGTTGTCCCTCCCTAGAGAAAAATGAGCATGGTTCTTTCTCTCTTTATTGCGGGTGAGAATAAGCTATGAGCTTCTCTCTTTATATTGAATTTTGTAACTCTAAAAGTCCTCTTTTTAGGCCAATTTTTGGATAACAAAAGAGGGAGAGGAGTCTTACAAAAGGGTCCCACATGTCATTGACCCAATATAATGCTCCTTGTTTTATTTTAATTTTAGAGTAGGCTTGGTTTATGGCGAGTCTCATGTCTTCTCATGCTTTGGTCTATGTGGTGTGGGTGTACACTAAAATGAAGGGGTCCCATTAAATGAGAAGTTCAAATGAATTCAAATGGTTCCTCTATGACAATGGGCCCCATTGGCCGTAAGGCCATCAACCACACCTGAGTTGCAAATGTGCATTAAATCTTGTAAAATCCATATAAAATCAATCTTTGGAGGTTTTTTGTGTTCTTCATATCGAAATTCTCAGTTTAACGCATAGAATATTACCATGGGTTTTATTTGCAATAAATCCAAATCTCATTTTTGTGAATTTCAAAAAAATTAGGTTTTAAGGCATTGAATCAACCAATTTTCTAAGTAATTAATCGGATAAATTTCTTAAATGAAATCCCAAATTTTTAGGATTCAACAAATGCTCCCCACCTTGATGGGTCGTGAAGCTAATGGGTTTGAACCCGATAAGCTATTTGAATCTGATTCCTGCCTCTTCCTGGCAAAAATCCTGTGTCTGCTCATGGTATTAGATACGTATTTGGGTCGTACCAGGCATGTATTGGTATCAGATACGTATTCGATACGGGTACGGAGCTTATATAGGGAGTTAAAGTAACATAGGTTATGAGGTTGGCTAAATTGCTTCCGTAAACACTTCGGCCGATGTAAAATACCAAATTTATTATTTTTTATGATTTTTGGAAGATGATTTCTTTTGGCTTAAAAATAAAAGATTTTAGGATTGTGATTTGTAGTGTAAGCGCTGGAGAGGATACAGATTGGCTCATATCGTTACGTAATAGTTATAAACCAAGTACCGTAGTAGGTAGATGCTTATGTCAATGTTGCTCGTTTAATGCTACAATTGAATGCTACAAGCCATGTGATTTGCTCAGCACTTTGTTACCAAAAAGCTGAAACTGAAAGGGAATATTTAAAGCTGTGCTTAATTAGGTTGCCTTTTCTTTTGTTTCATCCCCTCCCAGAGTCCCAGGTGCAATTTTTTTTATGAATAGTTGGAAATTTGTACAGGGATGAGAAACTATTTAATTATTCAATTATATTTAACAGAAAAATATTAAATATCTAACCAACATTTATTTGACAAAATTATATTATCATGTAATAATGTATAAATGCTATGAACCATACTAAGTCGCTGCTTGAAATTAAGTTGTAAGAGGAGCTGTCCATAAGGAAAGCTGAGTGTTAACAGTAGGAAAAGGAAATTTCGTCCAATAATAATAGAATTAATTCTAGAAGATAGCATTAATTAAGAAGGAAAATAAAAGAGAAAATTAGGAAATTCATACAACTTGTCTAATTCGTTAATCATGATATGGAGTAGTTAGGCTTTGGGAGATTCTTAACTGAGAAATTATATTAAAGACAAGGGGAAAAAACAAACATGTACAAATGAAATTAGTGTCATAATAAATATAGCGATCAGAGCTACCCAAAATGCCCAATTTCCATTGGATGGAATGGATAAGATTTCGCTTTCATCTTTTCTCAAAAGTACCAATATTGCAAATCAAGGTGTGAATTTTTAAAGTATACTTTGTTTCTTGAGGAGGGTTTTCATGCCGCTTCATGCTTCATCTATGCCTCATATTCTATATCTTCATTTTTAAAGTCTAAACAGTCAATCTGAACCGCTCAATGTGATTTTTATTTTAAAATATACTTAGAAACCAAATTTTACAATTTTTGGAAATTGTTTACTATTTTTTTAAATTTATTGAAAATCGCTGTTTTTTTATGGTCTAGATTTGTTTGACAAACAACGATTTTCAATAAATCTAAAAAAATAATATTTTTAAAAAAAATATAAAATTTGGTCTCCGAGCATATTTGAACATGGAGATCATGTGGAGCAGTTCGGATCGGCTGTTTGGACTTTAAAAATAAAAATATAGAATATGAGATATGAATGAGATATAAAAAGATGAAGTATTAAAACCCTCCTATTGTTTCTTTTATAAAAGTAGCTAGTTCTCCTTCAAATGCATTGTTGTGGAATTCAAATAATTCTCTGTGGAAGACTTGAGAACAACCCTCAAATAAGACACTAACATTTCAAACAAGGGAGAATTTCATGTATGGTCAATTATAATACTGAACATGTATAAGAAAAATATCAGCTTTTTTAAGTAATTGATTTTGATGATAAATGGAACTGTTAGAAGTAGAGAAATGACTTATTTACTCTCGAAACCCAACAAATTAGAATACTGACATGTTACATATTCTTGTTTTTATATTCTTGTTTTTTTGTAATAAATAATGAAATTGATACTTTATAAATTTAAAATGTGTTTTAATAGAAAATACAATAAAATAAGTAAATTTGTGAGTTTTTTAAAATTAAAATGGTAAATATGATATTATAAATTTCAGAAGGGAGAATAGGTAAATTTGAAAATCTCGAGGGGTATCCATGAAACCCCTCCCCCCCCCTCATACAATTATTTTCATTTTGTGTAAGGGCGAGAATTATAAACGATTATAAAATATAATAATTCATCTTTAATTAATTAATTGCTTATTATCGGCCACAATTAGTAATTATCATTAAATGATACCAAGTTAAATTTGAAATCGTAGCAAACAAACAAATGTTGGAACTTGGAAGTTGGAACCATTAAATCTCAACGAAAAGTCATTCCAGTTAAATATTTAATATTTTTGTCTGAAAGCGACGCAAACAAAAGCAAATGTTGATAATTAATTAGGCATCAGATTTTTTCAAAGCCTAGCTCCAATCACAAAAGTAACGTATAGTTTGCAACTGTTGACCGTTGCAATTAATTAATTAATGTGTGCCACAAGATAACTAGCAATAATGATATGGTGATAACTTTTTAAGAGATTTTAAATATCTGTACTTTAGTGATAATTATTATTTCATGAGGGTTTAAATTAATATACTTATTTTGAGGGTTCTATAAAGTTGCCAGTTTTAAAATAGCAATAACTTCAAGAAGAAAAGTGAAACATAAAGAACTTATTGGACCACGCCATTTTATCATATTTTACACATACATAAAAATTATCACATTTCGATTTTGTTCTTATTGATCAAGAAGTTTGCATAATATATTGATGTAGATAATTTGTAAATGTTAATTTTTTAGTTTCAATTTCTTGGAAAATAAAGTAATTAAATACATGTGGTGAGAGTAACATATCTTAGATTATTGGTCTTATTTGCATTTGGGTGGGTGAAGAATAGCTATTGTTCCGAATTAGTACTGTTCCGAGCTACTAATATACGTTTGGATGTGTTTGGATTAGCAAATAACCACTATTCTTCGTTTGTCTTTTGTAAAATTGTTCACTATTCTACTAATTATACAAAATATTGGAATAGCTGCTATTCTTAAATTAGAATAGCTACTATTCTTGCAGTATTCTTGATTTATCCAAACGCACAAATGATTAGAAAGTGAAGGCAAAAAAAACATGAACTAGAAGTCTCTAACTCATTTGTCCTTTCTTTTTTGTAATCACTTGTGTTAAATACAAACTAGTAGTGTAATACCAATGCTTGGAGATATGTTAATCAATTGTATGTTTCATTAGCTTAATTACATAAGATTATGTCACATCATTAATTAGCTTAAAATCTTCAACTTTGACAATACTAGTCTTATGATACAAGTTTTCACAATTTCCAGGTCTTGGAAAAGGAGGTCACCATTAATTTATGTAGGAGTGATTTGAGAGTTTAATTTTCAACTCAATTCTCAAAATGAATATAACATTCTGTATCTTAACTTTATTTGGTTAATCTCAGAGATTATTGATTAATTAAGTACCCAATTACGTCAGAGAAACAAAAACACAAGTGACAGTCTTTAATTGATTTATTATTAAGAAATTTCTCAAGATACCTTAATAGAACATACGAGGCTATATGAGGCTATAGTACTATACATATCGCAGATTGGTCCGTACTATATATCAATATTTTTGTTTTCGAAATTCTAACAATCAATCGAGCTGCTCAACATGGTCTCCATATGAATATGTAGTACTATAAAATGAATTTTATATTTTTTTAGAATTTGTTTTATTTTTTTTATTTTTTTAGATGGGTAGGAGATCATTGTTTGTTGATGGTCCACAATTTTCGGATCAAGTGATTTTCTATTCATCTAAAAAATTAGTAAAAAATATATAATATAAAATTTAGTGTACAAGTACATATCCATATGGAGATCATGCTGAACTGTTCGGATCGACCGTTAAGACTTCTAAACTGAAAATTTGAATTCATAGAGCGGATCAATATGCACTATGCATAATACCACAACCTCACTATTTTCTTTGTACAAGAAATACTTTTTTTTAGAAAGAGATGGATGTTTGTATCTTTCCAAATCTATATCTTTATTATTACAACAAATAATTTCTCTCATTAGAATTTCAATCTCAACTTTTTATTTAAAATACAAACCTCTCTTATTACAACAACAAATTTTTCCATGGAGATTTCAAACTCATAATTTCCTTACTTAGATAATTTGTGTACTGGCCACAAGAATTACTTGAGATATTAAAAAAAGTTTAGTTCATTTGCTCATGTTATAGGGGATCCGCATCTGCTGCGATTCTTCGCTAATCAATAGTGCCTTATGATCTCTGCCTTTTCAAATCCAACTGTTCAATTGTTTCGAGATTCGTGCAAGAAAAAATCAGCTGCTTTGAGATACGTGCACGAAATTATTGGATGGTCAGATTTGAAAAGGCAGGAATTTTAGACTTACTTTCATCCTTTTAGGATCGTAGCAGATGTGAATCCTGTTATAGGTACAGATTAACAAATTTGTCGGGTTGTGCTCACGTCACGCTTGACACAACGCATTGGGTGACAGAGTGTGCTCAAACTCCAGGGCTTTTTTTATAAAACATAATTAAAAAAAATAAATTTAACAAAACAGCATGATTAGCAGAAGTTTTAGAAAAACCATAAAAACCGGTTTGGGAAACCGGTTTCATCAATGAAACCGGATTGGGAGTCCGGTTTTGACCAGTTTTGACCCGTTTTTTATTTTGGCTGTGTGGCGAACCGTGTGGCACAGTGGAACCGGTTTGCCAACCCGGTTTTGACCCTTTTTGACCGGTTTATACATGTCATTCATATACCGTAAAATTAAACTACAAAAATTACACTACAAAATTTATTTATACTACAAAAATTAAATTAAACTACAATTTATACAAAAAAAAATTACTATATTATTCCACAATTTATTCATAGACTCATAATTTTTTTATAACCATCAATTTTGTATTATACTATCAATTAACGGGAGATATACTACAAAAACTCTTCATTTAACAATACAAATGTGACCGAAATTTTTATAAATATACAAAATTCAATTTTTATTTAACAATCTATACAAAAGTCTGTTGGAATTTTAAATCTGTCCAAACCCAAGAAATGCAAATTGCCGGTTTTTTTTTTTTTTTTTTTTTTTTTACAGTTTTTTTTTCCTGTTTTTTTTTATAAATTCAAATTCTAAATAATTATAAATCCAAATTCATACCAATAAATTATAAATCCAAATTCATACCAATTTAAATTTATTTGACATGGTTGTAACTCGATAATTTTTGTTATAATAAAATATAAATTAAAAATTTCTTAAATCAATTGCACTTGCTACTGGTACATTTCTCGCTGCTGAAAAATATTTTTCAACATAAAAAAATTCAGTTGAGACACTAAAAATCTTAAACTTAATTTTTGAGGCACTAAACGACGTTTTTTAGCGATTCTGATTTGTCGGATACCCGGGGTAAACCCCTGGGTGACGATGGCAACCGTCTCCTCCTCCCCTTTCCGAATTGACGTCATACGCGTCAATCCGACTTTCCTAGCAAAAGTTATGACCGTTTAAAGTTTTAAAAAAATATATTTCTCATTTTTAAATTTTAGAAAAAAAAATATATATTCCTATCCAAACCGGTTTCCCAAACCGGTTTCACCGCCAAACCGGTTTGGGAACCCGGTTCTCTGTCATTCGGATTTTCTGTGGCGCTGTGGCGTGGGTGATCAAAATTTATCCAAACCGGTTTCCCAAACCGGTTTGGAAATATGGAGACCGGTTTGGGAAACCGGTTTTTATGGTTTTTCTAAAACTTCCGCTAATCATGCTGTTTTGTTAAATTTATTTTTTTTAATTATGTTTTATAAAAAAAGCCCCAAACTCCAAGTGGCATGAGTGCGTATCCTCTGAGATATCTCAATTTTTGCGTGACCGACGTGTCCGGTGCCTATTCGGGGAAGCATTAGGGGCAGTATTATTTGAGCTTTGAGATTCGTGCATAACGTATTTTAACGATTGAGATATTCTGAAATGTCAAGCAAAGTTTGAGATATCTCAGAGGATGCGAATTCAAGTGGCATGGCATGCCACCTGGCAAGTTTAGGAGTACTAATATTCTAGATGGAGACTGGAGAGTCCCGAGTACGACGCTTCTATAGACACGACACGTTTATTTGCCGATACGTTAGATATGTTAGACGTGTCATGTGTTTTATTTATTTTTAATATTTTTTCAGTGGCCGACCATAAGAAAAAAAAAATGATAACACTGAAGAAAAATTATGATACTATCTGGAGAGCAAAAGGCTAATATTTTTCTAATTTTAGTGACCTTCTCTAAATTTTTTATGATTTTGTTAAAAAAAATCAATGAATTTAAAAAAGAAAAAGAAAAAGTAAACTGCTTTATAATTAATTTATTGCAATTCTATAAGCTTGTTACTTTTACCTTATATTTATATTTTTTTTTCAGTAAAATAAATGAGTTTATTTCGGAAATGGACACCATTCCACTAGCGTATTATGCTTTGGTTCTTGCGGTGTCAAGTAACTTTTTTTGTCATGTCATGTTTCATAAAATTTTCAACAGAATTATGAAGTTCACAAAGAAAAAAAATAGCCCTCTTTTTTTTATATCCAATCAAAACTATATAATTATTTTTTAACGTGCATCTTTCATACATAAAAGTTGTCTTGTCAAATTTTGATAAACACAATTCTCCTCAATCTTTAAATACTCAAAAGTAATTTATATGATATTATGAATGAGGTGGATTTTAATATCATAACTTTTTTATGACATAATATGCCCTAGCTATTTTTGTATTGACATAAAAAAATTTGAATTATCAACGACGATTTTGGTTTTTATTTTTATTTTCTTAATAACTGACTTCGTACATTAAAAAATATATAATTATTGAATCCATTTCATACAAAATCAAACGTCTAAATAACAAAATATTAAATAATTGTAATCAATAAATTTTAGTTTCATTTTGGACATCTTTATCTTGTTTAGAAGGAACATCAATAAGTAAATTTCTCTGATGCAGCATTTCTCATGGCAATAATTTACACCAACACTTGATTGCGTTTATTTTTTATATTATTTCCAAACCAAATTGTAGAGTTTTATTTTTTCTAACCAGCAATTTGTTTTTAAAAAATGCACTGAGATTAATTTCCCAGCATTAGAAAATTTTCGTCTATGGATAATTTAAAAAATTTATATCATGTATACACAAATGAAATAACAAACAGCTGGTATTGTCAGCAACATTTTTTTTCAAAGAAAGATGTAGTCTTATAAATTTCAATATTCATACAGAGTCACTCGTTCGAATTTTGAAACAAAATAATTCTATACGGAGGACATTATTGTTTTTTTTTTACTAAAGCAAATATTAGTTCTCGCTATCGTTAGCAGTTGGTAAATATATATATGGATCAATTATTAATAATGTTAGAGATTGATACTGAAGAATAACATAACATAACACGCTACTTACTAGCGGTCCCAAAACAAAAATATTCTTAATAATTATTAATTAATATACCTCTATTTTTCAAATCTTATCTTTTATGTGCTTGGTCAAGGGTAACATCAAATATAATAATAAAAAAAACCTAGTTTATTTAACGGGTCTACAGCAAGGCTTGCTTGATGCATTAATTAATTGTGTTATAATAATGTGTTAAAACGATGTGCATTGAATAAAACGTGCCATTAAATAATTTAAATTAGTTTAAGAGGTCCCCCTACCAACATTTTTGAAAGCTTTATTCACCCAACTCATGTAACAACTGATGAGTCCATATCCTCTGACTCTGGAGAGCAATTTGGGTCCGATAGACTCCATAACTGTACGATCCGCTTTAAGATCCGTGCGTACAGATATGAAAACAAATACACACGGATCTTAAAGTAAATCGGACGGTTATGGAGCCCATCGAACTCAGTTCGATGGACATCAAGACCCAACCTGCTCTGCTGACTCTGAGTCTGAGGTAACAAAACAAAACTGTTTAGATCCTGACTGTTTGATTAGAATTTTGTTACCTTAGATAATTTGAATTTGAATTCGATTGAGTCCATATCTTCTGAGTCTGAGGTAACATAATATATCTGCTTATATCTAGACCGTTTGATTAGAATTCGGATCAATTTAATCTGAGATGAAATGCATAATTTATTTTTATATTTGTTTGAATTATGATTGGCCAGTTTGGATCTAAACAGAATATTCTGTTACCTTAGGCAATTTGAATTTGAATTCAATTCGAGTCCATATTCGAGGTCACAAAATATATACGTTTACATTTTAACCATTTAAAAAAAATTCAGATCAATTCAATCCGAGATAAAATGCATGATCTTTTAAATATTCATTTAAATTATGATTAGATAGTCCGGATCTAAAAAGAAATATTTTGTTACCTTAGTTAATATGAATTTGACTCAACTCGTCAGTTTAATTATATTTTTAAATAAGAATTAGATTAGGGCTGCAAACGAATCCAACTTACTCTAGTTTGAGTTTGGTTTGAATTAATTTTGAATCGATTTTTTTACGAACTCAATTTCAAATCTTTTACGAACTTTTTTACGACAATGAAGAGTGATTGTAGTGCCGAGAGCAAGAGGTGAAAGTCGTCTAGTGTTTTAGAACTGAGAGCGAGAGTTACGACTTACGAGTTATGACTTATGGTTGGACAGCCTTATGTTTTAACTTTCAAGTCATCAGCAAACATAAGTAATCAGCGGAAATTAACGGTTCACGTTACTTTGAGTTTTGAACTAGAATAGTTCACGAACCTATTTCGAACGAACCAGGTTCAGTTTGAATTTGGTTTGAATTAATTTCAAACTATTTGGAATCGAATTTCTTACGAACATTTTCGAATCAAACTCGAATCGAATCACGAACTACAAAATTTTTGTGCACCCCTAAATTAGATTTTAGTGACAAAGACAAAATTCTCTGTGTAAAGATCGTATGTTCGAAATTTGGCGAACAATTGATTTGATTGACTATTCAATTTTTCTTAATTCAATGTACAGAATTAATTACTTTCTTATATGATTATATATTGAAATTTCTATATATTTTTATATTACATTTTATGTGATATCATTTGTCTTAATTTAAAAATTAAAATTTTCTTTAATGCATATTTATTAGAGTGAGAGTCCGATATATAGTCTTAGTACAAATAAAATTTTCAACCTCTTCTTTTTATTAAAATCAATATTGAGTACCTTTATGCATATTAACAAAAGTAAATAACGAGATTTTTCAATAGTAGCATTTTTTTTTTGAGAATTTTGACAAAGGCGTACATTGCGTATATCTGTCTTTATTATTTCAAAATTCAACAGTTAATATGAACCGTTTAATATGATCATGATCTCCGTATAAAACTGAAGATCATATTTTACAATTTAGAATGCTATACAATTTAGATGGGTAAAAAATCATTATTTGGATGGTTCTGAATCTTTAGATTAATTATTATTTTTTACCTATCTAAATTTTTTTTAAAATAATTTTAAAAATTGTACTATGAATATATTTTCATATGAAAATTATATATATTAAGAGGTTCAAATTAACTATTTAGACCTTAAAAATAAAGATATAGATACAAACATAATATAAATATAGCACCAAACTGTTTGTTAATATAAATATAGCACCAAACTGTTTGACTTAGGAAAATAAAAAATATTTTCCTGTTTATAAATATGTTGGTTTGGTCCAATAGTTTGACCAACCAAAACGAAAGGCAGCAAAGTGTTTGTTAATTAAAATTGTAATTAAAAGGATTATGTCATTATCAGAATCATATTCATGTGGGGCTTGGGCACAACTAATTAATGTCTTGAGTCCACACAATTATTAATATCTGAGATTCCTTTATCTCTAAAATCTCCACCACAATTAATTGTGACATTTTTCCATTTGTGTTTTATTCAAACCATTTAATTAATTTTCTCCAAATAAAATGTTATTGTGTACAAGAGAGCTTTATCAAACGCAATAGTACTATTAATAAAAGTAAAAAGAGAGAAATTACTATTTTACTATTGAAAATTTAATAAAATATATAACAAAAATGTGAAGAAAAGAGCAAAGATAAATGATATTCTTTCAATAATATTTTATTATGTTACAAAACATAGGTAAAAGTATTCTAAATTATTCTCTTATAACTATCATTCTTTCAACTCAATTTTCATTGTACTCTTCCAATATCCAAATTTCTTTGACACTGTTGAGGGTCTGTTCGGCCGCACAAGAAATTGGACATAGATGCGGAAATTGAACGGAAAAACATTGTTCACGTGGGAAAAAAAAAATTCATAACTGATTTTTTTTTTCTACGTGGACAGTGGAACGGCCGAACAGGCCCTTAATGTTTTGCCAAACGGTTTGATCAAACAACTATTAAAATTAAAATAGAGAATCGTGAATCAGTATAAAAATTGTTGATTTTTGCCGAACCAAATATACTGCCTAATGGGTCAGAACCATCCATTTCATTTTTTTGCCGCATATCCCATTTACTGAGAATCAAGCGAGAGGGAGCAAAATGCGTGCACGTGGCTGCTACATGCGTATAAAATAGTGTAATTAAATAATTTTCATGCTAACAGTACAATAAATCGTACCAATATCAGACACATCTTTCTGTTAACTGGAAATGATTTTTTTAGTGAGAATTTTTCAAAATCGTCCCTGAAACTTTCCGAAATATATTTTTGATATTTGGACGCTTGTTCTTCTATTACGAATATCCGATTGAGTTAAAAAAAAAATCATGATATTTATTTTAATTTACGAGTAAAATGAGTCTGATACCGAGTAATTTTGGAAATAGAAGTTTATTTGTTATTTTAGTACAAAGTTTGGTTGTTTTATGAAATAGGCTTTACAACAAATTACTAAGATATTATTTCCAATTCATTAATTGTACTATATAGCACTCTAAAGTTTTATAATAATTTTTTTCCATTATTTTCAAAACTTTGTTAAAATAGTTTCAAATTAATTTAGTCAACCAGAAATGTTCCGTCTTATGTATATTATTTGAATCATTTTAAATTTTTTTCACACTCTGTTGTATTACTAAAACCTTTTTATATTAAGAAAATATTCCAAACATTATATTCACCTTTTCTGAGAATTTTTGCTTGTCATATTATATCTTCTAATTTCTTGCATTTCATTGCTTTAGTGCTTATTTTTATTGCTCGTATTTTCTGTGTCATTTAAGTAATTTTAAATTACTGAAATAAATTTATCTTGAAATTGAGAAATATTTTGAGTTCTTATTAACTATGTTTATCGAACGAAAATATTAGTAAAATATCTTACAATAATTTTTCTTAAATTATTTCTAAGATGTTATTCTTTTTTAATAATATTTCATTGATTATATTGATTACATTTTTTTAATTATTTGTTTCTTTTTTTTTTTTGGTCAAGAATACACACATAATTTTGCTAAAAATAAATAAACAAACAACATTACGAAGTCAAAACAATGCAGAACCAACTACCAAAAATAAATAGCAGTGCACGAGTGGTAGCACGTAACAATAATTTGAACACATGGCAACTTGTCAAGGCCCCAAAAGGCAAAAGCGCTGTAGGATGGATGGATGGATGGATTCCATCCTTCGGATAGTGGTAAAGTTATTTATAATTGCATATGAGTATATATTAATATGACTGAGTACATGCAAGAAGCACATGCACTCTCTTCATATTCATGCGAAGGTTAGCGTGACAACGCGATATTATGACTACCTTTCCCAAAACGTGATATATTTTATGAGTCTATGTATGAGTGATGGGTCCCATACATATCCAAATCCAGCTCCAAAATAATAATGGTACCTTTTCCTTTTTCTTTTTTGAGGAAAAAAATGAGAGTCCTGCTCTGCTCCCATTTGTAATGGTCCCTTTTTCTCTTGGCTTAAAGCTCGTAGGCACGAATAATGGTACTTGTGAAGGTTTTCAATGCAAAATGCAAGTTTACTTCAGATGGGTTCAATCTCTTCCATACTTCCCAATTTAAAGAATCTTCTTGTGTGTGTCAGTGTGTGTGTATTTTATAAAAAGTGGTAGGCACCAATAATGGGTTCCAGGTCGAAGTGCGAGCTAGACTCTCAGAGACTCGGAGCCTGTTCGGCGAGCTATTGGGAATGAGCATGAATGCAAGAATCGAACTAAAAATTATTATTCACGTGGAAAGAAAAAATTCAGTTCCCACGAGAATAGTGGAGCGGCTGAACAAGAACTCAGACTATAAAGATCAAATAGTAACTTCGCCACTGGCATGAATGGACCAGTATCCTCTGCGGAGTTTTCCCCCTGCGGAGCTGTGCGGATATGATCTGACGGTTCAAATTTAATCTCAGCCGGTGAGTGCTCGGATGATGGAGGAGGCGGTATTAATTTTACTTTAAAATTCGTGCTAAAATCTTATTTC
Source organism: Carex cristatella (assembly GCA_024447775.1). Taxonomy (NCBI): domain Eukaryota; kingdom Viridiplantae; phylum Streptophyta; class Magnoliopsida; order Poales; family Cyperaceae; genus Carex; species Carex cristatella. Next base: position 819,127 of record JAJHPF010000028.1, on the reverse strand, counting down.
GTCCGTCCGATAAAAAACGAACGGATCAGATTAAAAGAACCGCACAGCTCTGCAGGTGAAAACTCCGCAGAGGATGCGATTTCTAGCATGAATAACAACTATATACGGACCCCTTGTAAATATACCTCTAAATAACATATACCTATATACGGAATTAGTACTCAAGTTCAATATCATATGTATTTGTTAGTTAAGATAATTGAATTCAAGGCTCCAAAATGTCCCCAGTGTATAACACTATAACAGGGGAGGAAGGGGACCATATGGTTTGGCGACCTGAATGCATCCTTTGATTAGACTCCTTTGTTGTTTGCGTCGGTTTCTAGGAAAGCGATTATGACAACTAACTATTATGTACTGCTTTTTAGCTCTAGTTGCTTTGCTTGCCACAATAAGCCACAAGAAGCCACCTACCTTGAATTGAACCAGTCTTTTGATACCATTTATTGGCCGCCATAAAAGGAACCCCAAGCTTCCCAAGCTATATTATTCTAAATCATTCAACTATGCTGCTATGTTCAGCTAAAATATTAAACATTTGATTATGCCATCATTGGCATGAGTGTGATTAATTTATTTCTACCAGAAAAAAATTAAAATAATATTGTAAGGAGCTTGGGAATAAATATTTTTGTCTAACTAAAAAGAGGGGAAAAAAAAAACAAGATGACAACAAAGATGCCCTTCACAGCTTTTGTTGATTCCACCCCTATAACATCGTCAAATTACAAAAGTACAAAAAGAAAAAGAAAAACAAAGTGAAAAAAATTCCTTACAACACAATGGTGTTACTCTTAGCATTTGAAAAAACTATAATAATTATTTGTACCTGAAACAATGAAGTGAACAAATAAAAAAACAAATCAACTAACTTGCCATCTAGCTCAATTCATCTGCACATGGTGTTTCTTCTTGCTGCGTATCAGCCGGAGCGCCTCCACCAACGTTTTCTTGAATTTCTCAATATCTGGCCTTATATTTTGCTTATCCAGGTATATCGATTTCAAAGCATCCCATCCCCCTTGCGTGTGAATTGCTGTTGGATCCTTCAACACGGGATGATCTTTCGGGTATTGCTCACTCAGCGTAGATTCATTCAATTGCACAAAGTAATCCATGTAGTGTATCCCCATGTCGGGTGCTGGGTCTTTGAATGTCTCTTTTGTAAGCCATTCTAAGTTCCCGTAAGGCACGAATTGAATCAGCACAGCACCTACCGGGAGAAAAACCATGTTGGTTAGGCCGGCACCGTGGACTCCAAGCATGACATCGACCGAGTTAACCAATCGGGCAAAGGTTGGTGGGTCTGTGTGCATGTCAGCCTCGGCAGTCTTGACCTCAAACCCTAATTTCTCAGCCGCTCCAATCATGGCCTTAAGGTTCATGAACCGGCGTGAAGTTTTCCTAGAAATGATAAGCAGCTTTGGCTTATTACGCGTTGTCGACACCACCTCTGCCCGTTCCAACTTAAATGCCGTCCTGAGCATTCGCTTGAACTCTAAGATCGAGAAACCAGTCGGAGTCTTTGATGGGTCAACACCAAGCTCCTTATGGTAAGTGGGGCCTGCAATAACTCTCGGGAAGCAGTGAACCTCGTCATCATTATTTACATCAATAATGTCATAATTCGTCAATTGCTTGAATACCAGAATGAACTTGTTGATCCACCAAGACTTGATCTCGGATACCACAAGCTTCACCTCACCGTGAAACGGGT